>OX467312.1:3582912-8382912 GCA_950108535.1 Agriphila straminella
AAATATATAAAAAAGAACCCAAATATAAGACACTAAAAAGGACCTAATTGATTTAGCGGGATATTTTTTAGAAAAGAACCCAAAGATAAGACACTAAAAAGAACCTAAATAAAATTGGCGGGATTATTTTTGTCATTTAATTGTAGAACTATATCTTTATCTATGGAATAGCTCCATACCATACTTTCAGCACCTTTTATTTTTTTTGTACCTAATTCATACGATGCGCGCTTGTTCCAAATTCAAAATATTTTTGAATGGAACAGCTGATTTTTTTTCGTGATTTCGGGGTTAGTCCTATAATAAAAGTTGTTCAGTTTATTTTTATTTTTATTTTTACTTTTTTTTTACTTTCACTTTTACTTTTACTTTTACTTTTATTTTTATTTTTATTTTTATTTTTATTTTTATTTTTATTTTTATTTTTATTTTTATTTTTATTTTTATTTTTATTTTTATTTTTATTTTTATTTTTATTTTTATTTTTATTTTTATTTTTATTTTTATTTTTATTTTTATTTTTATTTTTATTTTTATTTTTATTTTTATTTTTATTTTTATTTTTATTTTTATTTTTATTTTTATTTTTATTTTTATTTTTATTTTTATTTTTATTTTTATTTTTATTTTTATTTTTATTTTTATTTTTATTTTTATTTTTATTTTTATTTTTATTTTTATTTTTATTTTTATTTTTATTTTTATTTTTATTTTTATTTTTATTTTTATTTTTATTTTTATTTTTATTTTTATTTTTATTTTTATTTTTATTTTTATTTTTATTTTTATTTTTATTTTTATTTTTATTTTTATTTTTATTTTTATTTTTATTTTTATTTTTATTTTTATTTTTATTTTTATTTTTATTTTTATTTTTACTTTTACTTTTACTTTTACTTTTACTTTTATTTTTATTTTTATTTTTATTTTTATTTTTATTTTTATTTTTATTTTTATTTTTATTTTTATTTTTACTTTTACTTTTACTTTTACTTTTTATTTTTATTTTTATTTTTATTTTTATTTTTATTTTTATTTTTATTTTTACTTTTACTTTTACTTTTACTTTTACTTTTACTTTTACTTTTACTTTTACTTTTACTTTTACTTTTACTTTTATTTTTACTTTTACTTTTACTTTTTTACGGTAACTTTTACTTTTACTTTTACTTTTACTTTTATTTTTACTTTTACTTTTTTACGGTAACTTTTACTTTTACTTTTACTTTTACTTTTACTTTTACTTTTACTTTTACTTTTACTTTTACTTTTACTTTTACTTTTACTTTTACTTTTACTTTTACTTTTACTTTTACTTTTACTTTTACTTTTACTTTTACTTTTACTTTTACTTTTACTTTTACTTTTACTTTTACTTTTACTTTTACTTTTACTTTTACTTTTACTTTTACTTTTACTTTTACTTTTACTTTTACTTTTACTTTTACTTTTACTTTTACTTTTACTTTTACTTTTACTTTTACTTTTACTTTTACTTTTACTTTTACTTTTACTTTTATTTTTATTTTTATTTTTATTTTTATTTTTATTTTTATTTTTATTTTTACTTTTACTTTTACTTTTACTTTTACTTTTATTTTTACTTTTATTTTTACTTTTACTTTTACTTTCACTTTTTCTTTTACTTTCACTTTCACTTTTACTTTTACTTTTACTTTTATTTTTATTTTTTTTTATTTTTATTTTTACTTTTACTTTTACTTTTACTTTTACTTTTACTTTTACTTTTACTTTTACTTTTACTTTTACTTTTACTTTTACTTTTACTTTTACTTTTACTTTTACTTTTACTTTTACTTTTACTTTTACTTTTACTTTTACTTTTACTTTTACTTTTACTTTTACTTTTACTTTTACTTTTACTTTTACTTTTACTTTTACTTTTACTTTTACTTTTACTTTTACTTTTACTTTTACTTTTACTTTTACTTTTACTTTTACTTTTACTTTTACTTTTACTTTTACTTTTACTTTTACTTTTACTTTTACTTTTACTTTTACTTTTACTTTTACTTTTACTTTTACTTTTACTTTTACTTTTACTTTTACTTTTACTTTTACTTTTACTTTTACTTTTACTTTTACTTTTACTTTTACTTTTACTTTTACTTTTACTTTTACTTTTACTTTTACTTTTACTTTTACTTTTACTTTTACTTTTACTTTTACTTTTACTTTTACTTTTACTTTTATTTTTATTTTTATTTTTATTTTTACTTTTACTTTTACTTTTACTTTTACTTTTATTTTTATTTTTACTTTTACTTTTATTTTTACTTTTACTTTTACTTTCACTTTTTCTTTTACTTTCACTTTCACTTTCACTTTCACTTTTATTTTTTTTTATTTTTATTTTTATTTTTACTTTTGCTTTTGCTTTTGCTTTTGCTTTTGCTTTTGCTTTTGCTTTTGCTTTTGCTTTTGCTTTTGCTTTTGCTTTTGCTTTTGCTTTTGCTTTTGCTTTTGCTTTTGCTTTTGCTTTTGCTTTTGCTTTTGCTTTTGCTTTTGCTTTTGCTTTTGCTTTTGCTTTTGCTTTTGCTTTTGCTTTTGCTTTTGCTTTTGCTTTTGCTTTTGCTTTTGCTTTTGCTTTTGCTTTTGCTTTTGCTTTTGCTTTTGCTTTTGCTTTTGCTTTTGCTTTTGCTTTTGCTTTTGCTTTTGCTTTTGCTTTTGCTTTTGCTTTTGCTTTTGCTTTTGCTTTTGCTTTTGCTTTTGCTTTTGCTTTTGCTTTTGCTTTTGCTTTTGCTTTTGCTTTTGCTTTTGCTTTTGCTTTTGCTTTTGCTTTTGCTTTTGCTTTTGCTTTTGCTTTTGCTTTTGCTTTTGCTTTTGCTTTTGCTTTTGCTTTTGCTTTTGCTTTTGCTTTTGCTTTTGCTTTTGCTTTTGCTTTTGCTTTTGCTTTTGCTTTTGCTTTTGCTTTTGCTTTTGCTTTTGCTTTTGCTTTTGCTTTTGCTTTTGCTTTTGCTTTTGCTTTTGCTTTTGCTTTTGCTTTTGCTTTTGCTTTTGCTTTTGCTTTTGCTTTTGCTTTTGCTTTTGCTTTTGCTTTTGCTTTTGCTTTTGCTTTTGCTTTTGCTTTTGCTTTTGCTTTTGCTTTTGCTTTTGCTTTTGCTTTTGCTTTTGCTTTTGCTTTTACTTTTACTTTTACTTTTACTTTTACTTTTACTTTTACTTTTACTTTTACTTTTACTTTTACTTTTACTTTTATTTTTATTTTTATTTTTATTTTTATTTTTATTTTTACTTTTACTTTTACTTTTACTTTTACTTTTACTTTTTTACGGTAACTTTTACTTTTACTTTTACTTTTACTTTTACTTTTACTTTTACTTTTACTTTTACTTTTATTTTTAATTTTATTTGTTGAATCCCGAGCGTAGCGAGGGATTCAAAAGTAGAATCCTGAGCGAAGCGAGGGATACAAAGGACCGAGATGAAATTTTTTTTTCACGAGTTGTGTACTCTACTTTTTACCATTGACTGCGAGAAAAAAAAATAGCAGTACCTATAGTATTTATAGTTGTCCATCAGCCATTTTTGATGACCCCACTGTGGGGCACAGGCCTTCCTTATGGGTGGTAAGGAGGACGGGCCATAACCCACCACGCGGGCCCAATGCGGATTGGTGGGTGTTAACGACTGCAAATGCAGCTGGGACCAACGGCTTAACGTGCCTTCTGAAGCATTATTTTTATTTTTATTTTTATTTTTATTTTTACTTTTACTTTTTCTTTTACTTTTACTTTTACTTTTACTTTTACTTTTACTTTTTTACGGTAACTTTTACTTTTACTTTTACTTTTACTTTTACTTTTATTTTTATTTTTATTTTTATTTTTGTTTTTATTTTTATTTTTATTTTTATTTTTACTTTTACTTTTACTTTTTATTTTTATTTTTATTTTTATTTTTATTTTTATTTTTATTTTTATTTTTATTTTTATTTTTACTTTTACTTTTACTTTTACTTTTACTTTTACTTTTACTTTTACTTTTACTTTTACTTTTACTTTTACTTTTACTTTTATTTTTACTTTTACTTTTACTTTTTTACGGTAACTTTTACTTTTACTTTTACTTTTACTTTTATTTTTACTTTTACTTTTTTACGGTAACTTTTACTTTTACTTTTACTTTTACTTTTACTTTTACTTTTACTTTTACTTTTACTTTTACTTTTACTTTTACTTTTACTTTTACTTTTACTTTTACTTTTACTTTTACTTTTACTTTTACTTTTACTTTTACTTTTACTTTTACTTTTACTTTTACTTTTACTTTTACTTTTACTTTTACTTTTACTTTTACTTTTACTTTTACTTTTACTTTTACTTTTACTTTTACTTTTACTTTTACTTTTATTTTTATTTTTATTTTTATTTTTATTTTTATTTTTATTTTTATTTTTACTTTTACTTTTACTTTTACTTTTATTTTTATTTTTACTTTTACTTTTACTTTTACTTTTACTTTTACTTTCACTTTTTCTTTTACTTTCACTTTCACTTTCACTTTCACTTTTACTTTTATTTTTATTTTTTTTTATTTTTATTTTTACTTTTACTTTTACTTTTACTTTTACTTTTACTTTTACTTTTACTTTTACTTTTACTTTTACTTTTACTTTTACTTTTACTTTTACTTTTACTTTTACTTTTACTTTTACTTTTACTTTTACTTTTACTTTTACTTTTACTTTTACTTTTACTTTTACTTTTACTTTTACTTTTACTTTTACTTTTACTTTTACTTTTACTTTTACTTTTACTTTTACTTTTACTTTTACTTTTACTTTTACTTTTACTTTTACTTTTACTTTTACTTTTACTTTTACTTTTACTTTTACTTTTACTTTTACTTTTACTTTTACTTTTACTTTTACTTTTACTTTTACTTTTACTTTTACTTTTACTTTTACTTTTACTTTTACTTTTACTTTTACTTTTACTTTTACTTTTACTTTTACTTTTACTTTTACTTTTACTTTTACTTTTACTTTTACTTTTACTTTTACTTTTACTTTTACTTTTACTTTTACTTTTACTTTTACTTTTACTTTTACTTTTACTTTTACTTTTACTTTTACTTTTACTTTTACTTTTACTTTTACTTTTACTTTTACTTTTACTTTTACTTTTACTTTTATTTTTATTTTTATTTTTATTTTTATTTTTATTTTTATTTTTACTTTTACTTTTACTTTTACTTTTACTTTTATTTTTATTTTTACTTTTACTTTTACTTTTATTTTTACTTTTACTTTTACTTTCACTTTTTCTTTTACTTTCACTTTCACTTTCACTTTCACTTTTATTTTTTTTTATTTTTATTTTTATTCTTACTTTTACTTTTACTTTTACTTTTGCTTTTGCTTTTGCTTTTGCTTTTGCTTTTGCTTTTGCTTTTGCTTTTGCTTTTGCTTTTGCTTTTGCTTTTGCTTTTGCTTTTGCTTTTGCTTTTGCTTTTGCTTTTGCTTTTGCTTTTGCTTTTGCTTTTGCTTTTGCTTTTGCTTTTGCTTTTGCTTTTGCTTTTGCTTTTGCTTTTGCTTTTGCTTTTGCTTTTGCTTTTGCTTTTGCTTTTGCTTTTGCTTTTGCTTTTGCTTTTGCTTTTGCTTTTGCTTTTGCTTTTGCTTTTGCTTTTGCTTTTGCTTTTGCTTTTGCTTTTGCTTTTGCTTTTGCTTTTGCTTTTGCTTTTGCTTTTGCTTTTGCTTTTGCTTTTGCTTTTGCTTTTGCTTTTGCTTTTGCTTTTGCTTTTGCTTTTGCTTTTGCTTTTGCTTTTGCTTTTGCTTTTACTTTTACTTTTACTTTTACTTTTACTTTTACTTTTACTTTTATTTTTATTTTTATTTTTATTTTTATTTTTATTTTTATTTTTACTTTTACTTTTACTTTTACTTTTACTTTTATTTTTATTTTTACTTTTACTTTTACTTTTATTTTTACTTTTACTTTTACTTTCACTTTTTCTTTTACTTTCACTTTCACTTTCACTTTCACTTTTATTTTTTTTTATTTTTATTTTTATTCTTACTTTTACTTTTACTTTTACTTTTGCTTTTGCTTTTGCTTTTGCTTTTGCTTTTGCTTTTGCTTTTGCTTTTGCTTTTGCTTTTGCTTTTGCTTTTGCTTTTGCTTTTGCTTTTGCTTTTGCTTTTGCTTTTGCTTTTGCTTTTGCTTTTGCTTTTGCTTTTGCTTTTGCTTTTGCTTTTGCTTTTGCTTTTGCTTTTGCTTTTGCTTTTGCTTTTGCTTTTGCTTTTGCTTTTGCTTTTGCTTTTGCTTTTGCTTTTGCTTTTGCTTTTGCTTTTGCTTTTGCTTTTGCTTTTGCTTTTGCTTTTGCTTTTGCTTTTGCTTTTGCTTTTGCTTTTGCTTTTGCTTTTGCTTTTGCTTTTGCTTTTGCTTTTGCTTTTGCTTTTGCTTTTGCTTTTGCTTTTGCTTTTGCTTTTGCTTTTGCTTTTGCTTTTGCTTTTGCTTTTGCTTTTACTTTTACTTTTACTTTTACTTTTACTTTTACTTTTACTTTTACTTTTACTTTTACTTTTACTTTTACTTTTACTTTTACTTTTACTTTTACTTTTACTTTTACTTTTACTTTTACTTTTACTTTTACTTTTACTTTTACTTTTACTTTTACTTTTACTTTTACTTTTACTTTTACTTTTACTTTTACTTTTACTTTTATTTTTATTTTTATTTTTATTTTTATTTTTATTTTTACTTTTACTTTTACTTTTACTTTTACTTTTACTTTTACTTTTTTACGGTAACTTTTACTTTTACTTTTACTTTTACTTTTACTTTTACTTTTACTTTTACTTTTACTTTTACTTTTACTTTTACTTTTATTTTTAATTTTATTTGTTGAATCCCGAGCGTAGCGAGGGATTCAAAAGTAGAATCCTGAGCGAAGCGAGGGATACAAAGGACCGAGATGAAATTTTTTTTTCACGAGTTGTGTACTCTACTTTTTACCATTGACTGCGAGAAAAAAAAATAGCAGTACCTATAGTATTTATAGTTGTCCATCAGCCATTTTTGATGACCCCACTGTGGGGCACAGGCCTTCCTTATGGGTGGTAAGGAGGACGGGCCATAACCCACCACGCGGGCCCAATGCGGATTGGTGGGTGTTAACGACTGCAAATGCAGCTGGGACCAACGGCTTAACGTGCCTTCTGAAGCACGGAGGAGCTCGAGATAATATATTTTTGGTCACCCATCCCATGACCGACCCTTGCGAACGTTGCTTAACTTCCGCAATCGCTGGGCCAGGCGCTAAACCACTGCGCCACCGAGCTAACTAAGAGGGAAACTACATGATCAGTCTGGCATCAGTCCACTTCATCAGTTTGTATAGACTTTGAATTTTTACAGACTGAAGATCGTACCAGACTGATTGAATGGATTGTTGCAAGACTGAACAACTAATCTCCCTCAAATATATAAAAAAGAACCCAAATATAAGACACTAAAAAGGACCTAATTGATTTAGCGGGATATTTTTTAGAAAAGAACCCAAAGATAAGACACTAAAAAGAACCTAAATAAAATTGGCGGGATTATTTTTGTCATTTAATTGTAGAACTATATCTTTATCTATGGAATAGCTCCATACCATACTTTCAGCACCTTTTATTTTTTTTGTACCTAATTCATACGATGCGCGCTTGTTCCAAATTCAAAATATTTTTGAATGGAACAGCTGATTTTTTTTCGTGATTTCGGGGTTAGTCCTATAATAAAAGTTGTTCAGTTTATTTTTATTTTTATTTTTACTTTTTTTTTTTCATATTTATCATCATGTTCAATCACTGTTAGCACCGAACCAACATGGTTTTATCAAACACAGATCTACGGTATCGAATCTCCTTGAATATAAAAACTATATTTGTACAATTTTTGCTGCGGGGGGTCAAGTTGATTCAATTTACACAGATTTTCAAAAAGCATTTGATAAGGTGAATCATTTTATACTATGTCAAAAACTTAGCTCTCAATTTGGCTTTCACGGTAACTTACTTCGGTGGATTTCTTCTTACTTAGACAATAGGAGTCAATTGGTGGCTTTAAGGGGATACAAATCCTTACCAGTTTCTGTCACCTCTGGGGTACCACAGGGATCACATCTTGGTCCGCTTTTATTCGTTATGTTCATCAACGACTTAGCCGTACAACTAGAAAGTATGTCTTTGCTGTACGCAGACGATTTGAAGGTGTTCGCAGAGATTAAAAGAACAGAAGACTGTCTAAGGCTGCAACATGATTTAGATAAGGTCTCCATATGGTGTCAAAACAATAAAATGTGTCTTAACATAAAGAAATGCCACATCATTTCCTTCACAAATAAGAAACATAAAATCTTGTTTGATTACCGGCTGGATGGACAGTCGTTAGATCGTGTTAAGTCTATTAGGGACCTGGGTGTGGTTTTTGACGAGAAAATGTCCTTTAGAGACCATTACAATCAAATTGTAGCAAAAGGTTACCAACTTCTAGGGTTTGTGGCCAGGAATACCAAGCATTTCAGAAGTCCAGTAACGTTCCTTTGTCTTTACGATTGCTTGGTTAGGAGTATCTTGGAATATTGTTCGGTGATTTGGTCACCCTATTACTCTGTGCATTCACAGAGTATAGAAGGTGTACAGAGGAAATGCTTGAAAATATTAGGATATAAATGTGGTCTCAACCGGTCTCTTACCTCGTACTCTGACAGGCTCCGACATTTTAAAACTATTGCTTTAGATGTACGACGGCGACAGCAGGACCTTTTGCACTTACATAAAATCATTCATGGTTTTATTGATTCCCCTAAATTATTATCCATGATTAATTTTAATACCAGACTATTGATTAGAAACAGACGTAAAAACATTTTTGTTTTGCAAACATTTAAAAATAACACTTCGTACTATAACCCCATAGTAAGAATGTGCCGGCAATATAATGATTTAAATAATGATTTAATAAAGTCAGATAAGCAACTCGATATCTACACTACAAAGCATACTGTTTTTAAGTCCCACGTCAAAAAAATTTTATGTTGATGTCATTTTCTATTATATTTTTGATAATTATAATTCAATCATTAACTTTATAAGTAATAATTCAATAATTTATGTCAAATAATAACTCTGATCGCTGTAATAATTTCAATAATTAATTCAATATTTTCCCATTATAATTATGTAAACTAAACAATATTAATTAATGCAACTTTTATAGTACCAATTTATAATAATGTAATAATTTAAATGTTTTCGCATCGCATGTATTTCTGTGTGTGCACGTGTTTGGATGTCAGTTTGGTTCAAGACATGTCTAGCTGTTATTGTGTGCTATTGTTGACTGTCATCTGTTGTGTATGCCATATGAATATAAATAAATAAATATTTTTTTTTACTTTTACTTTTACTTTTACTTTTACTTTTTTTTTTATTTTTATTTTTTTTTTATTTTTATTTTTATTTTTTTTTTATTTTTAATTTTACTTTTACTTTTATTTTTATTTTTACTTTTATTTTTACTTTTACTTTTACTTTTACTTTTACTTTTATTTTTATTTTTATTTTTATTTTTATTTTTATTTTTATTTTTATTTTTATTTTTATTTTTATTTTTATTTTTATTTTTACTTTTACTTTTACTTTTACTTTTACTTTTACTTTTACTTTTACTTTTACTTTTACTTTTCAATTTCAATTTATTTTATTGGAGCAAGTAACAAAGACTCAGAAGGTTAGTACTAACTTAAAAACTAGGTTAGTAACAATAATAGGGCAAAATAATTTATCTCCGCACCATCCCACTAGATACGGCACAGCAATGACGCACATATATGCAGTCAAGTCTGCTCGCTATCATATCCAGGATGCTGTTGGCGCTCCCCCGCACTCTGCGTACTAGAGACGCGCACCTCTTACGCATGGTTGCGTAGAAACAGTCTACACGCGCCTCCGCGAACATTCCAGACGCGCTACAGTAACGGGGCAGCCCCAGCAACATCCTGAACGCGTTATTAAATTGCACTCGAAGAGCATTAAGGGATTTTTGAGTATATCTGGTCCACAAGCTGCACGTGTAAAAAGTTGTACAAAAAGCCCTAAATAGGGTGATTTTGACTTCACGTGAGCAGCGTGCAAACCTGCGCACCAGCATGTTCGCTCTCACCGACAACGCCCTCCTTTCTCTTTCAATGTCGTCATCATCCTTGAGGTCGGAAGTTAATATATGACCAAGATATTTAAATTTGAATACCCTTTGTAGCACAGTATTATTAAGAGCTATATTAGGAATATTTTCCAGTCGTTTACTTCCAGCCTCAAAGACCATAACCTGGCTCTTCTTTACATTATAGACCAGCCCGTGAGAACGAGCGTACGCTTCACATAGTGCTATTAACTTCCTAAGACCACAGATTGACGCACTCAGCAACACCATGTCGTCCGCGTAGCTGAGGTTATTGACGCTGATACCGTCTATATGACATCCGACCCTGGTGCTGCTGAGAGTGCCAATGAGCTCATCCACATACAGATTGAAGAGCGTAGGTGAGCTCAACCCTCCCTGCCTCACCCCGCACTCCAACCCATAAGACGTGGACAAAGCCCCGTCCCATCTTACATTGTTGACCTGATTTCCATACCAATATTTGTAAATGTTTATAAATTTTACTGGTAAGTGTACTTCTTCAAGTTTTTTCCACAATATGTCGTAGGAAACCAGGTCAAAGGCCTTTGAAAGGTCCAGGAAGCAGGCAAAGACAGGAGTTTTTCTATCGATGTAGTATTTGACTGTGTGCTTAAGACTGAGTACTGCACTCTCTGTCGACAACTTTGGCCTAAACCCAAACTGGTTGTCATGGAGTTTTACATGGTTATTTAAATGTGAATTAAGCACACCGTCAAACACCTTCGAGATTACAGTCGCCAAAGAAATAGGCCTATAATTTCCTATGTCTGCAAGATCTCCCGTTTTGTTTTTTACAATAGGAATCACCAACGTACGGATCATATCATTACTTTTACTTTTACTTTTATTTTTACTTTTACTTTTACTTTTACTGTTACTTTTACTTTTACTTTTACTTTTTTACGGTAACTTTTACTTTTACTTTTACTTTTACTTTTACTTTTTTACGGTAACTTTTACTTTTACTTTTACTTTTACTTTTACTTTTACTTTTATTTTTACTTTTACTTTTACTTTTACTTTTATTTTTATTTTTATTTTTACTTTTATTTTTATTTTTATTTTTATTTTTATTTTTATTTTTACTTTTACTTTTACTTTTACTTTTACTTTTACTTTTACTTTTATTTTTATTTTTATTTTTATTTTTATTTTTATTTTTATTTTTATTTTTATTTTTATTTTAACTTTTACTTTTACTTTTACTTTTTTACGGTAACTTTTACTTTTACTTTTACTTTTACTTTTACTTTTACTTTTACTTTTATTTTTATTTTTATTTTTATTTTAACTTTTACTTTTACTTTTACTTTTACTTTTACTTTTACTTTTACTTTTACTTTTACTTTTACTTTTACTTTTACTTTTACTTTTACTTTTACTTTTACTTTTACTTTTACTTTTACTTTTACTTTTACTTTTACTTTTACTTTTACTTTTACTTTTACTTTTACTTTTACTTTTACTTTTACTTTTACTTTTACTTTTACTTTTACTTTTACTTTTACTTTTACTTTTACTTTTACTTTTACTTTTACTTTTACTTTTACTTTTACTTTTACTTTTACTTTTACTTTTACTTTTACTTTTACTTTTACTTTTACTTTTACTTTTACTTTTACTTTTACTTTTACTTTTACTTTTACTTTTACTTTTACTTTTACTTTTACTTTTACTTTTACTTTTACTTTTACTTTTACTTTTACTTTTACTTTTACTTTTACTTTTACTTTTACTTTTACTTTTACTTTTACTTTTACTTTTACTTTTACTTTTACTTTTACTTTTACTTTTACTTTTACTTTTACTTTTACTTTTACTTTTACTTTTACTTTTACTTTTACTTTTACTTTTACTTTTACTTTTACTTTTACTTTTACTTTTACTTTTACTTTTACTTTTACTTTTACTTTTACTTTTACTTTTACTTTTACTTTTACTTTTACTTTTACTTTTACTTTTACTTTTACTTTTACTTTTTCTTTTACTTTTACTTTTACTTTTACTTTTACTTTTACTTTTACTTTTACTTTTACTTTTACTTTTACTTTTACTTTTACTTTTATTTTTATTTTTATTTTTATTTTTATTTTACTTCTTGGATTTGCCCTGTATCGTAATGAGAAAAAAAGTTATTTTATATCATACTGCTCGGTAACTAGCATTTACTAATATAGTATGAGGCTGCGTAAGTTGACATGTGCAACACAGTGCATTGTTTAGATAGAACGTTCCATTTTCAAATAACTTTACAAGTCAGGCATGGTGAATGCTTTAATTGTAAAGTACACTTTACATTTCAAGCATTTAAAACTCCTTAGTGAACCAATCTTTTTTCTTATTTATAAGTTGACGGAACTGGTTACTGAAAAAAAACAACAATGAAATTAGCGGTTGGTATTTCATTTCAGTTCAAGCTATGCAAAACTCCTTGGTCAATAGTAGATTATACAACAAGTGAAAAAAGAGGGAATTTAGTTCGAGGGACTGAGTTGGATCCCGAGAGCAGCGAAGGATTCTAGAGTTGAATCCCGAGCGTAGCGAGGGATTCAAAAGTAGAATCCTGAGCGAAGCGAGGGATACAAAGGACCGAGATGAAATTTTTTTTTCACGAGTTGTGTACTCTACTTTTTACCATTGACTGCGAGAAAAAAAAATAGCAGTACCTATAGTATTTATAGTTGTCCATCAGCCATTTTTGATGACCCCACTGTGGGGCACAGGCCTTCCTTATGGGTGGTAAGGAGGACGGGCCATAGCCCACCTCGCGGGCCCAATGCGGATTGGTGGGTGTTAACGACTGCAAATGCAGCTGGGACCAACGGCTTAACGTGCCTTCTGAAGCACGGAGGAGCTCGAGATAATATATTTTTGGTCACCCATCCCATGACCAACCCTTGCGAACGTTGCTTAACTTCCGCAATCGCTGGGCCAGGCGCTAAACCACTGCGCCACCGAGCTAACTAAGAGGGAAACTACATGATCAGTCTGGCATCAGTCCACTTCATCAGTTTGTATAGACTTTGAATTTTTACAGACTGAAGATCGTACCAGACTGATTGAATGGATTGTTGCAAGACTGAACAACTAATCTCCCTCAAATATATAAAAAAGAACCCAAATATAAGACACTAAAAAGGACCTAATTGATTTAGCGGGATATTTTTTAGAAAAGAACCCAAAGATAAGACACTAAAAAGAACCTAAATAAAATTGGCGGGATTATTTTTGTCATTTAATTGTAGAACTATATCTTTATCTATGGAATAGCTCCATACCATACTTTCAGCACCTTTTATTTTTTTGTACCTAATTCATACGATGCGCGCTTGTTCCAAATTCAAAATATTTTTGAATGGAACAGCTGATTTTTTTTCGTGATTTCGGGGTTAGTCCTATAATAAAAGTTGTTCAGTTTATTTTTATTTTTATTTTTACTTTTTTTTACTTTTACTTTTACTTTTACTTTTACTTTTTTTTTTTTTTTTTTTTTTTTTTATTTTTATTTTTATTTTTTTTTTTATTTTTACTTTTACTTTTTTTTTATTTTTACTTTTATTTTTACTTTTACTTTTACTTTTACTTTTACTTTTACTTTTATTTTTATTTTTATTTTTATTTTTATTTTTATTTTTATTTTTATTTTTATTTTTATTTTTATTTTTATTTTTATTTTTATTTTTATTTTTATTTTTATTTTTATTTTTATTTTTATTTTTATTTTTATTTTTATTTTTATTTTTATTTTTATTTTTACTTTTACTTTTATTTTTACTTTTACTTTATTTTTATTTTTATTTTTATTTTTACTTTTACTTTTACTTTTACTTTTACTTTTACTTTTACTTTTACTTTTACTTTTACTTTTACTTTTACTTTTACTTTTACTTTTACTTTTACTTTTACTTTTACTTTTACTTTTACTTTTACTTTTACTTTTACTTTTACTTTTACTTTTACTTTTACTTTTACTTTTACTTTTACTTTTACTTTTACTTTTACTTTTACTTTTACTTTTACTTTTACTTTTACTTTTACTTTTACTTTTACTTTTACTTTTACTTTTACTTTTAGATTATTTCTAACTAAATTCGAAAATCTAGTGTAATACCAAGAAATTTTGTACTCTCAGTAAAGTCTACTTCATCGTCATTCAAATTAATATTTAATTTTGTCTGCTCAACATTAGGTAATGAAAATTTTACACATTTTGTTTTTTTGGGGTTTAGTGCTAAATTATTACTATTAAACCAGTGTGAAACTTTAGAGAGGGCACTATTTACTTCGTCCGAACAGTTATTACCTCTGTTTACTTTGAAAACTAAAGAAGTATCATCCGCAAATAGTACTGTCTCACATAAATTATTCGCGTAGTACAAATTTACATGTACGAGCAGTACATTAGGTACTCACTAACAACCTAAATAAATTGCTGACCGCGCGGTCACTGTCGCGCGGTAACATTACGATTTACTTTATATATTAGTGCAATAAACACATTCAGAGCGAACGGTACTGCATATTTATATTGCATTCCGGGAACCATACAAATCCCTACAACCCTACATTTAACAATCATATTGGGCACGAGCCCCAATATTGGTCCTTCGGCCTCTACAGTGAAGTGAAGTGTGTTTGTGAAGTATTCTACGGTAGCGAACCGGTCTCCTGGCCTCCCACAAGCGGGTCTCACCAGGTAGATTGAGGAGGGACACGCACATATCGTGGAGTACGTAAGCATTCGCACTGAACCACAGCCTACGTTGAAATACAGTTTAACTGTTAAATAACATATTTTTTTGTAAAAGAAAATATACGCGAAAGTCGACAAAAACAGTGGAAATTTGGAAAGGGCACAATACCTTGACCGCCTCGTTGGGTGCGAGATGCTTGAGGTTGCCGGGGACGTCCCTGGTCCTGGCTGCAGCAGGTTCCTTGAGTTCCACTTTCACTGAACAGTTCACACACACGATTTTTGCTTGTTTAGGCCACTAAATCCAAAATTAATGCGAAAAATCGGTGCGAGCGCGCGAGCGGCCAAGCGGGTCCATTTGCGTCTTCTATATCAATGTGTTGGCAGCATTGCATTGCGGTGCAACTTTGTACCGCTAGATGGCGGTGACAGTTGTCTCGCTCTTTCATACGCGAGCCAAGATATGTGCGATGGAGAAAGGAAATGGAAGTTTGGACGGGAGAGTCGACAACTATTTAATTAAATAAATTTAAATCGGCGATGCAACATGCAAACAAAAACGCGGCACATTTAAATCTATACCGGCGCAACCACATTACAATAACTACAACATTATGGCTTCAAAAAGTGACATGTTAACGCTTTTGCGCCGACAAGAACTGATTGCTGAGTGTATGAGCAAGATGGAAACAAACATCAGAAAGGATTCTGCGTCTAGAAAAACATCTGAATACGTTGAGAAACGACTGGAGCTGATTGACGCTTACAACAAGGAATTTGAGGAAAATCACATACAAATCCTTAAGTTTGAAGACAAGACTGCAGATTACTTTACATCTGACGCGTACAGTTTAACTAAAAACTTGTATGAGAAGATACTTACATTATTGCGTAACATAACACCATACTCGGCGGAGACAACCTCAGCTAAAACAGAAGAAAGGGGTGGATTTTCGAAAAGTGACGAGTTAATTAAACAACAACAAACCAATTTTCGTGCTTTTTTGAGAGTCGTACGCAATATTGACATGGAAAATATTACCGAAAAATGGGAAATATTGGACAAACTACAAGCTTTGCAGTCGCGATGGAACATAATTGACCAGGTACATTGGGAAATTGACAATCTGCTGATTGGTTCCGATTTAAACTACGAACAAGATTTTACAAAATACGAACAGATGTACGAAGACTGTAAACGAGACCTCAACCGCCAGTTAAACTCAACTACAAGTCAAAATCAAGCTACTCCTGCTATCGAGATTCCTACATTTTCCGGGAACTATACACAGTGGCCCACCTTTATGGACTTATACTCTCAAGCCATACACAAAAACAACATGCTGAGTAAGGCCCAGAAAATGCAACATTTGAAGGGAAAACTTCGAGGAGAAGCGGAGCGCATTGTACAACATCTTAACATATCTGCTGACAACTACGATACTTGCTGGGAGCTCCTGAACCATCGTTACAACAATTTACAACTTTTGTTTACAAAACAAATACAAGTTTTTATGGAGCAACCACCAATCGTGAAAGTGACATCATACGAACTGAAGCGCTTGCACGACACCAGCTTGGAGACAATTCACGCCATCCACAACCTTGGTGTAGAAACAGCTACATGGGATCCGATCCTGGTGCATATCCTGACTGAGAAGATGGACCCTGATACTTATGCATCCTACATGGAATCGAGAAAGGAACCACGCAACCTGCCGTCCTTTGATGAGCTGATTGCATTTCTGGAGAGCAAGTTTACAGCTTTGGAACCAGTCAACCGCAAAAACAAATCAGCTGGAACAACAAAACAGGAGTCTAGTGGAAATACAAGGGACGCGTCAAGGTCAAACCAACTGAAACCTAACAACTACAACAATAACAACAAGTCATCCCTAAGAACATATCATGCATTCAAAAATACGCCAAGAACCTGCCCTTTGTGTAAATCAAATCACATTTTGATTTACTGCCCAGAATATCAGAAGTTGTCATCGGAACAAAAACTGCGGTCAATGAACGACCTGAACATATGCAAAAATTGCCTTTATTGTCACAATGCACAGAAATGCAATTCGAACAAAACATGCAAATTGTGTAATAAGTCACATCATACGACATTACACGAGTTATTTGCGAATCATCAAAATCCAAACAAACAATCGAAGTCCGCCTCGCCGATTTCGCAACCTACAGCAAGTCATGTTTCGGGTGAATTTGACGAAATACTTTTAGCTACAATTGAACTAAAGGTTAAAGCT
The DNA here is from genome assembly GCA_950108535.1 of Agriphila straminella. Taxonomy (NCBI): domain Eukaryota; kingdom Metazoa; phylum Arthropoda; class Insecta; order Lepidoptera; family Crambidae; genus Agriphila; species Agriphila straminella. The sequence goes on from OX467312.1 coordinate 3,600,063, forward strand.
GCGGATGGAACCTACATTCAATTAAGATGTCTTCTAGATCAAGGATCACAAGTCAACCTGATCACGGAGTCAGCTGCGCAACGACTTGGGCTACGAAGACGTAAACAAGACGCAACCATATCAGGAGTTGGGATTTCGTCCAACAAATGTAAGGGCACTATACAACTAGTATGCCAGTCTTTGTATAGTGACTACAAATTTATAGCTGAGGCCAAAGTTATGACGAAAATGTTGAACAACTTACCTAATTATACGTTTGACAAACAAGATTGGCCACACTTACAGAACATACATTTAGCGGACCCTAGCTACAACATATCTAGACCGGTAGACATACTTTTAGACGCCGGCGTATACACAGAAATAGTAATGGACGGGTTACTACGCAGCCCTAACAATCTTGCTCCAATCGCCCAGCAAACAAGGTTGGGATGGGTCCTCCTTGGCAATGTGAAAACATACAATTGCCACGTGGTGCTGAACAACGTAGATGAAATTTCTCAATTCTGGGAAGCTGAGGAAATTATGGACGACTGTCACACATTATCTTCTGAAGATGAATACTGCGAGACGTTGTACAAAAACACCACAAGAAGAGGTTCAGATGGCCGATACGAAGTGAAAATCCCGATGAAACCGGACTTCGAGGAGCTTCTCGGTCCCTCAAAGCCACAAGCTGTAGCACAGTTTCGCCAACTAGAAAAACGCTTTGAGAAAGATGACACCTTATCCGAAGCTTACAAAAGGTTTATTCAAGAGTACATTCAACTTGAACACATGAAGAAATGCACAACATCACATGAACCGAGCTTTTTCCTACCACACCATGGTGTTGTGAAACCTGACTCGACAACAACAAAATTACGAGCAGTTTTCAATGGCTCACAGAAAACAAAGTCTGGTTACAGCCTTAACGAGCTTATGTTAAGCGGACCGAACTTACAACAAGATTTGATGACCATGATTTTACGTTGGAGAAGCTTTGAATTTGTCTATACAGCTGACATAGAAAAGTTTTACCGCCAAGTACGCATTCAAGGTACAAAGGCAGAACCCTACTTGGCGATGCGCACGATCAAACAGCTGATAACAGACGATGGTCCTCAATATCCGCTAGCTGCAAGCATTTTAGATAACCAACTGTACGCTGACGATTTATTGGGTGGACATAATCAAATTGATGAAGCGATCAGAGCACAAAAACAGCTTATCATCATGTTGCAAGGCGCTGGTTTTTACCTTAGAAAATGGGCCAGTAACGACGACAGATTATTACAAAATTTGTCACAAGATCAGATAAGCCAAAACATGCTAGATTTCAAGTGTGCACACAGCAACAATACACTTGGAATAACGTGGAACCCGCACACTGATGATTTTGCATTACAAACAAAAAATATTGTCCCCACTACCACTACAAAAGATGACGTCATCACCAAGAGGTCATTACTATCGGACTTATCAAAGTTATATGACCCACTGGGCTGGTTGTCACCTGTAACAATGAAAGGAAAGCTCATATTTCAACAAGTATGGGCGCTCGAAATCAGCTGGGATGACGTATTACCACAACATATACAAGAGCAGTGGAAATTATTTAAAAACGATATCACAGCTATAAATGATGTAACAATACAACGCTGGATCGGAAATACACAAAAACCGATAGAATTACATGGACTTAGCGACGCGTCCGAGCGAGGTTACGCTTGCGTAATCTACTGTAAAACCACAGATGGTCAGGGGTACATACACATAAGACTATTACCCGGCAAAACCAAAATTGCCCCCCTGAAGAAAACAATAAAATTACCGTGCTTTAAACTGAACGGCGCGGTGCTCTTAACACGACTTATGAAATGTGTCATAGAGTTATTAAGATTACAGACAGTCACAATACACTGGTGGACGGATTCGACCGTAGTTCTTGGTTGGCTACAAGGAGAAGTCTCAAGATGGAAAACGTTCGTGGCTAACAGAGTCAACAAGGTGATTGAAGTGATGCCAGCTTCCTGTTGGAAACATGTTCGATCCGACGACAACGCTGCTGACTGTACTTCCAGAGGTCTACTACCATCTCAGCTGAATTCACACAATCTATGGTGGGAAGGACCTGCATGGTTGAAAGAAACAATATCACCACCTCAAAAACAAACATACTATACTCCAACTGAAGAAACAAAGAAAAGACAGACTTATGTGATCCAGACATCTGAACAGATAGATAATTTTATTGAAACACTTCTAAACAGACATAGCTCTATGGGACGAATCGAACGTGTACTTGCATGGATATCACGTTTCATTAACCGAGCTCGCCGTAATAACAATGCAAGTGTAATGACCTACTTGCAATTGAATGAATTGGAAAATACTAAACACATTTTGATGAAACATGAGCAAATGAAACATTTTTCTGATGAGATGGAACAATTAAGAAAAAACATGAAGATAAATTCAAAGAGTAGAATTTTGAATTTATATCCATTTTTGGACTCACATGGCATCATTAGAGTGGGTGGCCGGTTACAACAATCCGAACTAACAGATATGAAGAAACACCCAATTATTTTGCCAAACCAAAGCAATTTAACAAGTTTACTTATTGATGAAGCACATAAGATTACTCTCCATGGTGAGATGAGATTAACATTAACACATCTACTTGGAAACCTGGTCTACTGGAAAGCCTGGTCCAATGAATATCTGACTACGTTACAAACACGTAGCAAATGGCACTACCCTACAAAAACCCTGGAAGTCGGTGACTTGGTACTCATGAGGGACGACCAAACTCCACCCGCTAGATGGCCCATGGCCAGAGTAACAGAAACGCACGCAGGTACAGACGGCCGCGTACGCGTTGTGACACTGAAAACAAAGAATGGCTCAGCGAAGCGGCCCATCACGAAGTTATCACGCTTACTATTAGAACAACCAAACGACAAAAATGAAGCCGATGACGTCACACCTCCGAAAATTACGCCTGAAAAATTGAAGCGACTCAGAACTACAAAGAAAAGCGTCAGCAGTTTCTTCGTAACACTTTTGTGGCTGTTGTTTGCGTGTGTATCTTCGTCCTCACAACAAATAACCAACATAACAACACTCAATCCTGCGAAACTTGTTTATTTTGACAAAATATCAGATATGCAGATTACACAAGATCACTGGAATCTAGTTATATACTACAACATGACGACATATTGGCAGAGTATAAACAGTATTGAAAAGTATATAACTCATCTAAACAGTCTATGTCAAGGAGATTTCACACCATTTCGCACCATAGCGGCACAGTTTAATCATGAAGTGAATGAGCTGAAACACTTTAATGAAGTTCTACAGTCTGAACATGGAAGGCGTGTGAAGAGAGGGCTCATCGACGGAATAGGCTATGCTGCAAATACATTGTTTGGTGTCCTTGACGAACGATTCGCTGAAAAGTACAGAAAGGACATCAAGAACATTCAAAACAATGAAAATCACCTCCTAAGTTTGTACAAAGAACATACATCTATTATTGAAGGAGAATACAATCTTTTGAAGCGAAACGAAGAGGTTATGAACAAGCAGTTGAACATCATCAACAATCATCTTAGAGAGAGTGAAGCACGAATAAAACTAGATCAAAATCACGCTAACTATATCACCGCTACAGCAGTGGCTATAAATGTGATTATTTCCAACATACACAGAGTACAACAGCAACTATTGGACTTGGTGACAGAAGTGAGAAATGGACGAGTAGACACCCATCTACTTACGCCAGGAGAGTTCCAGGAACAACTGAACATCATCTCAGGACACCTCCCACGCGATCTGTCCGTGCCATGTCTAAACACACATGAGTGCATAAGAAATATGTACAAAATATCAAGAGTAAATGTCAGAGTTACAGAAACGTTTTTGATGATGGAAGTAAAACTGCCGATTATTTCGAATGAATTGTACGAGTTAAGTCGAATTATACCTATACATCAAATAGACGGTGACACAATGAAAACAATCATCCCAACATCAGAATACATTGCAGTCAACATAAGAAAAGATTTATTAATAACATTGAGCTCTGACGATTTGCGGTCATGTGTACATATGAATGACAAACAATTAATTTGCTCATTAAACTTGCCTATTTACGATATAAAGGCGGCGTCAATTTGTGAAGCTCAAATAATAAACAATCGAGCAATATCAAATTGCCGCATAGCGATAACAGAGTGTCGGCCCCAATATTGACCATATTACGTAGGTACCTAGGTGGTATAGGTACCTACTTACGTTACAACGTGTACCTAACAGAATTAATGGCTAAACCAAAATACGTATGTTAGAGAGGGATCACCAAACTGAACAACTTTTACTATGGAACTAACTCAGAAATCGGGAAAAAAATAGCTGTTTCATACAAAAATTCATGACGACAATATGAAAATGTGTGAAACCGCTGATTTGTTTTCGTGATTTCAGAGTTGGTCACATACCTAGTAAAAGTTGTTCAGCTTGATGGTCCCAATCTACCATATTCTGGTTTAGCCATAATTCTGTTACACATTGTAGGTAGGTAATTCATTATTATGTGCCGTCGACTGTACCTACCAAAAACAGAAATTGGTATAGGTACCTACAAGGTACTACCAACCTACCTAATCTAAGTACCTACGATAATTACCTACAAACTTATCAAAGCTAAACTTGATCTTGTAAACAGATCTTGTAAGGACGTAGGTAACTAGATAAAACGAAACAATTAAAAGCGGGCGTTATAACGGAATACAGTACAGATGATCGTATGTAGGTATCGATCGTATGTACTCAACGAACTGACACTGCGTCGCGTCGCGAGTCGGGACTCGCGTCGCGCTCGCGGGGCGCCCTTCCCGCCACCCGCGGGCGGCGGGCGTCCCCGCGGCTTGCGCGTTGCCGCCAACTACGCCCGTCGCTGGTGAATTGGCAACGTCGCGCCCAGACCGGACAAATCGCGTCCGGTCGGAAGATATTGACCAGACCCCCAACAACTCATTCCAAAACCCAACAGTCCGGTCGAAAAACGGACGGTTGGCAAGCCTGGAGCCAATACAAGAAACGTGATTTTGTAGGGTTCATAGTAGGTATTAAATCTTGTTCCTACGATGGTACGGAACCCTCGGTGAGCGAGTCTGACTCGCACTTGGCCGGATTTCATGAACTTAGCTTGACGCGCTGCTGCGTGTAGGTATAGATTACAGAGGAGGCGGCAGGCAAAAAAACTGCAATGAAGGTCATTTGTAATAACCTCGATATTTTTAGTACCTAGGTAGGTACCTACCTACCTACCTACCTAATGTAAAGATAAATAAATAGAGGCATATAATGCCCACCTAGTGTGGCAAACTGTTAGATTATAAGGACTTTGTTTAATCAATGTTATAAGGTAACATGTTGATAATATAGCGATGAATATTTTCCATGATTGATTTTTAGTAATGTTTTTCTATGAGTCAAGAAATTAAAGGCCTATGAAACTTTATAAAGAAAAATAAAAAATATTCATAAGTTCCAATTTCGATGATACCAATTCAGTTAAAAACAGTGTAGGTACCTATTGCAAATTAACCCATTATGACTTACACGTTAAGGTCGCTTTTTATTCAAACGCAATGTTGAGATAATATCCGTAGGTAGGTCGAGTTCAATAATATCAGCTATGCATTTTTGGACTATGTCGCATTAAGATTTTTGACATCGTCTTTAACTTTCTGTACAAATTGACACAATAATTACTAGGTACGAGTAGGTACGACAAAGTTCAACAGTGCAAAGATAATATTATGAGAACTGGGTAATTCACCAACTGGACACAAAAACTGGACACACGTGTGTCCAGTTGGTGAAACTTAAAATTAGCAATTCGTCATCTGGACACGCCCAGTTTTTTTTGCGAAAAAAAAGGGTACAGTTGAGTTAATAAGCGATTTTATGTAAAAGCTGCCATACTTTTTTGCTTTTCAACCTTATTAGCTTAAAATGTAGAAATAAAACAAATATGCAACAATTAAATAGTATTATTATATTAATATGAAGACAAGATAGTATACCTACCGTCAAATACTCAAACGAAATTTAAAGTTAAGGCCACCTTAAATTCAAAATACTTCTTGTCAGATTTGACAGAGACTCTATAACTGACAGCTTTCTTAAAGTTAAGGAGACTTTAACTTAACTTATTCGGCCGTTAGCTAATGTTACTTTTTTGATTACCTATAGGTACTTTCATTACAATCTAAATATATCTAATAATTTAAAGTCATTACTTCTGCTATCACTGAAAAATCAAATAAGGACATACATAATTGAACTCAACAAAATGTTATTTTCAAGGTTAAACGCAATGACTTTCTTAGCCTTAAAAGATACACTCCACTCCTATACAAACTTGTAAAGCTTGCTTGCTTGGTAAATCGCGTTGAAGTTAAGTTTAAGTATACGAGAGTGGAGTTGAAACGTTCAACCACAATTATTATTACTCTCTCTATTTTGTGATTCAACCTTGAGTACCTAGTATAGAGGTGGCATAAAATAATAAAATCAAATATCAAAATAATCATCAATAGAGCATACTTATGCAATAGACCATGTTTACGGTAGAATGTATCGTGGATTTGAAAAATAATTCTTTATCACAAAAAAAATGTATTTGTATGACATAACAATACTAAAATGGGTATTTTACGAACAATAATCATTCATCATTGAACTACAAAAATTAATGACAAAAATATCAAAATGTATGCTATGTATACAGCTGTTTTTTTCGCGATTTCAGGGTTGGTCCCATAGTAAAAGTTGTTCAGTTTGATGGTTCTCCTATCTACCAAATTCGTCTTTATAAGGCTATTACCAAACAATTTGTTCAAAAAATAATCATCAATGTTATGTTGTTAGAGCATACTTATGATATAACAATTCTAAAATAGGTCATTTTACAAACAATAATTATTCTACCCAACTGTGTAACAACAATATTTGACACTGGAAATAGAGTATCAGTTATTGTTAAATATCTCAATAATTTTACTAAGACAAATATGATATAGATTATTAAAACCATATAATATTATTATAAGACAAGACAATATAGAGTGTACATGGTGATAGCCTTATAAAGCCGAATATGGTACATAGAGACCATCAAACTGCAGGAGTGGGACGTTTAGTGGCTGTGGCTGATAATGATTGTGACACAAAACATTTATCTGCGTGACTGTACTTTGTTATGAATTCGGGTAAAATGCGAACGGAGTCCAGTTAGACAAGACATATACTGGAAAAAAGGCCTCCGTTATGAGTCTAGACGCGAGACGAAGTTTTTGGTAACCGATGTTTTCTTATTAATTCGACCCCGCTGAATCATAAAATGTCAGTTGTTAAACAACAGCAACAAACAACTTTTTGTGTGGCAAAAAACAAGATGGGTGACTAAATTAGGTCGATAAATATCGTGCGGCCACTTTTAGTGTGGCCAAAAGCAAGATGGGTGACCATATTAGGCTTAATAAAGATTATGCACCCACTTTTTGTGTAGTCAAAAGCAAGATGGGTGACCATAATATGAGGCTTAATAAAGATTTTGCAGCCACTTTTTGTGTGGTCAAAAGAAAGATGGGTGACCATATAAGGCTTTATAAAGATTTAATTTAAGATAAAGATCAAAATTTGAAGACAAACAAATGATTATTTGATATAAATAAATAAATAAACAAGATAACGACCATATAAAAACGTGTTAGAAAACCAACATTGCTATTTGAACTTATCTTTTACTGTGGCAGTATCGTCTATCAGTCTCTGTCTGTCACATTACTTCCACATGTTGACCTTGAGAACGCCTTTATGCCTTAGGTAATAAAGTTTGTTTTTGTAGTACAACTGTTACATCTGACGTGCCGTCCGTCGAAGGTACAGTTAGACTCGATAAATCGTGCGGTACAATTAGACCACACAATTTTAAAAATCTGAAAATCGAGCGGGCTCGGCTGCGCGATTTTAAGATTCTTACTGTCTTACTCTGTTTACACTACGCTGAGTCTTAAAATCGCATGCTTAAGATTGTGTAGTGTAATTGATGCTTTAGGATTGTGGAAATTTAGCTTATTATAAAACGTGTTTCAACTTTTATCAGCTTAAATTATATAATTAAAAAATATATATATAGGTTTATATAATAAACCTTAAATTATTACAATCGAGTAGTAAACAACGAAGCTACAGTCGTTTTAGTGAGTGGAGTCCTAGTACGAAGAATCTAAATTGATGTAACTGGACTGGTTTTCTATTATATTACTAGTAAAAAAGTGTGATAATTATACGTGCACGCATTGTTTTAATATTCATCATACATCATATTATAAAATAATCCCCATTACTTTTTTTTTCATTCGACACCTTATTTATAATAATAATAATAATTATAATTTATTTATTTGCAGATAACAAAGATCCATTATTGTTAGTAACGACTTAAAAATATGTTAGTTTAGTTAACGTTTGATGGAAAATTACATTACAGATTATTGGTACATGTCAATTACTTACTTACTTAATTAAAATTATCACAGCTACAAATGTCGAAAAATAAAATTATTAAAATAAATATAATTAAAAACAATAATTAAAATTAAAATAAATGAAACTATTATTAAACATATTAAAATAAGATTATTAAAAATTCATTCTAATAAAATTATTAAAAACAAAAGTACTTGATTAAATTAACATCATTAATAATAAAAAATTAAATCAACAAAAATTAAATTATTAAAAACATAAGTAAATAATTAGGCAGGTAACAAACACAATAAAATCATTTGCAAAATTTGTGAACAAATAAATAGACAAGAAAGTGTCTTAAAACAGGGGCTACTGGGCAACATGCAGGCTAATCCAGTGCTGTAGAATAGGACAGTCCCACCTATCAGCGATAGTGCCCAGCCTGCCTAGCATGACCGATTTATATCGCGTGATATAGCATTTTATCGACACTCAACTGTCAAATTCTTTTGTCTTTTTGACAGTTGAACGTGATAAAACGCTATATCACGCGATATAAATCGGTCATGCTAGGCAGGCAGGATAGTGTGGCGACTGGCTCGTACGCGCGCTATTTAAGTAAATCGGTGTTGTTATCTAGAAATACCGCATAATGTAAAGGGCCGGCCGCCATCTTTGTTACGTCACACGACTGTAGCCTCGTTTATTATTATTTACTTGATTGTAATAATTTAAGATTTATTAAAAAGCTGATAAAAGTTACAACACGTTTTACCTACAATAAGCTTTTCTACAATCGTAACGGTTAACAAAATATTTAAATAAGTAATATTTTTTTGGTCAAAACGTCGTTTTTTTAATATTTAATTTGATATTAGCTTTACATACAAATAGTGCATTACATATTTACAAATAGTGCATTACATTTCCTTGCATTCAACACCTTATTTGAGTAAATCGGTTCAGTAGTTATCTAGAAATACCGCTTTATAAAATGGATCGGCCGCCATCTTTGTTAAATCAAAGCTAAGTACCCGTAAGTGGCAATCGTACTTTTTGTATTCAAGAAAACTTACCAAACAAGTACCTACATACCAGTAGTCTGTATGGCGAAGCCGAGTCCAACGAAAATCGGTTTTTTGGAAAATTTTATACAAATCAATATTTATCATGGGCCTGTACCACAGAATATATAATAGTTGCCTGTACTACAATGTCGAAGGCTGTATTTAAAAAACTACTTATCGTATAGATATAAATTTAGCATTGATGTCTAGAAAATTTAATGTAAATTAACTTCTTCTTTGATAATTTGCTCCCATCTGTAAAAGTTGTTTTGTAAAATGAAAAAACGGCGAGGGACACTTTGGAGAGGGAAGGGGGAGGGGAGGGGTTGGCAACTGGTATTTTTTTGATTCAGCGGGGTCGAGTTAATAAGAAAACATCGGTTACCAAAAAGTAATACGATTTGCTTCTAGACCTTAACTTTTTCAAAACCTGGTCTCCACTAAGTTGGCGAAAACATAAATGTGATTTAATTTATGTTTCACTATGTGGACACGCGTTAAAATCTTGACGTGTCCAGATGACGAAATAATAAGTGATACTTACTTACTAATTTTGAGTTTCACAAACTGGACACACGTGTGTCCAGTCTCTTGTGTTCAGTTGGTGAATAACACAATGAACTCGACTACCTACCTGGGGTAGGGTTGCCAACCGTACTATAATATATAGTATTGTACTATATTTCGGGTCTGCGTACTATATACTGTTGAAGAAATATATAGTACGCAAAAATACTATATTTTTAACATCGAACGCTAGAAACAAATCTTTAATTTTTTAGTGATCGTGCATTTTGACTGATTCGATAGCGTGTAGTGTATATCGTATCTAAATTCTGAAAGTATCTGTCTTATTGCATCAATGTCAAATTCAAAAGCTTCAAACTGGTCATTGATTGCTCTCTTTTTTGTTTTGAGATTTTGTTGGTAATTAGCCGCAAAATATAACATTATTCTTTCTTTGAGAAATATAACTAAATTAGTTATTGAAAGTGGTAGCGATAACGAAAGTGCGTCAAGTTCAATTCAAGTGTGATTAAAAAGCGAAAGATACAAAAAAGACTCCAAAAATATCTAAAACTTGTTGAAAAATGCAAAAACTAAAAAATATAGTTTTTATAAAAATAAAAAGTAAAAAAATATATTTGCCTATTAAATACCTAGGTACTATATTTTTTTAAGTGTAAGTACTATATTTTTTATAGCTTAATTTGAAAAATACTATATTTCGCCAAAGACATTTTGGCAACCCTAACCTGGGGTGACTCAATTCTGCTAATGTTATTCGCAAAATCGTTTTTCAATGGTGTTTGAATGGTAGGTATTACTGTTTCTTAAACCCAAAATTGAGACACAATAATGTTTCCGTTTTGGGTTTAAGAAATACAATGTGTTATGGTTTTGGGTTTAAGAAACAAGAATTGCAAACACCATTGAAACACGATTATGACGTTAACAATAGCAGACTTGACCCCCAGTTTGACCACTCCGGAGAAGAGCCAACCGAAAAAAACCATTAAGTTTACCTACCAACAAAGATTTTTAAATCTTAGCCTAGCTTAGGTACCTAAGTACCTACTACCTACCTAAATATTTTTGCGCCACCGCTGACCAAAAGGAGGGTTTGAATTGAATGAATGTTATACAAAGGTGATAATATTATGGTTGGTTGTTGGTATAATATCTTGTTGACTCAAGTCAAGAGTAATAATAATAATAAAAATGAACTTTGTACGCAACATCCAGTCCAGCGGGTCTACCGGCTAAAAACAATGAAGTTAATGTTAACTGTAAGTATGTGATACATTGCTACTTTGTTTTGGCACAAATAAAAACTTACCAAAGAAAAGAAGCAATGTATCACATACTTACAGTTAAGCGCTTATTACACCATCCTGAATGTCGGATCCGGAATTCAGTGTCCGATTTAGGACGAGAAATTCAGTCGCCAATTAGACCGTCCTGAATGTCGGATCCGATATCACAGCTTTACGATCATACAGTTGTTAAACGAATGTTCTTGTAGCCGTAAAAATACATAGCTTGGTAAATAGGAGGTATATGTAGGTAGCTAGGTAGGTAGTAGGTACGTGTCATTTTCAACGCTAATCTGAACTAGTTTTTAACCGACTTCATCAAAAGGAGGAGGTTCTCAATTCGATTGTATACTTTTTTTTTATCGTTATTCGCGCGTATCTTCGACATTTATGGACTGATTTTGATGATTCTTTTTTTGTTCGATTGAGTTTTCTTGCGAGATGGTCCCATTTATTTTTTTTAACCGACTTCATCAAAAGGAGGAGGTTCTCAATTCGATTGTATGTTTTTTTTTTTTTTTTTTTTTTATCGTTGTTCGCGCGTATCTTCGACATTTATGGACCGATTTAGATTATTCTTTTTTTGTTCGATTGAGTTTTCTTGCGAGATGGTCCCATTTAATTTTTTTTTCAAATCGGTTCAGTAGTTTACAAGTAATCCTGAAAATACTATGAAATTAAATCAACTAACTTGACAATTTTGTTATTTATGAACCGAATTAGATGATTTTTTTTGTTGGGGAAGGGATACCTTTGTGTAGTCTTTTTAACCGACTTCAAAAAAAGGAGGTATTGTATGTATGTTTCTCCGCGATTATCTCACGTTTGGCTAGGCCGATTTTTCTACCTAAATAATATACTTACCTACACTACCTAATACAGAAGGTACTTACACTAAAAATAAAAAAATAAAAAAATTGTTTAAAAAACAAAAAAACCGACTTCAAAAAACCTGCCTCTAAAAAGCAAGAAATAATATTCAAATCATTAGATACGCATTATCATTGTTATAATAAAACACGTCTATTGAAGTCGGGTGGGGCTTTTAGAATAAAAAAAGGAATATGTACTCCAGCCCCACCCGACTTTAATAGACGTGTTTTATTATAACAATGATAATGCGTATCTAATGATTTGAATATTATTTCTTGCTTTTTAGAGGCAGGTTTTTTGAAGTCGGTTTTTTTTGTTTTTTTTTTCAAATCGGTTCAGTAGTTTTCAAGTAATCCCGAAAATACTATAATTTTACATCAACTACCTTGACGACTTTGTTATTTATGAACCGAATTAGATGATTGTTTTTGTTGGGAAAGGGATACCTTTGTGTAGTAGTTTTAACAGACTTTAAAAAAGGCGGTACCTATTCAGTTTGTATATGTATGTGGGAATGGAACACAGCGTGAGGCGATTGAGAAAGAACACAGCGAACGATGAATGAGTGAGCGAGTGAGAATGATGAGAAGGAAAGGGATGGATGGAGGCTTTTTTTTTGAAAGAAAGACGTGAAAGACGATAAGACGTAATTAAGAAGTTTTAAATTGAAAATAAAAGTGTTTCGAAGGTTTTCGATTGTTTTTCTGCACTGTGGACCCTACATTTTGGGGGCTCGTCCGGGATCAGTGCAACCGGACTTGTATTTCGCGAGTTTTGTGGAGAAAGTCGGCGGCCGGCACGTGGTGGCACGCGCCTGGCAGCGGCGTGGTCGGCGATTTGTTCGAAAAAGTACAACGAGCCAACTAGAAAGATGAACAAAGACGGAAAAGAGCGTCGGAAAAGCCGTCAAGAAGATTTTGAAGATACAGTTAGCACGCGGGCTGACTACCGCGGCAACAGCATGCTGCAGATGACTTCAGAGTTGGTCACGAGCTTTTCGGGGCAGGATCCTACCTATCCCGCTGCACGATGGGTGCAGGAAGTAGAGGACAACGGCGAAATATTTGGGTGGACGCCACTACAACAACTTTTGGTGGCGAGACGCTCGTTGACTGGCACAGCAGCGCTCTGGTTACGGGCGGAGAGACTTTTCAAGACATGGGATGACCCCAAAAGTGCAATCGTCAAGGAGTTTCCTGATTCTGTGGACGTAAAAACCATACACGAAACTATGAGCACGCGCAAGAAGAAAGATGATGAAAGCTGCCTAGATTACATGTTAGTAATGAAAGAATTCGGTAGAAGAGGGAAGATGCCGGATTACGTTGCGATCAAGTACATCGTCGATGGAATTAGGGATCTCGAATCAAACAAGATTATGCTTTATGGAGTGACGACATATTCAGAGCTCAAAGAAAAATTGCGCATCTATGAAACCGTGAAAAGTAAACTTCTTATACAGCAACGTCGAACGGAGGTACGCATCCCTAGACGAAAAGAAGAAAGAGATCGTTGTTTTAGCTGTGGAGAAATCAACCATACATCTGCATACTGCCCGCATAAAGAAAAAGGATTGAAGTGCTTTAAATGTAATGAGTTCGGCCATATTGCTACAACTTGTCCGACGAATCAACGAAGCAGCGGCGCGAGCGGCGGCGGTCGGCTACCTTCGGCGGACTTCGGCAAGTCTCGTTCTTCTCGCTATCCGGCGCACGGGAATGAAGTCAATGAACGACGGCAACAGCAGGGCAGCAACATGAACTTGAAGCGCACCATGTTCGGACGATTGATAACGTCAGAGGAAGAACCAACAGCTCATTCATCATATGCCGAAGAGGGCGCCACGGACAATCATGGCGGATTACAACTGTCAACGTCAACTACAGGGGTACCACGAGGAAACGGACAAGTGGAACGAGTACATCGTACCATTATCTCAGTTTTGACTAAGCTATGTATTGAAGACCCTACTGTATGGTACAAACATGTAAGTCGATTGCAGAGAGCTCTGAACAGCACGTACCACAGAAGCATTGACACTACTCCGTTTACCCTGATGATAGGTACAAAGTTAAGACAAAAATAAGATCTTGAAATAATACAGTTGTTGCAGAGTGAAGAGGTTGAACATTACGACAGAAGTAGAGAAGATTTGAGAATAAAGGCTAAACAGCATTTGTTGAAAACGCAAGAAGAAAATAGAAATAACTTCAATAAGAACAGAAAAGAAGGTAGCAAGTACGAGATAGACGATCTAGTAGCAATCAAGCGAACTCAGTATGGGCCGGGGCTCAAATTGCGACCGAAATATCTGGGACCGTATCGTGTCACCAAAATTAAAAGGAATGACCGCTACGATGTGGAAAAAATTGATGCACATAGTGAGGGACCAGGAAGGACATCAACCTCAGTCGACCAAATGAAAAAATGGCCTGATAACCCAAATGTTGAAACAGGTGAGTAAGAGGATGGGTATGTAAGGATGAGTGGGTGAATGAAAGATTATTTTAGTTTTAATAACTTTGTTTTTATTTTACATTGTTACATTTGTTACCTTTGTTAGAGTGAACACCATCGTTTCATTTACTATTACATTATATAGTTAGTCAATTAAGTTGCTTGTTTAACTTTATGGTTATAGTTTGTTGTGATCTCTTGTAATCAAGGACTAAAATAAAAGTAAGTTGATGTATTGTGTTTAAGAAGTTTATTCATATTAAGGTTAAAAAAAAATAATAATTAAAAAACAAGTTCAAGTACCAATGTGAAACATAAATTTAGATGATAAGTTTCAGTTGTATTCAACTATTATTATATTGAGTAGTTTGTTTAGATTTTTTGTTAATTTTTATGTAATTAGTGATGTGATTGTAACGGAGTGAAAGACAGATGGATGCCTGGGGACAGTCATGAGATCAGGACGGCCGAATGTGGGAATGGAACACAGCGTGAGGCGATTGAGAAAGAACACAGCGAACGATGAATGAGTGAGCGAGTGAGAATGATGAGAAGGAAAGGGACGGAAGAAATGGATGGAGGCTTTTTTTTTGAAAGAAAGACGTGAAAGACGATAAGACGTAATTAAGAAGTTTTAAATTGAAAATAAAAGTGTTTCGAAGGTTTTCGATTGTTTTTCTGCACTGTGGACCCTACATGTATGTATGTTTCTCCGCGATTATCTCACGTTTGGCTGAGCCGATTTTACTACCTAAATAATATACCTACACTACCTAATACAGAAGGTACTTACACTAAAAATTAAAAAAAAAAAAATTGTTTAAAAAACAAAAAAACCGACTTCAAAAAACCTGCCTCTAAATAGCAAGAAATAATATATAAATCATTAGATACGCATTATCATATCATTGTTATAATAAAACACGTCTATTGAAGTCGGGTGGGGCTTTTAGAATAAAAAAAGGAAGTTGTAGGTACTCCAGCCTCACCCGACGTGTTTTAATTTAACAATGATAATGCGTAGCTAATGATTCATATATTATTTCTTGCTTTTAGAGGCAGGTTTTTTGAAGTCGGTTTTTTGTTTTTTATATTGATGTAGGTAAAAATAAAAGCAAATCACAGAGTGACAACCCTTATATACTTTTAGTCGTTGCGCCAACTGTCTATCTAGACCAGGGATGCACAGACTGCGGCCCGCGGGCCACATGTGGCCCGTCGGCAATATGCTAGTGGCCCGCCAGCAAAAATATTCCCTCGTTCATATGAAAAAAAATCTTTTTTTTGGCTTTTTTATGTTTTTATGTTGTGCTGGTGGCCCGCCATTAGTTTATCATTTGCCCAAGTGGCCCATGGTCTCCATAAGTCTGTGCATCCCTGATCTAGACGAACGGCGCGGCGGATTTTTTTTCGCCAACATAAAAGGCGTTGACTGACTGTACTCTTTATGCTGTGGTATATACTGTGTCGGAGCCGAGCGTCCTGAATGCGATTACACTGTCCTAAGTGCTTCCGATTTAGCATCCGTCATGTCGGAGACAATTTCTATCCTAATTAGGATCCTAAATCGGATCCTAGCTTCCTGAATGCAATTACACTGCTCTGAATTTAGGAGCGACTTCATATCGGGTCCGATATTCAGGATGATCTAATTAGCTCTTTAACATTAACTTCATTATTTTTAGCCGGTAGACCCGCTGACCTGTGACGACAGGTCTGGACATGCTTGACTACGTGCAGGTTTGCGTTCAGAACGTTCGAGCGTCGGTTGTATGATTGTTTTATAACTCGCTCTAAGATTTGGAACGACCAAGAGCTTTAAATGTCAATGTCAATACAAATTCTTCATTTTCCATTTGGAATACGAATAATTTAAACTTTTCTTTATACTAAATCAAATAAAATCCGTTTTTTGAGGATCTACCATGATTATTTTAAAAATTAGACATAAAAACATCAAAAATACAAAATAATGTCAAATGACATTGACATTTTTTCTATAGACAAACGTCAGAGCGTTTTACAACCATCATTTTTGATGGTTGTTTGGTTGCAACGCTCTGACGTTTGGAACGACACGGTTGTGTCAACCGAACGTCACGGTGTAGGTTTGGAACGCGCCTCTGTGCTGTGAGCTGTGTGTCTAATTGGAGTGCCGGTTATTGTGTGTTGTGTGACTTTCCTCGGTTTATTGCTTTAATAGGAATTAAACAAAGAAAAGCTTTTGAAGAAACGAGTACATAATGTACTTTTGTACATACCGAAAAAGTAGATAGGTTGGTAAATTTGAAGAGCACCAGTTTGACATGGGATTTCGGAGGACGAAAAATCTGATAGCCTGATAGCCTAGGTACAGCTTATCAAGAGTGCGGCTCTAACTTGATGAAAGAATATTTTGTGAAAGTAGGTACCTACCTACTAAATGAAAGTACTACTAATTGCATTACAAGTTTAATTTTCTTTTACTCAATTGGTACTGTACCTACTGTCTTCTTACAGAAGATTTGGTTTGTATGGAAATATGAAGGTGTTCGAAATTATAATTTGCTCTAAAAAGTGTTTTTTTTTTGTGTGCAGTCACATCAACATCATGAACAAACACGATTAATTTCAACATCAAAATGAGATGACCTGGACCTTCTTATGCTGAGAGATCAGGTACCTAAGTCAAATGGAAACAAAGAGTAGGTACTAAATAAACTCTATGTAAAGCTCAGACGGGTAGGTACTACCAGGTGAGTCAACTTTTTCTAGTATTTTTCTATTAAATTAATTATCTTAATATAAAAATAGCATTGTGAACGCCTGAAATCTAAAAATTCACAGGTACTGAAATCTAAAAATTCCTAGTGCAAAACATTTCTGCACATACGAGTCGCAGTAGCTAGTATTTTTTATATCTATACGTAATTGATGTTACAGGTACTGAAATTAATTAATTGATGGGAAAGCGATTTTAAATTGTGGCCATAAAAATCCAGGCTTACTTGACCAGACACTGAGAAGTCGTCTAGCCAGATGTCTAGAAGTGATCTTCGCCGATGAGTTTGAGGAGTTCTGTAAGTATAAGAAACTAGTTCTGCAACCGAGGAGACACCGTTAACATCAATAAAATGCATAGTGAAGAAATTCATTAGGTACTTATTTTTATTAATCTTTTTTCTTGCGACCATATTATTTTTTCTGAATATTGCATTTTCTCCTTGGCATCTTTTTAATTTTACAAGCCTCTAGTGTTTTTAACTTTTTAGGTTCATAAATATAATTCTATTTAATTTTCATATTGTTGCACCGCACTGCAAAATTTCTGCAGCGTGCTCAATGTGGACAGGCCCTTAACGGTGATGTAGGAATATCAGGAGGTCATACATTGGAGTATAAGGAACAGAGTAAAATGTGTGATATTTTTTATTTTATTCGTACCAACAAATATGTATTTACAAATAATTTTTTGGTACCATTTAAAAATAAACACACGTTTTACTAAGATATATTGTATCACCTCCTAAAGGTCTTGAATCGTTATGCAAACACTGTATATTACACTAATATTATAGTCCTCCGTGGGAGAGTTCGGAGATCGGGGTTTTTTGTAATTAACATCTTATCTTCATTACAGCTGTTGCAAGATTTTAATCACATGTAGATGAACAACAAGGACTTCTTGTATTCAAATATTATCAACTACCAAAAAAGGATGGCAGGACATCAAACAAGCGATACAGAACTGTATTGATTCCATAAGTGGTAAGTCTCTTCATTTTTATTTAATTTTATGGTTCTCACCTCTGAGATTGTCGGGATTTATGGTCACACATGTACAAGTTAGGTGTGAATTGGAGTTACTGCATTGCAGCTGTCCGCAATGTATGTCCATATATCATAATATACTCATCAACTTTGTCTAGGGATAGTAGGGATACAGATGTTATTTTCATACAAACGAGGTAACTTTGAAGCCTTGGTTTTCTGCCAGGGATGTACCGTGCTGGCCATCCAGAGAGTGAATAGAGGAGATTCAGATCGCTATACACACCCAACTGATCTGATCAGCATTCTAAAAAAACCTTTGGAAGTGTCAGAGTTCTCAGTTTGAGGATCCATACATCATGCTATTTTCGCGGTTTTTTTAAACATATCCTTCAATCTTTTAGAATGCTGGTCAGATCAGTTGGGTGTGTATAGCGATCTGTATCTCCTCCATTAACTCCCTAGATAGCATCATCAGATCACAGCACAGTACATCCCTGGCAGGAAACCAAGGTTTCAAAGTTACCTCGTTTGTATGTAAATAACACCTGTATCTCTAGACAAAGTTGATGTGTGTATAATATATCTTAAGATAAGTAATATAAATGTTTAGATATACCCACCTGGATATTTAATAATTACATCCAAACCGATTTCCATCCAGAAGTTCTACAATTTTTTTTACTTATCTGTTCCTTTCTATTTCAGATGGTAGAAACGAATGCTGCGTTGTTGCTGCGGGTAGCAGTATTATGAGATTTATGAGTATGCACATGTTATTGTAATGTAATCGGGATTTCGATTTATTTTTTCGAATGTGCTGAAAGTGTCTCAGTTTGGTTTTGTGTAACTAGTTAAGAGAAGTAAAAGTGGACCCAGAAAGTGTTGTAATTTTTTTAAATAAATAATAAGATCTCAATTTACTTGTTTTTCTTTACAATTATATTTAAGGATAATTAGGTAGGTACTCATTTGCAACACCCTAATAATGAGAAAACTGGAGTGTGTTTAGTTAAAATTTAAAAATATATACCTCTGTTGCATTTTGTCGGTGTTGTCCAAAAGAGTGTTATTATGGAGATTCCATAAAAAATATTATCAAACAGTAGTTAATGGGGCGAATACATTATCAATTTTATGGCGTGATACACGCATATCAGCGAACAATTTGAAATATTATGATAGACCAGTATCACAATAATATTGACAGTCATCCGCCCCAATTATAATAATTCATCTTGTTTTCTCTACATGATCCGTATTTGTTCTAACATATTTGTTTGTTTGCAATTGTTTTGGTATTGTGTTTGTATACTGTTTACAGTTATTTTTATCTTAGTGTTGTTACGTGCTTGTTCCATCCATAGTTGGCTTGTTTCGAGAGCTTGAATCTGTTTTTTGTACCTACATCTCTAGTCATTTATGTTTAGTTTTTGAATCTTCCTTCTCTATGATCAACAAAACATAAAAAACTTATTCAGGTTGATATTTCATCACTAGCAACAGCCACTACCTACAGTTAACTTGTTGCTTTATCTTTCTGTTATTACATGACGTGCTTGTTTCATTAACAATTTGCTTGTTGTGAGATCTTGTTTAATCTGCATTTTTATGTAAGTACTGTTATTTTCTCCACAGGTAGATTTTTTATTACCTGCCAAATTGTGTATACCTACTTACTCAGTCCATCAACCTGAACAATTTTCACAGGAGCAACTCTGAAATCACGTTGAGAAATCGGCTGTTTTATACATTTTTGTCAAGTAATGAACTTTTGTATAAAACACCCGTTTTTTTCGTGATTTTAGATTAATGGTCTGAGCAAGTATACAAAATTTGGTGGGTAATAAAAATCTACCTGTGGAGAAAATAACAGTACAAAATGCAGATTCAACAAGATCTCACAACAAGCAAATTGTTAATGAAACAAGCACGTCATGTAATAACAGAAAGATAAAGCAACAAGTTAATTGTAATTAGAACAAGCACATAATGCAGATTCAACAAGTAAACATAGCAAACAACATGTTGATAGAACAAGCACGTTATGTAACAACAACAAGAAAACTTAACGTAGATTCAACCTGACGTAATGTCAAAATAACATGATAAGTAGGTTGTTGAATCAACGTGGCAAGCAGGTCAAACCTATATGCTTCAACATGTAAGAGCAACAAGATATATTTCAAGCTAACTGCTGAATCAACAAGCTTTTCATGTTGCAACAACAAGAAAACTTAACGTAGATTCAACCTGACGTAATGTCAAAATAACATGATAAGTAGGTTGTTGAATCAACGTGGCAAGCAGGTCAAAACTATATGCTTCAACATGTTAGAGCAACAAGATAAATTAACAAGCCAACTGCTGAATCAACAAGCTTGTCATGTTACATCAACTAGAAAATTTAACGTAGGTTTAACCTGATGTAACGTCAAAATAACATGATAAGTTGCTTGTTGAATCAACGTGTCAATCAGGTCAAAACTAATTTGCTTTAACATGTAAGAGCAACAAGATAAATTAACAAGCTAACTGCTGAATCAACAAGCTTTTCATGTTACAACAACAAGAAAACTTAACGTAGATTTAGCCTGATGTAATGTCAAAATAACATGATAAATAGCTTGTTGAATCAACGTGTCAATCAGGTTAAAACTATATGCGTCAACATGTTAGAGCAACAAGATAAATTAACAAGCTAACTGCTGAATCAACAAGCTTGTCATGTTACAACAACTAGAAAATTTAACGTAGATTCAACCTGATGTAATGTCAAAATAACATGATAAGTTGCTTGTTGAATCAACGTGGTCGATTTAACAAGTTTAAACTTGTAGCTTCAACCAAAGAGCAGATTGGCGCTATTTTAACCTGAAAAAATGTTGCTGGCAGCATGAAAACTTGTTGTTTTTTCTCTCAGTGTATTTCTTTGTATGTTCTCGTCATTTTCCTCTGATTTTGTATGGCAGCTGCTGCCTCTGAAGCAAGATACAGTTGCTTTATCTCACGAAGTCCTTCTGCTATGAATGTTGTTACGTTGTTAGAAATAGAAATATTTTTTATTTAAATAGACTTATTAAAAGTTCTTTTAAATCGTCCAGTTTTTTCCCCCCATTCGGGACGTCTTTTGCTGACAAGAAGAATGGGCGCAAGAAACTTATCAGCCTCATCAAAAGTAACGATATTTACAATTTATTATATCGTTACCTACCAAAAACAATTAATATATATAAAAAAACACAGATTTCAAAGGCCATATCTAAGTAAACATGTAAATACAAAAGCAATTTACTGCCATGCTTTTTTGTCATCTAAATAATCAACAATCTTGTAATAGCCCTTGCTCATAAGTATAGATTTAATAGCATCTTTAAATTTTTCTAATGGTAATTCTGTAATATTACATGGAATCTTATTATACATTGCAATGCATCTACCCAAAAAAGAGCCTCTTGTTTTATGCAATCTGAAACTTGGAACAGCAAGTTTATTCTTGTTTCTTGTATTAAAGTTTTTATTAAAAGTGTCTAAATTTTTTCTTGCAAACATTAAATTATCATAGATGTACTGAGATGCAACGGTTAGTATATTGATTTCTTTAAACAGTTCTCGAAGTGAGTCTCTAGACCGTAGATTGTAGATGGCGCGCACATGTTAAGCGTGCACATGTAATTTTAGTATGCGTAACCGAGCGCGTGCAGACGCACACTGACACAATGTGCATGTGCACACCTAACAACATTCATAGCTGAACGGACTTTACATTACCGCGCTCTAATATTTTATTATACAACTATTTAGTCTAGACACAGATTAATATAATATCGGTCTACATTATTGTCTCGTGTTAAAATTGAATTATTAAAATCTAAATTAGTGTAAATCAAATTTTTTTAAGTTCAAAATAGCTGCAATGCAATGCAATTAACGGTGCGTTTGTTTTTAAACCACCTCTGTGGTCTAGTGGTTCACCCACCCTTGTAAGTTGCAGTACTCGGTTTGGTTAGCTTACCAAACCGAGTACTAATATACGCCCCTCATGAGAATCGAACCCGGGAAAAACTTATTTTTCTTAGCGGACTCGACGGAACTTAAACTTAAAAGCGGACTCGACGAACTTAAAGGCGGACTTGTCCATCAGCCATTTTTTTTGATGTCCCCACTGCTGGGGCACAGGCCTTCCTTATGGGTGGTAAGGAGGATGGGCCATAACCCACCACGCGGGCCCAATGCGGATTGGTGGGTGCTAACGACTGCAAATGCAGCCGGGACCAACGGCTTAACGTGCCTTCCGAAGCACGGAGGAGCTCGAGATAATAAATTTTTGGTCACCCATCCCATGACCGACCCATGCGAACGTTGCTTAACTTCCGCAATCGCTGGGCCAGGCGCTAAACCACTGCGCCACCGAGCGCAGACTTACACCATCTTAACTAAGTGTGACGTCATTACAATAATTTTTAAATTCTTGTGTTCCGGCAGTTAGAGGTAAGATAGCCAGTTCCTCAGTGGTGAGGATCCCGTGTGTACTTACTTACACTTTCGGTCGTATCGTCACTTAACATCAGGTGAGGTGAAGGCCAAACATTATCCCGTTACAAATAAAAAAAATAAAGTAGACAGGTTGTCAGGGACGATTTTAATTTGTCCTCTTATTCTGTTGAAACTCCAATTCATATCAAGCTACGGGGTTAGCGAAACACGTGCAAAATCTCACACAAATGCTGACGGAAGAGAAATAGCAAACAAACCGTGAAGTGCTTAACGAATGAATTGTAAAATCATTGTTATTGTAAGGGAAAGGACATTAATATCGTTCAGAGCATTCAAGTTCTGCGGTAGTGCCGTTTTTGGCGACAATGTAGGGGCGACCCTTCTCACTGGCCACTTTAATACAAACCTATTACTTATAAGGATTATGGGGGTCTCAAGGATCTTTGCAAATATAAGTAAAGACGCCGTCATATTTTATTTAGCGAAGAACTGTTGTGTATGCTAATACTGACCATGGAGGTTTCCACGCCATTACTAACCAAGCTAAGGAAATTCTGGACTTTTGGGGATTAAGTGAGCTTTGCGGCAGGTTTTGTAGAACGATGTTCCTAAGTAAAAATGGGTTATTTTTTAAGTCATTTGACACTCACCAACACTCGAAGCAATTATCATAGTAAAAATTATCGAAATTACTGCAAATTTAATCGTTCTTAATTCTTAATTCATATCTGGTAAACTGTTTCTTATTTCATAAATCAAGTAATTCTGTGTGAAATTTTAGTTCAAAAATGTGTATTTGGCGTTGTACGGTCCCTTAACTCGTCAACGCCCGGAAAATGAGACACAATAAATTTTCTATTGTGTCTCGGTCGCCAGCGACCGCTCGGGCGTTAATGAATTAAGAGACAACACAAACGACACAACGGTCACACAAAAATATTAACTTTAGTTTAGGTTAACATTCAATCAACAGTCAATTAACTAAGATTGTTTAATAATGAGTAAAAATAATAGTTTCTTTATCACTATTTGTACCGAACACAATTGACACCAAACAACAAACTTACACCGCAATAGCCAACCTCGTTTCCTTTCCGTTTCCGTGCCATACAAAGGCTCTAGTTTTACTTCGCTGGTTTGCAACTAAACAACAATACCGTTCTCTCGCCGTCAAAACTACGCCTTACTGTGTTTACTGGAACTTTGGAACTTTTATCCAGTTTCTTATTTGTAACTATCTTATTAAAGAAAGATTGTGTTTCTTAAAATACAAACACAAATACAAATATCTTTATTTGCTTTAAATAGGGTACAAATGGAGATCTTAAAAGTAGTTGTATCAGAAGCTTAACCTATTTAGCCAACTTAAGTAGCATGCAAACATAAACAGAAAATATTAATGTTATTAAGGATTAAATTGAATAATAAATTACATAATGTCATTACATTTTTGTTATTGAATTTGTTGTAGTCAACTGATGGTTAGGTAGTTTTTTAAAATTTATTGTCAAAAATATGAAAATTAGAATCAAAATTTAGATAGGTACCTAACCTTTTATAATCTCTTATCGACCATAAATCCCATTTTTTATTCATTACACAACACTACTTATACATAAAATCACTTAAAACATAAAATCGTTAAGTACGAGTCTGAACTCGCACGCCAAGGATTTAGTCACAGAGTCAAAAAAAAATTGGTGATGGTTGTCCTACATCCTACACTCATATTTTGTGAACTTAAAAAAATCGATTATCAAGTGAAACCTTCGTAGCATCTAAATTTCACAATTCTTGGCCAACGGGAATACTTCTACAAGATGGATCGGTAACATCCAGTTGGTATAAGAAACCACCAATAATTACCTGCTTATTATGCTTGATTTTCATCAAAAAATCCCAAATGTAAGAACCTGAAACCAGCGACTTGTACTACGTATTATTCTGTGGTAAGACTATACTTTATTATTGCGCTATCGCAGTGGTCCCCAATTATTTTTTTCGACATACCCCTCCGAGAGAAACCTACCCACTTATTGCAGGAATGATAAAAAAAACGGATAAGTGTACCCTCGATTCAACCTGAACTTGTAGCACTAATTGGGAGATACTGCGCTGTCGCTATAATACCTAAATTGTTACTATGTTGTAACATTACGAATTCACTAATTTGATATCTAGGTAAACAATAATGATTCTGGCTCATTGTATTATAATCTATCGGCTTTGAACAAGATGGGATTAGTTAACAACATTGATTATAATAATACTGTTAATCTCATGGTGACAACTAATTGAAACCAATGATGTACCATTGATAGTTCCTTATGGTATTATGTGAAATTGTTATTGGATACTTAGCTGGTTTAGATACGAGTACTCTTGTGTAATATCCAATAAGATGATTACTCGACTTTTGCTCGATCACTGAAATCATTAATGAAGAATTCTAATGAAGAAAATGCTAAGTCCATAACTGGAAGCGAATTTGATACACACAGCCATTGTGGATATATAAGAAGTAGGTAAGTTACCTACCATTTTTTTATCCAAGAAAAAATGCTTACGCATACACCGCCTGTAGATGAGCAGGGGGCTTGTCTAATATCAAAGTTGATCGCAATCGCTTTCATTTGACAGATGGATTTGACACATTGCTGCATTTCTTTGGTAAGTTTTTATTTATGCCAAAAAGAAGCATCAATGTGTTACATCTTTTGTAGCGATTGCGATAGATTTTGAAATTAGACAATAGAAAGGCAGGCTGCACTATGAAGTACCTACTTTCATTCTTTCTTTTGAAAAAAAAAACTTAAAAGTGCAAAAAAGCGAACAATAAAAAAGTTAAGTATACCAAAGATATTTTTGATTAAGGCAGTAAGTTAGTGTTAAAATTAACTCTACTAAAAGTCTACTAACCCGTATTTGGGTATTTGTTAATACTGTCAGAAGTTTTGATAGAATGTATTTTAGTTTACTGTCAGTAGCTGCTTAGCGAGCTTATAATTCTATTGACGATGGATTAATATCGAAAACACAACTTAATGCCTGTGTTAATATTTGGCGAGACGATCGTTCATTCTATTTGACGTCTATCGAATATTCAGGTCTCCCGATTAACGATTAATCAACCAATCGAAGTGTCGATTATTCAGATGTTATAAATAAACTGGATATTCGCTGTACATTTTTGATGAGCGGTGGTGACTCAGTGAATCGAGATAGTAATATTGGGTTATACGATGAATTTAACTGTGAAAATCTGACAGTTGCAATAGTGATAATATTACGAGGGCTGTTGCTATTATTATTATTATGTGTTTAGTCATGGCGCAATACCCACTAGTTGATATTAATAACTTGTGCTTTTAAATAAAAATCATATTTGTTAAATCAATCCACATTTGGTTTTCCCAAAGTTATGCCACTTTTTCCAGGGCCTTGGTCACTGGCCCGAGATTGTAGTTCACGGTGGGATAAACTAAAATGTATCGATTATGATACTTATATGAGTAACGAAAGTTAGTAATATCATACCAGGCAATTGATTACCCATCAGTTACTTCACTTTAAGTTAAGTTTAAACTTCAGAAGAGAATAACCATTTCAAAGCAAGCAGTAAAATTACATCACAAACTTAACAAAGACATCAGAGTAACTTTAAACTATCTTAAGTTTCGTACTTAAAATGCTGCATAAAATATACACTTTTTATGAAGCGTGGCAGGGAAAAATATTTTAAGTTGTATTATCGATACTCGTATCAGTTTTAGCATATTAAATCGATAATCTGTTTAATTTTTCTATGTTACATCATAATATGGTGTACTATAGTGTAATCTAATCTCTGTGTAAACGTCAGTCAGTGTCAATGGAACCCTCACATCATTTTATTTTATCAACCCCTCGTCAGAGGTATGGATAATGATTCCATCAAAATAATCTCATCTTCTTTAGTAACTGTATTTTATTTACTATCGGCTGCCCGTGACTTTGTCTACGTGTCTACACTCACCGTGTAAATTAAAAAAAAAACTAAATGCTCGCTTACATTCTTGTGCATTATTTAAGTTCCTATAGTTCCTTTTACAATATCGATTATTAGTATATCGACACGACATATCATCTGGACAACACTACCGATGGTACTTAAGGTACTTCGCAGTACGTTAATCAAGTGAATGGCGAAAGGTCCGGTCTCTGAAGACGAAATAGTCTGTTCTTTTTAGTTTTCTTTGTGCATATATTTTAGCAGAAGCTTAGAGCTAGATGTTCCATGCAATTCCACCTTGCTTGAGTTTTATCTTGTTTTAATCAATATTGACTTAAGAATAATTAGAATTTTCTCTATTTCAGTATTTTCTGGTAAATCTAGTTCGATTTCGATCTAAACTTTAAACCCACCTTATATGGCTTTGATCTGATACGTTTTTTCCATTATTTTAATTAAATGGAAGGATCATCCATTAAATTGAAATATATTTAAACAACCATTACTTGAGAGAGAAGAGAAAACCTATAGGGTTTTCTCTACCCTACCGTATCATACCGCATACAGTGGACAAATTGTTAATCATTCATGCAATTTAGAACACGCACTATAAGCTAGAATCCGTTAAATTATTAATATTCCAATTAAACGCAGACGCGTACCAAATAGAAACCGTAACACGATGACAGCTGCTGGACACTTGCTAACAATATTCATCACAATATTAGGCAGTACGCTTTCTGGATGCTCGGTTAAGGTGGACTTGGTACGAAGTTTCAAGTTACACCGGCTAACTTTTCGAACTTCGCCGGGTCTGTAGGGCTTCAACTTTAAACAGATAAATCGAAGTAAGGAATTTCGTATTGTACTATTTGCCGTAGTTATTTGGAAGATATCGATGTTCGTGTGACATCATGAATTGGGGTTCGCCATTTGGGCTGATTGGGGCTCAATTTATCTGTTTTAATTTGAAGCCATAGACTGGCTGAGGTTCTGAGCGTTAGCCGGTACGGCCCCAGAAGGCCTAGGTATTACAAAAAAAGAATCACAGTAGTCGGATGGTGATCGTCGATCGATTTACTTAATTTTGAACCTAATACATGAGTTAATAATGTCATGGAGTGGGAAGAACATCGTACGCTTATCGTGACGCTTTTTTCTAATAGGCCTTCGGATGCTGCCCTCGTATAAGCCAGACTCGAGTCAATATCTACTACAGTTGTGAAGGTAAGCATCAATTACAATTGTTGAATTAACAATTGTAATTGATAACAAATGATAAGTTTACCTTAATGTAAGTATGGCAAGAACATTCTACTACGCTTCAAAAAGCACGTATCAGACTGAAACTATAACAAGATGTTAGCTACTGGGACAGTTGGTAACTGCATTTAACGCAGTTAGTTCCCGCATTAAGGCGGTCGCTCAGAAACATGAACTTTGAAGTTCCATTTGATGTACCTAATAGTGAAATGTGTTTAATTGTATTGGTAGTTGAGACATCCGGTATGTCACAAATGGATAATAATAAGGAACGTATGAGAGGAAACTTCATGTTTGAAAAGATAATGGATATCAAGAAGAAATGGAATGTACTTTACTAGGGTGTTGATGGTAGAAAAACAGAGCAAAAGCATAAAGAAGATTGATAGACAAACGATATGAATGAAAAGGCAAGATAGAGAAACGATATGAATGAAAAGGCAATGACGATTATTAAAAAGGAAGAAAAAAGAGAATACATACTGCTTTGACCTCAATTAGATTGGATTAAGACCATGTATTTAAAACTTTACACAAAATAAGCACTGTTTTTAAACAGAAACGTATCAGAACAAATTGTATTAACACAATGTTGATTCTTCATCAGTCGAGTTCAATTTCGCGAACCGTCAAATGGAAGCGTTGTCTGGTGATAGACAAACTGTTGTTGTTGGAGTGAAGAACCATAGATTCCAACTCATATGTACCGCTCATGCTCACACTCACACCTCTGAAGCCGATAGAGCAAGTAGTAAAAGGTGGGGCAGCTCTGAGAAAGTATACTGTATCCGGAGTTCTATCTTCAGGGTATGCTTGGTACCTTATTCCGTTGGGGAAAATGACATTGCACACCTCAAGTTTATCCACCCATGAATTCGCGATTCCAATGCTAGTTCCTATTAAATGGTTGGTGAGATAACTCAAATAACGGTCTTCTAGTCTTATATCTGCACCGTACCCTGGAAAGAAAATACACATGAAATATTGAACCTTATTAATAAAAGAATAAAGGGGTTACAAAATTATTTGATAAGCGTTAGGGAAGTTTTGAATAGTATACCTTGGCTAACTACCGCTAGGAGCAGCAAAGAAAGAATTTTGACATTCATTTTGAGGTATCGACTGACAAAAAACACAATTAACGTGCAAACTATGCTTTTATACAATTCATGATCAAGATTTTATCACAAGCATTGTTTTAAATGCTTAAAATATGGTTGCTACGCCTTTGTAATAAAGTCTAAAATCCTGGCAACTAACATGCAAAGAATTACTGTACCTAATCAGAAACTGAATACTTACATGAATCACGATAAATATTAGAAAGATAATTTGTTATCAATCTCCTTTTTTGCAGTGATTTATAGATTACACGCGTTACTTAGTAAGTGGAATTTTTATTTTAAAAAAATGATCCGAACAGACTAACTAGGTACTCAATATTTTGAAAATATCTACTATAAAAATATTATTACTTATTATAAACATTTTGTTTTTTTTTAATATAATTTGCATCTAAAACATAATTTTAACTTATAATAATATAACAGTGATCGTTAGTACCTAGTAAAAAAACTCGCAGACATTAGCGCCCACCTCCAGAGTACACTGAACTTGCTTATTTGAATTAAATTCTCGATTATATACCCAAAACAAAATCGAATTTTTTTAAAGAGAGAAAGTTTCAAGTCAAACTTTCTCTTTAAAATCAAAGTTTATTTTCCAGTCTAAAACAATTTTTAAAATCGGAAATATAGGAAAATGCATAGGTATCATAAATATATTATGAATCAGTTAACTATATCTACTATTATTATGTATACTGTGACTATACCAAAAATAAATCATGAATTATCAAAATAATTATTTAGGTACCTAGCTACCTATATCAGAAGATTTTACAGATAAAAAAAGTATTTTGTAACCGACAGTATGTTCAGATGCTATCAGCATATACGTGAGCTATGGCTGGTGTAGATTATCAGGCAATAGATAAATTATTTTGCATTAATAAACCGCTTTACCTTACAGATAATTATTTTGCACTATTAAAACATCTTAAAAAAAGAAAACCCTTAAAAAAACTGAAAATAAAACAAAAACAGCTTTAAAATAACTCAAAAAAGCAAGGAATAATATTCAAATCATTTATACGCATATCAATTTGAATAAAAAAACGTCTTCCAGCCACACCCGATTTCAATAGACGATGATTTGAATATTATTTCTTGCTTTTTAGAGCTATTTACTTTTAAAGCTGTTTTTGGTTTTCTTTTTAGGTTTTTTAAAGTTGTTTTCCTTTTTTTGTGTGATTCTATTACTGTTTTCCTGTTTTTTTGTTTAGATAATATTTACTATAGTGATTATAGTAACTGCCGATTCGCCTGTGATGTGAATATAATGATATAAAAAAATCTTATTATTTAATAAACAAATCAAGACACCGCATTTCATAACGTAAAATAGTTACTAGCGTTGCTATATGCTTAAACAAGATGTTTTTTGTATGCCTTGTTTCCTTCAAGATGATTAAATTATTAAAAAAGAACATCATATTTTTGTTTTTTCTTAAAAGAACGATCCTTTCTACTTAGCGGTGTAAAAAACTTGATAAAATATTCAATCTGTAATAATTATGCTAAAAACTTTTTGGAGCTAAACGATACTCGTGTAATGTTCCGAGGATCTACTCCAAAAACCGAGCTTCAACCATCGGACGAACTTCGTTAAATTTTTCGGTTAAGCTCAGAAATAAGAACCAAAATTAAGTAAATCCGACATCGTCCACTTACGTATCGCGGTTCTTTTTTCGTAGTAGACCTCAGGCCACAGGTGGCCATCGCGGTGAAATTCGCACTCTGTCCCCGACCGGACTGTGGCCACCTGTGTCTAGTTATGTCAAATACAATGTACAAAGTTGTGAAAGAGAGGAATATTTGTTGGTTGATTCCTTAAAACACGAAGATAAAAGGTTCATAATGGTGATTAGAGATGTTCAGATTTAGTTTCGTATCAAACCTTTATTTTATTAGTATTTTGTAAAATAAAATGTACTTACCTTACAATTTTTAACCACAATAACGTTTAAGATCTCAAATATAGTTAAGGTTTATTAAAGAGTCAAATAACAACAAATATGGTTAAGTAAGGTTTCAAATAATTGAAGGGTCAAATAACTCCATACCAGTCAAATCTTCGTCTCATAAATGTAAAATCACGTTTATGTGCAATTCATAAATGGATAAATTTATATTTCATTACTCGGTATTAAAAAGTCCACTTATTTTTAACGCTATGCAGTTTTTGCGCTAAATTCTCTTTATTGAAGTAGCAGTGTTAAGCACTGCTTAAGTAAGTGATATTTATCAAATTCTAGACTAACCAATTTGCCAAGTATTTTGGGTGCAATATATGCATTACCCCGATAAGTACCGAGCTAGATATTCAAACGGTCATCGCGGCCGCTTTAGCCGCGTCCATCAGAGAATTTGTATTTCCACCAAAATTCATTCCCAATTTCGCGGAATTTCCGTCATAGGGACTTGCACATCGGTAAATTCCGACGAATCAGTACAGCAAACAGAGAAGTGTAAATATGACATGAATTTCAGTAGGTATTGCGAATAATTTTGTAGTAATAAGTTGGCCGCTGGTGAATTGAAATGCCTATTCCAAAGGTTTTCGCATGAGCTATCAATGCATACCTGATTAAAATGATATTTCAAAATTGATTTCACTATTATATTATACAGACCTACTATTATTCCACCATAACTTCTAAATGTCTTAACGGAATATAGACGTGATCCTTTCTGGCCATGCACGCCACAGCTCCGATTGCAGTCGAATAAGGCATAAAATATGTACGAAATTTGTTCATTATTGTACTTAAGTAAAAATAATTGTACTATTAAGATTCACGAGTTAATATTCCGTCCTCTAATATCTCTGTTTGAATAACGATAGGTACCCGCTATCGTTACAATCCTTTAATCACCACAAGTGACAGCGGCTATTTTTTTTTAAATCTAGGACTACTGTATGATGGCACATATTTTTTTTTAATAATTACAATATGGGCCAAAAATAAAAATCCTTGATCATTCCAAAACTATATAATTTGTAACTAAAATGTGTAATAAAATAAATAAAACTTAAAAATATTAAAAACACGACTGCCGTGCCAAAACTAATTAAATAGTTAAATAACAAGTGGCATTGCAGTTCCACAAAACGGTCCCCCGACTGCAATGACACTTGTTATTTAACTTCATCTATCGATGATGAAAATGTTGTATCCGCTTCTATTTTTACTAAAAACTAATCTAATTGTTTGAAACGCAATTTTCACTATTTATGCAATAATATTAAAAATATTTTTAAAAGTAAAAAGTTCGCTTAGAAAACTTAAGTTCATTTGGGTTCATCTCTCAAATTTAGTGATGAAAGTTTATTTAACGTAAGTATTATTTGGTAAATATAGTAACCGTTAACGCGATCGAGTTAATTTCCAACCGCTTATAATAAAACGTGAACCGCTAGCGGTTGTTACACTTCCATTAAGAGGAGCAATTAAGCGAACACTTAATTGTTTAACCTAAGAGCCAATTGTGGACTGGAATTGACACTAATGAAATGCGATGTTAGAAAAAGAAGATTGGTTGGCGCGGAAAATCAGGGATTATTCTGACTAGAGTCAATTTTGTTTCCATTTTGCCTGTAACTTTGTGAAGTACTTACACCGTAATAAAGCTTTGTAAATAATATCATAGATTATGAAAAACAGTTACCTACAAAAGAATTGGGATTCCGATTACTGTCTTCAATAGTAAATCCTATAAATTTTATTGTAAGCATGATAACTTTTTAGGTAAAAATCGGTTGACCTTATTAGTTTTATGAAAAACCCACGTCTCTATTACTGACTCTAACTGGGTTACATATGTTTAAAAAAGTGTATTTAATTTGCATATAATTTAGAAAAAAAATAGTAAGTAAGTAATTTATGTAACAATGGCTTATCACATTCGCTGAGAGGTACTTATATCCCACTTAATTCAGAAGGCATACATGAAACTTTACCTACATAACAGAACGTATCACGTAAAACAATTTCCAAAGATCCCCCCTTTGAACACGAACACGACACAGAAACACAAGTAGACCAGTATACCTAGACCTGTGACTTGTTCGGAAGTTATTCTAAGGTCATCAGAGACTGGGGGCTGAATAAAATGGACACTGGCTTAGAGGTTCTTAGTTGAGGGATAGTATTGTGATGTAGGATTGTATGACTATGTAACTATAGAAGGTGTTTTCTATTAATTCAATCAAAACTAAGAATTATTCTCTATATACTTACAGGGTGATCTTTTTAAACATTTACAACCCAAAACCAAATTTCTAATTAATAAAGTGACGAATCATTCATCTAACTAAAAGATAACGCCATCGGTTCATAAATCTACAAATAGATAGGTATTTTAAACAAAGAAGAACTGTCAAGAAAATCAGCTCAGCAATTTTTGAACAGACGTGAAGTAAAAAGTGATTTCAGAAGATAATAAAAATATTTATGAGCATCACGCAGATTGTAGCTTTAAAGACACTTTTATTTCAAAACTTTCTAAATAGTTATAACAGCTAAGTCTTTGTATCGTAACCGTTCACCTAAAATAATCGGACAATATAAAATCAGTCAGCGGCAAGTAGTTATAACGACATGAAACTTTCAGGGCCCATAAAAATAGTTTTAGTACCTCGCGCTCGGCTCCGGCCGCCCGCCCTCGCAATTTTTATTTTATAGCCCGAGTGGAACGGTCTCGAGAAAAGCCCCGAATCGAAATAAAATTATTTGGACTTCAGAGAGCAAGCGGCAGCTTAGCTTTATATGCGTCATCTACACAGCATAATTTATTGTTTTACGAAACATAATTTATTAATAGTTTCAAGTATACTAATCAACTTTGTCTAGGGATACAGGTGTTATTTTCATACAAACGAGGTAACTTTGAAGCCTTGGTTTTCTGCCAGGGATGTACCGGGCTGTGATCCGATGATGGCCATCCAGGGAGTGAATGGAGGAGATTCAGATCGCTATACACACCCAACTGACCTGAACAGCATTCTAAATGTGTGTATTATTATAACTATTTTTTTTAATTTAAATAGCTGGTGGGTGGCACAACAAGGTACTATGGGCTACAGCATCGTTTAACCAGTTAGCAATTACAGAATTCCTGCGCGCGTATCGCTTCTGCACGAACTAAACGTAATGTTGTGACGGGGCGGCGCGGCATCCAAGCCATTTTAACCTTGTTGCCCATGGTATGTACAACAAGTTGCATACAATATGTACTTATTTCCTTTTCGAGTGTCCTTATTGTTTTGAGTCTATAGATTAAATAGGCAAAAATAATAGATCATTAGACAATTCATGGTAAAATAAACGTTGATTACTGACCCATGTGCTAGACTCGATCGCTGATCTTAGATACTTTTTATAAACAAAGAAACCTTCAACATCTCTGTGTAAGCATGCAAATACGAAGGCAATGAAGTTAGATCGTGAATTCCCAGAGAGGAATTACGTCTAAATTGGTCGGAAACAAAACATTCGTTCGCAGGACTTCCGGCATAATTACATTTGTTTTTTTTGTGCTTCACTTCCAACGAGAAAAAGAACATTAGGCCCTTAATGACCATTGTATCTACGCATGACCTTCTTTTGAACCTATTTTTCTTTCATCAACTTGTATTTATAAAGTTCACAAAAGGTTGGCGTTTTCATTTAACGAGGCTGCTTGAAAATGTAAATAACTTGCCCATTTAAGTCCAAAATTTCGCGAATACGTCTCATTGTAAAGTATGGTAGATTTCAAATTGAAATGCCTTTTACCTCTCTAAATTGAATTGAAGTAGAAAAACATCAGGTTGCTTTCTTAATAATATAATACGCATTTTAGTGTTATTACTTTAAATTACATGTGAAGTGTTTGAAAATGGAGAGTAATAAATCCGAAATGGGAATGAAAAAGTTGAGGTGACTCAAATTCATTAATCTTTTATTGACCTCTTCAGTCTGGAGGTGAAAAGCATACTTTAAGAATAGAGCTGGTCATTAAAATTGAAGAAATCTTTTAAGGATTTTTTTTTATCTTAGGTAAAAATATCTTTAAAACCATAAAGTAATAGTAGGATCATAGGATATAATGTCACTAACGTGTAGGATATAAAAATAAAAGACTAGCACAACTTGTTGCTACATAATTAAATTCATTAGGTTTTTTTGTGCTCTGTTTTTATTTGCAATCAGTTGAACTTTTAGCAAATGTGCTGGTTTATGTAAGTAATTGTCATTGCGGGTAAACTCCCCACTGAGAGTTTCACCCCCTCAGGTCCTTCGAGCATTACTCCAGTTGAAGTATGTCTTTTCTTTTAAGCCTTTTTATGTAGCTTTAAATTCATTAGGTGAACAAATAATTTTGCCTCTTTCAATACTTTTTGGACCGGGCGAGCGTGAAGCGCGATCGAAGCGTCTCCGTTTCCGCTTGGGTAAAAATGCTTTCGTATGTCCGTCCGGCTGTCCGGTTGTCCGGCTATCCGGCTTTCCGTTTGTTCTCCACTACTACCATTATTATAGTTATAGTCTATAATAATTATAGAACTTGCTCACAAAATTTCACAAGAATCTTTTTTGTCCATTCAGTTTTTCGAAATTTTTCAAAATGGCGAACATATATGGATAAAATCATAATTCAGCCATTTAGAAAAATTATCAAAAATGTTACAAACGCGACGTCTGCAGCTCTACAGAACTACTTATTTTAATCGTATTAGTATAGATATTTTGTAGAATTACAACATCGAAACGTTGTAATTGCGTTATTGTAACTGATAGATATCACAAATCCATACAAAGTTCTCTATTTTCTTCCAATGACTTTTATTTGAGGCCTTCCACGCCAACTAAAAGGAATTTCGCAATAAAAGGCGGGGCGTATTCCATTCGTACAATTTATGACACTTGCTTAAACAACTCGATCGATTGCCTAAGAATTTTCGTATGTAACGATAAACTGCCTAAGTTTCAGCCATTAGGTGCACTCTGCCTGTACTCACCTCGATTCGTTATTTTTCTAAAGGCCCTGTCCCACTATTGCTCACTCTGTTCAAGCGCACGCAGTAGGTACTTTTTAGAGTGGATCAGTTTGTTACTAATGTTGTCAGTCTGTTACATAAGTATGTTACATCTACTCTAAAAACTATAGAACTTTACGTATATAATGAGCGGTTTTCAAAAGGCAGTTTAAAAAAAAGTAGTACCTAAAAGACGGCTAGATGTCGTTGTTCAATTAAGTACGTAACTTTTGAAGAAAAAAGCAAAGGATGAAAGGAGTCGATGCCAATTTTTGACGTTGTTATGGCAAATCTACTCCTCTTCAAGGAGTATTTTTTGCCAGTGTCAAGTGTTGAATAATTAAGTGGTATACTCATACTCAGCTGATAGGAAAAAATAAAAATAAACTACCTAGTTGAATAGCGCCATCTATCAACATAAAAATAAACTAAAATTCTCAGCTGTCAGAAAACCGCTCATTATCGGTATAGTTCTATCGTTCAGTTCTACTAGTAGAACTAAACGGAGAAAAAAGTCCTTTTACATAGCAGCGTGGCCGTGGTTCTACAATTCCGTTGCGTACACACTATTTACAAATATTGCCAAGGCTTTTGTACAACTGTAGCGCAGCTTTGGTTGAGTTGAATGCTGGATGGTTATGAAGATTCCTTATGCTACACAACACAGCCGTTGATCTCCGTTGATGACATAACGACAAAATAGTGAGACTACAGGAAGTTAACCTTAGTCGAACATAGACACCTCTCACCGACATGAAGTAGCCGGGATCTTAAACGAATCTCAAGCGAGTCCAAGTGCGTGATGCAGTGTCGTCAGTTGGTGTGAGTCAGAGCTGTCTATGTGTGTGTGCGCTGCTCGAACGCTCGTAGTAAGTACAAAGCATAACTTCTGTAGTCTCTCTATTTTGTGACATAACCGAGTTAGCCCCGTGTTTCATGGGTGTCTCCGGTAAAACATACCTGCATTGCATGACGTGTTTAGCGTGACAGTGTAGCCAAAGAAAATATATTTAGCGCAGTGGAACAACGCCTTTAAGCGTTGTTTACGTTTCGGAAACGAATAACAGTGGGCAAAGCTCGAAAGTTGAGATTTGTACTCCTTGTTAAAATGCAAAAGTTTCGATACGGAAAATGTGTTTCCGTATGTTATTAAATAATAACATTGTTAAAACTTGTTTCGGGGTATTTAAACTTTTAGATGCTTATACTCGCCTAACATTCTTGGAAAGGCTGACTTTCATATGCTGTTTTGAACTTATAAATTAAGAATGTTAAAAAAAATTATGTTGAACAGCTAATGGTGGAACGGTACGCGAAGAACCACAGATTCAAATCCTGGTAGGCATTGAATGATGAGCCAATTTCTCTCCCTCGGGAACTATACCTTTTTCTAGATGAAAAGAACCATAATATGGTTGGTTTAAGTACAGAAAAGAACATATTATGTCCTTTTCTGTACTTATGACAGCATGTATATTGTATACGTATGCAAATTTTCATGATGATCGGTTGGGTACTGAACGTGAAGGCGTAACAAACAAACAAACAGACTTTGGCATTTAAGCTCTGCTTAGATCTATGATATAGTATTATCTACAATCAAAGATAAGTTAATACAATGCGGTCAAATTGACAATGGACAGTGATTCGCTGCAACTGCACTCGAGAATGCATTGTAAAGAGTAATTTTACGTCGTTTTGTGCCACAAGCGCTCTGAAGTTAGCCACTTCAATTGTGCATTGTTTAATTAATCGCACTGTAGTCTCGTTTATTCCCCCACATTCTAGCTGGTCATCTACATCCTCGCTCCTCAATTAGTCCCCCTCTGTCAGAAGGCTAACAAACGGCTTCACTTAGGGCTGCCAGATGGTTGGGACCCTCTGGGATTGTGTCGGAATTTCAGTGTATATCACGGGTCCCGGAATTTCCTATAATGACCCGGAATATTAGAGTACTCACAAACTTGATTTTTTGGATCAACTCAAGAGGTCGACCACGAACGAAGTGCAGGAAAATTTAAAGACAGTTAATTTATTACTTCTTATGGAGCCCCTAGACGATCAAGCATTTCTCGTCAATCATTTACATTGCATTTACCATTTGGGGGCGTGGCCTACTTTTGATTGGCCACGGTAATCTATCTATTCTGTTGTGCTTGACAAGCAATGCAATGTAAATGACTGACAAACAATTTTGATAGTTTAGGGGGTCCATTACACTTCGCTAAAAGGTTTGACCTCCCTACTAACATAATAACTGCATGTAAGTTTGTAAACCTGCAGTCCGATGAGATTTTTATACGCATTTCATGCTATGGTAAAGATTTAGTTTTCAAATAAGTTTGTTATTGTTTTGCCAAATTCCATCCTGGGGGTTTATTGTCTGATATCAAAATCTATTGCAATCGCATTCATTTGACAGATGGATGTGACACATTGCTGCATTTCTTTGGTAAGTTTTTGTTTATGCCAAAAAGAAGCATCAGGTGTTACATCTTGAAAGCGATTGCGATAGATTATGAAATTATTCATTACACAATAGAAAGGCTGGTCATCTACATCATCTCCTCAATTAGTTGGGCTAACAAACGGCCCCACAACCGATACACAACATACACAATCTACACAATACATCAAGTGCACGTAACTTTGGAAGGCCGCAGTCCCAAGTCCTCTCGAGACAATACTCTCAATACAATACTCGAGACGATACAATACTAATCGCCGTGAGTGTACCTATGTTGGTTTTGGGGTCGATTAAGGCACAAAATAGAGTGAGGACAGAAGACAAACTTAGTACTACGCGTGCTTGAGCTGAGCAACGCACATAGCTCTCACCGACCGACGACACTCCAACTGGGATACTATTCTCTAACATGCAACGTCAGTGATCGTTTCGTCGAGTTTCTGACACATGTCTTGTACCCAGACTTTTTCAAAGAGTTTAACCAGTAATGAGAATATGAGACCTGCCAGACAACGCAGCTGCAGCGATGAACTGGACGCTGCAAACTTAAGAGAATAGTACCTATGGCTGTTTTGAGCGTAGCACAGATTCCGTGTCAGTGTGGCTGGTGTCATGTCAGCGAGAAGTGTCTTGTCTATATAAGCTTGACTTCTGCCCTCTCTCTTTTTGTGATAAAGATGTTTTGTCCCCTTCTTTAGAAAGAGACTGTACAGAATATAATATTAATATTTCTTTTTTTAATAGCTAAAAAAGAAATATTAATATTATATTCTGTACAAACTCTTAATATACATTATATTAATCGCCGTGACTGTATGCTGGTTTTGAGGTCGATTAAGGCGAGTGTGTAGTAGTAGTGTAAAGTATTAAAAATATCCTATTCTGGACAAATGACACCATCATCATTTAGCCCAAAACTAAGCACAGCACTCAACGTATAGAAAATCATATTTGAGAATATAAACATTTGTCGGTAA
This sequence comes from Agriphila straminella, assembly GCA_950108535.1. Classification (NCBI taxonomy): domain Eukaryota; kingdom Metazoa; phylum Arthropoda; class Insecta; order Lepidoptera; family Crambidae; genus Agriphila; species Agriphila straminella. The sequence goes on from OX467312.1 coordinate 3,639,893, forward strand.
CAAAATACTTAAGTATCTATGATTTGACGACTTCCGTCGAGTGGTTTGCACGCCGGTTTTTAAGGCGTCACCATCTCTTAAGGACCCGGGTTCGACCCCCGGCTGGGTCAATGTAGAAAATGAACTTTTCAATATTGTCTCAGGTCTGGGTGTTTGTGATACCAACGTTGTCTCTGATTTTCACAACACAAGTGCTTTAGCTACTTACTTTGGAATCGGAGCAATGTATGTGATGTTGTCAAATATTTATTTTAAAAAAAACTATTCTTTTAAAAAAACTGTTTTCTCCATCCACACTTTATATGAACCTAAAACCAGGGTTGCCACGACCCCAGTTTCAGTAATAGCATTACTGTAATGATCTCATTACGTGCCCGCCGCTGCTGCAATTAAAAACCCCACTGCTATTTAATGCTACGTTGGTCAATTCTTGGAAGCATTTTTTCAATATTATATTAGGTAGAGATTTTCAGCTTTAGAAATTTAAAATATAAAGACGATTTTCAAATATCATTGTTAATATCCCGTAATATTTTGTATGGAGACAGGATAACACGTTCAAAGAAAAAAATATGCTACAGCCGAAAAACGGCTCACTAATACACGATAATTAAAAAAACACATTTTCATTTATTTATATTCAGAATTCTAATCCGTAACCAAGGAATCCGCAACCAACCACATAACCACGCAGCTGTCAGTAACGCTTCCTGCACCACAATTCATAACACCAGTATTATGACGTCATCACGCTAAAAGCTGCAACGGGTCTGAAATCTCGCCGCAATCAAATTTAATGGGATCCGTCCATTTTCACCACATTTAGTCTGTAATTTGACGGGGTAGTGCTTGGGACAGGTATAATGGATGGTATAATGCATGCCACAGGAAAATAAACAATTAAAATAGCCCTCGTGGCATAATAAATAACCGAAACACGATATTATCGATGAATAGCGATTTCTACAGTCAGTGAGGGAAGCATAATTTAGAAAGTAAATACCATTTCAAACGAAATCTTTAGCGAAAAAAATATATAGCGTTTTCCAAAGACTGAATATCTATCATCGGTATCTAATGAATAAAAGCATAATTATTGATGTTAACTTTTGTATTAATTAAATAAATAAATAAATAAATGCTTAGACAATTTCACACAGCACCACCTAACCCCAAACTAAGCAAAGCTTGTAATATGGGTGTGCTAGACAACTGATATACTACTTATATACTTTTAAATATATACTTATTATACATAGTAACACCCAGACCCGTCACAGAAATTAAAATTCATCATTTCAATTTCTGCCCGGCCGGGAATCGAACCCGGGACCTCTTGCGTGGTAGGCGGCATGTTGACCACTGCACCACTCAGGTCGTCATTATAGAGAGAAATCAGTTATTTTTCAAAGAAAATTGGTTCAAACGTAATTTTAAATTTTCAGTAATTACTAAAGTAACAAAATAAAAATAACAGCCTACGGACGCGAAAAAAGGTTCGCAAAAAATTTAAGCTTAGATTTTCTAATTACTATCTTGTAACTAGGGTAAGCTAATTTTGAAAGACTACGAGTAGGTATAACCTGCGTCAGTTTAGGTTAATATCATAACATTAATTATTTCACACCGTCAGTACGCTCTATCGCCCCTTATAACTAGATTTAGCAATAATATGACGCTACTTGCACAGAATAAAAATAATAGTCGGGATTTTATCTTATCCAGTGTCCTCGAATTAATTACCTACGGCCGCTAAACGCACTAGGGCTACAAAATATAAAGTTAACAGAACAAAAGAAAAGAGCTGCTCGGATCAAGTCACGGTTTTCAATGCACGCACCCACACATAAACACATTTACATACATTTTGCACAGCAATCTCAGGCCAAACCAGACTTTTAGCAGTTACCGAAGAGTTGCTAGCGCAGCAAAACAAATGTGACACATACTTTTTTATGAGCTAGGACTCTATTCATTTATTATCCTGAGTTCAAACGTTATTACACATGGGATTCCTCATAGATGAACATTAATACACTGAACAATACTGATAAGGCGTTACTCGTGACTGTTGTGTACCAAAGTGTACCGATATCATTAACGCGTCAGCAACCCTCTTTTGGCTGGTTTTTATGAAAGTCTATTTACTTACTTGTAGGAATTTATTTATAATGAGCTAGAAACATTTTTTTAAATAAAATATTACCTAAGTATCTCTTTTTTGTAATTTCATAACATTGAGTAGAATAATGAAATGTCTCACTCTTGAAATGTTTAATAAAATAATTTTATTCAAGAAAGCACACATTACATCTACATCATTAGCTGTAAACATAAATTATGATGAAATTTTTTAATTACTTTTTTATTTTATTAATTATTAAAAAAAAAAATATATTTATGAAAGTTTTAATTTGCATCGTTTTTATAAATGTAAGAACCGGAATGTTGCCTTGATTTTCCATTTGTCATCAGAATTCCACGTTAAGTATAAAATCTTTAATCTTCCTAAAAACCATCTAGCTATCTAGATTTTGGAAATTAAAAACAACGAATTCAAATTATCGAAGCAATAATTCCACACAGATTTTTTTCTACATTCACACAAAGAAACCTACAAAACTTATGATATGCTATATTGTAAAACGAGATTCAATATTTAATTCACAAGTTTTACCTCTATACAAAAAATTAGTACTTACCTAAGTATGAAAAACATTCAATCGCATTTCAAACACAGTGTTTAAGCTTCAAAGTCAAAAATTAAACGACTGCATTCATCGCACCAGTGAATATAAAATTTCTTTACCAAAAACGTTTCATGTTACTTCGTCTACATTCAACTGTTTAAACTCTTAAATTGAAAACACAAGCGTATTGTGTTAAAGTTAGATAGGTACGTTTACACTTGTTAGTCCTGGTTTATTAATCCCGAGGGAAGTGTAAACTAAAACTAAATCCATGTTTATGTGAGTCTAGAATTTGTCATTATAACCGCTACTGTCGAGCGAAGTTGAGCCCGTGTTATATTTAATCTAGCTTGGTTTAAATCTAGATGATACAGTGGCAAGCTGTGAAAGTTAGGCAATTTGGTTGGTCAACAAATGGATGGCGAAAACACATCCATCACCTTTAGAATAAATTCTATTAGGTATAATATTAAGATTGGCGATTGTTATTCAATCTTTGCATGTTTTTTTAGATAAAGTTATATTCTACTGGATATCTTTCGTGGAGGGAGCCGCAACTAGGGCATCCAATCTCGGTATACCGAGATCTCGAAATACCGAGATCCCGCATCATTTTCCAGTCCCGCAAGGAGCGGGATTACCAGTGCGGGATCCGCGGGATTTGCGGGACTAGAAAGTAGCATAGAAACCTCTTACAAGCGCTGCCTGGCACGTGAGTACTGAATGACTGATTGGTGAACGACCGCGCGCTTGTCCCGCGCATGCGCCGCGCTGTTGTTAATGTTCATTCTGTTTGCTTGATTTTGGTGTAATTGAGCTTGAATTAGTTTTTTAGTATAATTTGGACTTTCTTTTAGTTTATCGGCAAAGTTTTAACTGAAAACACATCTGTACACAACACGTAATAAGCAGCTCATCTTACACCTGCAGGATCCCGCAAATTCCGAGATCCCGCGGGATCGTAAATCATCGGTCCCACAAATAACATGCGGGATTGGATGCCCTAGCCGCGACGATGAATGTTGCGGTCCCCTCCTGGCGAGTCCCACATGCCCCCTTCCCGATCACCTGCGGGAAGGGAAGCGCGTAAATGCGATTCTACGACATATTATATAAAAAAAGGTAGGAGTTAATGTTGTTCGCCTTACAAGTTTAATGATTTCATTTTGCTATTTATGTTAATATTTACACTATATAACAAATATATATGAATACTATGAAAAATAGTTTCCTTTACTGATGAAAAAATATAAAATCAATCACAGGAAATGCGAATTACCTATATAAAAATTTCCACCTTCTTAAATATTTAAGAGGAGCTCGGTGGCGCAGTGCTTTAGCGCCTGGCCCAGCGATTGCGGAAGTTAAGCAACGTTCGCAAGGGTCGGTCATGAGATGGGTGACCAAAAATTTATTATCTCGAGCTCCTCCGTGCTTCGGAAGGCACGTTAAGCCGTTGGTCCCGGCTGCATTTGCAGTCGTTAACACCCACCAATCCGCATTGGGCCCGCGTGGTGGTTTTTTGCACAGTGATAATACAAAATCACTGTGCAAAAAATTAAACTTCTAAACAATGCCAATAAGTAATATATTGTCTACCGAGGGTGCAAAGTTGGCCGTTTCTAATGAGCTCAAGGAGCGCAGTACTTTCTTATATCTCGCCAGATGTTCACATGTCGACACAAATTCCGACCGTTTCTCACAGAGAAGTACGAACCGTGAACACCGGCGTGACACAACAATAATTTTGCATGCACCGTATACATTTCCACGGAAATTTAAACCTTATTAAGGATAGATAAAGATTATAATTTTTTAAGACAAATGAATTGATATAGTTGCTGCCGGTGGTTTGGAAAATTAATGTTGTCATCTCAAAGCCTACTTTCGAATTGAAGTACAATTTTCAAGTAAAATTGAAACAGGATCTTGATTTCTTTTTGCGTAAATAAATAAGAAACACGGCGCGAAACCTTTGCGAATTATTTTCGTGAGTCATGCTTGGTCGTGAGTGGTTTAAGATTTGGCTTTAGAAATTGAATTATTTATATCACGACAATTTTTATTTCTTTTGATTTACTCATAAAAAATATACTAATTATCTTACAATTTATTAAAAAAATAATTATGCCCTATAGGTACTTTGCCATTGTGTGCGCGGGTGATGTATCGTGTCGGCAGTTTGGCACCAAATACTGTAGAGTTTCTATAGTATTTGTTGGCACTACGCGCAAGCTACGCGCGCACAAATACAAGCCGTGGGCAGCACTTTCAATGATGTGCGCGTATTTTTACTTTGACTATGGTATTATTTTTAAAAACTAAATTAAGGTTAGATTAGATAGAGATTGTCATCGTGTCCCTTTACAATCGCATCGCTATTTATGTCTTCGCTGAAATCACAGACCATACAACAAGTAGGTACTTAGCTGAAATGCAGTTGTTAAAAAGGCATCATTAGATTGCATTAGGATTGTCAAGCAAGCAGTCTATGGAGACTGCTCGCCGGTTGTATGGACAAACGGCGATAACGTTTTCCACTCTCTAAGCCGTAACCTACAGCAATGAATTTTTGGTATGTTTTTTAAATGGCTAAAAACTAGGGCTGTGTACGTTTTGATTTTTTAAATATTCATTGTATGTAGATTTGAAAATAATGGCATTTTTTTGTTTTGTATAAAATCGCTAAAACGCAAATATTTCTAAATCGTACAGCCTTGGTACAGCCCTAGTTTTTAGGCATTTCAAAAACATACTTACCAAAAATTTATTGCTGTTCGATTTAGAGGGTGGGAAACGTTATCGCCGTTTGTATGGAGACCGTTTGTTTGACAATCCTCTTAAATATTAGAATTAACCCTAAATACGACAGGAATTTTGCTAATCAATTTGCTATCAATTAGCACTAGGTTTATTAATGCACAAGGAATGCTGAGAGATCCACGAAATCCAAATTTAACGAGCATCCCTTAGCCTAGATAATTAAGCGTATAAACCTAGGATTAGGGGCTGTAGACATTTGTGATTGATGACGAAACAGTGTTATATGATTTTCAATTTCAATTATATTCTCATGAGTTTAGTTATAAAATGAACATTTTATACAATAATTTGAATTAGGGTGTTTTGGCATGCATGACAAACTATAAATAAAGTTTAATTACAGTGTTTTGTGTAAAGGTACTTATATTTCCTTATATATTATTATTTAAAACTGAAAACATATTTAAGATAGACTATCATAAATCATGTGCTTATTATTCTCCTGAAGTACTTAATATGTTTTCTCAATCAATTAATACTTTTTTATTATTGCTTATCTTTGTGACCTAGTCAGTATGGTATCGGTCAGAAAGTTTATAAGTAGGTACTCAATCTCTTTCGGACGTACTATCGACAACACTTCCACTTAACCACTCCTAAAATTGCTTGCACACCGCGCCGTCACTAACATGTTTAGTTCGTGCTTTTCTGCAAAGTGGTAAAGCACGTGAGTTGCAGATCGTACAGACTGTATTGTATCACACGTACCTACACGGAGAGAAAGTACTACATCTAATATTGTAGATAAGAAATATGATTATCTTTTTTTTTCCTTTTTTTAACTCTCCGCAAATGAACAGACTAGGTATATAATAGCTCAGTCTAGTAACCGCTATCCTATCACTACTCTAGCCGTGTACCAAAGTTGCACAAACTTTTTATTAGCGCTCCGTGTCGAAGTAATTTCATTTGCAGCCGCTGCGTGCTAATGAATTTCAGAAGCTCCCCAATCAAAGTTTTCTCGTTTGCTATGATGTATACCGTCAACCAAGTTTTGACGCGCATGTGAAGATTTTAGCCATCTGTCGGTTGCTGTGATGTATAGCCGAATTTGCTGGCATTAATATTAATTTTGCTTTGAAACAAACTTATAAATTAAGGAATGGTAAAAAAATGTTTTAGCTAAGAAAGATTTATGAAAAATTATAAGTGTAACAGTTTTATTTAGCAAATTGATTACTTTTTAATGCTAATTTTCGCAAGCTGTGCCCGCAATTTATATCACAACTATTCGAAAAGGCTTTTGAATGAATAATGTATATTGCAAATGTTACAAATATAAAATGTCTAATTAAATAAAATAAAGTATTTAATTTTAAGTATTGTCATTTAATTGAAAAAAAGTAAGTCGTCCTCTCAACTCCTCTCCAAATAATTTGCTGTGCCCTATTCAGGGTCTACAATGTACTTTGTTATTTTACCTACCTACCATCTTGTTATCATTGTGGAATGCAATAAAGTGAACGAATTGAATTGAATTCGCCAAATTACTAAGTTCTACATCTACAGTAAAAAACTTAGTGAAAAGTGTCAAAAAACCCACGAAGAATTTACAAAACAGCCCTTGAGAAAAACAATGCAAAATCTCACTATAATTATATTGATGGAGCGCCATCCCAGGGCATTCCATCCAACTGCGGAACATTTTTAAAAAATTCTTCGTTTAAATGTATGAAGGTGGGGCGCAATGTCCATTATCGTAAAACGTGTTGAGCCCATAGTCGTCAGCATCGGGATTATGAAGAAATAAAAGTTTTATAATACCGAGCGAGACATTTTCTGGAAGAATGTTTTCTGCCATCTGAAATGTTCTGCGATATTTCACTTTTTGTGACGATAGATCTGTGAAGACAGTTTTTATGTTAGTACAATTAATTTAAAGCTCTTCAAGAAATGTGCTTAGATGTTATTTTTGACTAGTCGCTCTGTAAGAAGACTTCGTGATGTCTGTCTTTGAATAGCTTAAAATTATTTTCCACCTCCTCACATCACACCCTCGACACCAGATGTGATCATTTTTGATTATTTTTCGAAATGGCTGACATATGTTTTTATACGTTTTCAACCCAGCCATTTCAAAAGAAATCCTCAAAATGAATCGAAATAAAACCTGCTCATTATTAAATTTCATGACAAGTTGAGAAATGTGACCTGTAAAGTAGAACAGTCAATGCTTTGCCGTTTAGAAAACCGAAAAATATCATCATTTAGGGCTCGTTATTTTTAACATCAGTCTACTCTGCAGTTAGATTGTAAGTTTCCTTTCATTCATATAAATTTAGTCTTATCTTATATTCATTATTTATAATCATTACTATTAAGGTAGAGAATAAAAACTGATACAGAAGTGGCATACAATAAATTCTTAACTAATTCACTTTAAAACACAGGCATAACTTCTGCGAATGAGTTGTAAGAAAAATGGCTGACTATAACGAATAGAATAGAATAGAAACGTTTATTAACAACACACAAAATAAAAGAAAACAGTATACAATTAAACAAGAAACAAACAAGAAGAGATAAATAAATATATCGTTATAAAAACAGAAAGTGTGGTGCTAATGGGCCCTGCCTCAGCAAAATTAACTTCTGGGTCATTCTTTGAAGTATATCAGAATGACCAGAAGCACTGATTTTCTGACAGGGCCAAAGGAGATAACAAAAACGGACACTTATTTAAGACACATTTTTAGATATTAACGGTGATAGATATAACGGTGTTGCTTGATAAAATTAAATAAATAAAATTTGCATTCAGTTTTATTCCAAGTTTTACAACAAACATATTTTTCTCTAGCTCGACGACTAGCGGACGAAGTTGTCTGTCCGCGTGGATATTCGAAAAATCCCTAGAAAACCTTTGACCGCGATAAAAAGTATTTTTATTTTAATCCAGGCAGTACGTAATAAATCTGTGTGCCAAATTTCCTCTAATTCCGTTCAGCTGTTTTTGTGTGATTGGGTTACTACAAACATCTAAACATCCAAACTTTCGCATTAATAAATTATAGGGGTTCCGTTTTTTGCCCAAGCCGTTTTTTTCCGTAGCCTAAGCTACGAAACCCTAAAAATGAATATTAGTAGGATTGGCAAGATAAGCTCAGTATAAAAATAACTTCAAAGAAGCTATTATCTTAAGGTAAAAACAATTTTATAACAACTGTATCTCAGCATCAGCATAACAAATCAATCCACAAAATTCAATGAAGAAGATTCGTTAAAAAGGCAAACATTTGCCCTAATCAGTCAAAAAGCCCGAAAATCAGGTCACGTGCTATAAACAAAACGTTTAAGCATTCCGAGTCGACCCCAAAAGTTGTTGTCAGATATTTCGGACGGAGCTTTAATGATGATGTTACGCTTTTGTGAGTATTTTTTAATAAACTTTGTTATTTTCCGTGGATTTTTGAATTTTTTTGGGACTAAATCACATCATTGCTCCGATTCCAAAGTAAGTAATTAAATCACCTGATATGGATATCAGAAATAACTAAACTACCACAAACGCAATGTATAATTTGAATCAGCCGGGGATTGAACTAGGTACCTCAGGAGTGACGACAGACATCACAGTTATGAAAATCGGTGTACAAAACACGGAACTCGTCAACTTGTAAATTTATCAGAGTGAACCACAGAGCACGGAATCGCAGCGGGCGCGCGGCGATTCCGTGCTCTGTGGAGTAAACTCATTCATGTGATTAAAATTTATAATAACTAATTGAACCCCCCCGACACACAACACAACTATGATGATGTCATCTTTTGACGCGGATTAGCGGAAAAGTCAAGCAGTCATTCATTTTATGATATTACGGGGGGACAGCGCGTACGCAGTCCCCACTACCAAAAATTACGCGTCCGAGTTATCCACATTAGGGATAATCGCAGTGGTCAACCCCACCGCAGTGCAATGGAGGAGCCTCGCCCTGGGGGAACCGCCTTATTGATCACGGTGTCCCCTACGCCAGGTAAGTATGCTTTGCTAGTGTTGAGCCGAGGGTTATAAACATTTCGGTGCGAATTTCGATGCCGCGATTCAAAGGAGTACACCGCCATCTAGCGCTGTTAGCGTGAAGTATAAGCGTTGTACTCACGTTATACAATGAATGTATGTTCTTATCGCTATCGCGTATCAATGAAAATTCGATAATAGGGATGTTGACTAATGAATAAAATAACGAAATACTAATAAAAATCGTAAACATATAAAACTTTTAGAGTAGCTTGTATACCTCTTGGTTTTATATATTGCATATTATTTGTTTTATGACCCTTCAAAGTTGGGTGGACAAGTCCATTTAAAAAGTATAAAATTTATTAAAATAAATGATACCTTTAATTAGTCCGTAAAATGTATAGCAAATTTGTCGAGGAAACCATTTTGATAAACACAATATTTAATATAGCTGCTGAACAAATTTTCTATGCGTTGCATACAAACTTGCAAGGCGTGACGTCATAACGTGCAAGCCATTAGTATGGAGCGTTTTTGATCGAGTCCATTTGTGTGCATTTCACACTGTGATATCTCGGGCAGTTTTCATGCTAGCGAATTAATTCTTTTACCAATGTTTCTTTTTTGAGAGGTAATTTATGTAACATAAAATAAAAAAAATAGTCAACATCCCTATTGTTTAACATTCAACAAATTTATTATCATTTGTAAATATTCATAATGTTCTCTAAAATCTATCTAAAAAAAAATATGTGTATAGAAGACACATTGTATGAAGAGACATTGTAGAGAAAAAGGTTTTCAAGTTGTGTGTTATTTCTGTTAAAAACTTTATCTTTTTTTTAAGAAAAAATAATTATGCGATATTGAACTACGACGTCATTATGTGGTTCGGGACTAAAATTTTCGAACTAAAAAAAAAACAGTTCCTCAGTAGTTGAGAATTCCGGATGAAGTGCGCTTTCATTTTCATAATCGTCTATCATCATCTTTTTTTTTACATCAGGACAAGCACTTTCTCGGAGCAGAATTATAAAAACTGTCAAAAGAAAATATAGGTAAAATAGTTTATATCAAAGTAAACGCAAAAAAACTTCCTGAAAAGATAAAAAATGTAGTATCGCGTTTTATCTTTCATAAAGAAACGATCCAAAAGCCATTTGACACTCTCGCAAAAATATTCGAATGAAACCACTCACCAAAGGCAATTTCCTCTTTCGGAGAATAAAATTCGACGAATTTGACCGTTTTGTAATGGTTTCTGGCTCGAATATTGAATGTACTATTTTTACTTTCGATAAGGAAATATGTCATTAAAATTTTCTTATAATATTTTTAAGCAACTTGTTCGAAGAAGCTAAAAAAGTGTGTTCCCAGAAATAATACATACATAATAGTACAATAAGAGACAAGTTAGCTTAGGTTGCTCATTGCACACAAGGCTGTGGGTTGCAGCCCGAGCCGCAGGCGAGGGCGTAACTCAGCCGAGTGTGCAATAAGCAAGAGCTCACGAGTTTCATACGACGTTTTTCAACACATTTGCGAAGAAAAAACAAAGTAATTTACCACACAGCAACAAATACGACAAAAACAAAATATGATAATTATGGGAAAAGGCGCGCATGTTTTTTTTGTTTTATTTCACAAGCCCAACGCAAGAATATTTTGCGAACAAAGGGGTGAGGAGCATACAGCCTACTTCAAAATTATAATTTTAAGTGACAAAATGCAAATATTTTAATATTTTATAACAAAATATTGGGAATTATGAATAATTTGATAATATTATATAAATATATATATTTATTTGACTTATAATATTATATAAATATATATATTTATTTGACTTATTTAAGGACTTACACATTTATTTATTCCAAAAATGTATATGAATTTACAGCAGCATAAAACCTCTTTGTTGTAAAAAAAAAATAACTGTACGTATTACCCGGCTAAATTGCTCTGTTTACTCGTATAGAACTTGCAGTAAGGTACTAATTTAACTTTGTAGGGTTAATTCTATTACGAACTAGTGTTTTATATATTATTGCACGCGTTTGTTATAGCTCGGTTTATGGCCCTGAAAGCGATGTATTAGGGCTCACTTTACGAGCAAGTGTGTTGAAAATTTAGTTCCCGAATTTATTTCAAGTTCGATAACTACATATAAATTCAGACAGACAGATAATTTGGAAATTCTGCCCCTTTTTTAATAAACTTAATAATGTCCATATGCAATAATAATAGGTTATGACCTGATAAGCACTGTAAGAAGATCAAGTTAGAACGCATTTCCTTTCTCCCACCTAATACTACTTTTTTCTGCCATCTCCCTTTCAACTTTCATTTTATATACATACACTTTCTCTTCTCTTTATTTATGTATATATATATCTATTGTCCTTCTAGTATTTTTGCACCCACTCCACTCTTTCCTCTTCCCCTTAATATTTTTCTACTCAAGGTTGCCTGGAAGAGACTGCTACGTAGCAGTAAGGCCGCCTTTTGTGTACTTGTCCATGTTTATTGTTTGCTCCTATGTAATGTGTTTGTCTAGTGTGCAATAAAGCGTTTTTATTATTATTTTATTATTATTACATCCCTTCGCAGTCATTCGTAGAAGTAAATAGCAAATGTGTCAAAAACGGCCACTTTTAGCAATTTTGATATTATCTACTTCTGCAGCGACTGCGAAGGAATGTAATGATACCGTCTAAAATGCTAGACTATGGGCCCTAAAAAATCCACGAGAAGTTTAATTAAGTGAAAGTGAAAGTGAAATAAGCTTTATTCAAATAAACTTAATTATTAAGTACTTTTGAATCGTCTATATTTTCCTACCACCCGTTCCAGACTTTTTTAGCTGACAAGAAGAACGGGCGCAAGAAACTTATCAGCTGTAACAGCCATAAGTAACGATATTTACAAACTTGAATATATCGTTACCATAACATAATTACAACAGGGTGAACAGAATTATTGGCAACAACATAGACTTATTATATTACTTCAACAAAGTACTTATATTAGCAAGTTATGTGTTACTTATTAAAATTGTGTATTTTAAAATTTCAATATTAAATAAAACCGCGGCGCCACTTTCGTTCAAGAAAGCGCCTTTCTCTCTGAAAGAGTAAGTAAATGCAATAAGAATTGCTTTTGGCACTTTATAATAAAAGGCGTGTCATCAAAGGGTGGTCTTTATGAATGGCCACATCATTCGAAACTCTCCAGTCACGAAGAATTTCCCAAGTTTGATAGCGGCTGTAGGGTTGACGCAAATAAAAATAGTCCTCCTGATTCCATCAATAGCGATATTAAAAGATAGTTCAAAAATAAACGCAGTAGAGATGAGCTAATGAACGATTTGAACTCCTACGATAACATAGTAGCAATAATTATGTAACGAGATTATTATTAGCATATAATTTATCATCATATCAGCCGCACGACACCCACTGCTTGGTATAGGCACTTATTAGCATACATTATCATTCATTTTATCTCCATTGTGAACCAAGTAGATTTATTTCTATTGTATTTTTACCTTTTGGATATAATATTTTTATCCACAATGGCATAGTTCTTGACTTTCACCTCACTAAGTGACGATATTAGGTCGAAAGTGGAAGAATACTGCACCCGGAATCCTCACCACTGAGGAACTGGCTATCTTACTCTAACTGCCGGAACACCACAATTTTAAATTAATGTTATGGCGCCAGACTTAGGTAAGATGGTGTTAGCTAGCCAGGTGGACTTTAAATAGGTAAGCCCTGCCACCAACCAAACCAACCCGCTCCTAAGAATTGAACCCGGGACCCCCGCGTCTTACACGTGTGGGTGAACCACTAGACCACAGAGGTGGTAGGTTTAAAATATTTCAGTAGTGGCAACCCTGTTCCGCCTATAATAAAGAACACGTCCCTGTGGCTGATTCTCGGCGAGGTTTATAGACGTGTAATTTAACTGCTGAAATCAGAAGTTTTTACGGTTTACTGGGTACCAGGAGAAAGGTGTTAAAGTTCCGTACTCAGTCAGAAACGTGATTAATCACTAGCATGACGTGTAAATTAAGTTGAGCAAAGACTACCAAAGACTTACATGTCTTGTACTTGAAAGTGTTATTATATAAGTCACAAAAGAATTAAGCTGAGCGACTTACTTACAAGGAGGCGGTTATAGTGAAATATTGATACGAATTAAATTCAAAAGGTTGGCGATAAAAAAACTGACGAAACATTAGATTTTATAAGAATGCACCCCAAAATTAACACAGAAAAATATAAAAATATAAGCAAACCGAAAAAGTATAATACCTACTTTCACGTTTGCAGCGTGTCATTTCGCACGCTGTTTTAATATCCGTACCATTTCCAGGTAATTAAAAAATCACAAAGAATATTTTCACAACTTTAATGAAGTACCTATACAATTTTACATAACTTCGTTATTATACGTCAGCACCCGCGAGCAACGCGACTGCAGCGTCAGCGAGCCAGCCACAACCTAGCTAGCGGACAAAGTGATTCCGACAGTACTCAACCAGATCAAGATTCTCTGGAGATGGGCGTACGGACCAAGGACAGAGGGACCAAAAAAGGTGTATGGTTTCTTGCTGCCACAAAACCTTTTTACTGAAGTTGAATCTTGATTTAAGATGAATTTGAAATCCTTGAAATTATAAGTACGAACCTGTTTACTTTGCGTTTATTGAAATAGTGAGTCACACAAATATCCATCGATACACAATGCGAACTGAAAATTAAAAAAATATCTGTAATTTATTTATTGAAACTGCTGACATCGCGCTAGGTACATATATGTGCGGTTGTTGACCGTACAATTAACATTTTCATTTTTTAAACATTCATTATAAGTTCTTATTCACGAAATTGAGCAGAGCTTTTTATAGTTAAAGATTTGGTATCGTGCGGTCGCAAAAAATCTACTTTGCTGAACAAGAAATAAATATTTCTTTATATTTTCGTCATAATTATGTTGACACATAAATTGTGACCAATTTATTACTTATTTTTCATTGTTTTCATTTAAATTCATGAGCACAATGAGGTCCAAATAAATTAATTCAATAATACTCGTAGATCGTTTGTGTTGAAATACATTTATCAAAATGTCTGACTGTAATCAACTCATATTATACTAATTGTATTACATACAAATATCTAAGATATAATTTTCAGACCAGAATAAAATATTACCAAATTCACTGTTATTAATTTAACTTCTTTGTATATGGAACGTAATGTTACTTTAATTTTATTATTTAATGTTTACTTTTTCACTTCCAAGACAAATATTCAGCATTATTCGAGATTATAATAAAAAATATATAGTACAAAGTAGACACAAAGTTATGTTTTTTTTGTTATGATGCCAGAAAAAAACCGGGCTACTTCCAATCCTTACGTCTTAACTTCTCAACCGATCATCATAAATCTTTTTCATTAATTTCATAAAAAATTGCATACACGTTGTCAGGGGTTCAGAGAAGGACATGGGGACCTTTCATCCCGAAAAAGCTACTGTTCCCGAGGGATAGAGAATAAACTGTCTACGCAGACAAAATCGCGAGTGGCCGCTAGTAAGAAATAACAGAGTTCTTGAGCATGATTAACCTGCGATCTTTTTTATAAGCCGTCTAATTTACTATAAAATTATAATGTTAAGGTTGATAACGTAACTGATACGAACGGGGGGCTTACTGAAAAAAATTGTTGCGTTAATCTGCCGGTTTTTTTCTTTTGATTTATTTTTAGGAGATACCTCAAAATGTATGGAGTGATGGCAGGTTCCCTTGGTATGTAAAAATATTTTGTGACCCCTCCGCTCTTTCTAACCTGCAAATGCGATCCATAGTCTCTGCCTACCCCTATGGGAAATTGGCGTGAGTGTATGTATGTATGTATATTACAAATATTAAATCGGTACAAAGAGACTTCGCGATCACCTTGTGGAAGCTTCGCGCCCCCCAGGGGGTCGCGACCCACACTTTGAAAAACACTGATGTAGGTAGAGTATACTAAAATATTGTTAGTGACACGATAAACAGTTGCTAATGATCCAAATTCTCTAAAAACGCTTTGTTTTTAGAATAAAGAACGATAACAGGTTACTTGAGCAACAGAATGCAACATACAACAGACGACGGTCACACGTTGGGACGGTCTGCATTGAGCTTGCTGCGTTCATAACATTGAATCCAAACATCATTTGAAATGTGAACGCGGAACAACACTAACTAACCGTGGTCTTCTTCTTATCGAATGAGGAATAGTGGCCACTTCTGGTGTTAGAGTTTATCAAGCCGCATGTAACTTGGCTTAACGACTATTATCAGATGACAACAGCCGGGACCGACGGTTTAACGTGCCCTCCGAAGCACGGAAGAGTTGTAATGCCACTTAACGGTCATCCATCCGACCTGGCAGTCAAGTTCCGCCATAAGCGCTTCATCTGACCGTGGTCTGACCGATCTAAATAATTTAATAAATGTGACAATTTGTCACCTTTCATGGCAATTTTATATCCAATGCGTGAACCAATTTAAACATACAAACTACTCATAGCTACACTGCAAAGTAAACCAAATTGTCTTGTCACGTTATTAAATAGGGCCCAACTGAACGAATGCCGTCCGAATATCGTGATTCGGTTTTCGAAGTAAGCCCCTGGCTGGGCACTCTGGGCAGGGGTCGTCCTAAACTGGGTCATAAATCATAATAGTATCGCTTTTGAGCACATATCAGATGAAAAACTGCTGTGTATGACCTCTTGAAAGGGTTGTATATGGAAATATTGACTATGAATCTTTATAACTGGTCTTTGCGAGCAATCAATATGAAAAATGGGATATTTTAGATGGAAAACATCGGTTGTGAAGCTTAGCTTTGATTCCGAGTTTGGTAAATTTTGGACATAGGTATAAACCTAAGTAGTACTTATGTAAAACATTTTTTGAATTTCAACGCAATCTTTTGTTTTATATAATACACTTGACGCATTGTAAATTGTAATTACTTTCGTAAGTAATGAATGACGTATTCATTCATCTGTGTATTTTTTTAACATGGTTTGTTCAAGACAAGGATTTAAAAGAAAAGCTTGATTTAATTTACATTGAATGAGTCATGTTACATTCTGTTTTAAAATATACCGTTAAATTGGTTTGTTGTACAATTACAAGAATAGATTATCTCTGAAAAGTGTTAAATTAAAAAAAAAACATTTTGGTATTGATTAGAAATAGGTATAATTGATTTGTTTTCGAGTTACATGTAGTTACATACAGGGTGGATAAAAAAGACGGGTTGGAAGGAACGTACCCTAAGAAAGGAAACATTTCTTTGTTTTTATAAAAAAGTAGGTAAAATGTAAAACTACATTCATTGGAAATCGTTTATCACAGACCATACAACAAATACTTACCTCAGTCAAGAATCAAACAGGCTGAAATCCGAAAAAATAACATTCTGTAGTTGTATAGGATACTAATCGATGGGGTTAATAATAAGGATCAATTTCTTCTAAATATCATAGTATCTTAAATTAAAGGCATGCCCAAGAAAGATAAAAAAATATAGTTTATCCCGTTCGATTCACGGCTGAGAAAAGATTTTTCCAAGGATCTTTGAATGCAGTTTTACTTATTAAAAAAAATAAAGGAAGTTTTCTTTTAGTAAAATTAGCTATCATCAATATATCGGGTACTTTCCTTCTAACTATCGCGCGTCTTATATTTCCACTCATTTATGTTAATTTATATTATAGGTAATGTTTAAATATTTAATAGTTGTATTGTCTGTCCATCAGCCATTTTTGATGTCCCCACTGCTGGGGCACAGGCCTTCCTTATGGGTGGTAAGGAGGATGGGCCATAACCCACCACGCGGGCCCAATGCGGATTGGTGGGTGTTAACGACTGCAAATGCAGCCGGGACCAACGGCTTAACGTGCCTTCCGAAGCACGGAGGAGCTCGAGATAATACATTTTTGGTCACCCATCCCATGACCGACCCTTGCGAACGTTGCTTAACCTCCGCAATCACTGTGCCAGGCGCTAAACCACTGCGCCACCGAGCTCCTTGTTGTACTGTTATTGTATTCAATTATAATATTCTTAATTAAAATATATATAGTGACTATGCATTTATTCTTCAATGCCCGCGCGACCGGGCGACGATAGAAGATCTATTGTGTCTCATTTTCCGGGCCTTGAAGTGTTAATCAGTAAATGTAAATAACATATAACATATCACCGTACGGTAGCTTTTACTGGCAGTTTTCGATACCAAGCGACAAAATGTTGGAACACCATTCCACCCCCTATAAGACGTATGTGTAAGACCTCTCTCAAAAAATACCTTAAACTAGAATTTTTAGAAAAACAGAAATTAGGATTAGTGAATGTTTACTAGCTTGGTATTGAAACTAATTGATTTATTTATACTGGCCCCTTGGTATGTTGTACATAGCTGCGAGTATGCCGTAATTGATATTATTGCTTAAGCTTACATAATTATATTTACCTAATTAAATTACTCTAAATATTTTCTTGTTGTACCTACTGCTCATTTATTATTCACGGTGCCACATTATATTACCCACTACTTATCTAAAATATCTACTTAAATGTATATATCTATATATCTTTTAATGTATTGAAGTACACTCTCTTGTTTTGTGTTATTGCTTGCGACCAAACGATGACAGGGACTCGGCTGAAAATCAGTGTCTGGTTCCTCGGAACTATCAACACTGAGCTTGAGTTCCTTTTCAGACTGCCACTGCTGCACACTCCGGTACGGTATTATCTTGGACAATGTTTTTAGGTTAAGTTATCACATTTTTTGCATTTTCTCAAGTGTTCCTGTTGTTGTTGTTGTTGTGTGTTGTAGTGGTATATGAATAAAATTTTTATCTATCTATCTATCTATCATATCGATTATTATCAACAAAACTCTCACAGTCGCGACTGTACGGAAATTCAATTAAAAATAACTAACCGACCTGTGACCTCACGCAAATTAGATTAATCATCGGAACCAGTGAGACAAATCGATTCCTTCTTATTTCCCTTCCAATGTCAATGTTAGAACTAATTGTGGGTTGGACTGAAACAAGGCCGTAACCACGAAATATGAAGAATACAGAAGATCAACTCGAAAAAAACGCGGTTTTCCACGCATTACAATTTCAGGAGCTGGCAAGGGGGTCGGCTGCCAGGGGCAAAACCCTCAGGAAGCGCACTTTGTTGACTCATAGCTAGAAAATAAGTCTTTGACTTGAGTCGCAAAATTCAAATCTTATTATCATAGAAATTTGTCTTGCTTGAGGCGCAAAATTCAAATTTTCCAAGGGGCGCTCATGATCCTAGAAACAAGTCTTAGGGCGCAAAATTCAGAATTGGCCAGGGGCGCTCATGACCCTAGCTCCGACGCTGTACAAACATAGCAACTACTTACTTTGTGATAGCAATGTTTGTGGTGCTTTCTAATGCAACAATGCAACGCAATGTAGTAATATACACGGTGTTTTTACCAAAATTTTTAAGCAAGAGGGCTGGTGACCTGTGACACAGGTTCTTTTAAATACCTATGTCAGGCACCAGTCTCTCACAATACAGATGATATTGTCTTAATGTTATTAACGCCATCTAGTTATTAGTACCTATTGTGATGAGAAAAGAAATTGATTTATTATATTGCTCTAAATCCAAAGTAACCAGCTAAAGCACTTATGTTATAAAAATCAGAGGCAACGGTGAAACTACAAACGCTCAGACTTGAGCTATTAAATAGATAAGTTCGTTTTCTCAATTGACCCAGCCGGGGATCGAACCCGGCACCTTAAAGATGGCAAACACTTTAAAAACCGGTGTACAAACCACTCGACCGCGGAGATCGTCATATGATGCACGAACATCGACATTTCATGCAGACAATCTTAGGAACACTTTGGTCATTTTCAGTACCTACTCAGGTCCTAGAGCAACTAAACAAAATTGACGGTATAGTTTTAGAATACGTACAGAGTGGAACTTCTGTCTAACACGCAAGACTTTATTTTGTGCCGTCACTGTGGCGACGGGCACGAGTCAAATCGATAACAGAAAGTTTCCATTGTTTTTTTTTTAATTGTTCTTCATTGATACGATTTTTTTCAATACAACTTGCACGTCTTAAGGATGTTTATTGAATTTTCGTATAATAATAATATGTTAGCGGGAGTATTTTTTTTTTGTAAACTAATTATTTACGTTTACCTAAGTGTTTTTTTGTTAAAAATAGCCGATTCATAAAAAAATATTTTGTCCTTTGTAATAAACCATAAGTAATTATATTATTTGTTAATTGTAAAGCTGTTTTTTTCCCTTATAGAAAAATTAATTCAATAAACTGATGTGGTATAACAAGTGTATAACTTATTAATTTCTTTCGCATGTATATTTATATAATAATGTACACCTAACGAGTTAACGTTAATCCTTCTTAATTGATGACTAGATAAAAAAAAACGAAAGAAGGATTCCGCTGTGTCAGAAGCAGACACTCATTAAGGAACTAGGGAGCTGAGTACTTACGAGTTCGCTAGCTAATTAATGTACTTTATTTTGTATGGCGTTACCAAAGCCACGCTAAAGACTGTGGTATAAGGCTGTTCTCACACGGTGATGCATATCGCACATCAGCGCGTGTGTCAATGTTAAGGGCTTCATACAAATTCATAATGAGCAGTGGGTCGTACTAATTGCTTATACATATTTACCTAAAAAGCCTTAGTTTAGCCACAGGATATCAACGTCAAAGTCTAATAAGCTTTATTTAAATAAACTTAATTATTAAGTACTTTTGAATCGTCTATATTTTCCTACCACCCATTCAAGACTTTTTTAACTGACAAGAAGAACGGGCGCAAGAAACTTATCAGCTGTAACAGCCATAAGTAACGATATTTAAAATCATCAAAAGTTTTTCAGTCAATAATTTATGCAATGATACTTTTTGAGATAAATAACATAGGTGTATCACTACTTTGTATAGATACTCTTTTCCGAGTACAGCCCTGACAACTTTAAGCAAAGGGATTACAGTCGGTCGACAACCCTACGTGGCACAGAAAATTTATAGCCGAACAAAAGTTACTTGATCCCCGGAGAGCCTTTAAGGATACTCGTTAGAAATTTTCATATGTACAAATGTGTGGGTGACGGTTCTCCCATACGGTATTGGTTGGTATACCTTAATACAAAGAGGTATATTTTTCTGTACTTTCGATGGTTTGTAAAATATATTTAACTTCTTCATCATAACAATATGTTATCATTTATTATTTCTATAAAAAATAATATAGGCTAGTGTTCCTTTTTTAATCTATTCTAAGTATATTAATTGTAGGACTTTACAAACGGAAAATAATACAAATAGGTAGGTACGTTTACAAATACACGTACTATTTGTCATTTATTTAAATAAATGATACTTGCTTAATTTTGATACATTTTAAAGTTTTGATATTAAGTATATTAAATTATTTTCTGAAATATGACAAACATAACAAGAGCTAGTAAATATTATATTACTATATTAAGTAAGTAAGTACAAAAATATAACCAAACATTTAAATAAATGTTTAATTCACTTTCTTTTCAGATGTTCCATCTTTTGGAACTTTCCATCTTTCGTTCTCTTGATCGAGTCTAAAATTAACGTCACCATAGTGTAGGTAATAAATGTTATAACTTATACATTGACGTCACCCTTCATTTTTGCCGAATGCATGTATAATTAATTTACTGCTTATCAGCCGTGAACGAATGGAAACGTAGTCTAGGCGGCTCCCCTTATATTTTAGTACGCAGTGACGCCAGCGCAGTGTACCACACAACTAGGTTACACATCCACGTGTTAGTAAAAAAAAGTATTTATCAGTGATAAAGTGACTGATACCGATACAAAATAACGTGATGGCGGAACCGGTGAATTTATTAGAGTTGGACTCGAGTGATTTTAAAAAGTTTTTGGATTCTTTTGATAATGTGTTCTCGGATTGTGATGGTAGGTTGCGTTGCGTCATATCCATGTGTGCATGCGTGTTTTAGCGTTTTGTTATTGCAGTTCAGTCAGGCGTATTGTTTACTTTGGCGGTTGCTAAGGTAAAAGATATAGGATTTATTCCTAAAAATATCATTGGTATATCTAAAGGGAAAGGATATAGAATAGACACTATTATAAATATATTAATGTTTACTTACTTTAGTAAGCGAAGGAATATTGTTTTATTATGTTAGTTTTAGTGAGTGGAGAGGTAATTAATTCTGAGGTCATACAGTATTTATAGCTAGGTAAGTAATTGGTTTTTATTGCGTTTATATATGTTTATATTAATTAATAATATAAATGAATTTGTACCTAAATCAACATATTTTTGACCGACTTCAACAAAAGGAGGAAGTTCTCAATTCGATTGTATGTTTTTTTTATCGTTGTTCGCGCGTAGGTATCTTCGACATTTATGAACCGATTATGATGATTCTTTTTTTGTTCGATTGAGTTTTTTTGCGAGATGGTCCCATTTAATTCTTTTTTCAAATCGGTTCAGTAGTTTACAAGTAATCCTGAAAATACTATGATATTAAATCAACTACCCTAACGATTTTGTTATTTATGAACCGAATTAGGTGTTTTTTTTGTTGGGAAAGGGATACCTTTGTGTTGTCTTTTTAACCGACTTCAAAAAAAGGAGGTATTCAGTTTGTATGCATGTATGTTTCTCCGCGATTATCTCACGTTTGGCTGAGCCGATTTTTCTATCTAAATAATATACCTACACTACCTAATACAGAAGGTACTTACACTAAAAATAAAAAAAATGTTTAAAAAACAAAAAAACCGACTTCAAAAAACCTGCCTCTAAAAAGCAAGATATAATATACAAATCATTAGATACGCATTATCATTGTTATAATAAAACACGTCTATTGAAGTCGGGTGCATGGGGCTTTTAGAATGAAAAAACCGGCCAAGTGCGTGTCGGGCCACGCGCCGTAGGGTTCCGTAGTTACCTTATGAACCATACCATATTTAATACCACTATCATTTTTAGTCTGTAAAAATAACTTTGTTTTTCACAGTGTTGGTATAAATGACAAAGTTGTATTTGCGGTTTTGGAAAATATGATATATCTCAAAAACTAATTACTATATCTCGTTCAAACCAATTTTTAGTGAAAGTTTTTATTAAGATCTATAGCATATTTTTTTTTTAGATTTTTAACTTACCTATTTCAAAAGTAAGAGGGGGGGGGACACACATTTTACCACTTTGGCAGTGTTTATCTTTCAAACGGTTGACTTTGAGAAAAAATGGTCGTAGGAACATCAATGTCATTTTTGAAGACCTATCTATAGATACCCCGCACGTATTGGTATGAAGAAAAATGTTTTTTTCAGTTTCAGGTCCATGTATGGGTAGCCCCCCTTAATCTTCATTTTTTTTATTTTTGTGTTAAAATCGTAAAGCGGTTAACAGAATACATCTACCTACTAAGTTTCAACTGTGTAATCCTAATACTTTCAGAATAAAATGGCTGTGACATACGGACGGACAGACAGACAGACAGACAGACATGACGAATCTATATATCTATAAGGGTTCCGTTTTTTGCCATTTTGACTTCGGAACCCTAAAAAGGAAGATGTACTCCAGCCCCACCCGACTTTAATAGACGTGTTTTATTATAACAATGATAATGCGTATCTAATGATTTGTATTATTATATCTTGCTTTTTAGAGGCAGGTTTTTTAAAGTCGGATTTTTTGTTTTTTAGAAGATTGAAATGATAACTAACTTACTGTTGGCGCCATCTATATCAACGACGCGTAAACTGCCGCCGAATGAACGAGGAGCAAGGATCGGCTGAATGGAAGAGCGAACGAATGAGACGACATCGAAGCAGACCCGAGGATCGCATGCATCGGCATTTATTCGATATTTTCTGCCGTCTCGCGCGCACCCATATCTTTTCCTGAATATTTAAATTAGTAACCGTTTAGATTAAAATTTTGTATATTTTGTACAATAAAATAGTAATACGTTGTATAAATAAATTCTTCATTGAAGACACCCGAAATTCCCGCTATAATCGAAAGATTGAGCTCGAAACATGTTCCATCACGCTGGATGAGGAGAAGCGAATATTCGGAAGACCAGGATAAGTAACGGAGATCCAGCACGCGAGTATACGAGGCAGAAAACAGGAAGACAGGCTAGGCGAAGGGAAATAGTCAGGTCGTTTTCCATCCCAGTCCCGTAAAAACCGTAATCGATTTGTGCTGATATTGTGCTATTTTTCAGTAAGTAGTTTGGAGCCTTGGTTCAGCAGGCGGGGAAGGTGATATCTGCATAACTGTGAGTACTCTTGCTTCCTAATTTTCTCCAAAATGAGTGAGGAGGATAAACTTAGTGTGCCGAAAAGTAAAAAAGAGAGTAGTCGTTTGCCCAAAGAAAGTTCTAGTTTCGATTTTTCGTTAAACTTATCTGATTTAAAGAAACAAAGATCAGTGTTTAAAGCTCGTTTAACGTCATTCGAAAAATATATTTTCAAATTTCAAAACATAAAATTAGAAAAATATCAGTTAATCGAATTAAATTTAAAAATTTCGCAATTTCAATCACTTTTTGATGAATTTAACAGACTACAGAATAAAATCGAGATCTTAGTTGACGAAAAGGAGCTCTCTACACAACTCGAATATAGAGAGAACTTTGAAGAACAGTATCTTAAGTGCATTTCTATTGGTAAATTGTTAACGGAGGATATTCAGACAGAGAAAACTGGAAATAAATCGGATTCTGATAACGAAATAACGTTTTCACAAATGAAATTACCAGATATTATATTACCCACATTTAGCGGATCCTATGATAACTGGCTTGAATTTAAAAATTCATACATTCCTATGATTCATGAGCGAAATGATTTAAATTCTATCCAAAAGTTTCACTATTTGCGAGCATATCTGAGCGATAGTGCATTTCAAGTCATTTCTACTTTAGAATTTACAGCCGAGAATTATGTTCATGCGTGGGATTTATTGCTCAATCGATTTCAAAATGATCGACTTTTGGTCCATAATCATGTCAAAGCTTTATTTTCGGTACCGAATATGCATTGGGAATGTCCTCTCTTAATTAGAAAACTCATTGTTTCAATTTTTCGAAGTTTGCGTGCGTTGAAGTCCTTAGGAGAACCCGTAGACCATTGGGATACCCTAATTATTCATTTAATTGAGAGTAAACTCGATTTGTCTACAGAGCGAGAGTGGGAGAACCATAAAGGTTCTCTTCCTTCCGGTTATCAAAACCAGGACCTTAAGTGTAAATTGAAGTTAAACGATTTGATGTCATTCTTAAGAAATCGAGCCGATTTATTAGAAATGAATAATGCGAGTGGCGTAAATCATCTGATTGTATAGTGAAATAATAATAAGCACAATTTTTATAAGCATGTTCCGGAGCAGAAAATGCCGGTAGCGCAAGCACATACGCATAGCTATGTGGCCGCCGGCAATAACAAATTAGTTAAACGTAGTAATCGTGTGTGCGAAATGTGTCGTGGAAATCATGCCCTATACATATGTAGCATTACATGTTTTTAAATTTATCTGTAGACGATAGACAGAAATTAATAAATGAGAAAAACCTTTGTCAAAATTGCTTAAGATATAGACCAATACCGCTAGAGTTTTAGGTTTCAAAAATATTAAAGTTTGTTTTTTTTCGTATATAGTTTCTGCACCATTAACTAAGACTAATACATGAATTTGTGTCATTTTGGGTGGATGTTGGTGACAATTTAGGTTTTTGTCTTTTTTAACACTATCAATCGAAAAGAAAATTAAAGTTGAAAATTTTACTTTCATGATGATTACGAAGTCATAACCGATGTACATGAGCTTTTTGTGTCATCTTTGTCCACGGGAACACTGTTATTTAACTGACACAATTTGTGTCGTTTTTATCAATGGAATCTTATATCAGATACAGTTGAAGTTAAAGTTACCGTTACCTATTATAAGTCAGTTTGCACTGGACGAAAATGACACAATAGTAGATTGTTATACAAGACGCTAAAATTACCCATTGCATACGAGGTATTTTTATTCCCGAGCTTTAGCGAGGGAATAAATAGAAACCGAGTTACAATGGGTTTTAGCGTCGTGTGTTACACTATACTTTTCACTACGATTGCGAGAAAATAAAATACAATATTAAATAGTTTATACCTACTTACTTCCGAAAACGAATCAACTCTTTTTCTATCCTCCACTTCATAAACTTTTTGTACAATATTTAAATAAATGATTTGTGCTTGACGGCAGAAGATTAAAATTATTTCTTTCCTATTATAGTCACACAATTCAATCAGTTTGTAATTATAAAAAAATTCTAAAGATTTCGCGCCATAGTACCTTTTTTTAATTTCTGCTGTAGCAGCTAAACAACACAAACACGCATTCTACGATTCACTCTGTACACAGAGTATAAATAAGTCTATGATTTCACCGAAGAGATGCTTTTAGTTCCATTTTCAAAAATAAGAATGAGAAACTGGGGGCCTATTACGAAACTTGGTCACGATAGTCGTCCGCAGTTCGTCGGATATAGTTATTACAAATATTTTCAATGTAGCTATCGTAGTTCATAGTCTATTGAACGAATAATGACGGATCCACTAGAGAGAAACTGTCAAATTTACGCAATCACTTTGCAATATCGCATACGCAAGTGCTTTGTAATATAGGAATCAATCAGAACGAAGCACGGACGCAGCCGCGTGTATCGCATTAAACTTTTCGTAATAGACCCCCAGTATTAAGTCGAGCGAGTTTTTATTCGTGATTATGAATAAAGACTTTTTCGTTTTAGTACGCTCATTGGTAATAGACAAACATTAAAAAAGAAAAAACTTTATCCCCTAGAGCTTGTTATGCTATTTTATCTCGACTCTTGTACGTTACAATGACGCACTTTTTGAGCAAGAGGAGTGAAAATTAGGTTTGTACACTACTCAGGCTATCTTAAATACAATACCATTGAGTTTTTTAACTTTAAATCAATTTTGTCAGTTTCGTGTTCAATTATTTATATCGACGACAAATAATCGAATTTCTAAAGATGCATCAGCTAGATGTGACACAAAACGCAAAAATAAACGTTTTATATGCAAGTCTATCGACAGACAAGATTTCATAAACTTTAGAATTTTTTAAGGTTATACCCTCAAAATAACGTATTGGTATCGGTCTAATAGACGAATGTTATTTTAGCCCCTGTCAGCATTGTAAACGTAAACATAACAGTTTATTGCATAAAGAATGCAATACGAATAACGTGTCATCTTCTCATGCTGAGCCTGGTCAATCGAAAGTAAAATCGACCGTATTACATACAGCGTTAGGTTCGCATACGAATCGGGAGGTGGTCGTGGAGGGCGGCCGCTAGCGCCATGAGCAATAGTGACCCCCTCCTGGTGAGCCTCACATACGAACCTCCTGTTCACCTACAGGGGGGGGATGCGTAAATGCAGTTTCTCCGGCTAATAAAAAAAAAAAAAAACAGGTTCGCATACGAATGAAGGGACTAGTGCACATAAGCTGGTCACTGTCGCGCTCGTAGAAATAATCGATCAAAACAACAAGCGACACACTGCCCGTGCGATCTTAGATAGCGAAAGTGAACATAGTTTTGTATCGGAAGCGTTTTGTAAGAAAATCGGATATACGAATTATATAAAGTCCACTGTTGAAATTTCGGGTGCGTAGGACAATCGGTCACACACTCAAATAAATTATGCGATTTAATTATACGATCAGAAGTAAACGATTACTATACGAGTCAGTGCTACGTATAACCATGCATTACGTCATTCGTGCCGTCCATGTGTATCGATGTAAATTCTTTACAGATACCTGCCCATGTGCAGCTCGTGGATCCAACATACTTTGTGTCATCTGAAATCGATTTGTTAGTTGGGGCTGATCGATTTTGGGAAATATTAAACGAAAATAAAATACGATTGGCATGCGGGCCATATTTGCACGACTCGAAATTAGGCTGGTTAATTTCGGGGCCTTTGTATACGAATAAATTAAATAATAGTAAACGTTTTCAGTGTAATTTCACACAGAACATAGAATCTCAAATAAAAAGGTTATGAGAAATAGAAGATTTATCCCAAAAAAATAGTTTAAAAAAAACGAAAAACCGACTTCAAAAAATCTACCTACCTATAAAAAGCAAGAAATAATATTCGTAATAATAATAAAAAATTGTTTAAAAAAAACAAAAAACTGACTTCAAAAAATCTACCTCTAAAAAGCAATAAATAATATTCGTAATAATAAAAATACGTCTATTGAAGTCGGGTGGGGCTTAGAATAAAAAAAAGGAATCTGTACTCCAGCCCCACCCGACTTCAATAGACGTATTTTTAACCGACTTCCAAAAAAGGAGGAGGTTCTATGTTCGTATATATATATATATTTTTTTGTGCACTATTCGCGAAAGTTGGTGGCCGCTAGCCGGTAGAAATCTTGCTAGAAAAATAGTAAATCAATGCGTTACTTGCACGCGAATGAAAAGTAAAACATTAACGCCACTTATGGGTAATTTACCTATACAACGGATCGAAGCAGGTTTTCCTTTCATAAAAACTGGGGCTGATTTTTTAGGACCCGTCTTCACACTGAACCGAAAAGGTCGTGGGGCTCGATTATTAAAAGGCTACATATGCTTATTTGTTTGTTTGGTAACTCGCTGCATTCATTTGGAACTGGTAACTAGCTTATCTACCAATGATTATATTCTAGCCTTGAAACGATTTATTTCCAGACGAGGTAAACCTGTAGAAATATATTCCGATAACGGTAAAAATTTTGTAGGGGCAGAAAAAGAATTTCCTCTCTTGGTTTAAGATAATTGTAACAAAATAATCGATTTTACAGCTAATGATGGCATTTCTTTCGAATTTATTCCTCCATACGCGCCTCACTTTGGGGGACTTTGAGAAGCTGGGGTTAAATCTTGTAAATATCACCTTAAACGTGTGTTGGGCAGTGCTAGACTAACTTACGAATTTAGCACAGTGTTGGTTCAGATCGAAGCTGTCCTGAACTCCCGGCCGATGTCTTCTATGTCCCCAGACCCTGCAGAATACCTACCCTTAACTCCTGCCCATTTCCTTATCGGACGACCTCTGACTGCTCCAGCTGCCGATGACGTCACCGGAGTCCCGCCCGAACGCCTAATACGTTACGACAAGATTGAACAGCTGCGTCAGCACTTTTGGCAGCGGTGGTCAAAGGAGTACATAAGAGAACTTCAAGTCCGAACCAAATGGAAGAAGAAATCAGACGATATTAAACTCGACAGCCTCGTCCTACTGAAAGAAGATCATCTTCCGCCTCTCAAGTGCCGCCTTGGGAGGATAGTACGAGTGTTCCCAGGCAAAGATAGAATATCCCGGGTCGCTGAAATTCGTACAGCATCCGGGACTGTTCGACGAGCCTTTTCGAAGTTCTGCCCGCTACCTGTGTCATCGCATGAAGAAAATACTTCGGAGGCACCATCATCGTCGACATAAACGAAGAGGACTATTCATATACTTTTTAACCGACTTCAAAAAAAGGAGGAGGTTCTCAAGTCGACGGTTTTTTTTTTTTTTTTTATGTATGTTTTAACATAACTTTGTCAATCTCAAACCGATTTTGGAAGCTAAAGTGGAAGCTTCCAAGGCCGGCGATATGTTGGCGCCATCTATAT
The DNA here is from genome assembly GCA_950108535.1 of Agriphila straminella. Classification (NCBI taxonomy): domain Eukaryota; kingdom Metazoa; phylum Arthropoda; class Insecta; order Lepidoptera; family Crambidae; genus Agriphila; species Agriphila straminella. Next base: position 3,669,213 of record OX467312.1, read on the forward strand.
CAACGACGCGTAAACTGCCGCCGAATGAACGAGGAGCAAGGATCGGCTGAATGGAAGAGCGAACGAATGAGACGACATCGAAGCAGACCCGAGGATCGCATGCATCGGCATTTATTCGATATTTTCTGCCGTCTCGCGCGCACCCATATCTTTTCCTGAATATTTAAATTAGTAACCGTTTCGATTTAAATTTTGTATGTTTTGTACAATAAAATAGTAATACGTTGTATAAATAAATTCTTCATTGAAGACACCCGAAATTCCCGCTATAATCGAAAGTCTGAGCTCGAAACACTTATGTTATTATTATTCATGGGGAAGAAAAGAATAGCAAAAGTAACTCCTTATATAATTAATGTTATTAATTATATAAGGAGTTGTATTTTTGGCGATACTTTAAATTCGTTCAAAAGAAAGTTAGTATTTTTTTTTATTGTGTTCTTATTATTTTTTTATAATACAAAGCATATTATGTAGTAATTCAACTTTATATTAAGTAATTTAGAATTATCTTTAAAAAAATTACTTTTCATATATCTCGGCCAATGTTGTGTATACCTATAATTGGCTTATATACTAGAACAATACCTTTATTTCTTTGAACAAGAATGTTTGTATATTATGCTGTTGGTGTACCTTATAAATAAATAAATAAATAAATGTTATTACATACGTTCTGTTGCTTATTATTGTTGTGCTTGATAAATATATGTTATTAGATACCACAATAGCCTATATTTATCAAGCACTTGATCGGAATTTTGTTATTACCTGTAGCAGGAAATTGTTTCAATTATTCATCCTCCTAATTGCAGAATTCTAGGCCAAATGATTCATAAATAATATCCTCCTTTTGGTTTCTGTATAAGGAGCCCGTTTGTTAAATATAGTATAGGTACTACATAACATAATAAGTAGAAGTAATATAAAATATTATAATCTTCACCATCCAAGTTCTGTACCCTTAGCACGAACAGCTATCGAGAAAAATAACGCACGTAAAATTACTCGAATCTCACAATTTTGTATGGAAATTAGTACAGCGCCACTACGTCCGTAAACGGAACTAAGATTTCAAAGCACGAACCATTTTGACATAAGGTATCGAGCAGCCTTCGAATCGAGATCGAATAGTAAAGTTATAACTTGTATGGAAATCGGTAGCACGAACCCACTTTTGATTTACGGTATCGAGAACTACAACCAGCAACAACTTACTCACTGACTTTTTTTCAGTGAGAGACATTTCGAGCGACTTTGTATTACTTATTACTTATTATTCAATTATAAAAGCATGTATGTAGTAACTACAATTAAATTTGAGAACTATGACATGACCGCTGAATTATCCACAGGCAGTATTACTTAAATTGTTCTAATTAGACATAGAAATTTGCAAAATAAAAATCTAGTCATTTTACGCTATCCACGGTATCGCCTACATCCACCATACCTACCTAACCTACCTATATTTTAGCAATAGGTATTTTAGAACTTACCTACAAAACTCAAATCAAACTAGAGAATACGGTGTTATATACGTATAATATTTGTTTTCAGCCATAACATCACACAGTTAGCACACAGTTAATTATGTTTCAATTACTTAGGTATTTAAAAAAAATAAGAGGGACCTTAGGTAACTATGAAGAAAACACTAAATATAACAATGCAAACTTAGTAAGGTCTTAATTTTGTCGAATCTTCAAACACTTTAAGCACTTATTCCGATGAAATTCACATTTCATAGCACGTTCAAAGGTTTTATTGTTTATGTGTAAACAATTTCTTATTCATTGACGATAATCCATTATTATTCTTCAAGTTTATAGAAAAGAACAATTTGATAAAATTATGACACATTGTAGTTTACTCCTAGGTCATAATTATTCCCTTGCGTAAAATCTCAAAATCTTCTGTTTTTACCTTAATATAAGTTAATTAAGGTAAAAACAGAAGATTTTGAGCTATAACAATGTTTGATTTACGCAAACGCAAACAAAGATGAAAATAATTAATTTATAATATTTTCCGTAATTATGTATTGTCCTCCTTCATCCTCGCAGTCGTTGTAAGCCATTCTACAAAAGTGTTATGTCTGCATAGTGAATCGGTTGGGTGTGATTTAGAATAGGTAAGCCGGTGGACATAGTCTTGTATTGATCCTTCACCACTGGGAGGTTTATCATATTTCTGATCAAACGTATTGGTACTGGTACAGTCGAGTTCAATAACATATTTACAATTTTGACAGAATGTTGACTTTCACAAAGCAGATTACAAAGCCCTGGTTTCAAAAGTCTCTCTAATTAACTCAACTGTACAAAAAACGCCAATAATACGTATTCAGATTATAATTTTATACAACTGCTAAAGAAATAATTTCATCTCCAGGTTAAATAATTATCTATTTCAATTAAATAATTATGTTCTGTTATCAGAGTAACATACCGACGTAGATAATAACACTTTTTGTTCTGTTATCTTAATACTGCGAGTAAATCTTTTTAATCTGACTACTTACGCAATATTACATTGAAATTGAATTGTCACATCATTAATAATTTCTAGGTACAGTCGAGTTCATTAATAATATTGAAATTGAAATGATGAATTTTAATTTCTGTGACGGGTCTGGGTGTTCTATGTATAATAAGCATATATTTAAAAGTATATAAGTAGTATGTCAGTTGTCTTGCACCCATATTACAAGCTCTGCTTAGTTTGGGGCTAGATGGCGCTGTGTAAAATTGTCCAAGCATAAAAAAAAAGCATTAAATATGTAAGCACTTTTGATAGATGTTGACTTTTATTACAAAGGTGTAACGTGGCCGTGCGACCTCCTTCCCAAGAGTAAAAACTTATCTCAATCTTAAATTCGAAACTACGTCAATTTTTATTTTGTTCCGAAAAATAATAATCCTAAACATGAACGTTCGCTGTCTTTAAACGTTTTTGACTCTCTATAAGTCAGTCCAGGAAAAATTGTCGTCAAGCGAAGTAATAATCGCTAAATTGTGATTAAAATTGTAATTGAAATCATGAACAATTATACATAAACAGTATTTCTAACGTGATTAAACGAATACAGTATAAATGATGTAAGCTTTTGACTAAGGCCATGTAAAGAAGGACCGTCAGGTATGCACGTAGCTCATGTGCACGTAGGGCCTTCAAACCATTGTGCAATTGGACGGACTGTTTATTAAATTATTTTGTTATTTTTTTAGGTTCTTTATTATGGAAATATAATTATTATACTGTGGATCCGTGACTTTTATTGCTCACAGCTACAAAGGCATAAGGTTGATGCACAGTAACTGTCAAAGGTTCTTACATATTATTGAACTTGACTGTACTTACTTGTCAAACAGTGTGTTTGACCAAGTACTACGCGAGCCAAATAAGGATAGTACTGTCAAAACGGCCATATTTGTTTGCGTTTCGCTTCCACTTCAGGGTGTAGGACGTGCAAGAAATGAAACAAAGATTGCCGTTTGACAAAACCATTCTTATTTGGCTCGCATAGTAACGGAAAGTACTCTCTGTTTATCTAAATATTTTGACCTTCCACTAAAAAAGTATCTCCGTATAAATCCATAAGCGAGCCTATATTCCAGCGGCATTGTTGATGATAATGATGATGATGATTTCTTTATCGGTTCATGCAGATGGAAATCGTTAATAGACAAGATAAGATTTTTCTAGGGACTGCTTCGATCACGGACTGCTAATAAAATAACCAGCTTCAATAAAACTATATTGATTGAACCATCGTTCTCATTTGACGCCTCCCGTTCGCCATATTGCATGGCGACCCTGCCAGTGCCGCCTGCGTCGGCGGCGCTGTGCAGCTGGTTAGGTAGTCATAAATTGCAAATAAATAAAAAGAAAATGGACTAATATAATAAAATATAAAGAGGTGACACATACACTACATCGGGTCATTTTCGTAACGTATTTTGTGATGTCAACGGAAAACTCTTGTCTAATTTCGCAAGTTTTCCTTCCAATAAAGGACTAAAATATTATCGTTATCTACATTGAACTTAAAAATCCTATTTAATTTTTTTGACACCCTTTTATTATTTCTCATAAAACTTTACTCAACACCTAATCAGTATTATTGAGCAATAATTCTCTATAGAAAGTTCTTCAAAAACTAATAAAAGATAACAATATTTTGTACTAAATAGCACTTCATATTATTACCTTTTATCTTTTGTTAGCTGAACAATAGAGGTAGATATTACGATCATAATTTTCGTCAATGACTATCTATTAAATATCTCTATCCATTATAAATTGATTTATTTATTTATTTTATTTTATTAGGAACAACAAACATTTACAAAATGAAGTTACAAATATACACTTACATAAAGAACTTACCAATTTTGTAAACAACCACGTTATCCACAACATTACATTTTAAAATTGAATAGTTTCTAAAGTTACATATAATTTCAGATCTTACATCATAGTATCTAGATTTTGAAGATGCAGCAGGACTTCCTTCCTGAACTGCCCAGGAGAAAGTTTAAACAAATCGATTTCAACAAAATGATCATTATAAATTTGCATAACGTGACGCAAGGGCGCACGTTTACCAGCATTAGTTTTACACATTTTTAAAGCAAAGAGTTTATGTGCTTTGGAGTTGCGTATACGTTGAGATCTTATTGATTAAATGAGCGCAATCAAACTGATTCTTTATGACTTTGTAGAGAAATGTTTGACTTATAAGCATTCTACGCGATTTTAGAGAAAGCAGAGAAAATTTATTGAGAAGTTCAACGTATGACTATTTTGTATGAAAGCATTTATAATTGACTGATCGTACAAACTTCTTTTGAACTCTTTCGAGTTGGTCACTATATTTTAGGTAAAATGGATCCCATACTATTGTTCCGTATTCCAACTGTGATCTAACTAACGATCTATATAAGGCCAAGTAGGATGTTGTTGTAGTGTTGATGATACAACAAACATCGTATATTATTATTAAAGCATGTTTCAAACAATATTTAATGGCATAATATTCTATTGAGGATAATATTGATGAACATCTAGCATGTTGAAATCGTGATCATTAATAATACAGAAGTAATATAATACAGATATAATTAACATCACGTAAAATTTTGCTAAGACGAGACCTATTGGGCAGAATTCGTAATCATTAATACAACAAACACACATACAAACAAACATACTTACAAGACACGCGCGAAAAACATAACCCTTTCTTTGCAGTCGGGTAAAAATAAGTAATAAAAGAGGCTTAGAATAATTAGATTAAAATAAAAACCTCTAGTACAAATGCGTCAAGTTACAAAATAAAAATTTCCGTCGCTGAATTTCCGCAGCAACGCTTTTTACATGAAAAAAAAATGCTTTGTAATTTTCGCAGATGTGCCATATAAAAGCAGCGCTTTGTAGTCACAGCCTAGATTTTAATTTTATTACTAATTAAAAAATAACACTAATTTAATTGTTTCAGGTGTATTATGGTCAAATGGACCATTACCAGGCTCGGGAGAATTCTTAGAAAAGATAAAAAAACACGGCAAATCCGTCCATTATGTTTCAAACAATAGCCTTAGAACGAAGCAGGACTACGAAGAACAATTCAAGTTGGTAAACATTGAAAATGGTTTCGTAAGTATTTTTTACTCTGGCATTCTTACAAGATATTTGTAACTAAAAACAGCCTACTCTTAATTCAAATAACAGTTTTAATCCAACTGATTCAATGATTTCAGTAAAACTACAATTAGTTCAATCATTCATGACGCTTTATTTATTTTTATATTTTGGTCAATCAACTAGGATATTTTCAGTAAAATAATCAACTTACTTTGCAATAAATAATCAATTTCCAAATAACCCACATTTAAATATCAACAACTAGAACTTAAAAAACAAGAACCTAAAACTTTTTTGTTGAAGTATTTTAAAATATTAATTTTACACGTCACTAAAACAAAAAACAATAACAATTTATTTATGAAAAAAAATTATACCTGCTACAATCACTGAGCAAGTCTGCAATAATGTTATCGTAAGCCGTGTAGGCTTTAGCAAAATTTCAAATCGAGCACTTTGTCAGGATTTTTAAATATACCATCTGGTAACCCAATGTTTTCACTAACAATTTCAGTTTTATTATTAGGACCATAACTCAATGCAGTACATAAAATATACATTTTCTTATTGATTGTTTAGTTTTTTATATTCGGACATTTGTGCTTCTAGAATAAACTCTGTATTTAGTATATAAATATAAAGAGAAATAATGATGTTATTATCTAACGTAACACAACCCGTCACAGCGGTCCCACAGCAATTAAAGAAAACGTAATTAAGAGATAATTTACATTTTAAATGAATACAAACATTTTATTTATTCGGGCGTTTGATGTTAGCCCGGGTCGGAGTTAAATTGTGACGAAAATTAATGGTTCCTTTTTAATGAAAGGACACAAAACGGTTGAAGTGAAATAATAAGACCGCTTGAATTTCTTCAGTTAAAGATTATGTTATGACAATGTTTTATTATTCGAATTGAAAATTCTACAAAAGCAGTTTTTTGTGAAAGCATAGCTATTTTTATTTAATAGCGGTAATTTGATTCATTACAATTTCTACAAAAAATAAAGCTCATAGATGAATTAATTCATCCCAACTGGTTAATGATATTGATGAAATAATTTCTTTCCTAACGAAGAAAAAATAACAATCAAGTTTTAACAACATTATTGTTATTTTTTCTTCTAGTACCTACAGTCATGTAGACATTAACATCTATTCTTATTGCATAATAAAAACTAGTGGCTCTGCTCTGTGAACTGTAGACCCCGTGTTTGAGATATTTAAAAAAAATTGAAATGGCTGTAATATGATTTTCTCCATATCTCCGCCATTTTGAAAATGTTCGAAAAACTGCATCGACAAACAAAATCCACATAAATGCCTGCTCACAAAATTTCACAACAATCGGTTGAGAAATGTGACCTGTAGAGGAGAACAATACTAAAGTATTTTTGCCCAAGTCGGAGATGCTTCGCTTGCTTTCCGCTCTCGCTCGGTCAATAACAACTAATATACATATCGCAAAGTCATTATTATGTTTGTTACCATACTGATAATTTTTATTTTTATTTTTCAGAAACATCTAACGATCCCCTCAATAGCAATTGCAGAATACTTAAAGTCTGTAAATTTCAACAAAAAAATATACTGCGTGGCATGTAGAGAGACTATTAATGTATTAGAAAAAGCTGGATTCCAATGTTTTGAAGGAGTAAGTTTAGTATTATATTAATTAAAAGTGTGAAAAGTGACGTCATCGTGTTTCTCCTTTTCCTTATAATATTATATAGTATAATATTGTATGTATTATTATATGTATGTATGTAATCTATATTTTTGTAATTATATTGTTTGTATGTATATTATGGGTATATCATATTATTATGTAGATGTTTATATAGGTATATGTATTTATTCCGTACCGCATTCGCGAATATCGTTTTTCCCAAAGGTTGACTGGTAGAGAATGCTACTAGCATTAAGTCCGCCTCTTGTACCATTCTGTATTGTACAATAAAGATAGTTAAAATAAAATCAAAATAAAATAAAATTACGAAGGGCTCATGGCGGAGCAGAGCTTGACATACAGATTGTTACTTGATCACGTTTGTTAAGCGACGCTCGGTCCGGCCAGATGTCGGATGGGTGACCGTTAAGTGGAATTACAACTGAACGCTTCTGTGCTCGGAGGGCACGTTAAACCGTGGGTCCCGGCTGTTGTCATCTGATAACAGTCGTCAAGCCAAGTCAGAGGCCTTACAGGCGGCTTGATAAACTCTAACACCGGAGGAGGCCCTACTCCTCATACGATAAGAAGAAGATATTGATTACCTACTAGCACTTAATTAATTTCAAACTTAACAGTAGCGGATTGCTTCACAGGTTGCGGATAGCACAGAGACATAATTTTTGTGAAATTATCTGTCAAGTAACTTATGAAACTTATCCGCAATCTGTGAAACCAGCCTTGAGTAAAGAAACTGTAATATAAATAGTGATGTCTCAGTATTCCCCAATAAAAAGCTCTTTTTATTGGGGAATACCATTGAGCGTTAGCCTTAATTTTTGTATTTTTTTATAATGTTAAACCAAATGGAGCCCCTAGCTAGACGATCAAGCATTTACCATTTGGGGGCGTGGCCTACTTTTAATTGGCCACGGTAATCTATCTATTATGTGGTGCTTGTCAAGCATCGCTCCTAGACGATCAAAATGTGATTGACAAGCAATGCAATGTAAATGATTGACAAGCAATTTTGATCGTTTAGGACCCCCTAAACGATCAAAATTGCTTGTCAATCATTAGTATAATAACTGAACGATAGTTCTCTACAAAGCGCACTGTCAAAAATAACGCAACTAAAACAGCCAAAATGGCTCCGTTTTCAGATTTTTATTCTCCATTATTACCTAATCATACCGAATAAGTACAAAACAGTTTCAATTTTCCTACATTTATTAGATTAGTTACTTATATTATTGGATTTTAGTTATGAAGGATATAAATCTGAAAACTAAGCCATTCTGGCTTGGTATTAGTTGCCTCACTTTGCATACGAGGACACGGCTTCTATGTGTAGGCCACTGGAACTCATTGCTACTTTTATGAAATTATAACACTTATTTCACTAATCAATCACTTGTCATAGCCAGAAGTTGGAGCGGATTACTATCAGGAATATCTCCAGTATCTCGAAGACGATCTCGAGGTAGGGGCCGTGGTGTTTGACAGCGATTTCAAAGTGAACCTGCCGAGGCTGTATAAGGCACTGACGTACTTGAAAAGGGAAGACGTACTATTTATAAACGGGGCGACGGACAAATACGTGCCTTATAAGCCGGGATGCTTGGTTTTAGGTGAGTAGCTTTTTGATAGTTTAAAAGGCTTAAAAATTGTTATATAGCGTGTGTGCAAAAAGCTCATTGGGTAGAAAACAAAAAATTGATAGGTACGAGTTTTCAGCTCCAATTTGCCTACTTCATTGTTGTTATTTTATTTTTATCCGTTTTTATTTATGCAAGTAGATTCCTTAACCTCATCAGTAGAAGAAAGAGGAAAAAATATTTTTTACCATTGCCACTCAAAAAAGTGCGTCTTATTCATTGATAACAGTGAATAAAACGCGTTTTTATTCACCGAGTGAATAAAAATATTTTGAATTTGGAACAAGCGCGCATTGTATGAATTAGGTACAAAAAAAATAAAAGGTGCTGAAAGTATGGAGCTATTCCATAGATAATAGTAGATTATACAACAAGTGAAAAAAGAGGGAATTTAGTTCGAGGGATACAAAGGACCGAGATGAAATTTTTTTTTCACGAGTTGTGTACTCTACTTTTTACCATTGACTGCGAGAAAACAAATAGCAGTACTTATAGTACTTAGTATGCCTATAGTATTTATAGTTATCACATTTTTATTATTTAGGTAGGTAATCAGTAATATTTAAACATTAGAAAATAGTGAAACTATTTATAAGTTTTCCAATGACATAAAACAACCACGCTAACTAAGAGGGAAACTACATGATCAGTCTGGCATCAGTCCACTTCATCAGTTTGTATAGACTTTGAATTATTACAGATTGAAGATCGTACCAGACTGATGGAATGGACTGATGCAAAACTGAACAACTAATCTCCCTCTAATATATAAAAAAGAACCCAAATATAAGACACTAAAAAGGACCTAATTGATTTGGTGGGATATTTTTTAGAAAAGAACCCAAAGATAAGACACTAAAAAGAACCTAAATAAAATTGGCGGGATTTTTTTTGACATTTAATTGTAGAACTATATCTTTATCTATGGAATAGTTCCATACTTTCAGCACCTTTTATTTTTTTTTGTACCTAATTCATACGATGCGCGCTTGTTCCAAATTCAAAATATTTTTATTCACTCGGTGAATAAAACAGCATATTATTCACTCTCATCGTTGAATTAAACGCACTTTTTAGAGTGGCGATGGTAAAATAGTAGATTATACAACAAGTGAAAAAAGAGGGAATTTAGTTCGAGGGACTAAGTTGGATCCCGAGAGCAGCGAAGGATTCTAGAGTTGAATCCCGAGCGTAGCGAGGGATTCAAAAGTAGAATCCTGAGCGAAGCGAGGGATACAAAGGACCGAGATGAAATTTTTTTTTCACGAGTTGTGTACTCTACTTTTTACCATTGACTGCGAGAAAAAAAAATAGCAGTACCTATAGTATTTATAGTTGTCCATCAGCCATTTTTGATGTCCCCACTGTGGGGCACAGGCCTTCCTTATGGGTGGTAAGGAGGACGGGCCATAACCCACCCAATGCGCGGGCCCAATGCGGATTGGTGGGTGTTAACGACTGCAAATGCAGCCGGGACCAACGGCTTAACGTGCCTTCTGAAGCACGGAGGAGCTCGAGATAATACATTTTTGGTCACCCATCCCATGACCGACTCTTGCGAATGTTGCTTAACTTCCGCAATCGCTGGGCCAGGCACTAAACCACTGCGCCACCGAGCTAACTAAGAGGGAAACTACATGATCAGTCTGGCATCAGTCCACTTCATCAGTTTGTATAGACTTTGAATTTTTAGACTGAAGATCGTACCAGACTGATGGAATGGACTGATGCAAGACTGAACAACTAATCTCCCTCAAATATATAAAAAAGAGCCCAAATATAAGACACTAAAAAGGACCTAATTGATTTAGCGGGATATTTTTTAGAAAAGAACCCAAAGATAAGACACTAAAAAGAACCTAAATAAAATTGGCGGGATTATTTTTGTCATTTAATTGTAGAACTATAATTTTATCTATGGAATAGCTCCATACTTTCAGCACCTTTTATTTTTTTTGTACCTAATTCATACGATGCGCGCTTGTTCCAAATTCAAAATATTTTTATTCACTCGGTGAATAAAAACGCGTTTTATTCACTGTTATCAATGAATAAGACGCACTTTTTTGAGTGGCGATGGTAAAAAGATAATAGTTCTACAATTAAATGACAAAAATAATCCCGCCAATTTTATTTAGCTTCTTTTTAGTGTCTTATCTTTGGGTTCTTTTCTAAAAAATATCCCGCTAAATTAATTAGGTCCTTTTTAGTGTCTTATATTTGGGTTCTTTTTTATATATTTGAGGGAGATTAGTTGTTCAGTCTTGCATCAGTCCATTCCATCAGTCTGGTACGATCTTCAGTCTGTAAAAATTCAAAATCTATACAAACTGATGAAGTGGACTGATGCCAGACTGATCATGTAGTTTACCTCTTAGTTAGCTCGGTGGCGCAGTGGTTTAGCGCCTGGCCCAGCGATTGCGGAAGATAAGCAACATTCGCAAGGGTCGGTCATGGGATGGGTGACCAAAAATGTATCATCTCGAGCTCCTCCGTGCTTCAGAAGACACGTTAAGCCGTTGGTCCCGGCTGCATTTGCAGTCGTTAACACCCACCAATCCGCATTGGGCCCGCGCATTGGGTGGGTTATGGCCCGTCCTCCTTACCACCCATAAGGAAGGTCTGTGCTGTGCCCCACAGTGGGGACATCAAAAATGGCTGATGGACAACTATAAATACTATAGGTGCTGCTATTTTTTTTTCTCGCAGTCAATGGTAAAAAGTAGAGTACACAACTCGTGAAAAAAAAATTTCATCTCGGTCCTTTGTATCCTTCGCTGCTCTCGGGATCCAACTTAGTCCCTCGAACTAAATTCCCTCTTTTTTCACTTGATGTATAATCTACTATTAAAATATAGTTAATACATATCAATTATTGTAAGTTGATAATAAATCAGAGATAATTCAATTGTGTTGGTAAATGGCTCGTCTTTTCTTTTCCCATTTTTATAAATAACTATCAGTTTATTATAAAACATCTAAATGAATATTTCAATGATTTACCTACTACATGGCTAAACTTGATGAAAAACAATTGCCGTAATAAACAATTGCTTTATAATAACACCTAGAAGCCGAGTCCTTGTATGTAAAGTGAGCAAAAAAACTTTTCAGATTTATTTCTAACTAAAATTCTAACAAGAACTAAAATCCAATAAAATAGTAACTAATGTAGAGAAATTGAAACTTTTCCGTTCTTTATGTACAAGTAGGTAACGTATGAATGATAAAAATCTGAAGCTCAGTTTTATTTGCCTCGCTTTGTAGGGAACTATCGTTCTACTATAGGTTGTTATAAGGCCAAGTGCTACAAATAATGATTTTATATTTTCTAGGTACTGGAGTCTTCACAGATTTGGTAGTGGATGAGACGAAACGGCAGCCCATTCTGTTGGGCAAGCCTGGCAAAATGTTCGGACAGTTCGCCATGAAACGGGCGGGTGTCACTGACCCGAGTCGTGTGCTTTTCATTGGGGATATGTAAGTCGTCAATATTTGTTTTTTTAAGTTGATCGGTAACCGTTACTATTATATATTATGTGACCGTACCTCGAAAAACTGACGAATTCGAAATCCAACACAAATGTCGAATTTCGGTAACACCTACTACCGTAAAGAGAACTAAGATTTCCTATAGGCGGTTGTATGACCGAAAGTGGCGCCCTTAGAGGTTTTTATTTAATAAGTTTTATTAAGTATTTAATAATAGAAAAATTTTAATAATGTTTATCGTGGAGATTTTAGGGCCCATGGTCTAGTATTTTTAGAAGGTATCACTACATGCGTAGTTCAGGCGTGCTCAGACCATAAATGCTTTCAAGAACCAGCTAAAACAACACTATTTATCTCACTGACTTTCGCTATTCGCCACTGTAGGTACTTACTGTTCAACTATTCATAATTTACAGACAATATATATTTATGTATATATTTAAACTATATATATTTATGTATATCATATTGTAACATGTATATATCTACATATTTAGGTTTATTTTAATTTTGTTAAATAATATTTAGGAATTTAGAGTAATTACATGTCATGCCATTTTGCACCCCCTGTATTCCTCTTCTGTCAATCTCACCATACCGTAGGTTGTCTGGAAGAGATCGCTCTTAGCGATAACACCGCCATGTTTTGACACTATGTTTTATTGTTATTTCTTTGTTATATGTTACTGTGGTGTTGAAAATAAAGCATTATCTTATCTTATCTTATCTTACATGCCCTCGTAGTCATTCGTAGAAGTACTCGTAGATAGCAAATGTGTCAAAAACGGCCACTTTTAGCAGTTTTGCTATCTACTTCTAGCAGTGACTACGAGGGAATGTAACGATACCGTCTAAAAATACTAGACTGTTTGCCCTAAAATCTCCACGATAAACATTTTTAAAATTGTGTATTAGAATTATTATAATATTAAATATAATTCACCGCGGCGCCACTTTCGCTCAGGGTACCACCTTAAAATAATTATTGTTGTGCTCAATACGAATTCAATAATCACTCAATACCAATCAATACAAACTTACAGAGGAATTCGATATTTTATCGAATCGACATCAGCTATTTTTTATGTCCCCAATCCCTATTGCTCGGGCACAGGCCTTCCCTTATTGGTAGATAAGGAGGATGGCTATAACCCACCACGCAGGTCCAATAACGACTGCAAATGCAACCAGGACCAACGGCTTAACTTGCCTTCCGACACACGGAGGAACTCGAGGTAGTAAATTTTTGGTCACCCATCCCATGACCGACCCTTGCGAATGTTGCTTAACCTCCGCAATCGCGGGGCCAGACGCCAAGCCACTGCGCTACCGAGCTCCTCGTTTATAGAATGCTGATATAAAGTTTTATTATCAAAATAAAAGTATTTTTGTTTTGTTTTTAAATAAACAATTAACATAATACTGCTAACATACTAGCATAATAAAAGCATCTTTTCTGCCATGTTCTTAGTGTGTGTGCTCCGATGCTTTAGAAATAGCCACATAAGAAATACTTATACTTAATGTTAAATCTGTTCTCATTTTATGTAAACTTCATGTTTTTATGAGAAATAAATTCTTTGAACCTACATTCGATAAAACAACAAGATTTACATTATTTGGTGCACAATAAGTTACTAAAAGTTCCATAATCTCAACACAATCTTGCGTCACTTGAATCCTTGTCCTATATTTCTTGTCGCAGTTTTTGCAATATATTCGTTTTTTAAAGGTGTATTTTTATAATTTTATTTATATTTTCTAGGATCGAACAAGATGTAGGCCTTGGGAAATCAACAGGCTTCAAAACTTTACTGGTATTGACAAACAATAGCAAAGAAAACATGTTGGCAAATCAAACTATAAGACCCGATTACTACGCTCCTTCACTAGGGAGTTTAGTACCTTTATTGTAAACTAGATGGCGTTTAATTAATATTATTGCTTAATTAATGTGGCTTCCGTAGAATATAATGAAGAAAAAATTGTAGAATAATTTTGAAAAACTAGCCTCAGTAATTGGCCCAATGTGATTTACTTAAAGTGCTGAGTACTTAATTTTTTGAATTAAGTAATGGCCCAATGTGATTTACTTATACTAAGTACTTAATTATTTCGAAGTAAACAGTGACAATGAACATATTTATTATAAAGTAGCTAAGATAACTAAAATAATAAAAATAATGAATCCTTGTCTTTTTTTATTTGTGGTTATTTATCAGTATCAAAATGATATGTCTCACTTTATTATTCTGAACATAGGTATGTTGGTGCAGAACAAAATTGGTATTTCAGCATGGAAAACCATGCTGTAGGTACACCTAAAAATTTTCCACATACACATTTTACACAATAGTAAGTTGTGTAAAAAAATATTTTTACTCGTTTATGTTATCTAGTTATTTTTAATTGAATATTCTTACAATCACACTAACTGTAAGTACTAAAAAATCTCTTTGTCGTTCAGTACAGAATTATAGAGCATTATTTTTGAGTCTCTAATTTCCTATTCTTAAAGCTTCCTATTCACAAATCCTAACCAATCGTTCGAAAAAAAAGGTCGAATTGATTACACGAAGCGCAAAGTATTTATTGCCCTTTTTCAATATAAATTCTAGCAGCGACTGTAACCAATGTTTCCGGAATTTCTATTGGGCGCGTGAAAAGTGGAAAACCCACAAGTATTCTGCCATTTGGGGTTCCTCATTGGAATATCGAACTTTCATACCATAGAGCGGATGAAAAGAACAGAAATATTTTTTATCATCTTTAGGTGTGCTCGCATCAATAAGTTTACTTTGAAACATAAAGCCTGAACCATTTTTGATATTTTTATCACTCTTATTTTGTAGTCGTTTTAACTAACTTAATGTTCTGCCAATTAAACTAAAGTTTTTTTCCATTAAACATGGGTCGAGAGAGGACTTTTTTTACTTTCCCATACTAATTACAATGTTTTAG
The DNA here is from genome assembly GCA_950108535.1 of Agriphila straminella. Lineage (NCBI taxonomy): Eukaryota > Metazoa > Arthropoda > Insecta > Lepidoptera > Crambidae > Agriphila > Agriphila straminella. Next base: position 3,684,645 of record OX467312.1, read on the forward strand.
CTGTCTAGTTAGTATGGGAGGAGCAACAGTTTATGTCGTTTCTTGACCCATGTTTCTTTGACAAAAAAGTTTAGTTTCATTGGTAGAACACCCCCTTAAGGCGGTTGTATGACCGAAAGTGGCGCCCTCAGAGGTTTTTATTTAATAAGTTATTAATAGAAAAAGATTTTAATAATGTTTATCGTGGAGATTTTAGGGCCAATGGTCTAGTATTTTTAGAAGGTCACTGCATGCCCTCGTAGGCATTCGTAGAAGTAGATAGCAAATGTGTCAAAAACGGCCACTTTTAGCAGTTTTGCTATCTACTTCTAGCAGTGACTACGAGGGAATGTAACGATACCGTCTAAGAATACTAGACTTTGGGCCCTAAAGTCTCCACGATAAACATTTTTAAAATTGTGAATAGAATTATAATATTAAATATAATTCACCGCGGCGCCACTTTCGCTCAGGGTACCACCTTAACTTAATTAAAACGACTGCAAAATAACGACAGTGTATAAAGATATATTGGACTAATAGGCTTTCCGTATTGCTAGTATAGGCTAGATTTTTGTCGCAAATTGAAAATTAAAGGGGTGTTCTAAAAAAAACGTTCGAATGGGACAACTTTATACTATTAAGGGTGGATTCGTCCAAACTTCAATATAAACGGGAATAACTATACCAAGAATACATCTATACCACGATTTTTTTCTCGAGTAAAGAAATGGTCATTTTTCCATGCAATCAAAAGATAAGTTACTCTTGGGATTCTTATTCCTTCATTAGTGAGTGAATATGTGAATGAACGTATTATCTTGCCAATTGTCATTGTTCTATAAACAAACTATTTAAAAGGCAAAGTCTTGTCAACTCTATTTTGTCGCCTTTTACGTATCTGTAGCGGTCAAAGTCAAATGTCAAACAAATGTCACTGACATATGTCACGCGGACGCCATTAAAATAAAAAAAAATAAAAAAAAATACTCGCGGATTCAAAATCAAATCAAAAATCAAAAAAATCATTTATTCAGTCTAGGCTGTTACAAGCACTTGTGAATGTCAAAGAAGCTACGCCATCGGTTCGCAAACCCTGAGCGGGAGACCTTGTAACGAGAAGAACCGGCAAGAAACTCGTCAAGGGCTGCTTTTTTCTCCCTGTATATTTCATACAGAGTCGTCAACATTGAAAAATGAGCTCCACATTTAAAGTGAGGTCATTTTCCATCACAATAATTAACAAAAGTTTGTACACAATTGAAATTAAATACCTACTACATATCGGATAGGTAATTGTGAGAGTAAATAACTTTCAACTAGTTGAGAAATCAGTAATCACTATGTCTGCTACTCGAAAGTGCACCTAAGTAGGCAAAATTTACCAAAAAATACTTGAGACAAGACATAAAAAATAACAATAAAAAACGCAATTCTTACAATTCAATATGCGTTAAGATAGGTACTCAGAAGCAGACCCATTCCCACTGGCAGCACCCGTTCACGAGCATGACGCGTGGACCAGCCATCGCTTCGCTCAACCATATTTGAGGGAACGTAACGACCCGCCCCACACGACACCACCGCAGAAATGATTAAAGAGAGCATGACATACTTAGGCTACCCATCCTAAGGCACTGAATTGAAAACTAATATCCAAAAGCTTTTCATAGGCCTTTACTTACAAAAACTACTGACTATAGAAAGCAAAATGATTGCAATAAAAAAAAAAAGAGAAATCAAAACAAGGTTTACTTGCCTATTAGTTTTATGTTTTGAGTAAGAAGTGCCATACATATTGATAACATCAAACAGAGAAAAAAAAAATATAAATATACGACGCCCTTAGTACAAGCAGACAGAAGCAGACCCATTCCCACTGGCAGCACCCGTTCACGAGCATGACGCATGGACCAGCCATCGCTTCGCTCAACCATATTTGAGGGAACGTAACGACCCGCCCCACACGACACCACCGCAGAAATGTTTAAAGTGAGCATGACATACTAAAGCTACTCGCATTAAGGCGTCGTCGAGTCAAAAAGCTTACAATAAGTTTTAAGTAGGTAGGACAATTCCCTCAATTTTCACATAGAATAGAAAAATCTACGACCAGGCTGTTTTATCAATTAAATAATCTTTAACGGTATAGTATCCTTTTTTGAGAAGACAATTTTTTACATGAGACTTAAAGTTTTCAAATGGTAAATCCAAAATATTACTTGGAATTTTATTATAAAACTTTATACCAAGACCTATGAAAGAACCACGGACTTTTTCTAATCTATACTGAGGCATTACAAGTTTGTCTTTATTTCTGGTATTCCGATTGTGCCAATCACTATGTTTTGTATATAAGTTAATATTGCGACGCACGAAAAGTATGCAGTTTAATATAAATTGAGATGCTGCTGTCAATATACCAATCTCTTTGAATCTATCCCTAAGAGATGTTCTAGAACTTAGTTGATAAATAGCTCTTATTGCTCGTTTTTGTAAAACAAAAATAGTATTTATATCGGCTGCTATCCCCCATAAAAGAATACAGTATGACATAATGCTATGAAAATAACTGAAATTAACTCTGTTATTCCCCGCGAAATGGTGGTATAGCGACTATTCCCGAATAGGCAAAATACTCTGAAAATAGTGTGTGGTAAAACGTAATTTCGATTTACTCTTGAATAACTGGTCATTTTATCTAAGAATAACAGTTATTCTCTCTTGGTCGAATCCGCCCTTAGTCAACCTCCAAACCTTCAATTTATATAGAAGAAACAGCAATTGCTTAAATCTCCTGACTGCTAATACATACAGGGTGATTTTTGAAAGCCGACAAGTTTTGTGGTGTAGCTTAGACCGTCCAACTGAACAGCTTAGTCTATGGGACCAACATAATCAGAGTGAAAAAATTACCAGCTATTCCATACATTTTAGTCGAGTAGATGTTGGACATTTGCTAAGGAACAGCTGTTTATTTTTTGCCTGATTAATTTGGTCCCATAGTCGAAGTTGTTCAGTTTGACGGCCTAAGTCACACACACCACAAAATTTGTCGACTGTTAAAAAAATTAAAGCTAGAAGCGTCGTCTCTAGGTGTAGTTACGAGATTTGTTGGTACAACATACGATTTTGGGGTATTTGATCTCTGTTCCCAGGTCGACTCCTATGTTCTTAGTAGCAGGATTATATAAGATGGGGAATCGGATAGCCAACTATTAAGTCCAAATATCTTGAGTTAGTTACGTGGCTTAGTTTGAAGATTTACTTGTATTGCTTTCATCGCGTATCTATACCTTCTCTAACAAGCAAACATTTAGTGAAGAAGAAGAGTGTGGAAAAACTCATGTGCTTGTTAGAATATTGCTTACATTATTATGAACAAAATAAATGATCGAAGGATAATTATGTAAAAAAACAATGTAGGATCTTGTTTTTTATAGCCCATGGCAGTGTTGGGCGTAATTAATTACTTTTGTAATTAAATTACTAATTAGATGAAAAGTAATTGAATTACTTTAATTGAAATTACATGTAATTGGAATTAATTTAATGCAACTACATAAATCACTAGTAATTCTAATTACATTAGTTTGTAATTAAAATTACTCAATTACTTTTTATGGGGGTACATAAAAGATAAATAAAATTGAGATGTTGATCGCTTGCTGTCCTCACGCAGCATATCACAACCGATGCTTTTAGTGCATGTGTGTGTGTGTGTGTGGCTTGTTACTGCACACAGGTATCCCTTCTCGCGCCTCCTCGCGTGCACCTCTCCTCTCTAGGGATTTTCGATCCGGGGTCGTCGATCCGATTTTTCGAATCGTAATGGATTGTATCGGATCGCATGCCGTCAATCCGATCCTTAGGGAATCGATCCGGATCGGATGCAAATAAGTAAGGACGCAATTATTTTTAGATTTTTATGAAGTAAACCATTAAAAATAAAGTTTTTAATCTGTGGTTGACGGTGTTGGTCTTTTTGACAATTTACTAAATCTACTATTTAAGATTAGCTTAACATTACTTATTGTGAAACTGCTTGTCGACCCCAATAAATAAACAAGTACCTTGAATGATGATGATTGATGCCGCCATGTTTAAAATGTAAACAAAGATATGATTCGTTACAAATAAACCTAAGTAAGTACCTATTTTTCGTAAACAAACCACGTTTTAATTCATACGATCCAAGCGATCCTATCTTTCAAGTTTTGTATCGATCCGGCAAAAAATCGTATGGTCTCGATCCGATCCGAAAATCGCCGGATCGTATGCTTGCCAATCCGATCTTTCAAAAGATCGGCGGGTTGATTATCTAATTAGAAACCACCAAGCGACCGGTCTCATTTGACAGATGAATGTGATACATTGCTTCTTCTTTTTGGCCTAAAAAAACATACCAAAGAAAAGTAGCAATGTTTGTCAAATGAAACCGGTCGCTAAATAGTTTCTATTTAGAAAATCAGCCTGCGGATCGGCGCATCCCCACTCCTCTCATCGTCGCACCCGTCGCATCAGTGCGTCGTTAGCAGTGGTTTTGCTACCTACCACAGAAACTACATCGTATTATTTAAAATACTACCTCAACTTTAAAAGAAATTATATAAGTAGTTAGGTAATTACAATTAACAATTACAATTACTAATTGTAATTGTTAACTGAATTACTTTTTAATAATTTCAAGTAATTTGTAACTGAAGTCGCCAATTACAATTTGTAATTGTAATTGTTAATTAGTAGTTAATTACATTTTGCCCAACACTGGCCCATGGTCATTCATTCTTAACTTCATTTTTTTTAATAAATTTAATTTCACTACCAACGTACGGAATCGCGGCTTTTAATCCGAATCTACCGATTTTTTTTTGTTTTACGTCACTAAAACCTTTTCTAGTCCACAGTGCGGGTGGCGTCCAAATTTTTGCATGCATTTGTCGAATGCCTCTCGAGTTTCACGCTTTGAAATACCACTGTGCCAACGAACTGTCCAAATAAAAGGTGTAGAGATTCCTTTGGTTGCACACTAAAAATGTAGAAAAACTTTAACCGATACTAAATAATATACTACAAAAAATACGACTCGCACCAGGTCAATCGTATTTTTTTAGTATATACTTATATTATTTAGTATTGTATAAAAAAGCATTGTGAATGCGAAAATCTCAAATTTAATAAAATAAACTTTAACCATAAACAAAATGAGTTTTGTCTTCTTCATTCAAACTTAGTTCATAATACGAAAGGATGACAAAATACTTTTTTACTAAATTAGGTTTAATAAGCGTTTGATATTTTTTTTATGAATGACGCGGTAAATCTGGTTCGAAGGACCATGAAAAAGATTGAAGCAGCAAAATATACGTGCGTTCGTATTGAAGCTATATTGAGAAGAGATCAAATTGACATTGACAGTATGTGTAAAGACAATGTTTTAAAACAAATAGGTACATTTATAATGTTTCCAATAATGAGTTATTTTGTAAACTTTTGAACTTTTGAGATAAGTATTTTTTGTTCTATTTTAAACTCATCGTAAGTAACCAAAGTAAACTATAACGTTGCAACTAACAACTAACTAACAAGCTGTATTTACCTTTAAGTGTTTGTTGCGCCTAGATATATTATAGGATTTAAAAGTAGTTATAGTTTGAATGTATTGGTGTATAAAAAAAAAAACACTTTATAGCATTTACCTTTAGAATAATAACACCTAGAACGATAGTTCTTTACAAAACGCATCTGTCAAAAGTGAGGCAACTAAAACTGTCAAAATGGCTCTGTTTTCAGATTTTTATTCTCCATTATTACCTCATCAAACCGAATAAGTACAAAACAGTTTCAATTATTTTTGTACATTTAGGAGATAAGTTACTATATTATTGGATTTTAGTTACGATTAGGTAACGTACCTATGTAGGATATAAATCTGAAAACTAAGCCATTCTGGCTTAGTATTAGTTGCCTCACTGAGCATACGAGGACACGGTTTCTAGGTGTTATTATTCTAAGCAGTAAATGCTTAGAATAATAACACCTAGAAACCTAGAAACGAAACATATTTCAGCAGCATTTGTAAATGAATACGTACTGGACACCATTACGTATATTGCCCCGATATTCCAAAGTAAATAGCTAAAGCACTTGTGCTAGGAAAAACAGATCCAACGATGGTGATAACGACATCAGCCATGTTTAATGTTCCCACTACTGTGGCACAGGCCAGTTAAGAAGGACGGGCCATAATTCACCACGCGGGCCCAATGCGGATTGGTGGTGGTTAACGGTGGTAACATACACAACTAATTAAAAACTATTATATAAACACAGTGCAAGCCAACTTGATCAAGAATAAAAAAAAATGGTAATAATCTTCACGGACATTTTTGATTTGATTTACTTTCCTGTAAAGTTAAATATTACCGAACTAATAATCCAATATTGGAAAATTAGTTCGTCAATATTTTCCAATGTTGGAATAATTGATTGGCAAATATTTAAACTTTACAGGAACGAAATTATGATTTTACGCGCGAAAGAACATAGTACCAAGTAGGCGTATATAGGTTTGAAAACTACTAAAAATACAACACAATGTTCTGTTTGCCGTTAGTGTATTTTAAGGCGACTTCCAATATTTACTTTCTTGAAATGCCCTAGTTTAAGTTTAATTAATTAACTGTACTTAACTAAGTAAGATCTATTTTCTTTTTGCGAAACATCGAGGTATTTCATTATAATAGTATTTATATAGTATTATAATATGTTTACTTTTCTAAGAATGCTGTGTATACTTGTAAGTGGCTTACATATATACATATATACATGCCCTTGTGTAATAAGCGATAATAATTTAAATGTTTTGTATGTTTAGCTGTAAGTTTATAATAAAATAAAAATAAAATAAAATAATAGGTTCAAATAAAACTTTAATTATAGCTTTATTTGTATAATATGATTTTTTTAACTTCTGTAGAGGGTAGCTGTCATTATCTACCGCCTGTTAGGTACTCTTCTTCATTGTTAACGACAATATCTTTGTGAAAGGTCAAATAAAGTTATTATCATTATAAGTCTACAAGAAGAAGGTTTTTGATAGTAATTATTTTAATACAAAAACTGCTGTCTTATAAAATTATGTAAAATAGATTATTTATAGTCTATTTTTATGATACTAATGCATTCTCACTTCATACAGATGCATTTACGTAGTAACATCGAATATAGTGAATATTCGTTAAAGTATTGTCGGTAAATATTAATATAAAAATATTATGTTATAGAAAAAACAAAATAATAAGCCCACCTCATCTATCGAATAGGACATTACTATTTTTATTTAGCCCGCACTCGTTTATCACTGAAAGTTTGATGAGCAGTATCGCGGACCGTTTAATTGCCACCATTTGTACGATCAGCCTCGGAAGTAGTTAAACACTTTATCACCATGTCACACTAACTATTTCCCCTGTTCAGTTACAAACCTACTATGAGGACGTAAAAGTCAGTGTGGCATGGTGCTAAAACGTTCAGTCACTTTTGAAGCATTCTGTACCACATCCTATCCATTGTCATCGCCACAATTCGCCGCTGACAAATAAAACGCAGTTTTAATTTAGCTGCTACGTTAAATTTTAGCGGCCATTTTATTTTTTATTGAAGGCGAGTCGGTACTTTTTTACTTTGGGATATATACAGCCCTAATTGCTGTGTACAATTATCATTATCTTAACTTCAACTGGCCTAAACTAAAATCTTGATTTGATCAGAATACCTACAGCTGTTCTTAGATGCCAACTGGCCAATATTTTCCAGAGTGTTCGGCGAAAAAGAATAAGGATTATCGTTGTAGAATTAAGAAATTAAATATTTATGAACCTTATAATCATATACTTATACCTATACTTATACCTACATATACTTATACCTTTAGGTCTCCATATAAATAAATTATTATTTTATCATTATTATTATGTGCCGGTAAGTATATAGAATGTTTCACAATCATTTAGATTTTACTTATTGAAGACAAAAACTGTGTATTTTTACTTTTTATAACTTACAGTAAAATTGTTGACGAAAAGTCAACCTGTATTTTTAACTCATAATTTACATTGTGACACCAAAAAGTAATATGAATGATTTAATATGCATGACACGAATCATGCATTACGTCAAATGGCAACCCCGTTTCATATTAACGTAACTCTCTTTTCTACGTTTACGACGCGTAGAATCGTAAAACGTAACGTAAACTTTTTCTTTATTGCAACCTTCTTAGAACCATAAGATACATGCATAAGAAGCATGCTGAAATATTTATTCACTACAGTCATTTCCATAGAATGTTATTTTCAAAACAATGCTTTACTACATACTAAGCTCAATACATTTTTACTACATACTACTGTGTCTCAGAGATATTTGAAATTGTGATTCCAAAATTAGTAATTCACACATCCTAACAATAATAGTTTCCATTACGGTCCAGATCACATAGGTACACTACTTATAAAATTCAAGTAAAAATTAGTTTTTTTTTCTTGAATTTTACTTTATTACTTTTCGATATAGGTACACCGTTACTCAAGATTAGTGTTCTTTGTTTTTTAATGACATTCTACAAGTTAGGAATAAAAGGGACGAGTGAGGAAAATTTGACTTCATAGGATGAGACGACATTGTGAATATGGAACAAGAACAACCCAACAATCAATTAAACAATGATTGACCTTTGGAGATTATTGAATATACAACCTTGCAACTTGGCACTACCAAGTCACTCCATTAATTGACTGAAGTCGCCTGCCAAGTTGGCAATTAGCGCTTTTTATCGACAATCGCTTGTAAAATCCAATCGCATACCTAATTTCAATGAGGTGGCGATTAATTTTACTAGCGATTCCCGATAAATAAAAAGCGTTAATTGACTAAAATCGACAATCAAGTCACCTACCAAGTCGACCCCTGTAATACCACATTACAACCACAATATTCATCAGCAGGCCCTAACATTTTGAACTTACATAGGTGGGCACCGAAACAAAAGCGAACGAAACAACACGTGATTGTCATCTTAATTCAAAGGGCTAAAGTCCAAATTAGCACCCGCTATCATTGCGGTGTCTTATGTATTCCATTCACGAATTGACGTGGTAAACAAAACTCCAAAATGGGTTCATAGGTAGATTTATTAGGGTCAGACAGCGAGCAGGTAAAATTGGATTTCATCGGAAAGCTGAATTCAGGAACAAAGAGATTTACGTACTTACCGTAATCATGGTTTATTTTATATATATATCTCGAATGTTTCCATTTTGTGGAACGGATGGTGTCGAAATATGTATAATGTATTTAATTTGAGAATCAATTTTATAGTTAAAGTTAGGCATGTCAAAATTCCCAGTTTACTTATATTTCTACGATCCTAGTGAAGCAAAGTGATAATAAAATAAAATAAAACATTTTAATAAGACTTTAAAGTTTAAAATATTATTATAGCATAAAAGTTTTATAATAATAATATAAGGAAAGCTGCTGAAAATACTTTTATAAACATTTCTTCTCACTTTACTGGCACTAAAATGCAAAGCTTGAAGTCATAAACACTGAAGGCTGCTTGCACGAAAATGCATTCTGAAACACTCACGTTTGAAATAAAATGGACTATTTATTTATATATTTATTAGGCTATTTGAATATTTTAGAAACGTTACCGTTCTCCATTCGATAGCTATTTTATTGTGCCTTATATTATGGCAATACGCTCTTCCTCTATTTCTTGCTTAGAGCAACGCGGCTTCCGGAAGCCCGTATTGCTCTAAGATATGACACGATTCAAAAGGCTTATAAAGAAACCAACCTATTTGGTAGTGAGGCCAGCGGTTTAACCCAAGATAAGAGTTGTGATGAATATTGGTATAGAGATATATTTGATCTTGGAGAACACAGGGTTACTATATTCTAACTTGCTACTATAAGTACTTTGTTGAAGTAATATAATAAGTCTATGTTGTTGCCAATACTCCTGTCACCCTGTTGTAATTATCTGGTAACGATATATTCAAGGTTGTAAATATCGTCACTTATGGCTGTTACAGCTGATAAGTTTCTTGCGCCCGTTCTTCTTTTCAGCTAAAAAAGTCTAGAACGGGTGGTAGGAAAATATAGACGATTCAAAAGTACTTAATAACTAAGTTTATTTGAATAAAGACACACACAAGCACAGCGTAATGTGAAGTTCCTATTGCTATCTTGCGCTGTTTGTCGAAACGCAACTCAGCTTACCGTGTGGAATCCCGATTCGGAATTCCGAACTGATTATCGATAATGTATGAAAATTCCGTATGGAAAAATCCCGCATATGTGTGGTAAGTCCATAGATTTGTGTGGATTAGCTGCGTTCAGAATTACGTATGTACAGGATTCCGTCTGTATATGACCAGCCTTACAGCAGTATTCATTGCTAAAAAGTACTGGAGATATTTCAACGTTCTAACATCTCCATTTAGATTAAAAAATATAACCTTACTTTTGACGCGAACGAAAGTACAGACTGAAACTTCCAAAAAAACTCGACTCACTTTTCTATTTTTCACTCTCCATGCAAGAAAATTCCAACACTTTTCCTTGATAAAATGGTTGACGCTTAGCAATATTCATTAGTGTAAAATTCATAAAAGCCGAGGTGAAACTGCATTTATGCTGAAAGCATATACTAAAAGTCTTCTTGACTTATAATATGTCTTGGGCAATTTCAGGTAATAGCGTGCTTAGTACCTATAAAACGTACGCTAATGCATATTGTTATATTTTAAGAGCCTTTGTTACTGTAACTAGAGCAATAACAATAAATCAAGGAATTCAAGAAATTAATTTATTTAAATAAATATTCTGTCGAAAATACCAAACTTTTATCTTTTAGCAAGTAACTTGTTATAAAATTCCGCCTTACGCTTCGTTCTCTATTCCATATTTTTTTTACTAAAAATACATCGGTTGCAAATAAAATTGCATAACCTGTTACCATTTAACCGCCTCTGTGGTCTTGTGGTTCGCCCCGTAGGGGTCCCGGGTTCGATTACCAGAGGGGTAGAATTTGTACTCGGTTTGGTTGGTGGAAGGCTTATTTCTAGTCCGCCAGGCAGGCTAGCTACCACTATCTTATTTATGTCTGACACCATAACAACAATTGAAAAATTGTTGTGTTCCGGCAGTTAGAGGTAAGATAGGTAGCCAGTTCCTCAGTCAGTGATGAGGATTCCGGGTGTAGTAAGCTTACACCTTCGACCTTATCGTCACTTAATAACATCAGGTGAGGTGAAAGCCAAGCACTATCCAGGTGTACATAAAAAAATAAGGTTAAAATGTATTGTCATACATTGACCTCAGCCAGGGCTCGAACCAAGCTAGCAATCTATACACTGATAAGAGACATGGCGCTGTGCCAATAAGGCCACCGAGACTCTCACCAGCCGTGGAGAATTTAATCAACACTATCTTTATGCATTTCCTTTGTCTGGTTTAAGTACTTACCTAAGCTTTATCTAGCGATTCTAGCGAACTACGACACAAATGCTCTAAGACACAAGCAGATGAAGTAAATAACCTTTTCACTCCTCTTGCTCAAAAAGTCCGTCATTGTAACGTACAAGAGCCGAGTTAAAATAGCATAATTACCCCTAGGGGTTAAAGTTTTTTCTTTTTTAATGTTTGTCTATTACCAATGAGCCTACTAAAACGAAAAAGTATTTATTCATAATTACGAATAAAAACTCGCTCGACTTAATACTGGGGGTCTATTACGAAAAGTTTCATGCGATACACGCAACTGCGTCCGTGCTGCGTCATGATTGTTTCCTATTACAAAGCACTTGCGTATACGATATCGCAAAGTGATTGCGTAAGTTTGACAGTTTTTCTCTAGCGTATCCGACATCATTCATTCAATAGTCTTTGGGCTACGATAGCCAAATTGAAAATGTGTTTAATAGCCACAACCGACGAACTGCAGACGATTATCGTGACCAAGTGATTGCGTACGTTATTTTGGTAATAGGCCCCATGTTTCTCATTCTTATTTTTGAAAATGGAACTAAAAGCATCTCTTCGGTGAAATCATAGACTTATTTATACTCTGTGCACAGAGTGAATCGTAAAAAAAAAAGAATGCGTGTTTGGGTTGCTTAGATGCTAGGAGAAATTAAAAAAGGTACCATGGCGCGAAATCTTTAGAATTTTTCTATAATTACATACTGATTGGAGTGACTGTAATAGGAAAGAAATAATTTTAATCTTTTGGCGTCAACAAATCATTTATTTAAATATTGTACAAAAAGTTTATGAAGTGGAGGATAGAAAAACGCGTGGATTCGTTTACGGAAGTAGGTAGGTATACTATTTAATATTGTATTTTATTTTCTCGCAATCGTAGTGAAAAGTATAGTGTAACACACGACGCTAAAACCCATTGTAACTCGGTTTCTATTTATTCCCTCGCTAAAGCTCGGGAATAAAACTACCTCGTATGCAATGGGTCCTTTTAGCATCTTGTATAACAATCTACTATTTTAATTATTGAATTATAAGGAAGGGAAGGTAACTTATTTTTTTTATATTAGGTATACATTATGACATGAAAACGTGTGATGGTGGTGGTTACGATGACATACCCACATGATGACCCTACACCATAAAAAGAAATAAGTAGGTAAGATGGTTGAGTGACGAAAATGTGATAAGCGTTTGTGCAAAACTTCATTTGTGCGACTACATTTTTGTGCAAATGAAAGTTTTGTGCGAACGAAAGTTCGATTGCGCGATGCACGACGTTTAGGCGAAAAAGTGTGTGTGTGATACAACATAATAAGTCATTGGTGTTGGACGAATATTTGTGCAAAATAACCACTTGGCGATGCATGTTTATGCAATTCAGTGACGTCAGATAGTGTCCTAAATAGACATAAATAGAACGTGTCCTACATTTTGTATCGGTTCGTACGAAATCAATTTGCGCCACTATAGATGGTCGGAAAATCGTGTTTAATTAGAACTTGACGTATAGGCAAATACGTCTGGTAATGGTCTGTCTTCACCAAGTCGCTTCAACTTTCAAGTCAACTTGCGTCAAACGCATGGAATAATTGACTGCCTCCTAACCATATCAACTTTCTGCCATACAAATTTGACGTTTTTTTTAAGATCATGCTTCAGGTCATGCGCTATTGCATGCCCTGAAGCATGCCTCTGTTAAAAGCGCAAGATGCAAGCGAAAGGATGTTAGCGTGCGCCATTGAATGCCTGTAAGCATGCGTTAGATGAAAGTGAAAGGGAACGGAAAAGCGATTGTATGAAGACACACCTTATAGAATGCCTAAACAGTGTACAATTAACGCTTACCTATCTTATCATTAAACCATACACCCGCCCGCATGGAGTGCTAAATAAATAGTTACTATCGACAAAATTCATTGTTGCCTATGGACTATGCCAATGCCACTAATTACGTACCACTTGAGGTTGACTTGCGCCAGTGCCATTAAATTAATGTCAATTTAATGACGTCATTAAGCATTAGTAGGCAATCCGTAGCTATAAAACGATTATATACCCACTTAGTTAACCAAGGGTCGAGCCCTTAGGTCGACGGTGTTTAGATCCGCAATCGTGAATTATTTGTATCTGTTTGATTGTAAGCCGAGCTTTGGTTTTAAATTCGGATTTTAAAGGGTTCGGTAGGGCTGTTATCTTTTAACTTTATTAGGGCATAGTGTAAATACAGATTGGTAGTAACTTTCAATAACGTTAGTACAAATTCGTTTGTTTTAGTAATGTTTTCTCTAGCTGTTTCATCAGGCTTTCAGCTTTTCGCACCACACAATTATCTAGGTATTTAATTATTTAAGGAGCAGACTGCAGATACTACCCTGGAAAAAATGTCGTGATAATGAGACGTTTTGATTTTGATTTTCTTAATTTCGTACATTATTCTTGGTTTGATAATTTAACAAAGTTAAGGAAACGTCTTCGTAGTTCGATTTACGAAGTAGGCCGTCAGGAGAATTAATTATAAAGACTCGGGTACAATGATTGATTACAAGTGGCTAAATTTATTTCTAAGCTGATAACATTGTTGCTTTCACGTGAACATCAAATTCGGTTTATCACCGGCTGACTATCCGTTTGGGCTTAACCGCCGTTTATAATAGAATTAAAAGCTTTCCGTAATAAAAATCTATCTGCATCCGTCTACCAATTTCAAAATCCGTTCATCCATTGTAAATCTATTACCGAACCCGCCGTTTTACTCCGAAACAGATAATCGGTCCCTTTTCAATAAAGGTTTTAAGTGGATAATCTGAGAAACATAAGGGCAGTTTCCATAACTGTTATTTGAAGGGACTAATGAACCCTGATAATCTATTTAACGTCTAGCCTTTATTTGATTTATTTTATTTTTTTATTTTGTTTATTTAGAAACAAACGGTCGTACACATACATTTTTACAAAAAATACAAATTACAAGTTACACAAGACCTATAGTTTCCTTAATGTAACAATGGAGTGCAAATCATTAACACAATATTGATGTTTAAATGTACTAAGAAAACAAAACATGCGATGTTATATAATATAGGTAAGTCATGGGTAAGTATTCTATATTGCCGATTTTTATTTTAGTTAGCAATTTATACATAAAAAAAAATAAAGATGCAATTTTACAAGCTATATTACTTCTCCATACAAGATAATTGATAAATTCAACATTTTGACAAGTCAGAAATGGGTGTCCTTCTTTACGATTTAGTTGAAATAACATTGTATGGATAGGTACCTACACAATAAAATTCTTGAACACAAAAAAATATATAAAATATATAATATAATACTTATTAACATACTCAAACAACCCAGACACTAAACCTCTTTAAAGGCATTCTTAATTTCACGTATCGAGGAATTGAATATATCTATATTTGTAAGTTTCTTAATTTGGTCAAACATTCTGCATGCACGTCTCGTAAACATATTATTTCTGATGTAACATGTTCTGCTATATGGAATGTGAAATAAGTTTCTACTGCGACAACCACGTTCAAGTCTGCGAGGTACTCTTAGATTAATTTTGTTAAGTAAATTAGGGGCATCAACAAGGTTATTTAGTAATTTATATAGTAAAACAGCATCGACACAATTTGATGAGTCGCCTAATACTATTACAACTCTGGCTACTTGTTATAATTTAATTTTGGTAAGTATAATTTCGGATAACACGCAACAAGTAATTAGTTCCAAACAAGCAGTGTTGTCTCAACTTAAACATTGAAAAACATATTCATATACCTACATGATTATTTGTAAAATACTAACAACCTCGTAGGCGTGGAGTGTTAGAGACTAATTAAATTCTCTGTTCGAAATAAAACGAATAAGAAAGTGTTGTCAGTTTTTAGTCCCAATAATCTGCCATACTTAGCTAATTTTCATAATCCAAAAGTATTAGTTTGAACACATATTTTTTTCCCGATTTATTATCCATAAATTCTATAAAAGTTAGTACTCGTACCTATAAAATTGCTAATATGGATCGTCCTGACACAATTTATTACTAGGCGCTTTTGTAAAATATTTAGTTAGGTAGTTCATAGTTTATGTAAATTACCATTCATCACATTGAATAAAAAAATATATATTAGCAAATACTGTATTATGTTTCTTAGCCAAAAATCATTAGAGTCAGTCATAAAGCTCAGTGTTACTTTGAACCTTCGAGCATCGCGGCTACAGAAGCCCGTCTTACTCTAAGCTTTGAACAAATTATTTCATAAAGCGAATATTAAATGACAAAATTATTTCCCTACGTCATGAAATGTCACTCTCACCTTAAAGCAAATTTAAGCACCTTCTAAAGTTCTCATTTTGTGTACCTTAAGCAACAGCTTAATAATAAAGACACACCTAAGGCGGTAGTGAGTTGGACGACATAAGGCTGCGTTTCGAAGAAAAATAAGTGTAAAGTCATTTTCGTAAACTTCGAAGAGGATTGCAATTTTATAAATCAAAACAAGGTAAGTTATGAATTATGTTTTGAGTAAGAAGTGCCATACATACAGACAATATAAAACAGTTTTTTTAAATATATGACGCCCTTAATACAAAGAGAAAGAAGCAGACCCATTCCCACTGGCAGCACCCGTTCACGAGCATGACGCATGAACCAGCCATCGCTTCACTCAACCATATTTGAGGGAACGTAACGACCCGCCTCACACGACACCACCGCAGAAAAGTGAGCATGACATACTAAAGCTACCCATATGAAGTCGATAGACTAGACCATAAAAACGCTTAAGTGCGTGCGAGCGTGCGTTTTCAGGGTCAGGTGAAGTGGCTCTTCAAGTAACTGAGCGATTGCATTTCCTTTCAGTTTCAGGCTTTGGTGTAGTCCCAACCTTACGCTTCGGTAGTAAAGTGCGAGGTAAGTAATCTCCGCTAAGTAATGCGAGGACGGTGGTATTAAACCTTTAGCACCCGGCTGTAATGAACGATCAAGGTTTTATTTCAGCTCTGACTGTGCTCAGTGATTACAAATTATAATTTATAATACAGGACAAACGGTAAGATTTTGCCGTCATTTTACGGCTGGAGTGAATAATTTTAACGTCATTGTTTCAAATCATACACTAAACTAGTAACAAAAACAGTGTTTTTTATCTGAACGAGGAGCTCGATTAGGTTCTTCAAGGGGGATTATCTACCTTTTACCCATCGTCTTTATCAATCCATCACAATCATTGTGTGTGATTGGGCTTGTGCTCCAGCAGTACATTTAAATGACTGTTGGAGATGTCGAAGATGCCAAAAATACCCTGGTAAAATAGTAAGTTTCTACAATTTTGAGCTGATAAACAAACAAGCTTTAAAAGTTCACAATTCCAAAATTAAACGAACCTAATATACTAGAATATCTCGGTTTTCGTTTCCATGAACATTTTAGTTCCAGTCGTGGATCGCTAATTGGACGGCGTTTTTTTAAACTGTGTATTTTAAGCACCACTTGAGCTCAGGGTACCTACTCGTCTGCCAGCGTTCAAGTAGGTACCTATAAAAGCTAGGTAGGTACCTATAAAAGCTAGGTTTTAATAAAATTAAAAAACCTCTTTTCCTGAAATCACATTCCAGTAACAAATATCAAGCTCAGGTGAAATTGAGCGTTTTATAAAACCTAGTTTCACCTAGGCAAATGCCTAACTATGGTGAGGTGTACAGACAGAACACAAGTATTTAAGAACAATATTCAAATGAGCCTTGCCTATTGAAAATAGTACTCTGTGATTGGTTCGTTTGTTTAACGTATAAAGTGCGATACACACCGGATGCGTAAGCGTATGCGTAAGCGTGCACGTAGACGTACCATGACGTTGTAATGTCTGGAACTTTATGAGACATGGCACACCGCTTGCGTAACGTACGCGTGCACGTAGACCAATGCGCATTGATGACATTGTACTCAATGGCATTTCCTATTGGACGTCACACCGAACAAATACGAATACGCACGTATCTTTCCTGCGCGTCACTACGCGCGTGACTACGAGAAACGAGGTCCAGGCAGGGTCTGATCCATCGAGTTTGGGCTCGTTTGAATCGTCCTGACGAGTATTCAAATAGAAAAGAGCGTCCAATCGTCAGACATCGTGGTGTGGATCTGAACTGAGAGCCCAAATTTTAAATCATTGCGAATCAAATTGAAACTTATAGGAGAGTTAATAAAAAATTCTAAAAACCTGAAGCAAAGCTTAAAAAAAATCTAAAACGTGTATTATAGCTTTTATAACTGAATTCGTTGGGCCCTCAATCCAGACGGTTGCAATAAGAGGCATAGCATAGATCTCAGAAAGTACCACATCTGTGTTAACAGTTTTCATTTTAGAATTTAGTTAGGAATTTCTAACATCGTTTTAGAAATTTTCGACTCGCTAGGAGAATTTTAATAAAGAATTTCTTACAAACTTGGCGTAATTTTCATTATTTTATGAGGTTTAGCCTAGTCAATATAGCCGAAAATGTAGGGCTCTCAGTTCAAGGCGTTTTAAGAAATTTCGGGTTTCACTTACTATTTAACCAATAACTTTTTAACGAATATTTCTTTTTTAGAAATTTACCAAAGTGTTAGACTTTATGATAATAACGTGATTTTATTTTATTTCTTCAGTTTAACTCATGTTTCGAAGATTCTATATGTTTGAACTGAGGGCCCAAGTTAAACAGCCATAAATCTGTTATGACATCTCCTAACGAGCTGAAAATTTCTAAAACGATGTTAGAAATTTCTAACTAAATTCTAAAATGAAAACTATTAACACAGAGATGGTACTTTCTGAGATCAACGAATTCGGTTATATAAGCTATAATTCACGTTTTAGAAATTTTTGAAGTATTGCTTCGGGTTTTTAGATTTTTTTATTAAATCCCCTATAAGTTTCAATTTGATTCGCAATGATTTAAAATTTGGGCTCTCAGTTCAGATCCACACGACATCGTGCACAAGAATTGCAAACATAAGAAGTATGGCTGCCGCAGCGGCTGGGTACGCAAGGGACAGGCTGCATTGCGTATGCGTAAGCGTAGACGTATGCGTAACCCGGTGTGTCAGGGGGTTACGTGCGTAACTACGCGCGTGTCTACGCATGCGGTGTGCCCAGGCCTTAAACTGCTAACCTTTGACGTTACACAAATATTAGTTAGTACCTACCTTAATGATTTGTTGATGTAAAAACTAATTGCTAACAAATTAACGCTAATAATATGGCTTATACATTGCAAAGACAAATTTCATCTTTAGCGAGAAAAATGTTACAGTTTGAATTTGATTCATTTCATATAAATTTACGGTTCGAATGGGCTGATCTAGATTTACAGCTCGCTATTCCCCTTGTTCAAAGTTCATCGGAGAACAAAATTGAAGAGCGTCTATACAAGATCCCCAATTAAGAACACTGCTGAAGACTGGAAATTTTGATTAGCATTCAGATTTTAGAGCGAGATTTGAGTTAATAAATACCCTTAAACAATTATAGGTATTGTTGTATGGTCTGTGTAAATACCTATACTCAAGAGAATAATAAGTATTTAGAATAGCAGATTTTATAATACTTATAAAATAACATCTTTAATATTAATACATTTTCTAGTCAGTAAGCAATTAATGTCTACATCACAGAGAAAGCAATAACAACGTCTATAAGAAACACCGTTCACTCATTACCTTTATTTTCAAGTTATACATCGTAAAATTTTAATCATTTGGTTCCCGCGGTGAGGTGGTTCCACTCATAATTACAAGCTCATAATTACTTTTACTATGGGGCCAACTCTGATATGGCTAAAAAAAATCTGCTGTTCCATACATTAAGGTCGAGTAGATATTGCGCTTTTGTATGGAACAGTTGATATTTTTTCGCGATATCAGAGTTGGCCCCATATTAAAGTTGCTTGAATTCATGAGTGGAACCACCCCACTGCGGGAACCAAATGATTAAAACTTCAGCGTGTTTACTTTCGGAAGTATTCGATTCTTCATTAAAACAAATGATAGAAAAACTAACATTATCTATTTTGAAACAAAAATGTAAATAAACTTGTATATATTGTCTTTTGTAATGGAGTCCTGCCCAAGCTCTATATACAATATCGTATGATATAGCATTTTATCGACACTCAACATATATATACTGTGACAACTGTCAAAATTCATTGACTTTGGACAGTTAAAACTTTTAATAAAAGTGATAAATATTATCATAATTATCGCGATTCGATGCTGTTTTAGTTAGTTTCCGTGGTTGGGTCAGATATTAGCATATTCGCATGTTCAACAATAAAATTACGATACTTTATCTTTGTTCATTCTCATGAATGAACTGTTCATTAAAATAACTAAATTTTAAGTAAATTGTTTATGTTTACTGTTACTGTTTATTTTAAAGCTTTAATAGTAAGCGTAGCGTTCAAACGTTGGCCATTTGAGTAGGGGGGGAGGGGGGGCTGATCCCCATTTTATACCTAAAACCTTGTTTTACAATAACGCTTACCATGTTTACACGCACTTAAAAACCTCCAACAATGAGTAATGTCTTCCTCAACTCATATTTAACATTTTATCAATATTATAAGTGGGCAAAGTACATTCGAACATGCAGCCTTCGGCAAAGGTAGGAATTCCCAAACGTTACATAGCGGTGATAAAGACAACAGTTTAACAAAGTTATTCTTTCTCTTTTGTCCCTATTGGATGGAGGCAGGGTACCTGTAGGGGTCACTTGGGTACACCTGAATAAAGATGAGCTTCCGAAGACGTGCCTGGATTGAGCGCGAAGTCTATCTTATTTATAAGGGGAAAATACTAATAAACGTATTCAGTTTTGAAGATTTTTCTCTGGGTGGATCTTTAGTTACTGACTGGCTTTTTTGTAATAATTTAATATTGTTGTATTACAATCACTGAGGTTAGTTTAATATTAATAATTAACTTTGGAGACATTAGTAAGTGAGTTTAGTAAGACATGAGTTTTTTTATTACGGATGAAAGGAAATCTTGTTTGAGTGGCAGTAGTTATGTGAAAGGGCATCTTTTTACAACACTAGGTATCTACTGCATTTACTGCTACTAATTCATAATGTGAAGAAAAGTTTCCCGCCATTTTGAAATGGCGGTAATTATAAAAATTATAGTATACAGTGTCATTTTGTATTCACCATCCAAATTTTAAGGATGTGTTCAGTCTATGAAACTGAACAACTTTCGCCAAGGAACACATGGCCAAATATGTAAAAAAAACGACTATCCATACTGTTCACGCGCAAACGCAAGAACAGACATAACAACCCTAGCGGAGCGGGAAGCGGCGGCAGCGGCGGGTCCGCCAACCAGCTTCACTCTTCGCAATCGAACGGCCACGCACACGTCTGTTTAATTACTGTCCCTTTTGTTTGCTATTCATAATACCTACAGTCCGCTTGTTTCATTTCGCACCAAAACACATACGAATCAAAGAGATCACGTGATCAATTTAGTATGGGTGACCAAAATTTTGTGGCGAAATTCGACACATGTTTCTTAGAGAAAGTTGTTTAATGTCATGGACTGGACACACCCATGAAATTTGGATGTTAAGTTCAGAATGACCCGATATAAATATTAGTTGTCATGCCAATGTTTTAGTGTTACTATTCTTACCCTTTTTTACCCCACAGCAGTAGCGTAATGACCTCTAACCGATCCTTATTCCGTTGTTTACCATCCGCTTTCACACAGGGCACCGTCGAGGCGAGCCCAAGAGAGCCCTCTGTTCTTATTGCCGCGACTTTTTCCATCAAATCTGTGCCCTTTTTGTCAAGGGCTGAGTCGTAGCTAAGGAACAATTGGCCATCTACCTACGCTTAGGCTGTAGCTCACACCGTGAGAAAATTATAAGCACCGTGTGACACCTTCAGAAACAGGTATGAACAATTTTAAATGAAGAAAAGTGTATTGGTTATAAATAAATAAAATCTGTTTTATGGAAAATTCTCAATTTTGGAAACAAAATTCACAAATAGTGAGAAGATGCGACACAGTTATGTAGCGACGACACAGTTTTAGTGACGGTAAATATTCGTAGCCGAAGTGGCCGTAGCAGAGTGTCGTAGCGTAGCAACAGACTGATTTTTTGTCTTATTGTAAAATTAGAAACTTTGAGTCAAATAATTGAGGGCCCTAATATACCTAAAAGTGACGCCCTCATCTTAAGGCGGTTGTATGACCGAATGAATTTTATTTAATATTGTAATTTTAATACACAATTTCAATAAAACTTTATTTGAAATTTTTAGGGCCCATAGACTAGTATTAATAAATAAATAAATAAATAAATATAATTTATTCCATACCAGATTTACAATAGCTCGTATTATTATTTAATAATACGAACTATTGTAAATCTGGTATGGAATCATTATATTCCCTCGTAGTCACTGATAGAAGTAGATAGCAAAACTGCTAAAAGTGGCCGTTTTTCGCACATTTGCTATCTACTTCTACGAATGACTACGAGGGAATACCTTCTAAAAATACTAGAACATGGGCCTTAAAAATACCAAGCTACGGTTCTATAGTTTATTTTCTATCAATTACCTCAGTAAAATATAGCTAGTTCTAGTAGTAGTAGACAAAACAGCCAAAAGTAGGCACTTACAGCTTCGGCAAAAGGCTTTTGCCTATATAAATCACAAGAGTACTTTAATGGTCCTATTCTAATGTGAAAACATTACACAAATATTACTCAACGGTGTGATATACCGCCTCTTTATTCAACCTGAATATTTCAAAACAAAATTGTGATAAACCTTTATTGGGACCCAGAGCGGCGGGCCTTTTGTTCTCTCTTATTGTTCCTCAGAATTATTATACATTTTTCACTGTTTACATAAAACAGCCCTAGAGTTATAAAAATTAGACACTTTTTACGTTATCTGTACTTTTTCAGTTCAGTGGCTGTTGATAATCCACAAATTGTATTGCACATGATTTACTTTTATGATTTACTATTGGCAAACTGTAGTTGTCAGGGATTTTTGATATCCCAAAAAAGTAAGTACTTAATGAAAACAAATAATTTGTTAATCATATTAGTGAGAAAAAAATTAAGAATGTAGACGTAGGTGTACAAAGTGTCAGGAAATTAACTGAAAAGTCAGGAAAAAGTCAGGAAATCTCATTATTAGATCTGGGCCTTGGGATTAGCTTTGGTTTGTATTTTAAATGTATGGGTTTGTTGCCGCTGCCGTCTCTTTATGTTTTTGAAGTGTGTATTTTTATCAAAAAGCATAAGGAATTATTTAAAAACGCATCGCAACAAAATTCTAGACTTCACAGAGACCCTCATAAACTTGTGCTAAAGTAAATACCGCATTCAGCCAAGTATCGGAAGAGTGTTCTAATGATGTATATACAAATATATAATAAAACACCTAAGTATATTAAAGAACTGAATATAAATTTATTTAGAAAGAAATTAATGGAATGGTAAATTGAAAAAACATTTTATGACATAAAAGAGTTTTTTGACGAAAGAACATAATTTGACTTAGACGCTAATGACATAATTAAATCTACATACCTAATGATTATTATTTTGACATTTAACAAATTAATAAATTGCATTGTAAAATTAAAAAAACTGTACCCAGTATTCTAATCTTGATAATTATGAATTAATTCTAAATATTGAACAAATGTATTTGCATGCTGTATACTAAAAGCAAAACATGAGCCCTTTAAGTGTACTAAGACCATATTACCATGTTTTTTAGCAAATAAAGTTTTATTTATTTATTTATTATTTGGCTTTGGTGATATCGTTAGAAATTACCGCGATTGGGGCCCTGGGTAACCCTAGGCATAGCGGACGCACGCGAAAATGTTTAGCAATCGCTTTATAATTTAGGAATGCATTGCTAATTATAAGCCATTGAATGGAATGGAATATTAATATCACAAAGAGAAACTATCTGTTAATTTTGTTATCATTATAGCTGTTTCTGTTTGTGTTTACTTACAAAGGACAGCATTTGAACCTAAAACATAGCCCATGGATCTGACATACACTTAAATTATCAACCCACAAAATATCAAACTTTATATATTTCCGCTGACACATTCACATATGAAGTAACATAACATATGGTACACTTGACAGCTGGCTGTAACTTTGCCGGAGCTTTCGAAGTCGATCCGTCAAAACGAAACTTTTTCGTAACTTAAGTATTCTATCATATTGTGGACATATTGCGGATGTATAAAACGGAAAACGAAATACCTACGCATGCATTTTGTGAAAGTTTCTTTTGAGAAATGATGGTGGATAGGCAGCATTAGCAGCTATTTTGGCCATCCATATTCGTTGAATTGACAATCGGTTGGTATTTATACACTTAAATTAATAATGCCTCTTTTCTATTTCGACAAAGAATTTTAGTTTTAAAGTATTTTTCCTTAAATTATCATCTATGTACCGATTACTTTAATTTTTTTAAGTTGATACATTAATTTACGCAATCAAAAGATAGTGGCCATTTAGGTATGTCGCATAATAATTATTGACTATTATGAATACTTAATTGAAAACCTACCTATATCCCATCCTAAATTTGGACAAACTTACGTTATACACCTAAGTTATGTGATCCAAACTTACCATTTTATAGACGGAAACTTCAAAACGGTCTCAAGCGACTCTCGCTCAAAGTTGAGTGAATTATTATAACTTACTATACTTGTAGTCAAACTAATCCGAGTTTGATTACTCGCCCGAGACAAAGGTTACGGTAGATCGAGCGACTAAAACATGAAACTTCTAATACCAACATCCCTTAAAAATATTGGCCAGGCTACGCGAAGTGTCGAACGGCGGCGACGACGCGACGCGCGAATCATATTAATTCATTAACGCCGGAGCGGTCGCTGGCGACCGAGACACAATAGATTTTCTATTGTGTCTCATTTTCCGGGCGTTGAAGAGTTAACTAATATTATAAATGCGAAAGTAAGTTTTTTTGTGGACAACGGGATAGTGCTTAACCTTCACCTCTTCTGATGTTAAAGTGACGATAAGGCCAGGTGTAAGCGCACTACACTCGGAATTTGTTGTTATGG
This sequence comes from Agriphila straminella, assembly GCA_950108535.1. Classification (NCBI taxonomy): domain Eukaryota; kingdom Metazoa; phylum Arthropoda; class Insecta; order Lepidoptera; family Crambidae; genus Agriphila; species Agriphila straminella. The sequence goes on from OX467312.1 coordinate 3,709,321, forward strand.
CGTCACACTTAGGTAAGATGGTGGAAGCTAGCCAAGCGGACTTGCAATAAGCTCTACCATCAACCAAACCGAGTACAAATAGTACCCCCCTCATGGGAATCGAACCCGGGACCCCTGCGTCTTACATGGGTGGGCAAACCAGTGGGCCACAGTTTATTTGTTTGTTTCTGTATATTTGTTTTAAAACCTTTATGTCTGATTATCATCATGCATTGCATACACGTTGTTAAGGGTATGGAAAAGGACATAATGGTACTTTTCATCCAGAAAAAAGTACTGTTCCCATTGTATTATTCAATAGAAAAATAACTGTCACGCAGACGAAGTCGGAGGCGACCGCTAGTTCCTAATAAAATAAAATCCAAATAAAATTTAATGCCACGAAGTGTGAACTAATCGGTGTGCGGCGTGCGGTGGGCGAGTCAAGCGTGCAATGAAAAGATAATTCGCTCGTCGCGTCGTCGATCGCCCCTTTGCGTGGCCAGGACGTGTATCAATACAGCGTGAAATTTTAATCGTTTGGTTCCCGCAGTGGGGTGGTTCCTCTCATGATTACAAGCAACATTTACTATTGGGCCAACACTGATATCGCAAAAAAATCAGCTGTTCCGTACATTTAGGTCGAGTAGGTGTATTGTGCTTTTGTATGGAACAGCTGATTTTTTTTTTCGCGATTTCAGAGTAGGCCCCATAGTAAAAGTTGCTTGTAATCATGAGTGGAACCATTTCCTTGCGGAAACCAAACGACTAAAATTTCAGCGTGTATAAAGTGCCAAGTTCAATGCATATTTTAGGACCATTAAATCTAAGTTTTTATAAAAAAAAATGCAATGCTATTGTTTAATAAATAAGGAAGAAATAACGTTGTTTTTCACACACGTTCCGATCAATTTTAATGAGGGCGCTAAAACAGCAGTTAGGGACGAACAAATCACCAAAAACCATTTGAACACCAATAATAATAATTCTAACTCAACATAATGTTCGAGGCGGGATTAAATTCGGGAAAAATTGTTCAATTTGGTTAGCACCGGGGCTCGAGCGTGGTCGTGCCTCATTTTTATGTCCGACGGCTCGAACGGGCCGAGACGGTACAAGCATAGTATATAAGTAAGCAGTATGTGTCTCGCCCTTAAACTTGAAATCATTACCTATGGGAGCTACAGGATCTAGGGCTGCCTATTGATCGTCTGTACTCTGTCTGGTTTCCATCTTGGTTTCCATATAAATTAATTCAAATCCTGACTGAACGGTGTCAATAATTTCATTGCACTGCAGCGTCATAAACCGCCTGCATCCGCCCCTCAATCATGTAGGTACAGTCAGCAACAAAGTTGCTACTTTTTTGAAAGATGTCTTACAGTTTGAAACATTAATAAAAAAGTTGCTATTACAAAGTGCTAAGGTGTTAAGCGACTTGTTGCTAACCATACCTGCCGAACTACAGAATTCCTTAGCACGTCATTTCAGTTCGCTTTTCCGATGGTTTGTATGAAGATGGTATACTAGTACTAACTATACTGTGGCCCAAATATTTGTATTGTACGTACGAGTTACGCGCCTCTGCGATTTATACCAAGCATTTTCGGGTCATGTCTAGAGCTGTTGAAATATGACTTTGTAAATGCTCTCTATTCTAATCAAAGTTGATAGTCAATACTAGTCTTGCTCAAGGACATCATCCTGCCTCTGAAGTGGAGTTGGTTGCGTGCTCAGGAGTCACAAACAATCCCGAGCAAGGGTGGCGTTCTAAGTGCGGTACTGACGATTAGGCGACGTATCTACGCTGTACCCTCTCCGCGCCACGCAATGCAGCGAATAGCGTTATTGACCGAGCGAGCGCGGAGCGTCCCCGTTTCAGCTTGGGCAAAAATGCTTTCGTATGTGCGTCCGGACTCCGGCTGTCCGTCTGCTCTCCTCTACAAGTCGCATTTCACTACCGAGCCTCGTGAAATTTCGTAAGCAGGCAGGTTCTATAAATTATAATGATATTTTTTTGTCAATTAATGTTTTTCTTTTTTTTTCAAAATGGGGAAAAATAATATTTCATGCATTTAGAAAAATGTTACAAACGTGAGATCTTCGTGTGAAATTATAAGGCTTTGTTCGTTTCGATGATTATAGAATATTGCTACATAGTTTGCAAGTCAAATCAAATCACGTTAAGTACATTCATTTGATAGCTGACAATCGTTTTAAAGGTTTTCTGACAAATGAGTCGCGACGACTGGGTCAATGAACAACTTACGATTTTACATTAATTTTCATTTGAGATAGTAAATTACCTTTCATCTGAGACATATTACTTATAGTACGTACGTGTCACTAGCACAGAATACATAATAGTACAAGTCACTAGTCCGAGACTAGAAGAATTGAGAAAAGAGGCACGATCGTTACAAATATAAACTTCAAACAAGCAGATTTACGATATAAAATAAGATCTAAAATACACAATGATTGAGAATAGCTTATGGGATTTTCACAGTTAGGCGTCGAAACATTTCTAATTAAATAATACCTATGTGTAAATAAAAAACAAGCAAATAAAAATATGTCAATAGACAAACCTAACAAAATTCAAGTACGTCATCATTTCGATAAGTCGAAAAGTAAAATATAAGTTTTAAATTTGAAATTTATTGCAACTCCGCACTGAACTTATTCAAACTTATAATTGGATAACTTGAAAAGTCGTGGTGGAGGTATTTAACCGACAATAAAACGGAAACGTTTCGTTACTTCCATTTGTTTTTGTGGATGATAAAACTGCAACAATGGGAAGAATAAAATGGATTGTGGATTGCAGGAGCTGAATAAAAGTTAATGAAAATTGCCTCTCAGTTCACTGAATAAACATTTGGGATTCGAACTACAAACGATGGCTTTATAAATAATGTTAAAATAGGTACAGTTACTATTTCTTAGGAATAACATTTTATATTTTCATCTAATCAGATATAATTTTTGCTTAAGGCGCCCTACTACCCACTACTAGCGCCGCCAATACATTTCCAATACATTTATTTTTATTACTTTAAGATCATGCCCTCCTAATTGTCTCTAATATTTTAAAAATAACTCTTCAATAGTTCACATTATTTCTGTAAGTTTTAAAATCCATTTTAGCTCAAAGTGGTAAAGTAATAATATTTTGGATTTTGGTGGAGGGAATGTAGTTACTTACTTACCTTCTAACTATAAGCCCTAAAATTCCACAATCAGTTTTATTAAAATACTTTTCTTTTAACAACTTATTAAATAAAAACCTCTGAGTGCGCCACGTTTGGTCAGGGAATCGCCTTAATAGAAAATGATTTTATTAAAACTTTAAGTGGAATTTTTAGGGTCCATCATAATGTACTCTATGGGGCCCATGTCTAGTATTTTAAGAATATACTATTATATAATACTATATTCCTTCGTAGTCGAAGTATTCGTAGAAGGAGATAGTAAATTGTGTTATTTAATTCTCATTAGAGAATATACAAACGAAAGGCACAGTTTTATTTCAGTGTTAGTTTTTGGTTAGAGGTCTTTTTTAAACCATCAGCCATTTTTATGTCCCGCACTGCTCGGGCACAGGCCTTCCTTATTCTTTAGGTGGATAAGGAGGATGGGCCATAACCCACCACGCGGGCCCAATGCGGGTTGGTGGGTGTTAAAGACCTACAAATGCAGCAAAGATCAACGGCGTATCGTGCTGTCCGAAGCACGAAGGAGGTCGAGACAATAAATAAATTTTTGGTCACCCCCATCCCATGACCAACACTTGCGAAAGTTGGGTAACTCTGAAATCGCTGGGCCAGGCGCTAAGCCACTGCACCATCGAGCTTCTCTAGAGGTCTGAGGTCATTCGTAGTTCAACTGTACCTTTACCGTGTTGTCGGGTGTACATCAAATATCTTTAGACAATACTGAAACCAATAAGTACTAGGTATAATTTATTGGGTTTTGACTTTTTCTTGTTCTGGGTAAAACCATAATTATAAGTAAATGTTTTTTATGTTTCCAAGGAATATTTTCATTATAATAGGGATGTTGACTAATGAATAAAATAACGAAATACTAATAAAAATCGTAAACATATTAAACTTTTAGAGTAGCTTGTATACCTCTTGGTTTTATATATTGCATATTATTTGTTTTATGACCCTTCAAAGTTGGGTGGACAAGTCCATTTTAAAAGTATAAAATTTATTAAAATAAATGATACCTTTAATTAGTCCGTAAAATGTATAGCAAATTTGTCGAAGAAACCATTTTGATAAACACAATATTTAATATAGCTGCTGAACAAATTTCCTATGCGTTGCATACAAACTTGCAAGGCGTGACGTCATAACTTGCAAGCCATTAGTATGGAGCGTTTTTGATCGAGTCCATTTGTGTGCATTTCACACTGTGATATCTCGGGCAGTTTTCATGCTAGCGAATTAATTCTTTTACCAATGTTTCTTTTTTTGAGAGGTAATTTATGTAACATAAAATAAAAAAAATAGTCAACATCCCTATTATGTAGGTATGACCTTAGTTAGATAGACGTTAGCTGAGTTTCACTACCTAACGTTATTACTTGGAATAACAAAATCGCAAAGAAGCCGGTATGTAAGCCATTGTTCTAAAACAAAGCCTGATGTACTATTTCTTAATCTTTTGTAACTCTTATGCTCAGGGCATAAAGCCTAATTTGCTGTAACAGTGTTTTAGCTACCTGCATTCCCTCAAGATTCAGGTGATTAGTAAAATAATTAATACCTGTCTCTACTTGTGTGCACTTGTCATTGTTATTAATTTTAGTTTAAACTAGTTTAAAGTCAGTCAGTGTTCAGTTGTCAACGAAGTCAGACAGTAGTTACTTAAATACTGATTAAAATAAGTGCTTTAAATATTTAAAAATAAGTATTAGAAATAGATAAGTGTGTGAAGCGATTGCAGTGCTTGATATTAATTGATCAAGGTAATTAAATTTATTTTAATTTAAGTTTATTACATAGCATTATGTAATTAAATTATAATTATGTCTACAATGTGTTACCAACTCTGGTATCGCGAAAAAAATCAGCTGTTTCATACAAAAATTAATAATAACGAAAATCAAAACTTATGAAACAGCTGATATATTTTCGCGATTTCAGAGTTGGTCCCATAGTAAAAGTTGATCAGTCTGATGGTCCCTATCTACCATATTCGGCATTAGTGGTTATTTTGTAACACTTTGTATAGAAAAAGTTGAGCTGGAATCAATGGGTTCGAATCCCTTCTGAGCTGCTACGGGTGAGTTGATTTTTTCTAGTATGTTTTCAATTAACTTAATATAAAAAAGCATTGTGAGTGAATGCCTTAAATCTAAAAGTTCAATGATTGATACTACTCAATGTTAACCAATATCAGAGTAAAACTTATGAAAATAACCGCAATAGAAATACATACATACTTACACAATATACGTTAACTTTTATTATTAAATGGTAAATTAAAAATAGTGTTTATTCGATGTGATAAGTAATTTGATAAAATCAAAAATACTATCATGTCACGTGGTATTTTGTAAAGAAAGTATAGTGAGTAGATACTGTGTCTTAAAAAGTATTATCACAAAATGAAATGTAGGTATTGAATATTTTGAAAACAGTTTCTTGCTAAGTCATAATTATGTTAAAATGGATGTTACGAGAACTATTTTAGTTATCTTTTATCGAAAGACCGACTTATTGTCTAATTTTCAAAACCTATCGCAATCGCTTTCATTTGACAGATGGATGTGATACATTGCTACATTTCTTTGGTAAGATTTTATTTGTGCCAAAGAGAAGTGTCAATGTATCACATCCTGAAAGCGATTGCGATAGATTTTGAAATTAGACAATAAGTACACTATTTTTAATACATAATATTGAAAATATTCAAGTTATGTATCTAAACATAGTTAAGTTATGGGAAAATTCGTTCATTATGTTTGATGTTCACATTACGAGTATCTGGGAAAAATTCAATTTACATTACATAATCTCATTACAGTTATAATATTTCTTATCCTATACTTAATAATATACTAGAAAAAATACGACTCGCACCAGATATTTTTTCTAATATATTATTTAGTATTGTATAAAAATAGCATTGTGAATGCAAAAATCTCAAATTTAAAAATTTCTTATCCTTCTTTAGCACTAAGATTGTTATTATTATAACCGTCGAAAACTTTTTAAAGGTTTTTATTTTATATGTTATTAAGGGAAACAAACAGCTGCTTTAACACAAAATGCGTGTTAGTTTTGCCTGTTGCTATATTTTTTAACAAAACTTTGTAATACCTATGCAAATAATTAACTTCGATTGCCAATAAAAGGAATGTCAGTTACGCCATAAAACATACTTCATGTTGAAACCTAGTTCCCTCAATAGCTATCTGATAGAGAATTGCACAGTAGGTACCGTAGGTGCTTACTAGAAAGTCATTTATGCCACCTGAAACAATAAAGACTTTGTTATTATACTTCTGTGACCGATGTCAGCCTGCACCATAAACAAGTGCGGTATGCCCTATACTTCTCTATGCACGTGTTATAACCCTAATGTTGACAATACAATGACTGTATATGTAAACAAATTTAGTTTCATCAAACATTGTGTAGCTGCGTGAACATGGTTGATAAGTTATTGTAGCCAAAGGTTAATCATAATTATACTAGTGGCTCTCGCATTTGTAACATTTTTCGAAATGGCCGAAATAAGATTTTCCCCACATCTCCGCCATTTCGAAAAACTGAATCAACAAAAAAAACATAAAATTATAAAACTTGCTCAGAAAATTTCACGACTATCGGTTGAGAATGCGAACTGTAGAGATGAACAAACGGACAGCTGGATGGACATACAAAAGCATTTTTGCCCAAGCTGAAACGGAGTCGCTTCGCTTGCACTTCGCGCTTACTCAGCCAAATATACAATTTCTTTAGTGCTGTGATTTCATTAGGCACATAGTAATTAGAAAAGGCTGTTCAAATCATTGCATAAAACTCAAATTGTCAACATTCCTTTCAATTGCAATGGATACAATCAGAAACTAATTTAGCACTAATGATTACCAAAATCAAATTAGTTGATCGATCAATGTTGCAATCATTAATATGATTTTAATTTTAAGTTCTTTTGTTTCAGATATAATTAAGTTTGAAAAATGTCTGCGCCAGTCACCAAAGAAGAGATGATGCAACCAAAGACATTACAAGAAGCCATTAACATTATCAAGTTCTTAAAAACAGCGCACAAAGAAGAAATTCATAAACTCAAGGAATCTTATGTAAAACAGGCAGCTATTATAAAGAAGTTGGAAGATAATAGAAAAAAGGAACTAGAATTCTTATCAGGAGAACTTCATAAATATGAAATGAGTTTGGCTTTAAGAGCAGAAGCAGTGAAAGAACAGTTGGCTGAAAAGGATGAAATTATTCAAAAACAAGCTGACATAATTGAAGAACTGAAGAACAAGTTAAAAGAACAAGAATTTAATGTTCCAGAAATAGTTATCGATTCTAATTCCGACTCAGGCGTGGCTATGGAAAATGATGAGAGTAGTTCGAAGATAGAAGAAGTTAAAGTCGAAATCAAAACTACAAGAAAGTGTAGCAGACGTTTTGCTGATCCCATAGGTTTTTTGCGGAGGGTTGATTTTTCACCAATGAAATACAAACCAAACAATAGAGAAGCAACTAAAAAGAAGGAAGAAAAGAAAAATAATTTGGAAGTTCCAAACTCCATGAAAAGAGTTTTTACGCGTCAGCTTAGTAACGAAAGGCCTGTCAGTGATGATGACCGAACGTTGGAAGATGCAGTATTTTCAGATGGTGCAATGGAACCCATATTAGTAAGGCCTAAGAAATTAAATGATAGCATGAACAATCACTTTTCTGATGACGGAAGTGATGATACCAGTGAAGAAATATTTGACAGAGTGATGACTAGAAGTAGTGTACGTAGATCGGTCAAAGCAAATCCTAAATACAAGAAGATAAACCGATGTAAGTCAAAACTCCTTGAACAGGTTAAAGTAAATATTATAGACTAAACCGTCTGCTGAATCTAATGGAATCACCATCTATCATATCGGTGAAATATAATTATGAACATTTCTAATTTGTCTTTTATTTGCCATAATATACCTTCAGTTGCGTTCTTCTCCCTTATGAAGACTGTAATCTTCACACCACTATAATATTAACTAGATATTACTTTTTCAAACAGTAAGGTCTCATAAAACCACATTAGGACTTCAAAAAATGTAAGTAGCTATGTTTACATACGGCTCTTATAATACAGGTAGGTATAATAACTATGACTAGATCATTAGCCAAAACAGTTTAAAACGATGAGATCCTCAAATGTGTAGTCTTGATGAACACTTTATTTACTAAACGTACGCCAAGCTCATATGTAAAACAAGAATGTTTCTTTAAAAAGTCGGTGCGCCCTGAAGAATAATATGCGAGGTCGCACGAAGACGGAATGTACACATTAGACCCAGATCAAAGGCCCGAAGGGTGGCAGCAAAAATAAATCATGCCCGATCTCGGAGCCGACAAATAAATAATAGTATACCATTCGGGATAACATCAAATATTTGTTTTGTATGAATCGGTATAAACAATACGTCTGAATCTGCCGCATCCGTCCACTATTTTTGTTCGCAATCAATCTCTTGAACATCGATACTGACTTTGATTAATGATTCCAAGTTTCTGAAGGTATGAGAAATAATATTGTAAGGATCAACAAAATAGTAATCTTTCAATTTCGCGCTATTGTGAAAATTAATGTTGCTACATGGAAAATTTATTGGTGCGTCAGGAGTCGAGATAAAATATACGAATCCGATGAGCTGTCAGTAAACAAATTATCTGTCAGTTAATAAAAGATACGTTCAATTTAACATTAAGACAAATTGCTTCTACATAATTTAGTTGTACATTTAATTTAATAAATTATTATTGTCTTTTCAATCCGTAAAAAACTTTAGCTTGTTAAAAAATCTAATTCAAAAATTTCACATAATTTCGTTTGAAGATATTTGTCTTACAGTGACTATATTATTATGCTAGCATTAAGACCGTTTTTATAAATAAATACAAGCTGTTTTTGTAGTTCATTTGTTTATCTCCGTGCCGTCATGTATACCTTTATCAAAAGTACCAGTTTATACGTTAACAACTGAGTCGAACAGAACATAAAAAAAATCTCCAGTGCAGATAATAAAATAAGTACTGTTTGTATGGATAAATGGCAACGTTCAACAAAATGTCACTGAAGATTTGTACGTATTAGGATAGACCAGAACCTAACTCTAGCACTGGAAGGGACAATAATCTAAGGATTATTATAAATTCTAATGCATTCTCAAAAACTTACACCAGTAATAAAATAAACGAAACTATTACGGTGGCAGTTCACATGACTATACGTATTACTAAGCGTATTACTAAGCGTATTACTAAGCGTATTAATTAATAGCAATGTTAGTTCTGTCATTATCGTAAAAATTTAATGTTCAAATATCACTAACACATCGTACCTACAAGGCAGCGAACATAGTATTGTTGTATTCTTCTTATTTGTCTTATATGCGAAAAAATAGCGAAACAGACAAACATATTCACCTCAAACAGCAGTGTAGGAGCAAATCTGGCAAACCCACGAGCACGAATAGCCATTTAAATACCACCATAAAACTTGCCGATTCCAGTTAGCAACAATAAGTCAATGTTTTTTCTTAAACAAAAGTATATGTAGCTGGACCACACTCCCCTATGCCAGATAACATTCTGAAAGGGAAATTGGAGCACGGCAGGTCATAAATAATGCAGCCACCCAGCTGATTTACTTTTCAACGTGAATTTCTCACTTGTTACGGTACCATTTTACCTTTATTTCGTTGTTAGGATTTTAGGATTTAGTTGGTTCGAGTCTTTTTTATGTTAACTGTGTAGTAAACTATTTACTACTTGCTAGGAAATAACCTATCCGCTGGACGGAATAAATTTTAGAATGGGTTTTAAGTTTTTATGAGTTTCATTAAATTTCCAATTCTACTTCTATATCTAAGTATTATTTAATGGGACCTTCATAATATAATTCACAAAAACTTTTAATTCACAAAATTCTTCAAACAATTAATATAGGTTAGGTAAAATTATCACTTTTTTAGTAGTTTCTACATAGTAAGTTTAAAATAAATCGCTGAAACATGAATGAAATGAAAATGAAAGATTTAGATTTCTCAAAACGTCCTAATAATAACGTTCTTAGTTCTTACTAAGTTTGATTCAAAATCACTGAATGAACCAAGAAAATAAACTCAATTGCCATTAAGACTTGCTATTAAAATCGTAATCAACGTTACTGCAGAGCTGTTTGTTGGAACACGCTCCGAGATTGGACATGAAGTTTAACAATAATGGATATTGCGTCTGTTAGGAATGAACACTGGCGACTTTTGTGCCATATCACACTATGACACCAGTGACGGAAATCATTATCGTGCTACCAACAAAATGCAGGCAGATGTATGGACGGTACCTCATTTGGTGTCCGCTTGGTTGCGCAACCAATTTGAGGTCGACAAGCGAACCACCCGCTGATGGCTCAAATATGGTGTCCTAGTGAGATAGTGCTTATTTAATACTCTCGACTTGAGTCCATAATAAACAGACAAACTTTTTCTTTTAGCAATTTGATTGATTTGTTACTTATTTATGTACTCGTGCCTAACTGCCTATGTCTTACAAAAATTGTTTGGGTATAAGCCGGAGTAAGCTTACAAATCTTACAATTCAGCAATTTTATTGTCAAAATTCCGTTGACCACAACATACTGCTTAACAAATGCGAAAAATATGGTATTAGAGGTCCAGCATTAAAATGGATACAAAGTTACCTTACAGATCGTAGGCAGTACGTGGAATGAAATCAACTTAATAATAATAACTATATGACAACGTATACATCGGGTCCTCAACTCAATAGATACGGCGTGCCTAAGGGTAGCATTTTGGGCCCGCTGCTTTTTTTGCTCTATATTAATGATCTGCCTTTAGCAATTAGTCATCAATGCATTCTTTTTGCGGACGATATCTCGATTATTGTTGCAAATCATAAGAAGGAGGTAAAAACACATGAGGATCTTATGAAATTTGCCACAAAAGATATATTTCTAAAACTAAATACATGACATTTAAAAATTAAATTAACAATGACAATTTGAAAATCAATCTGACGTGCCTCGGCGAAACTTTAGAGAAAGTTGACGTAATTAGATTTCTAGGTATAATGATATACAAAAATTTAAATTGGAAGGCACATGTAGAACAGGTATGTAAGAAATTAAATATATTTGTATTTGCGTTAAGAAAACTACGGACAAACTCCAGCGAGGAAACTGCTCTCACAGCATACCACAGTTTTGTGGCATCTGTGCTGAGATATGGACTTGTACTTTGGGGAAATTCAGTAGATATAAATAAGGCTTTAATCGCACAAAAAAATGTGTTCGAGCAATATGTGGAGTAGCCCCCCCTTAAGTTGCTTACTTTGACCGATTTATATATTCTTCAAGTTTGTGTTTTCATAAGAGAAAACTCACATTTGTTCAATAAATATGGAGATAAACTCTCTTCTGTAATAAGAAAACGGGATCGGACTAGACTAATTATTCCCTTTAGAAACACAAAACTGAGCCAAAAAAATTGTAGTACAATGTCGATGAAGATCTACAATAACATTCCCAAAAACATAAGGGAATTGCCTATAAAGCAATTCAAATTCAAACTTCATGCATGGCTCGTTCGTGTCTTAAATGCCATTAAAAGAGTTTTTTATTAGATAGTTATTCACTTCGAGCATCGCGGCTTCTACAGAAACGCGTCTTACTCTAAGGTTATTCACATATTTTATTTAAATTATTTAAATGACATATATTTGATTGATTTTTTTTTCATACGAGAACATTTGACATTATTGGAATTGTATTTTTTATTATAATTATGATTACCTGTACATGTGTGATATGTGTACATGTTTAAATCTTTTGTCATCTTTAAAAAACCATGTTTCATGCAATAAATATCTTTATCTTATCTTTCTCAAAATGACGCTTGTGTGGTGAAGATCACACTTACTACTTAAAATCATACTAAATAATTAGGTTCATAAAATCATAAAATAATAGTTCGTGAGATAGTCAGAGGGCCTATTACTACTTTAAAATAGAATCACGAAAGTTGGACGTTGTCCGATGATAGATTTACTTAATTTTGAACCTTATAAGTACACGAGTTAATAATGTCGCGGAGTGGGACGAACATCGTACGCTTAACGCGATGCTTTTTTGTAATAGGCTCTCATCTAGACTGATATCTACGATGAGATGAGCAGAACAATCGCCACTCTTTCATCCCCTCCATACCAACCAACCCGTGACATCCAGATTCAATAATGATGCATACTGGCATACCATTTACATTGCAAACCACCGAAGTAAATAATGTAATGGTGTCTGTTCTAGTATGTAACTAGAACAGACACCACCAAAAAAATGTTTTGCTCACCTAAAATGGTCTATGATAGGTGAGCAAAAATTTTCTTCGAGGTGGTGTCTAGTCTAATAATATACCTTAGTGTTGAAGACGCGATTAAAAACAGTATTTGCATTTGAGTCAGATCTTAGGATATCCATTTAACAAAGAAACTGATAGCATCTCATGAATAAGGTATTCTTTAATTTAACATAATATGACAGTCATCACCTCAGGTTTAACAGATTCAAAGATTTTTATCACGTTTGTCATTCATTGCTATGCGGTCTACTTCCAAGCATAGTCAAATAGATGATTTAAAACGTTTCAAACCTGAAAATGGCACATCACGTTTGAGAAACCACAAAGTCAGTTCGAAATCTTTTAAGCAAAGCTGTGTTTAAGTCCTGAAATGATCACGTACGGTACGGTTTTGTGAATCGTCGTGTAAACTTGGAGACAAAGGACGGGCAATCGGTAGGAAGGGGGTTTAAGTTGAAGACTTATAGCGTTTTGTTGAATATAAATACAGGATAGGAGCTGCAATGCAACTGGATAAATCTTCGGAATGTGTACTTAACTTTAGCAGAGAAGCAGTTATTACTTTACATAACACGCATCACGCATCAGAAGGCCTATTACAAAAAAGAATCACGATAGTAGTTAGCAATTCGACGTTCAATTTACTTGATATTGAACCTTATTTGTGAGAGAATAGTGCCATGGAGTGGGACGAACATCGTACGCTTATCGCGATGCTTTTTTGTAATAGGCTCTCAGTTCACCAAGTAAAGTAATACCTTTTTACTTTCATATAATGCATTATTTATCTATCGTCCCAGTTGACAGATTCACAAACTCTATTGGGCAACATGGAAAGCTTCGTTACTTTAGACGCCTGACAATTCTCAAGTTTTGATTAAAAGCATAAATATTATTGTTTTAATAAGCCTGCGTCTTGTTTCATTAACCTCCTCAACTGGCTACCACTACTAAGTATATCGTAATATCAAGTGAATAGTATACAGACAGGGTGTTTGGAAATAGTCTTATAAAGCCGAATGTTATGTGGTAGATAGGGACCATCAAACTTAACAACTATGGGACCGACGCTGAAATCGCGAAAAAAATCAGCTGTTTCAATCATTTTGATATTTTCGTTATTAATTTTTTCCGCTATTTCAGAGGTAGGTCCCATAGTAAAAGTTGTTGAGTTTGATGGTCCCTTCTATCATATTCGGCATTATAAGGCTAAACAACTCGTATTTTTTTCAAAACTCTATCGGCTTTACCACAAAAGATTTTAAAACACTGTCCAACAAGTGTTTAACTTAAACACTGTTTTATTGTGATGCCGTCTCTTTTTTGACAATATTGTTTGAAAGAGGCGGTATCATATTAAAATAGTGTCTAACCTCTATTAAACAGTGTTTTAAAATCTTTTGTGTTAAGGCCGTATCTCTTTTGTTTTGTACCATCGGTTGCAAATGGCATGGTCTACCGAATGCTATAGCAGTCAAAAGCGACTCCATGCGGGACGTCTGGCATCCGAGATATAAGACTAGATGAACCCACTGAATCGCCGCATTCGCTCTCACACAATTTCTTTGAAATTTGTCAAAGCTCGGTTTAAACTACTTCATTTTGTAGACTGCATTTGTTCAAGACCCTATAAATATTGTCATTGTAGAAGTAAACAGACAGACATGACGAATCTATAAGGATTTCCGTTTTTTGCCATTTTGGCTACAGAACCCTAAAAAGGGTTTAGTATTTGATGTAGGTACTGTTTATTTGCCTATAGCGATCAGTACTTATATTTTAGTTTTTTACCACTACATACGCACTTTTCTCCTCTTACTATTTAAAGCATACCTTTAAGATTTTTATAAAAGGAAATGGAACCGTATATTTGACGACCTCCGTGGTCGAGTGGTTTGCACGCCGGTTTTCAAGGCGTCACCATCTCTTGAGGTCCCGGGTTCGATCCCCGGCTGGGTCAATGTAGAAAATTAACTTTTCAATATTGTCTCAGGTCTGGGTGTTTGTGATACCACCGTTGTCTCTGATTTCCATAACGCAAGTGCTTTAGCTACTTACTTTGGAATCGGAGCAATGTATGTGATGTTGTCAAATATTTATTTATTATTTATTATTTATTATTATATAGTATAAGAGTACCTATGTTATAAAAATTAAGATTTTTTGGATTTCATAATGCAATTTTTATACGGGAGTCATCTGATAGTGAGAAAGTAGCGGTTTTAGTTCTTAATTATCTTAAAATAACTATGTCTGTTAATAAAAATCAAATCAAATCAAATCTTTTTATTGCAATCATGTGGTTAACAAAGGTGTACACATTAGAAAACAGTACCAGAACATGAACCCTGTCTAGGGTATCGCAACATAAAATAGTTCTAAATAAAATTAGGTTTAGAAAAGAAATAAATAAATAACTACACACAATCATTTTATAGAAAAATGTATTTGAACAGCCTATCATACAAATAATTTAATTTTCACAGAACGTTGAGTTCGTCATAGGATGAATAAAACGAAGCTTCGCCAATCAACAAATTTTATTCCAATATCGCTTCACTGTGACCTGATGCTGGCTGATTTTTTTTAATTCTATTTTCTATTTCCGTCCGCAATTTTCACAAAATGGTCGAGTCTCGTAGGCTCTGCAGGTCGATGAAACTTGATTATTCGAAAGCTAGTAGCTACACGATAAAAAAAACAAGTGACATGGTGTAGTTCACATATATACGGACGGGCGTGTGCGTTGAAATTCAGGAGGCATTTTGGCTGAAAATTTAAAAGTTTGGGAAAAATATAGGAGCGTAAAAATTTTATGAGATTTTGAAATAGAGATTCTATCGATGGGATTCGCAATAGCTCTTTGAAGTGTATTTATTACCTACTGATGCGTTATTCTAATGTTGGGATGAACAAATACCATGCATTTTTTTAGATGATAAGTTTTTAGTGGTAGTCCTAGACCAAAAATATATTTTGCTTTTGCGTAATTGCGTATTGATGGAATTGATTATCTAAACTAAAACTATAGTCTATTTGCGTCTAGGGTTGACGCTTAGCAATTTTCCATACATAAATAAAAAACTTTCCCAGCCATTGTCAGCCATTCATGTGATGATTTTCACTGGGTCATACAAATTTTCCGGAGTTGTATGCATGGTCCCATGGTCCCCTATCTACTACGTTTTATAAGGCTATTTCTAAAAACCTTGTTTAAAACAAACTTGACACCAAACCAATCTGAACGTTAATAAAGTTAATAAAGTCACACGATATTCCCCGAATTAACAGCGTCACATGTTACAAAGGGCACGGATCAAACAAGCCGGGTCATTTAAACCGGTCACCCGGCTAAATACCAGTGCAGGTTCCTGGCCGAAAGCACAATGGACGTCGTTACCGACCGACGCAATTTGCAGCGAGAATTTCTTTTAAAGAATACGCCCCTTTGAAACCGCACCCAGAGCGCATTCGAATGAAATGGTATATTTTTATTTTACAACACTGCGCATTCGCAATTTTTTCAAACTTCAATGTTTGATTCAGTGTGAAAGTTTGGTGTACCTAAGTCCTAATTTAAATAATTAGATTTTATGCCACTAATTTGTATATTTTCGAACGAACTCGACTTTTTCGCTCGCAATTCTGTAATACGTTTATCTGAATTCGGGTAGTGAGGTCGTAATAAAATCGAATCATTAGTTAATTATGCTAAGCCAATAAAGTATTACACTTGTACTATTATTTATTCTGTGGTATTACTTTACTTACTGTTAAATAGATAAATATATTGAAAATAAAACATACGAAAGTTAAGATAAAAACGTGTGTATTATAATTATGATCCTTTGGTGTTATGTTTATGACCCGTTCGCACATTGTAATTCTACAAAATAGTCTACAACAATAGTTTAGATTGTATCTAAATTATTAAAAAACAATTAAAAGAAACTTGCCATTGAGCAGCAGCTACATAATCTTACCACAAATTATTATACGCAAAGTTTAATTTAAAATCAGTTTAAAAAAAAAACATTATAATCCCTTAACATTTTTTATAAACTAATTGTTATAAAATTATCGACACCGAATAAAAAAAAAGTCAAACAAACTAGTTATATAGGCTAGTAGTAACTAGGTAACAAAGCATATAAAACACTGGGCTTTGTTCTACGTACTTGTCAACCTTTACAAGATATAAACAGTGTCATGGCAGTCTATTGCGCTTACGTACGCAGTATACTTGAGTATGGCAGCTGTATTTGGTCACCTTTATATGAATGTCATAAGTCACGCATTGAAAACATTCAGAAGATCTTAATCCGACATTTAAATTATCGAACTAAAGGTAGATATGGAGATTATAGTGCTAGCTGCCGGCGATTTAAACTTATGTCACTTGAGGAGCGTCGTTTGCTGCTCGATATGTCTTTCCTGTACGACATTGTTAACAGTAAGATAGATTGCCCCGACCTGGTCTCAACCGTTTGTTACAGTGCTCCTCGTCGTCGAACCCGACATACGAAAATGCTATGCGCTCCTGCCTATCATACAAAATATGCTCGTAATCATTTCCTTGCTCGTGCAATGAACAGTTATAACAATCAATTTGATAGTATAGATCCCTTTAAAATGTCGAAGTGTAGTTTTAAAAACGCAGTAAAAAAGAAAATAATAGAAATTTAAAATTTATTGTATCTTTAGATTTATGTATTTACAATAATTGTAGTCACAGCTGCCTAACTAATTGAACTATTTGAAATGCCTATGATCCATTTTTATTGATTTTTGTTTCTGTAATTTTTGCCAAGCATCAATTTCTGTCAATTTACTTAACGAATGCAATTAATTGAATCTTACAAGAATATAATGTTCTGGTATTTGTAACGATATCTGTAACATCCATTTTGTAATAATGATATAAATTTGTTATAGCTATGGAAACCTATAATTGGCTTATTTAAGACTTATATGTAATTACTCAATCTGTACCTAATATAGCTGTTGGTTTTCTGAATAAATCATAAATAAAATAAATAAAATAAAAATAGTTTGATTTCAAGATAAAGTTAGTTCTCGATTGTTCAGTCTAAAACCATAGACAGAGTTTTCACTATATACCTACTCAAAGTATTCCTAGTAAAAATATCTAAAACTACTTAAAAGGTTAAAAATACGTAACTGATACCATTTCGTCTACGTTAAGAAAAGAATTACCTCTAAACATTCATAATTAAACGCGACATAAAATTTAAAAATACATATAAGTAATTTATTTTCTGTGCTCTCAACACAATTTTCTCTCGTGGTTCCACGGAGCGTAAAGAAAAACCTGCCTGGCGTATTTTACAAGAAATCCGAGGGTATTTTTTGAGAGCTCGTTGTTGAGAGATCGTAACAACCCAATGTTTTATTTTTATTACGTTTTATGCGAGTATCATGACGATAGTATAACTACTTGATTTTATGTTTTTATATTTTAATTTATTATAGTGTCTAATTTTAAAACAAACTTCGATATAAGCAAAAGTAAGTATCATATGGATATTGTCTTTAACATTAGTTTATTTGATGTAATTTAAAAATTTATAATAATGAAATATATTTTTCCAGGCATGTTGCATGATGACCCATAAATCGAATCAAAGCAGCATTCGTAGTTCTAACAAAAATAATGAAGAGATTCAAGAAACGTCACAAGTATACAAAAGGAAGTACCCAATTAAAAAGAGGAATGGAAAATATAAAACCCAAAGATTTGAATCTACGCCCCAATGCCATATAGCAAGAAGTCATGAACTCGATGTAGTGTCTAGTGTAATGGGTACCCCCTTGGTACCCGTTGTACCAACTGTTTTACCCGTCACCACTGTAAGTACTTTCTATCCACAGTACAGTGAACCCTTTTGTTACCCCGTAACCATGCACGATTGGAACGTAATCTCTGCAGTCCATAGTCCAGTGTACAGTGTACCATACCCTATGCCTATGGCTATATACAACCCTTCGCCAATCCTGGCATCACCTGTATGTTCATACACTGCAACTATGATATCTCCTCCAGTGATACCACTTATACCCCAACCACCATCGGTATACATCGAAGAAATACCTATGACTGCAAATTGTGTGTGTGATCATGTACATCAATTTTCACCCCAACAAATACAACGAGAAAGAGACATATTTAGTGAATCTCCAATTGAAGAAGAAAGTATAAGTTCAGATTCTGTAATATACGATACATTAAGTGAAGAGTCATCAACACCAAAAGACCCTATAGAATGTTACTTAAATTTACCAAAAGATATGTTTCCCAGAGCGACAATGCTGGCCCTGGATCCAAATCCAATGATTGATCAATTATGTAAAACGATCAATTTGCATAGTAATTTGTCGTGGATGCTCGACTTGGAATTTGGCATTCCAAAAGCTCCTATAACAAGGCCGATACCGATATACGATGTAAAGTTTAATAGTATTCATTGTAAGAATGCTATCGATGCTGTCCATCCAGGGTTTGAAAGTTGCAGTGAGGAATTTAAAACGGTTTTAATGTTTTATTATGACTGCATAATATCAGCTTGGTACAGAGGCTTTGTGGCTATGTGTGGCGATATTTCCGTAGAACATTTTCAAGAATGGCTACTAGTACCGATGCAAGTACTAGGGATGTGCTGGCCTTGATGCATGTGCATGTTTTAATAATGTAATTATATTAATGAAAATGTAAATAAGTTTTAAATTAAGAATTTGGTAATGTACAATTTGCCTTAATAAATTATGTCCCATTTTAAAATGCCATGTTTTTTTGTTAATTAATTACCTTGCTATCATTTGGCACTATTGGCTGAAGCCACAATATTGAAAAACATACTTTTTGTTACTTTTTTCTCTTTGGCACATCACATATAATGTGCTTATCTTCGATAACCATTGTTAACAGTTTTAAATATCGAAATTGAAAACAGTGCAGAAATATTCATCCGGTTTATTGAATAATTGATTGATATCTCAGCCATTAAAGGATTTAATTGAAACAAGCCAGTTAATATTATTTTAATATTTAATACAAACAATATTAAATCAACGTCATCATAAACTATTCATTCAAACAAAATTGCATTAAAATATGATAATCGACAAACATCACATCAGAGTGTGTAAATACATAGACAAATGCATAACTTGTGAGGTCTGGTAAATCATTTTTAGTTTAAAACTAAATTAGGTAGTGGAAAATCTACAAAAACATACAAAACGCGTTATAAACAGTATATTTACAAGCTATAAAATTAAAAACAATAAGTAATACTGTATAAATAAAAAAGTAAAGGCAAGAAAATACGTATACAGTGTATTTACATTTTATAAATCTAATTAATCAAATTTATTCCTAAAATCACTAATACAAGACTACAATGAAGTAAAAGTACATAGATTATTTACATAAAATTACGTTTTACAAGTTGCGGTTGGCAGATATCTTTCAACTATCTTTACCTGTTTGGGATCGACCGATTTACATTATACTTAGTCCCAATTTTGGTGTGTAAAATTGTACTTGTACTATGTGACTAATATCTGACAATGTAGTCGGTCCTCGGCAACTTTACTCGAGAAACTATGGTTCGCACCACAGAGTTACAAAATAATAATACAAACGCACTGAAGTGAAGTTGGTCACACCTTCGTGCACATTGTCAGATTAAACGCATTGTATTGTACGGTAGACGGCACGCTGGGCTTCCACAATCTGTCAAATTTCACTAATCATTTTTAAACTTTAAGTCGAGTAGTTTAAGGTTCAAAATTCATTGTAGAATTTTGACAGTTTTGTATAGCTTGATATGCTGCTGACTGTACCTATTTCGTGGTTTTACTGTAGTAAAAATCGTTACTTTGTTGCCTACATGTGTGCTTACATTTTTGGTCATCTAAATAATAAGAAACTTATAAATTCGAACATGGGATTATGTTCGATCGAAACATTTTTTGGTGAACCATTTTAATCTCTGTGGAGTGATTTTTTTACATAGAATAAATCCATTAAGTTTTTCAAAAGCTGATAATATTTACAGATTCGAAAATGAAATTTAAGGTGATTTTCATACTTACACTTTGAGTGATCATCGTCAGTTAAAGATAGCCGAAACAGAAATCCTAAAAGTCTCAGTAAGAAGGGCGTTTTTAAAGTACCAGCTTTCAAAGCGTTAATTTATATACAGAACTTCGTGTTTCCACGAATTCTGTATAAAATTAAGATGGATATATTAAACAAAACGCCTCAGAAAACGTTGAATTCAATCAACATTTTTGAAGGTAACTTCACTGCACTTGCTTGTTATCGAAATGTCTTTTCAGTCGTTTGTCCTCAACAATATCACCGGTCTCAGTTCGCACATCACTGACTCCATATAAAAATTTTGTTGCTATAACAACAGTCGAATTCGGTTTCAACTAAACTTATGAGTTCACTGTCTGTAGAATCCAGGGCACGAATTTGGATATCCTTGTGCACACTCCGGGCAGGTTAGCCTCGCCGCATCCAATGCCCCAACTAATGATACCAGCTAGAAAATACCTTTGGTCTTTTCCTTTCACCTGGAAAAAGATAGGAATTGACTTTTATTAAACATGTTTAGTAATGCATTTTTTGTGAGCTTAGAAATTAGACAAACATAATTGAAGTTGGCCAACGTCTCCAAATTGTTGTAGAAGCCACGTTATAAGGGAAAATTCATGTAGGAAGCAACATTACCAAGTAAGTTTTTTGCCATAATTATCAAATTAATTATAATCTCCATTATCTACGATGAATTATTTTTTTGGCTGCGCACCTGACAACATGTTTGAATCTATCTGATAAAGATTTCTGCTTGCTATTTCGCAGGTTCGTGGTATTCGGATCGCTAGGATGGGTATACCAAAAATTTTTTCAACTTCCTCGGTACTTTGAAACTGCTGTTTGAATCCCAGTTAAGCTATTGGATCGTTAACATCTACCGATCCGTATACCCAAGGTTTGTGGGGTGGGATATGGCCTATCCTTCTTATCTATACGTAACATGTGCTCCAGCATACGTCAGTTATAGTTACGTAGTCATTTAACACAAAAATCCCTTGTAATGTGCCCTTCGTCTGGCGCGAATCTAATCTTCTTAATGGCGACAAAATTCATCCTAACGCTGTGCTTCTACCACATAGGAAGCTTCGATACTTCAGACGTTATGGTACAGCTGGTGATGATCTTAATACTAATATCATTTACCTGTAGCGGTCCTCCAGAGTCCCCTTGGCAGGAGTCGTGGCCGCCACGCTCGTGGCCGGCGCACAGGAATATGTCGGGAATGAACTCGTGGCGGCCGGCGCGCAGGAACATTGACTTGCAGCGATCATTTGACACTATTGGGACTTGCACCTGGAAAGAGACAGGAGACCGTTCCATCAAAATCTATGGTAGGTCAAAAAATACTAAAATCTGTAACTGCATTGCTATCTACTGCCTTGGACGACAACTTTCTTAATTTTCATCTGATGACGAGAACTTTAGTCTGATCTAGACAATACGACGTACAGAACCCTTAGGGCTCTTTACCCGTCATGCGTATTTTTGCCCGCGCGTGGATCTGGGCCTCATGCAGGCTGCCCGCATCTTAGCATTTCATAAATTTTTTTCCCATCTGGCGGGAAGCACGGTCATATAGTAGCATCTTTGTGCACGAGTTTAGTCACTGGCGACATGCACAACACTGCATCTGCAGCTGCAAACGAAATATGTGTCCTGCTTGAGGCCTGGAGCGTGCTATCACCCGCATCCGCCCGCGTGCGAAAATACACATGACAGGAAAAGGGCCTTTAGGTAGAAATAGAATTGGGTTTTAGACAATCAATCAGTTTATAAAGTGGTATACTTACTTCTTGTAAAATTGAAGGTAGCACACCACCTTCAGATAGCCTACCCCAACCAGTCACAGTAGCATTTTCTCCGACCAGTAAATCATCAGATGCAGGCAAGCATATCGGTGATATGTGAGGAGCGAACTGCACAGGTGACTCCAACTTCACCAAAGCCAGATCGTATTCGTATGTGAAGAAGTTGTACTTCGGGTGGACCGATTTGCGAGCCACTCCTCGTTCCACGAAGGGAAATTGTTCTGATATCGATGAGAAGTCATACTCTCCAACGCGTATCCTTATTTGTGATGTTAGAAGGCTGGAAAGGAAAAAGATTCAGATTATACTTTTACATAAATGTTCGAAACATTTAAATGACTTTTTATGGCAGTTATCATTTCTAACTTTCAAATATTTGGAACGGTTCGACCCAGCAATAGAGCGTTCAGTTCATCAGAATTCGGTATCACAAGCAAGAAGACCATAGACATTGGCTCTTATGTAATCAACAACACATCATAATTTAAATGTAACAGAGTGCAAGAGGGACAAAGACTCATGCAAATTTCAATTTACAGTATTTCCTACCAGGTTTTTCCTCCGAATCGTTCGTTCGTTTAAAATAGGATAGAAAATCCTTTCCCAAAGTAAAATTAATCGGTAAAAATATTTAATCTTTAAAGAAATGGATTGGCTTACCATAACTTACACAGACCCACCAACAGAGTAAGAAACGCATTATATTTCTTATATCACAGTAACCATCGGCCATTTTTAATGTCCCCACTGCTAAAGCACTTCATTGTGGGTTGATAAGGAGGATATGCCATGACCCACCACGCAGGCCCAATGCGGAATGGTGGGTGTTAACGACAGCAATGCACCCGGGACCAAGGCTTCCAAAGCACGGAGGAGCTCGAGATAATAAATTTTTGGTCACCCATACCATGACCGACCCTTGCAAAAGTTACTTAATCTCCGCAGTCACTAGGGCATCCACTGCACAATCGAGCTCCTCATACAGTATGGATAGATAAATAAATAATACATACTCATCAACGCAATGCCCAGCTGTGGCTATCCAGCCCTCGTTGATGATGGCTCCCCCACACCTGTGAGTGGATGAGAAGCCGAAGAAGGAGGTTCTCCTCACAGAGACCTGCCACGGCCACCGGCCGAAGCTGGAGTCCTTGCCGCCCATGATGCGAGTCTCCGGCCGCGGCCACATTGCTGTGACGCCGCATTCTGGAATGTATAATGACGATCGAGTATGTTTTTTAACGTTTTAGATAAGTTCGCACTTAAGGCGATGTGATGGCATTCGTATTATTAGCAGATGTGAGAGCCGGGCTCGTAAAACAAAACTAGGAATAAAAAATTTGTTTCGAATATTTCTTCTAATAGATTAAGAGCGACAAGTTTTATTAGCGCACAGCGGGGACTAAGACAAATGGAGTCTTGGGTAGGCCGTAAATTACGCTCAACTGTCATACAAACTATTCAAACTGGTGAATGATGGACAATTTTAGTTGAAATGCACAGATTTCTAAGAGTTTGGTAGATTTAAATGTGTTACAGATGGGTGAAGTAGTCGAAGGAAGGGAAAAAAAACTTGAGTTCTCAGAATTGGTAGGGCGGATCGTGAGAAATGATGCGTAGGCGTCGCCGTGAAGATTGCAAGCATCAAGCTGACCAATGAGGGGTCTAAATGGGCGTAGAGCGGGCGGAGAAAAACTTCAGTAGGAATGGAAGAGATAAAACGACGATGCAACTGGGTTTCGGGAGACAGTCGCTAAGACAGACAGTAGGGCGTAGACGCTTTTAATATTTTAGGAGTGGTAGATTGGGAGTTTCGTGACTCCATTGTAACTAACTGTGTGAGAAATAAAGACTAAAGAGTTAACTATTAAATAAATACTAACTTTGTTAAGTAAATTGTAGATTTGAATATTAAAACAAGTGTAACTATTTTACAAAGTGAATCCAAACAACGTCGAGTGGGGTATGTAATTGTGTACATTGTGATTTATTTCGTGTGTCAATAAAGGTACAATCTCTAGATTAACGAGCAGAATATCGTATATAACGTAGAAATGTATCAATACGAAGAACAACTCCATTCTAGGGGTTTCTCTTTAATAACCGAATGGAACTCGGTAGAACACCGCATTTTTGTGTTGACTTTAATATGCGCAATAGTTGTATTAGGGTGTTGTGGATATAAGGTATTCAGTTATTGCAATCGTCGAATATTAAATAGACGGGGGTATTTGCAAGATGGTCTACCAAATGAGATAGAAATGCAAAGAGCCGGGTTAGATTGAATTGGATTGCGTTTTCTTGATACATAGTTAATCTCAGAGATAAGGATGGTTAACGTGAAAGTATTAATTAAAGCTCTAGAGACTGTAACTTTATGTAGCCTGGTGGAATACGAAACACTAATATCTATTATGAATGTTAATAATCAAGTCTAGATTAGACTAATATGTGAAATAGTTTTTTCTTTCCATTTTTCAATCAATGTATCAGGTTAGTTCTATAAATGTGTTCGTATCTCACTTTAGACTTAATTTGTAAAATAACTATTGAAACTTTAGTGTGTGTTTAATTAAAATTAAGTGTGAATCTAGATGACCTTAGAGAGTTTTTTCTTTGGATTTTCGCTTTCTCTCTATTTAGTGTGGTCTTAAGATAGGAGCTGAAAATCTAGCTGTCATTATATAGCAACCTATAGGTGACAGCTTAAATAATCAAACCAGTTTCTTTTGCTATTTCGAAGTTAAACTAAACACATTTAATTTAAATAAATAATATTTTTTTTCCATAATTATATGTTTTACTGCTTAGAGATAAGATTCCTAAGAGGAGGCACAGTGTGAGGCATAGTCAAACTCGTGTTAAATACTAAGAAATACTTAGAAGAACCTTTGAGCTAGTTTGTTTGGCTTCGTTTAACACTTTGCGTTCTCACACATATACCTTTCAGTTGAATCACGATTTCTATGAGCTAAATTCGTTAGATTTCAGTCTAGGTCTAGGTAGATTTCTATACATATACCTAATTAAATAAACATGGGATAGTAGGGAGTGATTAAAGACTAAGGAAGAGACTACATTCAAACCGTTGAGGTTACTTGTGTATAGGTAGTTTATTTAAACGTGTTAGTAAAGGAGTCTAACTGCTGAACTTGGACGAGAGACACAACAGGAGCTGAGCAGAAGGAAGTATAATGTATTAGTGTTGAATAGGTATAATGTGTAAGTACATTTTGCCTCTACACAGGACATAGACATTGTTAGGTGCACTTATAGACTTGTATTTAGGATAGGAAATAGGGATAGGTATACTAGGTGATCTGTGATGAAATAGAACTTGCACAGGATGTTTAGATCCTGGGGTGTTTGACCGCTTGAGGCTGCGAGCTAGGCATTCCACCCACTGACTTTAATCGAATGAGGGCTCTTGACTATAAGAGATTATTCTCTTAGACTTGACTGAACGGGATGCTATGGCCGGTACTCGCGAGCTCAGCCTTATTGAGCCTAAAGGCTATCTGCGTGTGGATCCAGTGAACGGGTAGAAGCATTTCTGGGTCGTCGTCACATTTGCACTTTCATAGCGTTCAGCCATCGCCCGATTTGGCCAAATCGAACTTTCTCAATTAATACAAATATGAATAAATAAAGTTTACCATGGTTTTATGGGGAAAGGTGTCTAGCGAACACCTTATAAAGTAAAGTAAATAAATGTCCACATCCTGGAGATGTCTGACAAACGCTCCGCAGCGTAACAAAGATGGCTGACGTTCCCCAAATAATAAACCCCAGAAGGGTTTTTCCTAGAAGGTTTTGTAGGCGCTATTAAACGACCAGAGTGTAATCCACATCATGAGCAGACATCTTTTGGTTATAGCTTAGGTAATTAGTGTAGAGGAGAGGCGAAAGTCGCGATCAGATTAAAACAATTTGCATTTTAATATTAACAAGCTTCGCAATGTTATTTAAAACCATAGGCCTGCGGAATGATGGATTTATCTCGATGAGCCTCCGTTCCATTCACACGCAGCTACTAAATAGTACAAACATAAACACGATTCGCAGATCACTTAGATGCCAGTAACATCGACTTTCACCAAGACCACCAAATACATAGAAAAACATTATAACTAGACGATCACATATACAAATTAGGATTTGAGCCACTACAGAAAATGATGCCGTGTCGACCAGGATTCCAAATACGTATTCGAAATAACGATACGATTGGATCAAAAGGACCAAATAATTATAATAAATAAATAAAACAAAAATAAATAAAATAAACACAACGTAGAAATCGTGGTCAGTTGAAAGGAATACTTTTACAGGGATGTTACGAGACATCGTGATGCGAAACAAGGAGGCGAGATAAATTGTGCATGGAATAATTATTTTAATTATGTGCATGGTGTGATTATTTTATTGTGTTAAACTGTTTACATGTCTTTTGAATGTAGGGGAAAGACACAGTTACAGTCAGAATTCGTCATAATGTTATCAACGAGATCGAAAGAAAAAAATATATACATACCTATTTCGTAAATTATAAAATTAAAAGAATTTATTTTTAGACAACTGTATAGCCAAGTTATTTGTTCACGGAAGACAAAAGCCTGTCTGACAAGCTTGTGAATGGGAAGCGAGACAAAGGAAACCTTAGGGTAATGTTTTATTGGTTTACAACTTAACTGCTGTTGTCCATTGAAGTAAAATTTGACGGTTGTACATTAAAGACAAAAGGGAAGGACGTGGAGAAATCTTACCCAACAAAATAAACAATAAAAGAGTAAAATAAAAATACTTTCCAATATTATTCAAAGCATAGCAGCGCGTTTGACGATTTTGACTGTACGTAAAAAGGTTAGCATAATAAAGATGTGTGATTTAGGTGGAGACAAAGGCGGGAGCAGATTCTCAAGATATTGTTACATTTCAATGTAAGTCTGTTATCATGAGTATTTTAATCACATGTGGAACTATCTACCTTTCTCATAAAGAACGATCTGTGCATTTAGGAGTAGGGGAAAGTTTAAATCGAAACTAGTTTGTCGGCAGTTGAGTTAAGTGACGTTATAATGCCTAGGCGCAGTAAGAGACGGGTTAGAGGTCAAGATAGGACAGGGGAAAGTCGCGAGAGTAACGGAAGCATAGGGGAACAAACGGGAAATATAGATAACATAACTTTACAACAGATGTCACAAAGAATGGATGAATTTCAAAATACATTACGGCAGTTGAGCGCGGAGCGATTAAACGAGAGAATAGAGTCGAGCGGGAATGTGCAAAATAGTCATCAGACGATTAGACAAGAGTCGATTAGCACAATAGCTAGTGGTAGTGTCGCGAATTCGGAAACTAGAAACTTATACGTCATACAGCCTTCAGTTGCGAAGCCGAGTTTTGACGGAAAACCATTCACGAACCCTATTGCGTTTTTGAAACGATTAAAAAAATATATTAGAGAAGTGAACGGACAGGACCGCGAAATTGATATAGCGCTAGGTTGCATCACGGGACATGCACGAAAATTGATGGAGATGTACTCAAGGAGATGGAATACTTTTAGTGATTTTGAGGACGACTTTAGACGGACTTATTGGACTGAACAAATACAAGAATCCGTTAGGTATAGGTTGATTAACACGGTGTACACAAGTGAATCAGCAATTTCGATGTCCGAACATTTTGCTGAATATGTTGAGTCAATGCAGTCCTTGACCATATCTTTTAGTGAAAGGGATTTAGTAAATTCGATAATGCGTCATTATCCTTTGGATGTTCAACGGTTGTGGTTTACGAGAGCAGAGGAACCCACTATTATGAAAGGCGCGAACTTTCTTAGGAGTATCGAACAAAATGTAGTTGTGGGACAGAGAGAGATAGGTAGATATGCTAGAGAGAGAGGAAATAATCAGAGAGGTCGTTACAGTAGGACACAGACAGATTATCCAGTTGCGGCAACGATTTTAGCGGAAAGATGGCGAGGCAGAGGCGGTTCGACTCGGGGAAGGGCTCACCGACGAGGCAGGATAGGTTACGGATCATATTCTAATAGGAATACATCACGGTCGAACGTGTTGGGTGAAATAAATACTAGGCCAGCTATAACATTCACGAAGGAAGGTGAGGGGTCAACATTATCAACGTCTGTGAGGGAGGATAAAACAAAAAATTAATACCCCCTACACAAGCGGAGTCCGATCGGTTATCAAAGTGTAGGAAGGGGAATGAATGGACTTCAGAAAATAGGAAAGACGATATAGCGTATAAGATTTTAGTTAAAAATGGATGGGAGCCAGGTCAGGGTTTAGGAGCAGACGGAAAGGGATTGAAGAGGCCATTGACCGGGGGAGTGTCAGTGAGTAGCAACAGTTTGCGAGCGATAGCGTGTAGCATAGGTGTCTTATTGGAAAATCAATTCAATCATGTGATAGAATGTGACGAAGAAGGGCTTGCGTGTGATCTTTGTACAAGCAGGGGTAGAGAGGTTTTGTCGATATCACATGAGCTAGACGAGTTAGATTACTTAGGTGTTGATTATTCGTTGCCTAGATTACCCGAGATAGGAGTGGATGTGTACGGGATGCGTATAAGTGCATTGATAGACACAGGGAGCCAAATAAGCGCTATAACTAGGGAACTACACGATTCTATTCGGAAAGAGAGAGGTGATTTGCCCGAGATCGCTATCCCGGCTATACAGGTGCAGGGAGCATTTGGATCACGGAGTGAAAGTGCGAATCGTATGGTACTAATAGAGCTAAGTTTGGGTGGCACAATCATTGAAGCGTCAATGTTAATTCTGCATAGGCTTCCTAGGTCAATGATATTAGGATACGACTGGTTGGAACGTGTCAAGGGGATAGTGGAGTGTGGCAGAGAAAGGACGTTATCAATTGAGCACTTAGGAGTCAGGACTAGTGTCAAAATAAATTCGAGTTGCGAATTAAAACGGTTAGGCGGGAGAGACAATGCAAACATGATAAATACGATGTTAGAGACGGACGCCCAACCGGCGGTGTATAGTGAGGCGAGCGAGAAAATAAACAATAGCGGAAAGGTGGCTACCTACTTGGACGAGATGGGTTTAAATGACGAACAAAAGAAACTATTGTTACCCGTTTTAAACAGATATAGTAGAGTGTTTACCGACGAATTAGGATTGACGGACAGATACGAGCATGTTATTGAATTAATCGACGACACGCCTTTTATAAAGCGAAGTTATCCAATACCTTTAGCATATAGGGAGGAGATAAAAAGAGAACTAGATGGGTTAGAGAGTTTAGGAGTTATCCGTCAGGAGGCGACACCGTGTTGTAGTCCGCTTACCTTTACAAAAAAGCGAGACGGAACAATTAGACTCTTATTAGACGCGCGCGAACTCAATAAGAAGATGGTGGGGGACGCAGGAGCGCCACCACTTACATCAGAAATCATACAATCCTTTTATGGGGTTAATTACATCAGTCTTATTGACCTCAATAATGCATATTTTCAGATACCATTACATCCCGATTCTAGAAAGTATACAGGGTTCACTTTTATGGGGAAAACCTATACGTATTGTGTTTTACCTCAAGGACTTAAGACATCGGTGGCAGGTTTCTCGAGGGCTATGGATTCGATACTAGAAGGGGTGCGCGAGTTTTGTATAAATTATATAGATGACATAGTAGTGTTCACTAAGGGGGACCTAAAGTTACACCTAGAACACCTAGATCAAGTACTGAGCAGGTTAGAGGCGGCTAGACTAACGAGTAGGAAGGAAAAGTGTAAATTCCTATGTGTGGAGGTAAAGTTATTAGGACACATTGTAAATACCAAAGGGGTACAAATGGATCCGGATAGGGTAAGGGCGATATTGGATTTCCCCGCACCTCGAACCATAAAACAATTAAGAGGATTTCTGGGATTAATAAACTATTTTCGTAGATTTATATCAAAGTATAGTGAGGAGGTTAGGCCTCTGTGTGACCTATTGAAACAAAACAAAAGATGGTCATGGACACAGGAAGTAGACGATTGTTTTAAAAGGGTGAAAACTTTATTTGTAGATACCGTGCTTCTTGCACATCCAAACCCGAAGGATATATATTATTTACAAACGGACAGCTCGAATATAGGTGTCGCAGGATACATCTACCAACTAACGAGTGAGGGGGAAGAGAGAGTTATAGGGTTTTGTAGTAAATCATTATCAGAAACGGAACGCAGATGGACAGTCACTGAACAAGAGCTGTGGGCCATAATTTATAGTCTATCAAAGTTTGAAACGTATTTAAGGGGTGCTCAGTTAGTAATTAGGACCGATCATAAGAGTTTGACGTTTCTACAATCGTGTAAATTACTAAGCGCTCGCATGATACGGTGGGTAAGTTATATAGGACAGTTCAATTATACGATTGAACATGTCAAGGGTAGTCTGAACACTGTAGCGGACGTGTTGTCACGACATATAAGTGGAGCCACCGATATCTTGACTAATAAAACTGTGGGACCGGAAATGAATTTGTTTGAAATACCAACTGGACGACTCATAAAGAATAAGTGGGAAGAGATAAGAGAACATCAGGAGCGTGATCGTGTTGTTAGCGAAATAACTAAGCGTATAAAAGCTGAGAGCGAGTCTGAGGCTAGACATTACAGACTAATAGACGGGATTCTCTATAGGATAGAGATAGGTTCGGGTAGGTCGCGATTATATGTTCCCGAGAACTTACAAACGGAATTGATTACTAGTATACACGAGGAAGTAGGACATTTTGGGCGATACAAGGTGCTTGCGTTAATGAAGCGACGTTACTACTTCACTGATATGGCACGCAAAATAGGACAGGTAGTTAGGGCTTGCGACGTGTGTCAAAAATCGAAACATGCGTTGGAGGCACACTCAGGACCAATTAAGACGGTGATAGCTAGGGAGATAGGGGAACGAGTATTTTGTGACATTTATGGACCAATACCGGCAGGACGCTTTGGTCATAAGTACGTGTTTGTTATGCAGGACGCCTTCAGCAAATTAATTAGATTATACTCATTACGACAGGCGAGTGGCAGGGCCTCGTTAACTTGTGTTAGAAAATTTCACGAACAGGTCAAAATAAAGATTTTATGTTCGGATAGAGGTGCAAATTTCACATCAAGGATTTTTGAGTCAGGTGTTAGACAGTTAGGTATCGTGCTAACGCACACCTCAATCAGAAACCCGCGACCTAATTCTACGGAGAGGGTCAATAGAGAGCTAGGAAGAATGTTTAGGACGTATTGTGAAAAATCACATTGTTCTTGGGTTGACGTATTGCCGAAAATAGAGGATTGTTACAATCAAGTTATACACACCACGACGGGTTACACACCTAACGAAATAGTATGGGGTACAGGAACTCGCTTATCTACGGATAACGACAAAATTATTGGAGTAGGGTTAGGCCTACAACAAGAGCCATTAGAATTAGTTCGGGAACGAGCGAGACAGAACATATTGAAGTCAGCCGAGAGTAGAGAATTTCATTATAACAAAAATCATAAACTAGTGTGTTTTGACATAGGTGATCTAGTGAAGTTGAAAAAGTTTGCGAAATCGGATGCATCTAAAAAGGTGACTAAGAAGTTTGCACGTTTGTTTGAAGGACCATACGTCATTGGTGCTATTCCCAGTAGCAACGTGTACACTCTAATAGATAAACAAACAAACAAGATAAAAGGGAATTACAATGCGATACACCTGTTTCGCTATTATGTGAATAGGTAAAAATAATAAAAAAATAAAATAAAAGAAAAAAAGTAGGGACAATGGTTTGTGAGGCGCCATACTTATGTAACAAAGGAGGCGGAGTATCGGGGTTTATTGCCTACTTGGGTATACAATGGACAGATAAGAGCTATAGAAAGGGAACGTGAGAACTGAACGAATACCGTGGGAAAGTTTGGAAATGTGGACAGATAGGAAATATAATTTAAAACGACCGCACATTCGGATGTAGGTGTTTAAGATTCTATTTAGGGGAATGTGTGATGGCATTCGTATTATTAGCAGATGTGAGAGCCGGGCTCGTAAAACAAAACTAGGAATAAAAAATTTGTTTCGAATATTTCTTCTAATAGATTAAGAGCGACAAGTTTTATTAGCGCACAGCGGGGACTAAGACAAATGGAGTCTTGGGTAGGCCGTAAATTACGCTCAACTGTCATACAAACTATTCAAACTGGTGAATGATGGACAATTTTAGTTGAAATGCACAGATTTCTAAGAGTTTGGTAGATTTAAATGTGTTACAGATGGGTGAAGTAGTCGAAGGAAGGGAAAAAAAACTTGAGTTCTCAGAATTGGTAGGGCGGATCGTGAGAAATGATGCGTAGGCGTCGCCGTGAAGATTGCAAGCATCAAGCTGACCAATGAGGGGTCTAAATGGGCGTAGAGCGGGCGGAGAAAAACTTCAGTAGGAATGGAAGAGATAAAACGACGATGCAACTGGGTTTCGGGAGACAGTCGCTAAGACAGACAGTAGGGCGTAGACGCTTTTAATATTTTAGGAGTGGTAGATTGGGAGTTTCGTGACTCCATTGTAACTAACTGTGTGAGAAATAAAGACTAAAGAGTTAACTATTAAATAAATACTAACTTTGTTAAGTAAATTGTAGATTTGAATATTAAAACAAGTGTAACTATTTTACAAAGTGAATCCAAACAACGTCGAGTGGGGTATGTAATTGTGTACATTGTGATTTATTTCGTGTGTCAATAAAGGTACAATCTCTAGATTAACGAGCAGAATATCGTATATAACGTAGAAATGTATCAATACGAAGAACAACTCCATTCTAGGGGTTTCTCTTTAATAACCGAATGGAACTCGGTAGAACACCGCATTTTTGTGTTGACTTTAATATGCGCAATAGTTGTATTAGGGTGTTGTGGATATAAGGTATTCAGTTATTGCAATCGTCGAATATTAAATAGACGGGGGTATTTGCAAGATGGTCTACCAAATGAGATAGAAATGCAAAGAGCCGGGTTAGATTGAATTGGATTGCGTTTTCTTGATACATAGTTAATCTCAGAGATAAGGATGGTTAACGTGAAAGTATTAATTAAAGCTCTAGAGACTGTAACTTTATGTAGCCTGGTGGAATACGAAACACTAATATCTATTATGAATGTTAATAATCAAGTCTAGATTAGACTAATATGTGAAATAGTTTTTTCTTTCCATTTTTCAATCAATGTATCAGGTTAGTTCTATAAATGTGTTCGTATCTCACTTTAGACTTAATTTGTAAAATAACTATTGAAACTTTAGTGTGTGTTTAATTAAAATTAAGTGTGAATCTAGATGACCTTAGAGAGTTTTTTCTTTGGATTTTCGCTTTCTCTCTATTTAGTGTGGTCTTAAGATAGGAGCTGAAAATCTAGCTGTCATTATATAGCAACCTATAGGTGACAGCTTAAATAATCAAACCAGTTT
This sequence comes from Agriphila straminella, assembly GCA_950108535.1. Lineage (NCBI taxonomy): Eukaryota > Metazoa > Arthropoda > Insecta > Lepidoptera > Crambidae > Agriphila > Agriphila straminella. Next base: position 3,743,338 of record OX467312.1, read on the forward strand.
CTTTTGCTATTTCGAAGTTAAACTAAACACATTTAATTTAAATAAATAATATTTTTTTTCCATAATTATATGTTTTACTGCTTAGAGATAAGATTCCTAAGAGGAGGCACAGTGTGAGGCATAGTCAAACTCGTGTTAAATACTAAGAAATACTTAGAAGAACCTTTGAGCTAGTTTGTTTGGCTTCGTTTAACACTTTGCGTTCTCACACATATACCTTTCAGTTGAATCACGATTTCTATGAGCTAAATTCGTTAGATTTCAGTCTAGGTCTAGGTAGATTTCTATACATATACCTAATTAAATAAACATGGGATAGTAGGGAGTGATTAAAGACTAAGGAAGAGACTACATTCAAACCGTTGAGGTTACTTGTGTATAGGTAGTTTATTTAAACGTGTTAGTAAAGGAGTCTAACTGCTGAACTTGGACGAGAGACACAACAGGAGCTGAGCAGAAGGAAGTATAATGTATTAGTGTTGAATAGGTATAATGTGTAAGTACATTTTGCCTCTACACAGGACATAGACATTGTTAGGTGCACTTATAGACTTGTATTTAGGATAGGAAATAGGGATAGGTATACTAGGTGATCTGTGATGAAATAGAACTTGCACAGGATGTTTAGATCCTGGGGTGTTTGACCGCTTGAGGCTGCGAGCTAGGCATTCCACCCACTGACTTTAATCGAATGAGGGCTCTTGACTATAAGAGATTATTCTCTTAGACTTGACTGAACGGGATGCTATGGCCGGTACTCGCGAGCTCAGCCTTATTGAGCCTAAAGGCTATCTGCGTGTGGATCCAGTGAACGGGTAGAAGCATTTCTGGGTCGTCGTCACATTTGCACTTTCATAGCGTTCAGCCATCGCCCGATTTGGCCAAATCGAACTTTCTCAATTAATACAAATATGAATAAATAAAGTTTACCATGGTTTTATGGGGAAAGGTGTCTAGCGAACACCTTATAAAGTAAAGTAAATAAATGTCCACATCCTGGAGATGTCTGACAAACGCTCCGCAGCGTAACAAAGATGGCTGACGTTCCCCAAATAATAAACCCCAGAAGGGTTTTTCCTAGAAGGTTTTGTAGGCGCTATTAAACGACCAGAGTGTAATCCACATCATGAGCAGACATCTTTTGGTTATAGCTTAGGTAATTAGTGTAGAGGAGAGGCGAAAGTCGCGATCAGATTAAAACAATTTGCATTTTAATATTAACAAGCTTCGCAATGTTATTTAAAACCATAGGCCTGCGGAATGATGGATTTATCTCGATGAGCCTCCGTTCCATTCACACGCAGCTACTAAATAGTACAAACATAAACACGATTCGCAGATCACTTAGATGCCAGTAACATCGACTTTCACCAAGACCACCAAATACATAGAAAAACATTATAACTAGACGATCACATATACAAATTAGGATTTGAGCCACTACAGCGAGGCAGTTCACGTACTCTTTCACAATGTCTTTAGAATAAGGTTGAATATTGCATAGCTTTAATTGACGCTTCGCCAGAAATTTAACGAAATTTAGTACATTTATACTGATTTCTGAAATACAGGATCATTTATTAAAAATGTACTCGGTTATTGTGTTAGATCGAAAAAAAACTGCCCTTTTTGCATAAAAAATCATATCACTCTCGTTGAAAATTACGAAAACTGACGATTAGAATTTTTTTCTTTCTAAGTTTTTATGGTGTAATTCAGGATTTTTTTACAGATATACCATGCCATTTTTTTAATATTCTGTTTTGTTATTTTGTTTCGTTGTTTCTTTTTTTAGTCTACAGTAATTTTTGTGAAGTAGAAATTCTACATCAGTTCTTCACATTGGAAGTTCAAAAATCAGTCTTACGCAACAGCACCATCGCGATCGTTTCGTTTTCATCAGATCGTGAACTGGCCTCGCCTTAAGGCGCGGTGGTAGTGAAACTAGCGCCGCAACTACTTTTATTTTTATTACTCGTAAACCAAGTCAATATTTAAAAAAAGCTCATGTAATAATCTCTTAAACTGTCTTTAATATTTTTGGAATAACTCTTCAACAGTTATCATTCATTCCAATGATATAAAATTCTAATATCTTTGATTCATTCTGTAAGTTTTAAAATCCATAATTGCCAAAAGTGGCCACTTTGAGCTAAAATGGATTTTAAAACTTACAGAAAGAATGAAAACTGTTGAAGAGTTGTTTAAAATATATATGAGACAATTTTAAGAAATAAATCAAGCAAACTTAATAGAATAAAAAAACACATAAGTACTAATTTTTTTTTTTGTGCTTCGTTTATGATTTGTCTATCAATATTTTAAAGTTATTTCCTTTCTTAGAGTAAAACGCGTTTCTTCCTTGTTGACCTTTATTCCTTTTTCGAAATTAATCGATATTGCTGCATCAACAGTTGAGCCCAGCCCTTTATGTCAAAAACGTGTCATATTTTGATGTGTGACTCATCCGTACACAAATTTTTGCCGTTTTGTTATATTTTTTATGTGTGAGTGTCGTCATTACAGTGTTGTTTTTGTATGTGAGTGTGCGGTACTGCACTTGTGTGCACTTTCCCCCCTCCCGCAAAAAATGCCAGAATAATTCGGATAGAGTTGATCGCTAAGGCGCCTCCCTTCGTAGAAGCCGCGATGCTCGAAGTTTCCTTGCAAACAAGTATACAGTATACTTGTTATTCAAAGCCGCGACATAATTTATTTATTGTAATTAATGTAATGTAAATTAATGAATAAACAGTGAAGAATGAATAATGAATGACTTCAAATATTACAAATTAGATGTAATTCATTACATAATCCGTGTTTAATGAACTACATTGAAATGTTATTCCAATTGATTACAATAAATTTACATGCCAATGGCGTTTAACTACCCTTATTAATGCAACGGGGCATTATTCGTAATCAATATTAATTATGATTATTATAGTGTTAGCCTATTATAATATGGGTGCTTTTCTGTACACGCACCCAAAGGGCAATCTCGACTCGATTCAAATACTTTAGCTTTAGCAGATTCTAGCCTAGCGCTACAGAACAAACAGACGTAACAGTTTTCGAAAGCGTCCATTTCTTTACCCCCATGATTGTCCCAAATTATTGCAGTAAATAAAAAAAGTAATTCCTTCCAGTGATTGGACATAAACGAATATTGAAGCGCCCACACTTATTGCGGGAATACTCGCCCCGTGATGTTTTGTTTAAAATAAATTGCGGTTTATACTAATGCCTTTTCTAGATGAGGTCGAGACGTAATGTTCAGCAGATAAAGCGTCCTCGTAAAACAAATTGCACACTTTTTGTGACGAGAAAAGATTTTTTCTTTTTTTTTATTCACCTCCAGAAAGCGTATGTCATAATGGGTTACAATTTAAGCTTTGAGATTTGCACGTATCTTGAAGAAAATTTTACGTAAGCAAATGTAATTTATGTTTTTGAGCATTTGTCTTATCTTGCGTACCTAATGTATATTTTAATATAAATCTAAGTACTTAAGGGAAAATGCTTTATGTTTTTCATGTTCGTTCTTTTGGATTCTTGTTGACTTATCCCGTAATCCTTACAAAACTATACACTGTCCTACTACTTAATTTTGCTTAGTTGGAATCGAAAATTGGATTGCACTGTCGGGATAAGTTATCATAATTAGTCAAAGTCAAATAAGCTTTATTCAAATAAACTTAATTATTAAGTACTTTTGAATCGTCTATATTTTCCCACAGTTCCTACGTACCAGACTTTTTTTACTGACAAGAAGAACGGGCGCAAGAAACTTATCAGCTGTAACACAAGTAACATAATATATGTATAACATATATAATTAATAATTATTAACGGTCTGTACAAACATTCTTCTTCTAAGTTTTCTTAATTTGTGTTTTGTACAAACTGCAACTGAAACCAAAACCAATTTTCATAAAATACTTATGTTATGATTTGATTCTAAATCTATTTGACTTGACGCTTACTTGTTTGTTGAATTAAATGTTATTTTGTTGTTTTAAAACGATGAAGTCACAGGTTTAGCAACATTACCCTCGGTTTCTGAGGTAGGTACTTTATCGAAGGAAGTCCACATAATAAATGGTTTATAGTAATAAAATGAACTGTAAACCAGAAAATATAGACCCCACCTATAAATTGAACCACCGATAAGTATCTCAGAAATCGGGCATTTGTAATTTAGCTTGACTCGAGAAATATGTTTTGTTAATTTCAATAAGTTTAATTACCATATCTTAGCAAAGCCAGCCCTTAGCATGACCATACCGAAACGCGATATGGTAATATAGCGATTTATTACGTTTTACTGTCAAAAGACAATGGCTTTTGACAGTTAAGTGTCGATAAAACGCTATATCACGCGATATACGTCAAACAGAAATAATGGCCAAACCATAATAAGGGTAAGTATTAGGGACCATTAAACCGAACCAACTGTATGGGACCAACTCTGAAATCGCGGAAAAAAACAGCTGTTTCCTTCAAAAATTAATAACGAAAACATGAAAATGTATGAAACAGCTTATTTTTTTCGCGATTTCAGAGTTAGTCCCATAGCAAAAGTTGTTCAGTTTGATGGTCCCTATCTACCATATTCTGAAATTCCAAATACAAATATTTTATTTGCACAAAACACAGTTGTTTTACCGATCTTAAATATAAATATGCGCGTGTGTTCAGCCTGCTCGCAGACATGCAAACGTTTATAACTTAAAAAAAAAATACTAAACAAACTAATTGTTCCACTCTAAATATTCTTTAGTACTATATAAACACTTCTCTAAGAGCCATTTAGTTAGCTTATTTTTGAATGAAGCCCCATTTTGATTTTTTTAATCAATTTAATGTTGTGTGGGCAGTAGTTAAAAAGCCAATCAGAAACTTACCGACGCTATTAGTAGCTGCCGTAGTTGGAATCGGCGCAGGCGTCGATTCCTCCGACTTGTTCACCAATACCATCGGTTCTTTAGGCTTCATGTAGTTCTTGTGCGGCTTGCTGGTCGTCGTCGTGAACTTCTTGGTCGGCTTCGGCTTCCCTGCTGGCTTCTCCCAGTTCGAGGGTCGAGGTTTGGTTATGAACGCAGGCTCGGTGGTCGCTTGCCAGTGGATTGTGTTCAGGTTGCTTGGTCTTGACATGAATTGTGCTGAAAATGTAATATAATAGGTAAGTTAGTCGATAAAGTTCGCGGGCTTTTTGAAGCATTCATATTTTTTGCTTGTTGTTTATTTATTTATTTATTTATATTCATATGGCATACACAACAGATGACAGTCAACAATAGCACACAATAACAGCTAGACATGTCTTGAACCAAACTGACATCCAAACACGTGCACACACAGAAATACATGCGATGCGAAAACATGTAAATTATTACATTATTATAAATTGGTACTATAAAAGTTGCATTAATTAATATTGTTTAGTTTACATAATTATTTCTGGCAATACTAAACTTAGGCGGGAATGTAATTATATTGTTTGACAGCTGACTTTCTGGTAATAGCGGTAATATTAAAGAGTTATACTAGTCTCTAATTGCAAATTCTGTAATTAGAGACTACATAATATATGTTTTAATTATGATATTCTGTATCTTCGTCTCTTTAGCACAAACTGTTCCAATGCCTATATTTCTAACTATAAGATTTTCTGTTTTGCAAATGCAAAAACATTCAGAAACTAGATCGTTGGTACCTTAATATCATCGTTTCAGTTTTTTCTTGAATGACTAGCTCTGCCCAGCATGCATTCATTGCAAATGTTGCAATTCTTGCAAAAGAACGCAAAGAAGACAAATTAATATTCAAATTAATTTTTATCAAAAATAAAGAATGAGAAGAATCACCTCAAACTTCACTTTAGTATTTTTCTCTGTATCATTTATTGTGTTTACTAAAGTTTCTAAAATGCCTGCAATTTTCGCTAGTTATTAGTACATTATGAGACAACTCAGCCGAGTGTGCAATAAGCAAGAGCTCACGAGTTTCATACGACGTTTTTCAACACATTTGCGAGGAAAAAACAAAGTAATTTTACACAGCAACAAATACGACAAAAACAAAATATGATAATTATCTTATCTTATCTTAATATATAATAAAAGGCGCGCATGTTTTTTTTGTTTTTTTTTCACACGCCCAACGCAAGAATATTTTGCGAACAAAGGGGTGAGGAACATATACCTACCTACTTCAAAGTTATAATTTTAAGTGACAAAATGCAAATATTTTAATATTTTATAACAAAATATTGTGGATTATGAATAATTTGATAATAATATATAATTATTTGACTTAATTAAGGACTTACACATTTATTTATTCCAAAAATATATATGAATTTTCAGCAGCATACAACCTCTTTGTTGTCAAAAAAAAAATAACTGTATTACCCGGCTAAATTGGGAATGCTCTGTTTACTCGTATAGAACTTGCAGTAAGGTTAATTTAACTTTGTAGGGTTAATTCTATTACGAACTAGTGTTTTATATATTATTGCACGCGTTTGTTATAGCTCGGTTTATGGCCCTAAAAGCGATGTATTAGGGCTCACTTTACGAGCAAGTGTGTTAAAAGATGGTTAAAAGTTATAAAATGACAGTTTGAATATTTTTCATTTTATTAAATATTTATTTTGCATAATTATTTAAAAATAAAATGAAAAATATTAAAATAATTACCATCTATAAAGAAATACTGTTACTTTGTGTTATCCTAATTTCTCGGTAAAAGCATAGGTTAGTCCAAAAGCAAAGAAGTAGGTACTTAGTTCCTTAGAAACATTGCTAGATGGCAATACCAGTAGTTAGCAAGTCAGTGATTTTAGTAGCGTGGTGCGTTCCCACGGTGCGTCAAATAATCTTACCTGAGGATATACTATTTTCTGCATGTTGTTCAGAGACGGCCATGGGCCGTGCGCCCGGTAATATACTAAGACTAGACGAAATCTTATTGTTGGGACTAGTTTCTTCGCCACTCGGCCTATTTACATTTTGGTACTTATTTACACTGTTATAAGGTAATTTATTAACTATATCACTATTTTTTTCGCTACTCGAGTCTAAATTGTCTAATGAAGATAAGTTTATTTCTGGCGGCCTGTAGCTGTACGATGTGGGAGCGCCATCTATTGGTTTAGTCATGAACGACGGGCGCGGAGTTTGCCAGTTGGGCCGCGCTATGGTTTGTGTCGACGCCTCGTACGGTGGATTTGTTGTGCTGTGAATGCCGCTAGATGGTGATGAGTACGGCCTGTCGGTGACTGTGACTGGTGTTTGTGTTTCTGAAAAACAAGAAAGATGTATTTTAGTTAGCTTTTCGTAGGTAGGTAGGTATGTAGATACTTTAGGGCTGATAATATTTTTTTGGTATTGTATGCACGGAACACTTTACCAAACATCCTGTCTAAACTTGCCTATCTCTGATGTATGTAGGTACCTAATATAAGTAAAGTAGGTACCTATACACCATTTAAGAAAGAAAGAAATAATTTACACATACAATACATACATTTACCTATGAACATCTTCAATCATGATTCATGGTCGAAAATGCACATAAACAATGTTTCACATTTTCTATTCCTTAGAATTTTTTTGAATTTTATGATCTCGCTACCTCAATCAAAAACTTTTGCGATAGCATTAGACACGTGAACTGGTTGATTCAATCACCTACACTACATACCACCTACTCAGACTGCACTGATGCTGTGCACTCTTAAGTTTTCCGAAGGTAAAAGAGGAACTAATTGCTCTCACTCAACTTTTAATGTTATTGAAAGTTGTAAGTAATATCTCATATGTGTCGCCCGCCCAACCGGTTGGACTCCTGCACACAGTCTAGTGCAGATGACCATAGAGTCACAGACACTTTTTGCCCATCTTCTAAATTCAACGGCTTCTCTGGCAGCAGATAGTAGGAGCCGAACGTGAACCGGCCGCACACGCCATTATGGCCCGCCCAGCCGATTGCATCTTGCACGCAGTGCATAGGTAGGTATGACCATAGATTTACAGACACTTATTGTAATGCTTCGACATTCAACGGTTTCTCTTGCAGCAGACAGTAATAGGAGCCGAATATAAAAAGTCGACGCACAAGTCAGCATGCCGCCCGCCTATAAGTATAGCCGATTGCATCCTGCAGCTAGTGCAGACGGTCATAGATTTACAGACACTTTTTGTAATGCCCACCTTCTGCATTCAACGGCTTTTCCAGCAGCAGACAGCAGGAGCCGAACATGAACCGGATGCACATGACAGAATACCGCCCGCCCAGACGATTGCATTCCTGCACCCAGTGCAAATGGCAATGGATTTACAGACACTTATTGTAATGCCCCCTTCGACATTCAACGGTTTCTCCGGCAGCAGTCAGCAGGAGCCGAACATGAACCGGACGCACACGCCATCATGCCGCCCGCCCAGCCGGTTGCATTCCTGCACCCAGTACCCAGATTTACAGACACTTATTGTATGCTCACCTTCTACATTCGACGGCCATAAATTAACAGACACTTATTGTAATGCTCATCTTCTCATTCAACGACCATAGATTGACAAATACTTATTGTAATGCCCACCTTCTACATTCAACGGCTTCTCCGGCAGCAAACAGCAGGAGCCGAACATAAAACGGTCGACACACACGCCAGCATGCCGCCCGCCCAGCCGATTGCATTCTTGCACCCAGAGGCAGGCGCCCCGCGCGCCCCCTGCCTCGCAGGACTTCCGTGACATTTGGTAACCTGAGAAAGAAAATATTTATTAGTACCATTGAGTCTTAAGTGCCCAGAAGAACATTTAGAACCTTGAAGAGACGTGTTGTTGTGGTAGTTTTTATTTTATTTATTCGAGATTTGACTCAAATATTCGTGAGGTTCAGCATAGATAAGCCATAGTTGTGGTGCTTAGCGTGAAGTGAAGTTTGTGAAATGCGTAGATTGAATTGGAAGAGCATGCAGAGTGTGTGAAAAATATAAGTATCTATTGACGAAGGTATTATAGTATTTATCATGACGACGCCACAAAGTCATAGGAATAAATTGGGATTGAATGAAAGTGAAAGTGAAAGTGAAATAAGCTTTATTCAAATAAACTTAATTATTAAGTACTTTTGAATCGTCTATATTTTCCTACCACCCGTTTCAGACTTTTAGAAATACCTAAATAGGTATTACAAACAAAGAACAATCGACAACATTGTATCTCCTATTACTAGGTGGGTCCTAATCAAACGACAATGCAATGCAAATATAAAATATTGCCTGATGGCTCTATCGCTAGCAATCATTCATATTTTATAATCTTCTTAGCAACAATGTATCGATTCTAAAATTAACACAAGTTTCACTGCATAAATTAAATAACGTCAAATTGTACCGACGAATAAAGTATGAAGTAAATTGTATTTTCATGCACGCAATTGCATTCTGGGCCGCAAAAATTCGGTTTTTTCACATCTCAAGACTGTAAATTGCAAAATCTGGGGAATTAGAGCGTGGCGGTATTGTTTTAAGAATAAACGAAATTTTACTTGAAATAGCACAATATTGTTTTTCAACGGGTAAGTAAGTTGTACGTCGTTAAGACAACGAAGTAAAATAAAATATCGGTTAGGTTCATACATACTTTAATACACAGTGCATTGAAAATTGTGCATTATGTATATGTATGATACACCAATAATAAAAGTGAAATGTGAGAACAGCTGTCAGTAAAGAAAGAACTTTAAGATATGCAGAATGAAATCATAATATCTTGTTGTAATAGGTATACACGTATTACACAATATTTTTTTTTAAATATTAGGTAAGTGGTAGGTACTTAATTACCTACTTCAAATTAGTTTTATCAGTTTAGAAAGAAAGAAAGAAAAATAATTTATTCGAGACAGACATTACATAATATACCTACATACAATAAAACTTAAACCACTATTTGTCTCAAAACGGTCCCAAACTCGGTTTAAAGGCTTCCTTTAATTTTACACTTAAACTCAGTTAAAGAAACTGCCCTTGGTTATTTTAAAAAATAAGGATTAAATAAGAATTTAATATTTTAAATAAGGATGAGATTATTTTTGGTGTTTCACGGAGGACTTTATGAAAACACAAATTTTGTTGTAATTTAAGATTGGCGACAGATAAGTGCCTAAATGTCACACTGACAGGATACTTCTTTGTTTACCTCAGTGATCACGTGGTTCACTTTTGTATGGGCCTTAGCTGCTTTTGAACCCAATTTAAATTTTTGACGCAATTTAAAGAGCTTTAGATGTATTTGTATTATTTGGTGGGAAACGAAAACTCCATAGATAGCGTGATACTAAGTTCATTTTTGTAATGTATGGCACTTAGCTGTTTTTGGTTCTACCTATATATGCCTCTAAATAATAATTTTCTTCGACTACGGACGTTATTAATGATTTTAATACTGTGTTGCTAGCACTATGATGAAAAAGAACATCTCCCTATTCCATTTAATAAATTCTGTGAGTTTGAAAGATGTTAGGTAGGTATTCTTATTCAATCAGAAAATCACCCATTCCCTACTACATTCAGGATTTTATTCAAAGAAATATGCTAAAGAGGTTGTCTTAATGTGTACCTCAACCTATTTCAAAGTAACAGACTCTTCTACAAACCTTTATAAATCATACGTAAGAAGGGAGGGGGCAACACAATAAATTTTGAAGACTGACACAGTAATGAATGTTAGAACAGAGACAAAGTTGCATTCAACCGCGCTTGATCCATTATACCTTTATATTCACAAAATACTAGGCTATGCACCGTTTGTTTATTAATGTTTGCTGACCACAATACAATATAATCAAATGAAGGCAAGACCAACTTAATGTTAAAGACTGATACTTGAATTATATGGTAAACGGATCTGTAAATACTTGTCTATTATGGTAAACGGATCTGAAAATAGTTTTGATTTATATCAGGAATCGAACATTTATTATAGTGATACTATAAATTGCAGTCATTTAATATTATTGATATAAAAATGACTACACGCTGTTGTAAGTAATACCTTTTGAAACACTTTTCTATCCCCCTTACTAATAAAGATTATATAGCAGATGTATAGTTACACAATGGTTACTCTGTGTCAAACTAATTTGAGTTTGACATTGAAAAGAAAGTGACAAAACACTGTGTAACTATACATCTGCTATACATTCTTTATTAGTGAGGGGGTAAGTATATAATCGTATTTTTGAGTGTTGGGTTACAGATAAGACATTATTAATCAGAATTAGAATCGATGGGCTATAAAAGCTCGCAAAGATAAGGAAACTTCACAAGTTACGATGTTTATGTAAGGATTTACTTATAAAGATAAATAAATACTAGAAAAAATCAACTCAACGATACCACCTAAGACGGGACGGTGCTACGGGTGAGAAAGCTTTTTCTAGTATTTATTAATCTTAATTTAAAAATAGAATTAACTTTTATCTCTGTTCGATTTAACAGTTCTTTGGCTTGGTCTACGAATGCCTGGAGGGAATACTTCGATACATCTGGTATTACTTCGATTCTGGTTTGGTTTGAAATGAAAGAGTTTATTATATGAAATATTGTCTGATATTATATCTCGTTTTAAAGAGTTACATTATGCCAATGAAAAATGTACGGCAAGTCACGCAGGTAATAAAACAAGGATTTATGGTATAGCTAATCGTTTTTGATTGTTACGAAATGCGTTTGTATCTGTAAATAAATATTAGATGTTTGCAAGCAAACTCTCTATAATATAAGCTTTGTATAAATATAGGATTTAATATGCGATTACTAAATATAGGATTTCCTGAAAAAAAATCTTGTTAAAGCTGCGCGTCCACTGCATCCGGAATCGTAGCGTACGGTGCGGACGGATTTGTTGCTTAATACGGATTTCTATTGCGCGGAAATGGCTATTATTATTATTTATTAAATTCAAGTTACTAGGACTCATTTTTGTTAGTAACAAAGTTTTTACTTAACCTATGTTAGTAAAATCATATTTCATAATAATAATGCTATAATAATGTACTATTCAGTGCACGCGGTGGTGCCTTTATTCAAAGCAACAAATCCATCCGCACAGAACGCTCCGATTCCAACGCAGTGGACGCGCAGCTTTATAGAGTGGTTTTTAAAATTTTGTTGTCATTATTTTTACAAAAAAGGATTATCTGAAAAACAAATGTTTCTTGTTAATAGAGTGATTTATTAAAATCGGTTGTCATTATCTTTACAAAAAATACACTCTTATTAATGCTCTTCTATGACCTTTGCAATGCCCAAACACTAATCAGCAATAAAAAACAAGTTTGTCCAAGGAAAACTAATTTTAAATATAAAAAAACACTAGTTTTATCAACTTATATAATTAATAGCAAAAATCACATGTGGAATTCACAACGGTCTAATCAGAAAAGACAGTGTTGCCAGAGATACAATTTTATAACAATTTAAACCGGTGTGGCCAGCTTAGCAAATAAGGTCAGCTACACATTACACAATTATTTCAATGTGAGGAAATTAATCGAACATAGTTCGTTGTAGAAAAAATATATTCTCAAATTTTTTTTTTTTGTTAGTAGGTACTCTGGATTTTACGGACTTTGGTTCAAACTATGAGATTAACAGCTTTAAACAACAACAAAAATGTTAAATATGATTATACGGCATAGTTTTTTGATACTGTAAAATAATTGTTAGTCATTAATAGCTTAAGTTAGAAAAAGTATCACACCACACAGAAAGTGAAAGAATGGGAAATATATTTGAAAGGGAATTTTCACGGGGTCACTCGGCCACAGTAAGTCACATAAACTATCACTGAAACGTTTCAGAGTAAAATAGGCGAAACTGTGAATATCTATTTAACTGTGAACGTTTCCAAATTGATTTGCTTTTAGGTGCTTTGTGTGAAATCGTTGCTGCCGAGCACGAAACCCGTCGCAATTCTATGCCAATTTACCAGTGGTCACGTCAGACCGATCACGTGTTGGTGATCTACAAAACATTCAGTGGGTTTCGATTTTCAATTCAAGTCCCAGGATATTTACGATTGGTCGATCTATCTCGACTTTGATTCGGAAATCGTGTATGTCAAAAATAGTTTTAAACTAAATTATGTGTTGATTTCAAAATTTATATGAGACAAAGTACTTTTATAAAAAAATATATTTTAAACATATTGTACCTTTTCGTAATCAATTTAATCACATCTAACTTACCTACTTATTTTAATTTTTAAATTTGAGATTTTTGCATTCACAATGCTATTTTTATACAATACTAAATAATATACTAGAAATATAACCAAAGGTCGCGGGTTCGATTCCCGTCTGAGTATTGATATGGTGCGAGTCGTATTTTTTCTAGTTTATTATTTAGTATTGTATAAAAATAGCATTGTGAATGCAAAAATCTCAAATTTAAAAATTATATAGCTATTTCATCTTAATCGATTGCCAAATATCTGGAAAGATATTTCAATTGAATGTCGAGGTAATTCCTCACATTGGTGAAATAACGCTGGCTTGCAGCGTAAGAGTAGGATATACTAGAAGAAATTCGACGATGTCACTAGCGACTCGGTAGCTCAGCGGTCAGAGCATTGGACCGGATATCCAAAGGTCGCGGGTTCGATTCCCGTCTGAGTATTGATTTGGTGCAAGTCGTATTTTTTCTAGTATATTATTTAGTATTGTATAAAAATAGCATTGAGAATGCAAAAATCTCAAATTTAAAAATTATATAGCTATTTCATCTTAATCGATTGCCAAATATCTGGAAAGATATTTGGCATTTTTGATAGAGCGATCGCGAAGCGCGAGCGAAGCGTCTCTATTTCAGTTTGGGAAAAAATGCTTTCGTATGAATGTCCCGCTGCCCAGCTGTCCATTGTTATCTGTAGAATTTCTTAACCGATTCTCGTGAAATAGGTTTTATTTTTTGGCGATTTAGTTTTCGTAAATTTTAAAATGGCGCCATGGAGCAAAATCATATTTCAGATATTCCGAAAAACGATCAAAAATATTACAGACGCAATGTCAAAACGCAACTCTACATTTTTCGAAATGACTGAAATATTTTTTTTCCCTTAACTCCGCCATTTGGAATAATTTCGAAAAATTGAATCGACAAAACTTAAAAAAAAATATGAAAGATATTGAACTTGAAAAAACTTACAGTCGACCGGTAGAGAATGCCCTTATGCAATAAAGTTTAAATAATAAAAAAAATATAGATGCTGCTCACAAAATGAGAATCGGTTACATTTTTGCCTTGGACGAATTATTTTTGCCCTACTGAAACGGAGGCGCCTTGCCCTCGCTTCGTACTCACTCGGTCAATTCTTTTTTTTTAAATGTATTTATTATTGCTAAAAAAGTGCTAACCAATCGGCAAAGACGTCACGACTTACAGTTATATCTTATATCATTTTCAGTTCTACGACCTACGCTTTATCAAAACTACTAGTTATTATATTATTTGTGATCATAACTCAATCCATGTTCATCCACGAAATAAAACGTCGAACGCAAACAGAACTACAGGTGGCACAGCCTATCGGAACCAGTAGCGCAACAAACAAACGATAAACCATACCTTATTCCGAATCAGAGTCGATCTGATTTGCGACCACACCATTACACAGCAATAACAATAAAATAGAACCTATATCGCACAGTCTGTTGTACAACGTTCGTTGGATTGGAACCCACACCGTATTTTGTTTCTCGGATTTTCATCGAGAAATAATTCCCAGTGACGATAAATTGCTCAGGATATATTGTGAGTTGAGTCGGCTACCGGTTTATAAGCGCGTGGTTCAAATGAAAAGAGAGTATCGATGGTAAAAATATTACAAGCACATAAAATATTATGATGATGGGACTATAGTTTACTACATCATTAGCTGTTTCATGGCTGGACAAGCGCGCTCTATTGTTGGCCTCTTTTTGTGCGTCTAACAAAAAGATATCAATAATAAAATGAACAGATACATAACTATTCGAATTATTCTTTCTTTGCAATAGGTTTCTTTTAAATTCCTTGGTATCTTCTCGTATTAGTATTTTTTATTATCAAATTGCCTGAAGTAAAAAATCACTCTTGAAATATTTATTATGATACACGTTTTAATGAAATGTTCATAGGTGGGTTCATTTTTATCTGTGTGAATCAAACTATCGTATCATGCCAATCAGTTTTATTTCAATTAGGTACATAAAGTTTGTCTGCAATATTAGATAATAATTGATAACTAATTCTTTGACGAGATAATTCGACATGTACTTTTTAGACAGACTAATTCTCTTCAGGCTATAACTTGCGCCGCTGTCAAAGACTGCTCTCTAGAAGGCTTCATCGCTGCGATCTGCGCACGCGACGGCAGGGAAAGTGTGTAGACTCGCAACAATCATCTTTATACGCTATTTATTACATTAAACTGCTGTAAAGTAAATTAGTGATGTCTTGAGTATAATAATAAGTACAGCAAAATAAGTAAACTTACGATCTGAGGATTTTTCAAATTATGATTTCTCTAATTTTCTTGAGTACTATATCCTATTAGTATGTCTGTGTTATCCCTAAATGCTTTCCACTTTAGGTACAGTCGAGTTCATTAATATGTTGGCACTTTTGACAGCTCATCAACTTTTATGGCTTTATAATAAAATATTTAAAATATTTAGGAGTGATGTTTGATTCTACACTTAGTTTTTACCTTACTGTAAACTGTAATTAATAAAAAAAAGCTAAGTGCCAACTGTTCGGCATCGTTCTCAACAGACGCATCGCAATGGGAGGATAATTTTGCTGATTCAACTATTGGCCACCGGTCGGCGCATTACCGCTAACTTGGCGCTAGTGTAGATGTAGACTTGTCATTTTGTTGTTTATCAATTTTTGGATGTTGGAAGTGATTTTTCGTAAATGTAAATTTTTCCTCCAACACATTTTGGTTTTCTTCAATCTTTAATTCGTTTACTGTCCGAATTCTATAATAATTATTTTTTAATACCAACCATTTTTAGATATAATTTAAAATAAATCGGAAAATCGGGGATAAATGGCCATACAAAGGTCTTCAGATGCAGTATAGCGCCACCAGGCGGGATAACTTTTGTGACATCCCGCCATTCTCATACAAACAAAATGATAAGGTTGTTAACTATGCTGTAGTTTGTGGTTGTAGTCATAGTTTTAGGAAACACTGATCCGTTTGATACGATACGCTGCGTGTTTTGCGTGCGATGAAGATCATTGGACAGTTAACTTAATTGATTTTCAATAACAATGCCGACTAAGTATGGGGTACTGTCACATCACTACCTTTACTTCAAACGGATAGATACCCGTCTACCATAACAGTTTATTATTTAACGACCGGTTAGCGAGTCCATCTAGCGATTGAATCGACACACTTGTGTTTCTCATGGACCTTAAGGAAATGTTATTTTAATCTACCTCAGAAATGGGAGAACACTTTCTTTCGAATAGGGAACATGCAGCAATTTTTTTTGAATCAAAATCAAAAGTATAAAGCGTGAGAAAATCAACTGTAATATTAAAACTTTTCTCTTGCGTTTTTTTCTCGTGATAATAGTCACTTGAAGTTAGCACGCATCAGCACCCGCCGAAAACGCTCTATACGAAACGGTCAAGATTTGTGACATCACTTATGCCACGTTTCAGGCGCATTATTATGGAGTTAGCCAAGAATTATCAAATATCTCCCTAAATATTTCGTTTAAGTACATATGTGTCATACTATCCGACTGTTAAGTGCATTATATCCGAAAATGAAAAAACAAATTGCTAATTTCCCCTGTGTGATAAAACTGAAATAATACGTTTTTTTTCTGTTCCATCATGTTTTTATACGTGTCCTGTATCAAAATCGGTGACTTGTACAATATTGTACATGTTCCTTATTGGTAGTTGAAAATATAATATCATTTGATTCTTTAAGTATTACAAAACAAGCACATTTTTTAAAGATCTTTGCATGAGCTTTTGAGGTGTCGTAATAACATTCGACTTGGTTTTTAAAACATTTGGGTAAAATTTAAAGTTGAGCGGAATAAAGAAACTCGCAAACTTGCATATTACTTGCATGAACCCTGAACATATTACACACCATTTTTAGGCATCCGTGTAATTAGTAATTAAAGTAATAATAATTCTGTTTTTTCATCAATCCATGTTATTAATTTGGCATCTAACGGTAAGAAAACCGTAATAAACCCATATGTTCCATTCCAAATTTGGTACATGTATAACGCAAAAAGCAAACAAATCATTCGGTGGTTAAATTAAATTAGATCATTAAATGTTATGGCATTACAAAAAGACAGAAGTACTAAATCCATTGCGGTCTGCGGTCGGGACAGGTCAATAACATTTTATAACGAGCTGGTAACGGAGCGTTTTTGATTAATGAAGCTAAATTTAATAGCTTACGGACTTATTCGAATGAAGATGTCAAATATTATGGGAGCGTTGTCCTGGTTGATGATTACATCGCAACTTTAAAGGTCATGTTTCATTTGAATCTTGTTTATTCATCCATCTTTGGAGAGAGTAATGTTCGGTTCTTTATGTGCGAAACGTGTACCGTTAATAGAAACCAATGGCTTAGGTACTTATACAGCTGAAAAATAACTATGGTCTTCAATTCTTGAAGATACTAAAAAGATAAAGAAACGAATAATCTCCTACTTTCCTTAAAATCAATATAGAATATTTTTAATACTGGAAAAGGAAAAATATATCGAGAATATGTAAGCCCAAAAGTCCCTTATCTTTTTGATCTGCCACATAAACAGCCAAAGAGATTTAGAAGGATCAACCCAATAAAATTTACAAAAAAGGAAGGGAACCAAATGCAAGGATTTGGCGAAATAACTTCAGTCCTTCAGGTTTTTCCAAGGATTTACTTGCGACTTATCTTAGAGGATAAGAATCTTTGGTTCATTTTTCTGCTCTCCAATTTTTGTTTTCTACTTTAACATGTTTCACTTTCGATGAAAACTTTTTATAGCAAATAAGTGAATCATTTATTTGCTATAAAAAGTTTTCAGCCCATGAAACTGAACAACTTTATAAATGAAACATTGTCTGAAACATCAAAATTTCTAGATTTCATATTCTCTCTCTGATTTTGTATGAAGGCGAAAAAATTTTTTTTTCGTATTTCGACCCATGTTTCCAATATATGTTTCATGGCCTGAACATACCCATAATTTTATAGCGATTGGAAAAAAACCTTGTTAACTTCATATTATAGGAAGAGATTTTGCAGCTATCTCTAATATGGACTGTTCAGTTCATCGAGGATGAAAAACTTCAACGCTTTTCAGAAAAGCAACTTCTACTGAAATTTCGCTTCATCAATAGACGCTTTTATGAAAAGCTCTGTAAAGATTCGCTAATTGAATTTTCACTTCTGCACATAATATTATGAATGTTTGCTTGCATTAGTGATATTTTAAAAATATTTAACATTGTTTTAAAATCATTGAATGACTTGGCCGTTCAAAATTCAATTAGTCATCGCAAATTGGAGGTATTGATTACACGGAACTTAATAAAGTTGTAAAGTAAGCAAAGAAATAAAATTAACTTTATTCAAGGTAAACTTTATAGGCTGGAAATATTCAACATTTTGTATCTAATTACTTAGATACAAAATGTTGAATATTTCCTATCATCTACCTACTTCCTTAGTGCAATAACTAACCCAATAACAAGCCGATACTTATCCGGTAGATTCCCTCATAACTTTTCATTTGACTATTTTATTCTAAACTTTCATACTCTAACCCTTTTAATTCGAATCAGCATTAGCATAAAACATCATTATGTTCTCATAAAGGCACAAATGTTATGAGAATTCCCACTGCAGCGCGATGGTAATATTATGATTTGCTTCTAATTTACATTTCTCGCTAGAAAAGGCGACTGGATGTATTACAATAACAATGTAACACGTTTGAACATTATGATGCTTATGGAAGTTTCTTGGTAATGATAATATTGTATTTTATGCAGGTATTGGGTTTTATGTAATGGATTCTGGTTTGATTTTTGTTGCTATAGTGTTAAGTAGATCATTATCTACGAAATTACGAAATCTCAATTAACTTCATTAATTGTATAATCTCCTTAGAAGCTGTATTGATTGCTCTATTTATCATGTCATTATGTTACCTAACATACAAACAATATAATAAAATATTGTTTGTACAAACAATAAAATAATTTTTTTTTGTCACACATCTTCTACAAAAGTTTCACGCATCACCTACCAGCGTCATCTAGGTTTAAACAGTGTCATAATAAAATCAACCATTTTCAACTCTTCACTGAACTTACAATTTTATCATTGCGATCACCCCATTGGTTTCCTAACACAATATTCCCACCTGGCGAGTAAACTATTGCGATTAGGAGAGCTCGGTGGCTAGGGTTGCTAACCACTGCACTTGCTCCAAAGTCCTGTCTTCTAGATATCCAATCACGGACCCAAATCTTTCTCTTTCTTTTCTTGTTTTGACGAGCTGATATAAGCCTCTGGATGCATTGCATCGCCAGCAAAAGGATGATCTTATTCAGCTCCATACGAATAGCTGTTTGATTGTCCATGACTTTATTTGAACTGACAGAGAGCGAGGAAGCACGCTATAAAATGGCATGTGTATTTGAATGTTTGCTTTGAGCATGCTTATTCAGGAGCATACTTAAAACTAGCATGCCTATTACAAGCGCGTATTGAGCATACTCAATAGCACGGTTTAAGGCATTCTATTTTAGAGCATGTGTAACAGTAGCTGTATGTACCCAGCAGAGGGTGTCGTGCGGCTGATATGATGATGATGATAAATCTTGAAAATACTATATTTGATGCAAAAAAGTTGGTAACCCTACCGGTGGCCCAGTTAGCCACATTGATTGTCGATAACGAACACCTGTGCTCTTTCGATTTCAAATCGGAACGCAGTTGAATGGCAATGAGATGGTCGGACTGGGAATATTTCAAACTAGTGGAGTTTGGGGACCGGTGTTGATACAGCCAAGTTTAGGGTTAACTCTGTGTACTTTACAGGCGGTTTGTGTGTGATAGCTCGAGTTCGGTGTTTACTTTAATGAAATATAATAGGTACGAATAAATTATACGGTAACTATACAGGGTTAGGTTTGTAAAACACCAACAACCACGCAGGAGTAAATAACTAACATCGTAATTACAACAACTTTTCCGAAAACAGACAAAAAACTACTTTTCACTCAAACTCGACTGTAGGTACCTGTTACATCAATCAAACACAAATTAAATAGGATGGTTAGGTTGGCGGTAGGGCTTATTTGAAGTCCGACCACCATCTTACCTAAGTCTGACGCCATAACCACAATTTTAGAATTGTTGTGTTCTGGCAGTTAGGGGTAAAATAACCCGGGGGCTAATTGTCTAATTTCAAAATCTATCGCACTCACTTTCAGGATGTGATAAATTGATGCTTCTTTTTGGCACAAATAAAAACTTACTTATGAAATGCAGCAATGTGTCACATCCATCCGTCAAATGAAAGCGACTGCGATAGATTTTGAAAATAAGACAATAAGCAGGCAGTTCTTCATTAATGAGGATTCCGGGTGTAGTGCGCTTCCATCTTCGGCCTTATCATCAGGTGAGGTGAAGGCCAAGCACTACCTATCCCATTATGCATAAAAAATGCACACACGGACCGATTTTCTTTGGGGGCTCGTTTCGTATGGAATGGACTTAAGTGTAAAATATGCTTATTTAAATATATTTAGAATTTTTAACTTTGGCCCCGTGCCACATTGACGCTACATCTGGCCAATCTTGTGCGGCAGCAATCACAGCAGAGTGTAACAAAACACGTAAATACCGGGACTTGGGGGAGGCATACTTTTTCCTTCCTTTTGCAGTGGAGACAATGGGCCCCTGGGGTCCAAATGCAAAATTGTTTTTAAAGGACCTAACTGCTCGCCTGTTGGAGGTAACAGGGGACCGAAGGTCTGGCAACTATTTTGCTCAGCGCATAAGCTTAGCGATACAAAGGGGCAATGCCGCCAGTCTTTTGGGTACCTTGCCTCGAACAGGTGAGTTAGTGCAAATATTTTATTTGTAATTATTTGTCATATTGATTTCTGTTAGTAACAAATAATAATTTGAATAAAATATCAAGTTGATTTATTAGTTGAATGTCCATTCAGACCACGTGATCACAGCTTATGAATGGGCGGTCATGTGTGGAATACGCACTGAATCCCTTTGGAGCAAACTTTCGCTTTCAAGCGACGTGACCGGGTTCACGATACTCATTTCATTGTCACTCTTTTTTTTAAATATTTTTTATAACGCTTATATTTACTGCGTCTTCTAAATTTGAAGACTAGCTGTGGCACAAGCTGAAGTCTGTATTTTTTAGTAAAATTAAATATATTTTTTCAATTTTTCCAACAACCGAGAAATACCTTCTTGACACTGAAATTACTGATAACAATAGCAAAAAACGAGCCTACACCCGCATTCACAAACATTACTATGAGGTTTCACAGTGCCCGCGGATGCACAGCAAATCACACGCAATGCGTAAAATAAACGAACTAATCACAGATTAATTTTTCAACGCAGTGCGTTTGCATAGTCAAGAGTCGTGAGAATTGTTATTGAAGACGAAGAAGGTTAGAATTTCCGACCACTGAAGACTTCAATAATAAGTCTGGCCATAAGGTACATTTTCCCTTGGAACGTCACATGAATTCTCCGATATGTTTTTACATGGACTAGACGCATAGCGCTAGCATTTTGGGGGCAAAACCTTCAAAAATTCTAAAGTTTATGAAACCTTGCTTGTCATTGACATTATAAAAAGTTTATTTTTGCGTTTTGTGTCACATCTTGCCGATGCATCTTTAGAAATTCGATTATTTGTTGCGGATATAAATAATTATATTCAGAACTGACAAAATTGATTTCAATTTTTAAAAACTCAATGGTATTGCGTAGTGTACAAACCTAGTTTGTGTCATCTTCGTTCATGGAAAAGGACTTGGGGCCAGTACATTAAAAACATTGTCAAAAAAATATTACAATTTGAAAGACTAGTAATATATACCTCAGATCACATAATTATTTCAAATGTTATTTACCAATGTTAGTGAGTACCAAGTGAGTACTAACTTATAACTCCCTAACATTGTTGTGATCGCGAAAGCCTTGGGCCAGAATATGGTAGCTAGCCAGACTGACATAACAAGCTTATCGCACAAAGCAGAGTTTATTTATATTATTTCAGCACGTTCAATTTTATTTGTCTATAAGGCCTGCTACATACAGACGGAATCTGATTCGGGATCCGGAAACGGAATATCGATTAATGTTTGAAAATTCCGAACCGAAAAACATAGCATGCGTGTGGAAGGTCCATAGATTTTTATGAATTAACTGCGTTTTGGAATAAATCCGTTTCAAAATTCCGAATAAAATTACGTCTACATGTGGCCATACTAGTCTTATTAACACGTTTAAAATTTTAAGTATGTTAAGCAAGCAAATATTGTTGAATTTTCACAAACTCGTTGGTAATAAATAGTACATTATGAGACAAGTTAGCTTAGGTTGCTTATTGCGTAACTCAGCCGAGTGTGCAATAAGCAAGAGCTCACGAGTTTCATACGACGTTTTTCAACACATTTGCGAGGAAAAAACAAAGTAATTTACGACAAAAACCGACTTCAAAAAACCTGCCTCTAAAAAAAGTAAGAAATAATATACAAATCATTAGATACGCATTATCATTGTTATAATAAAACACGTCTATTAAAGTCGGGTGGGGCTGGAGTACATCTTCCTGTTTTTTATTCTAAAAGCCCCACCCGACTTCAATTGACGTGTTTTATTATAACAATGATAATGCATATCTAATGATTTGTATATTATTTCTTACTTTTTTTAGAGGCAGGTTTTTTGAAGTCGGTTTTTTTGTTTTTTAAACAATTTTTTTATTTTTTTATTTTTAGTGTAAGTACCTTCTGTATTAGGTAGTGTAGGTTTTTTAGATGTATTAAATTTTAAAGCTTTTTTGTTTTCATTTTCAGCTTTTTTGAAGTCGGTTTTTTGTTTTTAAAACATTATTGTTTTTTTATTTTTAGTGTTAGTAAGTACCTTCTGTATTTGGTAGACTTTAGTTTATTTATATTATCTTATCCAGTAAGTATATTCAATCAATACTTTTATTTCAGACTTTTTCGGTCCATAAAGTGTTAGTAACAATTTTAATCTTAAAAACTAGTGTTAGTAGGTACATGGTACATTTTATAGCCGGGTGTGTAGCTGCACCCAACGACACAATAATGGGGAGTCCCACCGATCTACAAACACATTCAGCATTCCGTTGGCGGCGCCGCGAAGGCGGGCTAGCATGGAGGCGCTCCTTTTTCTCATAATAGCATAGAAGTCATCTGTGTGCGCCTCCGCAAACATCCCTGAGGCACTACAACGCCACGGTAGCCCCAACAGAACCCTGAATGCGTTGTTATACTGGACCCGCAGATCGCTGTATGCCCGCCGCGTGTAGTCAGCCCAAAGGCTACAGGTGTAAAACGACTGGCAGTATGCTTTAAAAAGCGTAATTTTGACTGATTTCGTACACCTTGCAAACCTTCGAGCTAGCATGTTACAGCGGACAGCCAGCGATCTACTTTCCCTTTCTATGTCACAGTTATCTGTCAAATCGTCTGTGACCCAGTGGCCCAAATATTTGAACTTATCTACTATGCGCAGAGGTGTGCCACATAGTAAAACTTCCGGTATATCACTGTAACTCTTAGTACCCGAAATATATCTAGGTAGATAAAACATGGGTAGACCCAAAGTTATTTTTTTTTTAATTTAACTTTTTTGTGTAAGTATGGTATATTTACCGACGATATTATCTAAGTTACAATAGTCTTATGTCAATAGCTCATCACCTTTTTCAAAATACTGGTTTTCCCGACGCAGGGGCGTTAGTTCTTGAGGAGTTCTCCTGGTACTTCACTATCAGCTCCACTTCACCATATGCATTATGACGAACAACATAAATAGCCTAGCAACCGTATTAAAGTAATCGTATCGCACCAGTGAGATACTTAGTTTAGTACCTATTGAATAGTTCCGGTGATCATCTATGGTCTTCATCATCAGTTCCACTTCACCAAAATGGTACTTTTCGAAATCAAATGCACGAGTTACTTAAGAAAATACCAAAATCGCTATAGGTGTGCCTATAATATTTGAAGAGTTCCCTTGATTTCTCCAGGATCCCATCATCAGATCGTGATCTTATGACAATGGGACCAATCTGTAACTATATGCTTTCAAACAAAAAAATAATTTTTAAAATCGGTTTGAGATTGACAAAGTTATGTTAAAACATACATAAAAAAAAAATACCGTCGACTTGAGAACCTCCTCCTTTTTTTGAAGTCGGTTAAAAACAAGCCCTTGGTGCGCGAGTCCGACTCGCTCTTGACCGGTTTTTTTCATACTCTTCTTTCGCCACGGTCATTATATACCCTACTGGATCAAAAGTAAACCATTCACGCTCCATCTATCCACGTATATTAATAAAGGTTATATTTTTTAAATAATGAAATAGTACATTATGAGACAAGTTAGCTTAGGTTGCTCATTGCACACAAGGCTGTGGGTTGCAGCCCGAGCCGCAGGCGAGGGCGTAACTCAGCCGAGTGTGCAATAAGCAAGAGCTCATACGACGTTTTTCAACACATTTGCGAGGAAAAAACAAAGTAATTTATCACACAGCAACAAATATGTCAAAAACAAAATAAAATATGATGATTATGGGAAAAGGCGCGTATGTTTTTTTTTGGTTTTTTTTTACACGCCCAACGCAAGAATATTTTGCGAACAAAGGGGTGAGGAGCATACAGCCTACTACTAATACTTCAAAATTATAATTTTAAGTGACAAAATGCAAATATTTTAATATTTTATAACAAAATATTGTGAATTATGAATAATTTGATAATAATTATATATTTATTTGACTTAATTAAGGACTTACACATTTATTTATTCCAAAAATGTATAAGAATTTTCAGCAGCATAAAACCGCTTTGTTGTCAAAAAAAAATAACTGTATTACCTGGCTAAATTGGGAATGCTCTGTTTACTCGCATAAAACTTGCGGTAACGTACTAATTTAACTTTGTAGGGTTAATTCTATTACGAACTAGTGTTTTATATATTATTGCACGCGTTTGTTATAGCTCGGTTTATGGCCCTAAAAGCTATGTGTTGAAAAATATTTAATTGTTGAAAAATATTATTAGGATTTTACTTAGTAAGGCTTTATTGAAATTGTAATTGAAATTGAAAAAAAATTAAAAATAATTTATTTCCACCAAAGTTACATTCATTATTATCTAAGTATATAAATCAAAATTCTAGGTAATAATAAAACAATTGATGGACTGGAGCCTAAACTAGGACAATCCTGTATTTCGGGACTCCAGGCCTCTCACCCGTGGTGAAAGACAGCGTTTGGATGTGGTAGTACACGGTACGGTAAGTGTGCGTGAGGGTATGTATGCTGTGGAAGTAGCTTAATTTGGAGAAAAATAAAAAGATATAAAAATAATAAAGAATTCGAGTATGTGTATGTTTATTTGTGTGTGTGTGTGTGTATGTGTGTGTGTATGCGTGTGTGTGTGTGAGTGTGTGTGTGTATGTATGTATGTGGGTTAACGTAAAATGGTAAAAAGTGATTCTGTCTCTATATAACTCAAGTTCATTATGTAGTCAGTAACTGTTCGTTTGCATTGATATAGTGTTTTAGGGTAAATGTCTAGTGCCGAGTCCAATTTGTTGTATACGTACGGGGCAAGGAAACATGTTTGTCTACGTAGGAATACAGTGTTGTGTTTTTTAGTTCCACAGACATTAATAATTCGGGGGGGTTAAACCCCTAAATCCCCCCTCGCTACGCCCATGCAGAGGACTTAAAAAGTGTCTACATACGTATTCCTTTTCTTAGTCCTTAAAAAGAGCGACAGATGAATGATTATGAAAACCCATTATAATCTGGAAGTTACAATATTAACGTTGAAGTCACATTTTCTTGGAGAAATAAAAAATCCCCTCGGCCATTAATTCTATTCGACTCCACTACTGTGTAGCAATAAATAACTAATTATATATTACCTACGGTACGTGTGTTTGTGTGTAAACTGTAACGGAAATGATTTTAATAAAAACGCCGTTTTTGCTTTTTTTAATCTTGGGTGTCCGTTTTGTACTCATTATCGTAATATCTTTTCTCCTCAAAATCCATCAATATCGTTTAAGTCCATTCCATTTTCAAGTCGCATTCATGAAGAGCGCAAAAAGCAGTTAGAAGGTCAGTTTTGTCACATATTGTGTCACACAAAGACAAAGGGACGAAACAATTACGTATTAAGGCTAAAGAAAACAGTTTTCGGTCTGAAAATTTTTGGACAAAGATGTTTTGCAACCTGTTCGAATTGTGTCGAGGCGTTGTGGTAATGATGCGGCCGTTTGTCATAACGATGAGAGATACATTTTGTAATGTAATTTGGTTATACTATTATAGCATTTAACCATTTTTCTGGAATGGAAAGGTTCTGGAATGGCGACCGCGCACCGGACGACGACGCTCCGTGGGCAGGCCCCCGACAAGGTGGACCGACGACTGGTGAAGGTTGCGGGAAGCCACTGGATGCGAGTAGCGCAGGACCGATCGTCGTGGAGATCCTTAGGAGATGCCTATACCCAGCAGTGGGTGTCGTGTGGCTGATATGATGATGATGATGATGAACCATTTTTCACTTTTCAAGCTTACGCGCTCACTAGACATAAAATAAAACACTTTTTAACGGATACTAGCGCGGATTTATTGAAAGTACTTTAGTAATTACCTAGTTGGTATTTAGTTTGATCTTTGATTCCCCCACCCCGTGGTCACAGTCCCCCGTGACCACGGCAGCTGCATAGGTGCCGAAACGTCGGAAAAATCAAAAATCAAACCAATAGATTCCAACTGATTACTAAAGTACTTTCAATAAAACCGCGCTCGACTGCCCTACGCAGAAGTCAAGTAACTCAGTCTCTAAAAAAATATTTTTATTTCATTTTCTGTTTAAAGCAAAGCAAATCGCATCTATCATTTTTTTATTAGTGTCTAAAAGTCTTTTACAAGTTCAGCACCAGAGGGTTTAGCTAAAGTAACATTGGCAAATCTTCGTTATCGCTTCGCTTTCGAAACATGTATGGGATTGACATAAGTTTCGTTAACAATCGAATTTTTAAACGTCAAATCCATACATGTTTCGAAAGCGAAGCGATAACGAAAAATTGCAAATGTTACTTTGGCTAGGGGGGCGGTTCCGTAGTCGATCGTCATCTGTCCGTCCGTCTCGTACGTCATCTATGTCACCCTCCGTCTGTCTGTCAGTCATTAGTCAAAGGAGGCTGGACGCCGCGACATTATAGTCAATAATTTGTTTGAAGTATCTTCTTCCGTTTGCAAAATCTATGCTAAAACAAAGTATATTTGCAGTTTTTAAGTTAAAAACAAGCAAGTCTTATCAAGATACTTGTATTTTAAATAGATAAGCAGATACTTGATTTCAATGTATTTATTTTATAGTCGTAAATACTATATTCTATGCAAAGCTAAAAACAAGTATCTACTAAAAGTACAATAGAGAATCTCAAGTTACTTGTTTATAGCGCAGAATATTATTGACAAATCAATACATATATATACGCAGAACACTATTTTCGTTCGTCAAAATGTAGGTAGGTATGAGAACTTATTTTTTTTTACAGATATAAGTTTTTATTTTAAATACCAATGATATTTTAACAATTTAGTGTTCAGAATATCTCATTTTTTTCAATAAAAACACTAAATAACGTTTTTAAGCTCTCCTGTAAAATTTGTCTGGAATGAGATACTTGAATTTGGTTTAGGGCAGCCGCGCTAGTATGCGTTAAAAAGCAAGTGTTTTATTTTATTTAAACAAAACTAGAAATCGTTGCATTTCCTCACGACATAAAAGTGCAATATACGGCGTTTCGTGATCGAGGGATATCCTTTGGCAGAGTGAACCTTCTGAACCGTTAGATCATTTTAAGAAGGGGAGCCATCTTGGATTTTTGTATGGGAGGGAGCTTATAAGTACGTACCTATTTAAAATAAATATATCTTTTTGTTTTTGCATAAAGCATAAATTATTACGGACGAAAACCATTATAGAATCGCTTTTCATTAAAATGTGTTAAATAAAGAAGATAAGTTCCACAGCCGGAACAATTTGCCATAAACAAACTTCCACGCATTGTCTGCACTCGGAAATTATATCATTCTTTTGTTTAAACAATCTGTGACGCTCCGACGTCACCGCACGTCATTGTACCGACATCGACAGTCAGAAGTTGTATAACGCACGGTAATGATGGGGTGAATGGCACATGTCAATTATTGTGCAATTTGAATGCCTGAACAAAACATCGTGACGGATACAGTAGGTTTTTCTTAGGAGCATCATCATTAGCAGTAGCAGCCATATGATCTTACTATAGGAGGGCACTCCTTTTTTTATGCTTACGGGATAGACCTCACCTGATGTTAAGTGACTATAAGGCCAAAGGTGGAAGCGCACTACACCCGGAATCCTTATCACCGAGCAACTGGCTATCTTACCTCTAACTGCCGGAACACAACATTTTAAATTGTTGTTATGGCGTCAGACTAGGGTAGCTAGCCAGGAGGACATGAAATAAGCCCTACCCTACCACCAACCAACCTCCTGGAAATCGAACTCGGGACCCCTGCCGCCTACACGGGTGGGCGAACCACTAGACCACAGAGGCGGTTAATGCATAAATGCTTATAAGCATGATTGATTTTCATCCATGAAGCATATATGCTTGTAATACCATGAAGCATGAAGCATATAGGCTTCATGGATGAAAACACCATACCCACTGAGTCTATTGCAGCAGAGGCTATAAACACAACAGTTGCTAAACCACGGCTTTCTTCATAATTACACTCCATAATAAAAAAACTGATATATATGAAATTATATTTGTTTTTTTTTTCGATTCACTATCTGAGCGACTAATTGTACTCGTACTTTGTCATTCTCCTTTATTCGTTCGTACCTTAGAGCAACGCGGCTTACGGAAGGTTCGTATACCTAAAATATCTAATAATGTTGTATCCAAAGATATAAAATTGATGAAGTTATACCCAAATAATATCCTTTTGTCAAAATCCTTAATACGATAAAAAGGATGTGGGTTGTAGGAGTTAAGACATTGATACTTTACGTAAGAAGAAATTCGAAATATTTCGTTAAAATTATTTTATAAACACGTACGAGCAAAATATTCACACCAAACATTGAAATATAGGACAGTTGGAAATCTTATAGGTATTAGTGCCACAGAATAAATAGTTAGTACAAATATTAATTTAGTTTAGCAAAAATGTTAAATCCACATAACGAAACTTTGCCATTAAACAAAGTAACTGTGGCTGTTTTAAATAGCATCATAATGTTTCATTGCTCACTCTAAATACTAAAAGCAATCTGCTGAGTAACGTAACAGTCAATTACAGACAGTAAAACGTGATGAATTCACTATATTGCCTGTTAAACCCAATACCCCAGAATAACTAATAGTACAAGTACAGAAGCAGCACTCGGTAAAGTCATTTAAATAAATAGCGACTTTTGCTCTGACACAATAAAGTGCAATTCAGGTCGCGCAGTTCACCTAGTAGTTGCCTCTCTTTCTATCGCGTGCTCTTACCTTTTCTGGCGACGCAACGTTAGGGTTGTCTTATTTTAAATGAACTGCGTAGCATTAATCATAATGTGTAAAACGGCAATTGTTTGTTGGTCTTTTGATTTTAACATCCGTACACGGCACAGTAATGTCGATTCGACATTGTTACTATTATAAAGAGGCAATATCTACGCAGGCAGTAAGATGTCGCGCGACTACACAGGCGGGCGCCGCGGGCGTGTGGCACCCCCAAGGAAATTATAAGTACTGAAGTACTTATAAATTACTTCTGCTCACTTGTTCGTTCGAAGGAACGGCTTATATCGCGAGACCTTGAGCGAGTGAAGGAGGCCTGCCAATACTTAGATTACTTAGGTATAAATTATATACAAAGCTATGATTTTAAAGTAAGAAATTTCAGCATTTATGACAGAACTACAACTAGGACTATCTTTACCTAGTTTCTTTGTCTTATTCAAAAACTTATGTCTTAGCCTCTATACAGATCCAATATCGATTTCTACAGTATTGTGAAAATCGAATGTAATTCGTTATCGTTAGCACTTAACCACGATGAAAGTACGAAAACTATGAAAACAAAGTATCACAATTAGAGTATGTGCGATAAGAGAACCGTCATGGGATTTGGGAACGTCATGGGAACCGACATGGTTTTTGTCATGTTGACGTCATCATAGTGCAAATATCTTGACTTGATAGGTATCAAGATGTTATCATCATCATCATCATCATCATATCAGCCGCACGACACCCACTGCTGGGTATAGGCCTCCCCTAAGGATCTCCACGACGATCGGTCCTGCGCTGCCCGCATCCAGCGGCTTCCCGCGACCTTCACCAGATCGTCGGTCCACCTTGTCGGGGGCCTACCCACGGAGCGCCGTCCGGTGCGAGATGTTATAGTCGCACTATAATGACATAACAGTGCCGTCAACATGACATCACACTCAAATCCCTTGACAGATCTCTTTCCGCACAGTCTCTACGAACGGACTCAAAACGTTTTAGTAATAAAATTATCACGTGTTGGTAAATTATCACAAACATTCCTGGCGTTTTAATAAATATGTAGTCATTTAATTATCTTTATTTACAGTTCAATCAACTAATAATTACCTCTGTGATTCATACTATTTGTGCACATTAACTGTGAAACCTTCATCTTGGTCGCGGGCCGTAATTTTAATGCGTCAAAACCAGTAGCTATTAAGATGCAGATACCGTTAATACGAAGGACGTGCTTCACACAAGCACTTAACTTAGAAATTGTGGTGAATAAGCTCAAGACCGACGAAGTTACTGAGATTTAAAATGCTACGTGTTGTGGATTTTAAGTGGCGACAGCGTTATGGCAAACTTTAAATTAAAAAGTGTTATTTTTGCTAAGTATCAAATTCGTAAGTCTGAGTATTATTTGGTGTTTTTATAAAATTATTATTGTGTTGATAATGATAATAAAAAAGTTGAGGTATGTTATTATCTCTACAAATAAAAGAAGCTAACGCTATCATGCAACAAGAGAGGTGTATTTTTCCTTTTTGTAAGTGTTTTTCATGGCATATAAAATATCAGACCTTTGACATCTCGTAAAATGGTTACACTATATTTTTCGTAACATTACGAGTTTACATTACTAAGATAATCTGTACAAGCCACTAACCTTGCAAGGTATTGGCATCACTAAGGCATGTTGTTTTTATTAATCTTATTTTATTTAATAATGATTTAGCAATCATTAATCTTCATAACAATTTGTAGACAATAATTTATCAGTATAAAATATACCTAATCTTGTGAAATTTTTATTCGGAGGAAGGATAGTATTTATTGAAGGATAATATTTATTGTAGTTTAATATTTTTATCCAATTTTCTATTACAATTATTGATAGATTAAATAATAGCAACTTAGCAGCTCCTATCAGCATCGTTTCCAGCCCGAAGCCTTAACCCCTCGGCCACAACATCACCGCGCGCGCGTCCTGCGTCTTGCGTCGCGGCAACCACTGCGCACTCGGTGTCGCTCGCCTATTCCGTCTTTGTACAGGGGCCTAATCGCGCTAATTTTCAACGATAAAACCAAAGCTAAATCGTTACCGTTTCAGTTTCGTTTACAGAAAAATACTCGCTTTAGTTTTGTTAAAATTGTTGAATACTCTGCCTAAGGAGTCTAGGATTACAATCTGGGACAATTATGAAGCTAAACCAAAGATATTTAGGTAAATATAACCTAAATGACAACGTACCGTTTTTGGTTTTATCGTTCAGAATTACCGCGATTGGGCTCCTGGCCTCTTTGATAGTCTGTATTCACCAGAGCCGCATCCATCTGCGCCCTATTCTCTTACTACGCCACAAACTGACGAGGCCGTTTTCTGAATGTTGAAAGAAATTATTAAACTCATTAAACTCAGAAAAACTATGCTGAAAGTAGATGAAAAGTACGTCCACTGCGCGCTCGGTGTCGGTAGAGCCTTTCGTTGGCGAGACCACAGAATAGATAATAGTACTAGCGTACAGAAGTTGCACTCCGCAAAATCGTTTAAATAAATTGCGACTCTTGCTCCGACACAATAAAGTACAATTCAGGTCGCACAGCGCTCCCTTCGCTTCAAAACATTCACTTAGTAGTTGCCTCTCTTTCTATCGCGTAGGTCTTATCTTTTCTGGTGTATGAAATTTGTCCGCTGAGTCGCCGAGCGCTTCAGACTCGCGCGCGGAGTGACACTGCCGAGACGCAAGACGCAGGACGCGCGCGCGTTGATGTCGTTACCGAGGCGTAATGATCGCGCTGTAAGCCTAAATGGCATCTGTATTCGCAATCAATATGATTTCTCTGGCCGTTTAACAGCTGGCCTGGGGACGGCGATTATTCAGCCCAATGTGGGCGTGGGCACAGGAGTTCATATCGGACAGAGGTAAAATACACTATTGATAGAACTGTAATCTATCGAATCTATAATACCTGCAACGCTATATTGCTACGCTACGGTACGCTAATTCTGAACGATAAAGCCAAAACCTTGACGTTGTAATTTAGGCAATATTTACCCAAAAAATCTTTGGTTTTGCTTTAAAATTCTCATTAAAATTGTAAAAGATTAGCACCGTAGACTCCCTTCCTTTTTGCGTTCGTAGCATAATTTGTCAGTGCATTAGGCCGGTATCCCAAGGTGCGTTCGGGTTCGAGTGTACCGTCTGACGGCAGCTATATGTCATTAATTATCGGTAACGATTTAGTTTTGTTTTCATCGTTGGTTAGCTCTGTTGGGCTCCTGCTTCCAATAAGCCCACGTCCACGTGACTCAAGCATCTTGCCAACCGCCCCCACTACCCGCACTTCTCTATGGTGGATGATCCCGGGTGAAATGCGCTTCCACCTTGGCCTTATCGTCACTTAACATCAGGTGAGATGAAAGCCAAGCACTGACCCGAAGTGACTAAGAAATGTTTTAATATTTTTTTTCAGTGAACGAATATAGGTACTTATGACTTCCAGTTTAGGACTCTTTCTCTCTGTTTCACTATTTACAACTGTGACTGGAGGATGGCCAGGCAAATACATAAATAACGAAAGGATAAGCCCACCGAAGACTGGAAGGAGCGAGCCATTTGCATCGCAAAACGATCGACAACAGTGCATCTAGCAATTTTGGGGCGTTTTGTAGTCATCACTTACTGAGGTTTCTTAGGTATTTTATCGGTGGTTTAACTTTATAGGAGGGGTCCACATTATCTGGTTTAATAAAAAAAATATTTAAAAAAACCTCAGAAACCAGCCATTAGTTGCATTAAATTTATGCATTGCAAGTCAATAATTATGCAAAATGCAAGCAATTCAGTTAATTGAAACTCGGTAATTAAATGCACAAATCACGGTTGAATGGCCAAAATCGTCGAATTTCCATTTAAATATTTTTATTATAGAGATGGTTGGGTAATTGTTTTTGAATATTGTTACAAAGTAGGGTAGAGTTGATATTGGGTATTAATTTGGTTGCGTTTATTTTGCAATAGATATTGATTTGTTAGGAACATGGATACTTATTTCAAAATTAAGTGCTTTTTTTGTTCACTAAGCCCTTTTTAAGGTATATCAAGCCTCTACTAGAATGTGTTGTTCGATATTAAATTCTCATTTTTAAATTTGAGATTTTTGCATTCACAACCACCTACCAGCTATTTAAATTAAAAAAATAAGTTATAATAATACAATACTAAATAATATACTAGAAAAAATACGACTCGCACCAGATCAATACTCAGACGGGAATCGAACCCGCGACCTTTAGGATATCCGGTCCAATGCTCTGACCGCTGAGCTACCGAGTCACTAGTGACATCGTCGAATTTCTTCTAGTATATCCTACTCTTACGCTGCAAGCCAGCGTTGTTTCACTAATGTGAGGAATTACCTCGACATTCAATTGAAATATCTTTCCAGATATTTTACAATGGATTAAGATGAAATAGCTATATAATTTTTAAATTTGAGATTTTTGCATTCACAATGCTAATTTTATACAATACTAAATAATATACTAGAAAAAATACGACTCGCACCAGATCAATACTCAGACGGGAATCGAACCCGCGACCTTTGGATATCCGGTCCAATGCTCTGACCGCTGAGCTACCGAGTCACTAGTGACATCGTCGAATTTCTTCTAGTATATCCTTCTCTTACGCTGCAAGCCAGCGTTATTTCACCAATGTGAGGAATTACCTCGACATTCAATTGAAATATCTTTCCAGATATTCGATTCCCTTCTGAGTATTGATCTGGTGCGAGTCGTATTTTTTCTAGTATATTATTTAGTATTGTATTAAATTCTCAATTTAATATTCGACAAATTAATATTAATTAATCAAAACTTTTCATCTTACTTTTCGGCATAGCTTTTCTGATTCAGCAATTTTCTTCAACATTCCGATGAAAAAGGCCTCGTCAGTAGGTGACGTAAGACAATAGGGCGCAGATGGGCGCGACTCTGATGAATACAGACAAACAAAGCCGCCTATAAAATAGGCAAATGAGATTGCGCCTGAGTTTCAGTCATATTCTAGTGGATGTACGGAATTTTGTACTTGATTTACTCGTCTTTAAGCAAATGAACTAGACTACACAAGGATTTCATTTCTTATTTCTAAAACTTGAAATCGTTAGTTTTAATCGTTGTTCAGTACTTTAAATATTTGTGCCCAAACTTGTATAAAATGTCTATGGTATGTCTATAGTAAACTAATGAATGTCAAAAATTCGGCTGACTTCATAAACTGCGGAGAGTGAATGATATTAAGATACTCTAACATCATACTCGTAATAATTGAATTTTGATGAATTTTGTAAAGAGATAAACTTATTGAACTTTATAGATGAACACATATACACTTTCACACCAAAAATTACCGTGGAAAACAAAACTCTACGCGGGTGAAGACGCGGAAAACACTTAATTATTTCATAACTCAATTACACTAATGTTTGATTGACTGTTAGAGTCATGAAATCTAAGAAGTCATTGGTTAGAGTACTCATATCGTTTGCATTCAATAACTCAGTCTTGGATCTGCGTAACTTTATGGAACTTAAGCTTAGTTTTAGTATGGTTTAGTGTTTTAGACGTCCCGTTCATCACCCAAGTTATTATTAACTTAACTCAGGTCCTGTGTGTGACTTTTGATAATTACAAGGTGATAATCCTGGCAAACGTATGTTTATAGGTACCATATTTCATTAGGGAAAGTTTGTATCAGGTTCGATTACTAAAGATTAAAATAAAAGTAAACGTTTATTAGCAGGTATCAATATTATTTTCACTTGTGATATTTTTGACACAAAGTTTAACGCTAGGCTGTGAAACACACAGTAATGTTAGTGTTACTTTAGCACAATATTTTTAACTAAGTCTGACGCCATAACAACAATTTAAAAATTGTTGTGTTCCGGCAGTTAGAGGTAAAATAGCCAGTTCCTCAGTGATGAGGATTCCGGGTATAGTGCGCCTTATCGTCACTTAACATCGGGTGTTCAGGTGAGGCGAAGGACAAACACTATCCCGTTGTGCATAAAAGAACTAAAATGATGATCTATGAGAATTGTGGATTTCGATCTCCTAGTAACATACTCGCTAGACATTACGTGTGCGAAAAATTACATCCAAAACCGTTATTAAACTTATTCAATACTAACGTATAATCTACTTTATTAGTCACATATTAAGTTCCAAAATGTAATTCTGATAATTTGGTATATCAAAGTATTTGTATTTAATTATTTCAAATTAATTGTGATGACTTGCATCGGTAATGTTTCACGGCCGATTTGAAGAGTCCGTTTTTGCGATGTAGTTACATGGCAAGTGTGTTGTTTTTTTTTTGTTGGATTGTCGTCGAGATAACAAGACACGAGAATTATGCAACCGTTATATTAACCGGCGGGATGGTTGTTGACACGGTGCGTCATGCAGGGGAATGATTTACTTGGTAATTTGCTTTCATTCTTGTATGGAAGTTTAGACGTAGTTTTCGTGGTAGACGTAAGAATAAAAGTATCAAATTACCTGTAAGAATCTTAAGTAGAAAAACCGATCTTCTTCTTATCCGGTAAAATCCAGTGAAGGTAGCAAATTATTTATTTTAACCTCTAGATAATGTATAAGTAACGAACTGTTTTTGGAGACCCTCTATGCAAGAATTTCGTTTCGCCGTCGAATAATGTAATCTTTATTCAAATAGCAAAGCATTTAAAGCAATTTAATGTGATATTTACGTGACAAAAGTGTAACAAAACCAACAGACGAGCGAATCAAAAGCGTTAAATCGGACGAATCCATATCCGAAATTGTATCGAATATTGAATATCAAAGAGATAGGTACTTTTTATCACTTCCGAGTCTAAGAAACGTGAATATCCGATTCATCGTAAAAGTCTGTGTTAAATTTTGTATCAGATTCGTCGGCCGGTATCCTTCAGGATAGAGGGGCCCCAAATAAAAAGCTGAGTGTCCCGTTTCTGTCCCTATAACAGAATTGGGACGCAAGTAACTCGGGAAATTTCGTTTGCGAACGAAATATTAAATTAGCGTTTTCAATATAAATAGTACACGATATTGGAAACCTTTTAAGTTTCAATAAATTTTATTTGCGAAAGCGATCGTGTTTAATGTACAGAATTGAGTAAAACTTGATTAATTACATGAAAATCATTTTATATTATGAAAATAGAAAAGTTAAAATATTTAATGAGGATAGGCAATCCTAACTATATATTTTTTTTATTTATTTATGACTGAAAAACATAGAAAAAAAATACAGTTATCTTTCGCCAAACTGCATAACAGTTTGTCGGCGAAAAATAAAACTATGCTCTAGTTCTTAACAAAAGACATACAATATAGGTGTTGGAGTTAATTTAAAGTAACATTAAACAGAGTGCATTTAGATTAGCTACTTATTAATATAAATCTGAGAAAGCTTTCTTCAAATATTTTTTTATAGAATAATAAGAAAATACCACTGCTTCATACCAATCCGAAATAGTCGAAACAAAATTATTAAGTCAACATTTTATTTAAGAATGATGCGAAAGTGACATTTTAGTCGTTCATTTTTAATGTTCATGCAAATAAAAGTTCTAAAAGAATGCATTTGAAAGTGTGGGTTAATGAATTTACTACACTTCTAAAATAATTAAGCTTTGCTGTTATCTGTTAAAAATTGTTTACAAAACTAATTAATGAATAAATAATTTACAGTAAAAAAAACAAATTTAATTTCGTAA
This sequence comes from Agriphila straminella, assembly GCA_950108535.1. Classification (NCBI taxonomy): domain Eukaryota; kingdom Metazoa; phylum Arthropoda; class Insecta; order Lepidoptera; family Crambidae; genus Agriphila; species Agriphila straminella. The sequence continues at coordinate 3,781,041 of OX467312.1, forward strand.
AAGTAAAGTTAACTATTACTGTTGGTACCTACGATTAACAGTAATAGCTTTACTTTTTACCGATATTCTGTTTGCAAATTATTTTCTAAAAATCATTCACAGCTTTATCATTTTCCTGTCAGAAAAAATTATACCTTCATTATCTTTAATGGTTAATTAACTTTTACAAGTCTCCAATTACAGCTTACAAAAAGTTAAAACTCTTACAAATATTTCGAATAATGTAAAAAACATTATTTACAACATAACTAAAGTTCCTCACAACGAAAATATTTTGACCGGTTCAATTAAGAGTATAAAAACAAGTAATGTAACCGATGCACTGAGTGCAATAAAACTTTATTGGTTTTGCAATTAAAGCCGCCCATACACGCTGATGCCATGCGACTTATAAATAAATGTCAAATGTCACAAATCAATCCTGCATGATTTATGTCATTCGATTATTTCTTTGAACCCCAATTATGAAATTTAACTAAAGAAGCATATAAGCTACGGATTTATGACTTTACGGAGTTTACGGATAAACATGGAACTTGCAGTTAAAATCAAAATGTCGTCTCTCTAGTGGTGCATAAATAACAACTTAAACAAATTATTTGTGAACAACTGAAACTGTATGAAAACTTTATTACGCACTTTATCTTGAATCAATTATAAAATGAAACAAATTATTATTGGTTTTCAGAATTTCTACCACCCACATACAGGTACCATCATGTCGTAATCTGCTTCTAGACATGAGTTCCTTTCAACGTTAGAGAGTTCCTTAATAAAACCTACAAAAGGGTAAGTTAAGTATATTCTAAAGGGTTAACAGCATGTCACCTCGATGTAGGCGTTGATAGGCGACGGTTACCGCTCACCGTCAAACAGACCGTTTGCTACTGTTGTAAACAACAATTTGTGTACAAGGGCTGGTATGTCGCAAATGCGGGCAGAGCCTTTGTAGATAAAGCGACTAACGCACGTGAGATGTGAGCGCATTACGGCCAAATACTCAAACGAATCTTAAAGTTAAGGCTACCTTAAATACATAAAAGTTGTCAGATTTGACAGAAACTCTATGAAACTGACAGCTTCCTTAAAGTTAAGATTTTAGCTAAGAAGCCTTTGAGTATTCGGCCGTTAGTGCGACAGAATGTCTGTGATTGTCTTATGTTTATGTCCTGACTACGTTAAGATTTATCTTCTATTTATAAATTCTTAAGGTGAATACCCCACCGAAAATGGCACCCTCAGAGGTTTTTATTTAATAAGTTGCTAATAGAAAAAGGTTTTAATCAAACTTTTCGTGAAATTTTTAGGCCTCATAGCCTAGTATTTTTAGAAGGTATCACATTTCCTCGTGCATGGTCATTCGTAGAAGTAGATAGTAAATGTGCCATAAACGGCCGCTTTTAACAGTTTTGCTATCTACTTCTAGAAGTGACTACGAGGGAATGTAATGATACCGTCTAAAAATACTAGACTATGGGTCCTGAAAATTCCTCGAGAAATTTTATTAAAATTGTGTATTAGAATTTCAATATTAAATAAAATTCACCGTGGCGCTTCTTTTGGTCAGAAAAACGACTTAATTATGAATTCTTATGAGAATATTTACTTTAAGAGTACAAAAATATGACTGCTCTAATCTAAAGGTTGTTATTGTCTCATGTCTTTAAAATATTTCTTTCAAAGCAATTTAAGAGGTTTTATAGTAACGTAAAGTTTTGTTTAAAATAATATTTTTTGGAGAAAATTTATGTAATGTGGCTGAGAAGTAAAAAACGCAACAAAAATAAGGTTTATTAACATTTTTTTTGTAAATGAGTACAAATGCTACTATTTCATGCACATTTTCTCTAGCTAAACGGTTTCACAATCTGAACCAGGGTCGCTGATGGGAGGAGTCACACGATAATAAGTAGGTATTATCAATTAAGACTTTGGTCGTCACACGTATGGCCAGCTTTACGAACAATTTGCCGAAACGGTACATTGAATCACGTTTTGAGGCGATTCAATTCAGACTTAATACGAAAGGGTCGGTGGTCGTTTTAAGCCGTTTTTGGCTCAACAATAATGGCGGCTCGTGCCGAGTCACCGCATTGTTATTCGGACAGTTTTAATTAACGTTGTAAGTAATTAGCCCTTTTGTTTTTACCTACTTTTTGATTATTTTTTACTCCAAAAAGGGCGAGAGCGGCCATTGTTTTTTATTGAAAGCTTTGTTGTCTACTAATTTAATACCGGACCGTATAACTGAGGCCCGGGAACGAAAGAATCAATAAAAAATAGAGTTTAAGCGAGTATAAACAATAAATAATAATAATAAAAAAAAAAAACATGAACTTCAAAGAATTTTAAGAAAAAAAAGTTTTGTAAATATTTTTTTCGATCTCTATGTAGAAATGATGACAATTTTGTTTATCTTAAATATTCCTTAATAATTAATTCAATCGCTCCGTGGGTAGGCAAGGCAAGATGGACCGACGATCTGGTGAAAGTCGCGGGAAGCCGCTGGATCGTTGTGGAGATGGAGATCCTTGGGGGAGGCCTATACCCAGCAGTGGGTGTCGTGCAGCTGATATGATGATGATGATGAATTTAATCAAAAACTCATTATTCTTGTTCCAACTGAGACAAGTGATAATTGATAATTGATACCCCACCGTCATCGTACAGGGAGTCCATTGCTTATCGGAACATCATCATCATCCTCTTTATAACATCCCATTGCAGTCCATTGCAGAAGACGTAGGCATTTATTGAAAATCGCAGTATTTGACCGTTTTCATCGGAAAACGCCGAGTTTCCTGATTGGTACAATCTTTCAAGTCGCGCCATAGGCCTTCAAGTCGCGAGTTGAATTTTATTGTTGATTAGTTTTCTTCTAGGCAAGCGCGTATATTATAGCGTAGCAGAGTGTTCAAGCTCTTGACTATATATCTACATACAAAAACGCTACTGCATATATTCTGACGTTTTATTTTAAGTAGGGTGAGTTGGGAAAAGATCCATAAGATTATTGATGAGATGAGCAGTGTTCTATTTAGTCTTGTAGAACAGTACACATTTATTAGAAATAAAACACTTTTTACGGATTACTTACAGCGCGTATATTGTCCCCAACTCACCATACAAATACTACTTTTACGACACCCGCTAAGTGTAAAGACTTTATGATTCTGTACCAGACGCCATATTTTTAATAATAATACCAGCATTCTGCATTCACTATATTCCCCAAAATTAGCACTACATATTCAAATCAGTTCACACAATTTCGCCGCTGACATTTTCAGTTCACGTTTCACCTATAGCTCACAAACTTATCATTCTTATTGATCAGTGAGTCTAAAAAGGTCAGATTGTATATGAAACACTTGCTTATGGGGTATTTACACGAGTCGACTTGGCAGGCAACTTGGCAGGCGACTTTAGTCAATTACCCCTTTTTACCAACAATCGCTTGTAAAATCGAATCGCCAGCTCATTGAAATTAGGTTTGTGATTAGATTTTACAAGCGATTGTCGATAAAAAGCGCTAATAGGCAATATGCATTTTTTTTAAAATCAAAATCAAAAGTATAATGCGTGAGAAAATCAAGTGTAATATTAAAACTTTTCTATTGTGTTTTTTTCGCGTGATATAGTTACTTGAAGTTAGCACGCATGAGCACCCGCCGAAAACGCTCTATACAAAACGGTGACGTCACATGTCACGTTTCAGGTGTGTTTCATTTCAGGCGCGTTTAATATGGAGTTAGCCAATAATCTTCAATTATCTCCCTAAATTTTGCATTTAAGTACATAAGTGTCATACAATATATTATTTCTTATACGATATTCTATCTGACTGTAAAGTGCATTATATCCTAAAATGAAAAAAAATCGTTATTTTCCCCTGATTTCATCGTGTGATAAAACTAAAATAATTCATTTTTTTATTTTTTTTTCTGTTCCATCATGTTTTTGTAAGTGTCCGCAGCGATCAAGCTCAAATTCATCAAAATCGGTGACTTATGCATATTCCCTATTGACTAAAGTTGTCTGCCAAGTCACCTGCCAAGTCGCTCCATGTAAATACCCCATTACTGATTTGTAGCAGAATACCTCTGAATACCCTAAAATGGTGACATAAAGAAACATCTGCAATTCATTTCATACTGGGATCATATTTGAGCTCTACTTATAGTGATTTCTCATTCTATGATTCATGAAACACTTGGCGTTTTTGAACGGCGTGCCTTTTTAGATCCCCTGTTCACGAATCTCAGCTTCCCATTTCTGAGTTTCCCATCTTATTTGGAAAGGAGATCATGCTCATGTTTATTTAGGATCCCGCAGATACATTTGCTATAGCGAAAGCATTCATAAATCTATTTATTTCACTTGTTATTCAGTTGTGAAATAGGTAAATTATACTTGCAATCCAGTTAAAATGATAATAGGGTCACGGCGGTAGCACAAACTTACTTTTCTGTGAAATGGGATTTGCTACTCTATAAGGTATGAAATTTGAAATACAATTTTGTGTGGTTTAATATTTTTTTCTTTCTGGAAAATTCTATATAATTTTAATTAAAAATTAAACATAATAAAATGTACTGTAAAAACAGATGAATTCCATTGCCGATGTCAATAAAACTTAGATTATACTAAAATTAAAATATTAACTTCTGTTATATTTTGTATGTGCATTATTATTATTATTAGCAATAAAACATATTGTATCAGACTAACCCTCGGATTCTGAGGTAACGATAAGTACCTACCTCAGAAACCGCGTATTGAGCAAATAATTTGAAAAATGTGATAGTGCGCGCAGCGCACAGTGGTATGAATATAGCATCATTTTACAGACTCAAATCGCATAAATGAACTAGTTTGCCTATCAGATGAGATCTAGTCGAATAGCATCATTTAATTTCACACCATTCTAGGAATACGCGTTTCCATTGCTCTTCAAAATCGCCTTATTTGAAACTAGACTCACATTATATCGACTTGTCGAAGGAAACATGTAAGTACTTAGAAGTTCTAATTATTTTTGTATTAGGTACCACACTACAGTCCACAATAGTAAAACGACTTATTAAGGTATATTTTAATTTATATATTATAACGAATAATAAAAGATACATATTGTGTCTTTTAATGAGATGAAAAGAAACGCTCAAAGCCGTTCAAATTTTTTGACCTACTTTGACACACTGGAATAAGGCAACTGCATTATTATCCAGTCATATTAATTAATTTAAGTAAAGCAAACATAATGAAACCAAATTATAATGTTACATCGTATGATTAATGAAAATCAAACAAAAGACGGCTCCCACTCGAAGAAAAAACGAAAAAAAATGGATCGCCGCAAGAGCAGCGGGCACGCGCGAGACGCAGATTAGACCGCGCCCGCGCACTCAACTGGAGTAAAACGGCATTTCACTTTCAACCGCGTACAGTTAGGTAGGTGCCCGTTGGCGAGCCGCACGCTTCTGCGACCATCGACAACGGTGCTGCCGTTCGATAATTAAAAAGTTGCTCTTTTTACTTTTTATTCAATATGGTATTATGGACGGTCGTTTTTATAGACCATGGAGCTTATTGTATTGTCTGCGTAATATAACTTTTTTAGAATAAAATAAATAATAACGATATATTAATGATGATCATTTGTTATTTAACGTATACCTTGGAGAGGGGAACAAAACATTTAAAATTATATTGTAAATGTTTTTTTAGATGTTATCATAATACACAATACTATTTTTATATAATACTAAATAATATACTAGAAAAAATTCGACTCGTCACCAGATCATTTTCTCAGGCGGGATGCGGGAATCGACTCGGTGGCTTAGTTTTTTTTAATTTAAGAAAACAAGGTAAAATTATATCAAAGGAGGTTGGTATATATGATGTTATCATTATTATTTAAATATATATTACGGTTGAATACATTATCTTGTCTTTGTCCACTCTCTTGAGAAATAGCATTCTTACTCTCTCCCCCCTCCTCCACAACCCACATACACTAACACTCGCACACGCGCACATACACACACCCACGCACATACACACACACACACTCTCACACACACACACATACACACACACACGATACCAATTGGGATACCTGCTCTGCAACCCCCAACTTCTTAAATATTTAAGTATTACACTTTTAGAAACCTATGTTCTTAGTTACCTATATTTTTACCTTGTTTTTGCTTTTGTAATTTGTAACTAAGCATCAATTAAAGAGTTTTTCTTATTTTAACAATAAATAGATACTGTCACCTCATAAACCTAAGGTTAACTGCGGGTGGGGCCTAGTTACATGTAGCTCAGGTTCCTCTGGAACCTATTTTGGGGACTAGTCTCTTCCTTTAAGTTATAAAACTTTATCCTAAGCTACTTAATGTAAAAGAGAAAATAAATGCTTTTATTATTTATTATTTATTTATATTATAAGAGAACTGTTACAATAATACAATTTTTCGTGTTAAATTAAGATTAAATTGTTCTCGAAAACAAGTTTTCTCACGCTATCAGCTTCAGACATCTTGTAAAACAAATTGCGCTATTGTGGTTTATTCACATTATAATGTTTTAGAATTTATTACATTATGGTGACAAGTAAATTGAGAGATCTAAGTACAATCTAAAATTATTGTAAAAATATTAATAAATACTTGTGGTGGATTGAGGTGTATGATATTACTTACTCGTTTAAAACTCTGATACCTCCAGAAAAAATAGCAGAATTTAAAATATTCTAATAGCAAGAAAGCATTTTTTTTTATTAAAACAAAGTATTCTAAAAAAATTTACATAATAATAATAAAGCAACAATTTTAGACTTATAAACATAAGAATTCGTGCCCTAGTAATAATATGTACTCTTCGTTTTTTTTATTTATTTTAGCCGCTGTTTATATAGTCACAGTATGAATTAAATGCTTGAGTTGTTCAGTATTATTAATGTATTTTATTTGTTTCCTGTTCGCGTTCGATTTAGAATAGAATAGAATAGATTCGCATTAAATTGGGTTTACATAAGGTGTTCGTAGATCAATTTAAAGTATCTTATACCTATTTAGCCATTACAATGACATGCAAAAAAAGAAATATTATTTTTCAAGGTACAATTTTCCACATTATTTTTGTAGTAACTAAAATATTATATTAAATTCATCAATAATAACTAATTTCAATGTCAAATTCAATTTAAAATCAAATATAATTATTAAAATTGAAATAAAATATGTCAAATAGCACACAACTCACATTTACATTCAAATTAAATATTAAATATATAGGTAACATTTCATGTCAATCCATGCACAAAGTTAATTACCACACAGAAATTAATACATTAATTGCGGTATTTCAAAAACTCGTCGATACTATAGAATGTATTTTCTATCAACCAATTTCGTAGTGCTTTTTTGAAGTTATTAAAAGGGAGTTGTTTTATATCCTCCGGTATTTTGTTGAATATTTTAATTGCCATTGCTGGTGCGTTAGATTGGAAACGATTTGTTTTTGGTATCGTGCTTTGTACTAATTTATCAGGAAGTCTAAGGCTTCTATTTGTGGTGTCTTTTGCCTTTGTAAACATATGGATGTGTTGTTTTACAAATACGCCTATTTCCAATATATATAAACAGACCAATGGTAATATGTTAAGTTGTTTGAAGTAGGGTCGGCAGGAGACATCCGAAGCGATATTGCAAATGGAACGTATACATCTCTTTTGGGATTTAAATGTTTTGTCTACTTGTGTTCCATTACTCCATATTAAGAGTCCATATTTTACAAATATTTCATCTTTTCTTTGCTTACAAATATTTCATTTAAATGACCTCATTAGTATATACGGTACATACAATCTTATAAATATATTTGTAATATTAAACGAGATAAAGTTACACGAATATTGGGTTGCAAAATTTACATTTTACAGTGCCAAAGAACAATGTACCTCATTGTGTAATAAGATTTGTATCATTTGTTATAATAACAAAGTCACAAAATGTCTACTTTATATGTCGTAATTCTAAAACTATTGTTAGAACTTTAGAGTTGTGCCTCGTTTTGTAATATTTATCAATTTGGAATAAAACAACCACTGTGCGATCTGCCTCCTACGATCTGTCGAAGTGAAAATACATTATAGTGCCTTGGCTTTGAATTACCATTATATCAAATAAAAGACAGTACAAAAGATAGAGTAACTTAATTCATAACATCATAATTGGCTATTTTAGTCACCCGTGACGGTCGACTTTGCAGTCGCTTGTAAAATTGAATCGCAGGTGACATCGGTGACGGGCGTCGTCAAACCTTTCAAACATATTCATGTAATGGAGTGACAAAAATGTGATTTGCTTTATGTATATTTTACAGTTTCAAAATAATCAAAAAACTCACAGTAAAAAAATCGCTGTTCTGTGGAAAAACTAGATGTCATAGGATGAACACAATATGGAACAACAGCTCATTTTCCCTTACCAAGAGAAAAAAAAAAGCGAAAATATTTCATAGCATTGAAACATGATATCCTCAGTAACGATTGAAGGTGTAGGTAACGTGGGAATGGGGGCTACAATATCGTATGTGTATTGGGGCTGAACCGAACAAATTGTGAATACATAATATAAAACCACATATAAATAATTCAAACACCTGCTACTGCCACCGGATAAACTCCACGTAACTAGTTATATCACAAACAAAATCCGAGTTGAGATCTGTCGCTTGTTTTGGAATGCAAATAACTTGAAGTATTTTAGTAAACTCGTATTCAACGATACATTTGCAGATGATACTGCGCTTGTGTTTGACGGCATGGATTGGGAGGCGACTAGGACAAATGCTGAAAGTGGCTTAGAAATAATAATGCAGTGGCTTCAGACAAATAAATTATCACTTAACACGTCCAAAACCAAGTATATCACTTTTGGTGTAACTAATAAAAACATTCCTGATGACAATTTCCAACTTGTGGCACACACTTGTGATCGATCAATATCTATTCCTATATGCCACTGTGTTATTTTGGAGAGAGTGAGCTCAATTAGATACCTTGGCGTAATTCTGGATCACACCTTTAATTGGAAGTTGCATATTCAAATGACAGCGGACAGATGCCGTAAATTAATTTTTATTTTTAAAAATTTGCGCCATGTTGCTGATGGTAACTTAATTAAAATAATATATTACGCCTTAGCTCAATCCATTATATCTTACTGCATAAGAGCGTGGGGAAGTGCTAGCAAAAGTCACATTATTCGGGTAGAAAGAGCCCAGCGTGCATTGCTTAAAGTTATGACATTTAAGCCCTTTACGTTTCCTACAAATAGCCTTTACGCCCTTTGCGATGTATTAACTGTGAGGAAGTTGTTTATTGTTGAAACCATACTAACTCAACATAAGAAACTTACCTTTAATAAAAACCAGCTACTGAATCGCAGGTATTACCAAGTGTGTCCAACCCTTTCTTATTCATTATCATTCATGCACAAATTCCAGTGCTTTTTAGGCCCTTTCTTATATAATAAAATTAATAAAATAATTCATATATACCCATTAAATACATTCGACTGTAAAACTAAATTAACAGGTTGGCTAAAACCTAAAGGTTATGAAGATATAGAAGATTTATTTACCATAATGAAATAGAAATAGTCGTACTTAGTTATAAATTTCCGTACAAAGTACATTTGCACGTTAAAATGTAATAAAATGCTGAGTTTGTTAAAATATTATGTTCTTAGGCTCATCTCATAAGTTAGAAAAAAAACCTGTTTTCATTTTTCATTTTTTTTTTTCACATAATAATTATTAAGTATGTAGTCATTAGAATAATTAAATGTGTACTAATGGAACAATTGGGAGAAATTGATAGCTAAAATACAGGCTCGGCCTAGTTTGGCTATCAATAATTTGCAAATTGTGTGCACATAATAATGTTCATTATGCATTATCTGCAGGTAAAATCTTAAGAAATTTTATGTTCCTAGTTTTAGTAGTCACTGCTGTATACTGAGGGCCTATTGCGTGATGACATCGCGGTGAGCGTGCGATGTTCGTTCCACTCCGTGGCACTATTAACTCACAAATAAGGTTCAATATCAAGTAAATTTGGCGACGAATTGCGTCCGACTATCGTGGTTCTTTTTGTAATAGGCCCTCTGCCCAATATTTAAGATCTACCCACAGTTATTTTATTATATTTACCTAACTTTGTTGTGTAATTATTGGTGTCAATAAAAACAATATTATATTATATTATTATATTATTTGATTGAATCAGGCGTCACTTGGCGGAAGTCCCAAACCATTTTGAAAAAAGAAATATATGTAGCTTACTCCCGCAAACAATATGTGCGCCCGCCCGCCCGCAAAAATATGCACATGCACACCACAAAATATCAGTGCACAATACCTGCATTTAGCAAGACAGCAACACACATTGCACCACTTACTTACTTACTTAGGAGTACATTCAAGTTATTTTGAAAAAATAAATATATTACTTATTCACGTCTTAAGAAGATTTAAAGGCAAGAAACAGCTACGAGTAAAAAGTTATTTAAACCATTTATTATAATGACGACTTTGTTAATTGTTATTTGTTTAAAATTGTAGGTAACTGATTATTTTACTTTGCCCTTATTTTGTTTAACATCGTTTCTTTGTTTTTTTTTAATAGAATCACGTAGAACAGAATTAAAGATAGGTAGTATAGTCAAGTCACTATCCACCTAAATCTTTTTGAAAATTCATTAACGATGTTACAACACGATTGACATATTTTGACCATGGCAAAATTGCCCAAAAATTTTCCATTTTTTTCAAATACATTACTAAAGACTCTTATATAACCTACAAGTTCTTTTACTCAACATATAAAGACACGTTTAACCTAATTTGTCGTCATGTATAAATCACTTATATGACGTGATTAAGCTCCCTCCGTTCGTTTCACTTTTATAGCGACATTAAAAGATGGCTGACGTTTTATCGCTGCGATAAACGTGGCAGATCAAAGCAAACTGTTACGGCTAACGCTGAAATAGGTTATCGGTTAATACTAATGGAGAAGTAACTCGTATTCAACGAATAACCTGCAAAAACTTCATCGTTTTCCTGAAGTTTTGTATAACGTATAAGATGAAGCTGTTTAAATTCTTTGTATTTTTAAATTAACCAAAAAAGTGGAATTTCTGTAAGTCGATGCATATGGAGTGCCGTTTGATACTATAGGGTGTAATGTATGTATTTAATGCCCATGGCGTTTCTCTTAATAATTACGTAATAGTATCTTGAGCATTATTTGTAAAAAAAAAGAATTGAAGCTAAATAAACCAACGAGGACAACTCCGCTAAAACTAACTTTGCCATTTTTTTTTTCTGATCACTTACAGTTCTAGCCTAACCTAACCTATATTCTCTTTGTTACGTACCTTTTGGTTGTTATATATTAAAAAAATAGGTTAGATTAGGTTAAAACTGAGTGACCAGCAAAAAAAAACATTGTGGCAAAGTTACTTTTGGCGGAGTTGTCTTCTAAGCATTTTTGAAAAATATCGTAATAGTTATCAAAAATAAATAAAGTTATCAAATGCTTTCAAAAGATATATTTTTCAAAAGAAATATTTCTCAAACTGAAATCTTAATCATCGAATTTCTTAGACATTGCGTGTGATGACAGTATAATTACGAGATGCGTAGATTGTACTATGTACATACGTACGTGCGAAAGCAAACATAATATAAATCTTGAGATCCAGCGAAAAAGAACATTTATATTGCCAAAGATTTATCTACTTAAATAGCAATGAAAATTGTGATAGAAGAAAGCGTTTTACTCTCTAAACGGTTGTAATGCGTAAAAGTTAGTTTTTCACGCAGTTTTTAATGACTAATGTGTTATGTGAAAAACAGACATTCATATTACATTCGTTTCTCGCTATAAAGAGTAACGAGAAGAAGTTGAAATTGAAACACTGTAAAATGTTCTGAGTTTTATTTTCACAATAAAGTAATAATACATAAAGATTTAAAGTAAAAGTAGTAGAAGAAATTTAAAATAATTAATTAGACTACAAAAGTATATAATACCTAATGAAAAAAATAGAATTAATTTGGTTAGGTTAGGACTAACAAAACAAAACTAAACTGCGGCTGAGTTTTAATAGCCACCTAGCCAGACTATTGAATTTGTTTGTTGAAGGTATATTTGAAGCGAGAAAAACTCTTCATAATTAATGTTTTTGATTGAGGGTAAGCGTCATGAGCATTTACCTTTTTTTAACAAAAGCCTCGAATGGTGATTAAACAAACACCTATGTCTTGAAATTAGACAAAACACGTTCAGTTAATTTAAAGTGTGTAAAAAAAGTTTTATTAACAGAAGTTTTACATAAACGGTGCGTGATTATGAAAGTCATGATATTTCTACTGGTGCAAGGTTTTTTTTTTACTTTGGTATAGAAGCCGTTTACATTCCAGCTGCTAAACCTTTTTCCTAAGACTATACGACATTTGAAAAGAGAAGTACTCATCGTAATTGTGTTTACGTCATAAGTAAACCTAGCCTCGTTTGAGCCTCGCCCTAGCCTCGAGAGGCTATTAGCCTAAAAGCTCGCCTGTAAAATGTTTCCCGAGGCTTGGATTGTGCACTAAGAGACAAGAGACTCAATGGTGATTATAAAAGTAACTATGAGGTGAAAATTAAAAAATACTTGTGTTCTTTTTGAACAAGATTTTCTGAAACGCGTATGTCCATTGAAATCAGCCATATAGTAATTTTACTGTAAACTCTATGTATGTATTCTAAATGCATGTGTTCTTTGTTTTGTTTAATTAAACCAATTAGTCCTAGAATAAAAAATATAATTCCGTGCAAAACAAACAACAAAATTACTAGCTGGAAAATAATAATTAAGGACACCAACTTTGGAGACAAAGGCAAATATAATTATAAAACAAAAATGGTTTCTTACCATCACTCATAATAGAATCTCCCAATTAAAATTGATTCTTAACTGTTTGATTTAGCTGCATGGATTATTACCGTTTCAGAGAACATTTAGTGAAATTTTCCACTTGAAATAATCCACTTAGAATCTCTCATTTAACATAGAACTGAATTTACTAAGCCGAGTAATTCGAGTCAAGGCGTTACTTGATTATATTTAGTAATTACACATTACAATCCACTTACAAAATTAACGCCATCAAAGTCTTTGTTACAGCTGATATTCAAATGAAATACGTCATGCGATGATCATTATTACATACAGTAGAACAAACATAACAAATAGGTATAACATAAAACATTGAGAAACACATTGACAAAGAACTTATTAAGTAATAAAAAAATACTATTACAGAATTTACAGCCACTTGATGACTACGGTCTAACCAAGGCTGGCCTTTTCGGGTGAAAAATATTTTCCAGGTGGGCAATTTTTTTAAACTATCGTGGCGCGCGCAGTGGCTGGGGCAAATTCAAATGCCTTGACGGGCAGGCTTGAACTCTATAAGTATAAAATAATATAAGTAGCTTGACTACGATTCAATGACTGATCCATCATTGCATAATTCAAACCACTAGCTAGTCAAATTAGACTGAAACTCGTTGGGTTTTTGTCGATTCGGCTCACGAAACGAATATCGTACAAGAACTCTTTTTGAAGTTGTAGTCGTAGTTTTTCGCCCCAAGGGTCGGAAACGGGAAAAGGTAAAATTTCACGGGTACTGAAAACCCACGCAGGCGAAGTCACGGCCGGAAGCTAGTGAAATTATAAAAAAACAGTCAGCTTTCAGCATCATTGATTCGACCAGGTGTCGACCTCAAAAACTTAGAGGTAGTTTGGAGATAACCAAAGCATAAGTACATTGTTTACTGTTTATATTTGTACTATGTATGTCTTCAGTATTCAATTAAGACATTCCTTTCTCTTGTGGTTTTAGAAGAACACCAGCATCAAATATAATAAACAGCTTTGTTAATTCAATAAACTCGAAAATTATGTCGAAACAGATCTTGTTAGCTGTCATATTTCGAATATTAATGTTTAATGATGCTATGTTTTTCGCGTCGGAAATTAAAAGGAATGTTTATGAGCTATGTTTATTATTTTTTTATGAATGATGGCAGTTAATTTATTAACTTATTTGCACTATAGGTTTTACGATCAGTTCACATATTTTACATTATATGAATCTGTATGATAATGATTTTACATAATTAAGTATACATATTTTTTTTTTCAATTTTGAGATTTTTGCATTCAATGCTATTTTTACACAATACTAAATAATATACTAGAAAAAATACGACTCGCACCAGATCAATACTCAGACGTAGTCGTATTTTTTCTAGTATATTATTTAGTATTGTGTAAAAATAGCATTGTGAATGCAAAAATCTCATAAATATACTGCTATTTTATCTTAATCGATTGCCAAATATCTGGAAAGATATTTCAATTGAATGTCGAGGTAATTCCTCACATTGGTGAAATAACGCTGGCTTGCAGCGTAAGAGTAGGATATACTAAATTCGGCGATGTCACTAGTGACTCGGTAGCTCAGCGGTCAGAGCATTGGACCGGATATCCAAAGGTCGCGGGTTCGATTCCCGTCTGAGTATTGATCTGGTGCGTGTCGTATTTTTTCTAGTATATTATTTAGTATTGTATACATAATTAAATATTGCACATTTAGTGACGTGAGGAACACATTATGTGGACAACCGAGCTCTTGTTCTGAATCTCCTGCGGGTTTTGAAGATCAGGCAGGCTAAAAAGAAAATAGCTGCCTCTTAGCATTACCACCGAAACTCATTATGATATAGCTATTTATCACAACAGTGCTGCCAGATGGGGTTTTTACCCCATTTTGGGGAAACATTTAAATGGGGCAGGAATCGGTGCGAAATGACCTCAGCTCAAACAATATTATTTCGAGATGACAACCTGAATAGAATGAAGTGGAGAAGAAACATATGGAATGCTGATGCTACCATCATCGGTATTGCACAAGAGTAAAAAAAGAGAGACAGACAAAAAAATATGTCCATGGTGACCACGGCAGCTGCAAAGGTGCCAAAACTTCGAGAAAATCAAAGATCAAACCAATTACCAACTAATTACCAAAGTACTTTCAATAAAACCGCGCTAGTATCCGTTAAAAAGTGATTTATTTCATGTCCAGTAAGCGCGTAAGCTTGAGAGGTGAATAATTAAGTTACCTACCTAAGACTTAAAATTAGAAGAGCTGTTTAATTCTAAATAGAAAATAACTTTATCGAGATAGATTTTCCAGCAATACGCTGCCAAAAACCAAAACAAGCATTTACAAAATGTATTTTTCTTTCCCTATTTGTTTTTCCTTGTTAATCCCCTAAATGGATCACCGAGATTGAAGGGTACTTTCATTGGCAGGTTTCAGAAAGTAATTGAGGTTAGGCTATTGGAAATATTTGGGGTTCCGTGTATTGTAAAAATTATACTGGCAAAACTCTGTATTTTTACAATTATTATTTCAGTTTGGACTCAAACTAAACTGATGATGTATACTCTAGAGAATAGATAGCTGATAGGTTTTATTTAGCGAAAAAGTATGCCTATCGTTCTCCTTATATACATGCAATGCAGGTATATAAAGTTTCCGATCTGGCTGGATACGGATACGGATATGAAATTATTTCGGATTATCCGTTAGTTTCGGTAACGGATTTAGATAATGTAGGTATTATATAAAAAAATAAGAATTTGTAAATGTAAAACTATAATGTGCAGTACGGCCATGCAGAAAAATCTGTCGTAACGTGTCTCATTTAAACTTTACCTCTACCTATTCGAAATTATCCAAAAAAATTTATATCAGATTCGGTTACGGTTACTGACAGATTTTTATTTCGGATCCAACCAATAGTTTCGGTTACGGTGCTTCTTAACATCCTGCTAATGATGGTTCGGTCAAAATATGTATGGTCACATATTTTTATGATTCTGGGATACTCGCCCTCATAAGCAGCTGAAAACTTTGTCACACCAACTATACTATACTTGCTTCAGTAAGTACAAAGTTATTGGTGCAACATGGTTCTTAAATCTACTTCTTAGACCGACCGTACCACACATACTATTTATTTGTCATGTTACGGAACCTTTACCCAAAACCCAACTCGCACTTGCTAGCTTTTTAAACCATCTATGGTATCAATAACAAGTAATGGTTAAACCAATAAACTGTCAAGTAAAGCAATTACATTAAAACCATTAAACAATTTACATAATTCGTTGGGAGTCGTCATCCATCATCATTAAGACGGATGGCACTTAAAAAGGCCCCGGGCCCTTGAAAGTTGTATGACCCAGTTCATCGATACCCATGTCTGTATATTGTGTAATTACTCGGATGTACTGAAGACCACACAGTAATCTTAACTCCTTTTGATAAAAATTTAAAAAGAAAACGTACTATTTCTGCATTTCACCGATACTATGACGACCGACAGGGTCGAATTCCAGTCTACTAAAGCGTATAGTATTCTTAAAGGGTCAAACGGCTTGCTTACTACCTTACAGGTAACAAGTTTCAAATCTCTGAAATTTTTGCAAGAAATCACCACACCATATTTTAACTGTCAATCTCCAAAGCATAGTTCTCTTGAAAAAATACAATCGCTCGACGCTGACAAATCGATAGTTTTCTTTTGCATATAACTTACCGACGCTACTAACCTTTCTTTGAATGCGTCAGCCATAATGTTCTAAAAAGCCTTCCACAAAAGGAAACCACACAACCGCGTTATAAACAGAAAACAAAAGAACCTTTTATTTTGAAAAAGCAGCAATTCTCTCGAACAATTTAATCTGTCTTAACCGAATGGTTGAAATAAAACAAATGGTGTTACCCAATCAGCAATAGAGAGCCACCCGATAAGACTGCCAGCCACAAATCCTGGAGACTTAAGTATAGACAATCTCATTTAGCGCTTTTTCACTTGTCCGCCTTTGTTAAGAATTGCGGTTGCGATCGTTAAGTATGTGAAGTTCGGTGAACATGGTATAATCAGTTGTAGAATCGCTGATGGTATGGATTCTATAACCATTTCTTCAAGACTCTATTTAACATCAGACCTCAGTGCATGGTCAGATTTCCAAAGATCGTGGGTTCGAGTCCCATGTATGGAGCTGGTGACGAGTCTATTTAATAAATTCCCTTTACAGGGGATCATCGAAGGGGATTTGTGTAATAAGCCGTCTATAGTAATTTATTATGTAACATAATCAAAGTCAAGACAAATAAAGAATGGCGCCTCTGATAAAAAAATGAGAAAAAACAAGATTAAATAAATATTAAAGGCAACATGTCATAATAACATGCAGTCGGAGGCATGCATAAAGAAAGTGACATTATGAATGATTTGATTTGAAGTAAATCTTTTCAGTTGACTTGTCTTTTTATGCAGGCGGGTTTTTTAATTTATTTTTTTATTTATCTCTTTTTAGTTATTATATATTACGGTCATGAAATACCTTTTTGAAATCCTTATTATATGCCCTATAATATGACACCCATATTGCAGTATTCTAAAAATATAATATATTCTAAAAGTATGGCACCGTACAGCCGCCATGTTGGTTTTTTTATTACGCCACCTTCTTAAGAACACTGACAAGACAAATCTAACGATATCTTAATCTTAGAAATCCGTTCAGCCGTTAGAAAGATATGAGGTAATAAAAAATATTACATACAAACATACTTACAAGATACGAGCGAAAAACATAACCCTTTCTTTGCAGTCGGGTAAAAACAGCATAGAGGTAGGATCTCTTCTGGGCTTTGCTTTTTGTAGATAGGCATATAAATCTACGAAGTAAATACAAAACCTTAAAAAAAACTATGCAGAACCATGCTGCAAAAGATCTGCTAAGAATTTGAATTCGTTTTCGGAACAATATTGTAAATGCTTGAGAATCTTTTGGCACGTCTGTCCATGTCCAGGCCATTACAAGAGAAGGTTGAACAGAATCCATTTTCCCTTTTTCACCTTAATGAACAGAACAATTGGCGAAAAACTTTACTAGAATGGAGCTAAGCTGTTCTGTCTGTAATTAATTCGGTCTACTTGGCTATAAAATTAATTTTCACGGCGTGTTCTCGTTTAAAAGCGAATACAAAATTGAATTCGTACTTTTTACTCAATTTGAATACCTACGTTGATACAAAATTTGTCACATAAATCCAATTTATTATGCGATTGTCTATATTTGCATACATAAATTATGTGTAAATATTTTATAACCGAATCGCTTTTACATAATTTCATTTATAAGTAGTTATGAATTTAGATCCTATATAAATATTTTTACTGTCCAAGCAACACTACTATCTTCAAGCTAATATAGCTATAATTTATAGCACTGATTACTTTACAAGAAGCCAAGATACATTAGCTAATGCAATTAATAATTTCGCTAAACGGTAACTAAACTATCAGGAACCCATTAAAAGGCTTAATCGGACCCTTACGATAACGGCCGAAGTAACTGGAGTAATAAATTTTACAATAAACTTCCTGAGTGCCATGTTAAATGCTATTAAGGTATTAGGAGAATTATATCTTCCTTATCTTAATTGTTTATTTTACTAATTTTATAATGAGGGCTTTTCAAAATGACAAAAAACTGTAGGCTTGATAGATGGCGTTGATAAAAATGTATGTTTCAATGTATTTTTTTACTAAGTTTCGAAGAGTACTTAGGTAGGCAGTCGGATGTAACCCTAAAATGTTTCTCTTTGGGCAGATGTTAGCCAGCGATATTTTACTTTCCTCTATGGTACAGGCTGTTTAATTTTAAAAGCCAATTTTGACAGTTCACTTTCCATCAACGCCATCTAGTGAGGCAAATAGTTCCTATTTTTATTTTTTAAATGTCACTTTGAAAAGCCCTCATTAGATAAATTATCTTTATTGAAAGTTAACCTTTTTGTTATGATTTTCAATTTTGAATCGAAAACTCCATGCGAGTTTACTGTTTATTTCTGTCGCTTTGACCATTTTACTTATTATCTAGTGGCTCTATAGACATCACGTTTGTGACATTTTTGATTTCTTTTCGAAATGGCTGAAATATGGCTATTTCCTATATCTCCGCCATTTTGAAAAAAATAAAAAAACTGACTCGACATCAGAATTCTATATATTATAGAACCTGCTCACAAAATGTTCACGACAATCGGTTGAGAAATGCGACTTGTAGAGGAGAACAAACGGACAGACGGACAGCTGGACCATTTTTGCCCATGTTGAAACGGAGGCGGTTTGAGCTCGCTCGGTCAAAAATAAACAATAGTGGCTTCAGAAACAAATTCTTTGACTGTACATTTCCGTATAACACTAAATTCACATGATTTAGTAAATCCGCGTAACATGGAATTGCGACCTTATCACCTGCAATAACGTATGTTGATTGAAATTTTGATTTCCTACATTGATCGTGCCCTAAGCCTTGGGAACGGTAAATCTGCGTTTGCGCTTCAGTCGAAGTGATATTTCGTGACTTTTGTAACGACTTACACTTATGGCTTATGGCGTAATTGCACCTTCTATGTATGAATTTCACCTGAAGTAAGATTATAATAATTCGTGAATGTAGGCCAAGCGTTATATGAGTATTACCCGAGATTTCCCTGTGTCTGTGTTTTTTTACTAAAAGGTAGTAAAACACAACATTATAACACCAAACTTTTTTAATTTATATACGCTCGTACAACGTCATGTTGAAAATCCTACAAACTTATGGTGGTAAAAATATAAAATAAAACAAAATGCTATAGAAAAGGAGACAAATTGGAAATTTGATAAATCTGGCTCTTTTAAATAATTTTGTTTATGCCTATCAGAGTATCTGCATACTCTATACAATTTAGGTGCCTGTTCTCATTAAATTATGACGCACATCAGTTTCTCCTTAAACGTTGTATGTGCCACTTAAAATCACGTAAACACACAATAAACATAATGCAATACGGGCCATTCGCACATTTCGGCCGCCATTTTGTTTTCGCTGACTTTCCACGATGTGAAAATGTTTGCACATCACGGAAATCCTACAATTACCTACGCTACGCCCTACAACTGCTTCACCATTATCGTCGAGTTTCATATGGAGTGGACGGAAGCGACAAGGAGCTTATGGTGCTAATTTACCATTATACCGTGGATTATGGCTGGATGCGCATTTTAGAGATTATTCCAAGTCATGTAGGGTAGGCGTGTTGACTCCATTATCTACATTTCTTAGCGGCATATAAACATCACTGAACTCAAAAATATTTTACAAATAAAACACTTTTTACGGATTACAGCGCGTTAATTTAGACGTTATTTTAAAATTACTTATTTAGTTTTGATTTGTTAGTTTTTATTATTTTAGTTAAAATAGCGGTACAACGACAAAAAAAAACTTCCAGGATATGCGATAGCATTCTAACCTACTAACTACAACCAATATATATAACATACACCTACGAGGCCATCATCTCAAATTATCAAAGGCACTATCAGGAAACAATCCACATAAACATTTCTTTAATAAATAGAGTAGTTGAAGCTTGGAACAAGTTGCCAGAAGAAGTGATATCTGCACAGAATACGAATCAGTTTAAGGTCGGTATTACAGAACGAGACTCAAGCCTTGATCTCTACTTAAAACTAGTTTTAAGTCGAGTATTAATTCTAGAACTGTGCTTGAGCAGAGATTCAACAAACTAAACTCAAACTCAGATCACGCTAATTTTAAAACAGTGTTTGAGTACTCGACTCAGATTAGCTTATTTTAGAACGATGCTTGACTGCGTAGGTTAGGTTTATGTTTTTATAAGTGTTGCCAGGGTTTTATTTCTCTTATAATAGTTAGGTTGAATTTAGGGGAAGGGGTGGATGGGAGGGAGAGAGGGGACCTCTCCCCACCAAAAGATTTTGCGCAGAAATGCATATTTTTTTGTTTTATTACATTTTGAAATTTTACTATACCTAACCTCAAAATGTATAAGAAAGACATCTAAGGGGGCAAGCGAAGAGAAAAGAATAGAGAAGAGAGGAAGGACTCACCCATCCCCCCTACAAAAGCTTAAAGGGGTATTAAAGATATTTTCTGTTGCCTGTTAAATATAAATATGAAATTTTTCTAACCTATCACATCACTTGACAAACTTAAGGGGGGGTGGGAGAGTCTCCCCTCTCGACTCTTAATCTTTTCTCCTCGCTCGCCTTCATAAATGTTTTTTTTTTTGTTTTTTCATACATTTTGAGGTTATATTTGGTAAAATTCAAAATTTAAAAAATAAATCGAAATGTTTTAATGACGGGCCTGGGGGTTCTCTCTCCCAAGCATCCGCTCCCATAAATTAGACCTTAACAAATGTAAATATGAGCCCAAATCAATGCTCAAGCGTGGTCTCGACCATATTTACGTAAACAGAGATCAAATTCTTTCTGAGCAGAGATTTTAGTTCTAAAATTATTCGAACATTGCTCGAGTATCGTTTTAAATTAACATGATCTGAGTTGAGTTTAGTTTGTTGAATTGATGAGGTCGAGTTCATCATATTCCTTTTTACGAAAAACTTATCGCAGTGACAAAACCTCCCATTATAATCTTCGCAATATTTCAATAATTCTAAGCACAAATACCTTATTTATTAAAACTAACGTGTAATTGGTCAATGCCACTCATAAAAATATATAAATCACATTGCGACGCAACATTTACTTTGCCTTATTATGCGTAAAATGAAACTCATTCTGCTAAAACCAAATTTCGTAATAGGAAACAGTCTATATCCATAGATACACGGAAATCTCTATTTAAGTAGAGATCAGCTGAGTCTCGACTCAAGCTTTGTTTTGGAATCAACAGGGTACAACAACAACAGACTAGATTCAGTAATTAAGTAGAGATCAGGTGATTAGAGTTCAAGCAGTGCTTGAGTCTCGTTCTATAATACGGGCCTAAGAATAGATTGGACAAATATTTAAAAACCAATGATAGATAAACTCGACTCATGATATAACTGGATACAGGCTCTTATCAGTTGTCTCAACTGCTTGCCTGTCAATTAATAATAATAAATTTTCATAAGTACTTACCTGTACACATTTTCTCATCTGCCACCTTGTGATTGTGAGGTTAGGTTCCGTGCATCTGGAGCTTAATCTATAGGCACTTACGTAACGTTGGCTAAACAAAAATCAACAAATCGATAAAAAAGATCGTATGTAAACTTTAAGATAAAAGAATCAATGCATTTGCTAAATACTGTTCGGAAATGTAAGTAATTATAAAATTGTGGTTTGTCATAATTTATTGAAAACTGCAAAGTGTCAATGCATTAAGCTAAAGTTGTAAACATTTTAAGTTAAAGTAGAGCATATTAGAGAAAGTACAACGCAAGTTCTTGCGTTATGTTGACTTTAAGATCTGTCGTGCTCGTCGGTCATACACACATCTTCTGGGCAAATATAATGTACTTAGCCTGGAGCACAGACGCACACTTCTCAGTGCTATGACACTATATGGCATTTGTAACAATAAGCTTGATTGTACTGAGCTGAGCAACAAATTGTGTTACGTTGTGCCTTATACATCACATCCTCGCGCTGTACGCGTAAATCGCGTGTTCTACACACCGCGGTGCCGTACACAAGCCGGTAAGCGCGCGCCCTTACATCGCTTGGCTCACATGTACGACTCATCCTTTCCTGATATTGACATTTTTGCACACAGTCCTCAAAAATTTAAACGACTTTTAATAGAATACTTAAAAAACATGTAAAATTATACACTTTATAGATTCGGTACTTATTTACATAAACATCATATTGTTTCTCAGCTCGCACATAATAATAATAATTGTTTTTTAATAAATAAGCATTGTTTTTCTCGTTCTTTGTTGTTAGGTTAATTAACTGCATTCAAAAGTTTATTTTATTTTTTATTGAGTAATATGATTTAAGTAATATGTGGATAACGGTGTGGGTTTCGCAATGAACCAAACAAAATTGTATAAACTTGTACACTTAAGTAATACTATATTGTGTAAACTGTTTGTTGTCCCCAATAAAATAAAATAAAATAAAATAAAGTGAAAAAGCTTTTCTGAATTAAAAATCATTAGCTTTTCCAATTCAAGAATACGTACACAACTTAAACGACATTATATTATAATTTTACAAAATAATAATGCCGTTTCCACGTGTCCTAGGTCTTTGTTTATCGGCCCTTTGCTCTCAATACCGGCTGTCCGTCAGTTTCACCCGCACAGATTCTTTGAGCAGATCAGTCATAGGTCATCAGGCCAAAGTGGTCTTTAACTACTGTTCTCCATAAGGTGAGCTATTTCGAAATAACCCTTTTGTTTTGTATACGGATAAGGTGTTTTTAATTAGGTACCTACTTTTAATCAAAAAGGTCCATCAGGCATTTTTTTAAATGTCCCCACTGCTCGGCACAGTACTTCCTTATGGGTGGATAAAGAGGATGGGACATAATCCACCATGCGGGCCCAATGCGGATTGGTGGGTGTTAACGACTGCAAATTCAGCCGGGACTAACGGCTTAACGTGCCTTCTAAAGCATGGAGGAGCACGAGATAATAAAAATTTGGTCACCCTTCCCATGACGACCTTTGCGAAGGTTGCTTAACCTCTGTAGTCGCTAGGCCATGCGCTTTATAAGGTGTTTACGTATAAGTAATTTATTAATCAACGTCTCGATCTCGTTACAGTCCGGTCTCTCCCATTTCATGAAACCATATTTTATACCAAACACCTGTGATGAAATCAAAGTAATCAAAAGTTATCAGTTATCACTCACCTGACATCTTTAATTCTTTCTTTTTACATTCGGTCAATGACTTAAGATCGAACCTTGATAAATGAACTACCTAAGTGAAATAATGTAACTGAAGCAAAGAGATCCTCTTAGATTGATTAATAGATAGATAGATGAGAGCGCAAAAAAGTTGTACCGAATCTATTACATTGGATACGATTGCTATTGTCCATGTCATTTATCTTGCGAAATCTATAGCAACTCTTTTTTTCTGTTATGTTACAATAATCACTGCAACATATAGGTATATTCATATCAAATTAAGGATTACACTCTGATATTACAGTCAGTGTTAAAATTCAACACATGTAAAAATCAACAATATTGATCTATTTACTTAAAACTACCGCACAATATTTTAAATTCAATCCTTGTATACTACTCAAAATAAATTAGTAGGTTATGTCTGAAAAGCTTTATTTGATAGATTCAATCTAATTTTATTTGAATTTGATATTGTTCGAAAGCTGATGTCAACTTCTTGACTTTTTACTGTTTAATTTCTTTCACCGTGTGCTAATTATAATAGAAAGAAAATGGAGTTTCATACAAAAATACGCGCAAATTTCAAGTCTAACTGACACACGGCGAATGGGAGGAATTATACTGAAAATTCGACAGTAAAGTCCACAAGTAGACTTACGAAAAATATCGAATTAAAATAAAAGAAGATTGAATTTATTTGGTGTATTAGTAGAGTTCACTGCCGCTGTACTGAAAGACGCATAATTTTTCCACTGTTTACGATTTACAAAGGAATATTTATGTTGGAGTTAACACTGGTTTGTTAACAACTTCAAATTAATTTAGATTTGCATCATATTATAGGATAAAAAAAATATTTCACAATGTATCTTTTAACCTGCTATAACTACATAGAATATGTGTGGCTAGCAGCCATACATAACATAATATGAAAGCTTCATTTCAATCAAACGGCAAAGAGTCCTTGTTTTGAATAAGTTATATAAAGTTTATGATTAGTCAAACAAGCAATAACTTAAACTTTCACCTCAGATTTATATCGCAATAAGTAAACGTTCAAATCTGACAGCTGAGTAGTTGAGTACCCTTGAATTAATAACGTAAATAACGTAAAAAAATATGGATGGATTCCACCACGTACATACTTGAGATTTTTCATTATGTCAGGTGGATTTCCCGTCGAGCTGAGTCGACTTTGATTGGGCAAAGAAATCCGCCACATGTATTAATCTATGAGTGAAACCAAACTAATCCCCAATAGCGGAATCGCAAGAGAAAACCCATAGACAAATGTTGGAGTGTTTATTCAAAACGCAAACGAAATGAATAAGTGGCTTTGAATTAGCATGGTCTTTATTAATATGGACAATAAGTATGCTTTGAAGTTTCCTTATTCGTAGGCGAGCGGTGAGGGCAATCGAAAGTGACAGTTGGAAGTGGCACTGAAGTAGTTAGCGAGAAGTGTGTATGCGCAGCGTGTAGGATGGCCATGAGTGTATTACTTATATGAAAATGTGAAAAAACGAACATGAGACGGCCTATTGCCATTGTCCTCCAATTTTTTCCACCACTCAGGGATATCGGGAAAAAAGTTTGAAAAAAAAATTTTTTTTCTCGGAAAACGAAAAAAAGGATGAAAACAAACTTTTTTCCAGATATCTCCCAGTGGTGAATAAAATTGGGGGATAACGGGAATAGGCCATCTCAATTTCGTTTTTTCAAATTTTTATAGTTTATAGGGAAGTAAAACGAATTTGAAAATTAAAAAGTTATATATCTTGTAAAAAAAAATTATAAGCATGGGCATTATAAAAAATATTATCTCTATCTAGATTTACTTTTAAAAGTAAACTACAAGTAACTCCCATTTTGGTGAGAAATCTATTCAAAATCCTGATAATATAATCATAACAAACTTATACTGACGTGAAAATCCAATGCGATAAAAGCATTTATTATTCAAAACCTATCAGCAATATTCCGTTATACAAACTGTCTTCAACACTAACGCTATCTGTCATAATATTTAGTGTGGGCAGTGAAATGAATTCAAGTAACAATAAATCACTTTTATTAAAAAATATGCACAACCATTAATCATTTATAAAAACAATAAGCTTGTGGCGCGAAACACATAAGAAGAAGATTATCAAAAGTATGTCTTGTGATTATAAAAATCCGTTACACAAATGTTATTCGTGACCTAACATTGCTAATTCTGAGACATGATTTATTATTTTACACGTTTAGGAATCATACTTTAGTAACTGTATAATTTAAAAATTAAATAACAACATAATTTAAATCAGTAGTCGTCACACTTATCTGGTCAAGGGCCACAAAGGACAATAGATATTGTGAGGTATCACTGCGGGCCGCACATTCTTGGATTGTTTTGTTGACACCACCAATAAAAATTGACATGTTTTTTGTTGCCCCATAGACAAAAAGTGAGCACTAAGACAATAACACGCAAGACTAAGGTATTTGCAGTTTTTCCTGTTAATTACTGCCTCAGACATGTTTTTCGACAAATCTTCAACTCGAAGTCGACATGTTGATTCAGAAAGCGTAAGCTTTTTTTACTTCCGCCATTATTTATTTATTATTTGAAAATATTTGAAACAAAGTCTGAGAAACAGCTGTTAACATGCACTCCTTTATTAATTCAGCATCAGTAAATGAAAAGTTTCATCCTTTTTGCAAGCATGTAACAAACTTGATTTAATAAGATGCTTCTGCAACAGCCTCGTTTTGTCAGTCTGCTGTTGTCATAATATTTTGTTGACGAGGAAATGCAGTTTTCAGAACAGCAACTTTATTCTTCTTTTCATTCGATTCCAAAGGAAAGGCCTGAGTGAATGAATTTTGCTTACATGTGTAGTGGCGAAATATGTTTGATGAAAATGGTTTGCCTTGTCGCGGGCCGCACAAACAACATCCGCGGGCCGCAGTATGACGACCACTGATTTAAATGATTTCTACATTTAACACGCTGTTAGGAAGTAATTAACAAAAATTATAGCTACACCCAGCTGTTTCTGTAAGTAAAGTAACTGTTAAACTTTATTTCTTTTCAAAATATAACGCTTTTTATCTTTGCAGTAGATGCTAATTTTAATAATATAAAACGAGATAAACAAAATTATAAATATAAAAAAACTTAAATCATCGTTAATGATTATCCGTATAAAAACGAAAAGATGGCGACCTCACCCATCAAAGGGCTTCGGCTGTCGAATAAAGGTGTTTAACCTACAAGGTGGTAATTTGTACGAAAGTGAAACCACAACGGTTTTCACTTTCTTCCGTCTCGTTCACACTTGCTTATCTTTTACGATTCCCCTGAGGTCACATTTAAAGCGCATTTTACGAGCTTTAGCTGATTATATGGCTAAAAGGACGCGTCAAGGGTTGTATACGAGCTCGAGCTTGCGGATACCTTTGTATTTAATTTTATATGTTAGTATGGTGGTAACAAAGATATTGTTTTAACGCTATTTATTAGCTTTCCCAAAAGATAAAAGGATGACAATTTTAAGTCATTAAAATAGAACAATATTTTGTCTTTAGCTGACAGATTAATTACAAATGTGTATCTACAGTTAAAAACATGAAATAAAACACTTTTAACGGATACTAGCGCGGTTTTATTGAAAGTACTTTGGTAATTAGTTGGTATTTGGTTTGATTTTTGATTTTCCCGACGTTTCGGCACCTTTGCAGCTGCCGTGGTCACGAGGGACTGAAGCTACTTGTGAGCCTACCCTCAAGCGATAAATTTTTTAGACGTTCAGAAATTAAAATTTAACAAATTTTAATTGGTTTAAGTTTTGGTTTGGTTTTAATTTTATTTTATATGCTAAAAAGAGAGAATCTACTGAAACTACTACCATTTCATAAAATTGGGAGGCCCCTCCAAGAAAGAAATGGCGAAAGAAAACTTGGAGAGGAAGGCCGACCTCCGTCTTTTATATTAATTAATTTATTTGCAAAAGGAACTAACCGTATCATTAGATCGGCCTTCGGTCGACCGGTCGGGTAGGCTCACAAGTAGCTTCAGCCCCCCGTGACCACGACAGCTGCAAAGGTGCCGAAACGTCGGGAAAATCAAAAATCAAACCAAATACCAACTAATTACCAAAGTACTTTCAATAATACCGCGCTAGTATCCGTTAAAAGTGTTTTATTTCATGTCTAGTGAGCGCGTAAGCTTGAGAAGTGAATACAGTTAAAGATATAAATTGTTGCCTCATTAAAACCTTTTAATTCCACCATAATAATTCTCACTTCAATAAAATACAAGACAAGAATAATGTCGGAGACAAGTCCACTTCAGCAAGACATATTGGACAACATACATTCTAACTCATAAAATTCGCACGCAACATATTTCCTCTAAAATATTATTCTATTATTCAGTGTGGATTTGTTGGAACCCTAATAAGTTACAGGGTACTGAGACCTTAAGATAAATAAGACTGTGAATTCTATAGACAATGCCATTATAATATAGTTATGTTATTCGTAGAAATGAATGCAAAAAACATTGATAGTTAGATTTTAATTATTGGTAAATTGACGGTTCTATGAGGCATGAAGCTTTTTCGTTTTAATTAATTTTTTTTTATGGTTTTACGCGTGTCTATTAATCAGTTTGACGTTGACAGATGTGTTGACACACAAAATTTAATCTTGTATAGTAGTGATGCAGTGAGATCCATCGACGTTAGGATGAAAAGTGTGATCTACCTATAATGATATCATTAAAAATGACTTAAATTTTTCACTAAACTTCGCAATGATATAATTTAATGCAGAATCTATGCAAGCAATGCTTGTAAACACACACAGTACTTTTTTAAATTTGAGATTTTGCATTCACAATGCTATTTTTATACAATACTTAATAATATACTAGAAAAAATACGACTCGCACCAGATCCCGTCTAAGTATTGATCTGGTGCGAGTCGTATTTTTTCTAGTATATTATTTAGTATTACACACAATACTGTCCAAATGAAACTACTATAAAAGTCAGTCAAAAGCCTATCAGCTAACGTGCCAAGCACAAAATTATCAAGTGCGAATCAAATTAGTGTGTGAACAAAATGTCAAACTTTTATACTGAAAATACTCCTTTTGACGGACGTAGGTGGCACAATATTTTTCCCTCTGGGTGGCACTGTCCAAAACAAAACATATCTTCTGAAATAACCAAAAAATACTGTCTTATTACCTCTATCAGCTCCAATTTAATTCGTCTGGATATTAATCCTTTAAAAAATATTATAAAATAAACTCATACTGTCACCGTAAATACAGTAAAAGCTTATTACAAAGCGGCTTATAAATTTACTTAAGCTTGGTTGAATTTCCATGAGTCATGTTGGTACATCCGCGATTATCACATTAACACAAAACCAGTGTAAGTAATGCTATTGGCTTTTGAAACTACCTTGTTGTATTTTATTCAATTATTTGGACAAAGCTTAGCAGAATTTTTTTGAGGTTAGGTCTTACTTGCTTAGTTCAACTTTACGCTCTCAATAATAGCAAACTACAGACTTAAGTTCATCGTACCTATACGTTGGCTCTAATATTCATTGTTCTATAAGTGCAATTTAATAAAAACAATTTCATATTGTGGGCTTTTAAACATTTGTTTATACAGCTGTTAAACGGAATTAAATTGGCTACTTATTTCACGAGGAAGTGTCTCCTAATATTGAATGAATACGTTTTCAAATAAGCGATTCACATTAAAGATTATTTTAGGTCACTAGATTTTCCTTCTATTCTTTGTCAGTATAGCCTACCCATTTCCCCACAAAATCAACATAACTTTTCTTTTCACGCTATTTAATTACTTCCAAAAATCATATTTTTCTTGTATTTTAATGAACCAACTCCTGGTGAGAGTTTTTGAATATTCATGAGATACGTGTATCTGGGCGTCGGTGTTTTAATGGAAAACGTTCGAAGTTGTACGTGAAAAGACTTTTAAAACAACTTAAAAGTGTTGGACGATTGCATGTTTGGGACAAAAGTTTGTTCGCAATTCTTTATATTTAAATTACCAACTGTTTTTTATGATTAGAGACAAAATTAATATACGTGTATATAAATTATTTTTCAATAATAAATGAATAATTTACAAAACATGCAAACACTAACAAAAACATTGAGAAGAATTTGTATTTAAAATCATTCGTAGTTGTCGACTGATGTACAGATTATATTTCTTTGGAGTTAATAAAAAAATAAATGCTTCAGAGAGCTAACCTTGCTCAAGATATTTTTATTGCGGTTAGGTGTTTATGTGCCATCCTGCGTCCCGTTGCAGTACCCATTCAAGCATGAAGACTTTAACCCCTCCCTAATAAAAATAAACGTAAACGTGCTTAACAACCAAGTTGATAAGAAGCAACTTTGTCGCCATTAAAGGTTTTAATAGCAGCTGTGAAATATTACAGTGATAAATAGCACCATTATAGAAGTAACTACAGAATAGCTAGACCAATAAAGAACCTATAGATTGAAATTGTAAAATCCTTTATTCAAATAAACTTAGATTATTAAGTGCTTATGAATTGTCTATATTTTCCTACCAACCATTCGAGCCTTTTTTTATCCCTACATAAAAAAGTCTCTTCTATACTTATATAGAAGAACATTTCGAATGATGTAAGCAGCATAATTAATAGAGGCTTCAAATAGAATCAAATTGCACGGCTAAAAATATACTAGTACAACTATATTTTACTTTCTACTGAACAACCAAAAATAATAGGGATGTTGACTATTTTTTTTATTTTATGTTACATAAATTACCTCTCAAAAAAAGAAACATTGGTAAAAGAATAAATTCGCTAGCATGAAAACTGCCCGAGATATCACAGTGTGAAATGCACACAAATGGACTCGATCAAAAACGCTCCATACTAATGGCTTGCACGTTATGACGTCACGCCTTGCAAGTTTGTATGCAACGCATAGGAAATTTGTTCAGCAGCTATATTAAATATTGTGTTTATCAAAATGGTTTCTTCGACAAATTTGCTATACATTTTACGGACTAATTAAAGGTATCATTTATTTTAATAAATTTTATACTTTTTAAATGGACTTGTCCACCCAACTTTGAAGGGTCATAAAACAAATAATATGCAATATATAAAACCAAGAGGTATACAAGCTACTCTAAAAGTTTAATATGTTTACGATTTTTATTAGTATTTCGTTATTTTATTCATTAGTCAACATCCCTATTATTCTGGTATATTGTCATCTGTGGATGAATTGTAGTTTACGGTACATAAAATATCACTAGAGCAATCTAGTCTTGCCTTGAGGTCATAATAATATTGTACTTACACTGGTTTAATTACTATACAAAAGCAAGTTACAATAAGCCATATAAGTAACTATATATTACATACTTAATCATAAGTAATAATCCTGACATATAGATCATTTGTTTTAGTTAAAGCTGTTCTAAAGTTTCAGATAACTTAAATAATTTCTATCGAAATCTCTAATATCTTAGGTTTCATAGTCTAAACTCTAAGCCATAGAAGGACGATTAATTAATTATTATTAACAAGTTTGCTGATCATAAAGTTCCTCCATTTTTTTATTAAGAGGAGTAAATTTTGATGTGCTTACATTTGAATATCTAAAATTACTTTAATGTACTTATAACATGTATTTTTGGAATTGATTTTTGATAATGCAACCAATCTTTTAGTATTTTAATTTTTACTAACGCAAACAAGAAAATTACCATCACATACAGAACAGATAATTATTCATTCTGTTAGTACCATCCTAATGAAGATGGTTTTACCACCTTGTCACGGCACTAATGAGTGCCGTGAAAAGCAGCCTGGTTCCTAAGAATAGTGGATGAATCAAACCGTAAAGAAACGCTATGCGAATGCCTTACAACAACACATAAAATGAATGATTGTCGATGAAGATGCTGTGTCATGTAAGTAAACGCGTATGACAAGCATTACCGTCACGCTGTGGAAAAGAGCGTATCTATCTATATTGAAGAAGCGTATCTGCCGCAGTTACGCGGCGTGATTGTGACGTGATTCTGTACGCAGTGATAATGGTAGTGATTGCCTATTTCCTTAGTGTCTTCTTTGGAACATCTTGCTTTTATATACGTTACAGCGAACGGTTAATGATACGAATGGCTTACTCGATGTACCGTAATGTTGCAATAGTTGCTAAAAAGAGATTTTTTATAAGTGTCTTATCAGCTGATGGCAAGGGCCGTGTAGTGATCGAATCGGGCAGGAAAATGTGCACAATTGCCCGCCCGGGCCGCGGCATGGGCGGGCAGCGCTCGCAAGATCGCTCAAGTAAGACGCCGTCAAGGATCCTATAAGCTGAAGGTAAAGGCCCTGGAGCCCAATCGCGGTAATTCTGAACGATAAAACCAAAAACGTTACGTTGTCATTTAGGTTATGTCTACCTAAAAATCTTTGGTTTAGCTTCATAATTTTCACTTAAATTGTCCCAGATTGTAATCCTAGACTCCTTAGGCAGAGTATTCAACAATTTTAACAAAACTAAAGCGAGTATTTTTCTGTAAACGAAACTGAAACGGTACCGATTTGGTTTTATCGTTGAAAATTAGCGCGATTAGGCTCCTGTAGTGCTTGAATCGGGCGGGAAAGGTGTACAATTGATGCTTACTGTAAAGGTGCGCATGCGTATGAGATAAACCGCACTACGCGGCAGCGGAAATGCGCAACATTTTTTACAAATTATTTTGTCGCGTCGCGTCTTTCCGCTGCCGCCTATAGTGCGTGCGCACCTTAAAGGAGCTCACCGTTAGCGTTGCCCGCCCAGGGCGGGCGGCGTCACAAGATCACTAAAATAAGACGCCGTTAAGGTTCCTATCAGCTGAAAGCATAGGCCGTGTAGTGCTCGAATCGGGCGGGAAAGGTGCACAAGTGATGCTTACTGTAAAGGAGCTCACCGTTGCCCGCCCGGGGCGCGGCGAGGGCGGGCGTCGCGAGCGCTAGCAGCGCGAGCCCCCACCACCATAACATCACAACCACACCTGTAACAAAATAACATTAATTTTAATAAAATAATGCCTTAAACCTCCGTGACAAACTTCGCTACGAAAACTTATTTGAATATTTTTATACGATTTTCTTAATTGAATAACAAGCCTTTGTGTTGTCTTGTGTAACTAACAAGATAGTTTTAATAATCTTCTTTTTTAATACATTTTTGATATCTGAAAGCACTCATGCCACGCAGATTATTCCCCAGTCGGTCTCAAAGCTTTGCAAAATTTAAAGTTTTTATGCACATTTCAAACAAAATTCATTCTATTATCACCGACTGTAAAAGTTATATGAAAATTTTAGTAGTTTCACACTAATGGACTCAGTTTTATCATAAAAGTTCTTTAGTTATTTAAACACTTGACTTTGGTTAAATGTTCAGATTTTCTAAAGTGATTAAATACGTCTAGAAGTGAGCACTTCACTTAGGTTTCAAATTTAGTTCTCAAAACTCTGCGGTAACACGAACATTTTGATAATTAGAATGAGACAAAGTCCTCAATAGTTTACGATTAAAGTACAGATTACATCCACAAAACACATGATACCTAATTTATTGATCTTTTTTCTCTTTTTTATTTTTTCACTAAATGTTACATCGCAACGTTAAAATTAATAATTAGGAATAGGTCAACACTAAATTCAGAACTAATTTGAATTTAGTGTCACAATCATCTAATAAGAATATTTTACCATTAATGAATCTTTCCCTAAATCGCTCCAATCTCTAGAGATACCATAATTATTTAGTTCACTTATCAAACATAATTCAATTAATTGACTGGCAAAAAAAACAATCCCAAAATTCTTCAATGAAGTTAGGTAGTTTAAAAACACTCATCCAAATTAAAAAGATAAAACTTCGTCAAATAAATTAGCAACTGAAATAAACGAACCCACATAAAATTATTCCGGGGACATAGCAAGGGTCTAATGAAAACTCATTAAGCCCAAGAACTTTACACAATTAATTAAGTCTAAATAAAGTAGTAAATTCGCTTAAAAATATACCAACCCAACCTTTCTCGACGTAATTCGGGACTTTGCAAATTTACAGAGTTCGTTAAAAGAATGGTATTATTTTTGTCTAAAGATGGCAATACTTACCGTAAAATAACAAAGTGGAAGCCATTCTATAGACATAGAAAGATTTAAGCTCAAATATATAAATTGGTTTTGATGAAATCCAATAACAAGGTTCGATTTAAAAAAAAAGTCATAATTGATACTAAAACGTAGTGATCAAGTACATAATGATCTTTAGATACTAATAAATCTACATATAAATAAAAAAAATGTTTATTATGTTTGTGCTCTACTAGGTCCTAAGCCATTCATTCGATTGTAATGAAACTTTGATGAGTTATTCTGCTGACCGCAGATATTTCTTGCTAAAGAAAACATTCTATACGATTGAACACTACGCTTACTAGTTAAATATACTACTTAAATATGAGCAATAGACGATTGAATCACATGTCGCAAACTTATGTAAATCACAAACTTTGATGTATTGTATCATAGCCTTCTCTATTTTACAAGCCATGAACTTAAGTTTGGCAACGTCTGTTGTATCAGTTCGTGGTCATGGCGTCGGTTAGTCTCCATACTAAATGTATGGGAATATTTCAATTTTAAAAAGTCGATATTGTCTTTCGTAGTAATCGTGCGGGGTTGAAAATATGAAAATAATGTAGTTCTTTTGTTAAAGTTCTTTATATATTAAACAATAAGACAATTTTCAATTTTGACCAGGAAAAAATGGCTGTCAAAGATGTCATATTTTTTGTTGATTTGTTTCAGCAGGGCGTTGATTAACACGCCCTCTAGCTATTAGTGATATATCATTAGATAGATCTTTTAAAGACAAATATTTGCTGTTAATAAACTTTATATCAATTGTTTATACTTTTGGAGTTAAAGGGTATTAAAGTATAAAACTGGTTTATTGTCTATGGGAGTTGATCTACCCCACCTCTAGCCTTGAATGGTATATCATTAGAAAGGTTTTTATATGAAAAATATTTACTGTAAACATACTTTTTATCAATAGTTAGTATTTTCGGAGTTTTAGGTCATTAATGTTATAAAATTTGGTTGATTTCAGAGCGATTTAACTCTAAAGTACTAATAGTTGACGTTTGCTGTCATATAATACAATGTTTCAAATTTAAAGACCTTTCCAATGATGTAAGATTCATTGCTAGAGGAGGCCTAGATCAAAATGCTCATCGTACTAAAGTACCCCCGAAAAGGTCAAACAATTCGACTCAAACCTCAAGTCCTAATAAATAAATAATAATAATAAATATAAAAGCTTGATTGAAATTATCTTATATCACAATTTACACTTAGTTTAAACGCAGATAATATAGGAAAAACAAATAATCAATAATAAAATAGTACATTATTGTGACAAGTTAGCTTAGGTTGCTCGCTCACGAGTTTCATACGACGTTTTTCAACACATTTGCGAGGAAAAAACAAAGTAATTTACCACACAGCAACAAATTAATACGACAAAAACAAAATAATATGATAATAGGGATGTTGACTTTTTTTTTTATTTTATGTTACATAAATTACCTCTCAAAAAAAGAAACATTGGTAAAAGAATTAATTCGCTAGCATGAAAACTGCCCGAGATATCACAGTGTGAAATGCACACAAATGGACTCGATCAAAAACGCTCCATACTAATGGCTTGCACGTTATGACGTCACGCCGTGCTAGTTTGTATGCAACGCATAGGAAATTTGTTCAGCAGCTATATTAAATATTGTGTTTATCAAAATGGTTTCTTCGACAAATTTGCTATACATTTTCCGGACTAATTAAAGGTATCATTTATTTTAATAAATTGTATACTTTTTAAATGGACTTGTCCACCCAACTTTGAAGGGTCATAAAACAAATAATATGTAATATATAAAACCAAGAGGTATACAAGCTACTCTAAAAGTTTAATATGTTTACGATTTTTATTAGTATTTCGTTATTTTATTCATTAGTCAACATCCCTATTATGGAAAAAGGCGCGCAGGTTTTTTTTTTGTTTTTTTCACACGCCCAACGCAAGAATATTTTGCGAACAAAGGGGTGAGAGGATACAGCCTACTTCAAAGTTATATTTTTAAGTGATAAAATGCAAATATTTTAATATTTTATAACAAAATATTGTGAATTATGAATAATTTGATAATAATAAATATTTGTTTGATTTACTTACACATTTATTTATTCCAAAAATATATATGAATTTTCAGCAGCATAAAACCTCTTTGTTGTTACTAAAAAAAATAACTGTATTACCCGGCTACGTTGGTAATGCTCTGTTTACTCGCATAGAACTTGCAGTAAGGTACTAATTTAACTTGGTAGGGTTAATTCTATTACGTACTAATGTTTTATATATTATTGCACGCGTTTGTTATAGCTCGGTTTATGGCCCTAAAAGCGATGTATTAGGGCTCACTTTACGAGCAAGTGTGTTGAAAAGAATATTATTAAACTATGTGCTTGACCACATGCAATGTTGCCGTTCTGCTCACTTCATGGCTTGGAATTATAGAAGGCTATGATTGTATGGAATTGACAAGCTTACAGCACGGCACTTAATTTTATAGTTCACTGCTTATTTTAAAGCTTTAAAGTAAGCGTAGCGTTCAAACGCGTAGAATGTTGGCCATTTTAGTAGGGGGCCTGTTTGAACTACTAAAGGTAAAGTTATTCTTATCTTGTGAGGTAAAGTAAAGGTATAAAGTCCATTTAACACCGAATATAAAGCTTAATGTGACTCAATAATCCAATAATCCACGACCTGAATACGAATTTCCTTGCGAATAATTCGTCCAATAAATTACAATATTTAAGGGGAATTCTGAATATCAATTTCGCAATCACAAGTTTCGTCGCAAACAATGATTGTTCAACTAAACCGAACGTTTTCCATTCGTGTAGTTGTCTCACAGAAATACTGTCATAAATCATGATTTCTGCGACATTTAGCGGTTATCAGTATTGTATTGGTAAATCACGTAAAATTAATCCCTATTGTACTATTAAAAAGAATATCTAACGAAAAGCTCATGTCCATCAGCCATTTATGATTTCCCCACTGCTGGGGCACAGGCCTTCCTTACTGGTGGTAAGGAGGATGGGCCATAACCCACCACGCGGGCCCAATGCGGATTGGTGGGTGTTAACGACTGCAAATCCAGCCGGGACCAACGGCTTAACGTGCCTTCCTACGCACGGAGGAACTCGAGATAATACATTTTTGGTCACCCATTTATTTTGTGAAAAGCTCATGATAGCACAAAAATTTAAAAGTTACATCACTCAAGTTAACTTTCCTATTTCTACAAACTTCGTTGCCCAATAATGATGGACTCGGAACTTCGCGAGGACATAAAATCGTTCTTCACTACGAGATTGTGTACTAAAATTCAGGGGCTTTTGGGACCAGAAGCCTTGAGTACGCAACTTAATAATTTAGTACCCACTTTATTCCTATGTCCTCCAAGGGATAGCTCGTTATTTCTTATTCAGAATAACTTGGGCATAAAGTTACCAGTCAAGTGAAATCTTCGTCAAATTGAAAGTAATATTTCTTTTTATGTTTAGTGAACAAGAAATCCAAGTTAAACATTTTAAACAATTACAACTAAATTGTTGCAATCGTTATTATTTTTTCTGGTAGCCCGACATTAATTGAGTACCTGATGATTTAACTACAAGTCCGTCGAACTTTTCTGAATAGCTCTATATCTGTTCATGACACAGAAACATCGCTATGCTATAATATTCCATCGGTGATAGGTACTATCGACAACGCTTCCCCTTTACCACTCCTAAGATTAAAATCACCGCGCCCCGCCGCCATCACTAACATACGTTTAGTTCGAGCCCAATCATGGTAATTCTGAACGATAAAACCAAAAACGTTACGTTGTCATTTAGGTTATATTTACCTAAAAATCTTTGGTTTAGCTTCATAATTTTCACTTAAATTGTCCCAGATTGTAATCTTAGACTCCTTAGGCAGAGTGTTTAACAATTTTAACAAAACTAAAGCGAGTATTTTCCTGTAAACGAAGCAGAAACGGTAACGATTTAGCTTTGGTATTATCGTTAAAAATTAGGGGTCATACACGCGCAAACTATTTTTTCTGCAAAGTGGTATCGTACCTTCGGCAAATTATTAAAACAATCACCAAGCCAGCACTAAAAATATTGTCCATTTTAAAGACATTATTATCCTCCAGCAACAAGAGATTCAATATACGTTTAAAAGAAGAGACACCGCCTCTGTAGTTTAGTGGTTCCCCCACCCATGTAAGACGCAGGAGTTCCGGGTTCGATTCCCAGGGAGTACAATTGGTACTGGGTTTGGTTAATGGTAGGGCTTTTTGAAATCCGACTGGCTAGCTACCACCATTTCACCAAAGTCTGATTTCTGTTAAAAATTTATGTGTTCCGGCAGTTACATGTAAGATAGCCAGTTCCTCGTGATGAGGCTTCCGGGTGTAGCGCGCTTCCACCTTGTCCTTATCGTCACTTAACATCAGGTGAGGTGAAGGCCAAGCACTATCCCGTTGTTCATAAAAAATACATTCTGCAGACAGTACCATAACATTCTATAGTTTTGCTGTTTCATAAACAACCAAAGAAAGACTTCACCAACAAAATACGGGCCAAACAGCCCCAGGCAGTAGGGTTATCATACTCCGTTACGGTTCGCTACCGGCTATCGTTAAATGTTTTCACGAAATAGCATCAGCAACGGTGCCTGATTTATTCTGTGCATATATTTTTGCTGCCCTATTTATGATACCGGCGTCATGAGGCGCACTGATAAGAAAACAACTTGTTGCACAATTTATGGCGAAACGAACGAAATATCTGAACTAAATATAAATAATTGTTTGTTGCGGGACAATTTTCATGTTAATGTTTGTAAGCTTTTATTTTTTTGGAAAGAAAAGGTAACCGGTACAAAAAAAGGACGATTTTGCAAAAACAACACAGTATTAAGTTTCTCCAAAAAGGTATAAAATAATTCTATACCTACTCTACTTCCTTTGATAACCTATGCGAAACAGCTACAAAAATAAACTTCTCAATTCAACTTCGAAGGTACAGACACGCTACATCAGACTATACACGTGCCTTTGAGACCGCCTTTATGCCCTACGTAATAAACGCTGTTTTCGCAGTTCAACTGTTTAACTTGATGTGTCGTGTGTACAATCTGGAAACAATATTTTCCACGTAATCCGCAGCACCGACCGTATAAAAGTTGAAAATTGCTTTGAAAGGTTTTCCGAAGCGACATCGTTTTCATGAAAACGAGACTATTTATTGGGTCTCGAAAAAAAATCTCTACTTAAAGAATGTTCAATAATGCTTGTAGACTATCAAATGTTTTTATTGGTTAGATGAGGCATAGTAAGTGATTATATTAAGCAGCGTTAATTTTGATATTTAACTACATTAAAATTGAAGTTGTTACTAATATGTATTTCAAAATTCAAATTCACACAAACTTTCTACGTATAAAAACCAAGTGGGTCTTAAGGAAACTTTAGGGGACTTAATAAATAATAATAAATAAATAAATGCTTGGACAATTTCACACAGCGCCATCTAGCCCCAAACTAAGCAAAGCTTGTAATATGGGCGCTAGACAACTGATATACTACTTATATTTTTTTAAATATATTATACTTATTATACATAGTAACACCCAGACCCATCACAGAAATTAAAATTCATCATTTCAATTTCTGCCCGGCCGGGAATCGATCCCAGGACCTCTTGCGTGGTAGGCGGCATGTTGACCACTGCACCACTCAGGTCGTCAACTTAAAGGACTTAAGGGGATTTTATTTGTTAAAAAGTTCATATCAGCACGAAACTTCTAAAGGTTACTTAACTTAAGATAAAGCTCAGACATTTTTATCTTTAGTTATTACTTAGACAACAAACCAACCCTTTTGATGACATTCCTTCGATGGCTTCGTCACTGTCTAGACATTTTAAAAGT
Source organism: Agriphila straminella (assembly GCA_950108535.1). Classification (NCBI taxonomy): domain Eukaryota; kingdom Metazoa; phylum Arthropoda; class Insecta; order Lepidoptera; family Crambidae; genus Agriphila; species Agriphila straminella. The sequence continues at coordinate 3,821,088 of OX467312.1, forward strand.
ATCTAAATACTACTTATCATTGATTTACTATCTTTAAATTTTACTAAAAACAGAAAAATTATACTTAAAAGGTCTTTGTCTTTTAACTTAACTGAGCGATTTAAGTTACTTATATTTTCAAAGGATGAAAAAATAACTAAATATAATAGCTATCTAGAAACTCCTTCTTTTCAGTTAGAATTTAATAGTCGATTACGTGACGTGAATACAATTCTTTAAAGGTCTCCTATTTTATGAACACAACAGTTTTTTGTCAAAATAGAGTTAGAGAACACTCAGCCAAGCAGATTCAATTTAATTAAATTACATTTCTAGACTTGTTGACATTTCTAGAATTGATTTGTCTAGCTAGACGGTCATGACGAACAATTATAACCATTGACACGACAAAGGCCTTTTTACTCCCCTGATTGAAAATGTCTCTTGAACTATTTTCAACCGACTTCCACAAAAGGAGGAGGTTCTATATTCGTCTGTATATTTGTTTTTTTTTGTATGTCCACCGATTACTCGAAGACGGCTGGACCGATTGAAATGATTCAAACGTTATTACATTAGGTAAACTCCCAAGTTGGTCCCATTTTTCAAAATTTGGAAATCGGTTCAGTGCTTTTCAAGTAATCTTGAAAAAAGCACGAAAATAGTATGATTTTGTGTGAATTACCTCGATGATAATGGTCGTATTACTTCTTTGTTTATGAACTGAATAAGATAATTATTTTTTTGTAGGAAGAGGGATATCTTAAGTGTAGGTTCTTTAACCGACTTAAAAAAGGAGGTTCTCAGTTTGACCCGTATGTATGTTTCTCCGCGATTATCTTACGTTTGGCTGAGCCGATTTTTCTACATATTATAATATACCTTACCTACAAGGTACCTATTCTAAAAATAAAAAAATAAAAAATTGTTTAAAAACAACAAAAAGCAGACTTCAAAAAACCTACCTCTTAAAACAAGAAATAATATTCGTAATAATAAAAATTCGTCTATTGAATTCGGGTGGGGCTTTTAGAATAAAAAAAAAGGAATCTGTACTCCAGCCCCACCCGACTGGCTGACTGACTTTGTTTTCTTTAAACAATTTTTCTAGCCCCGATTCAAAATTAATCGATACGAATAACAGTGCCGTTATTAACATAATAATTACGTATTGAAAACCGAACACAATGGCTGAACGGCGATTAGTCACGACAGCCATGACCTAACTTTCATACCGACACATCTGTTTAAACGTTGCGTTTCTCAACGTTATGGTGACGTAGAATCGGGATAAAAGGTGAAAGTTACGTTGTTTCATCACACATGAGACATTGATTTTACGAGCTAGAATACATTACTGCATCTATTTTCCAGTTTTGTTACAAGATTCATGAACACTTAAATGTTGGGCCATAAAATAACATTAGGTACATTGATAAAAGCGTAATTAATTCGTCGAAATGAAAGTTAGTAGAAAACACGTAGCACCATATTTTCTCGTCCTCTTAATAAAATTCAAAGCATATTTTAACACTGCAAAAATTTACACAAGAGAGAATACATATTATACTATGTGTGTGACACTCTGTTCACAATCAAAGTTACACAAATCTTTTTGCATGACTTCCTTATTACTTACTAATATTATAAATGCGACAGTCAGTTTGTTTTTTGTTTGTTTCTTTGTTACGCCTTCACGACTTAACTACTCAACCGATCAACATGAAATATTGCATACACGTTGTCAGGGCTACAGAGAAGGACGTATGATACCTTTCATCCTGCAAAAGTAGTGTTCCCGAGGGATTGAGAACTAAATGTCCAAAGTCGCGGGCGGTCGCTAGTTTTGAATAAACGGCAGACAAACTAAGTAGCTTACTCTTCACGAGGTTTGTCAGGAACACTATGAAACTAACAACTTCCTTAAAATTAAGGAGACATTAGTGAAAGATGCTAAGAAGCGTTTGAGTCAACGTAAAAAAATTATCGCTCTTTTCTTGGCCCCAAGTCATACGTTCCTCGTAGATAGGTTTATCTGTCAATAGAACTTTTATTGGAGAGAGTCGATGGATCGCCCCCTCTCCCTTTCAGGGCGTCGCGTCGTTCCGAGATAAATATTCGACTCAGGAATTTTTATTGAAAAGCCAAATTGACAAACTCGATCTCAAGAAACTCGATTCAATTATAATTTGAATCGTTTTGGTATTTGGTTACCACTCGATAAAATGTGTTTGATACCCTGATAAGAATATGCGATAGCATTTTAAAGAAGATTACTTCATGTTTCGTAATTTTGTGAGTGAAAGTGTAGGTGCAATGGCATCTCGGAACTTTTAACGCCGACTGCAGACAATTTATGGCTGTATGTGCAAGAGATACAAGTGTTTACAATGCCAGCTGGCTTTCTACACTGCTATTAAACACCGTCTAAATTATAAAAAACTAACATTAAAATCAGATCTAACTTGCAAGGAAATTCCATTTAACTAACTATTAGACTTGGTAGCAATAACTTAGGTGGAATATCTCTTAAGGTTGGCCCGACCTACACCTATTTTTCTACAGCTTTATCTGTCCTTCATTATATTGTATACAGTCATTTAGGCCAGTTGACGAGTACTTTTATACCAAAACCTTTTATACATTTTAACCGATTTCAAAAAAGGAGGAAGTTATTATTAGGTATCAAAAAGATAAAGCTTTAATCAGGTAAGGTTATACCAATTAATAAAATAAATAATTTATTCATCAGGAAACAGCAGAACGGAGCAATCAAAACTCTTTCCTAGAGGCCTAACAAATCTAGGCTTTAAGGTAAACTTCCAAGTAAAATAAGCTTCGTTTAATATTTTTGCGTCGTAAAAGTTAGCTTTTAGAGCAAGTGTCATAAAGAAACAATTTGTTGTTATCTTTGAAACGCTCGCCTTATCTCGCGTGCCGCCGCTAAACGGAGAGCTATCAGTGCCACATCTAGGAGAAACCTCTGCTTCAAGAGAAACCCGGCACTACTTTGGTAAATTCGAAACGGCTGATTTTTATTTTCGATATTTTTATAAACTGTAAAAAAGTGATTAAACTAAAATTGATGAAAAAATTTACGTCGAGTTGCGGAAATCTTGTTTTGATTGAATAAAAGAAAACTTTTATGTTCTAAGAAGTAACTAACAGCGTTTCATACAATACTAAATGATTTAATAGAAAAAATACGACTCGCACCAGATCAATTCTCGGACGGGAATCGAGCTCGCGACCTTTGGATATCCGGTCCAATGCTCTGACCACTGAGCTACCGAGTCACTAGTGACATCGTCGAATTTCTTCTAGTATATCCAACTCTTACATAACACATAACTTGCTAATATAAGTACTTTGTTGAAGTATATATAATAAGTTTATGTTGTTGCCAATAATCCTGTCACCCTGTTGTAATTATCTGGTAACGATATATTCAAGTTTGTAAATATCGTTACTTATGACTGTTACAGCTGATAAGTTTCTTGCGCCCGTTCTTCTTGTCAGCTAAAAAAGTCTGGAACGGGTGGTAGGAAAATATAGACGATTCAAAAGTACTTAATAATTAAGTTTATTTAAATAAAGCTTATTTCACTTTCTTTTTCACTTTCAATTTCACCAATGTGTTTCACCAACTACCTCGACATTTAATTGAAATATCTTTCCAGATATTTTGACAATTGATAAGGATGAAATAGCTAGTGAAGTCCGCCACTCGGAATCCCTTGCTGTTTTTAGGAAAAAATTGCACGCTAACCTTCAGACCAAATCCTAGTTTGCAACAACTATTATATATGTGTATGTTTATGTAGTGTATTTATATTGTATATTTTTATTTATGTAATTTATATATTGTTTCGTAAGTGTAAAATGTAATATTCTGTGTATTGTAAGTTTGTTGCTGGCACACTGCCTGACTTTAATTAATAAGTTATCCTTTGTAACAAAGGTTTGCCTGGAAGAGATCGCTTCCAGCGATAAGGCCGCCTTTGCCCACTATAGTTTTAATGTCTTTTGTAATTATTCCTGTAATTTGTGAGCAATAAAGAGTTTTATCTATCTATCTATCTATCTATATAATTTTTAAATTTGAGATTTGTGCATTCACAATGCTATTATTATACAATACTAACAGCAGTTCTTTAAAATATACCATAATAGGCCATGTAAAGCTGTTTAGTAAAAGGTTTCGTGCGAATTGACAAAAACATTAATTTGGAAACAATATGTTGTACCAACACTTGCTGAAAATCGTGTGACAGTTGTGAATTTATCGACCATTAGAGCTTCACTGAACAAGAATACAGTGCCAAACAACTTCCAACAAACAAATGCTGTCGTCGGTAAACTTTGTGTTCTTATATCGAAGTATTTTGCAGTACAAAATATGCGCAACATTGATTAGAAATACAGGATGATTATTTTACCAGTCGAAAAATTTTGTGGTGTTTTAATCAGAGCAAAAAATTATCAGCTCTGCTGATACAGCTGATTTTTTTTTTGCTCTGATTAAGTTGGTTCCATAGACAAAGCTGTTCAGTTTGACCGTCTGAGCCACACCACAATACTTGTCTACAGTTTTTTATTTCAACCTGTATAAGCATGGTTTGAAAATATATCCCATTTCAGCAAACGACAAACATTGTGTTCTATCAAAGATATAAAGCACAATAGACTTACAATAGATCTTGAGTCAAATAAACCTATCTTGAATCAACCAACATAATTTTTTGAATAAAAAAACTTTAAATATAAATCAATTTCATACTTATTATGATTTTTCAGGTCTATACTGCAGCTTGATCAGTGTGCATCTGTTTCATAAAATTAAATTTATGAAAACAAACAAATAATGTTCTATCACAACGTAAACAAGTATCTAATTTCCTTTTTCATTATAGATTCCACATACTTATGTCGCTTCCAGTGATGATCGTCACGAGATGACGCGACTGACGTGACGGGTGACAGGCGTAGGCGTGACGCAAGGGAATACTCTACGTGTTTATCCGTGTTTACGATAAATATCTTGTTCAATCAGTAATAAATAAACGTGAACGTATAATAGTAGATTGTTATACAAGACGCTAAAATTACCCATTGCATACGAGGCAATAAATAGAAACCTAGTTACAATGGGTTTCAGCGTCGTGTGTTACACTATAATTTTCACTACGATTGCGAGAAAATAAAATACAATATTAAATAGTTTATACCTACTTCCGTAAACGAATCCACTCGTTTTTCTATCCTCCACTTCATGAACTTTTTGTACAATATTTAAATAAATGATTTGTGCTTGACGGCAAAAGATTAAAACTATTTCTGTCCTATTACTTACAGTCACACAATTCAATCAGTTTGTAATTATAGAAAAATTCTGAAGATTTTGCGCCATGGTCTTTTTTTTTATTTCTGCTGTAGCAGCTAAGCAACACAAACACGCATTCTACGATTCAGTCAGTGCACAGAGTATAAATAAGTATATAAGTTCACCGAAGATATGCTTTTAGTTCCATTTTCAAAAATAAGAATGAGAAACAGTATTAAGTCGAGCGAGTTTTATTCGTGATTATGATTAAAGACTTTTTCGTTTTAGTAGGCTCATTGGTAATAGACAAACATTAAAAAAGAAAAAACTTTATCCCCTAGAGGTTATTATGCTATTTTATCTCGGCTCTTGTACGTTACAATGACGGACTTTTTGAGCAAGAGGAGTGAAAAAATAATTGCTTACACTACCTGTAATGCTTATATTCAATTATTTAGCTGTAGTAGTGTGGTTGTAGTAAGTTGTAGTTAAGTCACATTAAGCAGAAGTCTTTGACGGTTCGTATCGAGAAAATATGGCCAATTTAAGTGATTAACTGATTTAGTAAAATATTGTTTTTATTAATAAAAAGAGACCCACAATGATCTCGGAATAATCTAATACCACACATCTTATCACATCTAACGATCTATTCCGAGCAAATACCAAAAACTAATACCAAGTGATATTTTTGTTTATTGGCGTTATAAAATTTCTATGGCATTTGGTTAGGTATTGGAGCCGTTCCTTAGCGCAATAAATAATAATTGATGTAAGTATTTCAGAATACAGCCGTAGCGCACTGATGGATCGAACAGAAATGCTAAAATTTTCCAACAAACAAAAGACAAACAAGGTCTTTTCCAGTGACGTTTGCCACGCGACGTCGAGAGAGACAAGACAGGCGTGGAAATAATCTGTCGGGTGTTTGCGAGAAAATGTGTTGCTCATATCAATCATTTACAAAGATATTATTTGTGCTCATTTTTAGTTATGCACTAAAATGTGATGCAAAACTTTGAGTAAAATGTGGCCTCGTATCAGACAATTTAATATACTATTTTCAAAAACATGTAACAAATTAGCGAACGCTAAAAAATATTCATAATTTAAATGTTAAAACAGTTATTAATCTTCTCATAACGTCAAAAGGTTCCGAGTCGAATGTGCAACGCTTGGACAAACCTCGCAGGTTTATAAGCGTAAAGGCATCTTCAGAATAATTGTAATGTTATTTAGATAAATAAATAAAAAAAATCATTTAGGTTGCTTCCAGTAATGTTTGTCACGGCGACGTAGCAAGTGACGAGAGACAGGCGTGCGAGCGAAGTAATCTGCGAAACGTGTGCAAGTGACGTAAGGGATTACTGTAACATGGTTATGATAAATATGTTGTTCAAACAAATATGTTTTACCCCTTTAGAATAGAATCTGTTATGAGAAAAAAGTAAATGTAATGAAATAAGTTGGTGATAGTATACCTATAATTATATTAAAAAATAAGTAGTTATGATTTAAAATTTTAAATACTTACCAAAACAACGACACTAATATAAGCAACAAGAGCACTTGATTGAACTATAATACTTTGTCATTTAAAACAATACCATTGTACTTATTAGCTTTGCTTTTTAGTTATTCTTTCCATTTTGTGACTTTTCCGGATCAGAGTAAGATTAATTTATTTCAATAAATAATAAACTAGTCTTGAATGGGACTATAATTCACAAAGTGTATTTCATCTAGAAAACTAAATCGATAAGAAATTCATATTCGCAATACGAGAAACTTGTATCCCGAACACGAATAAAATATGAAGTTTTCCCAACAAATGTACAGTTGAATAAGTATACAACGCTGAAAAATGGACTTCCAGTGAAGAAAAATAAATATTTTACGAGCAGATTTTAACCAGTCATATAGTACAGACATCGCTTCTAACTTTACGACTTTGCAGCGTGATAGTTCACTTTACACAAATAATATACTTAGTCAGTCATGCTATATCTCGCTTTATTGTAAGAACTGTCACTCAGACTTGTCTGCTCTTGAGCTAGAGAGAAAAATTTATCAAATTTTAATTACTCGTTAAGAAAATGATAGCAATACCGTTAAAATGAGATATCAGTGCTATCTCGGGCATTTCCTTTGTAATAACGAAGTGGAATTCAGATCGCGTGCGTTATATAAATATCTCGGTTAAATTGCACCACATCGATCAAGTGAAAATGCACTTTCATTCGTGCAAACAAAGTGGAAAATCGGAAACGCACGTGTTTAAAATTAGATGTCTCGTTGTACTATTAGAGTGCATTAAAGAGTCAGAATAGCGTGCATTCATATATCATTATCTGTTTGTCCAGACAATATTTTGTTCCGCTAATTTCTTAGACGTATGTTTAGACTATTTAAAAACGAAAGTAAGATATTGTCCGCCTTCGAGTGCGAGCGGTTTCGAAAGTTATAGGTTTCACAATGACATCGGTAATAGGGCGTAGTTATCTGTAATTGCTTTATTCAGAGCGGCAAATCTATGGCTGTTCGAACGTACATGTTCAGAGCTCATTTGTAACAAAATCATTTTTCGAAAATTGAAAACAAAGGGTTGGATGGATGTATAAATTGTAGTAGATGTATTCATACGCTTTTTGCTTTTGAAATTCGATAAACATTAGCATTGTTTGACACACTAAGAGCGGATTCGACCAAACATGAAGTTACACCAGTAGAACTAGCTATTACGCGAATAAATTTACTCCCTGAGATAATTTTGTTTACGTTTTTCCAGCTTACTTGATGAGTTCATTATACTCGGTATTGTTACTCTTTGGCTCAACTGTGAATGATGAACGAACTTTTCTTTAGACTAGTGATTGGCAAAATGCAAAAAAGAAGTAGTTTACTCTAGAGTAAAGACTTACTCTAGTTTGGTCGAATCCGCCCTAATTGTAATAAAATTATATAGTCAACGCAAAAGAGTCATTAATAATACATAACTACCTACATAATTCTCTTACAAAATGTTCAAGTTCTTATCTTACAAGAAGTGAGCTTTGAATAATTTAAACATTTTAAAGGCAACTTCCAAATTAGCATAGCAATAGAATAGCACTTTAACATCATAATACGACTAGAAGTTAATCATTGAAGGTAAAAGCAATAATTACTTGCTAAACTATGATTCAATATCCAAGGCTTGCACAAACGGAGAAAGTTGTTTACTAAACACCGTTATTTAATAAACAAAAGATGCAAATACTTCAGGGTTTCCTCAAACTAAAGATTCGTCATGGGCTTACGTAATAGTGTTATTCACAAAAGGATGCGTATTTCGTAAAAGTTTTTGAGTCACACTCAAACCGTTCGATGTTGCAATAATTGGCCACTTATCCAGTTTCATTTTTAATTGAGAGTGCAATTTTTTGATAAAAGATAGTTTTTATATGAAAAATAAATTGAAAAGCTGCATGAAAAATAGGTTTGATATATCATGGATACTCATTTTATTTTATTTTTTCTTCCAAGATTTTTAAGTAGTGACAAATAGTGTAAATAACTGAGGAAAGTTTTTGCTTCCAAGCGCAAGTTAAAAATATACGCTCATAATAATTTAGGTCATTGACTTCATACATAAGCGATTTGAGTCAAAAACATCAATCTGGTAGAGAAGCAATGTTGATCGCTTGCTTTAAAAGTTTCGGATAAACAGCACAAATCAATTTTCATTATAAGCCTTAATAATTAAGATTGCAATGCAGCGATGATAGCTTCTGATGCGAGGCAAAAACTCATATCCACGGTCAACATCTCACGACCACAAACTTAACGTATTGTCAGCCAGGCAAGAGCTTCATAAAAAGATAATCACAAATAATGGCGTATTGTCGTGTTGAATAATCTTTGTTTATTACTTCCATACAGAGGAGCTTTAACCTTCGAACCGTATCAAGAGTTTCGCTGGCGAAACTGAGTATCTGCCAATTACAAACAATCTGAAATCCGAGGAACCAGTTTCGTCAATTGTACATCTGTAATCATTATCTCATCACCGTCATTGCGGAGGTCAAGCAAGACAATGTTAAACTTCAAGCTTTCTTTCTGCTTTTGACATGTGCACATCGCTTTCTCATGTTCAGTGATTGACGAGGTATCATTGAAAACTGACACTTTCACTGACAGATGATGACAATTGGCATTGTGTTGTCTCTAAGCTTGCTCAATTAACGAAGCTCCGCGAAAGACAGCTGCGAAGTTACGGTTAACAAGTGCTGTAATATGGTGGATGGGCTGTGAAAGTCGTGACCTGGGCAATATTGTTGAATGTTCATTCTAACAACAGGGGGCCTGTCATCATCTCTTAACATTACTTTGGCGTTTAACAACTTTGGGAAGGGAAATAAGTTTGTTTCATTTAACCCGACCCTCTTAAGCGACAAGAACTCAAAATTAAAAGCTACATGGTGCATTAAGGTCTCTGCTAACTACACCATACCATACCATGGCCGTGCTAGGAACGTATCGGGCAAAAAATATTCTTATAAAGCAGGTACTAGACGGAACTGTCTAGTGTGAATAGTGTCATACTTTTCAATACAAAGATTTTTTTTGCCTGATACGTTCATAGCACGGTCATGATATAATACGGTGTAGTAGACAGAGACCTTACTGTTACACATAAAGAAACAAAACATTAATTAAATTCCATTTTACTCCTAATTAAGTCAAACCAAATAACTGAAACAATATCGAAAACGAAAAGGCACCTATTAATTCAAAGTAAACTCACAGAGTTGTTTAATTTGCAAAATCTACAAGAGCAAAGAAATTATATAGGGGAATAGGCGAAGAGGCTGTAACGACACCGCGTAAAATAAAACAAACAGTGTTCGTAAGTGCGCACAAACGACCTCGGAAAATTTGATACGCCTGCTGCTTTGCTTTCTGGCCAATATTTCGCTGGGTAATTTTCTGGAGCGTGGGATACTGGCATGAGGAAAGACTCGGAAAAGTTTGAAGACAAATAAACAGGTTGTATATCTTTAACCTGTGAGTTAGAAGCACTAAGTACTTGTATGGTCTGTGGTTAGAAGTAATAGAGCTGTAAGGGAAATAAAAAGCAAAATATGGTATACACTGAATTAAGAAGCGAAATTTTCGAGAAAGTTTTATTACCTACTCAAAATGATAATTTTCTACAGCATAGTTATTTGAAGATTGAGTTATTAAATAGAAAGAGGTTCTAATAGAAATATTGAGAATTTGAGATAGCTCAGAATATTTTCAAAATTATTTGGTGGTACAGTTGACGGAGCGGAATTTATGAAGATTTTAAATGTAAACTGCAATGCAAAATGCTGTTGAATGAAAAGTTAAGATTAACATAGATACATACATACATACTTACATACATACATATACTTACGCCTGTTTCCCATGGGGGTAGGCAGAGACTATGGATCGCCATCTGCTACGATCCTTGCATACTTCTTTCGCTTCATTAACATCCATCAATCTTTTCATACATGCCCTGCGGTTTTTGTCACTACGTAAACCAGCTAAGATTAACCAGTTAAGATTAACTGACATATTATACACGTTCACTTCTAAGGCTTCCGCGCGTACAGCTCATTAGAAATAAAACACATTTAACGGATTACTGCGCGTATATTGGTTAACTCAGATGCTATTTTAGAATTATTTCGTTTGGATTTGTTGGTTTTTTTTTTGGGTTTCCCGACGTTTCGAAACCTTTCCAGAGGCCGTGGTCACGGGATAACTAAAGCGAAAAAGAACTTTAACTGACATATTATTCATATTGTAGTAACATTTGTTCGAAGTCTAATACACATTAAACAAATTTTAGTAATAAGCTACAAAACATAATACTTTATTATCAACAGTTTAAAACTAAAGCAGCTTACATACTGCTGCACAAACTAAAATAGCGAGCTTACGAAAAAGAGGCTCTTCAACAAAAACCCATCAAAATCTAAGAGACAACCACAAAACCCGGCGAGCGTAATGTTTATGACATGAGGGTTCGCAAAAAGCTGAGTAACAGAGCTATAACGCTGGGAAATAGTTTAATATGTGGTTGTCAGACAAGATCCATTTCTAATGCAGCACATATGTGACTAGTTGCCATAAGCGGCGAGTAGGCCGATGAAATCAAAGGAATTGCGTCCACTAGAAATGATTGTGTTTGGAAAGTTGCGTTTTTTGAGATGTGAATGCATTTTCTCGTAAGGGCTTTAAGATTCAACGCTGTCGAGTAAAAGTTTTAAAATTTTGATTTAAACAACTGTTTCGCTTTCGGATGACTTATAATATGCGAGATATGAAAGGTAAAAAAGTATGGTATGGTTCCAGTGTTTTGGTACGACCAAAAAATAAATAACTAAACAACAATTATATTCGTAGTCAGTATTTATCATGTCTGAATTTATTACATTACAAGTATAAGGTTATTAAACTCGATTTTATGGCGTATTTACCTAGATACTGAACTTAATAAAGTTAAGCAGCAAGATTTACTTGGAACATAAACGACTGCAATGTGAATGTACCACGGATTTATCCTTTGTTGAGCTTCTATTAGCATAATGGAGCGGATTATATGATATCTAGATTACTACAAATAGTTTGCTACCTACTTCTCCTTTATTTAAATTAACTTTGTTATTGTGATGACAGTAGGCGTATTATGAGATTACGCTTACTAATAGCGGCTTACTATAATATTTGTATATAGATACTTTTAGTTTAGTGTAACCACCAGATGCGCTGTACCAACTTGCATCGCCATCGACACCAGCCTTTTTTGATGTCCCCACTGCTGGGGCATAGGCCTTCCTTATGGATGGATAAGGAGGATGGGCCATAACCCACCATGTGGGCCCAATGCGAATTGGTGGGTGTTAACGACTGCAAATGCACCCGGGAGAACGGCTTAACGTGCCTTTCGAAGCACGGAGGAGCTCAAGATAATAAATTGTTGGTCACCCATCCTATGACCGACCCTTGCGAAAGTTGCTTAACCTCCGCAATCGCAGGGCCAGGCACTAAACCACTACGCCATCGAGCTCCTTGCATACTCATACTAAATTGCTTGCTACAGTTGCTATCGAGTATTGTAAAGGTAACTGCGCAAACTCCTAATACAGGCACAGTCGTATATGTATAGTTAATAAAAGTACCTACTAATTTATTGTAAGTTTTAGAGAATAAAATAATCAACTCACTTAGTGAAAATTCACACGGTTTATTGTCTTATTAAAGCGACTAAATAACTTTCATCGTAGTTTATTACTAAACTGTTAAATGCTTACCCTAAATCGATAATGTAAACACGACTAAATCAATTTAACCAGCTTGTAGTAGAAAGTTGTATAGATACGAGTACTTATAACAAATTAATTAAAACGCCATTAAAATCCAATCAAGGATTATGTACACCGGACTTATATCACACCGTCATGTAACACGCTCGAAGAAATCGTCGTTACTTCCCGAACCGAGCTCACATTTAAGACGTGAGCGAAAATAAGTTGTCCAGCTTTACGATGATTGAACAAGTTATAAACGGTATTAACAACAAGCTTGTTAATTGTAGAGAAATTGGATGAAAATTGTAATATTGCCTTAACTGGAGTTATATTTCCAATGATAATTTAACAACTACTATAAACTTTCATTAATTATTTTAATGCGTTAATGGCGTACTGTTGTCATTTATCAATCAGCGATAGAATAATTAATATCTGTTTTCAAATCATTTAAAGAATCGAAAGATATAATTATTTCCGTCTCGATTCGTTGTCCATCAAAGATTACAACCAATTATATTACGTCAAGTGACTCATATAAAACTGTGCATTTTATATAAACATTGTTATTGACTATTGTTTAAACTAATTATACAATTATTTAATTGATTTTAATTGGATTATCATAACACCCACCCATCCTTCTTGGTCAAAATTTAATTAAATCCTTCTCAATGTTCTTTCCTGTCCCGGGCCAGCTGGAAGCACAGATACTCCTAAGTTATTCACCTTACAAAAAAAATGCATAAGAATACTGGCCAATATAGATCAAATGACAAGCTGCAAGCCATTTTTTAATGAATTCAAAATTTTAACAGTAACATTCTTGTTCATACTAGAAACATGTAAAATAGTGAGAAATAACCTAAAAATGTTTATAAACAGTGATGATAATTACACTGGAGCAATGAGCTTAAGGAAAAGAAATAAATTTGTTTTGCCTAAATCTAGTATGACATTAGTTGGTTCAGGGCCTTACTCTATGGCAATAAAAATGTACAATAGTCTACCAAAATATATTAGGGAAATCGAGAACTATAATAGTTTTGTTAAATGTCTAAATAATTATTTAATTGATAAATGTTATTATAATCTTAACGAATTTTATAAGCCTATGCAATAAAGTAGGTAGTGAATAAATCTAAATTTAATTTAAGTACTACTCTTCAATATTGTTATGTCCTTCCAGGGCTCATGTGTAAGCACTAAAATAATTTTAAGATCCTTATGTACCACATGATATGCAATAAATATATTTGATTTGATTTGAAGAAATTTCAATATGAAATAAGCTGTGCCCCTGTACTACTCTTCTGTCCATTATTTTTCATGTAAAAATTGTGTGTGTACTAAACAAATAAATAAATAAATAAAATAAATCCTTGATCAAATTAAACATGATAGCTTCACTACTCCATAAATTGCTTCAGACAGTAATTACGCGTCGGTGTAACATAAAGCCTTATAATGCGCTCCAAAATTGGAAACTAACAAGACACCGACACATGAACTAAGTGCCGCAATCATAGTATTTGAATTCCAGAACGATAAAGGTTTTCTACTTGAAGACCAATAAAGATTTTGCTTAGTTCTCTATAGAAAATAACTATCACTGACCTGAAAAATATTTTTTCTATACACATATAGAGGTCAGGAGTCCTGTAGGTGAGGACACCTAAAGGACTCCTGACTAACATGTATGTATGTATGTATGTAACATGTATGTAGGTGTCCTGAGTCAGGAGACTCAGGACACCTACATAAATATAAGTACTTATACTTACATAAAACCTCCTCCTTTTCTGAAAGTTGGTTAAAAAAGCAAATATCACACAAACCAAACATTTATAGTTATTTAACACTTCTTCCAGACTAAAGAAGTGAAAAGTAAAAACTATGATGGATTATTTTAAAAAAAAAGTTCTCCTTAGACTTATCGGGAACATATTTTTCAATGTCGGTAAGGACCTATCCGTGCAGACCGCACTAAAAAGTGATATAAATTTTACCTTTACACTCCGAACCTATAAAAGTAACGTTATGCGCAAAATTTTTATAGTTATTTAAAACCACCGAAAAAGGTATTGTAAAAAACTGATTTGCAAGTCTGGAAACTTTATGGCCCGTGTGTAACCTTTGGTAAGCATAAATTTTACTTCAGAAATCGTGTATTCTTTGAAATTACTATATGAACTCGAATATAACAATGTTTTTTTTTATGTTGCAAAGCCTCGACTTCCGTAATATCACATTATTAATTTATCCTGTGATATCACTTGAGGCGCTCACTCTCAATGAGGGGTTTTCAAAGTGACATTTAAAAAATAAAAATAGTAACTATTTGCTTCACTAGATGGTGTTGATACTCTTCGAAGCCTAAAAATAGTAACTATTTTCCTCACTAGATGGTGTTGATACTCTTCGAAGCTTATATTAGTAAAAAAATCACATTGTCACCTATTTTTATCAACGCCATCTATCGAGCCTACAGTTTTTTATCATTGTGAAAAGCCCTCATTATAAAACATAATTTCAATATAACAAACGTGTAATTTTAGAACCATAATCTAGTATTTTGAGAATGTACCATCATTACATTCCCTCGTAGTCATTTTTAGAAGTAGATAGCAAAAACTGCAAAAAGTGGACGCTTTTGACACACTTATTGGTGCCTACGAATGACTACGAGGTAATGTTATGATACCTTCTAAAAATACTAGATTTTATGTGTCTTTTTCAAATCTTTTTCTATTTACAACTTATTAAATAAAAACCACTGAGGGCGCCCGCCACTTTCGGTATGGGATGCACCTTAATAAGGTTCTCCTAACCAGAGTATCTCTGATATTTTTTTTATTGTAATTTCATTTTATTTTATAGCTTTATAGGAAACTTACAGCTGTATTACTAATAAATTTACATATAGATACAGAAGGCCATTTACAAGTTTCCACAATACTACGCTAGGTTACAAAGCATAATAAATAGGTAAGATTGTTATTCAGTTTCATATTTATTTAACACCTCGTCTAAATAAACATTTATTGACATTTGAAAATTGTCACCCGTGCACTTTCGTTTTTTATGAACTCATATTAGTTTTCTTTACCTTTAGTCACATTTTTTTTTACAAACTTCAAATTCATGGTAGGGGATTTGAGGTAACGACGAAATGGACTGCAGTTTTCTGAATTTCGGTGGGTGATAATAAACCAACCATAATGGTTCCGAGAACCTTTCGCCATTCGACATCGAAATTGCTAACTTTGACACACATTCGTCCCGTAATAAATATTTAAGTTAACTGAGATGAATGTGGGGTTAACGATACGATTATCTATCGTATTACGAGCAATTTATATTTATTGATACAAGACAGATAATACGTTTGATTTTCCATTTCGGTTTTTTTAGAAGCCGTGGTTACTATATTACTGGAGATTTTTTGAGTATTGAAAATGTTATTTTCAGTCTTACCATAATAAAAAATAGAAAGAGATAACTAAAATTTGTTAATGTCTCAAGAAATTCAATTACAACTTTATTTTACAATAATGTAAAGTGAAATTCCTCGATTTATATAATTAATTGAGTTCCGAAATGTTTTTTAGATTATTATCGTAATTGAAGTCTTTCATAAACTTCAATAAAGATAATAATCTAAAATACATTTCAGAATACGCGAAGCATGAAACTCATTGTAAAATATCTTTGCCGCTTCTATTTTAAATGGAAGTCGTTCGTCAAATCTCAAGCAAAGTTTGTAGATATCTCTGCGTTATTTGACTGAGCAAATTTAAAGAGGACAGATATTAAAATAACTTTTCAACTGAAATAATTTCTGGAATGTTTTCAACCGAATCTGTTTAAATTGACATACTTAATCTACTCTCGAAATATTTTAAGTATCTCTTCTTTATTAAGCTAAAAGGAAACTTTGCAAGTAAATTGGTAGGTATCTAAATAGAGTTATATCTTTAAATTTTAATAGGTTTTTAATTTGTAAAAATGTTGACTACATACTAAAGACAACTATAAAACGTTTGACGTGCTACGATGATCGAAGGCTATTATTTATCTAACTCTATGCTACTACTTAATTGTCAAACGTTCTAATCAATCTATCTAAAGAGTATATTACAGAAATATATAAGTTGGACTTACCGGAAAACTACTTAGAATCCTTAATATAATATTGAGTTCTCGTCTATTTTGATAATTAATTCAACAAAAAATCTAAATTCAATTGTTATACAGTTGAGTATACAGGGACAAATTTATCTCAATTCAAGTAGTATCAGTTAGAAGACACTAAAACAAAACTATAATATCGGAATATTGAGCTCGTAATCACTAAATATAACTATATCAGAGTTCTGAGCTCGTAATTTCTCTCTCTAAATGCTAATTTGAGTACAATACTAACACCGATTCACTTCCTTATAAGGCAGCCAATAAAACCGATTATAAACTAGATATCGAAACGATTACTAATAGGGCTGACAAAAAATTATTTTTATGGCAAAATTTAAAAAAGGAGTACTTATAGTGAAAAATAGATATAAAACTGCATAGCCTTATTTTATGACAATTTAAGTCTGGATCTTGAGTTCAATATGAACCCCACAAGTGTTATTTATTAAATTTGTTTATATGTATAATTGTTTATTAAATAAAAATATATGACATGTGTAAATTAAATACAACTATTTGCTTACAAAATATTGCTTGTTCCGCAAAAAGTAATTTAGCAGTGACAAACCTGACAAAAGAACAACCCTAATAGACAGCTCCTTGTTATACATTGCTCCGGTAAATCATAAACTCATAACTGCGATGAATAGGTACATATTTTAATATTTGTTATACCTTAATAGCCCTTTGAGTAAACTTAAATATTTTGGTTAAAATTTAGTACATAAATGAAAATTTGATTAAAACCACCTTTGTCATCATCACTGTAATCATAACAGCATAGGTTCATTAAATAAATAAGTAATATTATTGAATGAAAAAACTTTTTCTGATAAGTAATAAGTATGTTAGTAGGTTATAATTAGGCCACACCGCTTGACTACCACTATTCCCGTGAGAGTATGTTGCTTGATGTTAGATCATAGAAATTATGGGCTTAGAAAAATAAGTAATTTAAAAGGTATCAGGAGCCTAATCGCGCTAATTTTCAACGATAAAACCAAAGCTAAATCGTTACTGTTTGTTTACAGAAAAATACTCACTTTAGTTTTGTTAAAATTGTTGAATACTCTGCCTAAGGAGTCTAGGGTTACAATCTGGGACAATTTAAGTGAAAATTATGAAGCTAAACCAAAGTTTTAAGATTAATATAACCTAAATGACAACAAAACGTTTTTGGTTTTATCGTTCAGAATTACCGCGATTGGGCTCCAGGTGGACCAATGCATAAAACAGCTTTCTATATTCTAGTACTTATGAAATAAAAAATAGTATTTATACTAAAAACATAGGACAGGACTTTTTCATTTTAAGAGCGTTGATTCGTCACGGTATTTCATACAACTTTCAAGTTCTTATTTTTCGAATTTAATGAACCGAATTTAATGAAACTTCATACGCATAGTAGGATACATATGTCAAAAAAATTGGTTACGAACATTTTTTAAATGTCCTATTAAAAAAGATAATTGGAAATTTCTGTTTCTATGGAAAGTTTAAAATCGGTATAGCTATAACACTATTTACCGAAAATGTTTTCAATTAACTTTTTGGTTAGACCAATGTATTCTGCTTATGTTATGTGTAAGAAGTTTCATTAAAATCGGTTCATCATTCATTTAAAAAAAGTTCGTGAATCTTGCAGCCATCCATGGGAAAAACATCAGACTAGACGAAAGGCCAACATTATTTCGTTAAAACTTTATTATTTTTGGTTGCTTAGCTTTGCAGCGTTTATGTTATGATAAAATTATTTGTAGCCTGGCGAAATATATTTCTTGGCACATGTGTGACCTCTTAATTACTAATAAAGTAAACGCTTCTACAGAAGCATAATATAACACGGAGCATTAACGAAACGCATAAAGTAGAAGTAATATGATATAAATTACACATTTAGGAAACTGTGTTTATGTGACAAAGAACTTTAGGCGGTTGGGTTAAGGGTCAAATTGGCTGATCAGGAACAATCTGTGTGTTGGCATATAACGGGGTGAATATACGAGAGTTTAAGATGGAGAGATAAGGCTGTATCTTAATCGGAAGCCTTTTTCTCTTCATAAAAATGCTATTAATGTCATTTTAATTCTTTGTATGGGCGAAATCCCAAATCTATGAGGATGGAAAAAACAAAAATATACCTTGCTTTTTTAACGTATCTAACAAAACTATAAAATATTAAGTAAAAATTAAGATAAGTAATATATTAGAAAAATCCCACATCAATTTTGTGATTCTATGAAAATTTCGTGGAGCTCGGTGGCGCAGTGTGGAGCTCGGTGGCGAAGTGGTTTAGTGCCTGGCCTAGCGATTGCGGAAGTTAAGCAACGTTCGCAAGGGTCGGTCATGGGATGGGTGACCAAAAATGTATTATCTCGAGCTCCTCCGTGCTTCGGAAGGCACGTTAAGCCGTTGGTCCCGGCTGCATTTGCAATCGTTAACACCCACCAATCCGCATTGGGCCCGCGTGGTGGCTAATGGCCCATCCTCCTTACCACCCATAAGGAAGGCCTGTGCCCCAGCAGTGGGAACATAAAAAATGGCTGATAGACAATGAAAATTTTAAATTGACGCACTTTATTTAGTGAAAACCCTATGCACTTTTATTTCTTTTAATGTACGCGTATTCTGTACTCTTCCCAATTTCTGCTAAAGCTACTATCTACGATAACACTCAAAATGGCACATTCTATTTGAATGAACCTCTCATTTGTCACGCGTTCGAGTTTATCCTTAGGGAGAATGTCGAAAGAACTCACCCTTTCCTACATTTTGTCTCATTTATGTAAAATACAATTTTATTTGAAAGGGTTTAGAATAAGGGGCCTTTTTTTTCTACGCTTAATTTCTTCTTTGGAGATTTCTACAAAATACATTTATAAAAAATATATATTTTTCTCAAACATGCTTGGAAATTCGATAATAGGGATGATGACTAATGAATAAAACAACGAAATACTAATAAAAATCGTAAACATATTAAACTTTTAGAGTAGCTTGTATACCTCTTGGTATTATATATTGCATATTATTTATTTTATGACCCTTCAAAGTTGGGTGGACAAGTCCATTTAAAAAGTATAAAATTTATTAAAATAAATGATACCTTTAATTAGTCCGTAAAATGTATAGTAAATTTGTCTAAGAAACTATTTTGATAAACACAATATTTAATATAGCTGCCAAACAAATTTCCTACGCGTTGCATACAAACTACTTATTCGTGACGTCATAAGTAGGAAGCCATTAGTATGGAGCGTTTTTGGGCGAGTCCATTTGTGTGCATTTCACACTGTGATATCTCAGGCAGTTTTCATGCTAGCGAATTAATTCTTTTACCAATGTTTCTTTTTTTGAGAGGTAATTTATGTAACATAAAATAAAAAAAAAATCGTCATGCCTATTACTTTGACAACCTTCTTAGAGATAAATGGAGCTTGCTGGAAAGGTCCCGCGAGCAGTGGCTTGAAAAGTAAGCATGAAAATCCATAACAGTCATGTTCGGAGGCATGTAATGTATCAATGCTTATGTTGCATTGAATTCTGCTCAGCTACAGTAATGTACCATTTAGATTATTATTCACTTCATTTATTTTACCCCTGTGAAAGTAAATCTAGTTTTTATAGAGCATTTAACGTTTGCAGTTTCTAGTTAAACAACTGGAAAGCTAAAGAGAGAAACATAATTGAGATAAGTAAATCAGAAAATATGACTGTCGTAATTGTAGCATTCGCTCAAAAGTACAGTCAGCAACGCGTTTGGTTGCCAAACCCAACGTTTTTTTCGCTGATCAACTTAACTTTTAATGTACTAAGGTTTAAAATCAATAGGAGAAAGTTTTACGTTTTGTGTAGGTAATATGATGCGTTGCTGACTGTACATGCTTTTCACAACTCGTAATTGCAAATGAGACTAAAGTATTACAGGGGAATTAGTCCGAAGGTTGCGCGTTTTAATTTCATTTAACAATTATAACTTGACCTTTTTGTATGTGAAAGATAGGATTCCCACACTCTTAGAACATGGTGTTTAATATGACTATTAAATACTTAATAATTTCGCACGCATTACTCTGAAAGTCAGATGAATAAAATAGATGTTATTTTGGTAATTAATGCGGAAATTACCAAAGTAATCAGCAACAGCCATATTAATGCACAGACCTTGCCTTTGGATGTAGGCATAATAGCCACCACGCGGACCCAATGCTGATTGGTGGATATCAACCATTACCAAAATAATTAAAGTCTCAGTGGCCCTACCATGGGTTGATGCAAACTGTTTACGTTACCGTAAACAGCTATCGTTTTGTCTTTTTCACTCGCACTGACTGTGAGCAGTATATCCGATAGTTTACGGTAACGTAAACAGTTTGCATCAACTCATGGTAGGGCCACGGATAAATAAACATAGTCAAACAATAGTTTACTTACCGGAAAAATAAACTTTTTTTTCTTTTTATTTAATTAAGAGTTGTTCCAGCAATCCTTAGTAATATTAATGAGCAATATCAACATCTTCCATATTGAATAGGTACTCTTTCTATTGTGAATTTTCCGTAAAACAAATTCTTACCTGAAATAAAAAAAACATAGTTTAATAAAAAATCTATGAATACAGGGAAAAGAATATCGCTAACCACTACCAACACTTTAGTATTTTACGACCGAGTTTTTATGCTCGTAGTTGAAGTGATATTCTTTCTTATTTAGATAATATTCTGCAGAAATATCTAGCATAGGTACAGCAATTTGGACGTAATAAAAGGAAAATGTATTTATAATAAACTCAGTCCTATTGTTACATGTTCATATTATCCATAGACCTTTATTAATATATTCTATCCTCATACACTATCACTTTCACTATAATATACGAGAAGACTAGGAACTAAATTATGGTAATATTATTCAAGTTTGGTAGTTAATAACCCCCATAAAGCCGAGTTAAGTCGAGTTCGACTGAATTATGTGACCTTCGTCAAATAATTGGCTTCTGATTTGGACCTAATAAAATGACACTGCGTATATGTCATTTTGCCCATAAACAATTGTACTTAGGATTTTTTGTTGTTGTCTAATTGAAATAATGTTTACCTACGTAAATACTTACGGCGTACATATTTCGGCAATAAATTGCACGTTTAATGGGCTCGATCGCAACGAAAATTGCTTTATTTCAGTTTTAAACTAGAAAAATAGTTCCACGTCACGACAGTGCAATTGTCACTTAAGTCTGTGTTCCATTTGCAGTTATCGCACGTTTTGACCGTTTATTGAAAACGGGTGAAACTCGCAAGTATTCTGAATATCCGATCAAGACTCGCGATTATAAGAAATTTATCTGTTTTCTCCTCAAACAGGAATGTCAATCTCTTTGTTCTTCTAGAATAGACACGATATTTGGCGCTTCTAATCGTTTGCCGTGGCATACCGATGCTTTCACTGCCGTTTCAATGAGGCTATTCAATGAATGATTTTGGTATCACACTCAAAAAACAGGTATTGTTGCCGACCAGCACCAGCTACAGCCTTTTTGGATTCCTCTTTGGTCTTCCTTCTAAATTCTAAATTTCAGTGACATCTTTTTGTAAAACAAATGCTTGTAGTTGACATTAAAACTTTGTACGGAAAAGAAGTGTCTGTGTGATTTCGTGTACGTACTATCCTCAACAGGTATTTTGCAGCTTCTTTATAAAAAAAGATACCTATATTTTTCTGTATATTATGGTATTTGGGACTTTTCATTTTCTACACAAGTTAAAATGGTATTGTTTAGTATTTGTGCCGTTGATTGATAAAATAAAGAAGTTTGATATATTTAGTTATTTCTAATGAAGACATGTACAACAAACCAGATAAGATAATTGACTTACCTAATTAAATAAAATTAGACAAATGATATTAGCAACCAACGCACAAGACACTACCCAACATAGCTAAATGTAGAACTGTTTTAAAGTACCGATTTAACAATAGAGTTGTGTTACGCAACGAGATTAATAAGTTTTTAGTGCAAAAACTCAACAACAATGTAAAGTTATTAGGCGAATGTTAACTTTAAGTAAGTAAGTACATAATATTTGTTATACATAACTGTCTTTTTTAAGAAACAAAAAGTCGGCGCATAAACAAAACCAGAAATGTTCACAAGGTCAGTTTGTTACAGAAAGCTACTAGTGCCGACAACCCGTCAGTAGGCGAGTGAGGAGCTAACCGGACCGGGCGCATTTAACTGCAAAACATTATGGCTGCCAGCATCTCAGTTAGTAAGGTATTAAAAACTTTCAAAATGTATGAATACTCGTACGTGAATAAAAGGACAATGCTCCAAAATCTTTCGTTGCTTTAAGACAGCGTATAATAAAACCAGAATGTTCGCAAGGTCAGTCCTTGGGCTAAGGTCATACTACAAGGAGTAAGCTAAGCGCCTTGTATGTGGCCATTGTTTATCTTTTACACAAGCGTCGCTCCTAGCTTATCTCTAAGATTGGCACCTTAGTGTGGCCTTAGCCTTACAGAATAGTGCCGACAACCCGTCAGTAGGTATGCAAGTGAGGAGCTAACCGGACCGGGCGCATTTAACTGCAAATTACTAGGGCAGCCAACGTTAGAAAGATCATTGCTAAAAAAACTTTGAAAGTTAAGTTTATTCTGTGGAATAAATCAACCTAACCTAGGTTTTTAGGTTTAATTAATTCGTTAAATAATTGCTTATGCAATTTTAATTGGAATAATAATAGCAATTACAAGTAAAGTCCGTTCGCTTAGATAGTGTCGGTACATACACCCGCTAGCACTTGTCTTGTGTTCAGAGACAGGAATATCGGTACAAACACAACCTTTCACTACGGCACTTCTATGTAAACTGCCAAAATCCTAATTGACTTGCAGGTGTGTACGCCGCACGCGGTATCCTTTGTTTATGCGGCGGCATCCTTTGACAAGAAGCGGCACGTGCAAAGGCGGCGCGATAAAAGGGCGACACTATCTAAGCGAACAGACTTTATATTAAAAATCGTCTAGACTGGTACGTTGATCTTAAAATATTCAAAAATAATGCATATAAATTGTAATATAAAAAAGAAAACACTTTCGCACCAAACAATTATGTTTCAGTGTTTTTATTCTAAACTTGATCATCAAATTAAAGGTCTTTGAAGTGACAACCCTACAGACAGTATACACGGAACGCAATGTTAGTTTAGCGAGCGATGACACTGTAAGTTATTAATCGTTAGTTTCTAACTAATTTGCATGGAAAATTTCAAACGGCTTATGACATACTCATATACATTTCTCTTAATTTGTTGCTCAGATATTTATTTAACTCCTAAGCTAGCTTTACATCTAATTTAGTATCCGATTACTAATATATCGCTGAGAATTTATGAGAATGTGTTTATAAAGTTCTTTAGTAAACAGTCGATGGGATATCTACACTATTGCACGTGTAGCATTTTTACATTGTGAATATTCGCTGTTGTGCCAAATAGAAAAAAAAATATTCCATTTCATTTCCGAGCTCTATGGCGCAGTGGTTTAGCGTATCTTATCTTGAGCTCCTCCGTGCTTCGACAGGTACGTTAAGCCGTAGGTCCCGGCTGCATTTGTAGTCGTTAACGCCCACTAATCTGCAATAGGCCCGCTTTCTGGGTTGTGGCCCATCCTCCTTACCCATCCACAAGGAAGGCCTGTGCCTCAGCACCCACAGCGGAAATGGCTGATGGTCAATTTTCAAAAATGTATTAACATTTTTTTAAATAAGTTGTTAATATATGTTTATATATTAACAACTTATTTGATTGACACTAATATTTGAGTGAATCAGGCGTCACTTGGCGGAAGTCCCAAACCATTTTGAAAAAAGAAACATATGTAGCTTACTTCCGCAAACAAAATATGCAAGATGCACCGCCCGCAAAAATATGCACATGCACACCACAAAATATAAGTGCACAATACCTGCATTTAGCAAGACAGCAACACACCTTGCACCTTCACCAATTAGGCTACTCTACACGTGTTTCGCCCCAACCCGGAGCATCCTCAGGAGTTAGATCGTGCGTAAACCAACCGAATGAGCAACTACGCCCTCCGACACCGTATTTATTGTCACTTCCTCCCCACTCCGCATCGAGTGACTGACAACGTTTGAAGAATGTTGCCAGTTTTAATAAAAAAGAAAAAAGGAAAGAAAAACATGTTTTTTAATTTAAATTACCTACAAATAAATTGATATACATTTAATAATGTGTTTTATTAATTAGATACTTATTTTTAAGAATTATTATTATTTGAGAAAATACGCACCACTGGCGAGGAAGAGACGTCAAGTTGATTGTTAAGTATGGTTCCATCAAAATTGTGTTTGATAATTTCTAGGTTTTCCAACACGTTCAGTCGTAGACCTTTACTACAAGTATGTAAAACCTCATAGGAATGGCCATCAGATAGTTGATGTCCGGTATTTAATAAATGTTCCGCGAAATGAGATCGTTCCGGTCGGCCATTCCTATAGGCGGAAATATGTTCTTTATAACGTATATCAAAACTACGGCCAGTTTGACAACGTATACTGAATTACATTGGTTACATGTTAACTTATATATCCCCGACTTCCTGCCGACCTCCGTTTTTTCCTTGAGGTCCGTTTTTCCGTCAAACGATTTGTCAGACTTTGAAAACAATCATCCATCACCTATGTGCAACTGCAAAAATCGGAACGAAGCATCTTAAATCTAAAAGTATTCTGTATCTGTCTGAAATTGTATAAAAATAAAGAAAAATCTCGTCAATTTCCCAATTCCATAACAATCATCTCCGACAGAGCGTAAAGTAACAAAATTTTCCAATCAATTAAATTCAAAGAACGCGACCGTTTTTTCACAAATTGTTTCAAATGACTTTGTTAATTTAAAATAATTTGCCGAAATCCTGAACGTACCATTTAAAAGTATTTTAATTGAACGAAGAACGAAGAACTGTTAAATAAATGCCATTAATAGTAGGACGGGGTTGGGAATTTAGAAAATTGAATTTACGAAGGGAGATTTTCTTCGAGCTCCAATCTTAACTAATTACTTTGGAGGTTTCAGTCTTGTACAAAATTGTTTTGCCCTTTTATAATAAACAAGACAGTAAAGTTAATAATGAAATAATTAACGAAATTTACAAAGGATTTAACTTTCTCTAAGATCCGCCAGATTTGTTGAGTACCTAGGTATAAGTTTTGTATTGCTGTTGAAAAAAAATTGGTTTTTAAAACGTTTGTGTTTTTATTACATTTTGTACATACCTACCTACTTACATCCGTATTTCTTTTTAAAGTTTTTTTTTAACATTAATATAAAAATAGCATTGTGAATGCCTAAAATCTAAAAAAATCAATAATTGCACATGAATTTTTTAATTTGAGATTTTAGCATCCACACATGCAATTTTTTAACCCCCAACGCAAAAACAGAGGGGTGTTAAGTTTAACGTGTTGACACGTTACGTGGTACCGTAGCTCGTAAACGGATGAACCGGTTATCGTTTAGTTTTTCGTGTCATAGATAATTTTATCCCGAGTGTTCTTAGCCATGTTTAATGAAAATCTTTTCAGCCGTTTGAAGGGCATCAGCTCATTTCTAGTTGATGAGGGGATCTGACTCAATGATATTGGAAGTATATGGTAGGGTAACCATGACCTGATCAGCCGTTTGAAGATCATCAGGTCTTTAATAGTTGATGAGGGGATCTGACTACCTTTCATATGTACTATGGATTCGATATTTGGTACCGTGTTACTTCAATAAGATTGGAAGTAGGTATATGGTAAGGTAACCATGACCTGATCAGCCGTTTGTCGGGGGGTTTTTAAAATTTTATTTTTTTGTTATTATATAATACTAAATAATAATACCAAAAAGTTTGACTCATCACCAGATCATTTCGTCAGGTGGGAATCGAATCCGCGACCTCTGGAAATCCAGTCCAAATGCTCTTGCAACTGACTTAGTGACTCGGTAGCTCATTTGGAAGAGCATTGGACCAGATTTCGAAAGGTTTCGGGTTCGATTCCCGTTTGAGAAAATGGTCTGGAGACGAGTCAATTTTTTTCTAGTAAGTATATTATTTATTATTATTGCACATGAATTCTGTAAAACCGTTACTCTATAAATAAATAAAAAATCATAAAAAAACTCCCGTCTGATGCGTCACTGGACCACAGTATATATTTTGTAAAATATTAGTTTTACTCCAAGGTTTTACTGGAGGGATCAGTCTTGGCATAGGTACAGATAATTGTTTTTCTGCAAGAATCCGCTTAGAGACAAATTACCGAAAGTCAAATTTCTCGCGGATGAGGTAAGCATAATTTTTACCTGATTCCTATTTCAGTGTGCATTACCGATCATACTAACATTACCCACAGTTTTACATTTTATGGAACTGCTTAATATTTTGTCTTCAATAATATGAAAGCGAATACTCTGCATCAAGCCAAATTAAGAATGTCAAGGACCATGTAACGTGATTTCCTCAAACTGAAAAATGACTTTAAAAATTGAAACCCGTTTCCGGCGGTCTGTTTAAACTAATTATTATGAGAAATCTTAAATCGATACCATGATCTGTTAACCTTAATCACACGCGTTAGAAATGCAACCGACAGAGAAAATATGCATTAGACTGCGATAAAAGAGACAATAAAACTAGTTTTTTTTGCAGTATAAGTGAATATTGTTCTGTATATCACCTGTAGAAATTATAATGACAAATATTTGACAGCTAAGAGAAGTTAGATCAAGAGATAAGTACAAAAAAGTATTTTAAGGTGTAACAAGTTGTAACAAATTAGAGTGTCGGAACACCGAATCCGCTAGTTTGGTTGGGTGTGCGGAACGGGTGGTAGGAAAAAACGTAATATTCGTAATGGTCTGTAGAAAATATAGACGATTTAAAATCCCTCAATGAGTCTGAAAATTGGTGTAATATTGTGTAACAAGTGTCTACGCAACTGAACAATATGTGTGATCATTTAAATAGGCGCGATCTCGGTCGTGTGAAGTTTATTGTACCTACCTAGTGATGACTACCTCGGAAAGATCTTCCCGAGTAAACCTGATTTTATATACTTGGTACGAAATACTCCAAGAAGCATTGAAATGGCAAAAGTATTTCCTGAAGAGGAGTGAATTGCCAAAACAAAAATAAGAACAATAAAGAATATTTTGACTTTGACTTTAAACAAAGCTGGATACATAATGTTCTCATGATACAAAGAGCCCTAATTTATTCAAACAGTCGCCTATTTCAATCGAATCGATAAGTAATATTTCCATTACTGGTATCAGGAGCTCAACCTTACCACAAGCTAATTGAAAGCAATCGTCACATAACAGATTATATCAGAATCAAGTAGGCCAGCCCGTTTTATCAAAGTCACTGGCTTGGATTAGCCTCATTCATATAAAACTACCTTAGAACTACCTTAGCATTTTAGTACTTTGTCGCACCAAATAGTTCAGTTAGTTGCAACCTTACAATAGTTGCTGCGACATGGTTCATAAGTGTTCAACCACTTCTGATACTGACCGTACTAACAGATTAACTCCGTTCGAAAGTGTAGTGTTACACTTAAATGTCATCGGTGAATGCATATCAAATACATTAAGTATAGTGTGTTGATAGAAGTTTGTTTGAATAAACATGTTAAGTATTTGGTGCCACATCAAGTTATGAAATTATTACGCCTTTTGACAGGAGTTTATTCAACTGATAGTAGAAAGAAAATATATTTTTGATGACTACTTTTGTATGATACAAAACTAATAAAACAAGTTTCCGCAACATGCAAAATTTTACTGTTCTTCTTAACTATATATAGCTATACATTAACTGTGTTTCTCGGTCAAAGTGATGTCAGGAGATGTTGCACTTTTCATTTTTTTGTCATAAAAAGCTTTATTATCGTTGGGTTTAAGAGTGAGAATCTCAGCAATTCTGATAAAACTATTGCCCAAAAAAGATGCGTAAATGAAGAACGTTTTTCAAATGAAATGTTTACTACAAAAAACTTTTGAAATGAAATGAAAGCCCCCTGCTTTGTTGGATTGGAACTAATTTGAAATAGTTTCTCCATTCGTATTTTCAAAAGGGCTTCTGAAAAAGTGTTTGTGTCACTTTAGTTAACATTCTACCATGTATCGTGATCACTTTAATTTTAAGAGGTAAGATTGTTTACATACTTATCGTAAACGTGAAAATTAAATTATACGGTAAGCTAGCGGCCGCTCGCGACTTCATCAGCGTGGTAATTTAATAATTTTATTTATTTCTTCTGCAACTATAGATACTTAAATACACCCAAATACTTACTAATAAAGACCGTATAGCAGATGTATAATTACACAATGGTTACTCTCTGTCAAACTATTTGAGTTTAACATTGAAAAGAAAGTGACAAAACCTGACAAAACACTGTGTAACTATACATCTTCAACAGTTATCATTCATTCTGTAAGTTTGAAAATCCATAATTGCCAAAAGTGACCACTTTGAGCTAAAATGGATTTTAAGACTTACAGAAAGAATGAAAACTGTTGAAGAGTTATTAAAAAAATATTAGAGACAATTTAAGAAATTATTACATGAGCTTTATTTAAAAATTGACTTTGTTAAACGAGTATTAAAAATAAATGTAGTGGCGGCGCTAGTTTCACTACCTACAGCGCCTTAAGTAAAAAATACATTTGAGGAGAATTCCTCAATACTTTTACCAAGCCAATAACACAATTCCTCATGGGAAATAACTTCTCGGATTTCTGTTACGAGATCGCAATAGAACTGTGTTACAGTAATCTAGAATGGGTGAAGCCATAAAAATCTACGAGCTGAACGAATGGTGCTCTGACATATCTTGGGCAATTAACTTCGCAACGGTCCCAACTGGCTTTGAGACATAAATCTTAGAATGCTAATATTTGGTTTGATTGTTCTGTTACTTCTATATTTTTTGTCTTTTACGATCTATTTTTAGAGTTTAATTTATAAAGTCTTAGAATTTTTATTTTAAGATTAACAATCTACAAAAAAAAATGAGTTTACTCAAAAGTAGTAAATTTCTTGTGAATTCTAAATTTTTCTAATAAAACAAAATAAAACTTTCCTAATGGTAGGTCCAAACTTTGTTCATGTCCTCGACAAATAATCGCGATAAAGAGCGACAATCGAACAAATAAACGTTCTCACTATCAATTATTTATCTTTACTAGGGATGCATCGATACGCTTTTTGCCGGCGATACGATACCGATACCTTACAAAAATATCGTCAATACCGATACCGATACCTGATTCGCTAAGTGAATTTAAAATGAGTAAATAAAAAACTACAGACTTCGACAATAATACTGAACCTATGAGTAATTAAAATTAACTTTAATACGATTTTTGTTTAAAAAACCAAGTTTTAGGAAGCGCGAGACCAAAGTTGGCGAGACAGCAAACTAAATACAGCGCGGGGTTTCATAGTCAGCATAGTTCGTGCCTCGTTTGCAATGAATTAGATAGAGGAAAAAACGGAGGCATTTACATACTTTCTGAAGCGCCAGTATTGCTTGTCAATAACATTGTCCCCGATGCTGATACATCAGTGGCCCTACCATGAGTTGATGCAAACTGTTTACGTTACTGTAAACTATCGGATATACTACTCACAGTCAGTGCGAGTAAAAGAGACAAAACGATAGTTTACTGTAACGTAAACAGTTTGCATCAACTCATGGTAGGGCCACAGAAAACTTGTAGTATCGCCGATATATCGGTATCGGTATCGGGTGTACCCCTACTTTACTTCCAAACTCTTCGAGTAAAAGAGGGTGACGAAGTGTAATCACAACTTTTGTCTGGCCAACAAAGCACTTAGCTTTTAGCGATTCGGCGTAACTTGAGAAGAACAAAAGTGGTCCAAATTGTGAGAATTTATCTTTTGCGTGTCTTGATGACCTAAGTAATGTGGAATGTGGAAACTTTTTGACTGAGCGAACGCGAAGTGCGAGCTAAGCGTCTCTGCTTCAGCTTGGGCAAAAATGCTTTCGTACATATGTCTGTCCGGCTGTCCGTTTGATTTCGTCTACAGGTCGCATTTCTCAACAGATTCTCAATTTTGTCAGCAGGTTCAATAACTATATAGATTTTGTTGTCAGTTTGATGTTTTTTGAAATTTAAACGACGGGTTTCACTCCGGGAGTGCCGGCAGAAGTGAAAACTTGAATATTAACGTTGTGTATTATTGATATTTTGGAATGGTTAGGGAATAATTTTGCACGAATTGCTTTAATTTATAAGTATAAAAGTACTATCATTTATGTGGTAGAATACAATATTTATTTATTTTCTAAAGAAGTTTTCACTTCAAAAACACATTTCAGCAATTGCAAAAATGATCGAAAATGTAACAAACACGAGGTCTACCAGCTCACAGAACCACTAGTGAAAGTGAAAGTGAAAGTGAAATAAGCTTATAATATGTTTCTAGTGGCACTGTAGAACTGTAGACATCGCGTTTTTGTAACATTTTTGAACATTTTTCGAAATGGCTGTGTTATTATTATTTTAACCATAATTATTTCAGCCATTTTGAAAATTTTCGAAAAACTGAATCGCCAAAAAATTAATAAGAATATAATTTATTTTATTTGGAACAGCTGTTTTTTTAAGTTGGTCCTATACAATACCATGTAACAAAACAAAATTTTTCAGTCAAACGTTGGTTTTCGGGATTTATAATAAATTTCCGGTGTCGTATGCATGGTACTCTACTCTATCTTAAGGTGCGTACAGACTAGTTATATAACATGTTTTAGATAATGTGGACACTGAATGTTATATAACATGTTTTATAACATGTTATACAATACAATTATTATTCTAATGTGTACACTATTGTTTTATGTTGCAATGTTATATAACAAGGTTACATAATGTGGACGTATTATATAACGCAAGTTATATAACATGTTACATAGTCTGTACGCGCCTTTACGTATACGTGATTCTTACGGGTATTACTAAACATCTTACAAGAAAAATCTTGCTAAATAACTCATCATAAAGTTCATCTTTGACATCTATGATCTTAATTTAGTCCCCATATATTTTAATTTCACTTTCTTCGCATAAATCATGAGCTAATCTGAATTTACGAGCGGTTCTTAAATTAATGATCGGTTCGTTTTATAGATTTATTTTAATGTTTTATCTTAACGAGACATCTCTAAAAGCCCATACAGAAGTCTATAGAAAAATAAAATAAAACTTTACATTTCAATATACTGAAGATACGTTTCATTTAGAACTGACAGAGATATCGTAAAAGGCGACTAGACGAGAACCCGAGTTCAACCCGAAGTCAACTCAAACTCAACTAAACCGCAGACCACTGAACCCACTCCTTGAAATGCATCTCTTACAATTTTGAGTCTTATGATTATGACACATTAATAAGGTGCCGACTGCGTTTGAGTTGAGTTTGAGGTGAGTTTGGGTTGAGTCTGAGTTGAGTTCTGGTTGAGT
Source organism: Agriphila straminella (assembly GCA_950108535.1). Classification (NCBI taxonomy): domain Eukaryota; kingdom Metazoa; phylum Arthropoda; class Insecta; order Lepidoptera; family Crambidae; genus Agriphila; species Agriphila straminella. The sequence goes on from OX467312.1 coordinate 3,853,472, forward strand.
TTGAGTTGAGTTCGGGTTGAGCGCGGGGCGGCTGCAGTTGCATCGACAAAATATAACAAAACTTGTTAAGGTGGTATAAGACTTAAAATTGTAAGCGATGCATTTCAAGGAGTGGGCTGCGGTTGAGTTGAGTTTGAGTTGAGTTCGGGTTGAGCTCGGGTCGTGTGTTCTGAACGCAGAGATTCAGGAACATCTAATAACATCATGGACTAGGTACTGGAGATCATACTGGAATTATACTGGAAAAAACGCTAAAGTTTTTCAGCTTTTTATAACCAACTGTAGTTTTATAGTAAATATTATTTTAAGTCGTTTATTAATTTCATATTAAGATTAGATTTATTATTGGACTTGTTATTAAAATAGGCTTAACATTACACCGCATCAGCCAACATGCGAATTGCTGATTTATACACCCAATTTCGGTTAACGACATCAAAAGGTCAGTAAAATACAAGCCATAAATAAACGTGTTTCATAGTTCTCAACTTATACTTAAACTGAGTAAAACATTGCCGTATCGCGTGAACAAGAGGTTTCCAATTAGCACTAGCCTAGCTAACATAGAACAATGAACGCGATATTCTATGTTATTTATGATAAGACCCCACAAATTATATGTACGAAGACCTGTGCGGTATTCGCTTAATTAAGCTGGGGTTTCTCTTCGAAAAATGTGTAGTATTCAGGTCCTCGCCTGGATGTGTAGAGAGTAGTGGCACTGCATTCATAGGATTTCTATGTTGTTGTTTGAAGTAGCATAATGCAAGGATGTTCTGAATTTAAAACTAGGTAGTCGCTCTGTAGAGCTGTTATAGACCGCGTTTGTAACATTTTTGAAAAAATTTCAAAATGGCTGAAATATGATTTGCCCTCATGTCTCCGCAATATTAAAAAATTTAGTCTTAACTGAATCGACAAAAAATCTATATAATTATAGAACCTGCTTACAACGTTTCACTAGAATCGGTTGAGAAATGCGACCCGTAGAGGAGAACAAACGGACAGCCAGATAGCCGGACAGACATATACGAAAGCATTTTTTCCCAAGCTGAAACGGAAGGTGGAGACGCTTTTATTTTTTTTATTTCGAAACCTGTTTCATACAAGGGTAATTTTTTCCTCATTCGCAACTGGTTACTAACATAATAAAATTATGGTTTCGTATGCGGGCAAACTGTTTCGCTAGTGCTTCACACTTTGCTTAGAAAGGATTTTTATTTCTTTGTGCTTTGTGCAACATTATGGGATTATGGTGATAAAACCTCTATTCGAATTTATATTTAAATAAGTTCCGAATTTGAATTTTTGAAAAGATCAAATAGAATCGCGATTTTCATTTGCTTATTTGTCAGTGTTTTTTTTATTGCTCAAATCGTGGAAATGTATAAAACTTTTTTGTGCAAAATTCTTCGCATTTCCTTATTAGACCCGCGTAGATGTAATGACTAGCGCTGCTGAATAGATCGTTAGGGCCATTTTTCATCAGTTACCTTTTCCGTGTGACCTTTTCAAGGTTAGATATAAATAGGTCAGTGGCGTAGGGGTCTCTTTTTTACGTTTAAAAACTTATAATTATTTTACCGCCTTTTTCTTACCTTAAAACTGTTTGATTTAGTACCTAATTCATTTTAAAACAATTAATAATTTCTTGAAAACGATAGCTGCTACTACTAGGTACTACTAACTACTACATAATTATATTTTCAAAAGGAAATAAGCATATTAAAACTATTTTTAAAGCAACTTTGCTCTGTTAATGAAAATAGCTTTTCCCACTGAAAACCGAGCATTTAATATAAAAAAAACATATTTTCTCTCTTTTCTCAGATTGATATTGAAGTAGATTCTAATTGCAGTTTATGTTTTTAACAAAGATTATACTTATTCACGAACCGACATTGACAAAATACACTGGTTTTTTTTATTAAAATCGTGAAAAAAGTAATCTATTGTTGCAACCAACCTTAAAACTCAACAGAAAACTGCTCATTGCAAAAAGTAAAAGTAGCAAAACAATTATAATTTTGTTTCTTTACTTTCTTTCACAAAAAGTAGCTCGACAAACGAACTATTTATCCCACGATCGATATCGATTCTTTAAACCGTCGACAATCGATGCCGCTACCGAGAATCGTTACTCGATACGATTCATCGATTCTAATAGCTTTATTAAAAATGCTATTGTCATAACATTTACTTGTATCGCTTTTAACAATGGCGTCTGAGCAGCGGCGTCTGAGAGATTCTAAGGAATCGCTTTTTATTTGTACTTTTATGTGTGTAATGCTTATAGCGTTGTAAGGGCTAATCAAATATTAAGAAGAATAATATTCAGGTTTTACGGCGCACTCCATTATACGAGAAGGCGTACTTTCGACTACAAAATACCTACAAATAAAAATAATCCTTACTTCTTCAATGTTTTTAATAAAACCTTACAGATTGCTTTTTTTTTATAAAATTATAAGGTAGGTGTAAATTACATAATTGAATTATTTAATAATGTTCAGTAATATAGTTTAATGAAAAGGAAGGATAATGGGGAAGGAAACTTTCACTTTTAATTGAAATAGGTAGTTTAAAGTTGTTAATGATTGTTGTTTTAATTAAAATTTGAATTAACTTTGTGCATTATTATAATGATGTATATTTCACGCCATTTAAATAGTAAATAAACAACACTTATATTGTTTTTATTAAAAAATCTTATTGAATAGATTAATCTTCATTTGAATAAGCTTGTGCTCTCGATTGTACCGCGGCCGGCAACGAAAGTGAAAACAACCTTAAAAACGCGTACAAACAAAACAGGCGTCTGGTTTCTGTTGACAAAAACAAAGAGATCCCGGCACAATAAGACAGATATAGAAAGTGGCCAGCGCCACCACTACATTAATAAAAACTCATTTATGATTCAAACTTTACTTCCGTTGAATAAAAAAAAGAAAAAAGTGGTATTGGCAAAGGCGTGATACAATCGGAATCCTTTGTTTGAATTTAAAATTCGAATATCTTTTAGCATCGGGGTCCTATTTTGAAAAGCGTCGAGCGCACATTACTCCTCTTTTTCATTCGACAGGCATTGCTATTGATTAGTAAGCTGTTTTTGAACTAAATGTAGCACTTAAGGGCGTAAAATATGCGGAGTTTATTATGTCCTATGTGATATGTCCCGTATTTCAATATTTATGATATAAGTACTAGTATATAAGTAATAGTTAGAGTAATTTGGTTAATGTACGGTGCAAGCTTTTTATTTAAAAAATAGACAGCTAGAATTAGGCAGGTTCTATTTTTGATAACCTACCAATGGTTTACTTTCAATTTTCATAAATATTTGTCAAAAAGGTAAAAGTTTTATCATTAAGATGACTGACAGATTTATTGCCCTAATCGCATTAGCCCAAATTGTTCTATGTTTTAGTAACTCTCCAAAATTCAACTTTAATAGTTAAATTAGTAACATTTAGAAAAGACATATACATAAATCTTTGTTATCATAAAACAAAACCAGTAATGGTATGTAAATGGAAGTGAAATCAATTGGTGGTTATACAACAGTACTTAAATATATTTAAATTTCAATGTCTAAATTATCTTTGTTCAAGTGCACTTAAGCTTTTGAATATTTAAGATTTCTTTCAGTCGGCAAGAAGTATAGGCGTAGTTACTTCCAAGTAGAGACTTATTGGTAATGCACTTTACAATAAGAAACACTAATTCTTATTAAAAATTTCATCAGCATTACCTTCTTATAAAAATTTACTAAAAAAAAAAATTTTTATATAAAAAACACGTTATAAAACGGACTAAAAAGTATAAAAGGCGCATTTTGTAAGATTTATCACCCAAATTGTCTTTTGCATGCGGCCCACGTTTTTAGATTTAAAAACAAAGTCAAAATGTAAAAAATAATTAACCTGTTAAATATCATTAAAATGTTACTTTCTTTTGATTAATTAAAAAAATACACGCCAATTTGCGTTTGCAAAAAATCGCAACAATATTGTGTTTTTTTTCTAGATATCATTATTGAGAATTCTAGAGTTCAAATTGTCCTCAGCCACACAAAAAAAATCTATGAGCGTGGGTGGAGATCTAATCTGTAGATTGGAGGGTGACATTTTTTCTACCATTCCTCCAGTTGTAATTTCCATTATGGCGGTGTGGCGGCAAAATTGGCCGATAATAGCCGCCTCCTAAAGAGAATGCGACTGAATGAATGGCTCATTGTGGACGGTCGCCAGGGACGGATTTTCGCAATTTGGAGCGCAAAGTTTTCTTCATACATAGTCGTAATACCAAATTATCTAAGTATCATTATCTTTAACAACAGAAAATTAAGAGCTAAAACCTTTTTAAAAATCATTAAAAATTCTACTTTGAGAATATATCACATTAATGAATTACCACCACTAATCGCGGTCTAGGTATATCTATGTTAATATAAAGCTTACATGTTATCGCAGTTTTCTTTTAATTTTCACTATGGAATGGGCTTCAAGTTCTAGTACTCTAGTGTTTCCTATTGTATTTTCACGCACTAGGCAACATTATTTCAACAAACTTCAGTTTTTAATTTTGTTTTAGAGTAATTATCCAATAGTTATTTTCAATTTTAGTAGTTTAAGTTTTTTTGTGATGGTTTATTAAACATTAGTCTTTATTGTCAAACACTTGTCAAATGTATCACACAGGACTCTATTTTTCATAACACAAACAAATGTCTACGGTGGAAGACAGATGAATCGAATGATTGTTACAACTTCTTTATACAATAAAGCATTTTTATTATTATTATTATTACTATTACTTTCAAAAAATCGTCGGAAGTAATCGTATCCAACGAAACACTAAACAATTCATGTTCTTGACATCATTATACCTAATCAAGCATGAGCATAAGCTCATAAATAATAAAACATTATAGACATTTTTTTATTATTTATCACACCCATGCTCTTTATAATGTTCTCAATATATAAAAGTATCTGAAACAGTTAGATTATTGCCAATATTAAAACAAGCAGTCTTTTTATAACCATAATATCATCCAAACGAGTGTTAAATGTTGCACTTAATTTCATAATACAACTCGTTCGAAATAATGGTTACTATATTATGACACTGGTTATTATAATGTTGGCAATAAGCTAACTGTTTCAGAACCTTTTAAGGAGGATTCATATCATGGGTGCAGATAAAGTCTTGTATGCAACTGTACATAATTAGGTATTAAAACACTTAAACCCATATTAGTTTTTAATACCCCTGATTATACAACAGTTGCATAACTAACTATTTATTTATTTCATTAGGTACACTGACAGCAATACATATCAAGCATTCACATTATTTTATTCAGTATCACACATTATATGCTTGCCACTTAGGAGTGTACACAGCATTAAATACAATTATACAACAATAACTCCTAACTCACAACAAAAACGGAAACAATATTTAAATTAAAATCAAAATCAGAATAAAAATAATCACAATAAATATCCAAAAAGAACCAAAATTAAAATAAATTAAAAATTAAAACTGGAGAAAAAATATTAAAATTAGAATCAAATAAATGTCAAAATTAAAAATAAATTATAAATTATGAATTAAATAAAAAACTATGATGAAGCAATATTAATATTTAGATCAAAATCAAAATATCAAAATAAAATAAAATACAAAATTCCAATAACTAGGGGTTAAAATGAGGATGATGTGGACTTCAGCAGCTTGCGTTTGAGCTGGGTTTGAGAATCGTTGAAGATGTCAATATCTGGTAATTTGGCATTCATATCATTGTAGGTTGAGCAAATTCTGGAGAGGGGATGATGATGACCCAAATTGGTTCTGCATCTAGGTAGACTAAATGTTTTAGTCAGCGGATGGCGGGGATAATTGTAGGGAACCGTCAATTGTACCATGTCAAGAATATTTGAACATTTAATTTTATTTAAACATAGTTTGTAATTAGTAGCCCTCTGAGTACGGCGCTGCTGTTAAGTTCTATAAGAAGCGCGATTAAACGCTCAGCATTGATCGAACACTGCTTTACGATTATTCGAAATAAACAGCATTCTACTGGCTTACAAAGCGTTCTGTAGGTGCTCGCCTGATGTATTACGGTAACTATTTATGTTTCTAAAAAGAGAAGGCGGCATATTCGTTTTGTTTTCTAAGTAGGACTAGGCCCTTTGTTATCTCCGCTTTATTACCCTTTACCTGACAATTTATGTTTCCCAATTCGGAAGCAGTTAATAAATTAGAAAGTACTTGTTGATGTCGCGTTCTCAGTACTGATGAGGGAAGACGAATTGTTTATCAATAAACACAATAGCGTCTTGGCTTCATTTAAAATGTAAAAAGACTTTCTATTATCAGAAATCGTTTTAAGATCCCAATTTTTCCGTATTGTTTGTTTGTACGAGTATTTTAAGTTAATGCTTTCCAGCGTCGAGTTAGCCAATATGAAAAATAATACAATTTCATTGAAATAAAGATTTAATTGAATTTTTCTTTCTTTATTAACCAAATGCATATTTTTATAATGTTACTGTGTATTGTTGTGTGGTTCTAAATTAATGTATTTATTTTTCTTTTCATAACAGAGTTCAAATTAAAATAGACAGAGGCGTTCTGGCGTGCATTAAAACTTATATTTAACTCCAAAAGCTTAAACCAGTTGTAATTGCAATACCTTGTTTTAATATCGCAAAAATGAATCAAAGTTGAATAAATTCAAGTAATGGACACGTCTGGCGTACTCCGGCGTCGCTAATGTATTCATTGCGTCAAAATTAACACTTTTAATTTCACTGGTCACGTAATTGTGGAGTAAAAGCTTACGATTCCGATCACGTTTGCAGGGCTGTCACTAACAAATAAACTACAAACTTAAACAAAATGAACCTAAGTACAAACAAAAAATACAAGGCTGCTTTATTATCATGTGAGTTACAAAAAATTCATAATGCCGAATAATATTTTTATGAAAACAATATTTGCATGTTGTGCATGGTTATAATTGAGGTACAAATTTACACTTTTGTTTTGTTTTTGAATAATTTTAATTTGTACTGCTTTGTTTGTATCTTGTAACTGTGCCAAAGAAAAATAAAATAAAATGAGATATGGTAGATAGGGGACCATCAAACTGAACAACTTTTACTATGGGACCAACTTTGAAATCGCGGAAAAAACAGCTGTATCATGCATTTTGTAAAAGTTGTTCAATATGATGGTCCTTATCTACCATTTTCGACATTACGGGTTTTTGTAACACCCTGTACAATTGTACATCGCTATCGATTTCAGTTTGACTTATACTGCACAATCGGCCACTCACGTACTTTACCCCTTTCAGAAAAGCCCGTTTGCGCGCGCATCGTGCAAGCGATTTTAACCAGCAGTTGGTAATGCGCCAGTGTGGTCGATTGTGGAGCCACGTCTTAAAAATATGCACCTATACAATACAGTTTAGGACTTTATTACTTGATTGTAATTGTCATTTGTCTTTGATTTTTATTCCAAAAAGTAATAGCTTTAGAGTGACAAAGTTCTTAACTGTATACATATTTATACATGAGATTGTACATACTCGAAATTACTGTTAACTAACTTTATAAGCCAATAATGAGTTTTTGTATTTGCCTTACTTTTTCTTTTTTTTTTGTTTCGGTTTGTATTTTCATTCATTTTTATTTACTTTGAGCCTTATTTATCCCCAACAACCCAAGTCGTATTTTAAACTAAAAACATTCCAAACACGTTTGGGTACAACCAGCTATCAGACAGCCCTACACACAGAATTAATTGTTCCGTTGTTAATTCTAAAAGCGTCCGTTGCATAACGGGTGACAGTGCTTCTGACTTTTCCGGACAAAATTTGTAGTTTTTTTTCCACTTTCACTGTACATAATTGGATTTTGTAATTAAGATCGGCCAGATGAGCGATTAATAGTCTACTGTGGTTGGTTTATGACAGTCATTTCGTGTTTTGATCGACGATTCTACTTTTACGACAGTGTAATGGTGTTTTGGTGATGTTTTCTTGTTGCTTTTTGATCATGATAAAACATAGATTTTTATGACGCCAATATATGAGACAGAGTATTGGTTGTAGTTCGTGAAGCGTTATCTAGAATCATAGAGCAAAGTAAAATCTAGGATATTCTTGATTGTATTGGGATTGTCTCTATTTACATTATGCCCATATAACGTGAAAATGAGGTGGATTGACCTAGTAATTTGGCATCTGTAAGTAATTGAATTGTATTTATAAAATTGTGGTAATAATATCACCTTTTTACATATAAATGTAAAAAGGATAATTAAAAAAGGCAAAATCATAAGTGATCTAATCAGAGCAATAACTTCGGCGTCCATTTAAAAATTAGCAAATCTTTTTAATCCACAAATTGTGAACAAAATTTGACGCTTATCACTAATTCGACGACCTCCGTGGTCGAGTGGTTTGCACGCCGGTTTTCAAGGTGTCGCCATCTCTGAGGTCCCGGGTTCGATCCCCGGCTGGGTCAATGTAGAAAAATGAACTTTTCTATATTGACTCAGGTCTGGGTGTTTGTGATACCACCGTTGTCTCTGATTTCCATAACACAAGTACTTTAGCTACTTACTTTGGAATCGGAGCAATGTATGTGATGTTGTCAAACATTTATTTATTTATTTATAAATTCAGCTAAAATAAAACTGCAATATCAAGGCAGACAATTTGCTTCAAGACCTACAAACTGCTAACTTAGTTTACTGTAGCCCAGTTCGTTTTGTCTCGTTAATAAATGTATGAATCAGATACATTCGTATTAGCTGCCGGAAAAACGAGCGTGTATGTAAAACACATTAACGAAGCAAGTTTGCACTTTTTATTAGGGCTATTTTAGACGCGGCTATCAGTACTCCTATAATCGAACTAGGTATCGAACCTGTTTGGTGATCGGCCGTGATCATACGTTGTTTTGTTGGCTCACTGGCGAGCACTTTCGCGTTTCATATTATGATCAAAGTTTGCAAAACGTTATCGGAGAGCAAGAGTATATATAGTTCACGGTTAGATACAATATTACTAAACTGACAGCTTAGAATAATAATGCCTAGAAACCTACTGCAAGCACGATAAACGCGCAAATAAAACTTGCTTCTGGCTAAGTTTTATATATCTATACTCTTCTAAACATAACGCTAGAAAAGCGTAGATACATACAGCTTACGCACACAATGATAATGAAAACGGCACTCGTTTATGCTTACGTTTTGGTTCAGATGCGGCTTCTAGGCGTTATTATTCTAAGACTGACAGTCAGAGAACACATTTTACATAAGTATTGACATAATTATACTCGGAGTATATGTAAGGACGTAGTAATAGTAAGTTATAATAGTTTACTACAAGACTTTTTTTATTTTAGTGCTACAGGGTGAAGTTGAAGTTATAATCCTTTTAAGTGTTATTCTGATAAAACTAAACATTTTGCCCAAAAAAACTTGGATTGTAAAATTAACCACTAAAATTTAAAATTAAAACAATGATAAGTACGAGTACGTACTACTTTATAATTTTATTTTAAGTATGTATATTAAATGACTATTGGGTTACACACAGTGTTCGCTAAACAGTAATTTAATTACCATCTCACGACTCTAATCAACGAGCTGTTTAACACAGTAATCGACTACTTAGAACATCAATAAAATAAATATTCAGCGATTGATTCGAGGAGCACGAGGCAATTCAGTTGCAAGTGCATTCGACGAAACAAATAAAGCCTCGAATACATTAGGGGACATGTTGTGGAACATCTTGCGGAACATATTGTGAAACATGTCACTCAACAAATACGTGGGGATATCCCGAGACAAAATGTTGCGGAACTTTTTGCAGGTCACACTATTTAGAGCGCGACATGCAACATGTCCCAGCCGCGTCACGTAAATGTGTTGCACAATCACAGAATAAATATAAGTACAAAATGTTGCGTGACATTGAGCAACGTTTCAGAGTTTACGTAAAACTTTGCGGGTCATATTGTGGAACATTTTGCCCCCTAATGTATTCGATGCTTCAAACCACTCATTAAATTAACGAAGGTGTAATGGTTTTCGATTATCGATTCGAGTATATCGATTTCTAAACGAACGGAGATAATGATTTAGTCGATGTTAACGACTCTGGAGACATCGAACCGAAGCCGGTAATGAAGTTGAGATCCGAGGAAAGATAATGGTAATGACTTGAACCACGGATCGGAACTGATGTAACACTTGAACGCGGCATGATAACCTTGTAGTTAAATGTGTTTTGTTAATCAATAATGAATTATAGTGGTAGGATTAAGATGTGAGATATATAAAAGGTTCTTCTTTAAGGTGATAACACTAATCGGTTTCGGAACGGCTTTAACCATTGTAATCAATATCTGTTTTTTAAATTGTGAACAAAAGGTCATCACGCTCTCGATCCACAAAGATAAATTAGAAGCATCCAAAGAACAAAATGCTCCCGAGGATTAAAAAAAAATACAGCTAGTTACCTGCTACCTGTAAACTGAGTGAGTTTACTTTACATCTTGCGTACACTTTTTAATTTTTATTGTTTCTTTATCAACTTGACGTTAAAGCTTTTGAACTTTATTGACCACCGAGAAATTATCTAAAATAAAATATCGGTTTATAGATGATCGAAGAAAATATCTTTTGAACAGACCCTTTTTCCAATTTTAAATCGCCCAGATTATTTTGGTTACACTACCCTTATCTTTTGGTTACATTTAAATTACTATTATTTTAATATTGATAAATCTCTAAAACTGAATTATTCAATCTATGTCAATAGGTAAATGAAACTGGGGTAATCTAATTAACGTTAGTTAAGATGCGTTTTTTACGTTTTGACGTGAATAATAGATAGGGATATTGGTGCTGGTTGTACAAAAAGTTACACTAATTTATGTAAATGATACGTTTATTATTATTATGATTTATTGATTAAATCAATTATCGTGCCATTATGTAAATACATTATATAATTTGTAAGTAAGCTTAGGGGCCTTAATAAACATAAGTACCTATAAGCAATTAATTAACGTTATAATGTGGCATAACATAACACAATGAAAAAGATAAGTATTTTCATATCTAATAAACGGTCATTAGATTAGGTACAACTACTTAAATTAAGTAGGAGGAGGTCGGTGGCGCAGTGGTTAAGCGCCTGGCCCAGCGATTGCGGAAGTTAAGCAACGTTATGGCCCATCCTCCTTACCATAAGGAAGGCCTGTGCCCCAGCAGTGGGGACATCAAAAATGGCTGATGGACTGGACTGGACTTAAATTAAACTTTGATTTTCCTAATAGCACATGACTGTAAGATGACTGTAAGCATAAATAAATAAATAAATATTTGACAACATCACATACATTGCTCCGATTCCAAAGTAAGTAGCTAATAAGCACTTGTGTTATGGAAACAGAGACAACGGTGGTATCACAAACACCCAGACCTGAGACAATATAGAAAAGTTCATTTCCTACTTTGACCCCACCGGGGATCGAACCCGGGACCTCAAGAGATGGTGACGCCTTGAAAACCGGCGTGCAAACCACTCGACCAAGGAGGTCGTCGATAGTTTGTTATAAAACCTTTGAACTAAAGTTTTAATTACATAATGAAATTACAGTTGTGTTGAAATCCCAGTTCCATTGTCCAATTTTCTCTACAAAATAAATCAGTGTCAAAAACATAATGATTTCACTGAACAGCATAAAACATGAAGAATATTATTTTAATTCCAACGCGTGCGACCCATTAGCACATTTGTTAAACAAACCTTAATTACTTGACAATTATTAATTATTCCACGCCGTCAGTCCACCGTGTCAATAACACTACAAGATAATATAGATGACAGTAAGCTGAGCACGTGCTAATCCAATCATTCTGTCTGTACAAATAATTGAATAATAATTTCACCATTAAGCGAATTATCTGTTTCACAGAATTTCTTTTATTAATATTGAATTAGAGCCTGTTTTTTCCTGATATTTCGCAAATTCCTTCAAAGTAAAATTTAATAAATAAAATTACTTTAAATATTTTAAAATCACAATGCGATTAAAAACTGTTTTCGTAAGAAAATAGTTTATTACTTGTAAAGTTCCAGCCGCCTTTTCAAATGTTTAACTTAGCTATTTATATGTATGCTAACGCTACTTACATTTTTAAATTACTACTACTATTTTTTCTCACTTCACATGAGAAATGAAATTCAACGGATGAAGTTGCGAGCAGAAGATTGTATTTTGTAAGTAGAAAAAGTTTTTTTGCATAGTCTGTTTATCCTTACTTGTGCCATTTAGTAAACAGTTTTTGACAGCTGACATACGTCTTATTTAAACCAAATCAAATTGTAATTAATAACTAACAATATCTTTCGTATTCTATGTGTGAAAAACCATTAGTTGTATTTATATGATTTTTTTTCAATAAAGAGTTGGGTAAAGATTGTTTACAAAATAAGAAAAGTAAGGATAAACAGACTATAGAATTATTGCATCAAAACGTACGGTAACAAACATTGTTCCTCGGTAAATGTCTACGGACTAATAAAATTCTCATTAACTAGGTGCGCTCTAAATAAATATTAATAAGGTGCGCCTGCGCCGGCAGCCATGGCGCGGTCGCAGACTAATTGTCTTTGGTTTTGAGTAAACAATGTTGAATTAAAATTTGCATTACTGTTCTTTCGATAGCCGTTACTAAGTGTTTTTGTATACTTTAGCCATATTTTTTTAGATCAATATTGAGAAATTTGAAATAAGATAAGAAAGAAAATATAAAGAAAATGTCTTTATTCTTAAAAAAAACAAAAAAACCAATTAAATTTAAAATATGAAGATTGTTAAAATAACATTGTTTAATGAGTTAAATACCAATTATTTTTAATGAAGTCATGAAAGTTTAATGTATAATATCACTAGCATATTTTTTATTCGACATTTAAAAATTAAAGTCAACGACAGAAAATAAACTAAAACAATCAAAATGTTTTTTTAGAAAAATTAACTAAAATAATCATAATGATTTTTTAGAAATCTATAAAGTTAATCAAATGTATAATTTTCCCAAGTCATAAAATATCAAAAGAAAGTAACTCGTCCGGTGCCTGAGAAAAACTGCGGTCGCCGAGCGTGGCACACAACAAGCACTGACTGAGAATAAATTGTAGAGCAGTATCTTTACCTCGTACCTGTACCCTTCGAGAAAAAAAACGCGCGCAAAATTACTCGATAGACAACTCTCTATGGAAAATTTCATTTTGCTTATCGGCGATAGATGACGATGTACAAATTTCCAATACAAAATTGATCTATCGAATGATTTTACGCGCGTTATTTTTTTCGATGGCTGTTCGTGCTAAGGGTACTGGCTATACAACGTGTTACATAATAACCTGGACCATCAAACTAAACAACTTTTACAATTGGACCAACTCTGAAATCGCGAAAAAAAATCTGCTGTTTCATACAAAAATTAATAACGACAATACAATGTCAAAATGTATAAAACAGCTGCTTTTTTCGCGTTTTCAGAGTTGGTCCCATAGTACAAGTTGTCCAGTTTGATGGTCCCTTACCATACGGCATTAGGGGTTATTTTGTAGCACGTTGTATATCAATCTTTAAAAAACAAAAATTATAATAATTATGTGAGCTATAAAATAAATATTAGAGTAGATTCTGAGACATGAAAATTCGGAAATTTTTAATAAGTTAGTAAGTAAGTACATTTAAAAAAGAAAAATTTAAGAGTGCATCGTGAGTCCAGTTTTATTTTAGTTTTAACTAATCCTAGTTTTTTATATTTTTCAGAATTTTGCTAAACATATTTATTTCGGTGTATTAATTACTATTATTCTTATTTCATGGTATTTAGGATGTTTGCTAATTTAATGGTTCATAGGATAAATTTTCTATGAATGCTAGTTACATATAAATTCAATTTAAATGTCACTTAGCCACAGTAATCATATTCTATGACTACGGTGAATGAATTCCCATTTTAGGTCATTCCCAATGTATCAATACAGGGTTATTTGTAAAACACCAGCAACCTCACAGAAGTAGATTACTAACATCATAAACAACAACATTTGTTCAATTTTTTTTCCGAAAACAGACAAAAAAAACTACTTTCCATACAATTGTCCGAACAACTGCTGATCGAGTTTTGTATGAAAAGTGAAATTTTTCTTGTCTCTTTTCAGAAAAGTTATAGAGCAATAATTGTTGTTGTTTATGATGTTAGTAATCTACTCCCGCGAGGTTGTTGGTGTTTCACAAATAAATGTCAATATTAGTGCTACTGCTCCACCTGCGTTAACGTTAACGTTAATGGTAATGTCCAACGCTTTAGCTAAGGCGTTAAGTAAATTTAGTACTGTCGTTTGTAAATTAACACGTTAAAGTCTTGGCCACATCTGCGTAACGCCTAGATTAAAGTGGTAGGCTACGCGTTAAGACTCAGGTGGAGCCGTAGCATTATAGAAAATTACATTAGTACTACATCAGAATTTCAATATTAGATACGTAGTCATTCAGCCAACTGTATTATTTGCATGCCTGCGGTACTGCCTCGCATCATTTACGTTGTTGGGTAAATAAATATCGTTGAGTATGAACGGCTTCATGCAATATGCAACAGTGCATTAGAGGCGATGGAAAGCGGTCTGTGTTTTGGTTATTGCCACGTTTGGTGTGCGCCGTCCATCGTGTGGCTCTAGTGCATAAAAATGTTTTATTGCTTTGAGTGACTGTTTATGGATTTTAAGCCGTGGATAAAAATTAAAGCTTTTGCATGATACGATGTATATTTTACCGGGTTTGACGCAGTTGGGCTCATTTGCAATATTGGTCACGCAGACGCAAGTGGTTTTATTCGTAGTTGGTCCCATTCGCAGTTGGCCTCATTCACATTTTATCCCATTCATAGTTGGTACCATTCGCATTTGGTACCATTCGCAGGTTGGTCTTATTCGCAGATGAGATGGTCCACTTGCGTCGAATGCGAATAGGACCAGTTGCGTCAGAGTCTTCGGGAAAGTCGTAGAACAAAATGTTGTTGTTTATTATGTAAGTCATACTCCTGCGAGGTTGTTGGTTTTTTACAAATAACCTGTATACCTAGTTAATATAAAATATATAGTTTTGGTCAATCCTTCTAAACCAGTTTTAAAATACTATTCCGAACCGAGCTGCCAACTGCAGGTGCCTCGGCGCTTCATAGAAAACAAAATGTGCAGTCGTAGTTGCAGTTGGCCGCTCGTCTTGACAGACATTTATAGAAAGCAAGTGCCCAGCAGTGGGGGCATAAAATGACACATCAAGATGTGCACTTACCGGGTGCGCGGGCGGCATTCATGTGTCGATCCCGGGCGCTCGCGGCGCATCACCGCACATTCAGCGCCGTCTTACACACGCCCTGAAAAAAAATACCGTGTAAATAAATGTAAATGAGGAGCTCGGTGGCGCAGTGGTTTAGCGCCTGGCCCAGCGATTGCGGAAGTTAAGCAACGTTCGCAAGGGTCAGTCATGGGATGGGTGACCAAAAATTTATTATCTCTCCAAAAAAGTTACCAGTCGATTTTCAAAATTTAAACGTTCACACGTGTCTCGATAAATTCCTCAACTTTTGGTACTATTCCCATCTCGATCCTCACAAAATCCTCGGAGCTATGTTCTAAAATACGTCTCAGGCGATTTGCATCTGATAACCATTTTCAATGGTAAAAACACCTTTCCTCCACTTTTCAACCGAGGCGAGGATGGTACCGCTAAAATTTGAATACGTCACTTGAGTATTGATACGCAGTCATTGACCCAACAATCGATACAACGTCGCCGATGTGTGCACATTACGCAATACTTTTTTTTCGCGCAAAAACGGGACTGACAGCTTTCTGTGCCACTTAACACAATGAGTGTCAGACGCGCAAAAAGTGCGCATTCTTACGACAGATGCACGCCTTAGAAGACACGGATTTTTTTTAGGGTTTGCCTCCTTTCTTTAGTAACCAAGTCAATTTACATTTTCCGCTATGTTTATTAAAAATGAAAAAAAAAATTGATTCGCTTTTTTGTTCTTTCGGTACAAACTTAGAGTAACGCGGCTTCCATCCGGAACGGAAGCCGCGTTGCTATAAAGGTACAATGTTTAATAAATCAGAACATCATTCTTTTGCATTTCTTTAAAAAAATGAGCCGCAAATATTACTACACCTTGGTTCGTATCACAACACTATGGATTTTCCAATACTATGAAGAGAATTTTAATTCTCTTCTCATAGCAAAAATTTGCCACGAGTATACTTTTTACTCACACAAATAACTCGTACAAAATAACTGACTAGTTTTAATTAGCGTATGTGTAAATTCTAAAATTGTAAGAATTGAGGAAATAGTGCTAAAGATGGGTTTTGTATTCCCACTTATACTACTGAGCAGTTCTACCGTAGTACTAATGAAACCATTTTTCAATTAAGTACTAATGAGAATAAAGTATCATTAGTTCGGAATAGAGATGGGCAAAAGAGAAGAAATTGTTTTATGAAAACAATTTCTTGTTAAATAAATAAGTACTTAGGTATAGAAAAATATTCAAAAGACAAAACATCACTCATATTATCATCTCTCATATTATTTTATTTAGTTCAACAATGTGGTCCAAGGGATTCCCCTGGTTTTAAACCCAGTAGTAGAATTTCAACCGGGTCTTTTTCTCATCTCTAGTTCGGAACTAGTGAGAACAAAACAAAGGTGGTCCTGCAAAGGTCTATAACTTACTACCTAAACTAAGCAAACTGTTTCTTTCCATGTTGATTAACAGCTTTTTTTATTAATGTGGTATTTACACCGGTCGACTTGGCAGGCGACTTGCTGGTCCATTTTAGTCATGCAGCGCTTTAAATCGACAATCGCTTGTAAAATTTAATCGCCACCTCCTTGAATTATGTTTGCAATATTTTACAAGCGATTGTCGACAAAAAGCGTTAATTGACTAAAATCGACCAGCCTATTAGACAATTTAGGTCAAAGAATATAGGACGAAGAAGAAGGAAAACACTTTAGACAAAGCACAAGACAAGTGTGAAGTAGTTTCAAGTAACCATTTTCTACCTCCGACTAACCGCACCGTTCCGTGTTTGGTCAGAGCAAAATGGCCCATCACATTATTTATTACCTTCAAAGCAAACGCAAAAGTAGAAACACCTTTTTAACAAAAAACACATTCTACTTGAAAGTTATAATCTCCGTAATAGCGGGCACGTAGTAGATGTTATAGTGATTCTGACTGCTTTTTTAGTTTCCGAGTGTCTCTCGGTCTCGTGTGATATCTGAGCTCTAACGTAGTAATCGGTAGAGCGGTTTCTACTGAAATATTTACTCGTAATTACGGTAAGTATTTTCTTCGGACCGCTGTAAATTGTGAGAACCAACTTCTATTTTTATTGCATGTAATTCTTGTCACGTGTTTGTGATGAAACATTTAATATATAGGTAGTTTGTGATAAAAATATCGGTGAGGTTTCAGGGCGACCCATTTGTTCCAAACATTATCAATTATCTAGGTATTCGAAAAGTTTTTTTTTTTCATATTCCTTTTGTTTTGTTTCTAATCGAACAAGAAATTATATTCGGCAGAAGTAATTCGTCAGCTAAGCTACGACTTAAATGAACTAACACCTCAAAACGGTTTTCACATCAACCTTCTTCTTCAATGGTCGCCTGTAATGTACTATTACTTAAAAATGCTTGTAATATGGTCATTATTTTGACAATCTTCTTGAAACAAAGTTAACCTTGCCGCGCTCAGTGAGTTTTAGCTACCAGCAATTTCCTTTGAAAATCCATTATTGTCGATTTCAAACATAGTTAGGTGAAAAATAGTACATTTTACATCGAGGGGAGAAAGCCCTATTACACAGATGACGTTTTTATAAATCACTACGTGCTTTTATAACAAAAAACCCACACTCGACTATCTTTTGACATTTCATTAAATACCTCTTATCTACCTTTGATACTACAGAGGATTGAAAATAACCTTATTTTTTGGCTCCGACGACGCACCGTTTCCGAGATATTTGCATTTTTTTAAATAGGTGAAATACTATTAGTGTCATAGTTTAATAATAAGTACTTGCGTAATAGTGTAATAGATAGTTCTGTTCTCACATTGTTTGAGTAAAGCACTATAGAAACCTATGTTCCCAATGACTGCACTGCTGGGACACGTTATGATCCTTGAGCTAAGCTTAACTACGCTCTCTCTTTCGGCCTTCAAGCTTGGTCATCAATGCAGCCCTAGCCCTTCGGCGCTTCGGCCATCATCATCGCTGCCAGCAAAGCAGCCATTATAGACCGCGGCAGTAATGTACTATTTGAACGTTATCAAAATCAATATTCTCCCAATCCAAATGTCGGACACATCAGTCGACCGATTCGTTAATAAGGACAATCGCATGCGCATCGCTGAGATAACTGTCCGACACCGACACTCATTAATACAAAGCGTGTGTCACGTTGTCAATCAGACACTGGCTACTTTACATACACTCTGTATTTTTTATATTTAAAGCATTAATATGTCCAGTTGAACAGTTCTTACTAGCTACCAATATCTAGTACCAAATTTAAAAACAAAAAACCGGCAAAGTGTGTGTCAGGCCATGCGCAGTATAGGGATACCTAACTATTCAATAAAATTTGTACTTTCAAAAACTTTTCTGTTGATCGACTATTACCTACTCATCAACTTGTACAAAATTTTGCAATTCAAAGCTTAATATTTCAGAAATGGATCCCTGAATCGATAAGTTATCTTTACAAACTTACAACATTTTTACTATAGGTATACCTTTTCAACGAGACCCCACACTGTGAGATTGATTGGAAAAAAATCGTTCCCACTTTTTATTTCGGGAAGGTATACTAAAAAAATATATCAAGATTTTACTCAACCTTAATTTCGGCGTTATTAATATGTATATTCAAGCCAAATTACAGCTTTCTAGTACTAAAGGCCTCTGAGCTAAGTTGCGGACGGACAGACAGACGAATAGACAGACGATATTAAAAAAAATAAGGGTTATTAAAATAAAAAAATAGCGTTTTACACAGTAATTAAATACATCTTGAAAAGAAAAAGAACAACTTCTAAAAATAAGAAACTAGCAAAACTTTCATATAGTCCAGTTTTAATGGCTGTCATATTATAAAAGCTCATTGAGTCAAGAAGAAACAACATTAGATTTTATGTGGCAAAATTGTACCAACTTTAATAAAAGTTAACTACTCCGGTTTGCCCGCTGGATGAGTGGAATTAAAAAATAGTGTGTTAGTGTGTCTCACTTTTGATGGACTGTGCAAATTACGAGAAATGATCCACATTTTACTTTTTGCATTGTATTTTCCTATATGGAATCTCTTTAAAATATTGTGCGAAATTCGTGTAGTTTTTGCAAAGTGAACTTTGCCAAGTTTAATCTTAGCATTCTTCTTCCAAGAACCTAGTTTTTAAATAAAACTGAGTTCAACAATATTTATTTTCATTTAACTTAAGACTAGATAAGTCACATTTGATGAAAGTCGTATAACGCAGACTAAACATTCCAACTTAATTTCTGCGTCAAACATAAATATCACTCAATAAATATTATTGAGATCTCACTTTTTCTCAGAACAGAATGATCAGTAATGAAATTCACAATTCGCTCAGAAAACGCTTGAAAAATTATCTTCGAATTGTGAACACTTATGGAGTAATAATGGATATAATCTGCAGGCCGCATTATTGCCAAATTGACATTGGACGTTGCTATTTTTTGTCCAAGCAATTTAACGAAATGGGCGAACGACAAAAAGTTTAAGCCTTGTCTACTTTCTATTTTAAAAGTGTCATCATAACATTAAATTGTTGAAGCGATTCCACTTTCGCTACATATAGGCCTATTTCACACGACACAATATCGTCCTGAATGCTCGTCTATTGTTTAAAAACATGTCAATTAAACACTGCCTTTTAAAATTCCATTACGCATTGTCTTGCTGGTTGTACGTATAGTAGAAAAACTTACAATTATGTTGTTCACAGACTTAACTCTGTTAACGTCGTAAATGAAGCGGTTCATCTTCTTCTTCTAATATTAAAGGCAGCTACAAAGCGTTGTAAAGGCGCATTGTAATACATCCTACTGTTCAACAGGGCAGCGTGCTGAGTTAAAGGATGGTCGCTTCCGCAACTCGAGTTGTCGGTTCTACTCGTTTCAACGTCTCACGCTTAGGCCTTGCGGGACGATGGCGCAGCTTCTTTGACATCCACAAAAAGCCTTAACTGAATTAAATGGTTTTGATTTTTTTTCTATTTGTGTTTGACATCTATATTTTGCGTTATAAGGGTTACCACCAGGACTTCAATTCGGAAATCCGGTCGCAACCGCAAGAGGTTAAAAATCCTGATTTATTAACAAAAGTTGCCTGGAGGACATTGAATAGAATAGAATAGAATAGAAAACTGATTTATTTAGCGGCACAAAATAAATTACATGCTTAAATTAAAATACAGAATGTGACACTAAAAAGGCAACCCCCTCAGCATGTGTCGGGTGTTGCAGACATTCCGACGCTGATCTTCCGTGTTTACCTAGGTATCTTTTTTTTGAGAGCACTACTACGCCATGATTACCATTAAAAGTTGATGTTGCTTGATTTTTCCACTTTTTTGTACACAATTCAGATTGGTCCGTGTATTGCACATTATAGAGCTATAAAATATAACTTTCATATCGAACTACCGGTTTAAGCAAATCCTAACAGCCTATAAAGCAATGATTACCGTATTAGATAAAATTAAACCTGTAGCAAATTATGATACCGCGTTGACTAGAGGAAAGTCTAGAACCAAATGCGAACGTATCGTTATAAATTCGTCGAGCTTATTAAACTACTGTGGAAGTCGACTGGCCTCACCCTAATCGGTAGGTAGTTGCCACGTAGACGAGGAATATATTTTGCCGTCTCGCTATTCGATGGGTTGCTAAACGTACTTAGTTTTTATGATATAAGTATGTAAATCAGTTAATATTCTTAATTTTTATGGTAGGTAAGTATTTACATACATAAAGTCAAAGTCAAATAAGCTTTATTCAAATAAACTTAATTATTAAGTACTTTTGAATCGTCTATATTTTCCTTCCACCCGTTATAGACTTTTTTAGCTGACAAGAAGAACGGGCGCAAGAAACTTATCAGTAACGTATTTACAAACTTAAATATATCGTTACCAGATAATTACAACAGGGTGACAGGATTATTAGCAACAACATAGACTTATTATATTACTTCAACAAAGTACTTATAAAAGCAAGTTATGTGTTACATCATTTCCACGCATTTTGATCTTTAAGATAATCGTCTACTTTATATACCTTACTTTATATACCCATGAGCGTTTTTAGTGGTTATCAGAATAAATAACTGCTAGCTACCCGTCACCAAAATAGAGGCTAGTTATAACCAATCTTTACCAAGCTATCTAATCGCAAACACTTATTCACACGCAACCCAAAATTCGTACATCACATGTATATACTAAATTAAAAAAGCTATGTTTGAAATGTTCAAGTGAACATTTTTAACATGGCCTTAATATTTCATACATAATTTACGTGTAACAAATCGCTATAAAAGTCGGAGGACGCGTCGCCACTTCTCTGCCCAAATTGAAATTGAAAATGAAAAATTAATTATTCAAATAAGCTCACATAATAAGCATTTTAAAATCGTCAATTAATTTACCCTACCACTCATTATGACGTCTTTTAGCTGATAAGAAAAATGGGCGCAAAAAACTTATCAGTATTATCAGATGGAACGATATTTATAAATATATGTATTTTTCAGACATTGCATTATTATAATGTTACAATTAACATAGATTAATAAATGAATAACAAAATTTTGTTGGATCATTTCTTAATTAATAAATTTAAGAGTACAAGCTAAATTGAAAGTCATTTATTCAGTCTAGGCTGTTACAAAAAATGCAATTCATACAATAGGGATGTTGACTATTTTTTTATTTTATGTTACATAAATTACCTCTCAAAAAAAGAAACATTGGTAAAAGAATTAATTCGCTAGCATGAAAACTGCCTGAGATATCACAGTGTGAAATGCACACAAATGGACTCGATCAAAAACGCTCCATACTAATGGCTTGCACGTTATGACGTCACGCCTTGCAAGTTTGTATGCAACGCATAGGAAATTTGTTCAGCAGCTATATTAAATATTGTGTTTATCAAAATGGTTTCTTCGACAAATTTGCTATACATTTTACGGACTAATTAAAGGTATCATTTATTTTAATAAATAAATAAATAAAATAAATATTTGACAACACCACATACATTGCTCCGATTCCAAAGTAAGTAGCTAAAGCACTTGTGTTATGGAAATCAGAGACAACGGTGGTATCACAAACACCCAGACCTGAGACAATATTGAAAAGTTAATTTTCTACATTGACCCAGCCGGGGATCGAACCCGGGACCTCAAGAGATGGTGACGCCTTGAAAACCGGCGTGCAAACCACTCGACCACGGAGGTCGTAAAATAAATTTTATACTTTAAATGGACTTGTCCACCCAACTTTGAAGGGTCATAAAACAAATAATATGCAATATAAAACCAAGAGGTATACAAGCTACTCTAAAAGTTTAATATGTTTACGATTTTTATTAGTATTTCGTTATTTTATTCATTAGTCAACATCCCTATTTATTATGTGTAAATATAGGTTGTCAGAAGCAGACCTATTCCCAACTGGCAGGCCTCACCAGACAAAAACATGTCTAGGTTTCTGATAACATTTAGGTCGGATAATACCCTTAACTAGACTATTTAGGTTACTACTTACCAATTACCGAGTTAAACTTTAATACCAATTAGCGTATGGTTGAAATTTCATTGAACTCATTTTAAGGCAACAACTTGTTCTTTATACGGTCAGAGGTTCGATAATATTTAGTTCAATATCATTGCCCGTAAACTATTGTTTGAACACGCAACTTTGTGACGGATAATTTTACAGTTATACGAATATCAGTTAATATATTCAGAAACGTGTTAAGTAAACATGTCAGTTGCAAACGAGCAACAGTTTTAGCACATCCTTTTTCGTTTAAAAACGAGGCTGAGATAATTTTGAGGGGAAGATTTGCAAACATTGACACCCTCGCAGCTTCATTCATTCAGATACGTTTTGCTTCTTTTTAATGCAGTGGCTTTTTCGACTAATAAAAAATATAATCTCATATATTCACAGACACTACACCTTATATTATGAGAAAGTAAAATTAACATTTTAACTACAATAAACCCCTGTCTCAGTTGCACCATCTAACTTTAACAATATTATAACAAGCTTGTTAAAGTACCGGTCAAGCAAAAGTTAGCCAAAAAAATTGTTTAAAAAAAAACAAAAAACCGACTTCAAAAAACCTACCTCTAAAAAGCAAGAAATAATATTCGTAATAATAAAAATACGTCTATTGAAGTCGGGTGGGGCTTTAAGAATAAAAAAAAAGGAATCTGTACTCCAGCCAGTACTTTTTATTTTTTTTATTTTTAGTGTAGGTACCTTGTAGGTAAGGTATATTATATAATATGTAGAAAAATCGGCTCAGCCAAACGTAAGATAATCGCGGAGAAACATACTTAAATACGGTCAAACTGAGAACCTCCTTTTTTTAAGTCGGTTAAAAAACTACACTTAAGATATCCCTCTTCCAACAAAAAAATAATTATCTCATTCAGTTCATAAACAAAGAAGTAATACGACCAATCATCGAGGTAATTCACACAAAATCATACTATTTTCGTGCTTTTTTTCAAAATTACTTGAAAAGTACTGAACCGATTTCCAAATTTTAAAAAAATGGGACCAACTTGGGAGTGTGCCTAATGTAATAACGTTTGAATCATTTCAATCGGTCCAGCCGTCTTCGAGTAATCGGTGGACATACACAAAAAAAAAAAAATATACACACGAACATAGAACCTCCTCTTTTTTTGGAAGTCGGTTAAAAAGAGGATGCCAGACAGCATGATGTCCTTTGACAAGTTTAACGTGACAAATAGGTAGCATTATCATTTGACGATAACTTTAACTTTGACAGCGTTTTGGTGCAACTCACACGTGTCACACTTATCGTAACTTAACTTAACCTTAACTTTAACAGATACAAACTTATCTGAGCCAGTGGTCAAGTGGAACTAAGGTGTTTTACACATACCAAGGTTACGCCTTAGACAACAGCGACGCTGTCATCGAGTCAGGTAAGTTTATATCTGTTAAAGTTATGGTTAAGTCAAGGTGGTGCAACTCAGCCTTAGTGTATCAAACTGTAGCGACAACGTACACGGCCCGCAATCTATAATGAACCACAAATGTAACCGTAATCTGATTCTATTTAACCTCTGTTTTATTAGCAATTAACTGAATTTGCTTACGACTTTGCGACTATAAGGTTAATTATCTGAATTTTCATACGACTTTGCGACTATATCTTTCACTCATGAAACCGATAAAGTTCCCAACTTATTAATTAAATAAAAGCACTAACCAATACTTGAAAATCCAATAAGATAAACAAAAATTTAATCTAAATATACTTAAGACCTTTTTGAAACCATTCCTTATATACGAGTATAATATTCCCTAAATAATATTCCTTGACATACGTTCAATCATTTATAAATGTGAAATATTTGATAGTCCTCGAGAGGTTTCGTTGGTTTCTGTTATCCATTTATCATATTTGTTATGAATATGATAAATGGATAACAATAAGAATCATTCCTTATACCTACGAGGACCGATAAGACTTGCTTCGACTTCAGTTTAATCAAAATGACATTCAAATAACAAAAATACTAACTAACATAACGTAAAAAAGTGAAAAAAAAAATTGGAATAGGTACTTTCTTTCTGTTTCCAAAAAAACAATATCTAGTCAAACCCTTTTTACCATAAATAATCATAATGAAAAGCGTGAAAATCTTAAATGCAAAAATAAATGCCTCAATGTTTTCACAACTTATATAACAAGCTTTCCACTAGCAAAAAACAGTATTAATCACTTTTTTGTGCAGTTTCTTTTTGTCGCATTTCACAGATCAGAACCATGACCTGTGCAATTACTTGAGTAGTCTCCGAGCAATTTTTAATTTTAATTACAGATGCTATTGTACTGTAAAGTGCAGTGACAGAGGGAAAAGTTTTTTAGTGTGCAAAGATATTAGCTTTTACTTTCTTCACTATTTGTAAGTTGAAGTTATTTTTGAGAGGAAATTAATGGTTGTCTAGCTTGAGAAATTGTTCGTTACCTATTGTACGCAAATTTCACTGGGAATGATTATAGAATCAAAGAATAATAACTTTAAAATTTCGCTTGACTATCGTAAATTTTTATGTAATTTGGGCTTAAGTTTTATAATAGCACTAATCTTATCCTGAGTGGCTTGCCATTCATTATCCATCATGAAGTCAAGACTCATTTAAATAATTGATGTCAAATTAGTATTTTCATATTTATTTTAACACAAACAGAGCTGAACTTGTTGTATCTTATGGCAAGAATATATTGAGCAAACTCCGGATACATAACTCAGCAGAATACAGCTACAGTGACACAAACTTATCTAAATCCGTATACGATGAAGATGAGTAAAAAAGAGCGTTTGCCGCCTTTCAAAAATAATGCCCAACCCCAATTTGTAAAAGGACTCAAAAATCTTCAAAAATTAATTTTCATAAAACTTTATGCGAAAATATTTAAAACAATAATAGTTTGATATTCTTGTTTGAAAAAACCAAACATAAGTAATCTCCATTAGAAACAAGTATGTGCTCGTTCATAAATACGAGTATAAGAACTATTTAACAGTAATCAAGATGCATTAATCTGACTATATTCCATCCTTTTCGTGCGTTAAGGATAAATATTTATCAACGTCATATCGGCCGGTTGTTAATGAGTTAACCAGCTCGGTAAAATAAAGTGTACTAATAAACCTTTAATATACTACAGGATGGATCTTGTTCTATTTATTATTGGGTCATTAATCTTGACACGTAGCCATTTCTATTTGTGAGTGCACGCCCCTCTAATAAGTAAGTTTTTATCAGTCGTTTACTACACGAAATCGTTTATGGGTTATTGAGGTGGCATCGTCCATACTGTACACTTTACTTTGTCTGTCTCATCAAAGAGATTCAGAAAGTGTCGCACAGGACGGTCACAAGATGGGTGACCAAAATGAAGGCTTTTTATAGGTTACATTTTATAAAGGTATACCTGAAATCCCTTTCTTCTTATCAGTTAAAAAGTCTAGAACGGGTGGTTTGATTGAATAAAGATATTTTGACTTTGACCTTTGAATAAAAATTTCAAAAAATATAAACAAATATTAAGGGAGAGCGCCCACGAGCAACTGTTGGTTCCGCAACTATTTTGTTTCTCACATGGTTTGTATGAAAAGTTGCCGGCTGTCGCGTCGCTACGTGTGCGCTTTCATACAAACCCGTAGACTTGAAATGAGAGACAAAATAGTTACAGAGACAAAAGTTCCTCGTGTGCGCTTGCGCTAAGACAAACACCACGGATATTGCTCTGGTTCCAAAGTAAATACTGAAGCACTTATATTATGGAATTAAGAAACATCGACGATACTTCAAGCCCCCACAGCCCAAATTTAGTCAGCCGGGGATCAAACTCGGACCTCATAGATGGTGACACCTTGAAAACAAGCCACTCTACGCCAAGGAGGTCGTCAAAGTTCATTTTTACCGACTTCAAAAGGATGGAGGTACTCAATTCGACCCGTATTTTTCGTAATCCCGAATCGCACACGCGAAATAACACTTTCCAAATTATTTAAACGAAACATAATAACGGAGGTCATTGTTTTTAACCGACTTCATCAAAAGGAGGAGGTTCTCAATTCGATTGTATGTTTTTTTTTTTTTTTTTTTTTTTTTTTTTTTTTTTTTTTTTTTTTATCGTTGTTCGCGCGTATCTTCGACATTTATGAACCGATTTAGATAATTCTTTTTTTGTTCGATTGAGTTTTCTTGCGAGATGGTCCCATTTAATTTTTTTTCAAATCGGTTCAGTAGTTTACAAGTAATCCTGAAAATACTATGATATTAAATCAACTAACTTGACAATTTTGTTATTTATGAACCGAATTAGATGATTTTTTTTGTTGGGGAAGGGATACCTTTGTAGCCAGTTTGTAGTCTTTTTAACCGACTTCAAAAAAAGGGGGTATTCAGTTTGTATGTATGTATGTTTCTCCGCGATTATCTCACGTTTGGCTGAGCCGATTTTTCTACCTAAATAATATACCTACACTACCTAATACAGAAGGTACTTACACTAAAAATAAAAAAATAAAAAAATTGTTTAAAAACAAAAAAACCGACTTCAAAAAACCTGCCTCTAAAAAAGCAAGAAATAATATAGAAATCATTAGATACGCATTATCATTGTTATAATAAAACACGTCAATTGAAGTCGGGTGGGGCTTTTAGAATAAAAAAAGGAAGATGTAGGTACTCCAGCCCCACCCGACTTTAATAGACGTGTTTTATTATAACAATGATAATGCGTATCTAATGATTTCTATATTATTTCTTGCTTTTTTAGAGGCAGGTTTTTTGAAGTCGGTTTTTAACTGTACCACAAAGGAAACAACCCACTTATAACACTAACATTAGTAATTTAATAGTAGTTTTCTCAAAACTAGACTAAAATCCACTATTCATTTAATACTATCTATCAGTTATCAGTTAATTAAAATGTTGATCTAGTGCGATTTAAAATTTAGATTAACTAACCAATAATTAAAATGCCGATGAAGTGGTTCACGCATTAAATAAACTTATTGGCAATTTTTTTACCGTCCAATGAATAATGAATTTACGGTAAGTGATGACCCTAATAGGATGTAGTTTTTTTACTCACTTAAAAACATATTTTGAATATATTCTAAGTGTTAATTAAATTTTAGTAAATTTGATATATAACACGGACCTATTTATGTTAATATTTAAACAAACCATAATTTATCAAAATTCATTATCAGTTTAAAATTACTTTTGTATAATTAATTGTAAACATTAAATCTTCTTAGTGTTAATTAAAGTTTGATAGTTTTTGATTAATAATATAGATTCAATTGATTTTGTCGTAAATATTAAGATATCAAAACATAATTTAGAAAATGTTAATTTGTTGGTGACGGTGTATATTTACATATTGACATGACAACCCCGTTACAATTTTTAAATTATTTATGCTTATTAAACAAAATAAAATTTATACGAACCGTATTTAGGCAGATGCAATTTACAAATTGAATTAATTATTAATTACATTTTTGCTATGTTATTTTGATTCTAATCGTCTTTGGTAAATTACATTCGATCGCATTAATTAACGTTAACTTCATTACATTAAATGTCACTCAACCAATCCCATACAAAATGAAGATTTTGTTAACGTTGTCGAGTAAACGTGTAAAACGCAGAAACTTTGAACTTAGTATGCGAATTGCCAATTAATATTTTAACACGTTAAGTACAAATATCTTGCTTAATTCAAGAACATTATGTTAAAATAAAAGAAGACTTTCATTCATATCGACCAGCATTGCTACAGCATTTTCTTCAACATTTTCTTTTCTTTAATTTTTTCAGTCTAAATTCCTGTGACATCTATAGATAGGTAACAATTGAACACTGATTGTGAAAAAATAGTAGGCAGCAAAATGCTCATGTGACTCAAGTGAACGTGGTCGCTTCTTAATGTAGTGTTCGATTGTCAAGATACTCATTAAATAAAACGCTTCAAACTCAATAAGCCAGAACATAAATATTTATATCATCAAAAATAATCGATCCATATTTCACACCATTTTTAAAATTCGAACCGCGTGAAACAATGGCGCAAACCGTAAAGTGATGATTTAGTTACGAAAAAAAATATCTGGAATGAATTAATGAATGACCCGTGAACTGAACTGCGGCCGGTCTAGACGGGGTCATCGACCGTGATAATTAAAATACAATTAAAGCAAACTGCGGTGGGTAGAGATCACCTAGGCGATTAAACACTATACAAAAAAAGGTCTATCAGCAGTTACAGTAACTCATCTTCTTACTAATGGTTTTTACCACGCTAACTAGTTGAAATGCAACTTGATAATAATTTCCCCTAAGAATAGATTATTTGTAAGATTATAACACCCTTACAAAATTTACGTAACTTCAAATTGTTTATATTTCATGTTCAAATATACTGTCGACATGCCAATCCTATTTTAAAGTCTTTGTACAAAAGATAAAAGACGTGAAAAGACGTGCACTAATCTATAGACAACAAAGCCCTATAAACCCGCATGAGGTTAATTTCACTACCTTACCGTACCATAGGTACTACAATTATGTGAATCACTAAGTTCAAATATTTAACCGCATTGCTCTAGTGGTTCGCGCATCCATGGAGGACCGAGGGGTCCCGGGTTCGATTCCTAGGAGGGGGTACATTTGTACTCAGTTTGTTTGGCAGTAGGGCTTATTTAAAGTCGGCGGACTAGCCAGGCAGTCTAGCTACCACCATCTTACCTAAGCCTGACGAAATAAAAAATGTATTAAAAGAAAATAACATAGAAAAAGCTTAATTAATATTAATTCACCATCACCTGATCAAGCTCACGGCTAATCGCCAATTATTTAAGCATGGAAGAACATTATGTGTGTACCTATTTAGAGTGTCCTCAGCATTAGTGCAGTGTGGCCTTTAGTCTAGTGCTATATTGTCTGTGTACTCAGTAAATTAGTCCATGTACCTTCGTGAAACAAATGCATAGAAAACACACTGAACTGTGGAAATGTATTTAAATACGCAACTTACTGTTAATCATGCATACTGTGTTGATAAAATAGATGATACAGTAACATCATTGTATTTTTGCCGAAGCTCATGTAGAACCCTTTCTTCAATTTTCAACTTTAAACAATAGACAATTGAGTCTTTTCGCAAAAGAGTCATAGTCAACTAATTGTTTTGCATACAATGACGCGCTTATTGCTCGTTTTATTTTACTAATCTTAAAGATCTGGTGTTCTTATGATTTATTAGGTACAACTAAAATGACAATGGCTGAACAAAACGGTATATATCTGAAAAAAGTAAGTGATAAAAATAATTATTTGCCGTAACAAATGCTTGAATTATACAATATATTTAATAAAATGACATTTCACAAAAAATCCTGCGATCGAATTTAGACTATCCAATTTTTAAGGCGAAAGAAAATGACAATTAACACTTAGGCTACATTCAGACGACAAGTCCAGTTCGATTTTTCCACTTGAGTCAGTTGTTCACTCGACGACTACTTCTTTTCTTGTATTTGAATGACTTTTTATTTATAAAAAACAAAAGACTATAATTTGCGAGTAAATATTATAGGTACCTACTTAAATTGCACAGTATTTGTTGTAGAAATTGTAATAGAAATGTAAAAATAAATACCTAAACATAAACGCACGGCCTGTGGTAAAATCATCTTTCCGCAAGCTGTGTACTGTCATCAAAAACACACATTTTCGAGGAACTGTATTGAAAACGATAATGATATAGGGGCACATAAGCTCTTTCATGTGAACGTTGAAAAACTGTGAGAGTCTGCTCTAATGAGACGGTGTATCACAATGAAGACACTTTTCACCCTCGGGACAGCTCGGGGACAGGACGAGCTGGCAGAGATATACACAGACCTCGTAGGTGACAGACATACAGACGGGTAAATAAACCAGCCTCGACATGTTAGGTAACATTAATAACAACACCTTGTAACGTATACATTGAACGTCTATATTACGTGTAAAAATTGTGTAGGTACTCGTAAGTAAGGTTTTAAAGTTTAGTTAATGTTTTTACCCGACTGCAAGAGGGTTGTTTTTAATTTTTTTTTATTAATCATAAATCAATTTTTTTTTTCTTTTTTATCAATCTAAAAGGGGCGTGGCGTGAAGAATTATCTAGAGCTGAATTTGAACCATTCCCCGTAAAATAAAACACTTTTGAACGGATACTAGCGCGGTTTTAATGAATGTACTTTGGTAATTGGTTTGTATTTGGTTTGATTTTTTACTTTCCCGACGTTTTATCACCTTTGCAACTGCCAAGCGATGAATTGATAAAGACGTTCAGAAAGTAAGACGTAAACATCTTTTATTTTTCCGACGTTTCAGCACTATTGCAGCTGCCGTGGTCACGGGGGACTGAAAGCGGCGGGCAGCTGCAGAGGTGCCAAAAAGTCAAATCAAACCAAATACCATCTAATTACCAAAGTACTTTAAATAAAACCGGGCTAGTATCCGATCAAAAGTGTTTTATTTCATGTCTAGTGAGCGCGTAAGCTTGAGAGATGAATAAAGTTCACGTGTTAGAGTAATGGTGCGAATTAGCTGTTATAATGGCCATACCAATAAAGTTTACAATAACAATTATTATCGCAGAACTCGTCGGGTGTAACTGCCAACCTAGTTATGAATCCTGAATAAGTTTATGTGCGGTTGTACCAGACGGTTAAGTTCGAACCGGTATACGTAATGTTACCTTAAGGGAGCGAAAATTAACAGCCTCTAGTACTAGAAAGATGTACTAGGAAGTAGGAATGTGTTGTTTGATTTAATTTAAAACAGTATTTTATTTAAACAACAAGCTAAAAATTGTTTTTATATATTAGTAAATGGATAGTAGGTATAATGGATCTCTATTAGCACTAAGCCCGTAGGATAACCACATTTTTTCATATTACTAATAGTTAATGAATCTCATAGATCGAAATGTAACCTTGCGCATAAGTAAAATTGGCTATTTTGAAGTTTTTTCACCCATGAATCATTACCTCATTACTAACGACATTTAATATTATAAAAATAAATATTACTAATAATGGTGAAAATAGTGTAACAGCACTAATTTCCTAATGACACCCATAAATAAAGATCTTACAAAGCGATTATTTTCAAGAGAAGTGATCAACTTCCGAGTGCTTGCGATACAAAACGATCTATTTATCTGTAAAACTCTTTGCCAAACACTCTCGACTAAAATTTCAGCGGATTACTGTCTATTGTCAATTTTATTGTTTTCTGTGCCTTGGTGTCGTACAAAGTATGTTATATTCGATTTATTCCAAGAACTTTACGTATCTATAATAAGAAGTATGGTCGCATTGATATTTTCAATCTCAAAAATTCTCGAAATTGTAATGTGAACTCTTATATATTGTGTAGTATAATCTCTTAAATGTACTTATAAGTTCTTGTACTCATTCGTTGTTACTTAGTAGTGCAAAAAAAACATCTTTACTCTTTAGTACGTACTTAGCGAATTCAATGTAAATTATTATAAGTGGAAACTTTTTTGGCAAATGAGTTATATATTAAGTTATTACTATGAAATGTATAAGGCTGTTTGTTTCCCAATAAAAGATACATAAATAAATAAATAAATTTAATCGTCTGATACATTGATGTGTACGTAAAATTCTGTATAGTAATCGTAATGATTTACTTGAATGCTTTCATACAAAATCTCGTCCGTAACTGTCCAGCCGATCTTAACATACCATTACATTTAAATGTATTCTTGTTTTTAGCACCATCAATATAATTATATGCAGATTCATAACTCACGACTAGCGAGATATACCACATTACAATCCTCATGAGGAATATGGTAGGTCTGATGACTGTTTTGTATTTTAAAAAATCTGACAAATATCGATATTATTATAGACAATAATTTTATGAAGTCATATGAAACAGCAATGCAATAATAGATCAAATCAACCTTTGAAAAAATCTTACCACAAAAATAAACAACAACAATATTAAAATTCAAAATATTAGAAACTGTCTTAAAAAGTGTTTACGTGATACACACACATGTATAATTTTAAACTTCAATTGAGAAGTACGCAGTCAATGCTAATCAGCTAAAATTCAGCCTAAAACGCTTTTACCATCTTATATTTTAACGTGAATCCATTTTCAACTTCGCGGTCTCAAAGTATACGCTGAATTTTCCAAATGCTAATTTCATTTTTCGGTCGAGAAACTTACAGTTTAAATCGCGAAATTTTGTATCGACTTCAGTGAACTTAGCCGACCAACTTTCATAAGTCAATAAGTTAAAAATGAATGAATATTTTTATGATTAGAATTTGTAATTATGTTGGTATTTGTTCGATCTTTTGATCAGCTTCCAGTGAGAGTATCCCATTACACGACAGATAGCTGCGCAGGCGCCGCGCGACGCTCCGACGGTTTCGTTCATTTTTTGCAACTGATGACTCTGATTTCTAAATAATTTAAATACGTGCACGTACATTGCACGCATTAGCGCCGTATGTGAATTAATTAAGGAATTAGGTTTCTGTGTATTAGATGTGAGATTGCGTGACGAGATTGAAAATTTTAATTGTTTTCTCAGGTAGTTCAAATAAATTTTAACTTTTTTGCAAAAAAATCTATTTATATGAAAACAGATAATAATTAATTAAATCAGCTTAACAAAAAAATAAGTTAATAAAAATCGACGTAGATAAAGGCACTTTTCTCAACTTACGTTATCAAAGCTAAAGAGTGGGAATCCAACAAAAACACAGAACCATGTCACTGTCACACGAGTCCGGCACACTCGCGTCGCAGGCGCACGTGCGTTCGACACAGTGGCGTGCGCGCAACTGGCGGGCGGCCGGTGAAACGGACACGGCTGCAGTTTCGAGATATGAAATGGAAAAGTGGTCTGTCTCGGATGATGGTTTAAGAAAAAAGATTTTTATGTCTTCTGTTTTTATTTACTATGAAAAATGTCTTTCAACGCTTTCAGCCTCTTTCCTTATCCCAGTAGTAATCCTGGGATAAGGAAAGAGTCGTAAGACTACTGCACCACTTTTCAGTTTATTATGTAAGTCTCATTTCCATATCCATACGCCCAAAAATAATAAGAAAGTATTGCATTCACCTGCTCAAATTGCAGCACATTGATAACTTTTTTAAATGCCATCGTAAATTTTTTAATACATTTATCTATCGAACAATCAGTACCTACCTACTACGTTACTTTTCCGTTACATGGACCAACAATGATTTATTTAGAAATGTATCACCTAAAAAAATATATTAAGGCAGCGCTACCTAATCTAGATGACTTTGCATTTGGGTCATTAGCTTCAAATACAACAAACCTATTTGAAATAAAAGGAACAATTATAAAAAAACCTATTCACGGTCTCGGATGACACAAAAAAGACGAGCAAAAACTTACAATGGACTGAATGACCGATTCGCTAAGGTTTACTTTTCAATTTCATAGCAATATCACTGTGAACGAGTTACTATTTGCATAGTCATTCGCTTTTATCGTCTCGCCACATCCTCATGTAAAGTGAGAAACAAATCAACTAACAATTTCAGTATTGAAAATTATAATTTGCTTCTATTTAAATGCGTCCGTATTAAAAAAATATAGGAGCAGAGAATAAGCGCCACCGCTCACGGGCGCTTAATCGCCGAGCGATTTTTTGTAGCCCAGAATAGAACATATGGAGTTCAATACGTAAACGCCCACGAGCTACAAAAAGTAGCTCACACATAGCTCGGCGACTAATCGCCCACGAAATGACACTGACAAGAGTGACAAGCGGCTTTAACCCTAAAAGACACCACAATTTTTTTCGCTGGCTGACATAATTATTTTTGTAATGGTAGAGTTTGCAATAAAAAGTAAGAGAATTATTATTACATGATATGCTTACCAATTTATATAATTCTTGAATTTGCGCATATAAAGTAAATGCAGAATTTTTGTTCTTCACACTATTTTGACGATAAAAGGATCTGTACCCTTAGCACGAACAGCTATCAAAAAAATAATCATTCGATAGATAAATTTTGTATTGGAAATTTGTACAACGCCATCTATCGCCGATAAGCGAAGTGAAATTTTCCATAGAGAATTGTCTATCGATTAATTTTACGTGCGTTTTTTTTCTCGATAGCTGTTCGTGCTAAGGGTACTGAAGACATTTGAATCGTATACATTGTTTGCTTCATTTGTGAAAAGTATATAATTACTGACATAAATAAATCATAAACTTTATTTTATAGAGCTTAGCAATAATAAAAGTGATTGTTCTATAATATTATTACCGGGTGCCTTTTAGGGTTAACCTACGTCAGCGACTAAAAAGCGCCGTGATTGTCGCCGCGATTATCGCCGCGTTTATCGCAGCGATATCGCCGCGATTAACGCCGCGCTTATCGCAGCTACAAAATAGCGCCCGTCAGCGGTAAGCATAAAGCAAAAAACCCCAGTTAACGGTCCTAACCTGATGTAGGTAATTTACTTTAATCGACCAAAAAAAAAAAAAAAAATACTTTTCAGAGAAAGACAAAAGACTTTTCATCCTTTCAGCTGTTTGTAAATATTTATCGATAGGGTTTTTTTCTTTTTCGGAAAAGTCGTAGAACAAAAGGTTGTACTTAGTTCATGATAATCTACTCCTATGAACTTTTAGTAATAACCCTGTAATATTGGGAAGACTATATTCTGAAAGTTGGCGCTGGCAGACTGTGACATAGTAGGTTGTTGTACAAAATATGTGTCGAGATTACAATAAACACGTGACTTGTACATGCAAATTACTTTGTGACAGACAACCAGACTGTGAGATATTGCGATGTTCCAGGTGGTGTAAAATTTTATAGCCGAAGGAAGTTTCAGTAAATACACATCTGTTTAAACTCGTATAAAATTGCAAACATGTGAGGGTTCGTCTGAGTTAAAATGTTTACAGGATACTAAATTTTATGCCATGGTCCATTTCTCCTTATAAATTCTACAGTATACGCACCTACACCCACAGACTTTATGGTACTTGTTGTATGGTCTATGTCTATACCTGATACTTACTGAAAAAAGTCAAAATACTTTTAGTTTATAATTTTCAAATTCAAGCCAGTTACTTATTAATTTGAACTTTAGTTTTGTACTCGAGCTCCTCTGTGCTTCGGAAGGCACGCGGCTGCATTTGCAGTCGTTAGCACCCAACAATCCGTTTTGGGCCCGCGTGCGAATTGCCTGTTACCGGAATTGCTGAAGGAAATTAGTGACGAGCAGTTGTTGAAAAAAATTTTTTTTTTTAATATTAGGTAGGTAAGTAAGTACCTAAGTAAGAAAGTAACATAGATAAGTTTTTAATTGAGACTTTTGTGCCCATTATACTTTAATGACAGGATTTTTCTTAACAAGCTTAATTTGTAATAAATCACGTAATTTAACTATGATATCAGTGATAGTTAAATCATTTCAGTGTTGTGCCTATAAATTGTAACTTAGTTTAATTTTAACTCAACTGTATCATTAGCTATACACCTTATTTCTATCAGTGGAGACTTATAAATAACTCTTTGTTGCTATTTTTTGATGTATTTAGAATGTTTTAAACGATAGTCTTCCTAAAATAAATAAATAAAATAATAAAAATATTATGTATACCTATATAAATAGAAAATATTGTAGTTTCGATTTTTTGATTCACATTATGTTCCAATAGCAGCGATTTCTTTTTAATATCGTTTTGTAATAGAAAGGTATAATAATAAAAGGTAAAATAACTATGATTAACTTTACCCATGAATGAATTTCTTGTATCTAAACTCCTCCGCCACAGTTAAAGTCGAAACAACTATTGTAGAGGAGTGTTAGTATGTTTGTATAAATAAAAAAGGTCACCCATCCCATTAGCGACCTCAAGTGAGAGATTGAGATCTCAAACTGAGATTTATCTCGGTTTACGGCAATGATTCAATGAGCTCAAAATATGAACGCGAAAAGCAATGAACGCAGAATATCTATGAAAACACACTATGCGCATACAATAGACATCAACGAGCGCGCATGCGCGATTTAATAATAAAAAAAACTATTAAATTTATTTTGCCATAATAGGGATGATGACTAATGAATAAAATAACGAAATACTAATAAAAATCGTAAACATATTAAACTTTTAGAGTAGCTTGTATACCTCTTGGTTTTATATATTGCATATTATTTATTTTATGACACTTCAAAGTTGGGTGGACAAGTCCATTTAAAAAGTATAAAATTTATTAAAATAAATGATACCTTTAATTAGTCCGTAAAATGTATAGCAAATTTGTCTAAGAAACTGTTTTGATGAACACAATATTTAATATAGCTGCCGAACAAATTTCCTACGCGTTGCATACAAACTTTTCAGGCGTGACGTCATCACTTAGTAGCCGTTAGTATAGAGCGTTTTTGGGCGAGTCCATTTGTGTGCATTTCACACTGTGATATCTCGGGCAGTTTTCATGCTAGCGAATTAATTCTTTTACCAATGTTTCTTTTTTTGAGAGGTAATTTATGTAACATAAAATAAAAAAGTTGTCATCATCCCTATTATATGACTTTTGATTAGGTGAAAATTCACCTTTACGAGCCATTACGCCGATTTTGCACAAAAAAAATCTCTAAAGAGGCGTCAAAAAGTGAGTTTAATTATCGGTTGATGGTAGGTAGGGCTTATTTCAAGTCCGCCTGGCTAGCTACCACCATCTTACTTAAGTCAGACGCCATAACAACAATAAAAAAATTGTTGTGTTCTCACAGTTAGAGGTAAGACAGTGAGTTCCTCAGTGATGAAGATTCCGGGTGTAGTGCACTTCCACCTTCGGCCTTATCGTCACTTATCATCAGGTGAGGTTAAGGCCAAGCACTATCCCGTTGTGCATTAAAAAAATAAAAAACTGTACATAATGAGAATAAAATTATCTAGCAGCGTTTTGTGATAATTTCCACTGCAATCGTAGTCTGAAGGCACTAACTGGCTCAGCCTATGAATAAAAGAGCGGACTCAACAACTTGCTCAATAAAAGTAGATGGGAACTGTAAAATATGAACAGCTACTAAGAAAGTGGTCAACGAAAGGAAACTTTCGCCTAATTATCAAGGATTTACTACATCTCGTTAGAACCTGATTATGGCACGCATTATCAATACTATGAGAGTTGACATTTTTATTAAAGCAAAACACACTTTGAAGTAACATTGAATGATTGTGGAAGGTTGGATGACCATTTTAGATTTGTTACCGGACGTGGACGATTACACACCTCCACGCCTTGCGTTGAGATTGGTATAGTTGTTCTATCTCATGAAGACCGTTTTGCTATTAATTTTGTAGGCGTACACATTGCACATTATTTTAGTGTGCGTAATACGATAGCGTGCAGACGTACACTAAAACAATGTGCATATTGTGCACGCCTAACACATTCATAACAAAACGGTCTTCGAGATATAGAACAACTATAGTGTGTTGTCCATCAGCCATTTTTATGTGCCCACTGCTAGGGCGCAGGCCTTCCTTATGCGTGGATATGGAGGACGGGCCATAACCCACCACACGCGTGTCCAATGCGGATTGGTGGGTGTTAATGACTGCAAATGCAGCCGGGAGCAACGGCTTAACGCGCCTTCTGAAGCACGGAGGAGCTCGAGATAATAAATTTTTGGTCACCCATCCCATGACGTACCCTTGTGAACGTTGCTTAACCTCCGCAATCGCTGAGCCAGGCGCTAAACATCTGCGCAACGGAGCTTCTCTTATAACTTATAAGTGATCAACTTTTGTTAATTGTTTAGATAGGTACAACCAAAGACACAAAAGAGGGTTTGATAAGGAAAATATTCTGAGATTAAAAAGGCAGTTAGAAAAAGTAGTTAGAATAGCTACAAATTTGAAAAATCCTTTTTAGTTGTTTTTTTCAGTTTTTAACAGTTAATCTGGATGTTCAAGATGAATAAAATTATAGGCTGCTAACGGGTAGTCTTTGATTATTGAAATAATCAAAGCGGGTAATTAGCTTCTTCCACTGAGCTCTCTGCTCGTTCACTAATGAAATTTGAATCGTACCATTTCAATGCTAAGTAGCTATGTCGTTTAAGTGATAATGCAATTATTATTTAACCAATTAGTTACTACCTATACATAGATATTTTAATCCTTTTCGTTAAAGCGACACAAGTTGAATTTGCGCTTTTTATAGCTAATCGCTTGTAAAATCGAAACGCTAGCTCAGTACCTACCTTTAATAAAGTTTGAGAGGGCTAAACATGCCATATTGTTGTAATTTGACTGCAATTACGTTTACGTTTAGTAAAAATACGGCATTTGCTTAGAATATGTGTATGAATTTCGACGCTTCTCATAAAAATTGTTTAAAAAAAACAAAAAACCGACTTCAAAAACCTACCTCTAAAAAGCAAGAAATAATATTCGTAATAATAAAAATACGTC
Organism: Agriphila straminella; assembly: GCA_950108535.1. Taxonomy (NCBI): domain Eukaryota; kingdom Metazoa; phylum Arthropoda; class Insecta; order Lepidoptera; family Crambidae; genus Agriphila; species Agriphila straminella. The sequence continues at coordinate 3,893,029 of OX467312.1, forward strand.
TATTGAAGTCGGGTGGGGCTGGAGTACAAATTCATTTTTTTTTATTCTAAAAGCCCCACCCGACTTCAATAGACGTATTTTTATTATTACGAATATTATTTCTTGCTTTTTAGAGGTAGGTTTTTTGAAGTCGGTTTTTTGTTTTTTTTAAACAATTTTTTATTTTTTTATTTTTAGTGTAGGTATGGTATATTATATATGTATACCTTGTAGGTATGGTATATTATATATGTAGAAAAATTGGCTCAGCCAAACGTAAGATAATCGCGGAGAAACTTAAATACGGGTCAAACTGAGAACCTCCTTTTTTAAGTCGGTTAAAAAACTACACTTAAGATATCCCTCTTCCAACAAAAAACTAGTTATCTCATTCAGTTCATCAACAAAGAAGTAATACGACCAATCATCGAGGTAATTCACACAAAATCATACTATTTTCGTGCTTTTTTTCAAAATTACTTGAGAAGTACTGAACTGATTTCCAAATTTTAAAAAATGGGACCAACTTGGGAGTGTGCCTAATGTAAAAACGTTTGTATCATTTCAATCGGTCCAGCCGTCTTCGAGTAATCGGTGGACATACACAAAAAAAAAACAAATATACAGACGAACATAGAACCTCCTCCTTTTTTGGAAGTCGGTTAAAAAGACAAATATTTCAAGGAATAACGGTAGACTAGTTTTAATTTACGTCAAGAAGTTATATAGATTAATAACGATTTGCGGACTTATTTGCTTTATTATCATGGCTAATTCCTGCACTGCTGTGAACACTTCCCTCGCCTTAAACACCAATTACGACCAGTTGAGGCTCATCTCAACTATTCCACTTTCCAGTGCTCCAGGCCATTTTATTAGGGCTCAGTCTCACTAGGACACCGTGGTTGCGCCACCAGCGGGGTGGCTCGCTTACTGTGCCCAAATTGTTTACGCAACCAAGCGGAGGTCTTTATTAGAATCCATAATTAAAAATTCCTATAATGAAAACGCTTTAACATTAAATCACATAATCATTAAAATCCATAATGTTTAAATGTAGGTATATTTAAAAATAATATCCTTAATAAGGATAATGTCAATATGCATAACGATTAAAAATCATAAAATTAGCACATGATTTTGGTACTCATAAAAGTTAAAACCCATACTCTTAATTCATAAACCCCAATCGGCCGCATGAGGCTGCACAACAATGGAAAATCTATTATCTCAATTTCCTGTGCTTGACGGGTAAGTATTTTAAATTATGGATTATTATAGTTATCGCTTTTCATGCTATAAATTTCAAAGTTATAGTGTTTTTTATAATTATGGACTTAAAAATTTTGGATTTTAATTATTATTGTTATGCTAAATAATGCTACCTAAATATTTTTTTATTGTACATTCTTATTGTTATGCGAATTAACGTTATGTCAAGTCTGTTATAGATTTTCAAAATAGGATTATTAATGTTGTGCAATTTAAGGGGCACCCAACCAAGCGGATATACATTTTGTTGTTAGCACGACTGATGTCCTCATGGTATCCTAGTGAAATGTGGCACTTAATTAGTACATCTCCCATGGTTTACAGTCCGCTCTGCGCGTGCGCTGTATATGGCTACTGGTTACTCACAACCTAGACTCGCATATATTATAATCTACCTAAGAAAAGTATCGATATGTTTTTATCGTAAGCTTAAATTTTACTTAAATTATGCAGATATGTTCCTAATCGAAGATTTAAGAAAATAAAAGGACAATTAATTATTCTTCGGTGGATTTATCTATCCTAAAGAGGCTGTTAAAGCCAACAATAAATCGGGGTAATTATGAACGATTAGTAGTTTCCATTTAGAAAAACATCATATAAAATGTTGCAATCTGCAAAAATAAAATTAAACGAGTGAAAGTAATAGCTGAGTGATTTGTTGATGCATCACGTCAGCTGACCACTTCCGAACCGGCTTAGCTGCCTTTCTTTGCTTATTAAGGCTGACTGTTACACCGACGCGTAATAATAGATGTAAGTAAAGCCATTGTTGTACGAAGAAACTAAAACTTATTTGTTAAGAGACTGGAAGAGTTATGAATAGTGCTAAAGTTGATGAGTAAAAAACATACAAAAAAATACATTTCTTTAAAAAATGCTAAGTTAGCTTCATATAATGAAACTTGAGCATATTATAAACATTTACAAAGTCTATGCATTCCGCCCATCATCGGGATCATTTTTGTCATTTGTACTTTATCTGCGAAATCAATAGCTTTGAAGTTATTGAAGGTCAAAGTCAAAAAAAGTTTTTCAAGATATTTAAGAAAAATAGTTTTATACCTTATTTCCTAATTATCCAACACAAAAACTAAATGCTCACTAAATTATATCAATACTATATTTTTTACATTTTAAAATTATGGTGGTTCAGTTTAATTTTGATGCTTAATCTTTGATTATTCCATCTTTCAACGCACCCCACATAACCTATGATTCAAAAGATTTTCATTCACTTTCTAAGTCAGAGGGCCTATTACAAACGATAGTCGGACGCAATTCGTCGTTCAATTTACTTGATATTGAACCTTATTCGTGAGTCAATAGTGCCAAAGACTGGGACGAACATCGTACCGCTATCGTGATGCTTTTTGTAATAGGCCCTTAGGTGTATAATCATCTATGAAGAGAAGCTCACAACTAAGTATGAGGTCTGCGAAAGTGACAAGCAGGTGATTAGTGCATAAGCATTGATTGATCACGCCTGGGTCGCCTTTTGAACCAGAAAATAACTGCATCTTCAATCATTAAGCCAAGTTTACAGAGGGTACCTTTTGTTGTCTGTTTGTGATTACTTTTGAAGTAATTACAAGAACAAAAAAAATGATCTTTGAAACTTTATAATATTCTATCGGTGTTATTACAAAAGATTTTTAAATACCTGTTTAATTTAGACATTGTTTAAATGTTATGCTGTCTCTTTCATATTTAGGAGTTAAGTAGGTACATTTTTGATATAAAATGTACCAAATTTGAATGGTGCTGTAAGTTTTTTGACAATATTGTTTGGAAGAGATAGTGAAACATTTAAACAGGTGTTCAAAATCTTTTGTAGCAAATAAATAACACCGATACAATCAACTTAACAAACAGTTTATCAATATCTAAAACTTCGTTAAAATATCAATTTCCTAGAACAACCTAGCAATGTGATAAATTATTTTCGGAACGTGTACGATCACCACTTTCCTGAACACCGAACGTATTCAGCATTCATACCGAATCCTCGATCAACAAGCCGGTCACGTTGCGCATCTGTCTGAGAGGAGTCGATCGCAACTTTTTACAGGCCCGTCAATAAAAAAAGTAATTGGACAAAGCTGTTACAGTACCGTAAATATGTCGCTTTTATCGTAAAACAATCTTTTAGTTTTTAATGTGTATTTTGTCATGAATATTGACATTGTTGCTTTTTAGTAGACTTCACGATGATAGAAGAATAAAAGAAAAAAACTGATAGCTTTTTCTCTCATTCTTACTGATAGATAGCTTAAAAATAACTTCAAATCACTCAATGAAATATTTTAGAGGTTTTTGTAAATAATTCACAGTTTTCATTTTGAGTAATCACGTTGGATTAGTGGATGTGAACGAGGTTTAGGCTTTTATTTAAATAAAAATGCATTGCTAAAACTAGCGTTTTTGATAATACAATTGAACGCAAGGAGTAACCAAAGTGTACTATTTAAAATATATGGGAACCCATAAGTTAGTATACCTTTGAGAGCCACTGATGCTTAGCCGTCACCACAGCCTATAACAAAATACATACAAGACAGAATAAGCAACAACCGTATAACAACACCAATCTATCTTCTTTTCACCTATTACTACAAGTCTGTATGTCCACAAACGAGGTACAAGGGCCAAGTGAAATTGATTCGTAACGTAACGTCTGCCACTGATCTATGCACTTTTTAAGTCGGATTTATGAGTGTACATTTTGCTTTCACCACGCCTAGGATGACCTTCGTTGAAAGTCGTAAACATATTACACGCGTTCACTCCAATCTTTTTTGATTTGAAGTAATTAAAGTTTCCTCGATCCCATTTTCAGTATGAACATCAGCCATCAGCTGAGGTGGGGCACAGGCCTTATGAGGTGGGTAAGGGGGTTGGGCCATACATAACCCACCATGCTGGTTTAATGCGAATAGGTAGCTGTTAACGACTGCAAATGCAGCCGGGACTAACGGCTTAACGTGCCTTCCGAAGCACGGAGGAGCTGGAGTTAATACATTTTTGGTCACCCATCCCATGACCGACCCTAACGAAAGTTTAGCATCCGCAATCGCCGGGCCTTTTCAATAATGACAAGTACATCTTAATGCCATAACTAAATGTAAAATTTAACTTTATATTTTGTATTCATTGGCTACTGGATCATTCAAACTTATCGTAAATCTTATAATTTAACAACCACTAATTAAAACTTTATTGCAGGTAGACGTAGGAATTAAGTATAAAAGCTAATTAGATGTTTCCAGTTTTCACTAATTATCCCAAGAACTGGGTACAAAAGTGTGTTTATTGCGTATTTATCAGAATCCGCTTAGAAATTTTTGTTGAAAGCTTCTGCGTGTATTACATTACTTAGTACTTTCCTATTATTTTTTATCCATACATTTTTGAAGACGAAACATTATTTATTTATACTCTTAATTGGAAATGAAGGAAAATAAATACACAAGAGGTAGGTATACTTAATAGCAACAATCATCTCTGTCGTAACTGAGTTTCTTACTCAGGCACAATAAAAAGTTTGCTAAATGCACTGCGTAAGCGGTCCTTATATTTTCGGCATGCATTGTTACGATTTGCAAATATTACGATCAAAGTATTTTTCCTTCTTTCTTCGTCGCGGCTCTCGAGTGAGAACAAAGGAGATTCCTTTATTCCTATATGTACCGAAAAGTCCATCTGAACCGGCATTTCGCAGTAATTTCACATAATTGCGACCTAGTTAGAACGAGTCTAAAAATGTCGCACCCGTTATACCAGTGTGGAGACAATCACAATAGAATTTCAGCCTTGTACACACTTGGGAACATTGCCTGACAAGAATTTCTGTTTGGCGACGTCGAGCGACAAGGTTCAATATCGTCGACATTTACGTGTTAAGCTAAATTTAACGAAACATGACAGAATTTGTGTACATACATACATGTCATTTTGTGTCTTCAAATTCATGTTTTTTAAGAGTTGTTATAAGAGTTGCAAAGCCAATTATCATTAGCCCTGTATAATATCATGGCATGACATTAATACATTATTAGTGTCCCACTCCAAGGCTTCCTTTTAGTAGGAAGTCACAATTCACTAAAAGGGGCCCAATGCGCATTGGTTGGTGTTTTTGAAATAGAAGATCAGATAACAGATTACAGAAACAGGAATATTATCAAAACGACTCCGGGGAATATAGGCAGTGATATTGGAATACTCACATATTTTATTGGTCCATCGAACCAGATCAATCCAACACCTACAGAATCGGTATTATATATTTACGACAAACTCTTTTATTGCCTTTTTATGTGTTAGCAGCGAGCTTTCCCAATTCCCATCCCTATTTTAGGCAAGTTCAACGGAATTCATGTATTGATGCAAATTCCTGTTTGTGTTAGGTAGCTACTGTTTTATTTATCGCTGAGCTGATGACATTATTTTGTTTACCGATAGCTTAGTATTGATTTTGTTTACTCTAATCACAAATGCTTGTTTTGTTTGTATTTCATTAATTCTCATGTTAGGGTTAATCATTGTACAAGCTCTTATAAACCTGTACTATGCCATGGAAAAAAGAATGTGCGCAATGTGTGACGTGACGTGATCCAGTCAAACCAACTGAATTTAATACAAAACTGACTGAAGTTGGTTTTACAGGGTGACGTCACATTTTGAGCCTGATCAGCGAAGAATTTTATTATGCTTTATGAATTCTAAATAATTCGTTGATGATAATTTAAAAATAATAGTTACTTTGTACAAATTGAATAGAAATAATTACAAGTATCTTATTTCTCAAAATGTCCATAACAGGAAATGTAATGTCTGAAAAATTCCATACCTCCCAATTTTCGTAAATTCCATTGTTTCAACGGCAATTTAAGTATGACGTTGAAACTTTAGATTTGTAACGTAACAAGAACTAAGTTAGCCGCAGTTAGGGTTACCATTGAGAAATTTGAAAAGTCCTGACAAAAAGCCGGACAGGACAAGAAAAGTCCGGACATTTTCAGACAGATCCAGATTTGGGATTTCTCTTTCGAACACTACTGCTATGTATGTTTTTTAACTATTACACCGCCCAATCTTAAAAATCCGGACAAATTACAAAGCCGGACAAAGTCCGGACAATAGTCTAAAAGTCCCGGACATAATCCGGACGAATGGTAACCCTAGCCGCAGTTATACGGTCGCGTGTCCTTGCGCAATTTGATAGGAAGTATTCCACCATTGTAACGGCTCTCCGACGTGTTAGTAATGGAGATAATGGCTTGGCGACAAAATATTGTTGCATGGAAATGAAATTGGTGTACGGTAATTATTTATGACGATTGTAAATAAATGTGTACGATATATTCAAGTTTGTAAATATCGTTACTTATGGCTGTTACAGCTGATAAGTTTCTTGCGCCCGTTCTTCTTGTCAGCTAAATAAGGTCTGGAACGGGTGGTAGAAAAATATAGACGATTCAAAAGTACTTAATAATTAAGTTTATTTGAATAAAGCTTATTTCACTTTCACTTTCACTATATCAAAATATATCCTCCTTTTACGTCACGAAAGCGACATAACTCATCTTTATTGTAGAACATTGATTTGTTGACACTGAGGTCTTGGGTTCCCGGGTTCGATCCCTGGGTTGGCTAATTTAGAATTAAAGTTTTCGATATTATCTCAAGCCGTCTTTTTTTGGGTTCCGTACCGTTTTTCCGTAGGGTAAAAACGGGACCCTATTACTAAGACTCCGCTGTCCTTCTGTCTGTCTGTCTGATGTCTATCTGTCTGTCACCAGGCTGTATCTCATGAACCGTGATAGCTAGAAAGTTGAAATTTTCACAGATGATGTATTTCTATTGCCGCTATAACAACAAATAATAAAAATAGAATAAAATAAATATTTAAGGGGGGCTCCCATACAACAAACGTGATATTTTGCCGTTTTTTGGTACGGAACCCTTCATGCGCGAGCCCGACTCGCACTTGGTCGGTTTTTATTTTATTTCCATAACACTAGTTCTTTCGCTACTCAATGTACCTGATGTTGTCAATATTTTTTTTATTATAGGTACACGGTTAATTTTTAGGTACTTACATGTAAAAAAGTAATGGGCGTATCTATTTCCTTTTCTAATCTAGTGTGTTCGGTTAAAAATATTAATATTTTTATAATTAGTCAAGATATTGAGGTTTGTTTGTGGCCCAAAATACTTGTTTCTGGATTTAGAGCTCAAAATAGATATAGTTACACACACGCGCGTAATGAAAAGAAAGAGACTGTCTAGTTTATGTACGTAAATCATGGAAAGAATGAATGCGTCGCTACGCACGCGTCTTGCTATCTTTGTGAGTTCGCCGATTAATCAAGATTTTTCACAAACTATTGATAGTGCAGTTTTTACATATTCAGTAATGTAAATAGACTGTCATACTGAACTTCGAAGTTCAAAATATCGATGTACTGCATTCAAAAAGTATAGAAGTCCCCATTTCAATTTTAGGGTTCCGTACCCAAAGGGTAAAACGGGACCCTATTACTATGACTTCACTGTCCGTCTGTCTGTCACCAGGCTGTATCTCATAAACCGTGATAGCTAGAAAGTTGATATTTTCACAGATGATGTATTTCTGTAGCCGCTATACAAATACTAAATTCCTTTACTATGGAAGCAAGGGAATTGAAGGCTGTACAGCCAACCCAATGTTTCGCTGTTATGTATGTGTAGATATTAATTTGTGTTTTTTGTAATTATTTAAATATTTTGTACGTCCAATGTCGCCACTGATTAGGCCCCACCAGAATACCAGCGCTGCGACGGCCTTGTGTCGTAGTAGCATTAGCTGAGGCTGGGGCCTAGTTGGCCGCACACTTTGTTTTCGTTCTTCTGTTTTGTTTCCTACTTTGTGGCCAATAAACGATTTACTTACTTACTTACTAAAAACAGCATAAAATAAATATTTAAGTAGGGCTCCCATACAACAAACATGTTTTTTTTTTGTCGTTTTTTGGTACTGAACCCTTCGTGCGCGAGTCTGACTTGCACTTGGCCGGTTTTTTTAAATAAAATTAACGATGTATTTCGATACCAATGTTTCCATTAGCCGTCGTCGCTATGATATACTAGTATCACGGGATAATGGGCACGCGCCGGCCCAATTAAGTGCGGTTTAACTAGCGCCCGCCCGCAGAACCGCTCGCATTTCCCGTTCCACTGCTGGGATGTGACCACAGTGTCGCGGTAGGGGCGTGAAAGTATCGATAATATACAGATATCGATAAATCATAAAAAAAAATATTTGCTTGTCTATACAATTTTTATTTGGTTCACAACTTGAAAGATGCATCATACACAGGTACATAAACAAGCTGTTAAATTCGTGATTATGTAAGTCTCTTAACTATAGTGACCACACCATGCTGATTTCACTGGGCATGATTCCTATGAACAATCGTCATTGTGCTGACATTTGCATGTTATATTAATGTTAATGTTTATTTTGGCTCATTGTATGTAGTTTCATGGATTAGTATTCGCATTTTCCCTTCCATTCACTGATTCACTGTTACGATGAGACCGCAGTAATTATCGCGGTAGAGGTGTAAAAGTATCGATTGAGATATCGATTTTATCGAAATTTAATGATAATTTTTATCGATAATATAGGTATTTTGTTATGTCTTTTTCAAACACTACAGATTTCCAATAAAAGAGATACGCGATTAAGAAAACCACGATTGAAGTAAAGGTACTGTAGATGATTCAAAAACTACCAACTCCATACATAAAATTCTCTGTAGTTATAGATTGTATTTTCAATAGGTATCTAACTATAACAAGCAACTATCATTACAAAGCTATCGGCCTCTGAGTGCTAGCAACTAACCGCCTTAATAATGAAATAGTCTACAAAACTTAGAAGACAAACTGATACGCACTATGTCAAAAGTTATATTGGCTAAAGTTTTCGATAACAAGTTCTCTTGATGTTTACAAAGGAATTCGAAGGTCGGAAATATTGTTCAGAACCCTTTGCCACATCGCCCATATTCAATTTCCTTTACATTATAAACTTTTCGAGATGATTTAACTTTAGGTAAAGTGAGTGAGCGATGGATGGATGATTAATACATATTTTGGTAGATCATCAATAAAGCCTTTTGCCTTTATTTTCAGAAATATTAGGGCTGTCTTCATCTTTTCCATGTCATCGTATAATATTGCAAATATGTATTGCAATTCGTAAAACAGATCTGGAAATTTAAGGGCCAGAACGTTACACATAAGTTTCATATTGGGTACCTATTTTTAAAATGTTTCATTGTTGAACTAGCTGCCGCCCTAGATTTCGTCCGCAGGTCCTAATCTGTCAACCAACCACATCCAAATCCGTCCAGTCGTTTAGGCGTAGAGGTAACAAACACAGACACACACACGCAAACTTTCGCATTTATAGTTGGATTTATCAGTATGACATAGTCTCACATAATTTTAAATGCTTTTTTTATAAATAAAAAACACTGCATTGCTATTCTTCAATAAAACCAGAATGCTCTCTCCAACATAAAAAAAAATACAAAATCGCAATTCTCACTCAGTAAAAAAGTATGGTCTAACATACAAAATAGGTCAAGTGAATTCTCCTCTTTGTTAGTTTAGAGCGTCCACAAAAGCTTCAATTTCTAGGTTTCCCAATATTTACCTAAAAATCCACTTTTATTTCCACGGAATTTCGTACACATACTTGTAGATAGCAAAAGTCGATCTATAATAGAAACAAGCCTTTTCAATATATCCATAACACTGCATTTCATATCGGGTTATAAAAAAAATTGGTAACTTATTTTAAAAGAAATTAAATAAAAGTTTTTCCTCGGCTTAACGAGGTTGATTATTAATAAAATGAAACCCTGTATCGTACTGACTCTCGTAAAACTAACTTAAAAAGCTTAGTCATTACTACTTAATTAGAAGATCTTTAAAAACATGCTTACTTTTTCCTACTAAGTGTTTCCTCACTTTCAAAAAGTAAGCAAAGGCAGATAAAATCTAAATACACATTGGCTAAACGTAATAATAGTTAAACAATTACCTACCTACTCGTACCAGTATATTACTTACATGCAATAGAAAATAAATTGCTTTCACAATATAATAAGGCGGTGAAACTCGTTTGGTGCTTAAATATTTGAATATTATGTTAAACTAGCTTCCGCCCGCGACTTCGTCCGCGTGGACATTCGAGCAAATCCTCAGAGAAGCTTAAACCAGGATAAAAAGTATTCTATGATTTAATTTCTACGTGATTAGACACAAGCGTTGTTGTTAAATAATGTTAGTAATCCACTCCTGTGGGGTTTTTGGTGTCTTAAAATAAACCTGTAAGTATATACTGTAGCATTCGTCAGCTTTTACGACACGCCATAAGTGTGAAGGGTTAGTGATAGTTCTTAACACGTTGAACGCCATGGGGGTCACCATTTGCCCGACAGTACACTAGCCCTGGAGGCCGGCTCTGAAAACACGATTTTCGTCAATTTTCATATTCGGTATTTTTGTTCCATTTTGTAGGAAATGTCTTAAAACCCCTTCTCCAATAGAATAGCGAACTAAATACTACTTAATACTTATAATTATTTAATTGAACTTCACTTGCATCTCTTGAGAACCAGGTAAACAGGCAAAAAAAACTTAATTCGTCCATTTGTTTCGAATCAAATAAGAAATTTGTTGGATAGACGTAACTGCCTTTAGAAATTATGTTTTAAAATTGAAACTTAGATTGTAAGTGAGCGGTGTACTGTCCCTAATAAAGTAAAATAAAAAACAACAAGAACATTAAAAAATAATGATGAAATAGCGCCATGTTGGTTTGTTCAGTCGCTTTAAAGCGTGTAATCATTTGACCACAATAATAATTATCGATTTGATCTTAATAAGCATCGATTTCATCGTTCTCTAGCGTTAATTAGAATAATTGATTTCCCGGTAAAAGTTTCTCCGGTAGTACGTGTATTTAATTAAAAAAACAAAGTAGTAATTAACAGTTTTAATAATAATTTTCAATACAGTTGCTCGAAAATGTAAGTTTACGATGACAGTCGAGCGTGCGGAAAGTTGATTTTACCGCACGCCGTGCGTTTTTGTTTGCGGACTAGTACAGCGTGCGGAAAGTTGATTTTACCGCACGCCGGCGCCGTGCGTTTTTGTTTACGAACGTTTTTTGTAATTTCTACTAGCCTCCGCCCGCGACTTCATCCGCGTGGACAGTAGAAAAATATTGCAACCAGTTTAAAATGACCCCTTTAGTGTATGAAAGCTAGTACTACGGAGAGTTCAAGCTGTTTCTCTGGTTCCACCCACCTGAATTTGATGACACATAGCTTAGATTTTAAGTTGGACCTCAATCTACTAAATTGTGAAAAATCCATCAAAATTCGTTTAGCGGTTTTTGCGTAATTCGCGCACAAATACTTAGAATTTACAGTTTTATTATATGTAATTACAATTTCAGTAGTAGGTACCTATAATGTTTTCTCGCAAATGTATTGAAAAACGTAGTATGGCACACGGTTGTTAAGGTTTTTTAAAACTCCTTACCAACCTTGTATCATAAACTACTATAAAAAGTTTCAAAACATCAAAGCGAGACACGTAAAGTTGCGTTTTGGTAAGTTTCGATTGCCTGTAAGATTTGTTTACACTAGATACAGTTTTTATGCTTTACATATTTTCAGGATTCCTTGGAACTTATATGAGATGAAAAGTCTCTAATCTCAAAAAATGGCAAAAAGTTGGTGTTAAATTTATTCCCTTGGTTGATATTCTTACTCTTTCAGGCAACAAAATTGCTCTTAACATTTAGTCAGGAATAGTACGAGTACCTACTCGTATATAAAAATAATATTTAAAGATACTTGGCCTTCGTTAAAGAGTCACAAATTAAAAATAAATTATTTTAAATTCTCATACTCTAAATCCGAAGTATTTAAAATTCTCATAGGTTAGGTACTCTAAATCCGATTGAAAGTGCGCACATACAATACAATGTCGTGCATTGTAAGAGACTACGATATTACAAATTAGCATAATACACTTCAAGCTGTTCAAAGATTATGCGCAATGTCTAAGCTAGCTTTAAGCGTGTTGTTTTTTAATCAACCGTGAGCGAATTAACCATTGGTTTATTTGGTAACAGACAGCGCAATAGGTTTTAATACTCGTAGATCACCTAACCTTTTGGCAAAACCATAAGATACGAGAGAATAAAAAAATAATAGGTTTACATGTTCGGACGAATTGATATTGTTGTTGATAGTATAAACGTGATTACGTGTTTGGCGTGCAGTGCAGTATCCATTATCAATATCAAGCAGTTCGATAAAAGTTCATTAGATAAATAATATTTACTTTTTTTCTGAACTTAGAGGTTCAGAATTTAATTAGTAAAAATTACTTAAACTAGTTTTACCATGGAGAGAAAGAATGATTTTTTTTGTATGAAATACTTAAAAGTATATTTAATGCATCTAGAAAAATAAGGTGAATAAAGTTTTTAGAAAGTAATTTTAATGCACCCAGGTGATTAAAGTTTAAGAATAGTAGGTATACTTAATCCACCTGGGTGATTTAACCCAGGTGAATAAAGTTTACGGAGGGGAAAATTTTTGACTAGAATAAGTACACGTTTGTTAATATTACTCGTATATGTATAAGATTATGTTAATATCCTCTGACTTGAGACAGAGATAGTAGGAACTCCATATGTATCTTAGCGCATCCCGACTAGAGAATCACTAGGCATTAATCGTCTTATCTATCTAACGAGTAGCTACTTGCAATCTGTCTCGACTATATACTCGGACCCCTACCATTAATCCTCGAAGTAGCGAAGGTGAAATATTATTTATCCTCCTACGTGTATTTTTTTATTTTCATGAACTTGATGCACTTCTCATTGATCTAAATGGTGTTTAAAAATCTTACTTAATAATATTAAAAAATACCATATTCCAAAACCATTTCTTCTAGACTTCAAGTAAGTAATTTAGGTAGATGACCTACGGATTTTGACATGCCAAACTAAATAAGAGCCCAGTTGATTTTGTATTTAACCATTTAAGTATATAGTTCGAAAACGTAGTAAGGCAGTCAGCAACAGATAAATTACAACGAAAGCAATAAATAGTAGCGGATGTTCTTAGCGATAAGTTTTCGAGTGTGCGCTCGTCACGCGGTCACAAAGCGAGCCGAAGCACAACTCTAATTGCTCTAATCTAGAGCGCTATCTAGATTATTTCGCCCGCAGACGCGAGATGCCGTCGAGATTAATAACGTAACTGTAGTAATGGTGCCGGTGACAATTTTCGTGGAACAGACTATTAATATAGGAATTATGTCGCGAAATGCTCATTGGCCCAATTGGGAGCGCTGATTAGTGGTTTGATCGATGAGGTTAGATTAGACAAAGAAGCTCGCGTATATCGGTGTGGAACAGCGCTAACAGTTGTATTGTCGTGCCAAGTGATTAATAATGACTTGTTCATAATACTTGTTCGCTATTTATCATCGCAGTGCCTGCCCCTTTATCGTTGTAGAAATACCGTGGGATTGCGATTGATTTGCAACAATTCCTTTGAGCACTTGCTGCGTTGTGATATGGAGGAAAAAATACTTTACTAGGTCGAACGGGTAAAAGCGAATACTTAGTTCGTTGTATTATGATATAATCAAACTGGAATGGTTATTTACATCTATTCCTTACACCAGTTTGATTATATCATAATACAACTAAGTATTCGCTACAAAGGATAAATAAATATTGTTAAAGTTAAAAATGTCCTTGTCGAGGACAGCAAAGGAAACGGCGGTTGAAAGGGGAAAAGGGAAGATTTACTAGGAGATAAAAAGGAAACACATTTACAATAGGCAAAGAAAAGGCAATATGACAAGAATAGAGTAAAGAGACGAAACCATAGTATAGGTATTTACAAGCAACTAATTACAGAGTAAATATAGGTCTATACATGGGTGGGCCTGTCCTTGACTGTCCTAATAATAGGAAGGTGTAGTGTCCTACATAAAAAATAGGTTAAGTATTTTTTTAAAGAAGTTGTTTGAGGGTCCCATAATAAATCAGATGATAATATTACTTCTTAGCTTTTAGCGTTAATCCGGAAGCTTAAGTAATTCACTACAAAATTTAAAATAAGTTGAAATAAGCTCATTTATCTCATAAATCTTCCTATAGGTACTAACTTTTATTTAGGTAAGTAAGTACCTATATAGATTAAAATCAAGTTCGTAAAATGCTTGGTTGCATAATTCTGCTCACTCCAGAAACATAACTTCAGCTTACACCGAGGCAATTCGAAAAACATCTACTCGCCTGCTCATAATTTCTAAAAGACTTTAATGAACCATTTATTTTAATCATTTAAAGCTTCGCCTCACAGCCCATTGGTTTCACTTCTAAGTCAATTTATAAGACACTCATTACATAAATACGACATGAACTTATAATAAACTACCGGATTTCTTGAGCAGCTGACATGTGAGCATTCAATGTACTAGAATTTAATTAACAAATTAGAAGCGAAAGATAGACTTATGTTATTTTATACGTATCATAATGTTACAGATTGTTAATTTAGGACCACGCTTTCTTCCCACGGAGCAGTGAAAGTGAAAACTTTTCTTATTTTAGGTGAATTTCGTTGAATCAATTTTACTTAGGATAGAATTTGAATAATTAAGCATTTTACTTAGAAAATGCAGCTTTAATGTTCGAATTTTAATATTGATCTGAAAGTTATTACAAACGAAATAGCATTTTTATTGATTTAACATTAAAATGTTTGCATGCTGTGTGCAAAATATGCATGCGACGCAAACAATCACAAAAGATAAGGACAAAACCGAAATTCACTTTGCAATTTCTTTCGTAATTATAAGTAAGTACCTAAATGTTATTTTTCAAGTATGACTTAAGTCATTATTCAAAACGATATTTATCTTTCTAAGTGTTGTGCAGTTATGATGTTGTATTACCGAAATTAATTATACATTTGTGTTGCTATTTTAAACATGTTGGTAAAGGTCTTTGACCAACAATTCATAATATGGGTTCGAATAAGGTTAAAGTTAAAAAACTTTTTTTGTGTATGCGTGAGGAAAAAAGCAAAAGAAAAGTTTATAATAAGTATATTACGCTGCCTATCTTCATAATAAAAAAATGATGTAAGTACTTATCAAAAACTGATACCACTGGGTGCATAATTGGCTTGATGTATATAAATCAAATCTTTTTATCTGATGTTTCTTTTTAACTACAAATCATCAGTAGAGTCATGGTAGTTACCGTCGAAAATTGCATTGAAATCTAAACTAGAAATCAGTATTCTCTCGGTATGACTATAAATACTTATAGCCTGGATTTGGACGTACCGGCTATAGCGTTGCATAGTGTACCTATAATAATTGTGGTAATTTTAGCTAGAAATTATAGAAATACTTAATATCTTATTAAGATTTTCGTATAATTAAACAACATCTAAAAAGTGTAAAGTCATCGTTTCGACAGAGACTAATGGTAGTTTGGCTATTAATTTTATAATTCTATGAAAAAGTTGAGATTTTTATAAGTTTTCTAAAGAGCACCTTGAGGAGATTTGATAAATTAGATATAACATAAGAGTGTGCTTATAGTTTAATATAAAGGCTGAAGTTTTATAATAGAAACCTCGAATACAAAAGATAGAGAGAGGCTCGAAGTAAAAGTGTATTATTTAATGAATTGAAAGTTACGTAAATTCTGTTTAAACAATCTCAATAATCAGCTTCATTCAAGATACACAATCTAAAAATTATCTGATAGAGAGCACTACACGTGTCACGATAATGTCAAAAATCTCAAAAGTTTCGCCAACAAAAACGGACGTAAAAACGATCTTAAAGTTCTTGGACGTAAACTTCGCAACTTCAAAAAGTTGACGATCAATCTTCGAGTAGTGAGATAACACCTCAGACGTGCCAACATAAAGGAAATCAAACAACTCAATCACGTTTTGAACTTTCTAGATTTAATCATAAACAACTTCCATGCTTGTTTCCTGACTGCTAAAGTACTTAGAAATGTCCGCAATAAAATTATGTTTCTACGCCACATTACCTAAAAGACTATTATCAATTACATTTGCTTGATTAGATCCTTGATTGAATCAAGATAGTCTTAATGGACTTGTATTCTCTTTCAGAGTCCTATAATTACCCAAGCATTTTTTTAATTACCTAGGTAGGTACCTAATACTTCATTTGTTAGGCATTAAATTTTATTTAATTCCTAAGCCCTCCTAACAACTAACCTACAAAATTACTTCAGGGGCCTTACTATGAGCTCTTATAGCAGGACTTATATTGAACTGCCTTACTTTTTCGTACTATGACCTCAAAGGTTCGTTCGAAAGCAGGCCTTAAGCAGTCCTGTTTAAGGCCTGCTTTTGAACTGAATGGTTTCTTATTTGCTGATGGTAGGCCCCCAGAACCATGTGCCCAATTAGCAGCAAATTAGTAGATTGCAAACCCAGCAAATACCATAACAAGTGCTCAAGCAAATTACGCGTCTAATTACAATGCCTCTATCAGGGGAACAATGAAAGTTCACGTTTCAAATGGCTAACTAGCCATGGTCATGACTTCGGATCTAGAATCTCTGGATGACTCAGATTAATGGCTTACGAGAAAGCGTAGTTAGTTTATTTGTTTTTTCTTGTGACTATACTGTTAAGCTCGATGGCACAGTGGGTAAGTTAAGCAACTTACGTAATGGTATTATTTTATCCACAACGGGACGGGATACTGTTTGGCCTTCACCTCACCTGATATAAAGTGACGATATAGCGTAAGCGCACTGCACCCGGAATCCTCACCACTGAGGAACTGGCAATCTTACCTCTAACTGCCGGAACACAACAATTTTTTAATTATTGTTATGGCGTCAGACTAAGGTAAGATGGTGGTCGCTAGCCAGGAGGACTTGAAATAAGTCCTACCACCAACCAAACCGAGCGCAAATGTACCCCCCTCCTGGGAATCGAACAGAAGCGCTTAAAAGCCCCGGTTGCTCATGTGATGTGATGGGTGATCATACGCTTATTTTCTCGAGCTTCTCCGTGTTTCTGAAGGCATGAAGCCGTTGGTCCCAGCTGCAAATGCAGTCGGCACTTGCAGATCTTGAGAGATGAAGATATAAAAATGAGAAAGAAATATAAACTTTAAAAAAAATCCGAACAGTACCTAATCATACGTATCATAACATTCAGTTTTGTTTTGTTTGGGATAGGAAGTGTGACTAAAACTAGACCACAATTTTTTTATTGAATCTAAGTTTCTAGTCCAAAGTTTTTTTAATTATTCACCGTTTTTTTATTCCCGATTGGCTATTTAAATATCTAATAAATGCATTGGATGGAAATATGGAATCCAACTTGTTCATAAAATGTACAGGTATGTAATAAGCAATCAACCAAATACTATAAAATTCTACTATCATTCGTTGGAAACTGGATGGTAAATTGTTGCATTACTATTCCATTTCGTTTTGCCGGCAAATAGAAAAACTAAAATTTCAATATGTATATTTCTAGTTTTAACCGAATTTTAGACGATTACCTAATTATTTATTTTCTTTTTTTACATATGATATTTTTGTGACACCCACTGCTGGTCATAGGTCCACATACCTATCCTACAATCACTCATGCATCTGATTTGATTACAAAAAATATTTTTTTATTATGTAAATGCTACAATTTAAAATCTTCTTGAAAACTCCAAATGGCGATATCCCTCAAACAATCAGATGAACACTGTCATAACAAACACGACCCCTATTGCCTTACTTTATGGAGGGTACAGATTTAGTGCTGCCTCTTATTGTTACGTCGAGTGTACCGAACATTAATCATCCTTATGATATTTCTCTCATGTGTCCCTTCAAGCACGTCGCGATTTGCGAGTGATTTACGAGAGGATATAAAATGCTGTATATGTTAGCCTAAGGACGTTACCATACACGCTACAGGCCTTGCGAAGCAGCGAACAGCGACGCGATGCGACGACTGATGTGATGCCGCGGATTATAAAATAACCGCTGTGCGGTGACCGAGTCGAGCGTGCGATGATGAGAATTCGCTCGTCGCTACGCCCGCCGTTTGCAGCTTCTTCGTGAGGCTAAGCGAGGATAAACGATTAGCTCAGGACAACGGTTCAAATCAAGTAGTTCGCATCATCGTAGTAAGTAGAAATGTTAAGAAAGTGCCATATCTGTGCGAACAAAACTTACTGCGCGTTCGCGACCTCGCTACGCTGACGTGGATTTTCTATGCGCGATTTTTCCGCCTACATTTTAAATTGTATCGCGTCGATCGCCGTAGCTATATCTATCGCTACTGCGTGCTTTTAAAACCGCGGCCTCTTACCTATTCCCTCTGAAAATTGTGACAGCTTCATTTTGTATCCCAATAATATCTAATACAAGATATTATATATTTTTTAATACTCCGTTGGATTTATTTGTTCGGAAAGAATTATGGGTAGGTTTGCTCTGCTAAGAGGTGCGTATATTCTATCATGCACCCCGCATCGCACAGGCCGGCGGCCTCTCACGCTATAAACAATAAAAAAATGTAGAAAGACAATTGTATTTGTGTTAATTCGACTCATCCACTTCGTTCAGGCATCGGTGCAGTATGGATGGCATCTCATTTGCTCGTCTAAACGGCGCGTCCACTCTATCACCTCGCATCACGCCGAAGGGTGCTGTCACACACAAAAGATCAAAGTAGAAAACCAACTTGTAACAGGCGGTTTGATTAAATAATAATAATAATAATTTGACTAATTGCAGCCTCTTCCAGTTGGTTTAAGCATCGGTGCAGTATGGCTTCGTTTGCTCGGCTAAACGGCGCGTGCGCTCTATCACCCTGTATCGCACTGGAGGTTGCTAACACACACTAAACAATCAAATGTAGAAGGACAACTTGTAACAGACGATTTGGTGCAGCGGTAACTTCGCCACGACAATGCAAAAGGATGCATAGGTATGGCTTCCCATACTCTGTGGTTTTTTTCTATGGACAAACTGTTAAATGTCGTCGATCACTGTGTCTAGACCATCCTCCAAAGGTTGCACGTTTGCATACTGGCAGAGGCAAATGGTTCTGTGATTAATACAATCTTTAATATTTCTGCATTCTATCCGTTATTTATGTATATTCTACAAGCTTTGCTAAGTTTGGGGCTAAAATGATTGGCGTGATTTATCCATGACTTGTTATTATTATAATTAACCCTGTCCAGAGTTAAACGACTAAATATTTTAGAAAGAAAAAATAAAATGTTTTGAATCAATGTTCCGAAATCATGTAAAGTAAGTACAATAATAAGGTACACCCTTCGATCAAGAATATCCTAGATAACGCTTCACGAACTAAAACAGTACGCAAAACTACAGTAAAAATCAACAAAACAAGCATTATTTTATATGTCCTTCTGTAGGTAATATCATATTATGAGTAACGACACTAACGACCTAACCGAGGAAGGAAATGCTAGTCTACAATAATTATTATAATGAATTGAGGCACTAGCATAACAGCCGCTCGAGACTTCGTCTGCGTGGATTCCCCTTTTTTTTTTAATTTCAACCTTCGTTCAAGAACATCCTAGAAAGTGGCGCCCTCATCGTAATTAAATTTATTGCTCGCTAAGTACATAATGTATCAAAAATCAACATGTACAGATTGAAGCTAAGGTTCTATAGTTTATTTACAAACAATAACCACAGTAAAATATAGTTGGTTGTAGTAGTAACTTAGTATATAGCAAAAGAGCAAAAACGGGCTACTTTAGGCACTTTTGGCTACTACTAATACAACCTGTGACACATGCCCTAAATGTTATTTTGTCTTCACTAAGAGCATGTAAGTAAAGGTTAACATTGAGTTGATTTTATTGATTCTAACTGGACGATAACCAACTTGCAACGCAAACAAACAGACGTCTCACTGGCTACATCGCAAACGGAGCATGCAACACGCTCTACACAGTAATTAAAACAAGCAATATACAATGCTTTCTCTGAAAACACACGCCAATTACAACCTTATCCCGACTAAATAAGCCCACGACAGCTTTCTTGCGATTCTGATATACCTAATGTCAGTAAAACGGTTATTTAAATGCGCGATACATTGTTAGCAAAGTTAAGCTGATTAACGAAAACTAGTGTTCTATTCGCCCAGTGGTCGAAAATAATATATATAAAATCTAAGGAAAACTATTTTTTTTTTAACTATCTTGTGGATTTTCCTGCTCATAAAGAATTTCTTTGCTCAAACCCAAAATCATTGGTTTGGTTTGTTTTGGATTATCATAAAGTCGTATATATTTGGCTGTCCTTCAGTATGACGTAATGACTCCCCATTGCACTCATATTGTGTGTTTCATTAATAGCCCGAATGCATCACCAGTGGCCCTACCATGAGTTGATGCAAACTGTTTACGTTACCGTAAACTATCGTTTTGTCTCTTTCACTCGCACTGACTGTGAGCAGTATATCCGATAGTTTACGGTAACATTAACAGTTTGCATCAACTCATGGGAGGGCCACAGGTGCGATTTAAATGAATGAGGTATGCACCGTATAATCTACAAATGTTTTTTCAAGTAACAAAACATTTAAAAGACAATGCTATATTAGCATTCGAAAAAGGTGCCTATCGCAAGTATAAAGAAGTTTTACAAGCCTTAAAACTCATAAAGTAGAATACTAGTATGTCCATATACCTACAAATAAGATGAAAGTACAAAAGTTAAATTGCAAATAATCGAAGTCATTAAAAGCTCAATTGATTTGAAAGTGATAAAAAATTCACTTTAATGTTAAAAACTTTACATTGACAGATGAGCAAAAACCATGCATAATGTGACCGGTTTTGCAAATCGGTTAATCCGATCAATATAAAGCTGCCAACTGACTTTAACTTCTGTAACGAATACTACCTATACAACGTGTTGCAAAATAACCTCCAATGCCGAATAGGGTAGATAGGGACCATCAACTTGAACAACTTTTAATATGCGACCAACTCTGAAATCGCAAAAAAACAGCTGTTTCATACAAAAATTTATAGGTAATGAAAATATCAAAATGTATGAAATAGCTGATTATTTTTAACTAAGTCCTAGACCCTATCTCACCGACAACTGTGAACAACTCACTATGATGGTAAGCCATACAGGCGCGCTTCACCTAGAAAATAATAATTCAATAATTAATACATTAAATTAACTATCAGAATTTTATTGTTACATGTTATTTTAGTTGCGGATGACGTCAACGCGGATGTTAATGTGACAAGGTTCCATCGTATTACCAATTTGCGGGGATAGTGCTAGTTCAGACACGGCGACAGCCGCGCGGTTTGACAAGCGATTTGTTATACACTGTTCGCTTTGTCAGTAACTTGTGCAATATTGACAGCAGTGTAACCAAAATCACGTGTCGAACCGCCGTGTCTGAACAACATAACACTTAGCATGAGCAGCGACGAACGAAAATACGGTCTGTTGGCACCTTAACTACTTATAAACAGGCAGAACACCAATCAGCGCAAGCAAACACACATTCGATTAAATTATCAATCAGCACGTCACATCAGGGTTGTAGCAATGGATGAATGCAATAAATGATTTGATTAATTTGATTAAATGTATTAAATAAATGAATGAATGAATGCAATAAATGATTTGAGTATTGAGTAAGTATTTACATTAATTTATAAGTATCACAAAATTGTGACGTTTTGTCGTTGGGTTTAAATTCATTTTATTGTTATGATTTCAAATGAAATTGAAAGGATAATAGTATCTTCGTTTTAATAGCCTGGCAACACCGCAGCTTGGCTCCACCGTTTCCCGCCACATTTTCCCGCCATTTTGTAGTGGAATGGGGAGGTAAAGTGGTGGGGATTATCGGCGGGACGGTCAACGAAAGTCAGTTGCAGGCTCACTCGGTCACTGTCCAACCGTCGAGAAGAGAAGTAGTTAGGGAAAACTGCTAATGTATTGTTGCTATAACCTAGTTAATAATAATCATGGTGTATTCCTGTGAAGAAAGTAAAAGTGTTTCATCGTTATTACTGTAGTTTCATTACAAAATCTTCAATTTTTTTTGTTACTTACGTCATCGTAATTTAGGGAAGTCGTTTTTTATTTTGGACTTATTTTAGTCGTAAAATTATTGTATCTGGCCATTTTTTTAAACGAAATAAACACATTAAGATTTTTTAAATAAATACATTTTTTCTTTCGTGGTTTTATATAAAGTAGTACGTTTATGTTTTCAAATTCGGATAAAAAGGGTATTTTGGTGTGACGTGCGTTTTATTGTGCAATTTGAACTTACTATAAGATAAGTACCTAAGGACAAGGTGACTTAAATTTAAACTCAATCGCAACCCCGCGAGAAAAACGCATTTTCCATTTTTCTCGAACTCATGTTTCTCCGATAATTCGAGAGACCCACTTGCGCGGCATCAAATTGCGCCAATTACATTTGACAACCCTCAATATCTCTATCAGGGAAAGTACCGACCGGCTGGCATTTAATTACACAGAACTCCCGACATGTCATTATCGAGCTTGGAGAGCTGGCTTCACTTGACAATCCAATCACGATCGGCAACATACGGATAATTCACAACAAAGCTTATACGTGTACATACTAGTTGCAATAAAGTCTTATTTTACGTCACATCAAGAAGTTAAAGTATTGTCGCTTGTCATTAAAAATCACCCTACAACAATCCTTAGAGCAACACGGCTTCCTATGGCGCCGGCGTTGCTCTAAGCTCCGCCCGATAAAACTATACTCCGACTTTTAATTCGGTGCAGTAATTTGGCAGCTCCAGTGTTCCCACTGGGGTGATTAGCAACTTGCGTGACTGTCACCACGCAAGTTGCTAATCACCACGTGACTGTCACCACGCAAGTTGCTTATCACCCCAGTGGGCACACTAGAGCTGTCAAATTACTGCACCGAATTAAAAGTCGGAGTATAGACGTCCTAGCACAGGTCATACAACGTGCGTCTGGGTAACTGTATGGTGGGACTGGGACAGTTATTTCAGACCATCCATTGTAAAGAATTCAAGACGAAAGATTGGCTTCTCGAAATCTTTTTTTGAAGGAAGTTCAACTTTCATAAAAAAATTGCTCCTTTTCTTCATCAGACATTTTTAATGCTCCCACTGCTGGGCATAGGCCTTCCTTTCTGGTGAACAAGGAAGAGGAACAATCGATATCATTATAATTTATCTATATTTATAAAATCGTAAACTGAATGACTGACTGACTGACTGACTGACTGACTGACTGACTGATCTATCAACGCACAGCCCAAACCGCTGGGTCTAGAGACTCCAAATTTGGCACGTAGGTTCCTTATGAAGTCTAGGGGTGCACTAAGAAAGGGTTTTTCAAAATTCACCCCCTAAGGGGGTAAAAAAGGGGATCAAAGTTTGTATGAAAGTCCCTCAGTTTTAAAGCTAGGATCTTAAAATTTTGTGTTTAGACTGACCATTGAAAATAAATAAATACGGGTCTCAGCGTTTTTCAAAATTCTACCCCCGAAGGGGTCAAAAGGGGGATGAAGTTGTGTATTGAAGAAAATCCTTTATTTTCGAAGTTAAAATCGCTAAATTTATAATTTAGGCTTATGGATAGACATCTAACGCAACGTATATTGTTATTGTTAGCATTTGAACCCCTATTGGGATGAAATGGGGGTGAAAAGGGGTAAAAAACACAAAAATAGATATGGATGTCGTTATTGGGGTTTTCGGGGATGACGATTGCAAAAATGACATTTATTTTGAAGTCCAACACGGTGGACATGATTTGACCCCTAAAGGGGTGAAAATGGGGTTCAAATTTTGTATGAAAAAATAATATAAAATAGACATTACAACTTTAAACTTCGTTGGAGCACACCTAAAAATAAATAGGCAAACATATATTTTGTAATTTTGAAAATCAACCACTTAGGGGTAAATGAGGTGAGTAAACATAAAAATCAATATGGATGTCGTTCTTGAGGTTTTATGGGATGGTGATTGCGAAAATGAGATTTATTTTGAAGTCCAACACGGTGGACATGATTTAACCCCTAAAGGGGTGAAAATGGGGTTTAAATTTTGTATGGAAAAATAATATAAAATAGACATTACAACTTTAAAATTCGTAGGAGCATGTCTAAAAATAAATAGGCAAACACATATTTTGTTATTTTGAAAATCCTCCTTTAAGGTGTAAATGGGGTAAGTAAACATGAAAATCGATGTGGATGTCGTTCTTGAGGTTTCATGGGATGGTGGTTGCGAAAATGACATTTATTTTGAAGTCCAACACGGTGGACATGATTGGATCAGGACATGCATATCCAGGGGACGGGGACAGGGACGGTGTTAAACCTTCATGGTCAATGCGAACAGCCTGTAGTTCCAAATTCATAATATTGACTCTGTCACTCACTCTTTATCTGTCTGTCAAACCACTGCTAAATAATATAAATATATATTATTAAATCTAATATAAATAAATAGTAAGGTGTAAATAATTATGTTAATTTTGAATTGTGTTTGTATAAAGTATAGATAGGGTGTTTGTTCTTTGATATGTCGAATGTATATTTTTTGGAGCACATAGGTATAGGAAGATACAGGGTGTTCACATTGCGGGGGGGTGTTAAACCTTCATGGTCAATGCGAATAGCCTGTAGTTCCAAATTCATAATATTGACTTTGTCACTCACTCTCTTTTCTGTCTGTCAAACCACTGCTAAATAATATAAATATATATTATTAAATTCAATATAAATAAATGACGGGAACGGGAAAAGGGACGGGAACGGGAACGGGAACGGGAACGGCAACGGGAACGTGAACGGGAACGGGAACGGGAACGGGAACGGGAACGGGAACGGGAACGGGAACGGGAACGGGAACGGGAACGGGAACGGGAACGGGAACGGGAACGGGAACGGGAACGGGAACGGGAACGGGAACGGGAACGGGAACGGGAACGGGAACGGGAACGGGAACGGGAACGGGAACGGGAACGGGAACGGGAACGGGAACGGGAACGGGAACGGGAACGGGAACGGGAACGGGAACGGGAACGGGAACGGGAACGGGAACGGGAACGGGAACGGGAACGGGAACGGGAACGGGAACGGGAACGGGAACGGGAACGGGAACGGGAACGGGAACGGGAACGGGAATCCTGGTTGAAGGTTCCCTAAGGATTTTGAAGGTTCCCTAAGGATTTTCTCTAATATCCACGCGGACGAAGTCGCGGGCAGAAGCTATTACTTTTATAAAAGGCTGGGACCCTATTTTTGAGCGCTCTTTTCTACTGATATTCGTTCCACATTTGACTCAATCTCAATCATTTTAGTCAAATGTCAAACGAAAATCAGTAGAAAAGAGCGAGATTCAAAATAAGGGCCCAAAGACCTTAGAGCCCTTATTATAAAACGAAAAATACGCTTAAATCCTGGCTAAACAAAAATATTGCTTAGCAATATTATTCTTTACATTTGCGACGTCTTTGGTTTAACGAAGTTGTAAAGACTGTAAAGTTATTCTTTGCTTATTAATAAGGGCTTATAAGTATATCTGTTTAATAATGTAAACATAGTCCCAGACCAGTAGCTTCGTTATATATATTTATTTAAAAACACAAATATTTCACGCCATCCTTTCTGATTGATGTTAACTTCGCACACCTTTCTGCTCTCCGTTCCGGCACAAACGGTAATTTTCGCCGTGTCTGGTGTGATTGACGACCCCTCGTTGTACCTGTCGTAGGCAATTATTCAAGACAAGGTTAGGCTGTATAGGCAGGGCATGATAGATAGACAAATCTTATTTGCATTGCATAATCTATAGACATAAATAAAAGGAGAAACTGACTGCGATATATCAACGAACAGTCTTAGCCTTTTTTTCGAAAAATTAAAAAAAAAATATCGAACATAAAATTTCACGAGTCTGTTGAGAAGTACAAACAGACTTTCGAAGCATTTTTGACCAAGCGAAGCAGAGACACATCATCACAAATATTATTCCGATTCCAAAGTAACTAAAGCGCTTGTGTTATAAAAATCAGAGACAACTGTGGAACTACAAACACCAATATTTGAACTATAGAAAAGTTCGTTTTCTAGATGAGATGGCGACACCATGAAAACCGGTGTACAAACCATTTGAAAAGAAATTACCACTGTCTGGATTAATAATATTAATGTCGGTATGAACACGGCATGAAAATGAAAACAAACAAACAAAAGTACCTCTCGTTATGCTATACAAAAAATACGTAATATCCGCTAAATCACTTCATAAATCATACAACAACGTAATAATCGTCATAGAAGAAGAGATATACTTACAGATAATATCTTTTTGAAAACAGCCACCAAGAAACTTTCTCGTTGTAGGAACTTTGTTTCACGACTGTGGCACTTAAACAGACATTTCAGAGGAAAAGGAAGGAAAGAATAACAAAATAAAGTTTCCGAAGATACTTAAGGAACAACAATCTTTTTAAACACTTAGATACTAAATATATGTGAAAACCTTTGGTAAATATACTGTTTTAAATTATATACACTATAATAATTCAGACAAAGAAACAAGACCATACCCATGTCAATTCATTCATTAAAATATCAAATGATTTAAACAATATTTAAAACTAATAATATTTATTTATAAAAGTACTAAATAGTGCATGCATTAATTATTACAATAATAATTAAGAAAAGAATATCTATAAATACTTACTTAATAATTTTTATTTATTAATTTTTCATAACTAATAATATAATGAGTTTCATAATTCACTTATATAAAGAATTCCCAGCTGTTGTTTATAATACCAACATGACTTTAGCGTAAAACTATCAGAAATTAGTTTTCTGCTCTACACTCCAAGCATATTAATTAAAACTGAAACGTTTCAAGACTGAAAATCTATAGGACTCCAAGTAATTAAAAGCCCTCGAAAAGACAAATAGATTGCGACGAAAACAAATAGAAAGCTACCGCAAACGAAAACGAAATTCCGAAACGTTGTCGAGAAACGCCGAGGAACATTCTTCTGGAGATTACCAATTTTGAATAAGGTATATATGTCTTGTTGGATTTTGAATTTACATCTCGTAAAGTTAGCAATCTGAAAATCAGGACACGTGGGACGGAAACAGCGGGGTTTCTAACTGAAACAAAATTTTACCCCAGCTAAATGCTGAAAATCCTATATGGTTTTTTTTTTCAGTAAGTATCCAAAAACAGTGTCGCTGGAAAATTTTGAAGCTATAAAAGTATTGCCTAGGCTGAAAAATTAATGCAGCATCTTTTTTAGATTTAAGTAGGTAGGTACGTACCCAAAAACTGTGTTGCTGAAAAATATTGCAGTTATAAAAATACATTATGGCTTTTTAGATTTAAGTAAGTACCTACTTTTCCGAAACAATTTATTTGTATTCTCTCGTACCTTTACGATTCTTTCGTTGAGCTTCTGTCCATAATCGTAATTCCTACACTTTACCACCAGTTTTATTCGAATCATGAGAAATTTAAAAAAAATACCCGTATTACGCAGTTTGTTTACAATTCTGCAAGCAATTTCTTCGTAAGTTATTACCTATAGTTACCCTAAATTCAGGGAGAAATCCACAATACAGCAACCGTGTGAAGCGGGGAAATGAGGGTTGGAGCAGTGACTTTTCTCACTGTTACGTAGGAACGTTCCCTTTCAGCTCATTTAGCCCCATTTCCGATGCCGGCCCAAATAGGGAACGCAGACAGGTTCTCGGAAAACGCAAGATAAGGAAATGCTTCAGCTATTCCGCAAATTACTTCGGCTGACCTGATTCTTTGGATTGTAATGAAAATTGCTGTAGGTTAGCTTCAATAGTTTGTTATGTTGAGATTAAAGATTAATATGTTATAAATAAGTACTTAAATATTAGAAAACATTGAATAACAACAAGTAAATTTTATATTATGGACATTAGAAACAAGGACTTGACAGAATAACATACTCATCCAAGCATCGAATTCGCAACCTCAAAGATGGTGACGCCAGAATTAGCTTATATATTACCCACTCGACCATAAATTCGGTTGAATCCAGGATTTTTTTTTAAATCTGTATACACAAAAGAAATGGACAGATGAAATTGTAGGTACAAGGGATTTAGTGCAACAAATGTGTTCATATTTTTCACAAAATCTTGAGAAGAGTTCTGTGAATACGTTATATTATTATTTTGATTTGAATGTTTCTTTGTTATTGAAGGTTGACGAGGATATAGTCCCTTGTCTGCTGTTGCATCATTAATTTCAGCAGCTTATCATACACGTTAAGGGTCTAAAGTTTAGACCCTAAACTTTGTTAAAGTAAATTATAATACAAAGTTACACAATACTATAACGGACTATTTATTTATTTTTTTATTACTTAACAAAGAAAAGTCTATAAAAATATATTATTGAAATGTAGAGAAAATCTAAACGTTTTGATATTCTCCCATGCCGATAAATCTGAGGGTCACAAACATTTCTGTCACATTTCAGGTAAAAATGACGTTGACAGTTTATGACAACAGCTTCATAAACCGGCCGACGTGTGATGAAGGTTCGACTACAAAGAACCAGGGTCAAAGAGTGCCTATCCAAATAAAACCTTTGGCATCGTAAATAAGATCTTTTCTTGCAAATCAAATAAAGAAAGATAGGTGCTACGAAAGTGTGAAGGCAAGTCGCATTCGACAAAGTTGGGCTAACAACAGCTCAAAATCGCGGAGACAATAAAACGTTTTTATTCAGTTCTATTCAATCCAGCTCGACTTTACGCTCCTGCCTCATGAATTTATTCATAAAGCAATTCGGTAGCACTCTCCGCGCCGAATATTTTTCGAGGTTGCTATTTTCGCGGATTAGAAAATGCCCGTGCGCTGTAATTTTTAGATAATAACTGGAGTGTTGAATGCGAAATATATCGGTGATTGGACTGGGTTTTTACGTTTCCATTTGTGAGGTAGCTTTTCGTGAAAACGTTTTTATACCTTTCCCTCCTTTCGTGTTAATTTTCTTCGGGATCTTTTAAAAAAAATTTTTTTTATTGATTTGATTAAAATCGGTTGGTCCTCAGAGGACAGCTGTTCACTAATTCTTATTAAACTGCAACTGCTGCTGCAAAACTGCAAGCTTTTAACAAAAGCTTAAATACACTACTTAGTTACAATGCATTCACAAAAGACAAACCTAGTAATTGAAATATTCGTAGTTACAGGAAATAAACCAATGAAACTACAAGAAAATAATCAAACTTAGCAGAATCCAAAAGTTTAAATGTTAGTTAGTATACTTAAATAAAAGTCCATAAACACAGATTTAAGACCCTGTTACCTCATACAGATGCAGGTGGTCTTCAAGTTAATGCGTATCGGTCACGCTCTTCGTTGATTATTTTAATAGCCAACAATAATAATGCTGTTATACGTAAACCTACGGTTACGTAAATAAAAAAAACTTTTACAGGTAACTTACCTTCGACAATTTGGCCGATTCGAATGGTGAAAGTCGTTGATGATGAAATGATGATAAATTCGGTAACGCAATGCAATCGATAGAAAGTGCATTATGATTGAATGAGTGATTGACGATAAATACTCTGGGCGTGTTAATTTCAGCAGGCTTATCAGTGCTTTTGTGAATAAACCATATAACGGGAGAATAGAGTTAAAAATGCAATAGAATAATATTCGCCCCAGCAGCGCAGCGTCCAGATAATCTTTGCCGATCTATAGAAAGCCGAAAGTGAATTTCGAGCAAAAAGTGCCTATGTCCTAAATCATAGACCAAGAATATATATATTCTTGGTCTATGCCTAAATGGAGAAAGGTCTTAACTCTTAATTGGCATAGCAGATATGACACAATACGATGCGAAACATGTCAGTTGAATGTCAGCTTTGTTTCATTCGTAACGTAATAATCTAGAGATACATCTATAGGCTAAGAATACGAGAAGTGTGTTTTGAAATTGGTTCGATACATCTATCTGTAGGTAATACTAAGCAGAAGTAAGTATACAAATAATAATAGCTCTAAGATGTTATGGCATTCATTGAAACAATGTTTGTATGGGTTACACTTTATTATACAAAGAAAGAATCAACAGTAAAGCATATAATATATGCCTAATCTAATCGGGCATTTTAGGTTTCCGTAGCCTTATGGCAAAAAACGGAACCCTTATAGATTCGTCTGTCTGTCTGTCCGTCTGTCCGTCCGTATGTCACAGCCACTTTATTTTCTACAAAATTCATTTGAAATAAAGTTATTGACGACTTTGATTTTAAAATCCATCACAACATAATTTTCAATTTTCAAAATAATTAGGTTGACTAGGTAGCTTACGGCCAAATACTCAATCGAATCTTAAAGTTAAGGCCACCTTAAATTCAAAAAAGTTGTCAGATATGACAGAAACTCTATGAAACTGACAGCTTCCTTAAAGTTAAGGAGACCTTAACTTAAGATTTTAGCTAAGAAGCCTTTGAGTATTCGGCCGTTAGAGCATTCAAAGATAGCTACGGCAAATCCACTTAGTTTTTTTTAATATTTAGTTACTGTTTTAAAATTGAAAATAAACTACGAAACTCCTTTTAAAATGAAATAAGCAACGCTTTCGTCCAAATATAAATTGCCTAGATAGTAACAGTGACTCTACTGAAAATAAAAATCATTCTGAATGTTTTTCACTACCTACCTATAACTTTAATTTCGATTATATTTGGTGCAATAAAAGCTTAGCTATAATAATTTAACCACAGACATGTGAATTAAACACTATATGTAACTATATGACATAGATTTAAGAAAACTCTGAAGATTTCAAATAAATGTGTTTAAACATAAATTTAATCAATAATTGAAAAATAGCAATGAAACGATGCGTATTTTTTCTAGTGATATCAAAAATATTTTTTTTTCAAGTAATGAACTAATGGAATTATTTTGTTTTCGTTATCTTGTACGATTTTAAAAGTAACTTAAATTCTACTCAAAATATTAAGTAGTACGTAAGTACTTAAATTTTCAATGACTTCAATTTTTCTTTGTTAAAGTTTAAAAGGTATAACAGACTGTAAAGCAAAGTTCTCTTATGAAGATACTTAACGCCTGCCAAATGAGTTACGTTATAGTGATTCTTGTGAACACTGATACTTGGCTCGTCAACTTTATTTCGGCGTTAACTTTAGTATATCTATTATACCTTTTTATACAAATGTTATAAATACGAGTAATAACCATTATTTGGAGCCCTTATCTTCAGTTCATTAGAGAAATGGTTTTATTCTAATTTCCGATAATTTTTAAATTAAATAGGTCCTCGGAGACGGTACTTGCTCTGAGTTGAATTGTGTAAACCTAAATATTTTTTTTGTACTTTACAGACTTCTTCAAATGAGTCAAAGCTGTTTTGCGACCAATTTATTTATTTATATACTCTTAACAAACATAAAGGTGACATACAAATGGCGGCCTTATCACTAAAAAGCAATTTCTTCCAGGCAAACTTAGTATGGACTGGACAGGAATTCAGATAAGTGAGATGGATGAGTTGGACGTGTGCAAATTTAATAAAGTAATAATAATAATCCTACTAACCTCGAATACCTACATAAATATACGATAAAATGTAACTAATATCACCTTATATAGTACTATATACATAGCAAAATATAATAAACCTAGGTATTATGTATTATATGTATAGTATATAATACCTACAATGCGTAGAGGAAATTATTAAAGTTAAATCCAGTTGTAAGACCAATGTCCAGGTCTTCAGCTATACAGGGTGTAACAAGACCTTCAACGAAGCCGAGGTCTACGTATTCTGCCCATCATCAGGACCATTTCTGTTCAAAATTATTACTGGGAAACCATTTTGATTTTTGGTGTTAGAAAAGCATTGCATGCATTACCACGCAATGTGACGCGTACAACAGGCCGCGCCTGCGAGTGTATGCTACACAGCCGCGTGCGGCCGAGTTGAAAGGCAGCGTTTATGTGCGTGCTCATGAGATACCTCAAGTGACGACGTTTTGAAGCCATTGTTTGTTACGAAATACTTAAAATTTTGATTATGTTTCTTTAGTCAAAAAGTAGGAAATAACGAATAAAATAAGATTTCACAAAAATTTTGAAAAAAAATTTTTGACTTTGACCTTCAATAACTTCGTAACTATTGATTTCCCAGGTATAGTCTAAAAGACAAAAATGATCCTGATGATGGGCGGAATACGTGGACTTCGGCTTCGTTGAAGGTCTTGTTACACCCGTTATATGTCGTAATTCGTAAATCTTGCTCCACTTTTTCAAAAAGAACTCCGACATAATACAGATAAGTTTTTGAAAATTAGAGCTTGCACTTTTAATTAATTTTTAAAAACTATACACTGCAACCCACGTTTAAAGTAATGTGGTCGAAGCGGCCGAAGGAAAATAGGTTTGAAGATATTTTACGAACTGCAAAATTTGTAAGGAAAAACAGAAAAATGCTCATATTATGTGAAATTAAATATTGAAACTGAAAGAGAGCAGTCACAAGAAGCTTAAAATGTCTCACGAAAGTTTTGTCGAACAATATGAGGTGCTTTGCTTTATTCTGTAAATTATATTATGTAATATGCGTTAAAAACATTGATACATTGATTATCAAATAAATACGAAGTAAATATAATATACAGGTTGTCCCAAAACATTGCCACAAGGAGAGAAAGTATCATTTTACTGAAAGAAAAAAATAATTTTGTATTTTAAAATATTTTGAACAGCTTACCATTATGTACACCATACGCTATAATACGTAATAATTCAAAATTTCAATGTTAAACTTCATGGTTTTCCTTTTATTGTATAAAATAATATTTATATAGGTATTTGTACTTATATAAAAAATATTCCTAAAAGTAACCCTTTCGGTCGATGTCGTAAAATTAAAAGATTTTTTTTCATATTTTCATACTTGGTAAGTTCGATTCCTGGTTTCCTATTTTCAATATTTATGTTAATTTTCCTTATTTTGGCAAAGTTTTTGGGACACCCGTATAGTCTATGTTGGTTACAAAAAATATGGATGAATAGCTTAGGAATGCATAGAGGACAAGCATACGAGCATTAATTTTTATTAAAAAACTTTTCAATGTCATGAAGACTAAAAAATACATAATATAGTTTAGAACAAAGATCAGAAATTGTTAATTTGCTATGAATCATTTTCTAAATAGTAAGGTACCTACTTAGAGTAAAGTAGAAAAAGTCACGTACCTACCAAAATGTTGTCTGTCGTTTATTGTTGTTTGTCTTGACATAAGAATAAAAAATACTTGCCGATTCATTAAAATTTACTGAAGAATATATTTTTTAGGGTTCCGTAGCCAAAATGGCAAAAAACGGAACCCTCATAGGTTCGTCATGTATGTCTGTTTAAGATCTTTAGAGACTATCACAAGTTAAAGTTAATACTTTTTTATCATGCGCTTCAGATTACTGCCACCAACTTTTTTGTAGAAAACGGTTTTATCTATAGGCTCCTATGTTTATAAAGAGTTTTTCGAGGGTGTCCAGATCAGTGACTCACTGATTGACACCTGATATAATTCTTAAGCGATAACCTTTGTTAGAGCCCTCGACACATATTTTGAGCGTAAGAAAACAATAACGTGAAATCGTCCGATCAGAACCAAGGCCGAAACGTTTGATACAGAGGAAATTAAACATTGTTCATTAAAATATTGCAAAATAGTTTGTCACTAAACAAGAAAACTTTTTTAGGTTAATCTAATTAGGCTCAGAGACGCCTACTCGTACCGTTTGTCTTAACTATCCATTAGTAAATTGACAAAAGTAATTTAACGGATTCATAAAAGCTATTAGTTTAATTATATAATTATCCGTTGCCGCCCCTGTCGCCTGCCAGTCTAGACGTACTCTGTGAGAGCAAATCTCCGCAGATTTGATTAAGATATATTTTGGCAATAATCCTAATTAATAAATTTCATGAAGGCCGTTTAGCGGACTTGGGTTGAAATCGTTAATCCTTACATATCATAATATGAATTATGTATGCAAAATTAAGGTTGTTTGTTTGTTTGTTACGCCTTCACGTCTTAACTACTCAACCGATCATCATGAAATGTCAGGGGTACAAGGAAAGACATAGGGTACTTTTCATCCTTTTTTTTTTTTTTTTTGTAGGAGGAACCGCGGTTTTATTGCCTTCCGACCCACCCCATACCTTTCATCCTGAAAAAAGCACGGTTCCCGAGAGAGAATAACTGTTCGCGCAGACGAACTAGCGGGCG
The DNA here is from genome assembly GCA_950108535.1 of Agriphila straminella. Lineage (NCBI taxonomy): Eukaryota > Metazoa > Arthropoda > Insecta > Lepidoptera > Crambidae > Agriphila > Agriphila straminella. Next base: position 3,927,794 of record OX467312.1, read on the forward strand.
ACCGTTAGTTTTAATAATAAAATACATTTAATTAAACACTGAGTTCACCCCCAACAAAATACGACAGCGGTAGTAGCAGTAGTCTGCGTAACACAGACATATAATATTGTATTGTACACGACTATGGTCTTCATTTTCAGACAAAATTTTCCAGAAATCGCGAGCATTTTCTTGGTAATGCCCGAGAAAACGTGTCACCCATAGTCAACCGGTGGTTGCGTAAACCGACGCCCCACTGCCGCCGCCAATGAACTGGAAAGCAAGGTCTCTGACCACGCGCATTGTTTTATTTTAACTGTTTCAGCTCCATTAGGATCAGTTAAGACAATACCACAGGAAGGGAACTACCGGACACGCGCCCCAGACGACGGAGGAAAACTATCACAGACCCCAATACAAAAACTACTTCGTTCCACCAAATTTAACCTCACTATAAATAAAGGTTGCATTTACGAAATGTCATCAGTCGCACTACGCCGGTAACGATCACATAAACAAAATGTTGACGTCGGTCCTCACGTTTGCTGTTTTTGCCGTGGCAACAGCTCAGCTATTTTATAAAGTGGAGTTGTCAAATCAGAAAACACCCTTCGATTATGTGCAAGAAAGATTGAATGCGATTGGCGCTGATACAAAACCTGGAGCGATATCAGGATCTTACGAAGTGGAAGAAAGTGAAGACTACCCCGAGCAGATAGAGGGTGCTGCTTCGAACGTCCTTAACGCTGTTGGTGGTGTGGGAGGCATTGGTGGTGTGGGAGGTGTTGGTGGACTTGGTTATGGCATCGGTGGACTTGGGGGTTTCGGTGGAGGAGTTGGCGGAATCGGGCTTGGCCAAGGACTAGGATTTGGCCTCGGCGGCACCGGTGTTGGTGTCGGAGGAGTTGCTAATGGAGTTGGCTTGATCAACCCTGGTTATGGTGGATTGGGTGTTGGCGGTATTGGCCTTGGAAACGGCATTGGAAACGGTCTTCTGTATCATCCTATACTGGGATCTCAAGTTCAAGGTGGATATGTAGATAAGAAAGCATACGATGCGGCGCAAAAGAAAGGAGCTGATGAAAATATAGAGAAACTGGAAAAGAAAGCTGAAGAAGAAACGAAGCACGGGCAAGAAGGCTACCAACAGGCTGCTGCTGCTGCCAAGGGAGAAAAGGGTGAAACGAGCTTTTACAAAGACGAAGAAGCAAAAAAGAAAGCCGCTGATGATGAAAAGTTTTATGAAGGAGCACAAAAAGTTGACAAACACGGTAAGTTTTCTTAAATTATTTAACCTATTTTATTTTATTTGAAAACCTTCAAGCCGTCAACCTTCTTTGATAAATAACTAAACTGAAAACTATTTTCCAAACAGCTGCGAATGAAGAACAGGTAAAGAAAGCGAAGAGTCATAAGAAAGGTCATGTAAGCAAAGGTTTCAAGTCATCTAGCAGTAAGAACGAAGAAGAAAAGACAGAAAGCTTCTATGATGAAGCTCACGATGAAGCGGACCATAAAATCGCAGGGCAGAACGCTGGCTCATTCGGTGAAAATTCACAACAAGGCTTCAAGGGAGCTCACGAAGAGAAAGTTCTGGATGCAAATGCGCATGGCAAGGAGGGCCACCACGTTGCAGAGCAGAAATTCGATGACTCTAAGGCTAACAAGGTAAGTGACATACATATCATAACTTAAACTTTTCTTACTTGTAAACACTGAAGAAGTAATTGGAGTGACAATGCGCTGATAGTTGCCTGTTATTTTTTTAATTTCTAACACTTTAGCCTGCTAGGCAACAAACATCTTAGAAATACGATTTGTCATGTGTCTATTACCTAATCCACCTACTTCCACATCGTTTCACAAGGGAGATTACTTTGACAAATTAGTTATGTTTCGCACTTTCTGTATAATTATAATGATACATCAGTCTGGTGCAAATTTTCTAACATTTTTAATTCCCAAGTTATAATTGAGTTTCATAAACACACATTATAATCCCTTTTAAAATTAATGACGAGGTAATTTAATATTTTCTGCACAATTTCCAACCACCAAATAATTATTGTTCTTCTTTGTTTAATAAATTACTGGTACTACTAAATACTCGGACATTCATTTTTTGGCACTCTAAAGCCTTGCCGTGTACTATACTGATATTTAGGGCTCGTATTCAGCAAAAAAAATTGGTCTAGGCTCAAAACTGAAACATTTGCATATTTACAATGCGATTAAATTGACAATACAGTGCTTATGCTTGTGGACACTGTATTGGCTATTGCATTGTTATTCATACATGTCATCTTGTGTAAAATCTGTTTGTTTCCCTTAATAATAAATAAATAAAATAAAAATCTGCTGTTACTTCACTCGAGAATGTATGGCAAAGAGAAAATTTTACAGATTAAAATACCTCGTTTTGTACTGCAAACGCTCTGAAGTTAGCCACTTCTGTTGTACATAGTTAAATTAATCGCATTGTACTAAGACTTTTGTCTTCCACAGGGCGAATTCCTGCAGAAAGGCTACAAAGGCGGTGCAGAACTGTTGGAGAAATTCAACAACCTCGGAGCTCATGCTGTCCACGGCCACCAGGAAGCCACCGGAGGATACCAGCAGAACAAGGGAATACTGCCAATCCATTGACACCTTCGATCAGTATTGCGGATAGAGCGAGGAGTATAAATAAACTTTTTTGACTTTTGGCATGCTTGTTTGATTTATGGAAACTTCTTATCACCATCATCAGCTTGGTCCATCGCTGGGGTCAAAAATCTGATATTTTGGAAACGGTTGCCATGGTTACCATTGTACTGATTTGATGTTTATTCGATTCTTAATCGAAATCGATCTCATCGGCTGTACCCCGATAGGTTTTCAATATTTGATCATCCTCAGCAGAAGAACTTGAAAGTATCAAAAAACTTTAAACTTTTTCTGATTGTAAAAAATATCGCATTAGCGCCACCGCTCACGGGCGCTTAATCGCCGAGCGATTTTTTGTAGCCCAGAATAGAACATATGGAGTTCAATACGTAAACGCCCACGAGCTACAAAAAGTAGCTCACACATAGCTCGGCGACTAATCGCCCACGAAATGACACTGACAAGAGTGACAAGCGGCTTTAACCCCAAAAGACACCACAATTTTTTTCGCTGGCTGACATAATTATTTTTGTAATGGTAGAGTTTGCAATAAAAAGTAAGAGAATTATTATTACATGATATGCTTACCAATTTATATAGTTTTTAATCCTGTTCCAAAAAAGGTAGGAACACACTACGAACCTAAGGTCGGTTATAGGCAATTATTGTTCTGGGATTATCATAAGTTTATAATTTACCTATATTATTATGGAAAACTTAACGTAAACGTAACAAAAGAAACATCAAGTTAGCTAAAGAATTTGACTAGTCGCTAATAAAATCGTATTGAAAGCACTGTCGGATTGTCTAAGAACAAACATCTAGTAAATTTTATTTATTTATAAATAATGAAAATCAAAGAAGTCGCCGTTTAAATATGTTTTCCATAACAATGCCTACCTACCTACTTCTGTTTTGCGTAAAAGAATCGCAAGATTCAGTTTTTTAAGTAAGATGATTTTGGGCATGGAATAGGGGATAATACTGAGGAAGTAATGGCGCCACATGCGACTGTCCTAAATTCGTTAAATTTGATGTTTCAGATGTAAAATGTAATTTCTGACGTATTTTAGCCAATCAAAACCATTTTTGTTTACCACAGAGTACAATGGCGCCATCTGCGAAAAGTTTTACGTATTATTTCCTATTGCGAGTTTTTACACAAAAAAAGAAAAACCATAAGCATTCTATGGGTTCTTTATAAGGGTTCCGTAGCAAAATGGTAAAAAGGAACCCTTATGGTGTGACTCAGTCTGTCTGTCTGTCTGTCACAGCTGGATATCTCGATAACTATCTATTAATGGTATCAACTTGAAATTTGGAATAGTTTAAGATGACGTTTGCCCAAATATTTTGCAAATAAGGATGTTTTTTTTTCAGCAGGAATTGAAAAGGGGTCTTAAAAATTTGAAGTGAGGCTACTAGTAGGGCATGTGGGTATCATAACATAATGAAAGAGTGTTGTTAGCACATTTTCAAACATTTCTCTTTTTTTAGGCCGCATAGTGTTCGACTTATAATGAAAAATGTAAAAACATACCGTTCCTTCCTTATAGTATAGAACTTATAGTAAAAAAGATAAATCTAAAATAATTATATGTGATAGTAGTTTATGTAAAGATTACAGGAAAAATAAAACGTAATCTCAATATAGCACACTTTTTTACACGACGTCATCGTACGCGAATACAAACATGGCAATTTACAATGTTGGTAATGAAGAATGATAATGAAAGGATGAAGAAGAATTTGGAAGTAGCCCCGCTACTCTTCACGTAGCGGGGGCCCACATCGCGGTGCTCGCGGCGGTCATCACTTCAGGCGCAATGGCGGGATGTATGTACGATGGTCGATAATGGATGGTAAAGTCGCTCATCTTATTAAAATCACTGCCTCCCGGGCGACGACGACGCGATTGGCGCTGTCAAATAAAACGTTGTGTTCAACACAAACTTATCTGTCCCGCTGAAGCCGTCGCTGTTGGTGAATATACAAAACAAACACTTCGAGCGACTCGCAATATTTTTTCGGGGTCAAAACCTTCCAGTAGGTATCGAACAAATTTTTATTAATTCTTGAATTTGCGCATATAAAGTAAATGCAGAATTTTTGTTCTTCACACTATTTTGACGATAAAAGGATATGTACCCTTAGCACGAACAGCTATCAAAAAAATAATCATTCGATAGATAAATTTTGTATTGGAAATTTGTACAACGCCATCTATCGCCGATAAGCGAAATGAAATTTTCCATAGAGAATTGTCTATCGAGTAATTTTACGTGCGTTTTTTTTCTCGATAGCTGTTCGTGCTAAGGGTACTGAAGACATTTGAATCGTATACATTGTTTGCTTCATTTGTGAAAAGTATATAATTACTGACATAAATAAATCATAAACTTTATTTTATAGAGCTTAGCAATAATAAAAGTGATTGTTCTATAATATTATTACCGGGTGCCTTTTAGGGTTAACCTACGTCAGCGACTAAAAAGCGCCGTGATTGTCGCCGCGATTATCGCCGCGTTTATCGCAGCGATATCGCCGCGATTAACGCCGCGCTTATCGCAGCTACAAAATAGCGCCCGTCAGCGGTAAGCCTTATCTCGAAATGAAACTCAAAATAAAGTGACACAAATGTATTTAACAAACTTTTTAAGAAAACATGCATACCAAACTACGACAAATAATTAATAAAGGAATCACTGAGTTCATTGAAGGAATTAACTAAAAAAAACAAAACTAAATAAAAGCTTTCATTGACTTCTTTTTGCCGAACGAACATTTCCTGTCCAGTCCGTTGCAGTATAAAATAGATGGTGAGCTATTAGATTGGTAGCCAGATTCTTCACTACTGTGGCTACGAAAAGTCCTAAAGAAAGTAAAATATTATTAAGCAATTTTTAAATGCCATTTCTTAAGGTGGTACCCTGAGCGAAAGTGGCGCCGCGGTGAATTATATTTAATATTATAATTCTAATACACAATTTTAAAAATGTTTATCGTGGAGATTTTAGGGCCTACAGTCTAGTATTTTTAGACGGTATCGTTACATTCCCTCGTAGTCACTGCTAGAAGTAGATAGCAAAACTGCTAAAAGTGGCCGTTTTTGACACATTTGCTATCTACTTCTACGAATGACTACTAGGGCATGTAGTGATACCTTCTAAAAATACTAGACCATGGGCCCTAAAATCTCAATGATTAACATTATTAAAATCTTTTTCCATTAATAACTTATTAAATAAAAACCTCTGAGGGCGCCACTTTCGGTCATACAACCGCCTTAATTGAAAATGTGTAACATGTATTGATAAAAACAGGTAGGAGCAGTGCTCAACTTTATTTCGATGAAAAATACAATTCCCTAAGTTTTTTAAAGAATATTTTGTAGGAAAGTATCATTTATTTATTGGATAAATTGAAGATAATTATCATGCTAGTTAGTAAAAATAAAAATTACTCTATATAACTACGTATTATCCAGTATATTATGTCAGGTGCTAACACGCCTATCTCTACAAACTTCTTCACTAAACTTTTATATATAAATATTACAAGGCTCCATATTTCGTAATCAAAACCAAAGGTTTGAATACAAAAGCAAATCGTTTGAAACAACTCTGGCATCAATACAAATTGAAATCAACCACTGAAAGCAGTGAATCGTCAAAATAATATCACAAATGACAAAAACTCTAAGTTTTTCAGATTGCTAACTAATTACTGAAATGGACGGTAATTAAGACAATTTATTACAGTACTTGCGGTTATTGTGAAAAACGTTTAATAATTTCCACCATTTCTTTAATTGAAATTAATTGTGAAGTCACAGTCATTAAGGTCGGCGTAAAAAACTGTAGTTAATTTAGAGAGAGATTTTTTCTTTATTTTAATTTAGTCTGCTCATAAAAATTATAATTGAATGTCATTAGGATTTGAATAAAGATAGATTCAAACTTAAAAGTATCGATAATAACTTAAAGTGTTTAATCATTTATTTTTTTGATCTTAGCTCAAATAGTTTTTCATCGCAAAAGCAACATAATTTATTTTTATATGGGTACTTTACATTGGCCTGTTTTTAAACTAACTGATATCTACAAGTTTAATATAAAAATGTAATAGCATTTCTATTAAATCATCCTGTTTTAAGTTATAAATATACTTAATTGATACTTAAACGGAACCTACAAAATTTGTATGTAAATGTATGTTAGTGAGAATAGCGATGGTCACTTGTCTATAAAACCACATAATTAGTATTTAAAGTGAATGGTGTAAGTTTTTAACGCTATAGGAATTCAGGAATATTATTATATTCCTGAAAAGTCTTTCAAATAAATGAACCTACGAACACTAATAATTTATCTAAAACGCCAGCGATGCAACACTACCGAGATATTTATCGCCAAGATATTTCCGCTCCTAAGTGCTTCTGTTAAATTAAACTCGTAAATCATGGTAATGTGAAAGAATTCGCACAGCAGTGGGTTTGTGTTTTGATACCATTAGAGGTTCTTTAAAAAGTTGCTGTACCCGGCCGACTCGGGAGTGGGCGGGGTGAACACCGTCGAGCTTATCTTATTGGATGTGTTGGAGCGCTGAAAGAAAGAAAATTATTTTCTTCTAAAAATCTATGGTGCTTCCTTTGTTATATTGAAGTAGTTTCTGTGCTCTGCTTTATAGTTTGTTTGTATAACTCGCGCCATTAAAGATAGGAATCTAAAATGGCGGCAAGTTTCTGTCTCGGTCATACAACTAAAACCAAATGATAAACTGCGTGAGATGGCAAATTAATAGCCGCCATTTTAGATTCCTTTTTTAATGGCGCGAGTTATAACTACTTCAAAATAATTCCAATGGTTTTGAATCCACTAATGGTTGATTAAAATTTAAATGTATTAACAATATTTGGCAATACAGCAAAATATAGCAAAGACTTCCGCAATTTAATATTCGATTTTTTTTCAATGTCAATGACACATTTAATTTCTCCGATATTTATCTGACTAAACGCAAACATGTAGTAATACTTTAATATCTTTGCAAAGCATGTGAAATTCGAAAATCTGTCAACCACGAGTTTCAAAATATTGAGTTCAAACATATTCAAATTCATGCATAATATCCGAAAATATAGTTTTTCATATTGAATTTCGTTAAGCTGATATAAATACATATTTTCTCTTGGTAGCCCGCTGTCCTAAGCGTAAACATAAGATATTAAAGGTACGTAGATAGGTACGTAAGATAGTAAAAGTTACAGAAAATGTATGGTTTCGGAGATCAAACATTTATTTGGCCGCCGATCGAGGCGGTTAGGTAGCAACTAATCGCTAGTGTCCAGTTATCAGATCAGATGGGTGACCAACAATTGATCTCGGTGCTTTGAAAGGCACTTGGAGCAGTTGATGCCAGCTACATTTGCAGTCGTTAACATCTGCATGGTGGGCTATCCTCTTTACCCATCCATAAGGAACACTTGTGCTCCAGCAGTGATGGTAGGGTATGGAACATGGATTGAGGTTTGACAATTTGTGGTAACTCAATGACAGTACCATGAACATGTCGCGCTGAATAAATCATCATCATCATATCAGCCGCACGACACCCACTGCTGGGTATAAGCCTCTCCCAAGGATCTCCACGACGATCGGTCCTGCGCTGCCCGCATCTAGCGGCGCACCGCGACCTTCACTAGATCGTCGTTCCACCTTAAGGCCTTAAGGTGGGTCAAATCCCAATTTTTAATTCAAATTATTGAAAGATTACGCGCGTGAAGCTATCATGGAAAAAATATATAATGTACTTGAAATAATACACAATAGATTTAATTGAAAGCATTTATAAAATGTCACCACCTTTGATGTGAAAAAATATTCCGTGGACCCTGTTTCTGGTCTTATTTGCAAAATTTCTCGGAAACAGAACATTCGTTTATGTTAAAACCAACCCATAAAAATCGGCGATGTTAATACCTTCAATCTTAATTGAACAGATTTTTTTAACTAACTTGAAAGCGAAGAAAATTAATAAAAACATGTAAAAATTGAGAATTCGGTGCAAGTTCTCAACGCAACCGCCGCGTAGGAACGCGCACTGATTTGAACTCAAAGTGAGTGAGTTACGTTCGATTTCACTCCATCACGGATCGACCCGCTCGGATTGACCCACCTTAGTGCCTTAAGGGTAAGGTAGTCCTTAGGTTATACCAATACGTAATAAATAGTAATGAAAATTAATAATAAAAAAAACAAAACGCTAAAACTTATCTAACAGGAATATTATCTATAATAAATACCTGACTGTGACCGCTGAAGCAGCCGGAGCGTTGTTTACTGACCCTGGACGGGGTCACCAAGTTCGACTGATAGCATTGCTGTGAAATCACTATTATTTTACAATATGCTGGTACAGACGACTAATGGATGACTGTTTGTTACATTTAAACATAATGAAATACTTTCTTAAAGTTTAAGGATAAATATTACGGAAAAGAAAATTTTACTTTATTTTACCAAAGGAAAAATTAAAATTTGAATCACAATTTATTATTCCAATTTATTTACAAACAGCTTACGGCTCATTTTAACCTAAGCCAAACTCCAATCCTAAAGTGACACAAATTATTTTACTCATCATTCTTGATCACTGTATATCACATGAGAAAAATTACAGACATTTATTCAATTTCCTGATTGTACCAACGCTAAAAGAAAAATAAGTAAGTAAGATGTCCTATTTCCTACCGTAGGAAATTTCAAGTGCTCCATTAAATTTGTCGCAAATTGTACAACAATCTTGTTATTTCGGTCGGGATTCCCCTTCACAGATTAAATTAAATTGATTTTCCTCAATAGATATGAAATTATGTAAATGACAGCTGATAATTCAATCGATGTCGAAACAATGTTTACATCTAAAAGCTTTCAGAACGAGGATAAATAAAGTAATAAAATGTTGGAAGTTTATTTTTGCGTAATATTGATAAGAGAAAATTGTGCGCGTGATATTACTTCGATATTTCAGAGGCTCTTGTTTTCATCTTACAGCAGTATACGGAGGATTGGTTGCAGTTTAACCTATACAATAAGTAGTTGAACTGCACAAGCCAACTGTACAGTTAAACCTAAACATCTGTTACCTCCTTAAGTTTCTAATATACTTTTTTGATATAGGTACTTGTTTTAATTTAACGATTGACCACGAAAAATAAGCTACGAAATTGAACTCATAAGTTAAAAACTGTTGAAGTTTACTGATCAATTTTCAGGCTTGGTATACTACACGTTAGTACCTACTATTATTATTCTGTGATAACAAACCATTGCCATAGTAGACTATGTCATTACGTGCAGAATTTTGCATATCTGCAAAGGCGCGAATGGCTATTCATAACGGAGTGCTGGTGCCGACACTGATGTATGGAAGTGAATCTTGGGTATGGCAGAAGAATGAAAGCAGAATAAATGCGGTAGAGTTGCGTTCGTTGAGGAAAACATGTGGAGTCAAATTGAGTGATAGAGTGAGCAATGATGTGATTCGTGATATGTGTGGTCTGAAAGATGATATAGTGACAAGAATTGAGAAAGGAATGCTCCGGTGGTTTGGTCACTTAGAGAGGATGAATGAAAGGCGAATCACGGACCAAATAGAGGTTTTAATAAAAAAAACCGGCCAAGTGCGTGTCGGGCCACGCGCCGTAGGGTTCCGTAGTTACATTATATACCATACCATATTTAATACCACTATCATTTTTCGTCTGTAAAAATAACTTTGTTTTTCACAGTGTTTGTATGAATGACAAAGTTATATTTGCGGTTGTGAAAAATATGATATATCTCAAAAACTATTATTATTATATCTCGTTCAAACCAATTTTCAGTGAAAGTTTTTATTAAGATCTATAGCCTATATTTTTTTTAGATTTTTCACTCACCTATTTCAAAAGTTAGAGGGGGGGACACATTTTACCACTTTGGCAGTGTTTATCTTTCAAACGGTTGACTTTCAGAAAAAATTGTCTTAGGAACCTCAATGTCATTTTTGAAGACCTATCTATAAACACCCCGCACGTATTGGTATGAAGAAAAAAATTTATTTCAGTTTCAGTTCTATGTATGGGTAGCCCCCCCTTAATCTTTATTTTTTTTTACCTACCTACCTACTAAGTTTCAACTGTGTAATCCTAATACTTTTGGAATAAAATGACTGTGACATACGGACGGACGGCCAGGCAGACAGACATGACGAATCTATAAGGGTTCCGTTTTTTGGCATTTTGGCTACGGAACCCTAAAAAGGCTGGTGTACGCAGTGACAAAACCACAGGGCATTGTTTGAAAAGATTGATGGATGTTATTGAAGCGAAAGAAGTGTGCAAGGATCGTAGCAGTTCGGTGGCGTTCCTTAATAGTCTCTGCCTACCCCCATGGGAAACAGGCGTGAGTATAGTATGTATGTATGTATTATATATGTAATTAAAAATTAAAAAAGAAAATAATAAACTTACATTATAAGGCGTGCTTTTAGCTGGTCTTTTGTAACAAGGAGTAGTTTGTATGAAGCTGGGTGATATATTGGATCCAGGAGATATCTCGATGTTGAAAGGAGACGTCTGTTCTGAAATAATTTAAGGATACGATTAAAATAAAATATAAAGTGTTCATAGATTCGCTATTCTGTGGAAACCTATTTGTAGAATTCAAGCTGGTTTATGTAATAAAAATTTGTTAGGTAGGTACTTTACATTTTCCTCGTCAATAAATCGTAATTTAAAAAAAAAAACTTGTTCATTCACTTTTTATAAATATAAAAACTACTTAGTAGGAAGTACCTACTTAAAAAAAATTAATACATGAGAAAATATGTCACAATCACAACCAAAAACTTCACAAAAAAATATTATGAGTAAGTACATAATACAATTAGTTGCATTTTCTACAACTTTGATAAAAATAAAGAGACTATTATTTTGTGTAACTTTTATACTTATTTAACATTCAATAAGTATACGGATATATTGGCATAAAATATTAAATCAATAATAGACTCATAGAATAGTTAAAGCTTTTTTACTTGGTTGTGCTGCAAGCTGTGATTCCAAGCTTTTTATAGTTTTTTGACATTCTCTCAGTTGCTTATGCTGCTTCTGACATATTTCCGTCATACGCTTCAGCTCTGTTCTGGCAGTGTAAAACTTCTTAGTCTACAACATACCGAAATAATTAAATACCTAAATTTCCACATTAATTTATAATACCATTCGATTCTAACGAGTTTTATTACCGACTGCAACAAATACGACAACAATCTGCGTCTATGCTGTCTTTGGAATTGCAAAACTTCACAGCTTTTTTTAATAATCTCTTCGGGATCCGTAAAATAATCTTGGATCTCTGGTTTCATCTAAAATTAATAAGTATGTTAGTAATATAAAGTTATAGAATTTCAATTTCACAGCAGTTATTTGAAAGAAAAGCGATACATACGTCAGGAACCAGTTTCATGATAGTACATGGTAGGCGGCATATTACACATGTACTTTCCTTGACACCTATTGTCAGAAAAAATACTTTATAAAAAACCGAATACTTAATTACTTGAACAAAATAAAAAAATATTTATATAAATAAATACAGACCACTTTCCAAACAATTGTTGCAGAACATATGACCACATGATGTCAAATTGAGTGTAATTCCCGGTTCTAACTGAGCAAAACAATTATTGCAATGTATCCAATCCATCTGATTTGATTTAAATAAAACAATTGAATTCAATTCGTCATTACGAAATAAACAGTCATCGTCATTTGATAAAAATCTAATTAAACGGGTGACAGATAATTAGCGCCATTTTAAAAAATACATTTATTTTTCTTTTTTGACACTAAAAAAGTATGGAGTTCTATTTAAACTTTTTAAATTCACAACTCCATTTAAAAAAGAGAACACCACGGTATAATAATAATTTTTAGTCGTCGGGATTTTATTTGGCATTGCTATGCATATTTTTATAAACTACGGAAAATATTTAACAAATAAAGAAGGCGAGCAAAAACACATTCGAATTTTATACGTTTAATTTAAGTACACTTTACAGTTAGGTACCTACCTACTCTTTATTTTTGTTTATTCAAAATGATTCATTGCTGTCTTCTTATGCCAATGAAGGTAGGTATTCAAAAACATGTTCCACTCGATTCTGATACTCGGGTAGCTAGTTAAGTAAGTAGTTATCGAGCATTGAAAAAGATAGAAGAATGTTGATTACCTTTTGTTCAGCAAACTTTCATTTCAAGGAATAGCAAATTTAGGGCCAACTTCTATTGTATTCTTTAATTTTTTATACTTGATTTTAAATTTGTCGTTTCTATGTTTTGATTTATTTTTGTTTTCAAAAATTGAGACATCAAAATAGTTCACCACAACATTGAAACCGGTTGGTGCAAAAGCGTTTATATTCTTAAGTCTGCTTTTGTCATTTTGCATTCCTGCTACACGTTCAAATTGACACCGTGTTTATACAATACGTGTCTCAATTCCACCGGACAGCGACTGCGTTCGACACAGTGCTGGGATAAACAGTAAAATAGAATTCAGATAAATTGTGTAATACCTATATAAATGGAGATGGTTAACCATATTGGCTAGTAGTAGCAATCGCGCCTGCGCAGGTCGCGTTGCGTGTGAATGTGACAATGGCTTCGACAAAATATATCGCTTTGGTTCTTTTATTCATTGGAAGTGTAAGCTGCAAATCATCATGTATGTTATTTTTTTATATTATTGTTCGATGCAACAATAACTACTTATTTTGTTTTATTTTTTCGTCATGTCAGCTGTTTGAAAAAAAAAATCGAGAATTTAAGAAATTATTTAAAAGAGTATCAATATCAAAAGAAAAACTATTTTAAAAATGGAACTTATTATGTTTTCTTTTTTAAAGTATTATTTTAATTTAATCAGTAATAAATTGATTAGTGTTACGATGTAAAAACTTTTTTTCTTTCTTTATGTGGTACCAATAGGTAGGTAGGTACATATTTCAAATGATAGTTTTCTCCGTATAAGTAATATAATTTAAAAACTATATTTATCTTTTATGCGATAACTATTTTCGCACCTACCTAAATTACTAGTGATATAATATTTTTATTTACCGGCGATAACGTTTACTATCAAATGTGTTGTTGCCATAACATAAAAGTTACTAGAATACATAACTTACTATTAAAGTTACTATAAAACAATGTAAATCCTAATATAAGTAAGTATCAAGAACATATTTTTTCTTGTGAGTAGGTATTTAGAATATGACAAAATTAAATACCTACTTACCCACAATTTATATGAATTTATTAACAATTTATAAATACCTAGCAGCAATTGTCTATTTATTACATAAGCCTACTTAATTATTAATTCTTGAGCAGGTATATTCATAACACATAGGTACCTAGCTAACCGTCGTTGTTATTTTTGTTTTTGTATAAATTGTAAGCCTAATTTAATGACTTTATTATTTTAGACAAAATATGCGTCCCAAAACAACATCTCCAAGCATGCCAGCAAATGCAAGAAGTGGACACGAAGAGTAAAACTACCATAGAATGCATTCCGGCTAGAGACAGGTGAATATCTTATTACCTACATCATTAATTTTTTTGAGCGACATAAATTCGGCTGTGTGATATTTGGTTCCTTTGCCTGAAGCTCATGCGTAAAAAATAAGAGCTAGTTACATTTTTTTTTGGCGGGAACTTTGTTGTTTTTATTTATGCAATAATAATTTACAATGTGTTAAAAATAATGTACTTATGACTTATTAAATAGGCTTAATTAAATTAGTAGGACGTATTCTCATTGAATAAAAATTAACTAACAAAAAAGCTTCCAAATGGTTCGGTCACGTCACGTCACACAAAACCGTAAGTAAAATAGTCTAAATACATAGCTCTGTATATTTTTATGGATTAAGTATATAACGCATCTAAGTACCTACCTACATTATTAAAAAAATACCCTTTCATTTTCCATGCAGTTCTACATACCTAAATGTGAAATTAATTTCCACGCTAATATTTTTAAATATTGACTTTGCCAATTTATGCAAGTACACGTAGGTACATAATTGAATTCCTTTTATGTTGAATCGTAAACTCGATTGTATTCTCAGCCTTGACTTTGACACTCTTAGCGGTTATTTAAAAACAATCTTGTTTTATGGGTCTCGCTACCAGAGACATGTCTTACATTCTTAACATTATGTGCCCACGCACGCTGCTTGAATTATTACTAAGTTGAAGCTTTAATCAAGAAATGAGGAAAATCTGTAGGAATGTGTAAGTATCTATCTTTTACACGAGAAGTAAGAAGAACAAATAAGCGAAGCGCTTTTGTTCATAATTATTTAACTTGCGAATTATCCTCTACGTGTGTTGCATTTGAATCAAAGGACCATCTTGTAAATAATATTGTTTTCACTTCTCATGCTCGTAAAGTTCGTCATTATGTTGGGCATAGGCTGCATAAAATCGCTTTTCATGCTCTAGAGCATAAAGTAAAATCTTCGTCTAAGTTTAGACTTTAAGACAAAGGTCGTCAGGTAAACAGCCACACGCAATTAAACTTCGTTATATAAACTTGTTATTTTCTTCATTTTTATACGTACTTTTTTTTCAATTTTTGAAACATTGATGAATTTTTGTTTTCTATTTTTGATTAGGGGTATCAAATGAAAGAATGTGCCTTGATGAGCACATTCCAAAATTAAATAATTTGTCACTAAAATTTAAGTTTTTTTTTTTTTTAATATGGGTATCAAACGACAGCCCTTGATGAGCACGTCCCAAAAATATGTAATTTGTCACAAAAAATTAAGAAAACAATATTTTTTTTTCAATTTTTGAATATGGGTATCAAATGACAGCCCTTGATGAGCACGTCCCAAAAATATGTAATTTGTCACAAAAAATTGAGAATTTTTTTTTTTTTTTTTCAATTTTTGAATATGGGTATCAAATGACAGCCCTTGATGAGCACGTCCCAAAAATATGTAATTTTGTCACAAAAATTTAAGAAAAATTTTTTTTTTCAATTTTTGAATATGGGTATCAAATGAAAGGCCTTGGTGAGCACATTCCAAAATTATATAATTTGTCACTAAAAAAGGAACAAAAAATAATTATTTTTTTCAATTTTTGAATATGGGTATCAAATGAAAGGCCTTGATGAGCACATTCCAAAATTATATAATTTGTCACTTTTTTTCAATATTGTTGAAAAAAAAAGTTTAATTTCCTATTTCCTCACAATCGAAGTGAAAAGCAGAGTGTATAACTCGTACATAAAACCCATTTTATGCACTTGTTGTACAATCTACTATTTAGTGCATAAAGGAAACTGTTTTGTGGAAAAATAAAGAATAAGCATTTTCCTTCAATATTTGCGCATCGGAAAAATGTTTTAAGTATTATTCATAGCTATTACTTACCTACCTATTTCATGCACAATTTTTATGTTGGGTGGGTGGTAGGATGAATTATTACGTAAGAACATTACGTACAATAAATACCGCTGTTGTTAAGTATAAGTTATTTTTTTATTTTATTTTTTTTTTATTTCTAGGATAGGTAATCAAATAATGTTGGCGTCATTTGTAAATCTTACTTACAAACTAAATATGCTTGTAATGTATCATCGTAGGTCGCATCATCGCTTACCATCAGGCGTGATAGAAGCACTTGCCTATCTAAGTATCATAAAAAAAAACTGTTCGAACAATATGACTTTCGATTAAAATCATTTTCTTATTTCAGAATGGAATGTCTGAACCACGTTCAGCAAAGGCAGGCCGACTTCGTCCCAGTGGACCCTGAGGATATGTATGTTGCTTCCAAACTACCGAACCAGGACTTCGTACTCTTCCAGGAGTACAGAACTAAGGATGAACCTGACGGTAAGTGGAAAGCTGTTTTTACATTTTAATGTCAGCAGCACGATAAAGGTCTCCCCCAAAGATCTCCACGAAGATCGGGACCCGCACTGCCCGCAACCAGCGGCTTGCCCGACCTTCACCAGGCTCCTGAATTTGTAACTTTGTTGCAATCAACTCTGACTGAAATCGCAGTTACATTGCTGCTTTAGTAAGAACCAATGTGTCAGCTATCTTACTTAAAACAACAATGTAACTACGGTTGCAATCGATTTCAATCGAGAATTGTTAGCAAGAGAGTTACGTAATCAGGGGGCAAGCCCTCGATCCACCTTGTAGAAGGCCTATCCACGAAGGATCCTAAACCTTTCCGCCCTTAGGGCCATCGATTTTTTTACTTCACTAACCTACTTATCGAAACCTTTCTTATTTTTTTATTGTTCAATCTTATGCAATTCTTTTTAGCAACATTTATGTTCACTAAATACTTACTTACACAGCATTAATACGAAAATCAAACAAGTTTTTCTTATTACCTATTTAGAGTAGTGACAATACAATTGATAAAGCGTGAACTTTGACAAAACAAACAATGAATCAGTTATTGCGTAACGTTCGTAGCTGGATATTTAAATGAGAGAAAGTTGGGCCATCGATACAAATTTCTACCAAACAATGCAATGCGTTAATTCAATTGTGCTTTGTTGACTGGTTTCCAAACTACTAGGGACCTCACTACACTATTAGTTAGAAAACATAAATTAGTTATCGAAATTGTGAATACGAGAGGCCCCTCATAAACTCTGAACATATAGATTCTAGAATACAATATTTTCTTTCATAGGTTCATCCTTGAATTGCTGTAAACCTAGGCCCGTATTTATAAACCGCTCACACACAACCGAAGAGCTACCTTGAGCTTGAGATCATACTATTAACACTTATAATCTCAAGATAGCTCTACGTTGAGAGCGGTTTATAAATACGGGCCCTAGTAAATTAAACTTTGGTTGATACATCAGGTTAAAGTGAGAAGCCATCAACCCTGTCGTGTGGATCAACCAAACCGTGAACAAATTAATGCTTCCAATGTTTGCGGCAAACAACAAAACTCAATATCTATTTAGATGACAGAGGAAGCAGAAGCATTCAAGTAGATAATAAACACTTATAGGTATAGGGAGCTGGGAGGAACCCCGTTCTTTTTCCTCCAAGACTCCTTTAAAATTCTTAAAATAAATAAATAAATACCTCAATAAATATACTTACTCCGAGCATCCGCTGGTTCTAAGCTGACGATGACGTATGCACCTGGATGGCGCTCGTTGAAATTAATCTCGCCCGGTGTATCTACCTATATGTTATAGTCAAACCCCGAAGTCCAAGCGCTCCTAGGTTTGCCTAGTCAAACCCATAGATTACATTATTATACTAGAGAGTCAAACCTCAGGTTTGACAAGAAGTATATGGCCAAACCTAAGAGAGACCAACTTGGATAGTCAAACGCCGAAACTCAATACGATCAAATAGAGGTTGGAGTTGACCAGTTAGACTTAAATTAGGGACAGAATGTGTTATTTTGTACTTATGTAAATATATAAAAAATATCTTCTTTAGAGTGAAAATTTAACTAAATCAACAATCTTCCTTTGAAACAAAGATTTCTGTTGTCTGTTTGTCTGTAGGTCACGTGATACGATCGCGAAGCGCAGCGGAGCGATCGTTTTAAATTTCGTGGTTATTTTTTTTAACAGACAACAGAAATCTTATTATTCTTTTTGAAGTCGGTATTTTGTTTTTTTTTAAACAATTTTTTATGTTTAGTGTAGGTACCTTGTAGGTAAGGTATATTATATATGTAGAAAAATCGGCTCAGCCAAACGTAAGATAATCGCGGAGAAACATACTTAAATACGGGTCAAACTAAGGACCTCCTTTTTTAAGTCGGCTAAAGAACTACACTTAAGATATCCCTCTTCCAACAAGATAATAATTATCTTATTCAGTTCATAAACAAAGAAATAATACGACCATTATCATCGAGGTAATTCACACAAAATCATACTATTTTCGTGCTTTTTTAACCAACTTCAGCAAAGGAGGAGGTTCTCAATTCGATTGTATGTTTTTTTTTTTTATCGTTGTTCGCGCGTATCTTCGACATTTATGGACCGATTTAGATGATTCTTTTTTTGTTCGATTGAGTTTTCTTGCGAGATGGTCCCATTTAATTTTTTTTCAAATCGGTTCAGTAGTTTACAAGTAATCCTGAAAATACTATGATATTAAATCATCTAACTTGACAATTTTTGTTATTTATGAACCGAATTAGATGATTTTTTTTGTTGGGGAAGGGATACCTTTGTGTAGTCTTTTTAACCGACTTCAAAAAAAGGAGGTATTCAGTTTGTATGTATGTATGTTTCTCCGCGATTATCTCAAGTTTGGCTGAGCCGATTTTTCTACCTAAATAATATACCTACACTACCTAATACACAAGGTACTTACACTAAAAATAAAAAAATAAAAAAATTGTTTAAAAAACAAAAGAACCGACTTCAAAAAACCGGCCTCTAAAAAGCAAGAAATAATATACAAATCATTAGATACGCATTATCATTGTTATAATAAAACACGTCAATTGAAGTCGGGTGGGGCTTTTAGAATAAAAAAAAGGAAGATGTACTCCAGCCCCACCCGACTTTAATAGACGTGTTTTATTATACTTAACAATGATAATGCGTATCTAATGATTTGTATATTATTTCTTGCTTTTTAGAGGCAGGTTTTTTGAAGTCGGTTCTTTTGTTTTTTAAACAATTTTTTCAAGATTAGATACTTGAGAAGTACTGAACCGATTTCAAAATTTAAAAAAATGGGACCAACTTGGGAGATTACCTAATGTAATAACGTTTGAATCATTTCAATCGGTCCAGCCGTCTTCGAGTAATCGGTGGACATACACAAAAAAAAATATACAGACGAACATAGAACCTCCTCCTTTTTTGGAAGTCGGTTAAAAATTAGGAAATAACGAATAAAATAAGATTTCATAGAAATTTTGAAAAAAAAAATTCCTTTAACCTTCAATACCTTCGTAGATATTGGTTTCCCAAGTATAGTCTAAAAGACAAAAAATATCATGATGATGGCGTGGACTTCGGCTTCGTTGAGGGTCTTGTACACCCGTTATACTGTGTATAATTTGCCGGTCGAATGCCATATGGATTATTCCTTTCAAGTTTGGGATTTCAGTATTCCTTAATCTTTATAATTCCAAAAGCGTACAGAAAACCACAATACCCAGCGCAATATATTCCGAGCGAGCATCCGCCGGTACTTAGCTGACGCATACACCTGGATGCCGCTGAAGTTGTAATTTATCGCCCTCAGAGGCTAACCTTCGCGAAGTTATTGCTCCGTTTTGAATAATACCCATTGGACCAACTTTAACAACAAATAGACGTTATTTACGTTGCGGTTTTATTGAATTGTTTCAAACAATCTAGGTACCTACCTACGTTAAAAGCCTTTGCTAGTTTTTTTTTAGCCTCCTAAATCAATTTTTTTGTTTCAGCACTAGTTTCGGTTTGTTTTTAATTGAATTGTTACTATAGGAAATGATACTGTCCATCCATGTACAGACCTATTTTTATCTTAAATCCTGCTCTTCAATATTATCAAGACATTTTCTTGCAACGGAATCCTTTTCCTGAAATTTCTTTACTATCACTGTAACTTCCTTAAAATTCTCTAAAGCCACTTACCGTGCTAAAGCTGCTTACCACGTAGAAAGCTCTTTTCAACATTTCCAATTCCTAGACTTTGCACTAAAGTGACAATAATGCACGAACCGTGCTATCTTCTTACTCAGTACCGTGTTATTCATGAAAAAAATCTAACGTTTACAATCCTATTTTAGTTAATACTTATTAAAAAAACACTTGTTTTGTATTTCTTTCGTACTTATTATGAACTGAGTTTGAATGAACAAGACAAATTTTACCTAAAATAGAATAGGTTTATCATGCGTTTAAATTCTTTATTAAGGCGATTAGCTTCCTCACAGAAGCGCCCTCACCTTAAATAAATGTATTGCTCGCTAAGTACATAATGTATCGAAAATTCAAACGTTGAGATTGAAGGTTCTATAGTTTATTTACAAACTATAATCTGTGTAAAATATAGTTTGTGGAAGTAGTAGTAGGCAAAAGAGCAAAAAGTGGCCACTTTTGGCACATTTGCCTACTACTATTACAACGAACTATATCTTACAGAGGTTATTATTTGTAAATAAATCTAGAACCTTAGCTTAAATCTCAACGTTTGAATTTTTATACATTATGTACTTAGCGAGCAATAAATTTAATTAAGATGACGGCGCCACTTGACGGTACTAATCACCTTAATAACGCGGTAAGAATTTCCTTTGAAAACGTAAAGCTTACTGATAAAATAAAAGACAATCGAGCGCGAAGCTTAATCTCTTTCAATCTCATTTCTCTTTTGTTCATTTCCAAAGATTTCCCTGGAAGAATTTAATTGAAAATGTTTCTTGAATTTCCTTTTTCTATCCATAAAATGCAGATGGCGAGCTACCTATGTAGTTTCTTTGTTATCGGAGATATTGTATGAGAACATAAAAAGTAATGTTCGCAATGCAGTTCTCTACAGCACCACAGATAAAGTAATCAAATCAACATAGAATAGAATTCTATTTTCCTTGTCTGGATGAACAATATTGTACTTATGCAATAGGTACTAACTAATAAGTATACTTACTAGAAAAAATTCGACTCGCCACCAGAGGGCCTAGCCAAAGTAACATTGGCAAATCTTCGTTATCGCTTCGCTTTCAAAACATGTATGGGATGGGATTGACATAAGGTTTCGTAAACAATCGAATTTTAAAACGTCAAATCCATACATGTTTCGAAAGCGAAGCTATAGATAACGAAAATTTGCAAATGCTACTTTGGCTACGGGGGCTGATCATTTTCATAGGCGGGAATCGATAACATAAAAATAGCGTTGTGAATGCTAAAACCACAAATTAAAAAAAAAAAATATGCACTTTTTTAAAAATTATCTCAAATCACTTTTCACACTTTCTCACTTTAGTTCATCTGACTTGAGAATTATTTTGAAAGCTGATTTGAAGTAAGTATACCTACCTTGTCATAAATGTTAATTTGTTTTGATTTGTAGTTTTTAATTTTGTAAATTGTAAGTTTTGAAATGTTGCTTGATTCTTTCGTCTTGTTATAGCGGAATTCCGTTACGAAGCCGTGATTGTGGTGAACAAGGATCTGCCTATAAACAACCTAGATCAGCTGAAAGGCCTAAAATCATGTCACACTGGAGTCAACAGGAATGTGGGATATAAGGTGAGTACACACTGTTTCTATTTTATCTGTAACAAAGAAAATAATTTACATTTTTGAATAGTAGTAGCGAATATTACCTTGATACGGTCAGCAACAAAAGTTGCTTTTAACACTTTAGTAGCTTTTTTGTCATAGCAATTTTTTTTTACAGAATGTCTCACAGTTTAAAACGTGGATAAAAAAGTAGCTATGACAAAGTACTAAAGTGTTAAGTGACATTTATTGCTGACTGTACAACCTAAGTGAAACAATAAACAATCATGTAGTTTCCTACTACTAGATTGTGGTTTACCTTTACTACAAAGTAACTAGGTACTTATTAAAAGGAATATTGCAAAAAAAACATTTAGAGTGGGTATGAAGTCTTCCTTTAATCATAGAGGCATTTCCCACAGCCTTGTCATACAACAATAACATTTTCAATGAATAAACTACTTATTCAAAACAAGTTGAAATCGATCAACTTTTAGTATGGATAAGTTTACCTAGAGCCATTAAACAATTTTTGGTAAAATAAACATCCATAATGCATGCAATTTTTTTACAAACTTTCTTTCTTTATGTTGGCCCAGCTGTAAAAATACTTATTCAAATAAGAAAATAAAAATATTGTCAAATATTGAAAAATAGCGTGAAACAAATAGATACCATCTATCGACGCTTAAAAACCAAGATCTACAAGAAGTCGACTTCACAGGAGACGAAAAAAACGAAAAAAAGTTTTTTTTCTTCAAACAAAAACTTAATTAGTGTAGATAGCTGGTATTTAGTTAAAATTAGTTACCTACTTAGGTGGTATTGGTATTTTCTCATAACTCCTTATTTAATGCGAATTTGAGGTACCTAACTGATAAAAAGAAGCGATGCGTAATCAACCATAAAAATAACTGCATTAAAAAGTAAAAATCGCCAAAAGTGTAGATAGATGGTCTTGGTTCTTAAAGCCGCGATTACATATTCCAATCTAGCATACCAACTTAGAGTTGCCTTGCCACCCGTATAATAAGTTAAATTTTAACAATTAATTTAAACAAATAACGCAAAGGTCAACATTGTTTATGTTTTTTTTATTTTCAATTCTCATCTCCAATCTTATACAATGTTTATCTTCCCGTTATAGGGTAAATTCACTTTTAAAATCGAACTTATTATACAATATTTTATTGTCAAGTACGAGTGGCAACCCGAAATTGGAATGCTAAATCGGCGTATGTAACTATGATACATCTTTGATTTTTCAACACCGAAATATCCCTTAGACACGTAGGCAAAAGTGCGTCACACATTCCGCCAAGACATTTGCCCAACCTTGGGACATCCCTCCCATTTACTAGACACGAGTCCATTAGCCCTACCCTCGGTGGGCTACAATTAATAGCCTTACCGTACTCTCATATTCCGTGTGACACCCGAAAACATTAACTAGATGAACGAACACAAAATTCGGGCTGACATTGACGTATTACGTCCGATGTAATGCAAAATCAAATCACGTAGCTTCACGTGAAATGATTACTCATATATACTATATCTATGCTGGGCCCTATTTAATAAACGTGAAAATTTGATACCTGTCATGACAATTTCAAATCCATTGCGTCAACCAATTTGAAAATAGAACAAACTACTCATAGCTACACCGCAATGTAAGCCAAATTATCAAGACAATTGACAAATTGTCACGTCCCTGAACGTAAGCGACGATATGAAAGAAATAACTTATTCTTGATATACTGAAAAACAAACAATAACAAAAATCATAGGTAAAAGACTATCTTTGACGTTAAGTAAATATTACAATATAGGTCCGTTATTACCGATGCCGAGTGAGAATAGTTTTTCAATAAAAGTTTTCAAGAAACCATCTGACCTTACTCCAAAAGTTTCGCAACATTTTTTACAACCCGAAACATAACATATCCCTATCCCTAACATAATCCTTTCCAAACTAATATTAATGTTGAATTTAGAAAATAACTTCAGCATTTTCTTAGCGTATAACAACAAAGTAATAAGTAACAGACAAAAGAAGAAACAGATACATAGTTCGTAAACTTTCTTCGTCCCGCAAAACTGACCAGTATGTCCAGCTGATAGTCAAATAATCACACGAAACGGGTTCTACAAGTTTACAAGGACTCCGCAGCTCAAATAAAGCTTAACCAGTTTCAACGTGCCATCATCTATCTACATATACACTGTCAGGCACTATGCTATGTAAAGAAACCTGGGAAACGTAATATAGGTAAATGCCATATCAAGTCACCGGTCGTATTGAATCACAGAAACCGCATAGCTTTAAGATACGTAACCCATACAAAAGCTCGCGTATACACAACCATCACTGGGCTTTAAAGTAAAAATACATAACAGTAACTCCAGAAAATGTTTATCAGTGAAAATAAACTCACCACATAAAACACCTTGCCCAGAAAATAAAAACCTCCATTTTTGTTTACGATGTGCGAGTGCGAATATTGTCCATAGCTTTTTACCCGACCTCAATTTACGATTTCAGCGTAGGTATCACTTGTATTACGCGCCAGACCTTCCTTCGGAGGGCTCGCAAACCCAACATTTGTTGTGCACAAAAACCCTTATTTTTACACGCCAGAGAAGCTTACTTTGAAAATATTTTCCTTTCATTCGCAACTGACACGAAAACTTGAACAAGATCTGCTGAATAAAGGTCGAACAAACAAAGTTAAGCTTTTCCCTATAAAGCAAAACTCCTTTTCAAAGGCTATAAAGTTAATTAAGATCTGTTCTATTCACCGGAAAGCAACTCGTTGGAGCAGAAAATTCGCACTATACACAACTTAACAGGTTAAATTTAGTTTATTTAAATGTATATCAAACTTTGTTTTGATATATCGTTGTATAAGCACTTTTGAAATAAATCGGTTGAGAGCAAAATTGAGATTCATGTAATTTTTCTATAGATTAGACCAGTACAATATTAAAATAAGAAAATAAGAACTTTTTTTCCATGTGCGTGTAATTTATTGAACATCCATTTTAACAGTATTCATTCTTTCTATTAGTTTTGAAACGGAGTTGTATAACGAAAGTGCCCTCTTTTGGTGCTAGGAACAATTTACAATGAGCTTGGAAATATCCTAAACATAACAAAACTTTTTTTAATTTTCTCCTAAGTAGGGTACCTACATATTTACAACGTTGAA
Source organism: Agriphila straminella (assembly GCA_950108535.1). Classification (NCBI taxonomy): domain Eukaryota; kingdom Metazoa; phylum Arthropoda; class Insecta; order Lepidoptera; family Crambidae; genus Agriphila; species Agriphila straminella. Next base: position 3,952,932 of record OX467312.1, read on the forward strand.
ATGTTCCTAGATCCCTCTGACGATGCTGATGAAGCGCTCAGTGTTCCCCAAGATGAATGACCACAGCATATCGCCGAAGGAGAACGAATTACGAGCGCTTTCTACATTCTTCGCACAGTCCTGCATCGTCGGCAAATGGTCGCCCGATCCGAAGACTAATAGCGCTTGGAGTGAGTTATGATACTTCGTAAATTACAGTTTTATCTATATGGTGAAAAATATTTAGAAGGTAATCTATCGAAGCTAAATCAGCACTTTTACTTAGGTACGGTAGCATCCAACCGTTTTAAAGTATAATATTATGTTTTGTTTTTATCAATATAAAACACCATTTTCCATTCAAAACACTTCTGTATCTAAGTAAATAAAATTTCATACAAAATCTGGCAAAGCTGATGAAAAATTAATTGATGACATAAGTAACAAACATTATCGATGATTAGCAGAAATGCTTTAAGTCCGAAAAAGAGAAAGTACATATTTCCAAATTTTTTTTAAAATGTTCCCTCCAAACAGAGGGACAGTACAGACATCTGTGCGCCCTTTGCGAGCATCCCGACAAATGTGACTACCCCGACAACTACAGTGGTTACGAAGGAGCACTGCGGTGTTTGGCCCATAACGGAGGGCAAGTTGCCTTCACCAAGGTTATCTACGTCCGGAAATTCTTTGGGGTAAGTTTTACATAAGTCCATGCCCTCAATGTCATTATTATAATTCGCTGTATGCTCTGAAACACCTTGACAAATGTTTTTACACCGACAACTAACTAAAGATTTGATTAGAAGATATACTACTGTCCTTGGCCGACAACGGACGCCAAGACGCCTTCACAAGGGTAATTTAGGTCCGTAAAGACGTTCCTGCTCCCTAACCAGGACGGGACAAAGGTTCTTGTCAGACAGCTAGATTTTGGCAGGGATTATTAGTCAGCTAAGGAGGAGCTCGACGGCGCAGAGGTGCGCATGTAATGCAACTTTTGCTAGTGTTGGTCATGAGATGGGTGACCAAATATTTATTATCTCGAGCTCCTCCATGCTTCGGAAGGTACGTTTAGCTGTTGGTCCCAGTTGAATTTGCAGTCGTTAACACCCACCAATCCGCATTGGGCCCGCGTGGTGGGTTATGACCCATCCTCCTTATCCACCCATAAGGAAGGCCTGTGCCCCAGCAGTAGGGACATTAAAAATGCCTGATTTGGCTTAGTGAGTGACCCCATTAATTAAAGCATCTAAAATATTCAGATTAAGAATTAAAAGTTGGATGATAACCTTAAATACTTCGCTTAACAGCTCCCAGTGGGAACGATCCCAGCCAGCACCTCGAGCGAGAATCCCGATGAGTTTGCGTACCTCTGTTCGGATGGGACAAAGGTCCCAATCAGGAATAAGGCTTGCTCCTGGGCCGCTAGACCTTGGCAGGGACTACTTGGACATAACGACGTCTTGGCCAAGATATCGCCTTTGAGAGAGAAGATTAAGCAGCTTTCTGAAGCAGGTGAGTAAAAAAACAATTAAAAAGGAAATCATATCTATACTATGCGTCTGCCGTCTAGGTACCATAAAGCGAACACTATAAAGTCTTAGGCCCGTATTTATAAACCGCTCTCAACTTTGAGAGCTATCCCGAGATCATACTTGAGATGCTCTTCTTATAGGAACAGCGTCTCAGGTATCATCTCAAGATAGCTTTCAACGTTTAGAGCAGTTTATAAATACGGGCCTTATTCCGTCCCCAAAAATATTCAAGTTATCACCTTAACCAACTTCCAAACAATTTACATAATAGGCGATTCAAAAAGTTATAACCCGATCAATATGTATCGCAAATACTGATAAAATATTTACAGAAGGCCGATGAATATTTCATGACAAATATTCTTACTGGACGGCATAAAGGACGAATTTAAACGATTCGTTCCCCAAAATTCCCCAACATGCTAGGTTGACAGGTGCGAATTAATCTGGGCCGAGTATACTCGTCCCTGTGGACACACTGTATCGCTATATCGGTTTCAATATAGATTTTGTATTTACGGCTCAATAGGTTTTCCGGTAAACTGGCTCTGACGTGTGGGCAAAAGGTTAACGTTTTAAAAGTATCGAGTTTTAAATTTAACTTTGTGTGTTCAAATGTCGGTTTTGCATTTCAGCCATTCCACTGACCGTAAACAAATGGCGGTTCTGGCAAAGCAATTAAGTACAGAAGCTTGACACCTTGATATTGAATTTAAAGAATAATTGCATTGTAATTTGTAATTCAACCCATACCGTAGACTGCTTTTATTTAACTATCTCCTTATATTTTGAAGGTATTGTTAACGTTTCCTTATCGTTTCGCGGTCAATGCAAGAGATTGGGATCTACAATCAAGAATATTGCAAGAATATCTAACGCTTCACGAATTAAAACAGCACGCAAATGTGGCACCGACTGACAAAACAAAACGCGTTTTGAAATTTTGAAAATTCTAACCCCCACATGAATATTTTTATCTGAGTACAAATAACTATTCTTTCCAAATTCAACTTTAAATAGAAACAAAGAAGAGAATACTTTGCTTTGTACAAAATAAGCGTACAGTTTGAAAACAGTGCGTTATTTCGAGGTTCCATTTTTGAGACTCTAACCAGACATCTAAGGGTCTAATGATCAAAGATCTGTATCAAAGGAACTGTATTATTTCAAGGCATATCTTCACAGGTCTCGCGACGAAGCCAGATTGGTTCTCCAAAGTGCTGGGTTTATCAGAGAAGATCAACCACGTAGCAGACAACGTCCCGATCAAGCCTGTAGACTACTTGAAGAAGGCCAACTACACTGAAGTGATTGAGCGCGGCCATGGGCCTCCGGAACCGGTTGTCAGGTAGGTGGAGACTTGCGCCCCCTTTACTAAGAAGAAAGGTGTTCCATTTTTTTAATTAGGTACTTCACCTTAAGATCAGAATACATCTTAAAGTATGGTAGGTACATTTTTCAAACTAAGCTTAGGAGTGAAAAAAACTAAGTTTTTTCAAGCAAAAACAACAAATTGTGTTTCCGCGTAATAACGTAAAAAACTGTTTTTTTCGAACTTTTTCAGTTGTTTTTCAGTTTGCAGCTGGGTATAACCCGGGACTCCTGAGTCTTTCACGAGTGGGCGAACCACTAGACCACAGAGGCTGTTAAAAACCCGTGTCTTTCACAAAGACAAAACTCCAACAATCCCTCCTATAAATTCATATCTTGCAATTGCTGCAAAGGATGTGCACTGGACGAAGTTGCGATGAAGTATCTCCACTGGATACTTTCATCGCCTCAACAAATAAACATATTTTTTACGGGCTATCATGAAACACCCTGTCTAGATAGTAAGTAAAGTACATAATTATGTAAGTACTTAAGTGCCTATATCCTCGTGAAATACCTATAATGTATTATGGAGGTCAGTGATATTCTGTGATATCAACACGTCCGACCAGAAAATAGGAGACAGCCTTTTTTGATCAAAAAATCCAACACTGCGATCTTGATAGGCCAATAAAAAGCTAAACGTGTTTATCCTAATAATAAAATGCCTTGTAACTATGGTACCTACCTATAGAGAAATATTGCTAATTAATTAGTTATTCGTATTATTAAGTCAATGAACTTCGTCCTCGAAGAATGTCAGCCAGGCACGAATAGGTTGGTGGCCTAGGTCGTAGCTCTGAAACAAGCACTGGTAAGTAAATTAATAGATTAAAAAAATTTAAAATAACCATGGTTTACTTAGTTTATTTTATTTTGTAAAGTCAGGACATACTTTTGCATGTTGTTGTTAGTCGCAATGAAATTCTTGCTAACATAACCGGTGACGAGAGCTTCCCTAATAAGTTGTTTGTTTCCTTTTAAAAAAACCATCATGAGTATCATGACTCATAAACAGGAAAAAGTGCTCCGTAGGTAAACATTTGACAATACAATAAATTGAACAAGTAGGTACACTACACCAGTTCCACGAATCTTCACTGCAACCAATCAAACAATTTAAGTCCCCACTTCACAAAGTTTACGAAGACCTTTCAAGGTGATTTATAATAATGAACATAAATTTGAGATAGCATTAGCATCGTTGAAACGATTCTCTGAAGAAAAAGTTGGAACAACAAAGAAATACGCGTCGCTAATGACTGTTAATGAGCTGACACAGCGCTTTATTTACCTTGAGCTACATGGTGCGATCAAATAGGAGTAGGTTTTCGCGATAAAAACGAGGTATTTAAGATTCAGTAAGCTATTAAGGGTATAAAAAGTTTGTCAGTTTTATAAAATTATCCAAAAGTGGGAAAACCGATTTTTCGGACCTTCAAACTGAACAACTTTTAGGGACCAACTCTGAAATCGCGAATAAAATCAGCTGTTTCATACGTTTTGATATTTTCATTATTAATTTTTGTATGAAACAGCTGATATTTTTTTCGTAACTTCAGAGTTGTTCCCATAGTACCTAAATGTTGTTTAGTTTGATCATAGTAGACTATGGTTTGATGGTCCAAAGAAACGGTTTCCCACATTAAACATATTATAAAAGGAGTCCCTAATTTACAAATAACGGAGCATTAAAAACATTAAAATGATAGATCTATATTTATAAAATCGTAAACTGAATGACTGACTGACTGACTGACTGACTGATCTATCAACGCACAGCCCAAACCGCTGGGTCTAGAGATTCCAAATTTGGCACGTAGGTTCCTTATGAGGTCTAGGGGTGCACTAAGAAAGGGTTTTTCAAAATTCACCCCCTAAGGGGGTAAAAAAGGGGATCAAAGTTTGTATGAAAGTCCCTCAGTTTTGAAGTTAGGATCTTCAAATTTTGTGAATAGACTGACCATTGAAAATAAATAAATACGGGTCTCAGCGTTTTTCAAAATTCTACCCCCGAAGGGGTCAAAAGGGGGATGAAGTTGTGTATTGAAGATAATCCTTTATTTTCGAAGTAAAAATCGCTAAATTTATAATTTAGGCTTATGGATAGACATCTAACGCAACGTATATTGTTATTGTTAGTATTTGAACCCCTATTGGGATGAAATGGGGGTGAAAAGGGGTAAAAAACCCCAAAAATAGATATGGATGTCGTTATTGGGGTTTTCGGGGATGACGATTGCAAAAATGACATTTATTTTGAAGTCCAACACGGTGGACATGATTTGACCCCTAAAAAGGTGAAAATGGGGTTCAAATTTTGTATGAATAAATAATATAAAATAGAATAGGGGACGGGTACGGGGACGGGGACGGTGACGGGGACGGTGGCGGGGACGGGGACGGGAACGGGAACGGGAACGGGAACGGGAACGGGAACGGGAACGGGAACGGGAACGGGAACGGGAACGGGAACGGGAACGGGAACGGGAACGGGAACGGGAACGGGAACGGGAACGGGAACGGGAACGGGAACGGGAACGGGAACGGGAACGGGAACGGGAACGGGAACGGGAACGGGAACGGGAACGGGAACGGGAACGGGAACGGGAACGGGAACGGGAACGGGAACGGGAACGGGAACGGGAACGGGAACGGGAACGGGAGCGGGAGCGGGAACGGGAAAGGGAACTGGAACGGGAAGCCGTAATGCGTAAAAATGGCTGGTCAGATCCTGGTTGAAGGTTCCCTAAGGATTTTCTCTAATATCCACGCGGACGAAGTCGCGGGCAGAAGCTAGTTATAAAATAAAATAATTTCTAGCAATAAAGATAAGCTAGATGCACACTGTGACCCGTTTGAGTTCCTTCTTTGAAAACCGACCGATACCCTAGGGCAGTTGACGCGCTTACCTATTCCGTATGTCACTTGCATTGCTTCTCAGTAAGCCTCAGATTTAGTTCGTTGTTGGTTTAAAGAAGATTTGTGGTTATTCTTGCATGACCTTCTTTTGTTGCAATGACAACATGGTAGGTACCTAAGCGCGCATAAGAAAAAATAAAAAGAAATTTTCAGAATGGCTAAGAGCTATGATGAGTGACCAATAAACTGTTAACATCTACTTGCTTGTCATTAAGCACGAAAAGTCAACAATCGTTTTTAGGATCATGAGGTAGATATAAGGGTATTATGTATGTTCCTACCTATAACATTAACAGCCGCAGTATTTTTAAACACTGTTTCCCCAACAGATTGTGCGTGACATCCAACGTGGCGTTAGCTAAATGCCACGATATGTCGGTCTTCGCGTTCAGTCGTGACATCCGTCCGAAGCTTGACTGCGTTCTACAATCCTCCGAAGCTGACTGCCTCAAGAGCGTAAGTATGAACATTCATCATGAGGTATTTAAATGCCCCCACTGCTGGGACAAAGGTCTTCCTTAAATATTAATCGGTATGGTGGATGGGGGGGGGCATAACATAACCCACCACGCCCACGTGGGCCCAATACTGACTAGTGGGTGTTAACAACTGCAAATGCAGCTCAGACTAATGAAGCAAAAGAGCTCAAGCAACCAACCAAACCAATCACCCAATCAACCATTCGCCAACTCTTGCGATAGTTGCTTAACGGCCGAATAGGCTAATACTTACATCGAGTTTTTGTGTTAGGTACGTATTACGTACTTAGTTACTACAAGTTCCTCATCAACACCACAAATATAAAACTCGGAAAGCTTCTTAAGCAGTCTCTCAGATTTCCTCATTGTAAGAGTGTGGAACGCTAGTGAGTGGAACTCCCTTGCCTGAGTCTGTGTTTCCCCGATAGGTACAATCTGGGGGCCTTCAAGTCGCGAATGAGTGAATGTATTCTAGCTAGGCCAATCTAGGCAAGCGCAATTCATCGTAGATCACATTCATCATCGCACCATCAAGCTTAAAAAAATTAAGTCATGAATGTCCCTTCATTGTCACATAGGTTCAAGATAACGGCTCCGACTTAGCTTCAGTAGATGACAAGATGGTGGTGAAAGCAAGCCAAAAATACAACCTGCATCCGGTCTTCCATGAAGTATATGGCGAGAAGAAGATCCCGAAATATGCCGTCGCTGTTGTGAAGAAGGGAACGACTTTCAAAAATATAGAAGACTTGAGAGGAAAAAGGTAGCCATTTGGATAACGTTACCTATAATTAGAATCGTATTTGTATTTGCCTAATTATCTTCTCTAAACTTAAAATTTTGTGATAGTTTCTAATTATTATTCAGCTCTGGCATTTTATATTTTAGGCAACAAATCAAGTGAAGTTTAGTATGCGTTATTTCAATAGGCGAGCAGATTCTATGTATAACAAACCTTATATCCGTACCGATTACTGAACAACTAGCTACAGCTTCTCGGTATGTCATTGACTCCAACACTCAATTTTGGAGAGTAAAGCACAATTTTATTGGCACACATTTGGCATCTAAAAAGCTTGGCGTTCTGGCAAGGGTGAGAAAGTACTTCACACCGGAAGTCTCTAAATCTATACCTACCAAGCGCAAGTTCGATCGTGTAGGTATGCTATTGAGTACTGCTTTCATCTTTGAGAAGGCTCCGCCAAATACCAGCTCAAAACGCTCGAGTCCATTGAGCGGAGGGCCAAAAAGCTCATCGGCGACGTCAAACTTTTCATCCGTACCGCTCTAGTGAAACTCCTTGCCTGAGTCTGGGAGCCTTTAAGTCGCGAGTGAATAGGTTACTTCTAGGAAATCGCTTTTCATCGTAGATCGCATCATCGCTTAAGGCTCCGTTACGCGAAATCACTTGTCTCTGTCTTTTTCTTTATGTGTAAAGAGTATGGAAAATAACCTCACTTCTGCACTATTTCGATGTTTTTCGTTGTTTTTTCATCATAATCTTTAGCACAATTATCTTTCTTAAAAAAAGTTATTGGAGCAACTGCCAGTACGTTAAAGTGTATTTTGATGTAAAATTCAATACGTTTCCGCTATTATTTACGCCAAAAATATGACCCGCGACAAGCGCTTTTGATGATATTCTGTTTTTTTTTACAGTCATCTGTGAGGTTTATACGCAATTTAATACTTGTAGGTCGCGCCCGGTCGGCCCGCGCAAACCATGTTTTCCTATTATGGCCCCTTAACAGCAGGCGTGATAGCGGTCTAGCGCTTGCCTATCTAAGATAATAAAAATGAAATATAAAAATCACTCGACTCTAGGTCCCATTTTATAAACCGCTCTCAAAGTTGTAACCTACATCCTCATAATATCATGAGATCATACCTGAATGAGATTCTGTTTCTATAAGAAAAACATCTCAAGATAGCTCTCAACGTTGTGAGCGGTTTATAAATAGATGTCTTCACTCTGATGGATGAGCTGCCTAAGATTTACATTACATAACAGTTTATATGATTTGTAGGTCCTGCCACAATCCATTCGGCAGCTTCAGTGGACTAGATGCACCATTATCCTACATCATCCGTAAACGAATTATCAACGCACCTCAGGTATTATTATGATTAAGGAAAACATTATGTTAATTAATGATTAGTGGACTCAATATTGAACCAAAGGTTCCGGGTTCGATTTCCGATATGACATACCTATGCTTGTTTAATATAATAGCAAAGCAATTAAAATTAGTTTTTAAACTATTCTATTTTGGTTGTCGAAAATAAAATCGGAATAATTTTCTCCTTTTTTCAGTGCCTCAAGAGTTTCTCTGACTTCTTTTCTGGCGGTGTCTGTTTACCCGAATCTGACAAAGCAGAGAACAACGTATATGGTAATAAAACACCACGCTTAGTAAAACATATAGTAGATTATACAACAAGTGAAAAAAGAGGGAATTTAGTTCGAGGGACTAAGTTGGATCCCGAGAGCAGCGAAGGATTCTAGAGTTGAATCCCGAGCGTAGCGAGGGATTCAAAAGTAGAATCCTGAGCGAAGCGAGGGATACAAAGGACCGAGATGAATTTTTTTTTCACGAGTTGTGTACTCTACTTTTTACCATTGACTGCGAGAAAACAAAGAGCAGTAGGTACTTAATACCTATAGTATTTATAATTACCTATCACATTTTTATTATTTAGGTAGGTAATCAGTAATATTTAAACATTAGAAAATAGTGAAACTAGAAGTTTTCCAATGACATAAAACAACCACGCTAAGAGGGAAATTACATGATCAGTTTGGCATCAGTCCATTTCATCAGTTTGTATAGACTGAATTTTTACAGACTGAAGATCGTACCAGACTGATGGAATGGACTGATGCAAGACTGAACATCTAATCTCCCTCTAATATATAGAAAAGAATCCAAAGATGAGACACTAAAAAGGACCTAATTAATTTGGCGGGATATTTTTTAGAAAAGAACCCAAAGATAAGACACTAAAAAGAGCCTAAATAAAATTGGCGGGATATTTTTATTTAATTTATTTGTATGACTTTAGCTATGGAATAGCTCCATACTTTCAGCACGTTTTATTTTTTTTCTCCATAATTCATACGATGCGTGTTTGTTCCAAATTCAAAATATTTTTATTCACTCTTAGGCTTACCGCTGACGGGCGCTATTTTGTAGCTGCGATAAGCGCGGCGTTAATCGCGGCGATATCGCTGCGATAAACGCGGCGATAATCGCGGCGACAATCACGGCGCTTTTTAGTCGCTGACGTAGGTTAACCCTAAAAGGCACCCGGTAATAATATTATAGAACAATCACTTTTATTATTGCTAAGCTCTATAAAATAAAGTTTATGATTTATTTATGTCAGTAATTATATACTTTTCACAAATGAAGCAAACAATGTATACGATTCAAATGTCTTCAGTACCCTTAGCACGAACAGCTATCGAGAAAAAAAACGCACGTAAAATTACTCGATAGACAATTCTCTATGGAAAATTTCATTTCGCTTATCGGCGATAGATGGCGTTGTACAAATTTCCAATACAAAATTTATCTATCGAATGATTATTTTTTTGATAGCTGTTCGTGCTAAGGGTACAGATCCTTTTATCGTCAAAATAGTGTGAAGAACAAAAATTCTGCATTTACTTTATATGCGCAAATTCAAGAATTAATAAAAATTTGTTCGATACCTACTGGAAGGCTTTGACCCCGAAAAAATATTGCGAGTCGCTCGAAGTGTTTGTTTTGCAGACATAAGCTAGTTTTTGTATTACATCATTTTATGACATATTAAAAAATAATATTTTTATCCATGTTCCACAAACGGTATTTTTTATGTGTTTTAACTGTTACTGTGTATGTTACTATGATGAGATTTTGATGACATGTTATAGTGTGTTTTATATTCGCAATATACTCACAAAGCCAAAGGGCTTTGATATACCACATGGTATGAAAAAAATCTTTGTAAGTACTGAAAACTTTATGACATCACAGTTTCTACCCCCGCCATTTTCACGCTTTTCATCTTATATATTTGTGATCGGGGCATCGTATTGAATGCATCGATACCACATTTTCGTATTTTCGTGATGACTTGTGCGAAAAATAACCTCAAACCCTATAATTACCGATCGGCTAACAGTACAATAGAATATTTTATTCATGTTTTTCGAACGTTATAGTTATCTTTTTTACTATAAGTTCTATACTATAAGGAAGGAACGGTATGTTTTTACATTTTTCATTATAAGTCGAACACTATGCGGCCTAAAAAAAGAGAAATGTTTGAAAATGTGCTAACAACACTCTTTCATTATGTTATGATACCCACATGCCCTACTAGTAGCCTTACTTCAAATTTTTAAGACCCCTTTTCAATTCCTGCTGTAAAAAAAACATCCTTATTTGCAAAATATTTGGGCAAACGTCATCTTAAACTATTCCAAATTTCAAGTTGATACCATTAATAGATAGTTATCGAGATATCCAGCTGTGACAGACAGACAGACAGACTGAGTCACACCATAAGGGTTCCTTTTTACCATTTTGCTACGGAACCCTTATAAAGAACCCATAGAATGCTTATGGTTTTTCTTTTTTTGTGTAAAAACTCGCAATAGGAAATAATACGTAAAACTTTTCGCAGATGGCGCCATTGTACTCTGTGGTAAACAAAAATGGTTTTGATTGGCTAAAATACGTCAGAAATTACATTTTACATCTGAAACATCAAATTTAACGAATTTAGGACAGTCGCATGTGGCGCCATTACTTCCTCAGTATTATCCCCTATTCCATGCCCAAAATCATCTTACTTAAAAAACTGAATCTTGCGATTCTTTTACGCAAAACAGAAGTAGGTAGGTAGGCATTGTTATGGAAAACATATTTAAACGGCGACTGCTTTGATTTTCATTATTTATAAATAAATAAAATTTACTAGATGTTTGTTCTTAGACAATCCGACAGTGCTTTCAATACGATTTTATTAGCGACTAGTCAAATTCTTTAGCTAACTTGATGTTTCTTTTGTTACGTTTACGTTAAGTTTTCCATAATAATATAGGTAAATTATAAACTTATGATAATCCTAGAACAATAATTGCCTATAACCGACCTTAGGTTCGTAGTGTGTTCCTACCTTTTTTGGAACAGGATTAAAAACTATATAAATTGGTAAGCATATCATGTAATAATAATTCTCTTACTTTTTATTGCAAACTCTACCATTACAAAAATAATTATGTCAGCCAGCGAAAAAAATTGTGGTGTCTTTTAGGGTTAAAGCCGCTTGTCACTCTTGTCAGTGTCATTTCGTGGGCGATTAGTCGCCGAGCTATGTGTGAGCTACTTTTTGTAGCTCGTGGGCGTTTACGTATTGAACTCCATATGTTCTATTCTGGGCTACAAAAAATCGCTCGGCGATTAAGCGCCCGTGAGCGTTGGCGCTTATCGTTGAATTAAATGCACTTTTTTGAGTGGCGATGGTAAAAAATTAGTTAACCAGATTTCTTTTTATAACTCTCAATTTTGTTTTTTGTACTTGCAGCTAATGACGTCTCCAATTTGAAGAAACTATGCTCCGGTGGCAATAGCCCTCTGAAATGCCTCGAGGAAGATCGTGCTGATGTAGCATTTGTCTCAAGTAAGTAACTAACTAATTAAGAATTAGTACACAATGATAAACAGAGAAAAAAAATGAGCCTTCTGCCAAATATTTTTTGTTAAGTTGCAGAGTTGGCCCCATAGTAAAAGTTGTTCATATTCATGAGCACAATCACCACCTAAGAGGTTTTGCGTTTATTCATTAACACGTTGTATAATATAGGTAAGTATATTATTATTTTATAATAAGTTGTCAGATTTGGCAGAAACAGAATCAGACAGATTCCATAGAACCAAAGAGACTTTAGCCAAATATATCGTCTACCTACTCCATAAGACGAGCTCCCCAGGTTGTTTTACTTGCAAACAAAGTATAATTTTCATTCCTACTGAATAATCATTTTTGGTGGGTCCAAGTGGACAAAATATCCACATGAATCTCCCACGGGAGTCTAGCAGGGGATCCTAGTGGACGGAGGATGAATTTCATGCCTCGTTGGATGCTGATGATTTAGATTCGACCTTTTAAACAATTTATTCTTACTTCCCAGGTACAGACTTGCCCGGCTTCGACTCATCAAAATACGAACTCCTCTGCCTCAATAGAGAAACCGGTGGTCGAGACTCCTTGGACAACTACGCCACTTGCAACGTCGCCATGGCTCCTTCAAGGACCTGGCTATCAGCCAAGGACTTCCTAGCCGACGTCTCTATCGCCCACACTCCCTTGAGCCTGGCAGAACTATTGGAAGAGACCCCAGACCTTTTCAACATTTATGGAGAGTTCTTGAAGAATAACAACGTAATCTTTAATGTGAGTACCATCAGTTTAACACAAAACATCTTTTTGAACTTAACACCGTACACGTTAAGGTTGAAAATCAGATCCCCGATCTTTGAGGTTGAATATTAGACTCCCGATAATACCAAATTGTTTATTAGTTAAATGCCTAGCTCTTCAACGTTATAAGATCCGCCGTCATAGATTTACCGCCTCTGAGGTTTAGATAGTGGTTCGCCCATCCGTGTAAGACCCGGGGGTCCCGGGTTCGATTCCCAGGAGTGAAGTAGGTACATTTATTTCAAGTCCACCTGGCTAGCTACCACTATCTTACCTAAGTCTGACGCCATAACAACAATTAAAACTTGTTGTGTTCCGGCAGTTAGAGGTAAGATAGCCAGTTCCTCAGTGGTGAGGATTCACTTAACATCAGGTGAGGTTAAAAACCCCGGTAATTTTCATCTAGTATAAAAAAAAAACAGATGAGGTGAAGGCAAACCACTATCTCATTGTACATAAAAATCCATAGAAATAGATTCAACAGCCTTGTCAAACAAAGAAATATTAAATAGGTAATTAATTTTTCAACACACTTGCTCGTAAAGTGAGCCTTATTACATCGCTTTTAGGGCCATAAACCAAGCTATAACAAACGCGTGCAATAATATATAAAACACTAGTTCGTAATAGAATTAACCCTACAAAGTTAAATTAGTACCTTACTGCAAGTTCTATGCGAGTAAACAGAGCATTCCTAATTTAGCCGGGTAATACAGTTATTTTTTATTGACAACAAAGAGGTTTTATGCTGCTGAAAATTCATATACATTTTTGGAATAAATAAATGTGTAAGTCCTTAATTAAGTCAAATAAATATATAATTATTATCATATTATTCATAATTCACAATATTTCGTTATAAAATATTAAAATATTTGCATTTTGTCACTTAAAATTATAATTTTGATGTATTAGTAGTAGGCTGTATGCTCCTCACCCCTTTGATTGCAAAATATTCTTGCATTAGGCGTGTGAAAAAAAAAACAAAAAAAAACATGCGCGCCTTTTCCCATAACTATCATATTTTGTTTTTGCCAGATTTGTTGCTGTGTGATAAATTACTTTATTTTTTCCTCGCAAATGTGTTGAAAAACGTCGTATGAAACTCGTGAGCTCTTGCTTATTGCACACTCGGCTGAGTTACGCCCTCGCCTGCGGCTCGGGCTGCAACCCACAGCCTTGTGTGCAATGAGCAACCTAAGCTAACTTGTCTCATAATGTACTATTATGATCAGTCACCAATCTAATGACAGGTCAAAAATTATACTGATATTTTCATAATTAAACTTGTCTATGCTTTAAAATGCATGTACAGTACAATATTGTAATTTTATTTTACTGCATTTTTTTACAGAATGAAGCAACATACTTGAAGACTACTGAGAAATTAGACTATGAAGAATTCAAAATGATCCGTGACACCATGCGATCCTGTGATATTGAATAATTGATTTTAATAGCATTCCATAAAAGTTATTTATCATTTTTAATTGTTTAAACATTGAAAAGGAAAGTCTGATATTTTATTATGATCTTTATTATCACTTAAAAAGAAGAATGATGAAAATAAATAATATCAATAACAATTTGTTTTGTTTAACAATTTATAACGCAGCTAAGATCAGTGTTATGACTGTAGAGGTTGCTAGCATTGCATATCCAGTTGAGTAAACTTCCTTGAGTGTTAGGCCTTTAGCTGTATCCCAGTACAGATGTCGGATGCCATTTGCAAAATGGTATCCGAACGGGGAAGCGAGCACTGCCTTGGCCAAGAAAATTGTTGCAGGTGATAAATTGAGACTCTCTATCATGGTAACGTAGTGAGCAACATCGTTGGGCAGCATCAAAGCTCCAATACCTAATGCGCTGACATAAGTTGTCAAGATCATACCTAAAATAAGAGAGAGAGAAAACATTTAATATCATCCAATCTTTTATGTTATCATTGTAATCAATTGACAGTTATTTCTTGTCTTATTTGATCGTCTAATTTGGAAAACAATCATTTATTATAAAATACAAGATACTTTTTACCACACATACCTTTAAGTTATTAAGTAATTAATAGATAATCACCTCTTTAGCTATGATAATAATTATTATCAAACAATTTGATTTAACTAACATAGAGACAAATATTTTTATTTTATTTAATTTTAGTTAAAATAAAAAATGAAAAAAGTGGAAACAGTCATAAAATTTTATATAATTAGGTACCTATATAGTTATTTAACCTTCTTTCATAGTCTTGCTTTCCTAATTCAATCTATTAATAGAGAGTGACAACACCAACATCTAAAGCATTGGATAAAACTGTTACAGGATGGAGAGAATGTTCTTAAAATTCACATGTCATAAGAAACATCAAGCATATGTATAGTTTCTCATGAAAAATCATTATTTGTGGTTAGACTTACAGACGAAGGGATGAAGACTAGACTTTGGCTTTTTAAATAAATAAAACTTTGGCTTTGTTTATCACAAACTTACCTGCGGCTCGGTGTGTAATGGACAATGTACTAGTCAGCTGCATAGAGTAAATGGTAAGATGTGGTGACATTGGTCTCTTCAACTTGGCATTTCTGATATCATAATGTTCTTCTTGTGGCTCTTCAAACTTTTTTATTGTAATCTTTGGAACACCAGATGCGGCCTGTGCATAATTGATTTTGGCCAACACACTAGGAAACCTATTGAAAGTTGACAGTATAGATTTGCTGCCCAATCTGAAATAAAACATATCGTCAATAGTGGATTTATGTTAAGGTATTGTTTAAAAACAAGTCATAAGTATTACATAATGTTTGCCAACTAACCTGCTACAGCTGTAGAAAGCCATTTTTGAACACTTCTTGATATCAATACGTCGGCGTCGTCGTAGTCTTCTGCAACATACACATAATTATGGGAAAATTAAACACTGTTTGGTTTTTATTTTATCAATAAAAAAGGAAACAAGTTAATTACCACTGAGTCTGACTGACTGACGGACTTTTTCACTTTTTTGTGACAGTGACACTGACAGAACAATAAACAAGTACAAGTACAAGTACAAGTTGTAGTAGTGGCACAGAATATATAGTACTGTAGTGGTTGTATTGTAATTCGTCCTTTTGGACAGGCGAAGGTCAAAGCCATACAGCCAGTTCTTGAGTGTTGGTTTCTTAATCATGTTTAAAATAAAGGCAAAGCCAAATCTTGAGTCTTGATGAACAAATTGACAAACAAACAAAGTGCTATATACATTTTTTTAAGTACCATACCTATAGATCTACCTACCTACTCTGCTACTCTGAATAAAAAGAACATAGGTACCAATAATTCGTAAATATTATAATTAGTACCATACCTATCTACCTACCTACTCTGCTAATCTGAATAAAAAATAGCGTTCAACTAGTTTCGGACATAGGTTTTTCCGTAGACGGGTTTTTCGGACCTAGTACCGTAAAATGGGGTGAATAGGGTTTCAGGGGGGAATAGAGTGACAGTCGAGTATTTAGTTCAACAGACTATATAAATGTGCCTATTTTGATGAATGTGATATAGCAATACTGTTTTAAAAGCCAAAGAAATGATTGTTTTTGTACTGGCAATTACAATGTGTTCTCACCATAGACTAAATTAAGAAAAAAGCCATTTGAAATACGACGTTGCAACCGTGCGTTTTTTGGTCTCACGAAACTTTACTTATTCTTGATAAGTTAATACATTTCCAGTGTTTTTGTAAGTTTTTGCTGTCGCTAGTTTTGAAAGGAATCCCATAAAACCAAAAGTTACTTGAAAATTATCTGTTTTAATCGTCTAATCAGAAAATTAGTTGCAGGCTTAATTTTTAACAGTTTTCGGGGTTATTAGGGTGACCTGAGGGGTCAATAGAATATGACATGGGGGTGTATAGAGTCACAACTGGGGACAATAGACTCACTAAAGAGGTGAATAGAGTCAGCAAAGGGGTGAATTTTTAGGGCTGTCAAATAATTGTTTTGTTGGCTGATTTTTTTTTATTTAATATAACTACCTCATGTTTTTTTTGTCTTTAGTATTTGCGTCTTAGTTTATAAGAATGCGATTTCACTCATCATACCTACCTAGATTTTTATATCTTTATTTGCAGCTAAAAAGTACAAGATGCCGAAACCGGGTGCAAAGACATATAGAAAGTACGATGATACCGTTATACAGCAAGCGCTTCGAGATTTACAAAGAATAATAAATAAACAATGAACAAATAAATCTAGGATTTTAATCATTTAGAATAAGTCTTAAGTTAAAATACAATACTTTGTTTTGTTACTCCTTTTATTGATGTCGGTTAAAATGTTAAAATTTTAGTGTCAACCCTGACAAAAAACTCGATTGCCCCCAGTTTCGATTCTATTGACCCCAACCCGGGGTTAATCGGGTTTAGCAGCATTTTTGGGATTTTTTAGGCGATTTTGGCGACATGCGGATGTGGAGACAGTGCAGAGGAGCGTTCATCAAGAAAAAATAAAATATTAGCACCAAATAGCACTCAGATTTGTTCAGTAGCGCGGGTTTAATTTATGAACCTCTGCAAAACAGGCTTGAACATGAAAAGGCGGCAAAATTACTTTTTCTTAAATAAAACGTGCCAACTTTTAATTTTAAAAATAAAATAAAAATAGCTATAATAGACTGTATAACACAGTTGCGACAAACAAAAGAGCGAAAATCAATATAGCGACAGATCGATATTTTGACACATGTTGTAGCAACAGTACGTAGCTGCGACGAACGTTACTGCGACAAACGTTAGTGCGACAGCACGTTTCGGAGACGCAATCTTGTTAAATAAAACGATATTCCGATACATGGTTTTTTTATTTTATTTTAGCTTTTTTTAGTTAAGTAGTTTTATTTTAATGATATGATTATAAAGACAGCACTTGATGTAACGTTGTAGAAAATCAAATCGAATACCTAGGTACAGGCTCTTTTATTTCTTACTGTTAAATTTTAAAATACTTTTATTAGTGTTTTTTTTATATATTTTTCTTTTATCTCGATGGTGGGTGACCATTGATATAAAGGATTAAAAAAAACAACACAAATAAAATAAAATGCTTAAAATACTTACCTAACTATTATACTTATTATACTTACTAAAATAACTAAAATAAAATAAAAAACATTCAAGTTTGAGTCTCCAAAACGTGCAATCGCAGTAACGTTCGTCGCAGCTACGCACTGTCGTCAACAACGTGTGTCGAAATATCGTTCTGTCACTATAGTGATTGTCGCTCTTTTGTTTGTCGCAACTTCTTTATACAGTCGTACTTACATTTCATATTTTTATTTGATAAAACCTAATCAGTTTACATTTACATAGCAGTGGGGCCCCATTTTTTTATTTTCCCTAGGGTCCTTGGTTACCTAGCTACGCCACTGATAATGAAATCATTTTACAATAAGTTTACGCCGAGACTTCCCGTAAGTAATCAAAGATACTTGTGGTGAGAATGACTCGTAACTTTCCAATTGGATTTTAATTACTATAATGTTTAAATACTCAATAAAATATTAAAGAATT
The DNA here is from genome assembly GCA_950108535.1 of Agriphila straminella. Taxonomy (NCBI): domain Eukaryota; kingdom Metazoa; phylum Arthropoda; class Insecta; order Lepidoptera; family Crambidae; genus Agriphila; species Agriphila straminella. Next base: position 3,971,249 of record OX467312.1, read on the forward strand.
ATTAATGTTTATGCTTTTCTGTCTCCTTAATGAAGCTTTTCTTAAAAACATGAGATCGCAAGATCGCAACCGCATCCGTGGATGTGAGTCTATAAAACTCCGCATCCGTGGATATCATACGCAACATCCCGGGGTAGCCCCCGGGATGTTGCGGATGCAGATTTTGTAGACTTGTATTATAATTTATCTATCTATTCTGTGTCCCTGGTTAAAGCTGCCGATAAACGTTCAAACTGTTTGGGGAGTGTTCCTTGACCTTAAGGGGATTTTTCTTTAAATTTAGGAGTTTTTTTATTCCAGATACTTATATTCATGTACAGCTTGACCATAAAGAGTTGACAAAAATTGAGGGCGCCACTTTCTATGTAAACACGTCAAAATCAGGAATAATTTGGCAACATTGACTATATTTTGTACTGAAAAATTTTAGTTCCATTTTATTAAATTTCATCTCTTTATGGCCAAGCTGTAATCTCTGGATCTTATTTCCATGCGGTAAATAATCTTAGTTGTGAAATAAATTGCAGCATAAAGACCTTTTCACAAATACTGTTCCTCATTTTTGTTTTGTTGATCCTTGCAGTCGGTGAAAATATCCTAAGGTCAAGAAACACTACAAGTAAACACGTGTTTGAACTTTTAGGGGGGCTCATAAAATGTATACTGTTGTGGGAAGGTGATCGATAACTTAGCGATTAATCTGCCGGAATGCACTCAATGACAGTGACATGACACTTTGAAATTGAGAAAAATAGTATCAATGAACAATGAATGAATAGAAAAAAAATTCTGTTAAATGCAAAGTATTCGTAGAATACTTAGTGTAAACTTCTAATGTATCGTTTTTTACTACTGTCGGTAGTGGCGTGTAATTTGAGGGCTGAACTCAGCACCGCAACCAAAGCTATGGCTATGAAAGCAGCCGATTTCGAAGTTTACGGCAGAGTGCAAGGAGTTTTCTTCAGAAAGGTATTAGTCAGTTCGCTTTATATATTTCTAGCGACGTCTGCGTGGTCAGTTATTTCACTATCCCTCGGTAACAGTAGGTACTACTTTTTATCGGAAAGCTGAAGGAAGTGGATCTAAAGTAGTTAACGATAAGTCAACTCAGCAGGTATTGTAAGCGCACAGGTAGGTTCGAGGGTCCGACGCCGGTGGGGTAAATGATAAGAAATGGGTCAAATGGTCCCAACCAAGGTGACTGATCACCCGCCCGGCTTCGCCGGCGTCCCCCCTTATAAATAATAATAATAATACTTTTTTTGGAAAGAAAGGTACCCTATGTCCTTCTCTGTAACCCCTGACAAAGTGAGTAGTTAGTAGTAGTGAGTTGAGTAGTTAAGACGTGAAAGCATAACAAACAAACAAACGGACTTTGTTCTTCTGTATGTTTAGTTCTGTACTATAGACTAATAGTGTATTCTGGCTGGCGATCAGCAAGAGCTAGTAATGATATACCTATTCTATACCTATCAATGATATACCTATTCATTCTATTACAAAAAGATGTTGCCAAATGCATTTTCTGACCTTATAATTAGCCATTACATTGTATACTTTGAACTACCTTTTTTTGGTGTGCACTGGCATGCTACTTCAGTTTGACTGAAGCTAATTTGGGTAAGCTAATTAGCTGAGCTAAGCTAATTTGGATCAAGATAAATAAATTACCCAATTCCACACTACATTTAGGATATATTTTAATTTTAGATCAAAGAGTGTTCAAAGTATGAATTTGTAAGAACATAATTGTCATATACTGATATTTCATTAGGTTTCGGGCTATAATGTTTTGTTAGAATAGTAACTATTTCGGTAAATGTCACATCACTATTATTTCTTGGTGTAATTAATTCCACTAAAGTTTCATATACGCGCCAACCACACACGGTCACAAAATTAGCATGTTTTGCTTGTTCAGATGTAATGTCATTTGCCTCAAAGCAAAATTTGAGTCTATCAAGATAAATGTTCCAATTGTCTGCTTAAAAGGGTTAAATTCCTCAAACTTCACCAATTTAACGTCTTTTATGATATTTCACAACATTTTTTCACCTATCGCCACTATTGTAGTTGAGAAAACTAATCAAAACAGTAATTAGAATCACATCGACGGTTGAAAGGCTAATTGATCCAAACGACATTTTGTGAAACTTGCAGGGGGAAGGATTAAAGTTTTATTATTTGGAAAAAAATCATAAAAAAACAACTATTGAATAGACTTTTATTTATTTAAACAGTATATCCCTAATTCAATAGGGAAGTTTTCTAAGCTATGACTGATGATAATTGTGTATTATTTTAGAAAATTTATGTTGGTTGGCCCAAAATGCATCAATTTTAGTTATTTTTAGAGAAAGGCAAAATGGTTCAAACGCTTATCGTAAATAAAATAGCTGAAAGTAAACTGGCTCAAGCATTGACTTCGAATAAAAAAAAAAAATTACCAGAGAAAATGAATTTAGCGCCAAGTCAACTGACGGTTGAATATACACAATGAGTCAAAGCAACATGATGGTGTTGCACCCGAGTGAAGTTGTTTGATGCAGATGCTCATTAGAAAGACTGCAGGATGAAACAAAATGAACCCTTACTAGGTTTATAGTAGATATTGATACAAAAGTCATCATTATTCAGCAACATCCATAAGATAATTTTGAGGCTGTTTTGCTACTTTATACAATTTTAGATGGTGTCTTGTATATTTTTTTTAATTCTTTAATGTAGTTAACAGTTTTTTAATGTAGTTGAATGTAAAATGGGTCAAACGACATAGCTTTTCGTTTTGGTGTAATCCAAAATATGCCAAACGACAAAACCACAACCATGGCGAAAAAGCCAAATGCCTTAATCGACACACGTTATAAAAGTTCGAAAAATCGAAACCGCTTAAGTTGCCCTGTCCTCAAATCGGTCTAATTTTAAGATAAGATAAGATAATGCTTTATTTTCAACACCACAGTAACATATAACAAAGAAATAACAATAAAACATAGTGTCAAAACATGGCGGTCTTATCGCTAAGAGCGATCTCTTCCAGACAACCTACGGTATGGTGAGATTGACAGAAGAGGAATACAGGCAATTTTGTGTCGTAATAGATCAATGAGCTTAGAAATGAGGCCTGTTTTGCTGTGGGTGCTAAGCGCCAAAAAAGTAGTCAGAAAAATTTAAAACCTAGCTCAAACGACGGAGAAAAATTTGCTGATTCCGAATATGTATACAGAGTGGAGAGGACAATGCGACGATAAATTAAATCTCGTATATCTAGTATCGCTCCCAGTCTGCCTGTAAAATATCTATTAAAAATACCCAGTAGTTTAGTCACAAGATTTTTTTTTCGTTTTTAACATTTTCTACATGCTGTATCTATTAAGCTATTGCCGAAAACCCCTCCATCAGTATAAATTAACACAACGTTGCCAAATTGTACCTTATGCTGAAGACGTAAGAGTCATTTTTAAATGACACGCTTAAGCGTGTCATCTAAAAATGTGCGAATGAGACAAAATCTACCTACTTCGAACAAACAATAAAGTTGACAACGTTTCAAAATCTTTTACATGTGTGAAAATGTGTATTTATTATTATTGAATTACTTACGAAAGCAGGAGATACGTATTTTTCCTTTTCCAAAATTTTATTTTGATGAAATGTCCAAACAAACACTTTTTTACGTGCCAAAGTCCTACACCTTGTAATGTCCAATAAATGCACTTCATCAAACCAACCTGTATTTTATTATACAGATTCAAACGTTAACAATATCGATTTTAATTTCGCAATTCAAAAAATTGTTTCGCTGAAAACTTCGGTAGGTAGTATCATGAAGTCCACTTAGGGACTGTTACATTACGACTGTCTGCCATTACGAATTCTTCAGAAACCTTGATATTACTTTCGAATAAAGTTAAAATTAACTAAAATACTACAATTCAAATTATTCTGGCATTTTTTGCGGGGGGGGGGGGGAAAGTGCACACAAGTGCAGTTCCTCACATTCACATACAAAAACAACACTGTAATGACATAGATATAGTATATTAAAAGGGGTAGATGCGCTACCGAGCGACCGGGTGTAAGGGATAGATATATTATGACGTCAAAATATGGGGTTGCCATGATCAGAAAAAGTACCCTTAACGGTGTAGCATCCGTTAATGTGCAGATTACTAGTTAAAGCACGGAAATCGTCTACTTTAAGAAAAAAATCGGTACTATTATGTATTCTGTGCTTTAAGAGGATTGTCAACCACGTGGTCTCCATACAAACGGCGATAACGTTTCCCACCCTCTAAACCTTAACCTACAGCAATGAATTTTTGGTATGTTTTTGAAATGCCTAAAAACTAGGGCTGTACGTTTTGATTTTTAAAACATTCATTGTAGATTTGAAAATATTGGCACTTCTGTGTTTTGTATGAAATCACTAAAATGCAAATATTTCGAAATCTATTATAAATATTTAAAAAATCAAAACGTACAGCCGTATACATAGAATAGAAATGGAAATAAACTTTATTCGCAGTAATTGTGGTACAGCAGAGATATTAATAAAATGTTTAGACAATTCGCCATTTCCAGCATGCAAAAACTCAGTATAATTATAAATGGTATTAAGAAATATAAAAACACGTCTTCCCTGCTAAAATCGAACTAAAGTTAAATAACAATCGTCATTGCAGTCGGGACGGGAGTACACACAACTGCCCTGCTAAAAAAAGAGAGATAGAGTAAACTAGCTGGGGTTCGCTCAGGTAGTTGATATGAGATTGTGTGGTTAATGGAATAAAAAGATAAACTTTAAATTAAAACAGGTAAAGTCTTTATTAAACGTTGGAATACAGAACTTTTTTTATTAACGTTAGTTTTTCTGTTTTTCGGAAACAATTTTTTTCAAAATGTTTTGAACAAATTCGTGTGTGGCACCCAATTCTTTTTTCCATTTGCTTCTATCCATTTTTCACGAGTTTTATCTTTCGTCGGAAATCTGGAAAAATGAAATCGCTTGAAATTCCCTGAAATATGGGGTAATTTTTGGGGAAAATTTTCTATATAGTAGGCATCCGGAAATCGAATTATAAACCTACTGATTTAGTAGACGTCAAAGCTAAGCTGACTTCTACTATTACGTAGATGTACGCAATTTTACCGGTTTGTATGTCAAATTTTTACGAGGTTATTTTTAGAAATAATTTTTAGATTTTTCCTATTTATCAGGTATTTCATGATATAACTAATGATTTAGCTCAGAAACTTGGTTCCTGTGAGATTTGAGAAAGAAATACGCGATCAAAATATAGAAAACAGTGTACTTACGCATGAAATGTAACACCCGCTTATTTTCTTTGATTGTTGCTTTTGCAGCCAACTATCGAACACCCTACCATTTTGTATGCTAGACACAAACACAACACATACGATTTATAATAAATTTTGGGTATCAATTAGGTAGTAATCCACAAAACCTTTAATTTCTTTGGCACTCTTGATATAACCCCACTTGTTTGTTTGACCTAGTTGAACTGTACCAATAACCCGACCATGAAATAAAGTCCGGTCGGTGATAGAGAAAAAACATGACACTCTTTTCTATTTCCTCCTATAGGAATCTCAATAAGACGATCTCGCTCTATCAAAGCATGTCAGACCCTTGTGTAATGACGACACTCACACATAAAAAATAAAACAAAACAGCAAAAATTTGTGTACGGATGACTCACACATCAAAATATGACACGTTTTTGACATAAAGGGCTGGGCTCAACTGTTGATGCAGCAATATCGATAAATTTCGAAAAAGGAATAAAGGCCAAACATGAACAAACTCAAACATTTTACTACTATTTGTATTAATCTTTATTATTATACATTACTATATTATCTTGTAAAGTAGGTGTACATATCAATAATTTTAATATGAAAAGACAATCAGAATTAATATTAAATAACAAGTTACCTACTAACGCCATCAGCTAACCACCTGACATTAAATTATAATCGCTGTATGAGTTTTTTTGATTTATGGTTTTTGTGTCTTAATAGGTACAAATATACCTATTTTTTGTCTTTTTGTGAATTTCTTCATGTAGAGCAAAAATATAAGGTATCAAATGATGTGATGATACTTAAACAGGTGATAGTGTTGCTTAAACTGACTTAGGTCGGTATTACAGAACGAGACTCAAGCCTTGATATCTACTTAAAACTAGTTTTGAGTCGAGTTTTAATTTTAGAACGGTGCTTGAGCAGAGCTTTAACAAACTAAACTCAAACTCAGATCACGCTAATTTTAACAGTGTTTGAGTACTCGACTCTCTCTATTTAAGTAGAGATCAGCTGAGTCTCGACTCAAGCTTTGTTTTGGAATCAACATGGTGCTTGAGGCTAGATTCAGTAATTAAGTAGAGATCAGGTGATTAGAGTTCAAGCAGTGCTTGAGTCTCGTCCTATAATACGGGCCTTAGACTGAACAACTTGCTCCAAGGAACCTAGGTCGAAAAACGATTTTTTACGCCTTTCCGTCAGCTGACTACTACTGACGTAGGTTAATATCGTATAAACCAGCCGCGCTAGGATGAGCGCCGTGACTATTTCTCGACATTTATCTCACGACGTCTGTCGCGCTCACATCATCATGTCATGCAAAAATATCGCAAATGAATTTGACGCAGAATCAGTGCAAAGACCAAAATTGACCAAAACTTTATCGACAAACATTATATAACGGTAACATCACTAAGTTGCCCATCGGCGAGAACTCGGATTTATCTAGCGACAGATCTGAAATTTGTACGGACGAACCATGGACTAGCAGACCCGATGTCACTGAACAAATCTGACAACTAATCAAGAATAAAATATACGAATTTAATGTTTAAATGTAAATAAATAGCAATAATACGATAAAAAAATACTTTCATGTGAAATGTAACACCGTCTTTTTGTATACTTGATGTTCCAGACCTCTTTTAACAGCAAAAAACTCATCAATTCGACATTTTAAACACAGCAGCGTTCACATGCGCGACTGGACTCGGTCTAGAAAAAAGAAATCCGGGCGCAACTGGTTTTACTAACGCGTATGCCCATTTGGGCTTGTACTTCGGCAGAGGGGAACGCTTCGTATGGCTTCTCTTTCTGGAACAGAAGCCCGTCTTCTACCTGTCTTACTATAAACAGATTTCATCCTATAACTTTATAGCTAAATCTAAAGAATATCTAGTGCCATAAATTAAAGATAAAAAAGCTTTTAAAATAAAAAATCTGTCACAATGGCATTTTATCCTTGCTACAAATTCGTAATCTGTGATTTTATCACAAATACATGCAAGGAATGATATTGTGCACAATTTTAAAACCTAAAATACCTGTAATTATTTCAAAGGACAGGATTGACAAAAATGTCTTTAAATGCAATTGACTTCGAAGTCTTTGGTGTTGTACAAGGGGTCAATTTTAGAATGGTAAGTAATACTTTTCTAATGATAAAGCAGTTCCTCACTTTCGTACAAATTTAACCGGCTTCGTGCAGTGACTTCTATGTTGTTTGGCTTCGTGCTTGTTACTGCCTTTCGATATTCTTAAATAATGAGGAGAGCATCATGTGATTTATCTCTTCATTGCGCGGTCGAATCGCTCACTGTCATGTCAATACTTCATATTTCTCGGACTGAAGAGGCCGCGCACGTCTCATGCAGCATGCTACGCACGTAGAGATTAGGCTGGAACATTGTGCATGTGTATGTGTCATAGATATAGTATATTAAAAAGGGGGTATGTGTAGCCACCCTCCATTAGGAATTCGCACGTCTCGCGTCGCTCTGCCATTCGCCACTTCGCGTGGCCGAGCCGTTAGTCTGCGTCGCATATTTCGATAATATAATAATAATAATAATTTATACAATACTAAATAATATACTAGAAAAAATACGACTCGCACCAGATCAATACTCAGACGGGAATCGAACCCGCGAGTCGTATTTTTTCTAGTATATTATTTAGTATTGTATAAAAATAGCATTGTGAATGCAAAAATCTCAAATTTAAAAATTATATAGCTATTTCATCTTAATCAATTGCCAAAATATCTGGAAAGATATTTCAATTGAATGTCGAGGTAATTCCTCACATTGGTGAAATAACGCTGGCTTGCAGCGTAAGAGTAGGATATACTAGAAGAAATTCGACGATGTTACTAGTGACTCGGTAGCTCAGCGGTCAGAGCATTGGACCGGATATCCAAAGGTCGCGGGTTCGATTCCCGTCTGAGTATTGATCTGGTGCGAGTCGTATTTTTTCTAGTATATTATTTAGTATTGTATAAAAATAGCATTGTGAATGCAAAAATCTCAAATTTAAAAATTATATAGCTATTTCATCTTAATCAATTGCCAAAATATCTGGAAAGATATTTCAATTGAATGTCGAGGTAATTCCTCACATTGGTGAAATAACGCTGGCTTGCAGCGTAAGAGTAGGATATACTAGAAGAAATTCGACGATGTTACTAGTGACTCGGTAGCTCAGCGGTCAGAGCATTGGACCGGATATCCAAAGGTCGCGGGTTCGATTCCCGTCTGAGTATTGATCTGGTGCGAGTCGTATTTTTTCTAGTATATTATTTAGTATTGTATAAAAATAGCATTGTGAATGCAAAAATCTCAAATTTAAAAATTATATAGCTATTTCATCTTAATCAATTGCCAAAATATCTGGAAAGATATTTCAATTGAATGTCGAGGTAATTCCTCACATTGGTGAAATAACGCTGGCTTGCAGCGTAAGAGTAGGATATACTAGAAGAAATTCGACGATGTTACTAGTGACTCGGTAGCTCAGCGGTCAGAGCATTGGACCGGATATCCAAAGGTCGCGGGTTCGATTCCCGTCTGAGTATTGATCTGGTGCGAGTCGTATTTTTTCTAGTATATTATTTAGTATTGTATAAAAATAGCATTGTGAATGCAAAAATCTCAAATTTAAAAATTATATAGCTATTTCATCTTAATCAATTGCCAAAATATCTGGAAAGATATTTCAATTGAATGTCGAGGTAACTCCTCACATTGGTGAAATAACGCTGGCTTGCAGCGTAAGAGTAGGATATAAGGTACTTGATACAAATAAGGCCTACCTAATTTGAAATGCTTATAATTCAATAAATATTAAAGGTTACTAACAAAAACATGGTTTATAAGCTTCTTAATCCTTTAATTGTAGGAATCTATGAAAAAAATTAACAGTTTCTAGCTACATCTAAGCAAAATAATGGAATTCCGAAGACACTGATTTTGGCTTTAATAAATCGCCTACATTTAATAAGGCCTATACAAATTCAAATTAAAAAAATACTTTTAAATTGAAGTTAAATTTGAAACAAAATTAAATAAACACAAACAATTGTCAATGGAATTAAATATTTAATAGAAAAAAGTAAGACTCCTATTATAAATTCTTAAAAAAATAGAGATCTCTCTCAGTTGCAAAAAATTGTATAGGCCATATTAAAACACCCTTTTTATTTCATTCTTTTTCTTACATAAGTTACATTTTCTCTTAGATTCCTACAATTAAAGATTGAATGAAGCGAATTAACCATGTTTTTACTAGTCAACTTTAATATTTATTGAATTAAAAGCGTTTCAAATTAGGTAGGCCTTATTTTATCATGTACCTTATTTGTGTTTAAAAACTTATAATTAATGCATCTAAAGCCAAATAGTATGAATCAAGGTCATGGATAGCTAATATAAGATGTTAAGAAACAATTAAAAAGAAAAGCATATACTAGAACAACTTAATTTTAAGCTAAAATTTACCACAAGATCACACGAAATTTATAACGCAGTGTCAATTCCCGCCAATAATGAAAGCATAAAAGTAAAATCTAATGGTGTAACGAGTCAGTCTGATTTTGGGCCTCGCCGAATAATAAGATAAGTATTGAATACCTGTGTTATTCTGATTAACGTCTAAGAACGTCTAAGATGTTACTCTGTTCAGAACCCTTTGTTCATGATGTGATGATTAATATGTTTGACTGAATGTGTTGTCTTATTGGCATTTAATGCAATGTTCGTTAGAATGATTAATAAGGACTAATGTGTTATTTCATCGGTAATACAATTAATTTAAAATAGCTTAGTGATTACAAAAGTAAAATTAATGTATGATGATTAATGTTTTATGAGTAATTATTCACTATGCATAATGCAGTCTAATGTGTTGTTTTATTAGTTACATAATTTAGAATCTTAGTGATCATAAAAGAATACGTTAAAATATAGTGAATAATAAGATTGGTTATGTTTTCTTGTCAAATCTTGCTTAGTGTTGGTTAATCGAATATTATAGTGATTAATGAGGTAAAATCTGTTGTTTCCTTGATAATACGAGTATGGCTTTATGGTTATTCAAATATATCCCTGTTAAACAATGACTTAGTGCTTTTAATTATGTAAGCCTGATCCTATAATTTAACAATTAATTAATTAATTGATAAATCGCCCACCTCTATCGAAGAATGCGTGCCAACTGGCGTGGTGAACGCGTAACGGTACGCTCGTGCACTCGGGCGGGTTTTAGGGTGTGTGTGTACGTGTCCATGAAGTATTTTTTCTATTGGATATATTTATTTAGGTTTTCTAGCACATAGGCCTTATTAAAACGTAGGCCTTATTTGTATCAAGTACCTTACTAGAAGAAATTCAACGATGTTACTAGTGACTCGGTAGCTCACCGGTCAGAGCATTGGACCGGATATCCAAAGGTCGCGGGTTCGATTCCCGTCTGAGTATTGATCTGGTGCGAGTCGTATTTTTTCTAGTATATTATTTAGTATTGTATAAAAATAGCATTGTGAATGCAAAAATCTCAAATTTAAAAATAATAATTTATGTCAACACTCCTGGGTATTTTCCTGTTACTTATTTTGTGCCTTTGTGCACAGGCCATATAATAAATTTTGTCCCTTTCGAGTAATTCAGAACTGTTTCAATTTTTCCAGGCTTTGGCCGAATCACTCGACGACCCCTTAAACCTGTTAATTATCAGCTGTGCTTTGAACATGGAAGGCAGATAGTGGATAGTCTCTTTGTATTTTCGGCTCCATGAATCTATGCGTTAAACCGACTTACCTCCTGTCCAGTAAATCCGCAGGATTTCCCTCCAGTATCACAATTCGAACGCATCAATGCTTTCTTCAATGTTGAAATGCGCTCGGTACAGAAAATAAAACAAATAAAGTCATTTGTTCCATAATATAATAAATTGATGTAATTAATACATTTATTAATTGTTTACATAGACCATGTTTTTGCCAAGTAGGTATTAAATCTTTTGGTGCCGAAGTCACATGGTCAAGACTCAAGAGCTAATGATAGTATCGAACCTAGAGAGTAGAGACACAAGTTTGAAAAGGGATCGAGTGTGAAAACCTAGCTAAGCCGGCGGATATTAGCAACGGCTCCATGGGATTTCCATAGCTGACAAGGCGATCTTATCAACGCTGTAATCTGTTACAAACAACCTTTTTCTGTTCTCGCCCTTCAGCTGTCGACCTTGACCTATATTGCCGTGATTATGGAACGGTTCTTGTTCAGTACTGATAGAAATTTAACCCAGGGCATGCAAAATCTCAACAATAAGAAATTCTAATTACTTATAGCTTTTTTAATTAAGCTTTAGATATTTTTTTTTGACCTTTGGAGGTTTTACAGCTCTTAATACAGTTAAGTAATAGGATAAAAACTAAAAGCCTATTACACACCTCTACAGGTATGTTAGATATGCTTAGCTTTGGAAAAAAAGCGCGTTAGGGTTTTAGCTAGTCCTTGGGTATTAGGTTAGTTTTGTTATTCTTTTACAAGTCATAAAGATTCTAATTATTATACATAGTATACGAGTATTAGAATCATCAATACGTCTATTGATCAAAGTGTTCTACCTACACTATGTTTAATTCTACACACAAATTGGATGGAATCGGATCGCTGACTGCGTTGTTGGTTGGATGGAAGCGAAACGAAAAGCTTCCAATGTGTTCACGGGCTCGCTCGGCTGGCTATAGGGTTGCGTTCAGAACGCTTGAGCGCCGGTTGTTTGGTTGTTTTTTAACTCGCTCTAAGGTTTGGAACGACCAAGAACTTTAAATGTCAATGTCAATACAAATTCTTCATTTTCCATTTGGAATACGAATTATTTAATCTTTTCTTTATACTAAATCAAATAAAATCCGTTTTCAATACAGTTGCTCGAAAATGTAAGTTTACGATGACAGTCGAGCGTGCGGAAAGTTGATTTTACCGCACGCCGTGCGTTTTTGTTTACGGAGTAGTACAGCGTGCGGAAAGTTGATTTTACCGCACGCCGGCGCCGTGTGTTTTTGTTTACGAACGTTTTTTTTAATTTCTACTAGCTTCCGCCCGCGACTTCATCCGCGTAGACAGTAGAAAAATATTGCAACTAGTTTAAAATGACCCCTTTAGTGTATGAAAGCTAGTACTACGGAGAGTTCAAGCTGTTTCCCTGGTACCACCCACCTGAATTTGATGAAACATAGCTTATATTTTAAGTTGGACCTCAATCTACTAAATTGTGAAAAATACATCAAATTTCGTTTAGCGGTTTTTGCGTAATTCGCGCACAAATATTTAGAATTTACAGTTTTATTATATGTATAGATTACAATTTCAGCAGTACCTATAATGTTTTCTCGCAAATGTATTGAAAAACGTGGTATGGCACACGGTTGTTAAGGTTTTTTAAAACCTCCTTACCAACCTTGTATCATAAACTACTATTTTTGAGGATCTACCATGATTATTTTAAAAATTAGACATAAAAACATCAAAAATACAAAATAATGTCAAATGACATTGACATTTTTTCTATAGACAAACGTCAGAGCGTTTTACAACCATCATTTTTGATGGTTGTTTGGTTGCAACGCTCTGACGTTTGGAACGACACGGTTGTGTCAACCGAACGTCACGCTCAAATGTTTGGAACGCCGTTAGAGCGTTCGGTTGTGGTTAGGTTGCACGCGGAGTGTAGGTTTGGAACGCGCCTTAGCGGCGGCGAACAGAAGCGACGACGAGCGAACTCTCTTTATTTCACGTTCAACTTGCTCACTGTACAGCGGTTAATTATTCGCGACACACCACGAAATGTAATGAATTCGCGCGAGATGCTTCGTCGTTCTCCGCTTGGCATGACGTGACTATAGGCCGTCACTCCCATCTGACACTCCATGGGATTTCCATAGCTAACAAGTTGATCTAATCAACAACGCTGCAATCTGTTACAACCTTTCTGTCCCCTTGAGCTGTCGACCTCAACCTTGGTCTATGTTGGCGCGCCTATTTCGGTTATAAGTTCTAATTTACTACAAATAACCATGCAGCACCTAGCATGACCACCAAAATTCGATATAATAAAGCGATTTATCACGTTTAACTGTTAAACAATGGATTTTGACAGTTTGTTGATAAAACGCGATATACATAGATGTTTCGATGGTTATGTTAGGGGGGCAGAATATAATCGATAACCAAAACCTGAACTTTTTCGATGACGTTAACTGTAGTATCATAAGGCTGAAACTTTAACCAATTTCCAGATGCTTCATTTTAAATTTTGTATCTATAATAGATATGAATGAGCAAAATTTCGATTAAGTATGACTGAAATGAACAATTGGGGATTGAAATTGGGGGTTGACATCTGGCACTTGCCACAGATGCCACACTTTACATCATCATACACGGGTTTCTCTTTTCGTAATAAGTACATAAAAGAAAAATTAAAAGCAAATGTCTTTGAAACTAGTTTACGTTTATTTAACTAAGAAGAGTCCAAAGTCTTCTGGTGTAAAGAACTAGAAAAGCAAGTTTATTTTTCAAAGTCTTTATAAAACTCAATGAAAGCTCGCCTGCTGAAGCTGATAAAGATCGCATTGTGGCACAATATCGGTTTTTGTTGGAGCAACCTGTTAACTTTCATTTTATTAAAGCAAGGGAAATTGAATATCTTGTTTATGAAAACGAATGATGACTGCTTATTTTTTTTTTTTTATTTATTTTTTTTTTTTTTTTCTGCGGGTCTACCGGCTAAAAACAATGAAGTTAATGTCAACTGCAAGCATGTGACACATTGCTACTTCGTTTTGGCACAAATAAAAACTTACCAAAGAAAAGAAGCAATGTATGACACACCCACAGTTAACATTAACTTCATTATTTTTATTTATTTTTATTTATCTTTATTTGGAAAACAAACAGTCATTCATAAACATTAACTAATTAACAAGATTATTCTTACAGACTAATAGTTTCACTATTTGCCAAAAATCAAGTAAGATTTGAAACATTGTACAAATGTAATGCCAATTCGTCGAATAAAAATTTATGTAAATAATTTAGAATTTAAACAAATTCAGTGCAAAATATTTCAACACGCGCGTAAATTACGCGTTCTTACATAATATAGATACTAAAATTATAAAGAGGATTTTTCTAAATATATATATATACTTTTTTTTTTTTTTTTTTTTTTTTTTTTTTTCGAAATGGATAAACACCACACCAACACCAAACATTACTTAATCATACGCAAAATATGCACATACATAAAAAAAAGGAAAAAGCAAAAACCCAATCCCGTAGGCGTACCTAGATACTAGGCGCCACTAGTTCCCACAAATTATGTTTAAGACTAAGTCCTAAACCTACTTTTTAACTTAGGAACAGAACAATGAAATACATCTACATCAGATAACTTTTCGTTTTCATTATATAATTTACATGCACGCTTGATAAATGTATTACTTGCATAACACGTTTTACTACCAGAAATATAAAACAAATTCTTATGGCGACATTGTCGTTCACGTCTGCAAGGCACTCGTATGTTAATAATTCCAAGCAGTGAAGGAGCGTCAAGGTAGTTATTTAAAATTTTAAAAAGAAGAAGTGCATCTACACAATCCCTACGGATGTTCAGAGGTTGGAGGTGATGGCGTTTTGCTGATTGTTCGTAGTCATCATATACGTTACCTATTCTGTATTCAAGTGATTTCAAGAACTTCCTCTGTATTTTCTCTATTCTTTCTATATGACATCTGTGATAAGGTTTCCATACGGAACAAGCAAATTCCAGTCGACTCCGAACAAAGCTATTATATAATATTTTATATACTAATGGATTTTTAAAAGCTTTACTTACACGTAAAATAAAACCTAGTTGACGATATGATTTATCTAAAATGCAATCAATATGTGGTATAAATGAGAGCTTAGTATCCATTAACACTCCTAAATCCCGTATTTGATTAACTCTTTTTATTTCAGTATTATTAAATGTGTATTTGCATAATATAGGATTCTTTTTTCTATAAAAACTCATCACATTACACTTCTCTAGATTTAAAAATAATTTATTTTCAATACAAAATTGTTCAAATCTTAACAGATCTTGCTGTAGTAAATCGCAATCTGTTCTGTTACGTATAATTCTATAAATTTTGGTATCGTCAGCATACATTAATGAACTTGAATGGAGAAATATTTTAGACAAATCATTTATATAAAGAGAGAATAATAATGGGCCCAAAAGCGAGCCTTGAGGTACCCCAGAACTGATTGTTTTGAAATCAGATGAATAACCAGCAAGAACAACTGCTTGACTTCTGTTTTCAACATACGACTTAATCCACCTGAACAAATCACCATGAATGCCTAGAGCCCAGAGCTTTTTCAGTAACGTATCGTGACAAATTTTGTCAAAAGCCTTTTCAAAATCAGCATATATTGCATCCACTTGATAACCTTTATCCATTGCTTTAAAAATGTCATCAGTAAAAATATGCTTATTGAAAAATACCGTAATATAAGTACCTAATTAATATTCACTTCTCAAGCTTACGCGCTCACTAGACATGAAATAAAACACTTTTAACGGATACTAGCGCGGTTTTATTGATAGTACTTTGGTAATTAGTTGGTATTTGGTTTGATTTTTGATTTTCCCGACGTTTCGGCACCTTTGCAGCTGCCGTGGTCACGGGGGACTGAAGCTACTTGTGAGCCTACCCTCAAGCGATGAATTTTTTAGAACGTTCAGAAATTAAAATTTATCAAATTTTTAATTAGTTTAAGTTTTGGTTTGGTTTTAATTTAATTTTATATGTTAAAAAGAGAGAATCTACTGAAACTACTACCATTTCAAAAAATTGGGAGGCCCCTCCAAGAAAGAAATGGCGAAAGAAAACTTGGAGAGGAAGGCCGACCTCCGTCTTTTATATTAATTAATTTATTTGCAAAAGGAACTAACCGTATCATTAGATCTTACAGTGTGTGTTTGGGGCTTTAGCTTGTGAATGATGGGGTCCCAAGCTGGTGGAATTTTCCAACCATCATCTCTATTGAAATTAGGATATTTATTTATTTCGATAGCCTCACGGAGCATTCTAGGAATGAATCTACGTTCTCTAGCAAGGATTTGGGGTTTGTCAAATCTAATATAATGGTTGGGCCCCTCAAAAATCAAACCAACTAATTACCAAAGTACTACCTAATTAATTTTACGATTTGCTGTGGTATTTGATTGAATTTAATTTTTTAATTGAATTTAGATTATCATACAATATAAATTTGTGTAAGTCAAATATGTGATTAAAACACGATATGTAGGTACTATTTTATCTTCTGTGTTTAATTCATTAAACCCCACGCGGCCACATGTAGCCGGACAACAACGAAATTTCAATTATGTCTCATTTTTGAAAGAATAGACGTTTGATAACTTTTTCTTCACACTTCTTTAATTTTAGGCTTCAGTAATACAAAATCACCCATTCTTATAACAGTTTGTGCAAACAACCAGCTTATATCCATGAATGAATAAACAAAAAAGCATCATGCCCACCGAATTTCCCAGGGGAGCACTTTTTAGGGACTCCAAATAACCTAATCATGTTAGAAGCCGTCAGTGAATGTTTAACCAACGTCGTTTGCTCGTATGATATCAAATAAATCTTTACTCTCTTTCAGTACACAAAGCAACAAGCAGACAAACTAGGGCTGCGGGGTTGGTGTAAAAACACTGCGCAAGGAACAGTATTGGGACACATGCAAGGGCCATCTGATAAAGTCGAGTCAATGTAAGTATACTGTCTCTTTTAGACTCCACAGAAATTTGCCAATTCAAATGGCCTTATTCGATAAGGAAGTTTTCTTAAATGCATACCAATCTATTAGATCGTAGCCATCATAATGTCAAGAAACTATAGACTATGCCGTAGCATAGCATGTAGTCTGCATAATGTTTATAAGTAAATCGTCTTTCTGTGTTATTATCATAAGTTCGAAATTATATCTACAGATAACGTTATTTATTTTTAACTACGTTATTTAGTAAGACCTATTAGTTTTCTCATAAGTGCCAACCAAGTCAATCTCTTATATCACCAGTCTGTTACATATAAGGTAAAATATTGAAATCATTAAGTTTTCGAGTTAAGTAATTAAATCTTCTATCAATTACGTTTCAAGATAGATTCTCCAAAATTTCAATAACTGAACAACAATTTCTTAAAGAAAGGCTTAGTGCTTTGGAAACTTCGACCAGTAATGTTTATGTTTGTTATAGTAGGTAAAGAGATTTTTTAATATTTCAGTTGTGGTTTACTGTAAAGCGCTCCTAAAGTGAGCCTACTTACTTTAAAATTAATGATCTCTTAAATTTTATAATAACAGACTGTTTTGATCATAAACGGCAGTGTTTTGTACCTTTTTGCGTTACTTGAGTGTAAATTATAAATAGCAATTACTATTTTATGTTTTAGCCATAAAAATAAGATTTTTGTGTTGACTGACATTTAAGGCAGCTTTCCTGTTATGAAATTTTTATACTTAACTATTATCTGCAATCGTATTTAGATGTATCTGAATTTTGTCTGCTTTAAAACATTGGTAATTAGTAATTAGTGCTACCTAGGTGTATGCAAAAAAACTGCAAATCGATGTACAGGATAGCCGTTTAGTACGCGTATACTTGAGGTCAAAACAATATTTTGGACCCGCAGTTCTTTAAAAATCTTCCCTTAGGAGTGGAGTTATGGCGTCATGTTTCTTTTTGTATGGAAAAAAAAGGTTTGATCTAAAACCTATTGAGTTTAGTATCAAATGAAAGGGCTTTATGAGGCGGTTCTATAAATATACGTTTGATGATGTGATAGAATTTTTAAGAACTGCGTGTCCAAAATATTGTTTCGACCTTATACGCGTACCAAACGTCTATTACGGCTATCCTGTACATCGATTTGCAGTATTTCTTCAAAATTGAGCTCGTATATCTTCATTTCAGGGTTCATTGGTTGAAGACCACAGGGAGTCCAAGTAGCCAAATAGACAAAGCCGAATTTAGAAACCAAAAAGATATCACTGAATATACTTTTACCGATTTCAGTATTCACAAAGACTAGATTTGAATCTCCAAGATGCGCGTGAGTGTGCTACCTCGTGATATTAAGTAAAGGAAAATCCTTTTCATGCTTTAAAAAAATAGTCCCTTTTAAGTATTTTTGAAGGAACCCTCCGAACTGATGTAATGTATTCGACAATTTAATATTATTTAGTTAAATTATACTTACTTTAAATGAAAATAATCTTTTATTCAGCACGCCACTCAACGACGACGATTTCCAATCCTATTTGCAGTATGTAATTAAAGCTATTATGTTTACACCAATTTCAAATTACATTCCTTCATATTCCAACCCTTTCATATTTAACAAGGGTATTACACCCCTCAATGTCCTTTTAATGTTTGGTAATAGACCTCATTTGTAGCAAAGTTACGTTTTATCTCGCAATTAATATTAGATAAGTGTGGTAATTAATTAACACTCCAAAAAGCTCACGTGAAATAATATAAATGGTCCCGACACGAGTGTGTTTTCTAAAATAATATTTATTCATGGCCATTAATTAAAGAGGTTAAATTTTACAAACAAAGAGTTGGTAGAAAATTTTAATTACATTCTCCTTGCCTCGCGTCCACCTTCATCCCGTAAAGGCAGAGCACAAAAGCTTATCCCCGAGACCGCACTAAAAGGCCTCTCGTAATAATTAGTCTTGTAATGAGCAAAAACTGCTCGTAGGTAAGCTCTTTGTTTACGTGTTAGAGCAATCTCGCTTGCACCGAGACGTATCATGATTTGAAATGCGATACCTTTTGGACGGCATGGCATCCAAAACCTCAGGTAATGAGAATGTTAATTTAATTATCTCGGAATTATCCTGCATTTAGCCGTGAATACGATTTAATTAAATTGTGTCACAATATCCCCAATTCCTCGTCGCCTTTAATTAAGGAAGCCCCATTATGCTGACACCCTATTTACTGAGATATTCTTAGAAGAAAAGTTTGCCTTTAAGATTATGGTCGTTAGTATGATTAAGGGCTGTTTGACAGTCATTGGATTTCTGCTCCCTTAATAGAATAAAATGTACATGTTAATAAACTGTACTAGACTCTATACTAGACGTCCTAGACGAATACTATAAACCTCGTGTAATGACCTTCGCATTTAGGAGCTCGAGGAGATTAAAGCCCAAAGCACAGCCCTAAGTACGTAACTTAGAGGCACAATTAAAAGTTACGCTTGAAATTTTCACTTGAGCTCGGAGACTCGTTGTTTTCGTATTTTTAACGACTTTGTCAAACTTTATGAAAGTTAAAGTAAGTACTAGTTAATTCAAAGTAATCCCAGTCGCAGGGATATATCCGGAGATTAGCGAATCAATTTTGTTTTGTTATTGAGCATAATCTGTTCTAATTTGTTGGAAGTTTCCGCGATATCGGTGAATACGCCATCTGTTTGCTAACAATAGATGTTGACCTTGAAGGCTTTTACGGAGGAGTTTTCGCTTGAAAGGGTAGGAAATAATTACGTTCAAGTCAGTAACCCGGGCGTGCGTTATTGATGGGCTGGTGCGGGCGGCGCCGAGGCGCGCGGTAAGTGGGTCAGGGTGGGGGATGGAGCGCGCAGCCGCCGACTCACTGCGCCCTCAGCCTTCAGCCATGGCGGACGCGCCGCCTGAGGTCCTCGAGCTGAACGTGGGCGGCGTGCATTACGCCACTACTCGCGACACCCTCCTGCGCGAGCCCGACTCGCTCCCCGCCGCCGCGCTCCGCGACCCCGACCACCCACGTGACGCTCGCGGGCGCATCTTCTTCGACCGCGACGGTGTTCTCTTCCGCTACGTGCTCGACTACCTCCGGGACGGTGGTCTCGTGCTTCCCGAATGCTTCCGGGAACACAAGCGGCTCGCCCGAGAAGCGAGACATTACCGATTAGCCGGTTTGGATAATGCAGTTCGGGAAGCAGATCCTCGACCGCCGAATCGGGAGCGCGGTTGCATTACTGTCGGATACCGAGGCAGCTTTGCGTTCGGCCGTGACGGCCTGGCCGACGTCAAGTTCCGCAAACTATCGCGTATTTTAGTTTGCGGAAAAGTTACGTTATGCAGGGATGTGTTCGGCGAAACTTTAAATGAATCGCGAGATCCCGATCACGGGCTGGCGGACAGATACACATCTCGGTTCTTCTTGAAGCACTCGTTTATAGAGCAAGCTTTCGACATGTTGCAAGAGAACGGGTTCAAACTGACGTCTAGTTGTGGCAGTGGAACGGCCGGGGGGGCGGCCGAGCTGAAGCCAGGCGTCGACTCGGAAGAAAACCGCTGGAACCACTACAACGAGTTTGTGTTCGTGCGTGAGTAGAACACTACAGAAACATGTGATACCGTATATCAGCTGAGCCGCGAGAACTGTTACCGGTGGACGGCAATAACGAGTACTTATTTATAGTTCTTCAGGTAATGAGACTATCGAAATTTTCTAATGCATCACTAGAATCATTTTTGAAATCTGTATCCTGTTTGAATCTTCCATCTTAACAGATTTTTTTATACTTTAGTAAAATAGTTTTTCAAATCAGATTACCTCATAGAAATGTCATATTAATATTTTGTTAAGTATACGAAAAAAATATTAATTAAAAAAATTAAATATTTTCAAGTCGTTCGAGCTACGTAACAAATGTTTTGCAATGTTTTGAGGTTTGAAGGTTTCCTCTATTATGTAGATATTGAGACTAACTGTAATCGTGTATCAAATAGTGTTAAATGTATAAATATATATATATATAAAAAAACAAAACATTAAAGACATAACTAGCAGTAGCGAATTAATCTACTCTACTCCATAATAGAATTAATTTCTGTATTTACTGTTACAATAACTTTTTCTAATCTAAATTATTTTGTATTGACTTTATAGTAATTAAACGTACCTATAATGTATTTCGAATATTATGACAAAGTGGGCCATGATTTTTGATATATAATATGCCAAATTATTAATTAAAACAAGTCTGACAGGTACATAGGTACATGTTCTGTTCCGTAAAACACCAACAACCTCGCAGGAGTAGATTAATAACATAATAAACGACAACATCTGTTCTGCGATTTTTCCGACAACTGACAAAAAACTACTTTCCATACAAAGCCCGAACAGCTGATCGAGTTTTGTATGAAAAGTTTTTTTTGCTGTTTTTAGAAAAGTCGCAGAACAAAATGTTGTTTATGATTGTAGTAATCTACTCCTGCGAGATTGTTGGTGTCTTACAAACCCTGTATATTCCATATGGTTTTTATATTTATATTGTTATATTTATGTAAATTAATCTGGGTATTTGGATACCGAGTGATGAGTTGTGATCAATGCATTTTTATTCTATGAAATAGAACCTATTACTTGTAAGAAAGAAAAACTCTTTTAAAGTACCTAGCGAAATTAAAAACGTGCGCATGTAACTGTACCTTAAGTGATAAACTTTTAAGTATTGTCTTAAACAGCTGATCTTCTTCAGCAAAGTAATAATAACGCAAAAGTTTTATAATAATTATTAATAAAAGACGACGTAATTACGACTTTGCAAGTATGAAAAGTTAGTTTCGATCGCCACTTATAAAACTTTTCATCTTTAGAATTCAATATTGTAACATCCCTTTTATACCATGTCCTTACCAGGAAGTATAAATTTTATTCCTTTGCTTTCCCGCTTACTGATTAAGGCAGATACTAATCCATTTTAAAATGCAAGTTACGACGTCGAATTTAAAATAATCACAGCCATATCATTAGTATAAACATAGATAATTAATTTAAGCTGAACTTCCACACTCATCTTCCAGCATTTATGTAGTTGTTTTGGCAGAATAGAAATGATCACTATCCCAAATTATTGTAGGTACTTAAGGGGATAAATTTAAAAAGTGTCACTTTTTTATCTAATTCCATAGGTCGCGGAAAGATCCTAGAGATCTGAAATTATGATCTGAGATTTAATATTTATTTATACCTTTCTCCAGATTAATAAATTTAATTTCGAAAATACCTCTAAAAAATTCTTAAAATCGAAATTATTTAGAAACAACATAATGTTATTCAAGTCTAAATTGCTTTAAATGATGTGTATCACCAATATTCAAAATCGTATAGAAGCTTTTCTCTTTAATCGCTATAGTTATTTATTACGAATTAATTTATTGATTATTGCGCCAAATCTCGCTCCCGCGCGCGGCGTTTTCTCATTGCTATCTCGCTCTACGCTTTATTTTATTTTAGATGTAGCCCCTTAATGAGAACCATTGATTAAAAGATCCGTGCAAAATAAGCTTCGTAATGATTCGTTACAATTTCAAATGGCGTCGGACTGTGACGCGATAAACTGTGAATTAGCCTTAATAGCGTATGTAATAAACAATTTGGAAGCGTAATACGTTTACGTTTAAATTATTTTGATAAATTAGGTCATGCGCGCACTTTATTTCTCCGCGTGACGACAAACCGCTGCGACGCGACTGACGGCGACGGCGACGGAACAATCGCAAATGCAAAAAAATACTCTATCGTGAATATATTGTGATTGATAAAATCATCATGGCCGCCAAGGTGTAATTCTGAAAGCCTGAAAGTCTAAGAAGGCTTCATAAATAAATTGCATAAGCATTGCATAATTTTCGCATTATCTATTTCGCTCCAATCCAAACCTACTTTTATACTGTTACTAAACTTTACGGTGTAGTTCTCTATTTTCTCGCAGTTGGGCTTTGCACACATGGTTACTGTTTGTCGCCTCTATCCATCTAGCAAATCACCCACCGATTGCGATTTTTTTCCAAGAAACGACGCAAAGTGCGCGCCTGGCCTTATTATATTAATATTACTTAATATTATAGATACGTACAAAAGTACATGACTATGGATTGAAGAAAACTTCCCCTAGTCGCTTATAATATAACTTACCTCAATATACCTAGTATGTACCTACTAACTAAAAAATCTTATGTTTTTTCAATAGGTAGAGCTGGTTTACATTATTAGTACTTATTTAATAAATAAATTGTAAAAATGTGGTAGGGATAATAAACATAAATAACAATTTATATTTTGTGTTAGACCCTTACGTGTCTTTGGGTTTAGATAAACTAGTTAAATGTTAGTTAATACTTGTCGTGTTACTGTTTATAATTTATTTTAAACGTTGACGAAATCCAATGTGTCGTTGGAAATGTAAAATGTAAATTCTATTTAGGCACCTTCCAATTGTCTGGAAAAACAGTGATGGACCTGGAGTTAAATACAGTAGGGTTTCTAAGAAAATAGTCTTTGGGAATAAATTTAGTTAAAAAAGGTATCTATACTTACTTATTTTTCATTTAGTGTCCCTCTACCATTAGATTTAGTTAGATTTTTTCTCACAAAGACGCTTTATTATTGGTCGTTATACGGTGCCACATATTTTTTACCGAATTCAAAAAGAGGGAGGTAGGTACTCAATTCGACCCGTTTTTTTTTGTTTTTTGTATGTACACCGATTACTCGAAGACGGCTGAACTGATTGAAATGATTAAAACGTTATAACATCAGGTATGTTTTCAAGCTGGTCCCATTTTTTTTAAATTTGAAATTGGATGATGGGATCCTGGAGAAATCAAGGGTACTATTATGTATTCTGTGGCTTGGGTAAAAATTCTTTGTCTATCTGTCCGGCCACAGAATATTTATAATAGTGGTCCGCAAGCTGATTATCTAATTAGAAACCACCTAGCGAGCGGTCTCATTTGACAGATGAATGTGATACATTGCTTCTTCTTTTTGGGGTTAAAAAACATACCAAATAAAAGTAGCAATGTATGTCAAATTAAACCGGTCGCTAAAGAGTTTCTATTTAGATAATCAGCCTGCCGGCTGTTCTCTGAATGTAATAATAAAATATCTACTTAAATGTATATATATATATATATATATATATATATATATATTTTAATGTATTGAAGTACCTACACTCTTTTGATTTGTGTTATTGCTTGCGACCAAACGATGACAGGGACTCGGCTGAAAATCAGTGTCTGGTTCCTCGGAACTATCAACACTGAGCTTGAGTTCCTTTTCAGACTGCCACTGCTGCACACTCCGGTACGGTATTATCTTGGACAATGTTTTTAGTTTAAGTTATCCCATTTATTTATTTTTTGCATTTTCTCAAGTGTTCCTGTTGTTGTTGTTGTGTGTTGTAGTGGTTTATAAATAAAACTTTATTTATCTATCTATCTCTACAGGTCGCATATCTCAACCGATGCTCGTGAAATTTTGTGATTTTATTTGTAGATGTATTTTTTTTGAAAAATAAACAATATTCAGCCACTTGGAAAATTTTAAAAAATTGCACAATCCCGAGGTCTAATGCACTTCACAGAACTTGAGCAGAGCTCCATAGTTTGTATAAGTACATACATTAAACATTACCTATAAAAGTACTTAGGTTATTTAAAATCTTTGTACCTAAATAACAATATTAGGTATTCGATTTACTCAAAGACTTCTTATGTTTTACTCATAAAATAACTCTACAGACATAACCCAAAAGATATGTTGTATTCTATAGTGTAGCATGTATACAGTGGCCACAAAACGTTAATGGACATGTTTACTACACCTTCAAGAATAAAAGTTATGCCTTTGCGCGATATTCGTAGGCGGATGACTAACATGAATACAGTACCTAAGTATTATAATTATATATACGAGTATTCTTTATTGCACTTGTAACATAATTACACAGGTAAATATAAAAGTTGTTTACAAAGGTGGGCTTATCTCTAAAAGAGATCTCTTCCAGCCAACCCAGCATTGTTTGAGATTTTTAAGTAAGCAGGTAATAGAAAGTGCATAGTAAGATGGAGATAAGTGAAATCCTAAATAAAACTTAATCTAGATCATTTTATACACATACATATACTTATAAATAAACTTTATAGTAGGTATAAACTTAACATAATTAAATAAATATAAATATGAATAAATACATACATACATACATAACATAATACATATACATAAAATAATATATACCTATGTAATATAAATATATAAAACTGGTTGTATTAACTATCTCGTGAATCATGAATGAGACAATTGTGATAGAAAGTGAGCTTTGACTTTTGATTTGAAAGTTATGATGTTCTGGCAATTCTGGATGTTTGACGGGAGTTTGTTCCAAAGCTGAGCGGCTTTAACGGAGAAGGAGATTCTTGTAGTATAGGGACATAGGCACGTAAATGTCCACCTTTGACTATAATATTGACAATTCCACAGTACTAAATAAAATACTGTGTCTCTGTAAGTTGTAGATCTCGCGTTTGTGACATTTTTGAAATGGCAAATTTTTTTTCTCCTTTGAAAAATTTCGAAAAACTGAATCTATAAAATATAGTTATCGATCCCTGCTCACAAAATTTAATGAGAATCGGTTGAGAAATGCGACCTGTAGAGGAGAACATTATACCTACAAAAGTTAAAAACTTCGCTGTCTTAATAGCTTGGTGTTATCAAATATTATCGTCTGGAAGTAGGAAGCTTCTGGGAGATATGCCACCCTGAACTTGGTCTCCGATTGCTAAAAATAAATCGATCGTATATTTATATAAATTGTGAACAGGGTCGTGGGTGGTCATTACCTACCTGAACTATTTTTTTGTGTTTTCATAACGATCGTTTAAGGAACAAAGCTCTAAAGAACATACATAATGTGAAATGTACTTAGATTGAAAATGAGCCTCATGGCCGGCGGTCCATTGCTGAACAGCAAAGCAAAGAAAAGAAACCGGTAGGTCTGTGATCAGCCTAACGGACGCCCCGCCCGCGCCGCGCGCCGGCCGCCCGCCGCGCGCCGCCCGTAGCCGTTACGATGTCGAAAGGAAACTGCAAGAATACGACAAATGCTACGAAAAAAAGAAATGTTTTGCTCTTGGTAAACTGGTGCATATGTTTCTTTTTTTATTCATTTGAGTTTTGCCTATTTTCGTATATCAATTGCTATGTTTGAAAGTAAGTATATTATTATTTTGTACGTAGATGCTACGCCGTCAGCTAAAACAGTCATAATAATAATTATTTAGGAGAGATTCGGAGTAACTTAAGTAGCATTAATAACTTTACCACAGAATACATAATAGACTTTACTATTTATTACGCAAAGTGGCCTGCTCTATTTAGTTTCACAAATTGGGTCCTACTACTAAATAGCATCAATTTGTACAAAAAGGAAAATTGGCTTCATAACCTAAATCACTACATTATACAAAGTCGCTTCCCGCTACCTGTCCCTATGTATGCTTAGATCTGACCGTTTTAAACTACTTTTTATTAAATAGAGTGATTCAAGAGGAAGGTTTATTTTTTTATAGGTATGTAATAATACATGCTGTCCAATTCCACAGTAGGTACACTGCTGAAGCTAGCGCGGGTCGCTACGCTAGTAATAATAAAAAAAATAAAAATCGCACAGGTCACAGGTGTACCTACAGGTGTACGTACAATCATAATCGCGTAGTATTAAACTCATGATGGTTGGAAAAAAATATAGTTTGTTTTAAATTTGTAATTATGTATTAATTAACCGGTTTTCTTTTAAAACCTATTGCGCACCAGCTTCTCACACTTCGGTCTACATATTAGTATCTATTTCACTCTAATATGTTCTAGAGTTAAGTTACCTATTGTGTGATGAGGAAATAAATGTTTAATTTATTTATTTATTATTATTATTTAGAGATAAAAGCTGTATGGGACCACCATACCCAGCTCCGCATTTCCACATACTCAAAAATGGCACCTCAAATAGCGTCCCACTTACAAACTTAGCGCTTATTTTGCACAAAGTAAGTGATAAATGATGTGTTTTGTACGAAATAAGCTTATTTTGTATAAAAT
Organism: Agriphila straminella; assembly: GCA_950108535.1. Taxonomy (NCBI): domain Eukaryota; kingdom Metazoa; phylum Arthropoda; class Insecta; order Lepidoptera; family Crambidae; genus Agriphila; species Agriphila straminella. Next base: position 3,998,597 of record OX467312.1, read on the forward strand.
AAGTGATATAAAATGTGAGTTTGTACAAAATAAGAGGTGATTATGTACAAAATAAGCGCCAAGATTGTAAGTGGGACGCTATTTGAGGTGCCCATTTTTGCGTACTGTTTCAGTTCGTAAAGCGTTATCTAGAATTTTCTTGATCGAAGAATGTCATCTAGGTACAGAGTGAGCTAAGAGCGGCATTCGAAGCTCATGTAAAATTCAGTTCGGGTCGGGAGCGGTTCATTGGTCAATAATATCCCTTTGATGACATTACATGGTATGATGGTATGTGTCGCTGTCGCCATGTAAACGTATTCCTTTGCCTGAACGAGCTTGAAATAGGAGCATTCTAAATACCTAGGTACCTCGACCTGGCAGAAATTCCTTGAGACTTGAGAGTAATTTTACATTCCTCTTAACTATAAAGAGACCGACAGATCGTTTCTCATGACCATCAGCCATTTTTACTGTTCCCACTGCTGGGGCACAGCACAGGCCTTCCTTAAGGGGTGGATAAAAAGGATGGGCCATAACCCTCCTCGCGGGCTCAATGTGGATTGGTGGGTGTTACCTAACGACTGCAAATGCAGCTGGGGGACCAACGGCTTAACCCTTAATAAAATAAAGGTAACTATTTTACCACTTTGAGTTTTTTTTAAAAACCTGATATATTTATCGTTATATAATCCTGGAAGAACTAGTTTTACCAAATTATAATTCCTTAATAGTTACTTTATCTTGTTCATGGCAACACACAACATAGAAATGTCAACTGTCAGTGTATTGTTACGTCAAAACTGACAAACCGTTAGTAAGGTGAAAAAATTCGAATATTTTATTGTGCTCTGTAGTTTTTTGAAAAGTTTCTTCAACAAAAAATCTGGTAAGTTATTTTGCGGTTCTAATTCATAAAGTAAGTACGCTATATTTATGTCTTATTCAACTCATTCACGGCGTCAGAAAGTAAATATTTGTATATTTTTGGATGTTTCAAAGAAGTGGTAAATAATTTACCCTTGTCTGTTCCGAATTTGTAAAAAAAGATTATATACATAAAAATACTTTGTATACAACAAGGACTTTTGTGGTGTGGTAGGTTGATGTGCAGGCGTGTGTACAATATTTTAATGTATGGTGTTGGTTGTCTTAAATAAAATAATTAATAATTACAAATTGTTTCGTAAAATTAAAAATGTGCAATATGATGCCAATATTTGATTTTTAATAAATAGCTTTATGTGATTTTGAATAAATAAAAAGATTTTAAAAAACTGTTTTATTTGTAAAAAAAAAAATAACAAGCAAATCAAGGAGAAACAATTAGTGTAAAAATAAAAATAAACTGTAACGGACAAGGGTAATAATTTTACCACTTACATCTAAAATGTTGAAGTTCTAAATGGACAATGGTAAATTATTTACCACCAAAAAAAACCCCCCATCCCCTAATTTTTTTATATTTTCATTGCCAAAAATGAAATGTGGGACCATCATTTACCCGGAACCCATTGTCATTTTCTTAATATCTTATCCAGGGACTCGCGTTTGTTTAAGGGCGTGCCTTCCGAAGCATGAAGGAGCTCGAGATAGTATTTTTCTTGTCAACCATCCCATGCGAAATATAATTATGATTTTAAATTCGTTAATATCGTTTTTGTAATAGAGGTAGGTACCTACCTAAATGTAGAAATAGAAATTCGCCTTCTTCGTCTTGATTTAAGTACCTAATAAAAAATAACAATTTTACATAACCTAGGTACTTAATTATTTTTCTTGCTTATAACGATACCCAAAACATTTTCCCCATGGCCGATCACAGGGCTATCAAATGGCGATGAAAATAATATGAAAGAAAAAGCAATTTTCCTTATCGTTTACATTCAACCAGTCGGCAAAAAGGTAGCCCACCTATAATTGGTATTTGGTAAAGAGGGATAGTAAATTAGATAGCCTCCTTCCTGTTATCATATTACAGCACTGAGACGGATATAGGTAGTTGTATAATCTGAAACAAATAGAATAGGTAGGTAGGTATAAGGATATTTCAATAAATTCTTACTTTACATGTCTACGAATAAAAAGTATTTCAAAGCTGCATTCAAAGATTTTATACCCGACTGCAAGAGGGTTATGTTTTTCATGCGTATCTTGTAATTTGTAAGTAGGTATGTTTGTTTGTTTGTAAGTGTGTTTGTTTGTATGTAATATTCTTTATTAGGTACCTACCTCATATCTTTCAAACGGCTGAATGGTTTTCTATGATTAAGATATCGTTAGATTTGTCTTGTCAGCCCAAGTGTTCTTAAGAAAGAGCGTTGTAAAAAAACCAACATGGCGGCTGTACGGCGCTATTTATCGTAGGTAGTGGAACAAAATTATTTTTTCGAATACTGCAATATGGGTGTCAAATTAAAGGGCTTATTATAAGGATTTCAAAAAGGTATATCATGACCGTAATATATAATAACAAAAAAAAAATAAAACCCGCCTGCATAAAAAGACAAGTGAACTGAAAAGATGGAAACAAGACTAAATATTAAAGGCAACATTATAACATGCAGTCGGAGGGCTCGGTCGGAGGCATATAACTCAAATCATTCATAATGACACTTTCTTTATCTTGTTTCCATCTTTTCAGTTGACTTGTCTGTATATGCAGGCGGGTTTATGATAAATCACTTGTCTCAGCTGGGAATCGAACGGGCTAAACTAATTTCCTTATCGGGTCTTCCTTATGTCATTTACATGGGCCGGGCGTATCAAGAGTTATTTTCCAAGGCGGACCGCCGGCGCCGGCCGCCAGTGGTCACTTTTTTTTTTTTAATTTTTCATCCTTAATTTTTGGTAGTAAAAATTCAGGGGTAGAGGCACTCTCTGATGCAACCACTTCACGCAAACACACCGATATATTTAGCATCATAGTGTGTCTCCACATCCTGTGAACCCACAGTCATCCACTTACTCGATCGTTACCAAATTTGTTATGACCTCCTAATCTAGTCGTAACCGAAGGTGGGCCCAGACTATTCTGGGGTTTCGACTTCAGTACCTAATATGAAAAACGAATGATTCTCATTCTTTGTTATTGAGTGGGAAGCCAAGAAGATAACAAAATAAAGAAAATAAATAAATATAAATAGTCTAATTTCCTGTTATCATCGGAGACTCGCGAATTCCGGAACGATACAACGCAATATTTTCCAACGTCTGTCTGTAACATTTAAATAAAATATTCATTGCCATTTTTTTATATGTAGGTACCTACTTACAGTTATTTTCCACTGAGATTGAGGAAGAGCCCCCAAGTAAATTACTATGGATGGATACATTTCAACACGCAATAAATCCCGCCCAACGATATGGTCGGACAGAAAACGAGACGTCCCAGTCTTTCGTAGGATTTTTCGTTCTGCGACTAAGAGTTGGTTTAGTTATACCTAGGTGGCAAGGTTTTTTTTCTGTTGTGTCGTCCCACACCACAATTCATGAGAAATCGCATAGGTGTATAAAATAAAAGAAACATGGATTCAAGTCACGTCCTATGCCTATGAAGGATAGAATAATTGAACGCCATCTCTCATTCAGGAATAGGGACTTGAGTTTACGAACTAGGTATGCGTTCAATTCAATATGATTCAATAGGTAGGGTAAAACCGGGATCGATGCCGCAGTGGGATAGGTGAAGGGTTGCCAACCCTACTATAGACAATTATGTATTCTGTGCTATAGAGGTAGGGTTGCCAACCCTACTATAATATATAGTATTGTACTATATTTCGGGTCTGCGTACTATATACTGTTGAAGAAATATATAGTACGCAAAAATAGTATATTTTTAACATCGAACGTTAAGAAACAAATCTTATTTTTTTTTAAATTTGTGATCGTGCATTTTGACTGATTCGATAGCGTGTAGTGTATATCGTATCTGAATTCTAAAAGTATCTGTCTTATTGCATCAATGTCAAATTCAAAAGCTTCAAACGATAATTTAGTCATTGGTTGGTCTGCTCTATTTTTGTTTTGAGATTTTGTTGGTAATCATCTGCAAAATATAACATTATTCTTTCTTTGAGAAATATAACTCAAGTCTTAGATAAATTAGTTATGGAAAGTGGTAGCGATAACGAAAGTGAGTCAAGTTCAATTCAAGTGCGATTAAAAAGCGAAAGATACAAAAAAGACTCCAAAAATATCCTATATCTATCCTCTATAATAATAACTAAAACTTGTTGAAAAAAACAAAAATTGAAAAATACTTATAGTTTTTATAAACATAAATAGGTAAGTAAAAAAAAATGCCTATTAAATACTATATTTTGTACTAAGTATATTTTTTATAGCTTAATTTGAAAAATACTATATTTCGCCAAAGACATGTTGGCAACCCTATATAGAGGGCTCTTCTACTATATTTTTTGAAAAAATATATAGTAGGCAAAACTACAATATTTTTTCAAGTAAAAAAAAAAATAAAACAAAAGCAGCAAAAAATTCCATACTTTATAATTTTCGTGTTTAAACTCTTTGTGTTTATGAATAAATACAAATATTTTAAACAGAGTTTTCATTATTTATTAGAGTTAAGAGTTTTCATAATTTATTTATGAATAAATTATGAAAATGTTCAGTAAGTATGAAAAATACAACTTCTTTAAAATCCTCTATACAAAACGGCAACCTACTATATTTTTTGGACGTTTTTGCCATCTAAGTACTATATTTTTACACGTTATAATATTGAAAATACTATACATATTATGATGCTAAAAAGTTGGCAACCTCATAGGTGCGTCATTTTCAAAAAACCTTTCTTCCCAAACTCTAAACTAAGAACTTACCTTTAATTAGTAGCCGCAGTCATCCCGCACCTAATTTGTCCACAGGCAATGATTTCATTGTGGGGCAACTATCCATAGGGGTACCGTAGGCATCTATCCTCAAAAAAAGGGTTCCACTAAAAGCTAATTTCTGCTAGATCTGTAATTGATAGGTCAAAAATCAATTATGATTCAACATAAATGATTAAGCTAGCCTACATTCATAGAAGTTATTCGTATTAATAAATATTTTTTAAATCAGGAGGCCATTTCAAAAAGTAGGGCATCTCTCCCAGTTTTACCCTATAGGGAGCAAAAATGAGTCTTAAAATACGCGATTTATCGAGAAAAAGGTCGGGAATCTATAAAGAGATCCTTTCATCTTTGTGTTTATGAAGAAGGTAGGTATGCTTGACTATAAAGTTAGAAATACCTACCTATTGCTTGTGCTAATGCAGACGGTATTCAAAAAGTTACAAAAGTGCCTTACTTACCTATAGAAAAATTACTTAATTCATGGTTAATAGAACTTGACGACTTCGAAATCGGCCTTCGAACGAATTCAAGTGCGAAAGATCTTAATTTGGGGACACTACATAATGCCAATGTACAGTCAGCAGCATATATATATACAAAACATATACCTACAAAACCAAAACTGTCAAAAATCTACAATGAATTTTGAACATTAAGCTGCTCGACTTAAAATTTAAAAATGATTGAAAAAATTTGACAGGTTGTGGAAGCCTAGCGTGCCGTCCACCGTACATGAACCTCGAAATTCCACACTGGTGGTGGAGACTGGGCATTTTTCTAAAACAAATCCCATTCTCCACCCCTAATTAAAGTTGCTATAAAAAACGTTAGTCATACCTATTTAAAAACACTTATGTTAGGAAATATAATAATAATAATATAATAGGAAACATACAACACAATTTATTACTTTCACATTTATAATATAAGATAAAATATTATGCTACAAACAAAATTTGCAATAATTGTAAAAAAAATACTATTCATGATTAGCACATTTAGAGGGCATAATATTTAAGGTATCTGACATACTTTTTAATTCATCAATGCCCGCGCGAACGCCGGCGTCCCGACAACAATAGAAAATCTATTGTGTCTCATTTTCCGGGCTTTGAAATCTTGGGTTAAAATCTATTTTCTATGAGAAGGTAACGGCAACCATCACAAAAAGGCAGACTGAAATTCACCAGTTAAAATGTAATTAGCAATTTTATAGCTTCTTTGATATTAATTTTAATTGTGAGAGTCACTACTTTGTACTTTAATCTGGAACATAATCAAAGAATAATACAATAGTGTATTATTTCGAAATTAATTCATGATTTAAATATATTATCTCTATAGTGTTTTAGTTCTTTGATACTCTCTAAAATGTCATCTATGGACCTGTGCTTGAATTTCTTCTGAGGTATAGATGAAAACTCTCTCTGGAACCATCGTTTCGCTAGCTCTTTTATCGTGCTGACATCAATGATTCTGTAGTGCAAATATGAATTGAAGTTTGGCATATATTTCCGCAAAAATAATCTGTCCATGTACACACTGTTGCCTCCCAAAGGACACTTCTTCTCAGGAACATGACCACTGATAAAGTCTAATACTTGTTTTTCAGCACTTTCAATTGATACTTGGGACTTTCTGCTAGCCTCTGTCAAGCCACTCTGAAATGTAAAATTACATATGTTTTTTTTATCCTCAACTGGACAGTGCTTGGCCTTCACCTCACCTGATGTTAATTAAGTGATGATAAGGCCGAATGCGTAATCCTCATTGAGAAACAGGCTATCTTACCTCTAACTGCCGAACACAACAATTTTTATATTGTTGTTATGGCGTTAGACTTAGGTAAGATGGTGGTAGCTAGCCAAGGCTTTGAAATAAGCCCTACCACCAACCAAACTGAGCACAAATGTACCAGACTCCTGGATATCGAACCCGGGACTTCTGCGTCTTACACGTGTGGGCAAACTATTAGACTACAGAGGCGGTTAAAACATACAATCAAATAAACACAAAACAAAATAAATTACATGACCAAAACTAAATTATCAAAAACCAATATACCTCACCATGTTGAGCTACACACCACGGGTCCATGTTCTTCAAAATATCATCAGGTTGGTTAACAACTATATGTGGACCCGTAGCCACAACATTTAGGTCTCCGTCAGTAACCAAGCAGGCGATTTCAAGAATACGATCTTTGTCAACATCAAGCCCAGTCATCTCCAAATCAACCCATACTATCCTTTTGGCAGCGTCTTTCGGTAGACGAGCAGTCATGCCTATTCGCAAATCTGTAAATATAGTAGAGAAATATGTTGTATATTTATTCTATGTTATTATTTTATTATAAACTAAAGTCTTCGATCACTAAAGTCGCATTACTAATTTTATAGAGTAATGGTAACCTAACCTAACATAAAATACTTAAATTACACGTCATGGGTTAGCATACCTGTCGACTTAAATCGGACTAAATAATTAGAAGCCCTGAAATAAAGACGAAAATTGTTCATTTACGATGATAAAAAACTAAGACCTATTTATGTAGGTAAATAAAATAAAATTGATAATGATATTTATTTATGCAATTATTTTACTATTATTTTATATAAACAGAATACAGATTAACAAATGTTGACAATTTGACATTGACAGTCATGCATGACATGACAATGGACCAATGGGTGCGTTCTGCCAGACAAATCTCTGAGTCATCGATCTCCATAGAGTAGGTAATATCCATGGAAAGTATTTTACTTTCCATGGTTAAAATTTACTCTATGACATGACTTCTCGTGTGGTTCTTCCTGGCACGACCATTGAAGATTTTCTCATATCTTTAGGCGGTATAAAATAGCTTAAATTTTCTACTATTTATTACCCCTGGGGCCTTACTATGAGCTCTTATAGCAGAGCTTATATTGAACTGCATTACTTTTTCGTACTATGACCTCAACGGTTAGTATGAAAGCAGGCCTTAAGCAATCCTGTTTAAGGCCTGCTTTTGAACTGAACGGTTTCTTATTTGCTGATGGTAAGCCCCCTGTTTTGTCGTGCTGGAAAAAATGCTCCCTAACACGACCACGTAGACTTCCGTTTTATTCTTCTTGCATTTCAAAACGGCATAAAATAGCTTAGAATTTTTACTATTTTTTACACCTACCTATTTACTATTTAGGAATTTCTTATTATAACGATCATAGAGATATTATGTAGGTCGTGCTGGATGGAATGAATCACTTTGTAGCACGACCATTACTAGGTATTATCAATTCAGGTATTTCAAAACGGTATAAATAATTATAGCTTAGAATATTTACTAATTTTACACCCATTTTGGAATTTTGTCCTATCAAGTTCATAGAGATACGAAGGCCGTGCTGAAAAGAATCACTTTCGTATCGTGTTCTATGATCTTGATAGTACGAAATTCCAAAATGGGCGTAAAAAATAGTAATTATTCTCAGCTATTTCATACCGTTTTTAAATACCTGAGGGTCTAGCCAAAGTAACATTTGCAAATCTTCTTTATCGCTTCGCTTTCGAAACATGTATGGGATTGACATAAGACATCGTTAACTATCGAAGTTTATAACGTCAAATCCATACAACATGTTTCGAAGCGAAACGATAACGAAAATTTGCAAATGTTACTTTGGCTAGGTGGGCTGAATTAATAAAAGATTAATTAGCATATAGTTGGCACTCACCATGGAATTAGAACAGGTTTTGACTAGGTCAAAAAATTGTTAATAAATAGTGAACTATAACATATAAATAGTGATACTATGGTTCAAAATATATGCTGCTGACTATACCTAACGTTACAATTTCATTTGGCATAATCACATTGATACGAACTGTATTTCAGGTGTCTGCCATCTTGACGAGAGTAGAGTGAGAGTAGAGTATTGAATTGAAACAATCAATTTTTTTTGATGAGATTTAATAAAAAAAGTGGGTAGAAAAATATTTGTTTATACCAAATCAATAGCATTGAACCGAGGATATGACTAGTTATTGACACAGTCAAAAAATATAAATTTCACTTTTTTGCTTGATGGTACTCACCTCAAGACTGCAATCAACTTAAAACCTTATTACTGTGGAGCAAAGTTCAATATTGATCGACAGCCTATATTCAGAGTTAACATTCAATTTTTAAAAAATAGCAATGAAGAATTTTAATAATAATAATTTATATTTATTTCAAATTAAAAGTTACAAATATCCTCTTATATATAAGATCTTAGAGCATTTAAAACGGGAGTAGGCAAGAGCGCTCTCCTACACTAGATTTTGTTCACCGATTTTGGGGGGAGACGAGGTACACACGCACAGCACACAACTTTATATTCACGCACACTCTTGAAGCTTAAAGTCCTATTGTTACACACGCACACAAAAACAGAATGGTCAAAATTGGAACTAACCATCTTGGTACGAATTGTGACAGATCCCGTAGACGGCAGCGCCAAACTTAGCGAAAGAAATAAGTTGTTACGGTTAGTGATGGGACATAAAAAGACCGATGAAATTGAATGATTAGAAGCTTTGATTAGATGATGAGTGAATACGAACAAAACAAATGTCTTCATTTAATTTTGTGTTTTGCACCAACAATCACTAAAATACGCCTACAAACAAATGTTAAACACACATAAAATATCGTTCTGCCTTTTTGTCCTCAGATAATGTACAGAAATGAAATTCCGTTAGTGAGAGTTGGAGCAAGTCGCAAATGTGCCAGGGTTGTCAAAAAAGAAACTAAATGTGATTATTATATAATCATTTATTTTAAAAGTACCTATCTATGTACTGTATTACATTTCCTCAAACATGCTTGGAAATTCTATGTTTATAATTTGGCGCTCGCGAGGCAGGACGTTTGCCGCGTGCGGCAGGCCTCGCTCGAGGCTGCTCGCTTGGTGGGGTATCACTATTTATATGATAATTATTGCACTATTTATCACTAGGTATTTATTAACATTTTTTTGACCCAGTCTAAACCGTCTAATTCCATGGTGAGTCTGCCAACTATACGCTAATCTAGGATCACACTTATAACACGTCCATATAAATACGGCGTGTTGAACACGTGGCGTCAGACAAATGTGCCTGCACCTTAACACGGAAGACTACGTGGCAGTAGATAAAAAAATTAAAACAGGGGTATTATAAGTAGAAAATCCAAATGAGAAAATCTTCAATGGTCGTGCCAGGAAGAACCACACGATCGATGACTCAAAGATTTGTCTGGCAGAATCAGGGATTGATAACGTTATTTTTATATGTAACGTTATTTCTTACTTTTTTTACCGTTACTTTTAACATTAACTTTATGTCAGTAAATAACGTTACTTTAGATAACGTTACCTTAAACTAACGTTATTTCAGTAAATAACGTTAATTTTAACGTTATTTCTTACTTTCTGTTACCGTTACTTTATAATTAACGTTATTCCTATTAATAACGGTACTTTCTTACCGGCACTATCGTACCGGTTTTAACGGTAATTTTACCGGTACAATAATTTTAACGTTATTTTTACCGGTAAATTTACCGATAAAATATTTTAACGGTATTTATAACGTAATTTTTTTGTATCGTTATTTTTTTTAACGGTATTTCAACCCCGATGCGCCCATTTATAATCTGTGCTTTTTTGACATTTCTTTCTATCTATCTATTTTATTTACTCTTTGCATCCATCTCATAAATTATTTATTTTACTCTTTGATTTGATCCATCTCTAGATTGTCATGGTGTGTAAAGGTTGATTTTGTTTTTGTTAACATTTTCTCAAATCTCATAATATAAACTCACAACTGTACAAAATGAACAGAATGATTTTAAACCATTGTCGGTGCTTAAAGAAATCAAGTAAGTATATCTAAATTCACTTCGGACATATATTCCATGCTAACCTATCGTTCGTAGGATGTTGACTGATTGATTAATTTTAATGACTTTTCCAACTATTATAATAATTTATGTAACAGCCGTGTAAATAAAAAAACGATTCTATATTCGTAACACGTTTTTATACGTTATGTTTATAAAAAAAATGCTATTGTTTGGTTGATGTAACTTGTTTCTCTTTCATATATTTCTTCCCTAGCTAGCGTTTACCTATTATTTAGGTAGTAACACAGTAATAAGGTACAGCTATTACTAACACATTGAACTTAATTTCAGCCATACTATGGGAGACCAGACAGTATCAAAATTTTCCATACTTAACGCTTTCAAGGTCATTGTCCTATTATACAAATCAGCCACTAGGCTTCCAGCATGATGTTTCACAGAAATCTGTCAATGCAAGGATCTGTTTTTACCCTGCCTATGTTAGAACAATATCAACAACAAATTGTTATTATGATAAAGAGCCATTGAAACCATCCTCCAAAGTTGAAGCCACAGTTGAAACGATAAAGAAAGGTATAGAAGAGAAAGAAAAGCTCCCGAAAAAGGAGGAAAAAAAGAAGAAAAGCATCAAACAGCGTATAATGGATGAGTTGCGACATTATTACCATGGCTTTAGATTGTTATTCATAGAAATAAGAATATCAACAACATTACTCTTCAGAATATTAAAAGGAGACACGCTCAACCGACGGGAACACAGATTGCTAGTGACAACAATCGGTGATTTATTCCGAATGGTGCCATTTATAGTGTTTCTTGTTGTACCATTTTTGGAATTTACTTTGCCACTTTTCATCAAACTGTTTCCAAACATGTTGCCTTCAACGTTTGAGAGTAAAGATCAGAAGGATGCAAAGTTAAAGCAACACTTGAAGGTGAAGTTAGAAATGGCAAAGTTTTTCCAGGAAACACTGGATCAGATGGCGCCACAGGCCAGTAATAGGCATTCAGAACTCGCCAAAGAGTTTTCTATCTTCTTCAGTAAAGTAAGAACAACTGGTGATGTGGCAACGAGCGAGGAGATTATGAAGTTTTCGAAACTATTCGAAGATGAAATAACTTTAGACTCCTTACAGCGGCCACATCTAGTGGCTTTGTGTAAAGTTTTGAATGTCAGCACTATTGGTACAAGTGCCATGCTAAGATTCAATTTAAAGATGAAGTTGAGATCTTTAGCTGCAGATGACAAAATGATAGCGAAAGAAGGAGTGGATAGCTTGAACTTTAGTGAGTTGCAGCAAGCATGTATAGCTCGCGGTATGAGGGCTTATGGTGTTTCAGAGGATAGATTGAAAAAGGAACTAAAAAACTGGTTAGACTTATCATTGAATGAGAGGGTACCACCTTCACTGCTGTTGCTCTCACGGGCTCTGATGGTGCCCGAGCATGTGCCAACCACATACAAACTCAAGGCCACTATATCTGCTCTACCGGAACAAGTTGTCACACAGACTAAAGCTGCTATTGGAGAGAAGGAAGGAAAAGTTGACTTCAAGGTATTTATTTTTACCACACATTAGTTTTTTTTTTACTTTTCAAAATATAATAATTTTTACCTTTTCATTTCAAAGGCTAAAGCAGAAGCAATTAAACTGGAAATGCAAAAGATCAAGGAAGAAAAGCAAGAACTCCAAGAAGCTGAGAGAGAGAAGGAAATATTGGAAGCTAAAAAGAAAGAGAAAGAGGAACTTAAGGATAGAGCGCCTATTATTGACATGGAGTCTACACCGATCATGGTTGACACAGCCCCGGTAATCACCGTTGACACTAAAAAGCCAGAAGAAGGTCTGTCTGGTAAAGACATTGAAGTAATTGAAGACGCTTTAGAGAAATTAGGTGAGTTGGCAACAATCCACTTTTTCGTTCAAAGGAAGTTCAAGTTCATAGCTAAAATTGTAAATGACATCTTGTTAGTTTTCATAATAATAGCTTTTTTCAAAATAATACTATTTGTGTGATAGATATCACAACCGTTCTGTCTGCTATGAAAGTTATTAGGCGTACACATGCACATTATTTTAGTGTATGTAATATGAGAGCATGCAGATGCACACTTAATCAACTAAACTAACACATTCATAGCAAAATGGACTTCGTAAGACAGAACAACTTTAACAGTTTTACCATAAATTTTATTTTAACACAATTATTCTTTTGTTCTGAGGGAAAAAATATTAATATGATAATGAAGACTGTATTTTGATTGTACTTTCTTTTTGATTTGTTTACTTTTATTCAGATAACCTTTCAACAGAAATTTATTGAATGTATCATAAAAATTATATCAATGAAATGTTTTATAGTTTCAGATATTGAACAACTTTATTATAATCAATTAATGATCTTCAAAGATCAATAATCATTATTATGACCTCGAAAGTTTCAGAAAGTACAATTCAAAATTCTTAGTTGTGCCATTTTGTCTGCTACTTGTGTATTAGATTCAATCTTATCATGATCTGATAATAGAAACTTGACTTTTGTAAAGTTGTAATCGTATATTTTGTGATGGTCTTTGGGTTTAATTTGTAGGTGCTGCATACAATACAACATAATATAACTTATATTATTTTTTATCTATCTTGGGTATGGGTGTGCATCACTCCTAAATCAATTATTTTATACAACATCTTTATCTCTAGACTGACCTTGTTGATTCTAATATTTTCTAGTCTACCGTGCGGTTCCATTTTATTACGTTTGTGGTGGTTACTCAACCGCAAATGCATACGAGAGCAAGCCAACGTATGTCGATTGTGGGCAAACGCTTCAAGATCAAAGCGCCTCAGTGCGAGCATCACGTTAGTTATGGACGTAGTCGCGCACGTGCGACGCATGCCTCTCAAATTCTGAAGAGGCATTTGCTTTGCTGGCGATGGCTCGACCCGAGCATAAATGATTAGTTTCTCGACACGCACGCCTCAAGCCGAAGCATTCGTTGCATAGCATGCCTTGCAAAGTCTGGAAAAAAAATGCTAGAAAAACTACTGCTAATCATCAGACTAGACTACACAAAATTTACCTTGTTAAATTTTCAAAATGGCCAGCACCCAATTTTACAAAGAAAGATGCAATGGTGAAGGCGTGTTATCCAGTGATTATCAGCTGCGGTTTGCGGTTGATTTTCTCCTGCCCGTGATCCGCATCGACAAACCACACCATGCAATATGAACTTCCATACCAAATTGTGCCTGCTGCGACTTATGGCATGACCACGCGAAGCGGCGTACTGCGTGACGACGTGACACACGAATCCTTACTTCCTTACTAATATTCAAATGCGAAAGTCCGTTTGTTTGTTTGTTAAGCCTTCACTTCACGTCTTAACTACTCAACCGATCATCATGTTTACATAAACATTGTCAGGGGTACAGAGAAAGATATAGGGTACCTTTCAGCCAGAAAAATGCGGCAGATAGTTCCTAATACATGGCGTGGGCGTGCGCTGCTGCATTGCTAATTAACCAAGTCGTGCGCTCAATGAATAGAAAATTCCCGCCGTTCGCGGTTTCGCGTAACCAGCCCCCGTATAACAACCTTTTAAAACTTGCCATTTTCTGAATGGCTATCAATGCGTCTCGTTTTTTTGCTATACAGCGAGAAAGAGATGTAACTTAGCAATTCATAAACCTTGACAAGTTTTAAGAGGTTGAAACACTCTAAAGTAGTAATATTATGGAAAGCGTAGCATCGGACACGAAAAATCTCGGACGTTTGTGAATAAGGGCCCGTCCCCTGATTACGTGACTCTCTTGCTAACAATTGTCGATTCAAATCGATTGAAACTGCAGCAACATTGCTACTTTAGGTAAGATAGTTGTCACATTGGTTCTTACTTCAAATTCAAACTTCATGCATGGCTAGGGTTGCCAGATCGCCTAGACAAATAAACCGAACATTTTTTGTCAAAAGGTTTGTCCCTTTGATAAAATATGTTCGGTGTTGATTTTTTTTGCTACAATTTGACGAAAACTCCTAGGGGAACCTTTAAATTTTGACCAGTTCAAACAGAGAAAGCTGAGCGAGCGGGTTGGGGCCGTGCGTGGGTCTAGGAGCGGGGCGGAGAGCGCCTCTTTCCCCGCCCGCAAGTCTTGCTTACTACCCGCCAGAATAACTCACAGCTTTTGCTCTGTAAATTCTCTCGTGAGTGAGATATATAATCGTGTATTTAAAAAAACGGACTTTCTATTGTACGGTTTTCTAAAATTTTCTAGACCGGACAGCCGATCAAAAAACCGTACTGTCCGGTCTAAAACCGGACATCTGGCAACCCTATGCATGGCTCGTGTCTAAATCTCATTATAGCTTAAAAGAGTTTTTTAGTAGATAGTTATTCACATACTTTATTTAAATTATTTAAATGACATAGATATTTGATTGTTTTTTTTTACGAGAACATTAATTGACATTATTGGAATAGTATTTTTTATTATAATTATGATTTTAATTTGCATGTCGGGAATCCGGCAAGATATGTGTACCAGTTTAAATCTTTTGTCATCTTAAAAACCATGTTTCATGCAATAAATATCTTTATCTTTACTAAAGCAGCAACCTAACCGCGATTTCTGTCAGAGTTGATTGCAACAAAGATACAAAATCAGGGAGCAGGTTAGGTGTGGAATCCCGCGGTCGATGTGTAGCATGCATGAGTCAATAATAACTATGTAAATTATATTTCAGCTGAACAGAAAAAGTCCCTGCTACTTGAGAAGGAAAGTATTCAGGAGTTGAAGTCTGAGCTTTCTGAATACAGTGAAGATGTTAAAGAAATGAACGAGATCGTGAAGACCAAACAGGCAGACATAAAGCTGACCAAGGGAGCTAAGAGGTAAATACATTTTGTTGCTAAGAGGTAAATACTTTACTAAATAAAATTTGAAAATGTAATAAAAATAGACACAAAACCGGCCAAGTGCGAGTCAGATTCGCGCATGAAGGGTTCCTTACCAAAAAACACTTAAATATTTATTTTATTCTGCTTTAGTATTTGTTTTTATAGCCGCAACAGAAATGGGCGTTTTTCAAAAAAGTTGTACATGGCAAATATGGCGTGTCCCAGACATTGAGTATTTTATTATGATTTTTCGAGTACTTTATATAGTAAAATTGTGCGTCTATCTTTTAAATATACATTTAAAGTGACAAAATTTACCTTTCTATGCGACCCTAGTGTATTGAATTTTAATTATAACAAAAAAGGATTATGAAATCATGAAAATCTTGCTGTCCCACCTACTTATTTGCATCTTTCAAGTGCGAAGAAACGCTCGGTATATTAAATAGCGCTACTGTTTTAATCTTTGTAGGCGGATTGTAAACTCGTAATTGCAATTTACAGTTCTATTATGTCAGAATAGGCTTCAAAATAACCAAAAATACTATTTATTTGTCGTCCCAGGAATAACAATGAACCGGAATTCCGGTAAACGTCACGGTGCATTTTTTAATACTTATAATTAAAATTTACTCTAAACATGGTATTTTTCACTTCAGCCCCCTTAGCATGACCGATTTATATAGCGTGATATAGCGTTTTATCACGTTTAACTGTCAAAAAGACAAAGGAGAGGAGTTCAGTTGAGTGTCGATAAAATGCTATATCACGCGATATAAGTCGGTCATGCTAGGCAGGCTGGCAACATTTTTCTGTCTATGGTTTGGCTGCCATATGTAACAAATCCTAGTGTCAAATAAAATTGAGTACTTACTACATTTGAGTTCCAGATAGAACGGAGTTTTATGAGGAATGTAGCAGTTTATTAATTATTATGTTATTGGATCTAATAGAATCACATTTAATTTTATAAAGTATTTTAAAATTAGTCGAAACTGGCCGTTAAGTGAACACGTAAGCTTCAATAATATTTTGAAGTTTTGTTTATTTGATATGCATTCGTCACATCCACGTCACGTATTTTGTATGGTATTTAACACGTATTTTCCAGGTTTCCAGTGCGTCACTTGTACAACTTTTTTGAAAAACGCCCAAATACATCATCTGTAAAAATTTCAACTGTCTCTAGCTCTAACGGTTCATGAGATACAGTCGGTGACAGACAGACAGTGGAGTCTTAGTAATAGGGTCCCGTTTTTACCCTTTGGGTAGGGAACCCTAAAAGGGCCTGGGTTAGATTCAGGTCACTCTTTCGAACTCATATAAAACAAAGTCAAAAGCTTATAATGATATTACAGTGAATAAGTTGAAAGTTCATTAACAAGGAAACCAGCAAAAATACTGCTTGCTGGCTAGAAAAAATATTTTTACTAGCAACACTTCTGCATACAAAAGTAGATGAGTGTTGCCATACAATAACATTTTGACAAAAAACGTGGCTCCTTCATTAATTTCTATACCTTTTTGCGAAGCTGTATGGCGAGATTTCTTTAATACAATCGGGCTTCGGTGTTTGAATAAAACTGCTTCATGCTATGCTATCTCGTTTTTTTACAGATTACACCGTGCAGTCATCAACATGATTAGTAAACTGGATGCCGCTTTAGTAGAACTGGAGAGCAAAGAGAAAGAGCTCAAAACGACTTTAGAGCAAACCAAAACTGAACCGCAAAAGGCTAAGGAGCATCTGATCCAAATTGATGAGCTGATGAATTCCATTAAGAGCTTGCAGAAAGTACCTGATGAAGCGAAGTTGAAGCTTATACAGGACGTGCTAGGAAGGATGGACGATGACTTCGACGGGCAGTTGAAGATCGATGACGTTTTGAAGGTAAGACTTAGACCGCCGGCCCAGAGGCTCATTTTCAATCTACGCATATTATGACCAGATCACATTGGCAAGATAGTCATTAGCTTGGTGTTAGCAAATGGTATTCTTTCGTTTATCATAATTTTATTTGTAATAATTTCATTTGCCATAATGATCCTCGGTCATAACATTCATTTGTAATAATGGCTTTTATACTCACAGCGTATGACATAACAATCCATTAGCCATACTTTTCATTTGCCCTAAAATTTGGTGCCATAATAACAAGTGTCATAATTAAGATTATTAATATAATTGAAAAATATTAGAAAAAATCGACTCACCCGTAGCAGCTCAGACGGGACTCGAACCCGCACCCTTAGGATTCCGGCCCAATGCACTAACCAGTTATGCTACCGAGTCGCTAGCGAGCTTGGCGAAATTTTCTAATACTTTTCACGTTTTTACGCTGTAGGCCAGCGCCATCTCATCAATGTGAAGAGAATTACTTCGACATTCGAAAGCAACACCTTTACAGGTGCTAGACAAATCGATTAAGATGAAATAGCCATATATTTTTTAGCTGCTACGGGTGAGTCGATTTTTTCTAATATTTTTCAATTATATTAATAATCTTAATATAAAAATAGCATTGTGAATGCATAACAATTTAAAAAAGTTTAAAAGTGTCATAATGATTAGTTCCTATAAATATTATTTGACAATCAATAATTGACATAATATACATAACTTGTAACGTATCTCTTCACCTAAACGTACCTAGGGGTTATAAATAAAAACTTTTAATGCGACCACCACTAGTGGTAGGTTAGGTTAGTGATGATATTTGATAACACCAAGCTAATGTCTATCTTGCCAATGTGGTCTGACCCTTGATTACGTAAGTCTGTTGCTAACAATTCTCGATTGAAATCGATTGAAAGTGCAGTTGCATTACTGCTTTAGGTAAGATACCTAGTTGTTATGGTACGCTAAAAGTCGTTTTTACGTTAAACGTTTAACAATGCTACAACTAAAATAAACTGAAACATCTATTCCGCGTTTTCTTGCACACAAACCACGGCTAGTAACTTCTAAGCCAATAAGTTTTATTTTACGAAACTTGTCGTGTGGATGGTACTACTTAGGTAGTTTTTACTGGGATATCTATCCATTTTTTGAAAATGTATCACATTTACGATATTGACCTGCTGCAGAGAATCCACTCCAGCCGGACCACAAACTACGGCTAGTAACTTCTAAGCCAAATAGTTATATTTTACGAAACTTGTCTACGAAGGTTCTATTTAGGTAGTTTTTACTGGGATAATAATCCATTTCTTGAAAATGTATCACACTTTTTTGAATTTGAGTTGGCGCGACCGGAGAGCGTTGCTTTGCGGCCGGACCACATTATTTGTTAAATATTTATTTATCTGTTGAGGTACTTTTAATTATGATATATTCCTGTGAAGGTAGACTACAGGTAGCTACTATTTGGAACTAAACTATCAGATAGTTTAATGTGGTCGGGCCACAGAGGATTACACAATTCTCAAGCGCGCTCCACATTCGCGCCGTGAACACCCGTGAAAGCCGTAAACCGCGAGTGTGGATGGTTTTCGCGCCTGTTCACGGGCTTCGCGCCCGTTCACGCCTTGTTCCCCGTTCCGTGTCGGTATTTGCGCCCGCGTCAAAGGGTTCACGGTGCGCGAACCTCCCGTGAACGCGAACGCATCCACACTCGGGCGTGAAAACAGTGACGTGCCGTGAGGTTTTTTATTTATTTGCGGAGTACGGCGCGTCAAAATGAGCGTCACTTGGACGAATGAGCAGGAACTTGTGTTGATTGAATGTTATCATGCCGAATCCATTTTATGGGATGCTAAACACAAAGATAGCAGTGCATAATTCGACGTCCATTCTCGACGAGCGCGCGAACTAAACTGTGAACGATAGCGAATGTGGTGGGTGATGCTTCTCACGCCGACTTCACGGCAAAATTACGGCGTGAATTCACGCCGTGAATCACGCAGGAGTCTGGAGCCCGCATAAGGCACAGGTTTCCCAGAATTCACCTCAGGGTGGATTCTTTGGGGTAACAGATCGCAATAACCGTCGTAAAATACATAGATCTTGAGTTTTAACATCGGTGTACAATGCTTTCCAGATGTTAGAGATAATAGGCAACGAGAACGTAAACCTATCGGAGAAGCAAATGTCGGAGTTGATCGAGTTGCTCGACAAAGAAGAGATTCTGGAGGTGGAGAGCAAGATACAAAAGGCGCTCGACAAGGCGGCCGTCGCGGCCAAGGAGCAGCACAAGGCCGCGGATACAGAGGGGAAGGTAATATAAAAATGTTATTTTACTAGTCTTTGCCCGCGACTTCGTTTGCAATTTGCATGGACATTTTAGAAAATCTTCAGAATTTTTGAATCTTCAGAAAAACTTTAGAATGCTGTAGAAGACGTTCCCGTTCCCTTCCTACCCACACTTCAACTCCACTGCACTCACACATAGAACTCTATTACAATCAAACTGTGTTACTGCGCTACACTAGCGCCGCCAATGGAAAAAAATCGTAGTGCCCAAATAAAGGCAAAATTGTGAATTGTGTTCTTCTAGTGTACTCCGAAGAAGCTTTGTGGTACTTTTTATCGCTTAAACAATATTTTATAACCTGTCGTTTAGTTGTCGTTTAGTTTATTGCCAAAAGTGGCCACTTTTATTACCAATAAAACTTTATTAAACTAAACGACTGTTGCAGGCAACATTAAAATTAAAATTAAAAATAACCTAATACAATATTTAAGCAGTGGCAACACTGCCTCTTCCATTTTTGTACGCTATGCTGAAAGCTTGTGATCCATCGAAATACAGTGTTTTTGTACCATCAGTATTCTCTCGCCAAACCAGCCAAGATCACGGGCCAGCGGCGGAACAACGACAGACTTGAAAATATTGTTTAAGCGATAAAGAGTACCACAAAGCTTCTTCGGAGTACACTAGAAGAACACAATTTACAATTTCATCTTTATTTAAGGACTTTGTTTCTTTTTTGATAAGTATCATAGCTATGATGCGCGCATGTTTCACGTCTATTTATACATTCTTTTCACCATTCGCGGAATACGTTAACCTTACTGACGCCTATCTGGTAGTGTGCCAAATTAGCGTATTTTATATTTAGCTCTTTATTGGCATTCATCTATAGTAATTTTATGCATTGCTCTATAATGATGCTATAATAAATAATTATAAAAAAAATACACATCTTTTTTCATGAACATAAGTTCTTTAGTTTCTCTAGTGAGGCCACTCGAAATACTACAATAAGATATAATATATAATCTGTCATTTAGATCAATTATTTAATCTATGTAAAGATTCTTGATTGAAAATGCTTGATTACGTGGTGGTTCATTTCTTTGGTTTTGGTAATAATTGATAAAAAACTACATTATTGGCTTCAAAATATTTATTAATACCCTGATTTTCAGAGTTTATTCGACATAATCCGTGAAGCGCAAAAGCGGCGGGAAATGAAGAAAGCCGTAGAGAAATTCGACGAGGAACGCCCTATGCCGAAGAGCGAGACCATCGTGAAACCGGACGAGGCCAGCAAACGGCCGGAGAGCCACTGAAACGGCGCCGGAGGGCTGCCGTAAACTTAGTAAGAATCACCTCGTCCTGCCTGCATAGCATGACCGATTTATATCGCGTGATATAGCATTTTATCGACACGCAACTGTCAAACTCCTTTGTCTTTTTGACAGTTAAGGCGAGGCCAGTTCACGAAATTTACTCTTTCACCATGTCTTTAGAATAAAGTTGAATATTGCATAACTTTAATTGACGCTTCGTCAGAAATTTGACGAATTTTAGTACATTTTTATTGATTTCTGAAATACTGGATCATTTATTAAAAATGTACTCGGTTATTGTGTTAGATCGATAAAAAAGCTATCCTTTTTGCATAAAAAATCATATCACTGTCGTTGAAAATTACGAAATCTGACAATTTGAAATTTAGTTTTATAAGTTTTTATGGTGTTATTCAGGATTTTTTTACAGAGTTACCATGCCGTTTTTCAATATTCTGTTCGGTTAATTTGCTCCTTTGTTTCTTTTTCAGTCTACAGTAATTTTTGTGAAGTAGAATTTTACATCAGTTCTTCACATTGGAAATTCAAAAATCAGACTTTTCATCAGATCGTGAACTGGCCTCGCCTTAAACGTGATAAAACGCTATATCACGCGATATAAATCGGTCATGCTAGGCAGGCTGGCTTGAGTAGGCAAATCTCCCGCGAGGCACATTTACAACTCGGTATAAACGTTCCATTTGAACGCGGTATAAATGTATATTTAGTATTAAATAAATACTATATTAACCTTATTGTGTCGGTATGAATTGGATCAGTTTGTGGACGTTACATGTCCTAATGTATATTTCCAAACATTATAATTTTGAAATCTCATGAAAGCGAACTGTCGTTATCTTAACCCCGAAACCACCCGATTATTATTATTATAATCGGGTCAGTATATTTTTTTGGAAAGTATTGACCGTTTATTGCAATTTCCAATATCTCTGGAATTGATTGTAAAAAATATTATTTCTGTTATGTAACAAGTTACCCTGATGACAATAAAGCATTTTTTTAGTATGTAATAAAATAATCAATCACTAATGTAAAAAAATGTTTTACATAGCATTATATTCGATGTATCTTTCCGTACCATACAAAGTTATCTTGGTGTTGTTGTAACTTTTTTTATTTAATTCACTGCTGCCTTTTTTATTTCAGAGATTTATTGTATTGTTTATGCATTTCTGTGATTTATTCAGTTTTAAGTTTTATTTAATTGTTTTAGCAGTGGATAAATGTTGGTGCACAAATTGTAAAAATGTCGACTTGTTTGTTTTGTGTTTGACGTTTGTCCACATCCTCATTTTGATGGGGTTTTGATAAGTACATGTTGATGTAATGATACCTAATTTATGTATATAGAACTAAACGCAGATGTAAACCATTGGTTGCGGAGGATATGCTAATTAAATCTTTTAAACCTGTACCTTGAATGATTGTTAAGTTACTATTCAGTAAGTACATTAAAAATTCAACTCTTATTTTTGTAAACCCACTTATTCCGACTTAGGTACTTTTATAGCGTTTTTATAGTTTTTGTAACATAAGTAAATGGTTGCTTAAAAACTTTAATTTAATACTGAGCACCTTATTGAAAAGAGTAATAAAAGCATATTAATAGTTTAGTTTATTGCGTCTGTTCGATTTTAAATGACTTGAAGGATGACGTCATGACACGGTCCATATATTTACGCCTGTAGCACACCGCCGCGAAACCGTACCAGCGGCACCGCGGTAGTTCCGTCCGCCATAGTACCGCTATGAGTTGTCTTATATCCACGACGATATTGAGGATCATATTTAGGTAGCGGTTTCGCGTTATTATTTTCGCGTGTGTCAACGATCGGAACCGATCGGGTGGAATCGCACGTGAAAAATGTATGCTTAAAGGATTTGGCACACTGGATGCGTTCTGCGGTCCGGTTAAAGTGAACGTTGCTCGCATTATGTACCTATGAACAACATTGTCGGTCAGGGCAATCGGTTAGCGGTGCGGGCAGGGAAACCAGTCAGCGGTCCAGTCAGGGCAATCGGTCAGCGGTCCAGTCAGGGCAATCGGTCAGCGGTCCAGTCAGGGCATTCGGTCAGCGGTCCAGTCAGGGCAATCGGTCAGCGGTCCAGTCAGGGCAATCGGTCAGCGGTCCGGGCAGGGAAACCGGTCAGCGGTCCAGTCAGGGAAATCGGTCAGCGGTCCGAGCAGGGAAGCCGGTCAGCGATGCGAATGCGAGCAGCGTTCACTTTGACAGTGTAAATACAGGCTGCTCGCATTTGTTTCGCTTGTCGAACTCATGGCGGAACCTACAGCGGTGTTCCGCGGGCGGAGTTGTGCAGGCTGTGCTACAGGCGTTAAAGCGATAACACAGTACTTATTGGATAGTAATGTTGAGAAGTCTTGAAATGACAGAATATATTTCGGCCGACGTGAAAAGTAGGAACAATCACGATCCATCCAATGGGCGTTTGTGCACTATACCACGGTAAAGATACCATTACCACATTACCCTGACCATACTGAATTTTCATGACCGTTTCAAGGTCGATGCGGCATGCAAGCCATATATTTAAATACTCAGTTTTAGTACACTATTTACAGTATTTACGTAATGGAACTAAAACGGACTTTATGAATTTTACGGTCCGTGAAACTCAGTGCAGTGCACAAACGCCCGATGGCTGATACACTGATAATTCACTTCTGTAGGCATTACATCTTCTTTTTCGTTGGGGTGGCTGAGATACTTCTAAAAAGAAAATAATAAAGAAATGTTATATCATAGATGAATTTTTATTTTTATTTGAAACACCTAATTCTGCGTACAGACTTGGGCCAACGAAGGGCCAGGGGGCTTACCATCAGCAAATAAGAAACCATCCTGATGAGCCGTTTAGTTTAAAAGCAGGCCTTAGCATTGCGTATGAATAGATAAGAATAATAATTATAATTCATAGGTAAGGTCAATGTGTGGAAGTCCGTCTGGGAGGCAAGTCCATCTAGAGGCCATAACTTCCATTTTTGAAGGACTAGGTTCTTATGCCTCGGTCGTTAAAAAAGTATTACGGAGCTAGTTTGAACTGAGAAACATAGATGTCGCTAACATCATTAGGTTGAAAGAAATTGGTCATCAGTTTTTTTTCGCGTTAAGTACTTGAAGTTGGAGTGTAACGTCTCTTCGAAAAAAAATAAAAAAAATTGAAAATCAATGGAGTTTTTGGAGTTTCTTCGATTACTAAAGTCATTTAGTGATCCATATACCTATTTCTGGTGATGAATTCATTAATATCGCTTGAATTTCATAATTATTACATGCACAAAATACCAACCTTAAAATGTAAATAGTTGGGAAGTCCGTCTAGCATGCATAAGGAAAGTCCGTCATATGCCGGTCTTGCCTCGATTGCAGATATTGTCAACCTTTTCAGCTGCACGTATATTATGTCACTTTTGTCTCTGTCAATTTTTTGTTTTATAGCTCAAAACGGCGGTACACATGGGATAAATACTTATACAAAAGTACAACTAGGTTGACATATTTAAATACTAAATACATTTGACAGTTATGCATAAAATATAGTTGAAAAATTTCTGACCTCTTAAATGATAATGAGGGAAGGTAATTGTTAATTTTGCAGTCACCACCTATAATGTTCAATTTGAAATTAAGATTTATGTTTTTACTTAGTATTTAATTTTACGGAAAAAACAAAAGTTATAATTTTATTGAAAATGTTTGCAACCACTGTCACCAAAGTTATGCCGGACTTGCCTTAAAATAAAATAAAATGAATTATCATTGAAATCTAAGCCGTAAGCTCAATGACATAAAACACATATTTCAACGCCTGTTTTGCATCACTGCTAGAAACTGCTTTCATTCATATAGCCTCACTAGTTATGGTTATATTGGTACTAGACGGACTTACCTCAAACTGCATGGGAAGTCCGTCTACACGCCGAGTTTTAAAAAATATAATTTAAATCTAAAGATTATTGCAATTAATATTATTTTTATACCAATATAAGTAAATTAATACATTACCTATAATTTCCGATGACACAAGTCACTTTAGAAAGCGTATCTGGTTCAATAAGTTCAGTTAAACTTAAATATTAGAAAAGTATGCCGGACTTCCACACACTGACCTTACTTCAGAAAAGATAAGACCTACGCGAGAGAAAGAGAGGCAACTACTAAGTGTAGAGATGGGCGGTGGGTAAATACCCGATGGGTATTTACCGGGTAAATACCCAATTTGGGTATATACCGGGTATTTACCGGGTAAATACCCAAAAGCATGGGTAAAAACAATAAGCACGATGTGGTTTAGTAGTATTTTTTCTTTTCGTCTATCTTTTTATTCATTTAAGTTTAGTTTTATGTTTAGGTACAAAAAAATTATATTATCTTGATTATTGACTAAACTAGAGAGATGATTTTCATTTCCGACTATTTGGTTAGTTGTGTTCTATAACAAAAATAAATTAAAAAATAATAATTTAGTTAGTTACATTATGAATTGAATTACTTTACTTCATAATTAAAAAAATGTATATTGTACTGGTAGTTACGAACAGTCAAAAATAATTATAGCGGTATTGTTGTTAATCAGTCTTTTCAAAATATGCCCTACCCTAACCGCTCGGTTGCCTCGGGCGCCCGTCGTAATTGCTCGAGCTTTGCCCGTCAATTTTCCACCCTTGCCGGCCCCTCGCCACCGGGCAGCTCGATTCCCGTTAAAGCGTTCATTGCGACTTAACTCGATATGTTACACTATCAAGTGTTGTGTTTTTATGATAAGTAGGAATACAGCTATAGAATGCAGTTAGTGGGGCCGGAAATCGATAAAATTGTGCGCATCGTGATGAAAGATGATGAATTTTTACCATGCTTAGGGGACACCACTGTGATTATTTTTAGGTGTGGAGGCTATCTGGATTTGACCCCTAACATACTTTAGAGGTCAAATTCGATATAGAGGACGTTTTATTTCGTATTATTCCGTTTTATGTCTTTTTACAAAGCTAATACCCTTCCTATTTAGCTGAAAACTGACATATGAAAACACATCTACACATCACCCCCTTTCTAATGACATCTCAATCATCAAAATCGGTTCAGTAGTTTAGGCAGCAAAAGTGATTTTTTTACATTTGAGAGATATTCAAATGAGTACTGAATTGTACTGATTACTGGTTGCTGAGAGAAAAAGTACAAATATCGGCATAAAAAAATATGATTAGAAAGCCACATTAATACAGATTTAAAAAATATAAGTTTAATTGGAACAGTTTGATAAAAAAACGCGTTTAAAAATATTATACACAGTGCGGTAATTACATAAAAAAATCTTAAAAATGCGTTCTGTTAAAGGCGGTCTCTGTGATACCAGCACCAAATTTTTATATGTTGTTTAACATTTTGTTTTCTCTTAAAAACCGTCGGGAATCCACCTGTGAAGTGCCTTGTTCCAGAGACATAACGTCATCAAAATGGCGACGAACGTATTTTAAAAAAAAATTGATAATTATGATTCTATGAATTCTATATATACATGTATGGGGCACTATGGGGTGTCAGATTAAAGGTAATTAAGTGTTCTATAATGTTATAATACAAAATATAAGCTGAGTAGTACAGTTACGAAAATATATTAAACTAATGGAAATTCAATTTTTAAAAACTCCTCATTTTTTATTTTATTTTAAAATACCGTAAATATTAAACTGATAATTCTAGTGCAAACAAAAAATATATTGATAAATTTCATTTAATGCAGATTTAAAAAAAATATTTTTTAATAACCTTTACAAACAATTAAAAGCGATTTTTTTTAAAATAATATCTTTTTATTTCAAAATTTCTTATAAGTAAATTAAGTAGGCTTTACAAAAGTATAGGACCAAGTAACTTGAAAAACGCTTCATTAATATAGTTTTTTGAAGAAACTGAAAAAAATGGTAAGTTTTTCGAGCAGCACAGGGTTGCAGAGCTGCATACTTCGGTATGAACTACTTTCAAGGGGCATAACAACATTTATACAATCGTGTTACATGTGCGACTTTTGCCTTTTTGTGTTGATTTTGAGTGGCCTTTTTGGTTTTTCAAATAATTTACAAATATATCGTACTTCTTAGTTTTCGTTTTTTTTTTAATTTTCTTTAAAACAATAACATTAAAGTATTATAATATTTATAGTATATTTGGAAACAGCTATTTATTAGCTTTCATTGGATAGCCATATTGTTATACTTTAATACAAAAAACCTTTTATTAAGGAAATAGACGGCGCGCGACGTTTACATTTTTTTTTTCGCTATTTATTGTTTGTAAAGGTACTTGAAAATTATATTTTTTCATGCATTAAATTGAATTTATCAACATATTTTTTGTTTGCACTAAAATTATCAGTTTATTATTTACGGTAATTTAAAATAAAATAAAAAATTAAAGTTTTTAAAAATTGAATTTCCATATTATAATTTAATATATTTTCGTAATTGTACTACTCAGCCTATGTATTGTATTATAACATTATAGAACACTTAATTCCCTTTAATCTGACACCGGATTCATAGAATCATAATTATCAGGTTTTTTTTTTCAAAATGCGTCCGTCGCCATTTTGATGACGTCATATCTCCAAAACAAAACACTTCACAGGCGGTCTCCCGACGGTTTTTAAGAGAAAATAAAATGTTAAACAACATATAAAAATTTAGTGCTGGTATCACAGAGATAACTGTAACGGCCTTTAATAAAACGCATTTTTAAGATTTTTTATGAATTGCCGCGCTGTGTATAATATTTTTAACGACTTCCAAAAAAGGAGGAGGTTCTATGTTCGTCTGTATATTTGTTTTTTTTTTGTGTATGTCCACCGATTACTCGAAGACGGCTGGACCGATTGAAATTATTCAAACGTTATTACATTAGGTACACTCCCAAGTTGGTCCCATTTTTTAAAATTTGGAAATCGGTTCAGTACATTTCAAGTAATTTTGAAAAAAAAGCACGAAAATTGTATGATTTTGTGTGAATTGCCTCGATAATTGGTCGTATTACTTCTTTGTTTATGAACTGAATAAGACAATTATTTTTTTGTTGGAAAAGGGATAGTTTTTTAACCGACTTAAAAAAGGAGGTTCTCAGTTTGACCAGTATTTAAGTATGTTAAAAGTATTTAAAATAAAAAAATAAAAAATTGTTTAAAAGAAAACAAAAAACTGACTTCAAAAAACCTACCTCTAAAAAGCAAGAAATAATATTCGTAATAATAAAAATACGTCTATTGAAGTCGGGTGGGGCTTTTAGAATAAAAAAAAAGGAATTTGTACTCCAGCCCCACCCGACATCAATAGACGTATTTTTATTATTACGAATATTATTTCTTGCTTTTTAGAGGTAGGTTTTTTGAAGTCGATTTTTTGTTTTCTTTTTAAAACGTATTTTTATGACACTGTTCCAATTAAACTTATATTTTTTTAAATCTGCATTAATGTGGCTTTCTAATCATATTTTTTTAAAGCCGATATCTGTTTTCGTCTCAAATTTATCGTTACTGGAAAATATTTTTTTGTTAATAACATTTTCGATTTTTGGGGTTCGGAATTACGGTTATTTATTTTCTAGTATGTAAAGGTTAGTTTTTTATTTCAGAAATCTATTGGCCGTCTTTTATTTATCCGAAAATGATACCACACTTGCCCTAGTAGCTGTAAATTTGCAGTTATTACGACAAACATCATGCGCGTCGAAATGATAGGTCCGTGATGAACAATTTGACCTCTATAATCTGTTAGGGGTCAAATCCAGCTTGCATCCACATCTTAAAACGATCACTGTAGTGTAACTTACGAATGGTAAAAGAATCACGCTTTCATCACAATGTGCACAATTTTAATGAAAATAAGTGATTTCCGGCTCCACTACGTCTTTTTTTTCTCAAAACGCGATTCCGGTAAAGTATTACGATGAGGTAAACATTGAGATGGCGCGTTTTAGAGCGCACTTTTATTAAAAAAATCGTACCATAAATTAAAGCGATGACCTATGGTTTTTTATTTTAAAATACGTCAATAAGATAATAAAGATTATGTTAAAAAATAAAAACATACACTTGGCTATACAAAATACTAAAATCACTTAAAACACAGAAAACACAATACACTTTTCGACAGACCACCACGTTCAATACGAATTGTCATTTTTTTTTCTCTCAGAGACCTAATGCTTGTTTATGGATTGTACAGCTAGCAAATTTCACAGAATAACGAGACAAACGTTCAGAAATGTCCCTAAGAGTAAAAGAGATAAGTATAATTCAATAAATCGAGGCCTCTCTCACGCGCTAGCCCATGTCCATAGATATAGTATATTAAAAGGGGTAGATGCGCTACCGAGCGACCGGGTGTAAGGGATAGATATATTATGACGTCAAAATATGGGGTTGCCATGACCAGAAAAAGTACCCTTAACGGTGTAGCATCCGTTAATGTGCAGATTACTAGTTAAAGTACGGAAATCGTCTACTTTAAGAATAATTTCGCACACTAACTGACTAGACCAGTTAATCTGCTGATTAACGGATTCCGTACTTTAACGGTAACATACGTATACATAGAGTAAACTAGCTGGG
The DNA here is from genome assembly GCA_950108535.1 of Agriphila straminella. NCBI lineage: Eukaryota > Metazoa > Arthropoda > Insecta > Lepidoptera > Crambidae > Agriphila > Agriphila straminella. The sequence continues at coordinate 4,028,368 of OX467312.1, forward strand.
GTTCGCTCCGGTACTTGATATGAGATTGTGTGGTTAATGGAATAAAAAGATGAACTTTAAATTAAAACAGGTAATTTTTTTATTAAACGTTGGAATACAGAACGTTTTTTATTAACGTTAGTTTTTCTATTTTTCGGAAACAATTTTTTTCAAAATGTTTCTAACAAATTCGTGTGTGGCACCCAATTCTTTTTTCCAGTTGCTTCTATCCATTTTTCACGAGTTTTATCTTCCGTCGGAAATCTGGAAAAATCAAATTGCTTGAAATTCCCTGAAATATGGGGTAATTTTTGGGGAAAATTTTCTATATAGTAGGCATCCGGAAATCGAATTATAAACCTACTGATTTTAGTAGACGTCAAAGCTAAGCTGACTTCTACTATTACGTAGATGTACGCAATTTTACCGGTTTGTATGTCAAATGTTTACGAGGTTATTTTTAGAAATATTTTTTAGATTTTTCCTATTTATCAGGTATTTCATGATATAACTAATGATTTAGCTCAGAAACTTGGTTCCTGTGAGATTTGAGAAAGAAATACGCGATCAAAATATAGAAAACAGTGTACTTACGCATGAAATGTAACACCCGCTTTTTTTCTTTGATTGTTGCTTTTGCAGCCAAATATCGAACACCCCACCATTTTGTATGCTAGACACAAACACAACACACACGATTTATAATAAATTTTGGGTATCAATTATGTAGTAATCCACAAAACCTTTAATTTCTTTTGCACTCTTGATATAACCCCACTTGTTTGTTTGACCTAGTTGAACTGTACCAATAACCCGACCATGAAATAAAGTCCGGTCGGTGATAGAGAAAAAACATGACACTCTTCTCTATTTCCTCCTATAGGAATCTCAATAAGACGATCTCGCTCTATCAAAGCATGTCAGACCCTTGCCCATGTCAACCAGTAGTTGACACGGGCATTTCAGGTAGGTACTCAAATTCGTGTCAACTACTGGTTGACATGGGCAAACTAATCGCATTACAGAGTAAAAAAGTCGTTGGACCTGTTTTTAGCAAACATGCCAGATGCTCTACACCTCTATGACAGATCAAGCAACATTTAAATAGTATAAGAGACTAATAAGAGACTTAAAAAATAGTTGGAAAGTAAATACCCACCCTTTGGGTATTTACCTGGGTAAATACCTTGATTTTGGGTACGTTGGGTATTTACCCGGTATTTACCGGGTAGAATCCCATCTCTAACTAAGTGAATGTTTTGCTAAAAACAGGTCCAACGACTTTTTTACTCTGTAATGCGATTAGTTTGCCCATGTCAACCAGTAGTTGACACTAGTTTGTGTACCTACATGAAATGCCCGTGTCAACTTTTACTCTTAGGGACATTTCTGAACGTTTGTCCCGTTATTCTGTGAAATTTGCTAGCTGTACAATCCATAAACAGCATTAGGTCTCTGAGAGAAAAAATGATAGTTAGTATTGAACGTGGTGGTCTGTCGAAAAGTGTATTGTGTTTTCTGTTTTGAGTGATTTTGGTATTTTGTATAGACAAGTGTATGTTTTTATTTTTTAACATAATCTTTATTATCTTATTGACGTCTTTTAAAATAAAAAATCATAGGTCGTTGCTTTAATTTTTTGGTACGAATTTTTTAATAAAAGTGCGCTCTGAAACGCGCTATCTCAATGTTTACCTCATCGTAATACTTCACCGGAATCGCATTTTGAAAAACAAAAGACTTAGTGGAGCCGGAAATCGCATATTTTCATTAACCTCCACGGGTTCCCCCAGGCACCCGCGAGAAATTTATACCGTCAAGCATCGCGGGTGCCTCCAGGCACCCAGAGATCAAATATTTTGCCAGGCAATATTTTGCCTTATTGTAAATTAAATAAATCTTGGATTTAAATTTAATGTTCTGTGTAGGGGTTGCAGTCCTGGTTAGGGAATGCAAATCCGTATATGTTTCAAAATCCGGATTTTAAAAACGGATATTTGGTCAAATCCGGATTATCCGGATAATACGGATTTTTTATAAAAATATTTTCTTTTTTTTTAAATACATCATTTCTGTCCATAGTTCACTAATGTGAAAAATAACGAACGGTAAAAAAAACGCTTAATCGAGAACACACAGTAGAGAAGTCATTGTGTTCTATTCCGAAGCGTTAGAAAAATCGCGCGATAAAACGTCGAAAAAGCGCTCGTACGAAAGATTTCTAACGTTAATAAAATAATGACTGATTACAAACTCTGAAGAATAAAACTAATAATCATACTCTTTATAAAATTATACAAATAATTGACAAACAAAAGCACCTAGCAAAAAAAAGAAATATAGGGTCCTTCTTAAATAACCATGCCAGAATAAACATGCCAGACGCTCTACACCTCCATGACAGATCAAGCAGCATTTAAATAGTTTAACGGCCGAATACTCAAACGCTGCTTAAATAGTTGAGAGCTCCTCACACAGTTGAGACCGCCTTAACTCATACTCAATTCAAAATTTGAGAGCCGCTCAATTTCTAAGACGGCCTTAAGTTAAGGACCGCTTATCTGCAAAAACTATCGAAAATGGAATACTCAAACGTTCATTAAGATCTGACAGGTATTTGAGGCCGCCTTAAGTTGATTAAGGTCGCTCTTAATTTAAGGAAGCTCGGACGTACCTCAAGTATCACACGTCAAGGTGATTAGCGCCCTGCACACGTAAAGTTCGGAACGCGGGAAACATATGATACTGGTGGTTATAGATGGCCAACTCGCCTATTTTTTTGCATATAACCGGATACAAGCATACAGCGCCATCTCTTTTGCATGAAGTAAATTACGTCGCTATAGGTCAAAGGGCCCATACGGTCGATCGCGATCGACCGGTCGATCGCCAAGGATAACAGATTTGACATTTTGCACCCAATGTAGTTTTACTTATGCAATTTTTTTTTTAAATATTTGGTGGGTTAAACGGTCAAAATGTCGATCTGTCATAAATTTTTGCTAGGTCGATCTCATTAAGAGAAAGTATGGGCACCCCTGCTATAGTTATACGTAGGAAGGTATGTACCTACCTACCTAGTCAATATTTTAATGAAAATTAGTTGCCAAAGTTATCTGATGTTTATTGTACAAAAAATTACAAACTGTTAGGAGCTTGTAATTTACTGTACAATAAACACCAGATAACTTTGCCAAAGAGTTATCTAAGTTGGTAAAAAATGAGAAACATCTAATACTTAATCATCAAATATTTCTTTTTATAAGTAATTATATCTATTATGCTAAGTATAAATTACAGGTAAACACACTATAGACACATAGGTAATGCAGTACAAGTATCTGCTGCGCGCTCATAAAATACTTCCAGTGACAAAGCCAGCTAACGCGATGACCAAACGAGTATCCATTTTTCATACTACTGATGAAAAACTTTTAAAATTTATAACGCTCCACGCGCCAGTCCGAACTGCAGTCCAAACTCTTGAAAATCAATTTACACGCACAGTTCGGATCGTTTGCCTTAACATGTAAGATTCGCCGGCAGTCCAAACCGTTCATCGTAAGTCGCACGACAAATAGCACTACAGTTTGATCCGCAGTCCAAACCGCACAGATCCATCCCAGGTTTGGAACGCAGTCCCAGATGCGCGGTCCAAACTTTACGTGTGCAGGGCGCTATTGTTTTGCGTTGTGATGTTATTATTTTGAAAAATATTTTAAAAATGTCCTTTTCTTCGTTATCATTTCTTTTTATTCTCCATAGTGACGTTTTCCTGTTTGATTATTTTAAAGTAAAATAAATAAATTGGGCGGTTTATGTGTTATTTATTATGACAGTCAGTATTGATTGACAGTTGACATAATTGTCGTGTCGACATTGAGCTTCTGTGGCATAGAGAGAGATTGTTCCGTTGCACGCTATTATTTTTGAGGTAACTTTGATTACGTAGTGCCAGGTGTGATATCGATGGACTGCATGCAAAGAAACTGTTTGCAAATCTCAGTAATGTTACCAGATTGCAAATGGTTAATGCGTCCTTAGCTAAGCAGACATTACCAACAGATAAAAAGCGTTTGAGTATTTCACTTAAATCTAATGGCTTCTTAAACTTAAGGTGGCCTCAGCTAAGATTTTAGTTAAGCAGCGTTTGAGTATTCGGCCGTAAGAGACTTAAAAAATTGTTGGAAAGTAAATACCCATCCTTTGGGTATTTACCTGGGTAAATACCTTGATTTTGGGTACTTTGGGTATTTACCCGGTATTTACCGGGTAGAATCCCATCTCTAAACGGGACTCTTGTCTACGAAGACTTTCTTGTCGTGTCGTCTTAAAAATATGCGAGCACAGTTTGACAGACAGGTGGGACTCGCTCTCAGATTTTTACAATCTTTTAATGTCATTTTATTACGAATATGAATTCTAAAAGGTAACATTTTTATTTCAACATCAATAAACGTGGAAATTATCTAAAATGATCCGAAATAATTTAGTTTAAACATGATTCTTATTTTAAAATAAGTTCTAAGATAAAGAGACACTCAAGAGAGCGTTCACTTCCGTAGACAAAGCTCTCTCGAGCTCGAGAAGAAATAATGTTGCCAATAGTAAATAATTACCATAATTGCCATCGTTTTTCATATAGTGCTGTTCCTTTCTATACATTTCACGACGCAAGCCTTTAGATATTCAGCCTCCGGAGCGTAGGTTCGGAACGCAACCTAGTAATGGTTATCAAAATTAACTTTTTAAGCTTTTAACCGGAGTTTTTGGCGCCATTTCTTCAAGTTCAGTTCGGTGGCTATTTTAATTATTTGCAAATTGTTTATAGTGGATATTGTGTCTTAATATCAGTGCAGTTTTGTGGTACAAGTGTCTACGCAACTGAACAATATGTGGGATAATTGAAATAGACGCGATCTTGGTTGTGTGAAGCTGAGACTTTTATTGTAGTGGTGGCCACTGAGCAAGTAATCACTACGTTATGTGGTGGCTACCTCGGCAGAACTTACCGAGTAAACTGTATCGATCGATATAATATTTGATGCCCATTGCTCCAAGCAGCATTGGAAGGCGATGCACCCGCATTCATGAGTGGGTCTTCAGCTTCCTCATAAGCTATAGAGAAATTCTAAGCATGCCATATTTTAAAGCATAATAGGAGCAATCAAACTTCCAAACATAATAATAGCAGCCATCAAAAGCTCGTTACCATGAGTTGTTTTATGTGTGCGAGCTGGCGACACGTGTCTACAGCTTACACATGCCGTTAAGGCAAACCAGTGAGGTTAGGGTTTTAGACTATAGTCAGAAATTTAGAGCATAATTGCAGCATTAAGATCCAAAAAAAACAACCATCACACGCAAATACTGTTGAAACTACGAGCATAAAACTGTGTGCGAGCTGGGGACCCGTGTCACTGGCTTGCACAGCTGTATTTTCGTAATTATTTAAGCTACGATTATGTACTATACCTCAAAATTTTCAGCCGAATTGCAGCATTAGGCTCCAAATTTTTCAAAACTCTAACTCTAAAGGTTTTTGAGCTACGAGCCGATATCTATGTGTAAGCTGGAGACCCGTGTCACCGGCTGACACATGGTGAATTGCTGTAACGGTATATGTTAGAGCTTCGTTTTAAAGATCAAATGATATGTTATAATTGCAGCACACACGAGGCATAATTTCAAATCTCTGGGCCTCTTATATTCGAAATTATAAGCCAAAAACCGTTTTCCCGCCAAAAAATTCAAAATAATGGCTCGGATGCGGCTAATCGCGCCGTTGCCGTTCCGTGCGCTACACTATTGCAATCGAATTTGAACCTAAGAGCTAGTATTATTTTGAGTCATTTTAATTTGTGCTCTCGATCGTTTTAATTTCTGTGCTGAGAATTTTAGTCTAGGAGGTAGGAGCCGATATAACTGGTTTCCTAATTTAATAGAAAAGCAAAGTGTATTTATTTAGGACTGTTTATATCGCTAAGGTATGTACTTAATTTTATTTTATTAACACGTTTTTATTAGGTTACTTTCTCGTTTGTTTGTTTGTTTGTCCATAAAGTTTGCGAACGATTTTATACTATAGCTTTCTGATGAGCTAAAGACTTAAAACTTTGAACATATGTCACAACTAAAAGGCAATGCAGTATTATGGTGCCATTGAGCTGATCTGATGATGGAGCCGGAAGAAGGCCACAGGAACTCTATGATGAAACCATACAATCCCATCGCGTTTGGGCTCGTTAGAATCGTCTTGATGAGTACTACAATAAGAGGCGAGGTCCAGGGTCTGATAATGAAGCTGGAAGGTCATGCCATAGGAACTCAATATTGAAACCGTGCAACCCCATCGAGTTTGGGCTCGTTTGATTCCTCTTGCCGAGTACTTTGTAGGAAAATAGTGTTCAGGGTCTGATGATGCAGCCGTTAGAAGGCCACTGGAACTCTGTAATATAACCATGCAACCTCATCGAGTTTGGGCTTGTTTGAATCGTCTTGACGAGTACTTTGTTGGGCAATAGTTTTTAAGGTCTGATGATGGAGCCGGACGAAATACACAGAAACTCTGTAATAAAACCATGCAACCCCATCGTATTTGGGCTTGTTTGAATCGTCTTGACGAGTTCTCTAATGGGAAATAGTGTTCAAGGATATGATGATAAAGCCGGAAGAAGGCCATGGGAATTCTATAATAAAAATATGCAACCCTATCGAGTTTTCGCTCGTTTGAATCGTCTTGATCTTGACGAGTTCTCCGATTGGAGATGGTACATTTTTGGTCTTAGCTCGTTAACTTAAAAGCAGAAAATAATAATTTACTGAAAAAAAACCTTTTTTAAAACACGTTTTTAAAACACGTTTTTAAAACGGACTAAATTTTACAGTAATCCCACAGTTCACTCAGGTTCCGTAGTAAGAAAGTAAAAAGTTTTATTTTCACCTTTCACCAAGTATCATAAGCTTTATTTTAATTCGGGGAAATTTTCAGGGGCGGCTTCAAAAGGCATTTTTTTATATTTGATATGCGTACCTACTTACCCCTGTTTTCTGGTGGTCCCATGATTTTGTTCCATTAATTAATTATGCAGATTTCTAGCTTTTTAGAGCTGTTTATTTTTATATGTAAGTACCTATTATAGCTGTTTTCGTTAGGTTTTTAAAGGTTTTTGAAGGAGGTGTACATTGGTAACGTTGTAGGGACTAGGGACGTAGTAAGCCTCCTTTGCTCTGGCCGTCCCCATAAGCACAGAATATAATAGTACCTACTAACGTCCATATAGTAAACGGCGGATGCCGAAAAAAGCAGTTACTTCGCCAACATACCACAGAATAGATAAAAAGTACAAGTACCATACCACGTTTAGTTATTTACTAAACCAACCTTTTTGACAAGGAGGGGTCGGTCAGCCATCGACACGAAGAAGAAAAATTGGTAACTTTGCAAACTTTTTAACTTGCAAATAGATAAGTAATAAAAATACTACAGTTTTTAAGTAAATAACGATTGGTAAAAAAAACTTTTATAAATTTGGAATAGCTTTATTAAAAATAGTTAAAACATAACATTGTTTGTTATCTATGGATTGGGTTTAAAATCCATAATATAACATGAATAACATCTTACTAGCATTTTAAAATGACGCTTCTATGTAAGTAATTGGTTATAACATAAAAAAGACACGCCCTATTGAATAGTGCTAATGGTATTTCTGCTAATGGACAACAACTTAAAGAGGAAGCCATACCTGAAGGCTAGTAAAAACAGCAGAACGTAGAACATCTTCAATAGTGCGTACCTACCTTTGGGAATAAAATTCAGGAATGCTTTCTACCAACGAACGCAAACAGTTCAATTAAGTATCACAGTATAATCAGATTTCGATCGTAGTACAATTAACTTACACAATACGGCAAAATGGAAGTTTCACAAAATAATAAGAGCTTTTTCTGAACGATTGTAAATCTAAGGCAAGATTTTTGCCGTTTTGTTTTTCAATTAATAAAACTGTACATAAACTTCCAACATACCTCATTGTGAGGGATACCACAATAATAAATAAATAAATAAAAAAATAAAAAAATAAAACTTTTATTGTGCATAATGATGATACAGATCGTACACTAAAAAATGCAAACTGACATCAGAGTCATCAGACTGATACAGGGCTGCCTTTTGTACGATTTTGTTTTTAAGAATGAGTGGTTTTCAAAAGGCAGTTAAAAAAAAAAGTAGTAGTACCTAAAAGACGGCTAGATGTCGTTGTTCAACTAAGTACGTAACTTTTTAAGAAGCAAAGGATGAAAAGAGTCAACGCCAATTTTTGACGTTGTTATGGCAATCTACTCCTCTTCAGGGAGTAATTTTTGCCAGTGTCAAGTGTTGAATAATTAAGTGTATCAGTACTCAGCTGCTAGGAAAAATAAAAAAAAAACCTACCTAGTTGAATAGCGCCATCTAACAACATAAAAATAAACTAAAATTCTCAGCTGTCAGAAAACCGCTCATTAGAAAAAGATTTGAAAATTTTTTGCCAAAAAAAGTCAGTTGGTTAGGAAATTTTTCAAGTTCGCATTTGAGGCTTTCTTCTGGGTTTGGAGAGTCATAATTGAGTTCTATTGCAATAAACTGTGAAAATTGATACACGTAATAAATAATTGTAGCCTCCACAAGATTTTTCCTTGCACTCGAACATTTTTATCATGCATTCAAGGGCAGAATCTTCTAATACCTGTGGGCCTGATTCAAGTATTAACTGTATATTGATTGGCACAAACCCTGTAGATCTTGTAATATTCGCATGGTTTACAGAGCATGTAATGTTTGAGCAGCTTTTAGTCCATATTATTTTGCAATAACTAGAAGTAAGGTATTTATCAATAATATAAGTGACGTTGCATTCACAATTGATTATTGAAGCATTTGCTTCGGATTTAAAGTGTAAATTTAGAAGATTATCCCTGATTTCATAAATATCTGGTCGATTTAGAGCCATTGATATTATTAAATTAGCAAACAAGTCATTACCAGTTTTTAAAGCCTGTAGTATATTTTTCTTTAAAGTGCATATTGCTGCAAACAGATGTGCTATACTGTCGAACGCACCAGTGTTATACATAAATAAACTTCCGATGTTGGAGCCATTTCTGAGTAAACATATATCGTGAGGTTTTAATGACAAGGATATTTCCTTTTCTTTGAACTGGTTATCGATTGGTTTATGGTTTTTAATTAATTTTTCTGATATAAAATCAATTTCGTCATTTTGTTTTTCTTCATTCTTTACTTTTATAGTTTGTAACGTTGCAATTTTTTACGTTACATTTTCTTACAAAATGGTTAAATTGACAATAAACCAAATTCTTTAATTTCAATGAGTTTAGTTCCAAAACGCCTCAATAGATGGCGCTAGCAGTCTCCCAAAACTTAGTAATTCGATACTGATCGATATTGTTTTGTCTGAGCCTATTATTTTAAAAAGTAAAAAGTCGACTGACATGCATGACAGCTGTCAGGAAGATGAGGAGCTTGTCTATGTAATAGGAAGAGCATTTTGGATTCCAAGTCTGTCGAAGGGTGGAGCCCCATTAAAAATTTGAAGAAGGCCTAATCCGGTGTGATCCGTCATGGCTTCTAAAATAAGTTTAAAATGGATGTGAAATAAATATTTTGGTAAGTAATCCATTTCCTTTTGTGGTATATTTTTTCATTATTTCCATAGTGGATTTTGTCACGACCATGCGCCTTTTAATTGCAGGGTGGGTTGTGGATAGCATGATGTCTGATGAAGATATTCCTAAAACAATATAATCAGGAGGCATCTGCAGTAAGTGCAACGATTTTCTAAATTTTCAGTTTAAGATCTGAAACATAGATTTTATTCTCACCTCAATGTGGTTTTGTTTCAGATGGGATTTTCATATTTTATTTTTTGAATTTTCATATTTTATATTTCATTTCTCAATTTTTATAATGTAATTTAATAATACTACCTTGTGATGTAATTATTTACAATCACTCACCTCCATTTTTCTGAAGAAGAGAAGACACATTTCTTCCAACCAATTGATGCTGTTGTCGTTGAAATGGCTCTAGTAAGAAAGGGTTAGCCGTGTTGGCTACAAACTGAAGGTACCCGCTTGGAGTTATAAGATGGCAATCAGGTAGCTTCATCATCACTAAAGGATTTCATCAGGTCAGTCACCTCGTTCGATCAGTGGACGCTCAGCCCGGTATAACTTGTGTTACATCTCGCTGAGCCGCCACCGTTCTGGAGTTGGATCTTCTGGCAGAGTCCGTCATGATAGAAATGGTGTAACTTCTATATAAAATTTCGTTCTATAAATTGGGATAGTCTGATCACAGTCGCGAATCAACATAAAGCGACCTTGAGAGTTTTAGTCTTTTGCATACAATTTAAATGAATAAAGGTTCTCCAGTAAAGTAATGAATATATAATAATATAGGGTGATTAACAATAATATTTCTAAGTCCATAACTATAGAATAAAGCAGAACAAAGAGTAATCTCTGTATGTAATAGTTATGCAGAAACAATAGGAATAAATGAGCTGGCTTTGAGACAACTACCATCTTTGATTTCATCACCCCGTCATTACATTTCATTAAGTTAACTTTGAAACAACATTTTATATATATTATAACCCCTGGAGGAAACATACCTTTACAAGTTTTACACTTTTTTTTACGTATCCTCTCCAGGGGCCTTACTATGAGCTCTTATAGCAGGGCTTATATTGAAGTGCCTTACTTTTTCGTACTATGACCTTAACGGTTAGTATGAAAGCAGGCATTAAGCAGCCCTGCTTAAGGCCTGCTTTTGAACTGAACGGTTTCTTATTTGCTGATGGTAAGCCCCCAGTTTTCTATATATGATGGGTTATTTGAAAAATAAATTAAAAAAATTAAAAAACCCGCCTGCATAATAAGACAAGTCGACTGAAAAGATGGAAACAAGATTAAATAAATATTAAAGGCAACATGTCATAATAACATGCAGTCGGAGGCATGCATAAAGAAAGTGACATTATGAATGATTGAATTATATGCCTCCGACTGCATGTTATTATGACATGTTGCCTTTAATATTTATTTAATCTTGTTTCCATCTTTTCAGTCGACTTGTCTTATTATGCAGGCGGGTTTTTTAATTTTTTTAATTTATTTTTTATTTATATCTTTTTAGTTATTATATATTACGGTCATGATATACCTTTTTGAAATCCTTATAATAAGCCCTTTAATTTGACACCCATATTGCAGAATTCTAAAAAAAATTTTTTTTTTTCACTACGTATAATAGCACCGTACAGCCGCCATGTTGGTTTTTTTATAACGCCACCTTCTTAAGAACACTTGGGCTGAAAAGACAAATCTAACGATATCTTAATCATAGAAATCCGTTCAGCCGTTTGAAAGATATGAGGTAATAAAGAATATTACATACAAACATACATACATACATACAAACATACAAACATACATACATACTTACAAGATACGCGCGAAAAACATAACCCGCAGTCGGGTAAAAAAAGAGAAATGAAGACAGTTCAACATTTAAACGCGTAAGTATGGTCGACGACGTCTGTAATGTAACGGACTTGTGCGCGCGCGCTCTGACATGGTTTTTATTTTCTACGGCACTAAACTAAAATGATAATCCTATGAACAGTAAAAAACAAAATCACGCCATCTGTTCGCGCACCAAGGAATTATTGTTATAGCCGTGTGCACGCGCTCTGATTCTGACATAAGTGCTGCAACAACCAAACAATGGATTTATTTTTTCACGCCATCTGTTCGCGCACCAAGGAACTATTGTTAAAGCCGTGTTAATATAGCAATGGCTGCCGTGTGCGCGCGCTCTGTTTTATCATTAGCACTACAGACTATTAGCACGAACATTAATTTATCGAGAAAAAAAAGTTTTTTGTTTTTTTTAAACTATTTTTTATTTTTTTATTTTGAGTGTAGATACCTTGTAGGTAAGGTATATTATAATATGTAGAAAAATCGGCTCAGCCAAACGTAAGATAATCGCGGAGAAACATACATACGGGTCAAACTCAGAACCTCCTTTTTTAAGTCGGTTAAAGAACCTACATCATCTCTATCTTCTCTAAAAAAAATTATGTTATTCAGTTCGAGAAAAAAAAGTTTTTTGTTTTTTTTTAACTATTTTTTATTTTTTTATTTTGAGTGTAGATACCTTGTAGGTAAGGTATATTATAATATGTAGAAAAATCGGCTCAGCCAAACGTAAGATAATCGCGGAGAAACATACATACGGGTCAAACTCAGAACCTCCTTTTTTAAGTCGGTTAAAGAACCTACATCATCTCCATCTTCTCTAAAAAAATTATGTTATTCAGTTCATAAACAAAGAAGTAATACGACCATTATCATCGAGGTAAATCACACAAAATCATACTATTTTCGTGCTTTTTTCAAGATTACTTGAAAAGTACTGAACCGATTTCCAAATTTTAAAAAATGGGACCAACTTGGGAGTTTACCTAATGTAATAACGTTTGAAAAAAAATATACAGACGAACATAGAACCTCCTCCTTTTTAGGAAGTCGGGTATAAAAAAACGCGGGTAAAAGCACTCAATATAGTAATAATTATCTATCTATATCAATATAGTAACTTTATGGACAAACAAACAAACGAGAAAGTAACCTAATAAAAACGTGTTAATAAAATAAAATTAAGTACATACCCTAGCGATATAAACATTCCTAAATAAATAGACTTTGCTTTTCTATTAAATTAGGTAACCAGTTATATCGGCTCCTACCTCATAGACTAAAATTCTCAGCACAGAAATTAAAACGATCGAGAGCACAAATTAAAATGACTCAAAATAATACTAGCTCTTAGGTTCAAATTCGATTGCAATAGTGTAGCGCACGGAACGGCAACGGCGCGATTAGCCGCATCCGAGCCATTATTTTGAATTTTTTGGCGGGAAAACGGTTTTTGGCTTATAATTTCGAATATAAGAGGCCCAGAGATTTGAAATTATGCCTCGTGTGTGCTGCAATTATAACATATCATTTGATCTTTAAAACGAAACTCTAACATATACAGTTACAGCAATTCACCATGTGTCAGCCGGCGACACGGGTCCCCAGCTTACACATAGATATCGGCTCGTAGCTCAAAAACCTTTCGAGTTAAAGTTTTGAAAAATTTGGAGCCTAATGCTGCAATTCGGCTGAAAATTTTGAGGTATATTACATAATCGTAGCTTAAATAATTACGAAAATACAGCTGTGCAAGCCAGTGACACGGGTCCCCAGCTCGCACACAGTTTTATGCTCGTAGTTTCAACAGTATTTGCGTGTGATGGTTGTTTTTTTTGGATCTTATTGCTGCAATTATGCTCTAAATTTCTGACTATAGTCTAAAACCCTAACCTCACTGGTTTGCCTTAACGGCATGTGTAAGCTGTAGACACGTGTCGCCAGCTCGCACACATAAAACAACTCATGGTAACGAGCTTTTGATGGCTGCTATTATTATGTTTGGAAGTTTGATTGCTCCTATTATGCTTTAAAATATGGCATGCTTAGAATTTCTCTATAGCTTATGAGGAAGCTGAAGACCCACTCATCCGCATTCTAATGTAAACTGAAACAATACCACAGAATATATAATAGTACTAACCAATACCACTGAATTATTTAACACTTGACACTGGCAAAAATTACTCCCTGAAGAGGAGTAGATTGCCATAATAAAAATAAGAAGAAGCTTTTAACCAATGAACAAAGATTTCTATAATTTCGACGAATCACGTTACGCTAAAATCTTAATCACGGACCTTTGGTCGGCCATCTTTGTCTATTCAAAAACTGAGAGCCCTCATTGGCTTACAAACAAGACGTCATTTCAATCGTTTGACGGAGTTGCGCAAAATTAGTAAATTTATTTTTTGACTCTCGCGGCTGCCATGTTTTTTTCATGTGGGGTGTGTGTATAGACTAACATGTTAATTTAACCCCACACAAAACGATACAGGTGAGATATCAATCTTTTGTTTCTGAATAGTGTTAACGTGCCAACACGGAAGTACCTACTACGCACGACCTCAGTGAAAGTGCATCATGTAATACTGTCTCCTTCTTGTGAAATTGCATCGTATCCTCGCTACTATTACGAGCGAGCAGAGCATGACTCAGTGCAAAACAGTGATAAAAGATGTACGTGCCTTGATGGTCTTTGTGGATTGATAATGGTAAGATACCAACATAACAGCGGTACGAGGTCTCCACGTACGTTCTCCTTGCTATAATTTCTCAGCCGTGCGTGGCCTGAGCCGAGTGACGTTTTGGCGCCATCGACCCATTTAGCGCGGCAGCGGGGCGGGCATGGCTTACCATAAAATTCTTTGTATACCTACAACATACTACTGATAGACTGATAGAGTAACATTGACCTTTCTATAAAAACAAACTTTCACACTATTGTCACTTTTATTTGTTTATTTTCAGAAGGGGTGCACGAAGTGCGTCATTTGTTGATAGCTAGTGACAATGCGATTGCTCATTTAGATCGAACTTTACAAAACGTTGCCTTTATAGAACCACAAGCAAAGAATAGGCCAAAGATTAAGAATGTATTAATCTGACGAAAGAAAAAGATCGATTTTCAACACACGGCCCACGGCAATTGTATAATGGACCCTCGATTTTTGAGCATAATGGATGTTGATAACGGAAGAAGGTATCCAAGACAGAATGCGTAAGCATAAAAGAGAGAGCCAGGCGGACGCCTGCTGGCCTGCCACGTCCAAAGAACTCTACCAGACTCCAAATTCAACCATCTGATACCCACAAACTTCACAAAGGTAAGTTTATTTCCATCTTACCCATGTTTTCATTTTGCTACATTCATTAACACAAAATATGTGTATAGTTTCTCATTTGGTGCACTTGTCCTGTGTTCCGCTCTGGGGACATTGAACTTGCTTTAATTTAATACTCCCATAATTTATGCATTGCAAAATACCCTACTACAATTATATTAGGTGGATTAAATTATACATAAAAAGTATTCAATTACCACACTACCAGCTTTAGAATTTAGATACATTTTGTTTGTTTACCAAACAAATGTCTTAGGCTTAAATACAAATGAACATAAAATATTCAGTAATTATGAAATGATAAACACATTGTTTAAATAATTGATAAAAGTAGTGACTAATCTAACGAGCCTTATTATGTAACATGACATTATTAATTAATCAGTGAAACCCAAACAATGTTGAACTAATAAATATTTTTTAACTGCCTCAAGAGGATATGCAGTGCTCGGTTATGTTGGGAAGAGATCATAATGGTGGAAACATAAAAATGAAGACAATTAACAATTATAAGAATCCTTACAAGAAGGTTGGTCAAACATAATTAGTGTATTTTCCTAAGCAACATATTAAATGTGTGAACTAAGGCTATGGCTGGCAAAAATGAAAGTTTTTAATTTCACAGCCATGTGAATTAGTGATTAACTGATTAGTATGTTACTTTTACACATTATAGTGTAGTTTGCTCTTCAAATACTTAGATTATTTTTAAACCAAGTTGATCATATTTGGGAACCTGTTAACTTATTTCTTAAAGTATGTTGCTTGTGAAAATTGTTGATTGTACCGTTTCCTTTGGTTTGGCCACAATAGTTTGGGAGTATTTTATTCTTTTGTTTCATTGTTTGAGGGAACACTGTTATGTATGGTATGGATGGTATGCCATTTTTATTCCACCAAAAGCATTTTTAATGTAGATTTCCCTTTTAGTTCAGTGGTTTTGATATACCTACCTTGTGTTTATTTCCTGCATTTGTAAATAGCCATTTTCCAAGGTTTTTAATAGATCTACTTACTATTTTATTAGCTGATTTTATTTATCTGATTTCAAACACCAAGAAATGCACTATCACCATGTTTTGTTAATTTGCACTTGTTTGATATTATAGTTTGTGTAGTGATAGAGTATATTGTTGCTTCTTTACTATTTTCTTTTTGTTTTTTGATTTAGAAAGTAAGTTCTTAAGAGTTATCAGCACGCATCAGTAAAGTGACACTGATTTATTTATATCCCATGAAAGTTATATTTTTTATAAAAGTAATTAATCAACTCTCACATGTAATAAATCAAAATTACACTCCGTATTTAAATTGTTTGATTTTTATACAAATGACTTTAAAACTGATGTGTGCATGATGTCTTCACATTGCATTATTGAGATATGATGTTTGTGCGGGATGCTCTACTAACTTAAAAGAAAACTAGACAATATTATGCTTTGTGAAATTTCTGCACATAAATAATTTTAATTTTATTCATAACAGTAGGATAAAGTTTTGATATTTTTTTTACATAGATTGGATAGAAGTTGGATAAACATATTACCTATTTTCCCCTTGGCAACAAAAGATAAAATACTGCATTGTTTGAAAATAACTAATGAATAAAGAAACCATCCATTATGAATGAATGATTTATGTTTGTCAATTAGGGGCAGAAAAACTTAACTGACCTTGAGTTTCAATCACTGACTGTAGAGGTCTTCTGTTTATTGATGTATTGTTAAATATTTTTCTGAGATACCTATCAAGAAACATTCAAGAGTATTAATAATTTGTATTTATTTTATATAATGATTATTGTTTCTTTTCAGGAACCTAACCTTGACATAATTGTCGATCAGCTGTGCACAAGACTACAAGACATCAAAGATCAAGAAAGTGCAACACAAGCCGGCATGCCAACGTGTTCTATAGAGCAAGCCGAGGCAGTACGTCGATACTACGCAGCATTCCCCGCTCTGAAAAAAGGACAAGAGTCACCATTGCAATATTATATGCCACCACCAGCCTGGTGTCGAAAGCCAGAAGCTGATTTCAAGGCCAAAATGCAATGTGAATTGTCAATTTTTAAAGAGCAGAATATAAGAAACAAGAAGTTTTCTTCTAGTAAGGAGCGTCGTAACTCTTACCACGGCCAAAAGAAGAATAACAAGAAAAGGTGCAACAGCTACAGTAGGTCCTTTGAAAGCAAAGAGAGTCTGCCCGAGTGGGTCACTCACGAGGGAGTCTGGGATATGGAGACTCAAGATCCCGTTAAAGAGTTCATTAGAGCTATAGCTTTGGACGAAGGGTACGGCACATGTGAGAATACAGTAACTGATGAAATCAAGGAGATCACTGAGGTTAAGATCAGAATGAACGCAAACTTCGTGCCCGACTGGGACGACAGCCTAGACCTGGATGCCGATTGGGTGATCAAAGAGGACTTCAGCCACCCGAAGATAATAACTCCGATGGAAGAGGAGCTGTATGCGAAATTTGAAGCCAAATTCGATCGCAGCATCGAGGCTCTGTGGTCTAAAGATCAGAACACCCCAGACGACGAATACCAGGATCTGCCGATCGACTTCCAAGATCTTCTGTCGTCCCCCTCGGATCACATGTTCGTCGATCCGTCCGCCGAGAAGTGCAGTCTGATATCTCTCACCGAAAGCATTTGGTCGAACGAAGCCGCCGACGGTCACCGAGCCGAGCGCGCCGACTCTCCGTCGAGGATAGCGGACGCGTTGCACGACCGCTTCAAGCCGCTGAACCTGGCGGACGCGCCGCCGCCGCGCGAGCTCGAGTCCTTCGCGCTGTACGAGGGCGACGACATATACGACGCGCTGTCCACCGTCGCGATCACGATGCGCTCCTTCACCGCGCTCAACCACAGCCGCGACCGCAGCGGGTTCGTGGAGGTGCCCCCGCGGCGCCGCCCCGCCCGCTCGCCGCCCCCGCCCGCCCCCGAGTCCCGCCCCGACGACGCGCCGACCTCCCGCGAGGACCTCCTCACCTCCTCCCGCACGCACTTCAAGCCGATCCGCCGCGAGGCCGACGCCGACACCGCGCGCTACGCCGACGGCGACACTTTCGACATCCGCGGCGACCTCGACCGGGTCGAGTTCCTCCGGAGCGAGTCCGGCGGCGTCTACTCGAAGAACTCGCTCGAGCGCTACTTGGAGTACCGCAGCTCGAAGAGCATCGACTACGGCCGGCTGAATCTGACGGAGGCGCAGCGCTGTCCGGACCTCGACGACCCCGGGTTCCGGCTGCGGTTCCCGTTGCGGCAGCTGGACGCGGCCGTGCAGACGGACCGGCCGCCGGACGCGTGGGGCGCGTGCGAGGAGTGCGGAGGGGCGGCGAAGAAGATGCGGTCGAGCGCGTTGGACGCGGACGGGATCTGGGGCGAGGCGTGCCGGGCGTGCGCGCCGGGGCGGGCGGGCGGCGGGGCGGGCGGCGCGGCGCGCGCGGCCGACGAGCTGTCGCGCGAGTGGGAGGAGCTGCTGTCGGACATCAGCGCGGCGCACGCGCAGTACGCGGGCGCGGACGCGGACAAGGAGGAGTCGCCGCCGGACCGCAAGCGGCGCCACAGTGCGGCGCTGCGCTGCGCCCCCGCCTGCACGCACCCGCACGCGCGCTTCCTCCACTGCTGCGCCCTCGACCGCCCCCTCACCCGCTAAACGCCGCCCTCGCGCGGCGAACGCTCCCCTGCGGCGCGGGCGGCGAAGCGATATTTCGCCCCCGACGAGGCCCGCCACATACAGACGGAATTTTGATTCGTAATTTTGAAACGGAATCATTCCGAACGCAGTAAATCCATAAAAATCTATGGACCTACCCATAATGCGGTAGTTTTCCATTCGGAATTTTCATACATTATCAATATTCCATTTCCATATCGTGTTCCGTCTGTATATGGCCACCCTAGTACGTCGTTTGGTCTTCTTTTCGCTCCGTCGTCGGTTTTCGTAGAGACTTCGGTTTCAGTTTGCGATTTGGAGTCGAGTGCGGCCGGAGCGGGGCGTTCCGTCGACACGCTGGGATGTTAAGTAAAGTACCTCATGAATGTGAAGAGTGCGGTATTTAATAGCCTAGCCAACGTCGCTCACGTTGACCCGGGTACCGCGGAGCCCGATCGCGATAGTGGTGGTGTTCGGTAAAATTAAGCTTTCTTTGTATTTAAAAATGTTTTTTTTTGTTGAAGATATGGTTTGTATTCGAAAATTAATTGCCACCCGCTCGACTTTCGGTACTGATGTATTTGATTGATATAGTACGATTTTATTTTGACATAACCTAGCTACACCATTATGAATGAATTAGACATTTATAAACATTTTTTGTCATACAACTAGCTAGAGTTTGGTCAACGAAAGATGAGACTCGGTTGGAAATGGAACTAATTTTGCGCCTTATTTTAAGGTTCAGTTTCCAATAACTTAACATCTAGACGTTAATTTAACAGGGAAAGTGGCGCCGCCATTTCAATCTCATCTTTCGTTGAGCTGGGGGCTAATTGTCTAATTTCAAAATCTATCGCAATCTCTTTCATTTGACAGATGGATGTGACACATTGCTGCATTTCTTTGGTTAGTTTTTATTTGTACCAAAAAGAAGCATCAATGTGTTACATCTTGAAGCGATTGCGATAGACTTTGAAATTAGACAATAGAAAGGCAAGATTCTAGGACTTCGTCATCTAGGTTTCATCTGGGACAATATCAACAAAACTCTCAATCAAACATTTCAATACCTAGAGTCAACGCTTATATCGATGGGTATTTACATTGTCGAATGTTAATCTGTAGGGTCGACGGTAGTTAATTTTGCAACTGGTCATGGGACATAGTACGCATAATATAACAAAAGTAACTAATTTAGTTTTCTGATAATCTTTTTAGTGTACACTGTAACTGCTTCGAGCTAAAAAAACCTTTCGCTAATGAAACTACAGTAGTTATATCGCAGACTATGTCAAGGTGACTGTATTTTCCTTTCCCGGTATACTACTGCATAATATTGTATATATTCGCCCTATTTCATCGTATTATTGTTATAAATGTTAACTGGAACAATATTTTGGCGAGTTGATATGTTAATGACATATGAGGCGCATCTTGTGACTCTTTAACTTTCAAGTGGCATTATTATGGAAAAGTTAGCAATAATAATAGAATTAATTAGCGAAGCCTAAGTTGCGCTCTCCAGGCAAGCACAAGCACGAGGCACGAAGGGGCTAGAAAGTGCTAACATATCTTATGATTGTAGATATTGCGCGGGAAGTATACATGTAACATTAATTTTAGTTCAATTTTTCTCTTTAGAGATTTCATATTAATGTAGAAATGTTTGATGGAATGCTTTCGCTTGCGACATTATCAACAATATTTGGTAAAGATTGAATAATGTTCGAAAGTATTCGACGAATGCGATAAGTAATGAAGTTTTGACATGAAATAGATTTTTCTTATACCTTTGGAATCTTAAAA
This sequence comes from Agriphila straminella, assembly GCA_950108535.1. Classification (NCBI taxonomy): domain Eukaryota; kingdom Metazoa; phylum Arthropoda; class Insecta; order Lepidoptera; family Crambidae; genus Agriphila; species Agriphila straminella. The sequence continues at coordinate 4,048,718 of OX467312.1, forward strand.
TTTTACTTTATATGTATTGGTAACTTTTTTCTATTAAAAAGCTAATGAAAACGATAGCATTCCAAGGCAAGCATCGGACGATTCTAATATAATTCTTACAATAATATCGTCCCAAGTTGTTTAAATAAATAATTTGTTAATGTAAAGCGTAGGTAGAGCTGGTATTTTATTTTTGTTAGTATTTTTTCGTTTACGTTTTCTGACGGATTGAATTCTTCTAAATTTTATAATATGATGTGAAAAAAACCTTGTGTTTTCCGTTACAACTTTTGTGGGCGAGATCTAGAGAGATAAGGCATGCGTCGCGTCTCCGAGTCAGCAATGCGTACGAGGCATGCGTCGCGTCTCCGAGTCAGCAATGCGTACGAGGCATGCGTCGCGTCTCCGAGTCAGCAATGCGTACGTTTTTCCGTGATCGTTTAAAGAGTGAAAAACGTACTTAGTGCTGCAGCTTTGTTGGTCAAAGCCGAGAGGCGTCCGTAGTTACTGTAGAGTGTCGGATGGGAGTGGACAGTTTGTTTCGTCGGTTTGTCCATATGTCTTAAGTTTTACACGCGGCGATTTTATTGAATAGCCGTTTAATATAACACGTAGGCCGGCAGGGGGCGCTTGGGATCCGAAGTTCCCGCCTCCCTGCCGAATAGTGGTAGTTCGAGGTGTCAAGTTTTGTACGAAGTTGGACAGTGTTAGACGGGCGCTTGCCGCCTTTAGTGCGTTGTTGGACGAAATGAACTATATCGTGCTCCTTCGGTAATATGCTTGCCGACATTGTTTACAGTGTTTCGGACGCTTGACAAGAATCGTGAAGATATTTTCTTTCGAGGGGAAGTTCAGGATTAGTTTTGACAACGGCCGTTGATACAGTAAACAGTGGCGGCAATAAATTGTAACATAATTTACAGCTCCGAATATGGATCGTAACAGTTCATATAGACGTAACTGTTACTATAGTTTATGTAAAGCATAAGAAGTGTATATGTTATATTTTTCGTATATTTTCATTTTATTCGGGGGTCCGTTGGTAGTTGTCGTTTTCGGCTCTACGCAGAGTGACGATCCCCGTCGACTCGAGCCAAGTCACTTTCGTCAAGTGCTCTGTGTGGGGATCCCCCAAATACCTTATTTATTTATCATTTAAAGCCTCACCTAGTTACATTTTCATAAAATTTTAATATTCGTGCAAACTTTGCTACTAATGTGTCGTGTTTTGTAATTTTTATTTTTCTGTAGTGTGTTTTACTTCTGTTTGTAATAACTGAAAACAAGAAAAACATCAAAAAAAGTTTCATTCGTGAATTTGCAACGGAAAGGCTATTGTATATATATTTAGTATATTGTGAAATTAATGTATAGATATTTTCAGTTCTTAATCATTATTATTGTCATTATTATCAATTGTAGACGTATCTGAAATGCAAACTTTAACTACTTATGCAAGTTGTTACGAAAGGGTATATCGGGCTGAAAGCCAGCAACAAAATATAAAGAATCATGAATATGGGCAATTTTTACTACGAGGCGAACTCTCTGTTCCATAGAAAATAGGTTGATATGATCAATTTTTCAGCGGAACAACAGATATTTTTGCCACTTATACAAGTGATTTATAATTATGTGAAAGCCAGCTTCCATGATGTACCCTTCCCGCGAAACTTGATATCAATTTCAGATAGTTTTACTCCATGTGTTTTAAACTGTATTGATAGTATGGTTGGGTATTTTTAAACTCGTTAAATGTTCATTTTGCGTGTCTGTTTCATTTTCTGTCATAAGTTCATATTATATTGTACTTATTATATTAACGATATTTCTAAAGAATACCTCAAAAAATAATTAAAATCCAAAAAAAAAGTTAGATTCAAGTTTGCATACTATATTATGTTTGATTAGTGATTAATCTAATGTAATGTGCTTATGCACTTGATTACCTATATTATCCTAACATCTGTGGATAGAAGTTGTTTTATCGACAATTTATTGTGATAATGATAACTATGTTGAAGTTTACGGTGGTGTCTATGAGGGGACTTTGCTTGTGATTGTAATTAAAATCTCGCCATTGTAAACTATAAAGTTATGTTATAACAATGAAACAATTGGAGCCTATAAAACGTTGTTCTTATAAACTATAATCGGCGGACATACACACAAAAAAAACAAATATACAGACGAACAGAGAACCTCCTCCTTTTTTGGTAGTCGGTTAAAAATAGGTTTTAATCGTTTTATTGTTACTGCGTTCTTAAATTACTTTTAAAGTTACTTGCATTGTTTTGGAGCTTGACGTTACTGCTAACAACATTATATTATCAATTTGAGTAACTTTAAAAAACCATGTCCCCATATTGTAGTTATTAAAACTTCACTTAGCCACAAAAACTAAAGTGGTGAGAGCTTTTGTCAATATAAAATCTTTCAATATTCATACAATAATTCGAGATCGGCAATACCTATATTGTTCGTATGTTGTATGTATGATAGGATGAGAGCAATCCGTTTTGTCACCAATTTTTGGACACGTAGCAATACAGCACACGTTTGAAAATTACAAAAAATACAGATTTGGCATGTAGTGAATTTGTAACTATTGTTGCTCTCTCCTCAGACAAGTCGGCATGTAACCGATCGCTGCAAAAGCCCTTGGTTACACGCATACTTGTTTATCTTTTCATATCAGATTATATAATTTCTTTTCATTTTGAAACTTAATTCATTAGAAATAAAAGTATCTTATAGACCGGGGTAGGAGCAGCTACAAGGGATTACACACTGTTGACAAAATAACTATATTGTAGCTACTCATTTTTGTTGATCGCACATCTTAATATTTTCCACTGATCTTTCCATTAAACCATCACACAATGTTATTATTTGTTTACTTACCTATTTGAATTCGCACTCAATTGTTTTAATTTATAGTCACAAGAAATAAGTAAATAATAGATTTAAATATAAGCGATTATCACAAATTCTGTCAAATATGTATTTACATTATCTTGATTGACTAGATTAGACGTGGTTATCCCTGAATATAGTTACCATTTTCATATGTTAGGTTGTGCTCACTACTCTGGTACTTGCCACCTTTGGGAAGAGATAAAAATAAACAATTCACATTAAGTATTGTGTTTTATTTTTACATTCTTCCTTGTCCTTTTCACGTTGACCATTTTAGGTAGGTATTAGTTGTATTTCGTAGAAAAGTTCCGGTGTTTCGAGACGATCGAGAATTAGAATAACAATAAAATAGTGGGCGAAGTTGCTACTCAACTCAAAAAGCCAAACTTGAACGGCGGCGAGTGTTTCTCTCCCGTTCTCGCGTGGATCAACAAACGAGAGGGCGCTATACAAAAACCACGGTTTACACTTTCATCCATTGAAATGCACGCGGTGCTTCGTCGCGAGCGAGACACGCCGGTTCAAAATAACTGAACAGTCCAGTCCGGTGGTCACGTCAAACAAAAATAATAACTCAACGGGACCCACGGTGATAGGAAGGAACTTGTGATAAATTAGTGTTTTGGACTTGCTGTGTGCCCGTGCTTGGAACTTTGGTGTGATAAACACAGCTTTTGGTTTCTCAGTTTTGGACCGTGGTAAGTAGGAAGTTACTCTGTTAATAAATCAAATTTTATATTAAAATGACAGACATGAAGTTGCAAAAGTATTATCTATTTTTGAAGTTATAAAGGTTTTGAAGATAATGATAGGTATGTATTTAATATAACGGGGCTGATTTGATTGAGGAACTGATTTTATCCAGTCCAGTGTGTGAACAATATCGATCTTGTCCAATGATTGATGAACAGCATGAATTAATTGGACTGGCAGGTTGCCATCGGTCTTTCGTATGTATTACTTTCTATATTTTATTAACTTTCTATCATATGCAACGTTTCGTTAGAACTTTGTTATGTCATTAATGTCTAATTAATAACTTAGATTAATAATGCCTGAAAAACATGCAAGATTTAAGATTTATCGTTTCTCTCTTTATATTTTTGAAAGAATCTTGTTGAGTAAACAATGTCTATTAGATTTTGTCTTAGGCTTTTATTGTTATTATTTAATGTGACTAGAATCATGGACATCTTTTCAGCCTTGTACAACTATTACCTATTGTAGGTATATCTAGATACTAGTTATTTTTACAAATACATAGGTACTTAGGTGCCAGCCAGCAGATCTAATTACAAAGCTCCTTGAAACATGTAAAACTAGGCCTTTTGTGCTCAAGACTAGTTGTTCTAGCCTTGGCCAACACGTGTGACTGGCTTATTGTAAATAGGTAGTAACCCCTTCTTCATCTGGCTATCCACAAGTAAACCGAAACAGCAATGTAAGATTTTCCAGAGGAACAACCAACCAGCTAGGCGATCTAATTACAAAGCTCCTTGAAACATGTAAAACTAGGCCTTTTGTGCTCAAGACTAGTTGTTCTAGCCTTGGCCAACACGTGTGACTGGCTTATTGTAAATAGGTAGTAGCCCCTTCTTCATCTGGCTACCCACAAGTAAACCGAAACAGCAATGTAAGATTTTCCAGAGGAACAACCAACCAGCTAGGCGATTGCGTAAAGTCAATCGTATTCATTTGACAGTTCATATTGTATCATAATATTATGTCATCCCATACAAATTGCAGCCGATGGAGTATGATATGAACTGTCAAATGAATACGATTACCTTACGTAATTCCACCCCTGGATGCTAAAAAAATCTTGCCCATCTTGCACATCAATCATCGCTTTAGTATGTCATGCTCACTTTAAACATTTCTGCGGTGGTGTCGTGTGGGGCGGGTCGTTACGTTCCCTCAAATATGGTTGAGCGAAGCGATGGCTGGTCCATGCGTCATGCTCGTGAACGGGTGCTGCCAGTGGGAATGGGTCTGCTTCTGTCTGCTTGTACTAAGGGCGTCGTATATTTATATATATTTTTTTTCTCTGTTTGATGTTATCAATATGTATGGCACTTCTTACTCAAAACATAAAACTAATAGGCAAGTAAACCTTGTTTTGATTTCTCTTTTTTTTTTATTGCAATCATTTTGCTTTCTATAGTCAGTAGTTTTTGTAAGTAAAGGCCTATGAAAAGCTTTTGGATATTAGTTTTCAATTCAGTGCCTTAGGATGGGTAGCCTAAGTATGTCATGCTCTCTTTAATCATTTCTGCGGTGGTGTCGTGTGGGGCGGGTCGTTACGTTCCCTCAAATATGGTTGAGCGAAGCGATGGCTGGTCCACGCGTCATGCTCGTGAACGGGTGCTGCCAGTGGGAATGGGTCTGCTTCTGAGTACCTATCCTAACGCATATTGAATTGTAAGAATTGCGTTTTTTTTTTTTTTTTTGTTAATTTTTATGTGTTGTATCAAGTATTTTTTGGTAAATTTTGCCTACTTAGGTGCACTTTCGAGTAGCAGACATAGCGATTACTGATTTCTCAACTAGTTAAAAGTTATTTACTCTCACAATTAACTATCTGATATGTAGTAGGTATTTAATTTCAACCTACCTACCCATTGTGTACCTACAAACTTTTGTTAATTATTGTGATGGAAAATGACCTCACTTTAAATGTGGAGCTCATTTTTCAATGTTGACGACTCTGTATGAAATATACAGGGAGAAAAAAGCAGCCCTTGACGAGTTTCTTGCCGGTTCTTCTCGTTACAAGGTCTCCCGCTCAGGGTTTGCGAACCGATGGCGTAGCTTCTTTGACATTCACAAGTGCTTGTAACAGCCTAGACTGAATAAATGATTTTTTGATTTTTGATTTTTTTTTTTTCATGGCGAAATATAAAACTGTGTCATAACAATTTTCCCAAATACCTGGGCGTAACCCTCGATAGAAGCCTGACAATGAAGCAGCACTGCGCGAACACCCAGCAAAAGGTCTGCACACGCAACAACTTGCTAAAGAAGCTGACCGCGGCATCTTGGGGAGCTAAACCAACTGTCTTGCGTACTACCTACAGCCCTTGCGCTGTGTTACTCTGCCGCCGAATACGCCTGCCCTGTATGGGAACGGTCGACCCATGCAAAGATGATCGATGTAGCTTTGAATGAGTCTTGTCGTCTAATAACGGGCTGTTTGAGGCCAACACCGACCGGCAAACTACCAGCTAGCAGGAATAGCCCCTCCGGAGGTGCGAAGATCGGTCTCTAGCTCGGCTGAAAGGACAAAGCAGACACAAGACAGACGCCATCCACTATACAACCACAATCCGGCCCGGCCTAGGTTGAGTTCCAGAAGAAGTTTCCTGCACTCAGTGCAGCCTCTCAACCGGTCCGCTGAAGCTGCGCGTCTGACTATGTGGCGATCACGCTTCTGCAACTCAGATCAGAGCACCAGCGTGAAAGAGGGACTGGCTAAGGGATACCATCTTGACTGGCCCACCTGGAGGTCGCTCAACCGCCTCAGAGCTGGGGTGGGCAGGTCTAGGGCAAGCCTCGCGAAGTGGGGATACGTTGCGGAACACGACACGAAGTGCATCTGCGGCCATCCTAAGCAGACTATTGCGCACATGACTGGGTGCCCTGCGTGCCCGACAACTTGCACGAACGAGGAGCTGCACGAGGCTACCAAGCGAGCTGTGCGGTTGCGGCTTTTTGGGCTGCCCGTATTTGACCTGTATGTGACCGTCGACTCGAGAAGAAGATCTAAATACAAAGTTAAAGCTTATTGGCTCGGTGCACGCTTTTAGCGCCACCTAGCGTTCGCAACTTTGTTGGCTCTGACTTGACCGTTTTGACGTTTTGATGCAATAGTACACATACCTGGCAAAATTTTCGTGAAAGAAAACATCAGTTTTGCTATTTTCCCTGACAACAGAGAGCACAATGCGATTAAATTGACAATGGCCAGTGATCCGTTGCAACTTCACTCGAGATTGTAGGTACCTATGGCAAAAGAATAAATTTAGGCAAAGAGAAAATTACGTCGTTTTGTACAAGCAAAGTGGTTTGAAGTTGGTCACTTCAGTCACTTCAGTTGTAGTTAGGTAGGTAGATACCTACGTTAAAATCGCATTGTACTTATAGATAATTTTTAAGTTTTTTGAGATACCTACCTACCTACTTATTTAAGTTTAAGAAAGCTACCTCTGTTTTCTTTTTTCTGGTTTAAGTTTAGTTGGAAAGATCATAATTATTATTTCATAAAAAAACAGCAGCATCGAAAAAGCTCAACCGGAAACAAAACCTGTCCACAAAGAGCTATAAAAAGTTCCTAAACATTCACTGTTAGCGATGGCGTAGGTAGATACTTTTTCTTAATAATAAAAAAATCTAAAAAGTAATCGTCATTTTTAAAAACAGTAAGGAGCTTATGATAAATTGAAGTTTGTGGTTCGCGAATCTAACTTGGTGCTTGCTTGTGTGCATTGTAAATATTTAATTTGGCCGAAGTGCGTCTGCCAGACGGGTCGATGACATCAAAAAGTTTAAACTAGTTTTTGTGATTGGTTCAGTGCAACTTACGGACTACCTACCTTCATTAAAGAATAATGATAATCTAATAGCAGTAGGTGTCATTGTAGCTGGGAGATAAAATGAAGTGCTTGTAAAAAGTATGACTGCAAAGTTGCAAGCCCAAAATAACAGTTCTTATCTCAGACAGTTTTTACCCGACTGCAAGAGGGTTATGTTTTTGTAGGGGTACATTAGAGCAGCGGTTCCCGAATTCATTTGGCTATGGAACCCTTTTTGGTTAACCGTTTTTAGGCGGAACCTTAGCTTAAGTAAGAAGTTAACTAACTTAACTGTAACATTATTTTTTTTACGTGAAATCACAGCATACTGAGACTTTTTGGCTTGCTGTTTAACATCTTGTAAGAATAGTTTGACTTTAAAATGACTTTTTTTAAGATATAAAATATTTATTTAGTTAGAACAAAAAATGAGTATATATATATTTATCTTGAATTTATAAACTCATGAATTTTCGCGGAACCCCTGAGAGGCCTCTTACGGAACCCCAGGTTTTCGCGGAACCCCATTCGGGAACCGCTGCATTGGAAGGTAGGTAGGGCAGGGTGTATGGAATTCAGCGGGGTTTAATAAAATGAATGGTAGGCTTTCTTATTTGGGTTTAGTGCGATGCGATATATAAAAATAGTATAGCCTCTGTAGATAGAGAGATAGTAATCGATTGTGGGACTGGACATCAATCCTAATTACCGAGCCATTGTCCACTGGGCGCAGTAAACACTCAGTATCGCTGGACAGTTTTTAGATCCGACTCCTTTGATAGGCTGCTTTGGTTGTCTTAAATAGTTCCAGTTGTTTATTTGCGATAGTTATTTTCAGGCTCCCGTATGGATTGTAAACAATAGGCTTGTTTTCATTAAGAATAAATATAATGGATAGGGGTTAATAATGATTAATTATATTATGGAGAAAATAACAAACAATTTTAATTATTAAAAGCGTTAAAGATTAATAATATTTTTAAAAAATAAATTTCGTAAAATAAAACCTTTAGTCACGTGACAGTGAACACCAATCAGAAAGCGTTACGTCACGCCGTGCGAAACTCCAATCTTGTCTTTGACGTTTCGAGTATCACTACCGGAGGCGCGTTTCAAACCTACACTCCGAGTGCAACCTAACCACAACCGAACGCAAGTTTTAGCCACTTTTTCCGTATTTCTCCATTGTTTGGAACATATATAAATAACTGGTTTGGCGTTTTTATAGTCGTGCTATCACACTGGGGCACTATACAGTACTTATAATATGAGAAATTCATTTTTAAACGATAAAAACGAGCTATAGCGTACGAAGACACGATCGCTCTTTGGTTTGTTTCGCACGGCGTGACGTCATTCAAGACGCCATGCCAGTCTTGTGCGTTTTGGAACCAAATTAAAATTGGTTTTTTAAAACGCGAAATTTATAATGTAAACGCTCGATTAAAAATAAATAAACCTTTTTTTTCGATAAAATGCCTAATAAGCTAAAATATTAAGCAGTTATTAAAATTTTGTCAACTAGCCTATTGCGTTAGGTAGTTTCTTTTGTTATCATTCATTTGAAGATATTGTTTTCGATAGAAGTACGATTGTCGATCTGTTGATTAGTGATGTGCTGGTGATGTAAGGATGTGTGCTGTTTGCGAAAGTGCTTTGTTGTATTTATTAGTGCTGTTCAAAATATAAAACATGTTGGCAACCCGTTTGTAATGTGCCTACTGTTTCATTGTACTTAGGTAGGTACAGTAAGCAGCACATGATGTTATACAAAACTGTCAAAAATCTGTTAATTATTTTGAACCTTAATAGCTTTGCATTTAAGTATAAAATTGATTGAATATCATTCCCCTGTCGTGAAAGCCCAGCGGGCCGTTCACTGTACAATACAAGAAACTGTCTTCCCATATTGTGTAGGATTTATGTAGGTAGGTATATAAGCATAAGCAAAGCAGGGCGTCTTTGTCAAATATTTCTAGACTCAATACTTAGAACAGACCTTAGTAAATTGTCTGCAATCGACTAATATGAAATGAGAAAGTTATATTTCAAAATCGTTGTAAAGATCCCCTACCCTAGGCAAGATCTTTACAAAGATTTTACTTATAGGGAGGGACCGATCTAGAATCGTGATTTGCGAGTGTCTGTCTTAAAGCTGATCCATGATTTTATTTAACCTTTCTCTCGGATTAGCGGATTAAACTTTGTGCACTTTATAAGTAGGTACCTACTTACTTAAAGTCTTGTGACTTAAAACCTATGAATAGTACCTACTTACGTAAGAAACAAAAAACACTTTTTTTATTTATTTTTTTATTTAACAAACTTTATTGTACATTTCAAACAAAATGTTACAAAAGGCGAACTTAATGCTAAAAGCATTCTCTCCCAGTCAACCTTTAGATTTTGGGGGTAGGAATAGGTAAGTACCTAAATCAAATAAATCCTTGAAAGCTATTGATTTGAGAATAAGTAAATAAATAAATAAATAAAATAGTCTATAGACAAAGAGGTACGGTACCTACGTAAGAAAATTAAATTCAAAGTGTACGTATGTAGGTACTTAGGTACTTTTATTTTAAATGATGGTTTTAAAATTTTACGTTGATAGGGGAAAACCGAAGATTTATTACAAAACTGGAATTATTTATTTTGAAATGAGCCCACAACACCTATACTTTAAAAGTGATGAAATTCGTTAAATTACTGCAAGAATTCAGTAGGCATTTATAAATTCGTGCGTGTAAGGTCATGCTTTATCCAAATCGGAACAAATTTGTTGTCCACGGTTGGAATTTAACCGGCAGCTTGTTGCATTGTAACCCGATGTTTTGGGAAGAAGAATGTCTCAATCGTTCTTGGTTTCGGACTCTCAATTAATCTGCTTTAGGGATGTACACAGCCTTATTAATTTGTGGTAGTACCTACCCAGGTCAGCTCTTTGTGATAATAAATAGGTAGGTATTTAGTAGGTAAGCAGTTTATCAGCTTTAAATTTAAAGCTGATAAACTGGCTCTATTCTCCTTTCTTAACTCAGCTCCCCAGAAGTTAATAAGTAAACCTACATCTAAAACATTATTATCACACTTGAAAATGTTTACTTTTTAGCAAATAAAGTCAAAGAGAGTGATTGGTTATTTCCCCGACAACGAATCCCGCCTCGTATCCGAATCTCGTCCCTTCTGTGTATTTCGCAGATTTTGCGCCTAAGAAGAGACATCAACGCGCTCGAGTTCGCTGATGTTCGCTCCAAAAACTCCACACATTAATCATGATAGATGAGTCACTCACGTCTCGACTTCCGAGCGATTTCGATAGGAACGTTCAAATTGGCTCCTTTTGTCAAACACGCCGCTGGCTAGGACTCCACTTTTGTTTGGGGACGGTACCTACCTAAACTCATTTGTTTCATTAAAAATAAATTGGTGTACAATACAATTGTATTTCATTTCTAATCAATAAGGTTGGTATTCATACCTACAAAATAAATTAGTCAGTATAGTATAGTTCCAGTCTGTTTAGAAATGGTTCCTTTGTTTAGTCCGACCGACGCAGCAAACTAGTGCCGTTGTTGGCTGTTTTGTTGCGAAATCCGACTAAAAATGTTGTTTTTTTTTGTTTCAACCGACGATGCGCGACGTCTGATAAATTCGGCTAGGCGAATGCTTTGTGAAACTGATGGATTATAATGTGCGTGATTAATTTTATCTAGTAAGTACTTATGAACAATCCTTTTGACAAATATTATTTATTCAAAATACTTAGGTACTTTATAGAAAATAATTAAAAGCTGTATTTTTGTTTTGTTACAATACAAGGTGTCGTAGCCGTTCGTAGCACACTCCTGTATGATGTAGTATATTTCGAAAGTTAATTGTTACAACAATGATTGTTATTAATGTTCTTTTAGCTGCCCAGTACCAAGTATTATGATTAGTAGTAGTACTTATTAAGACTGTGCCAGTACGTACCTACTTGTTCAATTTATTGATACTTAGTTACAAAGACGAAATTCAATTTTAGTCAATAAACTTAACAAAACTACGAAGTTTTGAAATAATTTTGAGTTCTCACGGAGCATTTAGCTCCGTACGTAATAACATTAAGTAAGATGTTTACGATAAAATTGACCAAAAGGTGCTTGTGTTAATAATATTAAGGTCCATTGTAGAGTGTCGTCGTCATTCAACAAGTGTGGTCGGACGTCCGTGTCGATCCCATGGCGATAGCGACAATTTATCACCTATCTATGTCATGTGTATTCTGTGTCTATGTCGGGAAAATTTTATTAGGGCTGCTTCATTTTCATCACTAAACACTAAAGTATTTGGCTATCTAGGAAAATAATGTGGGAGACCTTTAGGTACCGCACCCACGATCATTTGATTCTGAATTGATATAATTTACTGACACTTTAGTTATGATTTTTTATAAGTATAAATTTTTTTTTTATATGAAAGTGTAGGTATAATGATATTGGTAATTATGTTTACCTATAGGCATCGAAATATTATTAGGTAGGTACTATAGGTAACATAATTTGTAGTAAGTACTTACTTATAAGTTTTTATAGTATCCTTCTACTGATCCATGAATCCAGGATTAACACCAAATAGCATTGATCAAATCTAGTATTTGGCCGGACAAATCTTTGTGGTTTTGGTGTGTTTAAAAACTTTTGTATGTAGGTAGGTAAGTAAGTAATATATACCGACTTCGTGTCAATAATTAAAAATAATAAGTTAGTAACGTATCTTAGAGAAAAGTCAGAACATCTAATAGTTATTTTAGATTGTTTTGACTATAGATGAGGAGTTAACAATGATGTTAACTCTTCATTAACATATCAGATCAGTGGCAACCCTGTCAGACCACCAGGCCGGCTTGATATCGACATACGCCCGTTAACAGAGTTACCTGCCTCGTTACTAGATACAGTAAGTAACATATCCGATTCCAGGGGATCACTTTATATATTATTACCTACCCACTTTAATTTTTACCTTTTCCATTTCCAGGAAGATATTTAAGTACTTTTACTTACCTACATAATTACTTTACCACAAGCACAGAATAAATTAATTGTTCTAATACTTAATACTTAGGTAACCTAATAATATACTAAAAAAATACGACTTGCACCAGATCAATTCTCGGACAGGAATTGTTCTAATCTAAATAAATAAAATAAAAATAAATAAAATAAAGAAATAAATAGTATTATTGCAGTTGAATTTTCAATCTTTGTCATGTCAGGTATTTTATAAAGCTCAGACACCCCAGTTCACGTTTCAACGATCCATAACCACGATTCCAAACAAAAAGAGCATCATTCCTAACAAATTGAGACGCTTACTCGACAGAGCGGCGCCTGCGCAATTGCGGAGTAGGTACAGCCAAACTGGTCAGTTTTTATCTACACGGTCTTATTCTTGAAATAGTAAAACAGTGATATTAAACTTCATGCTGCGTTTTCTGCAGAACGTTAAAGCTAGGATTAGAAGCATAAGCTAAGCTTATACTTACAATATTATGTATACCTACTAAGAAGAGCGAAAATAGGAAATTAATAATGTAAAATAAGTGGATTTGACATAAATTCTCAAATAATGCAAACAAATGACTGGCCTAAATAAATAAGATAACCAAATTTTAAAATGGTAACTTTTTGACAGGCGATGGGTTTCAAAATAAGCACCAAGTAGAGCACAACACTAAATAAAATAAGCTAGCTTGAAGTGAGTCCGTTGGGTTTCTATCCCATCCCCTATAATTTAAACGCTTCACCATAAATAAAAGGCTTAAGGCGAGGCAGTTCCCGAAATTTACTCTTTCACTATGTCTTTAGAATAAGGTTATGCAATATTAGCTTTAATTGACGCTTCGCCAGAAATTTGACGAAATTTAGTACATTTTTATTGATTTCTGAAATACTGGATTATTTATTAAAAATGTACTCGGTTATTGTGTTAGATCAATAAAAAAGCTATCCTTTCTGCATGAAAAATCATATCACTGTCGTTGAAAATAACGAAATCTGACGATTTGAAGTTTATTTGTATGGTGTTATTTAGGATTTATTTACAGAGTAACCATGCCATTTTTCAATATTCTGTTCGGTTATTGTGTTTTTTTGTTTCTTTTTCAGTCTACAGTATTTTTTGTGAATTAGAATTTTACATCAGTTCTTCACATTGGAAGTTCAAAAATCAATAATTTCATCAAATCGTGAACTGGCCTCGCCTTAAATTCCTGCCCAAGAAGATTTATCGCTTTTTTCTTTAAAATGGCAGTAGGCACCTATGTGTAGAGGTGATTCGTTTTGCATGTTTGCTGATTGTTATGTTGTTTGCTCTATTAATTATTTCTTCGAATTACATTTTTGCTTAGAGCAACTCGGCTTTCCGGACGGAAGCCGCGTTGCTCTAAGCAGTTTTGTTATTGAAATCGTCCGTTTTATGACTTATTAGCTTCGATCAAGAATACCAGATGTCCGGTCAGTCTCAAAATGGCACCTCAAATAGCATCCCACTTACAAACTGGGCGCTTATTTTGCACAAAGTAAGTGATAAAAGATGTGTTTTTGTACAAAATTTGCTTATTTGTACAAAATAAGTGACACAAAATGTGAGTTTGTTCAAAATAAAAAGTGATTATATACAAAATAAACGCCAAGTTTGTAGTAGGACGCTATTTGAGGTGCCATTTTTGCGAACTGTTTTAGTTCGTGAAGCGTTATCTAGGATATTCTTGATCGATAAGCTTTAAAGATAAGTACTTACTCTTTAGAAAAGAATACTTACCTAGACAGGAACTACAGGAAAATATTTCAGGGTTTAATGTCTTTGCGATTTAAGTAATTACCTAAGTTGAACCAAAAGGATAAGTTGGTAGGTACCAAAATCATGGAAAGCTTTTTTGTTGATCTTGAGTTGACATCGCAGTCCCGGATTACCGCAGATAAAAGCAATGTTGAAATCATAAATGCAAAAAAAAAAAGTTTCTTACTACTTTGAAACTTGTCTTTATGTTAGAAAGTAATAACAAGTAGGTACCTACTAGGTAAGTAATACTTAATATGATCGATAAAAATCAAATCCAAAACTATGGGAACGGGAACGATTTCTTCATGCGTTTGATTGTTCTTGCATACGATTTGGTTTCGATACAATATTACTTATTGTTTTGCAATATATCTTACTACTACACAACGTCAAGATCTTAATGGCGTAAATAAAATTTGGTAAGGCTTAAAGACTTGTACTAAGTACTTTATGTATTCTGTGCTTAAAGTTGCAGCTTATGTATTCTGTGGTAGCAGTCAAGTATTTGATGTATGGTCTGTGGTTGCATGCAGTAAACACAGACATCAAATTTGTGGTTGCAGCATGCCAGTGTCGACGAAATGTCTCTACAGCTTGACTTATATTATTATTATATTGGATGGAAGTATATTGCACTTTTTGTTTGTTCAGCTTCAACTCCAGAATAAATAATAGCAGTTTATTCTTATTCGTCTTCAACTTTAGACGGATACCTATCGGCGCCCACGATTAGGTACTTATGTAGACAACTGGATACATTTTATCAGTACTTATAAATTAGGTAATGCGAAAGTAAGTTTGGTTGTTACGATTTATCAACCGATCATCATGAAATTTTGCATATACTTACAAGTTGTCAGCAGGGGTACCTACCTAAGTACCTACTTATAGAAAGGAATTACGGTACCTTTCATTCATTCAGTCAGAAAAAGTACTGTTCCCGAGTTATCGAGAAAAAAAGTTTTCTTTTTTTTTCCAAGTTAAATGATTGATATGTGATATGACTAAGTAGTTTAAAGCATAACAAGCAAACAAACAAAAACCTTTTTCAGTAATAAATTATAAGTATAAGTATTATTATAAATTTAGGATTAGAATATATAATAGCAGAGCAGAATATATAGCATCAGAAAATATTGGGGTTTTATAATAGCAAAAAAAATCCGACGAACTGAAAACCTCTCCTTTTTTGATGTCGGTTAAAAATAGACCAACAGGAAGCTGTGCAGCGTATCTTTAATTTGATCTTAGCTCAAAGCTCTGTCAGGTTTCAATGGGCCTTTTATCAGGTTGCATGCTAGCTGTGGCTCTAAGCTACGCTATACAACGTAAACGCAAATGCATGTACGAGTATTATGAGTTTGCACAGTTAGCTTAAATATCTTAACTTTAGGTGTTATCTATCTTCGGGTGGGGCTTTTAGAATAAAAAAAAGGAATTTGTACTCCAGCACCCGACTTCAATAGACGTGTTTTTATTATTACGAATATTATTTCTTGCTTTTTAGAGGTAGGAATTTTGAAGTCGGTTTTAAGTTTTTTTATGTCTCGTTTTTATCTTGTCAAGTTACGCCCCGGGCGGTATAACATAGAACCATGATTGTCATTTAATTTGGGACCGCTGCTGATTGTATTAGTAGGTAGTTAAAATTATGTTAAAATAATTTTAATTATTGAAGTATCTTACAATAATTTCGATGTTGTAAGTAAGTATAACTCCGTAAATATTTTTTTAGGTATAATCAGTTTGAAACAACAATGATTTAAAAGAATTTCGATTTCTTATAAACAATAAAACTGTCAAGAAATAATTTATAGAATTTGAAATAAAGGGCTCATAAAATTTATGAAATATTTATAACGAGTTTGATTGAATCGATGTAAAATTAAAAACTGTCGGCCATAAAATTGCAAAGAATCTAAAAATCTGTTTATATGAATACAAATTGACGTCAACAAATATAGCATTGTCCGTTGGACAGGTTGTTGTAACGGCTGGAGCCAGGGCTGCCATCACGTTGTTTCGGTGTAGTTTTAACGAGACAAATACATCTAAGAAAAATTACTAAAGTTGCAAAAAAAGATTGGTACCTATTATTTATTTATTTTATTTTATTAAGAAATTACAAAGGCCTTAAAATTAAGATATTTAAGCTAACAATGTGACAAAAACCAGTATTGGTTTGTCCGCACACTGACACTCGCCTCTTTACGCTCACATATACTTAGATATACATTTTATAAGAATTATTATTTGCTAACATTTACTATAAAGTTATTAACTAACACCATTGTTTTATGTTTTATATATGTTTATTGTTGCCTGATTATAAATAAACAAATAAATAAATAAGAAAGAAAAAATAATGTAGTCAAGCAATGTAAACAAGTATCGCAATTACCCACAAAATTGTGCTCCTACTGCAGGCACAGCGCCGCCGAGCCACACGCGTACATAAATACGCGTATTAAAATTCTAAGTTGCAATTTTTCTTTCTTACGTTATTGTTTTAATTAACTTTAAAAAAATATTACTTAAGGGTTCGGACGTTTATGTATGAAGACTGGCATACCTACCTGTCCGCCATTTTGAAAAAAGAAATTTATCAGAGGCGGCCAAAACTGACTTTTTTCTTAATGGCGGGCCTGATGCTCTTTGTTATGCTTTCTTTAGAAATACATATAATAGTAAATGATTGTAAGATAAAAACAATTCATGTAGGTACCTATTAAACATAGTACTTCTGAAAAATTAAGTAAGGCTTATGTTCAAATGATTATCATGCTAAACAAACCTAACTCGGAATTAGTAAATGCTCACAGAATCATCTTGGGCGGTTTTGATGAGCATTTACAAATTTTGGAAAACAAAATGTTTTTTATTGGTATGCTAAAGTATTAATTCTCATTCAGTAACATATCATTCTTATTTTTGCCAGCCCTGAGTCAGGATCTCCAGTCGAATTAATGAAAACATTGAATTATGCCTATCACATTGTTGATGAGTCAAGGTTTTTCCTATTTCATATACAGAACAATATAACACATAAAATCTTAAAATCTTTCTGAGCAAGACCAAAGTCTATTTTAAAAAGTAATTGTATCTAAGTATGTAGGTACCTACCTACTTACCTACTTATATTGAAAAGTAAACATTAATTTGCAGTCCTGCCTGCCTAGCATGACCGATTTATATCGCATGATATAGCATTTTATCGACACTCAACTGTCAAACTCCTTTGCCTTTTTGACAGTTAAACGTGATAAAACGCTATATCACGCGATATAAATCGGTCATGCTAGGCAGGCTGGTTAATTATTGCAAATTGCAATTATTAATAGGTATAAACTTTAAAAAAAGTTGCCTTTCTTCATGGAAAAATCGCGGAAAAATTCAATTTCAAACTTTTGGTTTTCATTACTTACAAAAAAAGTTAGATACCTTGTAAGGTAAGTACGCTTGTACCTTGTTAGGTAAGAGAATACTACAAAGTGGTAGTTAAGACATTAAATTGGCAACAGATTTTTCAAGGGTTTCAATTAACATACTGCATATTTTACTCCGAATCAAAGTTAAAGTCGAATTTTTCACAAACTTCTGTTGAAGTTCCGGTTTGACTTGGTTTTTGTTAGTGAAAAAGAAATCACATCACATCTCCTTTTTTGGAAGTCGGTTAAAAATAAAGATAGAACTGATGTAGAAAAGTTTAAAATTATTGCAGTTATTTATAAATTTTACTACACGTTTGCTTTTAAGCGTACCCTACCTACTTATAAACGTACTAATGCGTTAAATTGGTATATAAACAAGTAATTTTACAAGAGTTGTCTGTATGCAAATTGAAAATAGTCATTAAATCGTAAATAATATACAGTTTAATCATTTGAGTTGTAAATCCGAAACATAAGTATAATCACAGATGTAAATATCAAAACCTCGTCTTTACTGAACATTATATTATTGTATATTTGTGAACGTAGGTAGGTATGTAGTTCAAAAATGTAAATTTTCTTTGCTACGAGTGGCACAAAATAATAATATATAGCTATGAAACATAGTGCCATATTTTTTTGGTGCCTATAAGTTCTTTTTGCACATAACGAGTGTAATGTACACATTCTGTTACCAAAATAAACAAAAAGCAAACAAATTAACTGAGTGTATTCTTTTTTATATTTATGCTACGTAGGAAAGTTGATCGAACTCATTAAAAAAATAAGTAAGAAATTATCAAATGAAATGATTTCTAAAAAGCTAGCTGTCATAATCTATATTAACAATTATAAAAGTGAGATAAAACATAAGAAAAGAAATGCAAACTCTTTCGATTTTAGTGATAGCCGGTTTTTTGTAGTGCGTCGGATTCGGATTGCTAAATCAGAGAAATTACAGCGGGAAGCTGACAATATTAATTCTCATTCAAATAATTTGAATGAGAATCGAACCAGTTCTAGAACATTAATAATCGACGGAAATTGGATAAAGGTTGCTAAAAATATAATTTGGGGCGTATTGTTATGAACAGCTTTAATTGCTTTTAGCTTAAATTGTGTATGAAAATTTAAAATCACATTACTTAGGTACCTACTTACCTACTTGAGGCTGTTATGTATGATATAAGGAAAGTCTTTTCAGTATTATTATGACACGGGCGTACATTTCCATCTAAGTATATTCTGGCTTTTTTTTAAATAAAAGTTAAATGTTAGAGTACCTAAAGTTTTTAAGAAAGCTTTCAGCTCTTTTATTTATAATAGATAATATTTTGATCTTTTTGTGGCAACCGACGCAACCCTATCACCAGCCAGACTCCACTTTGGTGAGGTGAACAAACGACCTCGCGATCGACCGTTGATTTCTAATCACCACATACGCCACACAATACCAAATTCGCAATCCACCCATACAATCGTGTTTTACCCGTTTCTACAAAAATAGCGGACCAAATAATTGCCATACCATATTCATCTGTATCTTAATCAACTAGTGCTTAAAGTGCTGTGTGGATCGAATTAATTGGTTACTGACCTTAGCTGCGTTTCTGAAAAAATTGACACACTGGATTTTGATTGGTTGTGTTACACTTCGTGAGATTTTTGCACTAGAGGTAAAAGTTTTAAAGCGAGATTCGGTTACAATTTCCTATACCTAAATTTTGTTAATTAACTTTTAGTTTCTAATTTAGACGTACCGGCTCTACATTGTTCCTTAGTAATTTCACATATTCTTATTGTTGCATTAAATGGCTTTAAATGAAAGTGTTCGTGAGGCGTTGCCTACTCGACGTCATGTCTTATGTCAAGCTCCTAATTTATTAGTTGGAATCTATTTGCTAAATTGTTAAGGACGGTAGGGTATGTTTGAGGTGAAACACAATTTCCAATAGATTTCTAATATTTGTGTTTTTATAAAATTGTGAAAACAATAAGAACTAAATCCTTCACAGAATTATTCTTATTCATTGATACGAAAAGACGAAAGTCCAAACTTTCGAAAATTTAGGTCTCAGGATTTCGTCTCTTTGAAAAAAGCAGTTGTAACTTTCGTGCGATAAAGCATGTCTTGCCTTATTTTTTATAAATTATAATATTAGCTTAGCGTAGGAAGGTGTCATATTACTATTCGCAAATATTCGGTAGCAATCTGTGACACACAGCATGGGTCCATCATAAATGCATAAATTATGTCCTTCTAATTGGCAGAGAAACTTAACATCATCATGAGATTCAAGATATAGAATTTCATATTCACGTTTATAGCAATGCGTCTTGGCAATAATAAATTGAACCTACTTGTAATTATGAAATATCTGTCAAACTATGATTAGGCGTTATTTGATATGTTTGATAAATATGTTATTGGTTTTGAAATGTAGGTAGGTACATACCACTGCGACCATGCGAAATTAGGATAATATACACAAACGAACATGACCCTCAATTGTGCTTTAAAATTTAAACATCAGTTTAGTTTGTCATCTAGCCATCCGTTGGCCTTGAAGCCTTAATTATTGAAAAACCTCCATCGTTTTTTGCGCGGTATCGCACTGATGTAAAAATAGTTTAAATTAAAACAATCGAAGTGCGAGGAAATCTAATCTTTCTCTTGTTGCTTTTCCTTTACGTTTTCTTGCAAGGTTCATGATCATGATTTCTTTTTGTATATGTGTATAACATAAAAGTGCAATAAAGAACTTTGAACTTTTACGATAATCCTTCTATTTTCGCCATTCAATTTACTTAATTTTGGATCTTGTGGCCCTACCATGAGTTGATGCAAACTGTTTACGTTACCGTAAACTATCGATTTGTCTCTTTCACTCGCACTGACTGTGAGCAGTATATCCGATAGTTTACGGTAACGTAAACAGTTTGGATCAACTCATGGTAGGGCCAAACTTGTTTTGATGGTTAGGGTTTCCGGCGAGGTTATAAATGTCTACATCAGGTTGCTATCTCGTAGGCAGGGGTCAGCATCTTTGCCTGTGGTAAAAAAAGTTAAAGTCTGTACTTATATTTTAATTTCCAGATATGTGCATCGAGTAGGCATGGGGCACTCGGACGAGAGACGCAGTCCTCTGCGCCGGTCGCCGGATCTGCCGCCGCTGCCGCCTCCCATACAGCCCTGCAGCGGGTTCCTCGGCAATGTAAGTCATTCATTATCTGATGTTACATAAACTTAGTATTGGTTTAAAAATCCTTCCACGACATCACCGCGCACACATCCTGTGTCTTGCGGATCGGCAATCTACACGAAGCCGGCTCTCCTTATACATGGCTAAAGTGACTGATCGAATTTATTTTACAAGTCAGTAATTTTATCGTTGAGTTGTATTCGTTACCTACCTGAATCTTGTGTCTTTTTTTTATTTAATTCGTTTTTCGTATTCCAAAAGTCACATTGAATATCTGGCTTAATAAATTACCTTACTTAAATGTTTGTTTTCTTCTAAGTTCTTGTTACTAAGGGTAATATTACTACGTAATCCAATGTATAATAGAAATACTTGATATCGATACCCATAACGATAAGCACAGATAACCTTAATAGGAAAAAGCTTGCCTATATGAGAAAGCTCACAATATTAAATTGTCCATAACATCTCGGAAACATAAAAGTGTGACAATCGAAATTAAATCGAATTAAGTTTTATTGGTGAAACTAATGCTAAAGAACACAGATTGGTCGCGGTTTTTAAAGCTGCTAAACAGTTTGTTAACAATCGATAAAAATGATCAGTGTAAATTCTCGCCTTAGTCTTAGCGGTATTTAACTATTTTGTATACGTTACATAGCATAACTTACCTATGTTATTTTTAGGATTCAGTATTCATTCAAAAGGAAAAACGGAACCCTTGTAGAATCATGAGCGATTAAAGCTTCTAAATAATCTCGTTCATAAGATATACTCATATTGCATATTTTTAATCTGAATAAACTACACCTCTAAGATATTTCCCGTTGACCTAAAATAACCCTCGGTGCGCGATTCAAACTTTTCGACTTTATCGGGAATTCAAAACAGAATTGTCATATTTCCTACTGCATCATAGTATTCGTGTTCAAGCTCTAGGAAATCACCACATTTTCCTCCTTTCTATTTATCTACTAAATTCCTGGCACGTAGGTAGTTGTCATCACGCGCTGACAATGCTGACATGCTACTGATAGCATCTGTTAGGAGTAGTAGTCTCACACTACCGCATCTAACACCCGTATTCACAAACATTACTATGAGGTTGCACATCACAGTTCCCGCGGACGCGCAGCGTTCCAACCAATCACACAGTTCTGTTAACGTATAATTCGTTCGGATACCATCTCTTCAGTTGCAAATTTGCAATCCAATTGGGAAGTTGCGAGTCATTCCCACCACAAGTATCTTTAATTAAGGCGTAAAATGCTTGTAAAATTATTTCAGTAATAAAGCTATTTTTATTTTATTTATTTTATCTCTATTCAGAACAATACTCAAAGACCTTTTTCAGTATTTAAGTTCTAATACATGGTGCAGGTTATCTTATTCATCACTATCATAAGATCTGATCATTTAATGATAATTTGAAAAGCTCTATATTATTCCATAACATTATAAACTGTGAATGCTTTGGTAAATCGTCTTCTTTAAATAAGTAAACTACGCAATAAAAGCATTAAGTTAATCAGTTACGTGTACAATTGAACGTTTCAAATATTCTTAAACAAACAACTCATTTACATCTATTACTTCATCTTGATCATCATCATCACTGCCCATTTTTTACCAAACATAAAATTACTCTAAGAACATTGAGCTATGTTGCAATGATAATCTGCGGCTGTCAAGAGACCATTATAAAAATTTATCAAAAGCGTTATAAATGCAATTTGAACGCTCCTAATTTCCTTAAGTCGTCGTTAATCCTACGGCAATAACGTCCGACGCACTATTGTGTAGGCACGTTCCATTTCACACGGACTTACCGACCATTAACATAAAATTAAGCAACGCCGACCATCCGTCTTGCTTTGCCGACTTTCCTCCTTCTTATCGGTTAGTTTAAAAGCTTTAACGGTATCGCGTCGAAAGTGACGCGTAAATCAAAATCGGAGACGGCCTTGTCTCTCAGCAAAGGGGTCAATCCTACGTGATGGATGGGCCAGGCTGCACCGCGCACATAAATCTAGCGGACGACAATCTGCGGTCCAAACAACATCCACTTACATAACCGTTCTCCTCTCCACCACGTCCTACGAATTACAAGCTCGCACAGTATAATCTGATTCTATAACGATTTGCTAAAATCCGGCCGCTGTTAGGGATCACAAATAGCAGCAATTTATGCTCCGCCGGCGGGAACGTAAGAAATTATTCTCAAGCGCAATCTTCTTAGCTCCATAAATTGTTGCGGTGCTTCCTTCGTGAGCTTAAGCTCTTATTAGCGGAGATGCTACGACAGTGACTTGGGGGCACACAAACATAAACAACACAAGTTGCGACGGTAATATCGGGTTAATGTGTCTTTAGCACATCTATTTAAATATGGCAAAACCTTGAAGCCTTATCTTTGAAAATTATATTTAGCTCATTTATTTATATTTATATTTATTTATATTTATATACTCTTTATTGTATACACACAGAACAAACAAGTAACAATACAAACATAAAGGAGACATACAAATGGCGGCCTTATCACTAAAAAGCGATTTCTTCCAGGCAACCTTGGGATGGACAGGAATTAAGATAAATGTGATGGGGTAGTTGGACGTGTGCAAATTTAATAAAGTAATAATAATAATCCTACTAAACTCGAATACCTACATAAATATATGATAAATTGTAACTAATATAATATACTATATACCTACATACCAAAATATAATAAACCTACATATAATACATAATACCTACAATGCGTAGAGGAAGTTAGTGTTAGTGATAATCCTGTATAGATGTAACTTAATGCTTTGTTTGATTTAATGTTTATTACCTTTCATTACTGTTTATTAGCACTATTCTATCATCCATTCATCCACCCATATTATCCCATTAGTTGTTAGCAAAAAGTCTAAAATAAAATAAAACTCGTTTTTAAAAATCTTGCAATCTGTTGAATGTATTTTCATGATAAGTAAACGTCAAGAAATGGTCAAGCAGCAATTCATTCTACATTTCTCGAAGACTTGCGCTCTGCATGTGAGATTTTCCTCAGTAATTTCCCCGCTAATTTTAAGTTTGTAAGTACCTATGTAAGGGATACTTGTACTACTGTTGTAGGTACTCGTCGGTCCCACGTTCACTTCCCACTAATTGGTAAGCGGGATACCGTTACCTTCGGGCATATTTCGCGAACTTTCTGCACCAAGAAATGACCATAATGGCGTGACCGAACCAAGTTTCCCCAAGCTATTTAATACATTTTAGGTTATAAATGGATACAAATGCCTATGCGCATTATTCTGAGAATAAAATTTGTATCTATTAATTTGTATACGCTTGCATAAAAGGAAACAAACTACGTTGATTTCATCATGCACTTATCCCAAAAGGCAAAACCTATGACCGTATTATGGGACACATCTTTAAACAACTTAGTGCAATGAATAGTAATGGTTACCAGTTTGTCACTTGCAGAGGAGGAGTAAATAAACCATTACAAGTAATTACAACGTGTGCGCAATAATTAGAAGTTGATTAACCTTAAGATTAAGTTTGTTACCAATGTTACAAAATGTTATGCAAAATAAATTTAAATAAGTTAAGTCTAAAATCTAATTTAAACTTTTAGTTAGATTCTAAACGGTAAAGTTAAAGTTGGTTTATATAATGGTTTCTTTTCCCTTCCAAATCTAATTAGTTTCGAAAATAGAAAAACAGTAAATAGGAATAGGTAAGTAAACATGAGGCTGTAAATGTAGAGAAGACTTTTAATAGTTAACGCTACTTTCTTCCTCGAAATTGACCATCAAAAATCGACAGCATAATTTAAAAACATTTTATATCTTTTTAAATTAACAGCGTCCAGAGAAGTGCCGGCAATTCCCGACGTTATTTATCACTCGAACGGCAAACAAGAGAGTATTGACAGACCTCGAAGCGAACCTTACATTGTTGAACACAATGGACCATATGGGTCGAACGTTGTTACTCGCCGACTGTCAATTTTAGAACATCGAATACTCCCTTTACGCCTTTGTTCGGGATATTTTAAAGGCTAGAATGAAGCTTTACTCTGGTGTAAAAGACAATGAGGGGGCAGAGCACGCTTGACCTCTCGCGATTATGCTTATTTGCGTTTTATTTTATAGAAAACAACGTTCGATCTATCGCGCAGGATGTCGGTGCAAAAAGGCCCGTGCAGTCTTGGCCTTTTTGCAAAATAATCTGCGGATGTATTTAATATTTTCCCTTAGGTGTTATGTTATAGCCAATAGGTGCGGTTTTTCCATGTCAGATTTGTTGAGAAATCAACGAGTGTTATGCTTATGCTAGAGTTGCGAGCGACTTTGAACGAAATATTGACTATAATTTATTCTGTTTATGTAAGTGTCTTAAACGAACAAGATACAAAAAAGACAATAGAAACAACAGCTACAACAATACATATATATATACTTAAGAATTAAAATAAAAGCCCAATTCTGTGACCAAAACTAGGTTTTTAGTTTACTTTTCTTGAAGTTTTTGGATTTTTAACTTTTTTCTTACTGTTTTTATATTCTTTATCTTGACCATGACCATGAGTTTGTATGTAGTATCTTGGTCAAGTTCGAACTGGCATTAATTGGGGTACCAGCGTCGTTCGCTAGGGTTCGTATGCAAAACGTCAATTAGTAGCAATTTCTGCGTACGCGCATCTGTCACTGTCACATGTAGGTATCTGAGGATGAGGGCTGTCACAACACAACTTAATACGAAATACATTTAAAAGCATTATAAGTAACTAGGTACTAGAATAAAAAAAAAACATGTTTTTTTATTATTAGTAAAAGTCGATGAAGTATGATGAAAAAATATTCACTACATTCCAATGTTTTTGTAACCTCGCTCTATCGTAGATTCCGTCTTGGCTCTAGGGCTAGAGTAAACCCATTATGAAGACATACCTACGTAATACTATCTGAATTTATTTACTTATCTCAAAATAACCAGTGTGTGGAAACCCTGTAAAAAGCACAGGCGTCAATCCATCGAGCTGACAATTTGTGAACGCAACGCCCTCGTCTGAAAGGAGCCCAGCCTCAAAGAAACCATTGTACTGTCCCCTGTTTTTCTATTAAAAACGAAGCAGCATTTCAAGCCTGTATTTAATTGGCACAGTTCTATTTTCAGCCTTTGGAAACGTTTTTATGGTCCAAAGAATAAATGGATTCGATGATATGCTTTTTTGTTCAATCCAAATAATTACACTTGGAGATTTCGCACGAGTGTTTTTTTTTTGGGAATTCCAGTAGCAAACCCTAATAAAGAAAATTAATTTAGATCTATAATTAAATCATGTATTATATAATGCCCCTCTATTAAAAGCATTGCGATGGAGGCGTTCAATCAGAATTTAATTACGTATTAAAATAGTGTCTATTAATTTGCCCCAATGAATAGAGCTATCAGCATTTTCCTATCGGTGGTTCCATACTTAGTGTTTTGTGCCTTTCATCTTTTGCGGTAGTAAATATCTTAAAGACTTCCTTAAGACCATTTTTTTATTTCAAATTGCAATTTTCGCTTACATTCTTGAATATTGCATATATTATTTTGTATGCCTTTTAGAGTTTTAGAAGACTTGTCCTTAATCAATCTTTCTTTGGCGCACTCAAATCGAAATATTGTTATTTTGGGTGATAGGTACTAAAATATCTTGATAATATTTTATTGTGCTTTAGGTGGAAAGGATCTCATCTCGTAGCAGGTAATGGCCGAAATGAAGTCACTAATCGTTCTACTAGATATATCCGTAGGAACAGCTGGGGCCTAATCGCGCTAATTTTCAACGATACGAGTCGTTACCGTTTCAGTTCAGTTTCGTTTACAAAAAAATACTCGCATTAGTTTTGTTAAAATTGTTGAATACTCTGCCTAAGGAGTCTAGGATTACAATCTAGGACAATTTAAGTGAAAATTATGAAGCTAAACCAATTTTTTTTGGGTAAATATAACCTAAATGACAACGTAACGTTTTTGGTTTTATCGTTCAGAATTACCGCGATTGGGCTCCAGTTATTATAATCTCGCCGTATCCGCCTCGTAACTAGTGTATCAAATGGCTGCGCGGTGGCATCCGACGCCGCGCCATAATCAAGCTATTTCACACTTTTCATTATTTTCTCGGATCGCACCCGCAGTTGCATTACAGGCTTGTAATGTAAGGGGTAAAACACACGATGAAATCTAGCTTAGTTTGCCTAAAACTTTTGAGCTTAAAAGCTATTTCTTTCCATCAAGACTTAATTTGATAGGTACCAATACCTTTGGTTAGATTACATACTATGATCGGTTATACATAACGATGTTCTGACATGTGAATGTTAATTAAATGTGTCAGAACTTCGTTAAGATACTTATAATAAGTCAATATTATAGCTCGAGATAATACATTGTTGATCACCCTACGATTACCAACCGTAGCGTTAGTTGCTTAACCTCCACAATCACAGGCCTAAGCCACGCAGTATACAGCTGGTGCAATACAGCTGGAGCAGTATTAGTACCTAACTATACAAAGGTTTCCTAACTTTTTTCTGTAACAAAGCGAACTTTCGCCGTTCTTAATCACGCGAGCGATATTGAGCTTTTACAGTGCATAAGGGCCCTAACAGCAAGTGTGTCGACAGGTTCTGGCATGTCCCACTTCGCGTGCAGTTGTTCTGCATTTCGTTCGTAACTGTTCGTAGTTGCAACTGAAACTGTACTTTACTCCTTTAAGTTTATTTTGTCGATGGTTAATCTAAATTCGAAATTAAGCGGCGTGCGTGCAGTAAGGTCGAATTCGAACTCGATGACCGATTTTGCGTAGGCAAGGCAATTAAAGTTAACTGCATTGGTGAATTTATCGAAGAATAAATTAACTAATTGCCGGTATCTGTAATTAAGAAATAAAAAAGCAATCATGTAGAATTTAGACTTGTTTAAAATAATTTGTGTTTTGGAAAAAGTTAATTGGGTGTATTAAGGCTTTATTTAATTTGCTGTAATTTTGGAAACTTTTAGAAGCAGCAATTTTTTTAAATGACTTACGGCCAAATAATCAAACAAATCTTAAAGTTAAGACCACCTTAAATTCAAAAAGTTGACAGAAACTCTATGAAGCTGACAGCTACCCTAAAGTTAGATGTTAGCTAGGAAGCCTTTGAGTATTCGGCTATTATGTGGGGTGAAAATTGAAGAAAGTCAATCGACACGGAAGAAAGCTCTTATCTTTAGCCTGTAGAAGTTAAGTTTTTGAAACAGAAGTTCTTAATAAATGAATGAATCTTAATAATCAATGATCTAACCGCTAACGTATGCATAAATATGTACAAATATTCCACGTATTAGCTGGTATATCGAGAGAAATTTGTATACTGAATAGACCAATTGTTACGAATGTTACACAACTAACGTTCCCAACAACAATTGTGTAACGAATCATATTTAACAAACGCAAAGTTCAACAAATTGAATACGACAAAGCTCCTAAGAAATATCGCTCACAGCAAGACATTTCAGGTTTTCAAATACTTCGTTATGCGTACAACAACAACACTTTCGCTGTTATTTGCGACTTGAAAAATTGAAGTGTGGTGTTATGGACGGTGGAATTTTGGACCTTATGTTCTTTAGTTCGGTGGTCGGATTTTTGAATATGTATCTTGAGATGTAGCCATCAATCGGGGAGTGAAAGCGAGTTGTGTTACAAAAAAGAGCCGTCGGCCATTGTGGCCAAATGAAAGTGGTCGAGTATTGGCTCACACGTGGCGCATCTGTATGATTGATCTGTTCTAATGGTCCGGAGCAAATCCGCTTTCCTTACGTCTATTAGCTAGGTTCTATGTCCAGGTCTTGCTATGAAGAAATCTTGGGTTTGCTTCATGTTCTTACATTTCTTGCAAACTTTTCTTTTCACTTCTCAAAATGGAAGACTCGCAGTTTTCCTGTAACCAGGACACGGGAAAGAATCTGAAATGGTTCGAATAGAAAAATTACCCCAAAACGAAACAAAAGAATAATAAAAAATATATTTAACTTGAAAAGCGTTTTATTTCATTAAGATGTAAAGATTGAAGCATTTGGTTTGGTATGTAAACAATACGGCGCGCCATATTGTTTTCATAGACAACGTTCTACGCCGCTAAATTACGGCCGTAATATGACGGCACCGTCATCCTAGGAAACCCTAGCTTTACAATGCTACGTTATATTGTAGTGCCGCTGTTATTTTTTCGGACGAGAACAATGAGTAATAGTCAATCTTTGAAAGTTTTTCAGGATTATTGCCCGGATTCAGAGGTACTTACTTATCAGAGGTTTAACTTTATAAGAGGGGTCCACTCCACACAATATTACATTATTTATCTTTACCTAACCGGGGGTAAGTTGAAAAACTGCAGCTGTAGATAAGAACAGACTTAAACTCTCGAATAAGTTCCACTAATGTTTAAAGTTTATGATCGATTCCTTTACCACGAAGATTTGTAGGTGGCGGTAATGTGTTCACGATTTGCTCCTTTTACTACGAAAGCTGATAAATTGTGATGGCAAAGTACAGTTACTACTGTTAGAGAAACCTTTATGGAAATGGTTCGCGTATGAGAATTTCAAATTTAATCAGGTTTAAATTATGTGGAAATGTGATGATGAAAAGGCATGTCTTTTGTTTAGGGCCTGTAAAAGAGATGGATGGAAACATGGTCATCGTTAGAAAATATAAATTATCGGTGTTATTAATAAACGTTGAAAAGTTATTGCAACAAAGCATAGATGTAATGTTAGTATTTGTTAGAATACTGTTGGTATTACAACAATGGAAATGCTAGTTATGGAAACAAACACAAATTACTTAAGGACTTTTGACTTCAAAAGGCTATTATCTGTGTCTTAGATACCTATAGTTTGATTCATCAATGCGTAATAATAGGGATGTTGACTATTTTTTTTATTTTATGTTACATAAATTACCTCTCAAAAAAAGAAACATTGGTAAAAGAATTAATTCGCTAGCATGAAAACTGCCCGAGATATCACTGTGTGAAATGCACACAAATGGACTCGATCAAAAACGCTCCATACTAATGGCTTGCACGTTATGACGTCACGCCTTGCAAGTTTGTATGCAACGCATAGGAAATTTGTTCAGCAGCTATATTAAATATTGTGTTTATCAAAATGGTTTCTTCGACAAATTTGCTATACATTTTACGGACTAATTAAAGGTATCATTTATTTTAATAAATTTTATACTTTTTAAATGGACTTGTCCACCCAACTTTGAAGGGTCATAAAACAAATACCTAATAAGCAATATATAAAACCAAGAGGTATACAAGCTACTCTAAAAGTTTAATATGTTTACGATTTTTATTAGTATTTCGTTATTTTATTCATTAGTCAACATCCCTATTATTAGTATTCTTTAAACTGTACCTAATTGACGTCAACACTAAAGCGGTATTATATAGTGTCCCATAATAATAAGCAATAAACGTTCGCAGTCTTAAAATTCAATGAACAGCGTTCGTAAATCCAGCAAGTAGATAAGCAACAAGTTATTCATAGTGCGTTTTGTCGAGTTAATCTGTATAATGTGATAAAGTGATAAACAATGGCACCTTACTTGCGTGAAAGCCTCTCGCCCGCGGCTGTGGGCCGCCGATGAAGGTCACAGCGAAAGTTCATAATTGCTGGACGCTGCGCCTGCGCCGGTCAAGTGCAAGGAAAGTACGCGACGTATTTGTAATCGATTTATCGGACGTTTCGATTTTGGTTTGGTGTTGTATGCTGAAAACAAGTGACAGTTACGGCTATTTCCCTCTATCATCAGTTTTGAATTTGTACCATAAAAGATAACTTTATAACTACTAGAAGAATTGTGTAATTGATAAATAATCTCGAAGTATAGGCATTACGGGTTAATACGGTACAATATTTCACGCTGCTGGACTAATTTAAAGGTGTATTATATTAGAATCACTGTGGCTTTGATTTTTTCTGCTGTATGTACAATCACGAGCAATAAGATGTACACACCATAGAACTTTGTCACATTACGTTTTGAATAACCTAGGTATAACATTATCACAC
Organism: Agriphila straminella; assembly: GCA_950108535.1. Taxonomy (NCBI): domain Eukaryota; kingdom Metazoa; phylum Arthropoda; class Insecta; order Lepidoptera; family Crambidae; genus Agriphila; species Agriphila straminella. The sequence goes on from OX467312.1 coordinate 4,079,771, forward strand.
TGAGATATATTGTTGAATGTGACATAGTTTACATGTGTACATATTATTGCTCGTGACTCTACCTAAACTTTTTTTAGAGCTTTTTACAAAAACCTTTGTAACACAAATCAAATATGGAGTCGTACTTATTACGGAAGAATAACAAAAACTAACACGGAGTCGTTGGAGTGCATTATACACCGTGTTCTTCAAACATGTTAATTTGATTTAACAAAGAAAGTGTAGAGCAATCCCACGACCTTCCACGGTGTAAATTACGTCAGCTCGCACAACAAAGCACAATTGCATACGACACAATGAGGATTGTTCACAGAAATTAGTCTAATGGAAAAAAAGTATTTGAAGTTCAATAGTTTCTTTATGATCTTGGCAATACGTCTTGCCACTACTACACATAATAAACTAGTGGCTCTGTGATCTGTAGAGAATTTTCGTTTTTATTTTCATTATTTCTACCCCTCACACCCCCGACTCCTTGGAGTTATGCGTCTTAATAGGGGTAGAAAAAGAGTTTTGTGATATTTTGTTTATTTTTTGAAATGGCTGAAATATTTTTTTTACGTTTTCAAGTCCCATATCTCCGTCATTTTGTCAAAATTTCGAAAAAACTGAATCGACAAGCAAAATCCATATAATTATCGAACCGGCTCACAAAATTTTACGAGAATTTGTTGAGAAATGCGACCTGTAGAAGAGAACAGTCGAACATTATGAAGGCATTTTTGTCCAAGCTGAAACACTATTATGTATTCTGTGTATTCTGTGCTGAAACTTGTACTATTATGTATTCTGTGCTGAAACTTGTACTATTATGTATTCTGTGCTGAAACTTGTACTATTATGTATTCCGTGCTGAAACTTGTACCATTATGTATTCTGTGCTGAAACTTGTACTATTATGTATTCTGTGCTGAAATTTGTACTATTATGTATTCTGTGCTGAAACTTGTACTATTATGTATTCTGTGCTGAAACTTGTACTATTATGTATTCTGTGCTGAAACTTGTACTATTATGTATTCCGTGCTGAAACTTGTACTATTATGTATTCTGTGCTGAAACGAAGACGCTTCGCGCTCGCTCGTTCAATAATAGCACTAGTTGACCGAGAGCACAGTAGGTAAATTACTTGTAAAAGAATATTATACATTGAAAATTGGGTCATTGTTTCATAGCCATTTACATAATTACAAAATAATTACGAGTATCTACATGTGAAACTGAAAATTCAGGTGGCGATATTATTCGCATCGATTTTCAGTCGTTCGATGCCAATGCTTACTTATGTAATGGCGTACAATAAAAAAATGTGGAAGAAATACCATAGAACAAACATCTACCATGAAAGAAAACGCGCGTAAAAAATTGTTAGTAGATAATTTTGTTTAAAATAATTACTTACTTACCTACTAACTCTATAGAGTAGGTACTTTTTACACACTTTTTTTTTACCTCGATAGTTGTTCGAACTAGGGGTACATACTGACTGGTACTGACCATTTTTTCTTAGAATTAAGTAGTTAATATCAACAAATCTTTCACCTCGCGCCTCGTTTCTTTCAAGATCACTTTTTATTCATAGTGTCAACACCTAATAGTTTTAGCATAAATTAATATTGTATCAATAGAACTTGAATATTCATTACATTTGTAAGTAATTAGCAATACTTCCGTGTAAACCTAAAACCTAACTTATGTCAGCCACTAATCATAGCCTTCACCTTTCTCCCATATATTTACCATGATCGTATCTAGTTCCCATCGTTCTATTGTTACGATGGGAAATTTAATTTTTCAATCGGACCATGGCGTCAGTTGTTATGGTCTTTTTCAATTTATTGTTTCTCACATTTCTATTGCTTGGATGTTCGTTATAATTAAATGAAAAAGTGGCTATTCCCAAGAGGTATTCAGAGGTAGAGTTCATAGTTAGCCTGGATTGGATAGGTCTAGATACATTCATGTCTGTCTCCGTAAAAGCAATATTCTATTATTATAGCTGTGGTTCTATTTTTCTATTATTGTAATTTATCCTTTTTAAAGCATTGGCGTAATCATTTTACTCTAAACTTGTTACATACCTACCTGTGGAGGTTTTTAATAGGCTTTTAGTTTTAATTTTTCTATACTACGCTGTATTGGAGCTGTAAACCCCCAAATATCAATAAAATAAAATAAATAAAAAAATAAACTTATTTTTATAAAGGCAAACAATTTGGCACATATTTCCGAAGTATTGTTACTATCAACTTTAACTTTTACTAAGCTTAAGCTAAGGAAAGCCAAATTAATTACATAACTTTAGTTAGTCTAACTATAGTTATGTTTTTTTATTTTCCTTCTTTCTTTCTTTCACCACAGTTTTGTCTTCTCCATTCAAACCGATCCTTTGATGTCGATAATTAACTCCCTCTTTAAAATTGTAAACGTACAAGGAATGCCTAAGGAGCTAAAAAGTTGACTGGTTTCACCGAGTCTGTGTTTATTTGGTCAGAGTAAACATCAGCTACGCATCCTCGGAGCGTGACCAGATAAACGCACTGCCTTTTGCTCTTTCACTTGGACATGAGGAAAACGCCATAGTGATCAGATCCGACGTGGTCTGTGGTGAATTTAAATTGTGTTGAAGTAGGTAGGTACTTATATTTAGCTGTAATTTGTTTGCGAAAAGTTTAAAGTTATCTTACAAGCTATATATTATTTTATTATATTATATAAAACCATAATAGATTTGAGGGACAGTGAAGTTTATTAATAGAATATTAATAGAATAGAATATTTGACAAATAGGTGTCTAAACGCAATTTGCAACATGAGTTTGAAGTGGATTGCTATCAATTATCATTATGAAATGTATTTATTATGAAATAAGAAAAGCGTCGAAATAGTTCTCAAAAAATTCACAATTCTTGTCACTTCCTCCCTTTAGTAATTGATTTCTTCTTTGTTTTGCACTAGCGACCGCTCGCGACTCCGTCTGCGTGGATTTTTTTTTTACTATCCCTCGGGAACAGTACTTTTTTTCTGGATGAAAGGTACCCTATGTCCTTCTCAGGTACAGAGAAGGATATGCAAAATTTCATGATGATCCGTTCAGTAGTTAAGATGTGAAGGCGTAACTAACAAAGAATCAAACAAACAAACAGACTTTTTTGGTTGTCCGTTTGCCACCGGTCGCATCTTTGCGGGGGCTCAGTCAGCACTCGGCAGTCGGCCATTGAGTTGCGTTTCCTCCTCAGTCACGTCCACTAACGGGACCACGGAAAATAATATCAATAAAGAAGAGAACAACCGACGCGTGCCGAGGACCGAGGATGTCCGTGTGAACACCGCTTTACTTTTAGTCAATGACTTTTATTTCATAAATAAAGTAAAAAGACCAACAGTAGAAGTAGAAATGGATGTTGGTAAAATAAACTCTGCAGAGATAAAATTTATCATAAAAATAAATTTATAATTAAAATGAATGAAGTTAAAAAAAATCCATGACTACAAAAAGAGAAGTTCACACTAGCTATGATATATAGACAATACAGTAAAGTATATGCATTAGGTTGCCTGCCAATAAGTTTTAAGAGTCTTCGTTCAATAGGCTCTCATCAAAAACAATCACTGACTGATTGGATAACTTTCACAGTAACAAATCATGTAGGTATTACAATTGTAAAAAAAAAAACTTGCTCTTAAGATTAATTTCTACAATGCATTGTAGAAAACATAAAATGTGTATAACATAACACAGCTTTGACATAGGTACTAACCGACTAGATAAGTCAACCCAAGATTGCAGAGATCGAAACGATCTTACTTAGGGCTGATTTTCCAATCCTCAGTTAACAAATATCAGTCAAGTATAAAGTCATTCTAAAAATGAGACAGACAAATGAATGACAAACATTTTCAATTTGACGATATATCGTCGCTATCAAATTCACGTTACAAATAAAACAACCTATGCAGATATCTTAAACAATTAGAGAAAAGTATAAAATGAATGCTTATGTACCTACTTATATGAGATGAACATAAACCGATAAATGAAATTGTGTGTTCGATTTTCTTGAAATAAGCTCTTTAATACTGTCGTATAATATTATTGTGATGTGTCATTAAAATGCGAGTTGTATAAATCACTTTGTATAAATCACTTTAACTAAAAAAACAAAATTCAATAAGGGTATCGATCATTATTTTGCAGAAGAAGTTTGCCCTCTTTCGATATAAAAATCAAATGACTTTAAACACAATTGTTTAACTAAACAATAGTAAATATATTGCTACGGTTCTTCACGTTGAGCAATTAACGTTATCTACAGTCGACTCTGTCGACTTAAGTATTTGTTTAAGCTCTTGATGTGATTAAAATGAAACTTGTTTCACTGTTAAATGATTGATGATGTCTAAAAGCCCATCACACAGACGCCAAGGGATCATTACATAGATGTAGAAACAAAAAATGTAAAACAAAAACAATGCATTTAAACTATAATTTGGCTGGTTTATTAAGATCAGATAGCAGATAGAGAAATGGGTTGGATGTAGGACAAACCGATCTTCGGGACGAGAAAGATGCAATAATGATAGTAAAATAATGGGAATGAGTTAAGTCACGAAGATGAAGAAGATAGTTGGCCATTTCTATTCGCAAATAAGGTTATCTTTTGTAGTTTGATAGGATTTTAACTTTTGAAAAAGTGCTTTCTAATAAACTTATAAGTAACTTACCTTTTTTATATGCTTAATTATTTTCATCTGGTTTTGTTCTAAAAGCCAGTACTTAATGTACTATACTTAAAAGGTATTTTTAGTGATAAAAGCGAAAACAACAAAAAAGCTTTATAAAAATCATATTCTGTACAAGTCACAAAATAAGTATAAGTTTTATCTTTCGCGATAATATAATCTTCGTCAATACAATGTTTCTATAAGTTGAAAAATTTGCAAGATTTTAACAAGATGCCGCGAAGGGCTGTTACTCGCCAAATATAGGGCTTGATAATCTTAAACGCGTGCCTTTTAAAGCCGAGATCGTTAAAAAGCCATAAAGACAGAACGGATCTCCTTTGAAAAGGACCTTTGTTATTTACATGAAGCACTGTGCAACTCCGCAAATGTTTAACCTACGTTTAAGTGTACAAATAATTTTGGAACAGAAATTCTTGTCACTTAAAAAGAAAAATCTCTAATAAGAAGTTATTAAAAATTATGATCAAGTGATTTTTGAATGATAATGAACAAACAAAACATCTTCACAACCACCAGCGACAGGAATTTATCTTGTAATGCTTTCTTGACATCTTCATAGTTCTTAAAAGCACTTCCGTAAGAAAACAGAGAGGTAAGTATCACTGTAAAAGATTTGTGGCCACATTCGAGAGTTTGTCAAATATATTTTAACGCTGTGTCAGTTATCTAAGTGTTCTGAATGGCTCAATAATGACAAAGGTTTATCATTAAATGGAATTCTCAACATAAAAGCGATGATATGGTACTTTCATTCAATGTTGACGTATTGAAATGAATTTTAAACATAAGAATTGAGTAAATAATATTTTGTGAACAATCTTCGATTTCTCACTCGAATTCAACGAGCAAAAAATTCGTCTATTTCACTTGTATGTCTTTTATATATATTTTTTCAAATTGTGTCTTTCTTTAATTTGCAATTAGTTGGAATTTGAGTCGTGATAAGAACAAATGGCTGCCATTTCTCCTTGTAACTTTGACTGATGGGATTAAAGGGCGTGCAATTCCTTACCGGTAGGATCTCCTAGTGGAGGCTAGATTGGACTGCACAAAATTATCAAGCACCATTTGTTTAAAACTCATTATCTTTCAAATAAATGGGTCTGAACTAATGGCTGTTGCACGGTTATCCCCAGTTATCCCGGTAGAATTATCTGGGATTACTAATTGTGTAATTTAATTCCTTTACGTAGAAGCTAAATCGAGAGTTTATATCTTTTTTTAATCCCAATGGTAGTAATTACTTAGTTCTAGGGCAGCGCAGGACCGATCGTCGTGCAGATCCTTATAGGGGAGGCCTATACCCAGCAGTGGGTGTCGTGCGGCTGATATGATGACTTAGTTCTACTTGTGCTTAATTTTTATTTAGTTTAATGTTACTTATATACTTATTAAATACGTTTGGTAGATTTAGATTCATCATCGATTCAATTATTTTTCACATCACTTTAAACTCGATTCAGACTTGTACCGATGCTACATCCCTAGACCCAAAATCTACCCTCATATCATTTTTATCCATGATCCTATGGGGGTAAACCGATATCTAGTCGCGTCGGCCATATTTCAACACTTCCGATCCAGCCTGCCTCCGTGACAGAGCGTCGAGTCGAGTTTTGTGCTCCTCATTTATTTCGGTCAAGTTTGAATACCTACACGGTGATCGCCGCGAGTTCATACAAAGACTATTGTGATCACCCGAATAAGCAACGCCGGAAATTATAAGAAGAAGTGAGACGCGCGTCCACTACAGCCAGCACGCGGGAGCAGCATCGAACCAGGTTAGCCCCCTCAATTCCTTCTCCTGTAATCTAGCCGTGCGAATTGGTCCTTCGTCCCGATTATCCTTTCATTTCCGTTAGCATCGGAACATAATTTATCCATATTTCATCAATTTCATAAAATCAATTTTATAGGAAATATTTTTTTGCATACCTTCAATATTTTTATAAAATCAACTGGCGTATTTCAATTTCGTACACTGGCAACACTAAAGCATAGATAATTGTCAATCATTCGTTCAATCTTACGTCAGTGAGCTGTCACTGTCTTCAATATCAAAACATAACCTCTAGTTATTTGGTTGTTGTTTACTTGTGAAACTTACTATCAATAATGTCTAAAGATATGAAAATAGCTATTGTTAAGTTTAACATGGCTTATGATTTCGTATGCGAGCTGTATAATTTGACTATAGTTCTTGTGCAAACTACTCCTACGACACCTCAGGATTTGACCAAACTTCGTGTTAGATATGTTGATCTTACAAGAATGCGTGAACAGTTCGACACTAATTTCACGTTATTGGTTGCTGCTTCTCAGCCCGAAGAGCAAAGAGCAACTATAGAAACCCGCTATACGGAGTTTTACGAGAAATATTACTCAATTCAGAGTATTTGTTCTGATTTAGGTGTATTGGATTCCATAACCACAAAAGCTCCTGTGACACAAGATGTAGTTTCCAAATCTAGCTGCGAGTCAAATCGTTTTCATTTACCTAAAATTACATTAACACATTTTAAGGGAATTCATACTGAATGGCCCAATTTTAAATCAATTTTTGACAGCTTAATTCATCAGAACAATGAAATATCTGCTATACAAAAGTTTCATTATTTATTGAGTGTTTTAGAACATGAACCTCTTAACCTTATCAAACATTTAAGCATTACTAGTGAAAACTATGGTGTGGCCTATAATCTTTTACAAGAACGTTATGAAAACAAGCGCTTAATAGCCGACAAACATTTAGATTTGCTACTTTCAGTTTCATGTCCCAATTTAAAGAATTTAAAACGTTTTATCAACACTTTAAAGGAAAACACACAAGCATTAAATACTCTTGGATTTGATGTCAATTCTTGGAGTTTTCTTTTATATCATATAGTATCTAAAAGGTTACCGTTGGACTTAAGAACTAAATTTGAATTTACTTTACAATCAAACGAGATACCACACTTTAACAACTTGTTGTCATTTTTAGAACAAAATTTAAAGGTTTTGGAAGTTACAAACTTTACATGCATAAACAACAATTCTAAAACTTTAGTTCCTCATACATCAACCTTGCATGCAACTAATTTGACTTGTTATTATTGTAGTGGGGATCATGCCATCTATCAGTGTTTGGAGTTTGATAAACTGAAAGACAAAAAATCATATTTAACTGAAAAAGGACTTTGTTACAATTGTTTAAGGCCGCATTATATTTCACAATGTTTATCTAAACGTTGTTGTCAGGTGTGCAAGAAACGTCATCATACAAAATTACATAACGAGTTTCAATCAGCGGATTCCACTGTGAATCCCGAACCCTCTTCTCCGAGACAGGTGTTACTTAACATAGAACCATTGTCTACCGGCCTCTTAGGTACTGCTCTTGTTGGAGTCCAGGATGTTGATGGTCAGGTACATGTTGTTCGTGCGTTAGTAGATCCTGGTGCTCAATCATCTCTTATAACTGAATCTTTAGCACAGCAACTTCGACTGCGACGTCGTAAGTCCTGCGATCTGTTCGGTGTAGGTGAACACCGACAAGCTACTTATGGAAAAGTAGATTGTTCAATCTTGTCTCTCACTGACGATTCCGTTCCGGGTTTGTCCACTGAAGCCATCGTACTTAAGCGCATCACTGGATATCAACCTGCAGCAATGGTCAATCCGATTGTGCCAGAGAAATGTAGCGACCTTCAGCTTGCTGATAAGACTTTCAACATTCCAGGTAAAATCGATCTACTTTTGGGTGTTAATCTTTTCAGTGACATTTTTAGTGGTCCAAAGATAAAGTTAGGTAACGGCTTACCTACAGCTCACTCAACTATCTTTGGTTGGGTCATTATGGGTTCGACCCCGGTGACCACAACTCAGTATCAGCATATTAGCCTACTCACTGATGAGTCTAGGTTACAACTTACTATATCTAAATTCTGGGAATCTGAAGAGTCTCCTTTGCCGCCGATTCCAGATCCTGAGGACATCATATGTGAAAAGCACTTTGTCAACACACATAGTAGAGATCCCGATGGGAGGTTCGTAGTTAGACTGCCGTTCAAGGTAGAGTCCTCTCAACTCGGTGACACTCGTTTAATTGCATTAAAACGGTTTCATAATTTAGAACGTAAACTTATGAAAGAGCCTACACTTCGTCAACTCTACATTCAATTTATGCAAGATTATGTAGAGTCTGGTCATATGAAGTTGGTTGAACCTTGTGATAGTGCCCGTAGATATTACATTCCTCATCACGGCGTGCTCAAAGAGAGCAGTAGTACCACCAAATTGAGAGCAGTTTTCGACGCATCGCTGCCCAGCTCTACCGGAGTTTCTCTCAATCAAATCTTGTTGTCAGGCCCTAAGTTACAACAGAATATACAGGATATCATCTTAAGGTTTAGAACTTATTTATTTGTCTTCACTTGTGACATAAAACAAATGTATCGGATGATCAAAGTACATGATGATGATCAGCGGTTTCAAACTATCTTTTGGCGCGAATCTCAAGATCAGCCGTTGCAGGAGTTCGAGTTAACAACCGTCACCTACGGCGTCACTAGTTCTGCATACCAGGCTATCAGGGTGATTCATGAGTTGGCGGATCTTAACGACTCTACATATCCTGAGGCTGCACGTGTCCTACGGGAGGACACTTTCGTAGACGACATAGTGAGTGGGTGCGACACGCTAGAGAGTGCTAAAACGCTACAGCACCAAGTCACTGACGTGTTAGCTCAAGGTCGTTTCCATCTTAGGAAATGGTCCAGTAACTCTGGCGAGCTACTCAAAGGTTTACCTGCCGATCATTGTGAGACACCTTACAGATTCGAAGATTCCGGTGACAATATATTCAAAATCTTAGGCATTGAATGGAACCCCTCATCTGATAACTTTCTCTATCACGTTTCTAACATGAGTGTGACTCTAACAAAACGGGGTGTCCTATCAAACATCGCTCGTCTTTATGATCCTTGCGGTTTTATCACGCCGGTAACATTTTTTGCCAAATCCCTTATGCAGCGGTTATGGCTCTTAGAGCTGGGTTGGGATGATGCACTCCCTCTCGATGTCCAGCAAACTTGGCTAAAGTTTGTTGACGACTTTAAATCATTAAATCAAATACGGATTCCACGCCATGTTATGGGTGATCCACACTCTCAATATCAAATTCACGGTTTCAGCGACGCATCCGAGCGTGGATATGCCGCATGCGTCTACATACGTTGTGAAAACGGTGACAACGTACAAGTTCATTTGTTAATCGCAAAATCTAGAGTCGCTTCAGTCAAGCAAAAGCAAACGATCCCTAAGCTCGAGCTCTGTGGGGCTGTCCTGTTGGCTCGCCTTATGGCCCATGTTTGTAAGGTTTTGCATTCAAAATTAAAATCCATACCTATAACTGCATGGTGCGACTCTAGCATAGTGCTAACTTGGCTGCGAACTTCACCGCACAAGCTTCAAACTTTTGAAGGAAACCGAGTTTCCCAGGTTCAAGGCACCATTCCAAACGCTACCTGGCGACACGTCCCTTCACATCTTAATCCCGCCGATTGCGCGAGTCGAGGTTTGCTTCCTCGCGAGTTGGTAGCTCAATCACTCTGGTGGAGTCCGTCGTGGCTCAAATCTGATCCCAGTTCATGGCCTTCCACATGTCAACTGCTCGATCCTATCGATTTGCCGGGCGTGAAAGTAAGTCCAGTTGCTGCACATGTCGTGCAGACTGTCGACACAATACATCATACAGACTCTACATTTATCTCTACCCCTCCTGTTGCTGCACACGTAGTGCAAACAGTCGAGACGGGACCCGATACGCACTCTACAGTGGCTGTTACAACTCCCTCAGATGAAGTTGTCCAACATGTCATTGTAGAGTACAGCTCTTTATCTCAAGTTACACGAACACTCGGTTGGTGGCTTCGTTATTTGCATAATGTTCGCTCACCAAAGGATAAACGTGTCGGTAATTTGACGATATCCGAGTTAAAATCAGCATTGTTAACTTGTATCAAATCGGTTCAATCTTCAGCGTTTGCCGATACCATAAAATTGTTGCGCCAACGTAAGCCTATCAAGGGCGGTCTACGTCGTCTCCATCCCTTTCTCGACGATCTAGGTTTTCTTCGAGTTGGTGGGCGACTAGTCAATTCCGATCTGCCTTTCGATAGTAAACATCAATTTTTGTTACCTCAGTCGCATCCTTTCACAAATCTTCTCATCGATCATTATCATCAGCTCTACGGTCATCCGGGCCCTGCTACTCTTATGGCTATCCTATTGCATAGGTATTGGATTGTGTCAGCCCGACGTGCAGTGCGGCACAGGATTTTTCAATGTCAGCGCTGCTACAGATTAAAGGCGAAACCTGTGAATCCATTCATGGGCAACTTACCTGCCGATAGAGTCACTCAAGCTAAGCCATTTCAAAGGGTCGGTTTAGATTTCGCGGGTGCATTCAGCGTCAAGGATTCAAACGCTCGCAAACCTAAAATTTTTAAAGCTTACTTATGCGTGTTCATATGCTTTGCAACCAAAGCAATGCATTTGGAAGTAGTATCCAGTCTGTCTACTGACGCGTTCTTGGCCTGTTTAGATAGATTCGTTTCGAGAAGAGGGTTACCTTCTGATATATATTCCGATTGCGGCACCAACTTTTTAGGCGCGCGAAACTATCTCAAAGATATTTATATTCTGAAAACACAAATCGATAGAGAATCCGATAAAATTCAATCTCATCTTGCATCTCATGAAATTCATTGGCATCTTAATGTTCCCTCGGGACCACATCTTGGTGGCCTTTGGGAAAATGCAGTGAAATCTTCTAAAACATTACTCAAGCGTATCATAGGCGAACGTGTATTAACGTTTGAAGAACTTAGTACAGTGTTCTGCAAAATCGAATCAATATTAAACTCACGACCTATCTGTCCAATTAGTAGCGATCCAAGTGATTTGGAAACTCTGACACCCGGTCATTTTTTAATTGGACAACCACTTCTTGCCTTACCGGAGCATGATCTAGATCAAGTTGCTGCTCACCGTCTGAATCGTTGGCAATTGTTGCAGCAAATCACCCAACATTTTTGGAAACGCTGGCACAGCGAATACTTACACACGCTGCAACAACGTGACCGCTGGCTTAAGCCTGAACGTAACTTACAGACGGGCGATTTAGTGTTGGTCATGGAACCTAATACACCACCATTACTCTGGAAAAGGGCTAGAATCATCAAACTCTACCCGGGAAATGACGGTATTGTCCGGGTTGTAGACATTAAAACAGCTAAAGGAGTTCTCAAGCGACCTGTAGTCAAATTATGCCGCTTGATTCCCGAAAACTAGACTGCAAATTTCAATAGTTTTTAATCAATTTAGCATGTAGGAACTAGAGTAAGATAACATTTTACATTATACGAGGGTGGGTCAAAAAGTTCGCGGAATGGAGGGGAAAAATTAAGAAATTAAACACAAAATTATTTTTCCTTTTCAATATATTCTCCCTTAACTCTAATACATTTATCAGATCGGTGAATTAATTTATTAATACCCTCGAAAAAAAATGTTTTATCTTTGTCGTCAAAATAGGCCGAAATTGCGCTTTTCACTCGAATCCCTGCCTTGCTTGAAGAGGTTGTGCCACTTGTAAATCATGGTTTTACCAGGACAAGCATCCCCATAAACAGAAAACATCTCATTCCAAATGGTTTGAGGAGGTTTTCCTTGCTTGGTAAGGAACTTTATGACTGCACGAAATTCAATTTTTTCCATGTTTTAAATTTTCTTCCGGATTGACTTGTTGATTGACGTGTATCTCAGTGAATAATGACCTGTTTTTAATAAAAAAATATATTTATACCCTTAATGAGTGGCACAACTAGTGCAGGTAAAAAAAAGTGACCTTTTCCACCGTGGTCGCCTCGACAGGGCGTCCAGGCCTGGGATCGTCTTCAATCGAATCCCTGCCTTGCTTGAAGAGGTTGTGCCACTTGTAAATCATGGTTTTACCAGGACAAGCATCCCCATAAACAGAAAACATCTCATTCCAAATGGTTTGAGGAGGTTTTCCTTGCTTGGTAAGGAACTTTATGACTGCACGAAATTCAATTTTTTCCATGTTTTAAATTTTCTTCCGGATTGACTTGTTGATTGACGTGTATCTCAGTGAATAATGACCTGTTTTTAATAAAAAAATATATTTATACCCTTAATGAGTGGCACAACTAGTGCAGGTAAAAAAAAGTGACCTTTTCCCCCTCCATACTCCCCATTCCGCGAACTTTTTGACCCACCCTCGTATCTCAATTAGCTTCAATCAACATAGTATCATTTTTGCTGCTTCAATTAAAAGAGCTTGGTCGCTCTTTGGGGGGCGGTATGGTAGATTTAGATTCATCATCGATTCAATTATTTTTCACATCACTTTAAACTCGATTCAGACTTGTACCGATGCTACATCCCTAGACCCAAAATCTACCCTCATATCATTTTTATCCATGATCCTATGGGGGTAAACCGATATCTAGTCGCGTCGGCCATATTTCAACACTTCCGATCCAGCCTGCCTCCGTGACAGAGCGTCGAGTCGAGTTTTGTGCTCCTCATTTATTTCGGTCAAGTTTGAATACCTACACGGTGATCGCCGCGAGTTCATACAAAGACTATTGTGATCACCCGAATAAGCAACGCCGGAGATTATAAGAAGGAGTGAGACGCGCGTCCACTACAGCCAGCACGCGGGAGCAGCATCGAACCAGGTTAGCCCCCTCAATTCCTTCTCCTGTAATCTAGCCGTGCGAACGTTATTAGTACCCATAGCACAAGCTCCGCTTAGTTTGAGACTAAATCATTGTTGTGAGATGTCCCGAATTAATTTATTTTAATTTAATCTGTGACTTAAATGTGTCTGTCAACCAAATGACAGCTATCAGCTATCAATGCTAAATTGAAGTCAAATTGGCATTTCGTTTTATTAATTTCGAAAAAAGCTAAGGAATAGGGATGTTGACTAATAAATAAAATAACGAAATACTAATAAAAATCGTAAACATATTAAACTTTTAGAGTAGCTTGTATACCTCTTGGTTTTATATATTGCTTATTAGGTATGTAGGGATAACTTCAAAATGCAAGGAATGCTGAATAATAGAGCAATTATTGAACTTTTAGCTGTTTATTACAAAATTACGCAAATAACATGTTTTTTTACATTTTCCTTTTTGTACGACCCGCTAATTAATGGCGGGATGTCAATTCCATATTTTGAATATCGATCTTCTTTTGTTTAAGAAAAATAAACTGATCGTATGAAATGCAAAGGAGGTTAAATAATCTCTTTGCATTGAGATTTGTTGCAAAGAGGTTTCATATCTCTTTGCAACGAGGTTTGTACATTTTATAAAAGTGACTCGATACAAAACTAATTAAACGTACATACAATCATACTAAAATAATCAATATTATTTATTAACACTCAAGTAAATTATAATAAATACGAAATTAGGCTTAGTTGATATAATGGTATAAACAGGTAAACTATCTTTATAACAACGTTAATAAGAAACTTAATATTTTTTCCCTAAACTATTTTAAATGTAAAAAAACTATAACAGCTTGGCTTAAATCACTCGATTACATAAATACTGAAAAATTATTAATAAATGAAAGAAATATGTAAGTTAATTTTAGTAGCTCACTTTAATAATGATTGGCATGAATAAATATGAGATACAGACCATTTAACAAACACACATACACACCTACACACGCACCCACACACACACACACACACACACACACACACACGCGCATGCAAAAATTAAAATTAAATAATTATTTTTTCTTTTATATTGCTATGTACTTACCTTTTTATTTACTTTTCTCCATTGCTTTGTTTTAAATTAAACTTACCTGACAGATAATGAAAATGGAAGAGCGATGGCTTCCTGATACAGGTATTTTTTATACTTACTAGGAATGTCATCTCAATTTTGTAATCACTTGGTTTGTTACCGAAATAAAGCATTTTGTATTTTGTATTGTATTTTGTATAATATAGGCTAACAGCTCGGCCTTCCTGTTCACAGCGAGTCCCTTCGCTGACTGATTATTTAATTTAGAGATTATCGTGTAGAGTCAACAGCATTATTTATGTTTCAATACATAGTTATAACAAAAGGTACCTAATTTGGGTAATTAATATTTTAGTAATTTTTGTAATGTATATTAAATTATTAGACATTAATTTTAACAATAATTGTGTATGTTTAATTGATCACATTTCTAAAAGTAATTATTTAATTACTTTTACTGTTACAATCAGTTAAAATTTAACTTTACATAAAGGTCATCTATAATCTTAAGTCTTTACCTTTAATCATTATCAGAGTTGTATTTTTATTACAAAACTTCTACGTCTCATTTAAGTTTTTTTTTTGTCGACTGCAATCGCGACTTTATAACGATGATTATTTTTACATGACAAGGGTAGGTACCTATTTCTAAATCCTACGAATACATTATACCTATAGATAGACTATAGTTTTATCGTAATCACAGTTAATGGCAAACGCATAAGTCTAGGACTTGTTTTAAAAACCAACCAACATCTAGTGTTCATGTTGTTAGGAGCAGGCAACTCGTCGCAAGCGTCGTGTTCAATCGCAATTGGGCGGCGTTTTAAATCATTAGTGAGAAAACTTCCGGACCGGACCTCCTATGAAACTATTTACTTAACCCGATCATCAATGACATATATACGTAAATAAACAACATTATATTAATTCGTAAGTTACAACTTGAACAGGTAATTACGTAATTATCATTATGTCAGGTTTTCTCTGAAAATATGACTGTTGGATCACAATAATAATCTTCTAGCGCGTACATACTTATTGTTTCCTAGGTATAACCTCAAACATTATTAATAGGTAAGTACCTAACAATCTTCTAACAATCTTCTTAATTCTACAGGAAAAATCAAGTTGTCGTCTATACATCTGAGTAGGTGGTACAGTTCGACTTTATCTAAATTGAAAATCTTTGGTTTACTTAATATCAATTTTATAACACGTCAGTCATAAGATCACTATAAGATATAAATTATTAGACTATCATAGAAATATGATCGGAGATCTAAGTACCTATCATTTTATATATTAAAAACTTACGATGGTGTAATATTCGTATTGTCAAAATCGTTATCAATAAATAAACATTATATGACGTTAAAATATGATATTAAGTGTAATATATAAAATTATACAGTTTTATAAACATCGAGTCTCAAAGCCTTACATTGTACACGACATTCATACTTATCACAATTAGTTCGTGGTCTTTTTGTGCAAAAGGCGGAGTGCGTGCGTACTCATCTTGCAATGTTAAAATCTGGACAATATGATGAAAAACACATTTCAAAAACTCCCGTAGGTACTACCAATCAAATTTGGACATTCATGCTAGAAAATACAGTAACACCCTCCATCATTATAAATATCCCTCCATCAATAAGATCCAACCAGATCGCAGGAACTTTTAACCATTCAAAATAAGAAAGAGAATAGCAGAGTGGATTGGTTCACGTACCTACTTACGAGGAACTGGAAAAATTATTAAGATTTACCACGTAAGGTGAAATCACAAGTATTTAACACACAGTATTTAACACTTTGTACTCACACAATGACATTTACTAACACACTCACGACCACAAGTTCACATACACACAAAACGTCCATTTTTATTTATTTATTTTATTTCTATTAAAACCATTAAATTAAATATTAGTAATCCCATTTGTTCTTAGTTTTTAAATACCTTTTTTACATTTAACATGTTAAAATAAGTCGCGTTTATAATTATATTCTGGAAAGCAAAGTGTAAAAGATTGTAGATACAATACAGGAATCTTTTAAATTCTAGCTACGAATATTGTAACACATTTTCCGCTGTGTTTATGTTGTTAAAATGATTGTCTGCATACTTTGGAAGATGTTGTCTTTGTCCGGTTAACAGAAAGAAAACGTAGAAATCATCGCTGCACCGACTTAACTCCACTACTACACTTTGTAAATGGGATTCCACACTGACAAGCAATACTAACTCACTGGAGTTGTGAGGAGCGGACAAGCATTTTAAATAGCATCATAAATGTGGAGACTTTTTCATACATGAACATAGACAGTTATGAAATCATATAAGTATAAATAATTAAAATATGATAATTTAATTTTGAGGCCGTAGTCCAAAAACGATATTACCATTAACTTATTTGCAAAATATCATGTAGTGTACCTATATTAGCCGTCACATCTTTGGCTGAAGTCAATTAAGCTACTAATTCTTATTTTACCTTTGACTTGTATTCGTGTCCCGATCTTTATTAATACGTTTGTTTTTAGGGTTCCGTACCCAAAGGGTAAAAACGGGACCCTATTACCGAGACTCCACTGTCCGTCTGTCTGTCACCAGGCTGTATCTCATGAACCGTGAAAGCTAGACACTTGAAACTTTTACAAATGAAGTGTTGCCGCTATAACAACAAATACTTAAACAGCACTTGTGCGGAACCCTCGGTGAGCGAGTCCGACTCGCCCTTGTCCGGTTTTTTTTTTGTAGTAATGTGTAGAACAGATTAATCGCATGTGGTACATTTAGTCGAGGGTTTTCACACCTAAAGCTCGAATGACCATTTTGATCACAATAGGCATGACGAATATTTTCTTTTATTTTATGTTACACAAATTACCTCTCAAAAAAAAGAAACATTGGCAAAATAATTACTTCGCTAGCATGAAAACTGCCCGAGACATCACAGTGTGAAATGCACACAACCGGACTCACCCAAAAACGCTCCATACCAATGGCCTCCCAGTTATGACGTCACGAATAAGTAGTTTGTATGCAACGCGTAGGAAATTTGTTTGGCAGCCATATTAAATATTGTGTTCATCAAAACTGTTTCTTAGACAAACTTGCTATACATTTTACGGACCAATTAAAGGCATTATTTATTTTAATAAATTTTACACTCCCTAAATGGACCCGTCCACCCAACATTGAAGGGTCAAAACAAATAATACGCAATATAAAACCAAGAGGCATACATTTTATTAGCACCTCGTTACTTCATTCATTAGTCGTCATCCCTATTATAGCACGTTTTTTTTTGAACTATAGACTACTACTATAACTATAGAACTTACATCTATTTAATACATTTATTTTCGCATAATAATAGTGTTCTAAAGTTCCTTCATACTTAACTATTTCAGCGAGCATTTCAGTCAACAGTTTAGCATAGTCTTGTCGGAACGGGAAAGATTCTACCAGCTTATTCTTCCACTCGACCATCTCGAACCAGTAAACATCATCGTAGGTAAACTTTGATACCAAAACCTTGCTACACCAGTCATCCGACTCTTCTCGTCCTGCCGTACTGAACCGCTCTTGACCTCAAGCTCTCGTTGCCATTTTGTCTCAGCATATTAAGGTACCGGCTTCCAACACTTTCTCAGGCATCCTCATCCGTCAATGTCTGTGATGATGGGCGAACGACATCACAATGATCTCGTTGATGTACAGAGGGACCTCACTCTAGGCCTTCGGTTCTTAGACACTCTCTCTCTTCGATACTCTGAGTTAAGACTAATAGGTATAATTTATTAGTAACCTCAGTATCATGCACCCGTGACATCCGTGGTTCTTCTCAGTCGGGACTATCATAATATTCATAATCAATATCAACCTCAGTATCACACACCTGTGACACCCCTGGTTTCTCTGAGTACTGACTTATTCTCGCCTGACCCTCACACCTGAGGGTACACATGGCCAAGTCATACGGCTAGACTCACGCCACCGCGCCGTCTCGGTTTTAGCACCTCTCGACCCTAACCCTCAAACCTGGGCAACCTGGGTCCGGGCTAAAACGACTCTCTCAACTCATGGCGGTGGTAGCTGAAACTGACAGAATACAGCTTAGAACCCATTAAACATAAGGTCACCTTAAATTCACAATTATTTTCAAAACATTTAAAATAATAACCGCCTTTTTTGGAAGTTGGTTAAAATATTCAATATACCTTTATTATAAACTGTCCACAAATTGCAGCATAAAAAAATATTCATTGCGATATAATTTTGATATGATTAGCGGTTCTATCAAAACAAGTGAAATGGTGTCAAACTCAGAAGCAGTGAAATGAATTACAGTGATCCTGCCATATCCTGCACAAATTTGCGTCTTTTTAAATCACCAATACGTTGTAGGTACTGAACTATTTAAATTGGTTAAAGTTACATTAAAAGAATTTGTGTTAGTTATCTCGATCCTTGAACAAGACCTCCGCCTTGTTGAAATTTTGAAAAATACATAATAATAATATACTTTATATTAATAAACCATACATACAGGCTTAGAATTATTCTAAGCATAAAGGTATAATGACTTAGTAAACATCTAAACATTAATTATCTTCGTAAACGTTCTAAATTTTACACTTGAAACAACAGTTCTCACATACAAATGTTCGTATGAATATTTCGCAGGTCAGCCCCATCTTAATTTTCACGATAAAAGTATGAACATGAGATTTTTAAACTCTTAGCACAGAATACATAATCTCTTAGTCCAATCGCCATACGATTTATATAAAAAATAAACATTGCTCTAATTAGATTACTAAGCGCACTTATTTGTCGTAAATAAGTCGGCAGTGTCATACGTTCAGTATTTCGCCATGTTTTATAGTGTTTTGATATTTCGAAATATAAAATATTCAAATCAAAGAAACTTGACATTTGCAAAGTATTCCCACTGGAATGGACCGAATATATCATTGGTCCAATATAAAGGTTTTATTTTTACGTTTACTTGTTCTCTTAGTATCTGTCGATACTTCACTTATCATATGATTAATTTCAAAATTCAACAACAGAAAAAGAGAGAAAAGAAAATATTAATACAAGAACATTTAATTATTTCTTTATGTTAATAGATTTCCCAATAGAAATTAAATTGGAAATTAGGTAATATAAAGAATTATATAATATATATATTTTTTTTTATTTATTTCCTCGAAAAAAAAAATAAAAAAGATCATAAAGCAAGACACAGCAATAAACATTTTGTAGGTAACGAATAGTACCTACCTACCTATTACCGTGAATTTCATTTTAATTTCTGAATAAGTATTACAAAGTATAATATTTCTCTCTCACTTATTCTGACATTTTCTTAAAAGTTATTTAGAATCTCTATATAGTAAAAAAAAGTGATAAATCGTTAGGTACTTACGTCGTAGGCGTAGGCAGATTGAAAAGTATAAAACCTTTCGTTGATCCCGCTACTGAAATTGTAGGGATAACTTCAAAATGCAAGGAATGCTGAATAATAGAGCAATTATTGAACTTTTAGCTGTTTATTACAAAATTACGCAAATAACATGTTTTTTTACATTTTCCTTTTTGTACGACCCGCTAATTAATGGCGGGATGTCAATTCCATATTTTGAATATCGATCTTCTTTTGTTTAAGAAAAATAAACTGATCGTATGAAATGCAAAGGAGGTTAAATAATCTCTTTGCATTGAGATTTGTTGCAAAGAGGTTTCATATCTCTTTGCAACGAGGTTTGTACATTTTATAAAAGTGACTCGATACAAAACTAATTAAACGTACATACAATCATACTAAAATAATCAATATTATTTATTAACACTCAAGTAAATTATAATAAATACGAAATTAGGCTTAGTTGATATAATATAGGCTAACAGGTATTTGTTTTATGACCCTTCAAAGTTGGGTGGACAAGTCCATTTAAAAAGTATAAAATTTATTAAAATAAATGATATCTTTAATTAGTCCGTAAAATGTATAGCAAATTTGTCTAAGATACCATTTTGATAAACACAATATTTAATATAGCTGCCGAACAAATTTCCTACGCGTTGCATACAAACTACTCAGGCGTGATGTCAGCGTTTTTGGGCGAGTGTGATATCTCGGGCAGTTTTCATGCTAGCGAAATAATTCTTTTACCAATATTTCTTTTTTTGAGAGGTAATTTATGTAACATAAAATAAAAAAAGTTCATCCCAATTGAAGTCAAATTGGCATTTCGTTTTATTAATTTTGAAAAAAGCTAAGGAACTGTGGCTGGTTTATGCAGCCATGTTTTCATTTTTTATTGTTGATAACGGAATGTTCAGATGCGTCGTTGTTTCTGTAATAAATATTTCCATATCAAAAGTATTCACCATTGAATAACCTTTATTACATGCGCTAAAAATAAGACAGAACTAGATTCATTTATAGAAAATATTATTGGCTATATTTTAAAACCCAAAATCAATCGTAAGTACCTACCTATACAAGTTAAGCATTTTTTCTGTGGGATGTGCCGCCGGTCTCCTTTCATTGGTAAGCAATTCAGTTGTCAGCAAGTGGTCCGTACTTTCACCAGTAAGCAAGGGTATCATGTTCCAAACAGCCCTTGAGCGTCACATTAGTACTTATCATAAACTGTGCCGTCCCGTTACTATATCGACACATATCAGTTTGTCGTTTCTTTTTATTGTTCATAAAGTTCCGAGCTCCTTGTTCCACTTGACTCGACCAGGATCGTGACAGTAAGTCACGAACGTTGGCGTTACAACTATACGACCACTATACATCAAAGTGACATGTCACTTTACAAAAGCTTCACAATCGGAAACACCCTTTGTTTTAAAACTGTTAGAACTTAGAACGTCTATAAATAAATAATGCAAGAACGAAAAGCGAAGAGGATTTTACATAAATCTTCTTTTGGCTTTTCCATATTGTGTGGTAGGCAAATATTATTATCCATATCATATATTTTCTTTAAGTGACACATCATTATACTATAAATAATAGAGAAACGGATCAAACTTTATATTCAACTTCCATGGAAGAGAAACGTGTTATCCGATCAAAAAATTATGACTTAATTTTATACATAAATATTGTCAATAATAAAAAAAGAAGTATGACAAACGAGATCATTGATATTCTTTGATACAGAGCGTGGGTATCACATTTTTTACCAATTTGGAAGCGCTGGAATGCTTGGGTATTTTTAACAACTCAAGCTTTTTATCATTTTTGACAAAATATGAAGCAAGTGCCGTCGTTTGTCAAAATAGTATGTTCATTGTCTTTAAAAACTATAGGATTTTTATGTATGTAAGATTCTAGAAAATAGCAAAAAATCATTTTTCCTCCTTACTTAAATCTTACTCATAGGTCACTCAACTTTGCTTAGATACGGTTTCATTCACATTTCAAAAGACGATCAATTCTGAAATACCTAATCCGTTTTATGACTATAAGTAGGAAGGTATTATAATATTTTACGTAAATTGTTCACCAATAAAATCCATTAGCACTTTTAGGAGCTCGCTGTGGGAATCACTACAAATATCCATATTAAATTATACTGAAATTAGCAAGAAACCCTTCAGTACCTACTTAACACGTGTTCGTCATAAAAATATTCCTTAGATTGGTTTCTTTTCCACTTCAGTAAGTAATTTGCGAGGCATTTTTTGAACTACATTTAGTCTTTGTAATGAATTGATAAAAATTGTCTCATTTTTCTGTGTCTAATCTCAATAGCATTGTTGTCTCTCATCATCATCATATCAGCCGCACGACACCAACTGCTGGGTTCCGATAGGCCTCCCCCAAGTCAAAGTTAAAGTCAAATCAGCTTTATTCAAATAAACTTAATTATTTAGTACTTTTGAATCCTCTATATTTTCCTATCACCCATTCCAGACTTTTTTCTTGCGCCCGTTCTTCTTGTCAGCTAAAAAGTTGACAAGAAGAACGGGCGCAAGAAACAAGCACTGTTGTACATCTTATTATTTATCTGCAGATTCCTTTACACAATTTACTATTATCTTGAGTGATACCATTAGCTTTCTTTACGTCATAAAAGACTTGCAAAATTTGCTGCAAGCGATGAAAGTTAGCATTTTCCATCAAAGTTACATTGTGATTAATTTAACAATGTAGGTGCACCAGAAGTGACTAACTTCAAAACGCTTGCGGTACAAATTTTCTCTTTGCCATACATTCGAGTGAAGTTGTAGTGGAATTTAATCGCATTGTACAAGCCCATGTCATATTTCGTTATCAGCACTTATTTACATTACAACACAACAAAAAATAATATCAGGAACATTTATGTAGCTCCGACTTAAATAATGATTTCTTTTAGATACCTAATAGCTTGTTCTTTTTCTGAGGTCCTCCGGTGATTTAGGATCGTAGCCCGGCGCCATATTGCGCCCGTAGATCGGCCGATACGGAGCGCACGCGCACCGCAACGCCTCTACGCTTTGTCGATGAAATTAGAAATGCCCGTTTCTATTAAATACGCCATTATTTCACAATGGGCAGTGAGATAATGATTGGTGATTAATTGTGCTAAGTATTTTCTGTCCTGTTTTCTGTATAATAGGCATTCAGTCCTCGATATAATAAGCAATTGAAAATAATGGCAATATGCTGTTATGAATAGCATTTAACTTATCTACAATCGTACTGATTTCGATGTTTTATTTACTGTTATTTTCTAGTTATCTATTCCAATTTCCAACGGGCGCATAGTAAAATGGATTTAGTACCTACTTAGATAAAATAGACTAACATCTAACTACAAAATATGTCTTAAGTCTCCAGCCCTAAGTTCAAAAGATGTTATCTTCTTCTCTATAAATAGCGAGTAAAATCCACAATCGATAGGAACAAACCGCCTCACTAGTGCCGGCGCCATTATAATCTATCCATCAAGATGATTATCTCAAATTCAGATGGGCACTCGATTCCCGTACAATTTATATGGTTATCCAGCGACATTGCCAATAAACAAGCAAGCCGCTTTTCTGCTTGTTTGTTCCCACGATTGATAACGATATAAGATCTCGATTGTGGCAGAGCGCTATATACTATCGATTGTTTTTTTTTTGTTTTAGAGAGTAGGGCTTGCCTTGCCATTAATCTTTTTAATTGCCGTTTTATCTATGTTAGAGATAAAGTTACATTTGAAAAAAACCTTGGTCGTCGGTCGTATGATTTTTTTCGTTTACTATCATTAATATGGTGAAAATTTCGAAAGAAAGTCTGAAAAGCAAAAAGCCTGAAAACGAATTAGGTAGATAATATAAACTTCAAAATAATTTCTCATGGGTGTTTTGTTAATAATGATCGAGTTATTATATAAATTTCAACCTTTACTCTCGAATCGTTGGCAAAAATCAATCAGCTCCCGGGCAAACCTAAACAATAGAGTGCGTTACATTCTGTAACGTGCAACTGTATGTACGAGTATAACATAATAGCTTCTGTTCCGATAACGGAACGTAGAATTGTTTTAACCGCTGCTGGGATCTTATGCAAAACGGAACGCACAATGGAGAATAAAGTGGCTTTTGGGTAGTTAAGACCTTGTTGAGAGACACTTTATATTACAGAAAGAGGGCATTGTTGAGTTAGTTTTATTGTATTTTATAAAAATATTTTTTGATGTCCATTATTCGAGTACCTACCTTATATACCTACACATTTGACATTGCACACCTATTTTTTGTATGCCGCAGAAAAATGCATTTACCCATCCCCCCCCCCCCAGCAGCGCAGGTGAGCTCCTGCGAGCGCCTCTCGCTGCCGCTCTTTCGCTTTTTTACTTTGAGCCTCGGACTCCTCCCTGGCCCTCCAGACCTCAACTTCGGCCTTGGACTCCTCCTCGGCACTCAACTTTGCGACATCGGATTTGGGATCTTGAGACTCACTCTACCAGATCTTCACAGCACAGCTCTCTATACCCGTTCTCTTGTTCTCCTTTCCCTAGATTCGTCAAACCGTCAAACACTTCTGGCATAAACAGAGTTGACGTCCTGCGACCTCTTATAGAACTCGTCCTCATATTCGGTGTGCTGTCCCTTCTCCGCATGACATCGAAAACTGAGGACGAGTCGTCTGCTATTGTTCGACACAGTTTTTAGAAATAGACGTTTAGAATTATGAATATTCTTTAATAATAGGTATAAAATCAAGAAAGAAGGAATTTAATTCTATTGATTTCTTAAGAGTTGTGAATTCACAGTTTCATTCAAGTCCTATCTGACTTGAAATATCCATGTGGCCTACATTGCGCATTGGGATTGGGAAACCCGATTTTCGATTAGCAAATTAATTGTATGTATAGGTAATAGTCGACACCGCAGAACCCTTTGGTACCGGTTCTATGACAAACTGTTGACGAACCTTCGTTGATAATCTCAAAAATATTCGTGCAATATTTTGCCACGAAACCACCGTTCCACACATGCAAAATTAGCAAATCTTTCAAACAAAATTGATGACCACAAAAACTACTTTAACCAAGCAGGTGTATGAGACCTTTCCGAATTAACTTTTTGCCGCTGCATATTCGACATTCTTGTAGGTTTATAGGGTAATGGAGAAACTTGATGCAGAATCAGCGGGGTCAGGATGATCGCTGACCTCCGAACCCGATGCTTCATTGAGCACAGCAGCTGAGCCCGTCTCGTATCCATTGAGCCGTTTGCGATTGCTCGCTCAGTGCCGGCACTAAACACGGAACGCGTCACACGCGCCCACCGCTGTGTAAACGTTTGCCTCTTTATTTTCTTTTTACGCGCGCTTTTGGCGGGAAGTTTGACAGTTTACTTTTTAAATTGCTTTGGACTAAAGATCTTTAGAAAACTTTCAGATAAACTGTTTCTTTTAAAATTTCGGCAAGTGAAATGTGTGTTTAGATTGTGTTTAACCGACTTGCAAAACAAAACATTGTGCTTGCCGAGATGACGTCTGTGTACAATGAGGTGAGCGCTCGACATTTTCTGTTGGCATTTAGGTTTTTGTTGAGTAATTTACTTCGTAAATTGGACCCCTAAACGTTATAACCTTTTTGCTAAGTTCTTTCAAAAATAACAATAAGTACGAAATATAAAGAGTGTAGACTCGTGTGTAGCAAGAGACCAGTTTCTTTAACTTTTATCACAGTTAAGTAGGGAGACCTACAAAAAAGTTGATAATGGGTCAACAACTTGCTTGATTCCACTTTCGATCGTCGCACCTACTTCTCAGCGCATCTTAACTTTGAGAAAGGTGGCCACCGAGCTATAAAATCGGACACCAATTCAATAAAATCGTTAACTTTATTGAAATGTTAGACAAGGCCTATAAACCCACTAAACGACATTTACAACTTGATGCAATGAAAGCTATCGCCATTTATCGGTACGAGATTGCTTACGTTGTACTGTATAGATTAATAGGCGTCCAACATACTTCGATGACTAGACACAATGAATGAATGACTCTATTTAACTTTGACATTGCACTCATGTCTGTGGAATGTTAGGTGTATCATTAATAAAATACAGGTATGTATACGTGTGCTTATTGATATTAATCTGGGTGTGCAGTGTGCATTGAATACCTAGTGTAAATATTTATGCACTGCGGTAGACAAATTCGCACAATGAGTTATCCTGGCGATGCGCGATGTTTAGATTTTTTCTGTTACACATACCTACTTGATTTACGTATGGATTTGATTTGGAATAATTCCACTATTCCCCACCAAAGCGCCCCAAGTGGGGAAAGATTGGCGAAAACTTATGACAAGCCAAGATTTGCAAATATGTCATTGGCTTCAGCAAGGCCTTCCAGAGGTCATTTTCTATCGCTTTTAAATTAATGTGATACCTACAATGTTTTTATTTTTCTCTTACATCTTTATCACTGTCCTTCACAACACCTATCTTTACAATCTTTTTAAATGTTTAAAATATTAATGACAGCGGCTTCAGATATGAAAATTAAAAAAATCGTAATTTGGAGATTATAATTCTGGTTTTCCTGTTATCACGACTTCACGACCGTTGAAAAACCTGCAAATCTTACAAAAGTCAATATTAATTACTGTTTGAAAATTTTTTCGTTTCAATTTAAATTTTCAAGTTCAGAAAACTCACTTGTTATGTTATGTAGTAAGGTTCAATGAAATGCGTAATGTAAATAAAAAGTTTACATCTTTTACCTGTTTGGTCTCGTGGTTTCTTAGCACGTATACGCGTTATTTCCTCTGTATACAATATAATTTGTTATCGAAAGGAATTGTTTACATTATAGGCCAACCACGCCAAGAATAAATAGATAGATAGATAAAAATTTTATTCATATACCACTACAACACACAACAACAACAACAACAGGAACACTTGATAAAATGCAAAAAAATGTGATAACTTAAACTAAAAACATTGTCCAAGATAATACCGTACCGGAGTGTGCAGCAGTGGCAGTCTGAAAAGGAACTCAAGCTCAGTGTTGATGGTTCCGAAGAACCAGACACTGATTTTCAGCCGAGCCCGTGACTAATACGTGTTAGTATACTTTTATTTATTCTGTGGTATAGGTAATGTTTACATCTGAGACCGATTTCTTAAAAGCTCCTATCAACAGCAGTGGTTTGCATGCATTTCCTACTTGCTTCTCACTTAGCTATTATATATCAAACAAAAAAACCTAACACGAAATTAAAAAAGACCCTTTTTTAACCGACTTCCAAAAAAGGAGGAGGTTCTATGTTCGTCTGTATATTTATAATTTCGTGTTAAAAGGCTAGCTAAGTTTTGGTTAAACCCATAAGTTGTGCGTTAGCAAATCGATTTTTATCGGTATTTCAATTAACAAAAACTACATTTTGGTATTTCGAAAGAGAGATGAGATAAAGCACGTAAAGAACTCGTACTTTAACCTAAATTCTTATATTTTTATCACATAAAATTGCAGGTTTATATTTGACTTCCATTTGCTTGATAAAAGTTAATATTTATACACAGTCCATATAGGTATCAGTTTTTATTTGTTTGTATATCCACTGATATCGTTGGTATCTTTTAACGGTATAGATATTTTTTATTCGATACTGTTTAGATAAAAATTGATAGGGCATAGGTACTAAAACTAGTGGCTCCGTGAGTGTACACCTCGCGTTAAAAACGATAGAAAATTTACTGAGTTTCCTTCTTTTTACCGACTTCCAAAATGAAATTCATTTTGTTAGTAGTACAGTAGCAGTAAACCATTATAACGTTTGACCATAATTTTAAAGTTCTTGTCTTACCTCTGTTCCCAGAATAATATTAATATTTTGCAACCAGTAAGCAACGAAGTCCTATAGATAGAAAATCCAAAGTCATTCAAATCCAAATAATAAATTATGCAGTCATAAAGTTCTGTCTCGAGGAGCTCGGTGGCGCAGTGGTTAAGCGCCTGGCCCAGCGATTGCGGAGGTTAATCAACGTTCGCAAGGGTTGGTCATGGGATGGGTGACCAAAAATTTATTATCTCGAGCTCCTCCGTGCTTCGGAAGGCACGTTAAGCCGTTGGTCCCGGCTGCATTTGCAGTCGTTAACACCCACCAATCCGCATTGGGCCCGCGTGGTGGGTTATGGTCGGTCCTCCCTATCCTTCTATAAGGAAGGCCTGTGCCCCAGCAGTGGGGACATTAAAAATGGCTGATGGACAAAGTTCTGTCACAACGCTTTTGGAATATTGACAAGAAATGTTGTGTTTATTTTGAACTATGAATTTTTGAGTCGTCTAAAATAAAAACAAAAAGGGCTTGTGTTAGTTTTGCTCTTTTTTCAAAATCGGCTGAAATATGTTTTAAAAATCAAGCATTTAACGAAAATATAAATAAGTACACGTGATATCTCACTTACAGACCATACAACAATACTGTTACTACCCCCCTCTTGTGATATTTCGTGATTTTTTCTAAACCCCATCCCCTCCTTTCAAGCCTCAAGCACAGAACACATTTATTTTTATTTATTTATTTTTATTTCACACATACAATTTGTTACGAGCGCTCGTAGTAAGGGATTCGTCGATTTAGCAAATATGAAGACAACAGTGCACACGGCCCTAAATGCTGCGTGTGCAATACGCCGCTCCAGTTAACGCAACTGAAGTAAACTGCTGACGCTGCTCCTCGTGGCTTCACCGTGGCGGGCTACGTGACCGGACGCCGCGGCCACTTCGATACTTACATCGGTCGGGTCGTGATCTATTTTTAGAAGTAAATTAGTTATAGTTTTACTTTGTAATTGACTTAAAATAAAGTCTTTTGTTAAAATAAAATCGGTTTTTTTTGAGTCCTTCGGCTGTAGCCTACGTAATTGGCGCAGTCGGTAGGATTCCCGGGTTAGTACGCATCAAGATTTCCGTCGCGATCGCGCTACCTAATCGGTTTTCAAGCCTTCACCGGGATTCCTGAGAACGAGTCTACAGCGGAGTATCCAGAAATCGATAAAAACTCAAAGAAGCCGAGATAAGATGTTCATGTAAGTACACCTCTGAATTTTCTCAAGTGTTGCTCTCCTTTTAGTTCCTAGTTTTTCTTATCCTTAGTTATTTTATAATCCTTCAAGATTTTTCACCCACGAGGTAATCGACGCCATAAGGCTATTAGACATAGTAGAGTAGCCCGTGCCATTGTCGATAGTTACAGAAATATCGATAGTGATATCGAAAGTAATTGTAGTCTTAGTACGGTTAGCGAAGCGAGCACAATGGCTACTAGTTCCGATCCCGACATTATTCTCAAGGCCTTACGCCTGTTGCCAGAATTTGATGGCAACCCTAACGTACTTACACGTTTTATTAGACTATGTGATCAGTTAGCTCAGTCCTATAATGATCATTTGGATGACTTAGGGAAGTTGTTTCTTGTTAACGGGATACTTAATAAAATCACGGGTCCCGCAGCCAGAACTATTAATTCCAACGGGATCCCTGATAGTTGGATAGGTGTTAGAAGTGTTTTAATAAATAATTTTACCGACCAAAGGGATGAATCCACCCTCTACAATGACCTAGCTGTGCAAACCCAAGGGAGCAACACGCCACAAGAATTTTATGATAAATGCCAAACGTTATTTTCTACTATCATGACGTACGTGACCTTGCATGAGACAATAGAGACGACTATAGAGGCAAAACGTAACTTATATAAAAAACTTACGATGCAATCTTTCGTTCGTGGATTAAAAGAGCCTCTAGGGTCTCGTATAAGGTGCATGCGCCCTGATACCATTGAAAAAGCATTGGAATACGTACAGGAAGAGCTTAATACAATGTACTTGCAAAATCGTAACGAAGCTTTGCCGAAAACTATCCAGAACGCGTCTAACTATAAACCTCCAGTACATATGCCAATGCCCAATGCTTTTGCTGTTCAGAAACCATTTTCCTTCCCAATGAAGTTCCCAAGCATGCAAGCTCCAGCCCCTCGCTTTAATAATAATTTCATGCCAAAACCTCAGTTCCAACAACCCATGCCACCACATGTCATGCGTATGCCCACGCGTACTCAACAGATATTCAGTGCGCGTCCTACTAACTATAATCCACAGTCTAATATGTTCAGAGTTCAGCCTAGGCCTAACTATAATTTCAACGGTAATGCTCAGAAACCTATGAGTGGTGTTAGTCACTTTACGCCTCGAGTTTTGCCCCCATCTGGTCACGATTGGACTAAACATGGTAATCCACCACCAACAAATTATTTTAAAACTCGCGACGTAAACGTGAACGAATGTAATCCTTATGACGACTATAATTATTACTGTTACAATGACTGTTACGATACTGACTCTTACTACACTATGACCGACTTTTACAATAACTATGAATACGATGGTCCTATTCCAAGTCAATTTCAATATGAGGAGCCACCACAATCTGAAGGATGGTATGGCCACGTAGAGGAGCAAAACCAGCCTTCTACATCCTCTAAAAATGATGAGCAGGATTTTCAGACGGACAGGAATTTAAAAAGCTTAAAATAGAAGTTAACCTTCAAACGCAACGGCAACTACCTTATATTCTTATTAATGATCCGCCCTTAAAATTACTAATAGATACAGGAGCAAATCAATCCTTTTTAAGTCCTGATGCAGTTAAAAATTATTATCCTTACATTCAACTTGACTATGATCCTTTTGAAGTATCGAACATACATGGAACTAGTAGAAGTAATCATTCAGTAACGTTGCCTTGCTTTACAGAATTTAAGGACGAAAGTGATATAAAATTCTTCATTTATAAATTTCACGATTATTTTGATGGACTTATCGGACTTGACTTACTGACTCAATGGGAAGCGACTATAGATTTAAAGGACAAAATGTTAAGGACACGGACTACCACTAACCCAATCAGGATGTATAACTCGAGGAACGTGAATCTTTATGAAGATATCATACCGGCTAATTCATCTAAGTTAGTACGACTACCTATTAACGCGTCAGACGGTGACGTCATAGTCAACGAACAAGTATTATGTAACTGTATTATTTCAGAATGCGTCACCAGTAACAAAGATAATCGCGGCTTAGTAGAAGTTACAAATCCAACTAACAATGACGTCATATTTTCTTTAGACCGACCAGCAATAGCAGAGGTTTTTAACGTAGAATCATTCGATGTCAAGTACACTTGTAACGAACGCGCTAGAGATGTAATTTCACGGCTAAGGACAGATCACTTAAATCCGGAAGAGAAAGCTAATCTTGTACAACTTTGCTCTCAGTACTCTGATATTTTCTATATTGATGGTGAGCCGTTAACATTTAATAATAAAATTAAACATTCGATTAAAACCACCGATGAGATGCCTATTTACACCAAAAGTTATCGATATCCTTTTGTACATCGTGACGAAGTCCGGGAACAGATCGCGAAAATGTTAGAACAGGGAATAATACGTCCTTCTGACTCCGCGTGGAGTTCACCGATCTGGATAGTACCAAAGAAGGCTGACGCATCAGGTAGACAGAAATGGCGTTTAGTTGTTGACTTTAGAAAGATTAACGAAAAGACTATCGATGACAAATATCCCATCCCTAATATATCAGACGTTCTAGACAAGTTAGGCAAGTGCCAGTACTTCACGACCTTGGACTTGGCAAGTGGATTTTATCAGGTTCAAATGAATCCTGATGATATTCACAAGACCGCCTTTAATGTAGAGCATGGACACTTTGAGTTCCTTAGGATGCCCATGGGTCTCAAGAATTCTCCATCAACTTTTCAAAGGGTGATGGATAATGTCTTAAGAGGGCTACAAAATGTCATCTGTTTGGTGTACCTGGACGACATAATTGTCTTCAGCACCAGCCTCCAGGAACACGTAACCAACCTTGAGAAAGTGTTTATGAGACTTAGGGAATCCAATTTCAAGATTCAGATGGATAAATCTGAGTTCTTGAAATTGGAAACAGCTTATCTTGGACACATCATAAGTAGGGACGGTATTAAGCCAAACCCAGATAAAATCAAGGCTGTCCAGAACTATCCACTGCCAAAAACCACTAAACAAATCAAACAGTTTTTAGGCTTACTGGGGTACTATCGTAAATTCATTCCTGACTTTGCTAATACGACTAAACCTTTAACTCAGTGTCTCAAGAAAAATAAATCGATTACTTTAGATTCAGACTATATTAATTGCTTCGAAAAGTGTAAAAAGTTACTAACCAATGATCCCATATTACAGTACCCTGACTTTACTCGTGACTTTAACTTGACTACTGACGCGTCAAACTTTGCTATCGGTGCCGTTTTGTCACAGGGACCAGTAGGTACAGACAAACCGATCGCTTACGCCTCGCGAACGCTTAACGAAAGTGAAGTAAAGTATAGTACAATTGAAAAGGAAGCTTTAGCCATAGTTTGGGCCACAAAATACTTCCGACCTTATTTGTTTGGACGAAAGTTTAAAATAATTACCGACCATAAACCACTCCAGTGGCTTATGAATTTTAAAGAGCCCAACTCTAGAATTAACAGATGGCGATTAAAGCTCAGCGAATACAATTATACTATAATTTATAAAACTGGAAAAGCTAACACAAATGCCGACGCTCTTTCTCGAATTGAAGTTCACAACGAGGAAACTAGTTCCCTGGCTGTGAACCCTTCAGAACGACCTCCGACTTTAAATAATAACTCTGACACTATCACCGTTCATACTGACCAAGAACATCCAATACTTGAAGTCCCTATAACTGACGACCCTTTAAACAAATTTCACCGACAGTTATGTTTAACTATCGTAGGTGACATAAAGAAACGTACTACTGTGACTAAGCCCTTTGACACTCATACCCGTATCTCAGCTCAACTATCTGAATCCAATCTGGAAGAAGATGTAGTAAATGTGATCAAAGAATACGTTAACCCAAAAGTTAAAACTGCTCTTTTGATAACACCCCCATTAGGAATGTATAAAATAGTCCCCATCTTACAAGACAAGTTTAAAAACTCTGCTATGAACCTTGTTGTCGCTAAGGTTGAGTTAGAAAATGTAAAAGAATATTTAAGACAACAAGATATAATTAGGCACTATCATGAGGGAAAAACGAATCATAGAGGGATTAACGAATGCTATCTGTCTTTATCTCACAAGTACTACTGGCCGAAAATGAAAGACCACGTTACCAAGTTTATTAATGAGTGCACTATCTGTGGGCAAGCCAAATATGATAGAAATCCTATTCGTCAGCAATTTAATATTGTACCTCCAGCTAGTAAGCCCTTCGAAATCGTTCATATGGACCTCTTTACAGT
Organism: Agriphila straminella; assembly: GCA_950108535.1. Lineage (NCBI taxonomy): Eukaryota > Metazoa > Arthropoda > Insecta > Lepidoptera > Crambidae > Agriphila > Agriphila straminella. The sequence continues at coordinate 4,113,213 of OX467312.1, forward strand.
ACAAAGCGAAAAATACGTTACGTTCATTGACGTTTTCTCTAAGTACGGACAAGCCTATCACTTGAGAGACGGTACTGCGCTTAGTGTGATTCAAGCCTTATTACAGTATTCCACCCATCATGGGTTACCTCTTACCATAATCAGTGACCAAGGCACTGAATTCACAAATCAGATGTTTTCAGAGTTCACTAGAGTTCATAAGATTATTCATCATAAGACCCTCGCGAATGCACCCAATGATAACGGAAACATAGAAAGATTTCATTCCACCTTATTAGAGCACTTAAGGATATTACGCCTTGAGCACAAGGACGAAGCAATCGTTAATCTCATGCCCTACGCTATAATAGGATACAATAGTTCAGTACACAGCTTCACCAAATGTAGACCATACGATCTTATAAGAGGACATCTTGACTCTAGGGACCCTACTGACATAGACATAACTGGTCATCTTATGCAACAGTATATTCACACTCACAGAAATCAAATGAAGATAGTTTACGACTTAATCAATGACTCATCCTTAACTAACCGGACCGCTATTATAGACAGACATAATAAAACTCGTGAGCCTGAACAAGAATATCAGCCTCAGCAACAAGTATTTATCTCAAATCCTTTAGCCAGCCGACAAAAAGTAGCTCCGCGTTACACACAGGATAGGGTGTTAGCTGACTTACCTATTCACATTTATACTTCAAAGAAACGCGGCCCTATTGCAAAATCAAGATTAAAACGTGTACCAAAGAGCGCGAAATTGTTACAGGATAATGCTGACTCTGACACTGACCGCGGGACTGGCGCACGAGATAAGACTTGAAAGTTTGGATGACGGACCAGGACTTTTACCGTTTAAACTTGGACCTATGAATCTTATAACACACCACCACAGCTTCCTGCAGTACATAGAATTAGACGATATCCTTAGCAAAATTAATATGGTTAAAGGACAAATCGTCGAACTAAAAAGTAAATTACCTAACGACACACAGACTTTATTTGAAATACAAATCGACTATCTTAGTTCCAAATTAAACAAAGTAGCTTATCAATTAGAAAGCTTAGAGCCCCATCGGTTAAAGCGAGGTCTTGTAGATGGAATGGGATCCGTAATTAAATCCCTAACTGGAAATCTAGATTACACTGATGCCATTAAATATAGTAATGCTATTAGTAATCTTAAGAATAATCAAGATAAAATTGCATCTCAAGTGAATAGTCATATCAGTCTTAGCAAAGAATGGATGACACATCATACTACTCTCATCTCAAATTTAGTTCAAAATCAAATAAAAATCAATGATACCTTACATTTGCTTTTAGATACAGATGCTTACGTTCAACATAGCCTAATAAAATACGCTAAACTTGCTCAGCTTCTTAGTATTATAACAGATAATGTAGATGATTTATCTAATGAGTTGCAACGAATAGAAAATGTTTTAGCTTTCACGCGCACCGCGAGTATCCATCATTCAATGTTAGGTGTAGATACATTAAAAAAGATGCTGAATCAACTTGAAAATTTCTATAGTAAAGATCAATTGATAGATTTAGAGCTTAGAGAATATTATAATGTAATAGAAACAGGGTCATTCTATTCAGGTAGACAAATAGTTATCGTATTTAAAGTACCAATAGTATCACCTCATATATACGAGCTTTATAAGCTTCCTATAGCACCCAATAGAGACAACCGAGTCCTTATACCTCCCTATCCTTTAGTAGCAACCAACGAGGACTTTTACGTGTACATTGAGGCAGAATGCCCGAAGTACAACACTCGGTATCTTTGCCATGATAAATTTAATCAACGTTTAAGATCAACTCCAGACTGCATCCAGGAGCTCCTTCACCACCAACGACTAGACCAGTCCTGCAGACCAACGCCTGTAACCATCCTGAGAGAAGCCATCCAAAGGTTAGATGACCGTCACTATGTAGCAGTGTTCCCTGGGCCCACGCAAGTTCATCTCATCTGCGAACGCAATGACTACCAGATGCTGAAAGGTAGTTATCTTATCACTATCCCATCTCAATGTTCTATACGGACAAAGGACGCCACCATCTATAACACCAACGATCGAGTTGAAGGCCAACCTATGAAGATGCTGAATATCACAAATGACCTGAGCACCAACTTCACTGCAGCAGCCACTGTAACACTCTCATCGATAAATCTCAACGATCTTCGAGAAATACAAGACAAGGTTATATCTCAGACCGCAGTTCATCTCGACGAGGCCTCCACAGAATCCTTGTACCACACTACGTTACCATTTTACGTAGTACTATTAGGTGCACTTGCACTCGCAACTATCTTACTATGTAGAAAGTATGCGACGTGTTTTAAGATAAGTAAAAAGGAACCAGAGATCACTTCAGATCCAGAGCTGACTACAGATCCAGAACGAGTCCATACCTACGCAACACCAAGACCAGTATCTACCAAACCTGCACCACAGCATCCAGCAACATTTTTGCGACTTCCCCAAAAATAGTCGCTGCTCTTCGGGAGGGAGATGTTACGAGCGCTCGTAGTAAGGGATTCGTCGATTTAGCAAATATGAAGACAACAGTGCACACGGCCCTAAATGCTGCGTGTGCAATACGCCGCTCCAGTTAACGCAACTGAAGTAAACTGCTGACGCTGCTCCTCGTGGCTTCACCGTGGCGGGCTACGTGACCGGACGCCGCGGCCACTTCGATACTTACATCGGTCGGGTCGTGATCTATTTTTAGAAGTAAATTAGTTATAGTTTTACTTTGTAATTGACTTAAAATAAAGTCTTTTGTTAAAATAAAATCGGTTTTTTTTGAGTCCTTCGGCTGTAGCCTACGTAATTAATTACCATTACAGGATGTTTTCCCTACGGTAAAGTCGCAACACAACAAAATATTTAATTATTTTGTTTATAACATATAAGGCCGATCTTGTGAATTCATTCAAATTACATGCAAAAGGGTCGATAATTTCTGCAAGTAGATTCAGTGTGCGCAGTGCCCGCGACAATGGCGCCTTGTTCAGTAAGTGTGTTCTGCCAGACGGCACCGCCAGCAACCGAGGCTTTCGACGTCTACCGGCATAATTATTTTAATTTTTATTTATTACACATAACAATACAGGTCCTCTAATAGTACAAGTTCTCAAGTGACGGACGGGATACTACAAAATGCTCAATATTCTTTAAAATAGAGGCAAATATAGAATGCACATTTAACTTGAAAGTTGAATATCGGTAAAAGTCTCGATCGTTTGTTGGGAAACAAAGGTACAAATAGTGGATGTGTATTACATGAAATTCTTTGGTGTAACATTACCTACTCGTTTGTTTTTATAGACAAACTTTCACCATTTCAATGATTTGATAATACAATACGTACCCCTTATTATTCGTGTTTGAAAGCTCATACTTTCACTTTCATTATTTTTATGTTGTTATGTTGAACATTATTTTCGTATTAGAGGTCATTTTCGATGATCCGGTAAATTGTGCAGGAATTTAAATTGATAGGTAATGGGTTGCTTTCCTCTCTAGGGCAAAGAATATTATCATGGCTGATTTGTTAAATTACAATTATTAATAAAATTATTACTAAGCTAAAAAAATATAAATCAATATACAATACATACAGTAACAGTTTGTAATTACATAATGAAAGTCTGTAAATTATTGTGCACGAATAACTTAATGTAATTAAAACCTACGTTCACTTTTTATAATAATGTATTGAGTAACAAATTCAGTAAAATAAAATCAAAAACAAAAAAGTTCATGAAGATTAATTACCAAGTACAAATGTCGATTTAATGAAAATGAACTGTCTAATTATTTTACAAGGTGAATGGAATTCTTCAGGAAGGCTATGAATTAAATTTAAAACATTATGTGAGATTTACACGGGTGACTGTAAAAGCCGCACGACTTTTGCCGCACGGTGAAAATCGACTGAGTAAATCGCAATGGGGAATGTCTGAAAAAAAAAATTGGCTGATTATTTGTAGAAAAAAATTACAGAATTTTTGGTTGCATAAAAAAACAACTTCGTCTTCGCAAATAAACGGAAGTAACAGCAGAATCAAGATTATTTCCTATCACCATAATATTAAAAAGCCTAAACTGCTCTTTTTGACATTTCTGCATAGCAGTACCCTTAGCACGAACAGCTATCGAAAAAAATAACGCGCGTAAAATCATTCGATAGATAAATTTTGTATTGGAAATTTGTACAGCGCCATCTGTCGCCGATAAGCAGACCAGTTGTCTGGTCGACTGTGACAAGCCACATGCTAGTTGACACTCTTACCAATCAGAGTAATTATGGCAATAAATTCCTTTGCCTAGTTATTCAATGTTATGCACTTAATTTAGAATTAATCCCGTGGCGTTATTAGAACTAACAACACGTTCATGGGAGTAGGTAAGTAAGTACCTACCTATTAATATTAACAAAAAAAATTTACAAGTATATGTATAGTACCTATCTATAATTACGATATAATTTGCGAGAGCAATGAACAGTAATTATTGTTTTGTGGTTTATTGCTGCATTTAATGCTAGCAGTGAAATAAATTGTTATTCTTTCAATAGAATGATATAATTAAACAATCGTTAAAACTTTACACCTGACCTTAAAATAATTAATTTAACAATAAAAATAATAGCCCTAATCGAATAAGAGTTAAAGCATCCTAAAATATTGGCCACTTTAAATAAAATACAAATAAGTTCACTGCATAATGTTATGATATCATTACAACAATAATAAAAAATAACACTGGATTCTATCTATCTAAAGTCACGAATCGCGGAACAAAGATGACGTTTCTTTAGAGACCAGAATCCAGTAACATATAGAAATAAGAATACACATTCCTTGTTATCACTACCCATACCCAATCACGAGTACAACGATAAGCGAAATCTTAAATAGCAATCATCAAACCCTGGGAAACTTATAACTGCCCATCGGGAATAACAGTCCTCAACCGCTGTACAATCTGCAGAACCGCTATTTCAACTTGGCGACCTTACATAGCCCATCGATGAGGGAGCACGAACCAGTTCCCAGGAGCGATGACATCATGCTATGACTCACCCGCCATTCACCAAAAGTTATACTACAGCTTTTGAGCAAGATAGGCTAGGGAATCTTAGTGCTAGACAACTAGATCAACTAGAAGTTCTTCATTCAGTACTATTTCGTTTTCCACTTACAATCAGGTATGACCAAAATATTAAATTATTTCATTTTAACACATTTTTATTTTTAATACATGTGTTTTTTTTGGTAAGAATTTCATTATTTCAATTATAATGTTGATGGCAACTTAACTTCGACCTAGTTTTACTATAATTGTACAGGCATTCTGCATCCTAGAAATCTTCTATAGCTATAAGAAATAACTTCTTTATAATTTACAGTATTAAGTCGGGCATTAAAAGCATAGAAACCTTTACTCCAAAGCCTCAATCAGCACCAATCCGGTTTTATTGGTTTACGATTGCAGGTCAATCTCTAAAACAGCGTGTTTACTGATCTCAAGCGCAATTTGCGTGAGTCATAGGTCCGTTGAAAGGTCGCTATCTCCCACGGGAATCATACGATGATTAAGTTTTAATCATTGAACATAGGGGCGTTGGGTAACCCACAGTGTGGGCGTCGTTCGAGTAATTGTTTAATTACGAAGTTGGTTCGTTTAATTCGGATGGTCTTTCATTTCGTGAGACAACTTTGTGCTTATAAGTACAAAATGAAACAGATCTGATAATCTATTTAGTATTCAAAATTCCAGATTTCAAAGAAAAGAAAATGTTAGACACAGATATTTGTAGTGTTAACCTTTTCACAGATAAAATATATTCTTTCTTAATAAAATAAGCTCTTCAAATAAATCTTAACCCAGATGTCATTGACCACATGGAACACATTCGCTAATGATGTGTAACGTTCCCATACAAAAGTGTGTCCCGTCAAAGGACCATTATTTGCAATTCACCAATATTGTCTTACACTTTTTTGTCTTCATTGTCCGCTCTTTCGTCACGCTGTTGCTCACTGAGGTCAAGATAGGAGGCCTCTGAAAAGAGGATCTATCTTGTTATTCCTGTACCAACACATTAATCATTATTAAAGCAATGTTTTAAAAAAGGTTTTTGTCTCAATTTGTACTTTAATTTCTGCCACCTATAGGTACCCCATATGGAGTCAAATAGTAATTGCTATTACGTTGATGAAAAAGGAAATGAAAAAAAGAGTCTCACACGAAATTGAACCTGCGGTTAACAACTCGAGCAGATCGTTTTATGACTCATTGAAGGCGATATAAAAATAACCTTGGGTTGTGTAATGAATCTCAGTTAAGTAGTGTAGTGAAGTGATCATTATCTGTACCAAATTCAGAGGCATATTAAATTTGTCTCATTAAGGTTTTGCAAAATACTAAATTGCGGTATATAAAGAGCTTTAAGTCGTCCCTGACTTTTAATTATTCACATTGTTGGGTAACTAAGCACGCCTTGTTGGGCATGAGCAGTCTTGTTATGAAGATCGACCGTGGGAGTGATTCTTCTCTTGACGGTTGACTGATGTTACCGATTACAAATAAATTAATGAATGAGGATCCATTCCGCGATTTCTTCACGGTAAATGCAGCGTGAAGCAATCGGCTAAATAACATGGTTTGTGTAATTAGGAAGTTCGCTTAACCGATCCTTTAGTTCGAGCGTTTATCGGCATCTTAAAAGATCTACTGATCGGTGTGACAAATGCCGACCAGTCGATAGGTGCCAACATGTTCCATTTAGCAGATTAAGATAAGAAACGAATAAAACTACCATTTGATTATTTGATTTTGGATCCGAATGACCGTTTGACCACTTCGCCCACAGGCCACGGTTGAATCGATCACCGGATTTGATAGGCGAGAAATTTTATAGGCAGCCGAAATCGATTGACCTCGCCTCGGCTTATTAAAGACTCAATATTAGGCTCATCGCTCTTCCGGAAACCTCGCCTACAATCGCTGGTTTGGTGATACCGATAGTTGTGACGCGGTAGTTGTTAGAAATTCCGAGTGATTAGCATAAATAGGCCCGGTTTGCGAGTCAGGTGACCACAATCGAGACAACGGTGAGTCCGGGCTCCACCGGTGCATGTCCACTGGCACTCAGATCTGTTACACTTATCGGTATCATTTACAAAGTATCGCAGTATTATTGTTGGGAAACATAGTTTTCCTTTGACAGTTAATTTATTCATTTTACTATAACGTCTGATTGAACTAAAAGTCACAACACAAAAGGACAAATCTATGTTTTTTTTTCCATCAAAAACTAAATAAATAATGGAATAACCTACAACGTAATTTGAATTTAACGCGCGCAAAATTTTGATTATGCTAATGAAAGATAGAATACCTACCTGAGTCAAACCAAACGCCCATTCATTTGATATGACGTGTCGTGCATAATCAATTCGTATCTGCACTTGACCTTCGCGTTACATCACTGACCAGATCTTGGGCACTCATTTCATAACTATCTGATGATGTCTTTTTAGCGAATCAAATCGCAACACAAGCGTACAAATTAGACGCTACCTTGAAAAACCATTATTTTATCTCTGTAGAGATTTTTATCTAATTTAAATTAGAACGATGCAGCAATGAGTGCTATTGATATATGGTCTCTTAGTCTTTCTAAGTGACCTTTGCTATGCCTTTGCGCACAAAGGTGTGTGGAAATAGACCAAGGCCAGCCGGTGATAGCGGATTCGGATCCAGTGGTCACGAACTGCCTCAATCGAGTACTAAATCACGGTAAATAGATTTAGTTTATCAGCGAGCCGGGGTGGATTCGACACACCGAAACGTGCAAGATGGCTGTTAAGATAGCTGTATAGGTAGCAACTTTATGCATGCCTTCTTTATTCTGACTTCGAAAGGAACCGGAAAGCAAGTGAGAATTTCTTGATATGGGATAAAGATAGTATACATGCCTTATAAAGTAGGTATTTATTGTTAGGTACACATTGCACGGAGTAAATGATAGTATATACGAGTACCTAGGTAGTGGCCTAGTAGGAAAAGTTCACCATTGTGAACCAATTCTGAATAACATTATAATAATTTGCATTAATTGGTTGTTATTGTAAAATATTTGAACAATTATGCGAATGACTTAGATTGTAAAATTAGATTTAAAAATCTAAGGTAGATTTTCCAATCTTTCTTCGCTAAGGCTATTGATAAGAAACTGTATTGATAACATTGTCAATATTACGTGCTCAGCCAACGCGGATCTTGCATGAAGTGCTGTAATGATTATAGTCGGTGTTAGACGGAAGCGGTTCTCGGCGGCTGGTCACGCAACTCTGATTGTTTTATATAATTATTGTCTTGTTGTCTGAATTCATTTGCCATTTGTTTGTATTAAACATTTAATTAAGATTTAACAAGTGCTGATTAATCATCGGTTTTGTATCAGCCTTTTTAATGCTAATGCTAATAAGTAAACCCAATGATTGTACTTTAGACATTTTATTTTTCACATTCTGTATTTTGAGGTCAGTTTAAAATACAGTATCTATGCTGTAATTTTCTGTTTAATGTATACGATAAAGCGATATGTTGAATTAGATTCGGTAGATTATGCTTTTAGGTCATTTCCTGCTGCCGTAAAAACGGTAACACGCATTATGAAAATTAATGACAGACGTTCTTTCGACTTATAGCGGAAAGCTTTCTCATTATTTATAAGGAATGTTCTTTCTTTTATTGCGATAAAAACTGTTTTAAAGACAATCGCAGCTCCCATTAAAGCTGTGCCTTCACTCCCGTAAGTTAGTCGATGTGAAATAGCAGAAATACCACCAGTTGAGTCGACTCCATTCATATCACCACGGTCACGACGACTGCGTACCGATCGCTCGGGCCGTTCACCCTGACTGATGGAGTTTTTGTCAATATCTAGATCTGTTTCATCTCAATGATAGAGCAATGGAAATATCTTACTGTAACTTATTGTTATATTTACGTGATTGTGTTAAAAATGTCAAGAACTTTTCAGCAAGTCGAAGCCGGACCATCAAGTTATGGTGATAATAGAAGTATTTATTTTTAAAATGAAGGACTATGTTAAAGCAGATAACGATATACCCACAATAATATTTTTTTATTGTTGAAGTCAACATAGACTTTTTATTTGGACTTCTAGTAATCATACGCGTAGATGAGCCCACAATAAATCCCATTCATTTTGCTACCGGAACTAATATCATCTTTTTCCAAACACTCCATATGTTACACCGACGATGGTTTCTATGATGTTATTATGGTTCTAATAATTAATTAAAGCTAGCTTAAATGGATTGAAATGTGAAGTTTACACCTACGATGAGTATCGAATTATAATAGCGACGTTACCTAAAATTTTATTTGAACAGGAATTCTGCTAATAGCTTTTTTTACGAACAGAGGAATATCAGAACGTTATTTATGAGGTAGAAGAGGCTATGTAGAGGAGTTACTGTTTACCGTCGCATGTCGTGTGCTGCATCGCAATGTTTTATTAATCGGCCCCATTGTGCGGTTCTGACCACATAAATCCTTATAAGATCCACTTGTGTATTCATGAAAAATTGTGGCGCTGTTTTACCTTTTTAAATTAAATCAAGTCTTTTTATTCCATTTTTATTCCGACATCATCTGACACGCTGTTGAAATACAAAACTGTGTGTTCTTTTGTTGCCCAATTAAGGGGCATTTTGACGTGAAGTTTCGAAAAAGTTCAAGCCTCAGAATTTTGTATGCCTTTTTTGCATTTAAAAATAGTAGCATACATCTAAATACTATAAAGTTGTAATGAGATCTGAAGGAAACGTCTCTGTTGAAGAGATATTTTGCTCTAAAGCCTTTTACAACGTTCATCGAGTGGCCAGCAATTATTCATTCCTGGAATAAGCCTGGCTTACAAGACAGAGTATCTGGTGGTGCATCTAGGACCACCGGCGTGGGTATTTGCATATCGCCAACCTGTTCCTGCCAGCTCTGTATCTATGTTAATTGACCGTTAGGAGTTTTTTTACACGGTTGTGTTCATTTGTATATGAACTAACTTCTGTTCCGGATCCAGGAATTTCTGGTTCCGATGACCTACACATAACTTATGCTGTTAAATGAATGAGTGTGTCTTAGGAAGGACCACACATATTAAAGAACTTCAATCGTACGTTGAGTTGTCACAACCTTTAGTTCCGCTATCGCTGATAGCTGTTGCTAATGTTTTTTCAACTGTACTTTCAACAAGATTTAACGCCGCATTATGCGAGTGCAAGGTTAAATATAAAATGTCAGGCTTGCTGTCATCGCGATGAATGCGCGCTAATGTGTGGAACGTCGTATTATTCATGCTTGTCTGATATCCCGTGATGGTGGTGTCTAGATCGCGCCTACGCCTCCCAGATTAAGTACTTACACACTGACATGTCTATTTGTGCCTCGTAGATATGTTTTAGATTAGCTGTCATCGATTATGCATAAACAACTTATGGCTCTGATTGGAGCGAAGATGATGGGAATGTATCATGTTAATTTATTTAAGTTACTATTACTTAAAATCAATGATAGTGATATCACGAAATACTGTAAAGTCTATATTAACATCTTCAGTATTTTGTATAAAAATAAATACTGTCAATACTGTTTTGTACTACCAACAACAATTGTTTTTAAAGGTGGTTGGCTTGTTATTTAGCTACTGTACAATAGAACTAACATTAACAGAATAGCTAACAAATTGGCATGATTAAAATTCATGTTATTCACTGTATAGACTTATTTGTCGGTTAGGTACATACTTACATTATGATTACTTATCGGCTTTAATGATACGTGTTCTTGTTTGAATATAAAATATAGAGTGATTTAAAAAAACAATTAAGATTTCTGTGCTGTGATGTGTTATTACATAGAAGCAAAATCTGAAGCTGAATCAATCAGTTCACTCTGAAAGTTATATGCTTATTTGCCATTTTAGCAGTAGGTTCATATAAGCCAATACCACGGTCATTACCTATCTATCTACGTTCCTACATAGCTATCTCACGTCCCAAATTACCGATCAAAATTCTTACTGTTTTTGCTTCTTCAAAAATTTCACAGTAATTTCTAAAATGGATACATACTCGAAACGAATCTCAATTGTGAAGTTTCGTTTTTATTTTCCATTCCGAGTCGGTAAACAAATGTGTTTGCATTGCACTCGGCTGACACTGTCGCTTTCTCGCTGGGCTGTGTGATTAAAATTTTTATTGTTCACTATATTGCTGTTCGTCGGTTACAATATTATGTTATTATCAAGTTTTATAATACGTATGTTGGTGTTAAAATATGAAGTAGTGAGTAATAATGATGGACTTTTAATTTTTTGTTTGAATACCTATGTTTGATTATGGTTAATCCGTTAACTGCCAAGTGGATCACAAACCACAGAAATTATCTTGTGTATTTCCAAGGCAGTTAATGTTTCCTATTATGCAAAATAATAGATAATTAATAGCTAGTTTTGTTTGTACTATTATGTATTCTGTGGTTTTGTGATGAATCTTAAATTTTTTACAATGAAAAATTGCTGGCAATAAAAGCTAAAGTGGTTACTTATTTCAATCTTAGCTAAAATAAAACACCTATGAAATTATGAGAGCGTGAAAAGAGGTAAAATAGGTATAATATTTTGAATTTAAAAGTTTTTCAAATCGTAATAAGAAGTTTCTTAACGAACACAGTTGTCTCAAGGGACGTCATAATAATTATTATACGTCATAAGACTCGCTTTTAACGAACTACTCAAAATGCCCACGAATTCTCAACACGTTCGTGTGATGTTCACGCGGCCTCCTGCGCATTCATTGTTGCTATTGTTTTGATTGTCATGGCCACTGTATTTATAATCATAGTTTTTTCAGGAAACGTAGGTACTTACGTTTTATTGTTTTAAATAAATAGTATTGTGGGAATTTTACTGCTTCCGGGTTTCTTACGTATTTTATAAACGACCCATTTCCTACTATTGTTTACGTATTTTTATTTCTGTTAACTCAAATTCCTGACTTCTTAATATTCGTTCTTAAAATATGAAAAAAAAAAACTTTAACAAATTTTCTTTTCGTTAATCGATGAAAGACTCAATTTCTCCGCAAAATAAATGACTTGAATAGTAGACTAGTTTGTAAAGAGCAAGTTGCTAATAAAATTGAGGCATGGATTTATTTAACCCGTCAACACTCGGGAAATAAGACACTATAGATTTTCTGTTGTCATGCGGGCATTTATGAATTAAAGAAAAACGATCGGAAAAAGCTATTAATTTGTCATTTGTTTCTTAGATATGTATAATGATCAGCTATTTCAAGCAAAGTTTCTACCGAAGTTTCGTGAAAATGTATGAAATTGCTAATTTTTCTTTGTTGCTTTTAAGTGTACCTACAAAAATGTTGCTCTCTACTTGTGTAACAGTCACAAAATGTTCAAATACTGAAAGTTCTTAAAAATAATTAATTTTGAGGGTAGTCGAAACTAATATATCAGACGTGGCCTTAGTTTCAAAGTAAACTACTCAGATTATTTCATATTTATTTAATCTCCACAAATTTACAATAGTAGTGCATAACATACAATGTTAGTTGTTAAAGATGTTTTGTTTATTATAAATTCACCTTTTCTGTATAAGGAACCCACACGCAGTGATTGCATTAGACATATTTTGAAACAATAGCTCCCCTAATTTGCCCATTGAACGCGCTTCTTTGTTTGCCAAAGTTGTTTTCTTCTAAACAACGTGACGGCTCGCCTTATTGTGAATCTCCTATTGTGTAGGATTGTTTTAATTAGATGCAATGCAACCATTTGGTTATTGTCTTGGGATGCGCTTGCTCTTGTGGTACAAGAATCAGAAATGGTATTCTTTCGTTTATCATAATTTTATTTGTAATAATTTCATTTGCCATAATGATCCTCGGTCATAATATTCATTTGTAATAATGGCTTTTATACTAACAACGTATGACATAACAATCCATTAGCCATACTTTTCATTTGCCATAAAATTAGGTGCCATAATAACAAGTGTCATAATGATTAGTTCCTATAAATATTATTTGACATAATCAATAATTGACATAATATACATAACTTATATCGTATCTCTTCACCTAAACGTAACTAGGGGTTATAAATAAACACTTTTAATGCGATTACCACTACTGGTAGGTTAGGTTAGGTTAGTGTTTTGACTAGTCGCAGCGGAGCTCCATAATGCTTGCATGCATGTTGCATGCTGAATGCCTGCTTGCATGCTGCATGCCTGCCTGCATGCTGCTTGCCTGCTTGTATGCTCCATGCCTGCTTGCATGTAGAATGCTTGCGGGGAGGTGCAGGGGGGCTGGCACCCCCTGCTCGGGGGGGTCGGGGGGCCTGAGGCCCCCCGCTATAAAGAAAAACTTTTAATGCGTCTACCAGTAGGTTAGGTTAGTGTTTTGACCACTCGCAGCGGAGCGAGCGAAGCGAGCGGAGCTTCCTAATGCTTGCGTGCATGTTGCATGCTGCATGCCTGATTGCTTGCATGCTGCATGCCTGCTTACATTCTGCATGCCTGCTTGCATACTGCATGCCTGCTTGCATGCTGCATGCCTGCTTGCATGCTGCATACATGCTTGCATGCTGCATGCCTGCTTGCATGCTGCATGCCTGCTTGCATGCTGCATGACTGCTGCATGCCTACTTGCATGCTGAGTGCCTGCTTGCATGCTGCACGCTTGCTTCCATGCTGAATGCCTGCTTGCATTGCATGCAATTGCAATTGCATGCTTACCTGCTCATTATATTAAAAAAAAAAACTAAATCGTATAATCAAAAAGCTAATTATAATTTCAGGAGAAAGTCAATTTACAAACAAATCACTTACAGCAATATTTAAAATATCACTGGGTCTATTCTTAGTCTAATAGACCGCCCCGAGTAGACCCCGGCGCAAATGTGCCCATAACGCTGGCCGCGTTGCCGCGTTGGATGGCAATGGACAACCTTTGGACCAATTTTATAAATCAAATATAAAAATAAATATACCCACCCATAAAGAAGGCCTGTACCCCAGCAGTACAGGGAACATTAAATATGGCTGATGGAGAAATCAAATATGAGTAAACAATTTTATTTTAGTTTCACAATTTTGTCGTTTTAAATTGAGATTCAATGCCAAAGCTCTCAAAAATTCTCTATTAGTATGATAAATAAATTATCTTGATTGGTCAAAATCTTATTAATTCTTTGATAAATATGAATTATGCTGGCTTCTTTCATTATTTCTTTGCTAAAATAATAGAAAACATAACAAACAACAACAAAACAAACAAAATGTTATGGATAATAACATTATTTTAAATGAAGAGTATGGCAAATAAAATTATGTAATAAGAACAATATGTCATTTGATTGTTTATGACCAATGAAATTAGTGAAAATAAATTTATGTCATTTGTTAGTTATGGCAAATAAATTTTATTTTTATTTTATTTTTATTTTCGTTTATTTGGGATAACAACAACCATAAATTTACATTTATTGACTTAGGTCTAATTACTACGGCTAAGGTCAATAAAAGTTATCCTCAGTTTAAATTCACATATATGTTTAATGAATTTATGGCATATGCAATTATGGAAAATTAAATTATTGCATTTAAAATTAGGGAAAACATTAGTAAACCATCAGAAATATTTAATTAGACGATAGGTTCTTATTTATTTTTTTCTGTTTTTATATTTTTCTTTCCTTCGTAGACTTGATGCAGACAGTACTCTTATTCATAGAGAGAATTTATATTATATTTACTTACGTTTTTCACAATAAAAAGTATACGCAAATGTACTTACACCTCAATCCCAATAGGTAGTAAATCTTGGCAGAAAAACGCAGGAAATTTTTAATTTTACCTTTTTTCCTGACTTAACCTGGGCCCTATTTAATAACGAGACAATTTGTCAAAGTCATAATAATTTGGTTTACTTTGCGGTGTAGCTTTGAGTACTTAGTATTTTTCAAATTGTTTGACGCAATGGATATAAAATTGTCATGACAGTAGACAAATTGACACTTTTAGGGCCCAGTTTGTTGTAGTTAGTAGGAAGTAAGTAAATTTTCCGCTGTCACGTCTGCCTTATGCTTATGTTTAGTCTGCTAAATAAAACCTTCGTGCGATGCGATGGTATCTACCGCCCACCTCGCCCTACAATAAGCAAGATGCAACGTTTGCAAAACGACCATCTGATTGATTGTGATTACTGCATGAGGTGATCACTGCGTTTCATCATCTACCCATAATGCGCTATCATAGTTTACTTCCATTTATGAAGGTATTGTTATGGACCAACAATGTTATTGCAAATAATAAAAGGTATAATTATGAATTTAAGTAGGTACCTAACCTATACAATACATATATAAAATATTCTTAAAGAGGGTCAAAGCATTTACAAATAATCATGATCCTAACTATAATATTATAAATGCGAAAGTAAGTTTGTTTGTAACGCGTTTACGTCTTAGCTACTCCACCAATCATTATAAAATTTTGCATACTGTCACTTTAAGGCGATTAGTATCCTCACAGTGGCGCCCTCACCTTAATTAAATTGATAGCTCGCTAAGTACATACTATATCGAAAATTCAAACGTTGAGATATAAGCTGAGTTTCTATAGTTTATTTACAAACAATAACCTCAGTAAAATATAGTTTGTTGTAGTGGTAGTAGGCAAAAGAGCAAAAAGTGCACTTTTGGCTACTACTACTACTACAACGAACTATATTTTATTTAGAGAGTTTATTATTTGTAAATAAACTATAGAACTTTATCTTCAATCGCAGCGTTTGAATTTTCGATACAGTACTTAGCGAGAAATTTAATTAAGATGAGGGCGCCACTTGAGGATACTAAATCACCATAAGCGTAAGCTCTTTTTAACTTTCTAGTTTTTTTGACAACTTTTTAGTAAGTAATTTTAATTATCGTGTAAATTATTAAAAAAAATGTTTTTTTTATAAGTTACTTGTTATATCGTTTAGGTTTGGTTTTCCAAACGATGGAAAGTTAAAAATAACATTATTATTTCAACTACCTTTTATTTTATTGTTTTTGCCTAGTCTAAATTCTTCACAGATAACCAGTTATCTGGCCATGGTTATCTCCGAGGAACAAGGGTAAATTTATTCACTTCTCAAGCTTACGCGCTCACTAGACATGAAATAAAACACTTTTCAGTCCCCCGTGACCACGGCAGCTGCAAAGGTGCCGAAACGTCGGGAAAATCAAAAATCAAACCAAATACCAACTAATTACCAAAGTACTTTCAATAAAACCGCGCTAGTATCCGTTAAAAGTGTTTTATTTCAAGGGTAAATTTCATATTGCACACACAATGAAATATTTAAAAAATCTTCACACGCACACTCTAGCTTATTAGAAATGACAATACATATTTGACAATACATAATAAACCGCTAATTATGAAAATGCTATGCACTGTTGCATCGGCCTTATATCTGATAAATAGGTAATTAATATTTATGTGTTCACACTTAATCATAGTCCAGCAAGTACATTAAAAGGCTTATGAATTAGTTTCATAACTCAAACAATTATGTTACGAAATCGTGGACAGGTGTTATTATCTAAGTACCTACGTGTAGGTACTAAGTTACTATTTGAGAACTATCACTGATCATTTTAGATGTGATTAAAGTAAGACTTAGGTATCAAAAAACTCTAAAATAATTGATGAAATACGATTAATATAGGGGATAGAGTGGTCGTCGACGTTTTTATCATCGACGAAACTAGACCGTTTAATTTCGTTCATCGACTAGTCGATCAACTAGTTGAAATCGTCGACTAGTTCAAGTGTCAACCTAGGTTTTTTACCGTTGTTTGCATAACTAGCTAGACTAGACGTATGGACGTTGGGTTGTAGATAGTCGAGTTGCGACGCGGTGTATAGGGTCATGAAGGTGCGAGCTAGGGTTGCCAACTTTTTTTAATTAAGTATAAAATATTAATTTCCAAAATTAATCAATTACCTAAATGGAAAAATATAGTGAATGGAAAAATCTAGTAGATGAAGAAAAAAAATAAAAATGCATGGCTTGGTGTAAATTTTATTTGCTGCTCTGATGCATTGTTGTTAAGTTATTAAATCCTTTTGTGATTTAAAAAAAATCTAAAGAAAAATATTATGCAAAAAAGGTTTCATTAGTATCTCTCTTTCACACTCGCGAAATTAGCCTGTCAGCATCCTAATCTACATTTAATTCGGGCACAGAATACAACATTATAATAGACACGGATATTATCATTCTTTAGCGTTCATTATAGATTATCCGTCAAATACGATTCCAACGAAGAGCCAACGATCATACAAAGTTTAGTAATAAACTGTGTAAACGGCTACGTCTACGTTCAACGTCGACGACGTCATTCACTTTGCGGACAGGACTACCTGCTATTTAGCCGAGCTGTCTACGAATTCGACTAGTTGATCAGAGAACGGTAAACCGTCTATCCGTTGAATGAACGTCGACGGTCGATTCAACTAGTCCGTCTATTCAACGCTCATCCCTAATAGGGGATACTTTTTGATTGTTCCTGATTATTTTGGTCATGCACTGATTTATCAAGTTTTGGGAATTTTTATAAAATATAAGACTTACTTAGTTGATTTTTCTATTTCTCAATTAAAAAACAAAGCATGTCGCATGCAAAATATTTCGGTAATCGATACAAAACATTGCATAGAAATATCGTGAGTGAACATAATCCGATCAAATTCGGTCGTGTGCTCACGAGCGCACATTGATGCCAAGGTCCGTCGTCTAATGTGCACTATTCATAACGTCTTCTCGTAACGGCCGTTTTCACACTAGACGATAACGATAACTCCTACACGATATCGTATCGTCGTACTGCCCCCCTGCTCAAATGGCCAACATTCTAAACGTTAGAACGCTATCGCTTACTTTAAAGCTTATATGAGCTATAAGCGATTGAATCAAATGTATAAAAACTTAGGTCACAGACTTTGATGTGAGTATTTTATGGAATTAAAAACCTTACATTACGGCACGTAATTCTATAGATTTTAAAGTTTATGTTATTCATGAATATTCGTCATTTGCGTAGGGGGGGCTGGTAATTTGAAATTAATTACTAATTTTATACAATTACTGTGCCGTAGTCGTTAACGCTATCGTCTTCGACATTATTGTCATGCTAATACTTGTACAGTCAGCAGCATATGATACAAAACTATCAAAAATCTGTTATTTATTTTGAACCTTAGTTGCTTTGCATTTAAGTATAAAATTGTTTGAATATCATTACGCTGTCGTGGAAGCCCCGCGTGCCGTTGACCGTACTTACGAATCCTTATTCTAAGATTTAGGCCGGTATTATAGAACGAGACTCGAGCACTGCTTGAACTCTAATCACCTGATGTCTACTTAATTACTGAATCTAGTCTCAAGCAACCTGTTGATTCCAAAACAAAGCTTGAGTCGAGACTCGGCTGATCTCTACTTAAATAGAGATTTGCGTCTATCTATTGGATATAGTCTGTTTCCTATTACGAAATTTGTTTTTAGCAGAATGAGTTTCATTTTACGCATAATTAGGCAAAGTAAATGTTGCGTCGCAATGTGCTTTATATATTTTTATGAGTGGAATTTACCAATTACACGTTAATTTTAATAAATAAGGTATTTGTGCTTAGAATTATTTAAATATTGCGAAGATTATAATAGGCTGTTTTGTCACTGCAGTGAGTTTTTCATAAAACGGAATATGATGAACTCGACCTCATCAATACAACAAACTAAACTCAACTCAACTCATGCTAATTTTCAAACGATACTCGAGTAATGCTCGACCAATTTTAGAACTAAAATCTCTGCTCAGAAAGAATTTGATCTCTGTTTACGTAAATATGGTCGAGACCACACTTGAGCATTGATTTGGACTCATATTTACATTCAGTTAAGGTCGAATTTAAGGAAGCGGATGGTTGGGAGGGCCCCCCTACCCCTATCAAAGCATTTTGAGTTTTCAAAATGAATTTTGAAATTTTACTAAACTTAACCTCAAAATGTATGAAAAAGCTAAAAAAACATTTAAGGGGGCGAACGAGGAGAAAAAAGTAGATTAGAGAGGCGGAATTTCCCATCCCTCTTAAGTTTTTCAAGTGATGTGATAGGTTAGAATTTTCATGTTTTTTTAACAGACAACACAAAATATCATTCTTAATAAGTACCCATTAAAGCTTTTGTATGGAGTCTCCCCTCTACTCTATTCTTTTCCCCTCGCTCGCCCCCCTTAAATGTTTTTTCTCATACATTTTGAGATTAGGATTTGTAAAATTTCAAAATTCAATTAAACAAAAAACTCTGCATTTCCGCACAAAATGCTTAGGTGGGGAGAGGTCCCCTCTCTCCCTCCCATCCACCCCTAGCCCTAAATTTAAACTTATTTAATGGAAATAAAACCCTGACAACACTAGCGAAAACGTAAACCTAACCTACGCAGTCAAGCATCGTTCTAAAATAAGCTTAATCTGAGTCGCGTACTCAACCATCGTTTTAAAATTAGCATGATCTGAATTTGAGTTTAGTTTGTTGAATCTCTGCTCATGCACAGTTCTAGAATTAATACTCGACTCAAAACTAGATTTAAGTAGAGATCAAGGCTTGAGTCTCGTTCTGTAATACGGGCCTTAGTTTTTTCCACCATAAAAAAACTAAAGCAAATGTACATTGTACATACAACACACTACTACCACAGTATTATAAGATTGTGCTACTATATACTTAAATACAATAATAAGCTGTGGTAACGATTGGCGAGCATGACACATACCGACCGATATCGTTTGAAGAATATCGTATCGTGGGTCGTGTCGTGTCGTGCGTGGTGTTAAAACTTAAAATATCTGCGTGTGCGCATTCGAAAAACATTTGACTTAATAGAGTTTAAATTGGACCGTTTGTGGCCGGTGTACAGTGATATATGGAAGTTAGCGCAATGATTGTCAGCTTTTGTGTTCTTGCGGCTATTTAGAATCGATTGTGTATAATATCGTAATCGATGCGTTTGGTAATACATTTAGGAGTTAACATTTTGCGTTTTATGAATTGATTTCCGTTTCCAAAACTGGCAATGGGATAACTTGTTAAGGAAGAAAATTAAGGCAATAAGGATGTAAATAATTTAGCTATGCTGTAACTTTTGACCAGTTATTTGGTCGTAATTTTTCCATCGTCTAATAATAGATATCAAATCTACTCATTTGCATCTTTGTAACTCCCTTTCATCAAAGAAAGTTGTTTGAAACCAAAATTAACTAGTGAAGTCAATTTTGTCAACAACTGAAGGTGTTCCTTTAATTTTCTCAGAGCGCAACGTGCTTTGTGGTTTCAAAAATAAGTAAAGAACATACTTAAATGTAACTTTTCCTTTGTTTTTCATCAATGTGCAATTTTATTATAGGGTTACGTACGTATACCAGCTTTCGTAACCGATTCAAATTCGCATCGTAACTCCTATAGTCCTATCTTTCCACATCTCGAAGGTTCATGAATAGGACCACAATAAAACGCAGAAACCGCTCACACTGCAACACTTAAGCATCACAAAGGCGATAACGCATAATAGCCTCTAGGAACAATCGATCATCATCGGCTTTCGAAACCTCAAACCATTTCTGACAGGGCAGCGCTTTTTCGACATCGAAGATCTCGGCTCGATAAATCTCGATAATCGCCATCATCTCGATATTACAAGCTTACTCAGCTTTCTCTACCCTACTGAATCGAAGCAATCGAAAAGTTAAGATTTTTCATTTTCTAAGTGTCAAGTTATAAGTTTTATTTTCCCATTTATCTACAATAAGCTTGCAAACATTTGCCATTTTAAACTCTGTTCTGTCAGAGAAACTAAAAAAATCGTTACAAATACTTTAATACAGTGGACATATACGGAAACAGAAAATTTGTTAAAAATTATATATTAAAAGGTTGCACCCGTTTTTGCATGCGGCTACACACACACACACACACACACACACACACACACACAAACACACACATCGCACGCACACAACTACATAATTAATTTCCATATTTCGTGTTTTAAAAAATCTTAGTATAATTGTTTAAATTTGTTTGTCTTTGGCTTCAAATCATACTGTGTAAATCGTATACTTCCCCCATAGGACAGGCATAGCCTAGTGTGGGGGTTAGTTAAGTTATATAAGCTTTGTAAACTTATTGGAAATAAACATTTTTATTATTTATTATTTATTATTATTATAAACTTACTTAGACACATCAATAAAGTTTCCAAATATTAAATTCTAAACAATACATTTATTTCTATGAGGTTTGAGCTATTATATATTTTAAATCCGAAATGCTTTTTTAATTGACAGATATAATTAACATACCCAAAGGTGTCAGCGCAAATTATGTTATTTGTTTAACACGGCTAGTGTTGTAACAGAAAAATGTTGATAAGCGAAAGTACGGCCGTTCAGCTGTCGATCTATTGTTATTATCGATCATGTAAAACTCGCACAAACACGGATCTCATTACGTGTGCAAATAGCGATCGATATCCGACTGAGATCGCGCCTGGATATTGTGCAACGAAAGTTTGCAATTATTAAGTACATAGTAACAAGTAGGTACATATTTGATAAATTGATTCTTGTGCAATCAAGGTAGATAGATACCTATAATGCAAAATAACCTTTTTCCTTGTCTTGACTTGATCAAAAAAAATTTACTCACTTGTTCTCAGAAATTAATAATTATCATACTTAAGTGATAAAATAATAAAACCATTAACTCAGTAAAAGTTGTGATATTGCATAGTAGGTTAGCTCAGACGTACTTATACCAACTGTTAGAACCAATTTTCTTAAGTACTTAAATTTTATAACAAAAATAGAAACAGTCATCAGAATAAATTATGTAACATCACTTTGGAAAATGGAAAATCACCTGTCTTTTAAATAAGTGCTTTATTATATTGATTGCTCTCAAATATCGAGCCCAAAACATGTGGTCACTTTCTCTCAAAACACGATCTACATCGTCAAAGCCTTCTAAAAACGATAAACGAAAGCATAATAAATAATAGGAAAACTAGATGGTCGTGATAGATATTAATGGCTATCAAACGCCATACATGGCCATCACCATACAGTTTGATCTCGGTCGCGGTCGCGGTCATAGAGAATCTCGCTTCACTTTTTATTTGAGGTCTCTCGTTTAAAACACCTGACGATCTGTTCGATTTTTGATGTGAAAGTTATTGGCTGTAACAGCTGTTCATTCAGGACATATTGATAAAAAAGGTCCGAAAAAACGCTTTCTTTTTAATTTCTTTCTAACTCTCCAATGGACTGTTAATGATGCCTTATAGGCTTACCAGCTGTAAACATTTTGTTTTATTTTTACTTTTAGCAAATTCTTAAAATTAAGGATATTACTTATGACAACCCTTTAAAAACTACTCCTTGCTGATATTATGCATTGTTAAAGATTGAATTAAAATCACGTTGCTGGTAATGTCGAATTGTTTCCAACTAAAAACAAGCAGTGAACTTGCTATTGCTAGAATACCCTAAGTTTGTTCCAAAGTAGTATTAAGCGAATGACTTGACTGCTGAACAGCACTATTCCTAATGTTAACCTGCGTGGTTTTTTGTGAATGTAGCAAACAACTTTTTTATTTTTATATTTATTTGGTAATAAATATAAAAACTAAAAAAAAAACAATATTTTTTTGAGAAATAAATATTATACGTAAGTACTTAAATATATAATTTCAATTTAGTAATTATACTTAAAAATACATTTTAATATAAGAATAAATTATTTTAATATTTTTAAATTTTTGATGAAAGAAGCCTCTCTTTTTGCTATGCCCGACGAACAGGGTCCATAACTTATTGTATCATCTTGTAAACATTTTTACCACAGTATAGAATATCAGTTCTTTTATATCTATTCTGTGTTATTCTAACGAATATTTTTTGTTAGATTAATGATTTTTATTGAGTTTCCATACCGTAGGAACTATTTATTTGTCGCCGAAAAATACTAATGAACGCATCGTTGTACCTAATGGAAAAAAAAGATTCACACATTTTTTGACCAAGGCGAGCGCGAAGCGCGAGCGAAGCATTTCCGTTTCAGCTTTGGACAAAAATACCTTTGTGTGTCCGTCCAGCTGTCCGTTATTTCCCCTCTACAGGTCGAATTTTTCAACCGATTCGTGAAATTTTGTGAGCAGGTTCTATTTTTTTTTCGATTTGGTTTTTCGATTTTTCAAAAATTGTTGAGGATAGGGCACGAAATCACACAGACACTTCTTTTCCGTACAAAGTTTTAATGTCAACTACAAGCATTTGTTTTACAAAAAGCTGTCACTGAAATTTAGAATTTAGAAGAAAAACCAAAAAGGAATCCAAAAAGGCTGTAGCTAGTGCTGGTCGGCAACAAAAATATTTAAAAAAAAAAACATAAATATCACAAACGCGAGGACTACAGTTCTACAGAGCCACTAGTTTATTTTTGTAGGTTAAGTTTTATAGTTTCTGCTTCAGTATATGCATAGCGGTTAGGGGTGTGACGAATGACTGCAGATGCCAAGGGTGGCGCATGGCGAGGGCGCACATCTGCTCGGCACGTGTGTGTGCCATGCCACGGCATAAATAATAGCAACCCTGCCACTATTAGTTATTCTGTGACCCTGCTCTGGCCTGCGACCTTTATTGTGTCATAACAAAGCTATTCAATTCAGAGCAAACCATGTCTCATTTCTACAAATACAGTGTTTCGACAGCTGTTGTAATTTTTATAGGGCATTAAATTAGTTTCGTATCTTTATCCTGTTTTTGAGCCCTTTTTTTTGGCTTCTTTATTTTCTACCTTCATTCAAGACTGGCAGCTAGATCATCAAAATCATCAATCATCATCCATCACCCATTTAAGTTGTTAAGTGCATACAATTTTATTTTTGTTTGCAGATACGTCACATTCGATTTAGTTATTGATAGCATTAGAATAGACAGCCGTTTACAAGTTCAATATATCGATATATTGATCGTCATATCAAACAACGCAACATGTTTCTATTACAGAATCTGCACCGCTCATCATCAAAGACCGAAGACACTGAGCCGAAGTATTGCTTGTCCGGCAACAACCATCCATCCTCGGCATCTTCGCGTTTACACCGTACGACCGTGTTCGAAGATCGTATCGACTGATTTACGACCGTGTCAGTCGTGTCGTGTGCACAAACGACGCGACGGTACTTTAAATCACCGTATGTAGTTATATGTTTAACTCTCTGTGTGCTCTTCACGTTCTCGTTACGATGATCTCTATAACTACCTAATAAAGTTTTACGACATTCTAATTCCTTCAGTTGAGATGACATCAAGGACAATGTTAGTTATTTACATATAATAACTTTTAATTTTGGACTTAACACTACGGTGATTGCTTTGCTAGCTGTTGTAACTCGTATCGTAGTGTATGGTAGCGTGGCCCTTTCATTTTGGAAAGATTGGGATTAAATATCTTTCAGTTAAATTTTGACAGTCAATCACATAGCTAAAAGTTAAGTCACAAGAGACTTTTCTTTAACTTCAAGCAACAAGTGCTCAGTGAAAAGAAAATTTTTGAAACGCCTCGCGTGTTTCATTCACAACATTCCCAAGACGAGCTTCCCGTAATCGTAGGGTAACCGGCCCAAATGTGGCACGCAACAAATAATTATAACTGAAAATTATTCATAATTCCGCACACACCAAAAATTCTGTACTCAAACAGCCTGGGATATGGCCTGCGGCCGTTTCAAAGAGGTTTGTTGCTGTCCCTCTTAATTTTGACGGGTTAGAAAAAGATGGAGGTTTGTCTTCTGGGTCGGTCGACACGTGGTTCTAAATAAGCGTGGGATATCGCCCCGGGTTTCGCAAAACTGTTATTTGCCAGTGAGCCAGTTTGTGACATGTAAATTTGTATTTTTGCAACATCTGATTAGTTGTGGGCGGAGGCGTCTCAGGCATGCTCTTAGAGTACGCTAGTGAGTGATGTAATGCTTTAAATATGCATCGAATGTTATTTGCTGGCTGCATTCCACGCCTTCTTCCATAATTAGAGGCCAAGTGAAATTTGTATGATGATTGGCATAGAATCACGCCATTTTTGTTTTGTTTTCCTTTTTTCTGACATTACGAATTGATGTTTGTTGTGTGACGAAATCATAGAATGAAATGTTCGCTTATTTGATTATAAATAACGTCAATTATAAAAAGTATGAATGAATAGTGAAATGAACAACTGTCGTAAGGACCAATTCATTTTCTCCAAGTTTTCATACCTGTCAGCAAAGCTATGAGCTGAACACCTTAAGTTTCATTTTTAGATTGAGTAGTCTGTATTGTCTTGCATTTACTCAAAAGTCAGAAAAGCATCTCGCAAGCGATTTATTTTCAAACTGTTAAGGTCGTAACTTTGCTTTTGTACATAATTATTTAACATAATAATAATTAATACCTAACTTAAAAGTTTGACATTTAATTTTATGCTAAAATGTGACACTATTATATAAAACAAAATTACACCTCTATAGGGAATATCCTTTCACCAATAGACAAATACTAAGCATAAATCAAAACATCTGAGTCGTACATAATTGAGACGTGGTAATTAAAGAGCTCTCCTGATAAAGCAATAAATACGTTTTAACGTCAAACATTGTATTTATTAACTATCAGAGAACAGGTAGGGTAATGGCACCTAATGGAGGTCGCTGTGGTTCCGTATAATAAATCAAACCGCGCCGCCACCCAGTAAGATGTGGTCCACCGTCCCATAGCATGGACGATGTTGTGTGTAATATTGTGAGATTATCCGCTGTGAAACTATCTATATAATTATCTATATTATTTTATCAAACTGTCTCCATAGCTACACCATAATGAAAAGGGGATTTCAGACCACGTGAATGAACAACTTTTACTATTCTATTGAACAGCTGATTTTTTTTTTCACGATTTCATCGTTGGCCTCACAGTAAAAGTACTGAAAAAATAACTATTTATAGTTATTAAATTAAAACTATTATATTACTATTTTTTCAATCTTTTTAATATATTTATTTAGAACACACTTACAACGATACACATTACATTGGGTACTTACAAATAACCTTATGAGGTTACAGTCGTACCCATAAAGTCGGTTGGACAGTAATTTATTATACATAGCATTTCTTGACATTCAACTTATAGATAATTTGGTACAATTTACGTAAACATTATTATTACTTACCTGATACAACTAACTCGGATCGAATGGTGATTGAATTTGTTGGTACATGGTACACACAGTTGGAAAATGATTTCCTTCGACTAAGCTAACTTGGAGCAATTTTGTTTGACTGTAGATGACAATCTAGAATTTATCCTGAATATTTATTAAAACATTGGTGACGAAACAGTTTCAATGGATGCTTAAGGATGCTTAAGATAAAATATTAAACTTCAGTATTAATTAACACAACGTACAACCACAGGACATGACAAGCAATTATCAGTATATGACAAGCGTGAGCCGTTGTTTTTCCAGCACAGACTTGAAAATAAATGAAGCCTTTTGAGATGAACGAATAAAAAAATACCTCTTTGGGTCATACATATAGTAATAATATCGCGTATCACCTACTTTGATCCACAAAGTGCCAGCTGAGCCTCAGGGGTACAATATAAACGTCTGTTTTTCCGGGAAAATAGCTTATACATTCATGATAGTAAATCTAGCCGCTAGACTTGAACGTAACTATTATACTAGTCACAAAGAACCGGTATTATAGAACCATAGTTATATGAGTAGCCGGTTTGTGGGTTAGCAGAGACAAGGTCTGCGCTTGCGCCGCGTCGTCGGTGACAGGTCGACATTTCATATTTTCTAGACGTCAATGCAGGGGAGAAAGCGACGTGGTGTGAAAACTAAAACCACATTTTTTTAAAGTATTTCCTGTAAGTAGAAATGTGAAATCTTAAGTCTATAATAGCGATATGGTTCTAAGGCCCGTATTTATAAACCGCAGTTAACATTGAGAGCTATCTTGAGATCATACCTGAGATGCTGTTCCTATAAGAAGAGCCTAGCAATAGCCTAAGTATGTTTGGTTCGAACTCGATACTGAGCAACGCTGAGTGTGGTTTGATACATTTGTGTTGTTTCTTTGGCTATCGGAAATTCTGAAGGTCACCATTACTAATTATTATCACTACTATAATAATGGTGATACCTTCGTCATGGCCACTGATGGCCCATCCTCCTTATCCGCTAAGGAATAATAATACAGGGTTCTTGTAAAATACCAACAACCTCGCAGGAGTATAGATCACTAGCATCATAAACAACAATAAATCTGTTCTACGACTTTTCCAAAAACAGACAATAGTAGATTGTACAACAAGTGCATAAAACGCATCATTTTACCCGAGACGTATAATATCCACCCGAGCCGTAGGCGAGGGTGGATAGTCAAGTCGAGGGTAAAATGGGTTTTATGTACGAGTTATACACTCTGCTTTTCACTTCGATTGTGAGGAAATAGGAAATTAAACTTTTTTTTTCAAAAATATTGAAAAAAAGTGACAAATTATATAATTTTAGAATGTGCTCACATGCTCATAGAATGTGCCTTTCATTTGATACCCATAATCAAAAATTGAAAAAAAAAATTTTGTCTTAAATTTTAGTGACAAATTATATAATTTTGGAATGTGCTCATCAAGGCCTTTCATTTGATACCACTAATAATAAGTTTATTTAACGAAGTTTAATTGCGTGTGGCTGTTTACCTGACGACCTTTGTCTTAAAGTCTGAACTTAGACGAAGATTTTACTTTATGCTCTAGAGCATGAAAAGCGATTTTATGCAGCCTATACCCAACATAATGACGAACTTTACGAGCATGAGAAGTGAAAAAAATATTCGACTTTCCATACAAATGTCCGAACAACTGATTGAGTTTTGTATGAAAAGTAGTGTTTTTGTTTGTTTTCGAAAAAGTCGTAAAACAAATGTTGTTGTTTATGATATTAGTAATCTACTCCTGAAAGGTGCTTGGTGTTTTACAAATAACCCTGTATAATATAGGGAAATTATACTTACTTACTTATTATACTTATCCGCTTAGGAATATAATATAATATAGAAAAGGTCCTATGTCCCAGCGGTGGGGACATTTAAAATGACTGATGACGAAGGTTCAACTAAGTACAATTATACCATTGCTGGTGCATTGCCAATAAACCTGCTCTCATGGCGTGTACCACATCTGCATATACCGTTGTCAGACGAAACCCAATAGCTTACGACTTACGAACGCTTGTATTCCCTTCGCCCAGCACCGGAAGGTGTCTAGTGAAGATTCTGCTTTGATATCTTGCCTACACTTTAATGCGTTGGCGTTTACGAGCTTTGGTATGAATATTCATGTTAATATGTTCACATCAGTCTGTCGTATAACGTATTTATTACTGGACTTTAGGCCGTTCTTCTTATCAAAAAAAAAAAAATATGTGAGATATGAAAAAAACTGGACGAGCTCGACTACTTACTGCTTAGTTGGAGTCTTCAAATAAAAATATTTTTATTTTCATTTTCGTCCTATATTTCGTCCTATATTTTCGTCCTATATTTCGTCCTATATTTCGTCCTATATTTTCGTCCTATATTTTTCATTTACTTACACAAACACGAAACACTATGCGATATAATATACTTAAAATAGTTTTTAGGTGCTTCATAATTTTCACAAGATTTAACAAAAAACAGTACCTACTTATTAAATTTCCTCATTTTCGTTTTAGTTTCACTTTAATCCTTATCTTATTAGATCAAGTGAATCCATTAGGCAATTTCTTGACGGTGAAATTACGATAATGTTTCCTCATTTCATAAAATATTGTCTGTCTGGAAGGAAATATTATTACGAAAAACTTGTGAAAAGAATGGACCTTGATCCGCTATTTTCAGTTTTATTGTTACGTGTTTTTTTAATAAAAAAAATATTTCCTTCGATCATTTCAATTAACAGTTATTATCAGTGTTCTAACTATCAATGAAACTAAAAATTTTGCCAAAGAAACATGGATGTCATTTTTTTACATTCCCATACCTAATTAAAATTTTTTTGCTATCTAGTTAGTATATGGGAATAATGGGAGTACCAAATTTTTCTTTCATTGGTAGAACACTAACGACTATAACGGTGTATGTTTACATATGTGCATTGCATATAGTAAAATTAAATGATAAAGGTATATTTTGATATAGTGCAAAAGTATAAAACCTGAAAATGTTACAAGTTTATCACAAGTGGAATTAGATTTTCTTTCACATTCACCCCGCCCATTGCATGATCGAGTATGAGAGAGATAATTTGAAGAGTTATGCTCTCGTGGCAAAGTTGGTCTCTCTTGCATTTTTTACTCGCGACCAAACATTCCACGGACAGTTCTGTCCGAGTCGCTGCTCATTAGATATTTACTTTTTTATCAGTCCATTCCGCTTGATTGATCTGTCGTGGTAGGATGCTCTGTTGCATTAATTTGCGTTAATTCTTGAATTGCTTCATGGTACTTATGCGATTTTGCGGCCAAAAAAGTTCAAACATCAAGTGGATTTAAAAAGATTCTTGCATCTTTTAGCATTACATCCATAAAGATACCGACGAAAATCGGTTGAGGTTTAACAAAAAATAACACAATAGATTCGAAGAGTAACCTAAGTCGTTTTTCAGCTTTAACTTATTATATACCTTCATTTTATTCGAGACCGTTGCACTTTCGAAACACAAGCTATTAGTAAAAGTAGATTGGTGTTGTGCTCTATCCGTCAGGTTAGCGACTGGACGGAAATTCATTTCCACTATTGAAACTAACTAGACCGGCGGCGTCCGGGGGATATCTCATGTTAATTAAGGATGTAAGGTTCCAGACCACACGTAAATGTTACGGTGAATAAATAATATAACCTTGTGCTACCCCATTAAAAAAAATTGAAAACAATTCTGTTTTCAGCAGGATTTGTGAAAACTCACAAAGAACGCTTTGGTTCTAAATTGCATTCAGTCGTCAGGATATTAAGATAAATATTTTAGTAGAAAAAAATACAACAAAAAATCGACTAACCCGTAGCAGCTCAGACGGGATGATGAGGATGATGAACGGGTAGGTCGAATTTTTTATAATATTTTTTTCCATCAAAATATTTATCTTAATATAAAAATAGCATTGTGAATGCCTAAAATCTAAAAATTCAAAAACATCAGGATATTATTTGAAATTTTCATGAATTTCAATGTAGAGTTAAAATTATTAGAATAATAATTCAAAACACAACGTTTGTTAGTTGTTTAGACAAAAAAATTTAAATTAGCATAGGGACACATAACAAAGAATTAGAGTATTAGAACGCCAGGAGAACATAATTTGTAATCGTTTAAAAAGTTTCTTCTCGAGTTTTGGTCGCTTTCTGCGCTATGCACCAAATTGCTAACAAACAACTGATATTAAATTGCCCTCTGCTCACGCACAACCAAGATTATTAGCGACATTAGTTAGAGGATGCGTCGCGCGTCGTGTCGCAACCCGACCTTTGTCGTGACATTTCGCTGCGTCAGTTGCGTACGAAATGTCAGATCCGTGCGCGAGCGCACCAGATAACACCAGCCGTTGCACGGGCACTGGGAAACTTAAGTTGTTTCTTTTTTTAACTAAATAATAACTGGTAAATCAAAAAAAATAATTCAACAGGAAGGGAAACATGTAAGCTTTAAAAAAGTTGCTTCTGCAGGGCACGCATAGGCGATTCTGTAAAGGTTTTATTGATAACTTTTTTATTGTGTTGTAACAAATGTGATATAATGACATGTAAATTAGACGGTCCGAAACAATTCTAATAAGTGACGTTATGATAAATAATAATAATATATAGATACCTATTCAGATTTTAAACCCACTTTAGACTTGAGTTCACTGGGGCGCTATCCAATTCTGGGAAATATCATTGAATAGGTAACCAATTTTTTTAACCTCATCTTAGTAATTCAAGAACGAAATATCCGTGGGAAACTATATTATTATCAAATGAATGTCATTTCATTCATTAGATTATTATTTTGACCTTTCAGAGAGAAAAAACTTCATAAATTAAAAGAAAGACGGTATATATAAAATTTAAATCGATCGTGAATATACATAGAACATAGGTTATAATATTTCGTTCCCACTACCTACCTGGGAATCTACAACTTTGGATAAATTGAATTACTATAGATAGACCACTGGGTACCTATGCTTTTAATATACCGTTTAGCTATCAAATAGGTACCTAACTATTCGGATATGCATCACGTACGCACGTGATTAGGCATATTCCATAATACGACTATATAAACACATCTTTGTTTTCGATACGGTTTGTGGTCGTATCGAATTCACGGCACGAACTTAGTGCGTGAAACTGCGGGAGATGTAGCGTTTTTGTAATGGTTTGGCAGAATTAATCGATGTTCTTGACAATCTCTCTGTTGCATATTTTTGTCTTTTAAATAATTTTACACTCGTACATTAATGATTTAATTTGTATAACAAAATAAAATAAAGCATTACTTCTAATTAATACAGTTGTAAAATTCCTTAGAAAAGGTAGATTTTGACCTCTATTATTAATTATGTAATCCTGTTTATTAGAGGTAGGTATCGTTATAAAACTTATAAATAACCATCTCCTTTATAAGGGCTTTTTGATTGCATGAAGTTTAATAAAATCTAACAATAGAACATGTAGGTGTACGTTACTTTTATTAATACCTACCATAAAATACCATAAACAAATTTCTAAATTAATTTGCTTTTAACATTATAATCTCGAAAATGTAAACTTTCGTTTGATGAATAACATTATATTGGTTTGTTGCAGGGCAAGTCGGTGATCCGGCCAATAGCATTCAAGCCGCTGGGCGGGCGGCTGTCGGCGGGCGGCGAGCGGTACGGCTCCACGCCCGTGCTGGCCAGCCGGCCGCCCTCACACATGACGCTGTATGGCAGTAAGTATATTACACTTTTCTTTTACCTAACTTTTTTTAATGCACAACGGGATAGTGCTTGGCCTTCATCTCACCTGGTGATAAATGACGATAAGGCCGAAGGTGGAAGCGCACTACACCCGGAATCCTCATCACTGAGGAACTGGCTATCTTACCTCTAACTGCTGTACACAACAATTATTAAATAGTTGTTATGGCGTCAGATATAGGTAAGATGGTGGTAGCTAGCCAGGCGGACTTGAAATAAGCCCTACCACCAACCAGACGGAGTACAAATTGTACCCCCCCTGGGAATCGAACCCGGGACCCCTGCGTCTTACACGGGTGGGCGAACCACTAGACCACAAAGGCGGTTAAACTAACTAAAGTTAAAACTGGATTATAAAATTACTCCCTTAACGAAGAACAAATTACACTAGTGTG
Organism: Agriphila straminella; assembly: GCA_950108535.1. Classification (NCBI taxonomy): domain Eukaryota; kingdom Metazoa; phylum Arthropoda; class Insecta; order Lepidoptera; family Crambidae; genus Agriphila; species Agriphila straminella. The sequence continues at coordinate 4,145,889 of OX467312.1, forward strand.
TTAAAGTTTCTTTAATACAGATTCAGAACGTTTTTTAAAATAACTGTGAACAGTACCCTTAGCACGAACAGCTATCGAGAAAAAAAAAACGCACGTAAAATTACTCGATGGACAATTCTCTATGGAAAATTTCATTTCGCTTATCGGCGATAGATGGCGTTGTACAAATATCCAATACAAAATTTATCTATCGAATGATTTTACGCGAGTTATTTTTTTCGATAGCTGTTCGTGCTAAGGGTACAGACCATCTCTATCAGATTTATGATTACTTATAAGTAGTAATCGTAATGGCATGCACTCGTATAATGGAAATAGGACTTGAGATCCTAAGATTAATAAAGTTAAGTTTAAACTTAACTTTATTTTCTCAGATTAAAAAATAAAGGTGGACACTTAATTAATCCAATTAAAAAATAAATTTGATTTTTTTTCAGTCATATCAGTTCGTGGATAGCTTATAATAAATTCTGTAACTTAGTTTAGCAAGCTTTAAATCTCGGCATAACAACAGTCTTTTTAAAGCTCAAACTAAAATATTATTGCGTAATACATCTTATATGATATTTTGCTCTACCATTTCAGGTTCGTCCGACGTCCGCGAGGCGCGATGGTGCGGCTCTCCGCAGCCCGCGTCGCTGTCCGCTCTGCCTCCAACTACGCTATCCGCTCCGCTACACCAACGACACCACTCCGCTATCATGTGAGTACCTATTTGATGAACTTACGGCCAAATACTCAAACGATTCTTAAAGTTAAGGCCACCTTAAATTCAAAAAAGTTGTCAGATTTGACAGAAACTCATCAGCTTTCCTTAAAGGTAAGGAGACCTTAACTTCCTTAAGTTCGGCTGTAAGAAATCCAGAATAAGAAATCAAGTATAGTTAATATAGTTATTTTGACACCTTATACCACATACGGTTGTTGTTCAACTCAATTCATAAATAATCTAAAGAATTCAGTGTTTTGTTTGAGTTCGAGCAACATCAACAACACTGTCAAATGGGGCTAGCTGGGGCCTAATCGCGCTAATTTTCAACGATAAAACCAAAGCCAAATCCGTTACCGTTTCAGTTTCGTTTACATAAAAATACTCGCTTTAGTTTTGTTAAAATTGTTGAATACCTACTCTGCCTAAGGAGTCTAGGATTACAATGTGGGACAGTTTAAGTGAAAATTATGAAGCTATACCAAAGAGTTTTAGGTAAATGTAACCTAAATGACAACCTAACATTTTTGGTTTTATTGTTCAGAATTACCGCGATTGGGCTCCTTGAGTAAGTAAGCGCTCTTTTTTTAGGCGCATTACTAATTTGCTAATAGAGTACGGGTTTATAATTTAAAGACTAAAAATGGTACTTTTCGAAAGCAAATGCACGTGTTACTTAAGAAAATAGCAAAATCGCTATAGGTGTGCCTATAATATTTGAAGAGTTCCCTTGATTTCTCCAGGATCCCATCATCCAATTTCAAAATTTAAAAAAATGGGACCAGCTTGAAAACATACCTGATGTTATAACGTTTGAATCATTTCAATCGGTTCAGCCGTCTTCCAGTAATCGGTGTACATACAAAAAACAAAAAAAATCAACAAAAAAACGGGTCGAATTGAGTACCCCTCCTTTTGAAGTCGGTAAAAATAAAATGCATTACACGGGAAGTTTTCCCTTGTTCCTTGGAGATAACCATGGCCAGATAACTGGTTATCTGTAAAGAATTTTTTCTAGCTAGGTATCTCTTAGAAACAGCTTTTCCTTACAGATAACTATTTATTTTAACAGTTATCTGCGAAGAAAATGTATTCCTAAGAGATAACTGGTTGGCAATGAAGAGCTTTTACTTTCATTTTCATTTTTCCTTTTTAACATCCTTGTAAGTAATTCTGATTTTGTTTAAATTTTTCATTGAGTTTCTACCAAACTTTTTTCCGAAAATCTTGTGGCACTTTCATAGCAGGTTTGATAGAAATGTCTTGACTCGATTCTCGAGCCGGTAACGTCGCAATTAGACTGATTGAGCTTATTAGCGCGAGCGCATCGCGTGTTCGCCCGCCTCCTTCACTTCTATGAACGCAGGGCCGCTAAGATTACGCTTTCTATGCTCTATGCATTAATGGACTATGGTGTTGGAAAAAAAATATTGTTTTTAAAAATATTTTTTATGCCGTTATTTGTGGTAGTTTTAAATGACTAAAGGAAGTGTTCTACCAATGAAACTAATATTTTTTGCCAAAGAAACAGGGGTCGAAAAAGGACAAAAAAAATGGTCCTCCCATACTAACTTACTAACATACTAACTCCCATACTAACTAGTAGACAGCTAAAACATTGTAATTAGTATGGTAAACTAAAAAAAGGACGTGGTAATAATGATTACAATAAAATTACAATATTTATTTTCCACTTGATAACCATACATGTCCTTACTCCTTACCTAATAGGGTCAACATTTACAGAGTTAAAAACTTTACATTGCAGGGGAAATAAAAACGTTGTCTACATTTAAAAATACAATCCTAAGAAGTTGTGCTACATGAATATGAAAAAAATCTGATTAAAAAAAACGTACATAATTGCGTTTCATTTGTTAAGTAGAAAATCACATAAGATGTTAAACATATTCTTACAAATTTTTCTTCAAATATCAAGTCTATGTGTTGCTTACGTTATTCAGATAATACTTGCTTGAAAATAATGGGAGCGTTGATCATAACGTCTCATTATGAATTCTAATTCTTACACTATCTCGACATGCTCTTATAAGTTTGAAAAGTAAATTATTTATTATAAAATATATTTCAACATTAGAAACCATTCACGTAATTATAGTATTTTGGTTAGACTTTATAACTAAATGTGAATAACTCTAGCAAAAGAATTAAAAAAAAAATGCTATTTATCACTTTATTGTTGTTTGTTGTTATTTTTGTAAATACAACTTTAACTTTTTTACTTTATATCGGTATGGAATTTAATACTCACACAGAATTAAACAAAAAGTTTACAAACAGTATGTAGCACGAATAAATAATACAGTAGTAAATAGGATTTCCATTGACAGCGGCATAGTAGTGTCGGCACGCGCCAACGCATTCAGCGCACACGCTGCCAGTCGGGCGGCCGCGGTTCTCCGTGTGTACACCGCTTTATATCTAATTCAAATTACAAACGTTTTTGAAATGCTAAACGTGTTCTAAATTATGTGAGTGAACTATTCTCTATGAATAGGTGAGTGTGTTTTGTTTTTAAACAGTAATTTAACAGCCAGTTGGACTGTTTTAGCTTTTTAAAAGTGTTATTTAAGAGTATCTTTTTGCATTCAATGGAATCTAATGGATCAAGCAAGTTGGTTAGTTTACTACCACAGGTTTGCGTTACGTATGAATCGTGTTTTTCATTTCGTTAGTTTTTATAAAGTATACAAAGATCATTGTTATCAAAGCAAAATTATCTTATTAAATGCAATATGTTTGTAGTATTTGTCGAGTACAACTTTAGTGTGTCCAAATAAGTGTACATAAATATGCACATACTAAAGTTGTATTCGGCAAATACCTACTAAAATTTACCCTTAATTTGGGAACCTTTTTTTCTTAAATTTCATTTTGTTAGTTTACAAAATTATATTTGTAATAGTTGTAAGTACTTACCTAAATGTTGTACTTAATTTTAAAGAAAATTGTCACGCAATATGTTTTTGCCAGTGTCTTTTATATTTTATTTAAATCATAGTTTATGTTGTAACTTATAATATCGGCTAATCGCTTTGATTCATCTGATGTGCTGAATCATGTAGGTACCTACTTATATCGTATTAATCAAGTACAGTCAATAGCATAAATCGATTACCAGAAAGTCTGAAACAAAGCCTCAAAAAGTTATTACTTATTAATATCGTATGGAGCTTGGTTAGAAGGTAATGGCTTATCTTGAGACAGCCCACATCATCCAATACCTAGGGACCTACTTACCCCTCATTATGAAAATTAATGAATGTACTTAATTGTAAGAATGAAAAATTCCTACAATTACAGGATGACGTTATGTTATGATAGCTATTTCCTCAGAAGATTTAGGTTGAATAGTTTGCTACCAGTTTATTAGTTATAATTTTGACTCCAATTGTGTGATTTTTTTAGTCACGTGACAAACTTTCAAAATGTGGTTAGTCTATGAAAGTTGACAATTTTCTCAAATGAAAACTTAGGTCGAATATAAGCAAAAAAATTAAACTATCTATTCATAAATCAGAGTAAAAACGTTTAGTACCCATTGGTACCCATTTTTTCGGTGGCTCAAAAGTTTTTAAAGTATTTCAATCGAAACTATGTTTTGTAGAAAAAATCTTGGAGAAAAAAAAGACATCCTAAAATTTGTCACGTGTAAGAGCAACTTGCGAAAATATTAAAAGTTGCTCTAAGTGGAATACATACTTATCTCAAAAAGTTTGATAAGTATATAATTTACTTTTATCTGTGCCAGTACGCACTAACTAGATTGCTATAGGTATAGCAGCCATTGTTGTACCATTTCCGCCGTTCGTTTCATTATCGAATGCGCGGGCGCGGGTTGTGATACTGAGTTTCATTATCGAATGCGCGGGCGCGGGTTGTGATACTGAGTTTCATTATCGAATGCGCGGGCGCGGGTTGTGATACTGAGTTTCATTATCGAATGCGCGGGCGCGGGTTGTGATACTGAGTTTCATTATCGAATGCGCGGGCGCGGGTTGTGATACTGAGTTTCCTATTTATCTTTGTTTTCTTTCTCATTTGCAGCACGAGCGTTGTAAAACGTGCGAAACGAGGTTTTGTTTAGACACTATTATTGCTATAATTGTTATAATTTCATTATGAACGATGCTTAGGCCCATAATGTAGGTACTTAAAGAGAAACTTAGAGAAAAACGCTATGGTAATAGCATCAATAATAATGTAACGATATAGAATGCTAATGAATCAATAATAATGTAACGAAATGGAATGGTAATTAAAGATAAACAAAACATGAACAAAATGTTAAGATGAAAAATATAGGAAATCGGCTTGTTTTAATTCATTTAAATACTTCCCATTATATTGTAATGAGTAATGATGTGCTTTCGTAACAGTTATCATGCTAAAAATACCGGCGTTGAATTTCACCGAAATTATGTAGGGTTCCAAGTTAGAATTTTATAATTAGGTAAGCTAGTTAGGCGTTTCTACAAAAAAAACATATATAAGCATAATTAAAAAAGTTTTACTTACGAGTACCTAATGAAAATTACTTTTTACTGACAAAGATTACTACCTATATCATTATTCTATTTTGAAAAAAATATTAGAATCGCACCAGGGTCAAGACGATTAACTTACTTATTGATAACTGATGTAGTCTGATAATGCAACTGATTATCGATTTAATTTTTATCATCTAATCTAGCTAGCTCAATGTCCTTGCCATTTCTTATATTTTGAAGGAAAAGGAATCTACAGGAATTTTAGATTTTAAGAGCCAATTTTGACTATGACTGTATATTGCAAGGGCGTCGCCAAGGGTGGGCAAAGGGGGTAGCTCCCCCCCCCCTAGAGGTTAAAAAAAATGTAGCCAACTGCAAATTGTAACAAAGTCCTAAGGCCATGATGCAATTGGCTTGCTTTTCCGATCAATCCCGCATCTTAAAACTTGAATAAATTCACTAGGTGCTCTTGACTGTACCTACAATTCATATTTTTCTATTAACTTGCCCCGCCCTGGGCCATGGGCTGCCGACGCCCTTGGTATATTGTCTATGCCACAGAATATATAAATAGAGACTACTACTACTACTACACTGGTTGTACAGATTGTTAAAAAACAACCCTCGATGCCTGATATGGTAAAAAGGGGCCATCAAACTGAACAACTTTTACTATAGGGCCAAACTGAAATCGCGAAAAAAAATCAGCTGTTTAATACATTTTGACATTTACGTTATTAATTTTCGTATGAAACGGCAGATTTTTTTTTCGCTATTTCAGAGTTGGTCCCATAGTAAAAGTTGTTCAGTTTGATGGTCCCTATTGCGGCGATCGTAAGATTGCCTACGTCATCTGATACCACGATGTATATTATGCTTAGAGTAAGACGCGTTTCAGCCGCGATGCTCGAAGTATACATATATGTATCAGATGACGTAGGCAATCTTACGGTCGCCACTCGTACTAAGTATCTACCATTTACTAACTAACGTAACTGTTTCTCAGCGCCATTTTTTTAGTGTTGCAAAAGTAACCCGAATATTTATACAACAATCATTCATATCCAACCTTCACGAGTACCAACAATAGGATGTTGCGAAGAGATCAACAGGAACCATGCGCGGCTGCGCACACACATCTCATGTGGATCATTATGCAGCACCATCATATATACGACCTTATGCCATTGGAATAAGGGTTAGGTGGTGGAAATCTCTTGAGAAATCGTGTAATTTTATGCATAAGATGGTGATAATGTACAAATTGCTTGACGCTCTACATCATTTTTGTACAGTACCTAGGCAACAATTTCAACTGGCACCTTCTTAAATTTCTATCTTTAGCATTACAATTTTATTATTGTAAAAATGTGTTTACTTAAGGGGCCATAAACATGGTTTGCGCGGGCCATATTTTTATATAGAAAACGTAAAGTTGCAGCCACAAAAAAAAACATACGACCAGCTAAAGAGATTATCTAGTAGCTACAAGTATTAAATTGCGTATAAACCTCGCAGATGATTGTAAAAAAATATCAGAATATCATGAAAAACGCTTGTCGCGGGTCATATTTTTGGCGTAAATAATAGCGGAAACGTATTGAATTCTACATTGAAATACACTTTAACGTACCGTGCAGTTGCTCCAATAACTTTTTTTCAAGAAAGATAATTGTGCTAAAAATTATGATGAAAACAACGAAAAACATCGAAAAAGTGCAGAAGTGAGGTTATTTTCCATACTCTTTACACGTAAAGAAAAAGACAGAGACAAACGATTTCGCGTAACGGAGCCTTAAACATAATATCTCCAATTAGGTATTATGTCAGAACTACCAAGTAATAACTTAATTTCATATATTACATATTTTAGAAGATGCTATTATTTTGAAGAATTTTACTTTTGTAATAATTAAATGTTAGTATTTTTATAAAAAATAAACAACAAAATCAGGTTTTATAATAAAGAAGTACCTACTTAAGTATTTTTGCCACGATTAAGTACCTAAAAAATATTCTACTCTTATCAAATCTTTCTACTTTGTTTATATATTTGATTGTTTTTTCTGTGAACGAAGTTAGTTAAAAATTACCTCAAATTATTCAAATTAGTTTTATATCGTTATGCTGAACAATCAAGGCTTTATATTCGCAAGTGTATAAATAAACTCTTTTGATTCGTTTAGATTATGAATTTTAATTTAATTTTAAATCATCATCATCATATCAGCCGCAAGACACTCACTGCTGGGTATAGGCCTCCCCTAAGGATCTCCACGACGATCGGTCCTGCGCTGCCCGCATCCAGCGGCTTCCCGCGACCTTCACCAGATCGTCGGTCCACCTTGTCGGGGGCCTACCCACGGAGCGCCGTCCGGTGCGTGGTCGCCATTCCAGAACCTTTCCGCCCCAACGGCCATCGGTTCTTCTCGCTATGTGTCCCGCCCATTGCCACTTCAGCTGAGCAATCCTTCGAGCGATGTCGGTTACTTTAGTTCTCCTGCGGATCTCTTCGTTTCTGATTCGATCACGCAGGGAAACGCCGAGCATGGCTCTCTCCATTGCACGCTGGGTGACCTTGAGCCTCCTTATGAGACCCATAGTTAGCGACCACGTTTCACTGCCGTAAGTCATCACTGGCAGCACACACTGTTCATAGACTTTCGTCTTGAGACACTTAATCTAATAAAATGTAATAGTTGTTTCGAAATGCGGTTGATTCTATATAAACAAAGTACTTTATTACGTTATTAACACGAATTATTTACATAGTTATGTTAGAGTTGCATTGCATTTTGAGTGACACGGAAATGGTTGTACAAATATTTACACGCGTTTTACTAATCCTATCTTGATCTATGATTCAGCATGAAAATATGCCTAGACGATCACTGTTAGTAAGTTAATGTAAACATAATAATTTATTATGACTATTAAAACCAATCGCAACAGAAAATTAAATTATCAATAAAGTTAAAAAGATCCTTGCAGAACCGCAACAAACATGAAATGTGATGTGATCCTGTTTATCACAATTTTTTTAGACCAATCAACACTGAAATGCCGCTGACTGGAAGTTATATTTTGTGCTCAAGTTATTTGTCAAAAGGAATGCTAACATTTATAGTTACAAGAAAACATTTTGTCTAGATAAGTAAAAAATGCAAAACTTTAAACGTAATCATGCTAGCGTTATAAATAATTACATTCGGATTTCTTTCCTCTGACAATTTTATTCTGAAAACATGATTGAAATATTTCCCTTGTAAAATGTTTGACGTCACATTTCAGTTTTATAAACAAAATAAACCAATAAACCTTCAGACACTTTAGATATTATGTTTTCATTTTCCCTAAAAACTTCGTAGTTTTCCTTCTATTGATACTTATCCATTTCTATCCGTATGTATCCATAGTAATAGCTTTCCCAGCTGTCTCAATGCCTTTGATTTTTTAGCTCGATCGATATGCGTTTGTCTTTTATTTTGAGTTACCAAGTTTTTCGAGTTTCTACTATGATTTACCGTAATCAAGAATAGTCACCGTACCACAGATTAGATATTTGACCGTACAACTGACGACCGTATTGACTTAATTTCAAATTAACTAATTAATAACCTATAACATTTTTATAACTAATAATTTGCACATCGAACTACTCGATAGAATATGTTGGATTAGTTTAAACATAAGACCGCATTGTAACCATATTCTAGCAAATAAATGATTTGATTTGATTACAATTATTTATTTTAAACTTTACGGTACGGTCAATAAAATATTTGATTACAGTACAAGGTTGTCTGTGATTTATGACAGAGCTGCATTAAGCGGTGTAGTATGGCCACGCTTCGCCGCCGGAGCAAGACAGTTCTGTCGAGCGAGACGCGTGCGCTTCTCGTAGGGTTACAGTTTTTGTCTTAGTTTTTTTTTCATTGTTCGCCTGGTGATTCGCCATATTTGGACTGTGACGTAAGGGCTGTATTACACTATCGCATGATTCTGGCAACTGAGTGTAACTTTTAAGATCTAAGTAATTAGACTATTACGAGTCGATTTTTTCCACAAGCAAATTCAATACAATATCAAATTGATAAATCTTTACATGTTATGCGAGAATGTGAAATATTTTTTTTAAGAAAATCTTTGAGGTGTTTTTTTAATTTATAAGTTTGGAATGGCGATGAAACATAGAAGAAATAATCAAAGTGAACACTCACAGTATATTTGTCTAGCTAGTTTTTGTTACTCTATTCAATATTTTGAATTCGAAATCGTAACAACCTAGGTACCTAATCATTTTATTTATTATTTGGTAATATTTTTTTCTGACATTCCCCATTTGTCTGAACGTGATAGAAAACTAAGTAGATGTCTACGGTTAAAACTAGTGTCCATCAAATTTTATTAATTGACTTACGAAATATTATTTTCGCTGACAAATGATGGAAAAGAATTAAAAAAAAATATCAAAGACTGTACTTCAAATCAATGATGTTAACATTTCTATCCGGCCCTCTAGCAAAACCACCGGAACGAGATATTTAGAAAGACGTTAAATCACGCAAATAAGTCTATGTTGTTGCCAATAATCCTGTCACCCTGTTGTAATTATCTGGTAACGATATATAAACACTGATAAAACTAAATTAATGTCCTTTACTATAACTGAACAAACTCAACCATGCTCGAAGACTTTTTCAATTAAAGCGCATCAGTCAAACTGTAATCTCAGACATAACAACTGTACTTGTCCAAATTTAGAAAACGTTAGAACATTTAAATATCTTGGCATTGTATTAGATTCGCTCCTTACATTTACACCCTATATTAAGATATTGTCACAAAAAATACGTAGACTTACGGCAGTTCTTAGAAAAATCAGGCATATTGCTAATAAAAATCTGTTGAAAACACTATACTTTGCATTATGTCAGTCTATACTGACCTATTGTATTAGTGTCTGGGGAGGAGCACTTAAAAGTAACCTTTTGCCGTTAGAAAGAGCACAACGCGCTGTGATAAAAGTAATTAATGTGTTACCATATAGGTACCCCACAGCTAAATTGTACAGTGATTTTGAGGTACTTACGGTTCGCCAGTTGTACTTCCTTGAAATAATTTTAAATCAACACGCAATACAATATCAAAATAATTGTGATACTAGTACAAGGCGCAGACCTCGTATTATTAGAGCAACTTGTAATACTTGTTTCGCTCATCGGTTTTCATATGTTGCAGGACCAATATTGTATAACAAAATTATTGAAAAAATTAACGTCTTTGGCCAATCTCAACACACATGTAAGAAAATTTTGAAAAAGTGGTTGTTGACACTGGACTATCAATTGACGGAAGAACTACTCTCCATTGTAAAATAATATTTTATTAGGCTGGTTTAGATTAGATAATTTTATTTGTAGCGAAAGTAACTTTTACATATACACACTTACACACACTCACACACACACAAACATACATACAAGCATACATTCAACATACAAACGCACACATGCATAGCGCACACAAACCATTTGTTAATAAAGAGCATAAGTGCCTATAAGAACAGGTTCGACCTAGTTTAGTGTTCTTAAGTGTCAATTTATTAAGCTATGTAATATTTTTTGAAACAATAAAATATTTTTATTATTATTATTCTGTACGCTTAGGAATTCACGGGCCAAAAGTGACCCGGTCCTTTAAGGCTTGCGTGGGGATATGGATCCAACACGTAGAGGCCATTTTTAGCGACTTTAATCTAATATGCGTGAGGTACACTTGCTGGATCTAATCTCTGACTACATCAGTTTGATATACTCAGAGACTATCCCCAGCAAATGCACAGGAACTATGGAATCTACTGGTTAAGGACTAGTGGGCTATTAGGTTGGGATTGAGATGGACTGGGATTTGGGCTATGGAAAGAGACTACCGGACACCTGCCTTATCATAGTCTCCCAGACTGAAAAATTGGCAGGCGGTGACTAGCCAAGGACTAAATGGGCTCTCCAAAATAGCCGCGATAGCAAGAGAGCAACATCGGTGTCCTCGGCTGCAGGGTGTAGAGAGGTGTGCACCGCTTTCTACCCACTGTACAAGCGACAGTGTGCCAACTCGCGTCTTATGCATGTTTCACTTCCACCCTGCGAGCGTATAGCTCTAACGACTCCACCCTGGACGGCCGTTGAAGGCGAGCCAGGGGCGGGAGTCCGCAGGCCCCCTTGGGGCCCACCCCTGCTGCGGGGACGAGGGCCTGGATCGACTCCCGGGAGCACTCGGGTCCGTGGTGTCGCTACTCACCAACAGCTCGCCACAAGCTGCCCTGCGGGCTTATTATTATTATTATTTATTTTATTATTATTCAAGTTTGTAAATATCTTTACATTGGCTGTTACAGCTGATAAGTTTCTTGCGCCCGTTCTTCTTGTCAGTTAAAAAAGTCTGAAACGGGTGGAAGGAAAATATAGACGATTCAAAAGTACTTAATAATTAAGTTTATTTGAAGCAAGCTTATTTGACTTTGACTTTGCAATATACTTACATCGTATTTCGGTGGTAATACATGGGGTGCTGAAATGCTGATGTCTTATAGAAACCACAATTTGGTGTACTGAGTGACAGAAACACAAGATAAATCACTATATCATGCGATATTTTACTAAATTAAGCATTAACAATAATTGGGTTGTAAAGTATTTTCTATCTTTACGTAGGCAATCTTTGTATTAAATTTAATTTATATGTGGAAACTTGTAATTGGCTCTCAATAACTATTTAAATTACCTACTTTATTTTAACCTATCTGTAAGTTTTCCGAAGATTTGTAAAATAAAATAAAATAAAATATATTATTGTTTTGTTTTGTTTTATTGTTATTAGTTACAAGGGCGGTGTAACATTATATCGTGTTTCGGTAGTCTACCGGGGTACACCAAACTGTGGTTTCTAAAGATATCATTATTAGAAACACACACACAGCTTGGTGTACTAAGTGACACAAAGAATTATGCATTGTTTCATCGGTATACCTGTTATTACTTATATCAGATTTTACAGTAACCTTGTGTTAAAGAGAGCATGACTTATAAATTATGATAATGTAGTAAGTAAGTACCTACCTAGTTACGTAGAGCAACACTTAAGTATCTTTTACTAACTCGTCTTTAACTCTTTGTCTGTTGTTATTTAGGTCAAAGAATATATTTCTCATAAAAACATGAAGTTTACCTACATAAAATGAGAACAAATTTTACATTAAAAATATCTCTATTTTGCTTATTTACCATCGGAATATATAGGTTTCAAAACTTAGGATTCGAAAAAGATTATTGATATTATTAAGTATGAAGAATATGAAGCTTTAGAAAAAAAATAGAAACGGTTTACCTATGCGATGTGGATGTTTGCCACACGTGTAAAAAATAAAAGGGTTGAAAGGCCAAAGATAATCGGTCGTGGAAATTGTGGTTCATCAAGAACAAAAACCATTTAATTACTGTTTATTACAGAATTATTTCAGCCGTAACTTTCTGACAGACTGTCGGAATCAAGTCAAAACTAAACCCAGTTATTCTCAAAGTACTTATTAAAAAAAACTTCTCTACAACGACTTGTTTTGTGAAACTATTAGGTACCTATTACCTGACCTGCTATAAATGCATGCTAATAATGCATTCTATAAATGCATAATATCACTTAATTTTTTTAACATAGACTCTTAACAATGAATAAAATAATAATACTACCTCTTAGTGGCGAAGAGTCCATATAACACGATTCCCATCGGTTTCCCCCATAGGACAAATCTAAAAACCGTCCCATACCAAAATCCTGGATCCGCCACTGACGTGATGACGACGATGGGAATGTTCTGTCCCATCGTCGTCATTATCAGGAGATTGTGGTTTTGTGATTCCAAGAAAAACGATAAGCTCCTAAAGTACTTATACTTATTATAATGACGCTCGTATGGAAGACAATATTTTTGCGCTTATCCGCTATAATATAAGAGTTCTGGTTTTCGTGTCAGTGTTTCATTGTACAGTTTTTATAATCTAACTAGGTACTTCTACAAGTCATGAAAAATTATATCTAAGTAATAAGCATATCTAATCTAATAATTTCCTTCATAAAAAAGCTCTGCGATCGCAATGACAGGCTCCCGTCAAATGACTTGAAGATTATTTCGCGGCATCACTACGATTATGCGCTTGCGCACGTTTTTGTGCTTTTAAGACGACACTTGACGATTTAGACCACACCGGTATTTTCGATTACGATTCGTCGTACGGTTGCTAAATTGCAAATATTTAAATGCGTGTTGGAATGCGATAAGGCACGGTTTTCGGCAATTTTTATATGACCCTGATGAAATAATTCGGGATAAGTATATAGAGAAATATAAGCATGTTTACGCAACTTAACTATGTCCTCGTTATTTCTAGTTCTTCTTTTACGATGAGCTTACCGCGTTTCTAAAGCAATGGTAAATTGGTACCTACATCTATTTATAGAACTAAGGAAATTATGGAATTCTGCGTTAATTCCAGGATGATCGCAATTACCAACCAGTCTTTCGATTTAAGTAAGATTTCGCAGTAATAAGCCAATCATCCAATCCTTGCAATTTTGTTTTAAATCATCGTAAAGTTAGTTCGAGCTGCTATAGCTACTTATCAACTAGGTAGGTACCAAATATCTACAATCATTAATCTACTCATCATTTTGACAGAATTTTGACGACCATCTTTGTCGAGTGGATGGCCACCGGTTGCATGGTTGGTACCATCTGTAAGTTTCCGGATTCGATCCCCGGCTAGTGGCTGGGTCAATTAGAAAACGAACTTTTTTTTCATGTCTGGTTGATTTCTGATTAATAAAGTGGCTTTAGCTACTTGCTTTGGAATCAGAGCAATGTATCTATGGCGGCATTCGCTGTTAAGAAAATAAGGCTTTTAACTGATATTGAAACGGCAAGGTTAGTATACTTTAGTTATTTTCATAGTGTAATGTCTTATGGACTGCTATTGTGGGGCTCAGCAGCCAGTATTGAAAATATTTTTGTACTCCAAAAAAGAGCTGTTCGCGCCATATACAATCTACGGCGGAGAGATACCTTGAGAGAATTGTTCAAAGAAATAAATATTTTAACTTTGGCAGGCCAATATATTTATGAAAATTTAGTTTATGTAAGGAAATACTATGATTCATTTGATAAGAACAGCAACATTCACCAGTTTAATACAAGAAATAAAGATAAACTTGCCGTTCCAAGATTTAGGCTTGCAAAAACGAGAGGTTCATTTATGGGGAAAGGCATAGCCTTTATTAATAAAGTTCCACAACAAGTGATTGATCTTCCTTTGCATGAATTTAAAAAACCATGTTAAAAAAACGCTCATGGGTAAAGGTTATTACAAAGTTGACGATTATCTTAAAGATCAAAATGCGTGGAAATGATGTAGGTAACACATAACTTGCTAATATAAGTACTTTATTGAAGTAATATAATAAGTCTATGTTGTTGCCAATAATTCTGTCACCCTGTTGTAATTATGTTATGTTACCCTGGTAACGATATATTCAAGTTTGTAAATATCGTTACTTATAGCTGATAAGTTTCTTGCGCCCGTTCTTCTTGTCAGCTAAAAAAGTCTGGAACGGGTGGTAGGAAAATATAGACGATTCAAAAGTACTTAACAATTAAGTTTATTTGAATAAAGCTTATTTCACTTTCATTTCACTTTCACTTTCATATACTTGGTTATTTGTAAAACACAAACAACCTCGCAGGAGTAGATTATTAACATCATAAACAATGCGATCTGCGTTCTGGTGCGAGTCGTATTTTTTCTAGTATATTATTTAGTAAAAATCTTCGCGTCCGACTTACCTCAGTGTCTCAAGACGAAAGTCTATGAACAGTGTGTGCTGCCAGTGATGACTTACGGCAGTGAAACGTGGTCGCTAACTATGGGTCTCATAAGGAGGCTCAAGGTCACCCAGCGTGCAATGGAGAGAGCCATGCTCGGCGTTTCCCTGCGTGATCGAATCAGAAACGAAGAGATCCGCAGGAGAACTAAAGTAACCGACATCGCTCGAAGGATTGCTCAGCTGAAGTGGCAATGGGCGGGACACATAGCGAGAAGAACCGATGGCCGTTGGGGCGGAAAGGTTCTGGAATGGCGACCGCGCACCGGACGGCGCTCCGTGGGTAGGCCCCCGACAAGGTGGACCGACGATCTGGTGAAGGTCGCGGGAAGCCGCTGGATGCGGGCAGCGCAGGACCGATCGTCGTGGAGATCCTTAGGGGAGGCCTATACCCAGCAGTGGGTGTCGTGCGGCTGATATGATGATTTAGTATCATAAACAAGTTAAACAACGTTTGTTCTAAGACTTTCCTAATCCTTTAAATTGTCCAGTATTAGGAATATAAAAAATAGCATTCCATAACACTGTCTAATGAAATAATATTCTTTGATTCCAGGTCGAAGTCAAATTCGATGGTGAGCGGGGGAGACAAAGAGCCTGTGCCGGCGCCGTCGCCAGCCGACTCGGGCGTGTCCGAGTTAGAGCGAGACCACCATGACTACAGGTAACAATAACAAGTCAATGCATTTGTTTCAAAATATGTTATCCTACCAGGACATTCACGTTCAGGTATCATCGGTAGTTAAAAAGACGACCAGCTTGCTAGAACTGGAGCGCAGGGCCAACAGAGATACTCCTTAAAGATAATCTCTTGGACTTGTCGAAAAATTTCTGGCTAAAACATCCGGGATTGAGACACGCCAAATCCTTGGTGGAAGGCTTCTCGCAAAAACGGACGAATCTCACACATTTAAGTTGATCGAACATCAGCAGCGCAGTTGCGCTAATAGTTATTAGAGCATTGACTGGACACTCTAAACTAAACAGACACCAGCTATTTCACATGAAATTGAGTGACACTGACGATTGCAAATACTGAAATGAAGAGCAGGAAACACCCGAGAGTTTTATGTGATTGTGGACCCCTAATCCACAAGCGTAGTATATATCTGGGCGACATGTAATCGACCCAGAGGAAATAGAAACTCGGCCAGGAAGATACTAGACTTCCGACTTCTGGAACGCGGCAGGGCTTAAGTAGTTACTTTACTATTAGGCCCTCCGCTGCATCAAGCGGGATCCCGCCGCGGGTACACGGCGCGGTAATATAGATTGCTGGTTTTTGACGGACAGATGCTTGCGCAGTGCATCAGTAAGCTCTAATCTATGTCGCCCCGCGCGCGTGTCCCGCTTGACACAGCGGAGGGCCTTAGATGGCGAGTCACATTCACTATAGATAGATCTTTTAGGTCTTCTATTACAGCTGCAAAGCCCCATAAAGCTAGGGTAGCTTTACACTCAAATAATAATTTATAATATCCTATCTTTTGATTATTTTGTGCCAATCCTCACCTTATTGCGGATTCTCTCATCCAAGAATCTCCGAGAATGAGAGAATATCTGATAGTATCTGATGATAATATTTTATGTGACCAGATTTTGAGTACTTTGATGTCTTTGTGATTTGTGATACAAGGAAATGGTGAAAGGAGTTTGGAAAACGTTGAGGGAAATCACATCACAACATTACTGAGATTGTGTAACTCAGATACAATCTTGCTCGTAATAGGTCTATCTTGTCGATACAAAACGTGTGCGAACGTATCTACAAAGTCGTACACATATTTACATACAAAAACTACTGCCAAATAAAATAAGACTAATCTCGCTTTACTATCAATTCCAGCACATCAGACCGACTCCGAAGCCACGAGGTGCGGTTGCGAGCGCCCCGCGGCCTCATGATGCAGAATTACAACTCTCGCTCGCACGAACGGGACGCCGAACTGGCGCGAGTGAGACGGGACAGGGCCCTGCTGCGACAGCGATTGGAGGACACTGAGTGGAGCTTGTGCCAGCGGGCGGGGGAAATAGCGCTGCTAAAGACACAACTGAAGGACGCACAGGTTAGAGACACAATAAAGATCCCGCTTTGGGGTTTTGAAGGGCAATAGAAAAATATTTCAGGTTTTTTCCCGGGGTGGGCACCAGACTGTTCTGGGATAGGCATTAAAATTTTAGGCATTTCAATTTTGTGTTTAAAGTACCTACAATGTTACCTACCTGTGTCACAGAATAGCTTGCCTCTGTGCAAAGAAATATACTCCTAGCGACATCTAGTTTGTCCACCAACGCAACTACTTGGATTGCGGTGCAACTTCGTTTACTTTATCAGTCCTAGATGTCGCTAGTAGTATTAAACTGTCAAGTAGGTCATGGATATGGGAGTAGATATAGAAGGGATAATAGCTATTTACATCATAATTAGTATTACGTACTTTGAACAGTTGAAGGTCTAATAACCCTACGATTACGTAGCAACAAATCCAAAGCAATACAGCCAAAAGAAATAGTCATCAACTCATTATATCGAGAGTCTTAGAAATAAATCCCATCATATTAAAAAAACAACAATCTGTGTCAGTGACTTAAACTTTTTGTTTCCAGAACGAACAAACAGCCAAAGGCCACGAGTATCTCACACTGAAAGCCGACTGCCGCCAACTGAGAGAAGCACTAGACAAGAAAGAGAAAGAAATAATGAGACTACGAGCCGAATCAGAAGAAAAAGAAAAGAATGCGAATCGACTGCAAACGGAAGTCGACCGACTGACCAACGATCTAATGGAAAACGTCTCCAACTTGACTAAGACTAAAGAGACTAGTAAAAACGAGATTGAGCGACTTAAAACGGAACTGAAGGAGCTGAGACAGGAACTGTCTGATGTATCGCTGAGTGGGTACGAAGGAATCGAATGCGGGAGAACAATTAGGAGTATTTATGACGTCTGCAAAAGTAACGAGTATCATTGGAACTCAAATGACAGTGCCCTAGAAGACGCAGAGGTGCAACGACTCAACGGAGAACTACCTGACGCTTGCGGGGAACCTTGTCCCGCCAGCCAGATGGTAGAAAGACTCAAATGCGAGCTAGAAGCTAAAGAAGCCCAGTTCAACAACGAAAGGCGAAAGTGGTCTGAAGAGAAGGACAAAGTTCTAAGATACCAGAAGCAGTTACAGCTGAACTACGTGCAGATGTTCAAAAGGTCACGCACTTTAGAGGCGGAGGTCGACGGCCTCAGGCTCGAGCTCGAGCTGTGCAACAAAAACATGAAAAACTTAAATAAACATGGGAAGACAATAGAATTGTAACACTACCAAATTAAATAGACATAATATTTATAAAGGCTATTGAAAGATAAACGATTTTGTAAATATTTTAGGTTAATATGCCGTATGGTTCTTCTTGCCGATATGTCAGTCACCTTTTGAACCTATTACTAGAGTTTTCAGGAATAATACTCAACTGACAATGTAGCGACAGATAACGATTTAAATTATTGTATTATGCTTAGAGCCTAAATGCAGTACGGTTTACACTTTAAGTTCTTTTAAGTTATTGTAGATATATAGTAAAAAGATTTTGGATTTATGATTGTGTTTTAAACATGTTTTACGATCCTTTATCCTGACTACAGAAATTGTGAATTTAATTCTGAAAGAAGAGACTATAATTAATTATCGAGTTTCTGAAGGTATTCAAAATACCTAGTAGGTAGTGATTATTATCCATTTTAATTTAAACTTTAAAAGCCACAGTAGAACCTAGTCAGTTAATCTTTTTAAATGCTATTTTTGCCACAGAAAATATTTTCAATTTTTCCGGAAATAAAGTTTGGATGTTTGTTACTCAATCACGCAAAATCGGCGAAAGGGATTTGGATGAAATTTGGCACACCAGTTTCGCCTGGAGTAAAACATACGTTTCAACAAAGGTTCCCAAGGGATTTTCTTATTGTCCACGCGGATAATGTCCCGGGCGGAAATAAAACAATCAGTTTGTGCACCACGTGTTGTTACATACACACTTGCATTTACACATTACAGGAGCAGAACTACAAACAAGCATCAACTCAAAATAACCAAATTGTCCTTTGTCTATATGTACCTACGTCACATTAAGAAATAATGACGCTTCCAAATCTTCATCGTCTTGCAATAGCGGTCACAGTGACATAAAAGGTGATGACATCATGCCCTTGAGTTTGAACTTGTGAAATATACCTCAAACCATCTTCAAAGTTTAAGGTCGTTTTTTGCAACTTTAGAACTTCTGTTTCAATTTAGATATACCAAGATTCCTGGATCTAAATGAGAAACCATCCCGTTTTATATCCGTGTTGTTTCTTGTCGATTTTGCTGGTTCCACCTGTTAAAATAAAAATATTGAATACGATTTAAATCAGAACATGCGAATTCGCCTCAAGTTGAAATGTCCTGTGGTGTGGGGTAAAAATGTGTGCAATTTTTTTCCGGAATTTGTTTTCCAAATCTCATTGCACTAAACGAGAAACGAACAGGATGAAACTGAGTAACTAACGTCGCTAAATATGTTGTTTGGCATGTGCATACTTATCTATTCGTTACTAAGAGGAAGTATCATAACATGATTATGAATGATGTACTAAGACTACTTAAACAATTTAAATATTTCATACATCATTTGTTCATACTAAATTTGCTAAAACACGTAAATTTTGCTATCGTATCGACTTCTGAAGTTGAAATCAAACATTGTCATGAAAGGCATAACTTTGCTATACATTATATCACTTAAAATAAAGGTATATAAATCAATCAAAATCTTTTTCAAATGAACTCATACTAAATTAGCTAAAACACGTAAATTTTGCTATCGTATCGACTAATGAAGTTGAATTATCAAACATTGTCATGAAAGGCATAACGTTGCTATACATTATATCACTTAAAATAAAGGTACCTAAATCAATCAAAATCTTTTTCAAATGAACTTAAACTAACCGTTATTATAGTAACGATATTTTTGACAACAAATTGGGAGCATTAGCCAGTGACTTGACTATAATGTGTTCGAGAGTATACCTGTGTGACGTCAATAGTGGACCGTTTCCGTATTTTGTACCACCAATATTCGACGCCAAGCGTGATGCAGGCCAAACCGATACCCATGAAGATGACAATGAACACACCGCCAATGTTTTGGATCGAGATCCCGTCCGACTGGAAGGTTAAAGAACAGAGACCTTACAATAAATACGAGAACTTCTGAATCTGGTGTGAGTGGGATGTTGCTTTACGCTGAGTACAGAGCAGTTTCTCATTTCAACAAGAAAAAATTAATACCTGGTCATCTTGTTTCTCACATTTCTTTGTTTTTGGATTATTTGTCCACCAATTCTCCTTTAATTTTTCTAGTTTTCGTTTATTAAGCAGTTGAAGAATCCTGAAAAAATTAAGTTTTTATACCTACGATGAGGTAAGTAGAGTTACTAATTTTACTACCAAATAAAATTGAATAACAAATGACAATCACAGTAAAATAGAAAAAAAAACTCCCAACTGTCAACATTAACTTAATCAAGAAGTCTTGTTTACAATCAGTAGAATAACATAACTGCTTGACCTTTCCAACTTAAACTGCCCGCAGTAAGACCGCTCTAATATTCATGTAGATAGTGATGAAAGTGGTGAAACAAATGTTGTTAAGACAATTTATTCGTTGTGCGACTCCAATGTCGAGACGGTCACCTTTATAATGCCAATTTACATAAAACATTCACTATGTAGCTGACTAGACGCTACGTAGATGGACATTTTTGAAGTAACTATTATTAAGTATTCTGTGATAATATTTTAAGACTGCTTGGAGAGATTGTTCTATTGAAAAGGTAAAGAGTTAAATAATATTAATGAAGTTAATAGAAATCCTCTTCTAGTATTTACTTAGATAATATGATTGACGAATAAACAAACGATCAGTGTGAAAAAAAATTTTGAATAGTTTTTCCTGATAATTATTGGCTTCTTCACAAAAGTTATGATGGAATGAGCCCTTCATAAGTTACGTTAGATAAATATTAACGTAAGTACTACCTATCTGATAATATTTAAATAGGTAATGCTGTCTTGCAAATAATACCAGAAAGACCAATTGAGCAAAATACAAAATTTATTTAATCTTGTTAAGTTCATAATGATGAGAGTTTTTTGTTTTTTATGTCGTCACATGTTAAATGATATCATAATATTAATTTTATAAAAATATTACTAACACAAATCAAATATCATTGAACCGAGGACAGTGACGACATACCTACCTATACAAGTAACTCGTATTTCTAAGAACATTCTAATAAGATTTAACTCGAAAGACCTAATCAGAATTGTAAGCAAAAGTACCCAGCATTTGATTAGCAATATTAAATTGGACATTGTAGGTATGCGTGATAGGCTACATTCTACATTCGCTACGCAGTCTGCGTGAACTAGGTATAGCCATAGTATTTATCACATCACGTTACAGTTTACACTGACTGATATTTTTTTATATAAGTAGGTACCTACTGGCTTTCTAAACGTCCATGACTCTAGGAAACGACAACTAAGTATTTCTGAGATTTTTTTAGCAGTCTCAAGTTAAAATCATTATGTAAAAGAATATTTATCAATTCTCTTTTAAAGTTACTATTCTTTTAAAATTACTATTCTCTAAATATTTTTTGTCGTTTTAGATAAAAAAAAACAAACTTGACAAAAGGAGCTATGACATAATTTTATCACGTCCTAAGTGTTATTTACACTTAGCCAAAGAAGGCGTTGTACTGCCTTCTTCGACTAAATACTTGTACCTACTAGGTACCTATTATGTATTCTGTGGCTAAGTGTAATTGCGTGCGATATCGGCGAGGCACAAGGAACCCACAACGAAAAAAATCTCCGACATTTGTTAGTTTAATTCAAGCAGACAATTTCGATTCGAAGAACCTCAAGTTACGCTACAGGATTTTCAGTGTTAAAGTTTCAGTGCCTTAATGTTTTTCATAGGTTTGGTTCTTTGATGAGTTTGGTTATAAAGTACCTATATTGATCCCATCAATTATATATATACCCAACCTGACTCTTTTGGACAAGTCTGGTATACTTAACAGTAATATAATATAAGTCTATGGGTATAAACTAATGAATTTAAAATTTTTAATGATGATAATGAATTTAAATTTTTTAATTTTTTAATGAATTAAAAGAGACAAATTGTGATGGTAAAGACAAAAACACTTACGCATTGTTGAATTGGTCTTTTAGCGGAGAGCCTTGCTGCACAGCAATGGCATACGGCTTCCTCGAGAACTCATCGCCCACCATCTGAAGGTCGCAGCTGGTCAAGACATGGTACCTAACATCAGTGGCGTCTCCCAACCAAGCGAATCCTTCACTGGAGCTCTTTGATGCTCTTACTCTTTGGAGTGCCTCATCGATAGAGTTGGGGAGACCAGCTTCTTTCATGGCTTGCCACATCTTGCTGTACTTATCGCTAACTGGATAGTCCCAAACTGCCAGCTTGGCCCGTTCTACGTCGCTTAGACTGTCGTTCAGGCTCATTTCTTTCCAAATCCTAAAAATATTATCATATTTAATGTAGGTTGGTTTTATTTAAAGAAGTTTACCGCAGTAAAACACGGCAACAATCATTAAGAACTTTATCAGTGAACTCAATAAACATAGTGCGGGTTAGGATAGGCAGTCAGTTGATAACGTGCAAGGGAAACCACCGATATATTTTTTCTACTCTTCAATCACAATAATTACAACGTTGCAAAGTGACCGGAAACTGATGTATAGTCTACTGTATAAAGAGAAGTTATATTGCAACAGCAATAGTAAACGCAAGGAATTTGCATACGATTCAGTTTGTGTTCATTCGTATGTATCAAGTTCCGCACAACATGAATTCTTTGAAATAAAATGGAGGAATTTGTAGGAAAATGCGATAAATATAAAGTCGTTATGTGTGAATAGAAGAAAGTTGTTTCAGCTACATACAATAAATAAAGCAAATTTTTTATTTTTAATAGGTACCCTCGTTGATGTGACAGTTTTTTTGAGTTAGCATTTTCGTCAATAACACTATTATTGATTCCTATCAAGATAACGATTGTCAGTCAATGGGGGACACAGACCACACAACAATACTACACATCGGGGATTACTAAACCACCACATAGATTCTGAGAAGTAATTGTTTTTTTAATATTATGGAACACGACGTGCAAATTTTTATAACTTGCAAAAAGTTTTTCTCCAAATTTTGCAAATAATAATCCAAACCGGTTTCCGCCGGCTGTGGTTTTCAGAAAACAATAAAGTGAAAGTAGGGCCTTTCTGTACACCTGTTTATCTTCCATTTGTTAAGAAATTCAAATTCATCCAGAGACAAATACCACTAAAGTCGAGTGACAATTTAAGTATTTTTTTTAATAATTGCAAGGATGGAACATAATTTAGACTGTAGGTAGGTACCTACAGTGTTACAAAAATCAGCATAGATTTTACCGTCTATATCTAAATTAAATATGATTGTTGAAAATAACCAAAAACTTTTTTTAAATATTTTTATTCACTGAAATTAAAGTAAAAAAAATAAGTACCTACTTAGTAGGTAAGTATTATGATTCCCCTTTTTTGTTTATTGTGAAACTAAACGTGATACTTACATAAAAACATAAAAAGGCAAGAAAGTTTTTCAACATAATGTTGTAAATATAATGATAGACATTATATTTTTTTATCCGTCTCACAAGCAATCAAATTAATTTGCGAGTCCCTGAATTAATTAAAAGCAGTAGGTAATGTCACTGCGTTAATTAATTTTTCCGAGTGCAATGCATACCTACACCGACGACACGTTTAGTTTTATCTATACGACACATTGATACGACATTCAAATGCACACTTCTTAGTCCACGTTTTTTACGAAATAAATACAGATAAAGGATCGCTATCTTTTCTCTCTTGAAACTAAGTAAGGCCGGTATTATAGAATGAGACTCAAGCACTGCTTGAACTCTAATCTAATTACTGAATCTAGTCTCGAGCACCCTGTTGATTCCAAAACAAATCTCGAGTCGAGACTCAGCTGATCTCTACTTAAATAGAGATTTGCGTCTATCTATGGATATAGTCTGTTTCCTATTACGAAATTTGTTTTTAGCAGAATGAGTTTCATTTTACGCATAATTAGGCAAAGTAAATGTTGCGTCGCAATGTGCTTTATATATTTTTATGAGTGGCATTGACCAATTACACGTTAATTTTAATAAATAAGGTATTTGTGCTTAGAATTATTGAAATATTGCGAAGATTTTAATAGGATGTTTTGTCACTGCAGTAAGTTTTTCGTAAAACGGAATATGATGAACTCGACCTCATCAATTCAGCAAACTAAACTCAACTCAGATCATGCTAATTTTCAAACGATACTCGAGTAATGCTCGACTAATTTTGGAACTAAAATCTCTGCTCAGAAAGAATTTGATCTCTGTTTACGTAAATATGGTCGAGACCACGCTTGAGCATTGATTTGGACTCATATTTACATTTTGTTAAGGTCTAATTTAAGGGAGCTGATGGTTGGGAGGGCCCCCTACCCCCTATCAAAGCATTTTGATTTTTCAAAATGAATTTTGAAATTTTACCTAACTTAACCTCAAAATGTATGAGAAAGCTAAAAAAAAAACATTTAAGGGGCGAACGAGAGAAAAAGAGTGGATTAGAGCAGGGGGACTCCCCTCTACTCTATTCTTTTCCCCTCGCTCGCCCCCCTTAAATGTTTTTTTTTCATACATTTTGAGGTTACGATTTGTAAAATTTCAAAATTCAATTAAACAAAAAACTATGCATTTCCGCACAAAATGCTTAGGTGGGGAGAGGTCCCCTCTCTCCCTCCCACCCCTAGCCCTAAATTTAACCTTAACTAATAGAAATAAAACCCTGGCAACACTAGCGAAAACGTAAACCTAACCTACGCAGTCAAGCATCGTTCTAAAATATGCTTAATCTGAGTCGCGTACTCAACCATCGTTTTAAAATTAGCATGATCTGAGTTTGAGTTTAGTTTGTTGAATCTCTGCTCAAGCACAGTTCTAGAATTAATACTCGACTCAAAACTAGTTTTAAGTAGAGATCAAGGCTCGAGTCTCGTTCTGTAATACGGGCCTTAGTGTCAATGACCGATAACAATGAGAAAGAGATAGGTATTATGTACCTACACCTACTTAACTTAACAAGAATGTTGGTCGACTTTTTATACAAATAAGTATTTTCGCATTTTGTCAAATTTTAATGCGAATTCGTATTTTCCTGGTATTTTTAACCTACTTCAAAAAAGGATGAGATTCTCAGTGCGTCGGGATCTTTTTTAATTGTTATTTATTATAATATGTATTATCAAGTAAACCTTGCTTACCTTGTAGTGTTTACAAGGTTCTTTACAGTTCCCTACAATGTCGATTTATTACAAATTCACTGAATTTACCGTTATGCTGTGCTGGTATGCAAGCGGATATGCAAAATTGCGTAACATGACGAAAGTTTTAAAGTTTTAATCTAAATTAAGTACCTATTTACCTACTTACTAATACTTCTACAAAAATGTGAAAAAACAATAGAAATCATCCTACCTATTTCACAAGTGAAAACTCTTATCAACCACTTTAAAAATTGTTAGTCGTGATTCGTGATGTGATGAGATTAAAACATAGGTAGGTACATAAAAAAAAACCGTCGACTTGAGAACCTCCTCCTTTTTTTGAAGTCGGTTAAAAATAAGTAAGTAAGTAATAAGAAACTGCTTAAATACCAGGGGGTGCCCATACTTTTTCTTAAGGAGATCAACCAAGCAAAAATTTATGACAAAGAGATAGACATTTTGATCGTTTAAACAACCAAATATTTAAGTATCAAGAAAAAAATGCATGAGTAAAACTACATTGGGTGATTTGGGTGGCAAAGTGTCAAATTTGTTATCCTTGGCGATCGACCTTAACCTCTCGCGATCAACCGGTCGATCGCGATGGACCGTATGGGCACATTGGGCACCTCTGAATTACTGTTCATTATTAGTGCATTCTGCATGCATTCTGCCGTGTATGTGCCGGCCTAGAATAGCACTACCCCCTATCATCCCGTGGGTGTCGTAAAAGGCGACTAAGGGACCATAGCCTTCAAGAGAAGGGCAGCAGCGTCTCCAATAAACCTTGGCTCACTGCGATCGCCAACCCGCCTGCCAAGCGTGGCGATTATGGCAAACCCCCCTCATGCACAATGGATCGAAAAATCGGCCCCCAGTCCCCGGCAGCCCCGCTATTCTTAGCTACGGTAGCGGCTACGGTAACGGCGGGGCAGGGGGTGCTAAGAATCCCCGGGTGCGGCTCGGCTGCCAACAACGACGACAACTGCACCTGGCAACATATAACACGCGCACACTGAGGACCGACGCGAAGTTAACCGAGTTGGAAGAAGTTATCAGCAAGTTACACTGGGACATTATCGGATTATCTGAAGTCCGAAGAGAGGGAGAGGACTCGATAATCCTCAACTAAGAACGAGGGCGACCAACAGTCCCTAGGTGGTGTCGGGTTCATCGTCCACAAGTCCCTTGTCAACAACGTGATTACCATCGGAAGTGTGTCGACCAGGGTGGCGTACCTTATACTCAGAATATCCAAACGGTATTCATTGAATGTTATACAGGTTTACGCACCGACCTCGAAGCACCAAGATGACGAAGTGGAGGCTATGTATGAGGAGATCTCTAAAGCCATGCATAGCTACAAAACCCACTACACTGTTGTGATGGGGGACTTCAATGCAAAGTTGGGGAAACGATGCGGTGATGAGCTGAGAGTGGGGCAATTTGGAGTTGGGCAAAGGAATGCCAGAGGCCAGATGCTTGCCGACTTTATGGAGAAGGAGAACCTCTTTATGATGAACTCCTTCTTCAGGAAGCCGGAAAGCCGGAAGTGGACCTGGATGAGCCCAGACGGTACAGTCAGAAATGAGATAGATTTTATCATGTCGACGAAAAAGCAAATATTCAATGATGTCACTGTGATCAACGCCGTCAAGACGGGGAGCGATCACCGATTGGTACGTGGCACATTGAATATCAACTCAAAGCTGGAAAGATCTCGACTGATAAAATCTACGCTCCGACCATTACCGGCCCGGTTATTTCTCCGAAACTGTTCACAGCTGCGTTGGAGGACATCTTTAAGCTCTTGGACTGGAAAGGACTCGGCATCAACATTAATGGCCAGTACCTAACACACCTTCGTTTTGCCGATGATATAGTCCTTATGGCTGAGACCATGGAAGACCTGAACACAATGCTCGAAGATCTCCGTAGTGCTTCCCAAAGAGTGGGTCTCAGAATGAACATGGATAAGACGAAAATTATGTCAAATGCCCATGTTGTACCCTCTCCAGTTCATGTTGGGAACACTACACTTGAAGTTATTGACCATTACGTATACCTAGGACAGGCAATCCAGTTAGGTAAGTCCAACTTCGAGAAAGAGATCTCTCGTCGAATCCAACTCGGGTGGGCAGCATTCAGGAAGCTTCGAAAAATCTTCGCGTCCGACTTACCTCAGTGTCTCAAGACGAAAGTCTATGAACAGTGTGTGTTGCCAGTGATGACTTACGGCAGTGAAACGTGGTCGCTAACTATGGGTCTCATAAGGAGGCTCAAGGTCACCCAGCGTGCAATGGAGAGAGCCATGCTCGGCGTTTCCCTGCGTGATCGAATCAGAAACGAAGAGATCCGCAAGAGAACTAAAGTAACCGACATCGCTCGAAGGATTGCTCAGCTGAAGTGGCAATGGGCGGGACACATAGCGAGAAGAACCGATGGCCGTTGGGGCGGAAAGGTTCTGGAATGGCGACCACGCACCGGACGGCGCTCCGTGGGTAGGCCCCCGACAAGGTGGACCGACGATCTGGTGAAGGTCGCGGGAAGCCGCTGGATGCGGGCAGCGCAGGACCGATCGTCGTGGAGATCCTTAGGGGAGGCCTATACCCAGCAGTGGGTGTCGTGCGGCTGATATGATGATGATGATGATTAGTGCATTTATCTTAAGAAGCACAATTTTAATAAATTAATCAAGTCAATTAAAATAGGTCTTGCTTATAAAGGAGGACACAGCAGTTTAGTCCAATGATTATATTATGGTGTGTTCACTGTTCGTTTAGCCTCAGTATTTACATTGACTCAAGATGGATATCACCAGTAACATAAGTATCGAAAACTGGCTTCGTGAAGGGCCAGCTTCACAGGTTCCGGAAAAGTTTTAATTGAATAAATTTCCTGACAGATACATATATTAATTTGAACCAGAAGATAAGTGCTATCCGAAACTTGTAGAACAGGCAATAATGTATCAATACTTACTTACTCGTATAACCTGATTTCGATGTGCGCCATCTTTTCAAAGGAGCACATGATTCTATTTCAGTCAGGATACGGTCAGGAAGACGACCAAAATTGTACAATATCACTAAGTATCCTGATAAAAACCCGTGCAAAGTCTAACTGCCAATACTTACTCGTAAAACCTGACTTCGATGTGCGCCATCCTCCCGCGGACCCGTTGAGGGGCGCGTACTAGCCGACTGTATTATGCACACGATTCTATGTGGTTTCCAGGCAGGATACGGTCGGGAAGACGATTAAAATTGTACAGTGTCATTCAATAAGTATCCTGATAAAATAACCTTGAAAAATCTAAACTGCCAATACTTTACTCGTAAAACCTTACTTCGATGTGCGCCATACTCTCAAAGTAGGTCATAGCCGCGGACCCGTTGAGGGGCGCGTACTGACTGACTGTATGTATTATGCACATGATTCTATTCCAGTCAGGATACGGTTAGGAAGACGACCAAAATTTTACAATATCATTAAGTATCCTGATAAAAACCATTGAAAAGACTAAACTGCCAATACTTACTCGTAAAACCTGACTTCGATGTGCGCCATCCTCTCAAAGTAGGTCATAGCCGCGGACCGTTGAGTGGCGCGTACTGACCGACTGTATTTTATGCACACGATTCTATGTGGTTTCCAGTTAGGATACGGTCAGAAAAACGACCAAAATAATTGTACTATATCAATAAGTATGCTGATAAAAAAAATTGGCACACAAATAGTAGAAAGCCTAAATTAAAACATAGGATACTTTTTATCCCGATATTCCACGTTTCACCCGCGTGGTTCACGGAAACGGGAACCACGCGGGTGAAACCGCGGGCGGCCGCTAGTATCACTATAAGGCCCTCCGCTGCGTCAAGCGGGATCCCGCCGCGGGTACACGGCGCGGAAATATAGATTGCTGGTTTTTGACGGACAGATGCTTGCGCAGTGCATGAGTAAGCTCTAATGCATGTCGCCCCGTGCGCGTGTCCCGCTTGACACAGCGGAGGGCCTAAGTATCCTGATAAAAACACTTGAAAAGTATAAACTGCCAATACTTACTCGTAAAACCTGACTTCTATGTGCGCCATCCTCTCAAAGTAAGTCATAGCCGCGGACCCGTTGAGTGGCGCGTACTGTATCTTGTATTGTTTGGACAAGTCGTCCAATGACTCTATGGGGGTGTCCAATCGGGAAACCGTGAGGAAAGCGGCCAAGTTAGCCGTGTATGAGGCTATGATGATGAAACTACAAAAAGGAATATAATATTTTCACTTAGTAGTCGTAAAGTTCGTCTTTACATTGGGTATAGGCTTCATAAAATCGCTTTTCATGCTCTAGTGCATAAAGTAAAATCTTTGTCCTAAGTCTCGACAAAGGTCATCGGGTAAACTAAACAGCCACACACGCAATTAAACTTCGTTAAATAAACTTATTGTTCATTCTATTTCTTCAGTTTTTTTTAATAATCTATGTTACCTATAATACTTTTTTTTGCAATATCAATCGAAATGAAGAGCAGAGTGTAATAACTCGTACATTAAACCCATTTTATGCACTTGTTGTACAATCTACTATTTGTGCCAGATAGATAGTCATGCATAGTAGTTTCTCGAGATTTCTTCTCTATGTTTGTTTTTATGTTTGAATATGTTTTTTTAAATGTTGGGGTTTTAAAAGAGATAGTGAAGCCCAACGTAGGTATGTCATTGATGGTTGGTTCCTTTACAAAAGCTTACCCAAACAGCCACCAAGTAGCAGCCAGCAATCTACCAGAGAGGTTCTTTGGCGCTTCTCCACCTCCCTGAGGAGTGAGTGACGTCATACAAAACCATAGACATTCCTTAAGAGTAAACTCTCTCTTCTCTTCATCGTCTTTATACTTATCCCGGTTATTTTGATAGCTGTAAGGACTCCATTTGTCGAACACCCACATCAAGAAACTGGAAAGGTTTGGACCACGTTAGATATTTCATCAAATTTACATTTGGCTGTAATTAAAAAGAGTTAATGAGGAGTCTGTTTCATATAACGGTTAGCTGTCTGGTAATTTAAATTTTTGGAGTGAATCTTACGTTAGCCAAGTGCCAAATCTTAAAATATTGTACTTATTACCTAGTAGGAGATAATTCATTAGCGTTACTTTAAGCCCGACTAAAGTTTTTAAAATATTTTTCAACACACTTCCTCGTAAAGTGAGCCCTAATACATCGCTTTTAGGGCCATAAACCGAGCTATAACAAACGCGTGCAATAATATATAAAACACTAGTACGTAATAGAATTAACCCTACCAAGTTAAATTATTACCTACCTTACTACAAGTTCTATGCGAGTAAACAGAGCATTCCCAATTTAGCCGGGTAATACAGTTATTTTTTTAGTAACAACAAAGAGGTTTTATGCTGCTGAAAATTCATATACATTTTTGGAATAAATAAATTTTAATGTGTAAGTCCTTAATTACATAAGTCAAACAAATATTTATTATTATCAAATTATTCATAATTCACAATATTTTGTTATAAAATATTAAAATATTTGCATTTTATCACTTAAAAATATAACTTTGAAGTAGGTTGTATGCTCACTCACCCCTTTGTTCGCAAAATATTCTTGCGTTGGGCGTGTGAAAAAAACAAAAAAAAAACCTGCGCGCCTTTTCCCTTAATAATCATATTATTTTGTTTTTGTCGTATTTGTTGCGGTAAATTACTTTGTTTTTTCCTCGCAAATGTGTTGCAAAACGTCGTATGAAACTCGTGAGCTCTTGCTTATTGCAACCTAAGCTAACTTGTCTCATAATGTACTATTATAATTTGGATAGGATGTCATAAATAAAAAAAGACTCCAAAGACGCGTATTCACGAGAACTGCAAGCTGCAAAAATAATTATTCGAGAAAATAAAAAACGAAAAAAAATATGGCCGAAATAGTAGAAAAAAAGGAATTTTTTTCCGATTTTTTGATTTTGACGCTCGATATTTTGGAAACGAAAAAATAATGATATCAAAATTTTGAGAAAACTCCTCTGAACAATTGAGTCAGCTACAATTTGAGCCTAAAACAAAGACGATCGGGTTAAGGGTTTGCCCTGTAGCTTAACCTTTGAAACATTGAAAATGTTTTTTGATCGCTTCAGTATAGCCCCCATTTTCGCTCAAAGTGCGACATCGCCTTGGTTTCGTAAGTTTTAAGGCTACATGAATGGTTGAAGCCTCAAAAGACGCGTATTAAAAGACGCGTACGCGTAAAGACTACAAAATGTAGCGTTAGTACTACTACTACGTTAGTACTATTATATATTCTGTGGTGTTGGCGTAATTTTAAGAAGCGCGCTCCTTAGATGCGCGTCGCGTCGCTGAGTTGCTATGGAGGTTTGACGTAGTCAAATAAATCTTAGATATTTTTTTTATATTTTAGGTTATAGTAGTACTTTAATTTACCTTTCAATAAAATAGTAATGTTTATAATGAAATATTTTTATATGAATTTCATACCAATATAGATCCAAAATTGTTCATGGCTTTCAAAGTAGGTATTGTAAACAAGTACTAATTCAAACAAAGGAATATATTTTTAATAAAAATGGATGAATTCGTTTTCAATGTACCGAAGGTCGTGAAAGGCACGAGAGATCTGTGAATTTTTTTGTGAACATCCAAAATTATCGCACGTTTTTTTGATGAGGCAGGCACTTCTAACATCTCTTGAAGAGGTAAATAAGTTTGTGTTAAATTAATTAATAAAAAAATTCAAAAAATCAATTTGGATCAACTTTATTTAACTTCTACGCTATATCATATTGATATTTCTGGCAGAACGTTTCCTTTGGTGTCTCAACATGTCACACATAAATAAAAGCACGTCAACAAAGTACCTACAAGTACCTAGTTGGATGAAATAATAAAGAATTTAATAACCAGTAAAATTCCATCCTTATGTTAAATTTAGCCGTGTTTAATTTACACTGGTTTAAACATAGAAATGACTCAGAATGTTGTACGGTTTCTGCCAGAATTAAATTTTATAATAAATGCTTAGACAGGTAGGTAGGTAGGTCTTTGTTTATATTTCTTATTATTTTATGTCCTGTCCTGTCCCTTCTCACTATTAAAGTCCTAACACTCCTAACCTAACCAAATCATAGGTATGGTTTGTTTATATTTTTTTATTTTTGTGATAAACATTATTTTGGGTTTTTTCAAGATTGTTAAATAGGTAGGTACCTACCTAGGTACCTAAGCGTAAAAAATATGTTTCAGACCAGTTTCATTCTCTTATTATTATTAACAAATCAAAACATATTGTTATTCCCGATTTCCTCATTCATGCATGACTCGTTGTCGTTTCTATTCACAAATTTTCAGCAATCATGAACTTTTGAAATTAATTACTTCGGAGAAGCCTCATCTCCGTGGGAAAAATAAATCTGCCAAAATACAAGTATCCTGCTGATGATAGGTAGGTACCTAGTCTGTTAAGATTAAAAATCCGTATCGTGAAAAAAGAAAAGTTTTCAGATTACAATCCCGCATGTTTATTTAGTAAATGGTGATGTGCTCCATTATTCGACCTCGTTTCACGAAATCAGATAAGAAATAATGGAGGTGTGTATCCGTGTATCGATCGACTTAGCATCAAATGTCATGGTGTGTCATACAGTACAACGATTACTGATCTATTTAAAAAAAAACAACTAGGTATCTACCTACGTAGGTATCTAAAATTTTACAAAACTGAAGTACCTACAGCTACATACGAAGCAGTAAGTAGAGGCAAAGTAAGTAATATTTTTTATGTTAAAATACACCAACCATACACATTGTCTTATTCGGTGTAGCTCAAGAGGAGTCAATGCCCTCATCGTTATGTAATTCAAGTGGGCTGGTTGCAACACTGAAAATACCCAATTAGAATTAAAAATAAAATGTTTGGAAGGTTTTTACCGAGGTAATTCAGTTTACCAGCCTACCTACCATGTAACCATGTGCTGCATGCTTAACAAAGCAATAAGTCCCGTTATTTTGACCACAACGTTAACTTTTAACTTTCAAGCAGAGATTTACAGATTTGATAAAGAGTTAAGTAACATACCTAACAAAGTCTTGTTTAGACCTTGTTTGAACTAAGGGCTAATCTGTGATTATGGGTTCATTTCCAAAGTATTGGATTGGATACTTATGAATTCGTGTTTTTGTAACGAAAATATTTTAAACTTTAAATTCACCTGTTCATCCAAAATTATCATTGTTAGCGTCATTCGGCTTGTGTCGTTAACCCGGCGTCATTGAGGCAGGGTCAATATGACCCTGCATGTTTTGCATACGGAAAACTGCTTAGAAATAATTGCCACCCACAACTGTCTGTCTCAGTAGCTGCAGCTAAAGATCACCCCTCCCCTTCGCGTATCTCACTTCATTCGTCCATCACCAGCGCAACGAGCAACACGTGTGTGAACCTGCGACAGGGTAATTATGACCCAGCTCAACGGCGACGTTGCTGTTTTGTGCCATATACTTTTTATATATATTTTATATGAAGATCATGTTAGTGTTCGTCGTTCGTTCTTATCTTCCAATGATAGAGAGGTAAGGTAGTATAGATTTTATTTAAGTAAGTATTTGTTAGAAACGATATTGTTTTTTGTTGATATAAGAAAATTAAGAAAAGAGTTACAGTTTTGTTGTATAATTAATAGTCTATAAGAAAAACGAAAAATAAAGATTATTTCACTCATTACCAATGTGTTTTATTGCTGCTACTGATTATAAATACAGTATTTATAATTAATATAAAATTTGAAAAATTTAAAATTATTTTATACTAGGCAAAATTTTAACAATTGTAACCAGGGTCATGATGACCCACCTCAACGTTAGTGTAACTTTTTTCCGCCACAATGACGCCGGGTTAACCTTTAAGCCGTCGTACAATGTAAATTCAAAATTGTATACAATTTTAAAAACAAAAAAAAATGGTAGTAGGTAGAAGGTAGGTACCTACTTATGCTTCCATATTTTACTTCACCTGATGATTTTTGTGAAAGAAAAAATTTGGAAGTTAGGTAATTTATAATTAGGAGACATCATTTATAATTTTTTTTTTTTTTAATTTGAGATTTTTGCATTCACAATGCTATGTGACTCGGTAGCTCAGCGGTCAGAGCATTGGACCGGATATCCAAAGGTCGCGGGTTCGATTCCCGTCTGAGTATTGATTTGGTGCGAGTCGTATTTTTTCTAGTATATTATTTAGTATTATAATTTATTAATAAATAGTTATTAGGCTTGAAAAAAATAATATAGTGGTTAGCTACATCTATACTGATAAAATTGCTAGTGAGAAAAGTGAAACAATTTAACCGTATAATTTAATTTTTCCAAATGAGTAAGTACCTAATAACTATTGACACGTTTATAACTACCATAAAGCACTTCTGAATGGCGATTAAGTTATTATTGTGCAACGATTGAAATGAATCGCAGTCGAATGCAGGCTTGGCGCCACGTTCGAATGAGAATAAACTGGATTTTCACTCATGATCATAACAGCCGTGTCGTCGTATTTATTATCGCGTACCTATCACTATGCTGACCTCACTCGCTTACCTTGTAAAGAAGTATGCAGCTAATATGGACAGCCAAACGTCATTTTCCAATACGGTCAAGAACTTGAATAAAGACGTCGGTGTCCGTGGGAGTTTCATCATAATCGTTATCCCTACCAAGTCGTAGTATGGTACTGTAAAGTCCACCACATTTTCTCTCTCAGCCATCACCGAGAGAGATGTCAATCCTATATCGGCTCTTTTCTCAATCAGTTCCTTGATAATTCCGTTCCAGTTACCATTCTCGTCCATTGTACCGAAATTGTTATCTGGAGCCAGAACTATTTCGTAATCGAACTTTACTATTTGGCGTATTTCTTCGATTAAATCTATACAGTATCCCTTGAACCCTTTGGGAGCATCATCGTCCCTTATGACGAACGGCTCTTGCTAAAAAAAATAATCCTTCAAAAGGAACCCAAAAATAAGGTCTTAATAAAATTAACTGAAATAATTTAAATTTATTCTGATTATTTTTCAATAGGTAGGTACCTACTGTCAGTTAGCCGTATAATATCACAACAGCGGCCTTGTTTATACAGTTGTTACTTATTATGTAAACTGACAAAATTTTATCAAGTTGCAAACAGAAATTTAAACAATGCGCAGAGTTCATTTACCCACCTCCACTGTTACTACTCTGTAGATTAATTGCGCTGAATAATCGCTCATGTTGTCAGGGTCAGTCAAGGACAGAGGGTTTGAAAGGCCCGCCTTCCAGGAACCCAGTGAACGACTGCCTATTGAAGCCCCGTCTTTTACCGTTACCGCCGTCATATCTGTATTGAATTCCATATAACTTCTACCATTTATTGGATCGTCTTCTGGTATGTAAAAAGGTGCGTAAGCAGGAATTTCTTTCACCTAAAATTTATACTATATTTTATATTTTCTAGTCGTCAGTATTTTCTTGCCTGTCAATATTAAACATGTCAACGTACCTCTTGAAAAGCTGTCTTTAGATCCAAGGTTCTGTTAGGCGTATTCTTACCGTCATAATCGTCACATGTGATGTATTTCATGTCGTTTGGCCACTTGCCAGAATCCAGTAGTGATCTGGAAATTCAGGAACGTGAGTTCTCATGGAATATACCTAGCAGGCTAAAATTAGATGCACCAATAACACACGTGGTGTTGGTACTAAAGTCTAACATTAGCACGTAAGCTGAAATTAAAGGTCAATTACTTTACAGCTAAAAATGTGCGTAGTGACAGGTCGAAGTAAAATGCGGAGGTGATTTCTGGCTCCCCGTTCATGCTGTAGGTCGTTTTAATCTTCCCAAGGCGATCCCTGCTCTTCGCGTCGGGAGTTGGCCGCATATAAACTATAGTTGCATCTTTGCACCCACAACTTATATCGCCCTTGTCTAAAGACAAGGCGAACCAAGCTGTTTTTCTTCCAAAATATTGGTTTTCGTCCGCTGCGTCGAGAACGTTCTTTATCGTCCTGAGACTGCCAACGACGAAGAAATTCACTATATCCAATTCACGCAAACTTCGCAGTTGAGTTTTGATTTCGTCTTTGTTGAAACTTTTCACAGGAGTTATGACGTGACGCGTCGGAATGTTTTGCAGGAGGGATTTGTACTTGTGGTCCATTACTGTGGGATAGCATAATGATTACGGAATAAATAACTCGTAATTTTAAAAGAGTTCAACTTAATTACAGGTACCTTACCTAGTCATACTTACCGAATAATTCGTCGAAAATAATAGCAGCGTTGGTAATTTCTTGTTTGGTGACAATTGCCCTTATGGATTCGGGAAGGATATCAGCTGGTGGCATAATTTGTAACAGAAACCTAGTTTGATTTGCATCGAGAGATCGCCACTGGCGTAGGTCACCGGCTTGCCCAAACGATCCAGAAATAGTAGGCAATGCCAGCGCCGCTGTAAACGACTTTATCGTTTCCGAACCAACACCGGTCATGGTGAAATCTAGGACAACGTGGGGAGTTTTCTTCGTTGATATCATGTCGTTGTACTTTCTGCAAACTGTCGATAGGAGTTCAATAATGAGAGATTTCTACGCCATGAATAAAGGGACCTACTATCTCAGGTTGTACAAAGAAGAACTTCAAAAGCATCTTACCATTTTCAAGGAATGCCTTAGCATCAGTTCTGTTCCCGACAACAATAACAGGATCCACAGCCAGACCCAAGCTTGGATTTCGCCTCACATACTCTTTCGCAACTTCGAATGCTTTTTCTGCGAGCGCATTGTTCTCTTCATTAATCAACACTAAAACAAAACACACCAAAATGTTTCTTGGCACACAATATTTTCTATGAATTAGTTTAGAAGTTAGGTAATAAATAAACAGTGAATTAAAACATACAAACGTTAATGTTTTGGGTCGTCTGAAACATCGCCACGCGAACCCAAGAGAACAGTAGTAAAATTCTGAGTAAGCGATTCATGTCTTCATGTTTCCTTGTCATGTTGGTAAAATATACCCCCTACGGCATTGTCTGGTGTTGGCATTTGCCGCCGGCTCACTGGCGCAGCCCATGGGGGTGACTCGGTCGACACGTGTTCCATGTGTACTGTCTAGTTACCACGGCGATGTCCAACCTTGATGCGGCGATTATTGATGTTCAAAGCTCATCACTAATAATGTTTGTACAGGGACAAAATAAACAGTAAATATTGAAATGTCCAATTATTACTATAAAATAATTCGAACCTGGTACCCTTGAGCTCAAGAGGTACTTAGGTAGGTAGGTCTATCGCTACCGCCAAGCGGTCATCATTAAACACATGAGCGCCGGCAGCAGGGTGCAAGGGGTGCACTTGCACGTTTTGCACCCCTCTGTCAGGAACAAAATAACTGGGTACCTAAGTATAAAGTAGGTACCATAATCTTAAGTAGGTACCTGCATATAATATTTTATTTTATTAAGTTACTGAAACTGAAGGCGTCTTACGTCTAAGGTTGCTGTCCAAATTTACCTACATCAAAATAAGTATTTTAGTTAAGATTTAAATAGGAAACTCTTTGCATTGCAGGAGTCGTAGACATAAATGTAGACAACAATAACTGCAGTAGGTACAGTTAGGTATGCTGAAAAAACAGAAACATGCGAACCCGTCAACGGTTTTCTTAACTCCGGAGACAGAAGCCCAAAATTCCGGAAAAATCCGGACATTTGGTAGCTCTTTAGTTGTAAATAAACCGGTTAGCTTGTAGTCGTTCAGTCGCACGCAGTACCTACGTATCTTTCGCAAAATGCAACCTTCGCAAAAATCGTACATGCACCTTTAAGGATCATTCACACAGCTGCGGCGCGTCAGCGGTGCGTCAGCGGCGCGTCAACGGCAAAAATATAGTTACATACAAGTTGTACTACACTGTTCACACACATCAGTCACGTCAACGTCCAGTCACCGGCAAGTCAAACGCATATTGCTACGGCATGCCGGCGCCGCGCCGCTGCCGCACCGCTGCCGCGCCGCTGACGCGCCGTGCGGCACGTCACCGGTGCGGCGCGTCGCCGGCGAGTCACCGGCAAGGAGAACAGGGTTGCTACTTTTTTGTTTAACTAAATTATTGGTTGCTTTATCGTTATAGAAAAGTACACTGTGGTATGGAAATAAAGTATTATTTATTTATTTCAACTTTGAAAAACATTTATTTTTACAACTTTTGGTAATATCTTGGTAAATTTATTGGACTTAATTTACACCACCAGTCTAGGATGAGTATTTTTCGAGATATTCCTGTTTTAAGATTAACAGATGACAGCTGTCAAACTTAAAACAGCAATATCTCAAAAAGAAATTGTTGAGGTTTGCGTACGTTGCGGATGACGTCATAATTTAATTACAGATCACTAGACTATGTTTTCCTACCATCACTTGTTTTTACGACATTCATTTGTTTACTCTAAATCCACTCACATTGTTGTATTTTTATTAAAAT
This sequence comes from Agriphila straminella, assembly GCA_950108535.1. NCBI lineage: Eukaryota > Metazoa > Arthropoda > Insecta > Lepidoptera > Crambidae > Agriphila > Agriphila straminella. The sequence goes on from OX467312.1 coordinate 4,185,021, forward strand.
TTGAAAAAAATTACCTTTACTAGAACTTAGTGGAACAGGTGAATTAAGTCTCATAAAGTTAACAAAATATTAACAAAATTAAAAAATAAAACTGTTTTTAAAATTGAAATAAATAAATAATACTTTATTTCCATACTACAATGTACTTTTTTTCTACCTATTATAATACAACCAATAGTTTATTAAAACAAATAAGTGGCAACCCTGTTTGCCTTGCCGGGGAAGTGGGCGGCGGCGCGGCAGCGGCGGCGGCGCGGCACCGGCGGCGGCGCGGCTGCGGCGGCGGCGCGGCTGCGGCGGCGGCGCGGCACCGGCACGGCGCGTCACCGGCAAAACAAAAAGGGTTGCTATTTTTTTGTTTTAATAAATTATTAGTTGCTATAATCGGTAGAAAAAAGTACATTGTGGTATGGAAATAAAGTATTATTTATTTATTTCAACTTTGAAAAACATTTATTTTTATTTTGGTAATACTCTTAATTTACACCACCAGTTTAAGAGGAGTATTTTTCGAGATAAATTGCTGATTTAAGATTGACAGATGATAGCTGTCAAAGTTAAAACAGCAATATCTCAAAAAGAAATTGTTGAGGTTTGCGTACGTTGCGGATGACGTCATAATTTAATTACAGATCACTAGACTATGTTTTCCTACCATCACTTGTTTTTACGACATTCATTTGTTTACTCTAAATCCACTCACATTGTTGTATTTTTATTAAAATTTGAAAAAAAATACCTTTACTAGAACTTAGTGGAACAGGTGAATTAAGTCTCATAAAGTTACCAAAATATTAACAAAATTAAAAAATAAAACTGTTTTTAAAATTGAAATAAATAAATAATACTTTATTTCCATACCACAATGTACTTTTTTTCTACCTATTATAATACAACCAATAGTTTATTAAAACAAATAAGTGGCAACCCTGTTTGCCTTGCCGGGGAAGTGGGCGGCGGCGCGGCACCGGCGGCGGCGCGGCTGCGGCGGCGGCGCGTCACCGGCAAAACAAACAGGGTTGCTATTTTTTTGTTTTAATAAATTATTAGTTGCTATAATCGGTAGAAAAAAGTACATTGTGGTATGGAAATAAAGTATTATTTATTTATTTCAACTTTGAAAAACATTTATTTTTATTTTGGTAATACTCTTAATTTACACCACCAGTTTAAGAGGAGTATTTTTCGAGATAAATTGCTGATTTAAGATTGACAGATGATAGCTGTCAAAGTTAAAACAGCAATATCTCAAAAAGAAATTGTTGAGGTTTGCGTACGTTGCGGATGACGTCATAATTTAATTACAGATCACTAGACTATGTTTTCCTACCATCACTTGTTTTTACGACATTCATTTGTTTACTCTAAATCCACTCACATTGTTGTATTTTTATTAAAATTTGAAAAAAATTACCTTTACTAGAACTTAGTGGAACAGGTGAATTAAGTCTCATAAAGTTACCAAAATATTAACAAAATTAAAAAATAAAACTGTTTTTAAAATTGAAATAAATAAATAATACTTTATTTCCATACCACAATGTAATTTTTTTCTACCTATTATAATACAACCAATAGTTTATTAAAACAAATAAGTGGCAACCCTGTTTGCCTTGCCGGGGAAGTGGGCGGCGGCGCGGCAGCGGCGCGGCAGCGGCGGCGGCGCGGCACCGGCGGCGGCGCGGCTGCGGCGGCGGCGCGTCACCGGCAAAACAAACAGGGTTGCTATTTTTTTGTTTTAATAAATTATTAGTTGCTATAATCGGTAGAAAAAAAGTACATTGTGGTATGGAAATAAAGTATTATTTATTTATTTCAACTTTGAAAAACATTTATTTTTAATTTGGTAATACTCTTAATTTACACCACCAGTTTAAGAGGAGTATTTTTCGAGATAAATTGCTGATTTAAGATTGACAGATGATAGCTGTCAAAGTTAAAACAGCAATATCTCAAAAAGAAATTGTTGAGGTTTGCGTACGTTGCGGATGACGTCATAATTTAATTACAGATCACTAGACTATGTTTTCCTACCATCACTTGTTTTTACGACATTCATTTGTTTACTCTAAATCCACTCACATTGTTGTATTTTTATTAAAATTTGAAAAAAAATACCTTTACTAGAACTTAGTGGAACAGGTGAATTAAGTCTCATAAAGTTACCAAAATATTAACAAAATTAAAAAATAAAACTGTTTTTAAAATTGAAATAAATAAATAATACTTTATTTCCATACCACAATGTACTTTTTTTCTACCTATTATAATACAACCAATAGTTTATTAAAACAAATAAGTGGCAACCCTGTTTGCCTTGCCGGGGAAGTGGGCGGCGGCGCGGCAGCGGCGCGGCACCGGCGGCGGCGCGGCTGCGGCGGCGGCGCGGCACCGGCACGGCGCGTCACCGGCAAAACAAACAGGGTTGCTATTTTTTTGTTTTAATAAATTATTAGTTGCTATAATCGGTAGAAAAAAAGTACATTGTGGTATGGAAATAAAGTATTATTTATTTACTTCAACTTTGAAAAACATTTATTTTTATTTTGGTAATACTCTTAATTTTCACCACCAGTTTAAGATGAGTATTTTTCGAGATATATTGCTGATTTAAGATTGACAGATGACAGCTGACAAAGTTAAAACAGCAATATCTCAAAAAGAAATTGTTGACCTTCACATTGTTTTTCCGACATTCATTGTTTACCCGAAATCCACACACATTATTGTATTTTTATTAAAATTCGAAAAATTGTTCCCTAGCTAGAACTTAGTGGAACAGGTGAAATTAAGTCTCAAAAAATTACCAAAATATTAACAAAATTAAAAAATAAAACTGTTTTTAAAATTGAAATAAATAAATAATACTTTATTTCCATACCACAATGTACTTTTTTTCTACCGATTATAGCAACTAATAATTTATTAAAACAAAAAAATAGCAACCCTATTTGTTTTGCCGGTGCCGCGCCGCCGCCGCTGCCGCGCCACCGCCGGTGCCGCGCCGCCGCCGCTGCCGTGGACTGCTTGTTCACACACATTTTTGACGTTGCCGGACGCGCCGCTGACGCGCCGCTGACGCGCCGCAGCTGTGTGAATGATCCTTTAAGGTTTAAGACATTTATTCTCATTAATAATTTACATTAATTCACTTACATGAGAACAACACAATTAAACAAACAAAAAATAGATATTTAGAGATAGGGACTAATGGACGGTACGGTACGTTTAAGGCCCCCGTAAACGTGTTTGAACGTTTACGGGGGCCTTAACTCTAAAATGTTTCTCTTTGGCGAGCGCCGAGCGCAAGTCTTTGGTACGACAGGGGGCCGTTTATTTTTAAAAGCCAATTTTGACACTCCTCGTTCCATCAACGCCATCTAGTGAGACATAGTTACTATTTTTTAAACGAGAATCACAATAATAGGGATGTTGACTATTTTTTTTATTTTATGTTACATAAATTACCTCTCAAAAAAAGAAACATTGGTAAAAGAATTAATTCGCTAGCATGAAAACTGCCCGAGATATCAGTGTGAAATGCGCACAAGTGGACTCGATCAAAAACGCTCCATACTAATGGCTTAATTGCACGTTATGACGTCACGCCGTGCTAGTTTGTATACAACGCATAGGAAATTTGTTCAGCAGCTATATTAAATATTGTGTTTATCAAAATGGTTTCTTCGACAAAATTGCTATACATTTTACGGACTAATTAAAGGTATCATTTATTTTAATAAATTTTATACTTTTTAAATGGTGTCCGTTACGCCAGCAGGAAAGTAGCTTCTAGAGGGAAACGAGTTTGATGAATAATTTGTGCGTAATTCGGTGTAAATGTGCGCCAAATAAAAAATTTGTGGGCCCCATACTTTTGGAATAAAACGGGAAAAACGAATCCTGCTGGGGTAACGGTGCTCCAGCAGGAAGAATCTAAACTAATGATCGGAGAGAAATAAAAGATATATGGGCGGGTAGCTTGATACTAGCAAGAAATGTGCGCCAAATATATAATTTGTGGGCCTTACAGTTTTGGAGATATTCGATTTCCTGCTGGCGTAACGTTTTGCCGAATCCCAGATCTCGGAAACTACTAAATGTGCGATCTTACAGTAAACACATATAAGTAGCCCCTAATTTGTGCTATTTGTGCGATAGAAAACATTTCAAAAATATTCACAGATTTTGAAGTAATCAGACATTTTCTGAAAACAGAAAAAAAAATCTAGCTCCTAAACTACTACATAAATAAAGAAACCAGAAACAGTGTTCTATTCTTCTTGTTATTTCTCATTACCATAAAAAGTTTGAAAATCCCACATTTACGCGTTTTTGAATAATACCCATATGAAGGTGAGACTGACCAAGTCATGACTTTGACGGTCAGCAGGATAGAAATATCAGAGATTATTTAGATCCTAGCCCAATGAATAATTTGTGCGGTTACTGAAGTACACGCTCTGAAAATTTCAGCTTCAAATTTTTCGTATTTAAGTAAATATCAATAAAAATCTGAAACAACTGTCAGTATTCCGATTAACCGACCAAAGTCGATAGACCACTAAAAAGCGACGCGTTCATACATTTTGATGACCTCCTTTAATGTGTCGTATTATGCAGAAAAATTGTTTGTACAGTCGCGTTCATAACTTTTTATTGGCAATGTGAGTAAATAGTGTTTTAACATTTAAATACATAGTTTGTGCCTTTATTCATACCTGTGCCTAAAGTATATAGCATTGATATGTTACATTACGTCCAGGGCCCTATTTCACCAAGTCGACATTTGTCAGTGACATAATATGTCGGTTAATTTTACATTTGTCATTACTTTAATTATTAGGGACAGGTATGTTGTGAAACAGGGATATTTTTTACAAGTCGACATATTTGTAGATTTGTCAGTGATTCTTGACATGAGATTGGAGTCGAGTCAAGTTTGCATGACAATTGTCGACTTGTAAAAATTATCCACTGTTTCACAACATAATTGTCCCTTATTAAAGTAAAAAAGACGAGCAGATTCCGAAGGTATAATTTCCGAGAGCCCATACTTTGGCAATGTATGTATCTCGGGTCCTATCCCGACAGGGCTTACGCTTTCGATTGGGTTATTATTATATTATTATTGAAAGTAGTGTTTGCAATTTTTTGATGTTGGTGTCATGAAAAAGTGTTTTTGGCATGATTTTAATGTTAGATTTGGAATCCAAAATGGCGGCCGCACATTGGTGAATTTGTTTATATTGGTATATTTTTTTGGGCCGATTTCGATGAAACTCGGGTTTTGGTACTATTTTGGAAAGAAAACAGCAACGCAATGTTACAAATATAAAAAAATCCAAGATGGCGGCTATCTTTTTTGTTTATGGGCCGATTTCGATAAAACTCTGTTTTTGGAACTATTTTGAGAAGAAAATAACAATGCAATGTAAAAAAAATAAAAATCCAAAATGAAGGCTATCTTTTTTGTTTATGGGCCGATGCCTACACACATGGGAAACAGGCGTGAGTATATGTATGTGTATGTATGTATCGATGAAACTCGGTTTTTGGTACTATTTTGACAAGACGACAGCAACGCCATGTTAAAAAAATTAAAAATTCAAGATGGCGGCCATCTTTTTTGTTTGCAGGCCGATTTTGATAAAACTACCGTTTTTGGTAATATTTTGACAAGAAAATAACAATGCAATGTTATAAAAAATCCAAGATTTCAATAAAACTCTGTTCTTGGTACTATTTTGACAAGAAAACAGCAACGCAATATCCAAAGGTCGCGGGTTCGATTCCCGTCTGAGTATTGATCTGGTGCGAGTCGTATTTTTTCTAGTATATTATTTAGTATTGTACAAAAATAGCAACGCAATGTTAAGAATGCAAAAAATTCAAGATGGCGGCCTACTTTTTTGTATGTGGGCCGATTTCGATGAAACTCGGTTTTTGGTACTATTTTGATAAGAAAATAGCAACGCAATGTTAAAAAATTAAAAATTCAAGATGGCGGCCAACTTTTATGTTAGTAAGCCGACTTCGATGAAACTCTGGTTTTTGGTACTATTTTGATAAGAAAATAGCAACACAATGTTAAAAAATTAATAAATTCAAGATGGCGGCCAACTTTTTTGTTAGTGGGTCGATTTCGATGAAACTCGGTTTTTGGTACTATTTTGATAAGAAAATAGCAACGCAATGTTAAAATTGCAAAAAATTCAAGTAGGCGGCCAAATTTTTTGCAGGTGGGCCGATTTCGATGAAACTCGGTTGTTGGTACTATTTTGATAAAAAAATAGCAACGCAATGTTAAAAATAAAAAAATTCAAGATGGCGGCCAACTTTTTTGTAAGTATGAAACTCGGTTTTGGTACTATTTTGATAAGAAAATAGCAACGCAATGTTAAAAAATTCAAGATGGCGGCCAAATTTTTTATATGTGCATTGCTATTTCTTTTTGGGGTAAAAAAACATCAAAGAAAAGTAGCAATGTATCACATTTATCTGTAAACTGAAACCGGTCGCTATGTGGTTTCTAATTATATAACCAGCCTGCTGGTTTCTAATATTGCATTGTCTTGTCATCAAGTTCTGAGCTATGTTCAAAATGTCAAGTCTAGCTCATCGAGAAGCTAATAAAAGGAACAGACATAAATAAACATAGACAAGAAAGCGACATAAAAAAATGAAATAAAATAAAAATAATGAATTTACTAACATTATCAAATAAAACTAAAAGGACATTGCCTAGGTTTGGACCAAGTATGCTGCCTAGAATGCTCACATAGTGCATTTTGTTTCTTAGACCAACACTAATCTGTAATCCAAAGCGCATAAAAATTTTACTCAGGAGTCCATAGAAAACCAGACTTTTGTTTTGAATATTTTTATTAGAAAAAATGAACTTAATAGCAACAAATGTACATAATCAACTATTAAACAGTTATTGTGCGTTTAATTACAATTGTAATAATTGTATTTTTGATGTTGTGGTACGGTAATATTCAAAACTAAAGTCTGACAACGCTCGGTCCGACCAGGTGTCGGATGGGTGACCGTGACCGTTAAGTGGCATTACAATTACAACTGAGCGCTTCCGTGCTTCGGAGCGCACGTTGAAGCGTCGGTCACGGCTGTTGTCATTTGTTTTCATTACACATTTGTTGCTATTAAGTTATTTTTTCCAATAAAAAATTCAAACCAAAAGTCTGTTTTTCTTTGGACTCCTGGGTTAGATTTTTATGCGCTTTGGATTACAGATTAGTGATAATCTGAGGAACAAAATGCACTATGTCAGCATTCTAGGCAGCACTTGGTCCAAATTCCATATAAAAATAGGCAATATCCTTTACATCATACACAGGTATATTGTTCTACTCTTGTTTAAAACAATATACAACCCACACTTTTTATTCGTCGTGCCAACTGTCGGCTTTTTCGCCAACACAAAAGGCGATGATCGACTGTATGAACTAAATACTCTTTAGGTTTGATTTATTATGTTTTTAACATTGCGTTGCTGTTTTCTAGTCACGAAAATGCGAATTTCATGAAATCGGCCCACACAAAAAATGGCCACCATCTTGGATTTTTATTTTTTTAAAGATTGCTTTGTTATTTTCTTGTCAAAATAGTACCAAAAACCGAGTTTCATCGAAATCGGCCCACAAACAAAAAAGTTGGCCGCCATTTTGGATTTTTTTACATTGCTTTGTTATTTTCTTGTCAAAATAGTACCAAAACTCGAGTTTTATCGAAATCGGCCCACAAACAAAGATGGCCGCCATCTTGTTTTTTTTATTTTTTTTACATTGCTTTTTTATTTTCTTGTCAAAATAGTACAAAAAACCGTGTTTCATCGAAATCGGCCCGGCCTACAAACAAAAAAGATGGCCGCCATCTTGGATTTTTTTATTTTTTTAACATTGCTTTGTTATTTTCTTGACAAAATAGTACCAAAAACAGAGTTTCATCGAAATCGGCCCATAAACAAAAAAGATGGCCGCCATGTTGGTTTTCCTATATTTTCACATTGCGTTGCTGTTTTCTTGTCAAAATAGTATCAAAAACCGAGTTTCATCGAAATCGGCCCACAAACAAAAAAGATAGCCGCCATCTTGGATTTTGAACATTGCTTTGTTATTTTCTTGTCAAAATAGAATATTTATTTTGTACTTATTTAGCCCTAAATTAGTAATGATTTACAATAAACATTATTATCATTATACATATAAATTCCTTTATTTCCTCGCATTTATGATGAAAGAAGAAAAAAAGAGAAAATACTAAGAAAAACTTTTTTTTCCCAATTTGAAGAGCATAAAAAGAAGAAAAAGAGACGAATTGAAAATAAAAAAAAAATTTTTACCTCCTCGAAAAAAATGTCAATAATTTATTCAAAGAATAAAACAAGAATTTTGAAGTGACTATCTTATTTTTCCTAATTATTTTTGAAATTCAAAAAGGCAAATCAAAACGTGCCAACCCTTACACTTTTAGTCGTTGCGTCACTAAAAGTCTAGACGAACGGCGGCGGTGGCTTTTTCGCCAACACAAAGGGCGATGTCCGAGTGTAAGAAGAATACTCTCTCGGCTGTGGTAGTAGTTTTGCCTACTATATATTTTTCCAAAAAAATACAGTAGGTGAGCCCGCAATATAGTAGGGATATTATATAGTAGGGTCGGCAACCCTTGTTGAAACCACCGCCCGCCGAGCCGTGCCCCGCGACGACGACGGACGGCGAGTTTTGGTGTAGCAAGTAGGTATTTATTGTAATAATACTATTATTTATTCTGTGATAGATAATATTTTATTTAGGTAAGTACCTACTTACAATGCGATTAATTTTACAACAGAAGTGAGTGGTCAACTTCAGAGCGCTAGCATGCGGTATAAAACGACGTTTTTTAATCTGTAAAATTTTCTCTTTTCCATAGGTACCTACCTACCTACCTACATTCTCTAGTGAAGATGCAGCGGATCACTGTCTATTGTCAATTTAATCGCATTGTAATTGTATGTATAATATGTTTGACAAAAAAACGAAATAAAATTACAAAATATCCTTAATTTTTTGAATAAAATAATGTTAAAATGGTTAAAATTCTTTCAATTCAAGTAAAAATGAAATAAAAGAGATATAACTTCATTTTTATTAAAATAAAAGCACTCACTCAAATCACTTTTTTACTTAAGTGTACGCAGACGTGACGTGTACAAACCTGCTCGACAACAAATTTAAGGAGGTCATCAAAATGTATGAACGCGTCGCTTTTTAGTGGTCTATCGACTTTGGTCGGTTAATCGGAATACTGACAGTTGTTTCAGATTTTTATTGATATTTACTTAAATACGAAAAATTTGAAGCTGAAATTTTCAGAGCGTGTACTTCAGTAACCGCACAAATTATTCATTGGGCTAGGATCTAAATAATCTCTGATATTTCTATCCTGCTGACCGTCAAAGTCATGACTTGGTCAGTCTCACCTTCATATGGGTATTATTCAAAAACGCGTAAATGTGGGATTTTCAAACTTTTTATGGTAATGAGAAATAACAAGAAGAATAGAACACTGTTTCTGGTTTCTTTATTTATGTAGTAGTTTAGGAGCTAGATTTTTTTTTCTGTTTTCAGAAAATGTCTGATTACTTCAAAATCTGTGAATATTTTTAAAATGTTTTCTATCGCACAAATAGCACAAATTAGGGGCTACTTATATGTGTTTACTGTAAGATCGCACATTTAGTAGTTTCCGAGATCTGGGATTCGGCAAAACGTTACGCCAGCAGGAAATCGAATATCTCCAAAACTGTAAGGCCCACAAATTATATATTTGGCGCACATTTCTTGCTAGTATCAAGCTACCCGCCCATATATCTTTTATTTCTCTCCGATCATTAGTTTAGATTCTTCCTGCTGGAGCACCGTTACCCCAGCAGGATTCGTTTTTCCCGTTTTATTCCAAAAGTATGGGGCCCACAAATTTTTTATTTGGCGCACATTTACACCGAATTACGCACAAATTATTCATCAAACTCGTTTCCCTCTAGAAGCTACTTTCCTGCTGGCGTAACGGACACGTCCATTTTTAAATGGACTTGTCCACCCAACTTTGAAGGGTCACAAAACAAATAATATGCAATATATAAAACCAAGAGGTATACAAGCTACTCTAAAAGTTTAATATGTTTACGATTTTTATTAGTATTCCGTTATTTTATTCATTAGTCAACATCCCTATTAATGAATGACTAGGTATGTCCTATGTCCGTCTCCGGACAACGATTTAATAATGATTCCATATTGGTTCTGAACTAATTTAGGATTTAGGTCAACGAGGATAAGAGAAAAAGAGTAAGTTTCGATTGGACTATTTTATTGCCAGAAATGTTTTACAAACACTAACTCCACAGGTAAGAGAAGAAGTGTTAAAACTGTACACTCTACTATTATCTAATACTAAATGTACTTCTGAATCAATCTTTGAAGTGTTAAGTAGGTTCAATCAGAAAAAGTTAGTCAAAAAATTATTAGGTACTTATCAATATCTCTTACTACATAACACAATGTGTCACAAGTTTCAAATTAAAAATGAACATTTGTTACCACAAGTGCTAGGTATCTTACAATCGAGGTTTGTTATGTATCACATATAAAAGAGAAAATAAATTAGAAAAACAGGATATAAGAAAAATAAAGACCTTCATAGAAATACAAAAAATAGCACACAGAATTAATATGTCAATATGAACTATCACCTTGTCAACTTTGAACTTTAATTAAATTTGAAAATCTTATAATTAGTGTCACAATGTGAACTTATCCTTAATAAATGACTCCTTGTGAGTTGATTGAAGTTTATGAGTAATTTAGTTGTTTATTAAATTGGGGCAAATACGTTTTCCTCCATAAACTCCAACCAATTCACATGGGACAACTCTGTTCACACAGTAATCCATAACCAAATGTCAAAGGAATGTTTAATTGGTTAAGTATATATGCCTATGTAATATATCAATGTGCGACGTTTAACTGCTAACTTAAATTTACAACTGAATTAATTATCTAAACATTTAATTAATCTTAGTTTATCTAAAATCCTTGTTTTTCGGAAGCTGTCTATTTAAATCGCATCGTTCACAGAACGGATCGTGAATTGATTTCACACTGGGTGAATACTTTGGCAGTATTTTACTGGCGAAACTAAGTTATTCAATACCGATGCTGGTTATCTTCATCAATTCAAAAACCCATCTCTAAATGTCTGTTGAAATAGACACCGATACGCTAAAACAGCATACAACACCTAAACCGACTCATGTGTTTTATCAGTTCACTGCGATGCACACCTCAGTCGGTACAGACAGTAATTAATTTACAATTTACAGGTACTTCACAGGTAAGTTTAATACACAAGTATTATAAACCTAAACTTAAGTGTGGTCACAAAAGAGCTCAACTCTTTTGTATAAATCAGATCAATATACATTATGTGTATAAAAACTATGGTTTTTGGCTTTGTATTTTGTTGGCATTGGATATGTATCAGCTTAGTTGAGTTGAGCCCTAATGAACGTCAATGCATTGCAGTAAACCAAGCTGTGAGACGAGGGGTGGGTTTTAAGCCGCGGCCTCTTCCGCCTCCGCAGGGGGGGCCTCGTCAGCTACTTTCGCCTTCTTCTCTGGGGTGGTCTTTTCCTCACCGTTGTCCGCTACGGATTTCCTCTTAACACCCGTCTCTTTCTTTTCTGAAAACAAAATTTTATGTTCAGTACATATTAGTTTCTCTTTACTATATTGTTGAGTTGTTGACAGAGAGTTAGGTATCAATAAAAGTTTTATATCAACGTGTCAAAGTGTATGAACGAACCAAAAATGGAAAAACGGGTTTCTTCGGACCATCAAACTGAACAACTTTTACTATAGGACCAACTCTGAAATCACAAAAAAAATGTAAAATGTATGAAACAGCTGATTTTTTTCCACAATTTCAGTTGATACCATAGTAAAATTTGTTCAGTTTGATGGTCCGAAGAATCGGTCGGAGAGTCAGGTTCGGGGTGGTTTTTCCCATCTTTGGTTCATTAATTTAACACCCTGTATAACTTACTATTTACTAACATTGGATATTCACAATTTTCTAGATAATGTATACATGTAGAAGTTTATCTAATGCATTTCTTTAAAAACAATCAGACCCCACATAAACAAACATGCAATATTTTTGTCATATGTAAATAATTGCTAATAAAATTGTGCGTGTGCAGTGCAGGTAGCCTAATAAATTATACTATAAGTATAAGACATTGATAAAATTCAAGACAAATAGGTATGGCACAAAGTTTGTCAACTACTGTATGTCGTCTATGTCGTCGTCTACGTCGTAGGTATGTCTTACATACCGATTAACATGAATTTAGAATAAAAAATAACACAATTTAATTTTACCTGTTGCATCTCCGTTTTCAGTGGCATCATTGCTCTCCTCGGCATCACCATTCTCTGCCGGGGTATCTTCAGGAGCGTCGCCACTTCCATTCTCCTCTTTGCCATTGCTCTCAGGTGTCTCAGCAACTTTCTTTGCTGGTGATTTTTTGACTGGAGATTCTTTCGCCACTTCGGTAGATGAAACCTCCTCGGGCGCGACTTCCCTGTAAAAATGATAAGATTTAATCAAAACATTGATAGTAACCTACATTGTTTATATTATAAACAACAAACAGACGCTGACAAAAGTAGGTACAAATTAACAGGTAAGTAAGTAGGTAGGTACTAACGCTAACGTGAGCATTAACGTAACGTTCAGAGGCCGGTTGGTAACGGCTCATAACAATACATTACGACTTCACGATGTGAATGCTCACTTGCTAAGTGGGCCGATATAAAAGGAAAAGTATACCGGAACAAAAACAAGTGGTTGTTGCGCAAGCCTGCATGTGGGAAAGTTGCAATAGAGGAAACTTACATGAAGTTGCATTAGTTTTACTGAATACAAAAATACGAATACGTTATGCGCTCCATCCAACAGATACGCTGTACTTCAGGTAGTGTGAAATAAGCGTTAAAAATAAAGTAGTGACACCTCAACACGCGGCCCTCGCCTCGCGATAATGTAACCGACTTTGCCTTTTCCACCACGCACCGTCCGAGTTGCAAAACTCGGTTCTTTCTTGGTTCTTGTTGGCGATTTGAAACGAGCGCGCGCCGGTGACGCGCCCCGCGCCGGCACGCCGCGCATGCAGCGCCATCTTGGACCAAGCGCTCGCCGGCGTGTTTCTCACAATCGTCCTTCCCCATTATTTGAGTATTACAGCAGAACGTGGAATATTACCAAATAAATCAATACCGACGCCTCAAACTCTTCTTATCAACACAACATTTTAGGGTTTTAGTCAAATTATCCGTATTATCAACGTGATAACTTTTTCCCGCGTGCAGGTCCGTCGGCCTATAGTAATAACAATAAACGGAAAACTATTCCTATACATTGATATATCAAAACTAAGTTTAGATGCGTTATGCGCCAACATCATGCAATTTAAAACAGCGACAGATACTGCAGATACACACATTGACATATTACATCAATAGTGGGACAAAAATGAACGCCACCATACGGAATCCCTGTCGTTAGAAAGAGATAAACAGACATCATAAGTTTCGTCTGACACGCTGCATGCTCATTGGCGCGTCTCGCTCTTTGTAAAAAAATGGCCGATTAGAGTAATACAAAATACGAAAATACATTTTACGGTAAAATACAGTACTTACATGTGAAATAAAACATTTTTCCGATCTCTGACTGTTGCTGTATAATTTGCACATCGTTTATAGACGCAGGAAGGCATTTTTGATCAGAATGTCACGGTTTTTTAGTGTCTGTCTGACGAGAGTGATGTGTGTTTACGTGTCACGAGCCTGTGTCTGACTAATTGAAAGTCGGGCAATTACCTTACTTTCGTCTTGCCATTGTGGAGTGCGGGTAACGCATCTAAACTTTGTTTTGATATATCAATGTTCCTATACATCAAAACACTCGTTTAGTACGTTTTAGACTTCCTAATTTTTTATTTTAACTACGAAATTAAAGATAACGATCAAAAGTTAAGGAAAAACACGAATTACCCATACAAATAGGAAGCCATTTTGATCACGTTTTGGAAGCCGCCAAAAATAAAATATAGCTAAACTTAAAAATTATCACTTAACTTAACAAAAAATACTTACTTCTTGTCGACGGCTGCGTCTGCCATTATTATTTGGTACTTTAAAGACTGAAAACTAGTAATAAATTGAATAACACGTGCTGCGCACAACGGACAGCAATGTTCACTACACAAACACCGAACACAAAATGAAGGAGGAAGTAGGAAAAAATATCATGCGCGACGCCTCGCGCGGGGTCGCGCATTCGGCTTGAACTTCGCGCACCAACTTCAACACAGTGAAATAGACACATGTATTATCAATAAGTATGAAAGAGATATCAAGAATTTTCACCTTCTTCCTTCCAATAACCTTGAAAAAGGCGGGCGGGCAATCGTCAATTTTCTACCTTGCTTGCTCTGTCCGTCGTCCGTCCCGCTTAAAAAAATTACAATCGTTAGCACTAGTATACAAAAGGAAATGGATTGGAATTTGGAAATTATATTATTTTGATACAAAACTACAACATAAATTATCTTGATAGGTAGGTAATTATTTAACATAAATATTACGTAGGTACCTACGTACTTACTACTTACACAAAGACAAGTTTTACGGGGTGCATGCTGTGCTAAGTACCTACCTAGGTGGTTACCTATACTTAAAATTAACTATTTATTGGGTTAAAAACGCGAAAAAGCAGAGCCTACCTAAAGTAGAGTAGGTATGGTCATAATTCTTATGGTATGCCTACGAATTCGACTCAAAATTACATTGGTAGCGATTTAACTCATGATTTAAAATTTAGGTAGGTAGGTACGTAGGTACCTACCTACCTAAAAATAAAATAAAATAAAATTTATATTTACTAGGTACCGTAGGTAGGTACGTAGGTACCTACCTACCTACGGTACCTAGTAAATATAAATTTTAATTAAGTAAGTAGGTATCTAACGTGAACATTACTGTTGCATTAGGTAGGCTACTTTAATATTACAAATCTATAATTATTATGAAATTTACTTAAAAATTCTTATAAAACTTAGTTAGCTTAGAAACATCTAAAAACAATTATTTTTATTTCTGATAGCCGTTCTCACTCACCTCACCTCGCTCGCACTGTGACAATTTTAGAGCTACTAAGATAAAGTGGCGCTATCCAATAATATACCTTTAGCGCACGTAATAAGAACTCGGCTAAATTTTGACAAGTGAAAAATTCTAGTTTGTTTGGTCGGTCGTTGGCTTTTGAAAGATATCTTGGCACTAGCCAGCCGAGCCGGTAGGTGATTTCGTCAGGTCAGAATGCGTCAGATCAGAATATGAATTTGTTAACCAGAACGGTCCATGCTCCTTGCAGTGCGTGAACCGCACGCACATAAATTTTATTACTAAAATATTTCTTGGGGATGGATATTATTATTAGGGTATTGCAGATTAGTGACACATCTAAAGTTAGGTGACAGAAAATATTGTTTCCAATAATACAGTCATGTTCACTTTAATTTTAGTAGGTACAGTACTATTTTTATCAGTAAATAAATGGAATAATGTAATAATAATTATTATTATTTGGAAATTTATAGATTTTATTCAGGAGTTTTTCGTTAATATTTATTATTAATATTACATTGATAACCATTAAATATTATAATTTCAAAATTTAATTATGTAATAATTTGATTTTAATTTAATAGTTTAGTTTTATTTTATGTAAGTAACGAATAATATTTATTTAATTTATAACTTATTTAATTACTTATAAGTACTTAATTTATTTCTTTTTTTGGAGTGGGAAATTATTTCATTTAATAAGTATTGTAATAAGAATTTTATTAGACTGGATGTCTTTATTATTTAGGTATAATTTATTTTGTTCTATTAATTTCTTCTGTAGTAGTTTATTATAGAAAGAGATAAGTATATAAGATCTGAGTAAAATTTAAATCTTTCTATTTTAATTATTAGTTTTTTTATAATTTTATTAATGGCAGCTAATCTCAAAAGCTTAAAGCAGATGGCGCTAGTAAGTTTGGTGGTCATGCTATCTGTCAAACTCTATTTATTTCTATGTAAATATTGGGTAATTTTAGGTGTACCTAGTACTTTTAATTGTGAAATTAATATGCCTCAATTCAATAGGGATGTTGACTACTGAATAAAATAACGAAATACTAATAAAAATCGTAAACATATTAAACTTTTATAGTAGCTTGTATAGGTACCTACCTCTTGGTTTTATATATTGCATATTATTTGTTTTATGACCCTTCAAAGTTGGGTGGACAAGTCCATTTAAAAAGTATAAAATTTATTAAAATAAATGATACCTTTAATTAGTCCGTAAAATGTATAGCAAATTTGTCGAAGAAACCATTTTGATAAACACAATGTTTAATACTGCTGCTGCTACTTTCCTATGCGTTGCATACAAACTTGCAAGGCGTGACGTCATAACTTGGATGCCATTAGTATGGAGCGTTTTTGATCGAGTCCATTTGTGTGCATTTCACACTGTGATATCTCGGGCAGTTTTCATGCTAGCGAATTAATTCTTTTACCAATGTTTCTTTTTTTGAGAGGTAATTTATGTAACATAAAATAAAAAAATAGTCAACATCCTTATTCAATTCAATATTTTATTGCATACCATAAAGTGAATACATAGGTGGTAGTTTATAGAGAGAGAACATTATGGACCCTGGTAGGGTTTTGTGCTCATCGAGAGCATCGGGGAACAAGTTTCCCAAAGATAAACAGTTGAGAAAAAAGTGGATCGTAGCTATAAGAAGCACAAAACATTTAAAAGGCATACCTACCTAGGTATATTTTATTTAAAAAAGGCGACTAGGTATTAACCTAATCGAGGTGACAAAAATACCATTTTGGACAGCTTAAATCAGTTATATAGTAGGTAGTAAACTGTTATAGTTAGTAAACCTAACCTAACCTACTTGGAATAATAGTCACCCACTCAGTATTTTTGTTACTCATTTTAATTATTTATAATCCACAGTTAGTCTCCCGTTTAGTTATTTTGTCGCCAACAATATAAACCGCTGCCGCATTTAAGTATCCCGTTAACAGTCGCCTTTATTATTTCCAGTCATTCTGCATCCAATTAAACATGTTACGACCATAGATAGAGTAGGTACATTATTCGTACGACAGCGACTTTCGTTGCCGACTGTACCTACCTAGTTCGACATTTTTCGTTGACCATGGAACGGACGCGACGACAAGAAGTTTTCAATCATCATTAAAAATTCGCATACAGAGGCGCGTTCCAAACCTACACTCCGAGTGCAACCTAACCACAACCGAACGCTCTAACGGCGTTCCAAACATTTGAGCGTCACGTTCGGTTGACACAACCGTGTCGTTCCAAACGTCAGAGCGTTGCAACCAAAAAACCATCAAAAAGGATAGTCATAGTCATAGTCATATTGTTTATTGCAACATGTTGGTTACAGAGATCTTACAAAGTAAATGGTACCATAAACATGACCCTGTAAGGGTATTGCAACTTAAGATAAGATTAAATAAAAAATATTAAAATTACTTACACATTACAATAATGTTTCTTTTAAATAACAAAACAAAAAAAAAAAACTGGAATAGGTAAACAACATTATACCTAGATGAGATCAAAGAGGGGCTACTTAGACTAATTAAAAAATTCTGTTAATGTATAAAAACATTTTTCTATTAAAAAATCTTTTAGTTTATTATAAAAGTGAGTTTCTTTTTGAATATCTTGGATTTCTTTTGGTATTCTATTATATATCTTTATTGACATGTGGTAAGTTCCTGAACTTACTAAATGTAAAGGCGCGTTCCAAACCTACACTCCGAGTGCAACCTAACCACAACCGAACGCTCTAACGTCGTTCCAAACATTTGAGCGTGACGTTCGGTTGACACAACCGTGTCGTTCCAAACGTCAGAGCGTTACAACCAAACAACCATCAAAAATGATGGTTGTAAAACGCTCTGACGTTTGTCTATAGAAAAAATGTCAATGTCATTTGACATTATTTTGTACTTTTGATGTTTTTATGTCTAATTTTTAAAATAATCATGGTAGATCCTTAAAAAAACGGATTTTATTTGATTTAGTATAAAGAAAAGTTTAAATTATTCGTATTCCAAATGGAAAATGAAGAATTTGTATTGACATTGACATTTAAAGTTCTTGGTCGTTCCAAACCTTAGAGCGAGTTAAAAAACAACCAAACAACCGACGCTCAAACGTTCTGAACGCAACCCTACGAACAGCATAAAAAAACAAGCGCATACTGCCATCTATGATCTATTTTACAAACTAAAAGTGTGCTACTATAAGCTACGTGTAACACAGAGTAGAATATATTCGGTACCTCTCCTCTCTCTACATACCAATAATTATTATTTTATTCTGTGCCTCTACGTTAACATCCAGTGTTGCCACATTGAAAAAAAGAAACATCCATAGTATTTTTTACGAAATGAATGGCTTAGGCAAGGCCCTTTAATATATTTATAGGATCTATGTATTTATGTCTAGAAATTAATTTAAAATTGAAAATCATTCCAAATTTAAAAGGTGTAGTTGCATAATATAGGTATATCAGAATTTCAGTTCGATTGTTATTAAATTTGTTGTTAAGTTGGTGAGAATTTAGTATTCATTATGCAATTTTTTTCTTTGCGATTAAGTAATTATTTAGTATGATGTACAGCTTGGCCATAAAGAGATGAAATTAAATAAAATGGAACTAAAATTTTTCAGTACAAAATTTAGTCAGTGTTGCCAAATTATTCGTGATTTTGACGTGTTTACATAGAAAGTGGCGCCCTCAATTTTTGTCAACTCTTTATGGTCAAGCTGTAAGTAGTTATACTTTACTTTAGACACAGATTTTATAATGGTACTCTTTAGGTTCGATTTGTTTCTTTTGTTTGTTCGGTTTCTAATTTTACAATTATAATGGAAACCTGTTATTGGCCTTAATTGTATAACTATTTAGCGTAAAAAATTTATGTAACGCTGTTGGTTTCGTGAAATAAATAAAATAAAAATAAATTAAAAATATTTATTAATCTGTGTTTTTATTATTACACGACTGCTCAAAAAAAGAGAGGCTAATGTGTTCTGCCTGCCTAGCATGACCGATTTATATCGCGTGATATAGCGTTTTATCACGTTCAACTGTCAAAAAGACAAAAGAATTTGACAGTTGAGTGTCGATAAAATGCTATATCACGCGATATAAATCGGTCATGCTAGGCAGGCAGGGTTCATGTATGTTTGGGGGAATTGTGGGTATGTGAGTTTCTTTTTTTCAACATAAAGGTCGCTACCCACTACAACTACACCGCCATACCATGACCGTGCTAGGAACGTATCAGACACGAAAAGCAACACGATACGCTCTACTATGCTCACTGAAACGGATCGATGGCGTTCTGTTTCCGTATACATCCCGTATTGCGCCCGTATGCGACATCCAAAACCGATAGGATTAGGAATCTGTTTTCATTTTGCTTTTATAACAGTCATCATACGCGGTTACAACCCCTTGGCAACGTCGCGTGTCGTGCACAGAGCGTGTCAGCACCGACAAATACTGTCGCCGACAATTTTATTGTTTACGCTCCGTGCATGACACGCTACGTGTATGGCCGGTGACGGAACGGTCTAGTGGGAATAGTGTCACAGAATATACCGGGTGTAACAAGACCCTCAACGAAGCCGAGGTATTCGCCGTATTCTGCCCATCATCAGGACCATTTCTGTTCAAAATTATTGCTGGTAAACGATTTTAATTTTTGGTGTAAAAAAGCATTGCATACATTTCCACGCAATGTAACGCGTACAACAGACCGCGCCTGCGAGTGAATGCTACACAGCTGCGTGCGGCCGAGTTAAAAGACAAGGTTTATCTGCGTGCTCATGAAATACATTGAGTGATGGCGTTTTGAAGCCATGTCTCTTACGAAATACATAAAATTTTGATAATGTTTCAGTAGACAAAAATTGGGAAATAACGAATAGAATAAGAATTCAAAAATTAAAAAAAAACTATATTTGACTTTGACCTTCAATAACTTCGTAGCTATTGGTTTCCCAGGTATGGTCTAAAAGACAAAAATGAACCTGATGATGGGCGAAATGCTTGGACTTCGGCTTCGTTGAGTGTCTTGTTACACCCGTTATACTCTAATAGTGTTAAGGTGCGGGCAAAAATGTCTGACGCCACGTGTTAACACGCCGTCAGATGACATCGGTCTTCATAGTAAATGTATGCACTAGGAGCACACTTATCTTATAATACGTCCATATAAATACGGCGTGTTAACACGTGGCGTCAGACAAATGTGCCAACACCTTCATACTTTTCAATACAAAGAATATTTTTTTGTCTGACACGTTCCTAGCACGGTCATGGTATGGTACGGTGTACCGTGCAGTGGGTAGAGAGAGACCTTTACTTCTAAATACCTTAAGGCGACGGCTACACGCGTGGTAAATACTGTGAGCCATCAGTATTTAATCAGGGGTCTATTTCATAAAAGAATGGAAAAGTACAGTAATGTAGCATAGTAGTAGTTTAATGGGGTAGAATTATGTTTTATAATTAATAAGAAACATAATTCTACCCCAATAACAACAATGGTAAATTATTGTAATAAATTTACTAATCTTTTATGAAATAGGCTACTGATTAAATACTGATGGATCACAGTATTTACCATGCGTATAGCCGTCGCCTAACGGATTTGGATATATGGAATATCGTTAGAATTCTTACATCATCCCGAGTGACACTGGCTATATTTTTTTGAAAAGGCGACTTTACGACGCCACTTTCAAATGATTTTTTTTTTTCAATTAAGTACTACAATATGGGTATCAAATGGCCTTGATGAGCACATTCCAAAACTAGATAATTTGTCACTAAAATGTGTGGATAATAATAATAATAAGTTTCCAGTCCGAGATACAATAATAATAATAAAAAAAAATACTGCCCTGCCAAAAACGAAACAAAAAGTGAAATAACAAGTATCATTGTAGTCAGGCAGGGGATAATTTTGTGGAACACATTTTAATCAAAGAGGTCCCCTGACTGCAATGACAATTAATTAATTACAATGACTAGATATATTTTGATCAGATTTTTTTTGGTTTGAAATCGGCTGATATCGCATCAGCAATTTACATTGTAAATAAAAGTATCTAGTATGAGTTGGCACGTAGTTGGTAAAGGAACTAGTTTTGACACTTACTTATGCCATATTAGGCCATTTTCTCATTTCTCATGTCGGTGCAGCGGTACGTACGACATCTTCTTGCCATAGTAAACAGGCACGATTGCCATGGTTACCGAGGTGAGTTACTATGGTATGGCAAATGGCAATGTCGCCTTAGGCACCTGAGGCCTTTTTTTCATTTGTCAATGCATTAGCGATCAGTTTCCAAATCAGGAAAAGTGGTGCCACCATTTGACACTAATACGATTCGAAAGCTGTAACCCCTAGTTGTTTCATGGTGGCAAGACTGGTAATGAAAGATGAAAAATATCAAAACATGGTATATATTTTCCTCCCTCAAAAAATTGTAGATATCACGAATCCTCTAACTATATTATAAGTAGGTACATTATAATATTACTTAAAATAAGAAAGTGAAATTGTTTGCTTGTTTGTTACGCTTTCGCCACTTTTAGCAAAGAAACTTCATTAAAATAAACGACAGGCTAGAAAGTATAGTTTGAACGATAAAAAGTACCACCAAGCTTCATCGGATCGGAGTGCAGTTGCACTATAAGAAAACAATTCACAATTTCGTCTTTATTTAACCTTTTACAATATGGATTTCTTTAATCGTTTGAAAAAATAAGTTATTATGTTATTTAAATGGAATATAATATGACCATGAAAAAATATTTAGAAAAATATTTATGCATATTCTTATGTGTAATTTCGATAAAAACAAATGCTCCATAATATGGAACAACATGCACTCTAGTTCTAAAATAGTGCTGTTCCATATTTGGCCCATTATACAGATAGGGTATGTTTATGTATGCACTAGCTTCTGCTCGCGGCTCTGCCTGCGTAGACTTCGATTGTAGTAATACCCCTGCAAGAAAAATTGTATGCAAGATTCGTACAAATCCAATGTAGTTTTTATTAGGCAATCATACAAGTCAACTAACAACAAGAACCAAATAAGCTTCAACTATTCTATAAATAACAACACTCTCACTCAACAGAGTGACGCATAAGGGACCTAGGAATTAAGGATTCTGAGCTTTCATTTAACCATCACATAGATCATATCATTAAAGCCGCTTTTTGTAGACTGGGATTTATTCTCAGAATCAGCAAACATTTTAAAGACATGAACACTATTAAAATGCTTTATTTCTCATTTGTTCGCTCAATTCTTGACTTTGGCAGTGCTGTTTGGAGCCCGTGTTACAATGTTCACATTAACAGACTAGAAAGGATCCAGAAAAAAATTTGAAGTCTCTAAACTTTCGTAGTAATTCGGTCGTCGACACATAGGGCACTGTAGGTCTATTCTATATAATTGTTTATTAATAACATTATTATTATATGACTGTTTGCTGCCAAAAATAAAAATAAAAAAAAATATACCAACCTTTCCTGCTGTGCTGATACTCTTTATCATCAAATAGGTAAATATAATTTAAAAATAAAGTAAAAAAGTTTTACGTTGTGGAAAATTCCTAAAAAAAGTTCGATTCTTATTAAACATTATAAAATTATTATACTTCTGAGCATGATGTGCCAAATTTTTATATCATGTAAGTTATTGAAGGTACTGCATATTTTTCATTACTGAAGTTGTTATTTTTATTATTTATTTATTTATTATGAACAAAGAGGATACAATATGAGGTTACAAAATAGTTCCACTCCTAAAATGAAAGCGTGTTGTTCCAAATTTGGCACAAATTTGAATTATCTATAATTACAGTATATATTGCGGTTTGACTTGCCGTAAAGACGTTGTGGAATAATCATTCGCTACGGTAAATAACTATTTTTATAAAGCATTTTTGAAGATACGGAAGAATGACGGAAATAAGATAAGATACTATGAAACACTGCTACCTACTTAACACTTTCGCAAATTTTCGTCGACAACTGACATGAGGCCTACCTACACGCATGGTAAATACTGTGATCCTTAGTACTTAATCAGGGGCTTATTTCATAAAATATTATGAAATAGGGCCTATTCACCATACCAGGTAGAATATTGGGGTGGAATTATGTGTCATATATCATATTATATAAAAAAACAAAACCCAAAAACAACTATGGTTAATTAAATAAAACAAAATTATTATAGTAAATATACCATTCTTTTATAAAATAGGCCCCTGATTAAATACTGATGGATGACAGTATTTTAATTACCATGCGTGTAGGGTTCGCCTGACGGTTCTGGGGGCCAATTGTCTAATTTCAGAATCTATCGCAATCGCTTGATATACATTGATGCTTCTTTTTGGCACAAATACAAACTTACCAAAGAAATGCAGCAATTGTGTTACATACATCTGTCAAATGAAAGCGATTGCGATAGATTTTGAAAATTGGACAATGTAGGCTGTTTTCGCACAGACTTTAATCTAACGTATCATGTTCATTATAATAGTCAAAACTGACATTGTATTTTAAGATTTAAAATTAGCAGTAATTTATTAGCAAATTAAAAAAAAATGTAGTTTCTGTAATAGTAGTAGCTTTTGTATATTGGTACTAGCAACATTGTCATAATTGACCGCCACCGTGCGTGAGCAAATCGTTCGCTCGATCTCGCTCTCTCGGTGTCGATCGAGTCCGGTTGTGGAAGCCATTTTATTCTCGTGAATGTGACAAAGTATTTTTTGATCATTTTTTCTTTTACTTACTGTGTCAATGTGTGCCTGTAACGAAAAGCAATTGTGACGAGTGTAAGTGCATTAAAACTTGAGAATGTACGTGTTTCAAATCGGTTTGTGTTGACCTGCCCCGTTTCTTACGCGGTCGCACCAGGCAGACATCGATTAGTGCAACAAGGCGGCCTCTAAAGAACGGCAAATCGAGTCTCTGAACTAATTTGTGGGGTGCGCCATGGGCAATAATGCTGCCACCGCTAACAAGAAGGTGGACGCCGCCGAAAGCGTCAAAGAGTTCCTTGACCAGGCCAAAGAGGACTTCGAAGAGAAATGGAAGAAGAATCCTACCAACACCGCCGGACTGAACGACTTCGAACGAATAAAAACGCTCGGTACGGGATCATTCGGCCGAGTTATGATAGTCCAGCATAAACCGACGAAAGAATATTACGCTATGAAAATATTAGATAAGCAAAAAGTCGTAAAACTAAAGCAAGTCGAACATACTTTGAATGAAAAACGTATTTTACAAGCTATCAACTTCCCTTTCTTGGTGAGCCTTAAGTTCCATTTCAAAGACAACTCAAACCTGTACATGGTTCTGGAGTACGTTCCAGGTGGTGAAATGTTTTCACATTTACGCAAAGTGGGTCGATTCTCAGAGCCCCACTCGCGTTTTTACGCGGCGCAGATTGTTCTCGCCTTCGAATATCTACACTACCTTGACCTCATCTATCGAGATCTTAAACCTGAGAACTTGCTTATCGACTCGCAGGGCTACCTTAAAGTGACAGATTTCGGCTTCGCCAAGCGGGTAAAAGGCCGTACGTGGACGCTGTGCGGCACGCCGGAGTACCTAGCCCCTGAAATCATCCTTTCGAAAGGTTACAACAAAGCTGTGGATTGGTGGGCGCTGGGAGTTCTCGTATATGAAATGGCTGCCGGATATCCGCCTTTCTTTGCAGACCAACCGATCCAAATATACGAGAAGATCGTATCTGGCAAGGTCCGTTTCCCTTCGCACTTTGGTTCAGATCTGAAGGACCTCCTCCGCAATCTATTGCAAGTTGATCTTACTAAGCGTTATGGTAACCTAAAGGCGGGTGTCAATGATATAAAAGGTCATAAATGGTTCGCTAGCACTGATTGGATCTCTGTCTTCCAAAAGAAGATTGAAGCACCATTCATCCCTCGCTGCAAGGGGCCAGGAGATACCAGCAACTTTGATGATTATGAGGAGGAAGCATTACGTATCTCATCGACCGAGAAATGTGCAAAGGAGTTCGCCGAGTTCTGAGCGCATAGCTGGTGCCTGCGAGCGGACAGTACCGTGAGTAGGTGTTTTGTATTAGTGAATCTTCCATGACACTGGTCGTGGAACAGTGACATGTGCGTCTGTTTTCTGGCAGCTTAGGGTGATAATAGACGCTGAAGCGCACCCCAGCCAGATGAGCAGCCGAAATAAGTTGAAAGTGTAAGCAAGATGGTAGTTGAACTGGTTTCCAATGTTTGGTGGCGTTCATTTGCTTTGTGCCCTATCAAGTAACATAGAGCAGATAGAGAGGAAGTTAAAGTGGTTCTTGTCCTGGTGATATTTCCCGATGTATGTCATTGACATGATAATATGATTATCCATACACAAAGCAGCAATCACAACTGGTTCTCATTTTATTGTTTTTCTGTATTGAAATGCATGAGCTTAGATTCTTCTAATATTTTATATTACTTGCATCAATCAATCAAATTGCATAGTTGTATATTGTTAAATGTTTAAATTTTAACATTGCTTTTAATGACTTCACAATCAACTATTTCAATTATGGCTTATCTTTACATCACTGAACTATCAATTTAGAGCTATTTCGATCATTATACATATTAGTTTAATCAAACCAATTTCCTAAAATTTTCTTGATGGATTGTTATTTTGTAGCTTTTAATTGATTGACATTTTGTTATTGGATTTTATAGTTAAATTGTTGTATCATTTGATATTTTATTTTGGGAACTTTATTTACATCAGATTGAAGAGATTAATTTATTGTATAATGTAAACATGTAGTTGTTCATTTGTGCAATTTTGACATACAGTGTTTGTGATCTGATGTGAGGATTCACTTGAATTAAAGTGTATTTATTTGTATAAGTTCCTTAATTTGTAGGTTTAAATGAATTTTTATTATGAAATCTGAATATTATCTATTTCTATCTAATAAATCTGCAGCCAGTCTCGCACATCAACCATAACGCTGAAAAAACCTTATTGCTAGCATCAGTTTTTTAAAAGCAATAATTTTTAAAAGTTTCTTTGACATATTTGAACCATAACTGAAGAGATATCACTGTTTCATATTGTATAAAGTTACTTACAAAATTCAATATTTAATTCAGCACAAATGAAATAATTATGAGAGAATTTTTATATTTACAGTAAGTTTTCAGCTATGGTAGAAATATGTAAAACTTGTAGTAGTAAATCTCTAAAAATGCCACTACGGCAATATCTTGTCTGAGACTGATGTTACCAATAAGTTTAAGACTGAATGAGGTTTGCGATATTCAGCCCACCAGAAGTGCAGTACAGCAATGGTAACTGGCAATGTTTACTGTAAAGTTTGTTAGCTATTAGATGTAGGATTTTGAATCCAGGCTGTACAAATAAATATCTAGTTATTTGTAGTGCATTTTACATTGTGGAAAACATCGTGCGCGTCTGTGGTAATAGTCATTAATTAGGTTGGTATCCTGGGAAAGTTACTTAACTCAGCACACAAAATATATTTCTTAATAAACATGTGACTTTGAAATTTGTCATATTACTAATTATTTGCATTGACTTTTGTCAGTGTTGAAGAAATAAAAATTGAATGCCATATCAAATTATAATAGATTTAAAAAAATAATGTCCATGTGAATTTGTTATTGTAATTTTCATTTTATCTGGAGTTAACCTGATAAAATTTTGATGGCTTAATATTATTGTCAGTTTTAATGTATGTTAATGATTTATGACTAAATGACTAGTGATTTTCATTGGTACTTGTTATAGATAATTTGAATTACTTCCTATAAAATGATGAATATTTAAGTTACAGATGTTTATTTCTAAATAATTTTCTAAAAAACAAGCACTAAATTAATTGGAAACAATGTCTATGTGGTGAATCTTTATTAAATGGTTGGTTTAATATTTCAGTTTTGTTAAGAATAAGTACCTTTAGTCTGTTTATCCTTACTTGCCTTATTTGGTAAACAATCTTCACCCAACTCTTTATTAAAAAAACATTATAAAATAACACAAAAAATATACAACAAATGGTTTTCCACACATTGATTACGAAAGAAATTACTAATAATTTATTAGTAACAGTTTGATATTTTTAAACTTAAAAGATGTATGACAACTGACAAAAGTTGTATAGTAAATAAGACAAGTAAGGAAAAACAGACTATACTTTCTTGTTAATTACTTTTTGGTGCCATAAATATTTTCTTGGGAATGGACCTTGTATTGTAAATATTTAGTTAGTAACTTAGATATGTTTGGGAATTTAACTAGTTTTATTAGTTCAATTTCTATCAGCCTACACTAATGTTGTCGCATTTTCAGTATTATTTATTTGCACCTCTATTAGTGAGACTATGAACTATTGAACTCCAAGTATCAAATCTAATAATTCTTGTAAGTAACTAGTCACTCTTACGTTATTCTGTTTGTAAATGCGACATTTGCTGTGTGCTTGGTTTCTAAGGTTAGTCGTAGTAAAATAATCTTTAAGTTTACATGGTTCTGAACTACTGCTTACCAACAACAGAATGTTAATTGGTAGTAATATACTGATATACATTTACTTAGTTCACTACATTGAAAGACAGATAGACTATGTATGAACAGTTTAAACGTAGATTTAAAACCTATTTAAAGTTTTATTTCTTCTATATTCATAAGTATACAAAGTTCACCAATTAGACATTGTTTGGTTTACCATAATGCAAAAGCATTTCGACATCGCGTTTGCGTCGGCGCGGAGGATTTAGTCGTCTCAATTTATAATGGTTATTTTATAAATTCTAAGAGTAATAAGTATTTTCTGATGTGTACCCTTCGTTACTATTATTATTGTATATATTTAGAGTGATTGTGTCCCGGTAATTAGGAAATTCGATATCTGCTTGATATCTGCAGACCTTCATTCCAGTAGCTTCTCAACTTGCTCATCAACATAATATGGACGTTCTAATGTGAACATTTTAAAGCCATTTTGGATATTATAAACATTAGTGTGACAGTATGTGTATTTGCGAACGAAGTTGTCTTTTTGTATCTGTGCGTATTAATATTAAAATGTTCACGTCTAGATCTATTAATCGAGTGCCTATAGCATTGAAAGTTCAAGTGTAAAAAGTCAGTTAATTTCAGTAATTATTTGTCACCATGTATTGATCTTCCATAAAATTACGATGAAATTAAAAATATTGATGTAACAGTAAACATTTTGTTTCAATTGTTTGATCTTAAATGACATGACTATTAATTTTGGTAGAGTTCGATAACTGTATTAGATTACTTACACATTGCCTTTGGCAGCATAATGCAAAGAGTGCAAAATTTGGCTCTGTAGTCTTATACGTTGGATAAAACGTTTTATTCTGTGGCACGTTTGGCGGAGCACGGTGGCCGCGCGTGGTAGCCCGTGGGTAATACGTGGCTTCCTAATAAAGAGAAACACCGAGCGTCCGCCAGTTTGTCCCTGCCAACACAACACACGCAGATAAAAATGAATTGTTTAAAACGTATACCAACTGATTCGCTGTTTGATGCCCCGAGTAGACTGACAATTGACATAAATTACATGGACGCAAGCAAGCGTTTTTAGATTTTTTTTTTTTATTTTTTTATTTTTATTAATGAGTTGAAGATGATTGTCTTTGGATTTCTCAGACTTATCGTCAGGTGCCGTTTGTCCATACCTTTTAAATAAATAAAATAACTACAGGTTTGAGTATGAATACAGCTGGAAAATCTTCACTGTTTTGATTGTATCTGTCACCCACACAGTCACACTAGACATTCAGAATTTTTATATTTACATGTTTCGCCCACATTATACTCGTGCCAATAACAATGTAGTCTAAACTAAATGTTCCGTTACAACTATGTGATAGGTTTGTTTTATGTTTGTAACCAGTCTAAGTAACAAAAATATTACAAGGAAATAAAATTACTATATTACCACAGTCCAATTATTACGTTATGTCGTTTGTTTAGGCAAAATGTGTAAAAGAAGTACCTAGCCTCTGCAGCCTGCTGATTTATCGACTTCGTCAACTTGCGAGTGTGATTGGCACCTTCCGATTTTACTATTTTTTTTTGTCGTCAACTCGCTCGATAGTGAAAATCTGACGTCATCATCATTCCCCTACTCTTATCCTAATTTATTTGGTGTCGGTCGGTACAGTGCGTCCTTCTCTTCCATTTCTTCCTGTTACTCGTCATCTCGTCATCTCCTCATCCACTCCCTTCACATTCATATCATTCCGCACACAATCTAGCCATCTTTTCTGCGGTCTCCCTTTTACTTTCCAGCCCTCAACATCCATAATCCATATCCATTACTCTTCTAGTAACATGCCTTTCATCCCATCTCGTAACATGCCCATACCAAGCCAGGCGATTCCCTTTAAACTTTTCTATCACTGGTGCTACTTTCACACTTCCTCTCACATACTCATTCCTAATTTTAACCATTTGCGTCACATCACACCAAACATCTACCTCAGCATTTTCATCTCTGCTATTTATATTTGTAGTTTTTGATTTTAATCCGTTTTTATTTGACTGTACTTTATAAGTGCGTGCGAGTTGACGACAAAAAAAATGAAAAATCGGAAGTACCAACTCCCGCGCACTCGTGTCGTGTGAGTTTCATACTCGCTAGTTGACGAATAAGTCGATTCATCACAAGCTGCTAGCTAAAGTAAGTTTTACTTCAGTATGCAGTCTGCCCTCAAACAGCTGAACTGCTTATGAAAAATTCTCAGTCATTAGATTCTCTTCTCTACATTATAGTAAAAATTGTATGTACACACGACAGCACGTCAGCTATACAGTTTGCGAAAACAGCTTTTATTACTTAGGGCATAAAGGTGGTCTCAAGGTCAACATGTAGACGGTGCGAGGTGCTGTAGTGTGTACTTAATTCTTGATCGAGAAAAATACAGCATTGTCGTATTCATTTTGTTACAAGGGAATGTTGCATTGTTGTTGTAAAAGTGATCTGCGAGATTGGATAGTCTCACAATTTCTTATTACAACACACATAAACGAATCTGACACGCAAGCTCTGCTGTGGGACCGCAGTTTCATTATCCATCTACATCTACACAATGGATACTTAGTTCGAAACGCTGAGCAACACGTGCACACCAGTATCGCCAGAAACGATTAATTTTCCACTTGCAAACATCTGCTCCTGTGGCTTGTGTTATTATCTGTATCTACTCTGTGCCAATTAAGGTAATGAATGGTGATTTTCTGTTTGTAGCCGTGTATGTTTTCTGTTTTACAGTAGTGCGATAGATGAGTCTCGTTTTAGTCGAATTATTACATCGTTTATCGCCAGTGGGTGTGTTGCCGATAGTGGTATGTTCGCTCTCGCAACTGACTGTCGCAACCTTGGAGTTCTGAGAAAGCGCTTGTTACGTAGTATCAGCAGTATGTTATATTTGCGTATGTGTGTTCGTATTTGTAGCTGCCGTCGGCTGTGATCTTAACATTCATTATGGACAAGGTCTAAAAGCCTATTCGATTATTGCTAGAGTTTAGTAAGGCGTAACTAGGCAAATGTTATTCACCAGTGTTATATAGAGTTGGGTTGAATGGGTGGGTAATCGAGTTAATGTGCAGGATGTACGAAATCCCACGTTCATTTTTTGGGAATTAAATCAAATTCACAAGTGGGACGTGGTTTCAATAACCTCATTTAGCTTAGTTTTGCGTTGTGCCCATTTCACATATTCGGCAGGGGCTGTTTGTTAAATAGATTTCAGATTTCAGTAGGTACCTAGGTACCTAGTGCGATTACGCGTTAACATTTCCATTGCTCTCAGACATGCCAGATGTCCGTTTCTCACTTCATTACGTTTTGCGACGTCATCCATAGTACACATGCTAATTTCCACATTGAATGTGGTAATAAACTACAAGGTCCGAATGCAAGCTAGTTTCAGCTAGTTATCACTCGTCTGTTGGGCATACTCGTACCAATTTTACGGTATTCCAAGAATCCATTTTCGTACCTAAGTAGGGTATAAATTAATTATTCTGTCCCAATGTATCTACATAAATATATGTTATAGAAATGTTATATTCGGCTCAAACGCTGAAACTATTGATTCAAAACTGATTTATTCATTTGCCAGTTTGAATGCCTGCCAGATTTGGGAGTTCAATGTTTCAGAATTACTTACTTTTGGCACGAACTGTTATTCTAGTTTTCTTTAAATACAAAGTAACTTCTAATTCGAGTCGTTGTAAAATATTTTTGTACATAATATTTCCTCACAATTTACGTGGCCATAAACCGAAGTAGCTCACAAGTAGCTCACAAAGATGGTTTTACGATAGTAAGGTCGGCATACTCATTCAAGGTCTGTGAAACGAGTGTGCACTTGCCTTTCATTAATGTTACATGTTTGTCTTTACCTACGCTTTACATTATTTTGGACTCAGAAATAATAACATTAAAAGTCTGGATTGTTTGTAGAGTACTTAACTAGGTACAGTTAAGCAAACAAAGTATGATTTTCAGTTCTACTGGTTCCCCCAGGATTAATCATTTTTGGTGGATCCAAGTGGACAAATTATCCACATGAATCCATTGATATATCAAAACAACTTTGTTTTGATATATCAATGCATGAATCCCCCAGGGGAGTCTAGCAGGAGATCCGAGGGAAAATGATTAATCGTTCTCAGTTTAACCATTTATTCAGTTAAAGGACTTTAGTAAAGAAGATGTATTTAAGAATTTAGCTTCTTGTAAGAGCCAAATATTGCATATAGCTTAGCGATTTATTAATTACGCAATATCGTGCATTTCATATTTTTTATCGCGTCTTCAGCTGTAATCATGAGAGGTGGCTTAAGAGGATTGTCAACCACGTGGTCTCCATACAAACGGCGATAACGTTTCCCACCCTCTAAACCTTAACCCACAGTAATTAAATTTTTGGTATTTTTTTGAAATGCCTAAATACTAGGGCTGTATGTTTTGATTTTTTAAATATCTATAATAGATTTCGAAATATTTGCATTTTAGTGATTTCATACAAAACACAGAAGTGCCAATATTTTCAAATCTACAATGAATATTTTAAAAATCAAAACGTACAGCCCTAGTTTTTAGGCATTTCAAAAACATACCAAAAATTCATTGCTGTAGGTTAAGGTTTAGAGGGTGGGAAACGTTATCGCCGTTTGTATGGAGACCACGTGGTTGACAATCCTCTTAAGACGGGCTTGTGTTACATTATACATGTTAAATGATAGATGTCTTATAATGCTAAATACGCTTTTGTCTGATATTGGAGTTAAGCTTTTCGAAATTTCATTCGCACCGCAAAAACCCTTTTTATTGAAAAAAATCTCATTAGAAAAAAGTTCCGTCTGCTGCAGTTCAGCATTATGATGATGTTTTCCATTAAATACATATTTGTCTTCTCAGCAAGAGACATTGTTCCGATATAATAATTTCTTCTGGTTACCTATACGAAAAAATTATAGATTCGTTG
Source organism: Agriphila straminella (assembly GCA_950108535.1). NCBI lineage: Eukaryota > Metazoa > Arthropoda > Insecta > Lepidoptera > Crambidae > Agriphila > Agriphila straminella. The sequence continues at coordinate 4,217,860 of OX467312.1, forward strand.
CTAGGTAGGACTGTAGGACATAGTATATTTATAAACAGAGTTCCTTAAAGTGTTTGACTATAACTATAAAAGTGGTCTGACTCCTTTTTGAAAATGGGGATGTGGTAACGCAATCTATTGCTATAACAAAACTACAATAAAATGGATTTGAAATTCAGGTAGGTAAGTACCTACTTCCTAAATTATTAATAAAAAAATACTTAATTTTCATTTAAGCCTCACGTTTCAGGTTTCTCTTACTTTACCTGCCATTCGAAGAATTTTAGCTAGCTTGAAATAAGTTGATATTGCATCCGGGTAAGATAAGACGTAAAAAGTTTTATCTACAAATAATAAACAAGTTATTACACTACAATATAGATAAAAAATCGAAGCAAGCTATTTAGGTACTAATTGCATGCGAAGCGTAATACTGTAGCTCAATTACAAAGAATGTCAGAAGTTCTACAATCAGTAGGTTCCCAACTAGGTAGTGTAATACCAAGTAGATAAGTATTTGATTTCTATTGATTTTATTGCCGTCCCGTCGTCGGCGTCTCCCCCAAGGATCTGCCATAGTGTAAAGATTCTTGCGGTTTTATAGCATATAAATAGTTTATTAGTCGAGTGCTCATGAGGACTTTCATAGTTCATACTTTTATTTTTTGCATTAATCCAGCTACTTTCTACTTGGCTTCGAGTTTGTCATTTATATCTTTCATTTTGGTACACCAATAGGTGGGTATAAGAATTCAAACTGCAGATTTCTCGCTCTGACACCTATAAGATGTATTTTGTGAGATAACACATAACAGACGTAAAACTGTAAATTATCAAGCTGTTCTCGACTGATGATATCTTATCGTGGACGATAAAGGAGCGAATGTTTAAAGGTACAAGACGAGGTCACAGTTTTTCACTCACTATCGAGGCAGATTTCAGTATAAATTATTAATTTCTTTATAATAATACAAACAAAATTAACACAAGTGCCTACGTAAATGGTAATTAAAAGCATTGTTTTAGATGGCACAAAGTGCGCATGCAAAACATACACAAGAATTCAAATGACAAACACCAAAGTGTAAATAACAACTTGTATTTTGAATTTTTAATCCTACGCACGATAAACATTGTAGTAAATTATGCACAACATGTGAATGCGAATGATATGACGAAATTAATTTCAGGAAAATGTCAAATGATTTGTTGCGAAGTGATTAAAAATACCTACAAATACCTACATATTTCGCCAGTTTCTATACATCTTAAAATTAGTTTTACACTGGATTTTGAAAACAAAAATCGATAAATCCTAAATCTAATTACAATTATTTTTTTATTATTTCATAGAGCAACTACCTACTTACCTACGTACGACATTAGTATTACTATGACTATAGTAGGAGGTCAAATCCAGCAGAACGTCTGGGAAAAGAAGGTTTTCCATTTCCCGAATAAGTTATATTTTAATTTATTTTATTATGTAAATAGTTACTTATGTCCGTCTGTTTGTCTACGACTACAGTCATTACTTTAGAGAGTTTTGCCACCGAAGGAGATCAGCTGTGCAAAATTTTCGGGAGCCTAAATATGAGTTATGTTGAAAGCAATTCGATTCCTTGATGTAGGTATGATTTAGTATTACCTATCGGTCGAAAATTGTATCTACAGGAGAGATACGAGCGATAATTTTTTTGTAACCGATAAGGAATCATACTTAATATGCTGCTGATAAGTTTCAAAGCAGTTGGTTCATAAAAAAATCGATGAAAAATGAAAATTAAGATTCAGCAAAAGGGGACTTATAAGGATATGATCATGATAATTATGATAATATACACTGGCCTGCAAAAGTAAGTACCTATCACACTTTTCATTTTTTTTTTCTTAACTAGGTATAGAAGGTAGAGGTTTAAGATTAAAAACGTTTTGTTTCAAATTTTATAGGCTTAAATTCTTAGAAACTAAAATTATACATTAGTAACATTTTTAACTTAAAAAAGATAAAACAATGAAAATAGACATTTTTAGTTTAGTGTAAAAAAAAATCAACTAAAATGTATTAAGTACTAGGATGTTATTTAATTTTTAATAACTGGTATTAAATCTGGGTTGGAATTGCGTAAGGTAATCGTATTCATTTGACAGTTCATATCGTATTCCATCGGCTGCAATTTGTATGGGATGACATACTACGCGTTCACTTCATCATTGCCGCTACCTCCCGGCCCGCTTCGTCATACCGCACCCCCTGCGTCGCCCTGCTAGTACGGCTAGCAATGCAAAGCTTAATTTTTGTTTCTGTTCATTTAATCATTACGTTCGTTATTTGTGTTGTTTTTATGATTAAAAGAGTAAAGTTCCTACATAATGGCGAACCTAACTTGTTATATAAATTAATAACACTCTTTGAATAAGAAAAAAATGAAAAACAGTTGAAAAACATGATGACTTTTTTGGCTACAGTACCGTTAGCTTTGACGTCATAACGGTCGTCAGCGGCAATGACGAAGTGAACGCGTAGTATATTATAATACAATATGAACTGTCAAATGAATACGATTGACTATACGCAATCGCCTAGTGTCATCCCATACAAATTGCAGCCGATGGAATACGATATGAACTGTCAAATGAATACGATTACCTTACGCAATTCCACCCCTGGTCTGCCTGGAGGCAATTACCTTACCTATCGACATCTACATTATTTTGACATTATAAAATTTTCTTCTTTTCTCAGCCTTACGAGTAGGTAAGGTACTTGAGACATACAAATTAGTTATGATGTGTATTGATGACATGACAATTAATGGTACTCATTTAAAAAAAACATGGTAGGGAAGTAGGTAACTATAAGTAGGTGTACAAGAGCTTATTAAATGTCGGAAATTCTTAGTTAAATGAAGACCCAGATTTGCTACGAGATCAGGTAGGTACCTACCTACTTACCGTCTTTCGTGTGACTGTAATTCAGCAACAGAAAAAAGCTACAACATAACATCATCGTCACATGAATATGTTACGGATACGGACATAACAAAACGGGCGCTCCCATTACTAACTTTATGAATTTTACATAAGTTCATTAGCATTCTTCTGTTATTATCTGACATTAGTGGCATTGTGTTTTGATGTGTATTTTTGTTCGTCTGTCGCCGTCCGAAATTTGGCAGATTTTCAAAGAGTTTTTGTGTACGATCCGTCTATTCCTGGATGACATTGCTCTTGCGCATCACAAGGACAGTTCCGAGTTCATGTTACGTAATAATCTTGATGTAATATTTCAATAACAGCAATGGGAGATGGCGAAGGTTAGGGTTATTTTTTATTACTTACATCTTACAAAATGCTGAAGATATAAGAAGGTCAAATTTTGTCTCATTTCCCCCTAGACCCCATATATTTTACAGATATTGTTAATAATTAGTATCAGCATAGCATAGACTAATCAGTTTATTACCTTTTACAAAGATCCAATAATTATGAAGAACTTGTAGGAATGAACCCTATTAAAGAACAACCTCAAGTCAAGTGTCTACTGGATAACATGTTTACCTAGGTATATAAAGAGACATCAGTGCCTCAAATGTCGAGTTGGTAGGGTTCCTTTTAACTCTACTTATTGTTAGTAAGTAGGTATAATTTTTATGCAGTGGTTATCAAAGTGCTAAGAAGGTCAGAAGAAACTGGATCTTTTCGCAGCTTTAGTAGGAATCCGAAATAACTTAGTGGACATCAAAATTAGCACATCGATTTCAGCAATGTGGAAAAACCACTATTAGTTATTCTGTGGAAAAACATCGGCGTCGACGTTCCGCCCTCAAGCCTCGTGTTTGCTTTTAATCTGACAGCTGGCCAGTCATAAATATAATTCCTGGGTTCTGGAACAATGCCGAGGCTAGATATAGATGTGATTGTGAAGCGGATTACTAAATGATTTCCATAATGACGCCAGTCAAGCAAGGAGATGATCCGACGCATAAATTAAGTCAGTAGGTACCCTTACCTTAGCACGAACAGCTATCGAAAAAAATAACTCGCGTAAAATCATTCGATAGATACATTTTGTATTGGAAATTTGTATAACGCCATCTATCGCCGATAAGCGAAATGAAATTTTCCATAGAGAATTGTCTATCGAGTAATTTTACGTGCGTTTTTTTTCTCGATAGCTGTTCGTGCTAAGGGTACTGTTATGAAATATATTTACTTAGCGTGCTTAAAATGTTTATTTCATGGAACTACGGACCTCTACTTTTGTACAGACGACTCGGTAGAGTCTGTTCAGAGGGCCTTGCCAAAGTAACATTGGCAAATCTTCGTTTTCGCTTCGCTTTCTAAATATGTATGGGATTGACATAAGGTTTCGTTAACAATCGAATTTTAAAACGTCAAACATACATGTTTCGAAAGCGAAGCGATAACGAAAATTTGCAAATGTTACTTTGGCTAGGGGGGCTGTACAGAGCCCGTTTGTCTATCAATTGAAATCATTAGGTACTGCCTTACGGAAGAAAAACGTAAGATAAACCGTTCTTCATGATATAGGTGACAAGGGCTTGAAGTCCGGAACTCCGGTTTTGGTCTAACTCTGGAGTTTCGAAGAATTTCAGCATCGTTTTGTAAAACCGGAGTTCCACAACCAAAATCGGAGTTTAGATTTTCAAAAATAATAATAGAAAGCATTTTAATCGCCGTGACCATATACCCCTGAGAGGTGTTGCAGTCTCTCCAAAGGTGCCAAGTGGACTGTGGTATATCGAGGTGCTGACTGAGGTACTTATATAAAAATGCCAACATGTCGATCCAATTACAGGACCAGAGCACAAATTCCAATCCAACTGCAGCGATGTGTGAAACTGGGCGACGTCATTTCTCCGAAACTGTTCACAGCTGCTTTGGAGCATACTATAAGCTCTTGAACTGTAAAGGACTTGGCGGCAACATTCATGGCGAACAACACACCTTCATTTTGCAGATCAGTTCTCACGGCTGAGTCGACTCGTAATGCTCGAAAATTTCCGTAGTGTTTTCCCAAAGAGGTGCTCTTAGGATGAACATGGATGTATGGAACATGAACATAAGACAAAAATCATGTCGAATGTCGATGTGGTATTTACCCACTCCTTTATGTTGGGAACAAACACAATACTCGAAGTTCTAGACCATTACCTAGGACAGACAGTCCAGTTAAGTATGTACAACTTCGAGAAAGATATTATCTCTCGTTGAATTTAGCTCGAATGGGCAGCATTCGGGAAGCTTTAAAAAATCTTTGCGTCGAACTTACTTCAGTGTCTCTAGACGAAAGTCTATACTGGCCTTAAGGCAGTGAAACGTGCTCGCTAACTATGGGTCTCATAAAAAGTCACCCAGCGTGCAATGGAGAGAGCCATGCTCAGCGTTTCCCTGCGTGATCGAATCAGAAATCAGTAGGAGAACTAAATTAACCAACATCTCTCGAAGGATTGATCAGCTGATGTGGCAGTGGACGGGGCACTTGTTGGCCATTGGGGAAGAAAGGTTCTGGAATGGCGACCTTGTCACAAAACGCTTCGTGGGTAGGCTCCTGACAAGGTGGACCAACGATCTGGTGACTAGTCGCGAGGCGCCGCTGGATGCGAGCAGAGCAGGATTGATCGTTGTGGAGATCCTTGAGGAAGGCTTTAACCAGCAGTGGATGTAGTGTGACTGATATGATGATGAAGCAACACTCGGTAAATTTGAGTGGCGTGAAATGTAAGTAAAATGTATTTTAGTCGAATTATTTGCGCAATTAAATTATAAGCAAGTAAGTTCCTAAGTGATTCAACTTATTAATTTATCGATGAAAAAAGAACATCTTGATTTTTTGTTAGGTAATAATAACCTCTTTAAACACGCTAAAAATACCACTGCAATTTGATTTAAATAGAGACTGAAAACTCCGGAACTCCGGAACTCCGGAGTTGGAACTCTGAACATCGAAACCCAACTCCGGAGCTGAAAAATATTCCGATTTTCAAGCCCTAACAGTTTACAACAGTCAAGATAGGTATTTCCTGTAAGGATTTAAATACTGACTAGAACGACTCAAAATAGAGCATGTTAATCTGTTGGATTTATTGTTGAACTAACAGCGAAACACGACCGGATGGGTTCTCCCTCACGTCACCTTCCGTCTGAAACTGTTGGATGTTGTTGTTTGTGAGTCGCAAGAACTGCAACAGTTCTTTATCACGGTAATTAAACTGGTAATCTGCATCATTAGGGTGAAAAGGCAATCACCTAGGCTAGGTATTTAGGTACACAGTATTTCATTTGAACTATGAGCTCACTCTTTCGTCCGAGCAGCAACGAAAAAAAAGATTGAAAGAATAACTATGTGTTTTTATCGTACGGAACTTTCGAACCTGTATTCTTTCATTCATGTAAGTATTGGTAGCCATTTTTATCGTATCGTGTGTGTTACTTGCATGTCGTAATCGGGATGACTATAATAACTACTTATTAGTAACTTTTTAGTAAGTAAGATAGGCAAGAAATAGCAATAAATAAATCAATTTGCAACGATACACACCCAAGACAGTGCGTCATACATAGCATAGCTTATGTATAGTATCAAAGACGGATTATAATGAAATTTACTTTTCCTAGTAATTTGTCTAGGACTAGGATTAGGTACCTAGATCGGGGTATGCGCATCTAATCGTCGTGTAGCGGCCGCCAGGGCAACTCCATGGACCTGAAATGAAGCAGCGTTAACCGATGAAAACGGTTCAACATTGTCTCCAACTTAAACCAACCTGTCGAGTGTGTAGATTACAGCTACTCCTATCTCCTGCAATGGAGTGCAGGCTGTTTTGATGGTGGTGAACTGGTGATGCGTGTACTCAGTCATCAGAACTTAGAGTAGGTAGGTACACCATATCGCAATAGATAGAACTGACAACAGACTAGCACCAGATTTCAGCACAGTAAGTACATGCTTAAGCTATTAGGAGGGCGCGGCAGATCTTCGTGGATTGGACTATTTGGACTTGATATCTTCATTAATTTGTTTTATCGTTTACGAGAAATATTGTTTGTTATGTCCCGAAATAGTTTTCAACGTTTTTTATTGTGATATTTTAATAGTTTACCATAATGTATACTTGATTCTTGGACATATTCCATACATAAATCGTGGGATGCGGAAAGACGTCACTCTACGAACGAACGTGTGAATGAGAGCGCTGTCTATCACAGTGTGTCAATTCTTTAAAAACATCTCTACGATGCGGCACCGCTGTCACATAGACGCCAGCGCTCGGACGACGAGCTCGCCGATGGTCGGAACTATTTTTCTATACAATAATGACGTTTCCGCAGCGTCGAGATGCGCTCGACGCTGCGGATGTTTTTAGGGAATTGAGGGGCTGATCTCGGCCGCGCCCCGCGATATATAATATACGAGTACAGCGTCGACGGCCAATATCGCACTGCAAGTTCGAAGGTTATCAGTTCCCTATGGCTATTCCTAACAAGCTAGTACCAACTTGGTAGGTATTATTATAAGTTTGTTTGCTAGTCTGGACCAGTCCTAAAATAAATAAGTCCCGAAATACAGCTGCGCGAACTTTAATAATATAAAATTCACATACTACATATTACATATACATATATACATATTGAATACAGTTTTGTATTCAGCTAAAATTGAGACCATGCCTGGTGGCGAGTTTTATAGGTACTTTTTTGTTGTAAGTGAGTCTAGGACTACACTAGATGTCTAGGACTCACTTACCTAACTTTCTAATTGTGTGTTTGAAATATTCTTATTGAATGAACCAAAACTGGGGAAAACCATCGTGTCTTCGGACCAGGGATTGATAACGTTATTTTTAATGGAATGTTATTTCTTACTTTTTTTACCGTTACTTGTAACATTAACGTTGTGTCAATAAATAACGTTACTTTAGATAACGTTACACTGAAATTAACGTTATTTCATTAAATGCCGTTAATTTTAACGTTATTTCTTACTTTTTGTTACCGTTACTTTAAAATTAACGTTATTCCAATTAGTAACGTTACTTTTTTACCGATAATTTTACCGGTAGGTACTATTGTACCGGTGAAGTAGAACGCTATATTTAACGGTAATTTTACCGCTACAATAATTTTACGGTATTTTTACCGGTAAATGTAGCGACAAAATGTTTTAACGTATTTTTTTTGTGTTGTTATTTTTTTAACGGTATTTCAATTCCTGCTTCGGACTATCAAACTGAACAACTTTTACTATGGGACAACTGAGAAATCGCGAAAAAAGCATCAGCTGTTTCATACAAAAATTGATAATGGAAATATCAAAATGTATGAAACAGCCGATTTATTTTCACGATTTCCGAGCTGCTCGTCCCATAGTAACCAATGATATTAAATGTAAAAATAGGTTACCCGCGCTTCACAATGGCAAGACGAAAGTCAGGTAATTGCCAGACTTTCAATTAGTCAGGCACAGTCTCGCGACACGGTAACACACGCGGCTCTCGTCAATCAGACGCAATAAAATTGTGAAATACCATAAAAAAATGTCTACTTGCGTCTTTAGACGATGTACAAATTATACAGCAACGGTCAGAGATCGGAAAAATGCTTTATTTCACACGTAAGTACTGTATTTAATAAAAATATGTATTTTCTATTACTTTATTCGGCCATATTGTACAAAGAGCGAGCTGTCTGCTTTGCGTGTGGAAGTGAAGGAGACAGCTGACGCGCTGTCAATTGGCAGCCAATGCGCATGCAGCAGCCAATGTGTGTATCTATAGTACCTTTACGCTGTTTTAAATAGCAATGATGTTGGCGCATAACCTATCTTTACGTTTAATATCATTGATAGTAACAGTTAGATTAGACGGTCCGAAAAAACGATTTCCCCATTTTGGGTTCATTCATTAGCATCCTGTATTTTTACGCGCTTTTACCCATTTGTGAAAAAAATACTAATCTATCTATAGGCCTAGGTATAGGCTTTAACGATGTCAGCATAAAGAAATGAACATGATGTCCAATTTAGTTCAAGGACTATCGTACGTATAGTCCTCCTCAGGGCCGAACTTAATGAACTTGGCATTGAAACTTGGTTTGTTAGCGGCATGGCGGTTGTTCAGTTTTGTATTTGTATGACCATGATAGTTTTGGTGGGGCAGCATATTTTAGTTTTATTCACACTCCGATCCGATGTAAAGAGTAATAGGTACCTACTTGGCCTACAGTTTTACAACTTCAAAGTTAAGTAATTTCAATTAACTTAACACATAGAAAATCTATTAAATTTCCTCATTGAACTAGAAGATCTTGCTATTTTACATCGGAAATGTATTTCCTACCTGTTTTAAAAAAGAGAGTTTTTCAGTTACGGAAATCAAAAGTTCACGTCGTCCGATTGGTGGAACCACGGGGTCTAAGAAAATGATAGTTTCAATAGTCCGATAAGATAATCGAACCAACAGCAAAAAAAAATTCACAGATTTTACTGTCCCCGCAAGAATGATTGAAAATGAAACCAAAAATTTACCAAATACCAAAATCAAATCAAATGAAAAATCTTATTATATTTTTAAAGTTACCTAGGTAGTAGGTAGGTACCTATTTATTTTTACGATTGTGACACTCTAGAAGCTACATTACATTTTTATGTACGGAAACACCCGTTTTTCTACAATTCCAAATCTAAAGGGACCACCTACAATTATTAACTGATATTCAATTTTTTTTCGCCATTTTGTAGCCAAACTAATACCCTAGGAAGGACCCATTTTTTCTTAAGTCGTTTTTTTTCCCGAAATATTTACAATTGAATAAAAAAATTAGGTACCCCCCAAAAAACCCGAATTTACCCGAATTTTGCAAAATTCCAAAAAAAGTTACAAGTAGATTTTCAAAATTCAAACGTTCACACGTGTCTCGATAAATTCCTCAACTTTTGGTAGGTACTATTCCCATCTCGATCCTCTCAAAATCCTCGGAGATATGGCCAAAAATACGTTTTAAGCGATTTGCATCAGATAACCATTTTCAATGGTAAAAAGTTCATAATTGTGGTCCGACCGGTAGGACAAAGGCAGTCGGACCACGTGGCCAGAGGGGGCTCCGTTCTTATTCCTCTTCATAAGTAATTGCTGAATTGAACTCCGATGTTTGTTGAGTAATAAACTCAGTTAGCTCCATTTAAATTTTGTAAGTAGGTAGGTATACGAAAAAATTAAAAAATGCGTTCATGTTTAAAAACAAACAAATTCTATTTATTTTATTGAGCTACCTATCTATAAAGTCTAAGAGATTCGTATAAGAACATAATTGACCTTGATTTTGCTAAGAAAAAAATAAATTTGCAAACTTCAAAGACCAAATGCCAAAACAGACAAAAAAATTGATAAATAGCCAAAGTTTCAGCTAAATTGTTAAAGTTTTTAATAAAAAGCATGGGATGTATTTATAGCACTTTAAATTTGATGAAATCAGCACTTTAAAATAATAATAGATCTACAATTTAATATAATCACTACAAAAAGAATGGTTTCCACTATAACAATTTTATATCAGCAATACAAAAATTTGTCCCAGCTCCGAAACCATTTAGTTTATGTCCAACCATGACAGATTGACCACTGTCAAAAAGAGATAACAAGATAACAACTTGTGGCATATTGCATGCACGCCAGCAGGTCGGTTCTGACCACGTTCTGACGTTGTTGGTTGCAATGGAACCTAATAGTACGGCTCCTTTCAACCAATATTATACCTATGGTACGGTCCCATCCGGCAGAAAGCATGAAACTTGGCATGCATGTAGCTTTTACGTATATAATAAAATATAGAAGTAGCAGCAAGTCGTAAAGTGTTTCCCCCCCCCCCCGGGGGGGCGTTTTGTGTCACCAATTGCAGTTTTTATTTTTTTAATAAAAAACGGTGAAAGCTACAACAAAACTAGACAGTTTTGGAAAATTTTAGATGTTCGGCCTTTCAATTACGGAAATTATTTTATTTGTATGTAAATGTGTTTTTTTACTTCTGAAAATGATTGGCCATCCTATATTTATCCGAAAATGATACCCGATTTGCCATAGTAGCTATAAATTAGCAGTTATTACGCCCAACAGTACGCGTGGCGTTAGAAAATTTCACCCCCTCCCCCTCCCCCCCAGCAGGGTGTCTTCCGCTGTCTCCTGGGCGTTTTCCACTCTGGTCCACCTAAGGAACAAGTGTGCCAAGTCTCATTCTTTAACGAAAAAAAAATTAGTGTTATCCTATACGTTTTCCCACAAAGTGGTTTTATAAAAAAATATCGGGTGAAAGGCAAACATAATTTGAAAACTATAAGTGCTATCACCTTCATTCAAAAAATGGTTAATAGAGAATTTAATGACAAATATATTGTTCCTAGACAGTTTTGTTGTAGCTTTCACAGTTTTTTATTAAAAAAATAAAAACTGCAATTGGGGACAAAAAACGCCCCCCCAGGGGGGGGGGAACATCACTTTACGACTTGCTACTACTTCTATATTTTATTATATACGTAAAAGCTACATGCATGCCAAGTTTCATGCTTTCTGCCGGATGGGACCGTACTTGGTTGAAAGGAGCCGTACTATAACCTCTTCCTCGGCTCCTCGCTCGTCGTCGCACCTAATCATCTGTTTACATTACTAAAGTTATAAAATTATAGGTTTGGTTTTATTCACCAGTCACAGATGAAAACATTTTCGTGCTGTCTGTCGATCATTACTTACTTACTTATCTACTTGATATTTTACGTGAAAATTACAAAAGGATCATGCAAACACCTAGGTTAGTTACTCGTACTTTAAAGTGGCTGAAAACAAGAGTTCAGTTAGTTACATGTACCTACTTAACTGAAAACAACAGCTAAAATAAGTAATATGATTTTTTTGTGAAAACGTTTATTTATTATTAACAATGGATACGTTAACTACATGGTTCATACATATAAAAAAAAATAACCTACTAGTATAATGTAATCAATCAGGAAAAAAATTCTTTGCATTTCTTTCTCTCTATTTGGTAACACCACAAAAGATAGATTGAATACCTAGGTAAAACAATACAATTATAAAATTCACAGTACATCAACGTCAAGACAGTCAAGACTTTAATTTGGCTTGGAGCCACATGTTTAGTACATTTTGCATCATCCATTATACACTTAGAGTACCTAACACTTGTTATATTCGGTATGTGACGTATTTCTTGCGTACATTGTAACAAAAAGAAACTAGAATTTATTCCTGTCTGCTATTATTGTTTTGGAAGAAGTTTGGAAGTTATCCCACATAACGAAAATAAGTTACATTTTAAGATTGATGACGCAAACTATTTGGTAGAGCAAAGATCGCTCTTGATTTTGACGTGTAAGTAGATAGTTGCCAAATGTAATTTGCAGATCGCTGTAGAAGCAACATTATTAAAGTATTAACAAAAAATACTTGTATACTTAGATACAGAAAATAATTAGGTATTAGATTAATTTACAATAAACTGTACCTACGCTTAACTTTCTTATTCTACCTACTTATTGTCATAAATGCGTCTACGCAATTACCGACGCAAACTATTAATATAGCACATCCCGCAGAGAAACAGTGAAATAGCTGTAATGATTCTAAAAATAATAAAAAAATAAACCTACTTATCGGAAAACTAAAGTCATATCATGAAGTGCAATAAACACGTCTTCGTAAACGAGTTTTATTTCGATTGCTTGTTGCTTTGCTATCTTGTGTTGTGTTTTGTTTAGATTTTCCGTTTTCTTTGATTTATGGTTTGTTCACGATTCTCTGCAGTCTCGACGGAAAAACAGTCACACAGTTGTCTTTTGTCTGTTTCTTTTTTTCTGTTTGTTAACTTTTTCCGTTGAAGACACTCAATCACAATCCACAGTTGAACATAGTTGTAATTGGACATCAGATTGGTGTACCTTCTTATTATTAAGTTTTATTGTTTAAGTTTTAATCTGTTGTCTGTAAATAAAATAAAAAAAAAAAAAACAGTTGATCATCACTCGATGCTGATTGCTGCGAAAATCTACGGCATGTAGAATTGTTTTCAACGTAATTTATAGTGAAAATTTTTGCAAGACCGCGAAATATGTTTTTCACGTCGAACAACTAAGTCGAAAAAATTGGCTAGAATTCTAAGGCTAAAATATAGACGATTTTAATACTTTTTAAATCGTCTATATTTTCCTACCACCCGTTCCAGACTTTTTTAACTGACAAGAAGAACGAGCGCAAGAAACTTATCAGTAACGATAGTTTATTTATTTTTATTGTAAGTACATAACTAAATAATCAAACAATATTTGATTCTTCTACTTCGAATATTATTCTCTTTCGATATAAAATGTCAATTACGATAGTTCACTCACACACTTGACTAGTTTTTTGTAAACGTCTCGGTGGTGCGATCAGTGCAAAATACGTACAACTTCTTATTTAGGTTGACTCGACCTCTAAAACCGGTACCTATTACCAGACTTCGAAATAATACCATAAATTATAGACTTGTAATTGTAGTAATTTGGTGTTGGAATTTACTTTTGTGTAGACTTTTTTGGTGGATAATCTGATAAGGCTTCTTACATTATAACATGTTTTGGATTTTAATCTTCCTAGTAGGTATGTCTCTTCATAATAAAATAAAGATTTTGAATCAATTAAGTTAGGTACGCAAGGTTGTTTAGGTACCTCCAATGGTGGGTACCTCTAAATAATTATACTTACATAAAACCCATGATTCGGTATCAAGAGCAAGTGATTAGTTAATCACACAAGTCCCAAACGTATGCCCCGACTAGGATTTCAATCTTAAGTGCGATTGTGATATAGATAGGGACCATCAAACTGAACAACATATTGGACCAACCAATCACAAAAAACAACTGTTTCATACTTACAAAAAATTAAAAACGAAAATATCAAAATGTATGAAACAGCTGTTTTTTTGTGATTTCAGAGTTGGATAGTAAAAGTTGTTCAGTTTGATGGTCCCTATCTACCATATTCGGTATTAGGGGTTATTTTGTAACACGTTGTATAATGGGTTATGATGAAGAGGAAGAGGCATAAGATTATTTATTCTTATGGAAGAGGATCGAACAGCTGTAACTACAAGCAAGGAATCCGTCAAACTAAAAGCCGTTGTTCAAATTAATGCCGCGTATTTATAATAGCCGATAATAATTTGATAAACTCACATCAAAGATGTTGCAACATGTTTATGAGCCGAAATTTACCATTTACTTACATAGAGCGTGTGTGTTGATCTGATTGTGTTATCTACAGATAATAGCTGTTAGAGTTGTTATAGGGAGTAGAGTTCGGCCTCAGAAACAGTTTTGAACTTTGTCGTACCAACTGTATCGCTTCAGGGAGTTGAGTCCCTATTTTGTGACGCTATTTCCGAGTATTGTAGCGTTACAGAGTAAGAGGGAAGAGAGCCTACCTAAGATTGGAGGATTTTATCTAACTAGTAAAGAGAAATGCGGAAAGTTGGAATTTTAAGATTTAATATCACTTAAGTTAACAAAGAGGATGATAAGGAACTTAAAACTACGAGGGAGGTAAGGGGTGTGGATGGATCTTCAGAGGCTTGCAGAGGGACAGGGGAACGTATTCTTGCGCGCGGAGAGGGGACACAATGGGGCGTAGTTAAACCGTTGACGGGCACGCGGAGAGGAAACGTATTCTTGCGCGCGGAGAGGGGACACAATGTAGCGTAGTTAAACCGTTGATGAGCAGCGTAGCCAGGCCAGAGATGGAGCGTTTCACTAGCTTGGGGTTGACCAGCAGGAGTTGGAGACTCGCAGCACCCGTAGAACTTGTTAGAAGTCTCACACGGCACGGGCTTTCTTGAGTCCCGGGCCTTGCCTAAGGCCCGGGAACGGCCACTACTTGTTTTTACTGTAGATCACGAAGACTGACTGAGCCCCGTAACACGTTTGACAATCTTTTTATACTCACAGAAAATTTTGAAAAATCGAAAGAAAAAATGTAGAAGAAAAATAATACAGCATTTCAAAATGGGAATTCGTGTATTCGCTCGGCAGCAATACGAAAGAGCGGGATGAACAATAAATTGATAGACAACCTACGCGAGGTGTGAATAGAATTGAGAAAAAGCAAATAAACATAGCTGTCACATGTAAACAAGCAGCTGTCAAAATAAATACAAAATTATAACCTCACTTTTCTACTAAGTATGAAATTTATGTATGAAATTTAACAAAATTGTATGAGAAAGGATGAAACTACAAACCTAATAAGAATCGCCGTAAAGAGACGAATTTATTGCTGCCAAGCAAATGCTTATTTTCAAAGAATTTGGAAAGTTACAGCCAAAAATACTTATTCCCTAAGAAACTTAAACTAATTAAAACTAGCTTAAAACTAAGAATTCAGGAGCGACAGGCAGCACGCTACAGTATTTAGTGATTTTGTTAGTTATTTATTTGGGAAAACTGCTTCAGCCTGCCTAGCATGACCGATTTATATCGCGTGATATAGCGTTTTATCACGTTCAACTGTCAAAAAGACAAAAGAATTTGACAGATGAGTGTCGATAAAACGCTATATCACGCGATATAAATCGGTCATGCTAGGCAGGCTTGCAAAAGGATTGCTCAGCTGAAGTGGCCAGTGAGCGGGACACGTAGCTAGAAGAACAGAAGATGCCGTTGGGGCGGAAAGGTTCTGTAATAACGACCGCGCACCGTACGACGCACCGTGGGTAGGCTCTCGACAAGGTGGACCGAAGATCTGGTGAAGGTCGCGGTGCGCCGCTGGATGCGGGCAGCGCGACCGATCGTCGTGGAGATCCTTGGGGCATGCCTATATCCAGCAGTGGGTGTCGTGCGGCTGATATGATAATGATGATTTATTCAGCGCGACAATCATGGTACTGTCATCAGCAACTTGAGTTACCTACCACAAAGTGTCAAACCTTAATCCATGTTGAACCAATTTTGTCAGTTTTGTATAACCAGGCTAATTATGAGGAATTATAATTATGCATACATAGTAACTAAAACTCTTACTAACATTTTACATTGTACTACCTACGAGTATTTTAGTCCTAAAGTAATAAAATCTACTTGAGACTGTTCTCACTTTGTACTCATATAAATCTATTTAGCAGTGCGATCCGTCCATTGGCAGACTAATGTATCACAGTCGTAACAAAGAAAAATATACCTAGTAGGAGCGAGGTGCGGCACTTATTTATAGCGCCCATTACTCAGGGGGCGATAGAGCAAGCCCTAAGGTCGACATTCGGTCGACGGGAAGTCTAATTTAATAGCAACTGTTTTCATACCTACTCTACCGACGCTTTAAGAGTTAGAACTTCCATGTAGAAGATCGAAGAAAATTCATTGAATACATTTTTTGACACAAATTGTTTAAAGATTTGTAATAAGTTCTAATAAGTACTTAACAAAAATCAAAATAAAATATTACACCTCTACGAGGGTGACTCGATGAGTACATACCTAGCCTCACCGACCTATGGCGTTGCTGTTACAAAAGAGTTTTACCATCGTGCAGTACATCCTTTTTGAAGTCTACTGGCAAAGTTTCTGTCAATGGGGAACATGCATAAGTCACCGATTTTGATAAAGAGCTTGATCGCTGCGAACACGTATAAAAACATGATGGAACAGAAAAAATAAATGTATTATTTTAGTTTTATCACACAGGGGAAAATAGCGTTTTTTTTTTCATTTTCGGATATAATGCATTTAACAGTCGGATAGAATATCAAATAAGAAAAGATATTTTGTAAAACACATACGTACTTAAACGCAATATTTAGGGAGATATTTGAAAATTCCTGGCTAACTCCATACAAACGTGGCATACGTGACGTCACAAATGTTGACCGTTTTGTATAGACAGTATAGAGCGTTTTCGGCGGGTGCTGCTGCGCGCTAACTTTAAGTAAATATATCACGAGAAAGAAACGCAAGAGAAAAGTTTTAATATTACAGTTGATTTTCTCACGCATTATACTTTTGATTTTGATGCATGTTCCCTATTCCCTTCATTATGTTTTGATAGCCTTTGGAAGCGAGCGTGTCGGTCAATTTTACAAAAATGGATAAAGAGCAATATCGTTTGGCAATGCGCAAACCGGCGGAGTTCTTGCGTCGTTTCGTGACCGTCGATGAAACATGGGTCCACTGGTACACACCAGAGACCAAGGAACAGTCGAAACAATGGACTTACCCGGCGAACCTGCTCCGAAGAAGGCGAAGACTGTTTTATCGGCTGGAAAGGTGATGGCCACCGTTTTCTGGGATTCACAAGGTGTGATCCACATCGATTACCTCGAGAAGGGTAAATCAATCATGGGGCTCTACTATGCCGAACTATTGGGCCAATTTGACGCCGAATTGAAGAAAAAACGGCGGCGAATTTGGCGGAAAAAAGTGCTGTTTCACCACGATAATGCGCCGTCTCACACCTCCGCCGTTGTCATGATCAAATTGGGCTACGAATTGCTGCCCCATCCACCGTATTCTTCAGACTTGGCCCTCTGCGACTTTCTTTTGTTTCCTAACCTGAAAAAGTCACTCGCCGGGAATAGATTTGATTTGAATCGTATGACGACGTCATCGCCGCCGCAGAGGCCTATTTTGCAGACCTTGGGAAAACGTATTTTTTTGACGGATTGAAAAAGTTGGAGTATCGCTGGGCCAAGTGTATAACCCTAGAAGGAGACAATGTTGAAAAATAAATCGCCACTTTTACAAAATTTTCGTATTTTTTTGTAAGCTTAGTATTTATTGAACCACCCTCGTAGGTACCTATTTGTGTAATTGTTTTGAGTATTATTAATTGTCTTTGAGAAAAGATTAGATATTTTATAATCAAGATCTGATTTATTTTTGTTTTTGATAAAGTATCACAGTTTTCATTCCGCTAAGTAAGTAGATGCACAAATTGCACAATGTCAATTTTTTTTTTCATAATTATTTATTATATTTTGTTGTTTACATGCGCTTCTCAGTGCATTTGTTTCGCTAGAAGTTAGTTAAGTAGTCATTAATTTTAACTATTACCTTTTTTAACGTAATTGACATCAGTAGCTCTATGGCTCTACCGTGAGTTTTACCGAAAATTACTCACAGTCAATGCGAGTGAAAGAGAGAACGAAAACAGTATGCATCAACTCGTGATTTAACAGGTCAAATCATTGAATAAAGTTTAGAAAAGTTACCATGTCAAATTATAATATTCAAGAGTATTCAAAAGCCAAGTCAAGACTAACTGTAGTCACAATTTAATACTTAATTCGCGTTTGCAGAAAACACTCGATCTTCCGTCTGTTTGCCTTGGCTCCATTTTACGGAATATTAATCTAGCGGAATTCAACAACAGCTGCTGCAAAGCAATTTATAGATAGGTAGGTAGGTAGGTACCTATTACTAAAATGAAACTGCTCACATTCTGTGTTACACAGTACCTACAGAGTTACAGACTATTTTTTTTTCTAATACTTTCCTTATACTTCCTTATACTTCCTTACATATACTTACAATTACCTAGTTTTCTTTTATCGTTGTTAAAATTTTCTATTTATGACAGAGGCAAGCAAACATTTGTCCATTTCCTACTTATGTAGGTATTAGGTACCTAGTTAAATATCTATGTCTTCAAGTTGCATTTTCTTTAGTTTGCTGATTAGAATGCTGATGAACCTAAGTATTGGATTTTTCAGAACTTTTAGAACACTTTTTTTTCCAAAAATAATAATATTGTGATGTGGTGTTAATCTAATCAAAGCTTAACACATGGACTATAGTAGGTTTTGTTAATACAATACACAACATAATAACACCTACCAATTGGTAGGTGTTATGTTATGAGCAATTGTTTATTTTTCCTTTACTGATGTTCGTAGTAACTGGACGCTGGGTTATTGACCTCTGACTTTATTCATTCCCCTGACCTAGTAGATGTGTGCGAAAGGTCACATCTGGTTTTGATATACATTCAGTGTCAAATAGAGGCACTCAAATTATCCATAAGTCCATAATATTGTATTTGAAAACATCCAACCTTTATCCAACCAACCTAATGAAAATATCGTTCCAAATAACCAAATGTTAAATATAATTATTTATACGTTGTATTCTATTTGAAACTAAAATGACTTTATTCATTTCCCTGCCTGACCTAGATGTGTGCTTACAAAACATACCTATTGGTATTGAAATACAGTCAGTGTCAAAAATACATGTATTGAGTTGAGAACTTGAGATACAGTCAGAGTCAAATAGAGGCTCTATCCCCTCCGTCCATAAGGTGACTGTAATAGAAAAATAAGTAAAAAAAGAGCGGAGTCTCCTGGCACAGGCATCTTTTTGCTTTTTTTTTATTTATTTTAATACGGATCCCCTGTTGGACTCCCCTGGGGGATTCATGTGGATATTTAGTCCACTTTATGTACCTATTTGCAAAACATCCAACCTAATCAAAATATCGATCCAAACTACCAACTTTGATTAAATTATTGATTACTTTTGATCACTCCAGATGTTTATAAATATTTGGACGTATTAGTTGTCTTCGCTCGTATAAGTATTTGAGAGTGACTAAGTATAGTGCGATAGGTATGTGTTTTCTATAATCACAAGTCTACATCAAAAGTAGGTACCTACCTACCTTACCTATTAAAATATTGAGACTGTGGTCTTGTGTTGTAAGTATTATCAATTTGGATGTTTCTAAATAAAGAAACTTTTTCATATTATTATTTAACAACTTACTGACATACCTATCTACGTACCTACACCAAATGCGAATAAAGCCCCGAAATTCAATACAACTTTGTCAGTCAGTAAGCTTCGATAGAAATTCTATACTTTCCTTTATCTTTCAGTTCACAAGTTCATGGTTTTATTTCAAAGAATCATGGACAAGTTTCACAAAGTCCTGACAACTATCGGAAAATTGATCGCCATCGTTAATAGCTTTAGCAGGTGAAACTTATTAACTCTACAGTACTCCGAATTTCAAGGATGTGTCCAGTACTCCAGTCTATGAAACAAAACTACTTTCTCCAAAAAACATGTGTCGAAATTTGCCACAAAATGTTGGTCATCCCATACTAATTGACCACATGATCTCTTTGATTTGTATGGATAGGTAGTCGATTTTATTTTTACATATTTGGCCCTGTGTTCCTTAGAGAAAATTGTTCAGTTTCATGGACTGAACACATCCTCAAAATTTTGGATACAAAATTACCCTGACATCAAAGATTTGTTCCGGTATTAATACTTAATATGTATTACAAAATTAAATGTGAAAACAAATATGTTTGTTCGTTGTTACGATTTTAGGCTTTAAATTTCTTAACCTATTTTTATAAACTTCGGCGTATGAATTGATTGAACCCTCCTGGATAAAACATTGGCATTCCACGAGTACGAAGTCGATGGCACAAAAGTAATATTATGTAAGTGTATCATTGCTTTTTTATTTTATCCTAAAATAATTGGTTAAAAGAGTTGACCAATAATAAAATTAAAGTTTAAAATATTAATGTTTACTTTTCAAATGGTAGCTTTTTTATTATTTTATAGATGTCTGTCTTTCAGCTTAGGAATTTGAATAGGACAAAAATGTCTCTCGGGTTTTTATCGTGTCACACAAGTTCACTAGACATAATTATGTTTGTTATATGATAGCGATCTCAAGGATCCCCGATATCACGCCAAGGTAGCTCTCGTTATCTGTCATGGACGTACGTAATGAATGACAATACATAATGGCCGAAAAGTATCGTTAGGTACATACTTAATTAAAAGCTGGCATTGTACCTACTGTTTGATGGGTGATTAATAAAGGTTTATAATTTAATTAAATAAATCGTTTCATTATAGCTGGGTGTCAAACGGATTGCTAGGAAACTCAAAAATGTGTTTTATGGTAATTTGCAATTTTTTATTGATCAGGAAATTATAGATCGGTCAAAGTCAAATTCAAACTCAAGATATCTTTATTCAAAAAATACTTTCCTACCTCCCGTTCCAGACTTTTTTAACTGATAAGAAGAACGAACGGGCGCAAGAAACATATCGGATTTAACAAAAAGATTGCAAAGAAATATAAAAATAGGTGATTTCTGGATAATTCACAAAGTTTGCAGTGCGCTGTATGTAACTGTAACCCAAGGTAGGTATAGGTAGGTACTCCTCCATACTTAGTTTCCCAGTTGTAAGTAGAAATGTAAGCGGAAAGTACCTACGTGCATGCTCTATTTTAGTTTACTCTGGTTATTTAAACAATAGGTAAGTCTATGATTTAAAATAACACGGATCGGATTTCTTTTACTTTCATTGAAAAAACCTATCTAGGTATCAATATCAGCCTCTGGTTCATCAGTTTTAAGACATAAGTAGGCCTCCTCTAAAGCCTTCCACGCTCATATCTTATCTTTTATCATATTTATCTTTCGCCACTTGGAACCAGTTGGTTCCCGAATTTCCGATGAACGATGTCTACTCCGCGTCAAAAATGTTACACACATTCTTTCACTGAACAACTTTTGGGGAAAATTCTGCACTTGGTAAAAATAATGTAAGGAACACACCTTTGCCGATCCAATTCATACTTGTCTTGTTATCTGCATGTTATCAACACGTACATTTCATGGGTCTTTATTTTATAATACGTTGATCCAGTAGGATTTCTTTATCTCAAGTACTTACCTAAATATCTGTTAGAACTTTCTTTGTGTGATATTTAATGTTACAAAAATGCTCGATAAGATCTCATATTATTCATATTAAAATGTCTTACCTACATGATTCCTTTTTGTTTTTTCAGAACGTCGTTCTTGGTCAAATTCTAAAAGGTGATGGATAAAGATACTTTTACATACGTATGTGTAATTAAGTATATTTTTCTTTAAACTGTGTTAATTAATACATAATTGAGAATGTAAACAAAATGACTCGAAAATGCTTATCAAAGAGACTAATGCCCCTGTAAGTACTACCAAGATTACCATTATTGTGTAACTCAATAACCATCACGATATTCACGATCACTTTCAATATGATAATCAGTGTACTAGGTACCGCAGACCGCAGCAAAGGATGTAATGTAATTACATTATGTATGTCAAACTAAAAGCGATTGCAATGGTGGTGTTGGTGTTACAAAAAGACCTTGGCACCACAGACTTAAATGGCACCAGACGAAGGATCGCTACCGTACCTATATTTTTATTATTTAAATTGTCTCCAATAAAACAAATACCCTACTGAGTCAAATCATAGACTTACTTATCCGACATTGCTACTTAGTAATTTTATCACATGGCGATAATGACGTCAGTAGAATTAATGTTTTGCAGAGTTCAGTAAACAAGAGTCAGTCAGCGGACGACAGCCGTTGACGTTGGTTCGGTGACGTCATTGTATTGATTTAAATAAAATAGAAAATAAATTTTGTTTGGTTTGGATCGATAATGAGTTATGTACAGTCAGCAGCACATGAGGTTATACAAACTGTCAAAAATCTGTACCTAATTTATTTTGATCCTTAATAACTTTTATACTTAAGTATAAAATTGATTGAATACTTAGTTATAATTACCCTGTCGTGGAAGCCCAGCGTGCCGTTGACTCAACCGTACCTAGTCAGTATGGTAGGGGCCCAATCATGCTTATTTCGATAAAACCAAATGACTGAAAAGTTAACGATTTGCTAGCGTCAATCCCATACTGTGCCCATACAATTCTATTCTACTAGCGTTAATTTTAGTAGAATGGCCATTTGAGTAGGCCCTCTGGCATAGTAGGCATGATGACTAATTTTTTTATTTTATGTTACTTACATAAATTACCTCTCAAAAAAAGAAACATTGGTAAAAGAATTAATTCGCTAGCATGAAAACTGCCCGAGATATCACAGTGTGAAATGCACACAAATGGACTCGCCCAAAAACGCTCCATACTAATCGGCTTCCTAGTTATGACGTCACGAATAAGTAGTTTGTATGCAACGCGTAGGAAATTTGTTTGGCAGCTATATTAAATATTGTGTTTATCAAAATAGTTTCTTAGACAAATTTGCTATACATTTTACGGACTAATTAAAGGTAGTATCATTTATTTTAATAAATTTTTCAACACACTTACTCGTAAAGTGAGCCCTAATACATCGCTTTTAGGGCCATAAACCGAACTATAACAAACGCGTGCAATAATATATAAAACACTAGTTCGTAACAGAATTAACCCTACAAAGTTAAATTAGTACCTTACTGCAAGTTCTATGCGAGTCGCGAGTAAACAGAGCATTCCCAATTTAGCCGGGTAATACAGTTTTTTTTTTTACAACAAAGAGGTTTTATGCTGCTGAAAATTCATATACATTTTTAGAATAAATAAATGAGTAAGTACTTAATTAAGTCAAGTAAATATATAATTATTATCAAATTATTCATAATTCACAATATTTTAAGTATTTGATTGAATCAGGCGTCACTTGGCGGAAGTCCCAAACCAATTTGAAAAAAGAAATATATGTAGCTTACTTCCGCAAACAAAATATGCAAGATGCACTGCCCTCCCGCCCGCAAAAATTTGCACATGCACACCACAAAATATAAGTGCACAATACCTGCATTAAGCAAGACAGCAACACACCTTGCACCTTCACCAATTAGGCTACTCTACACGTGTTTCGCCCCAACCCGGAGCATCCTCAGGAGTTAGATCGTGCGTAAACCAACACCGATTCGGTGTTCGGAAGTAAGCTACATATATTTCTTTTTTCAAAATCACAATATTTTGTTATAAAATATTAAAATATTTGCATTTTGTCACTTAAAATTATAATTTTGAAGTATTACCTAGTAGTAGGCTGTATGCTCCTCACCCCTTTGTTCGCAAAATATTCTTGCGTTGGGCGTGGGAAAAAAAACAAAAAAAAAACATGCGCGCCTTTTCCCATAATTATCATATTTTGTTTTTACCATAATTGTTGCTGTGTGATAAATTACTTTGTTTTTTCCTCGCAAATGTGTTGAAAAACGTCGTATGAAACTCGTGAGCTCTTGCTTATTGCACACTCGGCTGAGTTACGCCCTCGCCTGCGGCTCGCGCTGCAACCCACAGCCTTGTGTGCAATGAGCAACCTAAGCTTACTTGTCTCATAATGTACTATTATACTTTTTAAATGGACTTGTCCACCCAAGTTTGAAGGGTCATAAAATAAATAATATGCAATATATAAAACCAAGAGGTATACAAGCTACTCTAAAAGTTTAATATGTTTACGATTTTTATTAGTATTTCGTTATTTTATTCATTAGTCATCATTATATTCTATTATATTCTTATTATTTTTCAAAGAACAAACATAGGGTAAATTACCCAATTATCGGCCTTTTAAGCATATGGCAATGCGATACAAAAAATATTTATCAATATTTACTATAAAATACTATAAATAATTTTGATTTCCAGTTACATTTCTGTTTTTCATTAAAAATAAAGATTTATTTATTTATTTTCTAGACTGATGCTTGTTAAAAAATCTCGCATTCGTTCTATTTGCCATTTTCATAACAGTCGTGTGGAAGAAATTATTTTCTAAGACACAATGTACCTACCAACTTACCTACCCCTTTTTTGTACATTGTAGTTATTCTATTGTGCGATAATATTATTATGTCTCATCATTATTTTTTCCTTCGACATAAGTTTTAACGAAGAAGTAGGTAGGTAATTATCACTAATACAACCAATCAAGAAGACATAATTTATAGAGACAAAAAAAAGAAAAGAAAGGAACCTAGTCCTAACTATACTTAGGTATAGCTTTTCTAAGCGTAAAGTTCAAATTGTTAATTTTTCAATTTTACTACTAATTTATTACATTTTCAAGCTGCATTTGTTTTAAAAAAAGTGCTTAGATAAAGTTAATTAATAGTATCTTCATGAACTCTTCACTTGAAATCTGGGGGTTATTCCCGATACGATCGAGATCGAGTTGGAATCTAGTAAACGTCAAAACGGAACTATGAAAACCATGGAAACCGTTTTTAACCGACTTCAAAAAAAGGAGGAGATTCACAAGTCGACGGTTTTTTTTGTATTTTTTTTATGTATGTTTTAACATAACTTCGTCAGTTGTTAACCGATTTATACAATTCTTTTTTCATCTCAAAGAACATAGTTCGTGTGTGGTCTCATAAAAAATTACAGAGATCTAGCTAGTAGTTTTTTCATAATCCTGAAAAATATCAATTATTTAGCTTGCCATCGCACGAGTTTTTACGGAATTTCGGACATAACATCTTTGTTTATGAACCGATTTAGATGATTCTTTTTTTGTTTGAAAGGGTATACTTCAAGAATAGTGACATTTTAATTTCATCGGTATTGGACATTGAACTTCGAATATACACAAGGGAACTCCTCAAAGTCAAATAGTATATGTAAAGTGATTTAGATTTTGGTAGGTTAATGATAATCCAAAACAAACCAAACCATGGTCTGCGATGCAAAGTTCTCGACTTGACTTTGACTACGAACCGAAGTCACAACGGAACTCCTTAAAAACAATCAGCGTAAATTTGGAAATTGAGTTCTAGGCATTTTACCATTGAAAATATTATAATATACCTAAAGTAAAAAAATATTTACACGCTGCGCTTACATACCTACCTACCACTAAAAAGTTGAAAATAAAAAAAGTCTAATGAAGTCGGGTGGGGCTTTTAGAAAACAAATGAAGTTGTCCTCCAGCCCCGCACCCGACTTCAATAGACGTGTTTTATTAATATTGAAATGTGTAACTAATGATTCGAATATATTTCTTGCTTTTTAGAGGTATTTAATTTTGAAGCTGTTTTTGTTTTCAGGTTTTTTTGAAGGAGGTTTTCCTTTTTTAAAAAAAAAGCTTTTCAATGTACCAAAATATCAGATTTTTGATGTTTCTTCGATTCTGATGTGAACTCGATCCCGTTGAGAGGATCTCGGGAGATCTAATGTAACTTAGATAACAATAATAATTCGTATTCGTAACACAATCAATCGGATTACGCAGAATCGGCAATATTATTGTTTGTTCTGCATTGAGCTGCCACTTAATCTTCATCCCCTGGGTAACTACGCAGAATTTGAATTATGGATTACGAGTAATAAGTACAACCATTAATTATAATTATAATTATTGTATCAATTTTTGTGGCGATCTTAACACACATATCGACACTTTGGCCGTAGCATAATTTGACACGACACGTAATTTCAGCTGACGTAACTTCTTCAAAAGTACTACGAGCGTATTTAACCGTAGATACTCGTACTTTCGGCATGTTCGCCTGTCTCACTAATAGATATTCATATTACGTTCCTCTGAAATTTCACGAAATATTTCGTTTTTTATTTTTTCCACTTTTGTATTTTCCAGTTAGTGGTGCACTTGAATTGGTTTCTTGTCCAGTTCTGCAAGTCCTGCAAATAGAAGAGAAATGGATTAATTAGTGACAATTTTTTTAGGAAGGTTTCTTGCGCTTTTCACTATAATAATGATTAGTGATTGTCGCAGATGACGCGACAAGACTCAGGGATCGTGACATCGATCTATCGCGGTGGTTCTTTGGGCCATTCACTGGATGGTAATAATAGGAAATCAGGTCCAGAGAACCACCGCGATAGATCGATGTCACGATCCCTGAGTCTTGTCGCGTCATCTGCGACATTCAAACCACCTGGAACAAATTTCCAACTATTGACATTTGTAATCTCGGTGATTTCGCCCACACGATTTGCTACAAATGGTTTGAAGGTTCGCGCATCGCTGCGAATCCAGCTCAGAACTGTGGTGGAGTCAGACCAAAGGTGAATTGAATCTGGGTGAACGTCGTGACCGGTACACACGCTATTCGCAAAACGAGCAGCAATCAGGCTGGCTTGGAGCTCGAGACGTGGTATGGATGTAGGTTTTAGAGGGCTAAGACGTGCCTTTCCACCAATGAGAGACAACTTCACCGAAGCGTCCACGAATGTAAAACGCCAATATGCGACGCATGAGTATGCTTCCTCACTAGCGTCGGCAAACACATGGAGCTGTCTGTCAATGATAACCTCATTTTGGAACCCACACCTATACCAACGAGGAATTTTGATGTCCACAATCGAAGCTAGTTGCCGAGACCAAGACAGCCATCTTTGAATTGCATCTGGCTGCAGCTCGGTGTCCCAATCAACACCAGTTCGCCAAGTCTGCTGGAATAATATGCGGCCTTGAATAACCAGCGGAGTTAAAAGACCAAGAGGGTCATATACGCACATTAAATATGACAATACCTTGCGCTTAGTTAATTTCTCTTTTTCTGGGATTGGGGACCCAATCCTAAACCCAAAGGTGTCACTCAAGGGATGCCAGATAAGTCCTAAAGTCCTGACAAAGGCTTCAGGGCCTACGTGAACGTTTTCAGGTGGGGAGGCTCGTAGGTCTTCAGGCACGGCTGCAAGTGCGGCAGGTATGTTAGAGACCCAACCTCGCATCTCCATACCGGCCGCCTTGTGCACTGTGACTATGTCAGCTGCAAGTTGAGAGGCTTCGTGCACATCGTCCAGACTACCTAGAAAGTCGTCCATATAATGGTCGTAGATAATAGCTTTTGCTGCCGCGGGGTATGACTTCTGCAATTCTTGGGCGTTACGATTTTTAATGTATAGAGCAATACACGGGCTGCAAGCCGCACCGAAAATGGCAGAAGTCATCCTGTACTCCTTCAACTCACAGCTAGGATCCTCCCTCCAAATATATCGCAATGCATCGCGGTCTTCCGCTCTTATCCTAACCTGCGGAAACATTTCCTTAACGTCAGCAGTCATCGCGACGTAACCTTCGCGAAAACGGAACAATATGTGCAGCAATGATTGCAAAAGGTCAGGCCCAGGGAGCAGAAGTGAGTTTAAACTGACTCCCGAGGTCTTTGCTGCTGCATCATGGACTACTCTCAGTTTACGTTTTTGAGGATGTATAACAGGAAAGTGTGGCAAATACCAGCGCAATTGTGTGTTTATTTCGTTTAATTTGACACTATCATGGTATGTATTTTTCGGACACTCTTCTGCATAACCTTTTGACATCATATTGTCAATAAAAGCACAATAGTTTCTTTTTAACTCTACATCTCGAGCCATGCGCCTTTCTAAACCAAGAAACCTCGAATGCGCCTGAGGATAGCTGTCAGGTATATTTGGACTATCTTTACGCCACAATAGACCAACTTCAAACCTGCCTGACGGTAATCGTTTGGCAGTAGACTCCAGAATCTCTAAAGCGTGTTTATCCTCCCTAGAACATGTGTTTTCAAGTTTTGTGATACCTATGGCATCCAGGTGAAAATATTCTTTTACGAGATCATCCAGGTTAGAGTTTTGGTCGTCCTTGATCGTAGTGTGGTTTATAAAATGCACAGGCTTAGTCCAGCTGCTGGATCTGCCATGTAATACCCAACCTAAAAGTGTGCGAGTGGCAACTGGTTGACTTTTGGAGCCTGTCCTAACTTCCCGACTTATAGTTAAATACCAGTGTTCAGCACCAAGCAGTATCTTAGGGGTTGCGTTGGCTAGCGTGAGATCAGCAACCAAATCTGTCAAATGTGGGTATTGTGAGATGTCACATGGTTCGATAGTTTGTGTAAACAAAGACAGCGAATCCATGGCCTTAGCGTTACACACTGTGTATATATCAGGACAATGTTGGCCCTTAATAGAAAAGCTCACATGTTGGATTGGTTTTTGTGTTGACATGCCAGCGACCCCGTCAACCTTGATGGACTCCATGGGGCCATCCACACCAATGTGACGTGCCACCTCCGAATCAATCAAAGTTGCCGAGGACCCACAGTCAAGCAGAGCAAAAGTGTCATATTTTCCATGTGGACCTATCACTTGAACAGGAACTATTTTCAAAAAAACTTGTGACATAGGTATGTCGACGCTTGTATTTGATTCAGTGACATTAGTGACGGTTACGGTTTTCTCAGTGTTTTGGTGTTCAGTCACAACATTGTAGGAAGTAGATGGAGGCTCGTCGGCGGCGCAAGATACGTGGGGCGTCGTCGCCGCATGCAGTAGCGGGTGATGGAATCGCACGCACCCGTCCACACCACAACGACTAATCTTGCAAGTCCTCCAACGGTGTGATTTAGATTTCAGACACTTAAAGCATATTTTAGCGTCACGCAACCAAAGCCACTTATCCTCTATCGATAGGGATATAAAAACCTTACAATCAGTCAATTTGTGTTTATTATTGCAATAGCGACACAGTTCAGCATTTGTGTTACGTGCAGATGTGGCATTAATATTTTCACGACGTGCAAAGTTGTGTGAAAAGTTGTTGCTGACTGTACCAGGCCGCCTACCTATATCTGACATTAGAGTACCAGGCCTCCTACCTACCTCTGACATTAAAGTGCCAGGCCGCTTACTGTAGTCAGGTATTAAACCAAATCGATTGTGTTTGACAGCTTCAATATCCAGAAACTCAGACAAAAGTATTATTTTCGGTACAGACCGATCGCTGCGGTACGCATAATCTTTCCACTGACTGTACAATATCGGAGTCAGTTTGTTCAATACCGAATGAAATAATTCTACAGAATATTTGGGTGTGATACCTGACTTCGAAAAGTGTAACACCGATTTCCACGTCCCCGAAAGTTCACTAACACGAATCACTTAACAACGAATGCACGCTACCACGAAAATCTTGACGCCGAAACCATGTGATCTCGAATAACCAAACTTGTAATTTCTCCAATACGAATCACTTAACAACGAATGCACTCAACCACGAAAAACTTATCATCGAAGCCACGCGACCTCGAATAACCAAACTTCTAACGAGAAACATAAATAAATTATTCGGACCTCCAACGCCTACTTAATGTACTAACCTAATAAAGATCCAATTTTTGGATTTTGGAGGGAATTCATGCAACACGATTACTAAACCGTAATGAATTAGTACATTACAGCCAAGAACGGGAAGTAAGCTTCCCGTACAAGGCTTGTATAATGCTTTTCACAAGAAAGGCTAGGAAATTCGATTTTAAGGAACAGAGGTTTTTTTTCGAAGAAGATAGGTAGAAAACATACAGAAATCATTATTTAAGTATCTTTTGATAAAAAAAAATATTGAAAAAATATTTTCTTTTTCATAAATTTTACTTACAAATCAATTATATAATTTTGGAATGTGCTCTTTAAGGCCTTTCATTTGATATCAATACCTATTCAAAAATTGAGAAAAAAAACTAAATATATTTAAAAAATCTTTTTTTTGTGTTTTCTACTTTTCTTCTTCTTAAAAAAAAAACTTTGTTCTTTAAAATCGAATTTTCTAGCATTTCTTGTGAAAAGCATTATACAAGCCTTGTACGGGAAGCAAATTAATTTGCTTACTTCCCGTTCTTGGCTGTAATGTGCTGTCACGGGGCAATGAAACAACAGCTGATACACCACAGCATATTTTTATGGCGTCATAGTGGCGTGTGCTCAGTAAAAAATACGGCGTTTGGTGATCGAGGGGTATTCTTTGGCATGGTGAACCTTCTGAACCCTTTAATCATTTTAAGAAGGGGAGCCATCTCGGATTTTTGTATGGGAGGGAGTTATAACACAATCTTTTTTTTGTATGGAATTTGTTTTTTTTTACCAAAACCCACCGTGTGGGGTATTGAATGAAAGGTCTTTTTGGGCTGTACCCTTAGCACGAATAGCTATCGAAAAAAATAACGTGCGTAAAATCATTCGATAGTGCAATTTAGTATGGAAAATTTGTACAACGCCATCTACCGCCGAATAGCGAAACTAAAATTTCCATAGATAATTCTCTATCGAGTAATTTTACGCACGTTTTTTTTCTCGATAGCTGTTTGTGCTAAGGGTATTGATTCCAAATATACACAATATTATTATATTGCAGCTACTGGTTTTAAAAAATCAGAAAAACATTTTCGAAACATACTAAGTTTGGGCTCTTACAGGGAGAAAACGGCTTGATGAATTCTTTTGAAACATACTAATATACTCTTATCTAACGTCCTGGAAGCAGTTTTGAAAATATTAACATTTTGAAATTTGAAAATATTTAGATCCCATTTTTCTATGAGTTAAAGTACTTACCAAAATCTAAAAAATAAAAAAAAAATACTTAATGTTAATATTTTCAAAATTGCTTCCATGATGTAATATAAGAGTACCTATATTACGAGTTATTTGGCGTATGATTCATAAGAATTCATTAAGCCGTTTCCTCCCTGCAAGAGCCCAAACTTAGTATGTTTGGAATATGTTTTTCTGTTTTTTTTTTAGACTAGTAGCTACAATGTCATAATATTGTACATATGCGGAATCAGCTCAAAAAGACCTTTCATTCAATACCCCACACCATGGGTTTTGAAAAAAAAAACAAATTCCATACAAAAAAAAAGATTGTGTTATAACTCCCTCCCATACAAAAACCCAAGATGACTCTCCTACTACTTTTATGTCGTGAGCAAAATGCTACTACCTTTCACATTAATGCGTTACAATCACTCTGTTACACTGTTACAATGCTCTGTGGTTACAATACAATGTCACTCTGTACAATACAATGTCACTCTGTTACAATGCTCTGTGGTTACAATACAATACTAAGGTTTAATATGTAAATAAATTAAAATTGTTGCGATTTTGTCTGTCTGGAGAACTTTGGAGAATTTTGAGTATTTTTCGAACAAAAATAAAAATTTGACATAGGTACTTTGAAATTAAGATTGAGAAATAAGTTTTTACTTTGGGGAAGGAGGTCACACGGCCACGTTACAGTACTAATTAATTACGATTTCGTAATCGTGTTGCATGAATTCCCTCCAAAATCCAAAAATTGGATCTTTATTAGGTTAGTACATTAAGTAGGCGTTGGCGGTCCGAATAATTTATTTATGTTTCTCGTTAGAAGTTTGGTTATTCGAGGTCGCGTGGCTTCGATGATAAGTTTTTCGTGGTTGAGTGCATTCGTTGTTAAGTGATTCGTATTGGAGAAATTACAAGTTTGGTTATTCGAGATCACATGGTTTCGGCGTCAAGATTTTCGTGGTACCGTGCATTCGTTGTTAAGTGATTCGTGTTAGTGAACTTTCGGGGACGTGGAAATCGGTGTTACACTTTTCGAAGTCAGGTATCACACCCGTTCAATTTGGTCTAAATTTCTAATTACTGCTATACAATTGCGCAATCTACAAGCGAACTGATTTAACTCTTTTTGGTCAAAGCTTATCTTTGGGAGATTCCGCACGAGAGCAATCTCGTTCAGCACGATCATCTCGGGGAGCGCGAACGTCTGCTCCAGCATGTCGAGCACTTCATCAGGTTGCTCGGCTGTGTACAGCAACGACGACACGCTCTCAAGGGCTTGGCCGCGCAGCGCGCCGCTCAATCGCACAAGATTCTCTGCAGGCGAAAATAAATGTTGAGTGTCACGATAAATACGCTTGAACATTAGCCACTCCGTAGTCTTGCCGCTGAAAGGAATGAGTTCTAGTTTATGTGAACATTTAAACGAATTAAAGTCATCCTTTTTTGACGGCCAATTTTTTCTTTGTTCTGTTGGCGGCTGTGTGAATGACAGCGCCTTTTGAAATAAATCAGTTTTGTCTATTGGAATATGAAAATTCACAGGTTTTTTGTAAATACGAGTACGAAACTTATCGTGAATTTCACAATTTTCATGATTTTCAGCTTTGCAATTTGCGTAATCGCGGTGAGGTTGAATGGGCGCAACCGAGTGAAAATCATGACGAGTGGTACGATCACGCGATAAATATGACGTATTCGGATTATTTAAGCTTTCGGGGTTGGTAAATTTAGGCTCTAAAGCCACATTTCTCTCAGGATCAGTAACCATAGCAGAGTCCGCCTCCACCAGCACGGGATCTGTCACAAACGCGTCGACTTTTTTGTCGACTGGGCGGCTGACATGATTACCATCATGAACCCATGATGCAGTGCGTGAAAAAGATTGACTGACCGTACGAGTGGAGCGTTCATCCGCTTCCTGTTCTGCAAGCGATGCCATGACTTCGAGTTCTTCTACTCGCTGCATTTCTTCCAAAAGCTTACGTTCGTAGTTGAGCTGTTGGTGTTGACGGGCAAGCTCTTGTTCACGTTCGTATAACTGCTGCTTACGTTCCATGTTACGACGAGCCAATTGGGCCTCCGCGGACAGTCGACGAGCCTTTATAGTGGCAGACGACCGTGAGGACGACGCGTGTGACCTGGAACTTAGAGAAACGTTACTGTGTTCGACACTGGACCCGCCGGGCGTCTCGGGACTCTTAGGAATATGGGCTGCGGGAGTATCAGTGGCTACGGTCGCAGTGGGGTCCAATTTAGGGGACCGACCGAGCCCACCCGCCGCGGGTGCTCCAGAGTCCGAGCGCGATAAGCGAACCGATTTTGCCGGTGTCAACAGCCGCATTGTTTTTGATCGCGTGTTCATTATAACGGGAGATGGACCAAAATGTATAGGAAAGGGACTGTAATTAGGATAGAAAACAAAGCGACTGTTCGGTACAGCTATAATTTTACTACAGTACAATGACAGAAGAAAGAAACAAAGAAGGCAGGAAAATAGACAAGAAGTAAAAAGATATAAAAACTATACAAACTATTTACAAAGCTACTATCCACCACAGTGATAATTAGTTTTATTTTAGTTATTTTGATAGTAAAATAAAGTAGGTATACCTACTACGAATGGTTTCTTTGTAAAATTATAATGATAGTCCTCAAATAAAACTTCGGAACTCGGAAAGGTAAATCGTTCCATATAATTCTTTCTTCGTAATAACAATCTGACCTTTGGTGCGATGAGTTGATTATCTGAATGAGTCTGACACCTTCCATTTTACAAGAATTCTGCTGCTGAAATAACAAATAATAGTTTTTTCATTAAATGCTTTGACTGACAGGTAATTTTATTGTAATGTGTACGATTATTAATATAAATTTTAGTAATGTGTACGACTTAGAAATACTCCTAAGATAAATAAAAATAATAATGGTAGCGAAGAATAAATCAAAATGATAATGGAAAATTATTAAGGATCTTACTGATAGGTAATTTGAAAATAAATGACTAAGTTACGATAGCTAATTCACTGTTTTATTTAAAAATCCAACATTTACCAACCGTCATTAGTAAAACCTAGCATGCGCCACACGGCCACAAAAGCCCGAAAATTGGTCTACCTTTTATAAAATCCTTACATTTACCAACTCATGTTGATAAATCCTAAGATTGTCAAGTAAAACCTAAGATTTACTAGTATCCGGGCTTTTACAGTAAAGAAAATACCTACCTACTTATCTAATATTCTCTCGTTGTATTATTCTTGCGAAACACTGTTAATCCAATTTAATGTTTCAGTTCACATGAATCAATTCATTGCTTTGTGATTCATTCTTGCTGCTTGCTTTAGTGTAACTTTGGAAAATTTTACTTTTTGGAAGTTAAATAGAAATAATAAAAAAAACATTTAGCTATAAATTTAATTATATTTTTTTTAATTTTTTTTTTAAAGCACAGGAAAATTATTCCCATTTAATGAAATGTTAAAGACGGACCCACGTTACAGCAATAAATCGGCTGATTAATGTATTTGATTGATATTCTATACTAGATAAGAATTCAAAGTTTCGTATATCCTCGAAAGGATTATGCAATCACGAATTGATTTGATGCATTATTCAAAAGGGAACTAGTGAAAGTGAACTAATGAACGGAAGAATTTCTTATCCCTAACTTGGTTAAACTCTTGGGGTTTATCTGCTAGAGAAAAGTAAACACTTGGATCTCTACGGTTGAATTATTCAGCAGGCCATTATCATCCTTAGTACGCACGAAAAGAGGATACTTATATTTTTATTGATATTAATACCATTTATATCTATCTTCCTTTTAACATCATTGAACAGGTGGTAGTAACGATGTTAATAAGTATTCCGAAAAATCGTGTTGGAAAAATAAATAAATTAGACGAGCCCTAAGACAGAGCCCTGTGGGACTCCACACGATGCTTTTTAGGGTTCCGTACCAAAATGGTAAAAAGGAACCCTTATGGTGTGACTCAGTCTGTCTGTCTGTCACAGCTGGATATCTCGAGAACTACTAATGGTATCAACTTGAAATTTGGAATAGTTTTAGATGACGTTTGCCCAACTATTTTGCAAATAAGAAAGAAATAAAAATTAAATATTTTTTTTACAACAGGGACTGAAAAGGGGTCTTAAAAATTTTAAGTGAGGCGACTAGGGCATGTGGGGTATCATATGAAAGAGCGCTGTTTGCACATTTTAAAACTTTTTTTTCTTTTTTTTAGGCTGCATAGTTTTCGACTTATGATTAAAAATGTAAAAAAATACCGTTCCCCCCTTTTATCTCCAAAGTTTGCAAAGAGAAAAATCTGAAATAATTCTATGTGATAGTAGTTTATGTAAAAATTACAGGAAAAATAAAACGACGTCTCAATATAACACACTTTTTTAGAAATTAAAAAAACAAACAAAAAAAATATTTGTTCCTCTACCAGTCAACAGATGGCCCTGACCCAAGAAAAATTAATTTAGTTCTACTAACGGCCAAGAGATGGCGCTGGACAAAGAAAAAAAATAGTTCCACTATCGGCCAAGAGATGGTGCTGACCTAATACTGCAATCATACTGCAATAATGAAAAAAAAAATAGTTCCACTATCGGCCAAGAGATGGTGTGACCTAATACTGCAATCATACTGCAATAATAATTATGACCGGTTTTTTTCAGCATGAAGATGCATGGGAATTTAAATTTCTTTTATCTACACTCACAACGTAATGTTCCAAATATGAATTAAAAAAGGTAATATAAATACGTACTTTATTTTCGTGAATAGGTAAAATTTAAAAAAAAACTCATTACGATGCAATCAGCTGCATCATGAAATAACTTTTTTTCTCATTACGATACAAGGCAAATCCAAGAAGAAGGTAGTGCCGTGATATTAAAAAAAATCAACGATATTTTGGCACATACTTTCCATGATTAAAATGCACTCTATGGTGATCGATGACTTATTGCGATTAGTTTGCAAGAATGCACTCATCTAATTTTTTTTCTAATGGAATGCGCGCCATTTTTAGAGCATTACAAAAAAGTTTTGAATTTTGATTTCAATTTGTACATTTTGTTTTACTGAATTTCGTAGGTGTTTTTAATTCTTGCTTAAAAATGTGAAATAAAATTGACTCTGCAAAATCATTTTAGATGCAGCTAAGGAAATGACTTATTACAAGGTAGGATACAACCAAAGTCTCTCTCTCTTTTCTAACGTTGATCTTTTATTTAGTAGGTTCAATCCCAAATGTATGAGTGTAGATAAAGTAGTGTATGAAACTGCACATAACTAGGTATTAAAACACTCGTGTGATACTATAAAAACACACACTCATGTTTGAATACCCCTTATTATAGACTATACTCATATACTCATTATAACTAGATCCACTAAGCGATTCCGACATAGCAAGAGCCTCATCTTACTTTATTACTCGCTGATTCGTAGCATTCTTGAATATAACTTTACTGTCTGGTCTCCCTTTTATAGTGTACACAGCAATCGAATAGAAAGTGTTCAGAAACGATTTTTAAAAATTCTGTGTTACAGAAGTGGTTTGGGCCGCAAACTCTCTTCCTACAATGAGCGGTTAGAGTATTATCACTTGGAGCCCTTATACTTAAGACGTGATAAAAACAATCTTGTACTCCTTTATAAAATAATTAATTGCCAATTGGATTCCCCAGCCCTTCTTTCTCTTTTAAGCTTCAATACGCGATTTAGATCCCGCAATCGCAACTATAATATTTTCAGTCTTCAAGTTTTTCTTAATAACACCTCATATTACAATCCCATAGTCAGGATGTGTCGCCAATATAATGAGATTCTTGTCACTAACAGAGAAATTGACATCTTCATTCAACACTGCCTCAGTTCCGCCGACAGTTACAAATACACCACTCATCCCAGCACGAATAAATAAATTATAAATTAATAATTGTTAGTCTTTAGTTTTAAGTATATTTTTTTTATTGAATACAATTTATATCTTCTATAATTAATTACTTATTTACTTTGTTTAATTATCTCTAGCATAGGTTGTTTGTTTCTTTTATATCATAATGAGCTATTAGGCATACATAATTTTGGATTATAATCTAGGTCTGTTTTGAATTTATGTTTAAATTGTGTATTTTAAGGATTGTAATCTGTCTTGTGTGCTAAATAAATACAAATTATGCATCAGTATCATAAACTACTATTATTATAAATTAGAATGCACGTGTAACGGATAGACGAAATGGCTACGGAAAGTAAAGATACCCATAAGATAATTGTAAATACGAACGTAACGAATTGTTGATGTAAGTTCAATTTTAGATACAAGTAGGTTGTATTAATACGTGTTTAAATACATTATCAAAATACTTCATAAATGTTGGTTTGAACTATTTATCTACATCGCAGTTTGTTTTCTAATTCAAAATGAAAAATAAAGATTACTTTTACTTTTATATTTTCTTTCATTGCCTCCTTGTTCTTTATAAATTTTACAACGAACGGTTAGATAATCTAACATATAAAGAGTACTAATTATTAATTAGTAATCAATTTTATAAGTCATCATTAGTACTTGAGGAACTCGGTGGCGCAGTGGTTTAGCGCCTGGCCCAGCGATTGCGGAAGTTAAGCAATGTTCGCAAGGGTCGGTCATGGGATGGGTGACCAAAAATGTATTATCTCGAGCTCCTCCGTGCTTCGGAAGGCACGTTAAGCCGTTGGTCCCGGCTGTATTTGCAGTCGTTAACACCCACCAATCCGCATTGGGCCCGCGTGGTGGGTTATGGCCCGTCCTCCTTACCACCCATAAGGAAGGCCTGTGCCCCAGCAGTGGGGACATAAAAAATGGCTGATGGACATTAGTACTTATTTTAATTAACCACTTCATTTGTCATTGAAATGGGCATGATGACATTACGATTACGGGTTATTTGACCGATTACCCATAGTCAGAGAATAAATAATAATTTATTGTTTACATTTTACAGAAGTGCTGCTAAATAATAATAAACATTGACACTTACATTATGTAATAGTGGTTTGTTTCGCAAGGCTAGCTACCATAATTAATGCGTGCAGCGTGCCCTGCCAGTTATAGTGGTATTGACAAATATGTTATTTTCGTATCAACAAATGACTACACTACCAAATTGTGGTTAACTTAGGGTCGGGTCCTTAGGCGTTAGTTTTGGTATTTGCCCTAAGCACAGAAAGATATAAAGTATAACTACGTACCCTAAGGCAGTCTTATTCTGTTTGTTAAATTTTCACTTACTGTTCATCAGCGTGGCTGGCTATACCAACATCTAGGTATAATTTTCTATTTTGTTGATATTAAAAAAAACAAGCTAGGTACTTATAGTCTTTTAAACCATCATGTACTAGAATATCGTGGCTAGATTCAATTTTCGATACAGGAAATAAAAGTCGCTTTTCGTTGCCGGATATTTCTAGGTAGCATGGGTGGGAATAAATGTGTTCATTTTGTAGCTACGGATATAGCCAAGCCAGCTTCGAAATATATGATATTTATTCCCATTTTAAAGCCGGTTACAAATATGGAAAGGTTTTTCTCATTTTAAATCTGGCCATAAACCGAGTGACAAAATAGTATTCACTTAGCCTAGTACGAAATGTCCCAAAACTAATCGCCGCTCCACAACCGGACACATTATACAAATGTAATTATGCTTTCGCCAGCATGCAAGTCAAATTCATATTGCGATTGAGACCGAGCGCAGCACTTGTTACATTAGACATTGTGTCATACTCGTGTCATAATTATGGATGAGATGGATAGTGTATTATGTGTATGTGTAATCTACACGACTGTGATGTTTGATGAAATTGAATGGATTATCAAATTGTTACGACAAGCGGCCCCAGATAGTACTTACTTATAAAAGTAACTAGCGCAGCATACTTACTGTTGGGTGGGTAATAAGTATTTCTGATTGTAGTTTATCGTTTCTTTCAATTCCAAAAAGGGATAAAATTATAATTTTGATTCATTTCATACTACGGCTATCGCTTTGCATTGTGTGATTGTGGTATGAGTATGATCCACGGACAATTTGTGCAGATGTAGGTACCTACCTAGTCTACCTACCACTGAGGTATAATTTACTACTAGTGGCAACTGACAATTAATCGTGTTATCGAGCGGTTTCAGTTAACACTAACAGCCTTCAGCCTGCCTAGCATGACGCGTGATATAGCGTTTTATCACGTTTAACTGTCAAAAAGACAAAGGAATTTGACAGTTGAGTGTCGATAAAATGCTGTATCACGCGATATAAATCGGACATGCTAGGCAGGCTGGGTTACTTGAGATTTCATGCAGACATAATACCGAATTTGTAAAAGCGTTATACTTAGGTACTATCTTGGCAGTACGTACATTTTATTATGGATAAATACCAGTAAGGTTTGTATTCGTTTAATAATCACCTCCACTAATAATCACCGAAATATAAAGGTTCATATTTAGCTGTGACGTCATTTGTGTGGAATTAGCTAACTACAAATAAAGAGATCCCCAGGGCACAAAATTTACTCATAAAGTTAACCTGCTGATTTTTAGGACTTCGTTCTTTGTTTAGAATTTATATGATTAAATGTGTAAATAACAAAAGTCATTAGTTGATTGTAATGCGATAATCACACTTAGATTGATTAATTTTGTGTTTATCAATAAACTTAAAGTCTACCTGCCAGATGTTGTTGGGTTTTTTATACGCATTTGTTTATTACAGGTAAGTATTATTTAACCGATAATTTCTTGAAATTTCAATGCGATTGAGTTTCACTATCATTCATCAGATTCTAAGTGATCTGTCTTTGGCATTTCTGTTTGATTTCGACAGTTCGAAATGCTGAAACTAGTTTCATTTAAACGTTATGACAACTTAATGGACTGGCATGGCGAAGGTATAAACTAGAAAAAAGGTCTTTATGATGTCATTAAGTATTAAAAAATATTCAGGAAGACTGTAAATTCAAACTGTTTCATAAAGTTTAAAGAGCTATTTTTGCTAAGATAAATGAAATGTAGGTAGGTAAATATTATTCAACTTTATAACATTTAAATTATGAATGTATAAAACATTTAAATATCTATAATGTAATTGCCGTCATTTTGGGATTACCATAATTTCAAATAATCTAATGATATCCGGCAGGATTATGATATCTTTAGAAAAAATAATTAATCAGAAGAAATGATTAAAATACAACCTGTTTCAAGAAAACCCATAAATCCGAATTTTAAATATTTTTTTCTTTAAAATGTTGTGCGGACCGCGATGGTCATGTCATATCTTAAAGCGGACCCCGAACGAAACTGATTGGTGACCCGTGTCATATTTATTGGTGGCCATAAAACTGAACAAATTTTATTATGGGACCAATGTTTTTTTTCAGATTTCAGAATTGAATTCTGAAAAAAAGCTGTTGTTTCATACATTTTTATATTTTCGCATAGACTTTATATTTTCATTATTATTTTTTGTATGAAACAGCTGATTTACTTTTTTCGCGAGGGACAATCGTCCCTTCTACCATTTCAGCTTTAGGGTTCTTTCTAACACGTTATTGAAACCACTATGAAACCAACACTTATATAATATTTTAGACTACTATTAACAGGTAAATTATACAGAATGAGAAACAGATGATGAACTAAGTACATAAAACGTTGTAACACTTGTTGTTCCGATTTTTTTTAATAAAATACTTATGCGTATTGAATAGAGTTAGGTACAAAAGAAAATCTACATACGAAATCATTTCTTATCACATTAACATTTAATTCTTATTTGTATCTCACAATTTAAACGGCAATAAGTTTAACATATTAACATAAAGTACTGGTGCTATTGTGCTTGAAACTTGTTAAATATTTATTAGATTAAGATCGATACACGCCGACCGTAGCCTTGAGAATTAGTATTTGGATATTATTTAGTGTCATCGTTAACGTATTGATCAATTTGGAGACATGGGGCCCTATTTTTTTAATCATTCGTTTGAAATCGTTCGTGTGCGACGTAATGTCACAATAATTGACACTCGAAATTGCATAAAATAATCAAAGATTGTCTAATAATGTAGTATATATATGTATTACACTGATAACTACTGGCCAACGAGCGATTAAAAAATACGGATTTTGGCGATGTTGAATGAAAATGAGTACTTAATAAAGAGCTATCCACTCCAGCCGAAGGATTCTAGCGAATTACGTACCTAAGTCTGTTGTTAACAATTCTCGATTGAAATCGATTGCAATCGCAGTTACATTGCTGCTTTTAGTAAGATAGTTCTTATATTGGTCCTTACGAAAGCAGCAATGAATCTGTGATTTCTGTCAGAGTTGATTGCAACAAAGTTACATTATTACCCCCCGGGTCACTGTCAATGACAGAAGTATTGCTGTTGGTACATAATATGCTGTAACTGTCTGTGTGACAGACAACACATGAACCGGGATGAACCTTTAAATTTAATTGATATTGTCGTAATTGTATTGATTTCTTCAAATTTAATCAATGAGATTTTTATTGTAACTATATTGTTTGGTATTAAAAAATACTTATTACTTATATTTATATAATACTAGCTATAGCTACACAACAGAGTCTGTGGTCTTGAAAAAAGTTTGTTTGAGCATCAGAAAATACATAAAAACATAATCATCTCTGAGGCGTTTTTACATAAAAGGGGGAGGTTGATTGTCAGTTGTTTTTATTGGACCTAAGTTGCATACTTTAAACTCAAACGGTTAAAACCTCTTTTGTAGAGTGCATTACAAAATAAAGTGTTAAATAAAAGACGATCAAACAAATTGCCGTGGCTGTGATATTTTTTAAAGAAAAATTAATTTGTGAACCAGTGAAGTACCTATCTGTTTTCTTACTTGATTTGTATATAGGTATGGTATTTATAATGATACATTCAGGCACTCAAATTGAAGAATCATAAAAATATTATTGTAACAAATAAATAAAATATTAAAAACATTTCTAGTGATCAACAGCCAGACGATTATTAATTAATTTTGATATAACCAAATGTCAGCTAGGTATACAATTTTAATATTTCAAAACAATTGATAAAATAAGTACTCTTAAGAAGAATGTTAGCTAGAAATATGTAAAGGCAAACAGACACAGCTCCGATAAGAATAAATTTACATATTAATTAAAATTTTCGAAGTGTTTTAATGAGCTGCCAACGTATCCACAAGACTTGCATATTTATCGCTCATAATGGCTCGTCGTTATTCTCTATCTATGGAAATTTAAGTTAATCCACAAAATTGCTTCATGTTTTAGAAGAACAATTTATTTGATGCATGGTTAAACTGTCCGTATGGACTATTCATGGATTCCTAACTTATATTATATACTTACTTAAGTAAATACGAAAGTAAGTTTGTTTGTTTGTTACGCCTTCCCTTTTTACCCGACTGCAAAGAAAGGGTTATGTGTTTCGCGCGTATCTTGTAAGTATGTATGTATGTATGTATGTATGTTTGTATGTAATATTCTTTATTACCTTATATCTCTCAAACGGCTGAACGGATTTCTATGATTAAGATATCGTTAGATTGGTCTTTTCAGCCCAAGTGTTCTTAAGAAGGTGGCGTTATAAAAAAACCAACATGGCGGCTGTACGGTGCTATTATACATAGTGAAAAAAAATATGGGTGTCAAATTAAAGGGCTTATTATAAGGATTTCAAAAAGGTATATCATGACCGTAATATATAATAACTAAAAAGAGATAAATAAAAAAATAAATTTAAAACATTAAAAAACCCGCCTGCATAAAAAGACAAGTCGACTGAAAAGATGGAAACAAGATTAAATAAATATTAAAGGCAACATGTCATAATAACATGCAGTCGGAGGCATATAATTCAATCATTCATAATGTCACTTTCTTTATGCATGCCTCCGACTGCATGTTATTATGACATGTTGCCTTTAATATTTATTTAATCTTGTTTCCATCTTTTCATTCGACTTGTCTTTTTATGCAGGCGGGTTTTTTAATGTTTTAAATTATTTTTTTATGCAGGCGGGTTTTTAATTTTTTAATTTATTTTTAACTACTCAACCGATCATCATGAAAATTTTGCATACGTTGTATGGGGTAAGTATACATACAGTTAGTAAAGGACAAAGGGTAGGTTTCATCAAGAAAAAAAACCGGCAAAGTGCGTGTCGGGCCACGCGCCGTAGGCATCCGTAGTTACCTTATATACCAAACCATATTTAATACCACTATCATTTTTGGTCTGTAAAAATAACTTTGTTTTTCACAGTGTTGGTCACACAAAAAATTGTCTTAAGAACCTCAATGTCATTTCTAAAGACCTATCTATAGACACTACGCAAGTGTTGGTATGAAGAAAAAAATTTTCCGTTTCAGTTCCATGTAGGGGAGCCCCCCTTAATCTTTATTTTTTTTATTTTTATGTTAAAATCGTTGAGCGGTTAACAGAATACATCTACCTACTAAGTTTCAACGGTGTTATTCTAATACTTTCGGAATAAAATGGCTGTGACATACGGACGGACAGACAGACAGACATGACGAATTTATAAGGGTTCCGTTTTTTGCCATTTTGGCTACGGAACCTTAAAAAGAGCTGTTCTCGAGGGCTAGATAAAAACTGTCCACGCAGACGAAGTCGCGGGCGGTCGCTCGTATATCTAAATGGTTTATATCTTCATATTATAAGAATGTTTTCTTTCATTAAGTTGCATTATGATTTATGAGTTTTACGTATTTTATATTACTGATCAGAAAAATCAAATCCTATTAAAACTTACTATTTGTGCGGAAACTGGAAAAAATAATAATTTTCAAAACGTATTCAAACTACATAGTATAACATAATACGAAAAGTTACACACACTTCTTCTATAACGAGTTCTAATACTTGTGTGGTGTGGTTGACCTCAGGGTCAACTGTACCTTGAAATCACTAGGTTAATAACTTCAAAACTCTTTATAAATTCT
Source organism: Agriphila straminella (assembly GCA_950108535.1). Lineage (NCBI taxonomy): Eukaryota > Metazoa > Arthropoda > Insecta > Lepidoptera > Crambidae > Agriphila > Agriphila straminella. Next base: position 4,262,111 of record OX467312.1, read on the forward strand.
CTTTAATATCTTCACCGTGATGACGTGCAGTTGGCCCATGAAAAGGTTGAGCATACTTAGAACCTTGTCATATTGAATCTTCTGTTATACTACATGTCACTGTCACAGTGTCACTTTTTGCCTTATCTGTTATTTAATTTGACACAGTACTAAAGTGCTCAATATTTTCGATGCCATCTCATGTTATTATGTTTATTATCATACTAAATTGCATATTCTTCGTGTGTTATTAATACTTACTTGTACTGAAGGGACTGGATCGTCATTTAGCGTGTCTGAAGGTGAACGACAAGATATAATTATATAACTCTTATTTTAATTAAATTTCTTAAGAGGATTGTCAAGCAAACGGTCTCCATACAAACGGCGATAACGTTTCCCACCCTCTAAACCTTAACCTACAGTAATTAATTTTTGGTATGTTTTTGAAATGCCTAAATACTAGGGCTGAACGTTTTGATTTTTTAAATATCTATAATAGATTTCGAAATATTTGCATTTTAGTGATTTCATACAAAAAACAGAAGTGCCAATATTTTCAAATCTACAATGAATATTTAAAAAATCAAAACGTGCAGCCATAGTTTTTAGGCATTTCAAAAACATACCAAAAATTCATTGCTGTAGGTTAAGATTTAGAGGGTGGGAAACGTTATCGCCGTTTGTATGGAGACCGTTTGCTTGACAATCCTCTTAATGGAACTTGGCAGTGCACAAAGTAAAATAGATTTACGGTTGCTAAGATGCATAATAATGTCCCCAATAAAATAAAAATAATAAAATCTTTACATATTCAGACTTTAACAACATTAAAAAATATTACAGTTAATAGTAGTTAATTTTATATTTAGTTGTCTGTTTGCCAAAGGCAATAATGTCCTTGACCATCAGCCATTTTTAATGCCCCCACTGCTGGGGCACAGGCACAGGCCTTCCTTATGGGTGGATAAAGAGGATGGGCCATAACTCACCACGCGGGCCCAATGCGGATTGGTGATAATATTGTCTTGTGTATAGAATAAAAAACTGTCAGCAAGGTTAAATTCACAAAGTGTTTATATGTTATGTATCCAACTTTGGATTTTTATAGAAAAATAGGTTCGAGAAGTTTTAATGCCGACGAAATTTTTTTCATTGTCTATTTTTTACGCCTATTGTAGAACATCCGTAGCAGCATACTATAGAATATACAGGGTTATTTGTAAAACACCAACAATCTCGTAGGAGTAGTTTACTAACATCATAAACGACAACATTTGTTCTAGAACTTTTCCGAAAACAGACAAAAAAAAAACGATTTTCCATTCAAATGTCCGAACAGCTGATCGAGTTTTGTATGAAAAGTCGAATATTTTTTGTCTGTATTCGGAAAGTCGTAAGACAATAATGTTGTTGTTTATGATGTTTGAAATCTACTCCTGTCTGTCGGTGTTGTACAAAATAACCCTTTATACTTTATAGGCGAAAACAAATTAATTGAGCAAATATATTTTGTATGTACCATAATTAGTTTTGCTATTAGCTATATCAACAGTAATCAACACTGTATGTTTTCCAATTTAAACTAAATAAAATAGTAGATAGAATAGAAGTCAAAGTTCCCAATAGTAAAATCTCAAAGACATTTAACTTCCAAACGACATTTATTTTATTAGTTATTAAAATTTACTTGATAAAACTCACATTATTTTTTAGAATTTTTCATAACAACTCTGAAACAAATGAGTATTCAAGCATGTAAATCTTTTTTCATTTCCAATGAAGGAAAAATCTCCGGATTTTTCCTGTAGTCGGGTAGGTAGTAATTTTATGAAAGTGAAAGTGAAAGTGAAATAAGCTTTATTCAAATAAACTTAATTATTAAGTACTTTTGAATCGTCTATATTTTCCTACCACCCGTTCCAGACTTTTTTAGCTGACAAGAACGGGCGCAAGAAACTTATCAGCTGTATATTCAATATGTATATTCAATGTAGACACAAACTACGACTAGGCAGGCAGGGAGCGATGACCTAATTAATTCTTAGTAGGTATAGGGGTATCTTACGACCTACCTCGAATACCTTATATCTCGCATGTTACACATTTTGAGCAATTAATTCCTTTAACCGTAACCGAACATAGGTAGGTAGGTGGGGATTGATTTGAATTTTCCTTATTTTACAGTAAATAAATACCCGGTCAATATACCAACTATACGTACTTATGCGAAAAATCTTTATCTTCTGGTATACGAGTATGTTGATAATAAATAAGAACACTTAACTATTTTTCACTAGAATGCCGTTTATACTTATACCTCTTACAAAAATAGTTATTAACTGTAGCTATAAGGAAAGAACAACAACATATAACTTTATTCTCAACCATTTTACATAAAAATCCACATTGCTAAAAATTTTACACAAAATTATTTTAATAATTAGTGCAACGGACGTTCACCTCATTTTTCAAACTGCAGATAAAAAAATTTCGCTGAAAAATATTATAGTGCCTTGAAAATGGAACGCCTGTGCCGCGTTGGCGGCCGTGAATGCACGTTGAAAGCTTTCTAACTGGGTATGGGTAGTAACAAGAAAATGAGCGCTATTTTTTTTCCTTTCCTCTCAGAAAAGACGTTTGAATGAATGAGATTTAAAAAATAAACTTCTACTCTTTTTTTCGTTATTGTTATTTCATAATACAAATGAAGAGGTTTGTTCTTAAATGAATTGTTCTTCAATATTGTTAGTTTTTCGCGATATTATCTCCGTAAATTGGTAATACGATGGAACCTTGTCTCATTAACATACACGTTGACGTCATCCGCAACTAAAAATGACAATGTATAACAATAAAATTCTAATTGGTAATTTAATGTATTATTTATTACCAATTCGCGGGGATAGTAGGTACGTCGAGATTCATTTTAAAAAGGTAAAGACTTGTCTGAATATGGTTAAAAAATATAACCTTTTTAAAATGCATTCCCACATGTTCTGATTTCAAAGGAAATCTCGATTCGTGTCTCTTTTAAGATAAAAGGTACTAAAGGTACCAAACTACCTACCTATTTCTTTCAAAAATAAGACATTTTTAAAAACGTTTTCCAACATTCTGTTTTCAAAAGAAAGCTGGATTCGTGTCTCTTTTATGATCAAAAGGTTACAAGCTATTTGAGGCAGCTCAGAAGTAGGTCGTCTGTCACTTTGGCTCTAAAGAAAGTAGTTCTCGTAATAACTGTGGCAAACAGAGCAGAAATCAATTATAGTGGGATGAAGAACTTAATCAATGAAAAAACCTACACTATTATTTATAGGTAACATTATAATATGGTATAGGAAGAGCGCAGTCATATTTTAAACAAAATAATGTTCATTGCTAATTTCCTACCTCTTTAATTTAAGTACATAGTCGGTATATGGCCAATTCTTATTTTACCGATTTATTGAATCAGAATTGGAAAATAGTCTATCATTAGGTACACAAGGTTTAAGCTACGTTTAGTACTCTCAACTGTCTACTACCTACTACTCAAAAATGCATAAGTATCGAAGTACTTACGATATGCAATATTAACTTAATTCACTATAGGTACTAGACATACCAGTTAACATAAAAAATATACAAATTGTTATTACGGGTTCAATAACAAAATATTACAAAATGATGAGTCTGTGCTGTGCTGTGTAGAAACTTTCAATGATCGAAGACACATTCTCTCTATTCTGCTATTTCCGTCTTCACACGGCTGCAAATCCTTTCGGACAGCGAAATTGTTTTACTCCATTTATTTGATATTAGTCAATTATGGAATTTGAACGTTGGTCACGGTCACGAGTAGGGTTACCTACCATCTATGTAAAAGGATGCCTATCTAGGTTGCACAAAATGCCAGATTTTTAGAAAAATGCCTGTGTCCATCAGCCATTTTTGATGTCCCCACTGCTGGGGCACAGGCGTTCCTTATGGGTGGTAAGGAGGATGGGCCATAACCCACCACGCGGGCCCAATGCGGATTGGTGGGTGTTAACGACTGCAAATGCAGCCGGGACCGACGGCTTAACGTGCCTTCCAAAGCACGGAGGAGCTCGAGATAATACATTTTTGGTCACCCATCCCATGACCGACCCTTGCGAACGTTGCTTAACTTTCGCAATCGCTGGGCCAGGCGCTAAACCACTGCGCCACCGAGCTTTAAAGTACCTATACCTATAGAAAAATGCCTGTCATAGTAAAAATATGGCAACGCAGCGCGATATTTAGTCAGTTTTATCGACAAATTTTGTAATCTTTGGTTTCATCTGGGCGGGCGGGCAGCCGGCCATGGGCTTGCGTGATTGGAGCATGTATTTATTCAGCGAGACCTTCGAAATTCGAAAATACCTCTCTCAGCTTAGCGCCGGCTACACGCCGGTCTAAAGCGTAAAATTCCTGTCAAATGCGGCAAATACCTGTCAGATGGTAGCCCAGATTACAAGTTGTATCCGGTGACTTCACATCGTCGTCTGAGTTCTGACACACTAACTGATAATTAAGTAAGGGGAAGATAAGCATGCGTAATGGACACCTACACTTTAGGACCACTTAGTCACTTCTGTTACAAACATTTTTTTCATGATTTTGCGTAAAAATTTTTACTTTACCAAATATTGCATTCGAAAATCTCCAAATTCTGAGAGTAAGAGAGAAAAAGAGGAAGAAAAAGAGACGTGCTTAAAAAATAACTAGTCTAAGATAATATTTTAAAAAAACCCGTGAAACGGTGACGTTAGTCAGTTTTCAAACAAAAATGTTGACTGATTGATTTCCAGAACTAACATAGTTATATGAAAATAAAATACACAATTCAAAACAACATTTTATTGTATAGGAACATAAAACCTAATAAATTCCAGTGGGCTAAATCCGCACGAAAAACATAATTCACATACATTTCAAATGTAAACGCTTACATATTAATTGGTGCGGCTGTTTGCTTCGCCTTTTAGTTGGCAGGGTAAATACAGTTTTCATGAATAAAGCTTGCGGGCTCGTGGAAGTGAAAATAGTGAAAATATCGGGCAGCATGTTAAGATTAATTTTACTGACGAGCCTGGTTCAAACTAAAAACTGGCTGGCTGAAACCAAACTTTTAGGTTGATTAGCATTTTATAAAGGTGTTATTACGCTTGTATTGTGTTCTTTAGAACGTTTAAAAACATTTAAAACATTACACATTTCTTTAAAAAAGTTGTTCTTTTATGAGTCCCATAAAAGAACAACTTTATTTAAGAAAGTTTCCTAACAATATAAAAGATAATATAAAATATCTTATTTTTTATGGTTAAAGAGTCTTTACATAAACATTATTTAAATTTATTTTGGTGTTCTTTTTATTATGATATGTTTAATGAATAGCGTACCAAGTTGCTCTACTGTACATTATTGTACACTACGTTTGGTAGTCGCATACACGGAATTCGAAATACGAACGGATTGATGTGTGCATTTGGGATTTTCGGACAAGCCTGATTAAATTAGTTTCAGTAACTACTGCATTTTATTTAAAACTAGCTGCCGCCCGCGACTTTAACTGCGTGACTTTGTCCTAGTTGGTCTATCTAGACCAATCAAACATGCACTAGATTTTAAGTTAGACTCTCAAAAATACAACTGTGAAAACCGCACTCAATTTGGTGCTGTGGTTTTTGCGTGCTGCGCGTACAAACAAACATACAGACAGACAGACAAAAATCCTAAAAATAATTGTTTTGGCTTCTATTACTATTATTTTATTATTTCTGAAATAAATTAAATGTGCAGACATCGGCCAGTTACTATTTTGTTTTGTTATAGATAGAGGTACGTTAATTTTAAATGGATAGATTGTAGGTTACAGTTGTAATTAAAATGATTACATTACGTTTGATTCAGCCAAGAATTATACCGATGACATCACTATTTAATTCCATTTAATTCTTCTTGTCAGTTAAAAGTGCTTATGATATACCTATTACTTACTCTATTTGAATAGAATTATTTTATTTCATTTCATGGAATAAATAAAATAGCATAATATCTCGTGTTAGACTCAATAAGATTTCGTGTTACTGAGCTAGGAGCTATCAGACTACGTAAGCATCTACTATTAATACGTGAAATGTAAACAAACTTTATGTGTATTCGTCAATCTTTTATTTTTAATGTAGAAAGTAAACAGTTGTTTTATGAGGGGCGTAACGTCCTTTCGCCCACATAACATGTTTCGCACTAGTAAATACTTATTGAACAGGAATAATGAAACCAATTTTTCCCCACTGTGTATTCTGACATGAGATGAGAAACGCAAAGACAACCTATTTTATTTCAAGACGTTAATTTAGCGTAATGTCTAACTTGTGTCTAAATGGAGGAGCTCGGTGGCGCAGTGGTTTAGCGCCTAGACCAGCGATTGCGGAAGCTAAGCAACGTCCGCAAGGGTCGGTCATGGGATGGGTGACCAAAAATTTATTATCTCGAGCTCCTCCGTGCTTCGGAAGGCACGTTAAGCCGTTAGTCCCGGCTGCATTTGCAGTCGTCAACACCCACCAATCCGCATTGGGCCCGCGTGGTGGGTTATGGCCCATCCTCCTTACCACGCATAAGAAAGGCCTGTGCGCCAGCAGTGGGGACATAAAAAAAAATGGCTGATAGACAATGTCTAACTTGTGGTTTTAGTATTTTCTATATAATTTGTACATGAACCTGAAATATCAGACTTATGTGCTGAAGGTCAGAAGGTCACTGTCATTAGGCGACATAGCTGGCGTGATAAATTACCTGTTATATTTTGTATCAGTCTTTTTCGATGTCCGACATCGTGTAAGTATAATCATAATAAGTAGAGTAAACAATGAAAGTTGGTGATTAATAGTTAATACCTATACATGTAACTTTTTGACATAAATATACATTAATTATTTCCTGTCGTTTCAGCTAACGGCCGATTTCAATAATCTATCCTCAGTTCTTACTGAGGAATAAGAAATATCTCTTAATAGGCTAAAGATTTGTTGCTGAAAATAACAACAGTTACCGAGTAACAAATCCAATAATAGACCTATATTTTACTGAAGATAGATTATTGAAAACAGCTGTAAAAGGTAACGAATGTTAAGTCAAGTTTTATTACAATCCATAGAAACGGTGGCTAAATTTCTGAAAGCGCTTTTGTGTCGTTATAAAGCAGTCTGATTTTATTTAAAATCAGAGTATCATAATACCCATTACTAAATTATGACACAATGTATGACATAGTAAGCTATGACATATTTTCTAAGGAATAACGCCCGACGATTCAACGCTGCTATCTTTAGAGGATAAAAAAGCAGAAAGTTGAATTTGTAACGATATAATAATTTGAAAAAAATTGTCATTGTTGACAATAAGTTTTGAAGTTTCTTGAGCTCCTTCAAATTTAAAAGAAATCTTGAAAAGCTCTCTGATGAGAACTTTTAATAAACCGTGCTGAAGTGGCTTCCAGGTCTTTCTCTTCAACTCCTGGAAAGTGTGATTACCGAACTATTAAATACAAATCCACTACTCAAATGGCCAACATTCTATACGTTTTAACGTTACGCTTATTATTAAAGCTTAAATTATGATCAATTAGACGATTAAATCACATGTCGCATAAATGTAAATCACAGACTTTGGTGTATTGTATGGAATTGATAAGCTCACGACACGTAACTTTATAGTTTACTGCTTATTTTATTTTAACACTTTTATAGTAAGCGTAGCATTCAAACGCATAGAACTTTGTAGGGAGGCAGTTTCAACGGCCATCAAATTAATCAAACCCAAACGCAGAAGAAGATGTATTTACTCCCATAAAATAACGTGGAATTAAGTGGCACGGTCTCGGGTGATGTCAGCGATTACAGAAAGGTTCGTATATTTTACGACGCTCGTATATTTCCGTGAAAAACGAAAGGAAGATTCTTGGGCATAAAAAAACGTTAAAAATATCATATAAAACGATTTCATTCAAATAGATTTCACATCGAAGCGGTCGAGTTTAGCAGCTTCTAGAGTCATTAATCTTCAGTTTTAATCGATATTATATTCTTTTAGTGTCGAAATTCTAGATACGTTTATTAGTAATGGCAGTGACTGATTGCAGTGTAGTTCCCTTAATAACCAGAGCGTGACAATGCACAGTTGACTCGGTCGCCACCCGTACAAGGGGGTACGGTCATAAGATGTGTATCAGTGTATCGGCCATTATTAGTGCGTAATGTGTACGTACATTATGTTCTGTTAAGATGCCCTTGATATGCAGACTGGAACAGAGGTATCGAAAAAACAAAACAATAATGTCTTTCAAATTGCTTCGTAAATGGTGCTGAAAAGACTTATGATAAGTCTGGAATACAATTGACAATTTGATTGTTTATGTAAGTATTTGAGAAAAAGTGAGTCACTATGAAAGTTTAGGCTATATTAGTCAAAAGATATACATGGTATAATATAACTTGTTACCGAAATCCCGTAGTAATGAGTTGTTTTTCTTCAAACCCAACCCAACTAACGAACATACGTCGCACGCATATAAATAACTCACATTATCACACTAACTATTAAACTCCTCAATCAATTTGTTGACACTCAAATGACTGCACCTCACATTTGAAGTTGGGAGACAAAGAATGAGACATTAATTGAACTTTTGCCACACCAATTGATGCGACACTAACCAAAATGATTAATTCGTGGATCCTGATTAAGAAGTCGCCACTATGCCTATGTATGAGATAAGACAGTAGAGATTGCAGATGATTTATTACGAAATTATTTTGGTAAATAGGGACCTTCTTGTTAAATAAAGTTAGTGAATTTTTTTTTAATTTTATTTTTGCTTATTTAGCAGATAATTGAAAGTCTGTATTTCTTCTATTTGGGTTAAAAAACTAATTGGATATACGCTGCTTTTTTGCATATCTTTTGCTAATTGAATTAGAAGGAATTATCCCATAGGGTCGGTAGGTAGGTAGGTAGGTAATGCAAATATTCTGGCACAATTGAACGGCCCGGTCGCTGACCGTATATTGAAAGCCTGGTATTATCTGGGCTACAGTCTGAGCAATATTGAATTTGGGGCTGTGCCATAGACCTTAAGAAATCCAATGCACTTTGTGTTTCTGTGAATAAATAACTATTGATTTTCTCAATAACGAAATAAGTGTTATCTTAATACTGTCTCGTTCTTTGTAATTTGTAAAAAAATGTGAAGAGTATACCTAATATTATCGATTTTATCGCAAAGAAAATTAATTATTTCTATTATAATAAAAACACATAATTATCGATGAAATAGCACATTTGAACCAAACGTTCCAAAAGCTCAGCCTTTTATGTTTGATCAAAGCATTTTATTCCATCGAGAACACTAGGATCTCAAAATAGACTAGAACGTAGAAAAGACTCGGGATTGATTTTCCTATTCAGTGGATTACTAGGTCTATGGCCTGTGTTATAGGTTACGTAGTTATTACATCGCTGGCTGATGCCGATGGCAAGGGTTGATTCGGAGAGAATTAAATTTAGAGGTGACGTCATGTGACCTTGCAGCCACCACCTGAGACTCGTGTGAGGTGGGGGAGCGGGAGATTAAGAAATTGGTTATTATTTGTGAATTATACATAGTTGGTGACACCTGCCGCCAGAAAATTCTATTTCCATCAATGATAATATCATTGACTCCCATGCTTTAGCTAAACGTAAACGTACCTAATTGCAGTCGAAGTTGAAATAAATGTCACGTCGCTCACGATACAACTCAAGTTTTCGATGGGGTCAAAAAGTTTGAACGTTTTTATTTGAATTGTTTGGTATATTGGAATATTAATGTATTTCTGTCAACGTAACGAAAAACGTTTCTTATGGATCGAAGTCAAACTATTTCTATTTGCAAATTAGTACAATTGTGTCCCACACCCCAGTACACTGCAGTACACATAGAGAAACGGCTGTGAACAGAATAAAATCGCCGATCGATATAGCATTGATAACCTCTAGTTTTGGCACAGAATACATAATGTTTTGGTTTGTAGAACGGCTTCCTGTCTTGGAACAGTTCAAAGTCAAGGTTAAAAATAATAATCCTGAGCCTTGCTGCTATACCTAACCATAATAATAAATCTTTGGTAGTTAGGTACTGCAAAGTGGTTCATAATCACTGCAAACAAACATTCATTTATTTGTTCTCCTAATATGTATGGTGCAATTAGACTCAGACCTTGACATCCAAAGTAAAAGTATCATTCTAGCTCCAAATTGTTCTATACAATCCACATATTGTTTGGTAAAAAGTTACACCACCAAATTGTGATTTTAGTGAAATTGTTGTGGCCAGTGGTATGTTAGTGACAAGCCCTTGAAGAATTGACAACCTTACCACCCATCAAGAGGCGCTACTTTTCTAATTTCTTCTTTTACTGATTTAAACTACATAGCTCGTTAATTGGCATTAAGTTTTATTGAGATCGGTTGTTGTCAGTTTTGGGTTTTTACTCATAAATAAGCACAGCGCCCAGCACAATGATTTTTGTGTTAGGCTTGTCATCTGTCTAAATGATTGGTGTCAGGGTTTTTAAATAATTTATTATTTGGTACTTATTTACTAGGTATTTATTTTCCAATATCCACAAAAGGTACTAAATGCGGTAAACTGATAAGCCGTCGGAGTTCACCTTCGGTAAACACAATAGGTAAAACAATACGGAGTGTAGCGGAAAGAGATTTGCATATCAGCATTAATCTCCATCATAATAAAATTATTCCAGCAATTAAATAAAGACAGTATTGAGATCCCTGACTAGGTTTTCCTTGGTACTACGGATTTCTTCAAAGACTATCAGAAAAAGGAGTTGTTAATACTCTATTTGTATTCTGGAAAATGACTGAAGTATCAATTTTTTTTTGTTAACAACGGTATAACAAACTGAATACATAAATTATGCAGTATGCTAATTCTGTTCGATGCCTGTTACTGGTTCAGAATTTGGCGTATCACAATAGGTGCATATAGCTAATATTCACGCATTAAATTCTTGACTCTAGACTCAGCATTTTATTTGCGAAAAAATATCACGGCATAAAAAATAAACTCTTATCGTCTCGCAATTTCCAAGAAATCGAATTCAGGTTTACCTTTATTTCAAGTGTATGCCGCAAGCAATATAATTGATCAAAATTAGAGTCGTGGACAGATCGTAAATCAATTTCGGGAGGACCATCCATTACCTAATAGTTAGTTGTTAGTGCCTGCGAATTCGCTGAAATAAATTTCATATTAGTGGGTCGCCGGAAAACTACTGGTAATCAATTTAGACTGAGGCCTTGACGAGTAATTGCCACTGCAGTCTTTCTCTGTTGAGCTCGCATGTTGGCTCATTTAACTAAACTAATAGGCAGTTCAGCCTGTCGATTCTGTAAGAAACTCGCATCTCACTTCGAACCTCACTTCACTTCACGGGAATTTTAAATCTTAAATGAGAAAATGATGGGCTGTTTTTCTAATCACAAAAGATTTTAGATAGCTTTAGTGGCTACCTAAAACCTTTTGCAATCGGTAAAATTGCTTATATTCAGTTAATTTCTAATAACAAATTCACGCAAAGTAAAGTGAGGTTCGAAGTGAGATGCGAGTTTGGTTACAGAATCGACAGGCAGTTAACAACATGTAATTTAAAAAAACCGACTTCAAAAAACGTGCCTCTAAAAAGCAAGAAATAATATACAAAACATTAGATTATCTTAATATATAAAATCGTAAACTGACTGACTGACTGACTGATCTATCAACGCACAGCCCAAACCGCTGGGTCTAGAGACTCCAAATTTGGCACGTAGGTTCCTTATGAGGTCTAGGGGTGCACAAAGAAAGGGTTTTTCAAAATTCACCCCCTAAGGGGGTAAAAAAGGGGATCAAAGTTTGTACAAAAGTCCCTCAGTTTTGAAGCTAGGATCTTCAAATTTTGTGTTTAGACTGACCATTAAAAATAAATAAATACGGGTCTCAGCGTTTTTCAAAATTCTACCCCCGAAGGGGTCAAAAAGGGGATGAAGTTGTGTATCGAAGAAAATCCTTTATTTTCGAAGTAAAAATCGCTAAATTTATAATTTTTGGCTTATGGATGGAAATCTAACGCAACGTATATTGTTATTGTTAGTATTTAAACCCCTATGGGGATGAAATGGGGGTGAAAAGGGGTAAACAAAAACACAAAAATAGATATGGATGTCGTTATTGGGGTTTTCTGGGATGACGATTGCAAAAATGACATTTATTTTGAAGTCCAACACGGTGGTCATGATTTGACCCCTAAAGGGGTGAAAATGGGGTTCAAATTTTGTATGGAAAAATAATATAAAATAGACATTACAACTTTAAACTTCGTAGGAGCACATCTAAAAATAAATAGGCAAACATATATTTTGTTATTTTGAAAATCAACCACTTAGGGGTAAATGGGGTGAATAAACATAAAAATCGATATGGATGTCGTTCTTGAGGTTTCATGGAATGGTGGTTGCGAAAATGACATTTATTTTGAAGTCCAACAACACGGTGGCCATGATTGGACTTGGACATGCAAATCCAGGAGACGGACGGGGACGGGGACGGGGACGGGGACGGGGACGGGGACGGGGACGGGGACGGGGACGGGGACGGGGACGGGGACGGGGACGGGGACGGGGACGGGGACGGGGACGGGGACGGGGACGGGGACGGGGACGGGGACGGGGACGGGGACGGGGACGGGGACGGGGACGGGGACGGGGACGGGGACGGGGACGGGGACGGGGACGGGGACGGGGACGGGGACGGGGACGGGGACGGGGACGGGGACGGGGACGGGGACGGGGACGGGGACGGGGACGGGGACGGGGACGGGGACGGGGACGGGGACGGGGACGGGGACGGGGACGGGGACGGGGACGGGGACGGGGACGGGTGGGAACGGCTGCCACTGTAAGTTATGAAGGATTTTCCTATTAAATGAAATTATGTAATCATTAAAATCTCTTAAAGCTTTGTCCAGACTTGTATCATTTTGGCGTGTCAGATCACCTTATTGAATCGTACGTTGTCTCTTTAATACAGTATTACTCCAACGCACGACCAACCAAACTAGCGATGAATGATAAAGATACGGTGATCTGACATGCCAAAACTATACAAGTGTGGATCCAGCTTTAGGTAGAGCCTGTTGTCTTCATACTATATCTTCGGTAGCTTTTATTTAGACTTTAAGTTACGCGATTTTTATGAATTGCCACATCAGCCTGCTGGGGTACGTACACGCTACGCGTTCCTTCCTTATGGGTGGATAAGTAGGACGGGCCATAAATAACCCACCACGCAGACTCAATGCGGATTAGTTTTTTTTATGATCATTGTTATAATTTTGCTTTCTGTGTAATTGATGTTTGACTTTCATAATTAGTCACCGAAGTGCAAAGCAGTTGTTGTGATATATCTCTCGCTCCTACAGATATTCAAGCACACACGCAGACACATGCACACACCACCCATACAAACACGAACGCACATTCACCTACGCACACATTTTACTCACTTACACAATATACATCTTAGCTTTGGGGTATATACTATATTTTAGTTTACATTGTTTTGTTTACGTTTTATACCTGTAATTTTAGTTAACTTTTGTTTACCGTCTTGTACTAGGTGTAAGTATCAAGTTACATAATGCATACGGTAAAACTATTGTCTGTGGGTGGGCCTGGCGACCTGTGTCACAGGTTTCTTTTCCGAAACCTACTGCTGGCACCAGTCCCTCACAAATTTAGTAACCTTCCATGTGTAGCTTCTAATTACCACTTAAGTCCTTTATTTGTGATGGGAAAATAAACAATTATTTCATTTCAAAATTAGTAAAGAAAACGAAAAGATGTGAATGTGAGAAACACTTTAGTTGCCTATTTCAATAATTAATGATCCTCAATCGCTTTATTTGGAAAGTGATAGCGCTCATGCAGTTTCCGCTAGATGTGTTGTTCACCACATGCCCCCTCCATGATGCGCGTAAATGCGTTTTTCTACGACATATAAAAAAAAGAAGTGCTGTACACGAAAACCCGCAACTTGTCCTTACTATTTATGGTAAGTAATTATAATATTTTTTTGTAAACCCATAGTCACCATACGGCTCGCTCACACCCCGGGCAAGATGTGGCCCACATTTGCGGGTATATTGTCGGTCGCGTGCGCTATTTTTGCGTGCGACACGCCTTTATTAAGCGGAGGTGCTCGAGTTAAAAGCCATTGTGGTGTATATTACCTACGTTGAGAATACTCGACCACCTGTTCTCCAGAACGAGACAGTCAAGGATTCTTTTACTAAAATCATGTGATCTCGTTTGACTATCGCCAACCACTGTATATAAAAATTTCGCTGTTATAATACTTTCACTAATAATAAAACTAATCATACAAATAGCTCATTTAAATTATAACAACAGATGGTCGACGTTTTATACAAAGATTTATTACAGTCCCTTATGTGCATTTGAAACCTACATACATAGATACATACACTCACGCCTGTTTCCCATGGGGATAGGCAGAGACTATGGATGAAACCTAAAACCTAAAACTTTGAAAATGGCCCTAGAGTTAAGTATCAAACTTTCCTTCATAGGATCCATGGGACATTTCTACTTACAAAAAGGCTCGAACTTTTATACAAGCAACGATACTATTTCGACTTGAATCTCAAATCTTTTTTAAGACTCCATTGGGCTAAAGTTTACAGTTTAAGACCAACACAAAAGGTTTTATTATAACTTTTAAGACTATGCCAGATTGTGAACGCAAGAAGTTGCTAAGATGTTTTGATTCGACAAGGAGATAAGCATACCTAGTACGGTCAGCAACGAAAGTCGCATAGCACTTTAGTATTTTGTCATAGCAACTTTTTTGATAAAGGTTTCAAACTGTGAGGAATCTGTTAAAAAAGTTGTTGTGACAAAGTACTAAAGTGATAAGTGACTTTCGTTGCTGACGTACCTTTGTTAGTCCTAACTCCCAAGTGGCACTGTAGATAGAATTTATAAGGTCTCACTTAATTTGGAGTTCCAGCCAAAAAGATTTTATCTTTTCTCTAAGTTTTATTTTTATATTTTCTTCTGTCTTATTAGCTGATGAAAAATCAGCTTAGGATAGATTAGCATGTTTCGTTGAGCTACTAAGTGCTTGGGAAGAGAAAACTAAAAAATTGTTTTGTACCTAGAAAATATTTCACTGCGAAATAACAAACTTCAATTTAATTTCTTCTAAATGCCTTATTCTTTTGTTGCGCTTTATTGGATTTCTTGGTTTAAGTATTTACATAATTTAGGTATAAATCATTCCAGACTTTAAAAACGTCATTACTTAGTATAGATTGGAAAATCTGTTGTATAGCGTGAGACACATTACCACGGTATAGATGGGTCAATCAACTTTTAATTGTCCTATGATTTTTCCTGTCCACAAACATACAAGTATATAATTCTTTGAAAATAAATATCAACTAACTTAAAAATTATGGTTTGGGTTAAATGTAATACTTTAATTATCATTTTGGTAATAGAAATAAATATGTTGTTTACATATTTGTTATATAGTATTTTAACGGTTGTCGAGAGAGATGTCGATGTCCCCTTTATTTGTATGAAATTGATGAAATGTCCATTGGACAACCTATAACATAAAAGTGTGTTTTATCTTGAAATAAAAAATAAAGAAAATAGTTTGGCTTATAAATACTTAAACTTAAGATTTAAAGTATCATTTTGGTAACAGAAATAAATTATATTGTTTACATATTTGTTCGTATTATGTAAGTTGTCCAGTGGACATTTCAACATACAAATAAAGGGGACATCGGCTTCTCTCTAGACAACCGTTAAATTACGAATAAATATGTAAACAACATATTTATTTCTATTACCAAAATGATAATTAAAGTATTACATTTAACCCAAACCATAATTTTTCAGTTAGTTGATATTTATTTTCAAGGAATTATATACTTTTATGTTCTTGGACAGGAAAACTCATAGGACAATTAAAAGTTGATTGACCCAGATAATGTATCATTACCGTGCACATACGCTTTGCGCCTTTGCTCCAGTTCAGTCCGATTTTCTTCAACGTTTATCCTGGATTTTGTTGTACGAATAAAGGAAAAATTCAATTACCAATCCCCTGGTAAGAGATAGGTTTACTACAGTTAAGTTCATTAGATGTTTCTTTTAGATGATGGTATATTTATCTTTTCGACTGTCATACCCACACTGTTACCTTTATCTAAACTTAAGTAAGTAAGTAAAATACTTATACATTTCCCGTTTTCGGAAATCTTGCAGTATCTGACATAAGTGCCTACCTTTTCATATTTAACATAATATATTTATTTAACTTTTACTACGACGGAATATGACCTAAGAGAAAATATTGAAAATTGAACATAGAAAAATAAGATTTATTCATGTGGACGAAAAATTCTAATTTCGTCCACGTATATGTCAGTAAATATTGAACACGTTCACCTCTCCCTGCCCATAATAAATTCTGTACATCAATGTCCTCGATCCTTAAAAGAAAAACCTACATTAGCCCAAGGGCAGAACGTCTAAAATTGTTTAACTTTGAATTTTCCGGCCGAATGGAAGTCAAGTGCGGAAAAAATTGGACAAGACTTAACGAAGTATGCTAATGGGATGTGTATGCAGAGTCCTATTGAAATAACAATTTTCATTTCCATGTAAATTCTCTTGAAACACTTCAGAGAGTGACGTCTCTTAATATTATGTTTATTAACCTTCCCTCGGCCCCAAAGGAATTATTCCTTAGAATGTTTATGAAGTTGGGATTTGTGGTTGCATTATTTTGTAACTTAATTGAAATTTTGGTCGATGAGTTTTTTTATTTAAGAAATAACACTTGTTAAGAAAGTGAAAAATCTAGTTCTTTAATATATACTTAGCTTTATTTAAAGTGCCTGTGTGCTGTAGGCCACACAGGCCTACTCAAGTTCGCAATTTTTTCAAGTTTCAGAATATAGGGTACCTGTGTACTGAATTTCTCAAACAACACAATATTCGGATATATTAGTGTCGTTAGTAGCCATTTATTTTTATTGTGTTATTTATCTATTACTTACTTATTTTTTAACAGCTTCCCAGCGCCATGCAGGTTCCACTCGAGCGGCTGCCTCATTTATTGAATACACGATACATTTGAAATTCAAGTAGCGGGCAACTGGAAACCCTGGGACACGGGACACGGGACCAATAATGCGTGAACAAACAGAGTTTGCACAAATTGCTATAGCTATGTCTACTGAAACGGATGTTAGGTTGCTTACTATTTGATGAAATTCAGCGATTCAACTGCGGAACTGTGTTTAGTTTATTTAGTTCTCGGGATACAAAGTGGATTCAGAACTACAAGAAGGGAGTTCAAATACGAGTGGAGATTGATAAGTTTCCGAAACGACTAAGAAAAACTTTATTTATTTCTCAACGTAGTTTCCTTCTTCCTCGCTGCATTTAGTCTAGCCTTGCGCTTCTACAAAGTCGTTACAATAGTCCAGTCACAGAATGAGTATAGTACTGACGTACCAGTTTGAAAAAAATTTTTTACAATCCCTCGAAATCAACGGCAACAATTACTTACTTTCTTTCTTTTCTTTCTTTCTTCATCATTTGATGAAAATCTAAGGGTACCAAACCATTTCTTCAGGCTTGGGGACAAGTGGATGTCGCACGGGGCCAGATCTGGGGAAGGTGAATGCGGTACCAATTCGAACCGCAATGTTGACGTGCTTCTCTATTTTACAAGCTATGAACTTAAGTTTGGCAACGTGTATTACTGTCAGTTCGTGGTCATGGCGTCGTCGGTTAGTCTCCATACTAAATGTATGGGAATATTTCAATTTTCTTTCGTAGTAATCGTGCGGGGTTGAAAATATGAAAATAATGTTCTTTTATTGAAGTTCTTTATATATTAAACAATAAGAAATTTTTCAATTTTAACCAGGAAAAAATGGCTATCAAATATGTTATCTTTTTTTTGATTTTTTTCAGCAGGGCGTTGATTAACACGCCCTCTAGCTATAAATGATATATCATTAGAAAGGTCTTTTAAAGACAAATATTTGCTGTTAATATACTTTATATCAATTGTTAATACTTTTGGAGTTAAAGGTTATTAAAGTATAAAACTGGTTTATTGTCTATGGGAGTTGATCTACCCCAACTCTAGCATTGAATGGTATATCATTAGAAAGGTTTTTTTATGAAAAATATTTGTTTTAAACATACTTTTTATCAATAATAATCAATAATAAAAAGAATATTATTAAACTATGTGCTTGACCACATGCAATGTTGCCGTTCTGCTCACTTCATGGCTTGTAAAATAGAGAAGGCTATGTGACGTGTGTGACGTGTTGTTATGGTGGAACATTTTTTTTGTTCACGACAGAGAATAATCAAGTTCTAAGAAATAAGTTTCTCGTGGAAATTCATCAATTGGCGTTCTAAGCTCGAAATGACGTCAAAATATAATGTGATTCTTTTTTTGCGCATCTTTTTTTTAAGTTTGTCGAAAACTTACCCCTTCGAGCATCGCGGCTTACGCGTCTTACTCTAAGACTTACCCGTATGAAAGTCATAAAATGTAGACGAATATTTGTGTATTTGTAAAACATACCAACAAAGTTTCGTGATAAAAATATTTTTTCTAAGTTTACTCTAACAGATATTCTAATTTAAAAGGTTCGTACTTTATTTTATTAAAGGAAAACGCTTCAAAGTAATCCAATAGGTATAATGTTACTGCTAAAATTAGACATGATTCCGTAAATTATATGTACGATACTAAAACAGCTTATACAAAACATGTGGTTTGTTCCCATGTGATATAATTGCGTCATAGACTATCTAATTATAGAAGCTAGTAATCTGCAAATGTAAGGATGTTTGCCTAACTTTAGCCCGGCCTATATTTAGTACGTAAGATCGTAGTTTGGTATAACATCCTGTCTATCAAGGTCTAGGAAAGGTCAAACTAATTATTATGTAATTCGTTACTAGGCTCTGATTATGTCGCCGAGAAAAAGGACATTCAAGTAGGAAATGTGATTAATATTATTTTTGTAGTTTTTCTTTTTCTATTCGGTGAGTATTTAATTTGGGTATTTTTTTGCTAGTTGTGTAGGTACGCTATTGTAGCTTATATGTTTTCGACAGAATATGAACTTTTTTTAATATGTGGATCATACCTATATAGTAAGATTTATTAGTTCGCTAGAATATAAAGTTATAACTAAATAAGAAATATTTGACAACATCACAAACAATGCTCCGATTCCTAATTACGTTGATTGAAATTTTAGTTTATGTAAGGAAACACTATGATTCATTTGATAAGAACAGCAACATTCACCAGTTTAATACAAGAAATAAAGATAAACTTGCCGTTCCAAGATTTAGGCTTGCAAAAACGAGAGGTTCATTTATGGGGAAAGGCATAGCCTTTATTAATAAAGTTCCACAACAAGTGATTGATCTTCCTTTGCATGAATTTAAAAACCATGTTAAAAAAACGCTCATGGGTAAAGGTTATTATAAAGTTGACGATTATCTTAAAGATTAAAATGCGTGGAAATGATGTAACACATAACTTGCTAATATAAGAACTTTGTTGAAGTAATATAATAAGTCTATGTTGTTGCCAATAATCCTGTCACCCTGTTGTAATTATCTGGTAACGATATATTCAAGTTTGTAAATATCGTTACTTATGGCTGTTACAGCTGATAAGTTTCTTGCGCCCGTTCTTCTTGTCAGCTAAAAAAGTCTGGAACGGGTGGTAGAAAAATATAGACGATTCAAAAGTACTTAATAATTAAGTTTATTTGAATAAAGCTTATTTCACTTTCACTTTCACTTTCACTTTCAGTAGCTAAAACACTTGTGTTATGGAAATCAGAGCTCGAAGGTGGTATCACAAACACCCAGACCCAGAGCCGATATAGAAAAGTTGACCCATTGACCCAGTCCGGGATCGAATCAAGGACCTCAAGACATGGTGATGGTGACGATGACGCCTTGAAAACCAGCGTGCAAAACCACTCTAGCAATGGCCCTACCATGAGTTGATCAACTCACGGTAGGTACTCATGGTTGGGCAAACTCTTTACGATCGTAAACCACAGAACAGCCGTAAACTATCGTTTTCTCTCTTTCACTCGCATTGACTGTGAGCAGTTTATCCGATAGTTTACGGTAACGTAAACAGTTTGCATCAACTCACGGTAGGGCCACGTATAGGTCGTCGAATTATGTTGGAACTATTATTATACCTAGGTATGCTAAACATTGTATTCATATCGTAATATTTAAAATGTGATTAGCGACTGAGTATTTTCCTATACTAATGTCACGTGTAAACTGTAGCAGTTTTCCTTATTTTTGCTATGGCAACAGAGTTAACCACACCGTGAGCTAATTAGACTCAAATTATCTATAATTTGAAAATAAAAATGCACAATCACCATCGTCGGCCATTTTTAATGTCCCAACAGGGGGACATTAGTGGAAGCATAGGCTTACCTTACGTATGGAAAAAGAAGATGGGCCGTAAGTACTATTATATATTCTGTGCCGTAAGCACCACGCGGGCCCAATGCGGATTGGTGGTTGTTAATGATCACAAACGCATCTGAACCAATGGCTTAACGTAGGCTTAACACGTTCTCGAAGCACTGAGGAGCTGAAGATAATAAATGTTTGGTCACCCATCCTATGACCGACCCTAGCGAAAGTTGCTTAATTCGATTAGCCACTGCACCATCGTGCTCCTCACAGAATCATCACCAAAAACTATTTATTCTGAAATAATAGAGTTTAGAGCGTTGATTCGTCACGGCATTTCATTCAAACTTTCAAGTCCTTATTTTTCGAAATGAATGAACTGATTTTAATAAAACTTCATACACATAAGCAGAACATATTGGTCTAAAAAGTCAATTGAAAACATTTTAGATAAATTGTGTTACAGTGAAATTAGTCCGATTTGAAATTTTTCATAGAAACAGAAATTTCCTATTATGTTTTTTTATAATAAGACATTTCAAAAATGTTCTTAACTAACTTTTTAGTCCTATGTATCTTGCTTGCGTATGAAGTTTCATTAAATTCGGTTCAATGCCGTGACGAATCAACGCTCTTGAATAAATTCTCAAAAGCAGACATGCAACAAACCCATTCGAAGTAAATGTGAGTA
Source organism: Agriphila straminella (assembly GCA_950108535.1). Lineage (NCBI taxonomy): Eukaryota > Metazoa > Arthropoda > Insecta > Lepidoptera > Crambidae > Agriphila > Agriphila straminella. Next base: position 4,283,421 of record OX467312.1, read on the forward strand.
ATGTTTTGCTATCTAACTAGTATTCATATAGAAGTTCACTAGTAATATTAAATATTCCATGCACTATCACAAACACAGCTTTAGTATAAACGACTATTCTGTGAATGGAATGCTTTATTTCACATTTCTGTTGGTATGTTATTCGCATATAAAAACTACGACAACGTAAAACAAGTGAAATGAATTAAGTTAAAAAAATCTCCTAGGTCCAGCGATTTTTAGCATCATGGACTTGTACTATTATGTATTCTGTGATCATGGGGAAAGAAATGTACGAAAATTCTACATAGTTACAAGTTTTGACTTTTTGACAGTTTCGGTAGTTCACAAAAGTATAGTTTAAGTAATAACTATAGCGAAACTTTATTATGATGTACAATAGCTATACTAAGCACACGCTAAAATTTTAAGCATTTGGTTCCCGCAGTGAGGTGGTTCCACTAATGATAACAAGCAACTTTTACTATGGGGCCAACTCTGATATCGTGAAAAAAAAACTGCAGGAACCAAATGATGTAAATTTCACGATGTATATAGTCCATCAGCCATTTTTGATGTCCCCACTGCTGGGGCACAGGCCTTCCTTATGGGTGGTAAGGAGGATGGGACATAACTCGCCACGCGGGCCCAATGTGGATTGGTGGGTGTTAGCGACAGCAAATGCAGCCGGGACCACGTGCCTTCCGAAGCACGGAGGAGCTCGAGATAATAAATTTTTGGTCACCCATCCCATGACCGACCCTTGCTAACGTTGCTTAACTTCCGCAATCGCTGGGCCAGGCGCTAAACCACTGCGCCACCAAGCTCCTAATCAAACAAATAAATACCAATATTTAATTAGCTCATTTCTAAATGAATTACTGAAATGAAATACTGAGGCATTAGAGAAATAATTAACAATACAAAAGCTATTTGCGTTAATATCCTTCAAATAATCGTCAACAGTGCCTTTACTCATAAAATTGGATTTAGCAGTATTTTTAATTTTTTCCAAGGGTAGTTCTGTGACTTGTTGTGGTATCTTATTATAAAAGGTAATACATCTACACAAAAAAGAGCTAGTATAGTAGGTATATACGTAAAACAACAGTCCCAGTTCCCAGAACTCTCCATTATCAATCTTTCAAATCTATTGAATATAAATCAGTCATTTCTAAACAGCCAACAACTTTTATTGCCTGTAATGTTGCATCAATTTGAGCTAAATGTCTCGTTCGATTCGTTTTCATTCAAGAAACGTCGCAAAAAATATTTATGGCCTCGAAAGTCAATTAGTACAATATGTCAAGCTTCTTGGAATACAATAACAAAGCGTGATCAAAATTTCAAATTAGGAAGTTGATGATCCTGCGTGTCTTTTTAAGGGTTCCGTACCTCAAAAAAAAGAAGAAACGGTACCCTTATATCACTTTACTAGCAGCCCGCACTCGCTTCGCTTCGGTTCTTTCTTTTTTTTGCCAAATGCGACCTTCCAACAACACCCAAAAAAGAAAACAAATACCTTACAATCGTCACCCATTCGCTCTAAAAGTGTGTTTCCATCCCGTTCGAGTCCCGTCCCGCCCTTTATCGGTGTAAAAACACTCTTCTTCTTCTTTTTGTCAGTGCAGGCGGTTTCCGCAACTCGACGTCTATTACGCCTATTTTGCGTTGGAGGATGTGCGGCCGGATCACTCCAGCCAGCCCAGCTCAGCCAAGGATCGCTCCACGGGCTTTCACATTCGTGATCGCTTCCTGGACGCTGCCCGGCGAGCCGAGGTACCTCGCCCGGTAAGGGGCCACCCCTCTGCATTGCAGCAGTACGTGGGCGGCTGTTTCGTCTTCCTCCATGCATCCTCTGCATAGGGGACTGTCCGTGACACCTAAGTTAAAAAGATGTCTGTTAAATGGTCCATGGCCAGTAATAGCACCTGTTATCAGGCGAAGTTGCAGTCTGCACAGTTGTATCAGAGCCCTGGATAGACGAGCGTCCACGCGCGGTAGTGCTAGTTTCGCCTATCTGCACGAGTCCAGCGAGCTCCAGTTCTGTTGGTGTAATTCTATGGTGCGTTCACGGATCTTACTTGCAAACCAGCTTGTCGGGGACGCGTTAACTAAGATATTCATTTAAATGGTATGGTGTAAAAAGTTAATATAATGGGTATAGTAGGCCTACTTCTTGTCCGTCTGGCTGTCTATCTGTCTGTCAAGCAAGACCCTTTATATCGGTCCGCGTGGAGGTATCGAGTTGAAATTAAAACCACATACTCAAGTCTACAGTCCCTTGAAGCTGGGAATCAAATCAAACTTCTAAGTAACGTAAAAAGTTACGGCCGTTTATACCGCAAAAACGCATTTTCGACACTCTCAAGGGAATACCTAGAATAAACATTTTCAGGGTACCTACTTATTGGGTACCTACTTACTTTCCGTTGATAGCACGCAAGTAATATCGTCTCATACTTACTACAATAGTACAGGAAAAAATCTGACAACTATACATTTGCAATTAAATCATAAATAAACAACATAACATAACAACATAAATAAAAAACAATATAGTCTTTATTTAAAGTACGTAATCAATCATCGAGTTTGTACGAAATTCTTGGTGGGCGAATCCGACTCGCACTTGTCCGGTTTTTGTTATTGCCGTCGTCGCGCGGTTTGAATCTCTTTTGTTTCTCCATGCCTGCATATTTAGCTAGGTAGTACGTACCTACATGATAAAATTTAAAAGTACGAAACAAAAGACGCGCGACCTAAAGCCAAAAGCAGTCTTGGCTTCTATTTCATCATTTGAACAAGGAGTGAAATCACAAGCCGGTGAACGATTAGACTAATGCTTTATGACTAGTTTAACGATATGGAGCATTTGTAACGACAATTGCGAATAAGTACTTATCGTTGCGGCGCCCACTCGACGCCTGCTCGTGAATTAACAGAATCACAGTCTCGGATTTAACACTTCATTGGTTCTAGAGATTCCTTGATATCGATGTCGATAAAAAAATTGTGTATCGTGAAAATATCGTGTATGTTTGCGATTCACGATAAGAATTTGCAATGTGTTTGCACCCATGCACAACATCTCATAAACATTTGCGAAAATCATCATTGTAATATGTAAGTATTGGTTTTTATATTGTACTAGCTTCTCTTGGGAACCTTTGATCGGAATAAAAAGTATTAAATTAATCCAGGCTATAAACTATATGTGTGCCAAATTTCATCCAAAACCGTTCGGCCGTTTTTGTGTGATTGAGTAACAAACATCCAAACATCCAAACTTTCACATAAATAAGTAGGATGGGTTTAAAGTTTTAAACAGCTATTGGATTTTAAATTTTATTTGAGAAATAGTTTTATGGAGTCGTAATCTACATTCCTTATTATCTTTCTAGATAGAGTATGATTTGGTAATATTAAGGTAAAATATAGTAAATCTTTAAAAATAAGAAATTCGCCTGTAAGTTAATCATAATCCACCCAATACGTAGAAAAATATGTGTCCGAAAATAACACAGAAATGGTTCGTGATTATCGCCTCCCACACTCTAGAGAGAGATCTAAGTGCAAGATGAAATAAATAATTACCAAAAATAGTATAAAAAGTCCGAATCCAATTCAGTAGTATTAAGAACGGCGAAACAAAACGTTTTTGATATCAGAATGTGCCAAGCAGAATATCAGTGCAGAACTGAGCTTGGCACATTTGGGCATCACGCGACGATATGTATTTGTTTTTAATTATATTTTTAATTTTTTCCGATTTTTGCTATATTTTGTGTATCGTTGTGTGGTCCCAAATAAATGTATTCTCTTTCTTTCTTTCTAAAACGCGTTTGATTCTCAAAAGTGTCATTTTCACAGTTTTTAATATGGTCACATTAATGACTGCTCATTAATATCAGTCAGACAGTAAACAGTATGTTTGTTTGACACGTTTGATAACTATAAATAAAATATTTATGACGTTATTTGTTTTGGCGGTCGGAGCTTAAGCTGTATTCACTGTTGAATTGAAACTAACTGAACTAACGGTCTAAGTTGGTGTGACAAAGTACTTAAATGTTCAGCCGCTTTTGAGGTAGTATTTTCAGAAGCCATGAAATCGTTGCACGTGGCGAATTTCCGTGTCTGCCGTTTTGTATCTGCAATTAGACGCGCTATTTGTATATTTAGTCTAAACCAAAACTGCCTTTCCATTGTCTAATTTCAAAATCTATCGCAATCGCTTTCAGGATGTAACACATTGAAGCTTATTTTTGGCACAAATAAAAACTTACCAAAGAGATGCATCAATGTGTCACATCCATCAGTAAAACGAAAGCGATAGCGATAGATTTTTATTAGACAACTAGCTTCTGCCCGCGACTTCGTCCGCGTGGATATTACAGAAAATCCTTAGGGAACCTTCAAAATCCTTAGGGAACCTTCAACCAGGATCCGACCAGCCATTTTACGCTTTAGGTACGGCTTCCCTTTCCCGTTCCCGTTCCCGTTCCCGTTCCAGTTCCCGTTCCCGTTCCCGTTCCCGTTCCCGTTCCCGTTCCCGTTCCCGTTCCCGTTCCCGTTCCCGTTCCCGTTCCCGTTCCCGTTCCCGTTCCCGTTCCCGTTCCCGTTCCCGTTCCCGTTCCCGTTCCCGTTCCCGTTCCCGTTCCCGTTCCCGTTCCCGTTCCCGTTCCCGTTCCCGTTCCCGTTCCCGTTCCCGTTCCCGTTCCCGTTCCCGTTCCCGTTCCCGTTCCCGTTCCCGTTCCCGTTCCCGTTCCCGTTCCCGTTCCCGTTCCCGTTCCCGTTCCCGTTCCCGTTCCCGTTCCCGTTCCCGTTCCCGTTCCCGTTCCCGTTCCCGTTCCCGTTCCCGTTCCCGTTCCCGTTCCCGTTCCCGTTCCCGTTCCCGTTCCCGTTCCCGTTCCCGTTCCCGTTCCCGTTCCCGTTCCCGTTCCCGTTCCCGTTCCCGTTCCCGTTCCCGTTCCCGTTCCCGTTCCCGTTCCCGTTCCCGTTCCCGTTCCCGTTCCCGTTCCCGTTCCCGTTCCCGTTCCCGTTCCCGTTCCCGTTCCCGTTCCCGTTCCCGTTCCCGTTCCCGTTCCCGTTCCCGTTCCCGTTCCCGTTCCCGATCCCGTTCCCGTCCCGTCCCCGTCCCCTTCCCCGTTCCCGTTCCCGTTCCCGATCCCGATCCCGATCCCGTTCCCGTCCCGTCCCCGTGTCCCGTCCCTGTCCCTGTCCCCGTCCCCTGGATGTGCATGTCCAGGTCCAATCATGGCCACCGTGTTGGACTTTAATTAATGTCATTTTCGCAACCACCATCCCATGAAACCTCAAGAACGACATCCACATCGATTTTCATGTTTACTTACCCCCATTTACACCTTAAGGGAGGATTTTCAAAATAACAATAGTAGTTTATGATACTGACACATAAAGAGGGGTATTAAAACATGAGTGTGTGTTTAAAAACCGAGCCGTAGGCGAGGTTTTTAATAGTATCACACGAGTGTTTTAATACCTAGTTATGTGCAGTTTCATACACTACTTTATCTACACTCATACAGTTGAAATAAAACAAAAGTGAAAAAATTAGTATTTATTTATAATAGTTGTTAAAATTATTAATACTGCAATTATGAAATTCAATATTTATGGAGCTGGCAGAGGCATTATTGTTACTCAGAGTTGTATGTTGTGGGATATTTATGTTCACTTCCTTAGCGTTGTTTTCTATTGTATTCATTATTGTGTTGGAGATTTGAATTTTACTGTTTACGGACTCATCTATATACGACTCCGCCACTGCCGTCGATTTCCAACCACCGTGTCTTTTCAGCGCCGTTATGTCTCCACCACCATCCACTAATAATGTGGCCGACGTTCTTCGGAAACAGTGTCCAGTATATGAATCCGGGTTAGGAAGATTTAGGTATTTAGCAACAATTTTTCTTAAATTACCAAATTTATTTAAGCCGATTTTCTGTTTATTGCATTTTCCAGCGAAGTAATTAAGAAAAAAACTGGGTATTGAACAAGAATTCGGACGTAGTTCCATGTATTTCTTACATATTTCAAAATTTGTTCCCGTAATAGTGAAGGAGCGATTGATTTTGGTTTTGGTGTTGCAAATTTTCACTAAAATAGTTGACTCAAATACTTCCACATCTTGCAATTGTATATTATATAATTCTTGACGTCTACAGGCACCCATTATACCAAAAATTACTGCAACCTGCAACAATTCATGAGTTATTAAGTACTGTTACATTATACAATACAATCAAAATACAACGTGCTATAGCAAAGTAAACAAACTTTTTACTTTATTATGATTAAATAGTTACGTATGTTACACACAGTAGTTACCTTTGTAAAAAGATATAGCTGATCTGGCGCTTCATTTAAGAAGTTACTCAACTGAGCGGGTGAAAATGTGTTAGACTTCTTCGCCTTGTAGCCATTAGATTTGCGTTTCAAGAATGCAATGAGTTTTGAATATTTAGTCACATCAACGTTGTGATAGATGATTAACGTAGACTTAATCATCGAGTATTTCGACCACAAGGAAGACACTTTATACTTTTCCGCTAAGTTTTGGAAATATGCCAGCATAACGTTTTCCGAAAATGACATTGCCTTCTTATCCGTTTTCCATGCCAGGAATTCTTGGTAGGTTTTTTCATAAAATTTTCTTGATTTTTCTGGAAGTAGGTTGTGAGTCATTGCTTTCGCCGTATCAAGGACATCGGGTGGTGTACAATTTTCATCATCACTGCTGCTATTTTCCATTTTTTTTGAAGATAATTTTTTTTATATCGAAATTACAGCCACGAGAAAAATATGTGGAATGGCGGGAAATTTAGATTCTCATTGCGCATTACTGCGCAGCGCATGCATCCATAGACAATGGGTGCATTTCAATAGACTAATCGCTGAGTCATCTATCTTTTTGACCATGGAAAGTAATACAATTAAACATTGGGTGCATTCCAACAGATAAATCGCTGAGTCATCAATCACCACAGTAAACATTTTAACCATGGCAAGTAAATTAGTTTTAATGTTTAATTATATTACTTTACATGGTTAAATTAAAATGTACTCTATGGCGATCTATGACTTAGCGATTAGTGTGTTGGAATACAGTCATTAAAATAAATTTGTCTCCATTGTTAAATTAAAATCCATCTCTAAGGCGATCGATGACCGAGCGATTAGCCTGCTGAAATGCATCCAATCACAATATATTTCTACATTGTCAATGAGCCCATACGCGCCAAAAAATTAAAAAGTAAAAGTGTGCTATAAAAATTTAAAAAGTTATTTTATGATGCAGTTGATTGAACTGTAATGGGTTTTTTTTTTAATTTTATCTATCCACGATCAAAAAGTACGTGTTTATACAATCTCTTTTGAATTCATATTTGGAACTTTACGTTGTGAGTGTAGATAAAATATATTATGTTTGCCTATTTATTTTTAGACATGCTCCTACGAATTTTAAAGTTGTAATGTCTATTTCATATTATTTTTCCATACAAAATTTGAACCCCATTTTCACCCCTTTAGGGGTTAAATCATGTCCACCGTGTTGGACTTCAAAATAAATCTCATTTTCGCAATCACCATCCCATAAAACCTCAAGAACGACATCCATATTGATTTTTATGTTTACTCACCCATTTACCCCTAAGTGGTTGATTTTCAAAATTACAAAATATATGTTTGCCTATTTATTTTTAGATGTGCTCCAACGAAGTTTAAACTTGTAATGTCTATTTTATATTATTTTTCCATACAAAATTTGAACCCCATTTTTACCCCTTTAGGGGTCAAATCATGTCCACCGTGTTGGACTTCAAAATAAATGTCATTTTTGCAATCGTCATCCCAGAAAACCCCAATAACGACATCCATATCTATTTTTGGGGTTTTTTACCCCTTTTCACCCCCATTTCATCCTAATAGGGGTTTAAATACTAACAATAACAATATACGTTTCGTAAGATTTCTATCCATAAGCCTAAATTATAAATTTAGCGATTTTTACTTCGAAAATAAAGGATTTTCTTCAATACACAACTTCATACCCCTTTTGACCCCTTCGGGGGTAGAATTTTGAAAAACGCTGAGACCCGTATTCATTTATTTTCAATGGTCAGTCTAAACACAAAATTTGAAGATCCTAGCTTAAAAAACTGAGGGACTTTCATACAAACTTTGATCCCCTTTTTTACCCCCTTAGGGGGTGAATTTTGAAAAACCCTTTCTTAGTGCACCCCTAGACCTCATAAGGAACCTACGTGCCAAATTTGGAGTCTCTAGGCCGAGCGGTTTGGGCTGTGCGTTGATAGATCAGTCAGTCAGTCAGTCATTCAGTTTACGATTTTATAAATATAGATTAGATTAGCCCTTTGTTTAGGAAAGTTGTTATCGCTTCTCCTATCAAAACATTATATTTTTCTCCCTCTCTTAAGAGTAAGAGAGTAAAGTCTCTTTGCTATGTAACTATGTATGTACTCTTTACTTACTCGATAATAAACCATCATAATATTAAAATTAATCATTTACTGCTTTGGTATGTCCAAATATTTTTAATGAAAAGAAATTTATAATACTAGGTACGTACGAGCAAAATTGTGGTGTTAATATTTAAAAAAATGCATAATTAACACACGTTAATTATGCTTTTTTTAAAATAAGTAGTATGCATTTTTTTAAGTAAATTCTCATATGTACACTGATATGAGAATTTAGCTTGTATTTTAATTACATATTATGGAAATATCGTTTTAAGTGTAGCTTATTTTACTCCTTTGTGTTATACTAAGGAATGTTATTCTAAGTAGGTAACTACTTATTTGAATAAAAGTCTTTGTATAATCAAATAATCGCCTACAGGTAGACATTCGGTGGTTCTTTTTGTTTTTCTGGGTCCAAAGAAAACATGTTTGAATCATAAATTAATAGCCAGGGGGAGCATTCAATGTGGGTTGAATGAAACAAACGAAATAATCTTATTTTGTTGTTATCGGAAAATTTATATATTAAGGAAAATGCTTTTCGCTTATTGACAACAGTAAGAAAGTACTATGTGATAATTCAACATGGATTTTCTTTAACTTAATTAGCTTTATACGACGTGTTACAAAATAATGCCGAATAGGGTGGATAGGAACCATCAAACTGAAAAACTTTTACTATGGGACCAACTCTGAAAACGCGAAAAATAATCAGCTATTTCATACATTTTCACATCGACATTTTCATACTAAACTTATTCGGTTCGACGGCAAGAAGTCATGTTACAGCACTAAGTAATTAAATAAAAGAGCGTGAGCACGATTAGTTTGATGATTCTATTTGTTAACGGTTCATAATTCTTCAAATGTTTACCATTAAACTTAAGATCTGCGAATATTTTTTAAAACAATTTAGTTAAGTATGTGTTACTCACTTCAAAAGCGAATCAAATGTTAGTAAGCTTTGTCATTTTTCAACAATCGTTCCGTAATTTTTAGTTTACATTATAAGAATACCTAACCGATATTAATAACGAACGATGTAAAACATGCACAGACAAATTGTTTTTGAAAGAAATATAAAAATCAACGGTAACCAGTTTTAATGTGTTTACTAAACTCACTATTGTTATTCTCGCGGAAAACAATTGACTAACGGTGCTGTGATGTTAGTAACACTGGTCTTTAATTTTGTCAGGACATCAAAGCCGCTGTGCTACGTACCTAACAGAACAAAATGGCGGCGACGAGACGTCATCATACATTACGGCGGCAAACTTGTCTGGTCACCTGCAATACATGTATCATGTCAGTTTCAGGCATTCGGATACCGATAATAAACAATTACCAATTTGTTTCCATTTGAAATGTTTTGGTTGGTTGACAACATGCACAAAATATAAAGTAGAACTGTTTGGAACAATTTGCTGTCATCAGTTCACATGCAGTCACACTCACATAGACTCTACACACAGGAAATTTTAGGGTAAACCGGAATAGCAAGCTGTAGCACGTAGCAGTTTCCAAGCAGTTCCTAGCGCAATAAAACAAATGACGACGGTTGTGTTTTCGAAAAACATTTTCCCGTAGTGCAACTAGGCGACCTAGGCGGGTGGACCACGGGCAATAGAGACACTTCTCTAACACACACTGACACAATGATACGATTTTTGAACAAAGTTTATCTTATGTTTGTTAACGCTAAGTTTAAGCAATGGGTTGGAACTGTGTTTACGTATATCATCGCAACGAGATGGTAAAATCACCTTTGACAACAAAACATATCATTATGGATTGAATTGGATTTTTAAATAAATTATTATTTAAAGAAAATAAATGTCGAAAAATCGTTTGAGCCAATGAAATCGATTGCCCTCCTGATTTTCCGATGCCTTCCGAAATCTAATTAATCCATAATGATATGTTTTGTTGTCAAAGGGGATTTTACCATCTCGTTGGGATGATATACAGGGCATTAGCCCTACCTAAAGAATTAACATAATTTCACGGCAAATATACCGCGAAAGTCACCTTTAAATAAAATATGCTAGACAAATCCTGTAAGGTTTTTAGGTAATGTATGTGAATATTTGTGCCCTGAATAAAGTTTTATTTTTCCGTCTATGTCACAAGCTGAAAAATCCGCAAATAGCTAACGCGTAAGTAGAGCAATTCCTTTGCTATTTACAAGTTGTTTGAACAGCTGAGCGTTATTTTTTGTTGCAGTAATTTACTCAAGCACTTGTATCGTGTTCGGAATTGCGTCAGTACCACAGTGAAAAGGAAATCGGTGTTATCAAAAGTTCATTAATTTTAGTTTTTTTGAGTTCTTTTTAGTATTAAGGTACATTGTTATTTTTATGACCTAAAACTTTGTGGATGACCTATAGGATAAAACTACTCTTAAATGGGAATCGAGAAGATTTGCTTATTTCTTAAGTTCATTAATGTTTAAAAGGCTGACATGAACCCCCTTGATGATCCGTTGTGTTGTGTAAAAAATTAAAAAAAACAAGCAAACAATGAAAAAGCAAGTATTTATTGACCAAGGAGCGTGAATTGTCTCTGTTTCAGCCTGGGCAAAAATGCATTCATATGTCCGTCCGGCTGTCCGTCTGTTGTGAGGACAACATGGTCTCATTTCTTAATTAATTCTCGTGAAATTTTGTGAGCTGGTTCGATACATAATTATACACGGTTAATTTTTAAGTATATCTAAAAATGAAATGAGTGCATCTCTTCCCTATTCTAATCGAGTATGTACAGTTAAAAGTTTCAATATTTAATAATTGGTCAAGATATTGAGGTTTGTTTATGTCCCTGGTCTGGTCAAAAAGTCTGGAACGGGTGGTAGAAAAATATAGACGATTCAAAAGTACTTAATAATTAAGTTTATTTGAATAAAGCTTATTTCACTTTCACTTTCACTTTCCCAAAATTTTACTGAATTACACGCGTGTAGTTAAAAGAGACTATCTTGTTTACCTACGTAAATAACGAAAAGAGTGAATCTACGCACGCGTCTTGTTATTTTTGTGAGTTTGCCGATTATTCAAGTAAGTATTTTTTCCGATATTTTCAACTGCACGTTCATATCCAGAAACGTGGTCTGATATCCCCGTTTCATTTTTAGATATACTTAAAAAAATAACGGTGTAAGTATTATAGCTTTTTTGTCGATTCAGATTTTCGTTTTTATTCAAAATGGAAGAGATCACAGAGCCACTAGTAATATTCCCCGAATTGAGCATTGTCAAATTAAGAAAAAAGAGTTTAAAAAATTAAGAAATAAAACTACATTTTTAAATTTGAGATTTTTGCATTCACAATGCTATTTAATACAATACTAAATAATATACTAGAAAAAATTCGACTCTCACCAGATCAATTCTCGGACGGGAATCGAACCCGCGACCTTTGAATATCCGGTCCAATGCTCTGACCGCTGAGCTACCGAGTCACTCGGTATCCAATGCTCTGACCGCTGAGCTACGGAGTACTCGGTAGCTCAGCGGTCAGGATTGGGTATTGTATAAAACTAAATTGTTCGTATGCGTTGTTTTCGGTTTACTAATGTTTTCCCTAATTTTAAATGCAATAATTTCATTTGCCATAATTGCATATGCCATAAATTCATAAAACATAATGATTTATTTGCCATAACTAACAAATGACATAAATTTATTTTCACTAATTTCATTGGTCATAAACAATCAAATGACATATTGTTCTTATTACATAATTTTATTTGCCATACTCTTCATTTAAAATAATGTTATTATCCATAACAATACTTATTACAATATTTGGCAAAACAAACCTTGTTTTTTATTATTTCAGCAAAGAAATAATGAAACAAGCCAGCATAATTCATATTTATCAAAGAATTAATAAGATTTTGACCAATCAAGATAATTTATTTATTATACTAATAGAGAATTTTTGAGAGCTTTGGCATTGAATCTCAATTTAAAAAGACAAAATTGTGGAACTAAAATAAAATTGTTTACTCATATTTGATTTGTCCATCAGCCATATTTAATGTCCCCTGTACTGCTGGGGTACAGGCCTTCCTTATAGGTGGATATATTTATTTATAAAATATATTCATTTATATATTTGATTTATAAAATTATAATTAGCTTTATGATTATACGATTTAGGTTTTTTTTAATATTTAATTTTTAAATATAATGAGCAGGTAAGCATGCAATTGCAATTGCATGCAATGCAAGCACGCATTCAGCATAGAAGCAAGCGTGCAGCATGCAAGTAGGCATGTAGCAGGCACGCAGCATGCAAGCAGGCATGCAGCATGCAAGCAGGCATGCAGCATGCAAGCAGGCATGCAGAATGCAAGCAGGCATGCAGCATGCAAGCAGGCATGCAGAATGCAAGCAGGCAAGCAGCAAGCAATCAGGCATGCAGCATTCAACATGCACGCAAACATTAGGGAGCTCCGCTCGCTTCGCTCGCTCCGCTGCGAGTGGTCAAAACACTAACCTAACCTAACCTACTGGTAGGTGGTAAGTTTTTCTTTATAGCGGGGGGCCTCAGGCCCCCCGACCCCCCGAGCAAGGGGGCCAGCCCCCCTGCACCCCCCGGCAAGCATTCTACATGCAATGAGGCATACATGCAGGCATGGAGCATACAAGCAGGCAAGCAGCATGCAAGCAAGCATGCAGGCAGGCATGCAGCATGCAAGCAGGCGTTCAGCATGCAACATGCATGCAAGCATTATGGAGCTCCGCTGCGAGTGGTCAAAACACTAACCTAACCTAACCTACCAGTAGTGGTGGTCGCATTTTAAGTTTTTATTTATAATCCCTAGGTACGTTTAGGTGAAGAGATACGTTATAAGTTATGTATATTATGTCAATTATTGATTATGTCAAATAATATTTATAGGAACTAATCATTATGACACTTGTTATTATGGCACCTAATTTTATGGCAAATGAAAAGTATGGCTAATGGATTGTTATGTCATACGTTGTTAGTATAAAAGCCATTATTACAAATGAATATTATGACCAAGGATCGTTATGGCAAATGAAATTATTACAAATAAAATTATGATAAACGAAAGAATACCGTTGTTTTCCTATACGTGTTATCTCGTATCTTATGTCACTGGGTATGGGTTGTGCTATACTTGATTAGAATTTTCGGAACATTGTTGTTTTCATACAGTTTAGGTATCGATAACAAATGAAATATGATAAATGAATAATCTGAATTATTTAAAATAAATGCGCGATAGGTATAGTATCTGCCGATGTAACGTCGCATACTGGTGTCCTTTTTACTATTTTATACAGGAGTCATTTTAAAGTCACTATCGTCAAAGAATAATGGCTACATTGTCGTAGCGTTTACGTCACTTTTTAAGTTTTTGATGGGAATTGCTTCAATTATAGTGTTCTTCGTTGTTATGGTAATTTCTTGTTCGTAGTAGACGCTATTTAGAATAACAATTCATGTAAGTATTCATTGAATAAAAGCGTCAGCCGGCAATTTGTTTATAATAATTTTAATTAAATTTATTTTTACGATTATTTTTTAGTATCGTTGTTTTTGAATAATCAATTATATTGAAATGATAACAAAAACGGCGTCGTTTGGCCTTTCGGCTACAGAAGTCGTCTTATTAAAAGAAATATTTTTTTCCATTAAAGCAATAAATTTATCATTCACATAAAGAACCATATCAGTGATTTTAAATTTCAATCTATCTAAAGCCGCATCGCGAACAAACCTTCTACTAGCGAATGGCGACTGAAAATATCTTTTAAATTTTCAAAGTTCCTAACCTTATTACAACCTATGAAGGTTCATTATTGCATTTGGATGAGAGCGAAAATACGTTCGCGGTTTTATACTTTTAAAAGTCGATTTCAATAAGAAGCTTTGCAAAGTTTTAATAAACTGGAGCTCTATGACCGAGAGAGGGTTTCTTTCATTTCATTGCTTTTTAGTATGCAACGCAGCTTGGTCATCGGTTTTTTTAATTTTCAGATTGTTTCACATGAACTTTCAATTCAGATATTCGATGTATAGATAGGTATAGTATTAAGTTATTCTTTTCTTCTTCCAAGAACATTAATAAATTTCTCAAGTGTCGTCAAATTGTAACACGCGGGTTTGAAGTTGGTTGAAAGAACGAAGTACTTACTTACCCGTAGAGGAAAAATTAAGTAAGTAGGTATAATAAAAAATGGATTCCATTGAAGTATTTTAATTCTGGTAATTACAAATAGCTCTCTGAAAACTATTAGCGTTTTCTACGAGACGTACGGAATGTATTATTATTAAATTTTAAAGTATAAAATATTCGCATTCGTATGAATAATTTTTTTAGGTAAATTATTGGAAAACAGGGACAAGGCAATAAAAATTTGACCTTGTCTATCTCTTTGTAAATGAATGCAGATATTTTACAGTTAATGAGGTCTTTTTGGAAACAGCGACGAAAAATTTCGTCGATTTTCTTAACATATTTGACAAAATCCTGCGGTAGTGAAACTTGCAGATTTCTGTCTTCATGTTTGCTGTGATCCTTGTATTTGTTGGTGGTTTGATCTGGCTTGATATATGATTTCAGTATTGGGCAATCGTTATGGCGTTCGGCACATTTTTTCAGGAGAAACCCGCAAACATAAAAAAGTGAGTTCTTTTCAGGAAGATTTAGTTGGTTGTATTCTGAGCTAATGATTTGAACGCTGCTATCTGGTTGTTCTTCGTTCATTTTAGGATTTTCTATTTCAATTTCCTTTTTAAGTGCCACTTCATCATTTAGTTGATATAACGCATTGATATGAATAAGAAATTTCTCCAAATCGTCTGAATGATTACCAGCTTTCGGAGGTTTCATTATATCTAAAAGCAACAGTTTCTGAAAAGCTGATATGAACTGCCTGCTTGTTGTGCCTGTTTTCAGACTATTTTTCTTTCGTATGTGTCCAAAAAAAATTTGAAGCACGTCCAGATTAAGGCTCCTTGTAACTAAATACGTACATCCTTCCAACTTCAAATCTTCGAAAAGTAGCAAAATAGATTTAATTGTTATTTGAAAACCTTGTATAAACTTTACATTAGACGTAACATCTTTACCATTTTCTGGATGGATTAATTTGAGATTTCGAAAAAATATTATCATTTCATTAAAAAAACTTTTTTGTGATTCTTTTCCACAAAAAGCTCTTCTGTATTCAGAATTAGCTTTTAAATTTGAGGAGCTTAATGCGTCAAATAAATTCTTCATAAGTCTTATAAATTCAGCAGTGCCCTTCCCAGATACCGGAATGACATTAAAATCTACGTACGTTGATATTCCATTAGCAACAGAATTACTTAATAGTTGCGTAGCATAGCAAAGTTTCATTCTTTCAAAATTAGTAGGGTGGATGTGACTGTTCGTCAATTTATGTGCAAATTTAAAGCTCTTTTGTTTATCATTCTCGTAAAATTGCACGATATGCTCATACTTAGCTACACGATTCTGAAAATGAAAGTCAAACGAAATCAAATTATTGCGTATTAATTTTATGAGGTGATGTGGATCGAAAATATAGTATATTATTCTGTTATTGATGAAGAAATATGGCCGTTCTATTGTAACGGATCTCTTTTTTGCTGCTCTTATTAGATCAGATCCCATGTCAGATACAAATGTTCTGATATTAAGTCCTATCTCAAATAGTCTTTCCAAAAGTTTGTCAAGCCATCTAGCTGTCTCGTCGGAGATTTTACTTTCGGAGAGCAATGCGAACCCCACGGGTTGCTTCCAGTTGATAAATATTCCACAAACCATCACAACCAATGCATGTTTTGCTGGTTCTGTGGACTGAACTCCATCGATCTCTTGAAAGCCAATTATTTTATCCTGCTTTATGTTATAAAATAAATTAGCTTTCAAATTCATTGCGTCAATGACAACTGAGCAGTTCCTTTCCATATCCGTCATGGCTTCAACTTTAGTTTTGAGTATTGACAAAAGTCTGTCATTTATTTCAGTTGTTGCTGGTATTTCATGCTTAATTAATGTTTTGGGGCATGGAAGGCATATAGCTTTTTGCAGCAATCGGTAAGCTTGCGGACTAGTGTAATATAACTTCAAGCAAAACATTTCGTAATCTTGATATCTATTTCCAGTGCAATTAAATTTTATATGAATCTGTGCTTTTACCAACTCAGCTAGCTCTTTGGTCAGCAATTTATCACATAATTTATGAAAATCATCATGATGAACATTTTCCGTTTCATGGCCAGTGTTATGAGTTTTTAGTTTTTTTTCACATTCTAGTTTCGATATTCGTTTTCTTTTTCGTGGTGTATTCGACGATGAAGCCTCAGAGACTTGCGCACTCTCACCCTCTATGTTTGGCAGGTGGAGAGATGGCAATGAGGTGGTTTTCAGTTTCTTACGTTGCGTACCTGGTAGAACATCTGCAGTCTCAAAGTGTTCTTCACAAACGGTATAGCTTTTTGGTGGTTTATTCAGCAAATCTTCTCGACATATTCGGCGGAGCCACGCGTGACGTCTGAAAACGATAACTGTATGAATATAAAGTTACAGATAGTAGTAGACAACAAGTGGCCACATGTATACTAAAAAGTCTATCTTGATAGCTATCAGACCAAGTTGAAAATGTATTATTTCCAATTTTGTTACAGATCACACAGACAGAACCCTCAGATACAGTACTCAAATAAGCCCTCTGAGTCTCGTTACGCCCGCTATTGTCAAGACTGGTTTACATTATCTTAGTCTTTAGTAGAGTGCTTTAGTAGCGTGCGAGTAGATTCGAATGCGAGTGCTTTAGCAGTTTTGGTGCCTTTCCAGTGAGCGTTTACATGCTTCCAGTACAGTGTCATTTGACTAAAGCACTCTATTAAATACGCTACTAAAATGTCGATTTACATGCTTCCAGTGCGAGGAAAGTGTCTCGCGGGGGGTGAGCGGGCGGCGCGGGCGCGCAGGGGGTTCCACTGGAAAGCGATGATTCCAGTTGAAAGGCTACTAGAAAGTTACTCTCTTTAGTCATAAGACGACCGTTTACATGTTTCAACTAAAGCACTCTACTAAAGACTAAGATAATGTAAACCAGTCTTCAGGGCGCTAGGTAGGGTTTGCATTCTCAGTGCGCACCAGGCGGTGGGTGGCCGGCGCGCGGCGGGCGAGCGGGCGGGCGGAGCGAGCATCTCTCTCTCATCTCACTACTTAGTACTTACCGACACGAGGCGAGGCACTCGTGACGTGACTGGCAGGCTACTGATATATCAAAATGGCGGCCACATTTTTAAATCCTAAAAATTGAATCTAATTCGGAGACGCTAGAGTCATGGTCAATGCCTATTTGCTAACCCGTATTGTTAGAAATAAGCTAAATGCATTAGTAAACAGTACGACACAAACAGTTACATATAATCATGAAAAGAGGCGAATTTTAATCGAAACCACAACATCCCTTTGATAAAATACTTACTTAGTTCAAATCATTCTTACCTTTCAGCATCAGCAGGAAGTTTGAAAAATGAAAGCTCTGGTTTTGATGTAGTTGAGTTCATACAGCCATAAACAGAGCAATACACTCTTGGACGAGTCATTTTAAAATGGCGGCAGGGCGCGCGACAGAGCACGTGGTCGGTACACAGTGAGCGACTGCCGACTACGACTAGCCGTTTCGACGCGGCACACGTGACTGTATGCATTGCGAGTCTTGTTTAGGGGGCTTGTAGCTGTGTGAGTGCGCCGTCACGTTGTTGTAGCATTGCCATCGATTTTGAACTTCACTTTCCACGCGTGCCAGTTTGTATAGATTAAATGCCATTGTGTATAGAATAGCATCGATAGACTCGCCACATAATATAGACGGTTGATTTGGAATTCCGAAACGGAACCATTCTGAACGCAGCAAATAATTTTGAAAATTTCCATAGATTTGTATGGACAAATCTATGGAAATTTTCATACATTATCGATAAGTATTCCGTTCCGGAATTCCGCAGGCCTATTACATAAAAAAAAGTTGATAAAAAATCCCATTGTACTTATTTAAGTGGTATAGTGCGAGTATTTCATTCTTAAGCCCACCTACGCATTCTCTAAGACTTTTACCCTCGTCTACTAAAATATGATACAAGACGTATCGAAATTACGGTAGTATCTACTTACATAAAAGCCTTCCTCGAGTTTTCGTATCCGCCAACGTTTTATTTTTGGACTGAAGGACAGTTTATTTTACATCGTTTTCACGATATCGCCTTACACGTAAGAATAAGGGCATGATAAAAAAACTGCAAATGTGAAAAACAATTTTTGAAACAAAATTTTCTTTTTATATACCTATAGCAATAATGCCTTGGTAATAATTTAGTTGAAATAAACATAATTATCTACTGTTTTTCCAAATCCAACCCATATCCCCATATGTATTTATTGTATTAATTATCAGAAATAAACAGCTTGAATTTTTTTTTTTTTTATGTAATGGAAAATGTTATTGAAATGCCTATCTATATAAGATAGTATATTTCATTGCGCAGCCGAAGGTGAGGGTTGACAGTCGGAACAAGTTGCAATGACGGTTCCGCACGTGTACTGAACAACAATTTTTAATACAGTTGCGAAAAAATGAAGCAATTTAATAAAATAATAAAACCACAATAAACTCAACTAACTAATCATTTATTTCTTATAAAAGTTATAATTCACACATACATTGAAATTGGTACAGTTTTTTATACTAACTGGGGAAGTTTTAGGTTGCCTATATATTTACTGTTTGAGACAAACTATTACTAATTTCGTATGATTGTTCATGCATTTTGTGCAATTATACTGAGTTCCGGTGGTGTTAATTCAAATAAAATATCGTCGAAATTACTCATTTTGTGCAACAAACTACTAAACTCGCAAATATTTTTTTTGGAAAATGGCGCCAACCCTAAAAGAAATATAAGCAGAGATTTTTTTGTTTTCCTTACCCATTCTGGGTAGGCAAGGGGAACTTTGCCCATACAGCCAAGTCCTTAGTAGATTTTTTTTATAGAAAATTAAGAAATAAGGTCTTTTTCTTTTCACTTACCCGCGCAAACTCCTATTTCCTTATCCTAACAGAGACTATGGCAGTGCACGTCATACAGCCAACTTTTTTATATTTATAAATTTAATTTGGCCGATACTAATATTAATTTAATGTTTAATTTTTAATTAAAATTACTTTTAAATCTGATATTGAAACAAATTAGTAGCTTCCTTTTAGAAATATTTGCATGAATCATAAAAACTTCTATGATTTTTTTTAATAAAAACTTTGAGGTTGGTTTTTTCTTTTTAATAGACATTATTTTGACAGTTGGGAAAGAAAACGCACGAGTTCGGAAAAGGTAAAGAAAAAGATCGAGTGTGTAAATAGCCCACATCCCGAACGCTATATAAGTCCCTGCAATACGCCACTTTTTGAGCAACTGTATTAAACACTTCTATCCGAAACATTAATTACAAAAGGATTTACCGGACCTAAAGAGCAGAATTCATAATAGTACAAGTCCTAAAGTGGCAAGTAAGTATAGTATATAAGGAACAGAAGGACGATTATGCTTTGTATATTTTATTCTGCTTACAATTGTTGTTATAACATAAACAATAAAATTAATATACATCTATTATCGAATCATCTGTTTAATTCAGTCAATTTAATTTATCTAAAAATAAAACAAATGGAAAGTCTAGATGTATATGTATACTATCTGTTTTTATAGGTTTTCTTCTTTGCGATGGCGTTGCCCACGAAAATGATGCATTTTTAAATATGATAATTTTATCTTCATCCCTATTAGTGTTTACTCTGTCATAATAATCTTCGGAGTCACTGTCGGGAAGCTGCAAATAACAAATGATGTGGAAGTGAGTAAGCCCTTATCATTTAAATATAATCAATGGTCAAATAAGATAATCTTACGTCGAGAAGTTTTTGAATTCGTTTGATAGAAACCCAAGCCTCAGTGAGACCATTTAGCACCCAAGGGAAGGCATTCAGTGGCGCTATCAGCATGTTTATCAATGCAACAGTAGTAAATACCTGAAACAAAATAACGAGTTTAAAACTATAATGATCTTTGTTCCTACAGTGTTTAAGAGAGGGTAGAGTAAGCTTACAGTAGGAGCATCAAGGGGTTGTTTCCTCAGAGCATGAGTACCGAGGGTGAGCGCAGCCACTAATACTGGGGTAGTTGCCCATAGCACAACCACAGAATATATAATAGTACGCACAACGCAAATGGCGTCCAGGTACTTCCGCCCACGAAGGTAGTATAGCTCCTTGGCACGGACATCTGAGCATTGGAATTAAAAGAAATCATTATCACCACGTGGTAAAACATTTACTACTTGGATAAACATCTTGATTTTATTCAATACAACGTTTTATAAAATCACCAATTCAACTAACAATAATAAAAACCTATCTCTTCAAAATTAATTAGTAAATTATTGAATTCGGTCTACCGCGGATACTGTGATTGATTACTCAATCTACTAAAAATAAAAATATCATTCCTTCTAATATATCACCGTCATTTTGTAGTCTTTTTAATTAACTTAAGGGAGTGTTCTACTCTACCAATCAAATTAAACATTTTTGCCAAAGAAACATGAATCGAAAAACGACATAAAAATAATTTCCCATGCAAACTAATACAATGTTTTTCCTGTCTAGTTAGTAAGGGAGGACCAAAATTTTTCTCTCTTAAGGTGGTACCCTGAGCGAAAGTGGCGCCGCTGTGAATTATATTTAATATTATAATTCTAATACACAATTTTAAAAATATTTATCGTGGAGATTTTAGGGCCCACAGTCTAGTATTTTTAGACGGTATCGTTACATTCCCTCGTAGTCACTGCTAGAAGTAGATAGCAAAACTGCTAAAAGTGGCCGTTTTTGACACATTTGCTATCTACTTCTACGAATAAATACGAGGGCATGTAGTGATACCTTCTAAAAATACTAGACCATGGGCCCTTAAATCTTCACGATAAACATTATTAAAATCTTTTTCTATTAATAACTTATTAAATAAAAACCTCTGAGGGCGCCACTTTTGGTCATACAACCGCCTTAAGGAGCTGCAAAACGTAGCGTCAATGAAAACATATAAAGTTTTGTCGCATAGCTAGAAAAATCCACTCATTTTGAAAGGTAGAAAAAAATATAATTGTATTTGACATATCCTGAATTAGATACTTAGCTATAAAAAATTTCAAGTAAAAGCTTAGTTAGTGAAAAAAAATGATTTTTCTAAAAATATTTTTCGTCGCGTAGTACTTGATATTTTCAGCGGCAACTAGCATATTTTTCTCAAATTATAAATCGAACATAAGACGAATTAAAGAGTTATATAAAAAAAAAGAATGTCAATGTTATGGATCACTATTAAAATCAAAATAAACAGGTTTTTTAGCGCCTGAAAAATGTAAAGAGCAATGCACTTAGAAAAATATTTGCTAGTTTTCGGCAAACACAGAGATCTGGCGCGGGCGGGCGGGGTGAACGCCCGGGGCCGGGGGCATGCATCGGGTGGTATTGAGAATGGGGCTGTACCACACGCTGTACTTTTCATTTCATATTTCATATCGTAGCGTGGTCGGTCTCGTCTTTCCAAACTTTGTTTGTTTTAAGTAAATAAATAATTTTATTTAGTGCCAAGTAATAGTTTTAGGTGTTTGTTTTGTAGTTTTAGGTTTTAGTAATAAATAAAATAGATTTAGTGTAGTTTTACGTCTTGTGACTGTGACTTGTTTTTATAGGTACCTAGTTTTGTACGAACTTGACTGTATTATTATTATTATTTATTATTATTTATTCATGTATTGTGTGTGTGTAAAATGGGAAACAAAAGGAACAAAGAATTGCGACGGATGTGTCGTAGAATTAGAAAACAAAAAAATTTACAAATCCAAGTAGGGTGAATATGCCTATTACCAGCCCCCCCTAAGATTTTTCAACTTTGAATCTCTGTTGCTGCCACAATTACAGTCTTAAAATTATTGTTGATACAGTTTTAGGTAGCTTGATTGATCTTTATTACGAAAATAGTACTTAGTTTTACGTAGTTTTGTGGGAAAAAAAAGAGAATCGTTTAAATGCACGACGGGCGAAAAACCCTAATTCCAGCCGTCTTTGCCCTAATATCAGCCGCTTTGTTCCCTAATTCCAGCCGGGTACAGGCTGTTCCAAAATAAAACAACCATGTTTGTATGAGATTAAAGAATATTCGTTTGGTAACTCTAATAATGATAATAAAATACTAGAGGCTTTAAAATTATGGTTCCCATAACAAGTCATTGAAACTTATACCTCTCCTGTAGATATTAATCAACTTAGAATATATAAATATATTAAATATTGCGTAATAAAAAATAACTTATACAATAATCAACGAGTACGAGATCGTTTTAATTATTTGAAACCTATAAAAGCGTTTTCCAAGAAGTGAATATCGATATACAATTTTTGAATTGAATTTCTTTTCTGTTTCTATGATTGATTATTATGATGATAAAAAGTATGATTTTGATTATTATGTTTTTTTTTACATCTATGTATATAAAATTCAAAGTCCTGACTGACTGACTGACTGACTGACTGAGTGAGATATCAACGCACAGCCCAAACCGCTGAACCTAGAGACTTGAAATTTTGCACATAGATTCCTTTTGCGGTCTAGGGGTGCACTAAGAAAGGATTTTTCAAAACTCACCCCCCAAGGGGGTGAAACGGGGGTCAAAAGTTTGTATGAAAGTCCCTCAGTTTTGGAACTAGGATCTTCAAATTTTGTGTTTAGGCTGAACATTGAAAATTAATAAATACGGGTCTCAGCGTTTTTCAAAATTCTACCCCCGAAGGGGTCAAAGGGGGATGAAGTTGTGTATTGAAGAAAATCCTTTATATTCGATGTAAAAATAACTAAATTTATAATTTAGGCTTATGGCTTTAAATCTAACGTAACTTATATTGTTATTGGTAGTATTTCAACCCCTATGGGGATGAAATGGGGGTGAAAAGAGTAAAAAACCCAAAAATAGATGTGGATGTCGTTATTGGGGTTTTCTGGGATGACGATTGCAAAAGTGACATTTATTTTGAAGTCCAACACGGTGGACATGATTTAACCCCAAAAGGGGTGAAAATGGGGTTCAAAATTTGTATGGTAAAATAATATAAAATAGACATTACAACTTTAAAATTCGTAGGAGCATGTCTAAAAATAAATAGGCAAACACATATTTTGTTATTTTGAAAATCATCCCTTAAGGTGTAAATGGGGTAAGTAAACATGAAAATCGATGTGGATGTCGTTCTTGAGGTTTCATGGGATGGTGATTGCGAAAATAACATTTATTTTGAAGTCGCACGGTGGACGTGATTGGACCTGGACATGCACATCCAGGGGACGGGGACAGGGACAGGGAGGGAACGGGAACGGGATACTAATATCTCTGGATACAATTCTGAATATTATAAACTAGCTTCCGCCCGCGACTTCGTCCGCGTGGACATTCGATAAAATCCTCATGTTTTAATTTCATTAAATTCTGATCAGCCGTTTTTACGTGATTAGGCGGGTTCCCACGAAGCGAGCAGCCTCGTGCGAGGCCCGTGCGGCAAACGTCCTGCATCGCGAGGCAGCGCGCTTGGTGGGAAATTAAAACATGAGGATTTTATCGAATGTCCACGCGGACGAAGTCGCGGGCGGACGCTAGTCTAATATATATAAAAAAAAAAAACATTTGAAAACACCCTGTATATTGCCGTAAAGTTTTGATGACCGGCTGATGTTAGGTTTTTATGTATTTCTTAATATCAGCCCCTAATTTGAAGAACAAATAACTTAGGAATTAAACATTATTCACCCGGCTGTATTTAGGCCATTGGGTGCAGGGTTAGTAATTCTAGTGAATAGCACTACAAATTCCAACCTAAAGACGAGCAAATTAAGATGAGATTGATTTCTTAAACGAAACCCAACATCAGCCCCCGGCTGATAATAGAAAGTTTTGGAAAATCACATAGTCAAACTCCAGCCCCCCAAATTTATTTTGAAATTAGTAAATTTAACTGCAAACTTGTAATCTTAAAACGTTATCTAACTAATCTATTACTAGTATCAAAGTTTAAAACTATAAAAAATTGCATCTTGCCTTCATAAACACACTTCCCAAAGTTCGCATCGATCGATGTTTTATGCTGTTTTTCAAACATAGTCACCTTTATTCGGTCTCGGTGAACATTTTTGGTCGTTGTGTGAATTGTAGGTGTCGTGACGGGGTAATACTGATTTCCAACGTCGAGGATTAACTAGGGATGTGGCTCCATTAAACAGTTTCCGATTTTTATTGTTTTTTAATTAAAGCAAAGCAAAAACGTATTGGGGGCTGGAATTAGGGGGGGGGGGGGGGCTGGAGTTAGGCATATCCACCCTATTCCAAATTCATACAAATAGTCGAAAAGCGAGCCATACTTCGATCAAATACCTACGCGCCTCGAGTTCGGTCTGCAGTCTGCACTCGGTACCTACACAAACAGTAATGATCCCAACTATTTTAT
The DNA here is from genome assembly GCA_950108535.1 of Agriphila straminella. Taxonomy (NCBI): domain Eukaryota; kingdom Metazoa; phylum Arthropoda; class Insecta; order Lepidoptera; family Crambidae; genus Agriphila; species Agriphila straminella. The sequence goes on from OX467312.1 coordinate 4,308,520, forward strand.
CATTAGTCGGTTTTGTCATTAGAAATTATTTTCTAAAAAAGTACGATTTGCCCAGTGCCCGGCCCCCCTGTTTCTATTTCCGGCCCTCCCTCCTATTTCTATTGCCCAGTATACCGGCCGCCTTTCAAAGAACATGACGAGAAGAAAAAACCACATCGTTCAATGCAGTAGCGATCGTTTGAGTAATTCGCTAAAATACACATCAGGAAAAAACAAGAGACAAACAATTAATATTATTAGTAGATAAATTTCAAAGCTGGCAGGTGTACTAGTAGTATTTTGCAGGATAGCCAGTATACCGGCCTCCTAGTGTATACTAGGAGGCCGTTATACTGGGCAAGCACCCAGTAGATCCGGCCACCCGTTTCCATACAAAAAAAATCAACTTCATATACAAGCACATTTAGACGGCCGAGTACTAGACACAAAGTACTTTAAATTTAATAAAAAGGGATAGCATTATACATTCTTTTATAGAATCCTTCTTTTAACAAAAAGAGACAAAACATTATATCGAGCTCAGTCCCAGTTAACCGGCCCCCGGCTGACATACTGGAAACATGTGGTTTCGTTTCGAACAAGGCGGCCCCTTGATATTACTAAATATCTGCTTATTAAGCCATATTTAACATTAAAACAGTAATAAATAACAACATACCTTGAGAACAAACTAAACATTTACCTTTTAACGATGCCCTGAAGGACAATATTGACTATTTGGCAAGAGCTCTCCACAATTTTTTTTTTATCTCCACTTGCGAAATCGACCCGGATGCGGGCTTCAACGTAAACACAAATTATAAAATATTACGTAACGTTTCGCTAGTAGCGTCCATACCATTCGATAGATCGATAACAGTGTTGCCAGGAAAATATCCAAATTGTTAAGAAATTGCCACGAATTTCTTATTTTATTCGAAAAACTGTTGGGGGGCCGGATAACTGGAGGCGGCCGGCTAACTAGGCATATTACCCTGTGTACATACTGACAAAATGCAAGTCAGCGTTTTGGAATTGGAATTTTTAGATTTTAGGCATTCACAATGCAATTTTTTTAAGTGTTATCAAATACTTAATAGGTTTGTCCCAACCACTTGTATTATTATCTTAAGCTTATATTGAATAAATATTTTTTCATTTTCATTTTCATTTTTTCATTTTTATATTAAGATAAATATTTTAATAGAAAAGTTCAGACGGGTGAGTCGATTTTTTCTAGTATTTTCTATTAAAATATTTATCTTAATATATAATTTGTCACTAAAATCTGTGAAATAAAAATAAATAAATTAAAAAATATTAAAAACACAACTGCCTGACAAAAACGAACTAAAAAGTTAAAAAACAAGAGTGTCATTGCAGTCGGGGGACCTCTATGATCAAAAATTGTTCCATGAAACGGTCCCCCGACTGCAATGACACTCTTATTATTTAACTTTTTAGTTCGTTTTTGTCATACAGTCGTGTTTTTAATATTTTTTTATTTATTTTTTTTCCCACAAAATTTCGTAATACTAACTACTACTTTCGAAATAAAGACTAATCAACTTACCTAAAACTGTGTCAACAATATTTTTAAGACCGCAATTGTGGCAACAACAGAGATTCAAAGTTGAAAAATCCTTGGGGGGCTGGTATTAGGCATATTCACCCTACTATCTTATCTTCTTAATATATAAAATCGTAAACTGAATGACTGACTGACTGATCTATCAACGCACAGCCCAAACCGCTTGACCTATAGACTTAAAATTTTGCACACAGATACCTTATACAGTGTAGGCATCCACTAAGGAAGGATTTTTGAAACTTCCATCCCTAAGGAGATGAAAGAAGGGATGAAAGTTTGTATGAAAGTCCCTCAGCTTTTAAGCTAGGATCTTCAAATTTTCTGTTTAGGCTGACGATTGAAAATTAATAAATACGGGTCTCAGCGTTTTTTAAAATTCTAGCCCCAAAGGGGTCAAAAGGCGGATGAAGTTATGTATTGTAGAAAATCCTTCATTTTCGAAGTAAATATCGCTAAATTTATAATTTAGGCTTATGGATGGAAATCTAACGCATGAAATGAATGAAAAGGGGTAAAAAAACCTTTAAATAGATATGGATGTCGTTATTGGTTTTTTTCTGGGATGACGATTGCAAAAATAACATTTATTTTAAAGTCCAACACGGTGGACATGATTGGTGATTGATAAGGGGTGAAAATGGTGTTCAAATTTTGTATAGAAAAATATTATAACTAATTTTTATAACTCTCAAAGCTCGTTTACGTGATAAAAAGTATAGGTTCTTATTATGTAATATCTCAAAATATAATTCAAAGTTTTGTTCACCCTGGACTGATCAGAGAACATGACATTTATTCATAACAGCAAATAATTTAAAATCAAACAAAAATTTTCTAAATGCGGCCCAGTCTACACCGCTGCACTCGCAGGTGAGGTGCGCGGGAGGGGCGCTGCTGCACTCGCACACCGCTTCGTCTGCCGCACCCCCTCAAAAACCAGAAAATTCGATTAAGCAGCGCCTTAAGTTAATTAAAACGACTACAAAATGACGGTGTATAAGGCACTCTGAATGTTTTGAGTATCTGGCAACTCATAAATATTTGAATAAAATAATGTTACGTTGATCTCATGATGAAATTCACCGAGAGTCGCGAGTCATTTGTTTTTATCACATCGCAAGTTCGTTGCCCGTATCAAAAATGGAATAAGATTTCAGGGTGACGACTTTTTATGACTTTAAAACTTCGCTTTCTCCACAAGTTTGCACTGCTTCACTTCAAAATGCTTTTAGGAGTGAAGCAACTAATTTGAGTATCGTAAAGCTGCATAAAGAATGTAATCGTTTTCGTGTCTCTCCTGATAATAAAAATAGCGAATGTCAGCATTCAAACGCGATCACTGTGGAAAAGATGACTATTCTCACATGACATAGACTGTCGTTAAAAAAGTTCAGGAAAAACAACCAAGAAAAACATCCTATTGCACGATGAAAATTTTTCAGCACACACCGCGATGAGAACAATAGTACATTACAGCCGTGAACGGGAAGCTAGCGATTGCATTGTCGAGGATGGTTTGAAGCCCGAGCCGCAGGCGAGGGCTTTAATCATTCGAGGCAATGCAAGTAGCTTCCAGAACAAGGCTTGTATAGTGCTTCTCTCAAGAAATGCGAGGAAATAAAAAACTTTTCAATTGAAACTTAATTAAATTTAATTCCCGCGTTTTTTTTTTGGGTGCATTCCAGCAGTTTAATCGCTCGAAGCGCCGAAAAGCAAAATGAGATTTATCATAGACAAATCCTCTGAGTAATCTTGAATTACGTGCAGCGCCATCTAACGCCGAGAAGCAAAAACCCATCTCATTTCGCTTCTCGGCGGTAGATGGCGCTGTACATAATTCAAGATTACTTAGAGGATTTGTCTCTGATAAATCTGGTACAATACAATGTAATATTTATTTATTCTTATAGTAATATACTCTGTGCGCACCATTTTTTTTATTGTATCGTTATTATAGTACCTATTAAATAATTTTACCTTTATAATATTAACTGTCTTGTCGTTGGCTTGCGTGCCAGAAAAAAGGAACTAAAGTTATGGCTGTATGGTGCAAATGTGCCTTTGCTTTTTTTGTTTTTGTGAACAGCTAAAACAAAAAAAAAGAAGTTGCCGCAGACCACTCAGATCATCTTCGCACTGTACCTACTTCCCGCACTGGTGCTGGTGCGGGAAGTAAGTATTGAAATTCATTCCTGGCCTTAATTTTAAATTTAGAATGTGATGAACCAGACCCCCACGGAAATGTGGAACGCCCCGCATTCCTTTTTCAAATGGAATTTCAGAGCATAAGTGAGAAAAGTAAATTTTCGACTTCCGAAAAGTTGAAGTTCATGATCCATTACACATTAAGTTAAGACCTTACATCTTGCGACATCTTTCTTTTCTAAGAACTTAAGGATACTTATGCTGAGAAATTTGACATGTTTTATGGGGCCAGAGGAGGCCGTGATAGCTTTCAACAAGCGTATGAAAACATGCCTTCAGACAAATGATGCTTATGTGAAATAATGGTATGAACGAATTTAAAACTTTTTAATTATATAATGGAGAATACTTAAACACGCAACAAAGCTACAAGTTTAGGTACTTATTGGAGTTGCGCAAACTTTCAGAGTCCCTCACGTAACACAGCATTCAAATAAATGATATACTACAGCATTCAGATCTTTTTGTCTTGGGTTAAAAGCGATATTGAGAGTAAAAGATACTGCGTTTTACTTTGACTGAACTGAGGTCGAAATCTCAAGAGAGTGGATAGAGCCCGGTTATGCATACAAAGTGAGTTCGGCAGCAAAACTGCGCAGTCGTAATACTCTTCTAAACTCGTTAGTTGATGACAACACATCACATCACAGTCTGAAGAGACTTACGGATTATCGAGACTTATGACCTCCTATACACGTCCTGGCAACATCTAAATTCAGTTTTAGTTTGAAAATGTAACAGAATTTATATAAAAACAACCAGTTATGGACGTTATGGTATCTGGAACCTGTGAAATTGGCCCTTATTAATCTTTTAGACAAGCAAAACTTTCTGAAAGTTTGATTCTTTCACCCCCGTAAAAACATCTGTGTTTGAAAAAAAGATGACTATAGTACCGTTGTTGTTTCTCAGTGCTACAACAATGTGTACTATTTAAGTAATCTTAATTATCAATTGCGACGCTTTCAGCTGGACATGGGCCTCCGTCCGTCTCCCATTGGTCTCCACGACGATCGGTCCTGCGCTACCAGCATCCATCGGTTTCCCGCGACCTTCTGGTGAAGGACATCGCCATCGTCATATTAGCTGTATACCTACGACAAGTCAAGTGCTACAGATTACAGAGAGAAATCGAAAAAACTAATTTGCTTTAAACAAGGAAAGTTACATTAAAGACTGTTATTAAGAATTACTTACTGTAGAGCTTAAAAAAGCTACATCAAATTTTCATAACACAAACGATCTCACGGTCTTTAGGAATGTCATATTTTAATGCCATCAATAAATGTTAAACAGGTTTATGAGTAATGGATTTACGTGGGTATTAAATTATGTCTGTCCTGAAAAATAAAACGAAAGTAGGTACTTTTAGAGCTATTTATCAAAAGGACAATTTGGTACATTTTCACATAATACTGTTAATTTGTTTTTGTCAGGGTGCTAGCCTTATCTTTATAAATAGGCTCAATTTGAACACTTAAAATAAACACTAGTGATTATCATGCAACGAACTTTTGGTTTCTGGCTTGGCGTACTTTGGACCTAGCATACAATATAGCGACACTTTTGCTAGCCAGTATGTATCACTTATAAAAAATTATTATTAAGAATTGACTATTTAAAAATGCCTAATATGACGTGAGTTTATTTTCATGTCATTTATTTCGATTCGATTTCGATGATTTCGATTATGTCCGAGAAGTTTAGCATGACCAATGACACTTGATATATATCGCTTGATATATCGTTTTATCGACACTCAACTGTCAAAATCCATTGACTTTTGACAGTTAAACGTGATAAATCACTATATCATATCGCGTTTCAGTTCAGTGGTCATGCTACCCCCGCTGAGTTCTCTAGAGTTAATAATAAAAAACTAAAAATGTTTGAAACAAAAGAATATCGACAAAATGTTCTTCTTTACATTTACTTAATTTTGGACCTTTATCATGACATGAAGCAAAACGAACATCGTTCACAGAACAAAGAAAAAATATTCGATTAATTTTTGAGTAGTAGGCCTCAAATTCTTTGAAAATATCGTTGGTTACGTAACGGGTGCCTGGGTAGCACGGAGGTGGGTTGCGTGCCTGTAATACAGGCTATAAATCTATACGGTTCCTGAGGGAGACGACGTTGGTTTCAGCTGGGAGTTGCTGGCAGGAATAAAAAAAAGCCGACTGTGATAGAACTTTAAAAAAAATGTGAATTGGACAGGGGATATTACTATTTTGCCACTTTGTCATAGGACTTTACAAGTAAAGCTTTTTAACAGTCTGTGTTGTAACATTTGTAAATAATTTCTAAATAATAATAAGAATGTCCCTCCGGTTCATTTAATATGTCATTAGTCTTCTTACCACTTTTGCTTTTAATAATTTGGTTCTCACGACCGACTCTACGAGTGTTCTCCCGATTTCCTGCTTTTATTTATATTATAAAGATTAAAAAACAGTACCTACAAAATTCTTACATAAAAATATTTTTTTTGCTAGTTTAGCAAAAGTTGTACGAAATTCCTTTGAGCGTTTTATGCATATAACATTGTCTTCAAAACGATTGGTTTTGTTTCGTTTAAAGTATTGCTCTCCTTTATTTATTATAATCCCTCCACGCTTTCCCACCTGGGTAAAGAAAATGAACGATAAGTGTGAAGAATTTAAATATATTGTTACCTACTTACTTTAGATTTTTTTACATTTAGGTACTAATATATTCTAAAGATTCATTGAATGTAACAAATCCAACAAAATGCTTTCAAACTAGGTATTATCTTTTGTAGAAAAATCCAACAAAGAAAATCTTTATTTCAATAAGTAGGATAAGTAGGATATATTATGATTAGTATGATATTAGGATCTGCCAAAATGATGATTTGAAACATAAGTTTATGAAAATATTATATTAGAAAATTTGCTTTGCTTCCCTACTATCAAAGTAATTGTTTAGGGATTATCTGAACTAATAGTAGATTGTTATACAAGACGCTAAAAGGACCCATTGCATACGAGGTAGTTTTATTCCCGAGCTTTAGCGAGGGAATAAATAGAAACCGAGTTACAATGGGTTTTAGCATCGTGTGTTGGAAATGCGCTCCTTGGGTGAAGAGAAGCTAAAGGATTTTCTAAAAATGTGAGGGGAAAACTGGGAGTTTTATAAAATGAAAACTATACAGTATGGCGTCCAATCAATAACAACCTTTTTAGAAAAGAGAGAAACGAGAAAAACACGATTGCGGATTGACTCCGCGGTACAGTTGCCAGAACGGCCTGTGTTACAAGGTGTATTTTTTTATTTAATTTAAACATAATTCATTTTATCTTTTTGTTTGACGTCCTTTCAATCCGACACCCTAATCCGAAATTTGGTATTCAGCTATTGTCCGCCCTAGCTTATGTCGAAATCTGACTCAGGTGTGAAAGAGACGGCGTGGGAGGTAGGGTTGCCATTGTCACTACACACGAAAATATTTTTACACTTATTTAAAGTAAACATACGTTTAGTTCGTGCAGGGGCAATACGTGCATGCGCACACGATTTTTTCTGCACTAGTCTCAATGGCCGAATACTCAAAGGCTTCTTAGTTGAAATCTTAAGTTAAGGTCTCCTTAACTTTAAGGAAGCTGTCAGTTTCATAGAGTTTCTGTCAAATCTGACAACTTTTATGTATTTAAGGTGGCCTTAACTTTAAGTAACGTTTAAGTATTTGGCCGTAAGTCGTTTAAATATTAATTGAAATGTTATATATTCCATCTGAAATTGTCTTGCAAACAAATTGTTTCTTAACATCAGCTATAAAATTGAAATCGATTTTCGATTTACTGCCATCAACATAAAGCGTATTTTGTTGTCCCATAAAAGTCAAGAGGCTGGAGCCAGCCCTAGAATTTCGTGCGATGTAATTTCGCCTCACCCCTTGTGACGTCACGACAAAATCAAGATACCTCCTACCCAATACTATAGTGACGTGAATTTTCAATGGTGTAACCTTAGAGCAACGCGGACGGAAGCCGCGTTGTTCTAAGGGTGTTGCATTTTTTATTTTGTTTTCGTTACGTTAGAACAAAAATAGTGTGATTATCCAAATTGACACTTTCTTGAGCCACATACCGCCGGAAAACAGATAATTCAATCCTGTACATCATATAGTCTTGGGTCTGGCAACCCTGACCGATACACTTGTCAAATAAACCAGCTGATCTTTTTTAATTAAATTAAATTGTTTAACTAAGTAATTTCTTTAAAAAGTTGTGTTTAAATTGTTCTTTACTTAATAAATAGTAATGAAAAGTGTTATCTTCATAATCGGTGTGGTATAATTTGAAAAACAAGTGATCTCAAATTCGTAACGGCGCGGCGGCATCCAAATGTCACTGGAGAAGATATAAAAGGCGAATAAATTTCGTAGAAGAAACGACAAATTTGTGGTCTGCTGCATATTAAACCGGGGGAGTACATTTGTTCCTTAATTTTAGTGATTAATAGGTACCTAATAGGTATAGGTTTTATAGGAAAATATCAAGACAAAGCTTTGTGACTGAACTGAATTTGCATAAACCTACCTAGAAGTCACAGTGGCGGATTGTTTTCCAATTTAAACTTATACATTGACCATTCCACTTGTACATAACTCACTAATAGTGAGTAACTTCACAACTCAATACGATCTGGCTCAGTTATAACCTCTCTTTACTTGACATAAAGTGGAAGTAAAGTTGATGGTGGCTACTATTGTCACAGACATTCAATAGACTGTTACACTTTACAAGCATTATATTTGTACATAAACACAATCTGCTTCACTTCTAAACAAAAATTTTGGGAAACCATTTTGCACTTCTTCTTGCAATATTACTTAGCTATAATATTTATCTAGTATTAATTGATTTTCACTATATAGACTATCAGTCACTCAGTTTTAACTTTATTTAAGTTAAGTTAGGTACCTACTTTTGTTTACTAAGTTCACACATTAAAAGAAAGAGGTTTGACCTTGCTTTTATAGTCAAAGTTGATACCTAGTAATAGATAAATCTTTATCACAAATCACAATATCATTAGACAAATCTATTACCTATAAATAATAAATACATATATTAATTAACTGACCTCAATTTGCTTAACTTAATTTGTTTTTGTATTATAATTTTTTATTATTATTATTATTATTATTTTTTTTTTTTTTTTTTTTACTATTATTATATTTTTTAAAGATAGGAATTACACTGACAACTTGTAATAAAATTCGATTATTGATCACTTATTGTATACTTACAGTGTTTGCGGTTTGCAAGTTCCATCTAGCTCAATAACAACATGATGACCCGTAAGGCAACTGCAAAGGATGTGGAAATCAAACTCAAACATGCACTAGAGGATTTGAAGGCAGCAAAAGAGCTAAATGACACCTTACTGCTGGAACGAGAAGACAGTGAACGCGAGATTCTAAAGACCATATCCCGGAACACTGACCTCAAGAATGAGCTTGCTGACGTTCATACAAAGTATTCTGAGATTGTAGATAAATACAACCAGATGCAAGTGTATATAGAAACATTTAGAGAATGTAGTGACACTCATGAACAGGCATTGAGTCGCATTACCGACCTTGAAATTAGGTTGTCTCTTGCTCAAAAGACCATTTTAGAGTTAGAAAAAGAAAATAAAACCTTTGTAGAAGAGAAGCATTCTCAAAGCCTGTTTAGCGAGTTACAGCAATGTGATTCTGCAATATATGACAATTCAACCTTGGTATGTAATAACTATAATGACAAATCTGTTGTCATTAGAAATAATTGTCAACTTAATAGTGGAAACAAAATAAAAAAATATATCCGCTTAAATAGATATATTAAGAAAACTCAAAGGTTGATAAAAAGGCAAAATTATTATAGCCAATTTTCAAAGCTGAAGAAAGAGCGTAAGCAATTATTAGGTCAATTAGATGTAATTAATAGGGCATCATGTAATAACAGTAAAGAATGTGAAAAGGTGAATAATCAATTAAGTGAAAAAATTGACAATTTGGAACTTTCACTTAGGGAAATGTACAATAATTTAAGTGATTTTTCTCGCAAACAGCTAAATTACCAAATGCTGGCTGCAAATGACATGATTGATATGTGTAATTATAATACAGACCGATTCGAATCCCTTGGCAAAAAACAGAATTGTAGCTGTTTTAACCACAATACTATTGTAAGACAGTGTGATGCAGTTGTCCAGGATGCCCCAGAGCACTTACCTACCCACTCAGTGTGTGAGCCTGAAGTTTCTGATTATAACCCGACCAACTTAACTACCCACTCAGTATGTGAACCAGAACCAGAGGTCTCATACACTTGTAATGATTTAATAAATCTAACAAAAAATAGTCCATCTTCCAATAAAAACAGTTGTGAAACAATTATGTTCTGCGATGAGATGGGTAAGAATTTAGGCCAATTAATTCAGAAACACACCAAGGGAAATATTATTAATTATTGTATGCCTGGGTCAACTTTGGATGACTTGATGAGAATTATTGTTAAAAAATAATTTAATGAAAACACTAATTTGATAATTTTGATAGGAAATAGGGGTAATGTGAACAAACGCCAACTGATAGCTTATTGTAATTCCTTATTGTCTTTAAAAGTAAAAAAAGTTATTTTGTTCACATTCCCTTATTGCAAAAGTGTGTCACAAATGGAAAATAACGTTAGGTATCAGTTGAACGTAACATTGAATACGGTAGCATTCCATAATAGTGAACAGCTACACATAATTGACATCAATAAATTATTTAATAGTTTTTACTTGACAAAAGATAAGTTCTATCTGCCTAGTTCTTCTAGAAGACAAATAGCATTATCGCTATCTTTTTATTTTAAACATTTAGCCAATAATCTGGCTAGTAAAACAACTGCTTCTTTTGAGCAGTCAACTATTGACATTAGTCATTCAACTTTGGAATCTGTTCCAAATAAAAATAATTGTAACATTTTACTTAGTCCAAGTAATAATAATTTGTCACATTTAAATTACCATCTAAGACAATAGAGGCGTCCTCTAGCCCTGAATTAACAATAGAAAAGCCAAAGTGTTTAAGAATTGTACATCAGAATATACAAGGCTTTTCTGGCAAAGATTTAGAAATAAGCTTATTCATAAACTCTAAAGATATTGATGTGTTATGTGTTACTGAGCATTGGTTGAAAAAGCACGAATTACTTTTAAGTTTAGATAATTATAAAGTTGCTAGCTCGTTTAGTAGGAAATCTGCTATAAGAGGGGGTTCACTTATTATTCTACACAATAGTTTACAATGTAAAGAGCGCAAAGATGTAGTATCCCTCTCAATTGAACGAACTATTGAGTTGTCTTGTGTGGAACTTGATCAAATAATTATAGTATGCGTATATAGACCCCCCACCGCGAATTACTCTGAGTTTGAGTCCACTATGGAGGAAGTCTTAAAAATAACTTGTAGGAAGAATAAAAAAGTCGCGATTTGTGGAGATTTTAACGTCGACATCTTAGACCCTAAATTAGCCAAACTGTCGAGTAGGTTCATAAACCTATTTAAATCATTTAATTTACTACATATTTTTAATGAACCAACGCGTATCACACCCACATCGGCAACCTGCTTAGATAATATTTTCTGTAACTGTAATGTCATTGAAAAATCAATTTTGAATTGTATTAAATCCGACCATAGTGGACAATTAGCCTCCATTGAGCACCATCATGTTCCGCCTAAACGGGAAATAATGTGCAGGCCAATAAAAAAACACTGTATTGAAAAATTCAGAACCAATGTCACAAGTAAAATTGAAACATTGCCAGAACCAAATTTTGAAGCCAATAACTTATATAATCATTTATTTAGCATAGTTAAAACTGAATTTAGTGAAACTTTCAAACAAAAAGTCATCAAATGTAATGATAGTACGAAATTTAGTGACTGGGCCACACCCGGCATATATAAGAGCAGAAGGAAATTATACGAACTTTATGCAGAGAAAGCTACTTCTTGTGATCCTAACTTCATTGAATTTGTCAAGAAGTATTCACAAACATTCAGAGAAGTTTGTATCCTAGCAAAGTCCAAGTACTTTGCAAATAAAATTAAATTAGCTGATAACAAAATTAAAGCTACCTGGAATATTATTAACAAAGAAACGGGCAAATCAAAATCCAATATAAATTCCTTCTGTTTAAAAACTGGTGATCAAACTTTTGAATCTGACAATGAGGTTGCTAAAGTTTTTGAAGATTTCTTTGCTAGAATACCTGTAGAAACTACCAGTACTCTTAGTGCTAGTCCCAACATCGCTGTCTCCCTTCTGGAGTCTAGTGTTGATAAGTGCAATGAAAGTTTTTCCTTTAAATATATAAATAGTGCAGATATCATTAAAGCTTTTAAAACAATTAATGTTAAAAAAACAGAAGATCTTTGGGGCATGTCAACAAGCATTATTAAATCAATAATTGATATACTAGCCCCCTACTTGGCTTTTATTTTTAACAAATGTATTGACGAAGGGGTCTTTCCTGACTTAATGAAAAATAGTAAATTGATTCCTCTTTTTAAATCTGGGGATAAAAGTGACCCAGCTAACTTTAGGCCAATATCTATACTACCAGCACTTAGTAAAATATTTGAAAAAATTATATATTCCAAATTATTAGATTACTTCACATACAATAATATACTTCATAAAAATCAGTTTGGCTTTTCCAAGGGTAAAAGTACTACTGATGCTGGAATTGCACTTCTCAAACATATTCTTGACGCTTGGGAAGAAAAGCAGGATGTAATTGGCATTTTCTGTGACCTTTCTAAGGCATTCGATTGCGTTGATCACCAAACACTATTAAAGAAGCTAGAACATTATGGTGTCTCTGATAAGTCGGTTAGTCTTATGAAATCGTATATGTACAATAGAACTCAGAAAGTAGTAATTAATAGAACTGAATCTACTGGAGCCCCCATCAATATGGGTGTGCCACAGGGATCAATATTGGGCCCATTGCTGTTTCTAATTTATATAAATGACCTTCCCAACTACGCGAATAATTTATGTGAGACAGTACTATTTGCGGATGATACTTCTTTAGTTTTCAAAGTAAACAGAGGTAATAACTGTTCGGACGAAGTAAATAGTGCCCTCTCTAAAGTTTCACACTGGTTTAATAGTAATAATTTAGCACTAAACCCCAAAAAAACCAAATGTGTAAAATTTTCATTACCTAATGTTGAGCAGACAAAATTAAATATTAATTTGAATGACGATGAAGTAGACTTTACTGAGAGTACAAAATTTCTTGGTATTACACTAGATTCTCGATTGCAATGGGATCCACATATTGAAGCCTTGTCAAGTAGACTTAGTTCTGCGGCATTCGCTGTTAAGAAAATAAGGCTTTTAACTGATATTGAAACGGCAAGGTTAGTATACTTTAGTTATTTTCATAGTGTAATGTCTTATGGACTGCTATTGTGGGGCTCAGCTGCCAGTTTTGAAAATATTTTTGTACTCCAAAAAAGAGCTGTTCGCGCCATATACACTCTACGGCGGAGAGATACCTTGAGAGAATTGTTCAAAGAAATAAATATTTTAACTTTGGCAGGCCAATATATTTATGAAAATTTAGTTTATGTAAGGAAACACTATGATTCATTTGATAAGAACAGCAACATTCACCAGTTTAATACAAGAAATAAAGATAAACTTGCCGTTCCAAGATTTAGGCTTGCAAAAACGAGAGGTTCATTTATGGGGAAAGGCATAGCCTTTATTAATAAAGTTCCACAGCAAGTGATTGATCTGCCTTTGCATGAATTTAAAAACCATGTTAAAAAAACGCTCATGGGTAAAGGTTATTATAAAGTTGACGATTATCTTAAAGATCAAAATGCGTGGAAATGATGTAACACATAACTTGCTAATATAAGAACTTTGTTGAAGTAATATAATAAGTCTATGTTGTTGCCAATAATCCTGTCACCCTGTTGTAATTATCTGGTAACGATATATTCAAGTTTGTAAATATCGTTACTTATGGCTGTTACAGCTGATAAGTTTCTTGCGCCCGTTCTTCTTGTCAGCTAAAAAAGTCTGGAACGGGTGGTAGGAAAATATAGACGATTCAAAAGTACTTAATAATTAAGTTTATTTGAATAAAGCTTATTTCACTTCACTTCACTTCACTTATATATTTCATTCAATTTTGTTTCAGGAAAAATATGCGCAAAAAAATACTGTCGACTTGAGAATCTCTTCTTTTTTGATGTCGGCTAAAAAGTAAGACTGAATCTGAAAGCTGCATCATGTTACCATTTACAAAAAAAAAATGTAGATTTTAGGTGAATCAATTGTTAAAGAACTTTTACTTTTTTTAATTTATCACCCCAATGCATTGACTACGGTTAGGTTGATTTCCTTTTTTTTTACTTATTCTACTGCTCGTGCTTCAATCCCTCATTTTGCGGTTTCCACCGATTCTCCCTACTTTAATTGCATCGGCAAAGTTTTTTGCCTTTAGCGTTATAAAAATGCTTAACGATCCTTTTAGAAGTCTCAGCCTTCTGAATAATTTGTGAATACCACGCCGAGGAAGAGTTCCTAAGATGGGATTCGTAATTGTTCTTTTAAAATTTTCTGTAATGAATGTTTTTTTAAAAGCCTTTCGCCCGCGGAATTGGTGAGGATATATTTGGGATGATTACGGGATAAATTGTGCTTTAAGCTTCGGAATTTCGTGGTAAAGAGGGGAATGAGTGTTTACTCCAGCTTAAAAAAATCTTAGTTAATCGTTAGGATTTAACTAGTCGTAGCCCGGAATATTGAAAATATTATGTAAACTCTGAAGCTGACATTAAAAAAATCATTTGATCATACCAAGAAAAAGTTGTTTAATGTAAGTAATAATGTAAACAAGCGTTTGTAAATCAATAAAGTAAAATAAACCAGCCAAGTGCGAGTCGGACTCGCGCACGAAGGGTTCCGTACAATAAAACGGCAAAAAAAATAATGGAAATTGAAAAGTTGTATGGGAGCCCCCTTAAACATTTATTTTATTCTGCTTTTGAAATACATCATCTGTGGAAAGTTCACTGTCTAGCTATCACGGTTCATGAGATACAGCCTGCATGGTGGATGACAGAGCGACAGACAGACAGCGGAGTCTTAGTAATAGGGTCCCGTTTTTACCCGACTGCAAAGAAAGGGTTATGTGTTTCGCGCGTATCTTGTAAGTATGTTTGTATGTATGTATGTTTGTATGTAATATTCTTTATTATCTCATATCTTTCAAACGGCTGAACGGATTTCTATGATTAAGATATCGTTAGATTGGTCTTTTCAGCCCAAGTGTTCTTAAGAAGGTGGCGTTATAAAAAAACCAACATGGCGGCTGTACGGTGCTATTATACGTAGTGAAAAAAAAATTTTTTTTTTAGAATACTGCAATATGGGTGTCAAATTAAAGAGCTTATTATAAGGATTTCAAAAAGGTATATCATGACCAAAATATAATTATAAAAAAACAATAAAATAAAAGAAGTAAATTATATTACGCAAATGCGAGCGGCCGCTATAAACATGTCAATGAGAAATTTATATTTTGTTTGTGTATGTTAGCCACATTCATGATGAAAAAATAGGCTATAATATCATCCCAAAATCCCTCGGGATCGAAGCCTCAGGCTATGCCGCAGGGCACGGCTAAGTTAATCAATAGATGGCGCTGTAGCCGAGTACATCGCGGTATGGTTTTGTATTCATCATCAATAGATTTCTAGTTGCATAGACCATATCAATAGATGGCGTTGTAGCCAAATACATCTCGGTATGGTTTAGCTCTCTGTAGATTATATGTCTTTTGTGTTTATACTGAAAATATAAAGATAATAATAAAAGAATCGAAGAAACGATAACGAGAAATAAGAAGAAACGATTCTCGTTTATGGTCTTTATAACAATTAACAACTTTTTTAATTGATAATTATTATTATTTTAATACGATTCCATCTAGCTAGCTAGAGTACATTCATTATTTATTATACTAGATTCCATCTATCTAATTGGAACGCGTGTTGCATTACTTTACTTGCATTAATATTGAAAAAAATATTAAAGAAGTAGATTTTGTTAGGTTTTGTAGCAAAGCAAGTATACCTAGTTTGGTTAGGACTAAGGAATAGGGTGTTTAGGAATATCTTATTACTGAATTAGTGATTAATTACATTCTCTTTGATATCGATAAAATATTATTTAGAAAATTGGTAGCTTCTTGTATTGGTGTTCGGATTGAACCTTCTGCGTCTGAGTTTGATGGTTTACGCGGTAAAGGCAAGATCGAGCGACGTATGCTACCTCTAATTTTATGCTGGGCGGTGACTGTGCATAAATTGCAAGGTACAACTTTAGACCGGGCAGTTGTCGATTTGAGCAGTCACCTATTTGCTAAAGGTCAAGCTTACGTGGCTTTAAGCAGAGTCCGATCTCTCGCAGGGCTTGCTGTCAGTTGTCTTGACCCTAAAAAATTCTTATTTAAACCACACGATGAAAATTCTTTTAAAGAATTAGACCGTCTACGTAATTTGTAAGGAGAATATAACTAAAAAGACGTAAATAAAAAACAACTAAATTTAAAAAATTAAAAACCCGCCTGCCTAAAAAAAGACAAGTCAACAGAAAAATAAAATAGAAAAACTAAAAAACCCACATGCATCAAAAAACAAGTCAACTGAAAAGATGGAAACAAGATAATATATAAAGGCAAACTTAAAAAATATTGATGGTAGTGTTTAGATTAAAGGCAAACTTAAAAAATATTGATGGTAGTGTTTAGATTAAAGGCAAACTTAAAACATATTGATGGTAGTGTTTAGAACTTTTGTTCAACATAATTACATGCAGTCGGAGGCATAGAATTGAATGATAAGTAAAATCATTCATAATGTCACACCCTTTGGACACGAAACCCTAAAAATTGATTATTTGGGAAATTCAAAATCATTTATTCAGTCTAAGCTGTTTCAAGCAGTTATTCGCACTTGGTCGGATCCGCTAAAGGTCGGATTCTCATTTCGCCGGAAGACAGACAAACGAAAAAGCTTTTTATATAAAACTTGGTTAGTACTCAAGCACATGTGAATGTCACGCCGAGAGTTTCGCTAGCCCTACGCTACGCCCAATATTTCCAAACAAAGAGAACTACTTATATATATTGATTATAATTTAAAAACTTTTCTATTCAACTTGTTTAATATGATTGAGTGGTGACTGCCGAAATAACTTTCCAGTTCTTTACAATGGCTTAAACTTATTTCCACTCTTAGAAAGTTAAGTATGAAAATATAATAAATTTTACTTGAGAGGAATATTTATGGAGAAACTGTCATAAGGGGAGGCCAACGAGTGAGTAACTTTAACTTTCTTGTTAATGTCCTGTAGAAAGCATATTTTATTGTACAGAAGACGGCACATCAGTAAAGTAACATGTTGACTTTGGGACCGTCTTTATACCCTACGTAATAAAAGCTGGTTTCGCAGTGCAACTGTTTAACTTGATATGCTATCTGTACTTACCTAATTTATGACTACGAATTTGACTTGGGAAGTTGCTAGACGTTATGTCTGAGAAACGCTATACTTACATTATACACTCATTTGCAAAAAAACGGGCATCCACGTTATTTTCACGGAAACATGCTCACTTCACGGTCTCATAAATAAAAAATATTGAGCACATCTACAATAATCTACATGTCGAGGCATAAGTTGGATGTTCAACTTTCAAATAACAATGTCAAAGAAGTATACACATCTCAATTCACTCAAACATACAATTAATAGGGATGTTGACTAATAAATGAAATAACAAAATACTAATAAAAATCGTAAACATATTAAACTTTTAGAGTAGCTTGTATACCTCTTGGTTTTATATATTGCATATTATTTGTTTTATGACCCTTCAAAGTTGGGTGGACAAGTCCATTTAAAAAGTATAAAATTTATTAAAATAAATTATACCTTTAATTAGTCCGTAAAATGTATAGCAAATTTGTCGAAGAAACCATTTTGATAAACACAATATTTAATATAGCTGCTGAACAAATTTCCTATGCGTTGCATACAAACTAGCACGGCGTGACGTCATAACGTGCAAGCCATTAGTATGGAGCGTTTTTGATCGAGTCTAGTTGTGTGCATTTCACACTGTGATATCTCGGGCAGTTTTCATGCTAGCGAATTAATTCTTTTACCAATGTTTCTTTTTTTGAGAGGTAATTTATGTAACATAAAATAAAAAAAATAGTCAACATCCCTATTACATTGCATGATTTTTATTCCATATAAAATTGTATGGTACTTGAATAGCGGCTCGTTTTTCCTCGTTTTTGAGGAAATTGAGAAGTGTATGTACTTTTTTGACATTCATACTCAAAGTTTGAACATCCATCAATGTACTCAAACTTTTTTATTTACGAAACTGTGAAGTGAGAATATTTCTATGAAAATAACGTAGGTGTGTTTTTTGCAAATGAGTGTATTTGAGAAATATTATAATTTTTTTTCCGCAACGGTACCTTGGCTCTTTTTCTTTTGGTCGTTTAACATAATATACTTAGATCTATTCTAGCTAAGTGACGACAAAACTAAACACGGAAGCGCACTTTACCCGTATTCCACAATCATTGAGGAGGCTACTCAAAACATTAACATTTCATAGTTTGATCAGTTGTGTTTGTGACTCAATATTTAGATCTTATTTTATTATTGCTATAAATATAAAGTGTGGTAGTGTAAAAATAATGTTAATTCAAAAGGACTTCCTTCCTTGTTGTCTAAAACTGTTTTTTTTTTATATGTACTGGTCAGGTACATATTAAAAAAAAAACATTATACAACGTGTTACATTACAAAACAACCCCTAATGCCGTATATGGTAGATAGAGACCATCAAACTGAACAGTTAACTCTTTAACTTTCGGACCAACTTTGAAATCGCGGGAAAAAAATCAGCTGTTTCATACATTTGAATATTTTTGTTATTAATTTTTGAATGAAACAGCTGATTTTTTTACGCGATTTCAAAGTTGGTCTCATGGTAAAGTTGTTCAGTTGTTCAGATTGATGGTGTCTATCTACCATATGTAACACGTTGTATAATGATGACGTCATTGTCGTATTAAAAAAGTTAGAAGGAAGTTTTAGCATCAGGAGCTAAATTCTAACGCATTACATTCGTTTTTCATTGACATAAGAAAACAAACATTGCTGATTGCACTCGGTTCGCTTTCAAACAAGTTCAAAGATCGCTAGCGCTACCTACTGAAAATAAACCAAATATCAGACTGCTACATTTCTGAAAGATGCAATGTTAGCGATATATCTTTTTAACAGCATTACGAGCAATACTTTCGTATTCCAAAGTTTCTAGCATTCCATCTAAGATAGATGCTATTCTTTATTTAAAGGAACTTCATTTTCAGAAGAATTAAAAAGACACATGCACTATTGCTATTTGGTTCTACAAAAAATAAGAAAGATAATAAAACATACAGCGTTAGTATAAATTAAGAATACGTAAGTCAATACCAGTCATTACCAAACCTTTGTAACTAATGAATATTGTTAAACAATTTTGGTTCTTCTAGACATAAACTTTTTTATCAATAAAGGCAGATACAATTATGATAAATAATGACTACACATAAGGGTAAAAGCGCTAAGCTAAAAGGTACTAAGCTTAGAAAGTATTTTGAAACAAAACTCACAAATAAAGCTACAATTAAATTACCTTCCTTACAAGTGGAACCTGAAATTGTACGATTTCCAAACAGCGATTTCCAAATATAATTCATTACGCAATTGAAGTAAGTCGTAACTTTAACTTGAAATCGATTTCATGAACTTCACCTTCAGGGCTTCTTCGAAACAACTTATGGTGGGCCATAAATACCGACTGTAATGTAATCAGTTAAGGTATGCGTAATCAGTTAAGTACCTAAAAAAATACTAGGCTGTACTTTGGTGATAGGTACTTTCACGAAACAATTGATGATCGTAATTCTATTAAAAATAAATGCTAGTGCCGATGGGTACTAGTCAAACCATGGACATAGAAAAATTTTCGCTACGCTCAAGAAGACCAACAAAGCGTGGAAAATTATACGGACACGGTCTATGAAAAAAAGAGACAATTAAAGGATCAAGTGACAATGTGTCAACATTTTTTACAATAAGAGCCCCTAGCGTCCCGCCTAGCAAAAGAGCAATCACAATTTCGTTAAAATATTTGGTAATCTTGATTAAAATTTTAAATAAGGGTATCGTGGAGCCATGGTGTCTTGTTCTGTTAGTGATTGTGATGAGACAAAAATAAACAATCCAAGTAATCACACTTTTCACAGGTAAATAAGATATTGCCACACATTTCTCTGAAACCAAATTTAGCTACATTTATTCGTTTATCGACGAAGAAAACAGTATGGAACATAGTTTATTAATTTCCTTTGCCATAATATAGTCCTATTTTATGTATGTAAGTCATATTTTACGTATCTCATATATAATGTATATAACATTCGTTTTTCGGATCACCTGTTTATTGACATTGTTGTTCTTTGACATTCTATTTCTATTAGTCAAACAAATGCCAGAAAATTATTTTCCTATCTGTAGTGCAAAAAAAAAGAGATTATCTATAGATTTTTTTAATAGTACCTAGTATCTAACCGAAACTTAACAGATTTCAAAATTTTACAATATCATCCACGTTATATTTTGAGATTTACGCGCGTATCAATCAATAAACGGATAGGTACTAGCGAGGGTATTTATATATGTGTTTTTTTTGTTTGCCATCCATAACATTGAGCTGCAAAAGTACCGAAATATCGGGAAACCCAAAAATAAAAAAAAAACCAATATAAATATAAAAAGTTATTAGCCACGCTAGTAAGTGTAATTTTCTGATAATTTATAGTAAACGAGTAAGTACTTACGACAAAGTTTTTTTTATTATTTTGTAGAGAAAGAATAATAAGTCTGCTGCTTCAAGAGGCGGAAGAACTATTCAACCTCCATGGCTCGTATGTTGGCTTCCTTCCAATACTACACAATGAAATGTGAAATATCCCCAATTTTTCTCATCAAATGCGTCAACTTATAAAAACCCTATGTCTAGTAATCAAAATTTACTACTTGTGTATTATTTCTACATAAAAATTATTCGTACCAATAACAAATGATTTTTTACTGATCGGTTGAAAGTGGAAATAATATTCGCCGGTAGAAAAATCGCCGGTTAAATGTGGAATTACTCCAAAATCATGGAAGTTTATTGAACTTCGACTTTGTATACAAATAATGAGTACAAATCGAATGAGAGCGAGCCGCTTCCAAATAAAGGTGGTTACGCAATGAAAACAAGTTGCGTAAAGCTGTTAGCTCCCGATCGATCCCTCCTGAACTTCACCTTGAGCCGCCCTCCTCCCGGCGGCGCGGTCCCGGCAAAAACTGCCGCCCGACTGTGGGCCCTATGCTTTGGTTATTTTACGGGACATGGCTCTATGAGCTGTAGACCTCGCTAAAAATTTTGAAAAAAATCGAAAAACTGAATCGGCAAAAAATTTACACAAGTATATAATTATCCAAAATTCACGAGATTGGTTGAGAAATGCAACCTGAAGAGGAGAACAGACGGACAGCCGGACTGGCAGCATTACGTCAAATTTATCAAACAAATAAACAAAGAATGTAGGTATCTAAATATTAAATTATTAAGCAAGTGATGGATTGCGAAGAAGAAATATTCCATTCTGGTGTAAGCTTAGGGGTTGTCCTTAATCACGTGATGTTTTTAGCATCTTTTTAACCCCCACCCCACCTTAGAGGTTTTAAACTAGCCCTTCCTTCCCCCCCAAGCCACGTGTATTTTTTTTACAACATACTTGTCTTAAAGATGTCCAGTAAACAGGCAGATGCAGGTTATTTTGGTTTGAAAATCGCGCGTTCAACGAAAATATAAAACTCGTGATAGATAACCTCACTACACCCCCCTCCCCCTTGTGGTATTTCTTGTTTTTTTTTCAAACCCTCTCCCCCCTTTGGAGCCTGGCGTGATTAATGCACCTTATAACGTGGATTACATACTATTTTAGCGCGGTGTTGCACTCTCACCGATGAAGACGACCATAATAGACGACGAAAGTAATAGTTTACATCTTACGATTATAGGGACACAAGAGCGCTAATCAACTAACTTTAATAATTTTCCGAAATTTGGAGCACCTTAACTTCTTGTCCGTGTTTTCTACTAGGCAGTGTGGGAACCCTACGCCGCGCCCTCGGCTCGACAATACGCCAGTTTCCATATAATTGCCGAGTATTTCTTTACAAATCGCATTTAAGCACAATGTTTTTTGTACTGGATTCTTCAATTAGCAAGTCATAGCATAGCCCTTGTACTAAAACTATGCGATATAGGAACCCAGTGTGGCTTTAGAAATGACTGCACCAGCTTTGATTGATGATAAAGGAAGCTTCCTTTTGTGACTGTTAGTGTTAACATTTTATATTAATAAAATTAGTAATTAATATACAGTGACAATTTACAAAATCTAATGTTTTGTGTTGTCCACACTCAATGTCAATTCTATTACATGACTCTTCTGAATAAAACATAATTTTAGCTGTAAGTACAAACGATACTTACATGATAGATATAATTAGGTCAAAAACGAAACCTCTTTCCAAAGTTTCCAAATCTTTCCAAGCTTACTATAAAAGTTTATTTTCTAATAAACTTTTAAAATTATATGAGTATAGTTTTAAATTATATGAGTATAGTCTTAAATTCAAGTTGAATTAAATTGACGTAGGACAATCTCATTTCGTATATGTACGACAAAACGGTCGTTCAGCGCTAATGAAATCGTTTAAATGTATACCTACCGACTAGTCCTCGGTGAAGAGGATTTAATTTCCCGTTCCCACCTCCAAGGACCAAACAAAATTAAGTTCTGCCGGCGATTTTACTATCTATTTGATTGTAACATTCCAACTTTGCCGACCAATTCCAGGTTGTTTTCGTTATTCCACTTGGAATACCTTAATATTTTTTTAACGTTTAAGTACCTACTCGTATTCTTTGCGATTTCAAGAAGGCAATTAAGCTTATCTAGTAGATCGTGCTCATTTCAAATTAGTTATTTGCGTCGTTTTGTCAAATTTTTCTATAAGCTTAATAACTCTTCACTCGATAGCATTTTATTTGCAAATTAGAAAGTCTCATGTTGTTCATATTGTCCATATTTCTTCCCTTTCCTTTGGAGTACAAATCTTTCTACGGAAGGACGATATATTATAACAGCACAGTGACATTTTGCCGTTTTAGGTAACCTTTTCAAAGAATCGAGACAAAAAGCGTCAATCAAATCAATTTTTGTTTTGCACGTTAAAATAGATATTACGCCAATTTATATGGCCATACCTTCTGCCTTAACTATGCATTGTCATCTAAAAGCTAACAGGAGCAAACGCTGAAAATGGAAAATGCCTGCCTTCCTGAATGTGTCCTCAAAAGTGACAGATGAGGCACTATAAGGCAAGATAAATATATGAAGGAGGCACCATCGGTAACTTATAATGTGATGTCGCTTATCCAATCCAATATGGCTCCCTGACAGATAGCTCGTTAGGCTTGCGAATTGGCGCGGCAATTTTAAAATGGTTTTCTGAAGATTTCACAAAAATATCGAATTGTAATTTATCTCTTATAGTTTGTTGGCTTTTGCAGAAAAAAGTAAGAGATATTTTTTTAATAATGGTTAAATTAAATCAAAGCTGAAGATGTTTATCTTTTTCATCCCATCTATTCGAAAAACGCTGATACGCCTATAAGTGCGAGCAAAGTAAGTCTTTTCTCCAAGAGACTTTTACACGGGGCAGTAATGAGATTTGAATTTCGAACATTCACATCGTTCCTTAGTGCTCCGTGACCAAAGAGATCGCACGAAAATATTGTATGAAAAAATCACTGGCCGATTATTAGGTGACCTGGCGCGTGCAGCGCCGCAAAAGAAAAAAGAAAAAAAAAGAAAAACGCGCGAACTACGTATTGCTCTTGTATTGAACTTTATATTGGAGTCAACAGTGTCTTGTGATATTTGCAGTGCAATAATTAAATTGCGAAAAATGAGTTCCACAAGCAGCGACAGTATTATTTTAACACCAGAAAATATTAAAACAGATGCAGCGAATGTGATACAAAATCTATTAACCACTAAATCCCGGGAAAAATATGTGAAAGCCTACAACAATTTCGTCTCTTGGAAAACTGCAAAAGGCGCGAAATCTTTTTCGGAAACTGTATTTTTGGCCTATTTTCAAGAAATAGCGAAATCTAAGCAACCTTCTACTCTTTGGAGCCTACGTACTCAATGCTAAAATCGACAATCAGTATTAATATTTATATTGAGACATACACAAAGTTGATAGCCTATCTGAAGAGACTGTCTGAAGGGCACAAAACAAAGAAGTCCAAAGTGTTTCCGGCCAACATGTGGAAACTTTTTTGAATAAGGCACCCGACAACACCACCCTCTCGAAATAAACATATTTCTCCTGAGCCAGATTTTGAGACAATTTCAAACACGCAAACTATAAACAAGACTACAATCTCTGTCCCTAATAAAACTATGACTATAACATTTCAAAATTGCACAAATGTTTCAAATACCTACTAATATTATTTTTTAAGCTGTTACTTTATATTTTTTTAGCATTATAACATTATATTGGTACTTAATATTTTTTTTATAAATACATTCATTACTTTGTATATAGAAACGCCTCTTATTTCTCTTTCTCATAGACGGGGATGAAAAGTAGAGTGTATCACTCGGCCGCAAAATATATTTTTGGCTCGGGCGACGTACTTTGAATCCCTCGCTACGTTCAGGATTCTACTAAAGAATCCCTCGCTACGCTCGTGATTCTACTCTAGAATCCCTCACTTCGCTCTGGATTCAAATAAGCGCCCTCGCCGTAAAAATATTATTTTGCCCCCTTATGGTACAATCTGTTTAAAGTCTACTTTATTACATAAAACGTATTACATTTCTATCCCATTACTTACACACTTTGTGAATCGCATTACACTGTGTAACGACTAACCTGCGTAAAAAGTCACTTCCATTAATAATTTTAAAATGATTCCATTCTTCGGTGACACGCCAGAAAAATTAGTTTTCCGTAATGTCATTTCTATTATGAGCACCAACGCTCATTCCATCCCGGGGGAAACTCCAAAAATACAAGTCATTACTAGATTGTTACCTTTTAATCCTCAGCTTATTATTATGGTATAATACTGCAAAGAACTTTCTTCGCTTATTAAGGTTGATTAATACATCCTCGATTTGTCTAAGAGGTAGGTATATAATAAAATATTCCGCTCAGAACAAAACTCGACGTCCTGAATAATAAATCGGGAATAGACGTAGGTGCCTCGGAGGGAATGACTTCGCTTTATTATTATCACAAGAAATCCTATGAGGATTATGACCGAACGAAAGGTTTGAATGCTGAGTGAGTTCTTAATCAATGGTCGAGGCAATAATAAGGAAAATATTTTCAGTGTTTTCAAAGATCGCTTTTGTTGAAGACTTTGCAAAACCTTAAATCGGAAAAAAATGCCTTTGAATCGAAAGATTTGAATTCTGAACAAAAAGCGCTTTTGATCAATGGTCGAAGCAAATAACCACGATTTTTTTTCCAGGACTTGAACATTTGTTTTTGATGAAAGAATTTCTGTAACCCTGCCTGACTTAAAAAAAAAGATTTTGTATTTTTATTCTAAAAGGTCTGTTTTAGCTGTGCCATGCATGGGTAAGGTTAAGGGTCTACCGAATAAAATATTTAAATTGAAGTTAGTTTCATTATTTCAGTATATTTGTTTGTATACATATACAAAATAGTACATCGCTAATTAAAAGCAAGGCATTTGTTAAAAAATGGAAAATGCTTTTTCACTCCTCTTGCTCAAAAAGTCCGTCATTTTAACGTACAAGAGCCGAGATAAAATAGCATAATAACCCTTAGGGGATAAAGTTTTTTCTTTTTAATGTTTGTTTATTACCAATGAGCCTACTAAAACGAAAAAGTCTTTATTCATAATCACGAATAAAAACTCGCTCGGCTTAATACTGTTTCTCATTCTTATTTTTGAAAATGGAACTAAAAGCATATCTTCTATTCGGTGAAATCATAGACTTAATACTCTGTGCACAGAGTGAATCGTAGAATGCGTGTTTGTGTTGCTTAGCTGCTACCTGCTACAGCAGAAATTAGAAAAAGGTACCATGGCGCGAAATCTTTAGAATTTTTCTATAATTACAAACTGATTGAATTGTGTGACTGTAATAGAAAAGAAATAATTTTAATCTTTTGCCGTCAAGCACAAATCATTTATTTAAATATTGTACAAAAAGTTTATGAAATGGAGGATAGAAAAACGAGTGGATTCGTTTACGGAAGTAGGTATAAACTATTTAATATTGTATTTTATTTTCTCGCAATCGTAGTGTAAAGTATAGTGTAACACACGACGCTAAAACCCATTGTAACTCGGTTTCTATTTATTCCTTCGCTAAAGCTCGGGAATAAAACTACCTCGTATGCAATGGGTCATTTTAGCATCTTGTATAACAATCTACTATTACATTGTGAAAGAGGGTGTAGATGCCTCTCACAGCTCCCAGTATTAGCATATAAAGGAAATGCATGTGAGAGCAAAATTCTCCTGAAAAAAAAACATACATGTACCCTCTATTTTATTTGTTTTATTTCTTGAAATAAAACATTTCATGGGTTCATGAACCCTCTTCTTTTTTGGGCAGTCGCGTAAAAAGGGCTATTCAGATCCACAAGCCTATGTTTCACGCATGCCTTGACTTGATATTTTGAAGCTGTTTAAATATCCTTCCACTTTTAATCAAGAAATCATCCTCATTTGTTTAATTAGAACACCTACGCCACAAAATATTCAGTCTGTGTGTGTTATATTTTGTGCCTAAGGCATAAAATATTAAGGGCCTGTTTCACAGGACCTAGACATGTTCCAGCTGTCAGACTTAGCAGATTATTTCATGCACATTCTGTATATAATTGAATTAACCTGTTATCTATAGGCTGTAAAACAGCCCTAAATACGAGTTTCACGTAATGCCGCTCTATAACGGTTTTTAACCTTTTTGTATCCAACCCATAGCTTCTTTATTCATTGGCAAATTCTGAAGCACGTAAATAACATTTGATGTAAGATAGAAATGTCGAAAAATATTCGAACAGTAGGTAGGAATTTTATCTCTCTCGGTGTTCGGAGGGTCGGAGGGTTATTGTTATATGGAAAAATCGTGTACAGCAGGATTTTACCCACATACTACCGAAATACAAATCCAAGTTGCATTGTGGAAAGCTCATATCTAAAGTATCTCAAATTGTTCACCTTTGCTGGTAGAGTGTTTCCAAAACGAAAGTATGAGACGAGAGGTGAGGGCAGAGAGAGACTTAAATGCAAGAAATGTAAGCATGTTCCATGGCAATCTGTCGTCTCTCACCAGCGATGAGGCTAGAATTGTATAAGTTTTTGCTCTAAATAGTGTAACAAATAGGGTCATAGGATAGGTAGTTTAAGATGAGGTTATGTTGGGGCTGACATGACCTTAAGTATTAAAAGCCCCCAAATAATAAAAGAATAAAAAAAAGTACTTATCTCAAAACAAGACAATATCAACGAATCGTTTGTATTTTTCCTTATTATGATTTTCAGATATGGATCTAGTAGACAAGCCCATTCATGAAACAAACAAAATTATTTACCCAATTTTCTTTATGTTTTAACTTAGTGATAAATTCCGCAAATCCTGCGAACCGGAGTAAGAACACCTTCTGGGCGTCTACCTAATCATATATCTACCTATCTTCGTATACAAGAAATTTGTCGGGTGCCGGAACGTTATTACGTCACATCCCAACATGAAGCTAAATCAATAGATGAGGTATATGTAGTCAAAATTTAAATATCAAAATATGTAGGTATATTTAACTTTGAATGAGGGCTTTTTCAAAATGACAAAAAACTGCAGGCCCCGTTAGATGGCGTTGATTAAAATGTATGTACCATTGTGTTTTTTAGGGTTCCGTACCAAAATGGTAAAAAGGAACCCTTATGGTGTGACTCAGTCTGTCTGTCTGTCACAGCTGGATATCTCGAGAACTACTTATGGTATCAACTTGAAATTTGGAATAGTTTAAGATGACATTTGTCCAACAATTTTGCAAATAAGAAAGAATTGTTTTTTTTTTATTTACAACAGGGACTGAAAATGGGGTCTTAAAAATTTTAAGTGGGGCGACTAGGGCATGTGGGGTATCATATGAAAGAGCGTGTATCCGTGTATTTATTATGATGGTACGGAAACCCTCGGTGCGCGAGTCCGACTCGCTCTTGACCGGTTTTTTTACTGAGCTTCGAAGAGTACTCAACTCAGGTAGGCAGGCAGAGGTAACCCTAAAATATTTCTCATTTACAATTTTATCGACATTGGTTACCCTCTACTATAACGGTAAGTAACAGATAAACACTCAGAGTTATTTTATAATATTATAGATTAATCACACGCAGAGAAAGTTTTCTTTGAAAGTGAGAAAAAAATGTTATTTCCAGCAACTCAACAGATCCATGTAATTCGTCCTTTTAAGGTCACATCCCGATCCCTAGGTGCGCTCTTGCTGGAGTGATTGGTAACCTCTGGAAACAATACGGACCCTTAAGTAATTGGAACTAAAATGTAGCAACACATGTGACGACACTGCGACATCGTGAGGAAAAAATACAGCGTTATCTCTTTGCGTTAGGATACACTGAAAAAAAAGAATGATTGATTTTACTAAATTCCGCGTAAATTTTATCAAATTCGCGGGTTAATATAGGTCCTACACACTAAATTGTTGATTTTACCAAATAAAACTGGTTGATTATTTAACCCAACCGTTTAGTAAATTTAATAGTATGATTTCGTATATTCAACTAATCAAGTCCTGTATATATTACGTCGATGACTTTCGATATTTTACGATGAGATTTAATAAATGTCACTAAACGTGTTATGTAAAATATGTGAAATTAATATTGCTACATTTACTCATTTCGTTTTGTATATTTGACTAAAAAGTCCTGTATATATGTTACGTCGATTACTTTCGATCTTTTACGATGAGATTTAATAAATGTCACTAAACTTGTTTTGTAAAATATGTGAAATTAATTTTGCTAATTTACTCATTTCTTTTTGTATATTTGACTAAAAAGTCTTGTATATTTTACGTCGACTTCTTTCGAAGTTCAACGATGAGATTTAATAAATGTCACTAAACTTGTTATGTAAAATATGTGAAATTAATTTTGCTACATTTACTCATTTCATTTTGTATATTTGACTAAAAAGTCTTGTATATTTTACGTCGACTTCTTTCGAGGTTTTACGATGAGATTTGATAAATGGCACTAAACTTGTTATGTAAAAAATGTGAAATTAATTTTGCTACATTTACTAATTTCATTTGGTAAATTCAACTGATTCAGTCCTGTATATTTTAACATCGATTACTTTCGACCTTCTTGCGATGAGATTTAATAATTGTCACTTTATTTGTCTCCGGCTTTCTCTTCTCTTCACTTCTTCTCTCTTCTTATTTTTTTCTTCGCTTCTTCTTCTTTTATTCCCACCACAATTTTTGAGACACTTCGTTATTCTTTTTATTTGTCCCTACTTAATAACCATTTTCTGCCCTTTTCATCCTTTACTATTTTAATTTTAACTATTCTATCTAGCATTTTCTATTTACATTCTTCTATATAATAATGCACATTTGAAAACAACCAAACATTTGAATCAGAAAACCATCAACGACTGAGGTTCGAACCGCGGCCTCTTGAGCATTAAGCGAGCAGTCACACCATTACACCACGGCAACTTGAAAGTTAGCGGCTAAATTGGTCATTGCTTGATGCTCCACGTTTCATCTATGTCATGTGACATCCCAAATGTCACATAATGTACCTTGCACAATATGTATATTATGTACCAAGTCATATTAACGTAGTACAAAAATAAATAGAAAGAGAAAAAATGGGTAGTGTACTTGTACATCCGTGTCTTATAAATCTTACTACAAGCAAAATATCACTTAGGATTTAATGACCAGCGACTCCAAAATGTAAATTATTTTTTTTTTGTACCTACACTACCTACCATGAAATAGGAATCAAAATCGAAATTAGAACACGAACCTTATAAACATTAAACACGTAATACGAAACGTAAAACGAAACAAAACACGAACCTGAATTCTAAATCGAACTTAAAATTGGAATCCAAAACCGGATCGGATCGGACCTGTTTTTTTTTTCTTTTCGACACTATAAGGAACCTATTTAATTTGTATTAGCAAATAAAAGTTTGAAAGTTTTAATATTTTATACTAAATAATATACGAAAAGAAACCACAACCCGCACCAGGGGCCCTACCATGAGTTGATGCAAACTGTTCACGTTACCGTAAACTATCGTTTTGTCCCTTTCACTCGCACTGACTGTGAGCAGTATATCCGATAGTTTACGGTAACGTAAACAGTTTGCATCAACTCATGGTAGGGCCACCGGTCAACGGGAATCGATCCCGCGACCTCCGGACATCCAGTTCAACGCTCCAACCACTGAACTATCGAGTCACTCAGACATCAACTTTTTTTAAATTTGTATAAAATAAAATAAAGGATAATGACTAATAACAAATATCGTCCACACAATAAAATTCTCAAGTGCTAAGCCAATCCGCATAATGGCGCTAATGAACAACAAGTCATCACAACTTATCTATTTTCATGTAATTGAATCACAATAGCGAAATAAGATTGAGTTAAGTCTGTACTAGATTTTGAAGAGAGAGAGAGAAAAGAAAAATCCGTGAAAGGGCGCTATTGTCCAACTTGAACTTCATAACTAATAGTACTATTATGTATTCTGTGAGTCTGTGACTAAAGTAGTTTAAAAGCATTTACTAACTAAACAAAGAAGTACATTCTTGGGCAGTTTTTCAACAAGTAAGTTGAATCCCCCCTAAAGATACAGTCAACGGCACGCTGAGCCT
The DNA here is from genome assembly GCA_950108535.1 of Agriphila straminella. NCBI lineage: Eukaryota > Metazoa > Arthropoda > Insecta > Lepidoptera > Crambidae > Agriphila > Agriphila straminella. Next base: position 4,339,519 of record OX467312.1, read on the forward strand.
CCACGACAGGTCAATGATATTCAATCAATTTTATAATCAAATGCAAGCCATCAAGGTTCAAAATAAATTACAGTTTTTTTTATAACCTCATGCGTTGCCGACTGTACATAAAGGCACATCAAAGGGTAAACAAGACAATTTTAGTAGAGTAGCAAGCGTCACTTATCGGAAATTTGAAGAACTATGTTGCTAAAGTTGATTTTATTGACAAGCTTGTGTAAAATGTACATATTTCTAATGTCAATTATATTAAATATATATCTCATAATTTGTGTAAAGTAAAATCAATCCTCTAATTTGGTAGTTTTTACGAACAACTTTAGTAGAGTAGCAAGCGTCACCTATCGGAAATTTGGAGAACTGTGTTGCTAAACTCGTACTGTTGTTTAAACAAAAGTTCTTTGTTGATTTTATTGACAAGCTTGTGTAAAAATAAACATATTTCTAATGTCAATTATATTAAATATATCTCATAATTTGTGTTAAGTAAAATCAATCCTCTAATTTGGTAGTTTTTACGAATAACTTTAGTAGAGTAGCAAACGTCATCTATCGGAAATTTGGAGAACTGTGTTGCTAATCTCGTACTGTTGTTTAAACAAAAGTTCTTTGTTGATTTTATTGACAAGCTTGTGTAAAATGTACATATTTCTAATGTCAATTACATTAAATATATATCTCATAATTTGTGTTAAGTAAAATCAATCTTCTAATTTGGTAGTTTTTACGAACAACTTTAGTAGAGTAGCAAGCGTCACCTATCGGAAATTTGGAGAACTGTGTTGTTAACTCGTACTGTTGTTTAAACAAAAGTTCTGTGTTGATTTTATTGACAAGCTTGTGTAAAATGTACATATTTCTAATGTCAATTATACTAAATAATATAAAATTCAAAGTCTTGACTGACTGAGTGAGATATCAACGCACAGCCCAAACCGCTGAACCTAGAGACTTGAAATTTTGCACATAGGTTCCTTATCAGGTCTAGGGGTGCACTAAGAAAGAATTTTTCAAAACTCGCCCCCCAAGGGGGTGAAACGGGGGTCCAAAGTTTGTATGAAAGTCCCTCAGTTTCGAAGCTAGGATCTTCAGATTTTGTGTTTAGGCTGACCATTAAAAATTAATAAATACGGGTCTCAGCGTTTTTCAAAATTCTACCCCCGAAGGGGTCAAAAGGCGGATGAAGTTGTGTATTGAAGAAAATCCTTTATTTTCGAAGTAAAAATCGCTAAGTTTATAATTTAGGCTTATGAATGGAAATCTAACGCAACGTATATTATTTTTGTTAGTATTTCAACCTCTTTGGGGATGAAATGGGGGTGCAAAGGGGTAAAAAAAACCCAAAAAAAGATATGGATGTCGTTATTGGGGTTTTCTGGGATGACGATTGCAAAAATTACATTTATTTTGATGTCCAACACGGTGGACATGATTTGACCCCTAAAGGGGTGAAAATGGGGTTCAAATTTTGTATGGAAAAATAATCTAAAATAGACATTACAACTTTAAACTTCGTAGGAGCACATCTAAAAATAAATAGGCAAACATATATTTTGTAATTTAAAAAATCAACCACTTATGGGTAAATGGGGTGAGTAAACATAAAAATCGATATGGATGTCGTTCTTGAGGTTTTGTGGGATGGTGATTGCGAAAATGAGATTTATTTTGAAGTCCAACAAGGTGGACATGATTTAACCCCTAAAGGGGTAAAAATGGGGTTCAAATTTTGTATGCAAAAGAATATAAAATAGACATTACAACCAGGGGGGTATAACTCCGCGCTTAAACTTTTATATTAGCCTACTGCTCGCGGCCCACTCCAAGAGGGCCATTGTCGAGGGATATCACTGCGCCGACCGAAACGCGCGGCGTGTGCAAGCGACGAGAGCGCAGCGCGTGAACGTCACGAACGAAACGAGTCAGTCAAGCGCCGAATGCGAAACTGCATGCACTTCGTTTTTGATACTTAATTACTAACGTACCTACCTACCTACCAAAGTTTATTGTATTTTTTGTATATATATTTACATACTTAGTTGTATCGAAGTTCGAAATATGGCACCAGTAAAGAAAAAAGCTAAAAAATACTTTTTTTTTTCACCCATCCCATAACTGACCCTTGCAAAAGTTGCTTAACCTCTGCAATCGTTGGGCCAGGCGCTATACCACTGCGCCATCGAGCTCTTTAAATATGCTCAGCTCACCTATTAGGTAGATTTATTTTATTTTATAAGTAGGTACCTATTATAGTAATTTCATTGTTTATTCATGGGCATAACGAATGTTTTCTATGATATCAGTAACTAGCGAGTAGCATCCCCGAAATGTGTCGGTTGAGACAGAGCTATGCGACAGAAAGAGACGCCTCTCTTTCTTCTTCGTAGGTGCATATAATTTTATCCACGCAGCGTTGTGCAGTTTGAAATTGTACTTTATTGCCGTGCAGCGAGAGTAGCTTATTATTTGATGGTCCTCGCGGGGTCGGACTTCTGTACGTTAGTACTATTATATATTCTGTGTTACAACTTTAAAATTTGTAGGCGCATGTCTAAAAATAAATAGGCAAACACATATTTTGTTATTTTCAAAATCATCCCTTAAGGTGTAAATGGGGTAAATATGAAAATCGATGTGGATGTCGTTCTTGAGGTTTCATGGGATGGTGATTGCGAAAATAACATTTATTATGAAGTCCAACACGGTGGATATGATTGGACCTGGACATGCACATCCAGGGGACGGGGACAGGGACGGGAACGGGAACGGGATACTAATATCTCTGGTTACAATTCTGAATATTATAAACTAGCTTCCGCCCGCGACTTCGTCCGCGTGGACATTCGATAAAATCCACATGTTTTAATTTCATTAAATTCTGATCAGCCGTTTTTACGTGATTAGGCGGATCCCCACCAAGCGAGCAGCCTCGTTTGAGGCCCGTGCGGCAAACGTCCTGCCTCGCGAGGCAGCGCGCTTGGTGGGAATCCGCGTAATCAAGTAAAAACGGCTGATCAGAATTCAATGAAATTAAAACATGTGGATTTTATCGAATGTCCACGCGGACGAAGTCGCGGGCGGAAGCTAGTACTAAATATATCTCATAACTTGTGTTAAGTAAAATCAATCCTCTAATTTGGTAGTTTTTACGAACAACTTTAGTGGAGTAGCAAGCGTCACCTATCGGAATTTGGAGAACTGTGTTGCTAAACTCGTACTGTTGTTTAAACAAAAGTTCTTTGTTGATTTTATTGACAAGCTTGTGTAAAATGTACATATTTCTAATGTCAATTATACTAAATATATCTAATAATTTTTGTTAATTAAAATCAATCCTCTAATTTGGTAGTTTTTATGAACAACTTTAGTTGAGTAGCAAGCGTCACCTATCGAAAGTTTGGAGAACTGTGTTGCTAAACTCGTACTGTTGTTTAAACAGAAGTTCTTTGTTGATTTTATTGACAAGCTTGTGTAAAATGTACATATTTCTAATGTCAATTATACTAAATATATCTAATAATTTTTGTTAAGTAAAATCAATCCTCTAATTTGCTAGTTTTTACGAACAACTTTAGTGGAGTAGCAAGCGTCACCTATCTAAAGTTTGGAGAACTGTGTTGCTTAACTCGTACTGTTGTTTAAACAAAAGTTCTTTGTTGATTTTATTGACAAGCTTGTGTAAAATGTACATATTTCTAATGTCAATTATACTAAATATATCTAATAATTTTTGTTTAGTAAAATCAATCCTCTAATTTGGTAGTTTTTACGAACAACTTTAGTAGAGTAGCAAGCGTCACCTATCGAAAGTTTGGAGAACTGTGTTGCTAAACTCGTACTGTTGTTTAAACAAAAGTTCTTTGTTGATTTTATTGACAAGCTTGTGTAAAATGTACATATTTCTAATGTCAATTATACTAAATATATCTAATAATTTTTGTTAAGTAAAATCAATCCTCTAATTTGGTAGTTTTTACGAACAACTTTAGTGGAGTAGCAAGCGTCACCTATCGAAAGTTTGGAGAACTGTGTTGCTAAACTCGTACTGTTGTTTAAACAAAAGTTCTTTGTTGATTTTATTGACAAGCTTGTGTAAAATGTACATATTTCTAATGTCAATTATATTAAATATATCTCATAATTTGTGTTAAGTAAAATCAATCCTCTAATTTGGTAGTTTTTACGAACAACTTTAGTAGAGTAGCAAGCGTCACCTATCGGAAATTTTGAGAACTGTGTTGCTAAACTCGTACTGTTGTTTAAACAAAAGTTCTTTGTTGATTTTATTGACAAGCTTGTGTAAAATTTACATATTTCTAATGTCAATTATATTAAATATATCTCATAAATTTGTGTTAAGTAAAATCAACTTTCGAATTTTGTTAGTGTTACAAACAAATTTAGTAGCTTCACCTGTTAGAAAATTGGAGAAGTATTTTACAAACTTTCTTTAGTGTATTCAAATATTTGTTTAATGAATTTTACTATACTAAGAATAGTTTTAGTCAATCTGTTTTGTTATGTAAAATCAACAAAGTGTATTTTGTTAAATTCACCCTTGTTATAGTAAAATTAACCATGAAAAGGGTTGACTATGACAGTTCTCTAGGCAACCTACGCTACTTTAGTACATTCAACAATTCTTTTTTTTCAGTGTAGGTTTTCCATTGTTACAATTTTGGAGTTGATGACTGTGCAATATGAATTAGGTACCTATCAAAAATATATAGTTATTAAGAATTAGTTATTAAAATCTAGGAATGCGAAGCCACTGATGATTCCTTAGGGAAAACGCGGGAAAACAGGAAAATCTTTTTGTGTTAGGTTATTTTTTACATTGAGGCCCTAAATAGTAAAGATGCCTTTATAACTATATCCTATTATGGGGGTTAATGACTGTGCTATACGATTTAATGTACGTAAGGAATTACAAAGTTAGTTTTGCAAATGATTGAGGCAGTTTTTAAAATATTGAACTGATGTTAAAATTACTATAACCCTTCTTTTGTCTTTACAATAATTATTATAAGCCACTTGGCAAATTCTCTGAAGTCGAGTGGAGAAAATGTCGTGTAACTTTGCTTCCAAAGCCGCTGATGAAAGAAAAGTTTTCATGTTTCAAAATAAACTCCGTTGTTGTTAGAGTACTTTACAAGTTTCGTACGTTTACGTGTCTACCATATAGGTATACTTAGGTATGCTTCATTTTAAGATCATCAATTTTCAGGCTTACTTAGGGTTAACAATTTCATAGCATAGAAGAGTGCGTATTGAAATCATAAATTTAATTAATCTTAATGATTTGCTTGATTTTGAACCTTAGCACCATCAGCTATTTTTAATGTCCCCACTGCTGGGGCACAGGCGTTCCTTATGGGTGGATAAAAAGGTTGGGCCATAAACCACCACGCTCGCCCAATGCGGATTGGTGGTTGTTAACGTGCAAATGCAGCCGGGACCAACGGCTTAACGTGCCTTCCGTCCGAAGCACGGAGCTCGAGATAGTAAATTTTTGGTCGCCCATCCCATGACCGACCCTTGCGAAAGTTGCTTAACCTCCGCAAGGCGCTATACCACTGCGCTACCAAGCTTCTCGTTGAACCTTAAACATGGGTTAATTATGTTATAGCACAGAGTGGGTCTAACATCGACAACATCGTACACTTATCGCGATGCTTTTTGTAATAGACCTTCAGAATACCCAATAGTATGATTTGAACTTGTTTTAACATTCCATGTCTAATTTAATGCGAAACAATTTAGTTCAAGGTCAACAATACATTAATTCAAAAGCTTACATAAGTTACTTTGTATGTAAAGTCTATATATAGACATCGGTTGGTAAAAAAGCAAGGGGCTGAAATTGTGTGACACGGGCAAATTATACCTGCCACAGACGCATGTCGCAGGAAGATAATGGAATACCGGGACTTTTGTAAAGCGCCCAGTGTTTGGATTTGCATAATGTAAGAGATTTTTTAAAGAATTCGACGGCTTTACAGATTAGGTTCTTTAGAAACTCAGTCCATTTTCCAATATTTCATAACTAGCTTCCGCGACTTATATGTCTCTAGGAAATCTTGGACCGAGTTAAAATGTATTCTATATTTTAATCTAGGCTATAAACTAACTATGTGCCCAATTTCATCCAAATTCGGTCAGCCCATTTTTGCGTGTGTATTGTGTAACAAACATTCAAACTTTTACATTTTATAAAGTAGGATTTTAAGATCGTGACAAATTAAAATTTAGCTTCAAATAAGTTTTGCCACACCACAACTATGCTTTATCGCTCGCATACACTAATGGACAACCTTACGATATTGTATACTTTTGAAAACATCCAAACAATCGGGAAACTTATGCAAATGCGTTAAAAAGAACATCAAATCTTTTATCATTGTTATCTTAGGTCCCGTAAAAATACCATAAAATTAATGTCAAAGCAAAAGTTGCCATTTATTTACTAGTGGTTGGACTTCTTAGTAACTTTCTGTATTTTGAGGGCATAATAATCACGACGAGATTAGGTATAAAATAAATACTTACAAAAAAAACAAAATAGAAATGAACGTAGTAATAAAATCCGCAGAGTTTGGATTATTATTTTCTGTACGAACCGCCTTTGAGAAAGTTGTTTGGCTTTTATGATCGTTAGTTCGCTCTGCCAAAGAGCCGAATGCCCAGAGGCGGAGGCATTCCGGCCGAAGCGACCAAAACACCGCAATAAATAATATAATAAGCTACTTTATGATTCCCTTATTTTACTACGACACAAAATATAAACAGGGATATGAGGAGGCAGGTAAACACGCCGCGGAAAAAGAGGATAAAAAACCCACCCAAGGGAAATTTTATTTAGTTTAAACGGGCCTGAAGACCCAGGCCTATATTGTAGGCCTTTATGTCTGCAGATGTGTGAAGAGCCTTAGCGAGATGAAGTATTTCTTTGAATACTTACAATTTTGTGCGAGCATGTGACAAGAATGTTTGCTTTGCCTCTATATATGTGACGACTTCGACGTAGCCTTTTTAAGTAATAAAATAGTTGGGATGAAAGGACCCAGGCGCAATGAAATGATTTACATATTTTATTTACAGAACACCAGACATACAAATAAGATATACATACACGTTGGTACCTCTACAATTATAATAGTAGCGATTTATTTTATTTATTGCAATTTGTTGCCTGTTGGAGAGCTATATTGTAAACTAAAGAGAGGGGCCTCTTCTAATACAGGTTTTTTCAAACTTAAAAGAAGAGTCCCACACATTGTTAAATATTACTTTTAGTAAATAATAAAGATATTTTTGATTTTGATTTTTTGAGCTATTGTAATGTTTTTATCAAATCAAATAGGGTGGTGCTATAAATTTGCGTACAGATTCTTACTTTTATTTACACCCGCGTAATAAACTTGTAATAATGGTTTAATTACTGATATACTTAGCAATTAATGCGGATAAAATATTACAGAGAGAAGTAGGGGCCATTCACGGACATACCTAACAACATTGGCAACTTCGTTTTCTGCCGACTTAAAACCAAGATTCTATGGAAAATATTCCAAAATAATCAATATTTTTATAAGTCAGAATGAAACAATCTGGATTTGTCATTCGTTCTATTGCTATAGGTACACTAACATTATTTTCATGGGCGTCACGAAACAAGCCCCTTGGTTCTCACGCGATGTGAGGACCACCCTGACTGTGTACAGGTTGTTTATTTTAACGATATTGGTACCTATAGTAATGCAAATACCCCAAGAAACTGAACCGACTTCTTGTCAGCTAAAAAAGTCTGGAACGGGTGGTAGGAAAATATAGACGATTCAAAAGTACTTAATAATTAAGTTTATTTGAATAAAGCTTATTTCACTTTCAAAACATTAGAATGCAAAACAATCACATTTCGATACAAACCAAAGAAAATAATATTATACTGAAGATTTAGCCTTATGGAATTAGATTCCATTGCCTTACCAATAACCCACTGGAACTAAAGAAGAACAAAAAAGGTAGGATAGTTACCATATATATAAAATTTTGTAAATTGAAATCAAATCAAATCTCTCACCTTACAACTTACATTGTGTTTTATACCTGTGCTTTAGAAAATTACGCTATGGAAGTTGAAGCACTTAGCGTAGTAGCGAGGCTATCTAACTCCACGCAAGTTCCTACATTCCTTACTAAAGTTGGGATGCGAAAAGTATTGCATACCTAAATAAAACAGACTGTGACTTACTTAGATGTGAAACAGAAAATAGAACTACTTACCTAGATCCCTTGTCTAGGTAATCTAGAATTCAAATGTTTTCTTTATAGTTTCCCTTTGAATTTCAATGTCTGTCAATCTATCTATATTAAAATATCAGTCGTTTTTCTGTGCTTAATTTACAAAATGCTAAGAATAATATTTTTTTATTTGTTATACCACGGTGTATATCACCACATAGTTACTAAAGATACTATTCATTAATTTAAACATTTCTGCGGTGGTGTAGTGTGAGGCGGGTCGTTACGTTCCCTCATATGGTTGAGCGAACCGATGGCTGGTTCATGCGTCATGCTCGTGAACGGGTGCTGCCAGTGGGAATGGGTCTGCTTCTGAGTATATCTTAACGTCTATTGAATTGTAAAAATTGCCTTTTCTATTTTTATTTTTATGTTTTGTATCAAGTGTTTTTTTGGTAAATTTTGCCTACTTAGGTGCACTTTCGAGTAGCAGACACAGTGATTACTGATTTCTCAACTAGTTGAAAGTTATTTACTCTCACAATTACCTATCCGATATGTAGTTGGTATTTAATTTCAACAGTTTTAAACATAAATTAAAAGAATATATTCTGTCTTTATTACAATGAAATTTCATGCTCATTACTGACAGAACCATGCTCGATCTCCTAATATAATTATAATGTAATTGGATTATTTAATATAATGTAAATTAACAAACACGTATCATCACTTTTGTCTGAATCTTTCAGGTACATAACTACTATACTCAAACTCTAGAGGTTTAAATAGTTAGTACTTTTTTGTAACATATAAAATGTATACACTGTTTCTGGTAATATATAAATAAAAAAAATAAAGTAATCGAATAACTCTGTTCATTAAGTAAACCAGTAGCTGGATTCCGATCCAATGGCTGTTCAGATCAGATTGATCAAAGAGGGTCAACGTATTTCTAAACAAATCGCATTTAACTATCGGAACCTGTAAAAGTTTGCTCTAATCTACTTTTTACCCGACTGCAAAGAAAGGGTTATGTGTTTCGCGCGTTTCTTGTAAGTAAGTTTGTATGTATGTATGTTTGTATGTAATATTCTTTATTACCTCATATCTTTCAAACGGCTGAACGGATTTCTATGATTAAGATATCGTTAGATTTGTCTTGTCAGCCCAAGTGTTCTTAAGAAGGTGGCGTTATAAAAAAACAAACATGGCGGCTGTACGGTATTTTTTTTTTAGAATACTGCAATATGGGTGTCATATTAAAGGGCATAATATAAGGATTTCAAAAAGGTATATCATGACCGTAATATATAATAACTAAAAAGAGATAAATAAAACAATAAATTAAAAAAATTAAAAACCCGCCTGCATGAAAAGACAAGTCAACTGAAAAGATGGAAACAAGATTAAATAAATATTAAAGGCAACATGTCATATTAACATGCAGTCGGAGGCATGCATAAAGAAAGTGACATTATGAATGATTTAAATTATATGCCTCCGACTGCATGTTATTATGACATGTTGCCTTTAATATTTATTTAATCTTGTTTCCATCTTTTCAGTTGACTTGTCTTTTTTTCGAAGTCGGTTAGTAAACTGATCATCCTGTATTTCGATGTTCAATGTACACCATGGAAATAATAGGTAAGTAAATTATTCCAAATCGGGTCAATACACTTCAGCGACCTTGTTGTGGTTCTTAACGACTTTAACTTCTTGTATTGTATTTTCAGGTTTGTGGGTACCTTGAAAACTCTTTTACGATACACAACACACAACACAATAATACTAGTGGGTATAAAACCCTGATTTGCCCTCCCTAGCATGACCGACCACCGAAACACTACACTATACAGGGTGCCTACTGCCATGTCTTAGCGCAGTATTATAACATTCTTACCATGCTATTTCGTACCACGACCTTCATAAAGTATGATTATTGTAATAATGTTTCCGTTGGAAGTTTTGTGACGTCATCGTTCAATCGTTCACTTAAACCGTACCACGACGTGTCTTTTGGCAGCTAGCATTATTGTTTTTGTGTCAAATATTGAGAAATTTTGGTGAAGGTGATGGTAAGCCTGATACTACACTGAGCGGAAGGATATAAAGACAGCTCATAATTTAAGACACAAAAATAAACTTTTATTGCCAGTTTCTCGATTGTCTCTTTATGGTAAAAGCCCTTTCGTGATGTCTATTAAAATATATAATAAACTCCCAGAATCATTAAAGCAAGAAAACAATGAAAAAAAGTTTACACAACAATTAAAGCATCTACTTATTGAAAAATGCTACTATACGGTAGAAGAATATTTAACTGATAAAATTTAGTAAGTAATTAAATTATAATAACCAGTTTAGTAATTTCATTAATAAGTAAAAATAAATAAAAATAATTAAGTATGCTCTGTAAAATACCTAATACTGCAATAAATATAGTTACATATTATTATCAAATAGATGTTAGATGAAAAATAATAAGGCATCCTCCTCTCTTTTTTAAATTGCTGTGCCCAACAGGGTCTATAATGAATCCAAAATGTATGATTTCCACCAAAATGTACTTATAGATGCAATAAATGAAATATGAATATGAATATGAAGCCTCCAGGGTTATTTGTAAAACACCAACAACCTCGCAGGAGTAGATTACTATATAACATCATAAACAACAACATTTTTTTCTACGACTTTTCCGAAAACAGTAAAATAAGTTCGACTTTTTATATTAAACTCGATCAGCTGTTTGGGTCATTTGTAATTTGTACCACATGAGGTGTTTGACCTATGGAAAGTCGTTTTTTTTTTGTCTGTTTTCCGAAAAGTCGTAGATCAAAAAAGTTGTTGTTTATGATGTTAAAAATCTACTCCTGCGAGGTTGTTGTTGTGATATCCCCTTTTAATATACTATATCTGTGCGTGATATTTGTGTTTTATTGACACCCAACTGTCAAAATCTATTGTCTTTTGTCAGTTAAACGTGATTTATCGCTATATCATATCTCGTTTCGGTGGTAATGCTAAAGAGGCTGGCAAAGGAAAATTAGTAATTAGTAACTAATACTTAACATTAGAAGTTTCTAACAAATAGATTTAACAAACTATGTCGCCCTAAATCTATCGTCTATTTTTAATACAAAGTCTGATAACAATAGTCTTTAAAGCTAAATGTCTCGCAAATCTATTTCAGGATACTCTTCCGTCACTTAGTGCGCTGAAACCTGCTTAATAGCACTGAGAATAGAGTCTAAATTCCGATGTGTAATTTGAGTGACCTGCCTGTGTGAGGAGCGCGAAATGGGTCGGAGGGTCGGTGTCTCACTCCGGTGCTTTTTAATTGCTCTGTACTGAGTTAATAGAAAGTGTGCTCACCTGTGGAATCCATTTTGCTATCGTATCATAAGTTTTTTTATTATTTTCATTTTTTATTACTTTTATTTGCCGACTCTGCAATCTTTGAATTTGAGTCTCTAGGAAATCTTGGACCGAGTTAAAATGTATTCTATATTTTAATCTAGGCTATAAACTAACTATGTGCCCAATTTCATCCAAATTCGGTCAGCCCATTTTTGCGTGTGTATTGTGTAACAAACATTCAAACTTTTACATTTTATAAAGTAGGATTTTAAGATCGTGACAAATTAAAATTTAGCTTCAAATAAGTTTTGCCACACCACAACTATGCTTTATCGCTCGCATACACTAATGGACAACCTTACGATATTGTATACTTTTGAAAACATCCAAACAATCGGGAAACTTATGCAAATGCGTTAAAAAGAACATCAAATCTTTTATCATTGTTATCTTAGGTCCCGTAAAAATACCATAAAATTAATGTCAAAGCAAAAGTTGCCATTTATTTACTAGTGGTTGGACTTCTTAGTAACTTTCTGTATTTTGAGGGCATAATAATCACGACGAGATTAGGTATAAAATAAATACTTACAAAAAAAACAAAATAGAAATGAACGTAGTAATAAAATCCGCAGAGTTTGGATTATTATTTTCTGTACGAACCGCCTTTGAGAAAGTTGTTTGGCTTTTATGATCGTTAGTTCGCTCTGCCAAAGAGCCGAATGCCCAGAGGCGGAGGCATTCCGGCCGAAGCGACCAAAACACCGCAATAAATAATATAATAAGCTACTTTATGATTCCCTTATTTTACTACGACACAAAATATAAACAGGGATATGAGGAGGCAGGTAAACACGCCGCGGAAAAAGAGGATAAAAAACCCACCCAAGGGAAATTTTATTTAGTTTAAACGGGCCTGAAGACCCAGGCCTATATTGTAGGCCTTTATGTCTGCAGATGTGTGAAGAGCCTTAGCGAGATGAAGTATTTCTTTGAATACTTACAATTTTGTGCGAGCATGTGACAAGAATGTTTGCTTTGCCTCTATATATGTGACGACTTCGACGTAGCCTTTTTAAGTAATAAAATAGTTGGGATGAAAGGACCCAGGCGCAATGAAATGATTTACATATTTTATTTACAGAACACCAGACATACAAATAAGATATACATACACGTTGGTACCTCTACAATTATAATAGTAGCGATTTATTTTATTTATTGCAATTTGTTGCCTGTTGGAGAGCTATATTGTAAACTAAAGAGAGGGGCCTCTTCTAATACAGGTTTTTTCAAACTTAAAAGAAGAGTCCCACACATTGTTAAATATTACTTTTAGTAAATAATAAAGATATTTTTGATTTTGATTTTTTGAGCTATTGTAATGTTTTTATCAAATCAAATAGGGTGGTGCTATAAATTTGCGTACAGATTCTTACTTTTATTTACACCCGCGTAATAAACTTGTAATAATGGTTTAATTACTGATATACTTAGCAATTAATGCGGATAAAATATTACAGAGAGAAGTAGGGGCCATTCACGGACATACCTAACAACATTGGCAACTTCGTTTTCTGCCGACTTAAAACCAAGATTCTATGGAAAATATTCCAAAATAATCAATATTTTTATAAGTCAGAATGAAACAATCTGGATTTGTCATTCGTTCTATTGCTATAGGTACACTAACATTATTTTCATGGGCGTCACGAAACAAGCCCCTTGGTTCTCACGCGATGTGAGGACCACCCTGACTGTGTACAGGTTGTTTATTTTAACGATATTGGTACCTATAGTAATGCAAATACCCCAAGAAACTGAACCGACTTCTTGTCAGCTAAAAAAGTCTGGAACGGGTGGTAGGAAAATATAGACGATTCAAAAGTACTTAATAATTAAGTTTATTTGAATAAAGCTTATTTCACTTTCAAAACATTAGAATGCAAAACAATCACATTTCGATACAAACCAAAGAAAATAATATTATACTGAAGATTTAGCCTTATGGAATTAGATTCCATTGCCTTACCAATAACCCACTGGAACTAAAGAAGAACAAAAAAGATAGGATAGTTACCATATATATAAAATTTTGTAAATTGAAATCAAATCAAATCTCTCACCTTACAACTTACATTGTGTTTTATACCTGTGCTTTAGAAAATTACGCTATGGAAGTCGAAGCACTTAGCGTAGTAGCGAGGCTATCTAACTCCACGCAAGTTCCTACATTCCTTACTAAAGTTGGGATGCGAAAAGTATTGCATACCTAAATAAAACAGACTGTGACTTACTTAGATGTGAAACAGAAAATAGAACTACTTACCTAGATCCCTTGTCTAGGTAATCTAGAATTCAAATGTTTTCTTTATAGTTTCCCTTTGAATTTCAATGTCTGTCAATCTATCTATATTAAAATATCAGTCGTTTTTCTGTGCTTAATTTACAAAATGCTAAGAATAATATTTTTTTATTTGTTATACCACGGTGTATATCACCACATAGTTACTAAAGATACTATTCATTAATTTAAACATTTCTGCGGTGGTGTCGTGTGAGGCGGGTCGTTACGTTCCCTCATATGGTTGAGCGAACCGATGGCTGGTTCATGCGTCATGCTCGTGAACGGGTGCTGCCAGTGGGAATGGGTCTGCTTCTGAGTATATCTTAACGTCTATTGAATTGTAAAAATTGCCTTTTCTATTTTTATTTTTATGTTTTGTATCAAGTGTTTTTTTGGTAAATTTTGCCTACTTAGGTGCACTTTCGAGTAGCAGACACAGTGATTACTGATTTCTCAACTAGTTGAAAGTTATTTACTCTCACAATTACCTATCCGATATGTAGTTGGTATTTAATTTCAACAGTTTTAAACATAAATTAAAAGAATATATTCTGTCTTTATTACAATGAAATTTCATGCTCATTACTGACAGAACCATGCTCGATCTCCTAATATAATTATAATGTAATTGGATTATTTAATATAATGTAAATTAACAAACACGTATCATCACTTTTGTCTGAATCTTTCAGGTACATAACTACTATACTCAAACTCTAGAGGTTTAAATAGTTAGTACTTTTTTGTAACATATAAAATGTATACACTGTTTCTGGTAATATATAAATAAAAAAAATAAAGTAATCGAATAACTCTGTTCATTAAGTAAACCAGTAGCTGGATTCCGATCCAATGGCTGTTCAGATCAGATTGATCAAAGAGGGTCAACGTATTTCTAAACAAATCGCATTTAACTATCGGAACCTGTAAAAGTTTGCTCTAATCTACTTTTTACCCGACTGCAAAGAAAGGGTTATGTGTTTCGCGCGTTTCTTGTAAGTAAGTTTGTATGTATGTATGTTTGTATGTAATATTCTTTATTACCTCATATCTTTCAAACGGCTGAACGGATTTCTATGATTAAGATATCGTTAGATTTGTCTTGTCAGCCCAAGTGTTCTTAAGAAGGTGGCGTTATAAAAAAACAAACATGGCGGCTGTACGGTATTTTTTTTTAGAATACTGCAATATGGGTGTCATATTAAAGGGCATAATATAAGGATTTCAAAAAGGTATATCATGACCGTAATATATAATAACTAAAAAGAGATAAATAAAACAATAAATTAAAAACCCGCCTGCATGAAAAGACAAGTCAATATGCAACTGCATGTTAATATGACATGTTGCCTTTAATATTTATTTAATCTTGTTTCCATCTTTTCAGTTGACTTGTCTTTTTTTCGAAGTCGGTTAGTAAACTGATCATCCTGTATTTCGATGTTCAATGTACACCATGGAAATAATAGGTAAGTAAATTATTCCAAATCGGGTCAATACACTTCAGCGACCTTGTTGTGGTTCTTAACGACTTTAACTTCTTGTATTGTATTTTCAGGTTTGTGGGTACCTTGAAAACTCTTTTACGATACACAACACACAACACAATAATACTAGTGGGTATAAAACCCTGATTTGCCCTCCCTAGCATGACCGACCACCGAAACACTACACTATACAGGGTGCCTACTGCCATGTCTTAGCGCAGTATTATAACATTCTTACCATGCTATTTCGTACCACGACCTTCATAAAGTATGATTATTGTAATAATGTTTCCGTTGGAAGTTTTGTGACGTCATCGTTCAATCGTTCACTTAAACCGTACCACGACGTGTCTTTTGGCAGCTAGCATTATTGTTTTTGTGTCAAATATTGAGAAATTTTGGTGAAGGTGATGGTAAGCCTCCAGGGTTATTTGTAAAACACCAACAACCTCGCAGGAGTAGATTACTATATAACATCATAAACAACAACATTTTTTTCTACGACTTTTCCGAAAACAGTAAAATAAGTTCGACTTTTTATATTAAACTCGATCAGCTGTTTGGGTCATTTGTAATTTGTACCACATGAGGTGTTTGACCTATGGAAAGTCGTTTTTTTTTTGTCTGTTTTCCGAAAAGTCGTAGATCAAAAAAGTTGTTGTTTATGATGTTAAAAATCTACTCCTGCGAGGTTGTTGTTGTGATATCCCCTTTTAATATACTATATCTGTGCGTGATATTTGTGTTTTATTGACACCCAACTGTCAAAATGAGCACTGAGAATAGAGTCTAAATTCCGATGTGTAATTTGAGTGACCTGCCTGTGTGAGGAGCGCGAAATGGGTCGGAGGGTCGGTGTCTCACTCCGGTGCTTTTTAATTGCTCTGTACTGAGTTAATAGAAAGTGTGCTCACCTGTGGAATCCATTTTGCTATCGTATCATAAGTTTTTTTATTATTTTCATTTTTTATTACTTTTATTTGCCGACTCTGCAATCTTTGAAGATAATTACTATAGCATACACATTAGTTACTTACCATTTTTTGTGAAGACGTTAAAGTTAAATAGAAAAGTATTAGTACCTAATAAATTAGCTTACGATTAAAACAAGGCAATCAGCGAATTTTTTTACTTTCTATAATCAACGCTTCACATAAATTTTATTTGATTAGGAACACAAGAAAGAATTTGATATTTTAAAAGTAAAACTTGTTTATATAAAAAAAAACGGGTCGAATTGAGTACCTCCCTCCTTTTGAAGTCGGTAAAAATAGCGCAACTATGTTAATAAACAGAGTATCTTTTTATTCATTCTCCTTTTTAATATGTATGTGTTCAGTTCATGAAACTAACTTTCTCTAAAAAACATAGAGTCAAATATGTAAAAAAAAATTGACTTGCCATACAAATCAAAGAGATCACGTGATCAATTTAGTAAGGAGAATGACCAAAATTTTTTGGCGTATTTCGACACAATTATATATTTCATGGAGAAATTTGTTCGGTTTCATGGACTGAACACATCTTATAAGAAAGTGAATAAAAATGCAGCCTGTAAGTATACTTCCTATCTTATTATTAAATAAATTCTTTAAAAAACGAAAAACTGACTTCAAAAAACCTGCCTCTAAAAAGCAAGAAATAATATACAAATCATTAGATACGCATTATACATACAAACTGAATAAGTACCTCCTTTTTTGTAGTCGGTTAAAAAGACTACACTAAGGTATCTCTTTCCCAACAAAAATAAGTCGAAAACTATGCGGCCTAAAAAAAATTCAAATGAGCAAACAGCGCTCTTTCATATGATACCCCACTCCCTAGTCGCCCCACTTAAAATTTTTAAGACCCCTTTTCAGTCCCTGTTGTAAAAAAACTATTTATTTTTTTATTTCTTTCTTATTTGCAAAATTGTTGGACAAAGGTCATCTTTAACTATTCCAAATTTCAAGTTGATACCATTAGTAGTTCTCGAGATATCCAGCTGTGACAGACAGACAGACAGACAGACTGAGTCACACCATACGGTTTCCTTTTTACCATTTTGGTACGAAACCCTAAAAATCATCTAATTCGGTTCATAAATAACAAAGTCGTCAAGGTAGTTGATGTAAAATCATAGTATTTTCAGGATTACTTGAAAACTACTGAACCGATTTGAATAAAACAAAAAAATAATCATCAAAATCGGTCCATAAATGTCGAAGATACGCGCGAACAACGATAAAAAAAATATACAATCGAATTGAGAACCTCCTCCTTTTGTTGAAGTCGGTTAAAATAGTTTATTACTATATTTATTGAGATCCAATATTGCCAGTTTCACTTCATGCCGTTCATTTATTACCCTCAAAGTAAAATAGAGCGTGAAAATACCCAGAGGGTATCATGTTGTAAGCCTTTGAACTTACTGCCTTTTGCCTTTTATTACAAAGCAATAATTATCATTTCAGCCGCATAATGTTTGCTAAATTCTAACGTTTTATGAGAAAATTATTCAGTGTTGCTATGTTACTTAAATTATTATAAGTTTTGCAAATAAAGGATTCCCTAAACGGTCAAAAAAGCTACAGTCTAGACAAGCAAAAAAATGTACGTGCTTGTCAAGCATTAATTGTCCGTTTGGAAAGTTCTATAAATTCCATAACAAAAAATAGATCCATTCGTTTAGGAGCTTAATGGAGACAGTCTGTTGTTAACAATTCTCCATTGAAATCGATTGAAAGCGCAGTTGCATTGCTGCTTTAGTTAAGATAGTTGTCACATTGTATCTTACTAAGGCAGCGATGTAACTGCGATTTCTGTCAGAGTTGATTGTAACAAAGTTACGTAAAACTTTAGCTTTCATCGTTTAAAGTTTTCGCAAACTTGAACATACTATCGACGTCAGCCTTTTAATGACCCCACTGCTGGGGCATAGGTCTTGCTTATGGGTAGATAAGGAGGATGAACTATAACCCACCACGCAGGCCCAATGCGGATTGGTGGGTGTTAACGACTGCAAATGCAACCGGGGCCAACGGCTGAACGTGACTTCCAAAGCACGGAGGAACTCGAGATAATAAATTTTTGGTCACCAATCCCATGACCGACCCATGTGAAAGTTGCTTAACCTCTGCAATCGCAGGGCCAGGCGGTAAACCACTGCGAAACTAAACTCCTACTACTGAAACTAAAACAATGTTAGGTCACGTAGGTGTTTACAAACTTCATATTTTTTGCCACTACATTACAAAATTGATATTTTTAGAAAATATAAATAATACTAAATGAACTAGAAAAAATTCGACTAGTCACCGGATCATTTTCTCAGGCGGGAATCGAACCCGCAACCTTTGGATTTTGGAAGTCCGGTCCAATGCTCTTACAACTGAGCTACCGAGTTTGGACTGGACTTCCAAGGGTCGCAGGTATTACTTATATAAAAATAGCATAATGAATAATGCCAAAATCTCAAATAAAAAAATATATAAATAAAAACTCAGGAACAAAAGCTTATGCTCTTCAAACACAATATTTTATTTGTATAGGTGGCCTTTTCTTTGGATTTTAAACTAGGAGGAAAACGATGTACCGAACGGTCAGTAGTTCTCAACACGTGCAAGTTTAAAGCATGGTCGTAGGATATTCGTAGAAATCGGATTTTTGCAATCGTCCGTAAGTAATTTTAGGGATTAAAAAAAAACGCAAATGACCATCACTTTGCGCGCGTTGATTAACTGATGTCACACGTTTGACAGATACGCTGATTGGCTAACGACTACATTTGTGCGTCCTTTGTTATTGTTGTGACTATTGTCAGTGTTTTTTTTAACATTGAAAATGTTTATGTTTTCGTGATCAAGTATAGTCCTCGATTTATAAAACATTTGCCTGTAGTTTCGCAGATATAAGAGGTACGCGGATGTGCTACATATTACAAAATGTGCGTCGGCCGAAGGGCTTAAAAGTGCAATTTGAATTCCCAAAACCTGTCGGTAACTTTTTGAGATTTTCCAAAATTTGTCAATATTTTAAAAATTTTACGCCGATTTGGATCGAGAATTTCCCCATAACTTTATTTTCTCGCTCGCTATTCAAGAAATGGAAAAAATTTGATCTCGGAATTAGATTAAGCTACGGTTTGAGCTACCTTAGGAGACGGGCGGAAAAAAACTGTAGGCTGAGGCAGGCCTGGCGGGTCCCTTACGCGCGAGGTTAGTCTGCGCCCCGTTCATCCATCGGCGTGGACTTGAATAGTCAGATAGTATGGCTTATACCCCTGTCCCTGATAAACTTCAACGGCAGCCATTAAAATTTCACGAACTAGCAGTACCGACCCGCCTCGTCTGTTTTTGGCTTCGGCCTGCGAAGGATTCGAGTGACGAGGATAAAGATATTGTCTCTGTGAAGGTCCCTAACTGTAGTTACAATTTGGACGACATATAGTTCTCTATCGTTTGTAAGATCGATCGTTTCTTTTCGTTGAATAAAACAAATTTGACAAATTTTATCGCGTGCTTTATTTCTAAATTACATTTTAATAAATAATATAATATATATTTTTTAATATACACACCGTAGTGTGAGATCCGTAGATTTTTTAAAGTATTTGACCAGTGTAGCAAAAGGGAAACACCAAGAATTGGGTTTTGACTTTCTTTATTTTCTGGGGTTCTTTATTTTGGGCACAGTTCTAACCTAACGGACTATGACCTTTCAACCAGAGTCAATTCCTGCCAATCATGTTGAAGATGCTATTAATCGACTCTTGGATTATCCAATCAGCATTCAAGTTTCCAATTTATTTTATTTTATTTATTTGTCACACAAAACAGATTTACAGCAAATACATAAATATAGATCACAACATTATAAAAAGTAAGCAGGTAGGCTGCAACTCCAACAACATGTGTGAACAACATGATTAATCGGACAAGTCAGCAATTAAATTAAATTACATAAAATAAATTAAGTTGAATAATAATTAAATTGAAATGATTAAGATTAAATTACATTACAAAATTAAATAATTTAGATTGGATTAAAAATTAATTAGATTGAATACAATTAAATTCGATTAACTAATTAATATAGACAGGAACAAAGTACAAATTGAATATAGTCCATCATACCAGCTTGCGTAGTGAAGTTCTGAACTTATTGAGCGAGGAAGCGTAGATATCAGGCACATCGTCCAACTGGTTAAGCAGAGTGTTATGTTCGCGACACATTCTGAATATGGGGTTGTGGAATGAGACTTTGGTACCGCAGAATAGAATAGAGAAGGGACGATCATGTCTAGATGATTTCGTCGGTATTCTGAAGTGAATATCCGGTAGCAGAGTGGTATGTAGTCGGGAACAATGTCGGAAACATCTAGGTACCTACTGGGATTTTTACAATGGTCCTAAAAATTGCTCGGGTGATTGCCAAAATCTATCTTAGGTTCTAATTATCCGGTCTTTTATAATCCACCTAGGATTTTTGCAAAGATCCGGTTTATTTGATTATTCTACAACATATGCATGCCGATAATGTCCGTCGTTGCCTAGAACCAAATAGCCGTCAAACGATATTATGTAAAGTGGACACAGCTGTTCCGGGCCCATTGTTTCGGAAAAACAACCCCCTCCCCTCACCCCTCCTAGCTCGGTTAAACCTTATCCAGAGGGCCTATTACTAAAAGCATCGCGATAAGCGTACAATGTTCGTTCCACTCCGTGGCACTATTTATTCACGAATAAGGTTCAATATCAAGTAAAGGGAACGACGAATTGCGTCCGACTATTGTAATTCTTTTTTGTAAGCCCTCTGTTATGTGGTATATTATTGTATATGCTCAATTTTCAGACTTTGTGTAACGTAGGTAAAATAATACAAATTGAGGGAAAGCTTTTATCAGATTGGAAGCTTATACCTACTTATAAGTAACTAAAAAATGTTCAGAGGGAAGTAAAGTAACTAACCCTGTACCCAAACTTATTTAATTGTTTTAAACAACACTTGCAAAGTGATATACCACATAGTAAAAAACATTTATGTGCAATACCGCAGTACAAAGAGAGCAAAACAATATATTTTGTTCTGTGTGTGATACTGTTAAGTTGGTTGATGCGTAAAACATCTCCGAGTCATAGTAAAATTGTCGATTAATGGCTTTATATTGATAACATTCTCATTTATTGATTTCTTGAACTTATTCTTTATAAAGATAATTAATTATACCTAATTGAAAAATACTAGAAAAAAATCTACTCACTAGTAGACTTTTTTCTAGTACTTTTTTATTTTATTAATTATGTTAATACATTATATAAAAATAGCATTGTGAATGCTTAAAATCTAAAAATTCAATAATTATTCATTATTCTTTCTTTCTTCTTCTTTATTCTTTAAAATAATTAAGTATAAAAAAGAATTTGTATTGTGAACAGCTCTGACAGGCTAGCGATTTTAATTATTTTAAAATAAATATAGCTACTATGAGACTGCTAGCTAGCGGACTACCCTAAATCTTTCGCTAGCGCATACATTGCTGCATTTCTTTGGTAAGTTTTTATTTGTGTCAAAAAGAAGCATCAATGTGTTACATCCTGAAAGCGATTGCGATAGATTTTGAAATAAGACAATAGAAAGCCATATTACCTACTTATTAATAATCATCTCATCCTATTTTAGGAGCGCCCAAAATAGGTAGCTATAGGATAGTTATAATTATATTCATACCGAGCCAAGTCTACTAGCTAGTTTAATTATTCAGTTTTCCTGGAATAGTCTTCATGTTAGCGTATACCGTCTTAAAGTGCTTGTTAATTTTGTAATTCGATCATGTAATGTGTTAAGGTTTATCTTTATGCTACGAAAAATAGTAATAATAATAAGGGTTTTAGTATAAAATAGTAGTTTATGATACTGATGCATAATGAGGGGTATTAAAACATGAGTGTGTGTTTAAAAACCGAGCCGTAGGCGAGGTTTTTAATAGTATCACACGAGTGTTTTAATACCTAGTTATGTGCAGTTTCATACACTACTTTATCTACACTCATACATTTGGGATTGAACCTACTAAATAAAAGATCAACGTTAGAAAAGAGAGAGAAAGAGAGAGAGAGACTTTGGTTGTATTAGCTATGTTGTAATAATAAGTCATTTCCTTAGCTGCATCTAAAATAATTTTGCAGACAATTTTTTTTACATTTTTAAGCAAGAATAAAAAAAACACCTACGAAATTCAGTATAACAAAATGTAAAAATTAAAATCAAAATTTAAATTTTTTTTGTAATGCTCTAAAAATGGCGCGCATTCATTAGAAAAAAAATGAGATAAATCATGATGAGTGCATTCTTGCAAACTTAATCGCAATAAGTCATCGATCACCATAGAGTGCATTTTAATCATGGAAAGTATGTGTGAAAATATCGTTGTTTTTTTTTAATTTCACGGCACTGCCTTCTTCCTGGATTTTCCCTGTATCGTAATGAGAAAAAAAGTTATTTTATGATGCAGCTGACTGCATCGTAATGAGTTTTTATTTTATTTTACCTATTCAAGATAATAAAGTACGTATTTATATTACCTTTTTTGAATTATTTTTTGGAACATTACGTTGTGAGTGTAGATAAATGCCGTTATTTTTTCTCACACACTGAAACCCACATTACTGAGGCTGAGTTGCGCCATCTAACTTTAACGTTAACAAGCTTGTTAAAGTACTGGTTAAGCACAAGTTAGCCAAAAAAGAGGTTGCCAGCCAGCATGATGTCCTTTGACAAGTTTGACGTGACAAATAGGTAGCATATCAATAATTAGATAATTAGTTCATCTTGTATATATGTTTTTTATATATCTCCATAAAAAACATATTTCAGCCGTTTCGAAAAAAATTTCAAAAATGTAACGACACTTTTTTGTTAGCAGTGCTAAGTTTTTTATTTTAATTTTTAGAAGACTCAAAAGTTCATCAATCAAAACTATCAAAACGTTTCTGCCCAATATTCTAATTTCTAAAATAATAAGGTTTTGACTTATTGGCTTAGTAAGTACCTATATAATTTGTTTTTAAACAACATACAATTTGAGCTACTTTTTAACCATTAATATTTTTTGAGCCGCTAATATTTTATTTACAAAAACTGTTAAAGATGTTCTCTAAACAGTAAATGCAGGTACAAGGACTCCATTTTCCATTTCCTCTTCGCTATCGACTAGGTGAGTGCATAATCGATCGGGGTCGTTGACCCCGCGCGGTGTTATCCCTGTAAGGCAATGTCTACATAGCACCACGTGAGGGCAATGAAAAAAACCATACGTACTCCAGCTAACTTACGGAAAGAATGCTCACAAACAAACCGTCCATACTTATCCCCAAAAGTACTTTTTTATTGCAAGTTTCATAAATATTATGAATATCATTGTTAGCTTACCTAATGTTGTTCAAGTTGTATTTTGTAAATTCACTGAAACTCAACGTACTTATTTGTGGAATAATTACGAAAAATGCGCAAAGTTTTGTTTACAAATATTATTTCCGTAAGATGGCTGGAGTACAGCTGGTACTCGCTGCCCTCAGCGAGTACCTCCTGCTTATTTTCATAACGTTTTTTCCCTCTTTTCCCTCTTTTGTAGTATTCTTTGTACATACCTATACACTTAGAGCAACACGGCTTGGACGAAGCCGGCGTTGCTCTAAGCCTACATCGTTGTTTACTAACATATTTCTTACAGTTGTATAACGCCTTTAAAACGCAAGTGCTTTTTTTTACTTTGGAATCAGAGCAAAGTTATTATGTTTTATCTGTTTTGTTTTGCATCAGTAATAATTATGTTTTAAATTGTATGATCTTAGCAAATCGTGTATACGAACGAATCGAAGTTCGTGTTTTTAATGTTTTTTCGGTGGACATGATAATATGTAGCCTCCGCCTAACTTTATTGTCTTGCGCACTAGACCTTCAAGATTATTAAACTTTAAATCATTTTATCATCATTTATTTTAGACTTAGAGTTATACATTCACAATGCTACTTTCATTAACTTTTTATGCTAGAGAAAAGCAACTTTGGCACTACCATGAGTTGATGCAAATTCAAACTTTTTTTGCCACTGTAAACTATCGTTTTCTCTCTTTCACTAGCATTGAGTGTGATCAGTATATCTGATAGTTTTGGATAGCGAAAACAGTTTGCATCAACTCATGGTAGAGTATTGTCTCTAACTTAACTATAATAATTAAGTATGTTTATATTTTTAGCAAACAACTT
This sequence comes from Agriphila straminella, assembly GCA_950108535.1. Taxonomy (NCBI): domain Eukaryota; kingdom Metazoa; phylum Arthropoda; class Insecta; order Lepidoptera; family Crambidae; genus Agriphila; species Agriphila straminella. The sequence goes on from OX467312.1 coordinate 4,364,212, forward strand.
TCATTCTGTCTCTGTTACATAATATAAGTGATGGTTCTAGTCTAGCTTCCGAACTACTGAAAATCTAATCCCTTTAAGCATCTCTTTGGAGATTTTTCTCAGGAATGGCAAAAGGAATCAGTCTTCTGAAAAATCCAATGCACTCACATTAAAAGTAATAGGAAAAAAAATCTGTTCAGAAAGTTTCAGATTTCACAGTCTCTTATCACAGCGATTTCGGTTGAAAAGCTGATCATAATAAAATTATTATCCTGATTTTCCTTAGAGACTGATTACCTACTGATAGATACGTAGGTTTCTTGGTTAAACCTGGCTTAAAATCAATGACTCCGTATTAAATTTATTTCAATAAAACCTCAAGTTCGCGGCCTTTTTGAAGCATTTTTTGCGTTGGCAATACTAAACTAAAATGTAATTTACTGTTTGACAGCTGACTTTCTGGTAATAGCGGTAAAATCATTGAAATAGAATGTCAAAGGACAACAATGTCAATAAACAGGTGATCCGAAAAACGAATGTATATTTTATGAGATACTTAAAATATGACTTACATACATAAAAATATAAGGTTATGTTCAACGAACATGTAATTCCAGGACCGATGGCAGTACAAGGTAGTCCTCTCGAAGTTGTTACGAAATATGTCTACCTCGGGCAAACATTGCAATTGGGTAGAAACAACTTCGAGAGAGAGGCCAACAGAAGAATACAGCTGGGCTGGGCAGCATATGGGAAACTTCGTCGAGTCTTTGAGTCGCCTATTCCACAGAGTCTAAAGACGAAAGTCTTCAACCAGTGCGTCCTGCCTGTCATGACATACGGAGCCGAAACGTGGACACTCACTGTAGGGCTGGCTCACAAATTTAAAGTCGCACAGCGAGCTATGGAAAGGGCTATGCTCGGAGTTTCTCTGAGAGATCGAGTCCGGAACGAGGAGATCCGACAGAGAACTAAAGTCATCGACATAGCCCACCGGATTAGCAAGCTGAAGTGGCAGTGGGCCGGCCATATTAGCCGTAGAACCGATGGCCGCTGGGGCAGACGAGTTCTTGAGTGGAGACCGCGTATCGGCAAACGTAGTGTGGGACGCCCTCAGACAAGGTGGAGCGATGATCTTCGCAAGGTGGCTGGCAAAAACTGGATTAGTATAGCCGCGGATCGTGCTCAGTGGCGTGCTCTCGGAGAGGCCTATGTTCAGCAGTGGACGATGATAGGCTGATGATGATGATGATGGCATAAAAATATATGACTATATTATGGCAAAGGACATTAATAAACTATGTTTCTTTCTTCGACGTTATATTTCTTCGTCGATAAACGAATAAATGTAGCGAAATTTGGTATTAAAGAAATGTGTGGCAATATCTTATTTAACTGTGAAAAGTGTGATTACTTGGATTGTTTCTTTTTGTCACATCACAATCACTAACAGAATAAGACACCATGGCTCCACGATACCCTTATTTAAAATTCTAATCAAGATTACCAAATATTTTAAAGAAATTGTGATTGCTCTTAGGCGGGACGCTAGGGGCTCTTACTGTAAAAAAAGTTGGCACATTGTCACTTGATCCTTTGTCTCTTTTTTCATAGACCGTGTCCGCATAATGTTAACTTCTCTTTTTCACGCTTTGTTGGTCTTCTTGAGCGCAGCGAAAATTTTTCTAAGTCTATGGGTAAAATTGAAACAAATTGAAAATTGTCTTGCTTTTTCATTTTTTTTATAATTGCGATATGCAATTTTCAAAACTTCATATGCTGCTAGTGCTCAAAGAAAGATTGGAGAATATGCTTTGTCGAATACTACTACAAAAAGTGCTCAGCAGCTTCAGGTACCTATGGTATTTTTTATAATAAAAATGTTTCTCGCTAATTTGTAGTACAAAAGGCCACGAACTTTTCCGACTACATAAAACCTATATCTAATCTAAATCTCCAAATATTTATAAACAATGCCAGTTCTATTTTCGAACATTTTGAAAGTATCCCAAATGTAGCACACCTACAGACTACAGATATGATTCATCAAGTCCTAAGGTTATTTCAAGCGAAGCATATACAAACACATCTTTAGTTGGTTTAATTTTAATTAATAGTAGTGCGCCATCGGCGCGCGGTAAATTCAGACTACCTACCTACCATCCGATTATTATTAATTATCATGCTGAATGTCATGTTGCCCACAAATTTGGGGGCTAAAGATAATCGCATATTTTGTATAACTTTGACAGCTTCGGTATTTGAGTGTTAAGGGCTATGCAGCTCTGGTAAAGCTGTAGTCACTACGATCTGTAAGATCTATTGTAACTCGCCACCTCATTATAGTAACTCTTTAAGCCCAGCGGCTTTCAAGAAGTCCAGTATCGTCCTGGTTTTAAGAGTTTTTATATCCTCCGAGTCGATTACGTGTCGTCCCAGATGGATACTACGCCTGTGGATTAAGGGTCCACAATCACATAAGAGGTGCTTGGGCGTTTCCTGCTTCTCATTACAATATCTGCAGACGTCAGTATCACTCAATTTCATATGAAATAGGTGTCTTCGTTTGGTGATTTTGCAGTGTCGTATTAAAACTGTGGAAGTGTCCAGTAACTCAGCTTCGTTGAGTGTCTTGTTACAAGTATAATATTTTTGGGAAAAATCAATATCAGGTCATTTTTTTGTAGACAGCCTTGAAATATAATTGTAAGAGTTTCAGTATGTGTGTCTTAATAGGTACCTACTACTAAATACTGTGACCGAGTTAAGTGTTATTGATGGAATTTTATAGAGGTTCATCCAATGATTATCATTGGGTTAATCACCATGTGGAGCTCGGTGGCGCAGTGGTTTAGCGTCTGGCCCAGCGATTGCGGAAGTTAAGCAACGTTCGCAAGGATCGGTCATGGGATGGGTGACCAAAAATTTATTATCTCGAGCTCCTCCGTGCTTCGGAAGGCACGTTAAGCCGTTGGTCCCGGCTGCATTTGCAGTCGTTAACACCCACCAATCCGCATTGGGTCCGCGTGGTGGGTTATGGCCCATGCTCCTTACCACCCATAAGGAAGGCCTGTGCCCCAGCAGTCGGGACATCAAAAATGGCTGATGAATAATCACCATTAATTTTGGACTAAGTACCAAAATATGTTCTGTGTCCACAAAATGAGGCTAAAGATAAACTCGATTTCAGCATTCGAATTTAATATCGATTGTGTTTTATAAGCGCCATGAGTAAAATACATATAAAGTTAGTAAGCAAAATCCTCAAAACTTTCTTTGCTATTATTTTGAGAGCCTATTTTATAAGGTTCGAGTGATTGCAATGAAAAACTCTGTACCTACCTAATAAAAAATAAGGGTGAATGTCAAACAATATTCTAATTGTGTCGATCGTCAAATGGCAGTCAGCAACATTGCTGATAATTTCATGAAAATTCTTATATAATTTTTAAATTAAATCAGAAAGTGTAAAACAGTCAAAGGCTATTATAGAGCCTAGAGTTACTTAAACATTTTTTAACATTATGAATTTAAAATATCTAGTTAAGCAGTTGTCCCTCTTTTATCTTTTTTCTTCCGTTCCATCCTTTTTTTATTATGTATTTTGATTATTATTTCATTATTAGGAAGGTATAATTATTAATATTATTATATTATTAGTAGCTATTTTACTTAGGTACTTACCTCTAAATTTCAAAATCACAACATCTGAAACTGATGTCCTCACCTTTCAGTCTAGGCTAAAATAGACGTTTATATTTAGTAAATATACAAAGAACCGGCCATGTTGAAAAAATCTAGTCATCCATGTGAATACACAATCACCCGTCGAACATGCAACATGGTGTAAATTGGAACACCTCGCCCCGCGCGAAGCTTTGCAAATGGGGTTAAAAGGGGGCGAGTTGTATGCTACAGGGGTCAAATTATGATGGTCCCTGATACTCCATTCGAGCCACCTTTGTTGGTGCTGGTGCTGGGTGGGGTGTGCCTAGCGTGTATGTGTTTATGTATGTATTGTATGCGAATATTGTTTTTTCGGAATCGACGATGCTAATTCGAGTTTGATAAAAGAGTCAGTGGCTGCAATAATTGAAAATTGAATTGTTTGTTTGTTTGAGATAATTATAAACGTGACATTTGTATTCTTTTAAATTGTTACAGTTAGCTTTATTTCCGTTATTTGTTATTTTTTAGTGTAAATAGGGTTCCTAACCTATATTTATTTACCACCTATATAACATAGGTAAGTAGGTAATTAATTCTGAACTTACCATAATCCTTTGATCGACCAACTTTAAGCCACTTGAAAAACTAAAATATTATACCGAATAAAAATTAATTGCAGTTAAGTAACATACAAAAATAAATAAAAAAGTTTATAATAAAAAATTAATTCCCGTACCGGGAATCGAACCCGAGCCTCCTGGGTGAAAGCCAGGTATCCTAGCCACTAGACCATACGGGAGATGATATATAGACTGAAATTAATTTTCTTAAGTAAAACATCTTAAAAATGTGAAAACAATCTTGGAAATTATCGTATCGACAATTTTTTTAAATTATTGTTTCCCAAAATTTTGTAGGAGCGTAGGTACCATAAATTTACTTACATTGTAAAGAGCTAAAAAATTATGCCCACATGTGACATCTAGCGACACTTATTGAAACTACAAATCTTTTAGTATTTTCTGTACCGCACTTATAATAATATAGCATTTAATTCTGATCATTTTGGTAAAATTATAATAAAATAAAAAAGACCACTAGCGCCATCTTGAAAACACGTGTCAACATTACGAAACGCACAGCCGACGACGGAGCTCTTGACCAAGAAAAAACAGAGAGGGCGCTTCACACTGCTTTTAACAGATTACGAATTTATTCATAAAAATATTACTAGAGGACTCTGTCATTTGTCATAGACCACACAACAATGTCAATACTAAACCTAAGGTCAGATAAAAATATTCAAGAAAAAATCATTACAACGAAATAACTATGTCTAATGAAATTGTGAAAAATATAAAACTAGCATTAGTAAACAATTTTTGCATGTGTTTTTTTCCTGGTTTAAATTTTTATCGCCTGCGGCTCGGGCTTATAAAATGTCAACTCGTTTTAAAAACCTTACCAATATATATTGATTGATCTTAAATTCTTTAGAATATTTACTTCTTGTACCTTAGTTTTGTGTAACTGCATTAATATTTACGTATAATTTGGTATACGTACGTTTAATTTGGTATACGTTTACATTATAGATAATTTAATTAAATTTATATGTGTCGGTATCTTCAAAATAATTATAAATTGCGGTATTAAAAGGCGATGCAATTTGGATTCAAATGTATTCTTTGGCAGTATGAAGTGGCTAGTGTTATTGTTGTTTATAGGAGTTACTGCGAAAGGGGAGGGTTACCAAAATGTCGATAGTCAACTTCGACAGTTCAAAATGGAGCATCCAGTAAGTGTTTTTTACTTATAAACAAACAAGCACAAGTTTTCCTTAATTACTTGAGTAACGTGGGTTTGTTTAGTATGTAGTTTTCTAAAAAATGACGGTTTTCAGACTTTTTAAGGAAGATCTTGCTTTCTGCTTAATTTTATGTTTATTGATAACGGGAAATATCCCACAAATGGACAATGAAGTGATTCTATAAGGGTCCCGTTTTTCCTTTTCAGGCCGATTCCAGCTCTCAAACTTGTGTCCAATTTTAACAATCGATAAATGTGAATTGCAATGATTATGTAAGTAGGTACTCATTTCTTACAGCTGCCCATAGGCGTGCTGACAACCACTAATGGGGTCCCGGTCCCGGTTGATGTGAGAGGCACCTTAATATATAAAAAGAACACAACTACTTCACGCAAACAGACCGAAATATTTAGCATCAGAGAGTGCCTCTCCATCCTGTGAACCCAGAGTCAGCCACTTACGCGATCGTTACCAAATTTGTTATGGCCTCCTAATCTATAAGTATTAACTTAGATATCTGAGAACGACTATTTCAGATATATCTGAGAACGACTTTTTCAATGGGGCTTAAGGGTGGTGACACATGATGTATCTAAATAACTAAATACACATGTGCTGATGTTTTCAATGGAATTGGAAAGAAAACACCACTTTTCGGAAGATTTTCTACAGGCACGCAATTAAGAGGTGGTCCTGAACTTGAGAGAGAAAATAAAGGCTTAGCCATTATGTACACCATAGATGGTAACTTTGATCTTCATACCTTAAACTTTCCAATATTCGACTATCGTGATCCCGTTGATTTCACTCATCTAATTCGCTCTTCAATGAGAAATCCTAAAACCAATATTCGAGACTTTACAGCTCTTTGGGACATGATAATGTTAAGACCAACATCTATTCATCCTTTTCTTTGGAGATTTTCTGACTATGGTGTCCCTTACGGCTACAGAAGAATGGACACTTGCCATTCATACATTTATACTAAACAACAAACATGGTGAGCAATTTTTGGCTCGATTTAATCTAAGGACGGAAGTAGGATTAGCCAATCTAACTACTGCTGAAGCTGAAGGTATAACGAGTCAAGACCCGGATTTCTTCACTAGGGATATTTATGATGCAATAGCGAATAAAAAATATCCATCTTGGAGAATGGAATGGGGTATAAATTATAATGCCCTTTGAAAATGCTAAAACACTTGATTACAGTCCATTTGACGTTACTCGGTTTTGGAAAAAAGTACTTATAAGACAGTCACAGTGGGACGATTGCTGATAAATAAACATTCGGATAACAATTTTTCAGGGACTCTGAACTAAGCGCATTTAATCCTGCTAATTTGGTTCCAGGTATTCCTGGCCCAGTCGATCTTATGTTTAAAGCTTATGTGTTACGTGATTGCAAGAGCAAATACCGTTGCTATTTTACGAGAATAAAATTACATGCCTCAATAATATTACTGTTATGATAATATTACGATCGTTTTTCATCTTTCGCAATTCGAGTGACTGCTTTTCAATCTGATATTTTTAAAACATCTTGTTTGTAATAGAATATGATAAGAAATACACCATAAATATGAATATCTCTTTATTCATTAACAATAAACTCTAGACAGGAGGTATTTTATCACTTAATTTATCTATTTACTAAACAAATTTGCCACAGACAATATAATAGTTTTAACTATTTATTTTTAACGTTCATAGGAATATTAACATTTAATCACTATAGATTAAAAAAAATGGGTTAATACTTAAATAATGACTAGTTTACATCATGTATATTAAAGCATTTTCTATAAAGTGAAATTTTACACATGGAAAGTAAATTGTAGGAATGGATATTAAAGTCAATTGAGATGACTGCTTCGAAAATGAATTTTGTTTAAATTATTTAGGAAGTGGTAAAAATATATCAATACTTAGTATTTATGCTAAATCAGTCAGCGTTTAAACACAATTTTGTATTAAAATTAAGTACCTAAAAACTGAAATCAGTTGAAAAAATGACTAGAAAGAAATACATAAAATTTTAAGAGTAAATAAATTATAACGATAACCCTAATTCGTTCTATACGTTTAAATCGACATACAAAGTTAATAGAAAAAATGATTGATTTGACATTATTTGATTCATATGATTACAATCGAAAAGCGTTTGATGATAGGTTATGATACTTTTTAGAATTAGGCTTAGTATATGGCGTGGTTTTTAAGGGAATGAATTAGGACCTACAAGTCCGCCAAATTATATTTTAGATAGGCGTTTGATAAAGGTATGGACGACGGCGTTATGGCTAGTCATTGAAATGGTGTTAGCTGTTGAGGCGTTGGTTGTATTTCGAAGATCTGTCGCCTCAAAGAGCAGAGTTGTTTGGGCTCCTACTGGGCGTCCCGTCGCCTCCTACCGGGGCCGAAGGCGGAGTTGGCTGCGGCGACTCCGAGCATGTGTTTGGCTTGTAGGGCGCCGGAATAGCCACGGCTGAGACCAAGATCCAGGGCACGTTTCTCGCTGTAAATTTCAAAAGTAGTGCAATTAAAATATGAATTACAATATGAGTTGTTGCTGGTATACGTTGCAATTCTCATCACATGCAATTTTAATGCTATTCTAATGTCTCATCATATAACATCATATAACCATCATATCACCAACTCTCAAAAGAGCGAATACATTTTTTTATTGCCAACTTAATTTCCAAAAGAAGATTTTCTCTCTTTTTATATTTACGAGTACCTTATAGAAATAAGTTGACACTTGTGATAAACAACAGTATAAACAAGTGGGACTGTTAAATAAATTTCACTAAGACTAACGGCAAAAGGGGAAACCAATGAAGGAGCTTTATGGCGTAGGGACTGCGATTGCGGTGGATTTGCTATGGTCGAGCATCTGATTGGTAACCAAATATTTATTATCACGATCTCGATCTGCCTGCATTTGCAGAAGTTCAAGTCCGCGTGGTGGGTTTAATATCAATACCGTAGAAATCAAAAAAATAACGAATAAATGGTTCAAAAACCATATGTTCAGCCACAGCAGTTATGACATTTATATGGCTTATGATTATGATGATAATGATATAACATTGTTAGTTATGAAGCGTTTTGGTTTAGCACTTTTATTCTAATGTAAAATTTATTCGAATGGCACTAACAAAACAATTTATAACTAAAAAATTATGTTTTTGTTATATTTATGAATAACGGGGTTAAAATTTTAAGGCATTTCATTATCGTGATGCAAAAAATAACACATGCTGCAAAAAAGCAACGTTTTTTAAATAAATTTCTTCTAGCAACATAGGACTAAGACAGTTTTAAAAACATGCAATAGTTTTAGAAATCTATTAAACTACTTATAAGTAGCAAGTTGCTCCACACTAAGTACGTACGAGGTTTTAGACGTACCTAGTAATGTCATCTTTAAAGCTGAAAAGAGATAATAAGTAGTTAACATCTTTTATGATTCCAAAGTTTGTGAAGAAAAAAGCAAGTGATACTGAACAAGAAGTAAGAATTTGTGAAAAACATTCTCATATCAATGAGGCGTCTCACGATAGAAACATCAAGATTTATAAAAAATAAATAACTTTACTTTTTAATATTATTACAATAAGTATGAAAATGAAGTTAGAAAACCTCTTTATTGTTTTTATGAAGGAAACAAAATGTAGGACGAAAACATTAATGTTGTTTATTTATAACCGGATACGATTCAACTTACTTTTCCATTTTGCGTTCAATTTGAAGGAGATTGCCGAGACGATTCAGCATGTCCATGATTTCTTCCGGCTCATAAGGACCATCGTCGCGGTAATAGTTGCCAATACTGAAATAAAAAAAAAGAAAATTACAAATTGTATAAAGTGAAGGACGATAATATTGTGAATTTGAGTCTTGCGTCGACGGTTTGTCACAAATATCTCTTATGTGGCATACAACATATTTGATGATTATAAATAGTTATTCTATTCTATGTGCGGATTTTGACTCTTTTGTCGCTAAATTAGAATCCTTTTAATTTTAGAAATTGTTGCTTCAGTTAGATTCTGTCTGATCTAATTGTTAGATTGTCATAAGCGTTGCTATAAATAATATAAAATTTAGGACCAAGTACAACTACCTGGGGTACGCCGAAGTGGGTACGACCAGCAACAGAGCGAAGAGTGCGCAGGAAGCTAGGACGCAAGTTGCTCGCACCATACTGAAACAATAAATGTTTTATATTTCAAATATTTATAATAGTTACGATTGGAATAAATATCTGTAAAATACAGGTACAACAGTGCCTAATGGCTGTCAGAAGGCCACACACACACACACACACACTGTTGTGTTCCAAAACGACCTTACATTAGCGCACTGTAAATAAAGTCCATAGTCAATACGAGCTTAATATCATCGCAATAAGAGAGCTTCAGTTTTTATTTTATTTTATTTTATTTATTGAAAGGCACAACTACAGAATACAATTTCACACATTTTTAAAGAGCTAATAATTAGGTTTCACATTTAAATCGGATTCCAATAAATGTTGTACACAACGTTTACATAGAACAGTAATTCTTTAAAGTGACAAGTGTTAAGCTAATAAAAAAAAAGATACAAACGAGACAAAAATATTTCATGCATGACAATACAAAATACCATAATAATCAATAGTCACAGTTATGGATCTATTACATATGAAATAAACGTTTTATTGCTGTGTTAAAAGAGTAAAACCCTTGTGAGAATACATCCAAATTGTTAACATTTTCGTTATAAGTTCTGCAGATACGGAACAACGGGTTATTATGGGTTACATTATTGTTGCAGACTGGCACGGAGAATAATTTAGGTTTTCGCTTACTACCGCTCGTTTTAAATGACAGATGATGACAGATTTTTGATTTAAAACTTTAATATTACTCACGCGATGCGGCCAAACTTTTCTGCGTCTAAAACTGAATTCCGAAAATTGCTAGGCGGCAAGTTTTATTATAAAGCTCTACAAGTGACCGGTCAAGCGCAATGTCGACAGGAATAGATAAGAGCTAATTAGTTAATCCGATCCTTCCGATACCTTATCTAAGTTACGGTTACTTGAGTTCGTACAGATTTGTAGGGTTCACACCTACGCGAATATCTTTCATTCATAATTTTTTTTATTATTAGCTATCTATTATAGCTAACTACGGAGTAGGGATCTGCATCTGATGATGTTACAAAACTTTGACCGTACCCAACCCACAAATAAGCCTATCAAAGCCTAAGTACAATAATAATCACCAAGCTAGAGTTACTGCAACAGATACAGAACAACTACAGCAGATATAAGTTATTGCTGTTTCCGACGCAACTCCAGTGACCGAGGGCCTACTACAAAAAAAGAGATAATTAAAAAAAATTATAAAAAAAATTAAAAAACCCGCCTGCATAAAAAGACAAGTCGAATGAAAAGATGGAAACAAGATTAAATAAATATTAAAGGCAACATGTCATAATAACATGCAGTCGGAGGCATGCATAAAGAAAGTGACATTATGAATGATTGAATTATATGCACCGTACAGCCGCCATGTTGGTTTTTTTATAACGCCACCTTCTTAAGAACACTTGGGCTGAAAAGACAAATCTAACGATATCTTAATCATAGAAATCCGTTCAACCGTTTGAAAGATATGAGGTAATAAAGAATATTACATACAAACATACATACAAACATACTTACAAGATACGCGCGAAAAACATAACCCGCAGTCGGGTAAAAAACGCGCTAATCTGATAATATTCGTAGTTCGATTCACGTAATTATTTCAGATTTTCTTTTTCGCTTTAAGTTGGGGTTTTTAATGTTTTGAGTTGATTTGCACAGAGAAAGCAATAACTACTTATTTTATTTACCCTTTTGTTTGGGTTGTTTCCGCTTCGACAGATTTTCGTTTCGTCAGATTTTTGTTTTGACATTGTGTCACTTTGTTATATCAAACGTACAACTACGTACATACAAAATAAAAGACAGTTAGGTATATCGTCTCCGTTCTTCTCCGTTACTAGCGTAACCAAATAATTTGTTTACAGAACTAAATAATATTCTTACTAGAAAAAATACGACTCGCACCAAATCAATTCTCGGACGGGAATCGAACCGTCCGAGAATTGATCTGGTGCGAGTCGTATTTTTTCTAGTATAGGATACTTTTTATCCCGGTCAAAGGTTTCCTAGGGATTTTCCGAATGTCTGTCTACGCAGACAAAGTCGCGGGCAAAAGCTAGTATGTACTGTATAAAAATAGCACTGTAAATGCCAAAATCTCAAATTAAAAACACATAATTTGTTTTGACATACAGCGATGCGGTCGTATGCTTTTTATTTACTCATTCATACAAACCACATGTATTCAACAGTTTGTGTTTTGTACACTTGATACATTATTAAAATGCAACGCAAGTCGCAGCGCAATTTAATTCTATTAGTAGTCAAATGAAAGTTGTAATGAAATAACACTACTAAATTTGCCTCTTCCATGACGTCGTCGTCTTGTCTTTAAACGTCAAAAATTATTTAAATGAGGAAACAGCTTAGGATAATAGTCTTATCTACAGTTATTTTGGATATTAAATAAATGTCAGCCATGTCCTTATAATTATTGCTCGCGTAACGTAAGTATAAAAAATCACGAAAATCTATAACTCGATGTCTAAATGCTAAGTCTACACCAATGCCATTTCACGTTCATCTTTTGCTTCGTCTGACGCATGCCTGAAGCGCCATAGGGTATGTAATCGAATAAATGTACATGCCCTATTCTTCTCAAAGAAACACCAAAAAGTTGTATTACAAACACTTGACGCGACGAATGACGAATTGAAATTGAAGATGCAAGATAAAAATACCTCACTGGTCTGGACATAGCATATCTGACTCGCTGACTTAATTATCACAGCACAGCTCAAATCACTAGACAGTAGTTACAGAACGCCAATATAAGGTAAATTAGGTTAAGGCACCTAGATTCTAGATCGAATAATACGAAGTGTCCGCAAAGAATGTTTTTTTTTAAATTGTCACGGAAAGCTACCTAGTAAAAAATATAATAAAAACTAATAAGAGATACTCGTATTTACGTTGTAGGAGTGAACATTGCAACACAAAGTAATGCAGCAACAGCTCGGCTCGTTAAGCCTTCGTTGTCACCTATATGAAATGAAGCTTCGTACGCGGCTTTGAGGGCCTAACTTCTAAAGCACTGTTCAGCCCTAGCTTCTGTTGGTGCAATGTTCAAGAAAGTTACCAGGGTTTGCTCATTTCAACCGCGCGTTTGTAAGCCGATAGTAGCGATATTGTTCTTCTGTACAATCGTATACATATAGTTTGAAACATGTCTCATAAAAATATGTGTTATGTAAAACATTTCTCGATAAGAAGTCTTACTGCTTTAGGGAAAAAGCAACCTTTGTATTCAAACCACTTGTGAAATAAACTTTTTGGAGAGCAGTCGTTCCGCCGCGTCAAACTCAATCAGTCTGTTTGTTACGCTTGAACCCCTAAAACTATTTTGATGACTTTTGAAATAATCAAATCAAGAGATTCAAGAGAGAAAAATCAAGAGAGATTGCACCTTGGAGAAGAAAATAGTCAATGATCTCAAAAATTCCTATATACGGGAAGAGAAAGTCTACGCGTACGAAGTCGCAGTTAAAAGCTAGTTTCTCTTCTCTTTTCTCTTTAATCATTAATCACATCACAATACAGTATATAATAGACAATACTCTAAATTATTTTCTACATACAGCTAGTCCTTACAAAAAATAGAGGGGAACTAAAATTATTTTTACAAGCAACACGTGGTTTTGCATACAATTAATGTTGTCTAATGTTGCCATACAATACACTAAAGACAAAAAAGTAGCTCCCCATTATTTTCTATACTTTTTTGCCAGACTGCATTTGAGAATAAACAGAAATATACCTTTACACAAATAAAGATATATTTTATGAATCGAAAATGGAGAGTTTCACATGAATTCCCGAGTCGACATCACAAAGCGAGCTTCAGCGAAATGATCGCTAGAGACAATGTTACGAGGTTGTATTGTTACTGAGATTTTATCGCAATCGAACACTTTCTAGCGATATGAGGTATAATTACTTGAGAGGAATCTTGTACCTTAGTATTTTTTAAATGTTATATTTATTTTCAGTCTGTCTGAGGTGTTTGTGATAAGACGATTTTATGGTAACTGACGACTTTCGTAGATGCCTAAAACAAGGTACAGAGTAATGTAGTCTGGCATCACTTTAATATGACCTACAAGATGACTGGTACGAATTAAACTAGTAAGTACATAATGTTTTTTTCATAAACACAGCATAATAATATATGTTTTGGTAGGTTTAGTGTAACAGAATCACATCACAGCGCAGAGCACAGAAGAAGCACAGCGCCGTAGACAAAATAAAAATTATCTGTCCTGGAATCACAACAAAGCATAAATGGCATAATTACAATATTCATCCGTGAATTTAAATCGTTCATATCACTTTACAATATGAATATAGGATAATCGTATGCTCAATATAGTTTATCCCAGGTCCCAGGTAACTATAGTTAATAACTTTATAACTGGGGACTTAAAGTTCCGGGAAGTTTAGGGTAAAGATTTAGGCAAAGGCTTAGTTTAATGTATTCGTAACTTTAACGCTAATCATACCAATATTCTCCTTAGACTATGTACCTAATGCTATATAATTAGTATAATCGTTTATTGTAAGAATCCTCACCACTGAGGAACTGGCTAGGTAAGTCTTTACATCTAACTGACAGAAAACAATTTTTTAATTGTTGTTATGTCGTCAGACTTACGAGTAGGTAAGATGGTGGTAGCTAGCCAGGCGGACTTGAAATAAGACCTAGCTTACCACCAACCAAACCGAGTACAAATGTACCCCGCTCCTGGGAATCGAACTCGAGACCCTTGCGTCTTACAAGTGAGAGCGAACCACTAGACAACAGAGGCGACTAAAAAGTCTAAAAAAAGTACCTGTTTTTCATACAAATGCTGTAACAAAACTAAAGAATCGCAAACATTCGCAGTAACATTTGCGTAAGGTAACACGTAGGGATTACGAGTAACGAGACGTCAAATCGAGATGGATGAGGATAGTCAAATGTATCGAGTTGCTACAACGACGATTTTATACTGATTTATCTCTACGTATAGTTTTCTTAGTATGAGGAGTTTTGACTTGAATGAATATTAACATTGAGAAAATTTATATACATCCAAATTGTAATTTCAGAAATAAATGAAACATCAAATATAGGTATATATATTTTTTTTGCTCCAATCCCAATATAGTTTGTGTTTCTGAGACATGTAAAATATTGTGTATGGAGACTACGATGCATGCCACCACACTCTATAATATACTCTGAAAATAGCAGCTGCCTTCCATTGACCCGTAAGCATACCGCCTAACTCAACTGCTTTCAAAATTGCTTTAGTTTAGGACGTCAATGCACTGTCCGTCCTTGTCATTGTGCTATGATGTAACAAGGACGTCTTTATCCGTCCTTGTCCATCCGCGATAGCAATGCACTGTTCAGTGCATTGCTATCGCTATAGCTTTGAGTTAGAGGGTAGGTAGAGTCAGCGGCCGGAGATTGATCCTTGGACCTCAAGATGTCAATGTCACGAAAACTGGTGTGCAAGCAAGTCACTCGACGGTGACCTACTTGTCATCGTCATCGTTCATCAGCTTCATCAGAGTGAAATAAGTAAGTAAGATAATCATGACTGCTCAATCTTTTAACATAAATTGTCAAAAAAACCGTTGTAAACTTTCATTAATAAAAAAAATTGCTCTTTGATGAATGAGCCGTTATTTGTATATCTTAAGAGGCGTTTTATAATGAAAATGTTCCTCAAAGGAAAGCGAACAATAAATACTTCCGACAATTTGTTAAACCCATAAAATTTTGAGAACCATAAACAATGCTATTAACGGTTTCATTGCGGTTTCAAACGCACCCGGAGTGAAATAAAAGCGTATTACCAAAAGTTATATCGTCCCAGCTAAGGTCAGGGAGCTGTGCTCTATTTACGGTTGATTATCCCGTTTTACTGTCAGGGCTTTTGCCAGAGCGTTTGCATGTTTGATTGAATTTTTTTCCCTTTATCGGTAAATAAACCGCAGAATAACTCGTCTGCAACTGCCGTATAGCATTAGAGTAGGACACTAAATTGAGACCACTTGAAACCCGACACCAAACACGTGTTACGTCATTACGACATTTTTTGTTGGTTATAAATTTCAAAGCATAGATATACATATATTTTTATCACAGATTGTTAGGAAATTCATAAGCTTGTCTCTAAAATAAGGTTGTCCATACACTATCAGTCTATCATTGAGTAAAAAACGTTTTCCTGCGCCCGCGCATGCCCGCATGTTATGTGCCTCATGCGGCACAGCGGGCGTTGACGGAATAGCTTAATCGTTTATTTCTGTG
Source organism: Agriphila straminella (assembly GCA_950108535.1). NCBI lineage: Eukaryota > Metazoa > Arthropoda > Insecta > Lepidoptera > Crambidae > Agriphila > Agriphila straminella. The sequence continues at coordinate 4,380,178 of OX467312.1, forward strand.
CCTCATAGGGCTAGTTGGGCACACAGGGGTGTGAATTCATTAGGGGTTTCTTCAATACACATTGATAATAATCATAATAATATCATTAGAATCAAATTGTAGATTACCTATAAGCATCATCATTTTTATGTCCAGCCCCCTACTGAAATGGCTAACATTCTATGCGTTGGAACGCTACGCTTACTATTAAAGCTTTAATGTGAGAATAGACAAACAAAATCACAGACTTTGATGAAGATTTTGATTGCTTTGGTTCGATAAAAACCGGTCAAGAGCGAGTCGGACTCGCGCACCGAGGGTTTCCGTACCATCATAATAAATACACTGCAGAGCAGCAGCTGTAGAATAATAAAATTATTATTGCAGTATTAGGTCAGCACAGCACCATCTCTTGGCCGATAGTGGAACTATATTTTTTTTCTTAGTCCAGCGCCATCTCTGGATCGTTAGTGGAACTAAATTAATTTTTTGTTTGTTTTTGAATTTCTAAAAAGTGTGTTATATTGAGACATCGTTTTATTTTTCCTGTAATCTTTACATAAACTACTATCACATAGAATTATTTCAGATTTTTCTCTTTGCAAACTTCGGAGATAAGGGGGGGAACGGTATTTTTTTTACATTTTTCATCATAAGTCGAAAACTATGCCTAAAAAAAAGAAAAAAATGTTTTAAAATGTGCAAACAGCGCTCTTTCATATGATGATACCCCACATGCCCTAGTCGCCCCACTTAAAATTTTTAAGACTCCTTTTCAGTCCCTGTTGTAAAAAAAAGTATTTATTTTTTTATTTCTTTCTTATTTGCAAAATAGTTGGACAAACGTCATCTTTAACTATTCCAAATTTCAAGTTAATACCATAAGTAGTTCTTGAGATATCCAGCTGTGACAGACAGACAGACAGACTGAGTCACACCACAATGGTTCCTTTTTACCATTTTGGTACGGAACCCTAAAAATGGGCATCTTGATTTGTCGGCGTCTGTACATCGGTCGGAGTAATTTGTTATCGAATAATGTAGCTTTTCCTTCCTCCAAATATTTTATATTATTATTCTCATAATAGATCCATTAACTTTTCAGGGCAGCAAAGAATTTATATTTCCTAACAATGCAGATAATTGGAATCAAAAAACAAGAACTGGGTTTTTGTTGAAAACAGATTACATTATAATACTATAGCTATTAGTTTATACATGATTTTGGGCTATGTAAGTTCCAGATATCATGCCTGACAGATAATGCATACTAGGCTAGAGAATTCGTATAGAATAAGTGTGAGTTGCACCAATGTCAAAGTTATTGTTATCGTCAAATGATATGCTACCTATTTGTCACGTCAAACTTGTCAAAGGACATCGAGATGGCTGGCATCCTCTTGGCTAACTTGTTCTTAACCGGCACTCTAACAAGCTTGTTATCGTTAAAGTTTGATGGTGCAACTGAGCCTTAATAATCTGAAATGAGTCCTTATGTGTGGTGAACGGATAATTATAAACACCAGTTGGTTTTCATACTAACGAGGTAACTTTTAGCCTTGGTTCTCCGTTAGGAATTGATCGGGCTTTGATGATGTTTTTTAGGATGAAAAGTTCCAAAAGCACCACATCTCAATGTTTCCGTCATTTGATAATAAACAGTTTATGATAATATTATAATCAAAACAAAATAATGTAAAAACAAACAGTTATCTTTGCAGGTTTGACTGTACCTAAGCTTGTTAAGGCTTTTTTATTACTCACAACCTAATCTAATGGGATTGAAAGCCTACGTAGGTCTTACATTTAAGGCCTATTTGTATGAAAAAACCCTCCGTTGGTCGTAAGACACGCTTTTCAAGATTAAAGTTAAGTTAGTTTTATATAGTTTTATATTATGTTTAGGTAACTAGTATTACAATAAATATAATTAATTGGGAAGGAAAGGAAATTGTTAATTTCAGAAAGTTAATATCCATATTTTTTAAATTCTTTACACCACAATAGCCCCTAAAGCTAGGGTTTCCTAAGATGACGGTGCCGTCATATTACGGCTGTAATTTAGCGGCGTAGAACGTTGTCTATGAAGACAATATGGCGCGCCGTATTGTTTACATAGACAACGTTCTACGCCGCTAAATTACGGCCGTAATATGACGGCACCGTCATCCTAGGAAACCCTAGCTTTAGCATATTGAGGCAATGGTTAAAACAGTCACCTACCTATACAGCATTGCTCTGTTTTTCAACTCCGCGTTCGGAATCAAATTGTCGTAAATAAATGGTATTTTCCTTATATAAAGGTATTTAACTCCCGAATCACGTAGACTGTTGGGATTTTCTGGATTTTCTCCAGGTAAGGATCAGCGAGTTAAATGCAAACACAGTTTTGGACTCACTAATAATGATTATATTATTGTCAACTTTAAAGATTAGAGTTTTGATAAGATTAACATTCTTAAACATTCTTAAGTCAATGAAACAATTAAAAAGTAAAATGAAATGCTTAGAAATCTTTCTTGTGAAGTTCATTACGTATGAATGAGCTCTTTCACAAACTTCACAATAATGTACAACCAAATTATAATTTGCAGAAGTCAAGAAAAGTTTCCGAAATATTGAGTCCCCGGAGCTTCCAACAACGTTCTAAAGTACTTACAAATTCAGTATGCTCGGATGATTTTGTTATAATCGTTTTACTGAAACACTAATTTGTACTTCGCGGCCTGTTGTAATTATTTTACCAGAACACTCGAAATTTGTCGTTTATGCAGAGTAATTTTCTTAAGCCAGAACAAGTGTTTTCGAAATTAAAATGTCGGTTTGTACCACAGACTTATCACAATAGACACCGCATTAGGTATTAAGGTTTTGTTCGAAATTGCAATCGGCATACGTAGCAGAAATGTTCAACAGAATATGAATTTCAGCAAACAAAATGTTTGTTTTAACTCAGCTCTTTGTCAAGTTTGAGTTCACGATGTCGTGTTAATCAAACCAGTCTCGTTGGGACCTCACCACTTGTACTATTATGTATTCTGTGCCTCACCGACATTTTTAAAAGTCATGAATTTTTGCTCTCTGGTTTTTCAACCTAGTGTAATTTTGAGGCATTTTGTAATATTAGTATTTGATTGAATTAGGCGTCACTTGGCGGAAGTCCCAAACCATTTTGATAAAAGAAATATATGTAGCTTACTTCCGCAAACAATATATGCACCGCCCGCCCGCCCGCAAAAATATGCACATGCACACTACAAAATATTGCACAATACCTGCATTGAGCAAGACATCAACACACATTGCACCTTCACCAATAGGCTACTCTAGGTACACGTGTTTCGCCGCAACCCGGAGTATCGATCTAACTCCTAAGGATGCTCCGGCAGTAAGCTACATAATATTTCTTTTTTCAAAATTTAATATTAGTTTTATGATTAATGTGTACGAGTATAGGTACTTAATTTAAAAAATATCAATTTTAAATTTTTACACAATCTTCTTATTATTATTAATGCGTTAAAAGTAAATATCTTTTTGTATAATAATATGTGGATCTATTTTTACCTTTCTCAAAATCGACACATTATATTGAATTTCGGGTCTCCCTCTAAGCAAGATAAATGTAGGTATACGAAATGGTATAGTAATTACAGCGAACAAAAAATGTTGGCATTCTCAAAGGTTGGCAAAACGGTCCCTTTGTCACATCTCTGGATTGAGAGTTGGGAATCAAATTAACCCTTGTCCACTGGGTCATCGCGACCAGATAATACATTTCGGCCAATGTTACTTCCAAATTTAGTTATTGCTTTATTGATAGTTGGGGGAAGCTAGCCTGATTGAATTATCGTTTTTCTTAGATCTAGAATATCTTGATCCGTATTTTTAATGTCGAATACATTTCAAGACATGAGTTATAATATAATATAACATTATGTAAGTTGTTAATGTCAAAGAAACTAAGTATTTTGTAGAATGCAGCTCAACTCAATCAAAGGAATCAAAAAAGTATTCATTTTTCAAAATTTTCAAAAAAAAAAATTGATTTTATTAAAATGTATCATCCAAACTCAATATAACAATAGGATACCTAAGTTAAAAAAGTAAGTAAAGTATGTGCTCCTACAAAAATTAACTTGACTGAACACTGCACACGCAAATAATGTCAACGAGAATTTCAAAATCACAAGTGACCCTTCTGGCAGCCCATGAACGGGGCGTATTATTCGAGTGTCAATTTCGTCGGAATTGTACGACGAATGTTAGGAACCCCCAAAAGGGATAGTTTGCGCGGTTTCCATGCCTCGAGGCGAAGAATGTGCAGGAGCCTGAAACAAATGCGTTTACACTCCGCAAACGAATGTATAACAAAATATATGTGCCTTTACTTCCTACAATACAAACAAAAGATAAGCTCTGCTATATAATTCTTTGTTTAGAAAAAAATCACAGAGCATAGAGACTAGAATATGCCCAATCAAATATTATAAAGAGCGCATTGTGTATGTTATATTAATTTATAAATTGACTAATCCTAGTCAACTGCGCTCTTTGACCTCTAACATAAAGGCCGGCCACACACAGACGGAATCACGTTACGGAATTCCGTACATACGTGATTCCGAACGCAGCAAATCCAATACAAATCTATTGACTACCACACACATACGGGATTTATCCGTACGGAATCTTCATACATTATCGAAATTCCGTTCGGAATTCCGTAACGGGATTCCGTCTGTGTGTGGCCGGCCTAAGAAAGGAATTAGTTAAGTACCTCCAAATACGAACAAATAGTACATGAATAAAATGTAGTTTTTTAACGTAATAAATTGTTTAAACACGTAACTCCTTGTTTTTATGTGTATGATAATGTACAATAAAATGTTGGTTAATAATAAAGAACAATTATAATTATTTGAATAATTAACTGAAACTATTCAAACCAGTAATTAGATTATTCAGTTACGTTACTGTATGAAACCAAGTTTAATTTGCCTTGGCATTTCAATGAATTCATATACATAGGTACTTATTTATAAGGGAACTCATGATTAACACAGACAACGTACAACAACGTACTATCGACAACACTTCCGCTTTACCACTCCTAATGTTAAAATCGCTCACTAACATACCTATGTTTAATTCGTGCAGGGAAATACGCACGCCGCACACCTTCGAGCAACGACAGAAGCCCGTCTTACTCTATAATCCGCACACGAATTATTCTGCAAAATGTGTTAATATAGCACATGATTGCCAATCGTACAATTGGCCAAGTTCAGGTCAAATATGTAAAACGGGATGTGATTGGCTACAATCATGTCTGGTGATCGTTCAGGTGTGAATATTGGCAAACGTCAAAGCATTCCAATTAGTGATTCACCTGGAGCCAAATCGCGGTAATTCTGAGCGATAAAACCAAAAACGTTACGTTGTCCTTTAGTTTATATTTACCTAAAAATCTTTGGTTTAGCTTAATAATTTTCACTCAAATTGTCCCAGATTGTAATCCTAGACTCCTTAGGAAGAGTATTCAACAATTAACAAAACAAAAGCGAGTATTTTCCTGTAAACGAAACTGAAACGGTAACGATTTAGTTTTGGTTTTATCGTTGAAAATTTGTGCGATTAGGCCCCAGGGATGGTAGCATTTATGAAAGGAAAAGTACGCTTTCCGGGTTCAAAAGTGTGTGTCTGAAATAACTATAAAATCTAGAAATAATTATCTTTAACTATTTGATTTGTTCATGTAATGGTGTCAACTCTGGTCTCCTTAGCTGATTTTAGTTACCAGAGAATAGTTTCCAATATTACGTTTTGCATGTGAATTCTCAAGTTGCGGTACCTAGTTTAAAAAGTCTTTCAGACTTTTACATAAATTAAACGAAAATGTATGTTGACTTGTCCGTAATAAACAAAACGGAAAAAAATATTAGTCTCAAATTGAGATATATAAGCACAATGGTGGATTGGAAGTAATTTAATTTCACACGCGGCCTCTTCCAATTATATGGCGTGAAATAGTTTTTCCAATAAGCCGGCTATAGAAGGAGTATCCATAGAATTTTTTGCAAAGGTTTTTAATACGGGAAGATAGCAAAGTCAGTGAAGTCATGATAGTGTACGTACCCGAGAGAATTTGTTGATGTTTTAAGATTTTGATTGATTTAAAAATAAATAGGCACTTGATCCTTTTTTGAAAATGCGGATAAATTAGAAATATTGAAAATTAACAGATTTGTTTAGTGACTAACGCCAAGGCATGACAAGTAAAAACATTTTTTTAATGCTAAATAAAATAGCATGAAAAACAAAGTCATAAATACTAGAGTCTAGTAATCCAAAAATAATAGATTAGGTACTTAATAGTCCTTCACATAAACATTATTTTGAAGGTTCTCCATTATTAAACCAGAAAACTAACATTTAAACTTGGTTTATGGTACTCTGTTGTGTTTGTGGTGTTAGTTCTTATTCCTGTTCAAAACTAGTTATTGCGCTTTGAAAAAGATCTGTGGACAAGTGAGTGGCGTACGGCAAAGCGGTGGATGTTAATGAAATGCCAAATGCATTCAACATTACGGATACGTTATCTAGTCTTCAGTTTGCTACGACTAGGCTTTGACGGAGATAACGTTGAATAAGACAACAAGAAACAGTTTTTGTTGTGGCTAACCGTTTGAACGAGATGAAATCGAAAAATGCTCTGAAAACTTGTTTCATTTGCATGTTTTACCGAGCATCAGTTAACTATACGGAGGAAATAAGTATCTTAAATATAGTAAATAGGTTAATTTTACTCAAAGAAGACTTCATTTTGATTTTAAAAATGATTTTGAACTACGTTCAAACCAATAATTATATGTTTCGAACAAAAAACATACAATTTATATATTTCAGCCATTCCAAGAAATGACTGACGCGATTTGGGAAAGTTGTTGTGATATGTCTTGCTGTCATAATCATAAAACTTCCTTTGATTTGAAGACGGAAACATTTTTTTAATATCACTTTTGAAAGATAAAAGAAAAGTAAAACGTTGGTAAAACGTTTAAAGATGCATTAACCGTTTGAGAGTCAGAATTAATTTGCAGCAAAATTACATTTGAAACAATTCACAGAGGATTTAAAGGGAAAGTTTAACAAAAAACTTTTAACTTGGGATATTACTTTGCGCGTAGATCTTACCTCAAGAAAAGTTGCAAGAGCGAGATCGTAACTTTATTTGATCGTTAGTTGTTTTGCAATCTATTTTTAGTTTTTATTGTACAGGATATTTAAAGACTGGAAACTTTCTTCAGATTCTTGTGATATTTGAAAGTTTGCTTATCACTGATCTCCATATTAGAAAAAAAAATCAGGTCACTGGTGCTTATGCACACATTCAAATGTCTAAGGCATGACATAAAAGAAAATCGAGAATTACAAACCACAAATTAGTTAATCTAAGTGTTTTGGTTTAAGTCCCTAAACCAAACGGGTTCAAATTAGCAATAGTTTAAATAACAAGCAATGATTCTCATATAAAATAAACAAAATAAAAAGTTCTCTCTATGTTCAAAATGTCAATAAAAATGTAAGGGACTGTTGTAACCCAACGTCTTTCTCATATCAGACCACTGAGCTTAGCAATTCTATGTGATGTGACGTTTGATTTAAAGATTGACACATTTTTGGGGACTTTTCCTTACACAGCGTATTGTAAACCTTCATCTTATGACCCAAATAAGAGGTCATCCATTCAAATATGAACAAACCTGTGTCAAGATGTGATTGTTGTGACTTTTCGTTGGCGTTACTTACCATAATGTACAAACCAAGAATTTTATATTCTTACCCCCTTACTAATAAAGATTGTATAGCAGACGTATTGTTACACAATGGTTACTCTCTGTCTTACTATTTGAGTTTGACATTGAAAAGAAAGTGACAAAAAAAACACTGTGTACTTAACTATACATCTGCTATACAATCATTATTAGTAAGGGGGTTATTCGAAAATACTCGTACTATGTATATAGAATTCTTGGTGTAGTATATATGTTGTATGATCTGTGGTAGAAACGGACAATAAAGTATACTATTTTTTTATTTGGAACTAATCTTAGAATTATTATAAATTTTAGAATTATCAGTAATCAAGCCTCCAAAGTAGGGTTGTTCTTATACCCACTTGTAATAGGCTTGTTTCCATTAAGAATAAATATAGTGGATAGGGGTTTATAATGATTAATTATATTATGGAGAAAATAACAAACAATTTTAATTATTAAAAGCTTTAAAGATTAATAATATTTTTAAAAAATAAATTTCGTAAAATGAAACCTTTAGTCACGTGACAGTGAACACTGAACACCAATCAGAAAGCGTTACGTCACGCCGTGCGAAACTCCAATCTTGTCTTTGACGTTTCGAGTATCACTACCGGAGGCGCGTTCCAAACCTACACTCCGAGTGCAACCTAACCACAACCGAACGCAAGTTTTAGCCACTTTTTCCGTATTTCTCCATTGTTTGGAACATATATAAATAACTGGTTTGGCGTTTTTATAGTCGTGCTATCACACTGGGGCTCTATACAGTACTTATAATATGAGAAATTCATTTTTAAACGATAAAAACTAGCTATAACGTACGAAGACACGATCGATCTTTTGTTTGTTTTGCATGGCGTGACGTCATTCAAGACGCCATGACAGTCTTGTGCGTTTTGGAACCAAATTAAAATTGGTTTTTTAAAACGCGAAATTTATAATGTAAACGCTCGATTAAAAATAAATAAACCTTTTTTTTCGATAAAATGCCTAATAAGCTAAAATATTAAGCAGTTATTGAAATTTTGTCAACTAGCCTATTGGAAAATACTACTTTTTAAAAAGCAATAAAAGATCTTCAAAAACCCTAGATTTCTTATTTTATCGTACCTATCGCTATCTAAACAAAACGAATTCGCAATCAACAAACATGGCGGACTTGCGATAGAAAAAAAATCTTGAGTTCCACTTCATTTTTATTTATTTCGTTATTTCATGTGGCTCTTTAACCATGTGTATTTTAAGTTACACATATACACAATACACATAGTGCATTGGGCCGCAATCCTAAGGGTGCGGGTTCGAGTCCCGTCTGAGCTGCTACGGGTGAGTCGATTTTTTCTAATATTTTTTCAGTTATATTAAGTAACTTAATATATAAAAATAGCATTGTGAATGCTAAAATCTAAAAATTCAATGTGTATTTTGTTACAAAATATAGTTTCTTTCTATTTCAACGATTTGGATCGAAACATAATATATTATTATTACAAGAAGAAAATACAAAATTGATTTTTGTCTTATTCCTTTAACTTTCTACAGGTTTTTCAATTTCCCGATACCCCTCATTACGTGTATGTAAAGACTCTTTGACTTCCAATTCCTCTGTAGAAAACATAACGATATTATTGTTAATTTTATTCTAACAAGTCTATAATAACAGTCCAAGGATTATAACCATTCCATTATTAATTCCTTTATAACCATAATAATTCAGTACCACCTTGTACTTTTTATTGTAAATCAAAGATCCTAAACAACATTGCAAAAATAGACAAATACATTTTGATCTTGCTGATGACGTCGTAATAATTACTAGTTATACAGAATCTAAAACCATTTGTTAGGGAAATTAGGCTTTATGTTGAAAAGATAACGAAAGCTTAGATACCGTTACTATTATTAAAGTTAAGTTATCTTCTATCGTAGCGTAGGTAAGATAGATGTACTACAATAGAAATGATTTTGAAGTTCGGCGACGTAATACAAAGGAAAACCTGATAAGTTCATCTTAGGAATATTCCTATAATTAATAATTCAGACAATAGCTTTTCCAAGTATTTAGGAATGTTTGTTAATAATTTACATGTTTCTTATTATTTATTTATAATTACGAAATTAATAAAACCTGAATGCTCAGACCAAAAGCATGTATTCTGTGCCAAAAGCCACAGTTTCAATAAATCAGAAAGCAGCGACCAATTTCGGCGTCCGAAATTAATTATTTATGCAATACGATTATCGGTATTGACAAAATAATGGATTGCAATTCGTCTCTTCGTGACGTAATCACCTTTTATAAAGTCAAATTAATGCCGTGTTTCAATTCTTATTAATATTTTGATTCATTTTAATTGAACGAATTTACCTGCGAGTTTTTTTCATTTGTGGAATAAAATACGAGTATATTAAAGTTATGACATTACAAAAAATCTGATGATAATGTTTTGAGATGATCGATATATCATTACTATAAGATATCACAAAATCTCGTAAACTTTATTAAACCTTTTAATAAAATCGTAAAAGAAAAAGTTTTGTTACATCCCAAATTAATATAACTTCTAAGCGTCAAAACAATCTACGATTTTTTCCGCTTTTTGCGTAAGCCATATAATCAAAAATTTTGGCACAAAGTTAGGAAAGATTTTCAGGATAAAGGTTCTTAAAATATATTGAATTCTACTATTTATAGGGAAACGTAATCAGTTCCTAGTGAGAGAAATTTGGTTTGGAAATTACTTTTGCCTTTGAATCGTTATAAACCTGTTATTAGATGTGACGTCACGTTATCAAATTACTAACTACCAGTTTGTATATAATTAATGCATAAAAACTCTTAATAACAAGGCGGAAAGCTAAAACAGTAAAGCCCCCGTCAATATTGAAGGATATTATAGTTTTCATACAGAGCGGTTGATTGTTGTTTATTTACTGTTCCGTCAAGTTAGTGTTGATCTTGTATACCAAGGCCGATGACTACTAAACATAATTGGACTGATTTAATACTAAACAATAAATTATATTAAGCTGAACCTTGCCAAACGGTTTAACAGGACATCTGAATCTGAAATCTAGATATAAAGTTATTGAAAAGCAATAGCGGACGACAAATTTTTTTTTAACGTTATTAAGGCATTTCCGAGTTGTTATTAGTTATAGAAGACATGTGTGTGATGTGAGTGAAATTGAGATAAGTTGTCGTAGCTGTTGAAAACTAATAAATGGACTCCATTTTTATTAAAAATGAAATGCTACATGCTACAATGCTACATTTTGTTACGAATTGCTACAAGAAGTTTAAAATAAAGATAAAGATTCATTGTCATCTAGTTTTATTGTAAGAAACCACCTGCTGTGTCAAGTAGTTAACGATTTAACACGGTCATGTTTTCTCGCTCATTTGTACTTACAAAGTTGCAAAACAGTATTAACGAGTTAAACTTTAAATTAATCCTGTAACGAGCTTAACTTTTTGGGAGGACACAGTTGTTACAAATATTAAAATACTATGTTGCTTCGTTAAAAATAATGTATTTGTTTATATTAGGTGATTTCTTAAAATGTAAACACATTAAGGATCATAGGATGTTTAAGTTTAAGCACGCTATTAAAGAATTTGCATAATCATCCTTACATATTATAAAACAAAGTCCCTCGCCGCGTCTGTCTGCCTGTCTGTTCACGATAAACTCAAAAACTACTGAACGGATTTTCATGCGGTTTTCACTAAATGATAGAGTGATTCCTGAGGAAGGTTATAGGTGTATAATAAGTTGAGGTTTTATGTAAATTGGTAGAAATATAACGATATTTGTTGGAAGTGTCGGAAAAATTCAAGGCGCCTTACCTGGGAGCTTTCATTGAAAACGCTTTCTTATCCCTTTGAGATATAACAATACAAACTGTTAGGTTACTGTATAAATCACTTTAATTATTTTCCATAATGAACTCATTATTATTTAATTTACCAAGCGAGTTATTATAATTAAAAGTTATTTTGGTCATGAGTCCATAATTTTGTCTGAAGTTCTTTAAATCTGCCATGGTGCTAATCAGAAATACTTATCTATGTGATAATCGCGCCAATAATTATTTTTAAAATATCAATATTTATTATTATTAATTTATCAGATTCTTTTAAATATTGTTGTAGTTAATTACTTCTTAAAATAATTAAAAAGGAAATAAATTTGGCTCTAAATATAAATATTTCCGCATAATGGCAGCATTGTCATGCCGCGTGACAGAAGGTCAAAGAGTACAACAGTGCATTCCAGCTGACCAATCGCTAAAATAAAATCGAATACCACAGAGTAAATTTTAACCATCAGCGCGTTTCTTACACCGATGCGCGATGACGAGTCTCGAACAATAATACAGGAGATCTTTGAAGTGAATGTAGGTGACGACTTGAAAGTATTTATTTTCTTTTGGGGTGTTTTTGGAAGGTCGAATTTGGCAAAAAAAGGAAGGAACCGAAGCGAAGCGAGGGCGGGTCGCTAGTTTTAAATAAAACTGTTACTAGAATTAAACTTTAACTAACGCAAAGACATTTTAACCTGGCTAACGTATAATAATATGCAGTTTACAATGTAAAATTAAATAAAACTTATAATAATCACTTGTCTTCGTGAAATCCACTTAGTTGACGCATATGACAAATTGCGTTTTCGATCTGATAATAAATAACCCATAATATAAATTATTATGCATAGACCTTCAGCAGAAAACCAGTGCAGTAGACGTAGTCTGCTGCTTATACTGAGCTTGAGGTCAGTATTGGCATCACATTGCACGTAACTGTAGGTATTTCTTGTTGTTGTTTTTTTTTCTTTTTTTTATTGTGTGTGTGCTATGTGTTGCTAATAAATAATATTCTATTCTATTCTATTCTAAACCTGTGAAATGATAATTATATGTTGATTTAACATGTGCGATGCAATGATGAATCAGTCAGGACATCTATAGGTATTTTATAAGTATTGATAACATTCTCTCTGATTTATCTTTTACCGGTATCCCCCTGTATTTCACTCAAAATACTTATGCAAGACAATTAATTGCTAAACAAGTTAAACTACCTTTCTGTATTTACATTTCGGACCCTGAATAATATTTATTATTAATGCCCACGGTGATTGCTTCATTAACCGAAGAAATTTTAAATAAGCAAATATTCCATTTTAATACCTATACACCTGAGTTTATTATTTAGATTGGTCGTTGAGTAATGTTACCCCCTGAAAAATGAACAAGATAATTTATAACTAAAGTCTGGGTGTTAATATTCATTGGGACTGAAATTAATAAAAGCGAGTTATTTTGCGTAGAAGCGAAATAGCAAGGGAGTGATTAGATATTATGAAATTGATGAAATATTTTTTAACAGATAATAAATAAGAGAAATCTCTAAAGAAACCAAAAGTAGCTCCCCCCCCTCCACACCCACACACCCACATACACATATACACACATCACACACACTCACATATATATATATATATATTATAATTAGATTTTTCACTGCTTATGACCATAATTACGTACTTTTAATTTTAATTTTCTCTTAGATTTATAACTTTTCTCTTTTTGCACGGGTGTTCTGCCTATTTCTCATGTTTTTTTTTATGTTCAATAAATAAAATGTAAATCCGTTATTGGCATTAAGCAAAATTTGTAAGATAATCACTACTGTTTAATTTTTAAGTGCTGTGGATTTTGGGATAATAAATAAAATAAAATAAAAATAAAGTACCTATATATAATAATCATAAACAATGATATTGTATTATAAAACTGATATTTAGTTGACCAATATAATGTACAAAAGATATAAATAAAAATACAAATAAAAGTACTCGCCAAGATTGTACTTTTATTGGGTTCTTCTAAAATTTGATGAACCCTAAAAATATGTCACATAGATTTTCTTTCAATTAATCCAACTATAAATGGAAAAAATGCGTTGTAAAATATATACAATAGGAAAGTTTTAACATATAGGAAGATATGTACCAACAAAAGACATTGATAGAGAGTTAAGGTCGCATATAAGATTTCCTTTCAAAGGTAAAGTTATAGCTTAAAGCGAAAAGACCTTGCGAAGTGTCACCGCATGAAAACAAAGTATTTTCCCGACGGGTGCAACCCCTTTGTTCTATAAATGTCATCACACCCCCACGTATATCTCACGATCGACTTGAGGTTGCAAAAGGGTTGTGTTGTGACTGCAACTGATTCTATAATATTTCATAACTAGGTATACAAAAAATTCACAGATTTTACAGTCCCCGCAAGAATCGGAGCATTGAAAATGAATCCAAAAATTTACGAAAAACTAAAATCAAATCAAATGCAAAATCCTATTATATTTTTAAAGTTACCTAGGTAGTACCTATGTATTTTTACGATTGTGACACTCGGCTTCGCCTCGGGTCACAAAAGCGCCCGCTGACTGCCTCGACGCGGCCGAAATATTATTAACCGATTTTCAAAATTCCAACAAATGCACTTCTCGTCTGCTTCTGCATCTTTTAACACTATTACTATGACGATCGGTCAATAATCATAGAAGCTACATAACTTTTTATGTATGGTAACACCCGTTTTTCTACAATTCCAAATCTAAAGGGACCACCTACAGGGTCACGATTATTAACCGATTTTCAAAAGTTTTTAGCCATTTTGTAGCCAAACTAATACCCTAGGACACATTTTTTTATTTTTTCTTAAGTCGGTTTTTTTTCCGAAATATTTACAATTTAGTAAACAAACACCCCCAAAAAACCCGAATTTACCCGAATTTTGCAAAATTCCAAAAAAGGTACTTGTAGATTTTAAAAATTCAAACGTTCACACGTGTCTCGATAAATTCCTCAACTTTTGGTACTATTCCCATTTGGATCCTACCAAAATCCTCGGAGCTATGGCCAAAAATACGTCTCAGGCGATTTGCATCTGATAACCATTTTCGTAAAACAAAAACATAAACCACATCTTTCTTGTGGATAACCGAGACGGAATAACAGGTTAGGTATATGTTAAGACTTTTCTCCAAAATAATTACTTATCTCCAAAGATTTAATGTTCCTCACAGATAACTGCTAATATTATTTTCATAATCAGTATTTCCAAGCTTTATGTTCCTCGTAGATTACTGACACAGTTTAACAATACTGATTTGACCCTATCAATTTTTTTTTTAACATTGCCACTCGAAAACGTGCGTTTAATTCAACGATAAGAGTAAATAAAATACTGTTTTATTCACCGAGTGAATAAAAATATTTTGAATTTACAATGGTTATGCGCGGACGTCGAGATATTAGGGTTGGATTCTGGAACTTATACATTTATAAGCGAGGCGAACGGATCAAAGCGCTGGCTTGATCATTGTGTAGTCACCAAAACAACATAATTCATACGATGCGCGCTTGTTCCAAATTTGGAACAAGCGCGCATCTCGTCGTCCGTGCATAACCATTGTGATTCCGCACAAAAACTCGCTCACTCAACATAAAAACGTTCATGCGGATGCGAGTTAAAGTCCCCGTGTATATATACCGATTCTACACTACTATTGTTAATGATAGCGCTCACCAGACCTTTCACCTCTATGGGCTTGTGATTCAGAAAACAATACGAGCCGGGTCAGATTGATTTCAAAAGTTTAATTAACAGAATGAAGTATTGGCGAAATCGCATTGAAACTTCGTAATATCTTATGCATTCGTTGCCTTTGATCACACAATGTTAGATAATTCTTCTATAAGTGTAACTTCATCATTATCCTATTAGGCGAATTTATTGAATGGCGAATAAGTTTTTAATGAGTATTCAGAGGGCCTAGCCAAAGTGTCTTCTCTTCTCAAAAAATCTTCGTTATCGCTTCGCTTTCGAAACATGTATGGGATTGACATAGGGTTTCGATAACAATCGAATTTTAAAACGTCAAATCCATACATGTTTCGAAGCGAAGCGATAACGAAAATTTGCAAATGTTACTTTGGCTAGGGGGGCTGGTCTTGGTTTTGCCACAACACTTTTTGGGAGAGAAGCAATTGGGTAAGATCAAATCTTTTTTTCAGACTATACCCAGCCCTAAACTACACCTTTTACTAGAACCAAACACAATGTCGAGATCACTAACTATAATGCGATCACAATCACATTTCAAAAAGGTTTCTTCGTATTGCGACGACTGTTATGTCTTTTTATGACAAAGACCGTTCAGTCCAGTCTCACTCAATAGATTGAATGAGTTTGGTTTTCTTTTATATTTATGTTGACCGACAGAGTAATATTAGCGAACATTGGTTACTTATTATTTACAATTATTACATGTCGGGGCGTAGTCTTTATATTATTTATTTAATGATATCACCTGCCATAATATTAAACAAAACTATGTTTAATTACAGCAGTAATCCGCATTGGGCCCGCGTAGTGGGCTATCGCCTTCGATCAAGAATACCCTAGATAACGCTTCACGAACCAGCAAGCAATTATGGCACTAACTGAAAAAAACAAGAAGCGATTCGAAATTTTGAAATACAATCTCCCAGCCTGTGTATTTGTACGTTACTATTTTTTCTAAATTGAACATATATAGATAGTAAGGAATAAAGGAGATAATACCTTGTATAAAATATACTCCAAGTTTAAAAGTGGGGCGTTACTTCGAGATGCCGTTTTTTAGAGACTCTAAACGGACATGTACATACTTGATCGAATCGAAGGTTATATGCCCATACTTCTCTTCCATCCACAAGTACCTAAGGCCAGAACCGCATCAATGGAGACATTAAAATAGTTGATGATTGCAGAACATTAGACTAAGTATTTCATTTAACACTGTATAATATTCGACCACTATCTCTAATAGTTATACCCTTTCAGTATGAGAACAATCAAATGTTATCCTTATTCAGTGATGAGTAAGGTCGGGAAATGATCAAATTAATAGTCGAGTTTATATTATGCAAAAGCTTAATTGCCCCTGGAACGTGCTGTTAAGACGCATTTCTCATTCCCTCGAGCGGAGCGTAACAATGAGAAGGCTTGGACAGTAATGAGAGAAACTCTTGGCGGTGACTAAGAAATGTATGAACGACGACGGTCTATGTTGACGCCGAATTGAAAAACGTTTCACGTATTCTTGTAACCGATATTGTGAAGTTTCTGGATTTTTTTAAATCATTTTGCAAATGCATGAAGCAAATAATGCAAAAAATAAAGTCCCCAACTGTATTTATGATGTATACTTTAAGAATGTATAATTTACTATTAATTAACTGCATTAAGTAAACCTTTTTATTTTATTTTTAATTTTAATCATTAAGTTTATATTTTTTATGATTAACAACAACGTATATTCAATCTCAAGATTTTGTCAGAATTTAATCATATTTTATCTTCTCGTTTACTCAGCCAACGCTGGGTGTGCATCATAAAGTCAATAGACATGCACTTTGAAGTGCGTTGAGTGCATTTCCTCTCACCGAATAGAATCCAAGAGTGCCGTCATATGCAAAGAGATATCAGAGGCAAAATAAATGTCAATATTTAAAAACTATAAAAGCACTAGCGACCGCCTGATATTATTTTTATTTTTATATCCCTCGGCAACAGTATACATTTTTGTACCTCTGGCAACGTGTAGGAATGCAAAATTTCATGATGGTCTCTTGAGTAGTTAAAGCATGAAAGCGTTACAAACAAACAATTTGAGTATCGCATTTATAACATTAGTAAAGATATAAAAGGAGTGAACTAACCTTTTTTTTTAAACCGGAACGATATCTTCTTGTTTTTTTTTCAATTTTGCTAGGTGCCATCTATACAACCGATTCCTATTAACCAATCCTTAGAATGATATAAGTCTAGATCAGTTATAGGGCGTAATATTTCAAACTGACGCAACAACTCTTTAGAAGGCCTGTTTCTTACTGGGATGCATTAGATATATTGAAATGTGTTGAAAGCGATCCTTCTCTTGAATAGTGACTTACAGTTTGAAAGCTTATTTTGGGTATGTACTTAGAACTTAATTCTTAATGGGCAGACCTGTTCTAAGGCTTGCGGTAACGTGGGGTTCCTTTAAGAACGAGGAAACCACATTTGGTTATTATATATTTAAGTAACGTTTGGAACAGCAAAGTTACATTAGAAGTACTTGCACTATTAGGATGGAACTAAGAGGAAGAAACTATAGACACTTTGAAATCTATTGATCAAACATTAAAATTTATATCAAGATGTACCTACTACTATTTAAAACTTATTAGAAGCCATTTACAACTCGCTAATCTCACTCAAAATTATAGATTTTTTGTCGATTCGGTTTTTCAAAATTTTTCAAAATGGAAAATGTTCAGCTCCAGAGAGCCACTAGTAAATAGTAAATAAAAGTTGAAAGTAGTTTCTAGCAACGAGTCAAAGCTGCATACCAAATTTTCCAATGTTCAAGGACCAGTTTACATAATAATCTATACTGCAAGGAGCGTACATTTGTTTTGCATTCATTTCGCAATCACGTTGGGGGTAGCATTGTGGCTTCGATTGTGCACAATTGAACTGCGGTCTCTGTTCCTTGTATGACAAAAATAGTTCTTTATTAAAGTTTTATATTTATCAAAATAATGTGATAAAACAAAATTAAAAACGTTAGTAATAACAAATATGATTGTCAATAAGCATTTTATCTCTTTTTATTTTGACCAAAAATAAATACCTATAGTTCTTTTTATGGCTTCAAATTGCAAACAGAATTGTTATTTGTTCAGATAATCAAACATATCTTTCGTTCAAGTATTAATTTATCTTATATTATTTGCACATGATTGAGTTGAAAAGAATCAATTTTCCAGTAATTACATCTGAGACTGCAGAATTTAACGATCTGCTTCAGAAATTTCTGAGCATTTATGTACTGTGTCGTAGATAGTGTAAATAGTATAAATACTAGTAAATAAAGCGTTAATTTATTAACCCCCGACGCAAAAAGAGAGGGGTATTTGATTGAATCAGGCGTCACTTGGCGGAAGTCCCAAACCATTTTGAAAAAAGAAGTATATGTAGCTTACTTCCGCAAACAAAATATGCAAGATGCACCGCCCGCCGAAATGTTTCATTCGGTGTTGGTTTACGCACCATCTAACTCCTGAGGATGCTCCGGGTTGGGGCGAAACACGTGTAGAGTAGCCTAATTGGTAAAGGTGCAAGGTGTGTTGCTGTCTTGCTAAATGCAGGTGTGCTGCATATTTTTGCGGGCGGGCGGTGCATCTTGCATATTTTGTTTGCGGAAGTAAGCTACATATATTTCTTTTTTCAAAAAGAGAGGGGTGTTATAAGTTTAATGTGTCTGTGTATCTGTCTGTGGTATCGTAGCTCCTAAACGGATGAACCGGTTTTCGTTTAGTTTTTTTTGTCATAGATAATTTTTTTTTTTTTTTTTTTTTTTTTCTCTTTATTCTGGCACAAACAGTCATTATAAAACTAAGTATACGTAAAAATAGTATGTAAATTTATAGACAACGAGTGCCGAAACTTAACATATAAAAATATAATAAAAGAAGAATAGGAAGAAGCTTGTTGAGTTTCAGGTTTTTTTTTTTTTTTTTTTTTTTTTTTTTTATATAATCTATTAAAAACATAACCTTTTATCCCGAGTGTTTTTAGCCATGTTTCATGAAAATCGGTTCAGCCGTTTGAAGGTCATCAGCTCTTTTCTAGTTGATGAGGGGATCTGACTCAATGATATTGGAAGTATATGGTAGGGTAACCCTGACCGGATCAGTCATCAGCTCTTTAATAGTTGATGAGGGGATCTGACTACCTTCCATATGTCCTATAGATTCGAAGTTTGGTACAGTGTTACTTCAATAGCTTGGAAGTATATGGTAAGGTAACCATGACCTGATCAGCCGTTTGTCGGGGGGTTTTTAAATTTTTTAATTTTTGTTATTAAGATAGCATTACTAAACAAGCCTTATATCAAGGTACCAAAGTTTGGGCAACTGTTCTATAGATAGAACTTAAGTGTAAAAGAGAAATAAAATGAAGACTTATTTAAAACTCAATATTGAGTGTCGTTGTCTAAAACAAAAGAAAATAACGATGATATATTAAGAGAAATATAATTGTTTATAAGAGACAAACAATAAGAGTCGATGTTGGGCACCAGCCGTTCACAATCCATCAAAGTATTTATTGATTGATTAGCCCAACTTCTTTTATCCCAAGGGAATTCTGAAAGTTAACTTGCTCGCGAAACGTGTGGCTTAATATTTTTCTAACTTGTTGGTCGTAACAAATTTATCTTTGGCTATATATAACATTGTTCGGAAAAGTCATTAGAAATTGTATTGCCTAATGTGGGATTTACACGGGTGACTAAATCCGCACGACTTTCGCTGCACGGCGACTGATAAAATATGGCTGTTCGGCCTAGGCCGCAGGTGACTGAACAAACTTATCTGATCCGGTGGCCAAAACTGGAACTAAGTGTTATTACAATAATATATTGTTACTGACTACATAGACGACAGCGACGCTGTCACCGATGTGTCTTCTGCGATTCAATTTTACAAGTGACTTGCTATGTGACTAAAGTCGATCGTCACAGGTGGCTAAAATCAACCCATGTCTAGTTTACTTGAAAACGCATAAGACATATTATTTAAAATTATTGACATCATGATAACTAATACGTATGTTCATTGTGTTCTTAAAATGTAAGAAAGACACATAAAAATGTCTTCAATCGTAAAGTATTTTTTTATGCAAACCGACCATTTACTGATTGTCAATATGAATCATCTTTATTCATTTTGACTTCTGAATTTACATTTAGATTGTAAACATCTTTATCACTTTATTTATTACACATAGTGAGTCACAATTTACAGAATTGGGGCATTATTTTAGAGAATAACAAATATTATGTGAGAACACACCTACTTTTAAAATGCAGGGTCACTAAAGCAAACAGAGGCAAACTTTCAGATAATTTTCACACTGACAAGTAAAATTGTCTTTTTAAAATACGTCAATGACATATTTTAAAAAGACAATTTTATCGCTTATAAAAAAGGTGCGTTATGCACATCGTCCAAACAAAAAAAAGATATTTAGACAAAAAAAATAAAGACAAAAAACACCTTATCTATAAAGATTTTGTGTTGTAACCTAGGCAAAATAAAAACCTAAAATTATGAGATCATTCCTGTTTTTTTTAAATATATCACAGCTCACAACAGATAGTGGTTTGAGGCCAAAAGTCACATTCATTTATTTAAAAAAACAGTGTTTTAGTAATTATTTATTTTGTGCTTAATGGGTACGACCATTAAACTTAAGCCACATTTACAGACATAATTAATGGGTTTTCCCAGTAACATTATTTGTTAATTTTCCTTATAAATGTTATTTTGTCGCTATTATAATAGGTGACATGTTCTTATTTGTATTAATTAATGACATTGTAAGTAATTAAATTACGGTATCTCTGAACAAGTTACACCTAATAGTAACTTTACCACAAATTAAGAGAAACGGAGTAGGTGATGAAATTATGACTTTAGTTGGTGTAATTTGCAAGTTATTACAGTTAAAATTATATCAAACATGTAAAACATATTTTATCAATACGGTAATCTTTTTAGATTGGTATGTAAGCATAGATGTCTGATAAATTATTGTTTATGATAGTTAAATTACATAAAAAATAGCGCCCATAGCGTCCCGAACGGGATGATTTTTTCTATATCCATCAGCCATTCTTGATTTTTCTATGTGGTATTATTAATTAGCTGAAGTGGCAATGGGCGAGAAGAACCGATGGCCGTTGGGGCGGAAAGGTTCTGGAATGGCGACCGCGGACCGGACGACGCTCCGTGGGTATGGGTAGGCCCCCGACAAGGTGGACCGACTATCTGGTGAAGGTCGCGGGAAGCCGCTGGAAGCGGGCAGCGCAGGACCGATCGTCGTGGAGATCCTTGGGGGAGGCCTATACCCAGCAGTGGGTTTCGTGCGGCTGATATGATGATGATGATTATTATTATTAATTTATCATTGAATGCAAAAAATCTAAAATTTAAAAAATATTTTTTGTTGGTAAATGTGAGCCACCAAGTATCTCCTACTTGTTAATAAAGTAAAACTGTTTAAAATGGTTCAAATCAATACTTAGAGTCCATAAAATAAATAAATATAAAGCTGCTAATGATAACTATTAAAACAAGTGGCTACATTTTTATTTATGTTGTATTATTTTAATTCGTTGTTTTTATTACTACCCGTATTAATATAAACCTTTCTTTACCCGCGGATGCGGCCTACGTTATCCGTGACATATCCGTATCCGCAGAAATGGTAAATAAAATAGAATCCTTTATCGTAGTTGAAAACCAGTGCAAAGCCTTGTTTGGTTCAGAGCAATACAAAAACACACGCAGTTCAAACGTACCGCTCATTCAATTTCATGCCAATAACAGCCTTTGTAGCTTTCTAGTAGTTACTGGTTTCACGTTAGTGCACGCTTTTGTAGGTAGCACCTATTGGGCGCTTTTATAATTCCCAACAGCCCGGCACGGCACGGCCCGGCAGCCGTTCAACGGCACAACAGGGAAGTGAAATGTATGGAATGGAGATGGAGACGCTTTTAAATTTCCTCAACGGCAACGGTTTGCCGTGCTGAGCCGGGCCGTGCCGGCCACATCCTACGCTGCCGTCGAACTTTTACGATGTAGTGCGTAGCTACAAGGATTCATAATTAGTGCTCTTTGCTCTACTAGACTCACACATAACTTTTATTTTTTTATTTTTTTTTATTTTGGGATAATAAATAAAATAAAAAAAATAAAAATAAAAAAATTATGTGTGAGTCTAGTAGAGCAAAGAATATACAGCATGTATAAAGGGCACAACCAGAACATTAGCATGAAGGGAAGAAATGCAATAATTTGTGTAAGTATTTGTTGTAGGATTTGTTACATTCATTTGATTGTTAGAACAATCCTATCTTGAAATATTTTATTTCAGATTTAATTATCACTTTTTTTAATTATTATTTATTGAATTAAGTCAATTTCACGGGTAAAAACGTTATTTATTAAAAATGATTTTACGTGCTTTAAATGCCTAGTTTTTTAAATTCGTTAAATTGGTTAAAATAAGTAGAAATGCGCGGAAATACTGTTACTTTTTACAAAAAAAAATTTTTTTTTATGTTTTTGAAATAATTACTGACTTTCTTTATTTTGATTAGAAATCTATTAAACCTATGAAAATATAGAGAAAATAAAGAAAATGTTCAAACTTTTGTATTTCATTTTATAAATTGTTTAATTTTTTTTAAATGCCAAAGGTGAGTGGGCACTTCACTCATCGTCCTCAATCAATAAAACACATTAAATTATGATACTTTCATTATTCAAACTTTTGACTTATTTTTCAAAAGAATCAATAAAATACAAAAACCAACGAGCTTTGATACTTTATTTACGAATGCGAGTTCCACAAAAACTTTTACGACTGCACAGTGCACACATTTATTATAAAAAATTGCCACATCCCCAAAGGTACAGAGTCGTATACGAAAATGGAGTTTAAATATTACGTGGAGTGCTCTGGAATGTACCGAGGGATATAGACACCTCGTTTCGCCTTGGATGTCAAATGTCGGTAATAAATAACAACTTTGCCAACTCTAGCTCTGATGAAATTTAAATTAAATTGTGTAAGTAAAATTTAATCAGTGTGCGAACGTTGCGAGAGTTTAGTGGAATAACGGTACCGTTTTTCAGTGGCTACATTTCCGCTACGTAGTCAATCTAAACTATTAGTTTGGAGGAAATAAATAATACAAACTAACTAAATACTCTCTTTTCTTGATTCCACGGGTGAGCAAACCACTAAGGATACCCCACTGAACGTGGCGCACTCAGAGATTTTTATTTAATCTGTTGTTAATAGAAAATTATTTAAAATATAAAAAATTACATATTTTTTTAAGACTATAGTATTTTTAGATGATATCATTACATTCCCTCGCAGTTATTTGTAGAAGTTGATAGCAAATGTGTAAAACGGTCACTTTTAGCAGTTTTGCAATCTACGTCTAGAAATGACAAGAATGTAATGATACCTTCAAAAATACTAGACTATGAGTGTTAAGAAATCCATGTAGATTATAGAGTTTTAATAAAATTATGTATATTAAAATAACAATATTCAATAAAATTCACCGCGGTGCTACTTTTGGTCTGGGTACCTATCGTGTTAATTAATGTTAGAGGCTGTCAAAACTACTGTTAATTACTCCATAAACAAAGAGCAAAAAGGCTTCAAAAAAACGAAAAAGTTCTTCTTTTAATTAGGAGTCGAAGTAATAAAAGTTTAATAAGGCACTTTCCTGACAGACACGTCCTCATAAATGGATGGTTAGTTGCCTCACTCGCTCGGTTCTTTCTTACTAATCACTCAGAAACTTAAAAATGAGAGCTACTCGTATTTAGCTGCTAAACTTTACATTTAACATTTCCGAGGCAAAATACATTTGACTTTTTTGATAAGTAGTGACATTACTTTTATTAATGAATCATCGCCATCAGCTTTCATAATTTTATTTGCAATGAAATTACTTGTAAATCTCGCAGTAACAACATTACATAAAAAAAATAACAATACAAAAAACCCAACTAAAGACTTATTTTTAATATGAGGTAAGCTTTTTTCATTACTAAACCGCATAATATAAAGAAAACTTACAAGATAACATTAAAGCAAATACTAGTATCACATTATTGTGGAATAATATGAAGCCATAAAACGAGTATTGAAGATGTCACGTACCGTGAATATTAGGCTGCGTCCTAGATTAGGCAATAAATCAACTGCTTACGGTCTGACGTCACGGGAAGAGCCTATATAGATTGTTTGTTTTGATGATGAGTGCCCTTTTTGTTGGCACATTTAGCTCCATTATGATTTATATGTTAAGTATTAAGTAAAGAAATACATTACACAATCTTTTGTTATTAAGGTGGCACCCTGAGCGAAAGTGGCGCCGCGGTGAATTTTATTTAATATTATAATTCTAATACACAATTTTAATAATGTTTACGTGGAATTTTTAGGGCCCACGGTCTAGTGTTTTTAGACGGTATCGTTACATTCCCTCGTAGTCACTGCTAGAAGTAGATAGCAAAACTGCTAAAAGTGGCCGTTTTTTACACATTTGCTATCTACTTCTACGAATGACTACGAGGGCATGTAGTGATGATAACTATAAAATACTAGACCATGGGACCTAAAAACTGCACGTAAAATATTATTAAAATAATTTTCTATTAATAACTTATTAAATAAAAACCTCTGAAGACGCCACTTTCGGTCATACAACCGCCGCAATAAGTAGACCGATAAGTTTTTTTAAATCTTATGTTCTTTTTTCTCCTCGATAGTTCGTAGACCGTTTGGAAGCGGGTGCTTATATTTTTTTTAAATCTTATGTTCTTTTTTCGCCTTAATAGTTCGTAGACCGTTTGGAAGCGGGTGCTTATATTTTTTTTTTAATCTTATGTTCTTTTTTCGCCTCGATAGTTCGAGGCGAAAAAAGTACATAAGATTTTTTTTAAAATTATGATTAAAATTAATTTCTACTATAATTAAATAATTAAAAGTATTCATTTAATTTAGAACATCATAATATTTTGTCAATTTCTGATAGACTTCTAGGCTCACTCGCCTCTTAACAGGATAGCAAAGGAAACATTTGGCATTTCCGTGTCAAATACATTTCGCGCGAGGACTCGATAATGGGTTCCACCACTTCGTTCGACAAACACCGGACTATCCCAATAGTAAGCTTACCCCCTTTAAATATTGCGGAGAAATCTGATTCCATCTTGCTGTACCATATTGTATGTATATATTGTTTTCCATAGAATCTAAAAAGACTGCATATTTAACTAATAAGAAAATTGAAAATGCCCATGCTGATACAAGGCTAGTAGTTGTGTTACAGGTTTTCTTTTTTCCTATACAGTCATGCATGACAGTTCACAATCGCATTCTTACTCCTGTAAAATTATTATATCGTTAGTAATAAAAGAAACTTATCTAAAAAAAGACTAGACTTTTCAGTGGAAGGATGACATTATGCAACGGGGTAGGTACACTGAGTTCTGAGTAAAAATGATTTTGGGATGCTGAGAGACTG
This sequence comes from Agriphila straminella, assembly GCA_950108535.1. Lineage (NCBI taxonomy): Eukaryota > Metazoa > Arthropoda > Insecta > Lepidoptera > Crambidae > Agriphila > Agriphila straminella. The sequence continues at coordinate 4,406,206 of OX467312.1, forward strand.
ACTCAAAATGCGTGTTCTAAAAAAGAGACGGTCGCCGTGAAAGATGAATTTGTATTTGTACTAGTTATGGTATTAACTGCATCTAAATTCTAAAAGTATATGGTCTATAATCCATCACATTTTAAAACTTACGTAATGTAGATAATTCTATTTCACAGAGCAAACATTCGTTAACAAGGTAACTGTTGTCGGCCAATATTGTTTTCCAAACTACTTAGCGAACAGCTAACGAACTTCCGAATTCCTTGCCTTTTTTTTGGCAAAATAATTGCGGTGAAGAAACAATCAGAGCTAATTGTTTATAAGTTTAGTATTTTGATTTAATCAATCGTATTTGTGGTTTATTTAATAGTCAATAATGATAGTAAATTGGTTCATCAACATTCATTAGATACGCTTTAGTTGATATTGAGGTTGCTTTTTATTGATGCTAAATTATACATTTTAAGATTTTTTACAAATCACTGGTAATTGTAGAGCAAGGTCATTTTCTATTCTATTAATAACTGGCATTGCTCAGAACTAATATTGTGTAAATGATAAATATTTTATACATATTTACATACTTTATTCTAAACTATGGTCTAAATCGAACTTGGTTTAAAACCATTGTTGTTGTTTTGTATTTTCCTTCTAACGAAAAAAGTGACAGCCTCTATTTTAGTCTCGGTTTTATAATGATTTCATTATTCGGTTTTATATTAATCTACCAGTCTTAGGCCCATTACTTCAACCACAGAACCAAGAAAACAGTTTTCCACTGTCATTGTTAATTCGAAGTAGTTTTCAAAAATAAAAAGGTTTGAAATTAATAAACTGCCGCCACTTAGCTAGCGTTCAATTCGAATATTGGATGAGATAAATCCTTACTTAAAAACATGATTCGAAAATTTTGTGTCCAATTAAATCCAAATTAAATTAATTGTGCGAATATTCCAAAAAAAAAAAAGTGTATAGTTCAAATGTTCGCTACTTAGTAACAGCTAACCTACAAGGACATGACAACTTAGACACCATTCCGTCCCACAGCAATTTTTGTGTAGTGGGCCCTTAAAATTGTGGAGTAAAATTATCCAGGAAGTGTTTGCCGAGGCAATTAGCCGGAGATACGGCGCCGGAATAAATTCACTGAGATCGGATGCCTCGACGTGATTAACGTTTAACGAATTTCATTTCTTGCCAGCGTACGTTTAGATGATGTTATTGATAAATTTATCTCGATGGATTCAACGTTTTGAGGTGTGAAACCCGTTGAGGCGTTGACTTTCTATAATTTATTGAGAGAAAAATTAAGTGTGTAACTATAACCCATTTTATGCATCACCTTTATCGGCCAATTTGTTGTCCCTACTGCTGGGACACAGGCCTGCTTTGGATGTATGGAGGGTGGGCCATAACCCAACACGCGGGTCTTATTTGAAGTAGATCTATTATAGCATTATTTGTTTTCCATTATCTATCGATGATAAAGGGAATCGACAAATTTGATACATCTATTAAATTAAAGAAGATAATAATATTATTCTCTTCGAAACATTGGGATTATCGTAAAGTGACCTATATTAATATTTATTGGTTCAGAAACTGAGCTAAATTAGCATAACAAATAGAAATTGATAATGCTTATAGTAATTAATTAATAATGATAATAATAATAATACAGACTTTATTGCACATGATAGAAAAAACGATACAATCAGAAAAAACAAGAAAACATACAATAGGCGGCCTTATTGCTACATGGCAATAGTACATTATGAGACAAGTTAGCTTAGGTTGCTCATTGCACACAAGGCTGTGGGTTGCAGCCCGAGCCGCAGGCGAGGGCGTAACTCAGCCGAGTGTGCAATGAGCAAGAGCTCACGAGTTTCATACGACGTTTTTCAACACATTTGCGAGGAAAAAATAAAGTAATTTATCACACAGCAACAAATATGGCAAAAACAAAATATGATAATTATGGGAAAAGGCGCGCATGTTTTTTTTTGTTTTTTTTTTCACACGTCCAACGCAAGAATATTTTGCGAACAAAGTGAGGAGCATACAGCCTACTACTAATACTTCAAAATTATCATTTTAAGTGACAAAATGCAAATATTTTAATATTTTATAACAAAATATTGTGAATTATGAATAATTTGATAATAATTATATATTTATTTGACTTAATTAAGGACTTACACATTTATTTATTTCAAGAATGTATATGAATTTTCAGCATCATAAAACCTCTTTGTTGTAAAAAAAAAATAACTGTATTACCCGGCTAAATTAGGAATGCTCTGTTTACTCACATAGAACTTGCAGTAAGATACTAATTTAACTTTGTAGGGTTAATTCTATTACGAACTAGTGTTTTATATATTATTGCACGCGTTTGTTATAGCTCGGTTTATGGCCCTAAAAGCGATGTAATAAGGCTCACTTTACGAGCAAGTGTGTTGAAAATAATATTATTAAATATTAATTATTGTACATACAACGTATACAAGAATGTAATGTGAGAATAGCTTGAATATTGTTATCGAATAAAGTACAAGGAGATGCATTGCTTCTTTTAACACTTTTTCTGGTTGACTGGCAGAGTATAAATTTTGAGTCCGCTTTTTTATATTAATAATGTGGCGAGCATCCGCTCCCACAACTACACTTGGGCAACCGCCTTACAATTTCAAGAAATCCGCTCCGCTTATGCAGCTTGGGCCATACTACCGCTGCAACGATTATCACGCCCCGTGCGCGTGATCGTATGCACCTCCCTGTCGCACGCGCCGCTCGCCTTATGACCGCGCATCCTTCTCGCTTGCTTGGAAAATGCAACAGCCGACGACAGAATGATTTGCATAATTCACTCTTGCTCATATGACGCTTGCGCTTGGATGTTTTTAATTTTCTATAATCAATTGCTGTTTATTTCTAATTGTATGTGCCGTGGTAATTGTTATTATTAATTATAAAGTAGTTTTCATCGTTCTCAGTGTGTTGTGATTGTTTGGTTCCCGTCTACTGTGCCGTGCTGTGCCGTTACTATAATTATTCGTTCGGGTTCGATCCCCGAAATATCCTATGTGGTAGGAATTAGTAGTGCCCCACATCTGGTGACCCCAAAAGAGCACTGAAGATCCTGTTTTGTGGAGTTGAAGAGTTCTTCGCACAAAAAAAAAAACTGGTCGGTTGGTGAGCGAATTTGAATTTTTTTTTCAAGATGTCTCAGGACAGCAACGCCCCTCCGGTAGAAACTAAAGATGAGGTTTTACGTGTAGGTATACGAGTACCACCGTTTTGGCCAGAAGAGCCCGCCTTATGGTTCGCTCAGGTTGAATCTCAGTTCGCACTGTCGAAGATTACGAGTGACGAAACTAAATTTTATTATCTTGTGGCACAGTTAGATCACCAATACGCGGTCGAGGTTAAGGATATTATTACAAATCCTCCCGCAGCTGGGAAATACGAAAAACTAAAGCTAGAATTAATTAAACGCTTATCAGCTTCGCAGGAAAAGCGCGTCAAGCAGCTGCTGATGCATGAGGAGCTCGGAGATAGGAAGCCCTCACAGTTTCTGCGCCACCTAGCTGGTCTGGCCGGTCCATCAGTACCGTCTGATTTCATAGTGACGTTGTGGTCGAGCAGGCTCCCTCAGAACATCCAGACCGTCATCGCATCGCAGATGGACCTCCAGTTAGATAAACTGGGTGATCTGGCGGACAAGGTACATGAGATAGTGAAAGTGAAAGTGAAAGTGAAAGTGAAATAAGCTTTATTCAATAGCACCTTCGACACCTCAGGTAGCTAGTGCTTCTACAGCCCCACCAGCTTCCATGCCACCAGCCTCCACGAACGAGATGATGAAGCAGATATCCGAGCTGACCAGGCAAGTGGCAATGCTGACCACAAGATTGGAAAGAGCAGAACGGTCACGCTCGAGATCTCGATCAAGGAGGTATGACCGCTCACGCAGCCGTTCCAGACCTGAGCAACCACCAGCCGACCACCCTCACTGTTTCTACCATTACACATACGGAGCAAAAGCGAGCAAGTGCAGGAAGCCGTGTACTTTCCACTCGGAAAACTCTCAGGGCAGTCGGAAGTAGCGGCCAATGACTGCCCCTCAGCTACAGGCCGTTTATTCGTCACGGATCGCGCGTCAAAAATGCAGTTCCTAGTGGACACTGGCTCAGACTTGTGTGTTTTTCCGCGATCTGTCGTCAAGACGCCCTGCATCAAGTCCAAGTATGATCTCGTCGCTGCTAATAACTCCGTCATACATACTTATGGACCTGTACTTCTTCACCTTGACTTGGGACTCAGGCGAGATTTTACTTGGAACTTCACTATAGCGGACGTTTCGAAACCTATAATTGGCGTCGATTTTTTGAGCCATTTTAATCTGCTCGTAGATTGCAGGAACCAGCGCTTGGTAGATGGCACCACGACCCTGTCCGTAGCAGCAGTTACTTCTGGCACTTCTGATGACATCGCATCCGTCAAGGTTGTTTCTGGCGAGACCGAGTTCCATGCCATACTGCGTGAGTATCCAGAGATCACGAGACCCGCAGGTGTTCATTCTCCACCCAAGCACAATACTGTCCACTTCATTAGGACCACTCCAGGTCCACCCGTTTCCTGTAGACCTCGACGGCTGGATCCAGTTCGCGCCCAAGCTGCGCAGAAGGAGTTCGAAGACATGCTTGCTTGTGGTACTGCCAGACGCTCAGAGAGTCCTTGGTCTTCAGCTCTACACCTGGTAAGGAAAAAGGATGATGGATGGAGGCCATGCGGTGACTACCGCGCGCTTAACGCCAGAACTATTCCAGATCGCTACCCCATTCGTCATATTCAAGACTTCTCCTACCAGCTCTCAGGATGTTCCATCTTCTCCACTATCGACTTGGTGAAGGCGTACAATCAGCTACCAGTCAACCCTGCCGATATACCCAAAACTGCCATCACGACTCCCTTCGGGTTGTACGAATTCCCGTACATGACTTTTGGGCTGAGGAATGCTGCACAGACCTTCCAGAGATTCGTCGATGAAGTTCTTCTGGGGCTCGATTTCTGCTACGGGTACATCGATGATATTCTGGTCTTTTCTTCCTCCCCCAGTCAGCACAAGGAACATCTACGGCAGCTATTTGAACGACTGAAACAATACGGGATATTGGTCAACACTTCCAAGTGCATATTGGGACAGCAGGAGCTTACTTTCCTTGGCTATCAGGTTTCGGTAGCTGGTACAAAGCCTTTGGAGACAAAGGTTGAGGCTATCCAGAGTTTCACGCCACCGCGAACGGTCAAGGAACTACAGCGATTTCTAGGAATGCTTAACTTCTATCGTCGCTTCATACCTAACGCAGCTCAGATCCAGGCGCCACTAACTAGCATCCTCGCCGGCCCACGGACTAAAGGCTCGCAACCGGTTGAAATGACACCGGAGTTGATGAAGTCTTTCGAGGAGTGTAAGACATCACTTTCTCAGGCGACGCTGCTGTCACATCCAGACCCCACTGCCGAACTTGCCATAGTCACGGACGCCTCAGAGATGGCTATAGGAGCCGTGCTACAGCAACGTAAGTACAAAGACTGGCAACCATTGGCGTTCTACTCTCACAAACTTAGCTCTTCACAGAAAAAGTACAGCCCGTACGACCGAGAGCTGCTAGCAGTGTACGAGGCCATTAAGTACTTCCGCCACATGGTTGAGGCCAGAACGTTTTCAGTGTTTACTGACCACAAACCACTAACGTTTGCGTTCACTCTTAACAGGGAAAAGTGTTCGCCACGACAGTTCCGGCATCTCGACTTCATCGCACAATTTACTACCGACATACGGTACATACCGGGACGAGACAACGTAGTGGCTGATGCACTATTACGGGTGGAACAGGTAACTACACCGACCCTAGATTACCAGTCCCTTGCACGATCTCAGGAGAACGATCCAGAGCTGCAGGAGCTGCTTAAAAACAAATCCGCGCTGAGACTGACGAAAGTACCTACTGAGTACAGCGACGTTCCAGTATACTGCGACACAACCAGTTCCACACTTCGCCCGTTCGTCACGCCAGAGTTCCGCAAACAAGTCTTTGATATGTTACACAACTTACACCATCCAGGAAGTTCAGCTACTGTACGACTGGTAACACAAAGATTTGTTTGGCCAGGGATTCGTAAGGATTGTAGAGAGTGGTCTAGACAATGCTCGCAATGTCAGCAATGCAAAGTTTCCCGACACACCTTCGCTCCACTTTCCCCATTCCTTCCTCCATCCTCGAGGTTCTCTCACATACACCTCGACATCATAGGTCCATTATCCCAGTCTTATGATTACAGATACTGCCTTACAGTCATCGACAGGTTTACTCGGTGGCCCGAGGCCTACCCTCTCAAGGACATCACCGCCGAGACCTGCGCCGCTGCCCTCGTGTCTGGTTGGATTGCCAGATTCGGCTGTCCAGAGCGAGTGACGACTGACCGTGGTCGCCAGTTCGAGAGCCATCTCTTCAAGGCCCTCACTGCCTTGGTCGGTGCGCGCCACTTCCGCACCACCGCCTACCATCCTGCGGCCAACGGCATCGTCGAGCGACTTCACCGCCAGCTTAAGGCGGCCATAATGTGCCATTCCTCATCACAGTGGACCGAAGCTCTTCCACTTGTGCTTCTGGGCATGCGTAGTGCCTGGAAGGACGACCTGCAATCGTCTCCTGCCGAGCTGGTATACGGCGAGCCTCTTCGCCTGCCTGGCCAGTTCCTGTCTCCGAAAGATGACTACCTGACCGCTGACGTCACCCAGTACGCGACACGACTGCGCGCGTGCATGGCGAAGCTGTCACCTCGTCCAACTTCTTGGCACTCAACATCTTCCTTCTACGTGCCACGAGACCTTCACACCGCTTCTCACGTCTTTCTGCGCCAAGATCGTGTCAGAGGATCCCTGGAGCCACCCTACGCCGGCCCCTTCAAGGTTGTTGCAAAGCGACCGAAGTACTTTACCATCGAGGTCAACGCCAAGAACGTCAATGTCACAGTTGACAGGCTGAAACCGGCGTACATCACCCGCGAGGCCCAAGTTCCGGAGAAAACCCAGGATCCAGTGAAGAAGACGTCCAGCGGCAGAACAGTACGATTCCCAGATTTTTATCGACCGTAGTCACGGTCTGCCGGGGGAGTACTGTGGCGAGCATCCGCTCCCACAACTACACTTGGGCAACCGCCTTACAATTTCAAGAAATCCGCTCCGCTTATGCAGCTTGGGCCATACTACCGCTGCAACGATTATCACGCCCCGTGCGCGTGATCGTATGCACCTCCCTGTCGCACGCGCCGCTCGCCTTATGACCGCGCATCCTTCTCGCTTGCTTGGAAAATGCAACAGCCGACGACAGAATGATTTGCATAATTCACTCTTGCTCATATGACGCTTGCGCTTGGATGTTTTTAATTTTCTATAATCAATTGCTGTTTATTTCTAATTGTATGTGCCGTGGTAATTGTTATTATTAATTATAAAGTAGTTTTCATCGTTCTCAGTGTGTTGTGATTGTTTGGTTCCCGTCTACTGTGCCGTGCTGTGCGGTTACTATAATTATTCGTTCGGGTTCGATCCCCGAAATATCCTATGTGGTAGGAATTAGTAGTGCCCCACAATAACATAGCGTATTGCAGGTTCTATTTTTTTATTTAATTAGTATGATAATACCTTACATTTATTCACTCAATCTTTTTTATTGTTTAATTTTCTATAATTAAATGTATTTTACTGTAAAGAATAACGGACCACTCTTATTAGTAGTCCTAAGGATTCATGAAAAAAAGTTTTATATTATTTTGATTCGTAAATGTAGTGATTACATTTCACCAACACTGTAAACGCAAATTCAATTTGAGCTACACAAAATCGGCGGTTTAAACGATCCATCTATCCAGAAACTTCACTGAACATTTCCACCAAAACATCTCGTGTTAATTTTATTCTGTTGGCTGGCATAAGCTCGAGGTAAAAAGCTTATCATCGCTGTGATCTAATAAGGTGGATTGAAATAGCGAAATGAGAACCCACGGTCACAAAAGTAATTATGAAGGCACCTTTTAACTACGTGTGAAGTCGCAAAATTCTCTTCTGAATATCTAGTTTTAAATTGCATTAGCTTTTCTAAAGCAAACATTTGATATTATTAACGTGCTTACACATCCTCTTTGGCTAAACAGTGTATAAGAAAATAATTTAAGGAATTATAAAATGAAATCGATGTTTATTTACTATTAAAAAAGATAATATAGGTACCTAAATAGGACTGAAGTTTTCTTTCTATGTTATGTTTTCTACAGAGTTCAGAATAAATTACAATTTGTTGATCGGTACTATTTTTTAAAGTTTAAAAGTATAAATAAGTAAAGTTGACAATTTATATATAATTAAACCCTTCAATTGCAATCAAAAATACATTGTTGGTTATAAATAACTAAATACATTTCTTATACCTAAAAGATTGTATTGTCACACACGGCGTGCTTATCCTTTAAAAATGAGGTACTAACAAAAGCCAAAAACAATAATAATTAACATTAAAATAATGCTAATAGCAGCTCGTGCTCATGCGTAGTAATTTTCGTCACACACAAGCGCATTTACGTCGAAATCGTCGAGGTAATGACATTAATGTAACGAAATGGCCGCCGCTTCAAGTCGTTAACGAATTTTTTACAGTAGGTACCTACCATGTATATTATCTTTGATGGGTTGTTTAAGCGACAGCAATACAAGCTATTGAGATAAAACAACAATAATCTCTCTTTTTGCTACTTATTTTATGGTTTTAATCTTATTGTTGGCATACATATTTAAGGATCTCGTATGTTTATGATATTGATACGAGTAAGTTATAAATCCCACTTTAAAAAGTTAATTTTATAAGAATTCGAGAAAAGGAATTAGTATATTGTTAAATTAAGGGTAGTGTTTAATTGGGTAACAATAAATTTCCATTTTGGGTATTAAAAATACTGAATATAGGTGGTTCGCCCACCCGTGTAAGACGCAGGGGTCCCAGGTTTAATTCCCAGGCGGGGGTGGGTACAATTTGTACTCGGTTGGTTGGTGGTAGGGCTTATTTCAAGTCCGCCTGGCTAGCTACCATCATCTTACCTAAGTCTGACGCCATAACAACAATTAAAAAATTGTTGTGTTGCGGCAGTTAGAGGTAAGATAGCCAGTTCCTCAGTGATGAGGATTCCGGGTGCAGTGCGCTTCCACCTTCGGCCTTATCGTCACTTAACATCAGGTGAGATGAAGGCCAAGCACTATCCCGTTGTAGGTACTTATAAAACCTCTACGTTCTACGCAGGCTGATTAGAGATCGTTGTGTTGGACCGTTTTCATTGAAAAACGCTGCGGCCCATTTTCAGGACTACGGGAGGTGTGAAATATACAAGTTCTTATTATTTAGTTGCCCTTAACTACACTCCAGTGTGAAATGTGTGAGAGACGCCACGACACACTGTTAATAAAAAACAATAATGATAAATCTACTGGTACAATTAATAATTCCACCTAAAACCTTTTACAATCAGGGCAAGTAAGTAATCTATTTTAGCTGCAATTACTTTGGTTACAAAAGGTTGTCCATGAATATTCTACATTAGGTTAGTAAGTAAGTCTTATAACTTAAAATAAGTACCTACTTAATGTTTCTCATTTTAGCGATTCGGATAGTTTGAAATAGTACAAGCTATAGTTATAGATGTTCTGTATGGACCTTTGCATTTGACCGTACTAATTTATGGGTGTTTGGCAATAATCCCATAAAACCGAATATGGATCTAGGTACGGTCACCACTATGCAGTTTGTCATAAAAAGATTTTTTTTCAGATTTCAGAAAAATATTGTTTATAATAATTTTCCGGGATTGTACGTGTGGTATATAAAATAATAGGGAATATATAAATGCACTTTAAAAATAATGTAACACACATTAAAATGTTTAGCTTCAAAATTTATTGAATGAATTGTAAAAATAATGGTTGCCACTATAAATATGCTAAGCTTTAAAATTAATACTTTGTACTATACAATTTAATTGCTTAGCTTTCAAATTAGTACTTTGCACCATACAAATTAATTTTATAATTTCAGTGCTGGTAAACAGACGATTAGGTGCGACGACGAGCGGGCGCAGCGAGAGAGGAGCCGAGGAGGAGGTTAGGTTCCATTGTGCCCAACAACGCCAGAACCGACCTGCTGGCGTGCATGCATTATGCCACAAGTTGTTATCATCTTGCCATCTCATTTTAACTGTGGTCAGTCTGACATGGTTGGACAGAAACTAAATGGTTTCGGAGTTGGGACACAGTTATAGTGCAAACCAATATTTTTGTAGTGATAGTATTAAATTATAGATCTATCATTATTTTAAAGTAATTATGTACAATTTTATAGCTGGTTTCATCAAATTTAAAGTGCTATTAAATACATCCCTAAATAATTGGTTTGATAGTGTTATTACGTGTTTATTACCAAACACCCTGTATTATCTACGTACCTAACCTACATAAATAAGGTAACTCAATTGGTAGATACTTAAAATGGTATTATTGTAAGATTACCTCTAATCCCAAGGGGTTTTCACCTATGTTTTCCGATTTGCAATATTTTTACCGCCATAACCAATACGCGATCTATTTACAAGTGCGTGGCACAGATAAGGTAACAGGCGTCATCGCTTTCCCGCCATCCATCACACCCTTTGAAAGGTCGATAACCCCTCGCTTTTTAACATTCAGAATATGACTGATGCTGCAAATCTGATACCGAGTATTAGTACCGAGTCATTAAAAGAGGCTTATCGTTCTTACTGTTTAACAAACTGTATCACTAATTATAAAACAAGATTAAATATTAAAGGCAACATAATAACATGCAGTCGGAGGCATTTATAAAGAAAGTGACATTATATGATTGATTTGAATTATTTGCTTCCGACTGCATGTTATTATGTTGCCTTTAATATTTAATCTTGTTTCAATCTTTTCAGTTGACTTGTCTTTTATGCAGGCGTGTATTTTTTTTAATTTTTTTTTAAAGTTATTAGATTTATATTTCAAAAAGGTATATCATGGTACCTTTTTGAAATCCTTAAGTTATAAGCCCTTTAATTTGACACCCATATTGCAGTATTCTAAAAAAAAAATTTTTTCCACTACGTATAATAGCACGGTACAGCCGCCATGTTGGTTTCTTAAGAACACTTGGGCTGACAAGACAAATCTAACGATTAATCATAGAAATCCGTTCAGCCGTTTGAAAGATATGAGGTAATAAAGAATATTACATACAAACACACATACAACAACAAAAAAAAACATATAAGATACGCGCGAAAAACGCTGCATAAACCTTTTGAGCTATAACAAATAATGTATGAAGGAATTGTTTATCTTTTACAGATCTACAAAAAAAGTCTGCGATGGCATATATCTTTAAAGAATAGCTTACTATAACCATTATATCTTCAAAAAATTGGTCATGTACAATGCGGTAATTTGGAAAGCTATATTTTGCGTATGTACATTTTGAGTATTGTACATTTTGCGTATTGTACATTTCGCGTATGTACATTTTGCGTTTTGAACATTTTGCAACAGGTGCACATTTTGCGTATTGTACAAAATGCTACGAAGGGTTTAGAAGGATACAATATTTAACCTTATTATCTTAAATACATTAGTTACCTTAAGCCTTAGTGTACTAAGGCTACATTATTTTAAGAGTTGTGGCTGGTTGTTTTTATCTTAGGAGTTGTGGCAAAAAATAACGCACGCGAAAATAAATTCAAGTGCGTTTCTTATTATAACTCGGGGACTCGATCGAACGGAAACAGACTTTTGGAGCGACTGTAATGTATTTGTTTTCTTTTTGGGTATTGTTGGCACTTGGCAAAAAAGGAAGGAACCGAAGCGAAGTGAGGGCGGGTCGCTAGTAATCGAGATTATAATAGTCCCGTTTTGATATAAGTCATTTAACGTAATTAGGGAAATAATGAAATCAGTAGCCGGATTATTACGACAAATCGATTCCAAATAGCTTTATTTTTATATAGGTAGCCATTTTTATATAGTATTACTCTGTCAATGTGTTCCTGAGCTTTATTATTATTAGAATCAGCTTGCATCAGGTAATTTCCCCTGACTCCTCTGACAACGTATTTGGGGCCCGTTTACCGATACATGATGTCACATGGGTGATATTTATGTTATGTCTGTTGCGTCGCTGTAGTTTAAGAGTTTTTCTCTTATTTTTTTTAATTTCCAATTAAAAAAAATAAGCTGTGTTTGTTGGAAATAAAAACAATTTTAAAAATTAGAAGATTTTTTTTTTTATAAAAAGAGGATCCTGCCTAGAAAAAGATAAAGTAACACTGTTTTCATGAAAAAGGGTACTAATTTTTTATTTCTTCACAAAAAAGTTAAAAATTTAATATAACTAACTTAAAATATTTCTTTTTATAAAAATCTCTCTCATCATAACATAAATATGTATATTTCACACAACTTTCAAAGAATTATTAAAATCCAGTCATAAAGCAGTCTTAAAAAAGGCTATAAGTTATTTATTATCATCAAAAATACAGAAAAAAATCTGTCATATTATATAAAATATACTTTTAGAATTTATGAAACGGCTATTATTCTAATCGTTTCTAATCTCGCCACGCTCTAGAAAATTAATTCAGCAACAAAAGCTTCTTGTTTTAAAAGAAAAATCACTGTGTACACTAGCCGATATTAGTTCAAGTCCCAAAGGACAGAGTCAGATTAAAGAAACCCAGTGCCATTGTATTTGTTCGCAATTCTGGGCAAAATTAATACTTATGACACCTGTGGGGACCCGCTGAAATATTATGTTAAATTAGCAAAACTGAAATGTACACAGAAACGTAATTCGCGGGTCGCACTCTCTAAAGGTATGCAAGCATTAAAGTATTTAAAGCTTCGGGGAATAGAACAGAATTATTCATTGTGGTGACTTCACAATCCATTTACTACCAGACTCAATGCACTTTGAGTTATATTATTTTTGTAGTTTACCTTAAGCGCGTAAAACTACTAAAACTAACTCGATAGAGTAATTATCTATGGAAAATTTATTTCGCTTTACGGCGATAGATGGCACTGTACAAAATTCCCATACAAAATTACTCTTTCGAAAGTTTGTACGCGCGTTATTTTTTCGATAGCTGTTCGTGCTAAGGGTACTAAATCTCTCGAGATATGAAAAAACGTGAGGTAAAACTCGATAGCGTAATTTTGTACGAGAAACTTGTACTGATACCAATTTATCTACGATATTTTTTATTATTTTATTATAAACCCTAGTTTATTTTACATTCATGATGTTTACCAAAGGGGATCAGAAAATGAAATCGTCAAAACCATTATAAATTAAACCTTTTTCTATATAAATGGTTTCGAAGTAATGAAGAAGTAATACTTAATATCGAATTCAATGGTAAAAGTTGTGATTTCTTTGATTTTGGACCCTTCAAAGTTGTTGAAGTATGTCAAAATTGCTGGGCTGAATCCGCAAAATGTTTCACATTTTTTTCACTGTAAAAATTCCGCTTGAAATTTTAATTCAACGACGCACCTTCTAAATAATCAAAAAATAATTTGCTTTCCACCAGTCTCCTTTGCTACATACCTACTTGAAGTTTTCTTTGTGAAATTCTCATTAACTTTCAACACTCTTTTAGAAAGCTGTTAATTAATTAAAACCTGTGTATTTTAACGAGTCCTTTTTTTGTAGACGTTTTATACTTTCTTGAGAACAATAGTTTGTTTAACTTAATTAAGTTTCGGACTATTTCGCTGACAAATAGATACACTCGCAGGATACTTGTCTAAATTAGGTTAACAGCGAGCCGTAACCTAAGCCATTTGTATACTTCATGAACCACTTAGATATAGGATTTGAGTCACGATATCAACTAGTTGAGCACCATTAATTTTACTTACGCATTATTATCTTAAGAACAAAAATAATTAACCAAACATTCACATGCTAATTTTACTTTAAATCCTGAAGGTAAGATAAGTATAAATTCCATTGGTTTTAACAACCTACGTGAAGCCAACGAGGCGCTTGATGAATTTAATAACTTAAACTACTTTTTGAAAAGTGATTTCTATTGTCCTTGTTTAAAAAAATACTTGTATTCGAATGTGTAAAATATATTATATTAATCTTTAAGTACATAATCAACAGACAGGGTGAAAATCGATTCGGCAGTATTTAAAAACATTTGAAAATGTCACAGCGATATTAATTAAATGACGTATTAGTAAATCCTAAACCTACGTTGACCAGAACTTAAAAAAACTAAATGAGTCGAATTAATGCAAATTAGCTGTCACAAAGGAGATAGCGATTGATAAATTGGCTATCAGTTATAATGAGCACTAACCGTTATCCAACAGATTGCGGATAGTACTTATGAAAGAGTGTTTTTTTACGCCTCGAACACGGGAAATGCATGGGAAATTGTTAAGTGAACTTTGAAGTGCACCTAAATGGCAGCTCTGTACTTTCCGATTCGTTAATGACGCATATTTTTTTTAATACTTTGTGCTGCAGATAAAGTCAGGTAAGTATATTTGTATGTAAGCGATATGGAACTTCGCTTTATGGTATTGATGTAAAAGGTAAACTCCTAAGCTCTGGCGCTCCTAGGTTTGGCTAGTTAAACCTCAGGTTAGACAAACTTTAGTCAAAATCAAAACCGAAAGACTGTTTCGGTTCGACACTCGAAACTAGAGATTTGACTAGCCAAACCTAGGAGCGCTGAAGCTAGAGTTTGGCTATAAAATTAATATAAGTTTTTGATAACTCTAGAAAAGGTATAACTTGTATAAAAGTCAAATCTTTACATTTTTACACGTAACTTGTATAAAAGTCACTTTCATAACTGTGACTTGGGTACCTACCCTAACTGAAGTTTCTGATCTTGACCTTTCTAGTGTAGTTTATGGTTCAGTTTTTATCGATATTCATCATGGTGGTAATTAGTGACTCGCGCCTTATGTTAAAGAATTCTGTTGTGCAAATCCGTATTACGTCATCAGTAAAAAGTAATAAAGCAATTTATCCAAACTTTGAGAACTTTACAGATTTCAGTTCGTTTCGTTGCGACACATTTCACTTCTTTCGGCAGATGTTTGTTCATAGTGCTTTAATATGCAAGGCTGGATTTAATGTGATTAACAGGTGCAGCAGTCGTGTGTCCAGTTCTGAAATGACACGCGCTTGGATGCGACATGTGCGTCGATTTCCGCGCGTTGCACAATACTTGTACCAAATCGTGGTATCTACATTGCGATAGTAAAACAGTTATGTTTAGGTAGATGGACGTTCAGGGAAGTGGATGTTCAGGGAAGTAGACGTTCAGGGAAGGGGACGTAAGTTCACGTTCGGGGAATGGACGTTCTGTGAAATAGACCTAATAAACTGACTGGACTGGACATTCCGGTGATAGGACCTTACGTGACGAAAAGGACACGTCAGATAAATTATTCTGTTACTGAACTTTAAGATAGGTATTTTGTTAACTATTTCAGTACTTATGTTAAAGGTATTTTACAATTTTAATCAACGGAAATATTCAGAAAGATAACACTTTTATAATAACAAAAGAAAGAACTTACTTTTATTTTGCTAATGAAATTATAGTTTTTTTTTATTGTGTAGCGTGTGTACTTATGGTAAGATTTTGTTGAAATTACAGTACTTTACTTGTAAAACAGACAGTCATTGACAGTTAACTTATCTACATGTTTATTATTGTCTGTGTAATGGTTAAATGTTGTATTTTAAATATTTCAATTGTACCTACATTATATTTATTGTAAACGTAACATAGAAGTTAAATAGGCCAATATAAGTTGCCAATAAGACTATTGCTGAATAGCAATCTATAACCTATTTCTTAAACTCAATCTCGTAAAAGTTAAACTACATTAACTTAACAATATTGGAATGATATCGGCACATGTGCCGATATGTTTGCCAGCATAAAGTATTACCTATATGTCCCTACCAATTCAATTTGGAGGGTTCAAGCTATGGCAACCCCATTTCGTGATATTTATTTAGTTCCATTCGATGATTCTTCATGTTGTTTTTTTCTTTAATCACTGCTGTAAATAATTTTATAAATAAGTACGTGTTTTTGAAAAACTGACGTTATCATGTATGTTTATAATTATATGGATTTATTAAAGAGGAATACTTAACGTATTTTTTTTTTGTTTAAAATAAGTAATTGACCAAGCGTGAAGCGTTTCCTCCTTCTTTCGAATGTCCGCCTGTTCTCCTCTACATAGTTCAGTAAAATTATGGGAGCTATAGTATGACGAAATCGAAATAATTTGCAATAGCGGTCTTTCTTCTTTTGATCGTTACATTAAATGGATATATAGCTGTCATTTTGTAAATGAATCCAACTAATTTTTTTTTACTTTACTGACCGAAATATTAATTTATTTAATTACTAATTACATACTTACTTTACTTTTTGCTTGATTTGGAACTGTAATTTGAATTGTGAATGTAAATCCAACAAAAAAAGTAACAACTACGCTGTATTTTTTGTATTCGTAAATTTAGTTGGATTCGTAAATATTAGTGTTTAATAATCACATCAAAGTCAGATATGCAAAATTACAGCTTATGTATTAGCATCAGGTCGCATTTCTCAACCGATTCTCTTGAAATTTTGTGAACAGGTTCGATTTTTTTTGGAAAATCATATTTTAGCCATTTTGAAAAATTTCACAAACGCGCAATAGTGAGTCAGATAAAATGTCACTATAGATAGAGCTGGAAAAAACTTTACCTCTCGCTGTCGAAGTCGTTAAAATTGAAAAGTCGTTAAAATTTGTCGTTAAAATTGATGGTTAGCAAAAAAAAATGTGTGAATTAGATTTCTATTTTTTTTAATATGGGCCATGGTCTGAAATAAAAGTATTTTATTTTATAATTTTAATGTGGCATTTGATTGGTTACAGAACAAAGATATTGGGATTTAGTTTGAAAAGCAACTATTTGAAAAGATTTTGTACCTCAAATTGTAAATATACAATCTGATACCTAGAGAAACGCCTGATACCAAAACATCTTTTGAAAAATGAATCTGTAGTAATTAAATATACTCAAGCAACGCGAACTTTTTTTCATTGAAAATTTAATATATTTTCTCTTTCCACTGTTTATCAAAGACATCAAACATTTCATTTTATACCGAAATAAACAAGGGAAATAATTATAGGAGACAAGTATTTTTCAGTATGACATTTATTTTTATAAGAGAAGAATGTGAATATGTTATTGCTTTTTGCTTCCTATAACTATATATGTATATACGTATACCTACAAATAAATAGACGATTGATTGTAGGAAGGGATAACTATTGTTATTAAACGCAAAAAATCACAGATAGTTCAGTATTCTTATAAAATATTTTAATAATAATAAATACTGATTGACATTAATTATTAAGGTGCAGAATAAAATGCCGATAAAACTCTGTTAGATTCTAAGCTAACGTTGCCCATTTTTTGGCACAACCATTTTTTATTAGTTAGTTTCAGCAGGCCTACATATTACATAAAAACAATCGCGATTATCGGACGATGTTCGTCCCACTCCGTGGCACTATTTACTCACGAATAAGGTTCAATGTCAAATAAATGGAACGACGAATTGCTTCCGATTTTCACGATTCTTTTTAAGTAATAGAGCCTCCCGGCTCCCGGATCTTTGTATGTCAATATACTCGTACAATCGAAATCTATGTTGTTGAAATATGTAAGGAAACAAAAATTTACAAAAAGATCCAATTCACTGTCAATGGACAACATTTCATTTTGAGAAAGTACTAAAATTAGAAAACCATTTCGAGATTACACAGTCACAGATAAGATCAGAATTGTTTCTTTTTTGGCAAAAGCTACACATTCAACTTCCTGACAATGTACTTACGCTCTTTTAGAATGATTAAGATTTCAAACAGTGATTTAATATACAAAAATATGCTGGCTTGCATTGCAGCGTAAGAGTAGGATATACTAGAAGAAATTCGGCGATGTCACTAGTGACTCGGTAGCTCAGCGGTCAGAGCATTGGACCGGATATCCAAAGGTCGCGGGTTCGATTCCCGTCTGAGTATTGATCTGGTGCGAGTCGTATTTTTTCTAGTATATTATTTAGTATTGAACAATTATAAGTTTAAATAAAAAATACGTATACCCTAATTTTGTATCTACTTGCCTGTTGCCTGTTACTTTTGTTGCCTGGAAGAAATTGCTTTTTAGCGATAAGGCCGCCAAATTGTTCTTAATATGTATTTCTTTTCCTTGTAATGTTTTCTATTATGGTGAACAATAAAGAATATATCTATCTATCTATCTATCTACTTTTATTATACAAAGTGAAAACGACATATTATATTTTTAAAAGGTTGTCCATTGCTGCAATTTGAGGTCTCAAGTTGAGCTAACTTTTTAATTTAGAAATGTGTTTATTATCGATTTTCTTGGTATCTTTCTAAAAAAAATGGTTTTCTATTAGTTTATAATGCCAATATATTTCAGAGATGGCCAGTTTTTTGTTAATAAATTATCTAAGGTATGCACGATGAGAAGAAAAGTTTCAGAGAATAAGTAATTACCATCACGGAGTTGAACTTCTGGTTAAATTAAACAAGGCGATCCGTAACCCTAGAAGTTTTTATTGAATTTATTGCGAACTATCTTTACTCCATCTGAGGAAACTTTATTTCACGCTCCATTAATGAAGGTGCTATTTAGGTTATAACATTCCCGCTGCCGCTTCCCTCCTAGTCCCTTACCTGGAAAACCACCGAGATTATACAAGTTGCCGAGATGAAGATGTTACGATGGATGTGCGGAGTGACGAGACTCTACAAAATAAGCAATGAGTACATTCGCGGCAGTATCGGCGTGCGCGACATAACACTTGTACTATTATGTATTCTGTGACATTACTGACAAGCTAATAGAGAGTAGGCTCCGGTGGTTCGGACACATTCAGCGTCGACCACCACATTATGTGGGTAACCAGGTGCTCAGTCTCAATCTCCCTGGGTCCAGAAGATTGGCAGACCAAAACGAAGATGGCTAGACTCGAATAACATCTTTAAGGACGACACCCTAAACAGAGCGAAGTGGAGGAGAAATATTCGGAAAGTAGACTCCACCATCATTTGGGAATATTTTGAGTGTTGTTGGAAAGTCGTAACTGGTAAAAATGGAAGGAACCGAAGCGAAGCGAGGGCGGGTCGCTAGTAATCGAGATTATAATAGGCCCCTTTTGATATAAGTCATTTAACGTAATTAGGGAAATAAAGAAATCATAATATTTTTTGTTCATATTTCTTTACTAACATGATGAGTCATTATTGTTGGATATCACTATTAAAATCTATGCTAGTTTTAAGACCATCACTATGGCGTGGTTACTCTATTTGTCTTTGATTTGATTTTGCATTGGAAAATTTTGTAAGAAAAATGTAAGCCTTTAAACTGAAATAAATGTGATAAATAAGGAACCAGATGTTGTTAATTTGTCCAAGTAATCGTCCTTCGCAATTGTGGAATGCCAACAATTATGACTCATATCATAGCCAACACAGAACTTAGGGTCACAAATTTAAATTATATGATTTGTATTTTCAGCCAAAATAACTTATCTAATTCTTAATCAATCATCTATTGTACTGCTTTCATTGTAAAGAATGAATAGGAAATCTAAAGTTAAGCTGACGGCCTTTAGAAACACAAGCTAGATTTTCAGTCTATTTATTAAGTCTAGGCTGAATAAATTCACGAACATGCGAATGTTTCGGAAAGCTCATTAAAGTACCAAAACTAGATACATAACATAATTTTTGAGTAGCTTTTAAATAGTTTTTGTTACCAAAAGTTTTTTGAAAATGTGATTTCCTGAATGTGATTATTGAATAACGTATGAAGTTAGGGGATTTAATTTATAATTACGTATTAGAAAAAATATCTGTTGTAGTTGGAAGAAATCTTATACATAAATATTATATTATTTACATTCGAAAAATTACTAAAATATAATAAAAAAATAAAAAATAAATAAAATAAAATAAAATTTGTTTATTTCGGACAAGGTCCATATTGCAAACATGTAAACTTAAATACCTAAGAACATTATATTATTAAAAATTAAAATCAATATAATTTATAAATTAAAATTAACAATATTTAAAATTATATAATAAGAAATATTAGAATTACAGATCACAAAAATATTAGATTTGATTTGATTAGAACATTAATAATTAATAGTAATTTGAATAAAAATAAAATAACAATCAAGGACAAACAATACATTAATTTAATTTAAATACCTGTGCTCCACCGGAACACATGGCACATGCGTGTGTGTACGCATCCAGTGCCCCATAATGGGGCAATCAGGCTTGTCACTAATGACCTTCAGGATGGTGTTGGCACTGCCCCGCACCCTATACATCAGCGACGCGACTCGCTTGCGCACCACAGTATGGAACCCATCCGTGTGCGCGTGCACAAACATCGCTGATGCGCTACAGTAGTGCGGCAGCCCCATCAGCACCCTGAAGGCATTGTTGTACTGTACTCGGAGGGCGTTGAAAGCCCCCTGCGTATAGTTGACCCACAGATTACACGTGTATAAAGTTTGGCAGAAGGCTTTAAAAAGGGTTAGCTTTACCTCCACGCTACACCGTGAAAATCTGCGGGCCAACATATTACAGCGGACCGCCATCGCCCTCCTTTCCCTCTCAATGTCACTATCATCCTTTAAATGCTCTGTCACGATATGCCCGAGATACTTGAACTCTTTCACCCTACCAAGAGCTACGCCGTTAAGTAGTACATGTCACACTAGTCAGCTTACGACCCCTGGCTTGAAAGATCAAGAGTTCACATTTTTTTTACATTATACAGGAGACCGTGAGATTTTGCATACTCCTCACACACACCCAGTAACCTTCTGATCGACGCTATCGATGGGCTGAGCAACACCATGTCATCCGCATAACTAATACTATTGATGCAGTGACCATCAATTGAGCAGCCGACATTAGTGTTGCTCAGCTCAACGATCAGCCGATTGACGTACAGGTTGAAGAGCACAGGCGACGTTAACCCCCACTGTCTCACTCCGCACTCCAACCCATACTCATCAGATAGTTCACTACGCCATTTGACCTGGTTAGTTTGATGCCCGTACCAGTATCTGAGGATATTAATCACCTCACCGGGCACCCCCGCGTCTTTTAGTTTACCCCAAAGAATGTCATATCCAACCAGATCAAATGCCCTAGAGAGATCTAAAAAGGCAGCATATACAGGCGTATTCCTATCAGTGTAATACTTAACGGTATGCTTAAGAGACAGAATAGCGCATTCAGTTGAAAGTCCGGCTCTAAAACCGAACTGAGCGTCGTGTAAGTGCAAATGTTTATTAAGCTGTCTCTCAAGCAAGCCGTCAAGTACCTTTGATGTTACTGTAGCCAATGAGATTGGTCGGTAGTTACCCTTGTCGGATGCGTCTCCCGTTTTATTTTTAATTATGGGCACCACAACCGTTCTCATTAGCTCATTCGGTAGGTAGGAATGCCTAATGCAGAGTGTGAAGAGCAGCCCCAACAATCTAGGGAGATGTGGCCCCGCATATTGAAAATGTTCGATGCTGAGGCCGTCATGTCCGGGTGACTTGCCTCTTGTCATACCTTTGATAACTGAGGTAACTTGTTTCGCAGAGATACGCTCAGGCACCCCTGACACAACGGTCTCAACATCCTTTATAAGTGAACCCCTCAGTGGAGATTCCACCTGAAAATGATCACTAAACATATTAGCTATGTCCCTGGCATTTGTGACGCCCCCAACACTCACCGGGATGCTAGGTTTCGTGCTTAACTTTTTTGTTTGTTGCCAAAATCCTCTAAAATCCTTATTTTTATGTTTTAAAGTTAAAATATTCATTTTAATTTGGTCTTGGTTATTCTGACAAAATTTTAGTTTTTCTTTAAATATTTTTCTTGATTCTCACATATCATTATAAACCAGACCACATCTGGGCTTGCCGTACCACACCCAGGTTAAAAACTTTTGCCTAGCATCTAGATGAGCGCCACGGACGTATCTATTCCACCCCGCTATGGGACGACCGCCTTTTGGCTTACCCCCTCCCAAACTACCTACATGGCTAATTATCGCGGCCTCCCGCAAAGTCGTTACAATAACATCATATATTATAAAGTATCAATTTCGGCAGTGTGTACAGAGCTGTTATTGTTACATACACAATCACCACATGTCTTAAATTCTAGTGGAAAGTCAACATTTCGTAATTTATCATTGCAGTATTTAGAGTACAATTCCACGTGCATTAAATCCCTTGCTCCCCAGTGAGCCTTGTTAATCTCGGCGGCGGCGGCGCGCGGCGGCCCAGACGCCCGGCAAACGGTTTTTAAATCGCACTTGACCTCCAGCGGGTAGTGGTCAGACCAGTAGACACTGTAGTGTACTTTTACTGATAAAACTGTCTTTAGCGCCGCCTCAGTGACCACACAGTGGTCAAGCCATCTGCGGCAGCCGTGCGCCTCGCTCACATAAGTATACGAGTATGTTCCAGAATTTAAACCTAACATTTTTATGTCAACACATGTCAAAAATTGTTCAGAACAAAAGTTTTGTAATTCCTCACCAAAAAGTTCTCCTGGATGGGCATTAAAGTCTCCCAAGATGTACACATTTTCAACATTATGACTTTCGACAATTGCCGTTATTTCACTCATACACTGAACGAATTCCACTAGATTTTCAGTTGAGTCAGTGGGCATGTACACTGAAAAGACGAGTATTGAGCGACCCGAAACACACACATTGATAGCAATAATCCGATCGCTTTCACAAGGAACCACAGATACGCTGCTAAACTTGGTGTTGTTCCACAAAAGCGCCACACCACCATATGGCCGCCCACGCAGTATACCCTTTGAGGTGTCAACCGCCGATTTTCCGCAAAAACCAAGTTCGCTGTTTACTTTGCTCAGCTCAGGTACCACACTTTTTTAAATAACTACACATCGGAAAATTTTGGAATAAGTATAATGATTATTGATCGGATAGAGTGGAAAAACTAAGACCAAAAATTAACAGCTTTCAATTATTTATTTCTAATTTTTTGTAGTTTAGGAACAATTATAACTAGGCTACCCGGTATCCTAATTAGAGCTCCGTTTTCCTTTATGGCTGACATTTAACTATTATAACGAGGATGGCCATTGTCTAGAACTCTAGAGCTGCCTATTCTTATCCACCTGTGGGCCAGTTGAGTCATATCGAAACAATTCGACATCAAACATTATTTGAACTTTATAAACTTTTAATTGACACTATGATTTTGTATAGGAAATTGGTTGAACAAGTATTATTATTATCCGTTTGCTGTACGTACGATAGCTCCAGTCAAAATTTAACAAGAATGATAACGCATAATTTGTAATTTGCTAAATACCTCAGATATGTTCGTAATGAAGAAGCATATTTCATTCAATTAAAAATGGATTATATTTTCCGTAGAAGTTTCTATAAAATAAAACAACAACAAAATTTCGTAAGTAACTTTTTAAATTGATTTCGCGGTTCGAATTTTATTAACAGCACGTCTTTGTTTGGTGATTTTATCACAATCCAATTGGTATAGCAATTAATAGGTTAGTTATAAAAAAAAATGTTCATCGAAAGCTTTATTGCTCTTTAAAACAAAAGATTTTTTCGTGCGCCTTCAGTTATACCTGAAAAATCTTTTCTATTCAGAACAATATGATAACTAACTCTCATTCAAGTGGTTTGCATTGTTTCAAAATCTTTTGTCTAAACAATCAATTCACGAAGTTCTATTCAAATATTTCCGCTGACAATTTATTTTTCCCAATTGTGCTTCATTTCGGATTTGTTTTAGAATTTTCGTAATCGAGATTTTCTGTAAGTACTTAAATTCGTTTCAAAATTATTTGAGTATAATGCGATTCAGATGTTGGAATTATCAATTAGCCATTTTTGATGTCCCCACTACTGGGGCATCAGCATTGCTGTTAAGTAAATAATGAGGAGAGCACGTGGGCCCATTCGTTTTGGTGTGCAAATGCAGCTGGGAAAAGGGCTTTCCACGGCTTAGCACGGAGAAGCTCAAAATTAAAATTTGGTCACCCATCCCATGACCACAACCCTTGCGAAAGTTGCTGCAGCACTGCAATCGCAAATGGGCAATTGCATTATCCCACTGGACACATTCTTTTTTAAGATTTTTTTGGATAAAACATTTTTTAAGGATACTAGTGCTAGTATCCTTAAAAAATGTTTTATCCAAAAAAAACTTTTTTGGATAAAACATTTTTTAAGGTTTTACTTTGGAAATTAGTTAAAAAACTGTTATATTTCATGTCTAGTGAGCGCGTAAGCTTAAGAAGTGCACTTATTTTGATAAGTTAGTGAAGCCTTCCTTATTTTTAAGATTAAGTCACATCACTACGAAAATTCTTGACCTTCAGAATGACCTTCAGGGAATTTGTGAGTACTCAAATCAAACTGATATTTGAATAAACTGCGAACAATACTTTTATAATCTAGTAACTTTCGCCGTTAGGATAAGTTACGGGATTATGAATATCTGAACTTCAATAGTTCCTAGAACTTGCGTCGTAAAAATCAGAATTCATCTGGCTTGTCCTGATAGTAGTTTGATAACTGTGATTTTCTCTTTTTTCTTTAATATTCCATAGACCTTAGCGCTAACGCTAAGGGCTAAATAATGTTGTAGAGATACCCAACAATTAGGGCCTATAAATATGCAAACAGAAAAATGTTACCCAAAATACTTTTGGTAACTTGTTAATAGGGATGTTGACTATTTTTTTTATTTTATGTTACATAAATTACCTCTCAAAAAAAGAAACATTGGTAAAAGAATTAATTAGCTAGCATGAAAACTGCCCGAGATATCACAGTGTGAAATGCACACAAATGGACTCGATCAAAAACGCTCCATACTAATTGCTTGCACGTTATGACGTCATGCCTTGCAAGTTTGTATGCATAGCATAGGAAATTTGTTCAGCAGCTATATTAAATATTGTGTTTATCAAAATGGTTTCTTCGAGAAATTTGCTATACATTTTACGGACTAATTAAAGGTATCATTTATTTTAATAAATTTTTCACTTTTTAAATCGACTTGTCCACCCAACTTTGAAGGGTCATAAAACAAATAATATGCAATATATAAAACCAAGAGGTATACAAGCTACTCTAAAAGTTTAATATATTTACGATTTTTATTAGTATTTCGTTATTTTATACATTAGTCAACATCCCTATTATAATTATAACATAATTTAATAATAATTAAGTCTCCCTTATCGTAAATATTTAAAAATAATGGGCACTAAGCTCAGATTTTAAATACAAGAATTGAATTACTATTGACAAAATACGAAATATGTATGATAAGTTGTGGTATTTGGAAATACATTATGTGAAAGCAAACATGTAATTAATTGCGAGACATACGTTGGCAGCACAGTGTTGTACTAAATACAAGAAGATTTATTATCATTTAATATCCTACTAAGCCAAATAGGATTCTAACAACAGACAGCAGCGAGAACATCGAGCTGTTCTAACTGTGCGAACGAGATGTAATTCATATTTTTGAAGAGGACGGACGTAACAAAATTAAATTTGTATTGTGTAAAGGTAATTCATATGCAGAGATGTGCAAAATACTTTATTAAAAGTATTTAAATACAAAATACAAATACATGTAATTTTTTTGTATTTCAAATACAAATACAAAATACTTTTAATAAAAATATTTAAGTACAAAATACAAAATACGTATTTTCAAAATACTTTTTTCAAATAAAATACTAAATACATTTAAAAAAAAAGTATTTCAAATACAAAATACAAATAGGTATTTGGTATTTGTACTTTAAATACTTGTATTTCAAATAATTCACATCTCTGTTCATATGGACTATTTGCCATAGTTACACATATTAGCATTTTAGCGTTCTGAAAATCGGATAATTGGTATTTTGGGGTTATGGTCTCAGTGGTGGCTTTATCTTTAAAAAGACATTACTCGCTAAGTAACTAACTTATTGAAAAACCATGCTAAAGGTAACGATCAATATGATTTATATGCCTATGCATAAACTGCAAAATCACTTAACGTTTTAGTAAATATTTTTCAGTTTTATTGTGTGTACAAAATTGTTAATTTTTTTCAATTTGCCATCATTTACTGAAAATACTTTAGACCCGTAGGCTGATTATCTAATTAGAAACTATTTAGCGACCGGTTTCATTTGACATACGTTGCTACTTTTCTTTGGTATGTTTTCTTACTCCAAAAAGAAGAAGCAATGTATCACATTCATCTGTCAAATGAGATCGGTCGCTAGGTGGTTTTTAATTAGATAATTAGCCCGCGGACCTTGAAAATCTGCTTAAGGTGGTACCCTGAGCGAAAGTGGCGCCGCGGTGAATTATATTTAATATTATAATTCTAATACACAATTTTAAAAATGTTTATCGTGGAGATTTTAGGGCCCACAGTCTAGTATTTTTAGACGGTATCGTTACATTCCCTCGTAGTCACTGCCAGAAGTAGATAGCAAAACTGCTAAAAGTGGCCGTTTTTGACACATTTGCTATCTACTTCTACCAATGACTACGAGGGCATGTAGTGACCTTCTAAAAATACTAGACCATGGGCCCTAAAATCTCCACGATAAACATTATTAAAATCTTTTTCTATTAAACCTCTGAGGGCGCCACTTTCGGTCATACAACCGCCTTAAGCAGATTACTTGAAAATAGCTGAAAATGGAAGCATTATAATTGTATCAAAATAAGTGTAAATAAAAATTAAAGCGAGTGTTAAACGGTGTTGTTTAAAGAGAGACCAAATTAACTTCGACGGCTCGCCTTTATTTTTAATTATTATTAAGTACATTAGTAGGTCCTCATTATTAACAACAGGTGTTTATTTTAGCAATTAGGAGAGTTAGCTACCTCTGATGTTTTCTAAAAGTTTAATTTAAAGTTTAATTTGCTTTATACTTTTGTTTGAAAAATAGAACAGAATTTTTACGTATAAAAAATACATTTCTCATAAATCTCCTAACGAAAATTTACAACTGAATAATCTTAATTAATATTAAAACTAAAATAGGAAATCGGGATTTCTGCTTTATGAATTTAACGATGGTTAGACAATCAAGATAAAGTCATTTACATTTGCAAAAACTATCTCTATTTTAGAAAGTTGTACCATTTTCTCCGAAAAAAATTATTTTTAGTAATTTGTTCAGTACATAATTTTATTATCATAATAATTATGAGTGATTCCTAGTATTGCGTGTGTATTTGTAGGTTTTAGTATTAATTCAAAGGTACCTATCTATTTTGTACGCAAAACAGTTTTGTGCGTACGTTTAATTTCGTTATTACCAAAGGGATTTGTATAATTAAAAAGTTTAACAGACATCAGCTGTAATGCTAGATTATGGGTTTGCTTTAAATAAAGAGATTTCATGATATTTCTTGATCTTTCTAGTAAACTAGCTTCCGCTCTGGACTTCGTCCGCGTGGACAATTGGAAAATCCCTAGAGAACTTTTGACTGGGATAAAAAGTATGCTATGGTTTAATCCAAGCTATAGACTATCTGTGTGTCAAATTTCATCCAAATCTGTTCAGCCTTTTTTGCGTGATTGAAGAACAAACTTGGATGTTTGTTCTTTCACATTTATAATTATTATTAGTAGTATAAATTGTCCTTGTAACCTTGTTGCCCTTGTCGCTTGACACTTACGTCTAGGCCATAATCTTTATCTGACTACAGAAATTCCGCTTATCAAGCTTAGCTGACCGTGGTTGATTGTTCGGTCACTTGAAGGGAAGCTTATCTACAAAGCCCATTATCATGCACCATGGATGAATATTCAGGTTTTATGTATATCTGGAAAACTGGTTTTCTTTCTTCCATCAAAATCTTTAAAAAAATTGAATGCTGTTCAGATTTCGAATCCGTACATTTGGTGTTATTTTGAACTGAGTGTAAAATTGGTGTAAGTATTTTTTTAAACTGTAAAAATATGGTGTAAAATATCTCTGGATAAGGTGCACTAAAACGGTTTAAGTATTTTTACACTTAACAATTTACAGCATTATACATACATGAAGTTTTAACGCCTCGAAAGTTGCGACACACTCCTAAATAATCCTATGTATTTTAATTAAGATCTTTTGAATGCTAATTTAATTACAAATTCCTTTAATGTTTCATTTTGGATTGAAATGTAGTGTTTTTACTTTACAAAGACGTACTTATAGGTACTGTTATATCTAAGGATTACAATGTTTATTTTTATATTGACGTATAAAGTGTTTTGGCAGGTTTTGTAACTTTTTTTTCTTTGAAATGGTAGGTAATAAAGAAATTAAAATATCCTTTCAAATATTTTATGAACAAAGCAAATTTTCTTGACTAAGCTTTTTTATCTATGTACGTAGGTATACGTCTATTTACATCTTTTTACCCCAAGGTTGCCTTGAAACGAGTTTATTCCTTTGCATAAAAAGTAGTATATATTCTTTTGAAGTGATAATTTTCTCTTTAGAACAGCTTTCGGAGCCAAAATGAATCGGTCAAGGAAGTAAGCTGGCATTTAAAACTTTGTAATGTTTTTAAACTTTATAATGAAAGTGTTGTTTCTTTTTCTTTTGATCCATGGAAAATTTAAGCACACAAAAATTAAAATAAATTTCAAAAGAATAGCTTAGGTTCATTAATTATTTATTGATAATTAAAAAAAAAAGCAAATTACTTCAAACCTTTCTTTTTAAAGTTATAAGAAAAATTTTTTTTTAATAAGTAACACTTCTTAACTTAAGTTAGAGTTTTAAGTTTCTTAAAAAACTCTTACGTTTAAGAAAAAGGATAAAATTTTTAGCGAAATGGTTTCATTGCTAAATAATACGTAACTTTTATTCTCTGTGTAATAAAATTAAGTTTTTTTTATAAACGTAACTTATTTTACCTCTCTATTTTTCCTCGTATTTTTTTTCAAAATAGTTCCACTTACTTGTATCGTGTGTTGTTGGAGGCGACGGCGACAGCGACCAGCCACGTCAGACCGCAACAAGTGTGTTGAGTCCGCCCGCCCAAGCCGCCGCTTATATATGCGTTGGGCGCCGCCCTCGGCCGCCCACCGCCCTAAGCGGGAATGCTACTAACATAGTTTACATTTCAATCTTACGAATCAAGCCATGATTGTCCGTGACGTAGATTTTGGTGTCAATTTTTTCATTATCATTTTACAAGAAGGCACCATTTACGACTACAGTTTAGCGATAAGGAAGCGTTGCAAACATTTTTAGGGGGCTACTTTGAGAAAAAAACCACTTTCTCATGGTTGTTCATGGCACGCGTTACAGAAAAAGAGTAAAAATCTTATGCAATGGTTAAAAAATGACTCTACAAAAATGAAATAAATCAGAAATTATCTACTAATACTAATGTAAATTTCTGAAAAAGACTTTCTGATCTCCCATTTATTTAATGGAGAAATGGGATAACTTTGTAAATTGTACACAAGTTTTAACTATGTGTATGTCCCACGACGCCTAAAATTGTTACTCTTAATTAAAAGAGAGTAAAATATTTTTTACGAAAATCCCCCCGACTAAAAGTGATGTAGGTAGGTACTGTTTGTTTAAAGTGTATTTCACTGAAATTTCACTAAAACGGAGAGCCGCTTGGAACAATTGCAGTTTTTTGTGCATACATAGTATCTATAGGCATTCTAAGGATCAAACCAATACTCAGTAATACAGTACAACAACATTACAGTTGTTAGTTACTATCTTCCCCTTTTTTATACTTAGTAGAATATAAAATAGGGGTAGATAGTAACGCACAAGAACATTCAAAGGCGCAATTCATAGAGGTCAGTGATCCTATGAAACCCCAGTAAGGCAAAAACGTGTGTGACCACTCGTTCATAATGTACGAGTACATGCGCATGTTCATCACACAAAAATTTTGCCCTTTGCTTAAGTAGTACTACTTACTAATAAATATTTTCATATTTTAATTGTTCTTGGAACGTCTGATGGTGACAGGGAAGTTAGAGGGCAAAAGACGAGGAAGAAGTTTCAATCGATGGACCCACCGAATCTCCAAGCACCTCAAGATACCTGTCAGCACCGTCCTTTACCAGGCGACTGTACGCAGAGTGCTGAACGCAGAGTGCAGCTAATAAAAATTAGCAATTAGTTAATAGAATGAATGAGTCACGATTCTCAGCAGTGATGGAATGACTAGGACGAGAGAAAGAATTCTTCCCTTTACTTATGCCTATAGATAGGGTACAATTAAAATATGAAAATATTTATGAATAGGTGCTACATGTTATTTATAATTTCGTACCCACCACCCACTTTTTATTTCGTGTCATAATAACAATAATTACTAATATGAAAAGAACTAACAGTTGTCGTTAGTTGTTTTAACATTTTTAGCGATGTCAATTATCCCGCACGCTAACAACACGCTAAAAAGACACTAAAAAGCACGCTAAAAAGACAAAATATATATATATACGAGTATTGGTTATACTGTTGCTTCTGCAAAAGTACTTTTATTACATGCTCACCTTACCAGAAAAGTTTAAAGGAGATTTGTAACAAAGGTTACTCTGCCAATAAAACCCCACCGCATCTCTTTCAACCCCAACTGATCAATCACAATTTCCCAATGATTTGCAAGCGCTAGGAGCAATCTGGCGTGTGGCGCGATTTGCTACGAATTTCCTCTATATTGGCGAAACTACGTTGTGGTTGCGATCAATTTTGATATGACTTGTGGCTTAAATTTAAGATTCAGTTCTAACCACTATTTATTAGCATAGACTTAACCATGGTGAGGGTGATTTCTGAGGTACAGGTTTTTTCTTAACTAAACGTTAAGTAAATCAGAGACCATCATACTTTATGTAAAATTTTTTGAATGTCAATAAAGTTATTATAATTAGCAAGTGAAGATATAATACCTGTACATATATATCAATGTATGGAAAAAGTGATAACTGCCTACCCTTATGTTGGAGAAAGTCGTACGTTTGTACTAATTTATTTAGATTTTAGATTAAGACTAGAAATCTAGAGTACAAACTCCCATGAGGGTAAACATTTAGCCAAATATCACTTATTTCTACTCGGGACGATCTAAACATAGAATTATACAAATGCATATCTTCACAATGTATTAAATAATTATAAAAATAACTTTAATTGACTTTCAAATAAATACTGTACGTCACGTGTGAAACGAAGTTCCCTTGGGCTGAATGAAACTATTCCGGAATTATTATTCCCAGTGTAACATATATTTATCTAACATATTAATACCACTTAAGTTTCCTAATTAGTTAAATCTAATTTAATTTAGTTTAGTTTAGGAGCTCGGTGGCGCAGTGGTTTAGCGCCTGGCCCAGCGATTGCGGAAGTTAAGCAACGTTCGCAAGGGTCGGTCATGGGATGGGTGACCAAAAATTTATTATCTCGAGCTTCTCTGTGCTTCGGAAGGCACGTTAAGTCGTTGGTCCCGGCTGCATTTGCAGTCGTTAACACTCAGCAATCCGCATTGGGACCGCGTGGTGGGTTATGGCCCATCCTCCTTACCACCCATAAGGAAGGCCTGTGCCCCAGCAGTGGGGACATCAAAAATGGCTGATGGACAATTTAGTTTTATTTAAATCTTTGAGATGAAGTGAACAGTTGCCAAAATTTTCCCTGTAGTTATTGTTGTAGTAACAACATTGTAGCGAAAGAAAGAAGTAAGATATATGAGTTTCATAATGCTAAGTGCGCTATCAAAGTATTCATACAACACGACCTAAAACAATGTTACAATGTAAATCATTTTTCGGTTGACGTTGTGTAATAAATCTATCAAGAATATTATGTGGTTAGGTATTCTATAAACAAAGCAAAAGGAAGCCTTAAACTTCACGTGAATTTAATCATGTTGTAGAATAAATAAATCATTGATTATTTTGATTGAAACCATATCACTATGTCTTTACAAAAAAATAAATTATTGATTGATTCTAAAAAAAATATTTTATGTCGTAAACTTACGTTAACCTTGTAACTGTTGACGTGGGGGCCTCTCAGGCCCAGCGAAGGTAATATATTACTAAATACTTTTCTTCTTCGCATGTGAAGCATATGGTGCCCCTAGCAGCTCCAAGTTTAGTCATCCCGAGGTCATTAGAGGCGGTGTACTTGTTAGATCGCGAAAGTTTAGTAAGTAAATCTAATTCAAAAAGTTTAGTAGGCCCCTCAGACCCCACGTCAGCATTTACGTAACAATTTTAATATTCGATTAGAATGAGATTTTCTAATATTTTTTCAGTAGTCTAGTTTATAGCGTAAAACAGGACCCAGTACTTTATTTAAAAGCAAACAGTCTATCAATAACGACAAAACGAGCATTTTCATAAAATCAAAGAATTTTCATTTAGCTGCTTCTTTTTTCGTCCAGAAATTTACGTATAAGAGCTGAAACGTAAAAAAAGATGCCATACGTGATCACTGAACTAAAATTGTTATAATTTACTGTTATAATTATTTTAAAAAAAATACCTTTTCTGTCCTTGGGTGATTTCTATCAAAAATATGTAAATTATTCTTTAATCATCAGAAATAAATATGGTTTTATTAATTAAATATTTTTGAATTAATATTGTTTTATTAACATAGGCCTGATGAAAATAATTGGTGATCCAAACCTACAAAACATGTGATTGAATAAAAAAGGCAAATTAAGGTACGGGCCTCTCAGGCCCCCACGTCGATACTTACGTGATAAAATACCCACGTCGGTAGCTAAAGGTTAACCTATTTGTTTCCTATTTTTCCGTAGCGTTTGGCGTTAGCTTAAAAATAATAGATAGCAAAAATGAATACGAAATCACTTGTTCAAGTGCCTTATTTAATTTACAAAAGGATCATACTTGGTGGAACTTTTATTTTAATCTCAAAATGGAGTCAATGTAAGTGAACAGAACAATGAAAAAGAAAAACTGAAAGGAGTATTATTCAATAATTGATTGTTTATTAATTGATACATTTTATTCGTTGTTTACAACTTAATATTTATTATTATCATAAAAATGTCATAAAACTAGGAAAAAGAACTAAAAAGGGTCAACTTTGTTAAATACGAAACGACAATGAAGTCTAATCTTCGAATGACGAAGACTAATACGATTAGATATTTCTAACAATAGTATGGCGGTCTGAGGAGACGATGGGCAAACAAAAGATATGGTGAAGTATGATTGGCGCCCACGTTCGGGACACCTTCAGTGTCAGTTTAGTGTTGTGCCTTCGTTTCAACTAGGGAAGAACCGGTTCGGTTAAATAAAAAGTTTTTATATACAGTGGCGGTCACATAATTAAAGAGACCAGTCGATTTTCGTACGAACACGGTAACATTGAAGCCTTGGTTCTCCGACAAGGACCGATCTAGCTGTGATATGATGATGGCCATCCAGGAACTGAAAGGAGGAAATTGAGATCACTATATTCAATATTCATTTATTGCAAGTTTACATACTCAACTGATGTGATCAGCATTTTAAGAGATATAAGGAAATGTTTAAAAAAACCGCGAAATTAGCATAAAAATGTATGGAAATCCTGAAACTGAATATTCTGATCCTTATATCTCTTAGAATGCTGATCAGTTGGGTGTGTACAGCGTTCTCCTCTATTTAGTCCCTGGATGGCCATCAACAGATCACAGTTAGGACAATCTTTGAGGAAAAACCAAAGACTTTAAAATTACCTCGTTTGTATGAAAATCGACTGGTGTCTTTAATTATGTGACCGCCACTGTATTTGTATGAATGAGAAAAAGCCTGCATAATTACTAATCTCCAAATTGACTACCTACTTATACGGATTAAAGTGTATTAGAAAAATGACAAACTTCCACCACGTACGTCGAGAAAAGATGTGCTTTACGGTCATTAGGTACCTATTAAAACAACTCACTGTGACAATGACAAGACAAGCATTTAATTAATATTTAATGCTTGTTAAAGTTGTTGGTGCTGAATTTACAAATCGACAATGCCTTCCTTAATAGGATGCACAGCTTCGAATCCTGCCTGAACTCACACAAACTCAGTCATTGCAAGCACTTGTGAATGTCAAAGAAGCTACGCCATCGGTTCGTAAACCCTAAGGGAAACCTTCAAAGAGAAGAACCGGCAAGAAACTCATCTGACAATATGATGTCGAATGCCGGGATTCTATTATCACTAACCAGAACCGGAATTTCCCGGTGTTTTTAAAACCGGGAATCCACGTGCCCAACTCTATTCACTGCCAATAGCATCTATATTTGGACTGCATAGCTCCTTATGAAAGCTTAATGTGTTATTAATCTTAGCCTCTCTTGGCCTACATTCTAAGGGATTTTTCCTGTGATCGAATGTTAAGCATTTGTTCTAAGCTGCAATATTTATTATTAAAAAAATGTAATAAAAAAATACTGAGTTATACATAATTCATTGTATAATACAATGTAAAAACTTCGATGACATAACATTACTTAGTTAATTGTCTGCTCGTGAAATTTTAATTATCTGTTGTAGAATGTTTTCTCCTTTTAATTTATTTTCTTTACAAAATCATCAATAAACACCTTAATTTTTAATTATTTTGGATATAATCTCCCAGTGACATTGTAATGTAAATAAGTACGGCGCCAGTTATCCTAATGGGCCATAAAAGGAACGTCTCGTTGCGACTAATAATGTAGTTTACAAACTGTCATTATAATTTAAATAGGGTATGTGTACTGTCAAACCATTTTTTAAAGATACAAATAAAACTTTTTTATTAAAGTTTTGTCTATTCCAGGGAAACAATGTTAGCCTTTAATGTTGTTCAATTATAATTTAGGAATGAAATTAGGAATTAGATGAGTTTTTTGCTTATAGCGAGACTAGACGGTAACTGTTTTGCCTTTAACGTGTTTAAAAATAAAGATAAGATAAAGATATTTATTGCATGAAACATGATTTTTAAGATGACAAAAGTTTTAAACTGGTACACATATCTCGCCGGATTCCCGACATGCAAATTAAAATCATAATTATAATAAAAAATACTATTCCAATAAATGTCAATTAATGTTCTCGTATAAAAAAAATCAATCAAATATCTATGTCATTTTAATAAAATATGTGAATAACTATCTACTAAAAAACTCTTTAAAGCTATAATGAGATTTAGACACGAGCCATGCATGAAGTTTGAATTTGAATTGCTTTATAGGCAGTTCCCTTATGTTTTTGGGAATGTTATTGTAGATCTTCATCGACATTGTACTACAATTTTTTTGGCTTAAATGAAGAAAAAATAAACAATAACCAAGTAAAAATATAAGGCTTTTAGAAACTACTAATACATTTAACATCAAGTCGACACTTTTACGCCAGTTTTTGACTAAGTGAAATGTAGATGACTTATTGACTATAAAGGCTTTAGTCGATAAATAGTGCCCAATAAAACTCGTCCGTAATGTGTAAACGTGTTCACAAGTGCGTACGATAGTCGTTTACGAGTCATAAAACGACCTGCAAGCGGCGATGGACTTGTTGAAACTGTTTTGTCAGGAAAGTAGGAACTTTTACCAGATACTTGCATTTAGAAAAAGGATTCTATAATAAAAATTGCAGATAAATATAAATATATTTTTAAATTAGAGATTTTTGCATTATACTAACAAAATACTACACACAATACTAAATAATATACTAGAAAAAATACGACTCGCACCAGATCAATACTCAGACGGGAATCGAATTAAATATAATATACTGAAAATAATAAATCAAAAAATTAAACACAAGAATGCTATGGATTTTTAAGATTGTGCTGCATCGGAAGATCTTGTACCGAATACAGAAAAGATTAAATGTATTTTTTTCATTAAACTTTTGTACTAATCGAAAAGATAAACCAAAAAACACTCTCAGGTTTTTGATAATTTTGGGCCTAGGTTTTTGTAGGTAATGTTTCCGATCATCATCATCATCATCATCAGTTCCCAGAGTTACTAACAAATGAACAAATAGGTCTTATTTCAAATAAATGATCACTAGACATAAAATAACACTAGAGTTTCAAAAACAGTTCTTAGAAAAAAAACAGCAATCATTTGCTGTCACAAACAATAGTTAAGGCAAAAAACTTTTTAATTTAATTTGCATACAGTTGTAGAAAAAAACACAAAAAACAGATAAAAGACAGACGTGTGATAAACGAAGGTAGTATGGACCTTTTTTTAACTAGAACAAAGTCAATAATGTGCATACTTTTAAGTATTAAATACAAAACCACTATATTAAAAACCTGCCTCTAAAAAAAGCAAGAAATAATATACAAATCATTAGATACGCATTATCATTGTTATAAAACACGTCTATTAAAGTCGGGTGGGGCTGGAGTACATCTTCCTTTTTTTATTCTAAAAGCCCCACCCGACTTCAATTGACGTGTTTTATTATAACAATGATAATGCGTATCTAATGATTTGTATATTATTTCTTGCTTTTTTTAAAGGCAGGTTTTTTGAAGTCGGTTTTTTGTTTTTTAAACTTTTATTTTTATTTTTAGTGTAAGTACCTTCTGTATTAGGTAGTGTAGGTATATTATTTAGGTAGAAAAATCGGCTCAACCAAACGTGAGATAATCGCGGAGAAACATACATACATACAAACTGAATACC
This sequence comes from Agriphila straminella, assembly GCA_950108535.1. NCBI lineage: Eukaryota > Metazoa > Arthropoda > Insecta > Lepidoptera > Crambidae > Agriphila > Agriphila straminella. The sequence continues at coordinate 4,443,180 of OX467312.1, forward strand.
TCCTTTTTTTGAAGTCGGTTCAAAAGACTACACAAAGGTATCCCTTCCCCAACAAAAAAATCATCTAATTCGGTTCATAAATAACAAAATTGTCAAGTTAGTTGATTTAATATCATAGTATTTTCAGGATTACTTGTAAACTACTGAACCGATTTGAAAAAAAAATAAATGGGACCATCTCGCATGAAAACTCAATCGAACAAAAAAAGAATTATCTAAATCGGTCCATAAATGTCGAAGATACGCGCGAACAACGATAAAAAAAAAACATACAATCGAATTGAGAACCTCCTCCTTTTGATGAAGTCGGTTAAAACCATACAAACCACTAGCTTATATTTTTTCACAGTTGTTTACGATATAAATAAAACAAAACGCATCGCGTAAAAAATATTTGATTAATCAACTCTGAAACCCATCTTAAATTATGAACACAATCATCAAGTTAGGATTAAACATGGTAAAATTTCAGCAGTGAAAACTGCAATCGTGTTCACATAGTTTAGTAAATAGCTAATCTTGTTTGGAACTGAATGCAGGGTTTCACAAAACTGTGCTAATTGGACCGTTTTCGAGTTTTAAATTGAAGTTTTTCGGCTTGTCAGCTAGTTAACTTTGCTGGGACTTTCGGCTTAAGGGACTTTATTGTTTTAAATTTCCATGGTTATTAATGTTATTAGAATAAAACAAAATATCAGAGCCTCAAAAAAAAAACAGGTATATACATGGTGTAAATTTATTCGAATAAAATTAACATCCCTTTGCAAAAATATACTTAATGGCTTAACACATACCAAGGAGACTCTCTTCATACATGGTGATATTGAAGTCATTGGCAATCTTTTAAACTAAAACCGCGATATTGATAACTTAACGACAAAAATTTCAAAATTCAAGTTGAAATTAATTGATTAACATAAAAATTTCACAAAAAGTCATAAGCAAAAGATTACTGATGCTACAAGACATGAACATCACTTTGATTTTTATGAAATTTTTGGCCTAAAGTTATCGATATCGCAGATAGATTCTTAGGTTGTTAAGGCGAGGCCAGTTCACTATCTGATGAAAAGTCTGATTTTTGAACATCCAATGTGAAGAACTGACGTAAAATTCTACTTCACAAAACTTACTGTAGACTGAAAAAGAAACAAAGAAGCAAATTAACCGAACAGAATATTGAAAAATGGCATGGTAACTCTGTAAAAAAATCCTGAATAACACCATAAAAACTTATAAAAATAAATTTCAAATCGTCAGATTTCGTAATTTTCAACGACAGTGATATATGATTTTTTATGCAAAAAGGATAGCTTTTTTATCGATCTAACACAATAACCGAGTACATTTTTAATAAATGATCCAGTATTTCAGAAATCAATAAAAATGTACTAAAATTCGTCAAATTTCTGGCAAAGCGTCAATTAAAGTTATGCAATATTCAACCTTATTCTAAAGACATAGTGAAAGAGTCAATTTCGTAAACTGGCCTCGCCTTAATAAGATTATTTTAAGTGACCTATTATTATGTAAATTATAAAGTTCCTGAAGGTGTTAGATACCTACTTAACTTTTAACTGGTCATTTTTGATTAAGCAGGAGAGCATAGTGTAACAATATTATTGTTATACTAAGTTCTATTGGCTGCCTGTAATGTAAACACTTTGTTGAAATTCTAAATGCAAATAGTTTACATCGTTATTTTCTGGTAAATAACATTTTGCAAAATGTCGTAAACATAATACTAACACACAATAAACAAATCTTGTATATGATACCATTTTTAGTCCTAAAGAGGTTGATTCAGGTTATTGAGCTATGGATTTTTGGAAAAGATAAAATGTGATAAGAGTTATTAGTTTGTTAGTGACTTGCAGCCCATAAAACACAAAACTCGTTTTATAGTAAAAGCCTACACGATAACTGTTTTAGTATACTCTACTTACCCAAAGTTACAAAGGCATAGCTAGTATTAACATTAACAACATTATTATTATGGTATTTGACTAGATATAGCCTCGATTAATAAAAATAAAAAGCATTGCAGTTTACCCAATGATATTAAAAGTCTGAGTTTACCTCCTTTGTGTTTTGCCCACACAGTGGCCCCGGGTTCGATTTCCAGGAGGGAGGGGGGTAATAATTATTGTACTCGGTTTGGTTTGTGGTAGGGCTTATTTCAACTCCGCCTGGCTAGCTACCACTATCTTACCTAAGTCAGGACGCCATAACAACAATTTATAAATTGTGTTCCGGTAGTTAGAGGTAAGATAGCCAGTTCCTCAGTGGTGAGGATTCCGGGTGTATCTTACACTTTCAGCCATATCGTTACCTAACATCAGGTGAAGTGAAGGCCAAGCACTATCCCGTTGTAAATAAAAAAACTAATAAAAATCTCTACATACAACACTTTACGATTTAATTGTGTCGTTTTCAAACATTGTTGAAACTTCTGAATGCTTTGACTTTCAAAGTGCGCAAGGAACTTGACAGTTTTTTTGGTTATATTATAAATCTTTCAAATATTGTACACGAACCGAACGATCTATGCACGTGCAGTATTTCTTAGATCCTTCCATGTTTGAAAGTTGAAAGTATTATTCTTTCATAAAGATTTAATATCAAACGAGAGTGTCTGAAGCCGTTGGCTTTTCTGACCTGTGAAGATGAAAAATAATGGCCTTGGTAAAGTTATCATTATTGTATACTCAAACAAGTTACTTAACTGTCTACTGGCTCTAATTAATGTAAATTAATATTTTATTAACTGTGTATTTACACATTTTTATGCACTTATGCCGAAACAAGTAAAAAAACTAAATCATTCTGTGATCATAATTTTGAGTGATGATTTTCAGTTTTTTTTAATATTACTTCTTTTCAATAAATTGTTATAGTTTGTTAATAAAATAGGTCTTCTTTAAAATAAATCTTGACCACTACAAATAAGCTGGGTCGGCCATGGTCAGTCTCAATTTTGTCTCGTCTCGAAGCAAAGGCTTTCTTGAAAGCGAAATCAATGCAATTTTTTTTAACAACAGTTTTTTTTGAGATATCAGAGTTGGCCCCATAGTAAAAGTTGCTTGTAATCATGAGTGGAACCACCCCACTTAACTGTGGGAACCAAATGATTAAAATTTTCACGCTGTACACTTATAATGTATAATTTTTACTTACCGAATATTGATTACTTACTGTGGTTATTATTATTCCCGAAATGGGACCATAGTTTTTCTTCGAGATACAATCCATCTCTATTAAAATTCATCAAAATTAATTCAGCGACTTAGGCGTGAAAATATCGCATCTTATATTATATAAGTAGGCAAAATTGGCACTTTTATGAAGACTGTTCATACATAACAATTTGAATAAAACTAAATTTTTATACATTGAAATTCACCTTGACATTGAATTTGTATGTTGTTTCATTACCTAATTCTATTGTAATATAAAAACCTGACCAAAAGGTACACATGAAAGAAAACATAACCTTCAAAGCTGCTATAGAAAATATATAAAGCTATTGTTTATTGTAATCGTAAATATTTAGCTCAAATTCTATTTTTATAAACGTTGTCGTGGTCATGAAAAATAGCGCAATCTAGAAAACCTAACGAGTAAAGCTGAAGTTTGTTTTATTTAAGATTTTTCGACGACGAGACTGCGTTTTGTGTCCGTCTTGTGACGGCGGCGTAAGTATCGCGTAGGTATGCGGATTGCGATGCACGCTAGGACAACTTCAAAAATGTCAAATCAAATCAAGTTTATTTGCAACTTAGTGTACAGAGGTGTTACAATACAATAATGAAGTGCATGACTTAGTGACCATTTAGGTATAGCAAATTTTTGACTATACTATTAATGAACAAACAATTATAACATTGGCTAGTATTTGTACCGGAGATTTCCCTTGCGCGTCACGCCCCTAAAGGTGCGTTCCCACCTGTGCGCGCTACCACGCACCGCAACGAACCGCACGAGGACGAACACGGGCGCACAGGAACAAACTACGAACGCACCGCGGCGAACGCGTCGTTTGTCTGGTGCGCTCTCTTGCGTCTCCGCACGCACCGGTGTGAACGCGCCTTTAGATTAAATCTTTGGTTACGCTACGCCGTTACGCTGCACGCCGCCGGCCGGCACTCATTATACCCCTTTTTTAGCATGAACTATCATTGCGATTTTCTGCGGTAGATGGCGGTGTACAAATTTCCCATATAAAATCACTCTTTTTCGATTGCTGTTTGTTGTTTGTGCTACGGGTACAAACAAACACATAGAAATAGGTAGTTAAAGTCCAACTCGCCGACACAACAACCGCAGCTTATCCAGTACTAATCTGCACTTTTTATGTACTAGATCCATTCCAAGCTCAAGTGATTGCTTATTGGTGCTTGTGGACATTTATGTGTCGTAAAACGGATCTTGGAATCGGGCCCACGAGACAATTACGACACGGTGACGCAGACTACGGCCGAGTCACGTACTAAACTCCCTACATTATGGACTAAGAGCATCGGGGCCATTCAAACTTACCACTTTTTCGCGAACTTTTTTATGCCGCTGGCACTACTTTTCCACCAGCCTAAATGCCTGGCAATGTTATATTCGATTTAAATACATGATTGACTTGCTATTATACAACACCAAATCTAGAGCTCTGTAAATTGTATACCTTCAATCAGTTCTCATTGCCTTTATTTCCCAACCACTCCCACCCCCACCACTGAAAATCTGCGAGGTGCCCGGATCTGTTAATAATGATAGTATAGCACACTAACAAGAGAGGTTTAGTCGCTCTGTAAATTGTATATCTATTTCCAGGGCCAGCTTTTAGTATATTATCTGATATTTTTGTCAAATCTTAGACTATTTTTGAAGACCGCTTTGCGTAAATTCAGCGGTCACCTTAGCACAAAGCCGGTACAATAAATAATAAAAAAAACTTTTATCTTTCATTTTCCAAGAATTTTTTTTAAAACACGTTTCCTTATCGAAAGTTTATGTTTTTCCGGGTAGGCATAATAAATAGGTAGTAGTCCTTTTACTATGCAAAATACCATTTGCCTTTTTATCTTGAACTTTGGGTGAAATTATTAAACTGACAGTGATGTATAAGTTGTAATATTTGGGTTCTATGAAACAACGTCGCTATTCGTTGAGCCTGAAATTATTCTTGTCCAACTTAATTAACATCAACAGCTAATAATCAAGAATGACTTCCATTTAAGAGTTTACTTTTCCAAATATAAAAAATAAAAATATTTAATGGTTTGTTAATTCATTAACGCCGGAGCGGTCGCTGGCGACCGAGACACAATAGATTTTCTATTGTGTCTCATTTTCCGGGCGTTGAAGAGTTAAGCATAAATGAAAATGCATCAAATATAAAAACTGCATTGTGAAATATTTTCTTACCATTTTAGGCGGAAAACAAATTCATTAATATTCAATATTCATAACTTCATAACCAGTTATTAAACGAGAAAAAAACATCATTTTTCGTAGGAGTTAATGAAAAATAGTTACGTAGACGGAATAAGGGAAAATGATAAACATTGACATTTGAATATAATTTCCACTTTGTTTATCATAAAAAGAGTAGGTAATGTTACGTTTTTAATACACAACTATAATTTATAGGTAATAGTGTGTCAAGAACATAAAATGCTGTGTCAAATTGACGTGATATGAGCTACAAATTATCAACGACTAGTACAGGAATATAATTGGCAAAAGTATGTAAGAGATACCTACCTACCACATGTTTCACTACAGCTCTAATACTTAGCTAGCAATAATGACAATCTATTATTAGATATAAAACAAAGTCGCTTTTAATAAGAATATTTATTTAGATTTATCATATTTTTTTAAGATAAAGAATTCAAGACAGGCTATGATGGAGAGCTTTCAGCAAAGGGAATTACGTCACTAAAGACACCAAAGTAGGGAAAGTCAAATTAAAGCTAAGCGTTCACTGATCCATCTTTTCAAAATCCATCGTGCGCAAAGGACGCATCAACTGACTTTGTGTTCTGAACGATGCGGATAACATTTCAAGCTTTCTATGACTTCATATTGTTCATATACAAGAAAGTTGGATTATTCCACTTTTTTCATTTATATACGCTGTGATATACTATTACCTACCTGGGTACACAAAGTCGAATTTGTAAGATCCACTCATAGAGCACATTATTATACTAGGGTCCACTTACAAAGGAATAATTACACTCAATATAAGTTGATATATTTGGTGTCCCTTGTTTACCGTGGAATTTTAATCACACGAACAAATTATTTTTCATTAATCATACTCGGCACATTTGAACCAAGCCGCGGGTGGAAAACACTGCTTTTCAACCTAGGGCGGAAAATAATTGTATATAAATAGAATCGAATTGGGTTACGTAGTCGGCCACAGAGTTACTTCATCGGCATATGTTTAGAGTTTAAAAATGTTGCGGCCTTATGTTATACTTGTGTGTGTATGCATAAACAGCCGCCAATGCGAAATTAAAAACTTTGGATTGCGGCCGGCTGCGGCGTGTTTCATATTTAAAAAAAAAACTAAACAATTTGACTAACTCTGTGAGCTGTGCTGCAATTCATTTTGTAATTTTTCATGCAACTTTTTTTTACTTTCCTTATATTCGAAATGAAGAGTGGAATGTTTGTTTTACACGGATGAGTCATTAATTTTATACTAGAACTATCCTAACTAGTCCAACTACAGTCTAAATATCTCGTATGGGTATTTCTTCCTTTCGACCCTTGTATAGCAATCTACTATTTTCTTCTCGATGATACGGAAGACGCTTAGCTCAATCAAATAATTTCCACTCACCAGTGAAATTAGAACTCAAGACAGTGCCCATTATTCATTCTCTATGGTAGGTACTTTTATCCCATAGAGAAATCAGACGGTCGGTTAAATGCGGAAACTCCCGACTTTAAATGCATGCAAATAGCTCGAATGCGCCCGTTCTCAGCTAGAAAACTTTTAAAAGTCTATTTTGTACCGCGACTTGTAATGAACAATTGTAGTACGAGTGCAGTATTATTTGCATATTTAGAACTAATAGGTTTTATAAACATAGGACAAAAGAAAGGGAAAATAACGACTTCATGTAAAATATTGCTGTGTTGATTGTTAGTCATTTCAACAATGTAAGAAAAATTTTAGACATGATAAAAAGAAAAAATACCAGTGGCTCGTAGATAATGACATGTTTGAATAAAACTTGCTGTTAGTTTAATAAAACCGCAATTTTAGAGTTTAAAATTATGTTCCTAACACTTAAAACTAATAACCACTACAATGTAGATGATAGATATTTACCTACTGTGTCTCAGGTTCTAAAACTTCAAAACTAAAATAAAAAATTCCTTTATCTTGAAAATCATTAACATCTGTATATTAAATCATACAGACAGCCAGTCCAGTTAAGGTGAGCGAAAGTGGCGCCGCGGTGAATTATATTTAATATTATAATTCTAATACACAATTTAATCGTGGAGATTTTAGGGCCCACAGTCTAGTATTTTTAGACGGTATCGTTACATTCCCTCGTAGTCACTGCTAGAAGTAGATAGCAAAACTGCTAAAAGTAGCCGTTTTTGACACATTTGCTATCTACTTCTACCAATGACTACGAGGGCATGTAGTGATACCTTCTAAAAATACTAGACCGTGGGCCCTTAAATCTCCACGATAAACATTATTAAAATCTTTTTCTATCAATAACTTATTAAATAAATACCTCTGAGGGCGCCACTTTCGGTCATACAACCGCCTTAATAAAAAAAAATCAGGTCAGTGTTGGAAATAAAACTGCTAGCGCCATCTGTTTACTTCGTGCGCAATCGAGATCTTGCATCTTTCGAAAGCAACCTTTCTGTGGCTGTAGTTCGTAACTTCACGTAGCAGGCACGGCGTGAAAATTCCTAGGATTTTCACAAAAGGCGCTGCGCTCTCATGCAATTTTTTTTAAAATCGTATTGAAATGTAGATTTAATTTGTTTTCGAAGACCCATTAACTCCCTATGGACATAAATCTTCTTTTGTTCAAATAAATAAGAACTTTTTTTCGAATGTAAAGAAAACCAAAAAAATGGTGAAACAGATAAAAAAACTTACAAAACAGGAAAATAACTTATTATTATTTGATTTTCCTCAACAATAATCATTTTGCCTATCAGTTTGCTAAAAAACAAAAGTACCTACATAAGTGAATTCGTTGAGAGGTTACAAAACAACTTTTAACTTTCCGAGAATGTAATTATTTATAAGAAAAAGATTAATTGATTCTGTTGGAATACAAGTCATAGAGATAACTTGAAGTCAACAATCGCCTGAATGTATACAAACAGACATTACTAAGGATTTTACCCTTTGACTGTCTGATAAACAGCATATTTATAGAGATAATGATGTAGGTATATGAATAAGATATAAAATTAATTGCAAATATTTTTTCTGTTTACTTCTCGTTAGGATCTGCAGTGGGCCGTTGAGGTTAAAAGAGCGCAATATGTATAGTTTGTTTTTTTGTTTTGTGTTAATAGTTCCTGTAAGTATTTTATTGTCGTGTAAGAAGAGGGTGTAACACGATTTTTTTTAAACTTGAGAAATAATAAACGATTACAATTATTTTTAACTCTTTCTTTCTTGTTTAATATAAACTTTTTTTTTTCGTTTATTTATTTACAGCAGAGTTTTATTTTTTAATTTAAAAATATTCTTTGATCCACAGGCTAGTTATGGAGATCTTCTTACTCAAGAAAGAAACAGAGGAGCTACACTGGTCCGTAGTTTCTATACTTTCTATACTTTTTAATTATCCTTACCTAAAATAGACAACCTTACTTTTAGTGCTATCCTATCAGCGCCTAACTAACTATTATAATTACCTATTGTCTATTTTGCCTTATTTTTCAGAAACCTATATCTGCTTGCTGTGATATCCCAGAGTTAGGGGACGCTAAGCCTCTCACTGAGTGCTCAAATCCAAAATTACTTGGACCTGTAAGTATTAAAATAATTTAATTATTATATTACAAATTTATAATTTTTTCCGGCCTAAACAAATAAGGTTAAATCTTAATAACCATTAATTAATTAAAATTGTTTCTATATAGTTTATTAGCTATATATATGAATCTATGTAAAAAAACGAAATGTGCAGTCAAAAATATTACTTCAGGGTGTAATAGAATAGAATAGAGATGACTTTGGGGCGACCTAAAGGGACAACTTCGGCTTAAACTACCTAGGAAAATGCTTGATCTTCCCTAAAGCATTGCGGAAAAATCAAAATCTTTTTCAGTCCGACCCAAAGTTATTCCTAAAAAATTTAAAGTAAACCGTTTTTACAGTATTTTTTAATAATTTTCAGTGCAACGACGTTCAATGCGTGTTCGAAAAGGCAGGTTTCCTCGTAGACAGGAACACATTGAACAAGGATGTATACAAAAGGCACCTCCGGAAGTGGGCCGAGGAGCACCAGGGCTGGACCGATGCTGTCGAGAGGGCCATCACGGACTGCGTGGATAAAGACTTGAGGCAATACCTGGACTACCCTTGCAGGGCGTATGATGTGTTCACTTGCACGGGAATCGCTATGTTAAAGGTAATTTTATTCTTAAATACTTTTTAGTCTTTTATATAGAGATTGTATTTGTTTTAATTACACTTAATGAGGTGAGATAAGATGAGGCCAAGCCATGACGTGGATAGAAAAATGGGGCCTTCTGTCTGAATATAAACTATAGTATAAATTATAGTTATTAAAAGGACTAACGATAATTTGTTTTTTTTTTCAGAAATGTCCGAAAGATTCCTGGAAGTGTTAACCTGCCTTATTAATAGTTTAATAAATAAAATAAAAAACATTAAGCATTATATCATTATTTTCGTATCTATTTGTTCGATCGAAACTTTTGGCTCAACTAAAATTGGAGTAAGAACTGATTATTTATTTGTAATAAATAGAAAAATAAAAGTTGTAGAAAAATAATACTTTTGCATTCTTTTAACATTATATGAAAAGGTATAAAAAACAAAGGATAATTATAAATGTAGTATTTTTAAATTTGAGATTGTTGCATTCACAATGCTATTTTTAAACAATACTAAATGTTCTGAGATATAGACTAGAAAAAATACGACTCGCATCCGATCAATTCTCGGATGGGAATCGAGACTTGGTAGCTCAATGGTCAGAGCATTGGACCGGATATCCAAAGGCCGCGGGTTCGATTCCCGTCCGAGAATTGATCTGGTGCGAGTCGTATTTTTTCTAGAATATCATTAAGTATTATGATATGTAATATGTTCTGCGAAACATAACCTTTTATTTTAAATTTTAAATAAACGGAAAGAACGAAAGAGTCATTAAAAATATGTTTAAAAGTATCTCAAAAACCCATATCCACAGAGAAAGCAATACTATGCCCGTATCCATAAACTTTGTTTCTTGTGGAGCCACCGCAATACAATACTAAGCTGAGTTGGTAACTTATTGTTACACAGAGCAACTTAAACTTATCCGTGACCTCTTATGACGACCTCCATGTTCGACTTTTGGTATGAGCTTGCTTACCAGAGTGTCACCATCTCTGAGGAATTGGCACATATTGCCTAATAATAATTCAAAAGCCCTTTATGTTTATTTGAATGATGATATTTAGACTTGGACTTTCAATAATTCCCGGGTTCGATCCCCAGCCGTGTCAATATCACTACTTACATAGTATAAAACAAAGTCGCTTTCCGCTGTCTGTCCCTATGTAGGTATGCTTAACTACGCAACGGATTTTGATGCGGTTATTTTTAATAGATAGAGTGATTCAATAAGAAGGTTTATATTATTTATAATACATGGTGTCAAATTCCACACCAAAGCGAAGCGAGGGCGGGTCGCTAGTATTATTATACAACAACAACAACCAACATACTGTCCTGGGTGTTTGTGGTACCGTAATTGTTGTCTCCGATTTCCATGTTGTTGTTGCACATCAAGGTTTTTTTTGTGTTGAATGAATGAATGAATGATATTCCTGACACTGTATACTATTAGTTATTCTGTGTCCTGACGCTGAAGCGAGCATACGCCTTCCTTATAGGTGAATAAAAAAAAGATGTACCACGCGGCGGGCCCAATGCGGATTGGTGGGTATTGACGGCTGCAAATGCAGCTGGGACCAATCGCCTCACCAAGCCCGACATAGTAAATTATTGATCACCCAACCATGATCGACCCTTGCCAATCTGCCGTAATCGTACGGCGATGCGCTAACACACTGCACCGTTGAGCTCCTCGTATGTGTTGTCTATTATTTATTTTTACCCACCAGTTCATTGTACTGTAATTACCATCTGCGTCTCCAAGGCTTGGCCTCTTGACCCTGATTCACAGACCGTACAGCACCTTGAGGACATCCGACCTATTGTCGTAATGCGAAATTAATTGTGCGGCGCGATGCCGAATTGATTAGCGCATGATAGTGTTTGATAATGATAATTAATTACCTACTAAGTGGATTGATTGTTATCCGTTAATGTGAGAAGATTGTATAACAGGTTATTAAAGGGGTAAAATGTGGTAATAGAAGTTACGCACTTTTTTGCTAATCATTTTCAAGACTTGGTTGTATGAAAAGAACTTCGATGCTGCAAGAGAATTTTGAAGCAACTCCAAACTCAATGCCTATATGATGAGTTTTTTAGCCACAAGAGATGTAGTACGGTCAGCAACGAAAGTTGTTCAACACTTTAGTACTTTGACATAGTAACTTTTTTGACTAATGTTTCAAACCGGTGAGACACCTGTTTAAAAAGTTGCTAAGACAAAGTACCAAAGCGTTAAGCGACTTCCATTGCTGACTGTACATCAATGTTTAACCTTCAATCATCAACCTAGTATCTACCCACCCCACTCCAGATCCTATTTTCTAGGATTTCCACACGGTATATCCTAGTTCAGGCAAATGTTATAATTATATTGTTCATTATGTAAACCTTGCACAAAAACATTGTATGTGGACCAATGGCAAATAAATAATAATTCTATTCTATTGAGTTACTTAATATACTTAATTGAAAAAAAGCTCCCGTCTGAGCTGCTAGGGGTGAGTCGATTTTTTCTAGTATATTTTTTCAATTATATTTAGTAATTTAATATATAAAAATAGCAATGTGAATGCTAAAATCTAAAAATTCAATATTCCTTCTATTCTATTTAGAGAAGCATTATTTTTTTGACACCAACTAAGTGATATCAGCTTAATTAGTGGTTTACACATTGTTATTCGTACAAAAAATGGGGACTTTACCATTAAAAAAGGGTTTACTAGCATGTAAAAACTTAATTTTGTACCACAATTTAGTATGAAAAACACTCCACTGACATACGAGTGCGAAAACAACCGAGATTGGTCAAAATTAAAATTTCAAAAATGACAGCCCGGTGTGGAGAAACCTTTCGTTTAATGGACAAAAATTACATTTCAATGTCGTCAAATTTTTTATCGGGTTCGTTATGCTTCGCCTGTTTAACACAATTTTAGTATCATGTCGCAAACATTATTATATCCACATAATACTCGTACCTCGGCTGCAACTTACGGTATAAGTTAAAGCTGGTATGACAAAGTTCTAAAGCATTCAGTTATTTTGTTTAACATGCTAAAATAGCTAAGCATTCGGCTGTGTGAAGACGGCTTCTTGGTGATAACTTAATTTCGCATCTGGACTAATAACTCAGTAATGTGACATCAAAATAATGATTAAGAGCGAGTCACAGTTGAAAATAACATAGGTTACTAATTAAATCATCTATTGTAATCATTAAGCACAAGTCCAAGTAAATAAGATATAGGTACCTACCCATCTACAAAGAACCGCAAAAACAACGAGAAGCAAAACACAACCACAATGACGCATTCTTGACATGTGCACAAGAGTAATTTTCAAACTAATTCATGTGTTCATAATTGGGTAGATAAAATGCTACAGATAGCGTTATAATTTGCACATTAACAGCACCCGTGCCTTTATCCTTGAAATTACTTCTTTACAGCTTCCACACATGACTTATACATAAACCTACATAAAATAATAATTCAATCCACTTGTCATTACTTTTTACTCGAAAACTACAGCTAAAATATCATTACTTTTTACTTGAAAGCTACAGCTAAAATAACTATTTATTTTAACAAGAAAACAAAATAAGTATAGTCAGGTGGGGTAGGTGAAACATACTTTATTTTTATTTTTATTTAACAAGGTTTAGTAAAGCTGTAAAACTCGCAATTAAAGTAGCTGTGTAGGCAATGTACTCCTTATTAAATCCGCCTTTAACGGTATGAATATAAATATCTAAAGACTTGCATTAAGCAACAAAATCACGAAAAGAATATAAAGGCTAAAAAGTGTTTCACTTACCCCTGACAAGGGGAAGTGAAACAGTGGCCAAAATAGCTTTAAATATTGAGTCAATTTAATTAAAAACAGGACAAAAGGATCTTTTTAAACCGTTAACATCCAAAATGTATCAAATTCTAATAAAATAGGGTCCAGTTTCAAAGATTTATCAAAAAAACGTAATTTTCATTTTATAACATAACTTAATTTTCTTTTTGGTTTACTAGCTAGTTTAATGATCGCAGCGATATCTGTGTTGTATTGAGGGCAGTAATTCGTCATTCCTGATTTATCGTCACATCGCTGTGAGAATAAACTACGATAGTTACTTAGATATGGTTGGGTGTTTCACTTGCCCCGGTGTTTCACTTACCCCACCTGACTATATAACTTATTTGATCAAAATAAAATATATTTTGATACGTGAGTATAATAAAGTATTTATTTAAAAATATTTTTAATTTCAATAGAAGAACTACCCGTGTAGTGAAATTTGATACAATAATGGTTCAAATGATAACACACAACCCGACCTCAACCCGAACTCAACTCAAACTCACCTCAACCGCAGTCCGCAGCCCACTTTGAAATACATCGCTTACAATTTTAGTCTTATGACACATTATTAAGCTCCTGTGTAATGTTCAGGTGAGTTTGAGGTGAGTTCGGGTTGAGTTTGAGTTAAGTTTGAGTTGAGTTCGGGTTGAGTCGTCATCGTATGAACGCAGCCAACTTGAAGATGAGTAACCGGTATCGATGCCAACTACTTCCCGTGAATCTTTTCTAGGTTAAATAATGTGATAACTCTTAACAGTTAAAGTTATTCAACTAACAACTATGTATAAGGGTACATTTATGACCGTCCATAGTTTTTAAATTACTTATTGTATTAAAATGGCGATCACGTCTCAGTGTTGAACTGCGATAGTTGATGAGGAAGCAGCTCAAAGAGCCATTAGTTGCAATTTAGAAGGATAAATTTATAACTGCTCCATTGTTAACGAGGCGTTTAAGATTTACAAGACAATACTAAATAAGTCTCGATCAATATGTTAGTTATCAAAGCATTAATACTTACTTAAAACGTACGAATCATACATATTAATGATAATTTCCCTTTAAAATATTGCAGTGTTAGTTTATGGACAGCGTGTATTTTGATTTGTCACTTAGCTGTTGTGTTGTGTTGTGCTGTGTGTTGTGTTGCACAGTGGGTCCATGAAAATGATGACCAATACGTAGAACCTAGAACTTACCAAATTAGGAAACTCATACAAAATATTAATAAGAAGCGTATGATTTTGTTTGGTATAGTGCAAACAAAAACTTATAACGCTCCAGAAGTGATAATTCCAATGAGATTATAATAAAGTAAAATAAGCATCGTAAAAATCTTTTTCAATACAGTTGCTCGAAAATGTAAGTTTACGATGACAGTCGAGCGTGCGGTAAGTTGATTTTACCGCACGCCGAGCGTTTTTGTTTACGAAGGTTTTTTTAAATTTTTACTAGCTTCCGCCCGCGACTTCATCCGCGTGGACAGTAGAAAAATATAGCAACCAGTTTAAAATGACCCCTTTAGTGTATGAAAGCTACGGAGAGTTCAAGCTGTTTCCCTGGTTCCACTTACCTAAATTTGATCAAACATAGCTTAGATTTTAAGTTGGACCACAATCTACTAAATTATGAAAAATCTATTAAAATTAGTTTAGCGGTTATTGCGTAATTCGCGCACAAATATTTAGAATTTACAGTTTTATTATATGTATAGATAGATATTACAATTTCAGTAGTAGGTACCTATAATGTTTTCTCGCAAATGTATTGAAAAACGTAGTTTGGCACACGGTTGTTAAGGTTTTTTAAAACTCGTGACGACTAATAAACCCTCGCCTGCGGCTCGGGCTTGTAAAACGTCAACTCGTTTTAAAAACCTCCTTACCAACCTTTTTTTTTAATCTAGATGAAAATTACCGGGGTTTTTATCTTTTAGACACGCCAACCCCATCGTGACCTTATAATATTCTTTCAAAGGAGAGGTAGGTATTGCAAAACCGTAACCAAGTAACAAAGTCTTTTTGCAGTTTCTGATCATGGTGCTGACAAAATACTTTAAACAAGGCCAATATCTAAGGTGTTTAAATTGTATTTGTTTCTTACCAACCTTGTATCATAAACTACCATTTTTCAACCCCACGATTTTAGGGGTTTTCCTCGCTCGTTTGCAATAAAAACATATCCCATGTCAAGTATAACAAGTATGTTTTAAAATAAATCAACACTAACATTATTATAATCATACTCGTACGTCCAACAAACGTGTGAATTAGTTATTAGTAACAGGAAATCCGGAAGTTGACATCATTAAAATGTTCATAACTGGAAAATATTTGTAAAGGCGTGCGTACAGACGTGGTTTTACGTAAGTTGTACGCTGTTGGTAGCGCAATAAAAAGAGACAAAAAATCTTGAGGAAATTAATCATAATTATCTATTATATATTATATTAAAGGCGGCTAATGACTTAGAGGTGGAATGTGTAAGGTATATTGGATGTACCTTCATGGACCAGAAGAGGAGCGGTAGTGTTTTCCCAAGAAAACGGTTCGAAACGATTTCCAACCCGTCTGGTCTGCCAAGCGTGGAGGTTATGGTAACATGTTCCCACCTAGGGTTACCAGATCTAATAATGAGATTTCCTGACTTTTCAGTAAATTTCCTGACATTTTGTACACCTACATCTACATTCTTAATTTAGTTGACGTTTGATATTTTTTTCACCAAAATGATTAACTAATTATATGTTTTTATTATGGTACCTACAGGTTTCTGCGAAACCTATTTCGGGCGCCAGTCCTTCACAAATTTAGGTTATAAATGCTTCGATTTATATAAACAATGTATACATGGAACATATTTGTGAAGTGACGAATAAATACATTTTATTATTATTATTATTCTTAAAAAACCCCGACAACTAGAGTTTTTACCCTGTTTTCCTGACAGATGCCTTAAATTCCTGACATGTCAGGAATATTCCTGTCATCTGGTAATCCCACCAGAGACACCTTGAGAGTGAGGTTTGATATAATATAGGTATGTATATGGTATGTACGTAAGTACTTGTTGTATGGTCTGTGACGGTATGCAACCTGCGTTACTTTAACTATTCAGACAGCTCGTGTAGGTTTTCTAAAGTTTTGCACTGTAATATTTGAATCATGTTCCATTTTTGAAATTTCAATACAAATTATCGAAATAACTCTGCGCGAGCCATTTGAAAATTCCTCATTAATTAACTACTAAATTGGCTTTAGAGTCTTCGAATGCCATTGAAAAAACGTGTTAAAATGTACCGATTTGAGCATTTTTCACATTTTATTTTCTCTGTAATTAAAAATATTTTGTTAATTTTTGCTCTTTAACCAAATTTATGACAAAAATACATAAAGTATCTATCAAAATAAATATGAGTCGTATCCCCATTCGTTACAGCTAAACTGTTCTTGAAAAATGCCTGTGACCACTTTGAAATTTTATTGACTAAAATAAGTTAATATCACAAGATATTAGTATATTATGAGGCAAGTGAGCATAGCAGGAACTCACGAGGTTCATACGACGTTTTTCAACTCATTTGCGAAACAAAATAATTTGCCACACAAGCGACAAATACGAAAATTATGAGAAAAGGCGCAAAGGTTTTTTTTCACATGCCCAATGCAAGAATATTTTGCGAACAAAGGGGTGAGTGAGCATACAGCCTACTTCAAAATTATAATTTTAAGTGATAAAATGCAAATATTTTTATATTTTATAACAAAATATTGTGAATCATGAATAATAACTTTATAATAATAAATAATTTTGTTTGACTTACTTAAGGGCCTACTTACATATTTATTTATTCCAAAAATGCATATGAATTTTCAGCGGCATAAAACCTCTATTGTTGATCCTAAAAAAAATAACTGTATAATCCGGTTAAATTGGGAATGTTCGCTGTTTACTGGCATATAACTTGCAGTAAGGTACTAATTTAACTTTGTATGGATAATTCTATTACGCACTAGTGTATAATATTATTACGCACCGTGTGTGTTATAGCTCGGTTTATGGCCCTAAAAGTGATGTAATAAGGCTCACTTTACGAGCTAGTGTGTTGAAAAGATATATAATATCTTTCAAAAACTGAAGTTTACATCAGTAATTAAGTCGGTTGGGGCTTTTAGAATGAAAGCTTTTCAAAGTGACATTAAAAAAATAAAAATAGTGACTATTTGCCTCACTAGATGGCGTCGATGGAAAGAGATGAGTCAAAATTGGCTTTAAAAATTAAACGGCCTGTACCAAAGAGGCAAGTATACTCGCTTTCTGACGTCTGCCCAAAGAGAAACATTTTAGGGTTACATCTAATCTGCCTGTCTACCTGAGTACTATTCGAAGATTAGTAAAATTGAGACATACATTTTTGTCAACGCCATCTATCGAGCCTACAGCTTTTTGTCATTTTAATATTGAGAATATGAAAATATTTCTCCGGCTCCACCCGACTTACGTTCTTTAAAAGATATTCGTAGAGTTAATAAAATTAATAATGCAGGTTTATATAATCATTTCTTGGTTTTTATAGCTGTTTTTTTAAGTTTTTAAAAAGGTTTTTTGATTGGTTACATTAAAAAAAAAACTTATTTTATTTTTATTTTATTAGGCTATTTAAAAACCAACCTTTAATTTATGAAATACTTATCATAATTAATACTATAGTGCCCAAGCAATAATAATAACAGCTTCAACTGGAAATCAATAAGCATCTTCATTAAATCACCGAATCACTGACTCACAACATTTTTAGGTTGTAGGATTGCATGCGGCATGATGTAAGGCGATATTGAGGAGATGATGACAGAAAATGATATAGTAGAGAAGGATATACTGCGTCCACAAGCACAGCCTTTTCATTGAGTAACTTCAGCATGTATCGCAATAAATTGCTTTCATTTTGACAAAAACTTTTGTACAAACTCAAAGAAAAACACAAACGGAGATCATCCTACAATTATTTTACCGTCATAAAGTTTTACCCAACACATCCTTTACCGCTCTGCGCCTGGGCACTTCCTCGCGACGCAGCTCATTGTTCGCAGCGGTCAGGGCCGCGCGCGGAGCCTATAAAACTATGGCGGTCTACGTTACCGCATCAGAACACCCTTGGTGTTGCAACTGTCACTATGATTGCACAAACTTCTGTTATACTATTCGCTGCGTTTCAGGTAAGGATATGTCCATAATCGAGTGTGCTTCAGATAAAATATTTTTTACGAAGATAAATAAAATAGAATCAGTGTCTATCGCGCAAGTGGACTTCGCTATCGGCTTCATTTGACAGATGGATGTGACACATTGCTACTTTATTTGGTAAGTTTTTATTTGTGCCAAAACGAAGTAGCAATGTCACATCAGGTAGACCCACTGGTATGCTGTACTTTTAACCTTTTTACTTTCTCAACATTAAATTACTTTCTATAGATAGTGTTTTCCTGTAACATGTAAAACGGGGTTATAATGTGGGAAAGTGCGTTAATAAGTTTATCAAAAGTTAATTTTCCCTTTGCTTTCTTTACTATAGTATTATAATAGGTACTTATTCTTTCAAATGACAGATAACCTAATTACAAATTTCTTCTTCTATTATTAGATAATTTCAGCGCAAGGCCCCCGTGGCCCTCACCACCTTCCAGAACAATGCCAGAGACCGCCCCAAGGCGTTGTGAGTATACCAGAATATTTTACCAAATTTGTGTCGTGATGGTGTAACACACTGACAATGTTCAAACATAATCCAGTAGCACCACTGACAATACAAAGTAGAGCTACGATAGGATTCCAGATATTGTTAAAACATAGACTTATTTATACTTTAAAAATTAGAATCGGGCACGGCACTAATGCCCTGCCACAGCACAACTGCAAAATCACACATTACATAAATTACCTAGTAGCAGCGTTTCTTCACGCCTTTGCCATTAACTTGTAGGCACCCTCCTGTTAGGTACCGTCATCGTCGTCACAAACTGCTTTATTACTCGTTTGTAACTAAATAGTACCTAATATAATTTGTATTTGCTAAGTTATTCTTCATTGCATGCAACCTTTATGTAAAAAATATATTAAAGCGATTAGTGCCGCCCTCACACTGGCGCTCTCATTATATTAAAATTGCTCGTTAAGTATATATTTCGATACATTATGTACTTAACGAGCGCTATAGAACCTTAGCTTCAATCTGTACATGTGAATCTCGATACATTATGCGCTTAGCGAGCAATAAAAAATTTAGGATGAGGGCGCCACTGCGAGGGCACTAATCATCTTAAATGAATAATATGTTTTTAAAATATTTTAATCTCTACAAAAATATTAACAGTTTCATGTACGAATAAATGCTTTAGCAATGATTTATCATTTATAGCATGGATTAACCAGCATGCACAATAAATCAGCAAAACAATCATACATAATTAATTTGCGTAATTTTCCCACGTTAAAACAATAAGAGTAGAGTAGAGAGAGGACTACAATAATTAAGTTTACAAACAGCAAATTATTTGTTGTTTGTAAACTGTTAACAATTCTAAAAGTGTAACCCTATTTCATAAATGTGACAATTGTAAATTACAATGACAATTTTTTGTCTTTACAACAATGTTGAAACTAGAAAATATACCTACTTACAGATCTACTACAAATATACCGCAACGTACAAATGGTCATTGTACCTAATTTACAAATGTCACGTTTAAGAAATAGGGTGCCTGACCTTTTTTTCCAAAGAAATAATTTGAAATGCGCTTAGGCTTAGGAAGCCACAGTACGTAAGGTTTAACGGCAATAATGTTTGATTTCCATCATAGGCTTAATCTACTGTGGATAACAATGTATTTGTAATGTTGGTCATTTCTTTAGTTTCTTTTTTTTAATATTTCATAGAAAGAGATGCCACACGAATGCTGTAAAATTCCGAAGTTCTTCGAAGATACTGATTTTGAAGAGTGCGGTTTTAAGAAACTGGGAGAGAATGAACCACCATTGATGCACGGCCCACCTGATGTAAGTTGATTCATGTCATGACTAAGTCCCCATGCGAATTTTCTACTCCAGCCCGTAGCATATCACCGAAGCGTGATATGATATAGCGATTTAGAACGAAAAGACAGTTGAGTCGTTTTTGACAGTTGAGTGTGGATAAAACGCTATATCACGCGAATATCGTGCATCGGTGGTCATGCTAGGGGAGTGGGTCCTATTCCAATATTCTTCTTCTGTTACCCTCATACGAATTTTATTCCCCTGTTTCTTCTCATACGATTTTTTTTTCTTCTGTTTTCCCCATACGATTTTTTTTCTCCTGTTTCCCTATACGAATTTTATTTCCCTGTTGCCCATCCCCCTCAAATTTAATTTTGGTGGCAAAGGTAAAAAGTCGGGCTAATCTAAGTCATTACCAAAATTCATCAAAATTGATTCAGTAGTCTGAACTACTGTACCAATTACTTTTACATTTTATTAATTTGGATCAACAAGTCTTCCTCTACAAAAATAGAACTATTCTGCAAATTCACAAACGTTTGACAAGTTCCGAAAAAATCCCATTTTTTTTACACATAATTTCAAATAAATTATAGAATATTATTAAATTAAACTCAAAGATAGATGCAGTCCGGAAACTGGCAACCGGTTTTATTTATGTTTTACCCATCTTGTTATAATTTCTAGTGTACAAAGCAAATCTGCATGATGGAGAAGTACAACCTCGCCAAAGGTGAAGAAGTTGACTACGAAGCGATGAACAAATTTATGGACAAGTGGGCCGAAACCAACCCAGCTTTCAAAGACAGCGTTATCACAGCCAAGGAGCGTTGTATCGGCAAACCTCTGCCCGGGCCACCGCACGAGTGTGAGGCGAACAAGATTGTCTTTTGTGTCTCTTCAGCATTAATTGAGGTATTTTATCATTACTCTACTACTACCACAAACATGCTGTGTATTCCCAGCTGCATACTAACGCTCCATAGTGATGCATAGGCCTTGGCAAAGAATACTACATTTCGTATGCTACATACATATGACACCCACTGCTGTGTATTCCCAGCTGCATACTGACGTAGATTGGCAACATCATAATTATACAACAACATTTATCTACGACTTTTCCAAAAACAGACAAAAAAAATCGACTTTTCACACAAAACTCGATCGGCTGTTCGGACATTTGTATGGGGAGTCGATTTTTTTTTACTGTTTTCGGAAAAGTCGTATAACAATTTAATGTTGTTATTTATGATGATAGTAATCTACTCCTAGGTTGTTGGTGTTTTACAAATAACCTTGTATAAATCGTTCATCACACCGAAAGTTCATGAGAACGATAGTTTCTATGTGACGAATCACAGAAGAAGCTGCTGCCTAGCTTTGTATCGTACGGTTGAAAAGGTAAAAGAAGAAACCTCTAAATTATGCACATGATTTATACATGCGATAAACATGCGAATTTCTTACATAGTGTGTGCTAATAATGCAAAACGATTGTGTGTTGCGGTTCTCAACAGTTTTTGGATAGTCCATGTACATCAGCCATTTTTGATGTCCCCACTGCTGGGGCACAGGCCTTTCTTATGGGTGGTAAGGAGGACGGGCCATAACCCACCACGCGGGCCCAATGCGGATTGGTGGGTGTTAACGACTGCAAATGCAGCTGGGACCAACGGCTTAACGTGCCTTCCGAAGCACGGAGGAGCTCGAGATAATAAATTTTTGGTCACCCATCCCATGACCGACCCTTGCGAACGTTGCTTAACTTCCGCAATCGCTAGGCCAGGCGCTAAACCACTGCGCCACCGAGCTCCAATAGGAAAGTCCGATAGGATTTGGATAGTAGTCACGAGTAAATAGTACTTAAAATACTGTGTTATGTTATTTTATTATAGTTATTTAAGACACTTTCTTATATACTTTCTTTTCTTCACAGGAGTGCCCAAAATGGGAAGAAACTGATGGTTGCCAGAAACTGAAATCTCATGTAAATGAATGTGCGCCGTATTTTAACTTTAAACATTGATTTTTCTTTCGTGATAAAAACATTCACTATCACTGACGATAGTTCCTGTAAATATAGCATTTTATAAACGCCTTACTATTTATTTTAACCCATTGTTAAATAACATTAGGTATGTTAAGAAAATATTACTAAATATAATTATTTTGTTACTATTTATGTAGAGGTTTTGATTTAATTCACAGAATAACAAGTAGATACTAAATAAATCTACATTTTTATATGGACTTCGAATATGAATACATATATAAACATGTACATCAACAGTCACGTCTAAAAATATGTATAAAATTTAGAACTTTGTCACTTTGTTGTAGTTGTTATAGATTTCTGTTTAAAAAAAGTAATAGCTTCTTGAGATTTAGTTCTAAACTGCATATGTATACGTGACTGTACTAGATTCATATAGGGTACCATTTAGTGTTTAAGATAATTAATTTAATATAACATTGGCATTGTGAACGCCTAAAAGCTAGAATTTCAATAGTCATTAAAAATAAATTTAGAAAACCGTAATAGTAGTTTATGATACAAGGTTGGTAAGGAGGTTTTTAAAACGAGTTGACGTTTTATAAGCCCGAGCCGCAGGCGAGGGTTTATAATCGTCACGAGTTTTAAAAAACCTTAACAACCGTGTGCCATACTACGTTTTTCAATACATTTGCGAGAAAACATTATAGGTACTACTGAAATTGCAATCTATACATATAATAAAACTTTAAATTCTAAATATTTGTGCGCGAATTAAGCAAAAACCGCTAAACTAATTTTGATGGATTTTTCACAATTTAGTAGATTGAAGTCCAACTTAAAATCTAAGCTATGTTTCATCAAATTCAGGTGGGTGGAACCAGAGCAACAGCTTGAACTCTCCGTAGTACTAGCTATCATACACTAAAGGGGTCATTTAAATTGGTTGCAATATTTTTCTACTGTCCACGCGGATGAAGTCGCGGGCGGAAGCTAGTAGAAATAAAAAAAAACGTTCGTAAACAAAAACGCACGGCGCCGGCGTGCGGTAAAATCAACTTTCCGCACGCTGTACTACTCCGTAAACAAAAACGCACGGCGTGCGGTAAAATCAACTTTCCGCACGCTCGACTGTCATCGTAAACTTACATTTTCGAGCAACTGTATTGAAAAAGATATTTCCCATATGTGTATTTCCCATAAGTATAAGTCACTGTTAACAGTTTAAAACTTGTGAATGTTATTAGCAAAGTTTCCATTTCAGTAAGTAATATTTTGCAAACAGAAACCCCGTATAATGGAAACATAATCGAGAGAAACGAAATAAAACTCAGTCAGTCAGTCACCTTATCACTCACTCGTCCGTTGTACACCTACTCTTGTAGTATTTCAACATTTATGTGAACTATGAAGGAGAAATATATATTGTGGTTGATAATTACGAGTTTATTTAATCATGTAAGTGCACCTTTGTCATAATCTCACTGTAACTCCATGTTGGTTTTCATTGTACAGATGGAAAGCAAGAGTAGTTAGTAATATTCTGAGCACTCTACATTCTCATATCCAATTCATAATGAGTTTAAATTAGTATGCAATAGTGTATGTTTTTGTTTAAAGTCTATGTCTACGCCTATATTTGCCATTCACCATCTTCATCATAATAATAAGTAAAATAACCATTAAATGACCATTACTGGTTAATTGTTGGACGACCTCCGTGGTAGAGTGGTTTGCACGCCGGTTTTCAAGGCGCCACCATCTCTTGAGGTCCCGGGTTCGATCCCCGGCTGGGTCAATGTAGAAAATGAACATTTCTATATTGTCTCAGGTCTGGGTGTTTGTGATACCACCGTTGTCTCTGATTTCCATAACACAAGTGTTTTAGCTACTTTGGAATCGGAGCAATGTATGTGATGTTGTCAAAATATTAAAAAAAAAATTGTAGGAACTCGACGACGACGACGAACGTTCAAATATTGTATAGTATCCTAAGCCTAACTATATTTCTTATAGGTAATAGGTCAACAGTCTAATATACTTGACTTCACAGAACCACCACCGATCCCAGACAAATGTCGTATGTATAATGATATGGTACGTACTAAGATATCAATCACTCAGCCCTATAGCGTGACCATCGAAACACGAAGCGTGCGTGATACTTACTTAGCGATTTATCGCGAGATTCAAAAATTGTCAAAATTCATTGTCTTTTAACAGTTATAAGCGATAAATCGCTATATTATAGCACGCTTCGGAGGTCATGCTAGGGGGGCTGATATCTTGATAATTTCAACAGTCGATAAATGTATGTCCATCAGCCATTTTTAATGTCCCCACTGCTGGGGCACAGGCCTTCCTTATGGGTGGTAAGGAGGATGGGCCATAACCCACGACGCGGGCCCAATGCGGATTGGTGGGTGTCAACGACTGCAAATGCAGCTGGAACCAACGGATTAACGTGCCTTCCGAAGCATGGACGAGCTCGAGATAATAAGTTTTTGGTCACCCATCACATTACCGACCCTTGCGAACATTGCTTAACTTCCGCAATCGCTGGGCCAGGCGCTAAACCACTGTGCCACCGAGCTCCAGTAAGACCCTCGGAGCCCCCCCCCCCACAGCATCAGTTTCCCCAGAACGAGGAAACTGATTTCTAAATCCAACCCTTTTCCCAAATTTAGGTTTTTAGCAAAGAAAATGTGCTTGTTATAGAGGCTGTAAAAAGACCCTCTATGAGTTGCTCCTTAAGGCCAGTATATTCCAAAAACTCTATCTCTGTCTTTTCCTTTACAATATTTTAGACTCATGACCAAAATTACTTTTTATTATAATAACGTAATATTTAATTTACACAAAACCTTGACATATTATATTCCGTAACCTTCCTCATGAATCACTCTATCTATTGGTGAAAACTGCATGAAAATCCGTGCAGTAGTTTTTGAGTTTATCGCGAACAGACAGACAGACAGACGCGGCGGAGGACTTTATTTTATTATAAGTAGTGAAGAAGATATTATAAACTATTAAATGTTAATATTTATTTGTTACATTACCGCTAAGACATTACAGAATCTAGAACTGCGCGGCCAATCCACAAATATTTATAATACACAAATACTTTAAAATCACTTAATGATTAGATGTTTGTCACTCAGTCACGTCTGAACGGGTGAACGGATTTAGACGAAAGGCACAGAGATAGATTACTTATAGTCTGGAATAGCCTGGAACCACGTGGACTTGAATGTGTCGAAGTGTTGTTGCGTTTACAAGAAAAAAATAAGGGACCCCGAACCTATAGTGTGGTTTCGGTTAAATGTCCTGGGATTCAACAAACGAAACTTTGAAAGGGACTCGGAAACAGTGGTAGCGCCCATAGAGACTTTTACTCAGGGCATTGAATCTTTAACATATCAAAATGCCAGGACATTTAACTGAAACCACATTTTTCTAACTATAGGTTCGGGGTCCTTTCTGATGTCAAGATCAAAGATACATTGGAGCGAGTTGACACTGTGAGGGATCTTGGAGTTCGGTTGGATAGCAAGCGAAGGTTGTTCACATAGATGATATTTGTTCTAAGAGTTTCAGAAATCTCGGTTTTGTCCTACGCAACTGTAGGGACTTTCGGTCTCCTATTAAACTAAGATTATTTTATTTAATTCTTTCGTTAGTACTGCAGCATGGCATGTAATCCATTTTACGATGTCTACAAAAAAAATAGAAAGCATTTGGCAAAGTTTGGTTAAATACGTTGAAAGGTTGGCCTATTTTAAAATGAATTCTCTTACGAATTGAAGAGTATGCTCGACCTTTAATTCTCTTTAGACTAGCGAATGGCATCCTTGACGTACCTGATTTACTAGAGTCACTCTCTTTCACTGTTCCCTCAAAGCTCTATTCATTTTTCATTTTGATCACTTTTTTATAAAATTGCAGACTTATACTCCATTGCCCCCCGGGGCAGTTTAATATTTTATTAATTTTCTTTTTTATTCCCTTCTGACCCTTGTAAGGTGTATTCCCATTGCCCTCAAAATCTATTTAAATATTTTTTTATATTAAACTGACCCCGGGGGCTATGATGGAGCATAAGTGTTTGACTTAATATGCTCCATACATGCAGTCTTCACCTATTTATTGTAGCTAATGACATCTAGCTGTTTTTCTGTAAATTTGTACCATAGTGCTAGTAATGCTGTTTATTATGTTGGTGTTCAAATAAATAAAATAAAATAAAGCACATAGGCTACTTTTCATCTTAAATCAATGGTTTCCAATTCCAAGGGAAGATTAATTACAACGATAACCAACTGCCACCCGGTCGAAGCGTACGCTTAGATCTTTTAAACTATACCGGGTGTAACAAGACCCTCAACGAAGCCGAGGTCTACGTATTCTGCCCATCATCAGGAGCATTTCTGTTCAAAATTATTGCTGGGAAACGATTTTAATTTTTGATGTTAAAAAAGTATTGCATACATTAGCACGCAATGTAACGCGTACAAAAGACCGCGCCTGCGAGTGAATGCTAGCCAGCTGCGTGCGGCCGAGTTGAAAGGCAACGTTTATGTGCGTGCTCATGAAATACATTGAGTGATGACGTTTTGAAGCCATTGTTTATTACGAAATACATGAAATTTTAATAATATTTCTGTAGACAAAAATTAGGAAATAACGAATAAAATAAGATTTCATAAGAATTTTGATTTTTTTTTTTTACTTTGACCTTCAATAACTTCGTAGCTATTGGTTTCCCAGGTATAGTCTAAAAGACAAAAATGATCCTGATGATGGGCGGAATGCCTAGACTTCGGCTTCGTTGAGTGTCTTGTTACACCCGTTATGCATAAAAAACCGTATCAAAATCGGTCCATGAGTTTGGGAGCTAAGTTGCCTCAGACAGACACACACACGTCAAACGTTAACCCCTTGTGTACGTCGGTCGTATATAGATATCCTGTAGTATAGTGTGATAACAATACCAAACCACAATAGTAGGTACATTGTAGTACATTGCACCCGTGCGAGGCCGGGGTGGGTGCTAGTGATATATAATTATCATTCGTCTGTTTAGGTTTAGTTAGGTACTTCATCTTTTTAGTGAAATCAAATAGCTATGTATATATAAGCCGCGGCACGTAAGTTTAGCGGTGAGAGAAATTGGATGGGATTACTGCGCATGTTTGCAGTAGCCCCGCACCACGTCTCCCGCCAATGAGACCCCAAAAATTACTTCTGCGCAGGTTACATGCCGAGGCTTGTATTATTGTGCAAAGTTTCTAAAGAATGAAAATGCTTTTATTTCAGTTCAAGCAATGTTGCGTATTTCCTCCTTTCTTCGTTCGTAATGTGGCTCAAGATTGCGGTGCAAGGATTATAATCACTGAAATAAACGATCCAGACAAACCCATAGTTATGAGACGACACTATATTTATAAAGTATGTACCTATCCATTTTATTTATTTGAATTATGCTTGTTGTATGGATTATGAGGAAATTAAGGCCGATTTACACATCCATAAGTAAGTAAGTTCAACTATCCCTCTACTTACTTAATCGGAAAAAGGCAGGTTGCGTCCAAACGGTGAATTAACTTCGGCAAGTAAGTAAGTTCATAAGTCGACCACGCGCGTCGGATGACGACGACATTGCTACCCTGATATAATTTTCTCTTGGGACAATCAGAGATGTAAATTAAAAATAAAAATACGCCATAGGCACCATATATTTTTCGAACCCGTACAGCGCCACACCTGCGGAAGGTACTTACAATTTTTTCTACATGAGGAAGCCTATGACATTATGTATATTATTATGTAAGTATGTCGTAGGATAATTTTATTGCACAAATAGGATTTTAACAAAAAATCTAGTATGATTGTAAAATACCGGATAATAAGAATATACCCGCTGACATGGTTAGCGGTCAATTTTATCCCAAATTTGCGGACAAGATCTGCTTCACGGGTATAATTATTCTATAAAAAGACAGAACTTCAAACGAAAAAGTGGTAAAGTTTGATGCCGCCTGGCACTACTTTTCCACCAGTCAAAATTCCTGGCAATGTTATATTCGATTTAGATACATGACTGGCTTGCTATTATACCACACCAAATCCAGAGCTCTGTAAATTGTATACCTTCAATCGCTTTTCAGTCCCTTTGTTGCTCAACCACTCCCACCCCTACCCTTTTTTTATTATAGTGAGGGCAAATACAATCTTTAAGTATACCATACCTGACATGCTGGGCTCGGTCAGTTAGCAGGAAGCCACTCCTGGTCTGTCTCTCGCCGCCCCCGGGTCCCCCGTCAAGCCTGAATAGTAGGATCTGTCTGGGGGTTCTGGCGGGAGAGCCTCCTCCCGATCTCCCCATAAGGTTACCCACTCAGGTGGGCTGACCAGATGGGATGATCGAGAGCAGGCACCACTACCTGCTAAACACCTCACTACTTGCTCTCTCTCCGTCGATCAGTCACGGGGGATGTGGTGACAGTCACCTCTTTGACAAAACGGGTGGCCTGGCTATCCGGGCCCCTACATGGCGGGAGACGACCGAGCAAGTGTGATCGTATCCGGCGTGCACCGTGCAACGCCAACGACATAACGCTTCATCGCCG
Organism: Agriphila straminella; assembly: GCA_950108535.1. NCBI lineage: Eukaryota > Metazoa > Arthropoda > Insecta > Lepidoptera > Crambidae > Agriphila > Agriphila straminella. Next base: position 4,472,332 of record OX467312.1, read on the forward strand.
GCCGGTAACACTACGGAATGAGGCGGTCGTATTGTCGCCTTCTTCTCCCCAACCGTCTGCGGCGGATGAGGGCCGCCTGAGCGTCCTCTTCGCTGTCTCTTTTTGGAGGATCACATCCTCGCCGACTGCCGCTTGCCAGCATCTGTCACTGTCTAGCATCCGGCTAACGATGCCGGGCAGCGAGAGATTCGGCCCTACCACCGCCACGAGGTCCTGACGCTGCACCGACCACGCAAGACACACCTCTAGTGTGTGCTGTGCGGTGTCCAGTGCCTCGTCGCACTCGTGGCATCCGGCGTTACCTCCCGTTGGATTAGGTGCAGAAACTTACCGAAGCATCCGTGCCCGGTAAGAATCTGCACCAATCTGAACGTCAGCGTTCCATGACGCCGCTCCATCCACTCCGCCAAGAGCGGGCGCACCGCATCCAAGGTCCGCACGACCGCCGACGGAGTCTCCAACTGGAGGCGCCACTCCACCAGTAGCTGCTCCTCCGCGCGCCAGTCCCAAACCCTACCCTGAAAATCTGCGAGGTGCCCGGATGTGTTAATAATGATAGTATGGCAAACTAATAAGAGGGATTTAGTCGCTCTGTAAATTGTCCACCTATTTCCGGGGCTAGCTCTTAGTCAAATTTGAGAGATGGAATCTTCGAGCAGCGACGGCTTCGTCCCGTCTCACTCTAAGGATGGAATAGTAGAACATTCATTTGGTGCCCTCGCGGCTTCTTATTAAACCATCCTTCAACACAGCACGCGGCCCTGTTGAACAGTAGGATGTATTACGATTCTCTTTTACAACGCTGTGTTACGGAATCCATACTTCGTGTCAACAATATATGCAGTATGGTTTCAACTTTCAACCGCGATATTTTAATTCGCACGTCCGGAATTGCTACTCGTATTGAACAGTAGGATGGATTTTATCAGTAGATATATAAGTAAAATAGTACCTACTAATGCGGAAATCATCCTCGATGTCAACACCAGGGGGCCTATTACGAAAATAACGTACGCAATTGCGTAACGCAGTCACTTGGTCACGATAGTCGTCCGCAGTTCGTCGGTTGTGCCTAATACATTTTCAATTTGACTATCGTAGCCCAAAGACTATTATAATAATAATAATAAATAATAAAAAATGTTTATTTCTCTCTCATAATAATCTTACATGTTACATTTACAGCTTAAGACTAAGAACAACATTATTAACATATTATGAAGATTGAGAGAGACTTGGTGCCCAAACTAGGCCGAAGCCTGTATCTCAGGTCACCAGTACCCTCCTCCTCGCAAGGTGGCTACACGGAATTTACAGTAATAAGGGGTTTACACAATACTAAGAGAAATACATTTTGCATACACTGCAATATACTCTAAACTGACGATCATTATTATTATAAATGATTATAATTTACAAATTTCAATGAGGTGGCCCAAGACTACATGTGTGCAGTGTTGTGAAAGCTAGATAAAAATAAATACGAATAATCAACTTAAAAATAGGTATGGAAAGGCTTAATGGTTATGAAAAAGAAAAAAAAAATTATATAATCGGAAGTATGAGTTTTTCAGTATCGTCATAATTAAGATTTTGCAAATAGGACGTTACAGAGATTTTACATTGGTACCTCGAATGGAAGACGATATTTATTTCTTTGTGGAGACGATTATATAGGAGAGGCCCTAAAAAGCAGAAAAATCTGTGTGAGTAAGAGGTTCTAAAAGACGAGGATAGTGCCACTAAATTATTGCGACGGGAGTGAGTAATGTATCGGGATTGGTCAATATGTTGATGTTGCTTTAAAATGGTGTACAAGATAAAGAGTTGACGGACAGATAATAATTGACAGTATTGGAAAAGGTCATGCGTCGGGAAGCGATATGGAAGGAAAGTGCAAACCTTGAGGAGAGCTCTTTGGGCTCTTTCCAATCTGATCAAATGGGTTTTCGCAGCACCTCCCCAAGACGTGATACAATATATAATGAGGGACTGACATAATGCAATATATGTTGACTTAACTATACTAGAATCAGCTACATGTCGAAGGCTTTTGAACACATACATTAGCTTTCGTAGTCTGCCCGTAGAGAGATTTATATGAGCCTGGAAAGACAGCTTATCATCAATAAGAACGCCCAAGTATTTGGCTGAATCAGTTTTAACCAGACTAGGGCAAGTGCACGGATTATTAGGGGATGAAGATGAGTTTGAATGAGAGTGTGCTACAATTGACAAGTTGTTAGAAGGTGAAGTATTGGAATGTTTTATTGAGAAGGTCATGAATAGGGTTTTTTTAACATTAAGGGTTAGAAGGTTTGTACGAAGCCAGCTAGAAACAAGATCGAACCCGACCTGCGCTTTATGAAAGGTATCCTCCCACTTTTTTTCGGTGAATATTAAGGCCGTATCGTCTGCAAATGAGATACTTTTGCAGTTAGGTATGTTTAGCGAGCAGAGTTCGTCTATATATACCAAAAACAGAGTGGGACCTAAGATACTGCCCTGTGGAACTCCGTAATCAATAGGAAGGTCAGAACTAGCTATACCATCTATTATTACTCTCTGTGTACGACCAGTGAGGAAACTTTCAAAGAGCTGCAGTTGATTTCCCCTAACTCCGATGTTTTCCAATTTCTTCAAAAGCAGGGGGATCGAAACCGTATCGAACGCTTTTGCTAGGTCTAGAAGGACAGCCAAGCACTTTTGCCCAGAATCCATGGCATTTACGATAGTATCAGTGAATTCATGGACCGCATCAGCTGTTGACCTTCCAGAACGAAACCCAAACTGATTCGGTGAAAGCGCAGATGTTTTTTCAAGGAAGCTTTTTAAGCGTAGGTTGAGAATTCGTTCCAAGACCTTGGATAAGGCTGGTAGAATTGAAATTGGCCGGTAGTTATTTGCATTGGCTCGGTCCCCAGACTTGAAGATTGGATGTACAATTGCTCTTTTGAAGGCAGAAGGAAAGACACCATTTAGAATACTAATGTTGCATATGTGGGTAATTACAGGCACTAACTCAACCCTGTATCGTTTCAATATGGTAGTGGGTATATCATCCCATCCCATAGCGCAATCCTGTTTTAGCGAACAAAGGATAGACTCCACCTCCTCCTCATCTGTTTCCAAAAGGACGAAAGACTCTCGTCGTGATGAGGTTGGCGTCACCGAGGGAGGAAGAGAAATGGGAGTTGTAGACTGTATTGAACGAATGATGTCGGATACGCTAGACCGAAACTGTCAAACTTACGCAATCACTTTGCGATATTGCATACGCAAGACAGTGCTTTGTAATAGGACACAATCAGCACGAAGCACGGACGCAGCTGCGTGTATTGCATTAAACTTTTCGTAATAAACCTGTAACAGGTTTAAACAAAATAAATGATTTACAGTTTATAAACATTTTTGGTAAGTAAAAAACTCTTTAGTTACATAAAAACTATTAAATAGTAGGTACTAATATCTATTCTGTGCTATAACTACGCGGGCATGTTGAGCTGAAGAACGATTTTACTAGGCTCTTTAGATGATAAGCGCTCGAAAATCATCCTCGCGTTCAACACATAAGTCGAGTATTGTTTCCGGAGGTAAATTTTACAAAAGCAAACTGTAAACTGTAATACATCCTACTGTTCAACAGGGCAGTGCGCTGAGTTGAAGGATGGTTTAATAAGACGCGCCCTCGCGCCCCTGTGCCTCGCGGGCAAAGGACTCATCCTATAAGCACATAAATACAATGGCATTTGATTCAGCAAACGAGCGCACTGAACCTCGTGCGTGCTCGGACATGTGCATACGCGTGCGCCACATTCAAGGCGAATCGGTAAGATTTCCAACTACGGTTTAAATCAGAAGGTTCCTCCTATTTATAATGATTTCACTGCATTATTTTTATGCTTTTTACTGTTAAACAAAAATAAAGTACCTACTTACTGAGATATTATGATCAGTGCAAGTTTCATCAAATTACGTTCATGTTATTAAGATAAATGGACTACAATCATTTACATCAGTTATTGTTTTAGCTATTTAGCAATTAGTTACATGAATAGTAAGCTAAGTATCCAACAAGTACAGGTTCATCTAAAACGCGGATGATACACTCACTAAGCATTCACGAAAAAACATATTTATCAAAAATTACTGACTTCATGACTTTAAAAAACAAAACTTAAAAGGATCATCTACTCCAGACTCCTAAATATCATAATATTATATTACAAAACCAAACCAAAAACCATGTAGTTATTATTTCATAATTTTCGTCGGTGCGGTAAGTTCTCGCACATGCATGGAATCGATGTATTGCGTGTATTGTTTTGACGACCTCCGTGGTCGAGTGGTTTGCACGCCGGTTTTCAAGGCGTCCCATCTCTTGAGGTCCCGGGTTCGATCCCCGGCTGGGTCAATGTAGAAAATGAACTTTTCAATATTGTCTCAGGTCTGGGTGTTTGTGATACCACCGTTGTCTCTGATTTCCATAACACAAGTGCTTTAGCTACTTACCTTGGAATCTGAGCAATGTATGTGATGTTGTCAATTTTTTTTTTTTATTTTTTTTTATTATTGTTACACATTGTTACATATTTAAAATAAAAGGAAATTGTCACAATTATTTTTCTAATTATTTCTTCATACATTTTGACCTTTTGTATTGAATTATTTAGATTCACATTCCATTAATTGATATTTTTTTGTATTTTTTTCATGCTGAATGAACTATCAGCGAAACATGTATTTAGATCGTTGATTCTTTTTCCAACTGACATATTGTGCACCCACCGTGGTTCGAACAAAATAAAATATCTTTATTCTTATTCAGCCTTTATTTTTGATCAGTTCTTAATTTCAGGATCATTTTTGGGAATGCGTGCTGACCGCATACGATCTTTTCGAATCCGAATCTTCCGGATATGTGGACCTAAAGAAATATTTCGCACATTTAGACAGATGGGTTAATTTAAACAAACCCTTCGCTGATGCGATGAAGAAAGCGAAGACTCATTGTAAGATAGTGTTTCAACGTGAACTACCTTTAAGAACATCCGAATTCTTTGCTTTTCAAAAGTGTTTAAGACAATTCGTCAGAGTGGTAAGTACTTATACAAGGTTATTTGTAAAACACCAACAACCTTGCAGGAGTAGGTAGATTACTAACATCATAAACAACAACATTTGTTCTACAATTTTTCCGAAAACATTTTTTTTTACTTTTGATACAAAACTCGTTCAGCTGTTCGGACATTGTATGGAAAGTCGAATGTTTTTTGTCTGTTTTCGGATAAGTCTTAGAACAAACGTTGTTGTTTATGATGTTAGTAATCTACTCCTGCGTGGTTGTTGGTGTATTATTGTGGATTAATTATTATATATAATGCAATGCAATATAGCAAAAATGTTAACATCACAGATGTGAAACAAGTAAAAAAAATGTATTTGGTTCACTGTTTCTTGGTTGCACGCTATGTCACTACATTTATAAAAGTCCCTCGCCGCGTCTGTCTCTCTCATTTTTCGGCTAAAATTGTGTTCCAAGTCTTCCCTCTATACATTTTTTGAGCTTTCATTGCCTGAACTATAATCCTTATCAACTTAAATTCGACAGTTACCTTAGGCATTTACAAGGGTACACCATACCATTTAAATGTATATACCTTACTAGTCGTAAGATATTTGTTTTCTTTAAGGGTTTGTCCTCATGTTAGTCATGTTATGTTGTTAAGGGTATCCTCATGTTTTAATTTCATTAAATTCTGATCAGACGTTTTTACGTGATTAGGCGGGTTCCCACCAAGCGCGCTGCCTCGCGAGGCAGGACGTTTGCCGCACGGGCCTCGCACGAGGCTGCTCGCTTGGTGATGACCCGCCTAATCACGTAAAAACGGCTGATCAGAATTTAATGAAATTAAAACATGATGATTTTATCGAATGTCCAAGCGGACGAAGTCGCGGGCGGAAGCTAGTTTATAATATTCAGAACTGTATCCAGAGATATTAGTATCCCGTTCCCGTTCCCGTTCCCGTTCCCGTTCCCGTTCCCGTTCCCGTTCCCGTTCCCGTTCCCGTTCTCGTTCCCGTTCCCGTTCCCGTTCCTGTCCCCGTCCCCTGGATGTGCATGTCCAGGTCCAATCATGTCCACCGTGTTGGACTTCAAAATAAATGTCATTTTCGCAATCACCATCCCATGAAACCTCAAGAACGACATCCATATCGATTTTCATGTTTACTTACCCCATTTACACCTTAAGGGATGATTTTCAAAATAACAAAATATGTGTTTGCCTATTTATTTTTAGACATGCTCCTACGAATTTTAAAGTTGTAACGTCTATTTTATATTCTTTTTCTATACAAAATTTGAACCCCATTTTCACTTTAGGGGTTAAATCATGTCCACCGTGTTGGACTTCAAAATAAATCTCATTTTTGCAATTACCATCCCATAAAACCTCAAGAACGACATCCATATCGATTTTTATGTTTACTCAACCCATTTACCCCTAAGTGGTTGGTTTTCAAAATTACAAAATATATGTTTGCCTATTTATTTTTAGATGTGCTCCTACGAAGTTTAAAGTTGTAATGTCTATTTTATATTATTTTTCCATACAAAATTTGAACCCCATTTTCACCCCTTTAGGCGTCAAATCATGTCCACCGTCAAATCACCGTCAATCAAATCTTTAGACTTCAAAATATATGTCATTTTTGCAATCGTCATCCCAGAAAACCCCAATAACGACATCCATATCTATTTTTGGGTTTTTTTACACCTTTTCACACCCATTTTATCCACATAGGGGTTGAAATACTAACAATAACAATATAGACACACACAGCGTTAGATTTCCATCCATAAGTCTAAATTATAAATTTAGCGATTTTTACTTCGAAAATAAAGGATTTTCTTCAATACACAACTTCATCCCCCTTTTGACCCCTTCGGAATTTTGAAAAACGCTGAGACCCGTATTTATTAATTTTCAATGGTCAGCCTGAACACAAAATTTGAAGATTCTAGCTTTAAAACTGAGGGACTTTCATACAAACTTTCATCCCTTATTTCATCCCCTTAGGGACGGAATTTTCAAAAATCCTTTCTTAGTGGATGCCTACACTGTATAAGGTATCTGTGTGCAAAATTTCAAGTCTCTAGGTCCAGCGGTTTGGGTTTTGCGTTGATATCTCACTCAGTCAGTCAGTCAGTCAGTCAGTCGGGACTTTGAATTTTATATATATAGATAATGATATATAGAGCTAGTGGTTTACAGCTCATATTGTTATGTTCCAGCACTGTCCAACGCAAGCAGTAATCCCAACGGCAGATTGCGAAGACCAAAAGAAGTTTTATGACGAATGCAATATGTATTATATATAGGTATACGTATATTATATATAGGTAACAACTATATATTTTTTTAATTCAACGGTTCATACGCTTCGAAGCCGCGTTGCTCGCTCTAGGCTTTGTCAATTTTTTCATGCCAAAAATAACTTTCGATCTTTTAATATCATTGTATGAACTACATTAGTTACGAGTGCCTTTATTGTTGTTGTTCATCCCAATAGGAATTAAATTGAAATAACCAAAATATTAGCTTAAATATGCCCTGTTGTGAATTACCTCCCATACGGGGTCATTTGCATCAATTCATTGTGGACGTTTGAAAAATCTCTAGGATACCTTTGACTGTGATAGGAAAGGGTCATAATATTGTAATCCAGGCTATATATAGGCCATCTGTGTGCCAACATTCAAATCCGTTCAGTCTTTCTTTTACATTATAATATTATTAGGATATCTTCTATATCTGGCCCAAGAACTGTCTGAACATTCAAATTTTTCATATTTATTCGAGTGGCATGCCTAAAACGATCTGTATTTAACTACTGCTACTCTGTAAGACAGGATGTTAAATATGATGAGGGTGCTTCCTCACATTGATGAAATAACGCTGATTTGCAACGAATAAAGTAAAATCTACTAGAAATTTTGAAATTATGAATGTCATGTATGTGTTTGGTAAGCCTTACTTAAATAAATAAAAAAAAAATTGAATTAACCTACTAGCGTGCGGGTTTAAGTTCCGTTTGAGAAGCTACGGGCACAGAATATATACTCTACGGGTTAGTCGATTTTTTTTGTATATTATAGTTGTTGCGAATGACCCATAATTGGAGATAACGTTTCCATTTTTGCTGATTTGTTATAATATAATCAAAACAAAACGGAGCTGGTTGTCATAGTTTCTGAAGAATTTCTGTGATAATTACAAAGTTTCGACAAACTTTGAATACGAATTGCAGCGAAAATAGGCAACACCTTAGGCATCCATTACACGGTAGGTTTTGCTGTCAGTGTAACCTATCGTGTAATGTAGTGACTGATGGTTGCATGAAGTTGATTTGTTCTTCCATCAGTCAAACATAATTCATTACTGATGGAATTGAATGACGCTTTCATGAGCATGTAATGGGTGCCTTTATAGCATTCAACCAATGCTCTAAGGGCAACACTTTCAAAGTCAAAAGCTACCTAATTACTTGAAAAAAATAAGTTAATTTGATAACTTCTAATATAGGTATTTTTTAATGTTCGTGTCTTTTTTCTCTAAACTGTTGTTACCGTTGTTACTAACCACGCAATTGCTAATCAGCCTAGTTTACAGGTATTCTAATATAATAAAAAAACGAGTTAAAATAAAAATTGAAACGATATCGACATCAAATTTATTCTATAATAGAAACTATTTTAATAGGTATGAAATGATAATCATTTCTTCGAACACACTACTTAATTGCAGTTAAAATATGAACTATGCAGGCATTATACTATATCATCATCATCGTCATTCTTTTGTACACTGATATCGTGTCTAAGGGCAACGAAGTCACTCTTCGCTGGGTGCCAAAATCAACTAGTAATACTGTCTTAAAAATGCTCTTTCTTGAAGCACTATTATATCACACACGCCAGTTTGTCCCCTTATCACTTTCCTTATAGGCATTAATTACACTAAACTAACAGTCTTGTCTGATCAGTTCAAGGCAGAAGTCGTGGATTGTAACGACCGACATAGAGAATCATACCAGAAGGATTGTGTCTAACAAAATATAAAAATGGCCGGTCGAATTTTAATCTAGCTGGTTGAGCGTTTCTAGATGGAAGCCGTGCCTGCCTGGGGCGGAGATGCAGAGGTAAATGCATAGCTTCACCCACATCGTGCGGATCGTGGAAGGCACGCTGGTAGTCTCTAGGCTCATCCCAGTCGGATGCCCATCTCGATGATCGCCGTCTTGCAGCGGTTCCCAGTGATTCTGGATAATCTTCTACGTGATGTTGTTCACCAATAACACCTTCCCCACAAGTTACAAATGAAGTAGACTGAATCATATCCGACAAGTATAGGTCTTTAGATGGACCGTTCAAACCGCCCAAATCAGCATGGTCTGCATCAAATAAGTCTTTCAAACCCATATTCCTCAAAGTGGAAGAAATATTAAAAATTGACTTATGAGAAAATCTTGGAATTTGAAGTTCAAGACCAATTCTGGGCAGTAGAGTGCGTAGTAAGCGATTCCAGGCAGACGTTGTTGGGTTCGTGTCTAGCAGACGTTGTTCAAGAGCTTCTAAGTCCTCGCCGTGTACCACGTTTCCCTGTTGACCAGGCATAACGAACAAAGTACTGATAATAGAGTTGGTGTTTCCTAAGGCAGCTGCAGTGGCATCGAGTACTGGATCGTAGCCGGCCAAGAAGCCGCCTCTGTAGACTACTGCTGGAACAGGCACTAGTCGTCTTTGGCGAACCGTCGGTGAGACTACAAAATACATTTCTCCGTCTCTGCCTTCAACTGATGACCCCGTGCAATCCGTCTGAAACAAACCAAAATTGTCAATATTGTGGTCGATATGAATTCAATTGGTCGTTTGATAGTTTTTCGTGCTATTGCATGTTTGTAAGTGAGATCTTATCTTGAGTTATTTTAAGTAAATATCTTGATAAATTAAAAACTTGATTTTTAGATTTCAATAATATGTACTACTAAGTAGTAGGTATTCATTAATATTTATTAATTAAAAGAATACAAATATCCTTATCCTTACTTAATATTATAAATGCGAAAGTCCGTTTGTCTGTTTATTTATTTGTTTGTTTATTTGTTACACCTTCACGTCTTAACTACTCAACCGATTATCATGAAATTTTGCATACACTATATCAGGAATACAGAGAAGGACATAGGGTACCTTTCATCCCGAAAAAAAGTACTGTTCCCGAGGGATAGCAAAAAAGTTTTCACGCAGACGAAGTCGCGGGCGGCCGCTAGTTAACTATAAAGTTATGAGGTAGAGCATCTATTGCGAAGTAAACGCGAAGTCAATGAGTTTCCATTGGCTTAGTACTTATATCTATTTTGTGCCATTGGTCTCAGATAGATCTAAATATAGCTGTTATTACATTAGAAATAACTATATGTGATGGCCAAAAGCCAATCAATCAGTCTAGAATGGTTCGCTATCGGTGTCAAGTCTTTTGGACGTAAAGAAAAAATATTTACCTGGAAAATATTAGCAGAGAAGGCCGCTAATGGCGGTTGCATGGTGATTGTATTCGCTTTCATATATTCAGCAATTTTGCCCCACGTGTATCTTTTTACTAACAAGTTAGTTCTTCTTCTAATAATGTCACTTATTAACTTGAAGTTGATCTCTTCAACGTGCCCATTATAGAACTGTTGAGCTCTCTCTTTATAAAATGTCAAAATTTTTCCTTTATTTCTATCACTGTATAATTCCCTAATAAACGCAGACACAATGACACCTGAGTCGGGTGTAGTCTCAATAGAATCTGATATATTTTTCAGTGTAAAGTGAGGATTGAATGTAACCATATCATCTAATTTTAAAATATCATTCATTTCTCCAGAAGTAGCACCTCTAGCGCCCATAAACATCATAGCGAGCATTGAGGTAATCGAGTAAGGTGACAATACAAAACTTCGTCTTTTGTCAATATTTTCAGTAATTGTATTCCAATACCTGAATGCCAGTTCGTTACATAATTCTGTGAATTTTGCAACATCTTCTTCTAAATCTTTTGTGGTGACTTCTAGGCCTTGATTTTCTTTTGAAAAATCTAGAATAATGTCTTTGTCTTTAAGATTAGTATCACCGGGAATTTTGACATTAGTTTTTATTTTATCTTTTGTTATCTCATTTGATTTTGGTGGCGATACTGTAGAAATTAGTTTCCAGGAATTGTTACGCTCATTCGCTAACTCTTTGTCATCAATATTTACTTTTTGAATCTTTTTCTTAAATTCATCTATTTTAGGCACATAATCGGGGATTTTGTTAATTTTGTTAGTACCCATACTATCAGCCGTTGAAGATTCTATAGGCGTGGCAGCATGGATCATTTCAGAAACAATTGGTTTTATTGTTGTACTAGTTTCAAAAGTCTGTATGACATTTGTAGTGGTTTTACTTATTTCTTCAATAGTAGACTCTGTTGATTTTTCGTTGTTAGTATCTTTTGTGTCATTTATCAATTTGTTTTCTGATAATTTCAGTTCCGATGAATTGTTTTTATCATTTAAATTTAGTGTTTGCACATATGTTTCATTACCTCCATCATTTTGCGTTTTTCCGTTAGTTGAAATTATTTTATTTACCACTAGTGGAACTTCAGTAGAAATAGCTGTTGGATAAGTTGCATTTATTGAAGTTTTTTCTGGGCTAGAAATATCATTATCAGATTTATCACTTTCAAGATTCATGTGCACAGTTTCAGAAGTGGTTGTGATAACGTCTGAAAAAATTTCAGTTGTAGTACTGTCTATATATTTTTCCGTAGTCGTCTTACTTTCCAAACCAAAGTTATTGTCTGATTCAAGAAGTGGTGCTTGATTAACTACTTGGGATAAAAGATCTCCCATTGACTCTGACAAAACTCTGTCTATTGTAGTGCTTTCAAATATAGCCGCTGCATATTTTTCCGTAGCGTCAGGCTGTCTTGTATTTGTATCTTTGTTTGTATTCTCTTTTTCATCACTTTGACTATGCGGATCTATAGTTGATATTTTAATGAAATTATCTTTGTTGCTGTTGTCTGAAATATTTGATTTTTTTGACTCCAAATCAGTAAGAATATCTAATTCAAAATTTTCTTTACTTTCCAAATCCATATTATTCTGTTTTGTTGAATCTACTACATTTGAAACAGTGGGAATAGGCATATAGCTACTACCAAGATCTGATGCTATTTGACTAAAACTTTGGACAACATCAAAAATATGCATTTCCGGTTCTATGTTATCACTTGCGTGCATTTCTGCAGCAGGTTTTATTCCTGAAATATTACCGTTAGGTAAATTTTCTAATTTAATGAACTCGGTTGATGATACAGTAGTCGAGGGTGAAACTGATTGCGTAGTAATAGTTGTAGTATTAAATTTGTTGGAATCTTGATTGTGTGCTGTAGACGAAACATAGTTAGATTCTTCTATGGTTGGTTTATAAGTGGTTATAGTAGGATGGGATTTTTGAGTCACTGTATTTGTTTTTTCTGTTGTGGTGGTCAAATTTATCGACGTTGTGCTTGCTAAAATTTCTTTTACTGTGTTTCGAATGGTCTTTTCTGTAACGAAAGTTGCAGAAGAAACAGGAACGAAAGTGTCAATTTTTTCATACTGCACTGTATTTTTGTCCGTTGCAGAGACGGTATCAAAAATTTCATCTTTATTAATATTGGATTCAGGTACTTTTAGTGTCGTTGAATCGATAACAGGTTGATTCTTGGTGGTAAAAGGTTTGGATGTCGTTATTCGAGTCGTTAGTTTTTCAGTTGTTTTAGAAGATGTTGTCGTATCCAATTTTGGTGTTGTTGAGGTAACATTTGAATTAATAGTATTAACTATTTTCGGTCGAGTTGTAGTCGTGCGTAATATAGTAAATGATGATGATACGTTTGTTACCAAAGGTAAATTAGTGGTACTTAACGCTGCTTGCGTGGTTGTAATCTTGACTGTAGATTCTGTCGTTGATACTGGCTTCGCAGTTTTTTTTGTTGTTAATTTTGTTACTGGTTGCCACACTGTAGTAGCCTTTACTGTTGATGGTTTTACAGTTGTAGTAGTCCTTCTGATAGGTTTGAGAGTTGTGGTCGTGGTTTTAATAGTGGTCGCGCGTTTTGTAGTAGTTGTGGGTTTTCTTGAAGTCGTTGGTTTTTTAGTTGTAGTGGATGTTGGACGACTTGTTGTTGTAGTGGATGTTGGACGACTTGTTGTTGTTGTTGTGGTTCTAGTGGTTGACGGCGCCACTGTTGTTGTGGTAGTGGGTATAGTTTTTGTTGTTGTTGTAGAGCTATTTTTAATATTTTCAACTATTTCTGTTGTCGTTGAAACTGATTTTAAACTTTCGTTTATTTCATTAGTTGTAGAATTATTCGACACATCTGTATTACCTTCTTTACTAGTAAAATCCGGATTCATTTCTAAATTAATATCGTTAAAATCTAAAGTGTCAGTTTCTGGTGGAGTCACACTATTAGCAACTTTGTCAGGAACGATATCAAGCCCTGTGTTTCCAAATATAGATGGTAAAATAAGGCTCCAAGAATCAGAAACGTCGGGAGTATCTAATGTAGGTTGAATGACTGGATTGTTTTTGTGTGCCTCCATTTGAGCTTTTAAGACGTTCTGAACGTTTGTGACTACGCTGTGAACTTTGTTGTGAGGTGGTTGGCTAAAGTTAAAAGCCATGGTTGGCTGGTTATCGTTGGCAAAAGTGACCAAACCCTCTGCTTCTTCTCCTGCAGCAACTATGGCTTGTATCTCCTCCAATGTCATCAGCCTTTTCACTAGTTCTCCGGATTCATCGAAAGTGTAAAACTCGTAGCGGTCTGGTGTTAGTAGATTCACTGGACTTCCGACGGTGGCTGGTACATTTGAAGGCGGTGGCAAAGTGTTTCCGACTGCGTCCACCACGAACGGATGCTTTTTGGCCCTGAAACATTTAAAATTGCTAATTTAACTTACGTGACTAAAAGAAAAGAAAAGTGTAATGACTAATGAGTGATCATGAAATTAGTTAATACTACATATTTTCTGCTTGGCGAACGCAAAACAAATGCTCAGTGTAGCGAGAATTGTATTAGAGTTTATAACAAATCGAATCGAACTTGCTTTAAGATTTGAAGTGTTTTACCAAAAAATAATATTTATACATACATACATACACTCACGCCTGTTTCCCATGGGGGTAGGCAGAGACTATGGATCGCCAACTGCTACGATCCTTACACACTTCTTTCGCTTCTTTCACATCCATCAATAATATTTATCAACAGGTAACTATAATAATGTTATAGCTACTGTGGGTTCTGTTTTCTTTTAAACCAAAAAATAAAATGCTTTGTTTACTACTAAGTACAAATAGAGGCCTGTGCCCATGCTGTGGCTACAATAAAATCATCAGCTCATGATGACAGTATTTTACGCACCTGGACTCATCTTCACTTGCCCAGGCGCAAGCGACCACCAGAAGACACAGCAGAAGCCGCATCTTGAACTCTCCTTGCTGAGATTTCCTGAAACTGCAGAAAAAGTAAATTAGGACGTGGGTTCAACCAAAGTAAACTTTCGGGTTGGAAGGCTTTTGTATGTCCGAAAGTGGCGCCGCGGTGAATATTATTTAATATTGTACTTCTAATACACAATTTTAATAAAACTTTACGTGGAATTTTTAGGGCCCATAGTCTAGTATTTTTAAACGGTATCATTATATGCCCACGTAGTCACTACTAGAAGCAGATAGTAAAACTGCTAAAAGTGGCCGGTTTTGATACATTTTCTATCTTATTCTACAAAAGACTACAAGGGAATGTAGGGAATATTAACTTACTTAAAAATACTAGACCATGTGCCCTAAAAAATCCAAGTAAAGTTTTATTTAAATCATTTTCAATTAACAACTTATTAAATAAAAACCTCTGAGGGTGCCACGTTGACTAATTTCTCTTTAATCAGTTACCGAAGGTAAAATAAAAAATTGTTATCACAGTTACACTTTAAATGTTCAAGGATCGTTGATATTTTTTTATAAAATTCGAAATAAAAATAAAGTTTATTACTAACAATTATTTTCAAGCGCAAATATTAAGCTAAAGAGTTAAAGAAAAAAAAGTGAGGTAAATAAACCAGTCTTACAAGAGAGTCACGGTCATTGTCGCACAAAGTGGAACTAGTTTTGTAAAGTCAACGTCTCAGTTGAGCCGCGGCATCCATTTTTTGTTCCATTACTAAGACATCTTTTGTTACCGCTAGTTCTAAATTTTTCTTATCAATGCTTCAATGAACATTGTCTGTTGCGATGTTACCAGTTAATTTGCTGGCAATTTCTTTGACCTCGCTGAGAACGTAAAGTTCCGTTGTGTTTTGACAAGATGTTTGCCCACTAAATATGTGGGACACCTGCCGGCCGATCGCAGAGTATTTATGATTATGAGGTCACTCAACTTTGCCAGTGATATATGCATTATATTATTATGAGGTAATAAAATATTACGTGTTGTCCGAAGAATTCGCTTACGATAAGTTGTACATACGTAAGTTTGTTGCTTTTTAAGAATAATATTTTTTTAAACTCCTTGCCTTTTCATTTGTGATTGTATTCTTTGATAATGTATCGATCCATAATAATTAAGTAGCCTGGTGACATCGCGCATACAATATTAAAATATGATTGACTTTAGTAATTCTTAGGATTACGCACACAGGCTCTGGTAAAGTGTTAGTTAACTTATTTGACAGATAATTTCATAAGAAATTCAGTTCAAATTAAAACAGACATATCTGAAAAAAAAACTTAATTTCAGTGGTAGGTAAAACCACTGATAAATCGGGTATTCAAATCCCGAGAACCTCAAGATAAGTTTATAGCACCTATCCCGGACCTTTAAACCTGATTAATACGACAGCCAAGATCGGGGACTGTTCCCCAACAAAAAACATTCGATTTTCTTGTTCTCAATAATGTTTACTTCTACTAAAATGTTGTCAACGCAATAGCATTATAACTCTTGAAAGTGCTGATTGTGCCACAATGAGAAATATTTTTCTATTTTGTTTCTCCTATTTTTGTTGACAAATCATTATTTCAGAAAAGTTAAGGTTCTTGCAGGAATCAAATCTCCTATCTTAAGAGATTGATTCAGTAAGTTTTCCGAGTAATATAAAAGCTTCTCTAGAATTTATAGAAATTATTATACAGGGTTATTTGTAAAACACCAACAACCTCGCAGAAGTAGATTATTAACATCATAAACAGCAACATTAATTTGTTCTACGACTTTTCCGAAAACAGACAAAAAAAAACGACTTTCCATACAAATGTCCGAACAGCTGATCGAGTTTTGTATGAAGAGTTGGATTTTTTTGTCAGTTTTTGGAAAAGTTGTAGAACAAATGTTGTTTATGATGTTAGTAATCTACTCCTACAAGGTTGTTGGTGTTTTACAAATAACCCTGTATGTATATGTAGGTAATCCACTTATTTTGGAGCAGAACTTCTTCGAAGTCAGTTAAACGATAGTTCTTTTAAGAAAAGAGGTTTTTGTGACATGATCTAGGTTTATGTGAAATCGATGCTAACGCACTACCAATGACAGTACAATTATGCATGTAATAACATAATGTAGCCGATGATCGATGTTTCCGTCGCTAGATCTCATCAGCATCCTAACCGGACCCGATTAGTATGGTAAATGAATATGTCGCACAAGATAATCACTTAATCACAGGTTCTTGATAGTTTCCGTAGTGATTTTTCTTTTATGTTGAGTGAAAACAGCTGGACTTGCTGGTTCAAATTTAATGCTTATTAACATGTGATCTCTTCGAATATAACATTTATATTAACTTCTGGTGGTGGTTTTAAAACATGCCTTCTTAATAAAATAATAAGGTAGATTGACATTTTTTTATTCACAATGGGATATTGCTTGGCCTTCATCTCGCCTGATGTTAAGTGAAGGTGGAAGCGCACTACTCCCGGAATCCTCATCACTGAGGAACTGGCTATATTACCTCTAACTGCCGGAACACAACAATTTTTAAATTGTTGTTATGGCATCAGACTTAGGTAAGATGGTGGTAGCTAGCCAGGCGGACTTGAAATAAGCCCTACTACCAACCAATTTTACTAAACGATCGACTATGTCGATGTCTATAGGTTACACATCGGGATTATTTCTGTAATGCGGAACAGGTAGGCACAACATTTGCAGTCTGCAGTCGTTTGCGAGTTTTGAGTTACAATAATATTTTTCTACAGTGTGTACGAAATGCTTCTTCGACCTAATTTTAAAAGAAAAGTACAACCTTCAATACATTAAGACCTCAATATTTACACAGTAACATCTCATAGTATTATCAGCGACCGTAATCTCTGAGAACTGCAGAAATGTAACTATTACCTTCTAAACAATGGCCGGCTTAGTGGCACTGCCACCTGAATCGCTGTACCATCTTCCCAAATGTAAAAAATATATAAAAAAACAAGCTGAGGTATACCGCAAGAGCACGCTCTGGTGGTTGCCGACAATCGCTCCGTTATTCGTTGCGACTTGGCGACAGTTATACCGCTCTGACACTGACACGACATTATGTAATAAATAGGTCGTTGTCGTACTACAGCACATGGTTGAATACAGTTATGTGGATATGGATTTCATGATAATAGGTAATCTACTTTTCGTCTAAATAATCCAATCCGTCCATCACACATCGGGTTTCAACAATATTTTTGCTTTTGCCACATGCCGAGATTAACAATGCATTTTTTTTCTTCATGATTTCAGACTATTAGCTCTCTATACACAAAACGAGGGAAAAAAACTTAATATTAATTAAATAACTAAATACGGACAACTCACAGCAATCTATGAAGAGCTTGTACCTACTACAAATTATTTAGTGACCAGAATACAGGGATATTATGAGTATCACACGTACATTAGGATACTATTCGAAACTGGAACCCAGGCACGGTCTTTTCATTTTGTGCCAGGGTCTTTGCCAAAGTCGCAGGATCGCTACTATTGTACCTACCGAACAGACTTCGAAGATGGAGAATATTAAAATGCATTATTTATTTTTCAATTTTACATACCAAAAAAACGAATTGAAGAAGTTATGGTTCATCACATTTTGTTACAAAATAAACTTAAAACTTGTCTCAGTAGGAATACTAGCGTACACAGTAGATTAACAAAGTCCACATTCGTATCATTTAAGGAAACGTTCTCTAGCGAAATAAACGCACGTCAATACAAATCGATATTTCCCCTAGAGTTGAATATTTAAAATAAACACTTTAAAACAACTATAAAGGTCGATTGTTTTAGTATCGCTTCCAAAAGACAGACTTAGATATATTATTATATCACTATCAGCAGTTAGGTGTTACACCTCTATTGAAAGCTTGGTTATGTACGAGTAGGAAATAAACATTTAACAAAAATATCTTGATCAAAAATCAAAATCAAAAATCAAAAAAATATTTATTCAGTCTAGGCTGTAACAAGCACTTGTGAATGTCAAAGAAGCTACGCCATCGGTTCGCAAACCCTGAGCGGGAGACCTTGTAACGAGAAGAACCGGCAAGAAACTCGTCAAGGGCTGCTTTTTTCTCCCTGTATATTTCATACAGAGTCGTCAACATTGAAAAATGAGCTCCACATTTAAAGTGAGGTCATTTTCCATTACAATAATTAACAAAATGATGATGATGAATGATGTAATTGATGAAAAAAAAAGCACTTGAATAGTCTGAAAGTCCACGAGTGTATAAAGCCAAATCGCATTTCACTCAAAATCCTCAACAACTGAAGAATTAAGTTACCTAACAACCACTTGAGCATTTGTACCCATATCAATTAATTAGGTATGTCTTGTATTACTGGGTTGTAACTACAAAGTAAAATATTCAACGTACGAGTACTTTGGACAATCTATTGTGCTTCCGGCTATGTTCTCAATTCAGTCGCCATCGATCACAAAGATTTTGCAACATTAAACGGAAACGTCCCATTTTACCTGAAACGGGTCATATTTTACTGAATTTAGAAATTTCAGTCGGTAGAAGAGGCTTTAAACATTTACGCTGACAATTATGCTTTACGAATTCATGAAAATGCTTTATTGTTTAATTTGGTTCGAGTGCAACTTTTTGCTTTTTTATACTAAGATTACTAATCGAATGAACTAAATATCGTTTTGGTATTTTATATTATGATGCTAATAATAAACAGCCACAAAATTTCAGGAAAATTTAGAAAGTTGAAACATTTTTAATGGAACCTGTAGACTCCGTAAAATTAGTCTACTCAGTCCATGTATTATTTAGTATTCCGTTTGCCACTTAGCCTAATATTAAATTTATCTTTCGTTTCATGTAGATTCTTGCGCAAAGTTCAAATTACAGCTTCGTAATAAAGTTTTATTTTGCACGCAGGGCTGAGTTCTTGAAGTCGAATCTGTTATTTCATTCGTTTCTTGCCCTAAAAGTTCACAGTCGTGTCTTTGAATTTTGATAAGCTTTCCTTACCAGATTTGTGAATAATAATAAAGTTTGTGCAATAAGCGGAATAAAACGATTAAATTTTGAAAATTATGAACTATGGTTAAAAATAAAATTGTTTTCACTCCTCTTGCTCAAAAAGTCCGTCATTGTAACGTACAAGATCCGAGATAAAATAGCATAATAACCCCTAGGGGATAAAGTTTTTTCTTTTTTAATGTTTGTCTATTACCAATGAGCCTACTAAAACGAAAAAGTCTTTATTCATAATCACGAATAAAAACTCACTCGACTTAATACTGTTTCTCATTCTTATTTTTGAAAATGGAACTAAAAGCATATCTTCAGTGAAATAGACTTATTTATACTCTGTGCACAGAGTGAATCGTAAAATTCGTAATAGTGTTGCATAGCTGCTACAGCAGAAATTAAAAAAGGTACCATGGCGCGAAATCTTTAGAATTTTTCTAAAATTACAAACTGATTGAAATGTGTGACTGTACACTGAAAAAACGTAACGGCTATAATTAAACAAGTTACTGCTATTTACAACCGAGTAACTCGCTTCGGAGGGAGCCTGCAATGTTTGTTGCTAAAATTATACAAGTCAACTTTGTTAACGTATGTTGGTAATATAAACCCAGTAAGTTGGTCAAAAAATAGGTATCCAAGGTTGGTTGCTTCTAACCTATTCACTCAGTAAACTTAGCAAACCTATTTACTATATTGAATCGAGTTACTCTGTTAACAATAGCCAAGCTTCTTAGTATTACAAATCAATTCAATCGGTAACTGCAACAACTAACTTGGTTATAGAAATAAACACAACTGTCACTACAGCCAACGTGCTTTGTTGTGTTTAGCAAAGTAATTCAGTAGGCTCAAATATTTTGCTTCGTAAAACTAGCTAAGTAGCTTGAATCATGTTAATTATGTATATTGGGTAAGGACAGCCAATCTACTTTGTTACTTCTACTCAATTCAATTTGGTATATGTAGCCAAGTTACTGTGTACTATCAATCGTGTTCATTGGGTAACTACAAATAATATACTTTGTTCTTTTCAGTCAATTAAGATTAGTATATTTAGCCAAGTTACTTTGTATTTTTAGGCGGGTTTATTGGGTAACCATAGCTAAAATACTATATTGCAGGTACCAATTTAAACGACATATATGAAGCTACTTATATATTTTCAGTATAAGCTGAACTGTGAGTCACAGGTCAGCTTATACTGAAAATATATAAGTAGCTTAATATGCGTCGTTTAAATTGGTACCTGCAACAAAATATTTTAGCTCCTGTGACTGTACTTAAAGTATGTATATTACAATGCGAGGTCAGCTCATACTATAAATGTGTAGTTTGATATGTTGTCGTTTGTACCATTGTTACTTGCAGTGCAGTGGGGAAAAATTTGGCATGTCGGGAAAAAAGTAATGAAACGTTCATGCAGTAAAACAACAAATATTTTGCTGACAGACCAAACTTAAAAGAAACTGAAAGAAAATTATGTACATTAATAAAATTAGCTTTATTCGGTACAAGATACAGTCATTTCAGGTAACATACTACTCTTACAGTCCTTATAGTACACAGTAGATATAAAATCCTTGCGTTATTAACAGCAAATAATATTTGTCACTAAACACTCGCACGGTAAAATATCGCACTATAAAAGTAATTATTGTTTATTTTTGTCACTTCACTGTACCTCCTACTGTTATAATATCATCATCATCATCATTAGCCTCTTTGGGTCCATTTTTGGAAATAGGCCTCTCCAAAATTCTTCCACTGGGTCCGGTTTTGCGCCTCCGTCATCCAGTTGTGTCCCGCTTGTCCTCTGATGTCGTCAACCAATCGTTTTGGAGGGCGGCCTCGTGGTCTTTTGTTTGCCCATGGTCTCTATTCAAGGATCCTTCTCGCAAAACTATTGCGCGTTTTAAAACAAACCCGGCAAAATTTAAAATAATGGTTAAAAGTTGTTGTTTTTATGTAAAACTTTAACCTGCCTTGTAGGTGTGAGGCAGCGCTTCAACAGACGTTCGTCACGCGTCAAGTCACACAGAGAAATGGCCAAATTCGCAGGCTATGCAACCAATTCCTTGTTTATTATTATCAAGTTACTCGGTTAAAAATAGTGTTTGCTCATTCCATTGATAATTGCCGAGCTGTGCTTATTTACCAATAGATAATCAACTAGTTTGTTTCAAGTGAGTAGCATGATTATATGCATCATAGGGAGTTATTTAATTCTAGCCAACTATGATTATGTTTAAAATTAAATGACTCAATTATCATTAAATAGTAATGTAAGCTTGTCTATTTTGAACCGAACCCTATGTAAATATTAGCCAACTATGGTTGTATCTAAAATTAAAAAACTTACTTATCATGAAATAGCAATGTAACCTTGTCTATTTTTAACCAAACTCGGTGTACATTTTAGCCAACCACGATTGTCTAAAATTAAATGACTTACTTAAATTAAATAGTAATGTAAGCTTGTCTATTTTTAACGGAACTTTATGTTAATATTAGCCAACTATGGTTGTATCTAAAATTAAATAACTTACTTATCATAGAATAGCAATGTAACCTTGTCTATTTTTAACCGAACTCGGTTTAAATTTTAGCCAACTATGATTGTCTAAAATTAAAAGACTTAACTTCACATTAAATAGTAATGTAAGCTTGTCTATTTTTAACCGAACTTTATGTAAGTATTAGCCAACTATGGTTGTATCTAAAATTAAATAACTTACTTGTCATAAAATAGCAATGTAACCTTGTCTATTTTTAACCGAACTGGGTTTAAATTTTAGCCAACTATGATTGTCTAAAATTAAATGACTTACTTAACATTAAATAGTAATGTACGCTTGTCTAATTTTAACCGAACTTTATGTTAATATTAGCCAACTATGGTTGTATCTAAAATTAAATAACTTACTTATCATGAAATAGCAATGTAACCTTGTCTATTTTTAATCAAACTCGGTGTAAATTTTAGCCAACTATGATTATGTCTAAAATTAAATATCTTACTTGTTATGAAATAATAACGTAAGCTTGTCTATTTCGGTAAGGGTTAAATTTAACGAGGCGGTAATTTAGAAATAAATAAGTGCTTTGTTAATGATAGCCAACCATATTTAGCAATACTAGCTTGTATAATATTAGCTAAGCTTTATTGCCCATTTTAAATATGTCTTGATTGTATGCAGCCGAATAATTTTTAACAGAGCTAAATTGGTACTTTGCTAAAGCAAATTTTTTTCAGTGTAAGAGAAAAGAAATAATTATAATCTTTTGCCGTCAAGCACAAATCATTTATTCAAATATTGTACAAAAAGTTTATGAAGTGGAGGATAGAAAAACGAGTGGATTCGTTTACGGAAGTAGGTAGGTATAAACTATTTAATATTGTATTTTATTTTCTCGCAATCGTAGTGAAAAGTATAGTGTAACACACGACGCTAAAACCCATTGTAACTCGGTTTCTATTTATTCCCTCGCTAAAGCTCGGGAATAAAACTACCTCGTATGCAATGGGTCATTTTAGCGTCTTGTATAACAATCTACTATTATTTACCTAATACAACAAAAATAACAGACGCGGAAACTATATGAAATGTGTTTTCTTATCAATGATTGATATAATTTCTACGATATTCGCGTCATTATCAATTTCAACTTCACAAGTTTCAATATAAAAAGTCTATTAGAGTTAAACATGACAACCCTAATGATATCGTCTACTCGTACTTACTCAAAAAGTTCGAGAATGTAAAGAAATGTAAACTCCATTCTCTTTATACATTTTTGAAACACTGCTAGCTATGTAACATAAAAGGTGACTTCTTACTTGTTTTAACAAAGGTTATGTACAAACAGCAACAGAGCTAACTGCCCATTAAAGACGTAACTGAGAGAAATATCACTATATTCACTTCTCAAGCTTACGCGCTCACTAGACATGAAATAAAACACTTTTAACGGATACTAGCGCGGTTTTATTGAAAGTACTTTGGTAATTAGTTGGTAATTGGTTTGATTTTTGATTTTCCCGACGTTTCGGCACCTTTGCAGCTGCAGAAATATCACTGTTCGAAAGGGAAAGACATATGTTAGTCATTTTCAATGTAGTCTATAAGTTTTCCAGGCAATAAGTCAAATGTGAATCCTGCGATATGTAAGGAAAAAACGTGTATATTTAAGAGTGTTGCTGTTTCTACCTTTTAAAAAGTTTAGCTAAACAGTCAATCACTACCTACCTCATAGAAATATGAGCGCAGTGAAAATTTTTACCTACCTCAAAAAATCTAATTGAAAACAGAACGTCACCTATATTGTCACATTTTTACTTTTTAATATACTATATCTATGCATTTTTACCTATGGGATACCTACCAAAGAAGGAACGATAAAGGGAGAGAGAAAGATCTTTCTCTCTCTCTCTCATAATCGTTCCTTCTACTCTCTTTCGAGAGAGATTTTCTAAAATGTAGTTTTCTGTCTAATCATCAATTTTCAAGGGGAGGAAAGGGATTCGTGGAAGAGTATAGAAAGCAAATTCGAATTTATAGAAAAAAATTGAAATTTGGATGCATAGAAGCGTTGGTTAAGTAACTTAGCCAACTTTCCGTGACAAAAGTGACTGACTATTATAGTTCTGAATTTCGTAAAAACGCAACAGAATGCGCAGTTAATTTTCGATATTAACGAAACCATTCGTGTGACATGCAGTGAAGTACATCGCACTATAATTATAGTGTGGGAAACAAACAAATTAATTAGAATGAATGGTGTGCACACGGAACTGTTGCTATGACTTAGTTTTAAACCTAAAATGGCTTATGGCGTTATTTTATCTTGTTTACTCAAGTCAATTCTCACGGCCTCAAAATTCTATACTAAGTATTTTATACTGGAAAGTAGGTTTCCCTGCTTAATGCTTAATCAGCCCTGAACCCATCCATACTCCGGCCAACTTACGGAAAGAATGTTTGTAAACAAACTGACCGTACTTAACCTTAAAAATACGTTTTTATGACACGTTTTAGAAATAGCTTAATTATGTTGTCCAAATTGTATTTATAATGTTATTTCACTGAAACGTATTTGTGGAGCAATTACGAAGAATGCGCATTGTTTACAAACATTATTTCCGTAAGTTAGCTGGAGTACCTATAGATGAAACGCTTTGGTCATTTATGTGAATAAAATATTTATTTTTGAGACGATGTATACAGAATTACCATTTCGATTTTGACGCTCATTAGAGAAATATAGGCATCATCATCATGTCAGCTAAACAGCCACGCGACCTTAACCCAGATGTTATAGCCATCTGAATAAGTTTTGCTCTAAAACGCAATCACGTGAACGTTAGTGGTTCTAGCGTTCACGTGCCCTTCCACACTTACTACCTATAAGTACTTATTATTATTCTAAACAATAAAGATGTAAGTTATGCCAAGTCAAGTGTCATAAATCTGTGCATGACTTAAAAACAGTTGGTCTCACACGTAGTAAGTGCATACGCTGTCAAGTAAAACAAGTTTACCTAAACATTCCAATGCGCGAAACAGCATTTTTTATTGCTGGATTTAAAACATAAACTTCTAAGAATTTTAAAATTGAGAAATGTCTGTACTTTTACCATTGTTTGTATTAAGCCGTTATTTTATGCAAATTGTGGAAATCAGAATATATTTATGCAAATACGTAATTTTTCATAGAACAGCCTGCTTCAGCGAATTCAGAAACTTTTGACGTTTATTCACATAAAATTTGCATCTTCATTTTGTTTTGAAAAATAATAATATTTTACCTACCAACTTTTTTTTTTAAATCTTAATTGAATGAGCAAGTGCGAAGCGCGAGCGAAGCGTCTCCATTTCAGCTTGGGCAAAAATGCTTTTGTATGTCTGGCTGTCCCGCTGTTCGTCTGTTTTCCTCTACAGGGGCCTAATCGCGCTAATTTTCAACGATAAAACCAAAGCTAAATCATCTCCGTTTCAGTTTCGTTTACAGAAAAACTACTCGCTTTAGCTTTGTTAAAATTGTTGAATACTCTGCCTAAGGAGTCTAGGATTACAATCTGGGACAATTTAAGTGAAAATTATAAAGCTAAACCAAAGGTTTTAAGGTAAATATAACCTAAATGGCCACGTAACGTTTTTGGTTTTACCGTTCAGAATTACCGCGATTAGGCCCCAGGTCGCATTTTTCAACCGATCCTCGTGAAATTTTGTGAGCGGATTCGATATTTTTTTTTGTAGATTAAGTTTTTTTTGAAGTTTTTCAAAATGGCGGAGATATGAGAATCAATCATATTTTAACCATTTAGAAAATTATTAAAAAATGTCACAAACGTGGGGTCTACAGCGCACAGAACCACTAGCAATTACTTAGCAACAATTGAAACATCTGAAATCGTAGTATTTACCTTGACAGTATATTCAGTGTTCATTCAATAAAATCACTTTTGTATCCATAATAGGTAGTGTCTAAAATAGTGAATAAGGTAATAATTATAATTTCTCAGTGAAGTCTTGCGGTTTGCTTTCATAATTCCCTGAAAGCTTTTCCAAACGTGAAACCAATTCAGATATAACAAGGAACAATGACTCATATTCCAGTAACATTGAAACTCATCTCATTAACGGTACCGAGTCCATAAACGAGCAACTTGAGTCGGCAGACGCGATTGAACCACAATACGAGTCGTTATACCGAGGAACATTGAGGTAGGTCACTTGTCCACTGACGAGTAGGCATGACAATTAAGCATGGAGTCTCCTGTGTAGCGAGAAATAGTGATGAGATCGAAAAGATATTCGAACTTTGATCAATTTCCCAGATCACGGTTGAGTTCTCCCACAATTCTATTGATGACTGAATTCTTTTTTATTATTTGTAAGCATATACTTAGGATAGGACATCAGTTATTTGACAATTTATTTCAATAGAATAAGTAATACCAATAAGAAAATAAATAATATCAGAAAATGCCTTTATGCTAATGCTTGAGCACATTGTATTAAATTAATTATGTTAGGTATGTATGCATAAGTTACTGAACAACCGTTGACATTTCACACGCACTTCCTTTATAAATGTAAGTTAAAATATAGAAAATTGTCAAATACACACACTAAGCAGAATAAACTCTTCCAAAGTAAAAATTGTTTAAAAAACAAAAAAAACCGACTTCAAAAAACCTGCCTCTAAAAAGCAAGAAATAATATACAAATCATTAGATACGCATTATCATTGTTATAATAAAACACGTCTATTAAAGTCGGGTGGGGCTGGAGCACATCTTCCTTTTTTTTATTCTAAAAGCCCCACCCGACTTCAATTGACGTGTTTTATTATAACAATGATAATGCGTATCTAATGATTTGTATATTATTTCTTGCTTTTTAGAGGCAGAAAAGGCTTTTGCTTTTTTTTAAGTCGGTTTTTTTGTTTTTTAAACAATTTTTTTATTTTCTTATTTTTAGTGTAAGTACCTTGTGTATTAGATAGTGTAGGTATATTATTTAGGTAGAAAAATCGGCTCAGCCAAACGTGAGATAATCGCGGAGAAACATACATACATACAAACTGAATACCTCCTTTTTTGAAGTCGGTTAAAAAGACTACACAAAGGTATCCCTTCCCCAACAAAAAAAAACATCTAATTCGGTTCATAAATAACAAAATTGTCAAGTTAGTTGATTTAATATCATAGTATTTTCAGGATTACTTGTAAACTACTGAACCGATTTGAAAAAAAAAAAAAATGGAACCATCTCGCAAGAAAACTCAATCGAACAAAAAAAAATGATCTAAATCGGTCCATAAATGTCGAAGATACGCGCGAACAACGATAAAAAAAAAAAAAAAACATACAATCGAATTGAGAACCTCCTCCTTTTGCTGAAGTCGGTTAAAAAACATACAATCGAATTGAGAACCTCCTCCTTTTGCTGAAGTCGGTTAAAAATGATGATAACATTCTATTTTTTTTATTAAATTACCTCACAGTCATGCCATCTCTTTGAGAACTGAACCACTCGTAATATTTGTTTTAAATGATTAATGAACGATTGTATAACTGGCATTCGTAGTGTTTCTTCAGTAAACTTTGTAACAATAATACTACCTACCTACGTATCCTCGAGAAACCAGACTTTCTTTGTCAATTTAGATATAATTTTTAAATTAATAAAAGTTGTAAATGTAAGACCAAAAATAATAGCTGTGCGTGGGTACGTACTTGAATTTCACCAACATTCATAACTGTGCCGGATATTACCATGTCGGGAAGGGAAATATGGAACAGTTCGTTGGCACAGTCACTTTGTCCGGTGACATCACTAGCAAGACTCAATGTGGCCACATAAGGACACTATCAACAAAATTACACCACATTAGGTAAATAACAAAGCTAGGAGAGGGTGTTAGTTAGTTAAGTATATTTTGCTATAGTTTTTAGTAGACTTCAATATGAGCAAAAGTAATGTTCGAAACTTACTATAAGTTTGTCTCTCCCAATACTTTCCTCCAATTATATCGAAGAGTTTGCGGCCGCCTCTAGATAAACTTTTTCTTGTTCATCCTTTAATGTATAGACTATGGATAGTTAGCAGAGAGTATAAATTGGTCGAGGCACGTAGCTCCTCGAGTTATTAGTTCGAGATCAATCTCCGAAGCGAGTGTTGTTCGAGTCGGGAACTATAACTACATTAGCTGCGGGAAAGTAAAATTATGTGAAGCTTATTGAAAATTACAAAGTTTTCTCACAATATTAATTAATATAAGGATTCATTACGTATTTTACTTAACTATACAATGCTAAGGCGTACCTTCTTATCGTGTATAAGTTTGCTAAGTTTTAAACGCACTCAACACAAATTAGTATTCTTTATCACTTTTTATCTTGAAGTCTGAAATATTGTTTTATATTTTTAAATCAAAATAAATGGAGAATTATTTTGAAAATGGAACATTTATTTTATCTTTTAGTTATTTGGAACCTGTGAAACTTTTTCAATTTGTTGTACCTATATATTATCTCCCCGACCACGGCCTATGTTAAATACTTAGTATTACACTATCAGGTTCCTAGAGAGGAGTTCCGAGGCGTAATGCTCAATTAATATTAGTTCCAGATTAATCTCCGGGAGACGGACCGTGTTGAGACTTGATTAGAACCTCGTCCGCCGACTGTGAAACCCGGTTATGAGTTATGTTGTAAACTTTGAAACTTACGACTTGTAAATGGTTTTTATATCGTTTTCTTAAGCCCTACAGTGTAACATTACAACCCTAACCTTTAACGAAATCAAGACAAATGGTTAGAATTACTTTACTATCCTTGTACCTATTAGTGAGTACGGTTGTTTCTGTACGTGAATAAATACAACAAGTTTTGCTAATATGGTTTTAGAAATAAAATTATTACGTATCTTTTAACAAACCATCGTTAATCTTTATCTTTAACACCTTTTTTTTCAAAGTAATAAAATTCAAAGAAGTTATATAGGTAGTCACATCGTCACTTTTCGTCCCTATATGCAACCGGGTGACTTTGACTTTACACACAGTGAATATATCCAGACATTTAATCCCTGCAACTGAATCACAAAACGTAAAAAAAACTTAGGCAAAGCACACCAAAGCTTTTCCGCCGCACTTCGAAAGTCATTGCAATGCGAAACAATTGGAAACTGTGTTAGAAAAACTCTGGCGGGGTGCTTCGTTATGCAGCAGCGATTTTTGGAGCTTTCAATGGTGCGCCCTGAATTCTTTAATGACAATAGGTGCATTCCAGCAGACTAATCGCAAAGTAAAATCGTAAAATAAAACGTAAAGCTGTGATAAAACTATTTCATTATTTTAATAAAGAAAACTACTATTCTAGGGCGTCAGATAACGGTAGTAATAAGTGAAAAAGTACTTTAAAATAACAGTTGCTTTCGTGTGCTCTAAAGAATCAACACTATATAGATAATTTAGAATTTATTATATATAATAATATTTAATAATCTAGCTACCAACTAGAGTTATTGTAATACAAGCTTTTAATCATTTTAATTTGTTCTATCTATACGAATTCATTCAATGGGGTGAAATCATCTCTTATAGCTATAAATCAACAATGATGATTATACATTATACAAGTCTTAGCTATCGCTTAGCATTCGAGTCCAATGAAGTCTAGCCTACTTGAATGGTCACTTTTATGGATCCTCAAGTAGGTAATTGGGGAAAGTCTTTTCTTTCTAAAGAGTCTTTTCTAAAGAGCTGAGTTTATTTACATATTTTGAATTGTTTTTCAAATACAAATAAAGTAAGCACTTACTTATATATAATATTACACAATACCTAATATAATTAAATGTCAAAACATATTAGATAACTCTAGTCTAAGAAAGGATTTTTGAAAATCCCCCATGATGTGTGTTCTACGCGGACGAAATCGCAGGCGTAAGGTAGTGTCACATAAATTCAAATTAGTTAATTGTTTCAGCCTTTTCAGATAAAAAAGCCAACAAAAACTCTCTTGCATGAAAATGGTTTCAACTTTGATGAATATTAATAATTATTGTTTCTGCACTTTTGATAGTGATTATGATAATGGTAGGTTTATGATAATCCAAAACAGGGTAGGTAAGTACCTAACTATGGTCATGCATTTTCTGGACTAGAATTGGACACAACAAACAGCACGAATGTGTAAATTGAGTTACTGTTATTTATTACGTATGCCATTAAAAAGTATGGAACCTAAACTGTTTTATTTTTAATATCGTCGCTTTTGGGTTGTCTTATTCTAAAATCGGTTTTAAATGATATTTTTAACTTTCGAGTTAAATGTTCTAAAATAAATCACGAATTAAAAAGAAAGTTCAAAAACCAATAACAAATACCGAACTGCGAATCAATAACTTTTGTTAACGTTACTTTGTAACTTTGTTTGTCTGTAAATGCTCCGGAAGTTTAACGACGGTTAAAGAAAGAACGTACATAAATGTGAGTAAGACCACGTAAACTATTTTGAAAAGTTAATAACAAAAAATATCGAGTTTCTCTACGGTCGCGACAAAGGTCAACTGTAGGAAACATCAACAATCCTTTTGAAAATTGTGTTAATGTACAACTTGTGGTTTATGGTTTACCTGACCGTAATGACTAGAAATTTTAATGATATATCATTTTGAAGTATGACTCGAACAATGTTTTATACCCTTACTAAACTATTATACTAACTATTAAATATTATAAAATGCGAAAGTGGGTCATTATTTGAGTCAATGAAATAATAGAGAAAAAATACATATATTTTTTTTACATAATTTGTTTTTTATCTATATAAGAATACTTAATAATCAGAAATAAGATATATTTAAAGATCGATGAAGCTTATTTATTAAATATCACAAAAAACAGTTTTTACAGGAAACGAAGGTAATCTCAATGACCACGAAAAATATCATTTGAACAAATAAATATTATAAATCAATTTATATATAAATAATTTGTTTTCAACAATAAATATTATAATAAGATTTAAACAAAATGTAAGACCTATAATCACTCGGAGATCAAGGTACTTTTATAAAAAAATATAACAAATAAAAATTTACTACGAAAGTGACTTTTGTGGTCCATATTGTCACGAAAATGATGACCATGAAAGTGATGATTTGGTATTTCATTGATTCCAGTGCCAAGCAGTTTTGAGGTAACAAAAAACCGAATAGACTACGTAAGTGTGTTTGTTTGTTACGTGTCAAATGATCGTCATGAAATTTTGCATACATCGTTTTCAGGGGTAAAGAAAGGACATAGGGTACCTTTTATCCAGAAAAAAGAACTGTTTCCGAGGATTACATAAGAACAACTGTGGCCGCTAGTTCAATATAAATAGTAATTATTAGCGTCGATCGTTTTTTCTATTAAATATAATCTTGTAAATAGACAAAATGATCTGATACCTTCTTTTCGTCTTCTTTTCGTTTTAACCGTACGTCCTACAGTTCCATAAGGTTACAATACAATGACGCGTTTCGTATCCTTATGAAACATCCATCCAAGATACAGCAGCGCGTCGAGCATGTTCGCGGACGCCCGTACACCGGACTTTTATGCTGTTGTGAGAAAGCGCATAGCTTCGTTTTGGACAAGGATATGCCTTTCTGGTAATAGCATAATTAGGGCCGTAAGTCGGGGATTGGACAATCCACTATATAAGTACTGGATTTCGGTGCATCGGAGCGATAATAGAAAATAATGTTTAAACTTTTAACTTTTAATGTAAAAATTTACTGAATTATTTTATTGTATTATAATTTTATTTATGTGTAATTTTGACTTTTAATTTGGATTTATTTTGTATTATTTTGTATCTGACTTGAATGTTTATTGGGTTTATTATGCCTTTCAATAAATCATTATTATTATTATTATTTTCAAATTATATACTATTTTTCAAACAAAAAAATTTAAACTCTCGTAACATGGTGATACAAACTATTCGACACATCTTTATAGTAAGCCTACATCCCTAACATAACAAGCACTTTATTATTCATAGCCTACCAACACGATCGACGTTTCCTCTTGGTACCAAGGCTGTTTAATACTAAAGTGCCCTGGGCGAGATTGGGTTTAAAGCAATTTTCCGTAACTTACAGCGTTTCACACGGGTGACGTCACACGATCATCCATAATCTCGTAGCCATACAACATTTGCATACCTTGACATTTGTAAAATTCTGTCGAAGTATAGATCCATCGATGTTGTAAACAAACATTCGAAGTATTGACCATTCGAAGTAAAGCCATCGAGGTAATTAAAATATGAGTGAACATACAGCATACAAATACTTTTTAGGGTTCCGTACCAAAATGGTAAAAAGGAACCCTGTCTCAGTCTGTCTGTCACAGCTGAATATCTCGAGAACTACTAATGGTATCAACTTGAAATTTGGAATAGTTTAAAATGACGTTTGCCCAACTTTTGCAACTATTTTGCAAATAAGAAAGAAATAAAAAAAAAAAAAATTACAACAGGGACTGAAAAGGGGTCTTAAAAATTTGAAGTGGGGCGACTAGGACATGTGGGGTATCATATTATTATAAAAGAGCACTGTTTGCACATTTTAAAACATCTTTTTCTTTCATTTTAGCAAAATTTTCGACTTATGATGAAAAATGTAAAAAAAATACCGTCCTCCCTTATCCCCTAAAATAATTTGAGAAAAATATGAAATAATTCTGTGATAGTAGTTTATGTAAAGATTACAGGAAAAATAACGATGTCTCAATATAACACACTTTTTTAGAAATTCAAAAAACAAACAAAAAATTCATTAGTTCCACTACCCGTCAACAGATGGCGCTGAACTAAGAAATATTAAATAAGTTCCACTATTTTAAATTAAATAAGTAGATATGCAATTTAACACTTTTTAACGGATAAGTACTAGCGGTTTTATTGACAGTACTTTTGTATATTTGGTTAGAATTTTATTTTCCCAATGTTTCAGCGCCTTTGCAGCGCGTAAAAAGTCTATGAAAGTATAAAATTCACCCTATAAATCTTCGATTCTGACCTAGCATACACTCCCTGTGCATAGGTAATAAGCGACAAAACTAAACTGCAAAATTTTCAAGAGAAGCGGACTGATCGTTATCGTTACTGTCTAACATATTAATAACACGTGTCGAAGAGTAACAAGTGAATTTTACTTTTATTTAATATTTTAAACTCAAACATAATTATGCCGTGCTTCAACTTCCTTTATTAAGCTTTAGTTAAAACTATAATGCAGGAAAGTATTAAAAACTTATAAATGATAACCACTTGTGAAGTAATATAGAGCGAGACGTTGCAAACTTCTGAAGAACTTGATTCTTTAGTCGGACCAAGTTCTTCACGCCGAGAAAAGCCGGTTTTATGTTTAAACCTTTTTGTGTTGCGCTAACGACTAAGCTTGTCTATTTAAATGACACCGTGTTACATAAGTGTATATAATATCCCTAACGGTGTTGAAAATAAACATAAAAGTTCTAAGTCTCAAAAACATGCCTTACATTAACATTATTTCACTTACATTGCATTATTGTTAAATGCACGCTCAGTTGGTTAATAAATAAAAAAATGAAATCTATGTTTATTAAAAATAGCAACATTTTTGGGTAGGTTATTATAAGTCTTCATTATTGCTTTATCATCCCTGCTACCCCTATAAATGTCAATCAAATATGTATATAACTTTTGAAATTTATTTATATTCTGAAAAGTTTATGAAAATAATGTTTTGCTTTAAGAAAAAGAGATAAGCACTTTAAATCAATGTACAAACATTTCAAAATGTATTACAGCGACACAATAAAAACAGCCGAGGAACATTGTCGTTCGCAACTCAATTACACTACAGACGATACGGCAATACAAGAAAATGGAATTACTTACCACAATAGAATAGGAAAAAATAAAACCAACGAGTCAGCGCTTCAAAGTGCTCCGAACTCCGAACACAAAACAAGTGTGGTACTCTCTGGAGCATCTTTGTTGACAAGAGTTACATACAACTTTTTCATAAGGGAACATATTAAATCAAAATTAAATGAGGTTTCTTGAAACCTTAATAAAGAAAATAAAACTGCTGTTAAAACTTATGTTTCGGCCTTAGAAAATATTAGTAAAATAATATTTTAGTTCAGCTGAACTTTTAGATAAAAGACTTCAAAAGATCGCTTATTTTTTTGTAAGAGCTATCTATCTCTACAAAAACCTCTTTCGGACTGGGCGACTGATTGCTTAGTAAAGCTTAAAGCACTTTACTCTATTTACTCTATAACGACCTAAATGGTGCAGTGGTCAACATGCCGCCTACCACGCAAGAGGTCCCGGGTTCGATTCCCGGCCGGGCAGAATTTAAAATGATGAATTTTAATTTCTGTGACGGGTCTGGGTGTTACTATGAATATAATAAGTATATATTTAAAAAAAAAGTATATATAAGTAGTACCTATATCAGTTGTCTAGCACCCATATTACAAGCTTTGCTTAGTTTGGGGCTAGATGGCGCTATGTGAAATTGTCCAAACATTTATTATTATTATTATTATTATATTATTTTAAAAAAAAACAACTGTGAAAAAAAAATATCAATTGTATGCGCATTTCCGTAAATACGAAACTCGAATACGAAATTCCTGCCTCCATCTGACTGTTTGAATTCGTGCGTTCTTCAACTTTTGTGACATGTAGCGATATTTACTCTCTGTCGCTTAGCGCCATTCCGACCCAAAAAGCAACTTTAGATTACACAGCGCCATCTGGGTGGCGCAACTGGGCCACATTCCGAACAAAGCGGGGCTTTGATGAACCCAACTACAATTTTCTACACGATTTTAAGGAGCTTTTACACTAAATGGACTGGTTGAGAA
This sequence comes from Agriphila straminella, assembly GCA_950108535.1. NCBI lineage: Eukaryota > Metazoa > Arthropoda > Insecta > Lepidoptera > Crambidae > Agriphila > Agriphila straminella. Next base: position 4,507,382 of record OX467312.1, read on the forward strand.
AGCTTCCTTTCTAGTTATTTTCTCAATAAACTCTTATGGCGATGTTATATTATTTTGGTTGTTTTTGCATTATTTTTAACAAAGTTTTTCTTTATACAAAGTAAACACGCAACTCAATAACCTGAAAAAGTTATAAAATTTTGTTTAAGCAAATAACATTATAACAAAATCCCAAACTGCAAAATTGTAACCAATCAAATGAAGAACAATAGATTGAAATAATGTTCCACGGAGAATGAAGTCTGTAAAATCAACATTAAGCTCTAGTTTATGACGAAGCACGTAGCTCTGGGTAATAAATAACTGTTTATTAAATACAGACGGTTCCTTCGAGGTAAAAGCTTTCTATTATCTCCAGCGCTGTGCATTGTGTATCACGTAAAAATATTGGCCGATGAATTATGTTCTCTTCCATTACTGAAAATATACCGATTGCAACGAATGGACTCATTATTTCAGGAAATAAGACACCAAAACAAAATTGGTTTGCCTTCGAAATTATATTTTGACTCTATTAAATTCTGAGAGATATCAATTTATTGAAATACCGAAATACCTGTCATTAAAACTATCCACAAAACCACAAATAATTCTAACTAAATGAAGATCGATTACGGATTAAACACAATTATTTTGCACTTCCCGCTTGCGTTTATATCGCATCACATCAGATAATGTGTCATCGACCATAAAGGCTCTCAACATTCTTGTTAATGCGTCCTAAGCGGTGACAATCTGTGATGGCGGCGATGGCGCTTACACAATAGCCGATGATGGTCATTTACCGGTGAGCATGAATGTGTGGAGGGTAAACTCGCCTGTGCGATCACAAAGATTGCGAGATGTATGCACGGTGATCGTGGCGATTAAAGCGATCACACTGGCAACGATCATCGGCAATGAGGAGCAAAGCTAATCGCAGATGGCACCAGCGGCATCCTGACAGCTATCGATGGTTTTGATTGGTTAAAATACATAAGAAATTACATTTGACATTTGAATCAACCAATCAAACGATTTCTCTCCGGACCATCCGACCAGTGGTTGGTTGGTTGTCACTCCAACTTCTCAACTGGCTACCAGTGACCAAATAACACCATGTTACTTCCATTTCACCCGTATTATGCATCCTCTTTGTATGGCACTTTTTGACAATACATAGATAGTAAAGCGATATCTCCCAATGAATTTACGCTGCAATATGTCGATTTGTATGTGTTTATCTTCCGCTTCCGTTGAAATATGGCGTTATCGTGCCGCTTAGCGTTCCGAATCCTTCGTGTACAATAAATTGCGCACACTAAATTTCGGATCATCCGGATTTATACTAGCCAAAATAGATAAAACTTTTACGTCCGGAAAGCCATTAAAAGGCTTTAATAATAAAACTAGAGTACGTACGTTATCTAACGTTTGCTTAGCTTGTGTTATTTATAAAAGGTGGAAAAATTAATGCTTTTATCAATTCAGTCTCACCTCACACTTAATAATTAGATGACTATAGTATGCGCATGCACACAAAGTTTGCAATGTTTTTCACATAAAGAAAAGGGTCCATCCAAATATTGTGGTCATTCATTATTTTATTATTAAATTGTTATATAGTGTGAAGAAAGATAACATTCCATTAGTTATATATGTTACAGTCAAAACCCTTAACCAGTCAAAAACCTTATTGACCGGTAAAATTAGTCAATAAGGTTATTGACTAAAGGTGTCGGTCAAAACCCTTATTGACTGATTTTATCTGATAAAATCAGTTAATAAGGTTATTGACCGACACCCTCAGTCAATAACCTTATTGACTGATTTAAAGTCCAGACATTTAGTCAATATAGGTTTTGACCGACGTGCCCAGTCAAAACTCATAAAAAGTTAAGGACGTTAGTGAAATTATACTAGAAAATCATTTAAAAAGGTTCATAAAACTTTTTTAAGTGCAATATTAAAGAGTTTTGTGTTTTATTAATTAATTCGGGGTATTGTTTGAGGTCTGTAAACTGCAACCGCGCGAGAATACGTGCCCCAAAATATTTTTGAAGATGGCAATCGTTTCCAGATGTGATGCCAGTTCTGATTCCAATTACTGTACCGGTTATAGTTTAGTACTTTCTTTAATATTGCTAAAATTCTGATTCCGATTTTGGTTTTATTAGGTACTGTTTTAGTACCGGTTCCGGTACAGGAATTGAAATCAGAACCAGTACCAAACTGCCCCTAAGGTGTTTTCTTCGGGCTTTAACATGGGGTCCTTCAAAAGGCGAGCTAACATGGCTCTCATATTAAGTCGGCAACATATTGGTGAATCTCTGACATCGCAGGTGCCCGTACCCAAACTCCTCAAAGTACAGTCATACTTCCCTCAAACTCAAACACTGCAATCAACCAAAACTGAAACCACTCCAACTTACTACACTATTATGACTAGGTATAGGTAAGCGAAACAGAAAATTCCGGGCGTCTTTAAAGTATTTTAACCAAATATTACGATCGATTTGTCCATTAGATGTGAGTCGTTTATAATAAACTGTTTGTCATCAAAACTGATTGGCACTTGGAAAATAAGCCATTTATTACTTGAGATCGTCGCATCAGACCACTGCTGCGGGGGACAGATAACAAATGATTAAACATGCTTTTACCAAAAGACCCCTCAGAAATTATGTAAATTATTTGAACATTTAAAATATCTTCGATTAAATTTTTACGCTGAAAAGTTAAAAAAGCAAAAAAAAACTTCTTTGTTTTTGATTTTCATAATAAGAACGCCATCCTTTTCCTTCCTACGTCCTTCAAGTGTTCAATATACACGCTTAGTCAAATATTATAATTATAGTGTTAATTAATTACTTCTATATTTGAATAGCTCCTTTGACGAAAAAGTTAGATACTAATTAGGAAAATGATATCTGAGTGAATAGGTTGTCCTGGTCTTGGTGATGATATTAAAATGTTAAATGTTAATGTAAAATGCAAAAGAAGTTTAGAGGTATATAGAAGTTCGACTTCGACTCTTGATTTTCATAGCACACTTTATTAAAATGTTGCAAGATATAGCGATTATGCTGTTTTATTTTACCCATCTGTCTTCTGTCCGTACTCAGAGGCTAAAATACTTTTTAGACAATGATCCCAAACATGTACCCGCCAAGACCCGCCATAAAAAATTCAAGATGTTATTCGGCCGATATCTCTTTGCTTCGCACTAACATCACAAAAACTACGTTTCAGACCCGTCGTGGAAATCTTCCGTTACGTTTCCGAAAGTAGGTAGTATTTCTTGGGTTTTATTTATGAATGTAATCATTGAGAGTGTGGTCTCAGTTAAGTATACTGAGATTTTTACTGCAATATGACGGCTGACTCGATTAACTTGGTGTCAAATACTTCACAAAACCATGTACAACCAAAGTGTTTACTTAGCAGAAAATGGTTGCGTAGACATAAATATTAATCTGCCGACTCACTAATGGGAAAAACTTTGACAATTTTTTTTTCAGGTTTAAAAATTTTCACCGCATTCAATTCAATGTATTCACACGTAGTTCGGAACTAGTAGTATCAAATGTTTGTCACAAAACCATTAGCGTCGCTCTCTGGGGCCCAAATTGGATGGTTGCAACCGCAAACCAATTCGGTAGCCACAGGCACATTGATTTCGAAGAGGCGAAAGAGTGCCGAATTTTAGAAAATGTATTTTTCCTTCATTTTGAATAATAAAGGTACGTTTTGTTTATTAAACATTATTATTGAAATATAGATAAAAAAATATAATAATTATCTTAAAATATTGTACTAAATGACAGGTCTCCGATTCTCTTGGCTTTCGCAAGTCTATTCTCCTCCACAGGTCGCATTTCTCAACCGATTCCCGTGTTTTAAGCAGGTTCGATAAGGAATTTATTCGTCGATTCAGTTTTTCGATTTTTTTCAAAATGGCGGCTCACAGAGCCACTAGTTTACATTACCTACAAGAAGGAAACCACAAGTCAATCACGAAAGAGGTATCGATTTGCTCATTGATTCGACCGATACGATCTAACCCGTCGTTATCTTAAGAGCCATCGTGCTTGTAATAGGCCACGTTTTTATGTAACCAGGGTTCTATAATAGCGCAGAGATCTGAGATGTTGTGGAGACAGCCAGACAAAGAATGTTTATAGGTGCAGGTCAAAAGTGTGTAATTTTCAGCTGATATCACTTAAAGATTGAAGTGTTTTCCGCCCGTGACTTTTTGCAGAAGGTTCCGCTTTCCATGTGGATTTTTAAAAATTCACTCGGTAAGCGGAAACCGTTGGGAAAAATTTCGAGTTCCTCATCCATCCTAAAAGTTTGGGCTGTGCGCTGTTATAGGTACATGTCGTCAGCAGTCATGAATATTATTTATACCGGCATCATAGAGGACAAAATACGTACACGGACGTAGGAGATAGGTCATTATTACGCGAATACTCTTTTCAACAATTTGTAAAAATAATAAAATGTCATACATACATAGCGCGATATTTCCAAATGTTACATTTATTAGAGACCGGATTATATGCAACATAAAAAGCTTAAAATATGCATGCAAATATGCAAGAAAAATAGCTAAAATATGCACGGAAATCCATTAAAAGGGCCAAAATATGAAACATGAAATAATAAAAAAGACGTTTTTTAAGGTGGTTCTTTAGTCGTATTATTACTCTACGATAACAATCGTATTTGCGAAAATATCAATTAAAAAGATTATTTGACATTGAAATTTGCCTTTAAAAATGTATATCTACTAAATACTGTTCCAAATTTTCTGAAGACAAATTGTTCTACGTCGTACGAAGAACCGTTCTACGTCCACTGAGGCATACACACATCTGAACAATGAATGAGATCGAGCGTAAATATGCATGATTTCAAAATGTTTTGCCAAAATATGCAAATACCACTGGAAAGGGGAAATATGCAAATGCATATGCAATATGCATTTATTAACTTTTTGAACTTTGATCAACTGTAGCACCTAGCGCAGTTATTTCCCGACTGATTTCTTGTCAAAAATGTGTAAAGAAATTCAGCAAGGCCGGCAATGTAATATGTTTAGTTTTCAAGCTGTAGGCAAACCCAAAAATGGCGGATAATTTTGACCCATGACGCCGGGTTAGAAACACTCATATTCAAATGTACCTATATTTGCCTTTTATTTAAAAGTATTTTCGATTATATTCCTGAATCCTGCATAATTAATAACATCACATTATTCGTTGTGACTCATTAGGATTTCCGAATAATTCATAATTCATGAGCCAATGCTAATGCATCATCTACATTTATATTGATGGCTCCGAGTCTGTCAAAATACTGTACCTAATGTTGTTTGATGATTACCAATTTTCGATACAATGCGACTAGTCATAAATAATTCCACCTATTGATGTATAGAGCAGTTGTCATGTTCGCAATGTGTTAATGTTGCAACTATGCTTATATTAATTAGAGATCCTTTGACCTACATGGTAATATGATTGATATGTAAAGCATCATCAATATAGCAGAAAAAAACAACGGATTGCGCGAATTTCAGGTTTTGGACGAACTTACTTCTATTTTTTACCGACTTCAAAAAAATGAGGAAGTACTCAGTTCGTAAGGATCTTTTTTTTCACATTGTTACTTGTTTAGATTTTTTGCGTTTTTAATTTTATTTCAACTACATGTGACATTGGTTTAAAGATAGATTGAGTTAGAATATAACTATAGCTTTGAATTTCCGACTAGAAATTCCAAGGTAAAAAATCAACAAATGACAAAGCACCGGAAAACATTTTTCGACATGCCTTGCTCACTCGAGAAAATCCTAACTCTTTGATCGAGTATGACAACATCTCCTGAACCGTCGACGAAGAAATGCGAATCCCAAAGCGTTCTTCGTATGTGCTCAAATACGAATGCAGAGGGGATACTACGAAAAAAGAGTCACGATAATCGAATGATGCTCCTAGTCCCGTTTACTTGATTATTGACTCTATTTTTTAATTGTCGTCCGATTGTCGTGTTTCGGTTTTCATAGTAGGCTATCAGATTCGGAGCGACTCAATCGATGATTGTAGGGTTCTGTACCCTTAGCACGAACAGCTATCGAAAAAAATAACGCGCGTAAAATCATTCGATAGTCCAATTTTGTATTGGAAATTTGTACAACGCCATCTACCGCCAAATAGCGAAACTAAAATTTCCATAGATAATTCTTTATCGAGTAATTTTACGCACGTTTTTTTTCTCGATAGCTGTTCGTGCTAAGGGTACTGGAGACCCATTTTCATATCGGTATTTTAGGGCTGCCTCATTATGTAAACTTTATTATTTTTATTAATTTTGCATTCACAATATCAATTATTATGTTAGTTTTTGCTCAGCCATCATCATCGTATATAAGCCGCAGGACGCCCACTGCTGGGTATGTATATATGCATATTTCCCCAATATTCAGATTTATTTCCCTTCCAAGAACATCCTTTTTACTCTGGAAAAGTTGATGATAACCGCCAAGCTAATTTAAAATGATTTAATGGAATTCTTCGTGACGTTCTACACGAAGTAAAATCAACTAAATGTGTTTAACGAACTGCTAAACTTAAGCGGATATTTAATTTAGCTAATTCATTAATTAGTAATTAATAAAATTATTTATTCAGTCTCAGAGGTCTCGTACTAAGTAAACGACGAACTTTATCTAGATCAGTAGTTCCCTATTATTTTTTTCTACGTACCAAGAAAGACCTCAAACACCACTAACCTTACCATTAATTGGGAAATACTGGTCTAGATCTAGATGTTTGCAAACTACCAAATTAAATACTAACGTTATCCATACGGATAATAAAATATATAACAGTGAACCAAATAACAGAAAAATATTTTTTCTGCTATAAGAACTTTCAAAAATTTACACTGATATTGCTTTAATTACATTTAAAATTAATTATCATTAAATAAGCAGATGTAAGCAGTTGTAATATAACAGAAACTCTCTTCAGTGAGTCAGGAACATGAAATTCAGAGGTATTCCTTTGTGAAGTGAACCAAGGCACACTTTGTAGAAGCAGCTTAAGAGGTCGAGCAATAGGTGCCGAATAATGACAAGGTCATTATGTTTTGATATTCACCAGTGCTGTAAGAAAGATCCTCTAGTCCTCTATTTATTCTAATAAGGATTCTATCTACTCGTACACAGACCTAGCTTATTAAAATCCTCGTTATACTTTTAACATCCTTGCGTAATTTCTTTATAGATATTTCTATTTGAAATATTATTTTTGAAGTACAGATTTAAATAATAATGTTTAAAATAGAGAAAAAAGGTATTATATTATATTACTACCCAATATACAAAAAACTGACTGCAGATTTTTGCGTGAGAATTTGAATATAAGTATCTTAATTTAAAATAATACAACTAATTTATTTTTATTATTTTTTTGATTTTTGGCATTCACAATGCTATTTTTATACTAAGGTAATAAATATAAGTATTAGAAAAATACTAGAAAAAATCGACTCACCCATAGCAGGCTCAGACGGGATGCGGGACGAGCTGCTATGGGTGAGCCGATTTTTTCTTTTATTTTTCTATTATATTTATTACCTTAATTTATTTTTGTTTTCTTGTCATTGTACCTACAAATAAACAAAATATTATTTTTATCCCTCTAAAAGTACTGTTAAAAAGAGGTTTTCAATAATTTTACCTCAAATCAGCTATACGAATCTAAATAGAGCTAAGGACAAAATAAAAATAGTTTTGCTTTTTTTATATTGGATTAAACCAAACGTGTTATGTTGAAGTCTTGTGTGTTAAAAAATACATTAATTTTATTAAAACTCTCAATTATTATTTTCCTTATTTAATTCTGAAGTACCTTTTTAGGTAGTAGTCCTGCTAATTAATTTTTGAATACCAACAAATTCTAGTAAAACTTGTTTCATTTCTCCTAGAAAAGATAAAGATTCTCATTTAAATAAATAATGGTGTTAGTACTCTCATTACGCTCAAGTAAAGAACCCAAAAATGAAGTTATGCCTTCACAGAGCCCCGCACCGCCATTAGTCTACAAAATTACGCGCCATTTCGGCCGTAATGGAATATTCAGCGCTGGTAACAAATGATTCTGGAGTGTGGCAACCCTGTCTTGATGTACCGGAGATTACTTTTATAGGCGCCTATCACAGCGGGCGTCTCTACGGATTTCGCTATCACTCCCCGCATACGTCCCAAGCGAATACCCAAGATAACAATTTGATGTATTTCCGCAACGGACAATCATAAGATTTCGGGGATGTTTCGACAAGAATGTGTTCGTGTTTTCGAACAATGTTATGCTCATCCCCGTAAGGATACAACATTTCAATAAAAAATAGACGCATACTACAACTGAAAAACTATTTTACTATTTTATCAACCAGATTTTTTTCCTCTTCTGCCGCAATCACAAGTGCCTAAAAAGGAACTGAACTTTAAGAAAAAGCTAAAATAAATCAATGAATCAACAAACTCGATCATCAGAGAATCTTTTAGGTAAGCTAAGCTAAATAAGCTATAAAAAAATATTTGAAGTTTCAGCTATTTAAAGTTTCTGGTGTAAGTAGATTAAGTGTCTTTAGTTTCAGCGTCAAGAGTGGTTTAACTCATATAAAATATAACATTGATAGTTGTTGACAAATAACCAGAATTCAAATGTCATAAAAATATGCATTGAAAACTATAATGTATGATCAATGAAACTTCAAAAAGTTATAGAATTTCAACACCATTCATAAAATATACGAACCTTGGGTTCTATGAGTATTTTCAAAGGCGAAATAGCCGTAAGCTGTTTAGAAGTTAGCCAATGGACCGCCCAACTTGTGTTGGTCTTATGAATAGAAGTTCTTTGTCGTACTAAAACAAAATTTTACGTTCAACGGAGTTAGTTCCACAGAATTAATTAGTGTTTTTAAAGGAAAGCTATTGGTAACCTTATGAACTCGATGTAAGAAAATAACATTTTTATTTTTATTTTATATAAAAGCCGTTATGGTTCTATTTAGCATTCCTAAACAGATGAAGATACTCCTCACAGAAATTAATCAATTTTGGCATGAGTAAACCAAAAGCTTCTATAAACTCATTTGTTTTCGAGCTTATTTGAAGCTTTTGGTTAAGGGTTGGTTTTAAAATATGGTGGGGTAATTTATCTATTAATTTTTCGGTCTTGATAAATACTTAAAACTGGCATAAAAGAATAAAATTTGTATTCGAATACCTATATTTACCTATCCTTACTTAATATTAAAAATGCGGAAATCCGTTTGTTTTGCCCTCACGTCTTAACTACTGGACCGATCATCATGAAATTTTGCATACACGTTGTCAGGGATACAGAGAAGAACATAGGGTACCTTTCATCCTGAAAAAAGTATTGTTTCCGAGGGGTAGCAAAAAAACATTCCACGCAGACGAAGTCGCGGGTGGCCGCTAGTATTACATACATCATTGTTTAATTTTTTACTTGAGCAATGAGGAACTACAATTACAATAACAAAAGTGTATTAGTTACATAACGGCGCAAAATGATCTATCAAATGTTTTGATCTATTTTTCGATAAGATCTATCTGTCTCATGAATAACAAGCTATTCATATCAAATGTCATATGAACAAAGAGATTTATAGCCATTACAAATCACCCGGACAATTTGCAATCCATACTTTAAAAAAAAGAAATTGCAAACAATAACATGCGAAGGGTTTCGCAATCGTGATCTTTAATTCGATAGGGTGGTGGTGAAACGAGACTGACGAACTATTGTTGCTTCAGTCTATACTAACTATATTATTAAAGACAATTATGCTGTCTGTCATTCCATTTGATATTATGAAGACATTGGCCTTTTTAAATTGTAAAAGGGTCTAAAGCTTTGTAACCATTTGTCGCAATAGTTAAGTATTTAATGCGACCTTACTTAATGAGATTCCCATTGGTGGATTGGAGTTTGCAATCAACAATAATCTTTCGGTTTTGCAGCCCATTACTTTGACTACAAAACAAAAATAACACTAAGTCCGTTTATCCTTGCTTGTCCTATTTGGTAAACAATCTTCACCCTAACTCTTTAATAAGTTTTCGACACATACTTAGATTGAGAAAGAAATTGACAATTATTAATGTCAATAAGACAACATATAAGTTAAAAACCGACTTCAAAAAAAACCTACCTCTAAAAAGCAAGAAATAATATTCGTTATAATAAAACACGTCTATTGAAGTCGGTTGTGGCTGGAGTACAAATTCCTTTTTTTTTTATTCTAAAAGCCCCACACGACTTCAATATATGTGTTTTTATTATTATGAATATTATTTCTTGCTTTTTAGAGGTTAAAAAAACAAAAAACCGACTTTTTTAAACAATTTTTAATTTTTAGTGTAGGTACCTTCTGTATTAGGTAGTGTAGGTATATTATTTAGGTAGAAAAATCAGCTCAGCCAAACGTGAGTTATTCGCGGTGAAATATACATACATACGGGTCAAACTGAGAACCTCCTTTTTTAAGTCGGTTAAAGAACTACACTATATCCCTTTCCAACAAAAAAATAATTATCTTATTCAGTTCATAAACAAAGAAGTTATACGACTGATCATCGAGGTAGTTCACACAAAATCATACAATTTTTGTGTTTTTTTTTCTAGATTACTTGAAAAGTACTAAACCGATTTCCGACTTGGGAGTTTACCTAATGTAATTACGTTTGAATCATTTCAATCGGTCCAGCTGTCTTCGAGTAATCGGTGGACATACACAAAAAAAAACAGTCGAAGTCGGTTAAAAAGACGTATGAGAACTGTCAAAATCTGTTTACTAAATAGGACAAGGAATAATAAACAGAAGTATACAGTTTAATGTTTACCTATGGTCTTTTAAAATACGTAACTCTTCGAAAATGTAGTTTGTTACAGGATGTGGCGTACTCGTAGGTACCCTTGGGAGAATGTTGCCATATAACCATCATGCCGATTGAAGTTTAATGAAAAAGTAAACATATAAAACTTCTAAGACATTATAAAAATACTAAACAAACACTTAAATTACCGTTAGTTACATTACAGTAAATACAATTTTCAATACAGTTGCTCGAAAATGTAAGTTTTCAACACACTTGCTCGTAAAGTGAGCCCTAATACATCGCTTTTAGGACCATAAACCGACCTATAACAAACGCGTGCAATAATATATAAAACACTAGTTCGTAATAGAATTAACCCTACAAAGTCAAATTAGTACCTTACTGCAAGTTTTATGCTAGTAAACAGAGCATTCCCAATTTAGCCGGGTAATACAGTTATTTTTTTTTGACAACAAATAGGTTTTATGCTGCTGAAAATTCATATACATTTTTGGAATAAATAAATGTGCAAGTCCTTAATTAAGTCAAATAAATATATATTATTATCAAATTATTCATAATTTACAATATTTTGTTATAAAATATTAAAATATTTGCATTATGTCACTTAAAATTATAATTTTGAAGTATTAGTAGTAGGCTGTATGCTCCTCACCCCTTTGTTCGCAAAATATTCTTGCGTTGGGCGTGTGAAAAAAAAACAAAAAAAAAACATGCGCGCCTTTTCCCATAATTATCATATTTTGTTTTTGCCATATTTGTTGCTGTTTGATAAATTATTTTGTTTTTTCTTTGCAAATGTGTTGAAAAACGTCGTATGAAACTCGTGAGCTCTTGCTTATTGCACACTCGGCTGAGTTACGCCCTCGCCTGCGGCTCGGGCTGCAACCCACAGCCTTGTGTGCAATGAGCAACCTAAGCTTACTTGTCTCATAATGTACTATTACCGCACGCCGGCGCCGAGCGTTTTTGTTTACGAACGTTTTTTTTTATTTCTACTAGCTTCCGCCCGCGACTTCATCCGCGTGGACAGTAGAAAAATATTGTAACCAGTTTAAAATGACCCCTTTAGTGTATGAAAGCTACGGAGAGTTCAAGCTGTTTCCCTGGTTCCACCCACCTGAATTTGATGAAACATAGCTTAGATTTTAAGTTGGACCTCAATCTACTAAATTGTGAAAAATACATCAAAATTAGTTTAGCTGTTTTTGCGTAATGCGCGCACAAATATTTAGAATTTACAGTTTTATTATATGAATAAATTACAATTTCAGCAGTACCTATAATGTTTTCTCGCAAATATATTAAAAAACGTATGGCACACGGTTGTTAAGGTTTTTTAAAACTCGTGACGATTATAAAGATCTTACTCAATACTCAATCGATTTTACGACCTAACATACACGTCTTAATATTTGCCGATCGTAAGCACACAAGAACCACGTTACCAGACAATATAACGTTAGCTCCATAAGGAAGTGAGTGAACGGCTCTAAACTTGAGACTTCATCACAGTTAAGCCATTGTCAACGTCGGTTAAAGTCTCACAGTATCCGCTAACTAATAACGGTGGGTTAACTTGCAAGTATCATATCATAACAGAACGGAATGCAACGGATAACACAATCGGAGACGGTTTTTTGCTTGTAAACAAAGTTTTTACAATGTTTTTTAAATTTAAATTTACTCAAACAACAGGTATTAAGGTTGAACTAAGCGGTTTAAAGTAAATGGGGTCTGGTGAAGATAAATAAAACTATAATTAAAATAAGATAATTAAAAGTATTTGTGTAAACGCACGTTCATTGCAAATCCAACCCAAAACGGTATGATTTGTGCGGTTGACACATTATTAATATTTTTTCTTAACATTTAACTTTAACAATAGGTGATCTTTTCAGAGTTTTAATTTTGTGCTAGAGATAAAAAAAGATTGACTCAAAACTGAAAAACGACGTCAAGGGCCAAATTGAAAAGAATTGTGGACATAATAACGACGTCGGTCCAGTGTTTGGTAATAATGTGTTAAACGCTTAAATAGCTCTTTTTCATAATCTCTTCTTCATATATTGTTAGGAAGTTTACAAAACTTAAAATGCTATTTTGTATCTTTGTTTATTTAATGTACCACTCTCATAGATTATGTTTGTTTTAATACGTGGTAAACGTTGCTGCTGACAAAGTAATTTAATACAAAGTGTAATTATTCTGTAAGAAATATTCAACTTTGTAACTGTTTGTTAACCCCAATAAAGAGAAAAAAATAAATAAAAAAATATCGTTTATAAGCCTTTTTTTATCTTCACCAGTCCCGATTTACTTTATCTTAAGCGTTTAGTTTGACCTAGTTCATGTAGTTCATGTGAGGAGCTCGGTGGCGCAGTGGTTTAGCGCCTGGCCCAGCGATTGTTGAAGTTAAGCAACGTTCGCAAGGGTCGGTCATGGGATGGGTGACCAAAAATTTATTATCTCGAGCTCCTCCGTGCTTCGGAAGGCACGTGAAGCCGTTGGTCCCGGCTGCATTTGCAGTCGTTAACACCCACCAATCTACATTGGGCCCGCGTTGTGGGTTATGGCCTATCCTCCTTACCACCCATAAGGAAGGCCTGTGCCCCAGCAGTGGGGACATCAAAAATGGCTGATGGACATGTTGTTCAAATGTGTTGAAAATTTGCACACGGATGAGACGGATGCAACTCGGATGAGAAATGTGGTATCGATGATGGTTGAGCCTCGAGTTTAGGCTTATTTTAAAAATTCTAACAATAACTTTCATGGTAGGAACACAAAATGACAAAAACAATAAATGAATCCGAAAGAATAAAGAAAATAATATCAAAAAGTAATTGTAATAATGAATCCAAAACTTCAGCTGGTTTTTATTATAAGAAATAATTGCTATTAAGCCGTATATAAGTCAGCCATTATCAGGCAAAGGCTACTTTAACCTCAGTTAGCACTTCAAAATAATGGCAAACAATGAAACAAAAGTCAGAAACGTGTCGCTTGCTGGAGAGCTTTTATAAGCCTCGCGTGTCTCTCTATAAAGTCGACTCTATGCTATTGGAATAGCGTTCATTTTTGTAGCATTACGTGGCGAAGGCTTATTGTAGTGTAGAACCATGCCTGCAGCGATGCAGTAGACGCATGTCAAAGCATTCCGACACTACTTTTGCAACGAAAGCGCTAAGTATTTCAAATACGAGTAGCATTACTTTGTAATAGATTACATTATATGTAATACATGTAAGTGACATCGTCGAATTTCTTCATGTATATCCACATATATATCTTCATATATATATAATTCGACGATGTCACTAGTGACTCGGTAGCTCAGCGGTCAGAGCATTGGACCGGATATCCAAAGGTCGCGGGTTCGATTCCCGTCTGAGTATTGATCTGGTGCGAGTCGTATTTTTTTCTAGTATATTATTTAGTATTGTATAAGAATGGCATTGTGAATGCAAAAATCTCAAAATTAAAAATTAAAATTTACTGTTTATTTGTACAGTTTTCCGATTAATTTTTTCATTGTGATTTTATTGATTACAACTTACAACCGATGAGAAAACAACCTTGTTAGTACGAGACATTTTGCAGATTTTATCACTCCAAAATTAATAGATCGTTTTGTTAATTTATCTCAATTAAATAGCATCCGTACTTCTTCTCTTTTATTATATTTTAGCTCACCTTGTTACTTCAGTCAGGACCTTACTATGTCAAAAGCAGACTCTTAAGTTTTTAACTTACCTGAAAACAAATAAAAATAACCCATAAGTGAAACGTAACAACAAATTTAAAGAACGTAACATATAATTTTCATCTTAATAAAATAACATAAAAATATTGTTGAAATCAGGAAATAACATAAAATTTAATTAATCCTAGTTGACGCCATTTCGCGCCTCAAATTAGCAGCCAATTTTGAATACCGCTTTTCATAGCTATTATTAGTAGTGGGAAATGTAGTTAGTGATATTCAAATGTATCCAAAGCGTATACTTTACGTCGTTATTTTAATAGAAACTCATATAACTTGCTGTATCTATTTTTTTATTAAATGGATTAATATGTATTATTAATAAACTTTTGGAAGAAAATTTAATTTGGTTCGGATTACATTATACTTGCTTTGTTCTGTGTCTTTATTGAATATACAAGTAAGTTATATATAAATAATCTCCGTTTACATTTTCTTTGTACTATCTACAAATATTTCACCAGTGAAAATGTATAGTAACTTTACTGGTATTTCAGTGAACCGGATCATGAAAAATCATTAGATACGCATTATCATTGTTATAATAAAACACGTCTATTAAAGTCGGGTGGGGCTGGAGTACATCTTCCTTTTTTATTCTAAAAGCCCCACCCGACTTCAATTGACGTGTTTTATTATAACAATGATAATGCGTATCTAATGATTTTAATATTATTTCTTGCTTTTTAGAGGCTGGTTTTTTTTGAAGTCGGTTTTTTTGTTTTTTAAACAATTTTTTTATTTTTTTATTTTTAGAGTAAGTACCTTCTGTATTAGGTTGTGTAGGTATATTATTTAGGTAGAAAAATCGGCTCAGCCAAACGTGAGATAATCGCGGACAAACATACATACATACAAATTGAATACCTTTTTTTTTTTGAAGTCGGTTAAAAAGACTACACAAAGGTATCCCTTCCCCAACAAAAAAATCATCTAATTCGGTTCATAAATAACAAAATTGTCTAGTTAGTTGATTTAATATCATAGTATTTTCAGGATTACTTGTAAACTACTGAACCGATTTGAAAAAAAATTAAATGGGACCATCTCGCAAGAAAACTCATTCGAACAAAAAAAGAATCATCTAAATCGGTCCATAAATGTCGAAGATACGCCCGAACAACGATAAAAAAAACATACAATCGAATTGAGAACCTCCTTCTTTTGATGAAGTCGGTTAAAAAATAGGAACTAGAACAATACTTAAATACTGTTGTCATAGTTCCGCAGCTTATAATCTTCATCGCGACTAAAAAGCTTTTAAGCACGTTGATACAGTAACTTGAACTCGAGGCCCTATCTCTAAATAACTTCGCCGTCTCTCATAAAGGTGTAATTTGTACCCAATTTAATTCGCCTTATAACTTTATAAAGCGATGGCCTCAGTTTGAATAGGGTTGCTTGCTACACAAAGATAATGTGAAGTAATGAATCAAAATGTTGAAACAGTTATTGATGCCACTAGGTACTATATAGCTAGAATAATCAAGGAAATCAAGATAGGTATGTATATGGTGTTCGCTTATGGAAAAAGTGTATTCCTTATATAGACAGTTTCATATCACATCTATAGATATTTATATAGTTACTCGTAGGTACCGTTATTAAGCCTTTTAAAAGTTACGTTAACGCTCTTTTGTTTAAAGTTTGTCTCCATATTAATAATATTTATTTGAACAATTATGTATATTAACTTTAAAAACCTAAATAAGTAAGCATTTATTATGTTTTTGCTATGTAATTTACAACACATTCCAAATTAAGTAATAATTTCTGTCTAAAACGGCAGAAAATTTTGTACCTAAATAAACAAAACGTTTATTTCTTCTTTTGCTTTTCCTCTTTTAATTAAAAAATGATGTCATTAAAATTATTAAAGATGGAAACCCTGAGTAAGCCAAATCCAATTATGCTTAAGTAAATTACAAGATGAACGTTTGTTATCTAAGAAATTAAGTTACAGTGTAAACAGAAAATTAAATTTTTAGCGTTTATTTAAAGTTAAAAATAACAGACTGTTTTAAACAAGTAGAAGTTGGTTCTTTTCAGTTGTATATTATTGATGGTAAATGTTAAAAATTATAATTATTCAAAGAACAAGTAAACTGTTTTCCTATTTAAAATTACCTTAATTTTTTTAAAGTTACAGATGTTTGATCGGACAGTTAAGAAACTACAATGTTTGATCGAACTCTTAACTAAAACTAAAAGTTCAAACGCTAAAACTCTCAGCTGCAAACTATGGTTAGAAGTTCACAACTATCTGCAGAAGTTTTTACACTATGTCACAGAATACATACCTAATAGTACAAGTATAGAAGATCCACTCCGAAAAGTCATTTAAACGAAAAGCGACTCTATCCCAGACGCAATAAAGTGCAATTCAGGTCGCACACCGCTCCCTTGCCTACAGTTATATTCACCTAGAAGTTGCCTCTCTTTCTATCGCGTAGCTCTTATTTCTTCTAACGACTTCAGGGTTGTCTTCTTTTAAATAATAATTACTATGTCCGAACGTAAACCTTATTTCCTAGAGCTACTTTTAGTGTTACTACTGAAAGTTTGTAGGCTGCGTCCATAACTACCTTGATGATTCGACTTATTTGATTTTCTTTGATAATTTCAACTTAAAAAATTTTAGCTTTAGAATTTTGCATTCACAATACATTATTTTCTGTAATTATAGGCGGGAATCGAAACCACTGATAAACTACTTATGTTCATTACTACATATTATGTAAAAACAAAACATACATACAGCCAAACAGAGAACCTCCTTCTTTTTAGAAGTCAGTTAAAAATAAAGTCGCTTCCCGCTGTCTCTCCCTATGTATGCTTAGATCTTTAAAACTACGCAACGGATTTTGATGCGGTTTTATTTAATGATAGAGTAATTCAAGAGGAAGGTTTATATAATTATATAATACATAGTGTCAAATTCCATACTTCACCGAAGCGAAGCGAGGGCGGGTCGCTAGTATATTATTAATTATATAGGTTGGCCGAGAAAAGTTTTACAAGTGTTCTAAATCTTGCAGAGAAGAACGTCTTTTGTTATAATTTTAAGGACACTAGATTAAACATTATCATAAAAATTGTGAAAAAGCGTGTAAACGGCCATTTTGTTTTCATGACATCAAGTAAACCAACAACAGTGAAAATTGTAACTGTTTTAACTGGCGTTCGTTAGTGCAAGGTTTATATTATCGTATCGCATTAATCAAATGAATTCCTCCAGAAATTATGATCGAGCGACTGGGGAATTCAAATGTTCACATGGTCATTTGTGTATTTCCAGCATGAAGTATTAGAGTAAAGTATAAACAAAAATATATTTTTTCTACAAATGACAAACAAGTAATGTTGTTTACTCAAATTAATTTTCATTCCACTAATGTTGAAATTTAATTTTCTCGCATAAAACCTCAATTACTTGTAGTCTTACAACTCTCATACCTCAAGTTCGTTACTAATGTCGTACCGCAGTACAACACTAATGAGCAGTAGAACAAGCCTACAAAAGAACCAAAAGCTCCACGCATCAAAGCTTTAGGACTACATTCATTGCGTTGGGCACGTACTCGATGTGCAGAAGTGGTCTTGGCCAAACAGCTTTGTACAACGAACATGCCTTCTGCTTGTTCTCACAAAGTTGTCCACACCCGCGCGGAATGCTCCGCTGTAATTAACTCATTCCATACCGAGTTGAGCTTGAGAGTCCAACTGCTTTAATCCGTCTTCATATTTGACCTATTTAAATAACCGAGTTCTCGTTTCTGTGATAATGTCTATGTTCGCCTTTGTTGCTTATTTTTGCTATGAAAGCAATTTAGTTGGCAACTTGGCTCTACTACAAGTGTTATAAGTAAAAACGATTTATCTGCTAAGAGCTGTTAAAGTTGGCACTGGTAATAGTCTCAGAACTGGACTTATTTAAATGAATTAAGCAGTTAATTGTATTTGACCTTTCTACAATTTTTATTATTACAATTTTTGATCTTACATCTCAGACGATAAATTATTTTAAGGTCTTTGCAAGACAGACACGAATCCTCAAAAAAAAAAGAAAGCAAAACCTTAGATAAACAAGAACCCAATCTCTTTTCCTTAGATGGATCTAATAAATCAACTGGGCAAAAACTTCGGCGCTTCATAAGCACAATATTGCTGTATCCCACGCGGCTGTTTATTATCATGTGAGGGATATAGTTTCCGCGGCCTCATAACTGAAAGAATGGCTGAATCCTTTGAGCAATATCTCTCTTTCGCGGAGGTCGCTTCAAATGCATGACGTCATAAATCACTTTTTGCTGGAGGAAAATATTCCTTGTAAACAATCGCGCGGGTGTAATAATGGTAAGCTTTTTATCATACTACTAGTATACAATATTGCTTGCTTATACAGCATTTTCACGGGGCGGTAGGATTTATTTCAAGTCTGCCTGGCTAGCTACCACCACCTTACCTAAGTCCGATGCCATAACAACAATTCAAAAATTGTTGTGTTCCTGCAGTTACAGGTAAGATAGCCAGTTGCTCAGTGATGAGGATTCAGGGTGTAGTGCGCTTCCACTTTCGGCCTTATCATCACTTAACATCAGGCGAGGCGAAGACCAAGCACTATCCCGTTGTGCATAAAAAAAAGGTCAGGAATTCCCAAAGCGGTCGATATCGACCCCTTGGGGTCGAAATCGTTTCCCCAGGGGTCAACATAAACAAATAATTATAATAATAATTACTTGATATTTGATTGGCTTTAAAAAAAACTATGGGGTCTCAGGTATCAGTTCATTTTGGAAAAGGGGTCTCTTGCCCAAAATAGTTTGGGAATACCTTTTATAGGTAATCAACTGCTAAAATCGCTTGGTATTTTGAACCGTCTTAACTAACTTTCAATTAAACCAAAGCAACAATAATCTGTTAACGATAAACGATAATTTATCAACTAAAAAAATGTTTTTCAAACCATTTACATAAGCTACTCTACATCTTGAGTCATTGGCCAACTCGCCCACGAAACTACGGCCCATTTGGGATTAGTTGATACCTTTCAAAACATCATTTCGTTGGCTACCTCGTCCCATTTACTTTTTTCTTCTCTCTTGTTAACTTTACGGAAGCAAGTAATATTGACATTATTAGATAGCGCAGAGCTCGATTTTTCCTTATTTTATCTTGAGCTGTTAAGTCAGTTGGAAGCAAAATTAAATGGTGTTCGTAACGGAAAAATGTCAGGACAGCCGATAATTGAGTCGATGCCGATGTTTGCAAGTACTCGTTTATAACAAGATGGAGGCAATAATCGTTCGGCCGACGGAAATGGGGTTTAGGCCTCTCTAATGTTAGGGAAACTTAGTTATTTTATTTTTTTGTGTCGTTTATGCCTTGGACATTATTAAAATAAGCAATATAATCAGTTTATTAAAAAATCCATCCTAGTATGCCTTAAAAATAAAATCAGGGCCAAAAGTAACATAAAATTATTACTGTTTCAATAGGGAACATGCATCATTTTTTTTTGTATCAAAATCAAAAGTATAATGCGTGAAAAAATCAACTGTAATATTAAAACTTTTCTCTTGCTTTTTTTCTCGTGATATACTTAGTTACTTGAAGTTAGCACGCAGCAGCACCCGCCGAAAACGCTCTATACAAAACGGTCAACATTCGTGACGTCACTTATGCCACGTTTCAGGCCCATTATTAGAGTTAGCCAAGAATTTTCAAATATCTCCCTAAATATTGCGTTTAAATACATGTGTCATACAAAATATTATTTCTTATTCGATATTCTATTCTATTCTATTTAAGTGCATTATATCCGAAAATGAAAAAAAACGTTATTTTCCCCGTGATAATACTAAAATAATACATTTTTTTATTTATTTTTCTGTTCTATCATGTTTTTATACGTGTCCGCAGCGATCAAGCTCAAATTTATCAAAATCGGTGACTTATGCATGTTCCCTTTTAGCTTTTGATTTGAACATCTGAGTATTAGGCTTGGGTTGGGCCAGCATATCGTTTTACACAGTTCGCACCTTTTAAGGTCTCATAATAATATAACTAGGTATAATATTGTTTTTGACTATGAAATTGACTTTATTTAATTGAATTCGAATAGGTTCTAAAACAGTTTGGTCCCATCTTTATCTTTCTCATTTAGTTTATGACATTATGATATTTAATCGGTTTTATTTTACATTAAAAAAGTATCATTTTTTTACCTCTACTAATAATCCGTAACCCAGGATTGCAAACAGGTTGCAACATAAAGATAAATAAATAAGATTAAAATTGAATTGGTTACATTAATGATATTATATTCGCCGTCAGAGGATTGGGCGACGATTGAAATTGAGTAAAGCATTTATTAAAAGAGTCAAGTATTTGTCACGATCTCGTAAATCAGACTCGGCACAATACATTTCTGAGAAAGGTCTGAAGTTGCAACATTAATCCTGCCGTGTATCCACATCGCATAATATAGGTTACTACTATATACTTTTGTTATTTTCTACTGTTAATTTTTTGTGCGGCACATACCGCAAACTCGCATCCAAAGCTCCATCTATCTATCATAATTTGGGCTTGACATGTTCGCACATTATCAATCAATATTCCATCATTTTTCTTGACTACTTATCTCGTGCTGGTTATATTTTTACATTGTAACGTTTTAGGGTCCCGTAATCAAGTCAACAAAGGGACCCGTATAGATTCGCCATATGTGTATATCTGCCTGTCTGTCTGTCCGCGGCTTCGCTAGACAGACTAGAGGCTTTTAGTAAGAAAGCTGTAATTTGCCATGAAAATCTTGAAAAACAATTTTATTCTGTAATCCTTCTCTTACACATAAAGTGGGGATGGTTTTTTTTGTATGTAGTATGGGGTGTCGTTAAATAAATATTTTTACATTGTAGGTTTGTAAGGACCACTTTTCGATTCAGGGATCAAATTGCGAAATATTAAGCTTAAAGTGATACATTTTGTTCTAGTCTCTACGCTTTTGAAAACGTGAAAAATTCAAGACATTAATGAAGTTCAAAGGAAAACTATCACTGCTAGGAAAGCTTTACAAGTTAACGAGTAATATCGAATCGAACAATTTATAAAATTTGTTTATATTGGAAAAGTTTTCGTAGAACCATTGAATAGTTAGGGTTATTGTATAAGGTAAACGGAAGGAACCCTATACTACGCGTAACCCGACATACACTCGACCGGTTTTTAAGCTTTCCTTAATTTTTTTAATAATTTTGACATAATTAAGGGGGAAGAATATTACGTAAACATTTATATTAAAAAAAACTATAATCCTGTTTGTCGAGATTCAGGTGACAGTTTTTTATTGAAA
Organism: Agriphila straminella; assembly: GCA_950108535.1. Lineage (NCBI taxonomy): Eukaryota > Metazoa > Arthropoda > Insecta > Lepidoptera > Crambidae > Agriphila > Agriphila straminella. The sequence continues at coordinate 4,529,426 of OX467312.1, forward strand.
AAGGAATTTAATTTAAAAGTGGAATTATTTGTCTGGAATATCAACATGAAGGTTTTGATTATCAAAAGTAAAAACACATCTTCATACTTTTCCACTGTAAAAATCTATCAGTTACTTAAAAACAAAAAACCGACTTCAAAAAACCTACCTCTAAAAAGCAAGAAATAATATTCGTAGTAATAAAAATACGTCTATTAAAGTCGGGTGGGGCTGGAGTTCAAATTCCTTTTTTTTTTATTCTAAAAGCCCCACCCGACTTCAATAGACGTATTTTTATTATTACGAATATTATTTCTTGCTTTTTAGAGGTAGGTTTTTGAAGTCGGTTTTTTTTTTTTTTTTAAACAATTTTTAATTTTTTATTTTTAGTGTAGGTACCTTGTAGGTAAGGTATATTATATATGTAGAAAAATCGGCTCAGCCAAACGTAAGATAATCGCGGAGAAACATACTTAAATACGGGTCAAACTGAGAACCTCCTTTTTTAAGTCGGTTAAAAAACTACACTTAAGATATCCCTCTTCCAACAAAAAAAATATTATCTTATTCAGTTCATAAACAAAGAAGTAATACGACCAATCATCGAGGTAATTCACACAAAATCATGCTATTTTCGTGCTTTTTTTCAAAATTACTTGAAAAGTACTGAACCGATTTCAAAATTTTAAAAAATGGGACCAACTTGGGAGTGTACCTAATGTAATAACGTTTGAATCATTTCATTCGGTCCAGCCGTCTTCAAGTAATCGGTGGACATACACAAAAAAAAAAAACAAATATACAGACGAACATAGAACCTCCTCCTTTTTTGGAAGTCGGTTAATAAAATTGAATGGGCTGGCATGGCACTCCGTGAACTGCGGGGAAACTCTCATCTTTATTAAAATTTCATCCAAATGAAAATCGGATTCGATGCATATTCCCGGAATAAAAAATCAGCATTCGGAGTAAACTGTATCAATTACGAATACCGTACAACCCTTTCAAACATATTTAAATAAAAATTCAATATTGTGTTTTCGTTTTAGTAATGCAAGTTTTCAATCATACTTTACTAATTTATTCAGGAGTAAGTAATATTGAAAGAAATAATAAGATAAAAAAAGAACAATGACCACTTCCCAAACGAGTGTTGACCTGTCAAATAGGTTTTTTTCAAAAGTGGATACATAATGATCATCAATTTATATTTGAATAGTTGCTATGATCGTACAACACTAGTATTTATTGAATTTTAATTTGCCATTAAGAAAAGTATGTAATGGTAAAATCAATATTATTTTCTATTTGTAATATAGTTTATTTTTATTATTAATTTTCTCAATTGCTCCATTACCGATTTTTATTTTACCAAGCAATGTATAAATGTATTTTTATTTTTTTATGTTTATTTTTTTATTGTTATTTATATATAAATGTATAAATAACAATAAAAATGCAATTTATGAGCTATAATCCATACACGGTAATTGATAAAATCAACATTTTGACAGATCGAAAATGGGCATCCTTCTTTTGTTTAAGTTTAATTTCATCCTACAAAATAATACGATAAAATTATCCTAATTACTTATCCCCTTGATAAGACTCGGCAAACATAAGCCCTAACAAGGCGTGAAGCTAATTACTGAACATGTTTATAACCGTTACTGCCTGGTAACGCGAAGGGACGAATGGCGGTGCGGTGAGCGAAATGCACAGCAGACAAATAACAAATGGCCGATTTCCTTGTATTTAGTGGTAACGATAACGTTTATTTTATCCTAACTAATATAATATTATATAAATGCGAAAGTTAGTCGTTTGTTTGAATGTTACGCTTTCAACTAATCATCATGAAATTTTCACACACGTTGTTAGTTGTACATATATAAGGACATATGCTAGGTATGCTTTATCCAGAAAAGGTACTGTTCTCGAGAGACAGAAAAATAACTCGATTCATTCATTAAGGTCCACGTAGACGAAGTTGTGGACGCCCGCTAGTATTTTATTAATACATATTTTCAAAATTGCTTGCGGCATGTGATCGAGTCGTTAGTTGCTTATTAAAACGTTTAAGAATGTAGCTGTTATCGTTGAAAATACTGAATTTTGTTTGGCATGACACACAATGTTTTACAATTCGGTCGCCGCACCGCCTCTTCGCATGGCCACTTGCTCTTTCTACGTGCGTTTGTGTCTGTAATTGGTGGTAGTCATCATTTTATCTGCTTTTAAAGAACGCTGCTGCTCAGCATTAGATTAAAACTTACTGTAAAAAAAATTGCGTGAATCCAGGATTTACATAAAAAAAATGTTTTTTTTTATGCACAACGGGATCGTGCTTGGCCTTCACCTCATCTGATGTTAAGTGACGATACGACCGAAAGTGGAAGCGCACTACACCCGGAATCCTCATCACTGGAGAATTGGCTAACCTCTTCTATTTAATCTAATTTAATTTAATACTTATTTTAAATTTTTATTAATTTAATTTAATCTCTATTTTAGTTTATCGGCGTTTTCCAAGGATTTAAACAAAAGAAATAACGTATCAGTTCCTCGCCTTAAGCTATGTACGAATACGAACGGTTCCTAATAACGCATTAACGGGTTATAAAAAGTGCACAATAATTATAGCCTAATTACCTTAATTGTTATCTCTTTGTGTACTGATTAAATGGGTGTGAATTTAACTACGACATTATGAAAGAGCTTATTGTTTCAAAATGTGCCAATTGCGAAGGCGGAAATAAAAACTCATCCATAAATCTCATAGTTTTGTCTGTAAAGTGGTAATTTATCATGAAAACCATACCATTAATCAATAATGTGTAATTGAATGCATTTTTTTATCTTCATTTTAAATCAATAGAATTTTATTTGTTTCTGTGAGCTGAAATAAAAAAGTGAACTATTTATACAACTGATTCCTTGTATCACAGATCACAGGAAAGGATAAAATGATACATTCGCAATTTTCTCCACGCTCTAAGAAATCCTTTTCAAAATCTATTCAAGGAGTTTTTCGTTACAAAGAAATATTGTGTTGCTCAGTATTCAGGCATACGTGGAATAAAATAATTGGAGGAAGGCATATTTTTACATTTAAATTTTTATATTACATTGTTAACATTATGAACAAATATTTATTAAATATAATAGAATTACGACAGTAAAATAATAATAACAACCAACACTTTATTGCACACAAAGACAGGAAATATTACAAAGATAACACAGACAGAAAGCACACAAACGGCGGCCTTATTGCTAAGTAGCAATCTCTTACAGGCACCCTTCAGTGTAAGGAGATAAGAATGAGAGGACAGAGAGGGGGTAAAATTATGGGAAGAATAAAATTAGATATAATTATCACTACATAGTATAAAACAAAGTCGCTTCCCGCTGTCTGTCCATGTATGCGTATAGATCTTTAAAACTACGCAACGAAGTATGATGCGGTTTTTTAATAGACAGAGTGATTCAAGAGAAAGGTTTATATGTAAAATACATGGTGTCAAATTCTACACTACACCGATGCGAAGCAAGGGCGGGTCGCTAGTATTTACATAAATATAAAAAAATATATACGATAATGATAAAATGATAATTATGTGCTTCTTAAACCTATCAAAACTTCAATCAATACAACAACTGTATGTAATTGTGTTGATTGCTAAAGGTAACGGTGCCAAAGTGTTTGTTTAATGACGTTCATCTGTAATCAGAGCTTCTGCTACAACCGTTGCTAAGTCGTGTAATGGACGGGTAGAGGTTCCCACGGCAACCATAGGAAAAATTGTTCGAACTGATATGCTATATTCTCTATCTATAGTTATAGTTACATATTAAAATAATACGAATCAGTTTATAGCATTGTTACATCCTTTGTTAAGAGCAAAGCAAAAAATATTTGTTGATCAATTTATAGTTAGCACAGTCTCTAATTCGTTGCGGCAGCGCTTTCTGGCAGATATGCTGCAGTTAAACTGTAAAAGGGGTTACTTCTTTTTAATTTTGAAATGGAACAGAATCCACAAAAGTAGTAAGTACTTAACTAAATAAGTTCTTTGCTTACCTACATCTCCCGCTAGTTCAAAACTGCTTTTACCTCTGCTTACCCGATTTTTAAAAAACTAAAAGAGTATTTGATAGAAAACCGTTTTTATAGTGTGAAGTATTTTTTTCAAAAGTCTTAAGATATTTTTCTATTTAATTGTTTTTAATATTGATTTTATAATTTTTAATATTAGGTACCAAAAAGTTAAGTCGTGTTTTATGTTTCTGTGTTCATAGTTTTCAATATTATACCTGCCTCTACCTACCTGCGAACATCGACTTTTTACATGTCTAGCTCTACTTTATATATTTTTTTAATTTTGCTATATACCTTTACAAGGTCATGTTTATGGGACTTTTCTGTTGTATGTATGTATATTATCTGTAATTATTATTATTATTATATTTATTTCAGATATTAAATTGCATCCATATTTGTTAGTATGACTTAGACTATGTTAGTAACATTAAAACAAAACGAACGACAAAAATTTCAATTTAAATATTTACGAGACCCGTACATGTGCATCTGGGTCCAATGCTTAGCGATAGGGCAGTCTGTTCTATCCTTTATTGCAATCAGGATGCTATTAGAGCTTCCCCTGACTCTGTGTCGCATAGAGGCGATACGCTTGCGAATAATGGCGAAAAAGTCATCAATTCGAGCCTCCGCAAACATACCTGACGCACTACAGTATCGGGGAAGACCCATCAACATCCGGAAAGCATTATTATATTGCACGCGGAGTGCGTTAAAAGTCTTTTGCGTGTACTTGACCCACAGGCTACAGGAGTAAAATGATTGGCAAAAGGCCTTGAACAACGAGATCTTCACTTCCTGTGTACACTTTGCAAACCTGCGGGCCAGCATGTTGCATCTGACTGCCAACGCTCTCCTCTCACGCTCTATATCACAATCATCAGACATGTTTTCAGTGACTATGTGACCCAAATATTTAAATTGTATTTAAATACCAACATGTTGTAGGTATATAAAAAAGCAAATCTTTAGTAATAATATTTCTTGTACCGTGTATAGTATACCTATCCCGCGATAACACTCAATCCGAAACCGCTGGATGTTTCATCTCTGAATAATGCTGTTTGGAATATTTTACTCAAGCGTGAGGCTTGGGTACGAATTTTATACCGCTGTTATTTTTTATCGCAAGCTAAGCTTAATAAGGCTCGATAAACAAAGGGATTATCCAACATAATAATAATTATGGTGGATAAAATGATAACACTAATATTGAAACGTTTTAACCAGTATTTTAGCGCTAATCAGTAAAAATACAACGGTAAATATTGAAATCTTATATGCAGACTGGAGATATTTTGCTCTACATTGATGAAAAAGATTATCTGGCTTTTATTTTTTCCCAGTTGACTAGACTTTTTTCGTCTATTGAATTAAAATCGTGTTTTAGATGCAATCTGCCCTCGCGTAAAAACGTCTATTCACAATGACTCTTAAAAGGTTTACAAAGAAAGCTGTGCCATTGTCACAATTTTTCTCCAACATTATAGTTTAAGTAAACAAATTTAAAGGTAACAATCGAAAGTTTTCGTCTAAAATTACTAAACAGAACACGATTTGACACGGATCGTGACTCGTGCAGTCAACTTTCTTAGTATTCATAATAAATTAAGCCCTGTATGTATGCTAAAACATGCTAAAACGTTGTGCCTTGTAACGCTCCTTTTTTTCATACTGCCCATAACAAGCATTTCGTTAATAAGCACCTATCGGACATTTCCAAAAAGAATTAAAGTAGAGTAATTATAGACTGTTAGTCTAATAAAAGATCAACTGAAAATCAGGTCAGTCAACGGTATCTAATTTTTATACTTTTTCTCTATCCAAGATAAATAACTTGTTATATTCATTAGCAGTAAAAAGAGGAGATACATCCTTCTAAAACATCCATGAATACAAATAAGGTCAACAGTACGAATTTTTATTTATTTATCTCTAGAAGAAGCATAGTCATAGTCAGCAATAATTATTTACCTGTTTTATTAAATAAAAGTTCCTACATAAATATCTAAACTTTCCAAGCACTTGCCACAAGCTAACTCGTTAGTATTTTACAATAGAATGCTGTTCAACTTTACTTAGCCTAATAGCTTTAGGAACAAATACCTCCGTTACTCCACCGTTTAATTATCGTTAGTAGTTTAATGAAACTCCATGTTTTTATTTTTATTTTACTAGAACAGAAAATAGCTAGGTGTAACATTCTATTAGGTAGGGTCCACAACACAATATTCTGCATCGCTAAGATGAGTTGCGTTTTAAGATTACCCATCGAATAATACGTAAATTCGTACAATTTTACAATTGTTCACCATGCACGCTAAGTGATCGAACTATAATTCCAAGAAAAAGCAAAATAAAAGGTTATATATATGTATATAGGTATAAGATTTTGTAAGTACTTCGAGATACACACAGACTGCCCTTCTCAATGTTCTTTCCTGTCCCGGGTCAGCTGTAAGAAATTTCAATATGAAATAAGCTGTGCCCTTGTACTACTCTTCTGTCCATTATTTTTCATGTAAAAATTATGTGTGTACTAAATAAATAAATAAATAAATAAAATATAACGTTTTTAAATTTGAGATTTTTGCATTCACAATGCTATTTTTATACAATACTAAATAATACCTTCATTTTGCCGACGATATAGTCCTTATGGCTGAGACCATGGAAGACCTGAACACAATGCTCGAAGATCTCCGTAGTGCTTCCCAAAGAGTGGGTCTCAGGATGAACATGGATAAGACGAAAATTATGTCAAATGCCCATGTTGTACCCTCTCCAGTTCATGTTGGGAACACTACACTTGAAGTTGCTGACCATTACGTATACCTAGTACAGGCAATCCAGTTAGGTAAGTCCAACTTCGAGAAAGAGATCTCTCGTCGAATCCAACTCGGGTGGGCAGCATTCGGGAAGCTTCGAAAAATCTTCGCGTTCGACTTACCTCAGTGTCTCAAGACGAAAGTCTATGAACAGTGTGTGTTGCCAGTGATGACTTACGGCAGTGAAACGTGGTCGCTAACTATGGGTCTCATAAGAAGGCTCAAGGTCACCCAGCGTGCAATGGAGAGAGCCATGCTCGGCGTTTCCCTGCGTGATCGAATCAGAAACGATGAGATCCGCAAAAGAACTAAAGTAACCGACATCGCTCGAAGGATTGCTCAGCTGAAGTGGCAATGGGCGGGACACATAGCGAGAAGAACCGATGGCCGTTGGGGCGGAAAGGTTCTGGAATGGCGACCACGCACCGGACGGCGCTCCGTGGGCTCCTAGCTATTTTTGCAAGGGATCAAATCATACTCAGTGTTGTGTCGTGTAAGTTTACTTTTAGTGAAATATAGATAGTCAACGATATTTTGTTAGCTTACTTATTATAAAATTAAAAAGCGATACGGATTTCACCCAAAAAACAGAGCTTATGACATCCATTATGTCAACGTTAATGAGATTTTATCAATATTTATAGAGTCATCTGTTTAACGTTATCGACATTAGCCATCTTTTTGAAATTGCGTGGTTTCAGACCTTTGTAAAATTGTTATACATTTAAGAATCATAATAATCATGCGAGTACCCCTCACATTTGATTAAAATTTGTTTCGAGATAAGCTGTATAATTATCTAATTCCTACAAAAAGAAATACACATATGAACGGTTTTTCAATTCATATTAAAGGCAGAGGCTCATAACATTTGTGATATTTTAATAGTAACAAAAAAACTTGAACTAAAGAAAGAAAAATTTAAAAATACACAATCTTTTCACAGTTTGGCAATGAAATGAAACTAGGTACTTAATGTGCTTATTTTATGCCAGCGAAACGATACTCAAAGCGAAAATAAAACCATCGAATATTAATGTTACCTGCGATAGTATTGGGAAAGTTATTCCCGACGCTATACGGCCCCGGGGAAGAAACCATAAACACGTCTACGGAGTACAGTCAACAAAAAAGGTAGAATACTATGTCGACATGCGAACATTACTATACTATATTATAGTGGCTCTGTGAGCTGTCACGTTTGTGAAATTTTTGAACACTTTTCGAAATGGTTGAAATGTGTTTTTTTTTTAATTCAGAAAACTAAATCGATAAAAAATATAACATATATAATTATCGAACCTGCTCACAAAACTTCACGAAAATCGGTAGATGAATGTGACCAGACAGACGGACAGCCGGACATGCGAAAGCATTTTTGCCCAAGCTGATCACTCGGTCAACTAGTAGATTCCTTTAGATTTTAGAGGGGAGGTAGTTAAGTTTCTAAAGTTGCGCAGTCAACTCAATAAACAAACAGGCATCAATGTCACATTATATGCACTTGTTGCCGATAAATCTAAACTTCTGGGATCATGCTTCTTGCCTTTCTTATTACTTAATTAAATAAGTAAATTAAATCCGTTAACCTATAACTAGTTATGAAAGGCAATAAGCATGATCCCAGAGCACAAGTAACAAGCCTAAATATCGCCGATTTGTCTATGATTAAAAAAAACATAGTAATTTGCAGTAACTTCATACGATTATATACGAAGCTCTATAAGCCTTGGTTACATCATAATAAAACTTAGCCTAAATAAAAAGCCAATTTAAAAACTGCACCAGATTTAAATAATTTTGTTTTCTCTATAAAAGATACTAGATACACAAGTCGACTATGTCCGCAACAGTTTTTGCTCTCCAGAAACTCATTACAGAGGTAACATAGCTTTGTACGTGTTTTCATTATAATTCTCTGCGCATTGCACATGACATGACCATCAGAGTAATAGAGATGTCATTACATAAATGTATGCCCTTTTTTAACACTGCAAAATGGGTCTCCGTGTTATCATTACCTAAAAGTCTATTATAACATTATATTTTGTTTTCAAGCTGGTATGAAAGCTCCCAAATATCGAAGAATGTATAGAGCTAGATAGAGATTAGTTTAAACCTTAAATAAATCCAATTCAAAATAAATGCCAATTACATTTTTTCATACAAAACTGTAAATCGCATTATTATTATTTTTGTTAGGTACTTTGGATTTTTTTATTTAATAGAACCCTGAGAACCCTAGACAAATAGTGTCTTAATCAGAGTAACATCACAAGAAAAGTTAATGATGCTCAAATTCAAATCATTTTGACATTACGTTTGTGCGAAGCTCACGGTTCGCCGGACTCTTAATTCATACTACAGCAGAAATAAAAACTCGTAAGTAACCTGAGGTTCCCAGTCATAAACTACAAGATAGCTGGCAGGGTTGCCCTAAATGAGTATTTGAAAATGTCTCTGAAACGCAAATGATTTTCCAATGGTTGTAAAAGCTCAGCTATATAGGTACCTACTTTGGTACTTCTTGAAGGTGTAAGTCAAATACTTTTTATGACAAAACGTGACTATGGTAGCGTAGCAATTCATAATTTAATTAGTGTTTGTTAGGATTGAGTCGTGAAGGTATTATAAAATTGTGCCGTATGTAAAACGTATAAAATTATTTGACGCGAAACTCGATATATGCTGGAAAAAATTTAGATAAATGGTAGAAAAATTGTGGAAGAATGGATATAAAAATAGGAGCCATGTTAATCAAGTTTTTACCAAAGGAAACAAGCGGAAGAATTACTTATATATAATGGGTGGCAAACAAGCATATATTATGGATGTGGATAACCTATAAACACAAAAGTGTTACCAGCCTTGACCAAATTAGCCTACCTTAGCCACCGTGACAACCTGACCACAGGAGAGCTAACTGCCCATGGCGTTAGTAACTAACTGGCTCCTTTTGGCAAAGTTACATGTGTAAAAATTATACCTATTGAATTCCACCAATGATCGAAGTTCAACAAGTAAAAAATTTATTTATTTTACGCTATCATTACAGTCTAAAAACTTATATCAATCCAAAACATTTTTACTTTGCAAACGATTTAAAAATTTATAAAAATGGGAGTGATGTAAAAACGTTTGAAACATCTCAGCTGTTTTCGAGTAATTGATGAACATACAGAAAAAACACATAGGTACCTACAACCGAGCCTACACGCGCCAAAATAATATAATCTGAAAAGGCTCTAGCAGCACCAAAAAATCATCAAAAATTTGAGCATCTCTGAAAATGTCTTAGAGGCCGCTAACAAATTCCTGATGTTGGCCTCGCCTCCGGGGATCCGCACATAGTAACTTGCCAGGATCTGCTTAGCATACTAATAATGTGACCGGGATTGCTTGTTATGTAGATTCATACGATTCATTCTGGACAATTATTAATTCATAAGTGAAAGCGCGTTTTCTTTCAGGAAATAAAATTTTGATTCCTGTCTGCTTTTTAATACTTTTAAAACTATGGCGTGTTTGTTGGATTTTCAGAAGGTGAAATTCTATACGATAATGTAAAAAAAAGTTTAGTATTATTATATTTATTTTTAATTATTACTCAAAACTGCCTCAATAATACAACTTTAATTCAATTACTTTTCAGATTTATCTTTAATGTAGTTTTCAGCTCTACTTCAACTCTTCAGCTTCATTTATCTTTTAATGTACAGCAACATTTTTTAATTTCATTGGAATATTGGTGCCGAAACGACTCATTTTTTATTAAAGGTCTACTTACGCAGTCAGTTGATATCGTCTACCCACACCGAGTCTCTCTGCCAAGTCAGCGTTAAGGAAAAAAATTAAATTTACCAGAAATCGTCATTCTTTTTTTATTTTTAAGAAACACTTTGCTGGATAAATAAAATAAAAACGAAATAAAACTGAACATATTCATTTGGTCTTTATTGGCTTCATAGAAAATAATGTAGTTACCATAGTTAATAAAAAGTAAGTTGCTAAGTTAGTTAATAATAGTTTTATTAATCTTTCAACTAAAACCACTATTTGATTTCAAACAAAATAATACAATGGGATAAGTGATCGCAGGACTCCCAACAATATTTTCGATCGTAAGTAAATTTTAATGAACCCGACTACTGACCTCGATCTAGAAACGGGGGCCCTGTTTTTGAATCCTTCGGCTTGCGTCGAACGCTCTTTTCTACTCATTTTTATTCGACATAGCAAAAATCAGCAAAATCAGTATTTAAAAATAAAAAAATTAAATAAAAATCATTTTATTTGCGTTTTCCACAAGTAGGACTTAAGATAGGTACTTATGATTAGTAGGTACATTTGTATGTAACATAGTACTTGTGGAGTCTGATGCCTAGGATAAGCAAAAGCCTGTGTTCCAGGATCACCAGAGCCCCAGATGTAGTATTTGTTTATCATTCGTTGGTCAGCCAATGAGGGCTTTTCAAAATGACAAAAAACTGTAGGCTGGCAAATAAATAAATAAATAGGCAAATGTTAACTGTAGAAAATGTAGGAAAAAGAAAACACAATGCACATTTTCAAAGCCAATTTTGACATTTCACTTGTCCATCAACACCATCTAGTCAGGCAAATAGTTACTTTTTTTTTGTTTTTAAATGACACTTGGAAAGTCATGTCTATAGTAAGCGGTTTTGGAGTGACATTTAGTTGTCGATTGTGACATTATGCCGCACGAAAGATTTCGAATCCACTGACCTGAAAAAAATTACGAATGATTCAAAAATAGGGCCCCAGAAAGAAATGTTTTCCATTTATTCATTGCCCCTGCATCGAGCTAACTCTAGATCCGGTCAAAGCTGAAATCGAGTTGAATAATTTCTGTTTATTCACTCAACAACAAACAGAGATGAGGCTGTACCTGTGCGTAAACCAATATTAACATAACGTTACAATAAGTTCAGCCCTTTAAAATTGGTCAGGGTTGCCAACTATAATTTGCGATTTATCTTAAACTTAAATGACGTGTTTTTTAAATACTCTTACACCCTCCGCGTTCTCTCCTGGTGGATTTTCAGTTTAACTAATATTTCAGTGGTTTAACACAAAGTAAATAAAAATTGTTTAAAAAGAAACAAAAACCTACCTCTAAAAATCAAGAAATAATATTCGTAATAATAAAAACACGTTTTTTGAAGTCGGTTTTTTGTTTTTTAAAACATTTTTAATTTTTTTATGTGATTTTAGTTATTGCTCAGGATTTTTAATCGTTATTGTGTTTAAATAAAAACGTAAATAAAATATAACATTACCGAATGCTAAACTCAAACATAGCATAAAGATAGTTGTCATAATATAGTTTCTATCATAATAGCTAGCTTATCCTAGTCACTTGAGTTTTGAAAATAGATCCTTTTGAATTGAAATAGCTACTTTCACCGTCCGTTTTCATTGTCACTTCACAGATGGAGCTTCAAAGCCAGTGAGAAATATGGGAGAATAAAATATTATTGTTATGTGAATGTTTGATAGACGTTTAAGGGCTGCCTAACGACACCGCACTCGATAGGCTTCGTGATTTTATGCTTTTGTTAGGGTTGACTGCGTTTGGATTGGGCGTTTTGATTTATGCCTTTGGTTCCGTCATGCATGATTACAGTTTCACCCATACTATATATATTAATTCTGTGCACATTCTAAAGTTAGATATACTTTAAAAGTTATCTGCATACTGATATTTGTAAAAGTGGATGAATTCATTTCTAATGTAACTGTTACTTCACAGATAGTTGAGATTGTTATTTTTATCAAACAAAATAAAGTAAACAACTAATTTCCAAAATAGATGCATTGCTGAGCCTTTTAAACGATGTAAGAGTTTAAAAAACAGAAGTGTAATTTATTCATCGAACGATGTACCTAAGCGTTCGGAAAACAGGAGTGTAATTTATTCATTTACGAGTACAATGTGTTTGTGTGTGCTTTTTTGCCAAATACCTACTGACCTCATTTCTGCTTGCGGTCAAGCAAACGGTCTCCATACAAACGGCGATAACGTTTCCCACCCCCAAAATCTTAACCTACAGCAATGAATTTTTGGTATATTTTTGAAATGCCTAAAAACTAGGGCTGCACGTTTAGATTTTTTAAATATTCATTGTAGATTTGAAAATATTGGCACTTCTGTGTTTTGTATGAAATCACTAAAATGCAAATATTTCGAAATCTATTATAGATATTTAAAAAAACAAAACGTACTGCCCTACTATTTAGGCATTTCAAAAACATACCAAAAATTAATTACTGTAGGTTAAGGTTTAGAGGGCAGCCCTTGACGAGTTTCTTGCCGGTTCTTCTCGTTACAAGGTCTCCCGCTCAGGGTTTGCGAACCGATGGCGTAGCTTCTTTGACATTCACAAGTGCTTGTAACAGCCTAGACTGAATAAATGATTTTTTTGATTTTTGATTTTTTGATAGGGTGGGAAACGTTATCGCCGTTTGTATGGAGACCGTTTGCTTAAAAATCCTCTTACGTTATGTTTCGCGCTATATACCTGTAATTGGCAATGGCAACCCTACCAATTTATGTTAGAGACTATCTCGTCGCGAGAAAAAGAGCATGTTGGCTTTTCTCGCTCTATCTCCTGGGTAGAACCGGCCAGACCGCTTTTATTGTTGTTTTACTGTTCGCAATTTAACTTGAAACGTTAAACTCGGGGTGAACAAACAATGATGATAATCGCATTTGCAAAGTACGTGTCGATAGCTGACTATTACCAGCCTACAGTATTGTTATGAGGTACATTTAGCACTGGCAATTTGGTTAAACGTAATGTTTATTTGTTTTAATCCACTTGGATCGTTACCTTACGATCAAATTTTTATTAAACAAGTACTTCGCGTTAATAATGTTATTCAACTAGTTCATTGAACCGCTGTTTTTTTAATATGTATGTACGAGTATCTATGTTCAGAGATGTTATTTGGGACTAATAAATTAGTACCTACTTTTTTTATTGCGTTTTTCCTCTTCTTATTAGTCAGAATTCAAAAAATTAATTGAAAATAAAATAATATTGAAATAACTATTTAATCAGACTTGAGAATGAGTGCTACCCCAAGATTAAAAGGAGCAAATTTTTTATCAGATTTAAAAAAAACGCATAATTATGCGAAATACAGGTGTGTTGTGTATAATGCTATTAAATTGACAATAGACAGTGACAGTGAGTGACAGAAAGAAAATGTTACCGATTAAATTTCGTCGTTTTGTACCGCAAGCGCTCTGAAGTTGGTCACTTCTCTTGTACATTGTTAGATTAATCGCGTTGTATATCTGCAATAAGTGATATCTACAACGAAAACCATAGATCGTCGTCAAAACAAATAAAGTTGTGTTTTCAACGAAATAATGCGGTGAGCTTCATTGCAATCCAAATAGAACTCGGGGATGTTTGTATAATTTTAAGTTTTGTTTTCTCAAAGTAAGTATTTATTTATCTAGAGCACAGGATACATTTGGAAACATCATGTTGAATTCAACTTAATATAAAGTTGTTTTGTATAAGTTAGACAGTTTATTTTTGCTACGCAACGATAACGCAACGTACTCACGTATATACGGTCTACTGTTGCGAAGATAATATTTATTATTTACAGCTTTTCCGTGCTTCGGAAGGCATGTGTAACTGAGGCACTAAACCTCATAATTTGATATGATTATTCAAAAGTTCGGTTTATGCAAAAAGTATACAATTTAATAAAAAACAGTCACTAAAGTACGTGATTTAGCTTTACACTTTTTTTCTCTCTAAATTGGCTTAATATTATATTACGTATTTATTGGCAATAACCCACCTCCCAATGATAGGTAGATTTAAAAAGACAAACGGTCTATGCCCAGATAATATGTATACCAACGGGACCAACTTGTTTATATTTGGGTCTCAAAAAGCCTGGAATAATACAAATAATTGACCATGTATTCAAAAAATCATGAGGTGAGAAAGTTACTAAGCATCTATTATCTCAGACCGCAATAAGCACTTAACACATAAGGGACCACAAAAAATTCTTAGCAATCGTTCCTTCGTCACGCGCTCTAATCCAATAGGCCAATGCCGACCACCCGATCGTTACTAGCCTCTTAATATCGAAAATTTACGACATCAAAAGCTGTCGAATCTCAAAACTCAGACCGTTAGGGCCGCTGACCTATTTCTTCTAACCTGCAATGCAGCGACAGAGACGTAACGAGGGCATTATATTGAGTGTTAGGTAAGAACGTTAACGAACGAAAAATTAAACCTTGCTAAAATAAAAAATCGTTCTTCAGTAGATTTAATACTACTGCACAACGAAATACAGAAGCTTTATTCTAGAATTTATGGGCACAATAAACGGGGGAAAAAGTAAAGCATTTTATGGCCCACAATCACACAGTTCATGGAATATTTTATCTATACACTAATGCGTTGATGTCTTTTCCTTCTATCTCATTTTCGTGATACCTACTTATTTACATTAATAATTTAGATTTTTATTAATTTATCCGCATTAAAATTACGTTTTTTCTTTTAATTCAAACATATTGTTTAGCCTAATCAAATACAAGGGTGGGAAAAAGTTATTAAATAGCCAATTTATATTAAAATTTATGCTCTTTTCCCTTAGTACAGGTCTGGGGTGACCGCTATAATACTTTGACTTTATTGTGAGAAATTAAATTGCCGCTAAAGAGACAATAGTGGAGCAAAGTTATATGGAATCGAGATTTCGTGAAGGCACGCGCGACACAGTATGAAAACTATGCGCTGTGTGCAGTTTTCGTGAGAACAACCGTTTGTAAATGAAATGAACAGCTTATTTTACATTAAAAAAAATACGAACTCTTATTGAACTTTTAGATTTTAGGCATTCACAATGCTATTTTTATATTACGATAATTTATATAGCTAAGTGAAAATATACTAGAAAAAATCGACTCAGCGGGATTCGAACCAGAGTCCGGCCAAATGCACTGAGCTGCTACGGGTGAGTCGATTTTTTCTAGTATTTTTCAATTATATAAATTATCTCAATAACGAACTCTTTTCACCACAATTTCATTTGAATCTCTTTCCAATTAGAATACCTAACTGTCATTAATGAAATGAAACACACGTATTATTAAGTTATACAACTTTTGGAAGTTGTAAATTATTATCCAATTTGATTTACTTGATAATGTGAATTTTATATAGAAAGATTGATTAACCATAAATCTAAAAATTACTGCAGTAAGTATAATTTTATTACATAACATTATCAAAAAGCCATAAATAATTATTTTTCATCAGCATAGCTTTAGATTTTTGATAGACGATAGAAATCATATTACATAATGATCATTAGAAAATTACAACTCTGTAGGCTTTAGTTTTATTATGTTGAACATTTACCGTAATGTTACAAAACGATTAGAAATATCATAAAATTTTAAACAAAGTTTGTAACCTATTACATTATAAAAGGTACCTATCATCACAGTACAACTAAAATGTACAAAGTGTTACAAAGTAACTCCTAATGCCGAATATGGTAGATAGGGACCATCAAACTGAACAACTTTTACTATGACCAACTCTGAAATCGCAAAAAATTCAGCTGTTTCATACATATGAGACGTTAATAAAATAATTAGAATAGAATTTTTTTATTCTGTAGTTGAAGTTGATAGGTTATTTTAATTAAATACGAGTGACATATTTAGCTTGAACAGTACCATCAAACTGAACAACTTTTACTAATTACTTTTACTTCACTGGAATTATCTCAGGCAGGAATTGAACCCGTTACCTTTGGAAATCCGATGCTCTTGCAACTGAGCTACCGAATCACTGGAAGAGCATTGAACCGGACTTCCAAAGGTCGCGGATTCGATTCCCACCAGAGACAATAATTCTGGTGTCAAGTCGATTTTTTTCTAGTATATTATTCATATTGTATAAAAATAGCATTGCGTATGTTATTAAATACCCTTTTCTCAAACATGCTTGGAAATTCGAACATTATTTTGACAACCTTCTTCGTGCTAAATCGGAGTTTACGGACTGACCTAAACCGCGCCGGCAATCTTAGTATGAGAATCCATTACTAACGTGTAATAATGGATTTTCATAGAAACATTGCCTGCGTCTGACCGTAAATGTTAGTATTGAAACTCATTATACACGTGTAATTCAGAAATGGAACGAAATTTTCAATGTAACACGACAGCCAATGAGGTCTGTGATCATCATCAATATTTAAAATTAGAACTGGCTTTTCAAATGGAACGTTCCGAATCACGGTAACAGATGTCATGAGCGCACTAACGCCCGCCCATCAATCCGTATTCCTGGTTACAAAACTTAAGTGTAACATACGACTCGGACAGGTGGCATAAAATAACGTTGTATTATCTATGGATCTTGGCGCGGGAAGTTATTATTGTTGAAATTGTTTGTTGTATTTGTCAAATATTTTATCTTCGATTTTAATTAAGTAATTAATTTATTATAAAAATGAGTTCAACCGACGGAAGTGATATTTTGACGCCACCTGAAATTCAAGAAGCGGCAAGAACTGTAATAGAATACATGTTGTCTCCAAAATCAAAAAAACTTTAAGTAAACCAGATGTAAACCTAACTGCAATGCTCAAAAGATATTCACAAGGGTATAAATGTAGGAAGTCTGCATCAAACGTGCAAATATTCTTGTCAGAAGCATCAGAGAGTGTGTATTTGGATCCTAAAGTAAGTTTTCGAACTTATTGATAAGTACCTACCTAGGTACTAATTTACCACTTTGTTTTAGTTAAACAGCTAATATCACAACTTTACACGTTCTTTATTTTTGTTTCAGATTTAATTTTTGCCACTTTCGGTGCATGAAGATGCAACGACATATTCAGTATTTATGTAAAAGACGTAGAAACTCATGAGTACCTACTCAAGACGGTGCGATTTGTAACTTTTAATTACTGTAATTTTAGATAAAAATAAAATGTTAGAGAAGTTAAAAAAATGAGTTTCTGTTTACGTTGAAAGGATTTAATGCATTTATTGTGTAAGTAGTTTAAGTTTGTATTGGTTTGAATTTCCGCGCATTATTTGAGAAAAGTACTATACAAGCCTTGGCCGCAACTGGGCATTGATGGACTCACGTATGTGTGCCTCGGCTTCGCCTCGGCCCACATTTTCACGTTCGTCCTTCAATGCCTGTGTTGCGTGCCGCTGCAGTAATGTACTATAACGGTGTAAATTAACAAAAGATTTCATAATAAACTATTTTAATATTAAACTGTGCAAAATTTTACACTAAGTTACGATAGATATTGGGTTAGTCGTAAAAATCCGACAGCTCGCCTACCTGAAGGATGGTATCGTAAAATTGGTTTATATCGACACGTACCCAATAAATTTCATCGTGCCAAAAATATAACACAATTCGTAATGTGCGTCCAGGTAGCGAAACATTTGTGTGTAACAAACAAACATTTCCAGATATACATCGCATCGTATCGATGGGTAAAGTTACTTCATATGCTTTAGTGATCATTCGTTTTTTAACGATTGTTGTTTTATTTTATGAATGAGAAAACAGATGAGCTCAGTGCCCCTCAGGGGGGTAATTATGTAACTTTGTTGCAATCAACTCTGACAGAAATCGCAGATTCATTGCTGCTTTAGTAAGAACCTATGTAACAACTATCTTAATTAAAGCAGCAATGCAACTGCGCTTTCAATCGATTTCAATCGAGAATTGTAAGCAACAGACTTACGTAATCAACGGACTGGTCTATGTGATGGTAGGGTTAGGTTATGTTGGACTCACCCCCTTATTCAACAACATGGTACATAGTACATTCCACTTATTAAGTGTAAACCTGGCTTAAAAGTCTTAAAACTGATGATGTCTCGATTTTTTTTCAAACAAAAGTGACAGCATTAATCTTAAATCAGCTCTACTTTTCACGTGTAAGATAAAGTAGGTTAGTTTTTCACGGATAGTAATACTGTGGCACTATACTATACCCTGAAAGCCTCACTTCGGATTAAAACTATTTTTGTATTATTTTGTTTAAAATTAGATCAGTACCCTTAGCACGAACAGCTATCGAGAAAAAAACGCACGTAAAATTACTCGATAAACAATTCTCTATGGAAAATTTCATTTCGCTTATCGGCGATAGATGGCGTTGTACAAATTTCCAATACAAAATTTAACTATCGGATGATTTTACGCGAGTTATTTTTTTCGATAGCTGTTCGTGCTAAGGGTACAGTACCCTTAGCACGAACAGCTATCGAGAAAAAAAAAACGCGCGTAAAATTACTCGATAGAGAACTATCTATGGAAATTTTAATTACGCTAGTCGGCGGTAGATGGCATTGTCCAATTGTCAAATTTCTAATACAAAATAGCACTATCGAATGATTTTACGCGCGTTATTTTTTTCGATAGCTGTTCGTGCTAAGGGTACAGAACAAAAAAGCACCTTAGACGCACTTCACACAGCCATTCAGGCAATCGAAGCAGCAAAGGCGCGTGGACGTCATAATAGCTTTATTAAATTGGTTATTTTGTTCCCTTAAATCAGAGTTTCTTAAAGTGGGGTCGGTATCATGTGTATGCATGTAAGTACATGGGGTCCGAAGTTAGCCCTAATTCCCATAATGAATCTACCAATACAAGCGAAATCGAATTTTTTGTTCGAACTTTCTAGTATATTATTTAGTATTGTTTATAAATATAGCATTGTGAATGCTAAAATCTCAAATTTTAAAATGTTTTTTTTTAAATAAGGCTTCATTCTTTTGCTAAAATATCCTTGTCCGTGGAATCATTACATTCTGAAAGTGGTCCGTTACTGCAAAAAGTTTAAGAAACACTGCCTTCAATAATGAAGAGTTTAATAGAAGTGATCTTTATAGATTTATCAGAAACAAATAAGATACATACTATTTTTCGCTCTATTTAATGTTACCGTTTTTTAATAAGAATTTGTAAACTAATATGAATCATTCTTTTAACTTTGTTTTTTTTATATTATTTGTCAATTTGTATACCTATTAACATTTTCTACTCAACTAACAGTCTTTAGACAAAAACAAATATTTCCTTCTTAAGGCTTACCGCTGACGGGCGCTATTTTGTAGCTGCGATAAGCGCGGCGTTAATCGCGGCGATATCGCTGCGATAAACGCGGCGATAATCGCGGCGACAATCACGGCGCTTTTTAGTCGCTGACGTAGGTTAACCCTAAAAGGCACCCGGTAATAATATTATAGAACAATCACTTTTATTATTGCTAAGCTCTATAAAATAAAGTTTATGATTTATTTATGTCAGTAATTATATACTTTTCACAAATGAAGCAAACAATGTATACGATTCAAATGTCTTCAGTACCCTTAGCACGAACAGCTATCGAGAAAAAAAACGCACGTAAAATTACTCGATAGACAATTCTCTATGGAAAATTTCATTTCGCTTATCGGCGATAGATGGCGTTGTACAAATTTCCAATACAAAATTTATCTATCGAATGATTATTTTTTTGATAGCTGTTCGTGCTAAGGGTACAGATCCTTTTATCGTCAAAATAGTGTGAAGAACAAAAATTCTGCATTTACTTTATATGCGCAAATTCAAGAATTAATAAAAATTTGTTCGATACCTACTGGAAGGTTTTGACCCCGAAAAAATATTGCGAGTCGCTCGAAGTGTTTGTTTTGCAGACATAAGCCAGTTTTTGTATTACATCATTTTATGACATATTAAAAAATAATATTTTTATCCATGTTCCACAAACGGTATTTTTTATGTGTTTTAACTGTTACTGTGTATGTTACTATGATGAGATTTTGATGACATGTTATAGTGTGTTTTATATTCGCAATATACTCACAAAGCCAAAGGGCTTTGATATACCACATGGTATGAAAAAAATCTTTGTAAGTACTGAAAACTTTATGACATCACAGTTTCTACCCCCGCCATTTTCACGCATTTCATCTTATATATTTGTGATCGGGGCATCGTATTGAATGCATCGATACCACATTTTCGTATTTTCGTGATGACTTGTGCGAAAAATAACCTCAAACCCTATAATTACCGATCGGCTAACAGTACAATAGAATATTTTATTCATGTTTTTCGAACGTTATAGTTATCTTTTTTACTATAAGTTCTATACTATAAGGAAGGAACGGTATGTTTTTACATTTTTCATTATAAGTCGAACACTATGCGGCCTAAAAAAAGAGAAATGTTTGAAAATGTGCTAACAACACTCTTTCATTATGTTATGATACCCACATGCCCTACTAGTAGCCTCACTTCAAATTTTTAAGACCCCTTTTCAATTCCTGCTGTAAAAAAAACATCCTTATTTGCAAAATATTTGGGCAAACGTCATCTTAAACTATTCCAAATTTCAAGTTGATACCATTAATAGATAGTTATCGAGATATCCAGCTGTGACAGACAGACTGAGTCACACCATAAGGGTTCCTTTTTACCATTTTGCTACGGAACCCTTATAAAGAACCCATAGAATGCTTATGGTTTTTCTTTTTTTGTGTAAAAACTCGCAATAGGAAATAATACGTAAAACTTTTCGCAGATGGCGCCATTGTACTCTGTGGTAAACAAAAATGGTTTTGATTGGCTAAAATACGTCAGAAATTACATTTTACATCTGAAACATCAAATTTAACGAATTTAGGACAGTCGCATGTGGCGCCATTACTTCCTCAGTATTATCCCCTATTCCATGCCCAAAATCATCTTACTTAAAAAACTGAATCTTGCGATTCTTTTACGCAAAACAGAAGTAGGTAGGTAGGCATTGTTATGGAAAACATATTTAAACGGCGACTGCTTTGATTTTCATTATTTATAAATAAATAAAATTTACTAGATGTTTGTTCTTAGACAATCCGACAGTGCTTTCAATACGATTTTATTAGCGACTAGTCAAATTCTTTAGCTAACTTGATGTTTCTTTTGTTACGTTTACGTTAAGTTTTCCATAATAATATAGGTAAATTATAAACTTATGATAATCCCAGAACAATAATTGCCTATAACCGACCTTAGGTTCGTAGTGTGTTCCTACCTTTTTTGGAACAGGATTAAAAACTATATAAATTGGTAAGCATATCATGTAATAATAATTCTCTTACTTTTTATTGCAAACTCTACCATTACAAAAATAATTATGTCAGCCAGCGAAAAAAATTGTGGTGTCTTTTAGGGTTAAAGCCGCTTGTCACTCTTGTCAGTGTCATTTCGTGGGCGATTAGTCGCCGAGCTATGTGTGAGCTACTTTTTGTAGCTCGTGGGCGTTTACGTATTGAACTCCATATGTTCTATTCTGGGCTACAAAAAATCGCTCGGCGATTAAGCGCCCGTGAGCGTTGGCGCTAAAGGTACGCGGAATGAATGATCTAATTAGTGACTGTAACTTGATACACTTTAGTATGTTACTTAAGTTATATGTAGGTATGAACTTCAATGAAACTTCTCTCCTATCCTTTTTCATACTGCGACCTACAACAAGATGGTAAGTTTTTATGTCCTTCTCGGGCTTTCACGCTAAAAGGTGCATCTTTCACTTTTAGTTAGTGTTGAGAGGAAAATGGGCAAAGTGCACGAGGCAATGTATAACACAATTACATTTGTCCTCGCATATATGGAGTTGGGAACATTTGAGAGAGTATAGGTACTATTTGACAAAGCTTTTAAGTTTCTTTCTTGAAACGAACTAACTTCACTTGTTTCCTTAATGCAAATTATTTCTTTTCGACGTGAAAAGGCATCTAAAGACCTTATAGTTGCTGAACATATCTGAAAACTCGCCAACTAACAAAATAATTTTTACAATATTATATTATATAAACAATATATGCTTTAATAATTATAAAGGAAAGGAATCGGCTTAACTTTAAAATTATTGTTTTAATAACATATTATTTTTAAAATTATATTTTATTGTATTTTTGTAGACAGGCTATTTTTAATTCTAACCACTTTCTTTAATATTAATGCTTTAATTTAAGGTGTAAAATCACTTAAAATTAAATTTAAAAATGATTGGAAATATGTGAAAAACTTGCAGTATATATGAACTCTAAGTCTAAACCACAGACAACATAATACTTACTTTCTGTACTAGTCTCTAGCCAAAAAAGAACGAGCGAAGAAAGGATAGCATCCGAGTATTTTGTTTCAATCAATCGGACTGTGTGAATTACGAGTAAGGTGCACCTTGGTAGATTTTTAATAGATTTTAAACAACATCGTTATTTGAATCGAAATAACGAGTGAGTAAGAAGTTATCTGTTATATTATAATTAATTATTAATAATTAAGTTAAAGTGACAATGTGAATTTCGTTAAAAAGTTTTGTATTGTGGTTATTTATTAGTAGGTACCTAATGTGCAACGAAGTTGGTTTTTGCTACCTTAATCTAAACCTATTTTGAAATGTAGATAAGAAGCACAATAGAAGATACAAATAAAAAATTATCTACTCTACTATTGTATTTGGTCGCGTTATCAATAAAATATCAATAAAGTAATTAATTAACATTGTTATAATACGAAATCTTTGAATACCACTTCTTCATTGATTTAATTCAGAAAAAAAATAATTCCAATTAGAAAATAACATAAAAAATAAAGGCCAGAATTTCAAAGCCAATATCTTTTAAAAGTTATTTATTTATCTACTTACTGATCCCTAATCCACATTCCAATCAAAACTGTAAACATTCTTAATTATAAACTAGTACTTATGTTACAAATAAGCTGCATTCATATAAGCTCGATCTCGAAGATACGCTTTTCTTAGATAATAATAAGCCAGGTCATTAACAGATGCCTAGCCACGGCGACCAACATGTCATTGACTCGTAAGTCTCGTAACAACTTACTGCAAAAACACGTATGAGTACTATAAAACAGGTTACTTTTAAAAACTTACCTATAAAATCTGGGAAACTCGCAAAAAACTTCGATGTCAATTCATTAGCGCATTTTCAATATCCGGATACATAAATCACGAAAAATTAATAAAAGTTGAATTTTTTAATTGAGAATAGCAGTTTTTTTTTATTTCGCGTAGTGTGTTGCGTTCGGAAAGTGCGATCGCGCGCGCGGGCTACGATGAGAAAAGGCGGGAATACACTGCGAGAAGCGGCAGGCTGCGCCAGTACCCCCACCGGCTATCACTCTACTGTAGGTTATTCTCTCTCCTCCCCCGAGACTCAGACCGATTTATCACTGTGCCGTATCTGTGTTAGGCTCCCAGACTATCCGGACTCAACTTGTGGTGTGACTCAGAATTTCTTATACGAGTCCTTGAAAGCACTACGCACAATAAAAATGGAGCGTCACTGACCGCATAATGTCGGAAATAATGAGTTTTGCAATTTGCGGAATCCGAGACGTCGCTTTCGGTGCATCGCATTATGATTGTGGAAACAAAATCATTACAATATCAGATTTGCGGTAAGTCAGTTCCGATCTCCGAAGGTTCGTTGACCCTTCCACGGTGCAGTTACAACGGTCCAGTTGACTCGGTAAGTTTAAGATCGAGTCGTCTTCAATTGTTTCTCTCGGCGCCCATTTTTCTGCTATCGACAAAGTGCCGTAAAAGAGGTGCCTGAAGCGCTGATCAGCGCAGCTATGTCGCAGCTTGATACTCTAGTTATTTACTCTGAATACCTACTGAATAGATAAACATAGAGAAATCGAGTCTCCATACATGTGTTTTGAGGCATAAGAGTACGTAACTGACTCAGAGAGAGTAATCAAAGTGCATTATTTGTTTTTAATTTCTTGCATATGAATACAACAGAATACATTTTTAAAATTTTATTTAAGGCATTAAATCGGCATTAAGTATATATATCTTTATTTTGTAAACAAAAGAAAACCGTAATAACCATAATATTTCTTCTCAAAAATGTACGTAATTCGTACCGGAATCTAGTTTTTAGTTTTTAGTAATCTGTAGAAAAAAATTCCCAGCTAAAAAATATTATAGCAGCCGACCGACACCTTCGTTAGCCATTCACAATTTATATACCTACCTTCCTACGGGATTTTAATTAATACATAAACACGAGTCGGGTCAAGTCCCACCTCAAAGGTGTCGGAAGAAAGTAAATTTCTCCCATTCGGTCAGCCTGAATACATGAATGACTTGGCCGTATTTGTATGGATGTCGTGGTCTCTGCACTCTGACTGACGTGCTTGAACAATCGTTAGTGTTTAGTCATTATTTGTAATGACGGAGCGACGTCCTGAGAGTCCTTAAGGATGCTGGGAGTTAGCGTAACGGTATTGTTAATTAACCAGGAAGCTAAGATGTTGTTGTTGTATTGAATAAAAAATACTTGCTTTAAAATCAAAAGTATTATCTTAATTAACATTATTGTAAAATAATTAGATTGCCATCCTTATTCGTTTTTGTGAAAAATGTTGATTTATTATCGTAATCGTGTTATGTTCTTGTGACAAGCACACACAGCGAGTTATTCATAAAAGAGTGAAACTTTGTTGTTAACGTATCCACGTTATCAATATTCTGTAGAGTAAGGTAAGTATAGTTCGAAAAGAAATAGAATTTTTTTTTGTTTCTCGCCAAAAAATGATAAAACAGAAAAATAACAAAAGGATCTTAAATTGTGCACTAAACCGCAAATGTACCCTTCATCTAATATTTAACCAAAGCCGCAGCTAATTGTTGGCAAATTGCAAATTCTCAAAGTCAGACTCGGGAATTATACCTGAATATTTAATGGCTGAAAATAAATTATATCGCGCAGAGAAACTAGCGTCAACATGTAATACATTTTGGATGAGCCCTAAAACGCCTTACGTTTCACATAAATTTTATAATAGACGTGTCTGTGACTTGGGTCTGTGAGTATGGCAACAGAAGTCTGCTTTTATATTGAAAACAAGTTGTCATTTTTACTAACGCTTCTGACTCACATATTTCAGCATTTATTGCTTACAATCATTTACTTCACCTAGGTACTTTTTTTCATACTATTTGTTTCTTATTAAAATAATTCCGCTATCCCTGGCTAGACTGGGTGAGACTGGCTACAAGGCCCCAATTCTATTTGCGTTGCGTACGAAAATAGATGTCAGTAACAAACTTGATGACTAAAGACAGGCTCTAGGCTCGTATTGTGTTGTGACCATGTCTCTCCTTGTGAGCTATAAGTTACAGATTTTGGGCAAAGTATGTCATGTAGATGAAATTATATACATACAGTATATAGCATATACCGTATACTTATGTGAAGATTCATCTCACACAGGGTATCAAACGATTTCCATTAATAGAGATTTATCAGAGCTATGAATATGCAATTTGTCTCTGTCGTAGTACAGTAGGTAGGTCGAGCAACAAAGTCATTATTATCGTTATGGAGTACCTATGATCGAGTGATATGGACGAGTATTATAAAAGCTGAAAACTGAAAACATTAATAGTTTACTTAAGGCTGTATATTCGGATCATATTCCATTTTTAAATTTTCAATTCAAATGATCAAAACAACTCTGCGCGAGCGGTAATGAGGGCGAACTTTGAAAATCCCTTAAAATTATTAAATAGATATATGGATTTACAAAATACGCAATACATCAGACAAATACCTCAATATTCCTAAAACAAATAAATCATTACTTTAGAACTTTTAAATACCAGTAAAAAAAAGTCAAAGTGTATCGATTTGAGCATTTTTTAATATTATATTTTCTATGTGATTTTTTTTTTCTCACTATAGTGTACTCCTTGACAATACAAACAATAAGTGAAAAAATAAATATGAGTCGTATTCTTATTTGTCACAGCTGAAACTTTTGTGAAAAATAACTCTGACAAGCAAATTTGAAATCCTACTTGAACGGATTGACTTCGTTTTAAAATACCTGATAATTTATCATGTTTTTTTCTCATTAATTTTTGAATTTTACTCTCTGAAACTAAAGTTAACGTCAATAGTAAAGCTTTCATTCTTTAGATAACTTTTTTGAAAAACCGAAGGAAAAACGCTAATTTCTTTCAAATGCGAATATACAGCCTTAAATATATCTGCTTCGAATAAACAAATAATCAAATAGGTATGTGAACTCGTTATTTCAGTCACAGAGTAATACCATACACTCTGGAAAGCTAATGGGGTGTTCACATGGAGCGATTTGGCAGGTGACTTGGCTGGCGACTTTAGTCAATTAGCGTTTTATATCGACAATCGCTTGTAAAATCTAATCGTAAACCTAATTTCAATGAGGCGGCGATTAGATTTTACAAGCGATTGTCGATAAAAAGCGCTAATTGGCTAAAGTCGCCTACCAAGTTGCCTGCCAAGTCGCTCCATGTAAATACCCCATAAGCTACACAAGATTCGTCCTCCATGTTATGCAAGCCGCGTCGCGGGCAATATGTAAATGAGGCCCGGCGTGGCCCGGCATCCTCGCCAGGCAGATCCCCTGTAATTTGCTGATTTATTGGCCAGGTACCGTGCCCTGTATTTGATTGAGTGGATCGTGAATCAGAAAAACTTTACTATGAGTTATGGTCGTCGTTCAGTAGGAAGTTGGGTAACGTTTTTGCTGTAAATCGGGATTATTGTCGTGTAATGGGGTTATTTTTGCTTTTGTTTGATTGGTCAAAGTTATTCAGTCATGTTCAGTCAGTTCTTTTAAGGATGCTGCTATTTGCACTAATATTCCAACACTATTAAAAACGCTTTCTACTTAAATCGTTGAAGTACCTAAATCTTTGAGTTCTGTGTACCTACTTCTTCGTACTTTTTAAGCATAATATTTTTAGCCTTGTGTTTAAAATTATATCAACTATGTATTGATTCAATAGACTTTACAAGATTTTCCCAGAAAGAAAAACTGATTACTATTTTAACATTATTTGGGTTATTTTGTGATTAGCTAATTTTTGAATACGTGAAAATTTTACCTATATCAATTAACTTTTGATTTCAAAAATTGTATCTTTCAAACTAAATTACATTCATAACAACAATAAATACAAAATAGCATTATCGTGTCTCAAATGATAAGAATTACCAAATATTCTGTTATCACAAAATTTATACGACTGTAGTATTGAGTAACTTTTTCGTTAATTGGGATGAAGTATAGCTTTTATTGACTGTCAATTAATTCAAAGTGGCCAAACGTGACCATCTCTCATGGAACCTTCATTAAAAGTGTGAAAAAAAATGGTTTACACCATTGCTTTTTATTGCTGACAAAACGCATTATAAAATATCTTCTTAAATTACATACAATGACAATTTATATTATTTTTGGTTCTCAATCAGTGGTGTTACGTAGTAGGTACCTTTTAATAAATTTGAATTACCTATCGTTAATGGCAATATAATCTAAAAAAAATATTATCATAACAGTCCATTATTGCCCAGTGCAGCCTGTCGATTCTGTAACGAAACTCGCATCTCACTTCGAACCTCACTTCATCATATCAGCCGCACGACACCCACTGCTGGGTATAGGCCTCCCCTAAGGATCTCCACGACGATCGGTCCTACGCTGCCCGCATCCAGCGGCTTCCCGCGACCTTCACCAGATCGTCGGTCCACCTTGTCGGGGGCCTACCCACGGAGCGCCGTCCGGTGCGCGGTCGCCATTCCAGAACCTTTCCGCCCCAACGGCCATCGGTTCTTCTCGCTATGTGTCCCGCCCATTGCCACTTCAGCTGAGCAATCCTTCGAGCGATGTCGGTTACTTTAGTTCTCCTGCGGATCTCTTCGTTTCTGATTCGATCACGCAGGGAAACGCCGAGCATGGCTCTCTCCATTGCACGCTGGGTGACCTTGAGCCTCCTTATGAGACCCATAGTTAGCGACCACGTTTCACTGCCGTAAGTCATCACTGGCAACACACACTGTTCATAGACTTTCGTCTTGAGACACTGAGGTAAGTCGGACGCGAAGATTTTTCGAAGCTTCCCGAATGCTGCCCACCCGAGTTGGATTCGACGAGAGATCTCTTTCTCGAAGTTGGACTTACCTAACTGGTGAACCTCATTTCACTTCGCGTTAATTTGTTATTAGAAATTAGCTAAATATAAGCTACATTACCGCTTGCAAAAGGGATTAGGTAGCTACCGTAGCTTATTGAAAATATAAATATATGTAGCTTACTTCCTCCCGAAAACCAATGAAGAAAAAAAATGTAGCTTACTTCCACAAACAATATAATGCAAGATACACCGCCCGCCCGCCCGCAAAAATATGCACATGCATGCGGGCGGGCGGGCGGTGCATCTTGCATATTATATTGTTTGCGGAAGTAAGCTACATATATTTCTTTTTAGGGTTCCGTACCAAAATGGTAAAAAGGAACCCTTATGGTGTGACTCAGTCTGTCTGTCTGTCTGTCACAGCTGGATATCTCGAGAACTACTAATGGTATCAACTTGAAATTTGGAATAGTTTAAGATGACGTTTGCCCAACTATTTTGAAATAAAAAAAAAAAAAATACAACAAGGACTGAAAAGGTGTCTTAAAAATTTTAAGTGGGGCGACTAGGGCATGTGGGGTATCATATAAAAAAACGCTGTTTGCACATTTTAATACTTTTTTTTCTTTTTCTTTTTAGGCTGCATAGTTTTCGACTTATGATGAAAAATGTAAAAAAAAATACCGTTCTCCCCCCCTTATCTCCGAAGTTTGGAAAGAGAAAAATCTGAAATAATTCTATGTGATAGTAGTTTCTGTAAAGATTACAGGAAAAATAAAAAGATGTCTCAATATAACACACTTTTTTAAAAATACAAAAACAAACAAAAATTTAATAATGTTCCTCCACCCGTCAACAGACGGCCCTGACCTAAGAAAAATTTAATTAGGTAGTTCTTCTATCAGTCAAGAGATGGCACTGGTCTGAGAAAAAAATTGTTCCACTATCGGCCAAGAGATGGTGCTGACCTAATACTGGAATAATAATTTTGTTATTCTACAGCTCAAACTTCAAACTTTTATTTGCAGACTAAGAAAGTGCATATATAATATGATGCACAGTACTTGTTGTATGGTCTGAGTTATGATGGTACGGAAACCCTCGGTGCGCGAGTCCGACTCGCTCTTGACCGGTTTTTTTCATAATGGTTTGGGACTTCCGCCAAGTGACACCTGATTCAATCAAATAGCTACCGTAGCTATCTAAAATCTTTTGTGATTACAAATACAGCCCTTCGAGCATCGCGAAACGCGTCTTACTCTAAGATACAGCCTATCGCAGTGAAGTGAGATTCGAAGCGAGGTTCGAGTTTGGTTACGGAACCGACAGGCAGGACATATACCACTCCTAAGGCCCTGTATTCAAACAATCAGCTTTACAATGTAGATTATTCTGTTTGCAAAACTGCAAATGTATTATCAATGAAATATATGTCAACAATGCCAATTACTAAAAGTAGGATACCTTACTTCAAGAGGACCCTGTTCTGCCACAACTTATTAATTTGTTTGTATCAAAGCAATCCGCTGAATATCGAGTGGCGTACTTTATAGGAGTCACTTGAAAGTAACTCCTAATAAGGACTCAGTTATACATACCGTGCTGGGTCGAGCCGAGCCGAGTCCAAGTTGAGCACAAACCTACAATACTTTTTTATATGTTACGGCTAATACCCGAAGTGAGGCTAAACCTAGTTTCAGCCGGCTGAAACTAGGTGTAGCCGATAGCCGTTAGTTAAAACTAGGTGTAACCGATCTGGTTTACTCCTGTAGGACCCAAATAACCCGAATATACTTAGGATATTTTTGTTAACAGACATCAAAAATAACTTTCTTAATACCCCGCATAAAATACTCGCCCTTAGTAGTTAGAAGCAAAAAGAAAACTAGCTAGACCTAGTTTTAACCGGCTACATCTAGTATTTGCCGCAGGCGAATTCGGCTAAACCTAGTTTAAGCCGGCTAAAACTAGGTTCGAGTATTAGCCGTAACATAATATACTATACTTCTAAGGCTTCCGCGCGTACAGCTTATTAGAAATAAAACACTTCTTACGGATTACAGCGCGTATGTTATTTGAGAATTGTATAATTTTGATTTGTTGGTTTTTTGGATTTCCCGAGTGAGTCATCCCATACAAGTTGCTCAGACGGAGACGAGAAACTTTGGCTCGGCCCCGAAAGTGAATATAGACAAATGTCTTTCCAAACGAAATTATATAGCTCCACCCCCATCCATCAGTACTTTGAGTATGTTGTTTTAGATACCATTCACTACAACTATGGCAAAAATCACTCATGCCCGAATTATTTCCCCTAATTTTCCTTCGTTTGGCGAACTAATACCTATTATCTACCTATAATCTACCTAGATTGAATGATACGGTGCATGCAGAACTAAAATTTACTGGAATAAAAATCTATTGAAAAAAGATATTATCATAATTTTTTTAGATATTTTTAGGATATATTGTGTAATACGTTGTTTTTATGTAGGGTTTGTGTAATAGTATGACTAAAATCATCAAATCATCTGTCTGTTTTAATTTTTTTTTTTGTATCATTTGGGTTTTTAAGTATCATTTTAAAAGCTTAAAAGGTTTTTTTAACTTAAAATGTTAGAGCTCATAATAAATCTTATTTTAGATACAAGACTTTATTCTTTTATTTTTAAATAATATAATGTCAGAGCCAAATAACATTATCTATATATATATATAGGCCATTCAATACTATTAAACAGTAAAAGTTACGAACCTTTTCTTGCCACATCAATCTTGTTTTTAAACAAAGGAAACTCCTCTTTTTCCACACTATGCCTCCAAGGCCTTTAGATATGAACATCGGAACGGGAGTTCCCGGGGGAAATCCAACGCCGTCGCAGAACATCTAATGAGTTTAATCAAAAAGAATAATTTTTCCCGCCTTTATACCCTATTGACGCTAGCATTTTCTGTTTACCGGCGCCTTTAAGTCAGAGTAGGATTTGTTTTTCTTTACTAAAGCTATAAGAATTTTTCAAACCTAACATTTGAATGGACAATAGCTACTATGTTTTACTAGTATAAATTGAAGCACAGCTGTCACAGACGTTCGTTAACAAATAGTTCAGTGCGTCTTATAGATGCGCTCCCAAAAACCAAATTGCCTCCATAATGGTCAGTTCCAAGATGTACTCATCATGCAACAAATGTAATGTTGCATTTGTGCCTAACAAGTTAAAATGGATCTCTAACGTTACTGCAAGTCTTTTTTTTTTTTTTTTTTTTCTTTATAATAATCTTTAAGTCTTTATAATAAGCATTCATAGTTACGCCTAGAATGGCATAGTAAGCCCACTATGCGGTCGTTTATGATCTTGTCGTGAGCGTGACGCAACGTAGGTATAGTTTCATGACGCACTGCATAGTTTCATAGCATGCTGCATAGTTTCTTAGCGCGCTGCATAGTTTTATACCGTGCTGCAAACATTCAGAACGCGCTCTCACCGCAGCGCGTACACAGTTCTGACTCAAAACGACAAATTAGTAATTAATGGTATAGTTACTCCGTTTTTTTAGTTATGTGTTATATGTTATTATAGTTATTAGGTAAATGAGAGATAATATTTCTGTAATTCCGTTTTTAAATCATCATTGATTATAAAATAAATTACTTACACAAAAAAATACAAAACCGATATTTAATACAGTATTCAAATCACATAATTTGACTTGTAAGTAAGTACGTTTGTGTGCTTCGGCTTTAGTTCACATTGTGAAATGCAAAATATACACATTTTATTTTGTAATACACTCCTCCGAAGAAAAATGTTGCCATATTTTCCACAATCCCTGAGCATATATAATAGCGGAGTGCTCTCCGAACATTACCATATATGGGTGCGGTGGCATACATAATATGAGATCCTCTGAATATCTCAGTCAGTCAAGGTTACAACAACATGTAACGTAAATAACAAATTTTATCTCAAATACCTATTGAAATATTCAATAAACCTGAATAATTATGTTGTTAATTTTAATTAGATTAGTGCATTACTAATCCGTTGAAATCTCGGATTAAATTAAGACAAACAACCCCTTAAACATTACCATGCACTATCACAGAATAAGTAACAGTAGTCTACTACTTACTACTTATTACTCCAGTAGCCGTCACCACTATCACAGAATAAATAACTGTACAAGTCTACTACTTACTACTTATTGCTCCAGTAGCCGTCACCACTATCACAGAATAAATAACTGTACAAGTCTACTACTTACTACTTATTGCTCCAGTAGCCGTCACCACTATCACAGAATAAATAACTGTACAAGTCTACTACTTACTACTTATTGCTCCAGTAGCCGTCACCACTATCACAGAATAAATAACTGTACTAGTCCACTACTTACTACTTATCGCTCCAGAATTTCTTTGGTAACATGCCAGGGACGTCTCGCCCTCGGTCGGAAGCGTCGGTTTTTTCCTAAAATATGCTATAGACATTGGAAAGGATTCGGGATACCATATCAAAATTATGTGAGCATTGGAACTAGTCCAAATGTTTAAAGTTCGATAATTATAATTATCTACGTTAAACAACCTTGTATTTGAGGTTCATAAATAAAATATTGGTGTAAAAAATTCCTTGTGTGCCGAGTCGGCATTACAAATAAATTCTATAATCAAAACTTTGGCTTCATTCATTTTTAGTAATCTCCGAAGCAAAAAAATACTTCGAATGGGATACGAAATGCAAAACACTGAATTTAAATATGAACTATTCAACTAGGAACTATGTATTTTCATAAATATCTGAATCTACAGCTGCACAGCTGTTGCGCTACTAAACAGGGTTATTATTGTAAAACACAAACAACCTCGCAGGAGTAGATTACTCTAACACAGGGATGCACAGACTACGGCCCACGGGCCACTGTGGCCCGTCGGCAATATGCTAATGGCCCGCAAATACAAATATTCCCTCGTTCATTAGAAAAAAAACATTTTTTTTGGCTCTATCATCATAAAAAACCGCATTATTTTTCAACGACTTTTCCGAAAACACAAAAAAAAATAGGTACTTTCCATACCAACCTACAAATGTCCGAACAGCTGACCAAATTTAGTATGAAAAGTTTTTTTGTCTGATTTTGAAAAAGTCGTCGAAAAATGTTGGTGTTTATTTATGATATTACTAATATACTTTTGCGAGGTAGTTGGTGTTTTACAAATAACCCTGTATAGTTCCCTCAGGACTCGCTCGTCAAGTCAACGCCACGTTTACATAAATCTTATACTTCATAACGCTTTAATAATCTTTAAAAAGCTCCGGGCAGCTCTGTAATGAAATGAGTCAAGGGTGTACCTGAGTTGCAGGCCGCATTAATTAAGTCATGTTTTATTTAGTAAGAAACGTGCATAATATTATTATGCTACTTTTATTATGTTGATTCTTTGGGGATTTGCGAGACGAAGCTAATACTTTCACAAGTCACGTAAATACAATTACCTATACGTAAATAATATTGTTGGCCATTAAGTTTAATTAAAAAACGTATTTCGAGGTTAAATAAATAAACCGATATTGTTGGTATTCCAAGACTATTCAAGTGAACTTATGTTATGCAAAAATACACGATTTAGTTTTGTTAAAATTGTTGAAAGCTAGGGAGCCTAGGACCAATGTTGGAAAATTTTAGTGCGTTCTAAAGTTAAACCAAAGATTTTTATGTAAATAAGTATAACCTAAACAACAACGTAGTGGTTTTGATTTTATCGTTCAAAATAAACGCGATTGGGCCCCCGTGCTAACTGGTTCTATCTACTACCACTTAACTAGACCACGTAGATCGTAAAATGTTATGAAGGGCATTATAGAATCTAACAAACAAAACAATAGAAAATCTATTCAAATTCTTGCATCCGTTAAAGCTGGATTTCTAAATACCTGTACAGTATTCCGGTACATAGTTAATTAATTCAGAACATGATTTGATTCCAGACTGTTCATTAGCTTAATGCCCGGGGGCTGCAGCCCAATATTATTAGTTCGTGATCGTGACCTAATTTACTGTACTTTACTCCGTTGTTCCACAGCCTACATTATGCCTGAACCTGAATATTGCGAGTAAGTTCCGCTTTAATTTCATGTCGACAGTACAAAAAATATAGACCACTCAAAAAAAAAGAATTTTGGTAAAGGCTATTGTTTCTCTTCGTACTTGATTTTTGTCTCTATGTTCATCGAAAGTATAAAAATTACGAGTTCACGAAGAATTAGTTAAAATTTTTACACAATAATAAATGGTAAAGTTGGACCATATAAATGCCGGTTCATTTCAAGTCCATTAACATGTGATTATTTTATTTATTTATTAATTTAATTCAGGCGACTAGGCCCATACAATATATACCTTACAGACTAACATACATATATTTAAATTAAATTTTATATACTATTTTCCACGTATTGATGGTGGCCACGTGTTGCGCAACGCAACGCGTTATTATATTACGCATTACGCATTTATTATATGGGCGCAAACCTCAAAAGGAATTATACAATATGTACGATATTAGAGCACTTCGAATTTATCAATTAACTGCTCCGTAAGCAAGCTACTGACCAAAACCTTACTTGTGTTCAGTTGCCTATTGGTTCGGCCACTAACCGCTATAAAAGGCTTCGGAAACGATGTCGAAAGTTTTTTCCCCGGTTTTTCCGACATTCTTGCTCTCCGGCCGGAAGTGAACGAAACCGCAGAGATTACGGGACTTTTGACGACAATGACTTTGTACTTTGACTTTTTTGTAAAAGACTAAGTTAAAAATGTTGATGACTTTTCACCAACTTACTTTTGCTTTTATTTTTTTTATTACTTTCAAATAGGCACTAATTGATTTTTACTAAAATGTTTTACTCACCACGTTTAATTAATGGTTATAAAAGTGTTACGAGAATAAGAAAACGCGTAACGCCTTCATTGCCGCCGCCGCAGTTGATCTTATAATGTTAGAAAACATGGTATATTAAAATATGCTACTTTCAATTTCAGTTATATCTTGAGATCTGAAAATTCTTCATACTAAGTAAATTATCCTAACAAAATCAGAAGGTAACATGAACGAGAATTGAGAATTCAACTGGTTATATATTGTAACGTAACAGAATCTGAGCGATACTCTTAGCTCCAGACAGATGCATACGGCATATAATTTACAGTGTCCAATTCAGGGTTGGCAAAAATTGGCAATTGGAATCAATCCAATGATTTCAGCTCGAATTATTTGGCTTTCAACTTGATCGAAGCTTTCAACATAAGCTTCATCTGTTGAACTTTGCAGAAATTACCAGTAAGTAGTTTTATGGACGTTTAAAATAGCAACCGGTAAGTATATTTAATAAAGCTATTCAAAGTTGGTTTAGTGGCTTTTAGTCAGAAATATCTTTTCATTTTAGCTTTAACTAGCACGTCTATAGCAATAACACTGAAAGTTGGCCAACGGATTTGACCGTTAGAAAATAAACATTTTATTTACAGCATGACCCATCTTGAGTAATACAGGTAATAATTTCACAAAAAACACAAGAAACTTCACCTAATTGTAAATCCTTATATACTAATAAATGTGAAAGTAAGTTTGTTTGTTGTTTATTCACTTCTCAAGCTTACGCGGTCACTAAACATAAAATTTGAGTTACTTTTTAACGCGAGATCTACAGCTCACGGAGCCACTAGTTATGTACATACAAGACTTTATCTACACCCAGTTAGACAAGAAATAAAACACTTTTAACGGATAATAGCTCGGTTTTATTGAAAGTACTTTGGTAATTAGTTGGTATTTGGTTTGATTTTTTATTTTCCCGACGTTTCGGCACCTTTGCAGCTGCCGTGGTCAAGTCCCCCGTGAGTTTGTTACGCCTTCGTGTCTTAACTTCTCAACCGATCACAATGATATTTTTCATACACGTTGTCAGGGGCACAGAGAAGGACATATGATACCTTTCATCTCAAAAAAATATTGTTCCCGAGGGACTGTGAAATAACTCACGCAGACGAAGTCGCGGGCGGTCGCTAGTAATACTATAAATAAACATGTGTTGGTTAGAATCTCACAGAAAGTTCGAAACAAACTTTACGCAAGAAAAAATAAAAGATTTTTTGGCCTTCTGCTACGTTTCTTCTTTCATACAATGTTAACGATCTCGACTGCTTAGTTTTAGACTTAATTAATATTTGGTGCGATTTATCCAGAATATTCTTTTTTATCTACTAATACAGAATTCAGGGGGTCAACTAAATAAAACGCGACAGTCGATGTTCGTCGTTCGATTATTTATTGATTTATTTTTACACAAACTAATAACTATAAAACCCCACTAAAAAAAAGTAAAATATTTTTTTACGAAAATCCCCCCTACTAAAAGTTATGTAGGTACTATACATATCTATCCACCTATTCATAAATTACAAAGGTAAGAAAAATCCGTCGGCAGCTGCCATTACCTGCCCCGAAATGATATATAGGTATTTTGCAGTTGTGATTAATTATGTTAATGATTTTGATTAATTTTCTATGAAGAGATGGCAATGGCAGCTCCCGACGGATTTTTCTTGCGTTTGTAATTTATGAATAGGTGGATAAATATGTAGGTATAGTACATTATCTACATCACTTTTAGTAGGAAGGATTTTCGTAAAAAATATTTAACTCTTTTTTAATTAAGAGTAACAATTTTAAGTGTTCAATGTTTTTTATTTTAAACTTTTTAAAGAATTCAAACGTTATTCACTCTAAAAACCGCATCGAAATCAGTTTAGTAGTTTTTGAGATCTTTTCAAGTGCGACTTATCCGGTTGTTTGCCCACTGGTAGTCTACCACCATGAAGCATGTCTAAGAATCTGCTCTGAAATTAAACCTTTTGAATGCAAAAATCCGCATGGAAATCGGCCCAGTAGTTTCCGAGGAAAATGGTAACAGACAAACACACGAACAAACACAAACACACAAACAACCTCTAACCCCAAACGCATATACCGCGTCCATTCCGTTTCGTCCGTTCGTGGGTAATTACAGGAAATGATTGAGTATTTTATTTTCGATCTTATTCTTGCTTTCTACGATGACTTGTACTTAACTTGTACGATATCGTCTGCGTCAACTTTGTTCCAGGTTCCCATACTCTTTGTTTCCGAAGATGTTATACGAACATCTTTAATCTCATATTTTACTCCGTGCAATACTATTAACAGGAGGAAAGATAGTCTATGTCCTTTTCCACGTCAATCTATCATTATTTTAAAATTCATCAAAATCGGTTCAGTAGTTCAGGCATAAAAGGGTAACGGACAGATAGACAGACAGTTACGTTTCACATTTATAATTACTAAGTACAGTTTGATTATTTTGAACTTCTATGGTAGTGTAGTAGCAAAATAAAGTTTGCTACTTGCTGATGATATCGCGAAGCAGAACGAACATCGTCCGATTGTCACATCACACTTTGGTGTTCGGAATAGTCCCTCAGATTATAATGTTGATCAACATTGCTACCCACACATCTATTTACATACACTAATTGCGAGCCTTATTTGCATGAGCTAGTGTTCGCCCGTGAGTTCGTTTTGTTGTTGCCTCAAATAAATTATATGAAAACAATGCCTTGTTTTGTTATTTATATATAATGCTTTTCTTAAATCTTTGAAAGTGTCCTTGTCAAGCGTATACTTACCTTGTATTACAAAGAAAATTAGATGAAAAGCTGAATCTAAATGAACGCTCTAGCAAGAAGCGACCTAATTTTTACTGGCTGATATTATAGCTCCAAAACATCGTGTAATGATGAATTTGCTAAAAATAAAGCTGAAAATTTTTACACTACTACTACACTACACGATTTCAATAATTATATAGGCGTATTTAGAGTTATTCTTGTATATAGCTGAAAATAGTGAAAAAAACAAACGGACACTATTATTACACTTAGATATCGCATGTGTTGTTTAGTAAATTGGAGCAATGAATTATTGATGTTCTTACAGAGTCCTCAATCAAGTCGTAAGGAGAAACCATTTGGCAAAACGTATTGTTGACGTAAATTAGGCCATTCTGAGAATTGTCTTGTGCGTCGGGAAAACAAACAGTTTGGAAGAAAATAATACTTTATGCGTTCATATTGTTAGAACGGAGGGCACAAAATGACGTTAACATATTATGTCACAAAAGCTCAGAATTTTCACGAAAATATCGCATTTTATATATGCCTAAAAATAGAGATTGA
Source organism: Agriphila straminella (assembly GCA_950108535.1). NCBI lineage: Eukaryota > Metazoa > Arthropoda > Insecta > Lepidoptera > Crambidae > Agriphila > Agriphila straminella. The sequence continues at coordinate 4,568,663 of OX467312.1, forward strand.
GTTGAGTTGGTCCAGGTATATCCGAAAAATGTAATAAAATTGAATTTAAAGAGGGGAATAATATATAAACATTACAAATTATGTAACACACTTTAAATTAATGTTACCTTTAAAATTACTATAGGTAAATATGCTTAGCTTTAAAATTAATATTTTGCACTATACAATTTAATTAAATAACTTTAGTATTTGTAGACCTTTGGTAAACAGACGATTAGGTGCGACGACGAGCGAGCGTAGCGAGCGAGGAGGAGGTTTAGGTTCTATGTGACCAACAGCGCACGAGTGCCGCGGTAGCGGCCGGCGAAGTGCCAGAACCGACCTGTGGCCATGACCGGTACCATGAGTTGATACAAACTGTTTACGTTACCGTAAACGATCGGATATACTGCTCACAATCAGTGCGAGTGAATGAGACAAAACGATAGTTTACGGTAACGTAGTTTGCATCAACTCATGGTTAGGGTCACTGTTGACGTGTTTTGCTTTTGGCTAGAATGGATTTTAAAACTTACAGAAAGAATCAAAACTGTTGAAGAGCTATTCAAATAATATTAGAGACAATTTAGGAGGGCATCATGTTAGCTTTTTTTAAATATTGACTTGGTTTACGAGTAATAAAAATAAACGTACCAATTGGAGCCGCCACAAGTTGTAATCATCTTGCGAACTTTTTTTGACAGTTGTCAATTCAGAAACTAACTAGTTTCGGAGTTGGGACACAGTTATATATAACTAGTGCAAAGTTTTTGGAGTGATAATATTAAATTATAAATCTATGATTATTTTAAAGTGCTGATATACAATTTTATAGCAGGCTGTTTTCATTAAATTTAAGCTAGTGCGCCGAGTGCGGGGGAGCACCAACAGCATGCTGGCCGTGCTCGCGGCAAGGCTCGACTGCTCTTATATTAACCAAGGACCGGAACCGCTTACCCTTAGAGGGGTTTTTGATTGGGTATTTCATAGACTTGTTTTCAAAAACCCTATCAATACGGTAACCCTATCGAAAGGGTAACCCAAGAAAGCACTTACAGAATACGAAAACCCTATCGAGGAAACCCTATGAAGGCTTTATAAAGGGGTTTTAGAACGTGTTCAAGCAATTTATACCTAGTTCCACCTGGGCCGAAGGACCAGAACCGCTTACCGTTAAAAGGGTTTTTGATTGGGTATTTCATAGACTTGTTTTCAAAAACCCTATCAATACGGTAAGCATAACGTTGACTAACCCTATCGAAAGGGAACCCCTATCATTTGGTAAGTTTTTTAATAGGGTTTCCCTATCAATTGGCTTAACCAAAAAAAGGGGTTTTCCGGTCCCTGATATTAACCACTGCTGTAACCAAACATTTACACAGTAACAGAGCCGTCCGAAATTAATATAATTTTATTTGTAATTAATTAATGATTTGTTATTTAAGAAATGATTTTTTATTTTATACTTATACCTACTTAGTTACCTAATGTGACTGTTGATAATTATTTTTATTAAATTCTATGTAATGGGTCTTTATTACTTGAAATAAATGCATTATTATTATTATTATTACAGTGTTATTAAATTAAATACATCCCATTTAAAAATACTACTATTTTCAAATAATTTCAAATTGCACAAGGCGTATACTTTTGTATGAATTATTAGTCTCTGCTTACAGAGCGGACTGAGACACACTAGGTATGTACCATAAACTTAATATTTCAGTAGGTACCTAGTCGAATCCAAATTATAGAACTAACTTTGCATATCGTTGCACGGGGAAACTCGCGAAAAATTAAGAGGAAGGCTTGAAGGGGACATAACTAGCCACTAAAACTCGTGCAACATTGGCCTTTTCCCATTTCAAATAAAACATTTGCCGTATTGTCTCGATGGATTAATTTTCACTTCAAAGTAGAAGACAAAAAGAATTCAACACCGCAAACGTCGACACACGATTGCATTGGATTGTGGCTCTTATACCCTTTTGTTACCTGTGAATATCGCATATGATCTAATAGCAAACACAACATTGTTCCGGTGAATTATTGTACCATTATCCTCTCTTACTGTAGTAGGAAAAATTGGTAACTATAGTACCTATCATCCTTATCAGTGCTCGTTAAAGAATATTTTTCAATGATTTTTACCTTGGACAGACATGTGAATGCCATTGTTAAAGTGGTCGACTGCAGTCTCATATACCTAGTACTTTCTCTGAAACGAATCGTGGACAGTCAACGTAACTAATTATTAAAAGTCTTTCACAATACATTTTGGAGACAATGGTAGAGCTCATGTTGCTATGCCGAGTGCTTTGAAGAAAAGCATAACTTTACTTATTTATTGTGAGTCTCGTTGATAGTAGATATTTAGTTCCAAAAGGTTTTTATCACTTATCAGCGAACCACAAAATAAACTTATGCCAAAAAATATCTTGTAAAGAATATGAAAAACCCGGCGAAGTGCGTAGGTACTAAATAGGACTAAGGTGCTTTGTGCTACACGTTTGACCGCAAAATTAAGTTTGTTTGTAAAAGGAAAATGAGGGAATTTAAAGGAAAAATTCAGATTTATCAATTTGTTGGTAAATATACGTAATGATAAACATTATCACGAAATTTCAAGTCCATAGGTCAATGGGAAGTTAAAAAATACATTTGTTTTTAAAAAAAACTGACTTTGTGCGGCTTCACATACCTTTATTTTTTAATGTGTTTTAAATAATAAGTTCTTAACAACGTTATCCTACACCTTTTATCACGCCCCCTTCAATATTATAAAAGTAATGGGATCCCTTTCTATTTTTTTTTTTTAATTTTCTTATTTTACCTAGCTTTGGCTCGGCAATACATTATCTTTGGTGCAAATATAAAGAGAAGACAATGGTTTAGTTGCTAGAGCTTTGTGACAAACGTTGGACGGACGGACAGACAGACGGACACATGAGTGACAGCAATATGGCTCCGTTTGCCCCTTCGGTTACGGAACCATATAACAACTAAACTATTGGAAGATTCAAAGCCAATCATCATCATCACCAATTCTTTATTATAACTCCTTAGAGAACTACAACTTCGTTTAATGAGAAGTAGAAAACAGCTATTTGCTTCTATGTTAAATTAATTCAAAGGCAGGTTACCGTGTCTGCTTACCACTATAGTAAAGGTGGACCGTATTTTGGCATCCGTCATTTGTTGAATATACCGTTTTCTGATGAGGTTATAGAACCGATTCTATTCTTAATTAGCACTAGTGTAATTAGCTAAGCCATGAGCATAAAATACAAAACAACCCAAAATAATTATGAGAATACTTCTAGGTAAGTACTATAATGGTCTTATATCTAAGCCGACCGGACTGGGTATGATGCGCAAGCTAAAAATAATAATAGTAAAAACATGATAGAAACAATTTAAAATTATGAAAACACTTTTCATGGTAAGCCTTTTAAACTCCAATGCTGACTTTTGGCAACTCTCTCTGTTTTAATCAAAGACCGGAACCGCTTACCGTTAAAGGGGTTTTTGATTGGGTATTTCATAGACTTGTTTTCAAAAACCCTATCAATACGGTAAGCATAACGTTGACTAACCCTATCGAAAGGGAAACCCTATCATTTGGTAATTTTTTTAATAGGGTTTCCCTATCAATTGTGTTAACCAAAAAAAGGGGGTTTTCCGGTCCCTGGTTTTAATATACATACTGTCCCAGTATAAAGATAAACACCATAAAACTAACATGTTGTAAATCTTTACTGGGAAAAGTTTTACTATCCATGAAAAGTGTTTTACTATTATTATTGTGTCTATCCTTTGATTAGGTTTCTACTTCTATGTTGTGGTTACATTAAGATTAGTATAAATCAACACATGAGCAAAATAACTTTATATCCAAGTGTAATATATTTACCCTGTGAAACAAAACTTGTAATAAAACTCAAATAATCACTGGCTATTGAATATTGATTGCTTTGTCACTAAAGAATAAAAAATATATTTGTCATGTTTTATCATCATTACTGTCATGTTTGTTATTAAATTTATTAGCACTGTATTTTTTGTAAGTTTGAAAATGTGTAATATTGTTGTTTTTTTGTAAGATTTACCTGGATTTTGTACAAACTATTAAAAAACCACCAAATACTTATAGGTAAGTTACTAACTGTAATCAAAGTCTAATTGTACTGATTAATCATTTGTTGAACATTCTACGGTTCAATCTCTATTTTACAGTTTCAATACAAACTTATATAAGTACTTACCTACATAAATATTTATTTATATTTTTTATTAATACCTACGTATGTCCTCTTAGCATAAATTTCCATTGAAAGCCTTCATGAAAATGTTGAGTAGGTAATTGCTTTACAAAAAAAAAATTACCTACCTACTTATCTTCAAACTTGACTGATGAAAAACTTCACTACATAGTATAAAACGAAGTCGCTTCCCGCTGTCTGTCCCTATGTATGCTTGATCTTTAAAACTACGCAACGGATTTTGATGCAGTTTTTTTAAATAGATAGAATGATTCAAGGGGAAGGTTTATATGTATAATTATAGTCTATACTTATACTTATCATATATTTTTGAGGTACACACTGTCTGCCCTTCTCAATGTTCTTTCCTGTCCCGGGCCTGCTGGAAGAAATTTCAATGTGAAATAAGTTGTGCCCTTGTACAATTCTTTTGTCCATTTCTTTTCTGTTTGTAATTGTGTGTGTACAGAACCAATAAATAAATATAGTCCGTGGTGGCTAGTTGGCTTCTATAAAAAAACATGTTTATATTTAAGGAAACTTTGAAGGTAAACTTAAATTAAGTTTAATATTTTTAAGATAATTAAAGAAATATATATAAATAAATGAAAAAGAATGCCGCTTTATCTCGTTATTTCCATCCAAGCATTCAACAATATAAAATATAACCGAGCACGTCTGTCAAGAACACAAGAAGCATTTTCTAAGATACATTTAGAAAACAGGGATATCGATATCGAGACGGAACTAGACTCCCTTTAAAAGCAATAAATGCATTGTGTTCAGTGCAAGTCGAGTTTCACTGTTTTGTTATGAATAATTCATTGGGTGGTCCTCTTGACCATGACCGTGATTCGTTGGGAATACTAAACAACTGCCATGAAATTGACCATTTCTCCTAAGAGTCGATGCTAATTTGCAATGTTCACTTTCGAAGCATGGGAAGGAAATTTTTACTGTGCCTTTTAATCCTCATTTACAGAAACATGAAAGGACATAAATTGAAATAAAATTCTTAATGTATGGATTTTAAATGTATAGTGTGTGTCCATCAGCCATTTTTGATGTCCCCACTGCTGGGGCACAGGCCTTTCTTATGGGTGGTAAGGAGGATGGGCCATAACCCACCACGCGGGACCAATGCGGATTGGTGGGTGTTAACGACTACAAATGCAGCCGGGACCAACGGCTTAACGTGCCTTCCGAAGCACGGAGGAGCTCGAGATAATACATTTTTGGTCACCCATCCCATGACCGACCCTTGCGAACGTTGCTTAACTTCCGCAATCGCTGGGCCAGGCGCTAAACCACTGCGCCACCGACCTCCTCTATGTATAGTATGTATAGTATATGTAATTAATTAATTACTTACAGATATTTGGATAACGCAAAATCAAGATCTGACAATGTCTCAAAGTCAAAATAATTCCATGTAAGCATGTCATAACTAAATTACTTAACATTACTGGATTGTAGAAGTAAAATCTGTACTTTATTAAATACATTTCTTCGTGTTGGATACCTACATTACTTTACAAAGTTTTCTAAGAAGGAAAAGAAAATCTTTAGAAACAACCATTACGATTAGGTACCTACGCTTACAAAATCTTTACTCTCATTTATATTCACATACAATTTAAATGAGCCAAGTTATTAAGTCAGCGGGGAGCACATTAGATACGAAATTCGTACATTCGTATGATTTTAATAAAGAATTCGAGCAATCTTAACTTTAAATGTGTTCATTTTCAGAGAAGTTCCCGAAAAGCGTGTATCCCAATGGGAGGCTCTTATGAGAAAATTTTCAGAGGCGCACAAAGAAGAATGCAAGTAAGTTGCTCTAGCTCAGGGGTTCAGCGTAAGTATTTAAGCAAACAGTTGGGTGGGGCACAGGGTGAAAGGTTGGGAACCCATGCTCTAGATTATTAATAATAATAATAATAATAATAAAAACACTTTATTGCACACTAAGACAGGACATATTACAAAGAAAAACAATAAACAGAGAAAGCACACAAAAGGCGGCCTTATTGCTAAATAGCAATTATTGTTACATCTCGAAGTTAAAAGAACTTACGTTTGTAAAAAATAATTGTGTTGTGTATGAAAAAGTAACTTGGTAAATCGGGAAATACTAATGATTATTAATGGAATCCTATTATCTGTAAAATTACAGGGCAAGCTGTAATTACATTAAAATTACATTGACAGTAAAAATCGAAACATTAGGTAGGTTTATTAGTGATCGTTAAAAGTCGTTTTAAATCGCAATTTAATACCATCGTAAATCAGGAGCTCACCTAAAGAAGTTACGAACGAGATTGTAAAATACTACGTGACTGAAATGTGTAACGCCTGTGAGACGGTCGCTATGTGCCTAGTGGCTCGTATTTTATTTATCCTCATAATAACTTAATAATTGCGTCCCTTTCTAAGAGTTTTCTTCTATAAAGAAAATATAATATGTAGGTACCTTAAAATGGTGACAAATTTTAATTTCAAATGGCTTTGATTTACTATTATGTAATCAATCACGTTTTCTGTGACCTTAGAGCAACGCGGCTTCCGCCGCGTGACTGGTAAGACACAATTTCAACTTCATATAGACAAAATATTTTTTCTGTCCTGTTTCCGACTTTGTTTGTTATGACGCATAACTTTAACCTGATATTATAATAATATATAACTTACCTATTGACGTTTAATTACTGGAAGAACTCTTCAACAAACTGGTACATTTCAATCTTGGTCAAAGCTCACTCAACATCAAATTGCCAACGTTTTTACGTAAAGAAACATTAAAACCTTTTTGAAAGATATTCCCTTTTATTCCCAGGGCGGTATCCGTAGACATCCCGAGGGTGCAGCGCTCAATGAAACAGTTTCCGACGGGGTCGAAGTATGAAGGCACATGGGATGTACTGGGAATGAGTGGTTACGGGACCTATACATTCCCAAATGGTGAGTCATCATATCAGCCGCACGACACCCACTGCTGGGTATAGGCCTCCCCTAAGGATCTCCACGACGATCGGTCCTGCGCTGCCCGCATCCAGCGGCTTCCCGCGACCTTCACCAGATCGTCGGTCCACCTTGTCGTGGGCCTACCCACGGAGCGCCGTCCGGTGCGTGGTCGCCATTCCAGAACCTTTCCGCCCCAACGGCCATCGGTTCTTCTCGCTATGTGTCTGGTGAGTATTTACTGAATTTTGCAATTCCCTCATTTCTAAAGTTGTACATCGTTGTGAATTTCTCATTACAAACTTTTTTTTTCTTTTTTATGCACGACCTGATGTTAAGTGACGACAAGGCCGAAGGTGGAAGCGCACTACACCCGGGAGTCCTCATCACTGACGAACTGGTTCTTATCTTACCTCTACTGTCGGAACACAAAAAAAAAAAAAATTTGTTATGGCGTCAGACTTAGGTAAGATGGTGGTATAATTGAAAAATATTAGAAAATATTTTTCAATTATATTAATAATCTTAATATAAAAATAGCATTGTGAATGCATAAAAATTTTAAAAGTTTAAAAAGATGGTGGTAGCTAGCCAGGCGGTCTTGAAACAAGCCCTACCACCAACCAAACCGAGTACAAATTGTATCCCCCCTAAGAATCGAACTCAGGACCTCTGCGTATTACACGGGTGGGCGAAACACTAGCTAGACCACAGAGGCAAAAAAAAACAGTTTGTATTTGCGTCCAACTACCATGTTATTTCTTCAAACAGATGTGATATACGAAGGTGAATTCAACGACGGCATGTTCCATGGTAGCGGTGAGCTGCGGTACCCGAGCGGCGCCATCTTGCGGGGCAAATGGCGGCGGGGTCTGATGGTGGAGAGGACACTGGTCTTCGCCGACGGACTCGAGTACAGCGAGACGGACTGGAAGTACTGCAGGATGCCCGATAGACGGTATGTATGCCCTGGCTAGCTACCACCGTTTCCACCTAAGTCTGGCGCCATAACAACAAATTAAAAAAAAATGTGTTCCGGCAGTTAGAGGTAAGCTAGACAGTTCCTCAGTGATGAGGATTCCGGGAGTGGTGCGCTTTCACCTTCGGCCTTATCGTCACTCAACAACAGTGACCCTACCATGAGTTGATGCAAACTGTTTACGTTACCGTAAACCATCGTTTTGTCTCTTTCACTCGCACTGACTGTGAGCAGTATATCCGATAGTTTACGGTAATGTAAACAGTTTGCTCATGGTAGGGCCACTGGTGAGGTGCAGACCATGCACTATCTCGTTGAGCATAAAGAAAATGTAACTAGAAGAGAATTTTTACAACGTCGCTAGGATAGTAAACTACTCCACATCGATTCACCACTCACGGAGCTGTGAAACTACTACAATTTTACACTTTAACTTACTGCAACCTTGTAGCTTATTATTCGTACCTCTCTTCAACAAAATTGTAATCTTACAGTAGGGTATACTTAAAAACCTTGAAAAGAAAAAGTATCTGAAAGTTGAGAAACGAATTTACGTATTCCATTCGTATAGCAGAATAAAAAATCAAAGCAGGACTAACTTTGAGTTTGATCCGTTTCACCCGCGGTAACTTTAGGGCTTGATCCTCATTCAAATTGAGGTTTCCTGCGATCCTTTCATTATTAATGCTGATGAGACAGAGAAAGTGGTGACAGAAGGACAATAAAAATAGATATAAAAAAAATAGATTTCAGCCGGGATCAACAAGGTATTTTTTAAATGCTTGCATATGAGAAATGAAACGAAATAAAAGTCAAAGTATCTTTATCTTTATAAACTTAGTAATTAAGCGCTTTTAAATCGTTTATATTTTTCTACTACCCGTTCTAGACCTTTTTAACTGATTTGAACGGGCGCAAGTTCTTTTGAATCGTCGATTTTTTCTGTCTCGAGACAGAATCAACCTTTGGAAATTTCCTTAATATAATAATAATAATAACACTTTATTGCACACTAGAAAAAGACATTACAAAGAAGCAAACAATAAACATAGACAAATACACTAAAGGCGGCCTTACTGCTAAGTAGCAGTCTCTTCCAGGCAACCTTAAGTAGAAAAATATTAAGGGGAAGAGGACAGATGGGGAGTGGGTGCAAAAATACTAGAAGGTCAACAGATATAGATGTACATAATTAAGATATAAAGAGAGAAAAAATGTAAGAAATTATGTAATGTGATATGCAATTAATGAATACTGAATACTAAGTATTTAAAATGAAGGTTGAAAGGGAAATATGAGAAAGAAGTGGTATTAGGTGGGAGAAAGGAAATGTTTTCTAACTTGATTGCTGAAAGATCTTAAGGTCTTAAGATCTTAATATTATATCTCTGAAAGATTAAAATTTTTAAGTAAAATCAAAATGTAGATAATCTGGAGAAAGAAGAAAGATCATTATCAACTATTATTGTTCGATGAATAGATGCAAAATGCACTGGGCATATAAATGGACTTATGAATGGGCACAAAAGGCTCTCTGGGGTCAAACGCAGACTAGTTCATTTGAAAGCAATGCTCATATTGCTCATACTAGCGCTAATGGTCTGCCTCGGATTTGAATATTAGAAACGAAATTTAAATCGACAGTAATGCGTGGAAAAGCGAACTGCTATTACTCGTATTTCCTATGAGGCATACATTTAGGTTACTTACGCACTGACAGGCAGCTTGCTTAGCGCCTAGAAAAAGGACAGGCGTGAACTATAATTATTATTATTATTTTTTATAATTTTTTTGCAAGCGTAGTGTTATGTAGACTTTCTCATATACTTTATAGATATCTGTCGAGAATAAAAATAACCTATACGGTTTGACAAATTACAATATCAACTCTGACTGCCGTGCATAACAACAGCCAGCTAACAACAACTATAATTTATAAAGGAACCCTCAGTTTATTTCGAATATTTTTTGAAGTGTCTTAAATCCGTACAAGGAAAATGTGCATGGCTCTTCTCAAGGGCTCTATTGAATGTTCAAACATGAGGAATGTCGCAAAATTTTCTCCCATCGTTACCTACATTTGAAGAGTAAATACCTTTATAAAAATTACTCGTTATTGCGTTAGCTCGCAAAAACGGGCGGGAATAAATACGCTACGCACCCAAAACACTTCCAGACTCATTTTTTTTCGTCTCACTAATCACCTTCCTTTTCCTTGCAAGGTTTACGCAGCAAATGGATCTCATCAAATATATTTTTTGCAACATTACCAACCTTAGAGCAAGACGGGCTTCCAGCCGTGTTGCTCTATGTTACCAACACTTCGTTGTTGTATATTTGCTTTTTAATTTCAATTGTTTTATTTTTCACCGAGTGAGCGCGAAGCGCTTGCGAAGCGTCTACATTTAATCTTTGGCAAAAATTCTTGCGTATGTCTAATATACATTATTTTATATTATGAAGAGTTTCATTAGTTAGTCAATTCCCAAAAACGCAATTATTGTTAAAAGCAGCCTCTAGGGTAGTAGAGCTTTTCAGTTACATACATATCAAAAAGATTTGTTGCTATTGCCAATTTTGCGCTGCCAAACGGAAAAGACTTATGTTGAGATTTTCCATGCCAGGGTGTTCTCTGAATTTACAGCATCCATATTGCCATGCTCCGCTGACGGCGGAATTTCCTAGATGAAAAATGTCATTGCCTAACCGTGTAACGTTATATTAAAATCGTTTTTAAAATTATAGTTATCTCAAAAAAGTTTGCGATCGCTAGCAAAAGCAGATAATATATTATTCCCCATTTTTCATATTGTAACAGTGTAATAAAAATATTTCGATTCTTCAATGGTTGAATGCTCTAAGTTCAAACCGTTCAAACCGATCGCAAACTTTTTCTAATGTGTGTATTGAACTAACCTAGCAAACAAAATAATCTATGAATTGATATAAGATTTCGCTGACCATTAAAAAAGAAAAATATCAAACCCATATTATTATCTATTGTTTACGAACGCTCTTATCGCTGTGACTAGTCTGTCTAGGGGAAATCTGTTTTTTTTAACAATAATACAATTAAGCAATTTAAAGATTACAATAGAGCTAGAATGGTACCTTTAGGCTGGTCTTATATCAATATCCCATCTTTTCAGCTTCACTATTGAGTACGAGAAAGGGCTACAACCAGCCGGCAAGTCTTTCCTGACCGCTGACCAGCCTACCCGCGCCATTCCACCAGGGTTTTACGACACGGTGGACGGTTTCTTCGACCCCACGACGAAGGTCGTCTACAAGGCTAATGACTTGAGTGCGATACTCAGGTATGTTGGTTCTAACGATCTTCAAGTTCACTATCAAAACATAGTCAATTTAATTAAGTATCTTGGTAAGTAGGTATTAATTCAATCAAAGCTTTTGGCCAGTAAACAGTTTAGTATTAAACTTTTTAATGTATACTATCGTATGGCACTTTATTTCCTTTCATATATTAGGATGTACCTAACCGAAACATAAAAAAGTAAGAGTGTAGGTACGTATATCAGGTTGAGGCGTTGGATTTAATTAGTGAGTCGTCGAAACTTCCTAATTGCTGTGTTAATTGACTCGCTGATTGCTGCCTGCCCTACACGATGTTACAGCATACAGTATCATCAGTAGTTGAAATGAATAGGGGAAATATATCTAGTTCTAAAAAAATAAAAAGAGTTTCAATGACTTTAATGTCAAGCTGCCGCCGGTTCACGCCTGCAACCGAGACCGAAGACCGAGGCAGTTCGCCATCGGCTTCAGTCTGTAAATGCAATTACTCCAAAATTTCACCAATATTTTTCCAAACGTCACTCACTGTCGCGACAGTGAGACTAACATGTCGTGTTGTCAAAACGCTGTTGTGTTTTGCCTTGAATTCGTAAGCGTCAAGGAAACTCCAGTCAAATAATACTTAGCTAAATTGCTATGCTTATAAACAAATATGGAGATCTCTCTGTTTGATGGAAAATCTCTATATCTCGTACACAGTTAATAGAAACAACATTAGTGCAATCAAAAGACTGGACCATAATATTAGAAAACATTATTCAATTCCAGAAAAGCAACCTTCTGTTTTTTGTCTCAACTACGCAATCTTTTCACGTCGATGGCATGTTTATAGGTGTCGCCCAATACCCAATGGAATATGGACTGGCTTTCGTTTGGAAAACGGACACAAAAGAAGTTAGATGCTCACTTGAACACAATAATTAGGAAGGGTTCTCAGGGCTAGTCACTTGCTCAGATTAATACAATAATGAGAAGGAATTCGGTTCTTTATCGGTCACACACAATTATTTATATTTTTCACAGTCCAAAAAAAGGCTTTTCAGAGACTTGGACGTGGAAAGTGAACTAATGTGTGATGAATCTTAAAAAAACCAAGACTTGGAAATTGATAAAGCCAGATGATGGATAAAGTAGCTTTTCGTTTGTCTTTTCTTTTAAAAATAAATTATCTAATCATGCTTTAACTTTGACTAATTAAACAACCTTTCTTATAAATCCACTCCAAGTTGTTAATCGAGAATTATGTTTAATTATGTTTAACTCCCCAGATCTCCATCTATCCGCGAACAGAAATGGATTTTAGACAACTGCCGCACGTTTCCCGAAAAAGAGCTCGGTCCTCGGACTGACTTGTACGAGGAGTGGATTCCACCTAAAGTGGTGCCAGATCGGGAGCCGAAGCCGGCTGTGGTCACCCGCACAACCACCGCTAGCCCCGAACGGGGCACGCAGGACAGCGAAGTGGTTAGAATGTCTTTCGCCTCTTTTTCTGATGAAAACGACACCTCAAGTAGTTCGTCGCACCAGTCTTATGAAGGAAACTCCTTTAACCCCTCAGAAGGGGACTTGGGTGACGTCAGCTCTACTTTAAGTAACCCTGCTAACAACCATTCTGTAAAAGAGCCTGAAATCCCATAGAGTTTCTGATCGATTGCAAAGTTATTAAACTTTCTTAAACATTGGACCGTGGCATGGTGTATCCACGTTGTATTGGCTCAGGAAGTATTTTATTTTAGTTTTAATTTCTTTAGAAGCACATGTTTTTTTTTTTTAGTTTAGCTTGACCGTCATGAATATGTTACGGTATACCTAAAATGTGTGATAATTTTCACACTATACGTACTAAGACACAAACTGTTGGCAATGGCTCTGTGTTTGGCGTTGCATCTTGTACATTCGTGCCGGTCGAGCCAATAATGAAATAGAAATATTATAGTTTTGGGTGGAAAAAATAGGATAGGTAAGTACAATAACAATAACAGGTAATCATCTGTTGCAAATAATTGTAAAGTATTGTGAAACTATATTATTATCATATCACACATACACACCAAGAAATTAATACCTTTTTACCACGTTTTTATTAGGTTGCTTTTTCGTTTATTTGTTTGTTTGTTTGTCCACAAATTTTGCCAACGATTGTACTAGCTTCCCGATGAGCTAGAGCCTTAAACTTTGAACATGGTTCAGAACTGGAAAGAAATTCAATATTATGGTGTCATTAAGCTGATCTAATGATGGAGCCGGGAGAAGGCCACAGGATCTCTATGATGAAACCATACAACTCCATCGTGTTTGGGCTCGTTAGAATCGTCTTGACGAGTACTCTAACGGGAGACGAGGTCCAGGGTCTGATGATGAAGCCGAAAAGCTATGCCATTGGAACTCAATATTGACCGTGCAACCCCATCGTGTTTGGGCTCGTTAGAATCGTCTTGAGGAGTACTTTGACGGGAGACGACGTCTAGGGTCTGATGATGAAGCCGAAAGGCTATGCCTTAGGAACTCAATTTTGAAACCGTGCAACCCCATCGTGTTTGGGCTCGTTAGGTAAATATTTGGTAGGAAAATATAGACTAAAAAGTAAAAAATAAAATTTATTGAAAATTTTTATTTTTTTTTAAAAACCACGTTTTTAAAAGACTAAGTATAAAAAATATTACAAAAAAATCGGGCTAAAAACATTAAAACCGACTAGTAAAAAAACAGACTAAAAAGTAAAAAATACATTCTTCAGTAAATATTTATAACCTAACCTAACCTAACCTAACCTACAGAAATTTTAAACCTAAAAACGTGGGGCGCATGCTAAAGACAATATGGATGATACATTTTACAAAATGCGCCCCACGTTTTTTGGTTTATAATTTCTGTAGGTACCTATAGGGTTATAAATATTTACTAATTAATTAAGTTGAAAGTATGAATGTTCGGTTAGATTTAAAAAACTTCTTCAGCTTGAAATCCCTAATGGAGCCCCTAGACGATCAAACATTTCTTGTCAATCATTTACATTGCATTTACCATTTGGGGGCGTGGCCTACTTTTGATTGGCCACGGTAATCTATCTATTCTGTGGTGCTTGTCAAGCATCGCTCCTAGACGATCAAAATGTGATTGACAAGCAATGCAATGTAAATGATTGACAAGCAATTTTGATCGTTTAGGGGGTCCATAAGGATTGCGCTGTGAAGGTTCCTAATCTGTGATCAACAGCAACTAGGTACATACTAGCAAGAAAGTTTTTTTTTGGCTTTTTGATATCCTCTAAGTATTACAGACGTGGTAGTGTGACCGTGATTTAGAATACGAAAAAGTACTTATGTTTTTTTTATTATAAAGTTAAAGGATTTTTCTGTTAGGTAGATACTTATTATGTTCATAGAAGTGCGAATATAGTTAAGTTAATTGATTAATGTTTTTATTCACCAGGAGATCTCCTTCAAAACCCTCCAGCTTTCATCAGAATCATCTGATTCAATAATTTAATTTTTCATTAAGTCTGCAAATACGTAGACTTACATATATCTAAGTTTTTAATAAGTATCCTGGTTAGAAATCTGTCTCGTTGGGATGCCGTAACTTAAATTATTTAAGTACAAAACATAGAGCACTGATTATTTAAAGTAACTCATATATTAACTGATATTTGAAGAGCTAAGGGGAAAAATCGGCTAAGTCACATTTACAAAATTTTATTGTACAGACGATTCAAGTTATGACAGCATTTTATGGCCATCATGAAAAATCTGTACTTATAGAGGAGCAGTTGATTTTAAAAGATAAAGTACCTATATTACATGTAAGTATGTGTTATCGTTTTTTGTATAAACATTTCCTAATAATAAAAAGACAGAAATATGTAGCTTAGTCCCAGGACTTAGCTCGTTTTTCCCATCAATTTATGTTTTTGAGACCCATGAAGAAAGTAAACAATCATCATTAGCTTGCTAAACAACAAATTAAAGCAACCAGTATAAGCCGACGACATAGACCACAAAAAACAAACGTCACTTGTCACCTTCATTGTGACATTTCTTTTTGTAGGGAAGAAGTGGTCAAGTCACTGGACTTAGATGGTTATTCACTCTTTAAGGCGCTGCTTAATCGAGTAGCAAGCCCCCGGGCGTTTATCCTGCCCGCGCTAGCAAATATTTTTCGAAATGTATGTCTCTTTACATTTTTCAGGCGCTAAAAAACCTGTTATTTAGATTTTAATAGTGATCCATAACATTTACATTCTTTTTTTAGGTACTTAACTCTTTAATTCATCTTATGTCCAATTTGTAATTTGAAAAAAATATGCTAGTTACCGCTGAAAATTTCGAGTATTCCGCGACAAAAAAACTTTTTAGAAAATAATTTTTTTTTCACTGACTTAGCTTTTCCTTGAAATTATTTATAGCTATGTATCTCATTCAGGATATGTCAAATACAATAATATTTTTTTCTAACTTTCAAAATTAGTGGATTCTTATAACTATGCGACAAAACTTTATATGTTTTCATTGACGCTACGTTTTGCAGGCCCTTAACTAGAAATTTAGCAAAAAAAAATTGGGACACAACCAATGTATTCTGTGGCACAACAAGTCTTTCCCTTGTTTATGATATGATAGTCATTATGATAAACTGATTATTTTTTGGCCATTGATAAAAAAATCCAAATAAGATAAAATCGGCTTAGCCATCAATTTTCCCCTTAAGCCCTTCATTTATTTTTCTCCTTTCCTTCAATAGTTAATTATTTTTGCTCTAGGTATTATTAATTTTTAGTTTATTAGTTAAGTTATAGTAAGCAACACCTTGGCAGGGTATGTTTTTCAGACCATCACATTTTGACATTGTGCTTTATAGAAAAATAAATAAATTTGTGATAATTACTTATAGGAGTACCTATACCTCTAGTAAAATATAATAGCCACTAGAAATAGCATTTACGCCATCCCAATTAGACAAATGCCTTGATTTATTATAAATATTACCCTTAAAGTTATGATTTTATTAACAGCTGTTAAAGTTTTTTTCGTTTCTTCCTATAATTCATTAATTTACTTCTTATTTTAATAAAACTTAATTATTTCCTTTTAACCTTCTTTTACTATTCTCCACACAAACATTTTACTTATAAATTTTGCTAAACCATGAATAAAAGACTGTTTAATTTACTGATTTTTCAATCCTCAGATAACAGATATCAGTCAGTTTAAATATTAACCAAATGTAATAAAAGTCATTCAAAAATGTGACCGACAAATGAATGGCAAGCATTTTCAATTTGGCAGTAAGTACAATAATACGCTATCAAACGGATAAAGCTCTATCTAGGCATTGAAAAATCAGAAAATTTTAGAAAACCGGACAATAGAAAGTCCGTTTTTTTTAAAATACTCGATTATATATCTCACTAACGAGAGAATTTACGGAGCAAAAGCTGTGAGTTATTCTGGCTGGTAGTAAGCAAGACTTGCAGGCGGGGAAAGGGACGCTCTCCGCCCGCTCCTAGCCGCGCGATTCGCCTACCCACGCACGGCCCCAACCCGCTCGCTGAGCTTTCTCTGTTTGATCTGGTCAAAATTGATTTTTTGTCAAACTGTAACAAAAAAAATCAAAGACGGACCCTTTAATAAAAACCGGTCAAGAGCGAGTCAGACTCGCGCACCGAGGGTTTCCGTACCATCATAATAAATACACTGCAGAGCCTGCCTAATACTGCAATAAAATTATTATTGCAGTATTAGGTCAGCACCATCTCTTGGCCGATAGTGGAACTATTTTTTTTCTTAGCCCAGCGCCATCTCTTGACCGTTAGTGGAACTAAATAAATTTTTCTTGGGTCAGGGCCATTTGTTGACTGTAAGAGGAACTATTGAATTTTTTGTTTGTTTTTTGAATTTCTAAAAAAGTTATTTATATTGAGACATCGTTTTATTTTTCCTGTAATCTTTACATAAACTACTATCACATAGAATTATTTCAGATTTTTCTCGGAGATAAGGGGGGGGGGAACGGTATTTTTTTTACATTTTTCATCATAAGTCGAAAACTATGCGGCCTAAAATAAAAGAAAAAAATGATTTAAAATGTGCAAACAGCGCTCTTTCATATGATACCCCACATGGCCTAGTCGACCCACTTAAAATTTTTAAGACTCCTTTTCAGTCCCTGTTCTAAAAAAACAATTTTTTTTTTCTTATTTGCAAAATAGTTGGACAAACGTCATCTTTAACTATTCCAAATTTCATGTTGATACCATTAGTAGTTCTCGAGATATCCAGCTGTGACAGACAGACAGACAGACAGACAGACTGAGTAACACCATAAGGGTTCCTTTTTTACCATTTTGGTACGGAACCCTAAAAATGTTCGGTTTTTTTGTCTGGGCGATCTGGCAACCCTACATGTCACTAGTGCCAAAAGTGGCCACATTTAGCAATATCGACATTCATAACTTATTGTTTATATTTGAGGCCATGAAAAAATATTAAAAAATTGCACTTTACTCTTCTATTTGCGCAAAATATCCAAAACTTTTATTCTAAGCCCTTGATACAACGTAAATGATTTATTTCCATTGGTGGCGCTACTGAGCTCATCGAACCACCACGACGTTATTCCGTTTGAGATAGCATCGTTATCAACGAACATTAATTCCGCTTTTCGGCTATAGTAGATGGCGCTGTACAAATTTCCCTGCCATTCTTTAGACCATCGCATCGTCTGGATTTTTTTCTGTTTTTTTATAGCCACAGCAAGTATTGCAAAAAATGCCTTGTTTGCGTTTGAAATCATTGTAATAACCGACACATCTTTCCGCAACACAGATCATGAATGAACTGAGCGCTGCGCGAATGACGGCGAATGATACGCCATCAATTGGAGCATCAATTGCTCATCATTTGAAACCATCATTTGCGGAAAAATTGTCAATCGCAAATGACCGTTACCGGGGGCCTTTAGAAAATATTACTCTATCGAATGTTTTTATGCGCGTTATTTTTTTCGATAAATGTTCGTGCTGAAGGTAGATGTGTCAAAGTTATAGCGAGTGGGATAGACCATTAAGTTTGTTTTATTAATTCTTCTGAATTTACTAAGTACCCATTTCACAGGTGGATGCCCCTACAACAAGTCACAGCTCCAGGGATTTCCACAAACGACTATTCTTTGCGTACAATGATTTTTTAGAGACTATAGAGAAATAAAATTTATTTTATTTTATTTTATTTATTTATTTTATTTTATTTTTACAATCTTCGGGAAGCTAACAGCTAGGTTGAGAAGAAAGTGGTTAACTTAAATAAATATCGAAGGCCAATTACAAGCTTCCACATATAGCCAAATATTATTACTTACAAAAATGTTAGCCTACGTTATGTTAAGAATTTTAGGTTATTACATCCAGTACAGTAGTTTAAGCATAAACAAGTAGCTACCCACTAAAGTTTTACAAATTATTTGTTAGAAAAATAACTATCACTTAATATTCGCTTAAGCTTACTAGAGGAAGTGTTGAAAAGGTCTATTTCAAATTGTTTTGCAACACTATTGAAACATTATTATACTTTCTTTTTTATGTCATAATTTTATACATTTACCTTTAATATTATTATTTTATACATTTACCGGGAATAAAGAGTCTCGCACTCAATGATTATTTTTATATTTAAACTAAAAATAACTTTTGTTATAACACCACTGCAATAATTTAGTAAAGGAGAAGAAAAAAAATATATTCTCATTTTCAAGTAGAACTCCTAGAGTGCATTGGCACTCTTTAAATGAGGTGGCCTTCCGGCCGGGCCTGTTCATGTGCATAGTGTGCATGTGGAGGATCCAATACACTATGAAAAAAATATTATTATTATTAACATAAATTACTTAAAGTAAAAGTAAAAAGTAATTTACTTTTCGCTGCAGAAACCTACAACTTCCTATACTCACTCATTGAAAGGAAAACCTACCCGAGAAATTGCGAAGAAATCTGTTTTAAAATTTAATAACTAACAACATTTTGTTTTATTATTTCTTGTAGACTTGTAAGAGACGTAATCATAAGGCGTTCGTTCGTTTATCAAAATGCCTAAATCTGAATCACTACACAATTTCTGTGGAATGCAATGGCCATATTTTCATGGCATTTGGAAGATTGCTTGATTGATCGATCTAGATTATTTTAGGGCAGCGTTGGTTGTGATGTTAAGGTGCATCACATACCTGGGTGATCTACGCTGTTTCTTACTTCCTGCGTCATTGTTCTCACTCGAAAATGTTTACAAATCTAATGCATCACAAAGAATAAATTAAAAATATACCCATAATTATGTGAGAACAATGACGCAAGAAGTAAGAAACAGCGTAGATTCACCCAACTACCAAAAGTGGCGCCCTTGGACGTTTTTATTTAATAAGTTGTTCATAGAAAGGGATTTTATTTTAATTTAATAAAACTGAACGTGTTAAGGCCCATCATTAGCCTAGTATTTTTAGAAGGTATCATTACATTTCCTCGTAGTCATTCGTAGAAGTATAGCAAATGTGTAAAAAACTGCCACTTAGCAGTTTTGTTATCTACTACGAAGTCTACGAGGGCATGTACCTAATGAAATTATTTCTAATAATTCTAGACTATGGGTATTTATTTATTAGCTAAACGGATTTGGATGTTCGGCACAAACATAGTTCATAGCCTGGATATAAACATAGCTTAATTTTTACCCCGGTCAAAGTTTCCTAAGGATTTTCCGAATGTCCACGCGAACGAAGTCGCGGGCAGAAGCTAGCTTCTTCTAGCTAGGTGAATTTTATTTAATACTAGTATTAAATAAAATTCACCGCGACGCTACTTTCCGGTCTGGGTACCGTCTTAAAGCAGAAAAAGCTCGTGATCACAAGGACGCGGCTGCAAAACTACTACAAGAGCGAGCCATTATAACCGGACCTATGTAATAGGGATGATGACTAATGAATAAAATAACGAAATACTAATAAAAATCGTAAACATATTAAACTTTTAGAGTAGCTTGTATACCTCTTGGTTTTATATATTGCATATTATTTATTTTATGACCCTTCAAAGTTGGGTGGACAAGTCCATTTAAAAAGTATAAAATTTATTAAAATAAATGATACCTTTAATTAGTCCGTAAAATGTATAGCAAATTTGTCTAGGAAACTATTTTGATAAACACAATATTTAATATAGCTGCCAAACAAATTTCCTACGCGATGCATACAAACTACTTATTCGTGACGTCATAACTAGGAAGCCATTAGTATGGAGCGTTTTTGGGCGAGTCCATTTGTGTGCATTTCACACTGTGATATCTCGGGAAGTTTTCATGCTAGCGAATTAATTCTTTTACCAATGTTTCTTTTTTTGAGAGGTAATTTATGTAACATAAAATAAAAAATAGTCATCATGCCTATTGTAACGCTTATTTAGAAAGTTATTTAAAAAGAAAAATATAAGAAATCTATAGGGTTGCAATTGTCCCTATATACTTATGTTTACGATCGAACTATTATTACTGAACAACTTTTTCTAAAAAAGAAAATTGTCTAACGGATTACTACATCAAACCACTGACCTCTTATTATATTATGCGTACTGATTCTCAATGTTCTGACGTTTGAACGCTACGCTAACTTATTAAAAGCTTAAATGAGCAATAGACGATTAAATCACATGTCGCAAACTTAAGTAAATCACATCAAACTTAAATAACTAGACTTTGACGTAAGTACCTACTTATATGGAACTGATAAACTTGCGGCACTTAATTTTATAGTTAACTGAGCGTAGCGTTCAAACGTATAGCATGTTGGCCATTTGAGTAGGGGCACAGAATAAATAATAGTAAATAGTAGGTACTAGACTAGCGTACAGAAGTTGCACTCCGCAAAATAGTTTAAATAAATTGCGACTCTTGCTCCGACACAATAAAGTACAATTCAGGTCGCACAGCGCTCCCTTCGCTCCAAAACATTCACTTTCTGATGTACCTATGAAATTTGTCTTCAGGGGTTCTGATTTCTTAGATTTAAAAGTAAAAAAAAATTACAGTTATTCTTGAATATCGTTGTACAGCATCATAGATATAGTATATTAATGTACAGCATAGATATAGTATAGGTATACTATATCTATGAGTTGTACAGCTATTTTATTTATCTTACTCTATGGCAGACAGCTTCATGGACCTAGATCACAGAATATATAATAGTACTAACCTAGATGACGTTATATTTTTCTATAGAAAAGCTCAGCAGAATTTTCCACTTCATAATATTGGAGTCTGGAATTTTCCAGTTAAGTAGTTGAAATCTGGAATTTCCCACTAACATAATTAAAAAATCTGTGGGGATGACTTTGATTATGACTAATCAAAGGGGGATGCATGGTATCGATCAACAGTTTTATCAAAAGCTATAAATTAAATCGCTGTCACTAGCAATACCGAACCACATCTTGCAGCATTTTCAGCAGCATTGTCATTGCTTTAGCACTAGTTTCGTGATAATATCTCTAGTAGGTAATTATTTAATACAGGTCACGTTTTTCTCAAACGTTCTAAATTCTTACGACCTTACCACAAAAGATCTTAAAACACTGTTTAGCTAAAACACTGTTTAAGTGTGATGCTGTCTCTTTCAAACAATATTGTCAAAAAAGTGTCAGCATCACATTTAAACAGTGTTTTAGCTAAATACTTGTTAAACAGTGTTTTGTGGTAAGGCCATTAAAGTTTCGGATGTCATTTCAAATTCTTTGCTACCCTGACCATGCGTTCACATAGATATCAGTCAGCTGATACACATGCAACATGCAACCATACTTTAAGAAACCCTGACTATCGCAACTTAGACTCAGTTTAATAGAATTGTTTTTTTTAAATTTGAGATTTTTGCATTCACAATGCTATTTCTATACAATACTAAATAATATACTAGAAAAAATACGACTCGCACCAGATTCCCGTCTGAGTATTGATCTGGTGCGAGTCGTATTTTTTCTAGTATAATATATTATTTAGTATTGTATAGAACTGTTTTTTCTAAGGACCGTTTATCATTTCCACAATATATTTTATTAGAAACAGACAACACAGGTAGGTAGGTAAGTATAACTAAGTAAGTAACCTACATTAGGGCCTTTCCTATGAAAAGGTAAGATGAAACTTACCTGTAAGCAATCAAATTATGCTCAGTGCGTAAAATGTCTTCTGAGATGAACATTTAATAGTCCATTCGTGCGTTGATGAAAGTGATGAAACGACTGTTTAATTAGGATGAAAGGAACGCATAATTTCCGACTCCCAGTGGATCCTGAAAGCACACTGACTTTAATTAAGTAACATAAATTAATACCATTAGTAACTCTAACCAGGTTGAAACAATCCGGGTTTTCAGTTTACGTTGAACCTATTTACCAAATTAGGTTTAAGTATCGTAGCCCGAAACGCGAGCTTATTATAGCGATAACTTAAAGCACTAACTTCGTGATTAAACAGCTGATTGCAATTTGCAATCTACAATATTATTAAAATATACAATATTAAATGAATGAATGAATGAATGAAATTATCAGCTGACAGACTATCACAAAATTGGTCTGGAGCAGAGATGTCCTGCTTTAAACAAAATTATTAGATACAAGAACGAAATTAAAAAAACATTTCTGTGGTGTACAGTGCGGACGAATGGAGTGTGGAGTAGATTTCTTTCATTCAAAATTAATTTAGAGATGAGTTCAGGGTAATCGACTTTACATTGACCTATCTAATGAGAGAAGTGGAAACAGATTGAAACGTGAACAACGATCCTCATAGGCCATGGCAGATAGCAGGTATTTTGAACTTAAAACATAAAAACCTAGTTTTCTTTTGGATTCTCTTCAGTCGTGAGGCATGTAATAGCATAATTAGGGTTCCAAATTTGACTGGCATAATCCAAATGACTCCTGACAAAAGCACAATAGAGAATCTTTACTGACTTCATGGTACAAAACGCTTGACTATTGCGGATAATTAAGCCAGATCCAATTTTTTTCTAATACCTAATCTAGAAAGATCTCAGGAAGTGACGACACATAAGAAGGTGTCAACTTGGGAAGGTGACGAAAATATAGTGACCACTTAGGAAAGTGACAACTTTGGGAAGAAGACAACATTAGGATCATGACCATGTGAGTCACGTGACCCTGATAATCACTTTATGTGTCTTCTTCTTGGCTTTTCCGAAGGTTTTTTCCTTCGATCAATTTTTCCCAATAAAGGCTGGTTTACATTAGATTAGACTTCCAAAAAAGGAGGAGGTTCTATGTTCGTCTGTATATTTTTTTTGTGTATGTCCACCGATTACTCGAAGACGGCTGGACCGATTGAAATGATTCAAACGTTACATTAGGTAAACTCCCAAGTTGGTCCCATTTTTTTAAATTTGGAAATCGGTTTAGGACTTTCCAAGTAATCTCGAAAAAAGCACGAAAATAGTATGATTTTGTGTGAATTACCTCGATGATAATGGTCGTATTACTTCTTTGTTTATGAACTGAATAAGATAATTATTTTTTTGTAGGAAGAGGGATATTATTATCTTAAGTGTTGGTTCTTTAACGGACTTAACAAAAAAAAAACAAATATACAGACGAACATAGAACCTCCTCCTTTTTTGGAAGTCGGTTAAAAAAGGAGGTTCTCAGTTTGACCCGTATGTATGTTTCCCCGCGATTATCTTACGTTTGGCTGAGCCGATTTTTCAACATATTATAATATACCTTAATATAGCTTACCTACAAGGTACCTACACTAAAAATAAAAAATTGTTTAAAAAAACAAAAAACCGACTTCAAAAAACCTACCTCTAAAAAGCAAGAAATAATATTCGTAATAATAAAAACATGTGCACTCACATATGCAATCTGAGTATCTCATCTGGTGTATTTCCTAAAGTGTTAAAAAAATCTGTTGTTGTTCCCATATTTAAAAGCGGTGACGTTAACGAGGTCTCAAATTATCGGCCCATATCGTTACTGCCTACTCTTGCGAAGATTTTAGAGAAGGTGATCAATGTCAGGCTTGTAAATTACTTAGAATCCAATAACCTATTATCAAAAAACCAGTTTGGTTTTAGACGTATGAAATCTACTACGGATGCAGTTGACGGCTTGATTTCTCATGTGGCTAAGTGCCTAGATAGTAAACTCAAATGCCTGGGAGTTTTTTTAGATTTGGCCAAGGCATTCGATACCGTCTCGATGCCCTTGCTTCTTTGCAAACTTGAAGAAATTGGCGTTCGGGGACTTCCACTAGAATTACTTAAGGATTACTTGTCTGGCAGGTCACAGTCTCTTAGAATTGGTGATTCATACAGTTCCGAACTAGAAATAAATTATGGCGTACCCCAAGGCTCTGTTCTCGGACCGACTCTCTTTTTAATATATATAAACAACATATGTAATACAGAAATAAATAATTGCAAAATAATTACATACGCGGACGATACTGTGTTACTATTTACTGGAAAGTCCTTAGAAGATGTTAAATTGGATGCCGAGAGGGGCCTGCAACACATAATGAATCTATTAAATAATAATCTACTTACACTTAATTTATCAAAAACCAAATATTTAGTTTTTTCGATTAGATCATGGGAGGCACAATCTATACTGTTATCAGGTTTCAATCTTAAAGTGCATACATGTCATAATCATAATGCTGGGATTTGTGGTTGCTATGTTCTTTCCAAAGCTTCTAGTATCAAATATCTGGGCATTTTGATTGATGATAACTTGAATTGGAAGGTCCATATAGATAGTTTGAAGTCTCGTATACGCAAACTTATACCGGTTTTCAAAAAACTTCGACACTTAGGAAGTGATCATGCCAATAAAACTGTTTATTTTAGTCTATGCCAGTCATTAATATGTTACGGAATATCAGCATGGGGTGGTACATGCAAAACCACTTTATTGAAATTGGAAAGAGTCCAAAGAACTATTCTAAAAGTAATTCTTTTTAAACCTTTCAAATATTCTACAATAGATCTGTATAAAGAATTTGAAACATTAACTGTAAGGCAATTATACATTAAGACAGCAGTCATAAAACAACACTCCTACTCCCGTGATTATTTCTCAAATCGTAGACCATTTGACGTTTATAATGTCCCAGCTTGCAAAACAACCTTTGGCCAAAGATTCTCATATTTCTTGGGTCCTTTTTTGTATAATCGCATCAGTAAGCATATTACACTTGAAAACAAAACACGTTTCGTGTGTGAAAAGACACTTCGTGAGTATCTTAATGGTTATGACTATGAAGGGACGGAAAGCTTGTTCACAATAAGTAAGTAATTATATGTATATTATGTATGTAGTATCATCACGTATTTTATTTTTTTTTATTTTTTCATATTTTTTTTTTCCAGTGCTGATATAAATATATAAATATGTATTTATACTATCGACTTTGGCCTTTATTTATATTGCTATGTGAGACTCTTTTGAAATACCTACTTGAATTTACACATCATTTTGTTAGCTTTAGCTTAAATCATAGTGTTACATCTATTTTTTTTGCTTATACTATGTACGTACGATAGGTTTCGTTTTGTTATTATTGACATTTCTCGATGAACTCAGTTGTGCTATCATAATAATCACCTGTACGAATTACCTTCTTTTTTTTTATTGGTACTTATAGGATTGTGATGTTTCTGTTTATTGTGTGTAAAGGATGTCCTTAGAAACTGTTGCATTTCTATGCATTAAGTTCTCAATTCGGTTTTAATTTCAACTAATGCTTATAATATCTACTGTGTTTTTATCCAGTTCCTATTACGGTGATTAAACTTATCTTAGGTATAATGTGGTATAATGGAAGAGAATCATTACGTGTCATTACCTTGCTGTCACACAGTCATGTACTACGGCGGGAGGTAACGGATGTTTTTTCGTATTGTACCCTCAACATAAAAATGTAAGTTTTTTTTAAACTGTATTTTTAGTGTACGATCTGTATCATAATTATGCACAATAAAAGTTTTTATTATTATTATTAAAAAAAAAAAAATACATAATGATAATATACGTCTCGTCTCATTCCTACATACGTCGAAGTTATACATACGCGAGCGAAAGAGAACCTCCTCCTTTTTAAAGTCGTCGTAAACTAGATGATAATAAAAAATCATGTTAAAATAAAATAGGGTCTAAAACATAGATATAGTATATTAAAAGGGGTAGATGCGCTACCGAGCGACCGGGTGTAAGGGATAGATATATTATGACGTCAAAATATGGGGTTGCCATGATCAGAAAAAGTACCCTTAACGGGGTAGCATCCGTTAATGTGCAGATTACTAGTTAAGTACGGAAATCGTAATTTCGCACTTTAACTGACTAGACCAGTTAATCTGCAGATTAACGGATTCCGTACTTTAACGGTAAGATACGTATACATAGAGTAAACTAGCTGGGGTTGTTTGTAGATTGTGTGGTTAATGGAATAAAAAGATAAACTTTAAATTAAAACAGGTAAAGTCTTTATTAAACGTTGGAATACAGAACTTTTTTTATTAACGTTAGTTTTTCTGTTATTCGGAAACAATATTTTTTTTTAATGTTTTGAACAAATTCGTGTGTGGTACCCAATTCTTTTTTCCAGTTGCTTCTATACCTTTTTCGCGAGTTTTATCTTCCGTCGGAAATCTGAAAAAATCAAATCGAGTGAAATTCCCTGAAATATGGGGTAATTTTTGGGGAAAATTTTCTATATAGTAGGCATCCGGAAATCGAATTATAAACCTACTGATTTTAGTGGACGTCAAAGCTAAGCCGACTTCTACTATTACGTAGATGTACGCAATTTTACCGGTTTGCATGTCAAATGTTTACGAGGTTATTTTTAGAAATAATTTTTAGATTTTTCCTATTTATCAGGTTTTTCATGATATAACTAATGATTTAGCTCAGAAACTTGGTTCCTGTGAGATTTGAGAAAGAAATACGTGATCAAAATATAGAAAACAGTGTACTCACGCATGAAATGTAACGCCCGCTTCTTTCCTTTGATTGTTGCTTTTGCAGCCAAATATCGAACATCCCACCATTTTGTATGCTAG
This sequence comes from Agriphila straminella, assembly GCA_950108535.1. Lineage (NCBI taxonomy): Eukaryota > Metazoa > Arthropoda > Insecta > Lepidoptera > Crambidae > Agriphila > Agriphila straminella. The sequence goes on from OX467312.1 coordinate 4,596,287, forward strand.
ACACAAACACTACACATTCGATTTATAATAAATCTTCAATATTAATTAGGGAGTTATTCACAAAAAACTTTAATTTCTCTGGCACTTTTGATATAACCCCATTTGTTTGTTTTGCTTATTTGAAGTCTGCCTATAACCCGACCATGAAAAAAAGTCCGGTCGGTGATAGAGAAAAAACATGACACTCTTCTCTATTTCCTCCTATAGGAATCTTAATAAGACGATCTCGCTCTATCAAAGCATGTCAGACCCTTGGTCTAAAACGGTCTAAAAACATGAAAGGTAAAATGTGGTAGATATAATAGCAATACTCAATACTCACTTCCTTCACGACTAGACATGGGTTGTAACAGGGTAAATTGTCTACCTGTTACAACTGTTCCTGTTACACTAAAATAACAGTTCCAAAAACCTGTTACAAAAATAACAGCCATTTCAACGACCAATCTAGCTTTTCTTTGATAAGGTATATCAATAAAAAGAAAAGATGTTTCAACTTTATTATAATATTTAATTAAACTGTAGGTTACTGTAGCATAAGCAAGGATTTTATATAGGTATTACCTTATTATACATTGCTGCTTCAGAGTAGTTTTTTGTCCTAAAATTTTAATCTTATATTTTTCTTTTAATATCTTACAGTCATCATATTTAGGTAGGTATTCAAAAATTTAAGATGGATATAGTGAAAGAAACCTAATTCTACTGTACACAAAAAACAAGACAAAGAGAGTTGGATACGAAGACCAAACTACATTAAATTTACCACTGAATAAGTATACTTACATTCACATTCCAGTTGAGCCTGTGTTATAGCTTTTTGTAACAGTATTTAACATTTATTTTAAATAAATTGATAATCCTTTCCATAACACAGTGAATTCATGCCGAATTTATTGACAATATCTCATAGGTGCCATTTCACTCAACGTTGTAACTACGCAAATATGGAGTAAATATGTAATTATTGTATTGGATATTGAAGCACTTCACGCCTGTATTCATTATTTTTCATTTTACATCAAAAAAAATACTTATAAATTGTAAAAGACTAGATCACACAACCAAATCAAAACAAATAAATAGGGTTACAATTACAAATTACAATTTATCATTGTGTTGACAGTGTTGTCGCATTTTTGAAATTGACATTAGTTTGAGTAGGGTTGCGTTCCAAACCTACGCTCCGAGTGCAACCTAACCACAACCGATCGTAAAAAACGGATTTTATTTGATTTAGAATAAAGAAAAGTTTAAATTATTCGTATTCCAAATGGAAAACGAAGACTTTGTATTGACATTGACATTTGAAGTTCTTGGTCGTTCCGAACCTTAGAGCGAGTTAAAAAACAACTAAACAACCGGCGCTCTAACGTTCTGAACGCAACCTAGTAGTACAACAACAGCTAAAGGGGCCCATTCACAACAGTGCGCTATGCATGCAGGATTGTAAATATTTTCGCAGCCTACAGTTTAGTGAGTGGGCCTTTTTAGTTGTATCCTGCGTCAAGGTGATTCCTGCGTATAATTATTTTCTAAATACCTACTATAAGCATTTGTATAAATATAAAACTTTACTTACGGTATTACTAAAATAAAATGAAGTAAAACTTTCCTTCATGCTTGAACAGGCTTAGGACTGTCAGGTTTTTGAACAATTTGAGAATGAGCTGTTATATAATATTTGTTTTTGTAGCTTTTGTAACCTGGCGCATTTAAAAGTTTTAGTTCATTTTATATATACAATGTCTGTTTTTATATACAACACATTTACATAATATTATACAGTACCTAAGTATACACCAATTTACAAACTTATCTATTTACAAATCTAATTCACATAACTTATGTACTAACGTTTATTATTCACATGACTATTTACAAACTAATGGTGATTCTGATTTAAATACACTAATTGCTGTAATTTTCTGACCCCAAGCCTCGATCTTCTGTCTGTTAAGATGTTTCCTGCGGTTGAAAAGACCCTTTCGCATGGCACCGAAGATGCCATCACGTTGAGAGATTTCACAGCTACTTTGTATAAGTTCGGATACACATTTTTATGTGCCCGCCACCACTTCAACGGACACTGGTTTTTTGGTATTATACGATCGTCATAATACCTTTGAACTTCAACAATTGCTCGTGACTGGGAGGTCCCTTCTGGCTGAATGTTCGACATTTTAATATGATAGTCTTGCCAAATGGATTTCCCCGTCACGACAGAAGTACTTGCGGGCTGGTTCTCAGGTGTGTCCTCAGGTATACTATCATTTTGACGAGGTGTCATTTGCCGCGACACCAGTTCGCGTACGCGGCGTTTAGTCTCGTCAGCAACTGTTGAATCTTCAAAATAAAGTTTGAACCTCGGATCCAAAAACATAGCATTTGTAAGTGAACGGCTGTTATTTAAATTGTGAAACCTATTTCGCATTCCGCCAATTAAGTCCTGTCTTACACGATCAACAGCGGGCATCAGGACATTTTCTTGTGTACCCATCTTCTCTAGAGTCGACGTGAGTCCTGTAGTAATTGGGATTACCAAGCTTCCTGAGACATATTTCTGGCCACTTATCTCGGTTGTGACTTCATCGCAAGGCTGGAGTACTTCAACCAATCCTTCCACTATTTGCCATTCGTAGGCAGTCAGAGATTGTATATTCAGGTTAACCAGAGCACTGTTAATCGGTTCCTTTAAAATCGTCAAACGGTGCAACATTTTATACGTCGAGTTCCACCTTGTGGGAACATCTTGCAGGCACCTCAAAACTTTTTGTCCAGCTTGCTCCTGGTACGTCTTTAGTTTGTTCCAGCCCACGTTGCTTTTTTTGAAGTACCTGACAATGTCTTTTGCTTTTATTAGTATTTCGTTAACGTCAGCCTGATCGAGCGCACTTCTGACAACTAAATTTAAACTGTGTGCGTAGCATGGGAAATGTCGCCATCCCAGCTCGACCTCTATAGCCCTCTTAATATTGGCTCCACTATCTGACACAGCTATAGAAACTTTTGCTGTGATCTGCCATTCGTCCGTTATTCTTTTTATAGATGCGGCTATGTTGCTGGCAGTATGCGCATTTTCTAACGGCGTGCAGTCCAGCAGTACAGTTTTCAACTCACATGTTTCCTCTGTTATGTAGTGCCCAGTCAGCGCTAAGAAAGAATCATTGGTCATTGAGGACCAAATGTCTGTTGTAATACAAACGGTCTGAGCTTCTTTGTGCACATGGTTAAGTAAATATGCTTTATTTTGTTCATACAGAGATGGTAACATATTATTAGAAAAATACTTTCTCGTTGGAATAACATATCCTGGGAAAGCATACTCCAACAATTCACGGAACCCACGGTCCTCCACTATCCGGAATGGTTGGAAGTCTAGGGTAAAAAGATTCATTATTTTTTTGTCTATGATTACTTTATCCACCCGCCGATTCGCCAGGAAATTATTTAAATTCTGTTGTCCAAATGTTCTTTTAGGGGGAGGTCTAAAAATGGGACGCACGTCACCGCCACCACTGCCACCACTACCGTTCCCACCACCATCGCCAGCAACACTACCGTTGCGACCACCATCGCCACCACCATTACCGTTGCGCCCATCATTGCCACCACCACTAACGTTGCCGCCACCATCACTACCACCACCACGGCTTCCTATTTGATAAAAAAAATAAAAATGTAAACACTACATTCATAATTCAGCATGCAAGATCGTTTAAATGTAATGTTAGCTATGTTGTTTGAACTGTCAAAACTCAAAACTGCATCCAGCCTGCCTAGCATGACCGATTTATATCGCGTGATATAGCATTTTATCGACACTCAACTGTCAAATTCCTTTGTCTTTTTGACAGTTAAACGTGATAAAGCGCTATATCACGCGATATAAATCGGTCATGCTAGGCAGGCTGCAACTCAATACACTGTCTTGCAACGTAGTACCTAGCTCACATCCTGCCGCAGGACTAACGTGTATGGCTAGCTTAATCTATAGGTACATACTTTATCTTTAAGCAGGAATTGATAACGTTATTTTTAAATGTAACGTTATTTCTTACTTTTTGTTACCGTTACTTTAAAATTAACGTTAGTCCAATTAATAACGTCACTTTTTTACCGATAATTTTACCGGTAAAGTTTAACGGTAATTTTACCGGTACAATAATTTTAATGTTATTTGTACCGGTAAATTTACCGATAAAATGTTTTAACGTAATTTGTTTTGTATCGTTATTTTATTTAACGGTATTTCAATCCCTGTCTTTAATGGACCCCCTAAACGATCAAAATTGCTTGTCAATCATTTACATTGCATTGCTTGTCAATCACATTTTTGATCGTCTAGGACTGAGCGATGCAAGCTTGACAAGCACCACAGAATAGATAGATTACCGTAGCCAATCAAAAGTAGGCCCCCAAATGGTAAATGCAATGTAAATGATTGACAAGAAATGCTTGATCGTCTAGGGGCTCCATAAGTCGTCGAAACAAAACAAAACGTTGTGAGATGAATTTAGTACTGAAAACAAAGCGAGTCATATAAAATTGTGTTATTTTGAATATTATATTACTAGCAAAACATGCATAACTTAAATTCTAGACCATCGAAGTCATAGACATGAGCAAAATATTTACCTGTTGCCTGAATTTGTTGTTGATTTGTTGTAGTGCCAGGAGTCGCACCCTCGCTGACGCCTAAAATGCCAGCACGAGTTGTGATTGCGCCTGAAGTACTGGAGCCAGGGCCACTTTCATTTGTTCGAGAAACAAGTTGGATGGCTACATGTTTCCGTTGAATATGTTTTTTTAAATTTGTAACCGAAGCTTTGTAACTTAATTTTGTTTTGCATATGTTACACAAAGCGTCGCTGTTCCCAAGGTCCGTGAAATGATCCCATACAATGCTAGTACGCTTTGAAGCCATATTTATTTACAAAAAAGTCAAACACTAACACTACACTTAAATACCTAACCTACACTTTACTTTAATGACCTTAAATTAAACAAAGTTGTACAAAGCTAAAGAAAAAGCACTTCTTTTTACTTTTCACTTTTTACTTTAAAATTTGAAACGCGGAAAAACAGTTATGAAAAAAACTTAATCTGTGATTCATAATCTAAGGGGTGGATTCAAGCAGACTAATCGCTAAGTCATTGATCGCCACAGAGATTGACCAAGGATTATTTTAGTTTTATAGTACGAGGCACACTTTTTCGACAGAGTGGGGATAAGTTTGCGCAAGTGCACTTGTGAGCCACCAATAGCGCGCGCCCCTCCCTAACCTCACTGTTACGCATACCCAAAATACGCGTTTTGCGCAATCTGACAAAATTAGCAAATGACAGCGATCCCAAAATAGAAGTAGAAATAGAAGTAAATTTTTCCCATTTCATACTGACATTTCTGCCCTTTGAAGACTGGACCCTTACCATCAGCAAATAAGAAACCGTTCAGTTCAAAAGCAGGTCTTAAACAGGACTGTTTAAGGCCTGCTTTCATACTAACCGTTGAGGTCATAGTACGAAAAAGTATGGCAGTTCAATATAAGCCCTGCTATAAGAGCTCATAGTAAGGCCCCTGAATGTGGATAGCGGAACGTTTTTGACTTCGTGTTCATCTCAAACTCAAATCTCTGCTTGAGTACAGTATAACAGTTAGAAAGGGATGGTGCTATTAATCGCATACAGCGCCACCCCTTTCACTGCTAGACGATCAGGCATTTTTCCAAGAATTTTCATGTCGATCATTTACATTGCATTACATCTTTTCTTTTCCCTAACAACTGGCAGCACTAGACATTACATTTTCCTACACCCGCCCGCATGTCTTGCTTTGCCTATGTGATCGTACACACGCGAGCGTTATTTTCGACGCGCGTTTTTTTTACCGCTCTTGACGTTCAATGCGAAAAGGATAATTGTGTGAACGAGACCTAAGCGAGCTAGCAAGCCCGGGGGCTGATTACGTAATTTTGTTGCAATTCGGACAGAAATCGCAGTTACATTGCTGCTTTAGTAAGAACCAATGTGACATGTGACGTTACTTAAAGCGGCAATGTAACTGCACTTTCAATCGAGAATTGTTAGGAACAGACTTACGTAATCTAAGAGCTGAACTAGTAGTAAACCCTTGCCACAAAGCAGGGCTTTGTGTGGGCCGATACTATAAATTAGAAAAAAATATTTTAATCTACAATATCGGCCCTGCATGCCTACACAAATAATACGCGGTTTAATAATTTCGTTCCTTTAATAATATCAATAAATGAAATTATAATTTTCATTACACCCGATATCCTCGGTTTCCCCACCGTTTAACTTGACATTGGCAAATGGCAAAACAGTCAAACTCTGTTGCCACAAAAAAAAAGAAGGTCATAAACAAACACTCACACAGCCATACTATATCTATGTCACACAGGAACAGTATAGCACGACCAATTTACAAAGTCGAATTTACTAAGGTTTTCAATGGACTAAAATGTATTTTTGATATGGTCGGTTTATATAACAGGTAAAAATAACAAGCTTTGTCTCTTTTCTTTCCATATGTTAGAGTGAGGTAGCGCTTGTTCCAAGTAACAGGCGGAACAATGCAAACAGGTTGTTACTCTGATAACAGGCATAACAGTTCGGTACAGGGTACAGTGGAGTATTTGGAACAGTGAAGACGGTAAGAACAGACTGTTTCGCCTGTTCCTTTGAGTAACTGTTATTTCATAGCGCTCGTAACAGGACGAAACAGTTACATTTAATTATCTGTTGTTTTTATCTGTTACGATAAATACGCCTCATGTCTATTCACGACATTAAAAAAAACAAAAAACAGCATGGACGTCGTGTCTTTCGGCTGAAATCTTCAAAATAGATCGATACTATTTTCAGTTTTTAAGCCATGCTATTATTAAAGTTCCTTTGGATTCGTGGTTAAATAGACGAAGCTTTTGCTTTTAATTTTTATCTTGACTTAAATGATATACAAACTTGACATAAATCAGGTTATATTTCATCAATTCAATCATCAGGCTGTGAGCACTGTGTGAATTTCTCATAGTTTTAATAAGATAATTATGTTTATAAAATGAAGTGCCACTACGAAGTTTTAAACATTGATAAAGAAGCAAGTGCGTCAGAAATCAAAAAAGCTTACAGACGATTAGCTCTTCAATGGCATCCAGATAAAAACTTGGATAATTTGCAAGAGGCGAAAGAACAATTTCAACTTGTTCAAAACGCTTACGAAGTACTTTCAGATCCTCAAGAAAGAGCATGGTAAAGTATTCTTATACAGTCTTTAATCTTGCACCAGTATGAAAAGGTCAAAATTGGCGCATTCGCCATTGCATCATAATTTATTTGCACATTGAAAACTGCCCCAAAATCAGGGACCAGATTAATAGGGTTTTTATGGGTAAAACCGCTATTGTGCGTTAGGGTTTTTAGCATTTACAGAATGAAAATAAATTAAAAAATTAGTAGATTCTTAGTTAAATAGATTCTTTGATAGGGAAACCCTATTTGTTATGCAAACATAATAATCATAGCATCATTAGAATACGAGATATTGTAGATCAAAATAGATAGGGCCGGTCCTTGCCCAAGACTATACTTTTTCTGGAAAGTCTTCATTACTTATAAAAATATTCAAGTAATTAATCATTTTGTCATTAATATGGTTGAGACATGGGATAATGTTTAGGCAAAGTTATTGGTTCCCTAAGCTGTTTTATTTATCTGTTTCAATTTGTGTCTATATTGCTTTCCAGGTATGACAACCATAGGGAGCAGTTACTCAGAGGAGCGGGCAGCTCTTACAATGATGATAGCCTTGATGTGTACCCATACTTTAGTCCATCCTGCTACAAAGGCTTTGGGGAGGACCCCCAAGGGTTTTATGGAGTTTACTCTGAAGTAGGTACAATATTTAATAATATCCAGCCGGCCCTTCTAGCGTGACCACTGGAACACGATCAATATTATATGGCGTGATATAATGTTTTATCAACACTCAAATTGTCAATATCCATTGTCTTTTGACAGTTAACTCTTTAACGCACGGAAAAAAATACAACAATAGATTTCTATTGTTGTTTGTGCCCGATAGGGCACAGCGGGCGTTGACGAGTTAAACGTGATAAATTGCTATATCATATCACGTTTATTGGTCACGCTAGGCAAGCAGACCCTACACTTTTAAATAAATTATTGTGAAAGTACATAATGCACATGTTTGATATAAATTCGGAAATTAATGTTTTCTGATATTTTGTTTTGGAAGTTGCAAATTATTACAATATTAGTTGATATAATTAAATAACACCAAAACATTAAGGTATGATTAATGCATTAAATTATATTAAATTGAATATGGATCTTCTTTTCCATATTGATGAGCTAAAGCTACTTTTTTATGAGCAATGAATGTATGAATATTTATTGACTTTGCTTTGCTAGGTTTTCTCAAAACTTGCTGCTGAAGAGACAGATTTCCTGGATGACCCTGAAGAACTGTCTAAAATTCCTAAGTTTGGAAATTCTACAACCCCTTATGAGGATGTGCATGAATTCTATGCCTACTGGATGGCATTTTCAACTAACAAAAGTAAGTCTTAAACTATTTTAAAATTAAAAGAATTGTATTTCGCCTTGTCATAAGAAATCAATACTGATTAATATTATAAATGCGAAAGTAACTGTCTGTCTGTTACGTTTTCACACCTAGACCACTGGACCGATTCTAATGTTTGGTACGAAATTACGAATATAGTCTGGACTTTGGGGAAAGACAAAGGCTACTTTATATCTCACTGTTGGGCACGGATATCTGCCCACACAATATAATGTGTAGTCCACTCGGACGAGACTGCGGGCAAAAAGCTAGTAAAATAATTATTATTATTCTGTCTGGATGAGTGCTCATCGCATATACATAATCCAGGATTTAAATAACTACCTTTTCATACTACTACTTTTCTGTCAAAACTCATATTTTTAGCTATTACGAGTCAGTGCTTAATCCAATCTTATCCCATTTTACAGGTTATGTGTGGTTAGACCAGTATGAAATTCAACAAGGTGATAACAGACGAATAATAAAACTAATGGAAAAAGAAAACAATAAGATAAGACAGAAGGCTAGAAAAGAAAGAAATGAAGAGATTAGAAGATTAGTTAGCTTTGTGCGTAGGAAGGATAAAAGAGTTATTGAACATACTAAACTTCTTCAGGAAAAAGCTGAAGAAAATAAACGAAAGGTAAACATTATAATAAACCTTCTTCAGACTTTTAGTCTGTTTGCCCATTGGCAAAGGCCTCCTCCATTTGGCGCCAAGCATTCCTATCTACGGCCTCTCTGGTAAAGATAGTAATAATTAAATAATGTCTCATGTTATTTATTTACTGAAATGGCAATAAATTTTTACAATTTATTTTGGTCATAAAATATCTATAGTTCAAACTCAACTTTGAGATACTTTTGACAATTTTATCTACATTTTAGGCTGAACAAGTAAGAAGAGAAAGAATAATACAGAGGCAAAAGGAGATAGAGGAAGCAAAGAAAAAAGAGGGCGAAAGTTCTTTTATACGAAGTGAAGAATACCAGAAAAAGCTTAGTGAAATAGAATCACTCCTAGCAGAAGAATTTGGCCTGTCATCTGATGATGACACTATCAGCGAGGGTGGGATGGAAAGCAGTAACGAGGAGAGTTCTAAGACTGAAGAGGTCATTTTTAACCCCTTTTATCCTGTGTGCTCTTGGCTGTTCCCTTGCCCAACCATATACTTAAGTTGATTAAAATGCTGGCTGTCCTTTTACAGTATTATAAACTATTATATTTTAGTTTAGTGTGTTACCACCAGAGGCACTTAGTTGACCGAGCGAGCGTGAAGCGTCTCTGCTTCAGTTTGGGCAAAAACTATTTCTTATGTCCTTCCGGCTGACCGTTTGTTCTCCTCTACAGGTCGCATTTCTCAACCGATTCTCGTGAAATTTTGTGAGCAGGTTTGATAATTATAATATAGAATTCAGTCAGCTAGTTTTTCGAAAATTTTCGAAATGGCAGAGATATGTAAAAAAGTACATAGGTATTTCATGAGTTTCGAAAAACTATCAAAAAACAAAACTTTTTTGTTAGTGGTTCAAAGTAAATTTTGTTTTTTATTTTTAGAAGACAACTCAAAAGTTCATCAATCAAAACATTTCTAGCCAATATTCGAAATTTGAAAATTAATAATGTTGTGATTTTGTGACAGAACCTAGGACTGCGTCAAGGAAATTACGAAGTACTTATAATTTCCTTGGACTGCGTATATTATTTGCACAGTATAGATACTTATTAGTTGAAGAAACTAATATCTACTACTAACAATTTGAGCTACTCTTTAACGCGAGGCTCCGCTAGGAGTAAATTTTGTTCTGTGACGCGAGGTCTACAGCTCACTGAGCCACTAGTACTATTATATATTCTGTGGTAAGGACTTCTTTTTATAATCATGGTTCAGTCAAATAATTTTGAATTTAATTTACAGGCAAGTGAAGCATCAAAGGCAACATCCAAATCTACAACAAAATCAAAGTCATCGATGAGGAATCTTTATTGTTCTGCATGCAATAAATTATTTAAAAATATCAAATCATTTCAAAATCACGAAAATAGCAAAAAACACAAAGAAAATGTAGCTAACATGTCTCTAGAAGAAGATATAGGTATTTCAGATAATGATGAAAGAATTGACAATGAAGTAGATAATATTCCAATTAAGGAGAATGAGGATGAAGAATTAGTTAATGGGCAAAATGAAGATGTTGAAGTCAAAATAGAAAACTCGGCCTCAGACAATGAAGACAATGATCTAAGAGAAACTTTGAGTGATGACTCGGATCAAGTACAGGTGATAATCCATTTTAATTGATTGTAAAGCAACATCTTATGTGTAATAATATTGTTACTAATTAAATCAAATTTCTGTTCCAGGCACTACCGAAAAGTCACAAAAAGAAAAAGAACAAGAAAAAGTCTTTCATACCAATGCCCGAAAGTGAAGGTAATGACAGCCATGACGAGATGAGCTTTAATGAAATAGAAGGGCCTGCTAGAAGCAGAAAGGCAAAAAAATTCAATATGTTAAAAAGTCAAATCCAGGCGAAAAAGGAGGCGAATCTACAAAAGGGATCTCATTCACAGACATCTACTGAAAATTTATATGAAGTGTCAAGCACAACACCTACTGATGACGCATTAGGGGAAGCAGCTTTGCCGAAAGATAGGCCAATGCTTCCTAAAATGCAAAGGAATGTCAAGCCCAAAAAACAAATGGACAGAAAACCTTTTAGGCCAAAAACAAGTGAAACTGAAGATTCTAGCACAGCACTTCTTAGGTGTGCTGTTTGTCAAACAGATTTTCAATCAAAAAATAAACTATTTGAACATTTAAAAAAGACTGGGCACTCTGTGCCCCTTCCTCAGACTAGCTTTTCACAAACAAAAAAAGGTAAACGGGCTAATAGATAAACATGTGCAATGAATTTAGGTAGGTAGGACGAAAAGTATGATTGTTCATTGAGAATAATTTTGATTTTCATTAAATCTCTACAAGTTGTAAATTGACTTTGTCAACTATTTATTAAAATTATTAATTATGATCACTGTCATTAAATTACCTACATATTGAGTTTGTTTTTTATTTAAATAAAACTACACTTTGATATAACATTAATATTTATATTTACCTTGTTGAGAAGGTGATAAACTTCTTGACACACTTGTGTAAAAAAATACATTAACATTATCCAACATTCAAAGCTGATATATTAATGTTTAAAATTGTAAAATATTGAAATGGCAGTTCCAACTACATCAATATAATCATAAAATTAATAACATCAAACATGTATTTGTTATATTATGGTCTGTGCATCAAACTAATGAAATGGGCTTGTGTCCAATTGACAACATTTCAAAAATTTTGTCCATTGTTTTTATTTAGAAAGTTAAAAATCTCGAAATGATTTCGATTTAGGTACCTTGTAAAAAATGAAAACATGTCAATTGCATATAACTACATTAATTATACTTTTTACTAGTTCATTTTGCATGGTCTTTTGGTCTTACTTTTTGAAAGTTAAATCTAATTAAGGCCATATTGCAATTTGTTATTCAATTACAAAAGCAGCAATTCTCTCATGTATGAGCACACACTCAATTTGAATTAAATTTAAAGTTTTGTAAATCAAAACTTTCAATAAACATTCAAATAGGTACACTTACTTATTAGATAGATATTCTATAACAATTCTTTTAAAATACAAAAGCCGATAATAATAAAATGCACTGCTTGTAGTTAGTGCCAGTAAGGTCAAGAACTGGGGGTCATTTCTGTAGACTTGTGTGAATGAGACCAGGAGACTTGTGTTTAACTCTTTTATTATCTTCTCACATAACTAATATAACTAACAGACATTATAAGCAACTGCTTAACTAAGCTTGACTATCACTTGACGGTACCATGGATCACAATAGACTGAGTCAAACCTATAGCTGTCGCGCATGTGCAAGGATTGACATATTGGGTAGGAAAGTGTTTAAGATTGTATAAGAATGATTAGGCAGATAATTCGAAATTTAGTAGTGCTGTACAGGAAGTTAGAAAACTGGTTTAGGTCAGGATGGTCAGCATGTGCAGCGGATTGAGGGGGTGTGTTGAGGGAAGTATCGGACCTTCACGATGGAAGGTCTATGGTACGTTCGAATATTAAAGTCAGTGTTATTATGTCAATCCTTGCACATGCGCGACAGCTATAGGTTTGACTCAGTCTATTGTGATCCATGGTACCGTCAAGTGATAGTCAAGCTTAGTTAAGCAGTTGCTTATAATGTCTGTAAGTTATATTAGTTATGTGAGAAGATAATAAAAGAGTTAAACACAAGTCTCCTGGTCTCATTCACACAAGTCTACAATTTCAAGGTCAAACACTGTTTAACTAAACACGTGTGTAGTTTTGTTTAAAAATCATTTGTAATAACACGGATTGTGTCTCTATTTTGGGTTTAAGAAACGAGAACAGTATCAAAAAGCATAACCATTTAAACACCATTAAACCACAATTTTGACGAAAACATAAGCAGACTAGACCCCCTGGTTGGTACCAAGAATCTTATATTCACATTCTAATATAAGGTTTTTGGTTGGTACATTTACTTGGGCATAAAAAAAATGTTAATTGACAAAAATATACATTACAGTACGTTATGATAAAGAATGGGCATGGTTATTTTGCTTTTCTTAGAAATTATGTTGACATTTATTTCATTGCAATAAAGAAATTGTAAATGACTAAGGGCCAATCTACTTTTTGTTAATTGTCTCCGTCATGTAATATAAATTGTTTTCAATGTTTTCCGATGCCTATTCTTTATCTTATGTACCTACTATCTCAGATCTGAAAAAGTCAGAGTAGAAAGACTAATAAGTAGTATTGAATCTACTCAAATTCAGGTATATCCGTAAAACTGTAACCAGGGTATTCCTTGTAAGCGTAATATGCTATTCTTATGTGATATGCACCAGGTAAAAACATAATACCACCTAAAACTATCATTGGCCATAATCTATCTGAATACTTAGTATCTATGTGTCCAGTGACTATTAAACTTCCAGTTACTAGCAGTATTGTACCGACTATGAATAAAAATGCCGCTAAACTTATAGCCTTCCAAGGTATTTTTGGCGGTGGTAGTTCAAACTGAGCGTCTGAGAATCCACTATCGTCGTTTGATACGAGCCGATAGCCTTCGTGTTGTCTTCCAAATCTGAATCGAGACATTCCAATCTTCTTCAAGTTTTCTGAAATCAATTAAGTAGAAACATAAACGGAAAATAATATCAGACCAAAGATGTATCAGACATGTTTTGTCAACTTAATCTAAATTTAACCATAAGTCTTACTTTTAAAATACCTATTACTATATTTGTTTTTCTTTCCACTTTTAATAAAACTATAGGTAAACAAATTCGGCAAAAACTTTAAATGCAAAAAATAAAAATATTCAATTATTCACCTTCCTTCACCTCACATGTTAAAGTTAAATGTCAATCTGACAGTGGATCTGGCTGGGTGCATTCCAGATTTTCCAGAAGGCTGATCGCTGAGTCATCGATTGCCATAGAGTACATTTTAACAGTATAATATTATCTGTGATTTTAACCAGCAGCTAGACCGCCTATCTCAAAGCGATAGCAATGCTCTAACCGTCCTTGTCATATCATAACACGATGACAATGACGGACAGTGCACTGACGTCATAAACCAAAGCCAAAGTCAAAGCGATAGAGTTAAATAATAATAATAAATAAATGCTTGGACAATTTCACACAGCGCCATCTAGCCCCAAACTAAGCAAAGCTTGTAATATGGGTGCTAGACAACTGATATACTACTTATATACTTTTTAAATATATACTTATTATACATAGTAACACCCAGGGGCCTTACTATGAACTCTTATAGCAGGGCTTATGTTGAACTGCCTTACATTTTCGTACTATGACCTTAAGGCCTTAAGCAGTCCTGTTTAAGGCCTGCTTTTGAACTGAACGGTTTCTTATTTGCTGATGGTAAGTCCCCAGACCCGTCACAGAAATTGAAATTCATCATTTCAATTTCTGCCCGGCCGGGAATCGAACCCGGGACCTCTTGCGTGGTAGGCGGCATGTTGACCACTGCACCATTCAGGTCGTCAAAGTTAGGCGGTAGACTCCCAGAAAAAGTAAGAAGGTTGTCCGTCTCCGTTGCGCTAAGAAGCGGGATCCCGGCGCGGAGCGACATAGATTAGACCTTACTCATGCACTGCAAGCATCTGTCCGTCAGAAAATCAGGGGGCTTACCATCAGCAAATAAGAAACAATTCTTAAGCCGTTCAGTTCAAAAGCAGGCCCTAAACAGGACTGCCTATGAACAAAAATCGAGGTCATGGTACGAAAAAATAAGGCAGTTCAATATAATATAACGACACCAAATCAATAGGTACTATTAGCGCGGGTATTATATGTCCATCCTCCTTTTTTATTTTTCGAATAAGTATCAGAATACACCTAATTACCTATCTAATTAAATTACGTTTTTACTATAATTTTATGCAATAATTACTAAGTAGGTATATCATAATCATTATGAAGAATGTGTCCCATCTGTGTGCATGTTACTTTTGCGACAATAATCTACCGTAGACTGTCCTTTCTATACGTAGTAATATATTTCAATTACATTTTACTTTACATTACATTATATACAAAGATTTTTACAATTAAAAACAAAATAACCAACTCCTAAACTAGGACGAATCCTGTATCTTTAGAGTTGGTGATTCCTCCTTAGCACTATGTATAAAAAACATTGTAAAGCGCAAGTAAAGCGTTAAAAAAACGTAAGTATTATTATTAGGTTACTAGACTAAAATGTGTATGTGTGCGCGCGCGCGCGCGTGTGTGTGTGTGTGTGTGTGTGTTGTGTGTGGTGGAATGAGTGTGTTATTTGATTAAACTTTCGGTCTCATCGTAATTAAGGGATAGAAGATATTCATGCACTGATTTTTTTCAAGTGAGTATATTCGTTTAATCTTGTGAACTCTGTTATAAAGTTTTGAACTAAGAGCATTATATTGGTATTTAGCCCAAGTTGTACGACAACTAACCTGTGGGCAAACAAGAGTACCGTGGCGTCAATGGCTTTTTAGAGGTATTTAATTTTGAAGCTGTTTTTGTTTTTTTTTTCAGGTTTTTTGAAGTCGGTTATTTTGTTTTTAATATTTTTTTTCTTTTTAGTGTAATCACTATACAGTTCCTATTTGATTTTGAGGAGTTCCCTTGTGTATCTTTAAAATCCAAGGTCCAATATCAATGAAATCAATATGGTATCATCTCTAAAGTATCCTCTTTCAAACAAAAAAAGAATAATCTAAATCGGTACATAAACACAGAAGATAATGGTGGATCATCCGTATAAAGTTCATAAAATAAAATGGTACTTAACGAAAACGACAGTATTTTCAGGTTTTCCTGAAAAGTACTGTATCGATTACAAAATTTCAAAAAATGGGACCAACTTGGGAACAAAGGATCTAAAAACGTTTGAATTATTTCAATCGGTTCAGCCGTCTTCGAGTAATCGGTGGACATACATAAAAAAACATACATACAGCCGAACAGAGAACCTCCACCGTTTTAGGCTGGCCACACACAGACGTAATCCCGAATCGGAATCACGTACGTGCGTGATTCCGTACGTACCACCACACACAGACGTTTTTTTTTCGTTCGGAATCACGGCTCAGTCAGACGCTAACCTTTGATGAGGAAACATTGAGCGAAGATGAATTATTTTTCTAAATATGAACAAAAACTACATAATTATAGACTATTTATTATTTATATTACGCACAGGGGTATTCTATTGCTTTTTTGGAAACTAGAACTACATAATAACTAAGCAAAATAATAAAGGGTTTGCCAAATACAAAATATATACGTCTGTGTGTGGCCGGCCAACCGACTTCTAAGGCCGGCCACACACAGACGTAATCACGTAACGGAATCTCGAAACGGAATCCCGATTCGGAATTCCGAACGCAGCAATTGCATACAAAATCTATGGGCCTGCCACACACAAGCGTTAACATTCCGTACGTAATTTTATTCCGTACGTTATTCCACATGAGAGCCCGTGCGTTCGGAATCTCGCACGGAAAAAATGCATTCCGAACGCACGACTACCATATATTTTGTATTGGTCGCCACACAAACCGTTTTTATTCCGTACGGAATGCGCACACACGCACGGCCTATGTGTGAGCGACGTATACAAACACGTACAACTTTTTTATTACAGCTCTGGATACCAGCCTTTTGGCAAACCCTTTATTATTTTGCTTAGTTATTATGTAAGTAGTTCTAGTTTCCAAAAAAGCAATAGAATACCCCTGTGCGTAATATAAATAATAAATAGTCTATAATTATGTAGTTTTTGTTTATATTTAGAAAAATAATTCATCTTCGCTCAATGTTTCCTCATCAAAGGTTAGCGTCTGACTGAGCCGTGATTCCGAACGAAAAAAAACGTCTGTGTGTGGTGGTACGTACGGAATCACGCACGTACGTGATTCCGATTCGGGATTACGTCTGTGTGTGGCCAGCCGCACCGAGGGTTTCCGTACCATCATAATAAATACACTGCAGAGCAGCTGTAGAATAATAAAATTATTATTGCAGTATTAGGTCAGCACCATCTCTTGGCCAATAGTGGAACTATTTTTTTCTTAGTCCAGCGCCATCTCTTGACCGTTAGTGGAACTAAATTAATTTTTCTTGGGTCAGGGCCATCTGTTGACTGGTAGAGGAACTAATAAATTTTTTGTTTCTTTTTTGAATTTCTAAAAAAGTGTGTTATATTGAGACATCGTTTTATTTTCCTGTAATCTTTACATAAACTACTATCACATAGAATTTTTTCAGAATTTTCTCCTTGCAAACTTCGGAAATAAGGGGGGGAACGGTATTTTTTTTACATTTTTCATCATAATTCGAAAGCCTAAAAAAAATAAAAAAATGTTTTAAAATGTGCAAACAGCGCTCTATCATATGATACCCCACATGATGAATAAGCTTTTTTTTATTATTACCAAATAAACATAAAAATACAAAAGTTGTTTGCTACATTTACAAAAAACCGGCCAAGTGCGTGTCGGGCCACGCGCCGTAGGGTTCCGTAGTTACCTTATATACCATACCATCATATTTAATACCACTATCATTTTTCGTCTGTAAAAATAACTTTGTTTTTCACAGTGTTGGTATGAATGACAAAGTTATATTTGCGGTTTTGGAAAATATGATATATCTCGAAAACTAATAACTATATCTCATTCAAACCAATTTTCAGTGAAGGTTTTAATTAAGATCTATACCAAATATATTTTTTTTTGATTTTTCACTCACCTATTTCAAAAGTTAGAGGGGGGGACACACATTTTACCACTTTGGCTGTGTTTATCTTTCAAACGGTTGACTTTGAGAAAAAATTCTCTTAGGAACCTCAATGTCATTTTTGAAGACCTATCTATTGACACCCCGCACGTCTTGGTATGAAGAAAAATTTTTTTTTCAGTTTCAGTTCTATGTATGGGGTGCCCCCCTTAATCTTTATTTTTTTTTATTTTTGTGCTAAAATCGTTAAGCGGTTAACAGAATACATCTACCTACTAAGTTTCAACTGTGTAATCCTAATACTTTCGGAATAAAATGGCTGTGACATACGGACGGACGGACAGACAGACAGACAGACATGACGAATCTATAAGGGTTCCGTTTTTTGCCATTTTGGCTACGGAACCCTAAAAACCACGCAGGTTTACATATTAGGAATGCGTTGTTCGGCAGTCATTCGCTTAAATTATGTAGGTACAACTAAACTCGGCCTATAATAGCTACTTAAGTCAAAAGTTATTCTACTCGTATATATAGCAACGGCAGTCTCATTGCTTATTTTAATCTTGAAAAACAATTCGACGTATTGCAAGGCTGCAAACAATAGAATGACAAGGAGTGACATGAGCGCCGCCATCATTATTAGCACAATCAAGCCTCATTTTTTTGAGTTACAATATTTTTAAGTATTCTTATTTGCAACCGCATAATATCATTGTGATGTATTAGTCAACTTGCGGATTTTACTGTCGGATTTACTGTGTAGGTAATTTCTCCTATTTTCCGTGGCCACGGCCACGGCCACACCCACGGGTGAGTCGGAATTGAAAAATGTGGTTTTTTTTTTATTTTATATGAAACTCCATTTTCTTTCTATTCTAGGTAATTGTAACGGGTGAATAGGAGAAATTATACAGTAAATTCGACAGTAAAGTCCGCAACTTGACTATTACAGATTTCTATCAATATCAAATTTAAATAAAATCATATTGCATTTATACCTATTACAAAATCCTTTCAGAAAATAGCTCGTTTGTATGTAAAACCATAATACTCGTACGTACCTAGTGTCCCATATTTTCTTTTAAGTAAGTAGTATATTTTCTATATTACGCTTCTGAAAACACTACATTACCTTTAATGTGAAGTAGAAAGGTCATTTATTATCTACAAACACGTAGATATTATATTTTTCTTCTTCAAAAACGTAAACTATTCCACTCTACGTTTAGTTGCTGAACATCGTCGTCGGGCAACACTGAAAGCAGAGAAATGAACTCATGATAGATCTTCGATCATATAAACCTCGAAGCAATAGATACATAATTTGTTAGAATTTCTTAGCATCCCAAGTTAGGTAGTTTGTGCTTCTACTTCAATGCACTTTCATCAATCAAGCGACGGCCTTAATTTTTATGCTAACCAAATTCCCAAATTCAAGTGCGTCACTTTACAAAGCAACACACTGCAGATTTGTGTGCATAGACCTTGACCTGATGCAGCTAACACATAAAACAAAACCAGCTCGGCACGTGTCAGGCGCCCGCCTTAAAATTTCAGGGATAAATAGGTATACTGATAGGAAATATTTTGAATTTGCCATACATAACTACCTACCTATTTCTTCGCTGCTCATAGTCAAGCTTTTTAACATTAAATATTGTTCTTGACTATTTTTAATCGAAGATGTATTCATCATGCAAGCGCTAAAGGCTAAACATTTTAGACAAAGGCTGTCAGCTAAACAAAGCTGAAGCTGAGTTAAAACAACGGGTTTTCTACCTCTAGGCTCCAGTTCCTAATGAAGACTTCAGAAGACTATTGACAGGACCTATTCTTGTCAAGGGTGTCAGGCAGGGCTCTAACAAATTACTTAGGTACCTATAGAAACAATAAGCTCGATCCCATAGACAAGGTTGTTCAGTTTAATGGTCTAAGCCACACCACAAAGTTTGATCACTGTTCAAAAAAACACACTGTATTCTAATTCAGTGGAATTAGATTACATTAGATAGATTAGATGTAGATTAGATACATTAGATTAGATCAATTCTCTAAAATTATCTCTACGATGCGGCACCGCTGTCACATAGACGCCAGCGCTCGGACGACGCGCTCGCCGATGGTCGGAACTATTTTTCTATACAAAAACGATGTTTTTAGAGAATTGAGGGGCTGTTTAACCATTAGGTTCGTATAGAAATAGAACACCTCAGAGTTAGAGACACACTTTAGGGACCCCTTTTCCCCCGCAAAATTTCGTAATAAAGGGGGTAAACACAAAATCAGCACGAAAAATGTCTTAGAGAGTTCTATAGGTTAGGTTAGGTTAGAACTGCGACCAAAAAACGCGCGAGCAAGCGAGCGGAGCGAGCGTGCTATGGTTGCGGCCGGCGAAGTGCCACAAACGACGTTTTTTATTGTCTTAAGGCGAGGCCAGTTCACGATTTGATGAAAAGATCGATTTTTGAACTCCCAATGTGAAGAACGGATGTAGAATTCTACTTCACAAAAATTACTGTAGACTGAACATTATGTCATGAAACACAATAACCGAACAGAATATTGAAAAATGGCATGGTTACTCCGTAAAAAAAACCTGAATAACACCATAAAATTAAACTTCAAATCGTCAGATTTCGTTATTTTCAACGACAGTGATATGATCTTTATGCAAAAAGGATAGCTTTTTTATCGATCTAACACAATAACCGAGTACATTTTAAATAAATGATCAAGTATTTCAGAAATCAATAAAAATGTACTAAATTTCGTCAAATTTCTGGCGAAGCGTCAATTAAAGCTACGCAATATTCAACCTTATTCTAAAGACCTAGTGAAAGAGTAAATTTCGGGAACTGCCTCGCCTTAAACGTGGCTCACCAAAATTTTATTTAACGTGGATCTACACAGCATTTTATTAATCATAAGTCACTGAATGCATTTAAAAAAAATTAGGGCAGTCCAGTATGACATTAATTTTATTGCTGATTGATTCAGAAATATTTGCTAGCCAAAAGTTGCTGACCAACTAATCATTTTGGCTGACCGAATATATTTTTCTGCTCACCAAAATAATGAATATTTTGCTAACCATATAAACCACACCCGTTTTTTTTCAGTAAAAATGTGAGTACCTAAATTTGACATTATTTTACTAAGCGTTTGATTACAGAGAAGTTTCTGTCTTGACAGAAATATCAGGACCTTAAAATAAACCAAACTACGAAATTAACTAACGAAAGCTAAGATTAAAACAAGAACGAAAGAATTACCTATATTTTTCAGCTTATTTGACAATAGCTATTACGCATTATGGTTAGGCTCGTACCTTCCCTAGTAACAGGACGAGACCCCATTTCTGGAGCAGCGCCAAAACAAAGAACATTTCGCGCCCTAACAGTGAAAGTATAGCGCCAATCGATAGTGTCCCAGCGATAACCTACCACACGCCGAACAGCTGATTCCGACATTTTACGCCACTAGAGCTTTTTATTACTGCGGAAACACGACTTGATGTTTTTAATTTATTTCTTTCTTCAAAAATATTTGACGTAGGCACAACTACATGGATAGAGTCGATATCTAAATACCTAGGTATAAATTGTAAACACATTACATTAATTATTGAATAGACTCAAAAAGTCTCAAACTATACCTATTAATTTTTAGGGAAGCAAAAATTTCCAAATAAGTTAAAATCCTAATAATTGTACAAAAATACCCAAATACTTTTTTGATAAGTGTAAGGTAGAATTGTAAATAGTAAAATCGTAAAATGCTCACCTCAGAGTTAATGCTAATGGTGCGTATAAGTGGTATAGTTGGCACATGTATCAGGAAAGCTTGGTTGATGGTTGAGAGAAATCGCTTGCGGCGCGGTAGGCCGCATGCGCGGTGGTGCAGGCGCGCGCAACGCCGGCTGTCACGCGCGGCTCGACTGCCACTCCACCGGCAAATCGACCTCGAGCTACACGCGCGCCCATCGCTCGCTACGCGAAGCAACGCCGGCCCCTCGCGGCCAGGAGCCCTCCTCGGCGCTTCTAACACCCTAGTACTTCTCACTCCATCAGCGGGGGCTAAGCGCCACGGACGCCGGCGTTCGCACACAGGGCTCGCCTACAAAAGGTAAAAACCATTATCTGCTTCCAATGACATGTCCGCCCTCAAATGCTTTACATTCGACTACGATGCGACACAAATCATTAGTAACCGACTACAATCGACTTGTATTCACTGATGTGACTGCAATATGACAAAAGGCAAAAGTATTCATCCTTTTTCTGTACGCGGCTGTAAAAGTGCGGTTAATCCTCTAATTGGCCAGTAGCATTGCGTTTGACCTTCCCTCATTACGGCTTCTACGTTGAATTTGCAATGTAGCACTCTACGTAACAAGCGCTTTTCCACGACTGTAGAAATTAAAAGTTACAGAAGTGTAATTTAAAATTTTAATAAAGTTTTATTATTCGCCTACATTCCCAACAAATTTCTTGCAAACTTAGTTGGGAGTTTCTTAGTTACTTACGCAATCCCGGTACATGTTCTTCTCCTAGGTGAAATTATAACTACTCTTTTGTGAACAAACCACGTTTCTGGCTCTATTTATAAAGCTCCTTTAAGTTTGTAAGAGATGAAACAACGCAAGGAGTTCTTTGTTATGTAATTAATATTATATTATTATGTAGACGATTGTTTCCGATGTTTTCCGATGCCAATTCTTTATCTTAAAGTACGTCTCGTAGTGACTGCATTTTCTTACATGTGTGTTTCAGCAACGGTGCATGCGATCTGGTGTAATCTTTGTTGAACTTACTAAATTGTAAACAAATTGATTTAGCCGGCGGCGCGGCGTATTCTTATTTTTTGATACAACAAATTAAGATTTCTTACAGACATTTTGAATCTAAAAGCCTTTTATAAGGACCTCTCACACTAATAAAAAAATACTAAATTTATTTTCTAAATTAAACTGAATAGGATTTGAAAGTGTAACCAATGGCAATAGGTCCGTTGCGAAAACGAAGGACTATAAATAGATTGCTTAAATGCTTACATACACAAAAAATCTATCAGGAAGAGAAAAGTATGATTATTGTTAAACTTCTCTGTTTTTAAATAGTAAATCTCGTGAAATGTCTTTTAATATTAACCTCCAGAACATCTCTTTGCGAAAAAAAATTACGCCAGAAACTAATGTTTGGTAAAATTGTAGTCTCATACACACTTTTTTATATATCGGATTCCTAGCCGTATATCAAATGCCGTCTCATTGTACTTTTAATGGCAGAAAACGTCTGAATTTTTCTAAGTGACCTTGTCTGTCGTACTTCTCGCCGTAAAAAAAAGTCAAGTCTGGTCTGGTCTATTGTCCGACTCAACCACTTCTAAATCGATCACGAGGTTAGTCGAGTACCTCAGAAGAGATCTTTGGCTTGACCCTTATAGCAAGACCACTAAAATCCTTTGTCATAGAAACTTCTTATAACTTTTATCTCGGCTCGGTATCGTTTTAGCTTTCATGAGACTTTTTAATATCACTCTATAGATAGACTGCTTTTATCTCCAAGAGACTTTAAGTGCCTTTTGAAAAAGAACTGGACATATTTTCAAGCGTTAGTAGAAATTATACAGAGGGTTTCTTTAAACATAGTATACCTTTATATGAGAAATAACATGTACTTAAATCAGTAGTTTGGATTCCACTCGACCTAGGGTCTCCAGCGAGTGTCAAACCGGCATCATAGCCTTTGTACATAAACTTCCATAATAATGTCGCAGGATTATTGTAAACACCCAGATTTTATAATTTTTCTAGTAAAATCATATCATAAAGGAATGCCAATGACTACCTACGGATCGCTCAACCTCCACTAAATCATACCCACTCGCAACGAATTAACTGATAAATATAGGCACTAAGTAGTATAAGTTATATACTATTCTAAGTAGTATAAGTTATATACTATTCTAAGTAGTATTAGTTATGTACTATTTTTGTATCTATGCGTTGTTTCTTGGTTTAAATTATGTTTGTGTAGTTACAATCAAGAGTGGCCACTTTAGGCGGTAATCTTGATTGTAACTCTTAAATTCAATTCAATTTTTATTGTACCATAATGTTTACGAAGATAATACGTTGCTTTCACTGAAAATAGGTACTCAGGAAAAGTGTGAGGAAAATACTTTCAAAAATATTATTAAACAATCCAGAATAGTAAAATTTTACTAGTAAGATCATACAATTTGAGTTTTTACAATAATCCTGCGACTGATTACTGAGTACTGATGATAATACGCTACGGAAAAACGTAGCGTTCATGGCGTAGCCGTCTGCCGAAAGTCTGTGATCTACGCAATGCGTAATTAAGTTGGTTTGATACTTTTTATGGAAAAGAAATAACTGAGCTATGTTCAGTTATGTTTGCTCATTGTCAGCGGTTGGCAATACAATAAAATTGTATGTACGCGGCCTTCTTTTAGGACAATAGGGATATTATCCTATTCCTTTATTTACTTCACACCCAAGGTTACATTATGTAAGAGTTTCTTGCTATACATTTTTGTTCCGTGTTTAATAAATCAATGACTCTAGTAAAATGAAGGATAAAATTTAAAATACAGTAAAATAAAGCAGTTATATAAATTGACAATCTTTTACCGCTATCTATAATGCACCCGGTGACTTTTTCTGGAATCAAAACAGTGTGTAAATAGTCAATTTACAACATTTATTAGATAGCATTTGATTGAACTTTACAACAACTCTCCATAATTATTATCCTCAAAGTGTTTAGTAGTATTAAGACACATAGTTTTCGTCCTTGATATTTAACGACTATATAACGCTATAAATATTATACCTACCTAAATTTTTTGTAACCTCCAAAAGAACACAACCACAGAGGAAATAATCACTACGTTTTAAACACAACATCAACAGACTTTGTAAAAAAAAGAAAAGAGTATAAAATAAATCGCCCCTCAGGTAAAGAAAGTAAAAGCTCATATAATATAATACTATAGTAAAAGTAAAAAAAGCAAACAAAATTAAAAAGATAAAAGTCCCGTTTAAAATTAGGGAGCAGCAGAATATAAATACACCTACTTACTTACCTACGCCAATAAAATCGCCGCACTGTAGTCAAATAAAATGACTGTAGTACTGTCACTGTAGTCAAAAATACAAAACTCTCTGTAGAGAGTTTTGTATTTTCGTAGCAATCTCGTAGCACGTCGTAGTATAGAAAAAAATTCTGCCTTAATCTCGACGAAAGAATCCTAATGTAAAATATATAAAATTGTAATAAAAGGATGTATAATTTGTACTATTATGTATTCTGTGGTATAATTACTTTTTATACAGCGTCGTCAGCAGTTTTTGCAAGCTGGAAACGGCTAATTGTGATGTCTAAACGTTTTATAAATACTTCTTTACGACAATTACTGCGAATAAACTTTATTTATTTCTATTTTCAGCCTAGTGTGTTTGTATAATTACGTGTACGTGTATAGTCATTTCATTCTTTCCATGGTAAAGACGATAATACATAGAAATAAAAATAGACAGAAAAACAAGATCGAACTTGATGTGCTTTTTTACCCGACTGCGGGTTATGTATTTCGCGCGTATCTTGTAAGTTTGTATGTAATATTCTTTATTACCTCATATCTCTCAAACGGCTGAACGGATTTCTATGATTAAGATATCGTTAGATTGGTCTTTTCAGCCCAAGTGTTCTTAAGAAGGTGGCGTTATAAAAAAACCAACATGGCGGCTGTACGGTGCTATTATACGTAGTGAAAAAAAAATTTTTTTTTTAGAATACTGCAATATGGGTGTCAAATTAAAGGGCTTATTATAAGGATTTCAAAAAGGTATATCATGACCGTAAAATATAATAACTAAAAAGAGATAAATAAAAAAATAAATTAAAAAAATTTAAAAACCCGCCTGCATAAAAAGACAAGTCGACTGAAAAGATGGAAACAAGATTAAATAAATATTAAAGGCAACATGTCATAATAACATGCAGTCGGAGGCATATAATTCAATCATTCATAATGTCACTTTCTTTATGCATGCCTCCGCCTGCATGTTATTATGACATGTTGCCTTTAATATTTATTTAATCTTGTTTCCATCTTTTCAGTCGACTTGTCTTTTTATGCAGGCGGGTTTTTTAATTTTTTTAATTTATTTTTAATCTTTGCCCTTTAATATTCAGTATTCTACAGCAGCTTATATTGATTCAAGTCAAGTACTAAACCACTTAAGGTACCTACGCGTTATCGGTCCTTATTCGTGCCGGTAGTGGGTAGGAATTTAATAAAAACCCTTGTTATTCAATTCGGGTTGGTATCCGAGATTTCATAGAAATAGAGACGTTTGAGGAATACAATTGACGTTTTGCCACTTTATACTCAAATAATTATGCTCAAAAATAAATATTAATCACATTATACCCTTGTTTTTAATTTTGATTTGATTTTACTATTGTACTTAAATGCTTTTAAAGTATTTATTGATCCAATCAATCCAACAACATTCTTATTTAAGCATGCATTCACAAAATAACCATCGCACAAACACAAAGACATATATGGTTTGAGATTGCGGTTATACAGTGTCGGTGAGAGATGTCTATGTGTGCGTTGCTCGAGCGCGCGAGTGCCTCTCTATATTGTGATGCCTTCCTTGACAGCGATTATAATATTTCAGTAAATTGGTAGGTAATTTCCATTCACATTCGACTTCATACATCAAAGGAATGTCTCAATTTTCAAATCAAGTGACTTGAACAGCTGAAAGCTTTATACTTGCCTGAAATCTAAAACTGTTTATCCTTACCTTTCAGTATATAATTATACAGAATAACCTGTAAACAACCCAAGTATTATGCTACCGTCCTATTAATTTAACATTCCTTTTTATCCTATTTAATTTAACAAAATAAAAATAAATAAATAATGTGGCATCGATGTTTGCAAGATAAAAAAATATGATTTAAAGTAACTTGAAGAATTCAAATAAAAATCGCTTTTTTCGTTGTTTACTGATAAATTAATAAAAAAAGTAGGAATACAAAATTATTTTTTTTATATTATTATCGGGTACACATATTTTTATTTTCAGAATCAGTATAAAAAATGATAATGATACCTTAAAAAAAAACGGGTCGAATTGAGTACCTCCCTCCTTTTGAAGTCGGTAAAAAACAAGGTGGGCTAAGTTAAGAAATAAAAAAAAAACAAAAACCAACAAAAAAATTAATTCGTTCCTCTACCAGTCAACAGATGGCCCTGACCCAAGAAAAAATAATTTAGTTCCACTATCGGCCAAGAGATGGTGCTGACCTAATACTGCAATAATAATTTTCTTATTCTACAGCAGGCTCTGCAGTGTATTTATTATGATGGTACGGAAACCCTCGGTGCGCGAGTCTGACTCGCTCTTGACCGGTTTTTTAGAAAGGAACCTGTTTTACCAACTTTGATACAACTAAATATAATAAAAAACAAAGACTAAACTACTAACATATTTCTAACACGGCAAAAAAATACTGTCAAGTTTGATAAATCGCTTATCTTATGATACAGTAACTAACATTTTCCATTTACCTAAACGTCTACGTCCAACCAAACTCTGTATGAATGATAAATTATCTCATCATACAAAATCTCAGCGTATTACATTTACGATACGAATAACGGGAAAAAGTCTATAAATATCGTCGAGTTGATCGAGACGCAAAACCACAAGAGAACGACGTTAACTTTTATACACATAACAGAAAGAGTTTACTGTAAAATATATTTATAACCGGTTTCCAATACTTCCCCAGGGGACCTTAGTAAGACCGGGCTATGACATGATGTAGTGAGTGAAGAAGAACTTTTACGATGTATATAATATTATGCTTTGTATAAGAAAACTTTCAATGTCAAAATTTCAGTGAATGGGGTGGGAAATTCAACCGAACAAATCTGTCCGCATCAGCAACAAGGAAAAAATAATTCACCTTTCATTCATTTCTATTTTTGACACATATTATAATTCTAACTGAATTGAATATTTGGCTCTGCAGAATAGATTATTAATAACTTATCATTATAAACTTTTAAGACCAATGTATTCTGCTTATGTGTATGAAGTTACATTCACATCTGTTACTTCATTTCAAGAAATAAGGACTTGACAGTTTCTATGAAATGCCGCATTTCGTCAACGGCAACGCTGTTAAGATTTTACATTTGAAAACATTTTGCACTGCAATTCAAAGCCGATAAGTTATTGCGTAAAAAAACTTTCGTCGCATAATCTCAACGATATCTCACCTCAAACTTGTGAAACAGCCAAAAGGTCACGAAAGAGAGAAATGAACTCTACAACCTGATCCAAATTACGATATTATAATAATAGGTCGCGTGATTTCGTGGCGTGTTGAACTTGTTTAGCTACTTCCTTGAAGGTGGGGGATTCTTAATAAAATATTTTTATTTTCCTGCTATACTTTTAAGACTTATACATGAAGTAGGTAGGTACCTATAAAAAACTTATTTCAACATTAATTAGTAACGTAGCCGTAGTAACTGTATAATTAAATATTTACTTGAAACAGCTTTCAAAGTCAAAGTCACTTGTTGTAAGTACTTGATATATTTAGGTATACTAATTAGCGCAAAAAACGCAGCGGCCGAACGAACACCACGGAAAACGACGGCAGTAAACATTTTGAACACATTTTTTCCGGTGTTCAGCAAAAGATATTACACTAATGAAGCTCGAAGAGGTCTCATGACGCCAGCTGTTTCTCTCACAAACAGAAAATTAATTAAATTACACGTTCAACTTTTTAACTCGGCAGTCAAGTTTCCAATGTTAAAAAACCTTTTGTCTTCTGACCAGTTTGGACTATATTTCTTTTTTTGCCGTTTTGATAAGACATCTCAAAATCAATATTAAAAACTTCTACAGCTTTTTTGTCACGAAAACCAAAAACAGTTGTATGGTTAGAACACTTGAAAATAAAAGTCAGTCTATTTTCAAGCGCTTTTTCGAAGCGCTCATGGCGGAACTTGACAGACTTATTGTACTGACACGTTTGTTAATCGGATGGGTGACCGTTAAAGTGGCATATTACAACTGAGCGCTTTCGTGTCGGTCCTGGTTGTTGTCATCTGTTAACAGTGGTTAAGCCAAGTTAGAGGCTTGATAAACTCTAACAGCAGAGGTGGCCACTAATCCTCATTCAATAAGAAATAATAAATAAATGCTTGGACAATTTCACACAGCGCCATCTAGCCCCAAACTAAACAAAGCTTGTAATATGGGTGTAGACAACTTATCAGTTGTCTAGTAGTACATTAGTAGTATTTCCACTACTAATGTACTTACTTTCTTTTTAACCGACTTCATCAAAAGGAGGAGGTTCTCAATTCGATTCTATCAATTCGAGTCTACAGATCTAGGATGAAAGTAGGAACTATTTGCACACCTACCAGTATAAAAACAATCGATAACAGACGCGTAAGTGGCTGAGCGGCTACTGCAGTGTTTCGGCTCCGCAGACTCAAGGGCGGCGCGTGGTGGGCGGCGGCGGCGGCGGCGGGCGGCTAGTGACACAGGGTTCCCACCACAGACTACTGTGGTTCCCACGACACTGTTTTAACACTACAGCTTTAGCAAAAAAGTTTAGAAACGGAACTAAAATTATTTTTACTGGCACCACGTGATTTTTGCATATAAAAAAACCGACTTCAAAAAACCTGCCTCTAAAAAGCAAGAAATAATATACAAATCATTAGATACGCATTATCATTGTTATAATAAAACACGTCTAATAAAGTCGGGTGGGGCTGGAGTACATATTCCTTTTTTATTCTAAAAGCCCCACCCGACTTCAATTGACGTGTTTTATTATAACAATGATAATGCGTATCTAATGATTTGTATATTATTTCTTGCTTTTTAGAGGCAGGTTTTTTGAAGTCGGTTTTTTTTGTTTTTAAACAATTTTTTTATTTTTAGTGTAAGTACCTTCTGTATTAGGTAGTGTAGGTATATTATTTAGGTAGAAAAATCGGCTCAGCCAAACGTGAGATAATCGCGGAGAAACATACATACATACAAACTGAATACCTCCTTTTTTTGAAGTCGGTTAAAAAGACTACACAAAGGTATCCCTTCCCCAACAAAAAAAATCATCTAATTTGGTTCATAAATAACAAAATTGTCAAGTTAGTTGATTTAATATCATAGTATTTTCAGGATTACTTGTAAACTACTGAACCGATTTGAAAAAAAATTAAATGGGACCATCTCGCAAGAAAACTCAATCAAACAAAAAAAGAATTATCTAAATCGGTTCATAAATGTCGAAGATACGCGCGAACAACGATAAAAAAAAAAAAACATACAATCGAATTGAGAACCTCCTCCTTTTGATGAAGTCGGTTAAAAATAGTCGAATGTTGCCATACAAAAACATAGCGGGTGTAAAAGATCCTCAACGAAACAGATGTCCACGCATTCCGCTCATCATCAAGACCATTTTTGTCTTTTAGACTATACCTGGGAAACCAATAACTACGAAGTTATTGAAGGTAAAAGTTATTTTTTTTTATTATTATGAAATCTTATTTTATTCTTTATTTCCTAATTTTTGTCCAAGGAAACATTATCAAAATTTTAAGTACCTATTTCGTAACAAAAAATGACTTCAAAACGTCATCACTCAATGTATCTCATGAGCACGCACATAAACGCTGCCTTACGCCACGCTCGGCCGCACGCAGCTGTGTAGCATACACTAGCAGGCGCGGTCTGCTGTACGCGTTACATTGCGTGGTAATGTATGCAATGCTTTTTTGACACCAAATACGTCAATTAGTTTAATTTAATGATTATAGCCCGAATAGCACGATAATGTGATTACTAATATTTAATTCAAGCAACTTTTATTCGAGGTGTCAACCTCGCTTTCCATTTCACTACACAATTGTTTTATTAAACATGCTACTTTTATTGCAATACGTAAACGAATTTAGACCAAGGTGAACGTGAAGCCTTTGCAAGTTTCTGAACGAACACTGTACTTAGTGTTAAAAAAAAATGTAAATACTTTAATATAGACGAGCTGGTTATACCATATTGCAGTAAAAGATTCGTCGGAAAGGATAAAGATGTTAATTTTATTCTACCGCGGTACCGCTTCCTAATTTCAATGTTAGTAATAAGTTGTGATTTCTTGTTAAATTAATTGATTGTCCGTTTAACTAAATTTAACCCTTAATTAAATTAGATTGTAGAATCCTCTTACGTCATAGAATAGACCCAATTAAAACTACTGCCAGACACGCCAAAGCTTTTGACAACCCTTGTAGAGATAGGTAATGGCTCAATTTATAAATTTAAATAATCTGATGGATGCCTAGAGTTTTGAAATAATGGCGCATAAAATTCTTTAAAAAAAAGAAAACAAGTATAAATACAACGTATCCTCACGCATTTATGTAACTATTAAAGTTACGATTAAGTATTATTTTTATAAGTTCCTAAACCGAATTTGTAGTGTAAACATCCATAGCCTGAAACTATTTATTAGCAACAGTAAACAATGCTGAGACAGCCCTAGTGGAACACTATTCGATTCCTACGCAGACAGTTGCAAAGTATTCTATGAAACTCTCAAAATACCTATAAATAGATTAAGTAAGTGATTAACTTGAAATCAATACTAAATCTACTAATTTAGGTGGAAAACTAATAGGTAATGTTCAATTTTCCAATATAGTGACTTTTTAGGGTTCCGTGTCAAAATGGTAAAAAAGGAACCCTTATGGTGTGACTCAGTCTGTCTGTCTGTCTGTTACAGCTGGATATCTCGAGAACTACTAATGTTATCAACTTGAAATTTGGAATAGTTTAAGATGACGTTTGTCCAACTATTTTGCAAATAAGAAAGAAATAAAAAAATAAAGATTTTTTTTACAAAAATCTGAAATTATTCTATGTAATAGTAGTTTATGTTAAGATTACAGGAAAAATAAAACGATGTCTCAATATAACACACTTTTTTAGAAATTCAAAAAACAAACAACAATTTTATAGTTCCTCTACCAACAGATGGCCCTGACCTAAGAAAAAATTATTTAGTTCTACTATCGGTCAAGAGATGGCGCTGGCCTAAGAAAGAAAAATATTTCCACTATCGGCCAAGAGATGGTGCTGACCTAATACTGCAATAATAATTTTAATATTCTACAGCTCTGCAGTGTATTTATTATGATGGTACGAAAACCCTCGGTGCGCGAGTCCGACTCGCTCTTGACCGATTTTTTTTTTATTTTGGTTAATCTACGATCTACTTCATAGTTATTTTAAACGTTTTTTTTTTCAAAAACCAAAAAATTAGGTACCACTTTTTCTTTCTAAATGGATAATACTGATTGGCCCTAGATATAAAGTCCTCCGCATCTAGCTAGCTTTTTTATTTTTTTTATTTTATTGCTAGGTTTTGTTTCTAAAATGATTATTGTAGATTCACAAAACAACTGCTTCAAAATGATGTTTTAATATTTACGGTAAGTATAATTCTTCTGACACCCTGCTAAAATGAATGATAATCCAATATTCTCAAATATTTAAAAAAATGTCAACCCTGCCGAACGCCTGCCTATTCGATTCTCACGCAAACACCCTCGCCCCGCAGCTGTATAATAATGTGACCTTACCAATCACGTGCGACGTATTGTATAGCTAATACTATAATTACGGATCTATCCCTAGCCATAATGGCCAGAACGTTGTTTCTTTCACTTCAATCCGATATCCAGATTTCAATCATAAAACCCTGAGGGCCTATTACAAAAAAGGATCGCGATAAGCATACGGTGTTCGTCCCACTCCGTGGCACTATTAACTCACTAATAAGGTTCAATATCAAGTAAATGTATCGTGATTCTTTTTACCCGACTGCGGGTTATGTTTTTCGCCCGTATCTTGTAAGTATGTATTGATGTTTGTATGTAATATTTTATTACCTCATATCTTTCAAACGGCTGAACGGATTTCTATGATTAAGATATCGTTAGATTTGTCTCTTCAGCCCAAGTGTTTTTAAGAAGGTGGCGGTATAAAAAAAACCAACATGGCGGCTGTACGCTTCTATTATACGTAGTGAAAAAAAAAAAACAGTCAGCTGCATCATAAAGTAACTTTTTTTCTCATTACGATTCAGGGCAAATCCAAGAAGAAGGTAGTGCCGTGATATTTAAAAAAACAACGATATTTTCCCCAAGGAATTTTTTCTAATGGAATGCGCGCCTTTTTTGGAGCATTACAAAAAAGTTTTAAATTTTGATTTCAATTTTTACATTTTTTTATACTGAATTTCGTAGGTGTTTTTTATTCTTGCTTAAAAATGTAAAAAAAATTGACTCTGCAAAATTATTTTAGATGCAGCGAAGGAAATGACTTATTACAAGGTCGGTACATAGCTAATGCAACCAAAGTCTCTCTCTCTTTTCTAACGTTGATCTTTTATTTAGTAGGTTCAATCCCAAATGTATGAGTGTAGATAAAGTAGTGTATGAAACTGCACATAACTAGGTATTATGTGGCAGTATCATAAACTACTATTCTTTATGCATGCCTACTCTGCTAACAGAAGACCTACTCTGTTTTAGATAACTTAATCAATTAAACTTCGCACAAGTAGTTAACTATATAAGTACAATGGCGGCGTCAAGCTTGTTGCAAAATAATTGGTGAATTACTCACTCGCTATTGGCAACTATTGGGTTCCGTGGTGTAAAATTATAAAAGTTTGAAACTTTTTTATTTACTATTATTGACTTCATACTAAGATAATAGAGACAGCTATCGGAAAATCTTTTAAATAATCTACTTCTGAAATTCCAGACTTTTGCAACCGTAAATGTTTCCCTATGGCTTATATTTTTGATAACATATTTTCTTTCATAGTTATATAATATCATACAATATTTTTTATTCAGACTTGAGACTTCTAAAAATCTGTGAATTATCGTATGACCTAATTCTGAAGTTAATATCTGTATTGAATGAACTCTCATGAATCTTTGCGGCTGCCTAATCGAGCATGACTTATCGACAATGAGATATAGACAGGAATACAATAAGACAATAGAAACAAACAAACATTGTTACGTTTTAGTGTTGTTTTATTTTAAGTCGTATTTTACCGCGGTTACCCATAGTAACTACCTACTATTTTTATGCGAAACGATATTATAATTTGCATTTAAAAGACCGAATTACCGAATCTAATAATTAAATAAAAAAATATCAACAAATACGTCAAATCGCTATAAGTTGGTATTATACTGTATTTTCAAGTCTAATTATTACACGAATGTAGGTTGTTATGTTACCTTAGAGCAATACGGGTTTTAAGAAGGTCTAATACTATAATACGTATACTTACCAGGTTGGCGTGCCTATAAAAATATAGGTATAACACAGGTATAACCTATCGAACAAAATATATATTGCGTGATTGGCCGTCATTATCATATCAGACAGCCTGTATTAGCGATAACACCAACGAAACAAAAGAGCATCTAACAATGCATGCCCGCTTAAAATTCGGTCAAGAATACGGTGCAAAACAATTTTTTTTTTTTACCCTGAGCTTTAGTGTGATGTGCTTTTCTTTTAACGTCATTAAAGATAATAGTATTGACATTCAATATGCATTATATCTTTATATAAACTACAGGCTCATTTTTACTATAACAATCTGTTTTATGCTTTTATCGTAGTTGGTATATTTAGTATATAGTAGTCTGCAACAGAAACACGTTTTTTTTATTTTAGCGAATTCAGTGAATTCATTTTAATTTATTGATTAACCATTATATAACATAGAACGTTACAAATTTGCATGTCATGGCGTTACATTGTTTAAATAAATCTTAAATACCTACTAGGTTTCAGTCATACATTCAATCAGTCATTCTAGATTACTATTAATTACAGGAGACTTCAATTTTATTACCAATTCTTATTTTCTTAGTTTAGCTATCGTCTTGATATTGATTGAGAATGATGTAGTTACAATGTTTTTATTAATATTTTGACTGTGGTATTATTCTGCTCCAATACAGAAGAAAATTTTGTCACAAAACTATAGGCCGCCACAGCCGTATCTCCATTATTAATATTTTGACTGTGGTATTATTCTGCTTCAATACAGAAGAAAATTTTGTCACAAAACGAGGCCGACACAGCCGTATCTCCAGCATAAAAAGAAAAGTGATATCAATTTCTGATAATAAGGGAAACGGTACCTAACTGAATTCATATTATTTGTGGTGTCCCAAAACTTTGCTATCCGATGAAAAAGTACCTTAAATATTGAAGCTAGGAAATTTTACTGAAAGAAATGCATTCAAAGATTTTTGAAAAATCCCTTGCCTTAACCAGGACTCGAACTCACCAAACATGAAAATCTTTTATTTTTACGATACCGAACGAAAGGGACACTTAAGGTTTTTTTACACAGTATCTTAAACTAAAGAAAGATCATGAAAAACATTTAAATTTAATTATTACTTATTGTATGGTATGCAATATTTTAATTTTTTTTGAATGCAGTTCCAATTATTTTAGAAATAATATTGAATGAGATCTTCTTTTATTATTCCTATCTTCAATATTTACGGCCTTACCACAAAAGATTTTAAAACACTGTTCAACGAGGTTTTAACTTAAACACTGTTTTAATGTGATGCTGTCACTTTTTTGACCATATTGTTTATAATAATAATAATAATAATCTTTATAATAATAATAATAATCTTTATTTCACCTTTTTACAAAAATTGTAGTACAGTTTTATTTATCCTACTTATTCTAATTACTTACAGAAAATATTACAGCTGGTACGTTATACTGGGAAAACCCGTGTCATAAGTACCAGCAACCTTCCATTTGCACTAATTGATTAGAATTTTTAAGATAAATTACACTGGTAACGTTAAAAAGGAAACAATTTAGGGTAAGTTAATGTTTAAGATGTTGCTAATCTAGTTAGTAAGTACACTTAATATCAAACGCAAATTGCATACCATTTATACCACCATCATTTGCTTTATATTCTTATTAAATATAGATTTATTTTTGTTGTTGTAGATAGATAGTCTTAGTTTTAGTTTATAATATCTGTTTTTAGTTTGATTTAGTTTTAAGTAGTAGTTTTGTTTCATTTCAGCTTTAAATATCTAGGTTTTAGTTGTGTTTGAAAGGGACGCATCAAATTTAAACAGTGGTCTAAATTAAACAGTGTTTTGAAATATTTTGCGGTAAGGCCGTTAAGGTTTCCCTCCGTATCGTATGGCAAATTTTTGGGACACCCTGTATACGTGTACAACCAACCATAATACCAACAATAAAGGTACCAAACATAGCCTCTGGTTAGTTCACCATAGTAACAAGCTAATAAAAAGTGGAACCATTATATTTGTGGACGCTGTTATTCTTGCTAAATAACGTGTTCAAGTGAATACTCCAAGCAAAAATATTAACAGCTAATTTCATTACAAAAGAAAACATTTTCATTGAAATTCTATTTCTGTCACTTCGTAAACAAAGTTTTTCGTACATTTGTAAAGAAATAAAGTAAATTCAAGAACATAAATCTTGTCAGACAAATGACAGGCCCAAGGTTACGAATGGCAAAAATAAGGTATTCAATAAGGTATTGTTAGAAAATTCTTATTTAAAGCTATGAGCTATTGAATCAAAAAGATATCATGACATTTTCTGATGAAAGAGAATTCATAGATTTCTTTTTCTAGAGATTAAAGAGTTTATTTTCGATATTGAATTCTTAGATTTTAGCATTCACAATGCTATTTTTATATATTAAGTCCCGTCTGAGCTGCTACGGGTGAGCCGATTTTTCCTATTATTTTTTTAAAAATATATTGAGTTTATTTTCATAAAGACTTAAATAAGCTACTTACATAAAAATGAAATATATTTT
Source organism: Agriphila straminella (assembly GCA_950108535.1). Taxonomy (NCBI): domain Eukaryota; kingdom Metazoa; phylum Arthropoda; class Insecta; order Lepidoptera; family Crambidae; genus Agriphila; species Agriphila straminella. The sequence continues at coordinate 4,633,300 of OX467312.1, forward strand.
ACAGATACAACCATGAAGAATAAAAATCTACTGGCTGTATTATTTTTAACCAGTTCTAAGGCTTATGTTACTCAGGTTAAAATAATTTATTGTTTTAAGTTAAACTCTTTGATACTTATTTTTTTTTAAATCCATATCTATGCATCAGTTAATGTTAAAGGATTGGACTTTATAGATTAGTATGCCAGGTATATTATTTATGATGCAATTATGAGGTTTTAATCAATGCAGCGTCACAGCCAGCTAAATCCCGGTTTTAACCCACACGTATCGGAGCGTTGTAATCGTACACTGCTAATAATTAACAGTTTCTGTGCTAAACTAACAGCATTATTTATATAACAAGCAATCACGCCTTTGCATCATACATTATACGAATACCTATAAAGTTCTGGTTTTAAGGATAATTAGTATTGAATATCTATAGTTACTTACCTACCTATAATTATAATAGCTAAGTGGATTGTGTTTGAAATCACCTCTATATTAATATTAATTAAACCACGTACAATAAACTATACATACATGGGCATAAAGCTGCAGGACACAATGCGGATATGACGTCAGAGGCGCCCTTGAACCTTTGCACATTCGCCCTCCTTGTAGGGTGAAAATTTATGCTACGCTGCACAACTAAATTGCACGTTGCGGGTGATTATTTTAACGAACGCGGTGTACGAATCTAAGTTTTATGCTGTGAAAAATACAGTTCATTTCATGTTTTTCACGTTGAAAGTGGAAGTTTTAATCGGATATGGTGGCTACGTGCGGTTTTTTTAATTATGATGAGAGTGTTTGCATTCTGGTTTCTAATGTTTTTCTTTGTCAAGCTTATCTGCATAATTTTGTTGAAACAAAGGATATAATGGAAAGATTTTTGGAGAATAGTTAAATATTTATAAACATTTTGCAATTCCGATTTCTCAGGGTTTACACTGGTCTTAGTAACTTTAGTAAAACTTTACTTTTAAAATTGCAATAATTTTAAAAATAACACAAGATATTATATTTTCGAAATAAAATGGATTAGAAAGAGAATTCAATTCTTTAAATAATATCGTCATAGCCGATAACCTTCTTTTTCTTAAACCTAAATGTTTTTTATTTCAAAACTCTTACTTCTATACTTAATTAGAGAAACTCCAATTTTAAAATGTGGTAATAAGTTTTGAAGGCCAGTGTAATTTAAGGTTCAGGTTTCAGGCTTATGTTTCACCATCAAAAGTTTACATACCATTCTACATAAGAAGAATATAGGATGAAGATTATAATTAAAAGACAATTTATAAGTAATCATGTAATTTTTTACACTTATCAAATGCAAGTTCTTTGTCTCACAATAAGTAGGAAGAGCTTATACCTATAAGACACGATCTTAAATTCGAAGCTCACTGTATGTATATATTCGTTGAGAGATTACAAAACAACTTTTAATTTTATACAATACTAAATAATATACTAGAAAAAATACGACTCGCACCAGATCAATACTCAGACGGGAATCGAACCCGCGACCTTTGGATATCCGGTCCAATGCTCTGACCTCTGAGCTACCGAGTCACTAGTGACATCGTCGAATTTCTTCTAGTATATCCTACTCTTACGCTGCAAGCCAGCGTTATTTCACCAATGTGAGGAATTACCTCGACATTTAATTGAAATATCTTTCCAGATATTTGGCAATCGATGATGATCTGGTGCAAGTCGTATTTTTTCTAGTATATTATTTAGTATTGTATAAAAATAGCATTGTGAATGCAAAAATCTCAAATTTAAAAATTTTTAATTTTCCGAGATTGTAATTGTTTTTAAGAAAAAGATAAATTGATTCTGGTGACATACAAGTCATACAGATAAGTTGAAGTCAACAATCGTCTGAATGTATACAATTACTAAGGATTTTACCCTTTGACTTTCTGATAAACAACATATTTAAATCTCTTCGACGAAGACGGGATAAGTAAGATATAACATTAATTGCATTTTTTTTCTGTTTACTTCTCGAAGGAATCAGCAGTGGGCTGTTGGGGTTAAGAGAGCGAAATATGTATAGTTTGTTTTTTGTTTTATGTTAATAGTTTCTGTAAGTATTCTTTTCTTAAAAAAAGAGGGCTGTAATGTGTAATAACACGCTTTTTTACTTGATAAGTATAAAACGGCCTATTTCCAATAGGAATAAAATTAATTCTTGTTTAAAAAAAAAACGTTTTTTTTTTGTTATTTGTTTACAGTGGAGTTTTTTTATCCAAATGTGATTTTGATCTTCAGGCTAGTAATGGAGATCTTCTTACTCAAGAAAGAAACAGAGGAGCTACACTGGTTCGTAATTTCATAATATTTAAAGCTTTACAATACTTTTTAACTACCGAGAAATTAATATCCTAACCCAAAATAGACAACCTTACTACACTAAGGTATATTCTATGCTCAGTAAATATGTTTTAAGGCTTTATGAAATCGGCAAAGTCTTAACTAATTATTATAATTATTGTCTATATTATAAAGTTGCCTTATTCAACTTTATAATATAGACAATAATTATAATAAGGAGCCTGTTTTAAAATCAGTATTTTCTAGATAGTAGGTACTCGTAACTTCTCCTACTTTAATTTATTGTGATAACAAGATAACATTTTCATATGACCCAGCAATAATAGACTCTCCTAAGAGTAATGAAAAAAATACCTACAGTTTCCACATCACCTCTACTACGCGTCATATTTTCTAAGAAAACTGACATGACACGCGCCACGCTCCACCGTGCATAAATAATAAGCTCTGAGTACTTGCCGACCCAACAGAAACAACAACCATGTTTTAAGAAAAGTGTGTCACATGGTGAAAACTTAAAGTAGAAAACTCAGATGAATAACAGTATCTAACTCTAAACTGATACTTTTACACAGTATTCAAAACTCTCCATATAATACTAAATACTAAATAATATACTAGAAAAAATACGACTCGTACCAGATCAATACTCAGACGGGAATCGAACCCTCCATATAAGTTTAGTTCTTTAGCCGAAATCCACCGTTACAAATTTTTCATGTATATTAATGACATAATTATCCTATGAAGTGAATCAAGGTCGTCAGGTTGAAGCTGTGTACACAGATTTATGCAAAGCATTCGACAAAGTTAACCATTCAATATTGCTTCGTAAACTCCAGTTGGCTGGTGTACATGGTTCCATCTTGGGTTGATGCCGTTCCTATCTATGTCAGCGAACCCAGAAGGTGGTTACTTGTGGATATGAGTCCAGTCCCTTTCAGGTTCCATCGGGAGTTCCTCAAGGCTCGCATTTCGGACCAGTCTTCTTTTTAGTATTTATTTACCAGATCACTGGTTAAAAACCTGCCTCTAAAAAGCAAGAAATAATATTCAAATCATTAGATACGCATTATCATTGTTATAATAAAACACGTCTATTAATGTCGGGTGGGGCTGGAGTACATATTCCTTGTTTTATTCTAAAAGCCCCACCCGACTTCAATAAACGTGTTTTATTATAACAATGATAATGCGTATCTAATGATTTGAATATTATTTCTTGCTTTTTAGAGGCAGGTTTTTTGAAGCCGTTTTTTTTGTTTTTTAAACATTTTTTTATTTTTAGTGTAAGTACCTTCTGTATTAGGTAGTGTAGGTATATTATTTAGGTAGAAAAATCGGCTCAGCCAAACGTGAGATAATCGCGGAGAAACATACATACATACAAACTGAATACCTCCTTTTTTGAAGTCGGTTAAAAAGACTACACAAAGGTATCCCTTTCCCAAAAAAATCATCTAATTCGGTTCATAAATAACAAAATCGTCAAGGTAGTTGATTTAATATCATAGTATTTTCAGGATTACTTGTAAACAACTGAACCGATTTGAAAAAAAAAGAGAAAGAAAACTCAATCGAACAAAAAAAGAATCATCAAAATCGGTCCATAAATGTCGAAGATACGCGCGAACAACGATAAAAAAAACATACAATCGAATTGAGAACCTCCTCCTTTTGTTGAAGTCGGTTAAAAAGTACTTCTACATGTAGCTGAAAATGTAGTTCGTTCTGGCAAAACTGTGTGCTATATGTTGTCTTAACAGATTAGTTAGACAATAGCCACAAATCCCAGTAACAAAAGTACGTATGCCCGAAGTCCCAAGTGCAATCTTTCTCCTGATTAAATTGGCACACCGACTCGGGTCGGGATTAAAAACGGAATTGGTCACTATTTATTTGGTCTACGAGAGTGTAATAAAGATAATCTGAGTGCACGCTAAATTGCTGTTGTAAATTACTGCATTATTATTTTTCTTGCCATACTTTTTACGTTCAATCTAAAGTCGCCAATTGTTTTCAGTCATAATACTAATTACACAGGATACCTAACAAAACTGAAATGAGTTCTAACCTAAACTGTGACCAGCATAAAAAAAGGAAATACGGACAAGTTTTTCAATTTTATTATTCTTTGCAATTCATCATATTACATTCCTGCATCAAAAATGTATTTAGCTGTTTAATTTGTGAAAGATTGTGTAAAAAGGATCTAAACGAAAATTTAAAAGCATCTTTTCAGTTTCAATTCTCCATCTCCATATTTTATTCGTTATTTCATTTCACGTGAACAATATAGCGCTCATCTTGCAAATGCTATTGCTATGCATTAAACTATATCAGAAAATTATGTAAGCTTTATTGTTGCAATAATGTCTCATTGGCAATTTATAGCTGTTTGTTTTGGAGCCAATAGGGCGATGACACGCAAAGTAAAAGTGTGTTTCGCAAGGACTTTTTCGCAATTTGTTGCTTTATAAAAATTTAAATTTTTGTGAATAAAAGAAATCGTTGCCGTCAATCCCTCTTCATGACAAAGAACACTTCTAATGAAATAATTCTGTTTATTATCCAGAGTTGTTAGATTTTACGATGAAGAGGTATAATGCGTTTCAATCTTATTGGCCGCTATGAAGTTAGCTTCTATGCGCGTAGCCCTGCCCCACCACTCACCTCTCCCACTTACTTCCATCGTTTTATTGGTTTCTGCGCATCGTCTCGCGCGATGTTCCGAACCTCAATAAGATTGAAAACGCACTGTACCTATTATAGGATTATGATCATAAATTACTTGATTCAAAGAGATACATTATTTGCAAAGTCTTTTCATAATAAAAATTGTAGTTAGATTGACTAGATAAATATTTCAAGATGTACAATTTTTTTATTCCAATTTACTGTGTAGGCTTAGAATAATGACACCTAAAAGCCGTGTCCTCGTATGCAAAGTGAGGCAACTAATACTAAGCCAGAATGGCATAGTTTTCAGATTTATATCCTTCATACGTTACCTAATCGTAACTAAAATCCAATAATATAGTAACTAATCTAATAAATGTAGGAAAATTTAAACTTTTTTGTACTTATTCGGTATGATTAGGTAATAATGGATAATAAAAATCTGAAAACGGGGCCATTTTGGCTGTTTAGTTGCCTTACTTTTGACAGTGCGCTTTGTAGAGAACCATAAACTTAATATTCTAGTATAAATAAGTTTATGTAAAGAACTAGAAAAATACACAAATAGTGTAGTGTAGGTATAAAAATACACAAATGAAAACAAGCATTAACACTTTAACTGAATAGTGCTAGAATTCAATTAATAAATAAACAAAACACTGAAACAGAAATAAGAAAAATACATTATAAGTAAGTAAAAAAGTAACAAAGATTTATTAGACAATCTGGAATCTAGATAAGTTATCGCTATAACGCGATTTCCATTTACGCTTCACTGCGAAATGTTATTCGTTTGGGCATCGAGATGGTTTGGGATTCGGTGTCGCTAGGACGGTATTACGGTGTTTGAACTAATAAATGAGCCCACCACAATATTCCTTTCCTTAACTTTAGAGAAAATAAGAATAGGTACTAAAATTGAAGTCTCCTGTAATTAATAGAATTCTAGAATGACTTATTGAATGTATGACTTAAACCTAGTATTTAAGATTTATTTAAATAATGTAACGCTATGACATGCCAAATTCAATTCTATGTTGTTGAAATTGAAAAATTGAAAATACGTATCAAAGGATCATTTGGTTATTTTCTTTAGTTAGTTATAGTTTTTTATAAAACTATGGTAGTTTTCCAAAAATACAAACGAGGCAGAACACATTAGACTTGTAAACATGAACATTACTCTTATTAGTGTGTAAAATATTGATTAATATTGTATTAGAATATGTTTTTACCGAAAATAAATAATTTTGTATTTTGTAAATAACTTTGTAATTTTTTTGTATTTTGTAGAAGAGTTTCACTAGAAACTAAAGCAGTGTCAAAAATATCATCCGTAACGTATTCATTACGTAGCTTCGTAGTCGCTCGTAGCTCGTAGCAGACGTAGCATGTTCGTTTCGTTGTACACTTTGAAATGGTTGCAGTTATTAGAACTTTGATTGAATAGCATATAATTATTAATAATATAGTTGTAATGTAGGTATTCAATTTGTTGTGATTTTTTGTAAATTCAATAGATTTCCCGTCTCGTTCAATATAAGCGAAATTTTTCAAGCTATATTTCACATAATTTAATAATAAACACCGCAAGGTTCACATTTGGGCCCCATATTGTTCAATATCTTCATCAACGATCTGCCAGATTGTTTCCTGTATTCATCCCGTTACATGTTTGTCGGCAAACATGTAACGGGATGAATACAGAACCTAAAGCTAACCAAAATCATTGACAATGACGACGACGTCAAATTGCTTCAAAAGGATCTGGGCTCTTTATGTTGTTGGTGTAAACAGAATGGCCTACAACTTAATAAGACCCACTTAAACCATTTCAATATGGTTACACTATCTAAACAAAGAGACATGTTCTAAAATCTTGCATTTCTATTCAAACTACTGCGTAACAATATAAACTGTTCAGAATTGCTAGGTTGCTACTCGGATCCCAGTCGCCTATTTGTAGAATGTCCAAACTATTCAAGCAAGTCAGCCATGCCACAGATGTTAACCATGTCTCACTTAGAACGTTTCGCACAACTGTTCTAGACGAGTTAGCCGATGTATATTAATTAGCTTTCTTTATTTTCTTTTTTCTTTGTTTGCTTAAGCTTAATTCCTAATTTAATATTAAGTAGGTACCTACTTTCTAACTTTAATGTCTCTAATTTAGTTTTCCTTTTCTTATGTAAGCGGTGTTTACCTGTAATTAACTTAATACTTAGTTTCTGGTACTTTACAAAATGATTTTAAGCATGTATTAGTTTAATTTTGTATGATTGGAAGTGAAATTAATTAAAACATACTATTTACCAATGAACAAAAAAAATCCATGACTCTAAATTTAAAACTATACCTGCATTATTATTCGTAAAATACTAACAACCTCGCAGGAGTAAATTAGTAACATCATAAACAACATTTTGTTCTACTAATTTTCCGAAAACAGACAAAAAAAATCGACTTTACATACAAAAACTCGATCAGCTGTTCGGACATTTTATGGAAAGTCGAATTTTTTTGCTGTTTCCGGAAAATTCGTAGAACAAAAAATGTTGATGATGAAAGTAAGGAAGTCCTGTGAGGTTATTGGTGTTTTACAAATAACCCTGTATACTTGACTACACTCGGCTAATATTTTGTCTATACACTGTATAACCCAAAGCGCGGTGCCAACGGATATTACTGTTCGTATGTCAAGCCGGTATATCCTGTTTATCGGCTTTCTCGCCACATTGTATGACCTTACAAAATTTTGTTATTAAAAGCATAAAGGAAATTACTTTATTAAAAATGGAAGGTAATAATAAAATGTCAGATTTACGTAAAGTTTTTGAATAGCAGAATAATTATTAAATTAGTTGAACCCAAAACTTAAAACTTTGCAAAAATCTTATTATGATTTTGGAAAGACTCAATAATCTTGGAAAGGTTTTGTTACGCAAACACCTTCTCTGGAGTTATTTCAGGATCATTGCGAAAATTTGTTTCTTCAGGACAATGGAAAACTTGAGTACTTGTTGGCTAACCAAGAAGTCTATTTATATAACACATTTGTTTTGGTTATATACGCTCATCACGTCATCATGGTTTATAGAGTAACGGTACCCTAGAGACTTATGAGTAAAAGACAAGGTGATTTTATTTCATTGGGCGATCGTTCGCACGAGCGCTTTTTCGAAGTTTTTATCGCGCGATTTTTCTGAGGCTTCGATTAGAACATGTGACGTTCCACGGGAAAAGGTACCTTATGGCCTTCACTTCACCTGATGTTAAGTGACGATAAGTGTCAAGCGCACTACACCCGGAACCCTCACTACTGAGGAACTGGCTAGCTTTCGGCTTAAGCTGTCGGAACACAACAATTTTAAATTGCTGTTATGGGGTCAGACTTAGGTAAGATGGTGGTAGCTGGCTAGGCGGACTTGAAATAAGCCCTACCACCAACCAAAATGATATAAGCACGTTCAATCAGCCATTTGCATCGCACTGCGTCTGCATGCAGCAAAACGTTTCAACCTTGACCTGATGCAGGCTGTCGTATGCAACACGGATATACCAACCCCTTTTGTTTCCTATCGGTGCAATTCACTTGTCATACTAATCACTACATTTAATTATTGTGTGGAAATTACCTAGGCATTACAATAATTATTGCAAATATAATGTTGATTGTTACTATGGTCACTGTTAGAATTAATGTTAGTAACACTAGTTATAAGTCATGATTGTTACTAACAAATGATATGGACTATGTCTGAAATAAAAGAAAATTAATTAATTAATTAATTAATATTTGTCACTGCTTTTGAAAACCTCGTGGCGACATTTATGAGACTTATTTTTAAACAACATACAGTTTGAGCTACTTTTGAATGCACAAACTCGAGGTCTACAGTTCACTGAGCCACTTGTTATAAAAGTTTTAAATCTGAAGCATTTTATTTATAGTCCCTGTCCTGTTACCACAGCAACGTACCTGCCCGCCTAGCCAAAGCCACTTTTGCAAAAGCGGTTATGAATTTCAATAACGAAAGATTTTTATGGATTTGACATTTTAAAAATATTTGGTAAGCGAAAACTTATACCTATATAATATGTCATACCCTTATGACGCCCTTATGAAAGTGAAGCGAAGTCCAAATTTGTTTTTGCAAAAGTGACTTTGGCTAGGGAGATTAGGTATAGCTGTAATTTTATAAAGTAATAAAGAAGGTTATGTCTGATCTTAACAAAGCAAGATTCGATAAAATTAGGAAATCTTTACATATTATTTAACTTTATCGTAACAGCAATTAGAGTTCATTTCGACGCTATTCTTGGTACAAAAGTTAACTTGTAGGAGCTTAGGTAATTTACATTCCACGTAAATCTGTTTTGTGATCGCTTGGCTACAATCTTAACTTTGATCAAGACAAAAGATGAATCTGCTTTAACTGTAGCTGGCAGTAATTACTTTGTTCTATTTGTTATAACGAGTTTTGTTTTCAGATGTTCTATATAAAATAAATACATAAGGCGTATGCATAAGGCTATAAAATAACTAAGTATACGTACGAATCTTATGTAAAGATCCTTGCATAAATTGAAAGTACTAATTTATTATCTATACGCAAACTTCTGAGGCTGATTGCTCGATGAAACGATATGAGTATCAAAACGTATGAAAGTTATTGTATTATTTACTAATGTTAGACAATTTTGTTACAGAGATGGAAATCGTGCCTGAGGGGAAAAACTTTCGATTGGTAACCGAAGAAGAGCTCCCAGCAGTAGCCGATTTCTTAGTGCAGTATATGCCTGAATCTCTAAAGGTAACTATGGTTACATTACTACCACAAAACATGTAACACACTTTTCTGCTTTTCTCTAAAGAAATACTTAAGTATTATGGCTAATATAATTTAAAATTAAGGGTTTATAATAACTTGTGTTGTGTAAACAGAATAAATAATTTGCGTCAAAACATTTATATTAGGAGAAATAAAAGAGCCTATTAATTCTTATTTTCTTATGCCAACAGTTTCACCAGACGATTCAAACATATCTAAACAACAAGGTGTGGGACTTCCATTTTTATGTAGCGAAGAATTGGCCCGAGGATCCGATCTGTGCGCACTTCCCAGGCTGTACTAGTACTGTAAGTATACACCATTTTCTTTAGCGTATTCGCCGAGATACGTCTCGCTTAATCATCGCAATCTGTATATGTTCAGTTACGCTGAACTTTTTCGAAGTTTCGAAGTTGTTTTCATGATTATCATTATCAAAATTATCTTTCTTGAAAAAAAATTGAAGCAACTTCCAGTACCTACGTTAAAGTGTATTTTGATGTAGAATTCAATAGGCACGTTTACGCTATTATTTAGGCCAAAAAGATGATCCTACCCAAGCGCTTTTGATGTTTTTTTAAAACCACCTGTGATTTTTATACACAATTTAATATTTGTAGCCACATGGCTACTAATCCTCATTCGATAAGAAGAATATTTGTAGCTTACTAGACCAACTCTTTTGTTTGTCATGTGTTTTTTTTTGTTGGGCTGCTGACAGACGGGCTTCGGGCGTCTCCGTTGCAGTGTAAGCCCGAGCCCAATCGCGATAATTTTCAACGATAAAACCAAAACTAAATCGTTACCGCTTCAGTTTCGTTCACAGAACGCTTTAGTTTTGTTAAAATCGTTGAAAGCTAAGCCTAGGGAGTCTAAGATGCCAATATTGGACGATTTAGATTAGAATTCTAAAGCTCAACCAATGATTTTTAGGTAAATTTAACCTAAATGACAACGGGTCGGTTTTGGTTTTATCGTTCAGAATTAGCGCGATTTTTGGGCCCGAAGCCAAGAACTCTTCGTTTACGAACGATTATACGTTTCTTATTAATAAACTCGTAGTACATAACGTTCAGATAAGATAATTGTTTGCTCTGTGGTAATGTTTCCGAGTATTCCCATTCCATTTTCAAGTTTTTCCGGGAAAAGCCAAGGAGCATTAGCGAGATCGCGTCGCGCCGAGAGCCGCTCATCTTCACTCGAGTGTAACATTTCCGTGTTGCCCTTTTAAAAGCAACCACAGATAGGTATGTAAATGTTATAAAAGCAACATGGAAATATTTTCCTCGAGGTCAGGTAACGTAGTTCTATAGCAACTACCTAACCAGCTTACCTTTAAAAATCGCAGCTCTGGCTGGCAAGCTTAGCTCTGCTGCCTATGCCATTAGAAAAGTTAGACAGTTAACAGATGAAGAAACTGCCAGATTAGTGTATTTCAGTTATTTTCATAGCATTATGTCATACTGTATTCTTTTATGGGGGATAGCAGCCGATATAAATACTATTTTTGTTTTACAAAAACGAGCAATAAGAGCTATTTATCAACTAAGTTCTAGAACATCTCTTAGGGATAGATTCAAAGAGATTGGTATATTGACAGCAGCATCTCAATTTATATTAAACTGCATACTTTTCGTGCGTCGCAATATTAACTTATATACAAAACATAGTGATTGGCACAATCGGAATACCAGAAATAAAGACAAACTTGTAATGCCTCAGTATAGATTAGAAAAAGTCCGTGGTTCTTTCATAGGTCTTGGTATAAAGTTTTATAATAAAATTCCAAGTAATATTTTGGATTTACCATTTGAAAACTTTAAGTCTCATGTAAAAAATTGTCTTCTCAAAAAAGGATACTATACCGTTAAAGATTATTTAATTGATAAAACAGCCTGGTCGTAGATTTTTCTATTCTATGTGAAAATTGAGGGAATTGTCCTACCTACTTAAAACTTATTGTAAGCTTTTTGACTCGACGACGCCTTAATGCGAGTAGCTTTAGTATGTCATGCTCACTTTAAACATTTCTGCGGTGGTGTCGTGTGGGGCGGGTCGTTACGTTCCCTCAAATATGGTTGAGCGAAGCGATGGCTGGTCCATGCGTCATGCTCGTGAACGGGTGCTGCCAGTGGGAATGGGTCTGCTTCTGTCTGCTTGTACTAAGGGCGTCGTATATTTATATTTTTTTTTTCTCTGTTTGATGTTATCAATATGTATGGCACTTCTTACTCAAAACATAAAACTAATAGGCAAGTAAACCTTGTTTTGATTTCTCTTTTTTTTTATTGCAATCATTTTGCTTTCTATAGTCAGTAGTTTTTGTAAGTAAAGGCCTATGAAAAGCTTTTGGATATTAGTTTTCAATTCAGTGCCTTAGGATGGGTAGCCTAAGTATGTCATGCTCTCTTTAATCATTTCTGCGGTGGTGTCGTGTGGGGCGGGTCGTTACGTTCCCTCAAATATGGTTGAGCGAAGCGATGGCTGGTCCACGCGTCATGCTCGTGAACGGGTGCTGCCAGTGGGAATGGGTCTGCTTCTGAGTACCTATCTTAACGCATATTGAATTGTAAGAATTGCGTTTTTTATTGTTATTTTTTATGTCTTGTCTCAAGTATTTTTTGGTAAATTTTGCCTACTTAGGTGCACTTTCGAGTAGCAGACATAGTGATTACTGATTTCTCAACTAGTTGAAAGTTATTTACTCTCACAATTACCTATCCGATATGTAGTAGGTATTTAATTTCAACCTACCTACCCATTGTGTACAAACTTTTGTTAATTATTGTGATGGAAAATGACCTCACTTTAAATGTGGAGCTCATTTTTCAATGTTGACGACTCTGTATGAAATATACAGGGAGAAAAAAGCAGCCCTTGACGAGTTTCTTGCCGGTTCTTCTCGTTACAAGGTCTCCCGCTCAGGGTTTGCGAACCGATGGCGTAGCTTCTTTGACATTCACAAGTGCTTGTAACAGCCTAGACTGAATAAATGATTTTTTTGATTTTGATTTTTGATTTTAACCTGACTCAGGTTAGGTAGTTGCTATAGAACTGTTTACGTCGATATAATCCATAAAGTATTAAGGTACAAATATTTACTAACGACATGGCATTTGAATAGACTACTAATTGGAAACACGATGGTTTTTTATTATAAAAGTTATTGTTCAACCGTTGGAAAATCTGTCTAATGCTCCTGGCTTATGTCGTATTAATGACTCGTGGTAACACGTTATAATACAAATTTAAAACAAAATCTTTTTGATAGATTATAATAAACTTAAATGTAAGAAAGTATTATCAATTAAGTATAATATTTTCTTTTACATCTTAATTGCCTTTCACACTTGCTGTGATAAAAATATACCCTTAATATGCTTTCAAGTGGCACTAAACCACAAACTCGGTCTTACATTATCATAGCACCCCACTCCACTTTTGATTTTGATTCAAATTCGTCGCGTGGCGGCGCACTGGATTGCGTGTTAATCATGTGTTTCCGCCTTTATATTGGTGCAAGGAACCGAAACACTATTTTATACTGCCATCAATTACATGAAAGATTTCTCACTTGATATTATTTTCCGGGGATCTAACCGAGATTTAACTAGCACTATTATTAATTTTATAACTTCAGAAATAAACGAGTCATTTTAAAAAAGGAAACAGCTAAGTTTTTTTTTACGATATTTATTAAATTAAATCAAAAAATCTTCTTCTATTAGTTTTGAAAATTGGCTACACACACTTTATGTTTACTTACTTTTAAGTAAATCTTTTTTTGGCGCTAATTAGCTCTGGCCAGCTCTAGCAACCGGTGTAATGGGTTTTCATCATAAATAATAGGCCCCGCTAACGCGTAGAAAAGAAAGTTTCTCATGTTTTTTTTTTGTATTCACCCCTTCCTTTTTTCAATATTTCAGCCAAACAGCCTTCCAAACGAGAGCGTAACGGTGTTCTGTCCGTCGGAGCGCGCGGAACTCGTCGACTTGGTGACTTCAGAGGACGTCCTGATCGACCTCACTCAACCCTTGTACCTGAACTTCACGCACGAGGCGATCGTGAACCGATTCGAGAGGTACTATGAGGCGCACGACAAAATCACCGGAGATGTCTACGTCTGTGATAACCCTCCGGAGGACGCTTCCACTGAAGGGTAAGATTTGGCATGAAGACTCTACTTAGTCATCGATTTGGGGTACTACAATGAATTGTTTAAGTTCAGATTAATCACTTTATAAACGTCAACATACTTAGATTTAACTTATGACGAAAACTGAAGTTTCGTAACTTCGTAAGACACTGTGAAAAAGTTGTGGAGTTTCTCAAAAAATAAAAAATAATTTATTACAGCCTATCGTAGTTACAAATAGAAACAGTGATTGGGACCAACCTAACAGTGATTAGTTTCTGTATTGAAGATATAAAGCACATTGCATATTTTTTAAATACCTATAGACTGACCGTTATAGTTATCTGTGCCGTTATCAATTAATGCAAACCTACTATTTCTTTTGATTTTGTGAATTTAAACTTAAACTAATTCTTACAGATTGCCATCGGACGTGGAGCTAGTCCGGCTGCAGCCAGAGCACATGAAGGCCGTGTACGACCTGTACCCGGCCAGCGACATCGAGTGCCGCGAGGTGTTCGAGAAGCTCGTCGCCGAGCTGCCGGCTTACGGCATCTTCGTGGAGGGACAGCTGGCAGCCTGGATGGTGCAGTCGTACTACGGCGCCATGTTCTCCATGCAGACGCGGCCCGAGTTCCGCCGGAAAGGCTACGGCATCTACCTGGCCCGGCGGCTCACCAAGGAGGTCGCCGCGCGCGGCTACAAACCCTTCGTCGTGATTCGTCCCGAGAACGACGCGTCCCGCTCTCTCTACACCAAACTCGGCTTCGAGAGGCGTTTCAGAACAGTGCGCGCCGTTCTGCGCCCCCGCTAAAGTTGAAAGTTGATCACTAGCAGATTTTATTTTTTTAAGACTTTTGAAATCAATCTAGCTTGCGATCATTGATCGCTTAGAGAATTTTAGTAGTAGCTTTAAGATTAGCGGCTGCCGCTCTCGGTCTGTTACTAACATAAATCCTAGTTCATTCTGCCGAAAGCTTTAAATTACTAAAAGTCTTATCTTAGTCATGACAACGAAGTTCAATGATCATTTGTTAATGTTTCCGAAATTATTGCCGTGCGTTTTTCTCCGCTTATACAGACTAGAGAGCGGTCGCCGCGAGCTGCGTTCTCAAGCGTAAGCCTAGTCACTGATCTCAACGACTCTAACGTGCCAAGATCTATTCTGAACCTGTTTCCAGACTAGTGTCATCAACACTCTGAAAGATTGTACAAAAATGTCCCTACAACTTTAACTAAATATATTGCTAACAAATATATTAATAATCTATAATGATATAGGTATCTCGTTGATGTCTTTTCCACGTACAAAAACTATGTAAGTTGGATATTGACTCAGAAAAGGTTTCGTCATGCTCTTGGCATCGTTAGCCTCTCATTTAGGCGAACGCTTCATTTACCACTCGTTGATCGTTCGGAAACTATTCTGTCTCATGGTTTATGAAATTTTGGGACCCGTTATGACCTGTGTGATAAAGCGTATAGTGATATGCATGTGGAAGTTACATGCGAGAGCCGCGTGAGAAAGAAAGGTTGCCGCAACGCACTCCCCAGTTTGCACAATTCGAAAAATATAGCACCATAACGTTATCCTGACTAACGCAATAATACATATTATTGTAAACACATTCCTCAGAAGACGAAAATCTATTTGAATATATATCAGCCGATATTATTTTCAATAAGTACACAAAAGTCAATATTTTTCAGGGGTAGAGAAGCTGACAGAGAAGTGCTCTTGGCGATTAGAGAGAGAAAAGTGCAAAACTGAAAACTGACTGTAGTAATCGCAACTACCCCATTTTCGTAATTTACAAACATAACTAATATTTTGATCAGATTATATCGCGAATATATTTTATACGTTTATAGCTACAGCCAGTTTTCAGCTTGAACTTTTCTGAATAGACTGGATTTTTATAAATCGATTAGTAGTTTGTTCGATATAATGAAAGTCACTTGCAATTTCATACGATATGTAGATAGGTAGGTATTTTAATACGGGAGAATATTTTACAAACTCTTACATCTATTTGAGATTTGCTATGCGTATACCATGATGCTTAGATATTACTTTAATTAAATTCTATTTAATTTAAGACGAAGGTATTACTATTGTGTGATATATTTATTGCTTACATTAGACTTTGTGTACCTTGATTTTTTTAACTTTATAAATCTGTATAAAAGACTGGTGAGTATGCAAAGAATAATTATTAATACTTACGGATACATGCTGAAGAACTATGGTAGTTATGATACTTCAGCATATTCGCAACTTGATTGATAAAATCACATTGCATATTGTAGCAAAATTAAATGGCCCATTCCATTAATTTGATAAATTATTATTATCATTTTCGTGCCTACTGTTAAAACAGATAGGAGCCGAATTCTAAAAATAGGACAAATTAGTTTAGTAGCGTTTTCCTGAGTTAAATTTAATTTGTTGATGGAATAAGGTAAAATTGGCAGTATAGCGATGTCAGATTTTGCTCAATACAGGGAGCTTCCAACTGTACGTTAAACAAACCCGTTATTTTAAAAATAAATTACGGCCAAACTATTAAACTATCGGCGAAAAAAATTGTTATAAAATGTGCTTGTCTCTAGTCACGTGAGATATAAGAACTATCTCATAGTAGGATAACTATCACCTTTAAACATAGTCTACGTCACGTCTACGTATTTTTTTTATCATCATCGATTCTGAATAAGCAGATGACTTCGATTTTCGATACAAAGCGAGTCAAACATTTGATGCAGAGGCGGATCCAGGGTAAAGGGGAGCCTTCAAACCCCTCCCCCCCGGAGGGGTTTGAAGGCTCAGGCCACGTTTTAAGATTCGTCATTTTCAATGCAAGTTTGTTCCATGTAATCCGCAAAGGTAAATCAGCCTTGTAGAGGGCACGGGGCCTGGATTCGTCCTTGATTCGATGACTTGATCCTAGCTCGTAATCGTAACGTTGACATCTGCTCAATCCGGATAATCATTCAACATCATGCTATAAGCTTTCCTACTTCCTAAGTGGGTGAACACCTACGACTCGAATAAGTAGTTCGTGATTTCTTAAAATTATTAAATTTAAGAGCATTTTCCCCGAACATTAACCCTATAAAATTATAAAGGACACAAAGTTCCGTCCTATTGGTTGCAGTGAAGATAGAAGCAGTATATTTTAAACTGCTGCGGCAATATAAAGAGTGTAGTGTCCGTTCTGTATTGTTTATCAGTTTATCACGTTTACTTACCTTGCAAAGGTATTGGAAACAAATAAAACGAAACATCTGAACAAGGAGTTTTACTTTTTCTTTGAACCCCAATGGAACCCCATCACGAATCACTTTAACAATACGGTAACCCTTAGCATGAGCAGCTTTCGAAAAAATTAAAGCGCGTAACAATATTCGATAGAGTAATTTTGTATGGGAAATTTGTACAGCGCCATCTGCCGCCGAAAAGCGAAATGAAATTTTCCAGAGGTTATTACTCTATCGAGTAATTTTCATAGATATAGTATATTAAAAGGGGTAGATGCGCTACCGAGCGACCGGGTGTAAGGGATCGATATATTATAACGTCAAAATATGGGGTTGCCATGATCAGAAAAAGTACCCTTAACGGGGTAGCATCCGTTAATGTGCAGATTACTAGTTAAAGCACGGAAATCGTCTACTTTAAGAAAAATTTCTCACTTTAACTGACTCGACCAGTTAATCTGCAGATTAAAGGATTCCGTACTTTAACGGTAACATACGTATACATAGAGTAAACTAGCTGGGGTTCGCTCAGCTAGTTAATATGAGATTGTGTGGTTAATGGAATAAAAAGATAAACTTTAAATTAAAACAGGTAAAGTCTTTATTAAACGTTGGAATACAGAACTTTTTTATTAACGTTAGTTTTTCTGTTTTTGGGAACAATTTTTTTCAAAATGTTTTGAACAAATTCGTGTGTGGCACCCAATTCTTTTTTCTAGTTGCTTCTATACATTTTTCACGAGTTTTATCTTCCGTCGGAAATCTGGAAAAATCAAATCGCTTGAAATTCCCTGAAATATGGGGTAATTTTTGGGTAAAATTTTCTATATAGTAGGCATCCGGAAATCGAATTATAAACCTACTGATTTTAGTGGACGTCAAAGCTAAGCTGACTTCTACTATTACGTAGATGTACGCAATTTTACCGGTTTGCATGTCAAATGTTTACGAGGTTATTCTTAGAAATAATTTTTAGATTTTTCCTATTTATCAGGTTTTTCATGATATAACTAATGATTTAGCTCAGAAACTTGGTTCCTGTGAGATTTGAGAAAGAAATACGTGATCAAAATATAGAAAACAGTGTACTCACGCATGAAATGTAACGCCCGCTTCTTTCCTTTGATTGTTGCTTTTGCAGCCAAATATCGAACATCCCACCATTTTGAATGCTAGACACAAACACTACACATTCGATTTATAATAAATCTTCAATATTAATTAGGGAGTTATCCCCAAAAACTTTAATTTCTCTGGCACTTTTGGTATAACCCCATTTGTTTGTTTTGCTTAGTTGATCTCTGCCTATAACCCGACCATGAAATAAAGTCCGGTCGGTGATAGAGATAAAACATGACACTCTTCTCTATTTCCTCCTATAGGAATCTTAATAAGACGATCTCGCTCTATCAAAGCATGTCAGACCCTTGAGTAATTTTACACGCGTTTTTTTTCGACAGATGTTCTTAGGTGCTAAGCTCATTAGCTTAGCTAGTTTTTTGATGTTTTGATTGTTTGAAGCCCTCGGCACCTGCAAAGCTGCCTGAACCTTCGCAAAATAAAATTAATACAAAACTCAATAAGAACATCAAGAAATCTTAAATAACCATCCTACACCTAGAAAAGACCAAAGACCAAAAATGATCTTGTTATCCAAGGCAACCACAGATAATGAACTTCAGTTTGATAACTTCTTCGACCACAGATTATGTAGCTGATGGAGTAGTAGTAATTAAGAGACGTAGTTGTATAATATAGGTATCTATTCCTTGGTAAGTAAGAGATTTAAAAAAATGGCTGTGACATACGGACGGACGGACAGACAGACAGACATGACGAATCTATAAGGGTTCCGTTTTATGTCTAGTGAGCGCGTAAGCTTGAGAAGTGAATGAAAGTGAAAGTGAAATAAGCTTTATTCAAATAAACTTAATTATTAAGTACTTTTGAATCGTCTATATTTTTCTACCACCCGTTCCAGACTTTTTTAGCTGACAAGAAGAACGGGCGCAAGAAACTTATCAGCTGTAACAGCCATAAGTAACGATATTTACAAACTTGAATATATCGAATAACTTGAATAGTTTTAGGGTTCCGTTGCCAAAATGGCAAAAAACGGAACCCTTATAGATTCGTCATGTCTGTCTGTCTGTCCGTCCATCCGTATGTCACAGCCATTTTTTTAAATCTCTTACTTACCACAGAATAGATACCTATATTCCATGGTCACGGGGGACCACGGCAGCTGCAAAGGTGCCGAAACGTCGGGAAAATCAAAAATCAAACCAAATACCAACTAATTACCAAAGTACTTTCAATAAAACCGCGCTAGTATCCGTTAAAAGTGTTTTATTTCGGAACCCTAAAACGCCAAACCAAGGGCCACGCGCAGTATTATACTTTTACCAATAATGGTAAAAGCTGTGATCTGTGGGTAAATGGTAACTACGGAACCTTAGATATACCTACTGCGCATGGCTCGAGACGCATTTGGCTTTTTTTTTCAATCTCTTACCTCAGAATAGATACCTAAGTAGGTAGGTATAATAACTACGTCTCTTTCTTACTAGGTACTACTCCACTACTTAATACCGGCCTTCTACACCCAGTGGTGGCTTAAGGTGGTTCTTATCCTCTTAGCATAGTATTAATCAATCTACTATGCTCTGTGATGGACGAGGGAAAAAAAATCACATAATAATATATTGCCATGCACTCACTGTTTGGATGTAATCTACATTGTATGTTGGTTTGCTTGTAACGAATAAACTCAAAAACTATTGATCCGATTTTAAAAATTATTTCACCTATAGAATGCTACCTCTACACTATCAGCGAGTAAACATAGGCAGTATTTAAATTTCAAAAAATTTGAGACTTGTACTAAAATTGCCTCTACCATAGCCTTCTATAATTCCAAGCCGTGAAGTGAACAGAACGGCAACATAGCATGTAACATTGAAAGTGAAATAAGCTTTATTCAAATAAACTTAATTATTAAGTACTTTTGAATCGTCTATATTTTCCTACCACCCGTTCTACTTCCAGACTTTTTTAGCTGACAAGAAGAACGGGCGCAAGAAACTTATCAGCTGTAACAGCCATAAGTTAAACATTAATGACCTAAAACTCAGAAAATACTAACTATTGTTAAAAAGTATGTTTACAGCAAATATTTTTCATATAAAAAACTTTCGAATGGTATTATCATTCAATGCTAGAGGTGGGGTAGATCAACTCTCATAGACAATAAACCAGTTTTATACTTTAATAACTTTTAACTCCATAACCGATTTCTGATTTCTCAACTAGTTGAAAGTTATTTACTCTCACAATTAACTATCTGATATGTAGTAGGTATTTAATTTCAACCTACCTACCCATTGTGTACAAACTTTTGTTAATTATTGTGATGGAAAATGACCTCACTTTAAATGTGGAGCTCATTTTTCAATGTTGACGACTCTGTATGAAATATACAGGGAGAAAAAAGCAGCCCTTGACGAGTTTCTTGCCGGTTCTTCTCGTTACAAGGTCTCCCGCTCAGGGTTTGCGAACCGATGGCGTAGCTTCTTTGACATTCACAAGTGCTTGTAACAGCCTAGACTGAATAAATGATTTTTTGATTTTTTTTTTTTTTTTATTTTTTATAAGTATTAACAATTGATATAAAGTATATTATTAACAGCAAATATTTGTATTTCTAATGATATATCATTTATAGCTAGAGGGCGTGTTAATCAACGCCCTGCTGAAAAAAATCAACAAAAAAGATGACATCTTTGACTGACATTTTTTCCTGGTTAACATTGATATTTTTCTTATGTTTTATACATCAAGCATTTCAATAAAAGAACTAAATTATTTTCATATTTTCAACCCCGTACGAACAAACGAAAATATCGGCTTTTTAAAATTGAAAGATTCCCATAGTCATACATTTAGTATGGAGACTGACCGACGACATGACTCTTACGTATAGTATTGCTTTCTCTGTGCACGTACACACCAAACCCGCCAATATCTATGACGATTCGTCGCAAAACAAGCCCGGGCGGGCGGGCGATGGGCGGCCGCGGCCGGCGCGGCGGGTTTGGTTTGTACTCTATCTAATGGGCGGTTTTCCACTTACCGGCACGGCGACGGGACGGCGACGGCCCGGCGACGGGCCGGCGCTCCGTTTTTCCACTAGACCAAGGGTCTTCAACCTTTTTGAAGTCAAGGGCCTAATATACTCTGATATTAGTTCGTTGGGCCTCAACACAAGAAAACATTATATTCTAACTAAATAGGTAGGTAAAATAGGTATAATTTGTAGACATGTGAATTTAATTTTGTCAATACAATGACGGGCCGCCAAGAACGAAGAAGAAGCCGCGGGTTGAAGACCCTTGCACTAGACGGCGACGGCACGGCGACGGCGACGGCGCGGGCTACGCTCAGTGCAGACACGCACGCCAATTTTACAAGACTTAAAAATGTCCTCGTCTAGTCGTCGTACTATTTATTTGCTCTACCTTTTACATTCAAGGAGAAAAGTAAATTTTTGGGTCGATCCACTTACTAGAGTTAGGTATTTAAAGGGTTCTTACTATACTTTATTTGATAAACTAAAAATGGAAATAGTTAAACAATAAGCAATTCTTTAACTTTTTTCAAATGACTCAAGAAACATTTAATTATCTGTTGGAGAATTTATGTGAAACAATCCAAAAGAAGGATACCTACAAAATTTTTTCAAAAACAGTTTTCGACTGAACGCACCGATCGAAAAACAGTTTATCCACTAACGCCATCTGTGCAATCAGTTGAATATTACGTATGCCGTACCGTAGATTTTGCCAAAACTGTGTTGGTATGGCTTATGCAGCGAATAGAATAGATGGCGCTAGCACAATAAAGAAAAAAAGATATCGAAAAAACTGTAAATCTACAGTTGAAACTATATACTAATAATTATTACCAATTTTTATTATATTTGGAATTTATCAATTAACCTAACTATTACAATAATGTACCTACGTACAAATGACTTTTATGTTGTGGTATAAATAATAAGAATATCTTGTAATATGCTGTAAGTATAAAAAAAATAATTATGGTAATTTGTAATTTATATCACATAAAAAAACAATATCAAACTTATGTTTGTAGTTCATTTCATACAAAATAAGTGCATACGACCTCAAATGTAAGCTTGTCAACAATAAGGTTGCGTTCGCGACTGTACAGACTGTACCCTGCCCCGCGCGCGCACACACGCACGCACACGGCTACGTACGTATACAAAACACACACAGATTTGCCGGCCGGCGGCGGCATCGGGTCAACGGGCCGTGCCGTCGCCGTCGGTCGCCGTCGCCGGCAAGTGGAAAAGCGTGCCATATAAACTCATACATTTATGCTGCCACGGCAGCCGTCGCCGGGCCGTCGCCGTCGCCGTCCCGTCGCCGTGCCGGTAAGTGGAAAACCGCCCGTGTCAGTGGATGCATTCCAATAGACTGACCGCTGAGTCATCGATTGTCATAGAGTATATTATAACCATCGAAAGTAATAATGATAAAAAAGGAAACTAATACTAATAATAATTGTAGACTGTGGTGGTAATCAATGACTTAGGCGGCCCCTAGACGATCAATTTTGTTGCACAATATTAATTACTTATTGCAATTTTATTGACCGTTTAGTGTTACTATACTATTGAAGTTTGCGCAATGATTAAACAAAAGTATGAGCGAGTTGAATTTTTAATGCAGCATATTCTTTCATTGCACCGTGTTGGTTGGGTCAACATTGCCCAATATTTTTTTATCCAGTGACGTTTTAATCAAGAAGCAACATTATAGACGTTAGTACTATTAATATTCTGAGATTATAGCTGGAGCTAAACCTTGTTCTGACATCTTGCTGACGATAGCACATGACAGACTTACACAGATCATTACTATTCAATATTGCGCAATGTATATTATTGAGCAATAAATTAATCGTTAAGGCCCCTAGACTAGACGACACAATAATAATATATTGAAATTCCCTTTGAGCCTAATTTCGTCAGCTAATCCATACAATTCTGTATAGGCCTACCGCACAAATGCGGGATTTTTCCGTACGGATTTATCATACAATATTCCGTCGTGAATGTGGCCGGGCTAAGTTTATGGCCCTGGAATGCACCCAGTGTGTCAAATCAAAAATGACAGATTTCAGAGAATATTGTCTTGTCAATTGTCACTTGTCATTGTCAGATTGCGATTCGATGTTTGTTTTTAAGAAAAGAAAATGGCTGCTACATGCTAATGGTGAATCGCTGTGAAATCGTAATAATATTTGGTATTTTACTAAACAATGACGAGTTTAATCAATAAAATTGAACTTCTCATTAAAAGAGAGAAGACCACTCCCGAGAAAAAGCAGAAGGAGGAAGCAAATAAATCTTCAAGTGAGATTCTTTCAGAGCTGTTCGGTGTTTTCAATGCAGACCCACCAAAAATCGATGAAAGTTCTGCGAAAAAGTCGAAGAAAAACAAGAAGAAACATAAAAAGGAGAAAAAGAAACGTAGTCGAAGCAGCAGTAGCAGCAGTGACTCCGACGACAGTGATTATTCACACAAGCGTAAAAAACGAAAAAAGAGCAAATCCAAGAAAAGGAAAGAATATGGCCATTCACCTTCCTATCGTCGTTCCACAACTCCACTGTTAGTTAAAGCAGATCCAGAACTCAAAATAAAAAGCGAGAAGTATCACCTGGAACCAGTTCCAGTGAAAAAAATCAAAGAAGAAACCACTCCTCGCATTAAAAAAGAAGTAAAAAAGGAGTATAGTGATGAAAGTGTGTGTGTTAAAAGTGAGACTAAGGACATAATCGATGCCAGTCTAATCCCTATGCCAGAGTCTCCTAAACATGACTTAGATGAAAGCGATTTACGATTCAAGCTAGAAAGCAAGAAGAATGAAGAAAATGACAAGTCAAAAGGCAAAATTCAAATAAAAAACTTAAAATTCAGTACTGTATTTGAGGAAACTGTGAAGAAAGCTGAGGAGGAAGCAAGAAAAAGGGCTGAAAAGTATGAAGAAGGTGAATATAGTGACTCATCTAATGAATCTGTAAAGGAAGTGATTGAAAACACACAATTCCCCAAAAGTTCTGATCCTGGTGGTATACTCAAACAACAGGCTGCAGAAGAACCGAAAGTGTAAGTTTATCATCATCTGATTTTTTATGAAAAAAGATTTGATTTTCTCCATTACCTTGCTTTGTCTATCCACATGATGCTTTCATTATAGTAACAATGTACGCGTACACTGTATGCGCAGAAATCTTGAAGTGTATAATATTATTATATTAGGAACAATGTTGAATAAATCTCTACCTGGTTTTGTATATTTAACCCATCAAGACCCAGAAAATGAGACAATACATTTTCTATTGTTGTCTGGCCGCATGTGGCCTTTTGGGCATTGATGAATTAATAATAATATAACCATTTCTCAGGTATGCTCTGAAATTTTATCATTCCATTTGAAAAAGGAAAGCGGGGTGTTCCACATTTAGGTTGGGGTCTTGTTCATCATTCTAAATTCCAAATTTAGTGTGGAATTTCAATACTTACTTCCCACTTACTCATGTGTTCCTGCACTAGTACAGGAAGTAGTATTCCAAATTCAAAACTAGTCAGCTCATCAGCTAGCATTATTTTTATAAACAAAAAAAAACTATGGTTGCATGACTGTTCATTTAACATGGTTAGTCTGTTTGCTTTACTTCTACAAGTATTTAAGATTCTTATTTCTTCTGTAGTTTTGTATATTAATTTATTGAATTTTGTAGACTTGAGGAAGAGAAAAGCAGTTCCAAGAAATCTTCAAAGCCAACAGAAAGCTCTCACAAATCACGGAAGGATAAAGATAAATGTAAAGATAGGGACAGCAGTAAATCACATAGAAGGTAACTGAATTATATTTATAAAAATCTGCCGCACAGTTCAAGATCTACAAATCTGTGCATTGAACTGTTCAGTTGAGCCGCGGGGCTTGCGGAACAAATTGCCCCCTCCACGTCAATGTTGATGCTAGACTGCCGCGCGTGCTTATGCTATCATGTGAATGCTTCTACCGCGCCTTCATATGAACATTGCCTAAATGGCTTTTGTTGCTTTGCACAAAGAATGCCAGAATGCAGATTATCTTTTTACCATTGAAAATGGTTATCAAATGCAAATCGTCTGAGACGCATTTTTGGCCATAGCTCCGAGGATTTTGGGATGATCGAGATGGGAATAGTACCAAAAGTTGAGGGATCTATCGAGACACGTGTGAACGTTTGAATTTTGAAAATCGGCTGGTAACTTTTTGGAATTTCGAAAAATTTCTAAAAAAACCGACTCAAGTAAAAATGAAAAAAGGGTATATTAGTTTAGTTACAAAATAGCGAACTTTTTTGAAAATCGGTTACTAATTGTGACCTGTATATGTGGTCCCTTTAGATTTGGAATTGTGGAAGCAGACGAAAAGTGCATTCGTTGGATTTTTGTAAATCGGTTAATAATATTTAGTCAGCGGGTGCTTTTGTGTACCTATTTATTTTTACAATCGTAAAAATAAATAGCTACCTACCTAGATACCTTAGAAAAATAATAGGATTTTGCAGTTGATTTGATTTTGTTGCTTGTAAATTTTTGTTTTTTTTATTTTCAATGCTCCGATTCTTGCGGGGACTGCAAAATCTGTGACTTTTTTTGTATTTACCTATATTATTTGAAAACTGGGGGTTATTCATCAGTAGTATCACTTCACTGTCTGTCATTAACTTGCAAAAAAAATAGTTCCTATTTTTAACCGACTTCATCAAAAGGAGGAGGTTCTCAATTCGTTGTTCGCGCGTATCTTCGACATTTATGGACCGATTTAGATGATTCTTTTTTGTTCGATTGAGTTTTCTTGCGAGATGGTCCCATTTGATTTTTTTTCAAATCGGTTCAGTAGTTTACAAGTAATCCTGAAAATACTATGATATTAAATCAACTAACTTGACAATTTTGTTATTTTTGAACCGAATTAGATGTTTTTTTTGTTGGGGAAGGGATACCTTTGTGTAGTCTTTTTAACCGACTTCAAAAAAAGGAGGTATTCAGTTTGTATGCATGTATGTTTCTCCGCGATTATCTCACGTTTGGCTGAGCCGATTTTTCTACCTAAATAATATACCTACACTACCGAATACAGAAGGTACTTACACTAAAAATAAAAAAATAAAAAATTGATTAAAAAACAAAAAAACCGACTTCAAAAAACCTGCCTCTAAAAAGCAAGAAATAATATACAAATCATTAGATACGCATTATCATTGTTATAATAAAACACGTCAATTGAAGTCGGGTGGGGCTTTTAGAATAAAAAAAGGAAGATGTACTCCAGCCAGCCCCACCCGACTTTAATAGACGTGTTTTATTATAACAATGATAATGCGTATCTAATGATTTGTATATTATTTCTTGCTTTTTAGAGGCAGGTTTTTTGAAGTCGGTTTTTTGTTTTTTAAACAATTTTTAATGCAAATGAACAATTATTAGAAAGTATTTATCCAACACCAATAATGTTTTACAAAGTATGAGCCCTTTCTTTAACACTGAAATTGAAACTGAACTGTAACTATGTACTTGTTTTGCTTATACTATATTTTGTTCTTTATTCAGGTCGATTTTATTTCACCTGCTGTTATTTT
This sequence comes from Agriphila straminella, assembly GCA_950108535.1. Lineage (NCBI taxonomy): Eukaryota > Metazoa > Arthropoda > Insecta > Lepidoptera > Crambidae > Agriphila > Agriphila straminella. Next base: position 4,660,262 of record OX467312.1, read on the forward strand.
ATATATTTTTTTACTCTAGATCTAAAAGTAAATCAAAGCGGTCACGATCTCGGTCGGCGTCTCGCAGGCATCGGTCGGCTCGCGACGTGGACAGCCGTCGACGCAGCCGGTCGAGGCACAGGTCGCGGTCGAGGCACGATGGGTCTCGGTCGAGGGGACGACCTCCGATTAGGCATAGGGAAAGAGAGAGGGAGAGGGGAAGACGTTCAAGGTATGCTATGTATGATTGATGACACTTTATTATCAGGATCTTAAAATCTTGTTACTATTATTTGGAAGTCTCATGCTCTAAGCAAGACTCATTTTTAACAAGTTTTAGATTGCTTTCTCATTTATTTCTTTGTTTATTTCTAACAAAATAATCATTATTATTTAATCTTTATTGCTTAAATTAATAACAGCAAATGGCGGACTTAATGCCCAAGGGCATTCTCTACCAATTGTGGCTGCAATAAACAAAACTTATTAAAAAAAACACATTATAACCCACATTGGCCAGTCCAGCTTGCCAACATTTCTTCATATTTAGAAATGTATTTTGATATACAAGGGTTGAAAGCTTGTGACATTTGCCGACCCGTCAATCCAAGCGAACGGCGAAGCTACGGGTGAATTTTCTCTTCATTGCGCCTTCAACTCTCTCACTGCACAGCGGTTCAAAGTTAAAGTTGAAATCTCTGTGTCCAATCAACTCCATAACGAATTTTCTTAACAATTATATTTTTTGTATTTCCTGGCCTATCGTTGGAGAAGGCCAATAGGTCTGCTAAATCACTTGAAACTTTATGACCATGTAGCTAAATGTCTAGCAATATACCTGTTTTTGTTTCATTTTAATTCAAGTGAATAGTGTTCAAGTTACAAGGGTTTGAAGGAAATGTCAAGTTCATTAAAATATGTGCTTTATTACGTACGACGTACGGTTCATCGCTCGCGTTATGATGTCAGAACGAGTCAAAATATCAGTTTTCTAGAATATTATTATAATATCTTTTCTATTGAGATATCGCAAAAATTTCTTCACAGCTGTTGTTCATGTGGATAAGCTATTGGATAATAAATCACTTAACAATAATCGATTATATACAGATCTCCATTTGGCGTGAAGCTAGCGGACAGTGAGAAGAAGCGTCTGCTAGAAGTGGCTCGGCGCAATGCGATCAACATGCTCAAGAACGGCGCCGTGCCCGCCGGCGCCGCCGCGCTGCCGCCGCACACCAGGAGCCAGGTCATGGCCGCCATACAGTCCGGAGGTAATATATTACAGGGTATTACTTATTCAGCAGACAGTTAGAATATAAGGCTGCTGGAATACTTATTCAACGGACAGTGATAATAAAGCGGCTGCTGGAAGTGGCTCGGCGCAATGCGATCAACATGCTCCAGAGCGGCTCCGTGTCACCGCCAGCCAGGTCATGGCCGCCGTACAGTCGTAATATCATCATCATCATCTTACCAGCCGCACGACACCCACTGCTGGTTAATAGGCCTCCCCCAAGGATTTCCACGACGCTCGGTCCTGCTTGACCCGCATCCAGCGGCGCCCCGCGACCTTCACCCTCACGTCGGTCCACCTTGTCGGGGGCCTACCCACGGAGTCTAGTCCGGTGCGCGGTCGCCATTCAAGAGCATTTTCGTCCCAACGGCCATCGGTAATATAGTACAGAGTAATTACTTATTCAGCAGACAGTGATATTAAAACGACTGCTTGAACCTTGAAGTGCCTCAGCGCAATGCGATCAACATACTCAAGAGCGGCTTGCCGCCGCACACCAAAAGCCAGGTCATGGCAGCCATACAGTCTGGACGTAATACTATTATTACCTATTCGGGACTATTCCCGAGTCTTTCTTCTCTCCTCTGACATAAGTTGAAATAATTCTTGGCTGCAGTGAGGGGATTTAATGACTACAGTCATTAAATCCCCTCCCTCCTGATTAAGTTGGCCCCATAGACAAAGTTGTTCAATTTGACCCCACCGATGGGGCCAACTTAATCAGAGCAAAAAATAATCAGCTGTTCCATACATTTTGGTCAAGTAGATCACTCGATATAAATTTCAGACGTTTTACTAGTAGGTCGTTTTACTAAACTGTCCTTCTTATACGGAGGGAAAAAATCAACTTTCAGTTTCATGGTGATTAAAAAAATAAGCCTCGATACTTCGTATTTTGTAGAGGACAATAGGCAGCAAATACAAAATGAACCTTCCAATATAAATAACAAAACAAGATTAAAGATTGTAAGCATTCTTGCATTTATTACCAGCATCACCTTCATTAAGAATGTAGCAAGCGCTTGTGAACTAAACGGAAATAAATAAATAACGTAATGTATTCATTTAATGTGTTTTTTGTTTAGGAAAATCTGTTGATGAGTTGACAGACTTCTGCAAACACTTATCAAAGAAAGAAGCATTAGGTGAACTATCTTCAGACTTCTCTAATGATGAAGATATGAGTGAGAACGAAGATACCATTGCATTCCATCATCCATTCCTTGTGAAGGAGAAAGCACCTATTGTGATGAATATAAGGGTGAGTTTTCTTTGGAATTCTTGAGGACTACTGTTTTGTGATTTCATACATTGTACATACATACAGTGGCGGTCGCATAATTAAAGACACCAGTTGATTTTAATACAAACGAGGTAACCTTGAAGCCTTGGTTCTCCGCCATGGATTGACCTAACTGTAATCTGCGGGTCTACCGCCTAACTCTATCAGTCAGTGCACTGTCCGTCCTTGTCATCGTGTTATGATATGACAAGGACGGACAGAGCATTGCTATCGCTCTGGCTAAAGCTTTGAGTTAGGCGATAGGGCCCCTGATGATAGCCATCCAGGGAGTGAATGGAGGAGATTCAGATCGCTATACACGATCAGCCTTCTAAGAGATATTAGGATATGTTTAAAAAACCGCCAAATTAGCAAAAAAATTAATGGTAATCCTGAAACTAAAACTCTGATCCTTTTCCTTTACATCTCTTAGAATGCTGATCATTGGACAAAGAGACGATTATATTTCTATTATTTAAACATTTGTGGACAAACAAAGAAACAAATAAACAAGAAAGCTACCTAATAAAAAAGTGGTAATAATCTAATTATGTTTTCATAGTTACTTTATGTAGGTATGTTTTTTCTTCCCAGGGTGGTGCTCCATTGCCTATAAAAACTTCAACAGCAGTGGTGAACAAGGACGAGCTTCGCCTTCAGTTCCCTGTATCTTCAGGATCACAACATCGAGAAAAAGCAACAGAATGGGTGCCCGTCTCACCTAAGAAAGATAATATGGTAAAATAAAATTTAAAACTTGCTTTCCTTTTTCATTTAAAAAAATACAATTTCAGTTGTTATTATACTTTATTTTAGTCATTACAATTATCCCTTTTATTTTTTTATATTTACAGCAAGTAGCGAAATTGAATTCTAAACCAACAACAACAAAGACAGACGCAGTGCCTGAAAAACCTAAGTAAGTTGCCTTTCTTTTTTACAATAAATAAGCATGTAATATATAAAAGAGCAACTAAACTCGCAGACAAAGATAACGGGTCACCACGTTATTTTCATACAAATATCAAGATAGCTCACTTCACAGTCTTATTGATAAAAAAAATGAACATCTCTGTAATGATTCATATTATGTCGATGGATTATTATGCATGGTCAAGTGTCGATTTAGCATGGCTACGAAATGACATCTTGACTTCCTCAAAAAGGAATAAACGTAAACCGCAATTAGGTTCCATATAATGACTTTTGTTTTTATATGGAATATTACCATAGATATAGTATATTAAAAGGGGTAGATGCGCTACCGAGCGACCGGGTGTAAGGGATAGATATCGTCGGCTTAACTGTCAAACCTCTTAACTACATCAGAGCAAATTTTTCAGGAGGCACAAAAAACTTCACCACGAAAAATTTTGTATGAAGGTTTGTTTTGATTTTATATATACATACTTATTAAAATTGTTAGAAATAATATTCCGTTAAAAAGTTTGTCAAAAATTCATGGCAAGTGTGTTAAAATGGAGTTGAGAGATTTTCCAGAAAAAATCATCACATAATTGCGGAGATACGAGTTTTGCCAAAAGAAATACACGATATTAATGGAATTATGTTTTTATTAGAAAATCAAAAAAGACCTCCTCTGGCCTCAAAAAATTGCTAGTAGATATTTAATGATATCACTTATGAGAGATATACAATCAACATAGGTACTTTAATACTATTTTTAGAATTTGGTGTACCAAGAAAATAAACTTACCTAATCTAAATATTTTTTATCTCTAGAATGTGGTGCGTACAAAAGAAACTTTTAATGAAATTATTTTTTTTAACACTTTCTTATAATACATGACCTATATTATAAGAAATTGTTAAAAAAAATAGTTTTATAGCAATTAATTATTATATTAGCTTTATAAAAATCTCTACTAAAACTATTAGCAAATTCAACTTCTTAAGGTAACTAATAATATTTATAAAACCTTGTTTCTTGTAACCTATAGTTACCTACAAAATATTAAGAATTTACAAATAAGACTATTTAAATTCCTAGTAAGTAAGTAAAAACGTAAAAAAATGTGTTACAAAGAATATCACAAATTATTTAAATTGTGTAAAATATTACCTATAGATAAAAAGGTTGAATTTTTGATAGGATTAGAACACTACTACTGTGACCAGTATAAAGTCAATGTTGAAAATAGATATAATACAAGAAGTGTACGACAGAAGAAATTCGTTATTCCCAGGGTTAATAACTATTATGGAAAAAGATTGTCAAAATTTGTAATACCAAAATTATTTAATAAGATAGATTTACTGAGACAGGACCATTAATTAAGAAAAAATTTGTTAAAGACCAAGATTGAAGGGTGTGTTTCTCGATAGATTAGATTAGCTATTAACATTATTATTTATTTTTACAAATTCCTTGTAAAAGAACTGTGGAGAAGGGTAGGTTAAGATAGTTAAAAAAGAGCGCATCTCGACATCAAAGTTTGGCGAGTGATTTTTGAATTGTATTTTTTTTGTATTGCTTTTGGTAACAATAAAAAATAAAAAAGTCTTGCTATTTGTTGCACTTATGAACGTAAAGTAACAAAAAAAATACTTAATTACTTTATTTACACAAAACAGACGCAAAATCGACGTGAGTTAACTACGCTATACTGTGAAGTACTGAGCGGGGGGGGATTTAAGAGGTCTGACTTTAACAAAATGGACGCCCGGAATTAAGAGGTTTTCTTTTTTGCATTTTAAACTTTAACGGCTTTTTTAATTGATTTGAGAGGTTTGCCATTGGATGCGTTCCGAAATAAGCAATAAAATGGTATCAAAATGTCATTTTTGAAAAAAAGTGGAGTTAAGAGGTTTGACAGTTAAGCCGACGATATATTATAACGTCAAAATATGGGGTTGCCATGATCTGAAAAAGTACCCTTAATGGTGTAGCATCCGTTAATGTGCAGATTACTAGTTAAAGCAGATTACTAGTTAAAGCAGATCTGCAGATTAACGGATTCCGTACTTTAACGGTAACATACGTATACATAGAATAGAAATAGAAATGGAAATAAACTTTATTCGCAGTAATTTGTGGTACAGCAGAGATATTAATAAAATGTTTAGACCTCACAATTCGCCGTTTCCAGCATGCAAAAACTCAGTATAATTATAAATGGTATTAAGAAAAATAAAAACACGACTTCCCTGCTAAAATCGAACTAAAGTTAAATAACAATCGTCATTGCAGTCGGGACGGGAGTACACACAACTGCCCTGCTAAAAAAAGAGAGATAGAGTAAACTAGCTGGGGTTCGCTCAGGTAGTTGATATGAGATTGTGTGGTTAATGGAATAAAAAGATAAACTTTAAATTAAAACAGGTATAGTAGATTGTACAACAAGTGCATAAAATGGGTTTTATGTACGAGTTATACACTCTGCTTTTCACTTCGATTGTGAGGAAATAGGAAATTAAACTTTTTTTTTCGACAATATTGAAAAAAAGTGACAAATTATATAATTTTAGAATGTGCTCACCAAGGCCTTTCATTTGATACCCATATTAAAAAATTGAAAAAAAAAATTTTTTTCTTAAATTTTAGTGACAAATTATATAATTTTAGAATGTGCTCACCAAGGCCTTTCATTTGATACCCATATTCAAAAATTGAAAAAAAAAAATTTTTTTCTTAAATTTTAGTGACAAAATATATAATTTTGGAATGTGCTCATCAAGGCCTTTCATTTGATACCCATATTAAAAATTTAAAAAAAAAAAATTTTTTTTTTCATTTTTTTGTGAAAAATTACATATTTTTGGGACGTGCTCATCAAGAGCTGTCATTTGATACCCATATTCAAAAAATAAAAAATATTTTTTTTCTTAAATTTTAGTGACAAATTATATAATTTTGGAATGTGCTCATCAAGGCCTTTCATTTGATACCACTAATCGAAAATAGAAAAAAAAAATCATCAAGGTTTCAAAAATTCAAAAAAAAAGTATTAAACATAGATTATGCATAAAAATGAAGAAAATAACAAGTTTGTTTAACAAAGTTAAATTGCGTGTGGCTGATTACCTGACGACCTTTGTCTTAAAGTCTGAACTTAGACGAAGATTTTACTTTATGCTCTAGAGCATGAAAAGCGATTTTATGCAGCCTATACCCAACATAATGACGAACTTTACGAGCATGAGAAGTGAAAAAGTCTTTATTAAACGTTGGAATACAGAACTTTTTTTATTAACGTTAGTTTTTCTGTTTTTCGGAAACAATTTTTTTCAAAATGTTTTGAACAAATTCGTGTGTGGCACCCAATTCTTTTTTCCATTTGCTGCTATCCATTTTTCACGAGTTAATTATCTTCCGTCGGAAATCTGGAAAAATCAAATCGCTTGAAATTCCCTGAAATATGGGGTAATTTTTGGGGAAATTTTTCTTTATAGTAGGCATCCGGAAATCGAATTATAAACCTACTGATTTTAGTGGACGTCAAAGCTAAGCTGACTTCTACTATTACGTAGATGTACGCAATTTTACCGGTTTGCATGTCAAATGTTTACGAGGTTATTTTTAAAAATAATTTTCTGATTTTTCCTATTTATCAGGTATTTCATGATATAACTAATGATTTAGCTCAGAAACTTGGTTCCTGTGAGATTTGAGAAAGAAATACGTGATCAAAATATAGAAACAAGGTACTTACGCATGAAATGTAACACCCGCTTCTTTTCTTTGATTGTTGCTTTTGCAGCCAAATATCGAACACCCCACCATTTTGTATGCTAGACACAAACACTACACATTCGATTTATAATAAATCTTGGGTATCAATTAGGTAGTAATCCACAAAACCCTTAATTTCTCTGGCACTCTTGATATAACCCCACTTGTTTGTTTTGCCTAGTTGAACTGTGCCTATAACCCGACCATGAAAAAAAGTCCGGTCGGTGATAGAGAAAAAACATGACACTCTTCTCTATTTCCTCCTATAGGAATCTTAATAAGACGATCTCGCTCTATCAAAGCATGTCAGACCCTTGAATATTACCGATCTTCAAGTGACAGTCGCAATCGCAGTTGTACAATAATTATTGCTGTCAAAACGTATTATACGATTTTTTTCTGTCGTTTTGTCAAAACACAATCGTTATACAAGTTTGACAGCAAAAATTTTACAATTTATAATAAGAGTAATAAGCCTGCCGCCGTTATCTTTGTCCGCGAGTGTAGTTGGTGAGGCAAACTACAAAATTTTTAGGCTGACTATCTAACTATTGCTAGATAGTCAGCCTAAAAACCGTATGCAACTCCTTATAACACTAAGATGTTATTGAATTTTTAGAATTTAGCCATTAACAATGCTATTTTTATATAATTACTATATTAGAAAAAAATCTAAATAATTTTATAATTAATATATTAGAAAAAAAAAGAGGCGCTACAGATACAGGTGAGTCTATTTTTTCTAGTGAAAGTGATTTTTTTTTTTTTAAATTAAGCTCACAAAATAAGCATTTTTAAATCGTCAATTCTTTTACCCTCCAGACATTATTTTAACATAGATTAACAAAAAACCGGGCAAGTGCGAGTCAGATTCGCGCACGAAGGTTTCCGTACCAAAAAACGGCAAAAATAAAAAAACACGATTGTTGTATGGGAGTCCCCCTGAAATATTTATTTTATTCTGTTTTTATTTGTTATTATAGCGGCAACAGAAATACATCATCTGTGAAAATTTCAACTGTCTACCTGTTGTTGTTATTAATATCGAGCAAATAACGGAAACAAATCACGTTTGTTGGATGGGAGTTGCTGTAGTACAAAAAGTTATCGTTTTTGCCAGCTCAAATGACTGTTAGAAACGACAACTTTTTTTGTACTTTAGCAACAAAAAACTGAAATATATTTTAAAATGTCCGTAATCTTATATTGCGAAAAGTGGCCGAGACACATATTTAAATTACGAACTCAGGTTAAAGAAATCTTGAGAAAACATGAAATGTGCGAGCGAGAGAGCGGCAGTCGGCGGTGTACGGGCTGCTAATACAATTATTTTGTGATACAGAGAGCCGCTGGCGCTGCCCGCGCCGCCATCGCCAGCCAACAATACTCCCGCGTACCTCACAGGGTTTACTTCTGGTTCACGTAAGTACCTAATTTTAACCCCCCACGAACAGAGGAGTGTTATAGGTTTACCTACAAGGGCGTCGCCAAGGGTGGGCAGGGGGGTAGCTGCCCCCCCCCCCCCCCTAGATGTTAAAAAAATGTAGCCAACTGCAAATTAGGTAACCAAAGTCCTAAGACCATGCAATTGGCTTGCTTTTCCGATCAATCCCGCATCTAAAAACTTGAATGAATTCACTAGGTGCTCTTGACTGTACCTACAATTCATATTTTTCTATTAACTTGCCCCCCCTGGGCCACGGGCTGGCGACGCTCTTGTTTACCTGTGTATTTTTTGCTCATTTAAACAGCGAAACGGTATAGCGTTATTGGAAAATGCGAACGCGTGTGTACTGCGTATACTATTAGACAACTGTTAAACAAAAACGTGTCTGTACACTGAAGATATTTTAGAAAAGACAATAGGATTAGGGTACTGGGACGTCCCAGTTACGTAACCAAACCATGCCCTAAAATATTTTTGAATTGTTGTCTGTTTGTCTATTCTTTGTGATCACGCGCGTCACGCAAAAACCGCTGAACGATATAGCCGCTTTTGATGAGCTTTTTACAGTATGATAAGGAGTTTTAGATTTTAGATAACAAAATATGATTCTTTAAATAGCTTGTTTTATAATAATTGTGTAACGATTATTTCCCAGAGCTGACGTCAGTGCCAACTTTGCCAACTTTGCCCGCACTTCCAGCCCCCGGGCCGCAAGCTTACCCACCAGGCATTGATCCACCCAAAATTGTAAGTGTTTAGTCAAGCTACATTACATTCCTTGCTTCTTAATTCCATACTAATACAACGACCGCTAGACCGATTTTGACCAAATTCGGTACGGATATAGATGGGAGTGAGACCTAGGGGAAGGACATAGCCTACTTTTCATCCGACTGCTGGGCACGGGTCTCCGTCCGCATGATATAACCTGTAGTCAAAGTAATTTTGTTTGTTACGCTTTAACATTTTAACAACCGATCATGAAATTTTGTATACACGTCGTCAGGGTTACAGAAAAGGACATAATGGTACCTTTATTAGACTTATCGCTATGTTTAAAATTGGTTAAGGTATTTTTTTTATTTTTTAGGACCATGAGTTTATGCAAACTGTTATTACTACCGTAAACTATCGTTTTCTCTCTTTCACTCGCATTGACTGTGAGCAGTATATCCGATAGTTTTCGGTAGCGAAAACAGTTTGAATCAACTCATTGTAGAGCTACTGTTGACTGCACTTTTAAAAACGTAACAATAATTCTCAGTGTCTGACACTAATAGTAGCTCTTCCATGAGTTAATGCAAACTGTTTCCGCTACCGTAAACTATCGGATATACTGCTCACAGTCAAAAGAGAGAAAACTATAGTTTACGGTAGCAAAAACAGTTTGTATCAACTCATGGTAGGGCCACAGATCAAATGTTGTTCGATCGAGATTCCTTTCAAAAGTAAACCTGCCTTTCTATTGTCTAATTTCAAAATCTTGCTTCTTTTTTGGCACAAATAAAAACTTACAAAAGAAATGCTGCAATGTCTCACATCCATCTGTCAAATGAAAGCGATTGCGATAGATTTTTAAATTAGACAATTAATTAGCCCCCTAATAGGCTAGTTGACAAAATTTCAATAACTGCTTAATATTTTAGCTTATTAGGCATTTTAACGAAAAAAAAGGTTTATTTATTTTTAATCGAGCGTTTACATTATAAATTTCGCGTTTTAAAAAACCAATTTTAATTTGGTTCCAAAACGCACAAGACTGTCATGGCGTCTTGAATGACGTCACGCCGTGCGAAACAAACCAAAGAGCGATCGTGTCTTCGTACGTTATAGCTAGTTTTTATCGTTTAAAAATGAATTTCTCATATTATAAGTACTGTATAGTGCCCCAGTGTGATAGCACGACTACAAAAACGCCAAACCAGTTATTTATATATGTTCCAAACAATGGAGAAATACGGAAAAAGTGGCTAAAACTTGCGTTCGGTTGTGGTTAGGTTGCACTCGGAGTGTAGGTTTGAAACGCGCCTCCGGTAGTGATACTCGAAACGTCAAAGACAAGATTGGAGTTTCGCACGGCGTGACGTAACGCTTTCTGATTGGTGTTCACTGTCACGTGACTAAAGGTTTCATTTTACGAAATTTATTTTTTAAAAATATTATTAATCTTTAACGCTTTTAATAATTAAAATTTTTTGTTATTTTCTCCATAATATAATTAATCATTATAAACCCCTATCCATTATATTTATTCTTAATGGAATCAAGCCTATTATTAATAACTACTTTGTTTGCAGGATGTTGCGGCGATAGTATCACAAAAAATAGCAATGATTCGCAAGGAGCAAGAACGAAACGAACTCTCTAGCACGAGAGGCGTAAGTATTGTAAGGACATGTCACACTTTTTATTACTAAAACGTTAAATTAAGCAAGCTTCAGAGGTACAGTCAACATCAATATGTTTTCTGGATTTCAAAATCATATTAATTGTCATTTGGCTGTCCGTATGTTTGTCCTACTTGGTAAAAAATCATCACCCAACTCTTTATTGAAATCATTTATAAAATACGACAATGTTTTTCCTAGATTACGAAATAAATAGTTATTATTAATTACGATTTGATCAAATTAAGATTTAATTAAAAAGACAATTGTCATGTTTACTTGGACAAATAAGGATCCCTTCCTTTAAATACTGAATTTATAGTCATGATTTTTCACTAAGTCATGATTTCGCACTTACACTAATAAAATATATAAGCTTTGTTCCCGATATGGATGATTTTGTTTTTATATTATTTAAAGCTTTTATCTAACAATATAAATTATGTGGGTAATGGGTTGCATTTTCTTAATTTAATTATTATTATTTTTGTTACATTCACAATGTTACTTAAGCGTCTTTTTTTAAGTATAAAGATTCTTGTTATTTTGCTATCCAGTTCGGTTGGAGCTCAACAAGTTCGCTCGGCGAGTTCACGGGTTCGACGGGAGCGCAAATACTAACCCCGAGGGAATTAGCCAGCGGTACCCAAGCGTGGGCCAAGAAGGTATGTCCACACTATACTTACGTCCGAACATGTTTGATACTTTATCATAACCTGGCGTAAATAGTGGACATTCATTTGTTAGAGATTTAACAAATCAGTTTCTACTGTTTTTGTCGGAAATTGAAAGGCTTGTTACTTAGTTCTTTGACCATCACAAATGTTTTTTTTTCGTTATTTTATTGTTGTATAAATTTTTAAATTTATAGGAACCTACTGTTATTTATATTGTAAAGGGTGTGCTTAAAACTGATAATGCTTAACATGTATTAATCGTCGCTAAAATTAATAAGCATAGTTAGTTTTTTTTTTTTTTAATATGTATTTGGCTATAAGTTAGGACATTAACTAATTAAGTAAATCAATGATAAAGGCATTGTCTTGCTATTCGATACGGTAGTTATAAAGGTAACATCTTCCGCGAATCAAATTTTGTGATGTTTAAGGAATATTAAAACAAAAAAGTGTAGAAGTATCAATCGAAACCAAATAATAATGCTTTCGTATTTTGCAAGTTATAGTCGTATTAGTTGAAAAATTCTAGATTGACCATAAATATATTCTTCATTTGCAAAATACGTGTAGCAGCAAATTATGGTTTCATTTGATACTTAAAGCCTCTTGAAATAACTTTTATTTCAGCTCAAAGCAACGTCGGTTGGGATTCGCGTACACTGATGCAGTTTCGTCGCTACGGTCAGAACTTATAATACGTTGTGTATTATTCTTTCTGACTGGTTTTGAATCCGCGGGTGGTGGCAGCAATATAGGTTTATGTCTAAATAATGTTCAAATATTAATATTTGCAGACAAGAAAGTTTTAACGATTAACTTGGTTAAAACATACGTAAATATCGTATTTTTTGTTAGAGATTTGGCTAAAAATTGTCGCATCGATAAACTTTAGGCTGCATCTGCATTAGTGTGGAACGGAGCGGGATGAAAGCTAATTAGTATTAAATAGATAGTATTTATATCTGATATGTAGGTATACAATTGTTCTTAAAATAATTTTACTTTATTAATCTTGTCATGTAGGTACAATATGGGCACGAACCAAAAAAACACGTAAGTATATGCATAATTTTTTGAAAAATCGATTGCTCGTGATCGTGACGTGATCATTTCGTACTAATTAGTATGTAAAAGGTGCATTATGCTATGAACAACATTATACAAAAAATTTGCTCCATTGAGCCATTTGCACTTAATCATAACATTTTCTAAGTATGACTAAAATAAGAAAGGTGTAATAATCATAACGGGTGTAACAAGACCCTCAACGAAGCCGAAGTCCACGCATTCCGCCCATCATGTGGATCATTTTTGTCTTTTAGACTATACCTGGGAAACCAATAGCTACGAAGTTATTGAAGGTCAAAGTCAAAAATTTTTTTTCAAATTTTTTATGAAATCTTAATTTATTAGTTATTTCCTAATTTTTGTCTACAGAAACATTATCAAAATTTTATGTATTTCGTCAAAAACAATGGCTTCAAAACGTCATCTTTCAATGTATTTCATGACCACGCACATAAACGTTGCCTTTCAACTCGTCCGCACGCAGCTGTGTAGCATTCACTCGCAGGCGCGGTCTTTTGTACGCGTTACATTGCGTTGTAATGTATGCAATGCTTTTTTAACACCAAAAATTAAAATCGTTTCCCAGCAATAATTTTTAACAGAAATGGTCCTGATGATGGGCCGAATACGTAGACCTCGGCTTCGTTGAAGGTCTTGTTACACCTTGTATATGCAAAAATGGATTTCACAATGGTTTGTCATACATTTTATCAATATTATACCTACGTGGACAATGACACAATATTGCTTGCACTTTGTACTCAAGCCAGGTGTACATGTTGATAGTCTCTGTTGTTATTACGTAATATATATTTTCGTCTTATCAGTAACTGTGTATTGCCAACAATAAACAAAATATTCTTATAATAATGACACGAGTCCGATATTATTAACCGATTCTTTTACTTGTGGCGTCCGAGTTTTATTAGAAGACTAACTTCGGTTCCTTGCTTTCACAAAATTTATCCCGCTTGGTGGCGCTACTGCTGCTGGAGACCTTTGTATGGGCATTTATCCCCGATTTTTTCTGTTTATTTTAAATTATATCTAAAAATGGTTGGTACCTACAAATAATTATTATGGTAGTCGGACAGTAAACGAATTAAAGATTGAAGAAAACCAAAATGTGTTGGAAGAAAAATTGATATTTACGAAAAATCGCTACCAACATCAGAAAATTGATAGCAAATATATGAAAACAACGAAATGACAGGTCTATTTATTTATTTATTTGCTTGTAGGAGGATTTACAGTCAAATATAAACAATAGAATAACAAATAGATTTTCCAATGCCATTTACAAATCCCCACATATACACTAGCGCCAAGTTAGTAGTAGTGCGCCGACTGGTGGACGATTTGTGAATCAGCAAAATTATCTTGCCATTGCAACCTTCCAACAACACCCAAAAAGAGAACAAATACCTTCCAGTCGAGTCGTCCATCACCTCCACTCGCTCTAAAAGTCTGTTTAGGTATAGAAGTACGCGCGTTACGCTCGGCTTATGTTATATTTGAACAAATTTACACAAAACCATGACAAATTATATACCTTAACCTTCCTCATAAATCACTTTATCTATTAGTGAAAACCGCATGAAAATCCGTGCAGTAGTTTTTGAGTTTATCGCGAACAGACAGACAGACGCGGCGGAGGACTTGCCTAACTGACCTTTTCGAGTTATTGAGAAAAGTACTCGAGGTCATTTCATATTGTTGTCACCACCCCATTGAATATCGTGTAAAGAGAGAACTGGCGTAGTTCACTCCTTACACACAAAGGTCTTGCGACAGCGTAATGATGATTGTGATGCCACAGCCAACGGCATAACAGTCATCATTGCCAAGTTTTGCATACAAATATTCAGTTTTCCCCTTATTTTATTGACTGACTTTTATTTGCAACTATTTCTTCTAGTCAATTTGTTTATGCGCTTAACGTACTTATGTGTATTTTATTTTTATTCACGTTAAATAAATTATTGTTATTTCTTATATCTATGTATTTTAGTATTTACCCTTATAAATGTATTTTAAAATTTCTCCTACAAGATTCGGAGATAAACTTTTTTATTCAAAGTAAGAATACCATTAATTCTAAAAAAATATAAATGTATCTATTTTGTAAAAAATATTTATAACTTCATTATTTTTAGTCAGTCGTACCCGCAAGATGTAAACTAATAAAGCCTTGTAATTCTACGAGCTATTTATTGCAAACAAATAGCATATTCAATAACGGTTATGGCAATAAAAACAGCTTGTAGAATAACATGGCTTTATATGGGGAATCCGTGAATATTTGTTGCAGCTTTTAAGTGTTAAGGAGATGCGCGCTCTGAGTTTCTACACGCTCTACCCATGATTGGGGCAATGCTATGCGACCCACTGAGGTAAGTATACCGCAGGGACGGTTGGTTACCAACATGGTTGGTCACAAACGGTACACGAGAAACTGGATTGAACATTTGTGAAAAGAGACATTTGGTATTCTTTTTCTGTCAGGCTTCGGATTGGTGCGGCTTAACTGCCAGCTGTTTATGTTTTCCTATTAGTTCTTATTTCCAACAAAAGTATAGTTAGATTGGGTAATTCCATGGTAACTCGCTTTACAAGTAGCACTTTTATATAGTTTAATGAGGTTTTTAGGTTGTTTCAATTGGTTAATGTAATATTTTTATCATGAATGTAATGTTATCCTGATTTTCAAAATTTTCTAATAAAAATAGTAATATTGTAATCATTATTGAAATAAATAATAAATTGTATCAGTAACTCACGTTACCATTTTTAGACATCCAGTTTAGAGATTGTTTCAAACATTTCTACGAAATATGTTGGTCTATTACTTGGCATTATGTTAAAAACAAAAGCAACAATATACAAATAAGTCTTCCTTTTAATAGAAACAGCAGTATTAAAGTAAAGTATACTTTTTAAAATAATCAACAAATTATATATTCACTTCTCAAGCTTACGCGCTCACTAGACATGAAATAAAACACTTTTAACGGATACTAGCGCGGTTTTATTGAAAGTACTTTGGTAATTAGTTGGTATTTGGTCTGATTTTTGATTATATGGTAACTCGCGTAATAGAACTTGAATTATCAGCAACTAGAACCGGCCACAGTTACGAATTTTATATTCACTATTAAATATTTTTTGGCATGTTAAAAAATCGAAACCCTTTTTTTACCACGTTATATTATTTCTTTACCGTATCCACATTTTCATGGAATTACCCGATTTTAGTCCAAATAAACGTTTAACAGACTCATAATAAATAAAGTATTATCACGATTAACATCTCTATTTGTCAAAGATACTACCCATTTATCAAGCAGTCGATCAAACATGCAAGTATTCCCTTCTAATTTGAGATGTAAACATAGGATCAGCTGGTGAGAGCGGCGCCCGTAGAAGGCGGTATGGGAATGCATCTTCTTCAGAAAATGGGTTGGACTCCCGGCCGGGGCCTGGGGAAGGAAGGCACGGGGACTTTGCAGCCGTTGTTGCTCGAAGTGAAGCTGGACACGCGCGGCCTGCAGGCCAAAGAAGAGGTCAGTAGCAGACTGAATAAAGGCGTAAGTAAACTGACCGGACAAAGGCAAGTCAGCTTATTCAAAAAGGGACCTAGATAAGTGGAAAAACGCTTGGCTTTTCGATTATTCGAATAGAATAGAAGTGACATTTACGGCCGTTTGCACTAAACTTATGAAACGCCTAAGTGTCCCACACGGGCGCCACGCCACAACCACAAAACGCTGCCACTGATGTATTCCTGTAGTTTTCATGAATACACAGTTTGTAGCGTGTGGCGACCACCGGCGTTTTACCGTGTGTATGAAAGAAAACTACAGGAATAGGCCAGTAGCGGCGTTTTGTGGTTGTGGTCTTTTCCTAAGTACAACTCGACCAAGATAATTAGGCGTTTTAATTTGGTTGGTCAACTTGTAGTTTGGAAAAGAATAGGGATGATGACTAATGAATAAAATAACGAAATACTAATAAAAATCGTAAACATATTAAACTTTTAGACTTGTATACCTCTTGGTTTTATATATTGCATATTATTTATTTTATGACCCTTCAAAGTCCATTTAAAAAGTATAAAATTTATTAAAATAAATGATACCTTTAATTAGTCCGTAAAATGTATAGCAAATTTGTCTAAGAAACTATTTTGATAAACACAATATTTAATATAGCTGCCAAACAAATTTCCTACGCGTTGCATACAAACTACTTATTCGTGACGTCATAACTAGGAAGCCATTAGTATGGAGCGTTTTTGGGCGAGTCCATTTGTGTGCATTTCACACTGTGATATCTCGGGCAGTTTTCATGCTAGCGAATTAATTCTTTTACCAATGTTTCTTTTTTTGAAAGGTAATTTATGTAACATAAAATAAAAAAAATAGTCATGCCTATTAGGCGATTCTTAAGTGCAAATGGCCGTTAGTGTATGTAATTTTTTATTGACGTTTCAAACGCATACGCTATTTAATACTTGTAGCTACTAGAGAATCTGTTTAGATTCTCGTATGTTTCTTTTGTGGCTACAGCTTTACGTTTTCTATACACCGTTATTTTTAAGTATATCAAAAAAATGAAAGGGGGATTTCGGACTACGTAAATGAACAACTTACAACGGTGTTCCATACATTATAGTCAAGTCGATGTTGTACTTTTCTATGGAACAGCAGATTTTTTTTCGAGATTTCGTGGTCGGCCCCATAGTAAAAGTTGTTCATTTACGTGGTCCGAAATCCCCTTTTCATTTTAAGATATACTTACTTAAAAAAATAACGGTGTATAAATAAATGACCCCCGCAAACCATGTTAATATTATACTCTTTATTGCACTCATAAAAACAGTTACACAAAAATAAATTGAGATATGTACACAAAGGAGGACTTATCTCTAAAAGAGATCTCTTCCAGCCAACCTGAGAACGTGTTCGAGATTTCGATGTTAAGCGGGTAACATAAAGTGCAAAAATTAAATTAGAAAAACTGTCAATTTAAAGTCTAAAATATAGTACCTACAATATATAAATAAATAAATATACCTAATTTACCTATACAAACACATACATACATACATATTAACCTATATTATAAATATACATACATATAAATATTATATAAATTAATATGTACAGATGAAAAACCAACGCGTGGGTCGCGGGGCGCGCGGCGGCGGCGGCGGCGGCGGCGGCGGCGCGCCGCTGGTGGCGGGCGGCAAGCACCCCGTGTCGCTGCTGGGCGAGTACTGCTCCAAGCACAAGCTGGGCCCGCCCGAGTACAACCTGTGCTTCGAGTGCGGCCCCGACCACAAGAAGAACTTCTTGTTCAAGGTAATGGGGATCTCCACGCAAAGCTTAAGAGCGTTTATGCGCTTTACTAGCGCCGGCAATGGAAAAAAATCATAGTGCTTAAATAAAGACGAAATTGTGAATTGTGTTCTTCTAGTGTACTCCGTATAAGATTTTTGGTACTTTTTATCGCTTAAACTATATTTTCTAGTCTGTCGTTTAGTTTAATGGAGTTTTATTGCTAAAAGTGGCCACTTTTAGCAATAAACTAAACGACAGGTTATAAAATATTGTTTAAACGATAAAAAGTACAACAAAGCTTATTCGGAGTACACTAGAAGAATACAATTCACAATTTCGTCTTTATTTAAGCATTACGTTTTTTTTTCCATTGGCGGCCCTAGTGTAGCGTAGTAATCCTCTTAAGCTAGATGGCGCTAGCGACGAAACGACCGCTAGGTTGCGTTCCGAACCTACGCTTCGAGTGCAACCGAACGCTCTAACGGCGTTCCAAACATTAGAGCGTGACGTTCGGTTGACACAACCATCCCGTTCCAAACGTCAGAGCGTTGCATAGATATAGTATATTAAAAGGGGTAGATGCGCTACCGAGCGACCGGGTGTAAGGGATAGATATATTATGACGTCAAAATATGGGGTTGCCATGATCAGAAAAAGTACTCTTAACGGGGTAGCATCCGTTAATGTGCAGATTATACTAGTTAAAGCACGGAAATCGTCTACTTTAAGAAAAATTTCGGTACTATTATGTATTCTGTGCTTTAAGAGGATTGTCAACCACGTGGTCTCCATACAAACGGCGATAACGTTTCCCACCCTCTAAACCTTAACCTACAGCAATGAATTTTTGGTATGTTTTTGAAATGCCTAAAAACTAGGGCTGTACGTTTTGATTTTTAAAATATTCATTGTAGATTTGAAAATATTGGCACTTCTGTGTTTTGTATGAAATCACTAAAATGCAAATATTTCAAAATCTATTATAAATATTTAACAAATCAAAACGTACAGCCCTAGTATTTAGGCATTTCAAAAAAATACCAAAAATTAATTACTGTAGGTTAAGGTTTAGAGGGTGGGAAACGTTATCGCCGTTTGTATGGAGACCACGTGGTTGACAATCCTCTTAACTGACTCGACCAGTTAATCTGCAGATTAACGGATTCCGTATTTTAACGGTAACATACGTATACAAAGAATCGAAATGGAAATAAACTTTATTCGCAGTAATTGTGGTATACAGCAGAGATATTAATAAAATGTTTAGACAATTCGCCATTTCCACCATGCAAAAACTCAGTATAATTATAAATGGTATTAAGAAAAATAAAAACACGTCATCCCTGCTAAAATCGAACTAAAGTTAAATAACAATCGTCATTGCAGTCGGGACGGGAGTACACACAACTGCCCTGCTAAAAAAAAGAGAGATATAGTAAACTAGCTGGGGTTCGCTCAGGTAGTTGATATTGAGATTGTGTGGTTAATGGAATAAAAAGATAAACTTTAAATTTAAACAGGTAAAGTCTTTATTAAACGTTGGAATACAGAACTTTTTTTATTGACGTTAGTTTTTCTGTTTTTCGGAAACAATTTTTTTCAAAATGTTTTGAACAAATTCGTGTGTGGCACCCAATTCTTTTTTCCATTTGCTTCTATCCATTTTTCATGAGTTTTATCTTCCGTCGGAAATCTGGAAAAATGAAATCGCTAGAAATTCCCTGAAATATGGGGTAATTTTTGGGGAAAATTTTCTATATAGTAGGCATCCGGAAATCGAATTATAAACCTACTGATTTTAGTGGACGTCAAAGCTAAGCTGACTTCTACTATTACGTAGATGTACGCAATTTTACCGGTTTGCATGTCAAATGTTTACGAGGTTATTTTTAGAAATAATTTTTAGATTTTTCCTATTTATCAGGTATTTCATGATATAACTAATGATTTAGCTCAGAAACTTGGTTCCTGTGAGATTTGAGAAAGAAATACGTGATCAAAATATTGAAAACAGTGTACTTACGCATGAAATGTAACACCCGCTTATTTTCTTTGATTGTTGCTTTTGCAGCCAAATATCGAACACCCCACCATTTTGTATTCTAGACACAAACACAACACATACGATTTATAATAAATCCTGGGTATCAATTAGGTAGTAATCCACAAAACCTTTAATTTCTTTGGCACTCTTGATAATAACCCCACTTGTTTGTTTTGCTTAGTTGAACTCTGCCTATAACCCAACCATGAAAAAAAGGCCGGTCGGTGATAGAGAGAAAAAATGACACTCTTCTCTATTTCCTCCTATAGGAATCTCAATAAGACGATCTCGCTCTATCAAAGCATGTCAGACCCTTGGAGCGTTGCAACTTTTTAACCACCAAAATCGGTGGTTGTAAAACGCTCTGACGTTTGTCTATAGAACAAAATGTAAATGTCATTTGATTTTATTTTGTGTTTTGATGTTTTGTCTAATTTTTAAAATGATAATGGTAATTCCTCAAAAATCAGATTTTATTTGATTTAGAGTAAAGGAAAGTTTAAATTATTCGTATTTCAAATGGAAAACGAAGACTTTGTACCATTATTGACATTTAAAGTTCTTGGTCGTTGCGGACCTTAGAGTGAGTTAAAAAACAACCAAACAACCGCACTCTGAGCCACTGAACGCAACCCTATCAATGGATTTGATTGGTTAAAATACGTTAGAAATGACACTTGATATTTAAAACAGCCAATCAAACGATTTTAGGACAAACGCTAGTGGCGCCATTAGTTCCTCAGTATGCATCCCCATTGATTAAACCTGTTGCCTCATCATAACAGCCGCACGACACCCACTGCTGGGTGTAGGCCTGTTGTAACCTGTTGCCTGCTATCCACTACAAGGTTGCGTTTAGAACGTTAGAGCGCCGGTTGTTTTTTAACTCGCTCTAAGGTTTGGAACGACCAAGAACTTTAAATGTCAATGTCAATACAAATTCTTCATTTTCCATTTGGAATACGAATAATTGAAACGTTTCTTTATAAAATCCGTTTTTTTGAGGATCTACCATGATTATTTTAAAAATTAGACATAAAAACATCAAAAATACAAAATAATGTCAAATGACATTGACATTTTTTCTATAGACAAACGTCAGAGCGTTTTACAACCATCATTTTTGATGGTCGTTTGGTTGCAACGCTCTGACGTTTGGAACGACACGGTTGTGTCAACCGAACGTCACGCTCTAATGTTTGGAACGCCGTTAGAGCGTTCGGTTGTGGTTAGGTTGCACTCGGAGTGTAGGTTTGGAACGCGCCTCTACGTGTCACAATAAAACCCTAAAGCCGAATATAGTAGATAGAGACCATCAAACAATACAACTTTTACCATGGGACTAACTCTGAAATCGCGAAATAAAACAGCTGTTTAATACAAAAAACAATACTGAAAATTAAGGTAATGTATGAAACAGCAGATTTTTTTCGCATTTCAAAGTGGTTCCTATAGTAAAAGTTGTTCAGTTTGATGGTCCCTATCTATATTCGACTAGGAGTTTTTTTGTATAGCAAGATATAAAGTATCTCAAACGTTAAGCCGACTTATTCTGTTACTTGGCGACAAATTACCGACTTCATCCTGGTATTATAGACAATTATAATCCGCCTGCGATGAGAATGGGATGAAACCTTGACAAACTGAGACGCGCAAGGTTCGCCGGCCAGCCATTCCGAAGTTAGGGAACTTTTCCTGCTGCAACTTCAAATAAGATAACAAATAAACAATTAGTTGATTAATTAAATTAAAATTAACAAATTTCGATTTCCGTTTGACAAGGTTGCAATTCTCATCGCGCGTGGATTATAAACAGTCTTTATTTCCACTATTTTCTTTTTTGTGGCTCAGATGTAGTCAGTGATAGGGATGTCGAAAGTGAAAAAAAAATCGATATATCGATACATCGATATTTATAAAAATATCAATATCTGCCTCGATATATCGCGAAAAAAATATCGATATATCGGTCAAATTTTCAGAGAACATTTGCAGTTTTAAAATAATTAAGTAATGTATTTAGTTCAGCTTAGCTCAGAAATCTCAATAGAATTTTTAGATTTTCTTGAATATCAATTTTTCTTCCAACATACTGAAGTATTTGGTTTTGTTCAATCTTTAAGTCTTTTACTATCCAACTTCCATAGTTATTTTTATTAGTATTCAACCATTTTAGATATAATTTAAAATAAATGGGAAAATTGGAGGAAGATGCCCGTACAAAGGTCTCCAGCAGCAGTAGCATCACCAAGCGTCCCACCCCGCCATTCTAGCGACTTTGGAGTGATGTGATGATAATAAATATATCGTTTTTGATACCATTTTCGGTATTGGTTATTTTGTATCGATATATCGGATTAAAATATATCAGCTAAAATATCGATATATCAACAAGCCTAGTCAGTGACACATATCATGTAAAAGAAAGTTTAAAATAATATTATTGTTGTTCACAGGTAAAAGTGGCAGGGGTTGAATATCAGCCAGCAGTGGCTAGTGCGAACAAGAAACAAGCAAAAGCTGATGCAGCACAGTTAGCATTACAAAAACTTGGCATCGTAACCTAATACCTCTAATAAATTCAAGGAAAAACAGCAAATGGTCAATGTCATTTGTAACTTTACTATACTGTTATTGGTTTGTTGTATGTAAATAAATAATGATTGCAGACATGTATCTTGTCATTTAATTCACACTTTCAAGAATCTGTCCTAAAGCGAACAAAGGCTGGAAACATGAGTGGGTCTCCAGCTTCCTCATAGGCTATAGAGAAATTCTAAGCATGCCATATTTTAAAGCATAATAGCAGCAATCAAACTTCCAGACATAATAATAGCAGCCACCATAAGCTCGTTACCATGAGTTGTTTTATGTGTGCGAGCTGGCGACACGTGTCTACAGCTTACACATGCCGTTAAGGCAAACCAGTGAGGTTAGGGATTTAGACTATAGTCAGAAATTTAGAGCCTAATTGCAGCAATAAGATCCAAAAAAACCAACCATCACACTCAAATACTCTTGAAACTACGAGCATAAAACTGTGTGCGAGCTGGGGACCCGTGTCACTGGCTTGCACAGCTGTATTTTCGTAATTATTTAAGCTACGATTATGTAATATACCTCAAAATTTTCAGCCGAATTGCAGCATTAGGCTCCAAATTTTTCAAAACTTTAACTCGAAAGGTTTTTGAGCTACGAGCCGATATCTATGTGTAAGCTGGGGACCCGTGTCGCCGGCTGACACATGGTGAATTGCTGTAACTGTATATGTTAGAGTTTCGTTTTAAAGATCAAATGATATGTTATAATTGCAGCACACACGAGGCAAAATTTCAAATCTCTGGGCCTCTTAGTTTCGAAATTATAAGCCAAAAACCGTTTTCCCGCCAAAAAATTCAAAAAAATGGCTCGGAAGCGGCTAATCGCGCCGTTGCCGTTCCGTGCGCTACACTATTGCAATCGAATTTGAACCTAAGAGCTAGTATTATTTTGAGTCATTTTAATTTGCGCTCTCGATCGTTTTAATTTATGTACTGAGAATTTTAGTCTAAGAGGTAGGAGCTGATATAACTGGTTACCTAATAGCTGAAAGCTGATATAACTGGTTTAATATAAAAGCAAAGTCTATTTATATAGGAATGTTTATATCGCTAAGGTATAGGTACTTTATTTTAAGGAGCTTAAAATAATTAATGCAACCATGTAAAAGTAATCATTTCGCACCAATGAAACTTAGTATTGAATAATTCCGATTATCATGTATGGTCTTCATCATCAGTTCCATTTCACCAAAATGGTACTTTCCGAAAGCAAATGCATAGGTTACTTAAGAAAATACCAAAATCGCTATAGGTGTGCCTATAATATTTGAAGAGTTTCCTTGATTTGTCCAGGAACCCATCATTAGATCCTGACTTCATGATAATGGGACCAACTTGGAAGTATATACTTTCAAACAAAAAATCAATTTTTCAAATCGGTTTAGCAGTCTTCGAGTAATCGAATAACATGCATAACTCCTCCTCTTTTTGAAGTCGGTTAAAAAGTTTTAGTTATGTTGATTATTTGCTCCAAATGTGCCTAGGTATACCTATTATAGTCGACTAGTGACCGCCCGCGACTTCATCTGCGTGAAAAGTTTATTTGTTCTTTTTTAATCTCTTTTTATCCAGTTAATTAATAAAAAATCCTTAGGTTTTATGGTCTTTTTTTTTAATGGTAACGATGTTTTGTATAATCGCTACATCCCTATTTGAACTGATCGAGTTATCAAAATTTATAACCTAATAAAAACGTGTTAATAAAATAAAATAAAGTACCTATACCTTAGCGATATAAACATTCCTATATAAATAGACTTTGCTTTTATATTAAATTAGGTAACCTCTTAGACTAAAATTCTCAGTACATAAATTAAAACGATCGAGAGCGCAAATTAAAATGACTCAAAATAATACTAGCTCTTAGGTTCAAATTCGATTGCAATAGTGTAGCGCACGGAACGGCAACGGCGCGATTAGCCGCTTCCGAGCCATTTTTTTGAATTTTTTGGCGGGAAAACGGTTTTTGGCTTATAATTTCGAAACTAAGAGGCCCAGAGATTTGAAATTTTGCCTCGTGTGTGCTGCAATTATAACATATCATTTGATCTTTAAAACAAAACTCTAACATATACAGTTACAGCAATTCACCATGTGTCAGCCGGCGACACGGGTCCCCAGCTTACACATAGATATCGGCTCGTAGCTCAAAAACTTTCAAGTTAAAGTTTTGAAAAATTTGGAGCCTAATGCTGCAATTCGGCTGAAAATTTTGAGGTATAGTACATAATCGTAGCTTAAATAATTACGAAAATACAGCTGTGCAAGCCAGTGACACGGGTCCCCAGCTCGCACACAGTTTTATGCTCGAAGTTTCAAGAGTATTTGAGTGTGATGGTTGGTTTTTTTGGATCTTATTGCTGCAATTAGGCTCTAAATTTCTGACTATAGTCTAAAACCCTAACCTCACTGGTTTGCCTTAACGGCATGTGTAAGCTATAGACACGTGTCGCCAGCTCGCACACATAAAACAACTCATGGTAACGAGCTTATGGTGGCTGCTATTATTATGTCTAGAAGTTTGATTGCTGCTATTATGCTTTAAAATATGGCATGCTTAGAATTTCTCTATAGCCTATGAGGAAGCTGGAGACCCACTCATAACATTTTATTGTATGACAGTTCAATGATGACAGCTAACGTCAACTATTAGGAAACGTCTTGGTCAACGAAAGATGAGACTGTTGGAAATGGAACTATGCGCCTTTTTACAATAACTTAACCTCTAAACGTTAATTTAACAAGGAAAGTGGCGCCGCCATTTCAATCTCATCTTTCGTTGACCACTAGCCGCGACCGATAATGTTTCCGGCTATAGAAAAAAAAGTTTCGCGTTCTTATCATTGTACAGACTGATAGTGCCGTTCTTACTACCTGTCTGCGCGAGTTACCATTACAAAGAGCTCTGAACGGCTGAACTCTTCTGTCTGCGTGGGGCCTTAGGAATCAAGGAAACACAAATTCTCAGCTTGTAATGTACACAAATGTTTATGTACGATCCCTGTGAGGCAAGATTTTTATATGCGGCTACGCTCTTAGCACAATACTTAGAACTCCTAATCGTACAAAGATTTAACTTTCATATTGTACCATTTCACACAAATGTCTCGCCTGGACTAGATCACACAAAAGCCTGTACGTAGGGCCTCCAAAAAAGTAAAACTAGTACACTAGCATTTACCTTGCATAATAACTAACCCACATTTGATATGCAGTTAGCATCCTTTACAACAGCTGGATCAAAATAAGTGTCAAAAAGGAATAACATTAGAAAAAGAAGTTTAAATCTTCAATAATTTAATTTTCAATGTTGCACAACATTTAATAATTATTAGACATATCTACTTAAAATATCATGCTTAAATTATTAGGGATACATTGTTTTGCGGTGCAATATTGCTACCTTTAAATAAGCTGTCAAATCTCCTAATATCAATAACTATCAAGATTTTGATCAGTTCAACTCACTTTCATGGTCCTCATTATGTCAAAGGAGTGTTTGAATATAACAAATTAGTTGTGCTTAGCTATTGATATTTTATGAAATTATGACCTCTATTTAGCATTGGGTGCTATTCAAACATACTACATTATAAATTGCAAGTAAGCTTTAAATCTCCTACTTATACAATTTTCTTCCATCCTTTATAGCAATCACAGATCTGTTCCAATAACCATTGCTGCATCTATTTGAAATTAATCTTTCTTTGCAGGATTTTGTTGCTTGATCCTATAGTCAGACAACGCAGCTTTAATCGCATCTTCGGCCAACACTAAAACAAATACATTATTTATAAAATCTGTGAAATTAAATAATAGTGATTGATTGAATAATGAATAGGAAGTAATCAATCCAGCATGAACAGTAATAAGTTATAGCATAAATATGCTTACTTTGTAATATGTTTATTATAAATGCGAAAGTGTGTTTGTTTGTTTGTTACGCCTTCACTTCTTAATTACTGAACCTATTATCATGAAATTTTGCATACACGTTCTCAGGGGTACAGAGAAGGACATAGGGTACCTTTCATCCAGAAAAAAAGTACTGTTCTTGAGGGATAGCAAAAAACTTTCCACGCAGACCAAGTCACAGGCAGTGGCTAGTTATTAATAATAGAGATTCTCATTTACTTGTTCACTTACTGGAGCAATGTAGCTTCACAGGCGGTAGAGAGAGCTCCTTAGCAATATCAGTGTTCTTCAACTTGAGGGCTTCATCAACTGTTTTTCCTTTCACCCATTCAGTAGCCAATGAACTGGATGCAATAGCGGACCCACAACCGAACGTCTTGAATTTCGCATCAACAATCTTCCCATTATCATCAACCTTGATCTGGAGTTTCATTACGTCACCGCATGCTGGTGCGCCCACCAACCCAGTCCCGACATTCTTGTCCTTTTTGTCCAAAGAACCTACATTTCGAGGATTTTCATAGTGCTCAATCACCTAAAACGAAAAACAAAGTAACGTCGTAAATAAAGTGCTATTATTGAAAACAATAGATATCAGCTGTAGATATTATGTTTACATTTTGATTTGATCAATTTCAATACGATAACTTAGGTTTCACTTTATTATGCTTAATAAGTTGCATGGCACTAATTAAATACAATGTAAAAGTATAAAACGGAAGGTTTATTAATATTGCATAAGTTTTACAAACAAAATTGGAAACTTACGTTAGCGTGATACGACGCAGTTTGTACAGAGCCCAAACTGCTGAAATTTATTAGACTGACACATCTGCGCATATTTGGAGCTAAAATCGACATGATTTTATGATAACTGATTATGAAGTATCGACTTTTGCAAAATTATTATCAAATAATTATTTTTGCAACCTTTTACTAAACAAATCCGAATTTCTGTTCGTTCAATCAAACTTAAATCACCAAAACACAGACTAATAACAGAGTACTGCGCAAAGAGAATATAATCACTGCGTTTGACAGATTAGTCAGTCAGTCATGTCATGTAGACATGACTGACTGACTGACAGTGACAGTAAGGGTGCATTCCGATTCAAATTAAAATCAATTTCAGCGTTGACCACGATAACAGGCGTACCGATTCACATATCGCGCTTATGACAGTTGCGTTGCGACTATCAATTATTATTCGGAACGCTCGTGATTGCGCTCACCGATGTCTTGACCTACATAACCTCAATATAAATTGAAAAGATTGGAATTTGGACCTTTTTGCTTTATATATTATTATCTTCATAAAATGTATTATATCTTCGACTATTACTTTCATTGTATGCGAAAAGAATTTTTAAATATTCATTTAAATGCAACTGATGTAAACAAAACAAACAAATGTCACTTTTGACGGTGATTATGCTTCGGAGCATGGGCGGTGTAAGCTTAAGATGGCGGATGTTATGACGCAAGACGCAGTGACGCGTAGACAGAGAAACTAATAGACAAATTGACGGCGAATGTCGCATTCACACACGAAAGAGAAAGACTTATGCACACGTCTTGCATGGAAAAGAGATAGAGCGATATGCTTTTCTGTCTCATTCAGCGTGCCGGTTTTTTCATGTTTAGCAAACCAGTTTGCTAAACAAACTTTTGACAGTTCGTCGGTGGTTCGTCGTAAACAAAAGAAAAAAGTGTTTTGTGACATAATTCGTTGCGGTATAGAGATACCTAATAATTAATAATATTAATAATAGTAATAATTTACTTTAGAAAGAGTTCTAAAGTAAATTATTCAGTTGTTTGAACAATTATACACTTAATAAATATGTGAAAATGGTTCGATGTTGTGTAATAGGTTGTAAAAGTGACAGTGATCGTAAACTTTCAAAGATATCGTTTCACTCGTAAGTATTGTAGATTTTATCAGGTATTATGCATTAAATTCATTTGTTATTTTAAATTTTCGTTATAGAACATATACGTTATATTATACGTTTAAATTCAATCTGAACATGTCTAAAGTTAAAGTAGAGTATTTTATAACCTAAAGAGTAATTTGGATTGTGTTGCCAGTACTCGACGTTAATTTGCCCATTTGCAAATTGCACCATACGTAAATCGTTTGGTTTACTAATGTTTTCCATAATTTTAAATGCAATAATTTCATTTGCCATAACTGCATATGCCATAAATTCATTAAACATAATGATATATTTGCCATAACTAACAAATGACATAAATTTATTTTTACTAATTTCATTGGTCATAAACAATCAAATGACATATTGTTCTTATTACATAATTTTATTTGCCATACTCTTCATTTAAAATAATGTTATTATCCATAACAATGATTTTCCATAATACTTACTTATTACAATATTTGGCAAAACAAACCTTGTTTTCTTTTATTTCAGCAAAGAAATAATGAAAGAAGCCAGCATAATTCATATTTATCAAAGAATTAATAAGAATTTGACCAATCAAGATAATTTGTTTAATAGACTAATAGAGGATTTTTGAGAGCTTTGGCATTGAATCTCAAAATTGACAAAATTGTGGAACTAAAACAAAATTGTTTACTCATATTTGATTTGTCCATCAGCCATATTGAATGTCCCCACTGCTGGAGCACAAGCCTTCCTTATGAGTGGATATATTTATTTATAAAATATATTTATTTATAAAATTATAATTAGCTTTTTAATAATACATTTTTAAATATAATGAGTATTCACTTCTCAAGCTTACGCGCTCACTAGACATGAAATAAAACACTTTTAACGGATACTAGCGCGGTTTTATTGAAAGTACTTTGGTAATTAGTTGGTATTTGGTTTGATTTTTGATTTTCCCGACGTTTCGGCACCTTTGCAGCTGCCGTGGTCACGGGGGACTGAAGCTACTTGTGAGCCTACCCTCAAGCGATGAATTTTTTAGAACGTTCAGAAATTAAAATTTATCAAATTTAATTAGTTTAATTTTGGTTTGGTTTTAATTTAATTTTATATGTTAAAAAGAGAGAATCTACTGAAACTACTACCATTTCAAAAAATTGGGAGGCCCCTCCAAGAAAGAAATGGCGAAAGAAAACTTGGAGAGGAAGGCCGACCTCCGTCTTTTATATTAATTAATTTATTTGCAAAAGGAACTAACCGTATCATTAGATCTTACAGTGTGTGTTTGGGGCTTTAGCTTGTGAATGATGGGGTCCCAAGCTGGTGGAATTTTCCAACCATCATCTCTATTGAAATTAGGATATTTATTTATTTCGATAGCCTCGCGGAGCATTCTAGGAATGAATCTACGTTCCCTAGCAAGGATTTGGGGTTTGTCAAATCTAATATAATGGTTGGGCCCCTCAAAGGCGTGTTCACTCACTGCAGACTTGTTATCGCGCCTATGTTTCATGTCAGCTACATGTTCTTTAACCCGGGTCCCTATGCTTCTCTTTGTTTGCCCGATGTAGGAGAGCCCACAGTCACAATCTAGTTTGTAGACACCTGCGGCTTGAAGGGGGATATTATTAGGGGCCCAACCATTATATTAGATTTGACAAACCCCAAATCCTTGCTAGGGAACGTAGATTCATTCCTAGAATGCTCCGCGAGGCTATCGAAATAAATAAATATCCTAATTTCAATAGAGATGATGGTTGGAAAATTCCACCAGCTTGGGACCCCATCATTCACAAGCTAAAGCCCCAAACACACACTGTAAGATCTAATGATACGGTTAGTTCCTTTTGCAAATAAATTAATTAATATAAAAGACGGAGGTCGGCCTTCCTCTCCAAGTTTTCTTTCGCCATTTCTTTCTTGGAGGGGCCTCCCAATTTTTTGAAATGGTAGTAGTTTCAGTAGATTCTCTCTTTTTAACATATAAAATTAAATTAAAACCAAACCAAAATTAAACTAATTAAATTTGATAAATTTTAATTTCTGAACGTTCTAAAAAATTCATCGCTTGAGGGTAGGCTCACAAGTAGCTTCAGTCCCCCGTGACCACGGCAGCTGCAAAGGTGCCGAAACGTCGGGAAAATCAAAAATCAAACCAAATACCAACTAATTACCAAAGTACTTTCAATAAAACCGCGCTAGTATCCGTTAAAAGTGTTTTATTTCATATAATGAGTAGGTAAGCATGCAATTGCATGCAGTGCAAGCAGGCATTCAGCATGCAAGCAAGCGTGCAGCTAGCAAGCAGGCATACAGCATGCATGCAGGCATGCAGCAGGCACCCAGCATGCAAGCAGGCATGCAGCATGCAAGGCAGGCATGCAGCATGCCAGCAGGTACGCAGCATGCAAGCAGGCATGCAGCATGCAAGCAGGCATGCAGCATGCAAGCAGCAAGCAATCAGGCATGCAGCATGCAACATGCACGCAAGCATTAGGGAGCTCCACTCGCTTCGCTCGCTCCGCTGCGAGTGGTCAAAACACTAACCTAACCTAACCTACTGGTAAGTGCGTTAAAAAGTTTTTCTGCACCCCCCGGCAAGCATTCTACATGCAAGCAGGCATGGAGCATACAAGCAGGCAAGCAGCATGCAAGCAAGCAAGCAGCATGCAGGCAGGCATGCAGCATGCAAGCAGGCATTCAGCATGCAACATGCATGCAAGCATTATGGAGCTCCGCTGCGAGTGGTCAAAACACTAACCTAACCTAACCTACCAGTAGTGGTGGTCGCATAAAGTTTTTATTTATAATCCCTATTCCCTAGGTACGTTTATAAGTTATGTATATTATGTCTTATAAGTTATGTATATTATGTCAATTATTGATTATGTCAAATAATATTTATAGGAACTAATCATTATGACACTTGTTATTATGGCACCTAATTCTATGGCAAATGAAAAGTATGGCTAATGGATTGTTATGTCATACGTTGTTAGTATAAAAGCCATTATTACAAATGAATATTATGATCGAGGATCATTATGGCAAATGAAATTATTACAAATAAAATTATGATAAACGAAAGAATACCGAAACATCTATTCTTCTACTTTCATTATTTCTTTGCTGAAATAATAGAAAACAAGGTTTGTTTTGCCAAATATTGTAATAAGTAAGTATTATGGAAAATCATTGTTATGGATAATAACATTATTTTAAATGAAGAGTATGGCAAATAAAATTATGTTATAAGAACAATATGTTATTTGATTGTTTATGACCAATGAAATTAGTGAAAATAAATTTATGTCATTTGTTAGTTACGGCAAATAAATCATTATGTTTAATGAATTTATGGCATATGCAATTATGGCAAATGAAATTATTGCATTTAAAATTAGGGAAAACATTAGTAAACCCCCAGGGGTATTCTTTCGTTTATCATAATTTTATTTGTAATAATTTCATTTGCCATAATGATCCTCGGTCATAATATTCATTTGTAATAATGGCTTTTATACTAACAACGTATGACATAACAATCCGTTAGTCATACTTTTCATTTGCCATAAAATTAGGTGCCATAATAACAAGTGTCATAATGATTAGTTCCTATAAATATTATTTGACATAATCAATAATTGACATAATAATCATAACTTATAACGTATCTCTTCTGTGGAAATAGGTCGCATGTAATATGCCTATTGATTTAAGAAACATTGTATTGTATGTCAACAATATTCAAATGTGACTGTCGCTTTGACTGTCACAAAAGGCTCCTGTCCTAACAATACCTGAAGAAATGTTGTGCTAAAAATAATAAACGGTTGACGAAGAAAAGCCTATTTTTCTGTTCCACTGGAGCGCTGCTGCCTGCCCCCTACAGTGGTCATGGGCTACCTATAGAAAATCAAGGATTTTGCGAAATGTCAACCGTGAAAATAGAACAATTGACTCTAGAAAATTACGAAACATGGAAAATTCAGGTGGAAGCAATTCTTATAAAGAATGATACCTGGAGCTATGTGGATGGCAGCCTCGTAAGACCAGCAGAACCAGGTTTAGACACTCAATGGGATAAAGGTGACGCAAAGGCAAAGTCAGACCTAATCCTATCGATCAGCCCTAGTGAACTGAGGCACCTGCGAGGATGCAAAACATCGCGAGAAGTATGGTTGAAACTTGAAGGCATACATGCATCAAAAGGACCTGCGAAAAAGGCGACATTGTTAAAAGAATTATTGCTTCACAAAATGGAGGAAAGTGGTGACATTCGAGAACATGTCATGAAATTTTTTGATGTCAGATGCAAATTGGCTGACATGGGAATAGAAATGAATGACGATTTGATTTCAATTATGCTGCTGTATAGTTTACCGTCTAGCTTCGAGAACTTTAGATGTGCTATAGAGTCTAGAGATTCGTTGCCAGATCCAGAAACGCTTAAGGTAAAGATTTTGGAGGAAGGAAATTCCCGACACCAGAAAGATAATGTAGATAAGGCATTTCTTGTAAATGGGAAGAAATCTTTTAAACCAAAGAGAGGTACATTTGAAGAGGATTTGAAATTTAAATACAAATGTTTCAAATGTCATCAGCACGGTCATAAGGCTTCTGAATGTAATATGAAGCAGAATAAGAGTCAACGCCAAGAAACCTCTAAGTTAGTGTCATCGTGTGGTACGGCCAGTGATATTTATGATTCGGATTTTGTAACTTTTAATTGTTTTTCAGATGATAAGGCTGCAAGCAATGAGAGTGGAAATTGGATCATTGATAGTGGATGTACGTCACATTTATGCAACGACGCAAGTAAATTTGGTGAAACGATGTTACCTATGTCGTCAAAGTTGAATTTGGCAACAAATGCAAGTACAAATATACGAGGCAAAGGTACAGTAAGATTGTTTACATGTAATAATGGTTCTAAAACTGTGATTCAATTGCCCAATACACTTTATGTTCCGGATTTGCGATGTAACCTAATTTCAGTTGCAAAAATTACGGATCAAGGCTATAGTGTTACGTTTAAAGGTAATGTAGCTAGTGTGAAAGATAGTTATGGTAACACTAAGCTAGTCGCAAATCGTAAAAGTAATTTATATTACGTAATAGAGGAACAACGTGAAGTAGTGTCGGCGATTTCTGATAAAGAGAAAGAAGTCGATGTATGTTTGTGGCATGAACGTTTAGGACATTTAAATGCAAAAGATCTTGTTAAACTTTTAAATAAATCTGGTATGACTGTTAAAATGTCAGATATTATAAAATTGTACGATTGCAATGTTTGTATGAGTGGAAAAATGAGTAGGTTACCATTTTCGAAATGTGAAGGCCCTTGTGATGAAAAATTAAAGATCATTTATTCAGATGTTGTTGGACCGATGCAACATGAAGCCATAGGTGGCGCGAGGTACTTTGTCACATTCATTGACGATCATACAAGATGGTGTGAAGTATATTTACTTAGTAAAAAGAGTGAAGTATTTACTGTATTTAAAATATACAAAAATTACGTTGAGAATTTGACCGGTAAGAAAATAAAATATTTTCAGTCAGATGGCGGTGGCGAATATTGTAACCGTGACTTCGATGAGTTCTTGAAGAACGAAGGCATATCTCGAAGACTAACCTGTCCTCGAACTCCAGAACAGAATGGGATAGCGGAAAGGAAAAATCGTACGTTAATGGAAATGGCGAGATGTATGCTCATTTCGTCTGGTCTTTCACCAGGTTTCTGGGCAGATGCTGTTGTAACGGCATGTCATGTTAGAAATCGATGTCCAACGCGCAGTCTTGGAGGAGACACACCCTTTGAGAGATGGTTTGACCGTCCTGCTAAGATAAACTATTTAGAGAGGTTTGGATCAAAGGTACATGTATTGGACAAAGAACAGGGTAAAGATAAGTTTGCTCCACGAAGTATAGAAGGAATCTTCGTAGGATATCCAAGAGATCGAAAAGGCTACAGAATATGGTTGCCACAGCAACGGAAAATGATAGTGTCACGAGATGTCAAGTTTCACGGAATGAAGAGTGAAAGAAATGAAGATAATAGTTTAAAGATAGATCCCTTTGAACTGAAAGCTGAAGAATTGGATACCAACGTGGATCGACCAGGTATAGTTGAAATTGAATTCCATTCGAAACAGATGGTTGACAATACTCATCAGTCAGTCGAAGAACCCGAGATAATCGCAGGACCATCGCATCTTGATCATCGGGAAAGCGATGTTGAAAGTGATGTTCGCGATGATGGTAGGGGAGGAATGAAGAAAGGTCCAGGTCGACCGCGTATAGAGCGAGGTCATGTTGGGCGTCCAAGAAAAGTGTACCAGATGGTACCAAACTTACAACCAGAAACAATTACAACTGATAGTAGTGAATCCATTGACGAGTTTACGGACTGTCAAGACTTTGCTGGGGTCGCGGAAGTGACATTAAAACAGGCTTTGTCAAGCAGTGAATGTAAAGGATGGAAAGATGCTATCTTATCGGAAGTAAGAAGCCTAGTCAAGAATGACACATGGGAAATAGTAAACAAACCCATGAATCGTGATGTCGTAGGCTGTCGATATGTTTTAACAACTAAGCTGAATGTGGACAAAACTGAGAAGAAAAAGGCGAGACTTGTAGCGAGAGGCTTTAGCCAGCGGTATGGTATTGACTACCACGATACTTTTGCTCCTGTCGTCAGGCTTGATACAGTTAGACTGTTAGCTGCACTTGCAGTTGAGCTAGACCTAGAGATTCATCAGTTGGACATTAACACGGCTTATTTGAATGGATTTTTAGAAGAAAACATCTACATGAAGGTGCCAGAACTTTTAGAGGAATGTTTACTTAAACTGATAGAGACAGAAACAGAAGGTTCTGATATTTATGAACGAGCTAAGAAAATGTTGGACGATTTAAAGGCTGGAGGCGACGTATGCCGACTGAAAAGGTCGTTATACGGACTCAAACAAGCTGGTCGTCAGTGGAACATACGACTCGACGAGCAACTAAAACGTATGGGGTTGCGGCAATCGTTGAATGAACCGTGTCTTTATTTTAGGGACATAGATTCTGAAATAAAACTCTTTGTTTTAGTTTATGTTGATGATATTCAAATCGCATGTCAGAAAAGAGATTATATTGAGGACTTTAAAAAGTCACTGGCCACCGAGTTTGAATTAAAAGACTATGGAGTTGTCAAGTACATGTTGGGAATAGAGTTTGACAAATGTGTTGATGGCATTAGATTGTCACAGCGAAAATATATCTCAGACTTGTTGATAAAATATGGCATGGATAACTGTCGTCCAGTTTCTACGCCTATGGAAACCAAAGTAAAATTTTCCCAAGACAAATGTAGTGAGGGCGAACAGTACCCGTACAGGGAAGTTATAGGTTCCTTGATGTATCTTTCAACAGGAACAAGGCCCGATATCACAAATAGTGTTGCAAAATTGGCACAATTCCTGAATTGTCCCAATGAAGAATGCTGGAAGGCCGCGAAGCGAGTGCTGCGTTATTTGAGAAGAACGATAGAATACGGACTTGTATTTAAGAAAAAAGGCAAGTCATTGCAAGGGTATTCTGATTCGGATTGGGGAGGATGTTTAATAGATAGACGTTCTTACTCTGGTTATGTTTTTGTGTTAGGAGGCAGCTGCATATCGTGGAAATCGCAGAAACAGAAGTGTGTCGCGACGTCAACGTGTGAGGCCGAGTATGTGAGCTTGTCATCAGCCATGAAAGAAGCTGTTTATCTCAATAGCTTATTAACTGAAATTGGGTTAGGTAAGTTTTCACAGATTACATTACATGTAGACAATCAGGGGGCGATATGTCTTGCAAATGATCCGATGTTCCATTCTCGTAGCAAGCACATTGATATAAGGCACCATTTTATAAGGAGTATTTTAAAGGACAACGAGAGCATAGAATTGTCGTACCTGTCTACTGATTCTATGCTTGCTGATATTTTAACCAAGGCTTTGCCTAATGCTAAGCACTACAAGTGCATGTCTGGTTTAGGTATTACCTGTTAATTGTTTATTTTTGCTAAAGTTGTTGTTCCTTTGTAATACTTTCTTTTTGTTTTTAAGATGTATTTAATTTCTATGAATATGCATATTAAGGGGGCGTGTCGAAATAGGTCGCATGTAATATGCCTATTGATTTAAGAAACATTGTATTGTATGTCAACAATATTCAAATGTGACTGTCGCTTTGACTGTCACAAAAGGCTCCTGTCCTAACAATACCTGAAGAAATGTTGTGCTAAAAATAATAAACGGTTGACGAAGAAAAGCCTATTTTTCTGTTCCACTGGAGCGCTGCTGCCTGCCCCCTACATCTTCACCTAAACGTACCTAGGGGTTATAAATAAAAACTTTTAACGTGACCACCACTACTGGGCCTGAGGCCCCCCGCTATAAAGAATAACTTTTAATGCACCTACCAGTAGGTTAGGTTAGGTTAGTGTTTTGACCACTCGCAGCGGAGCGAGCGGAGCTCTCTAATGCTTGCGTGCATGTTGCATGCTGCATGCCTGATTGCTTGCTGCTTGCCTGCTTGTATGCTGCATGCCTGGCTTGCATGCTGCATGCCTGCTTGCATGCTGCATACCTGCTTGCATGCTGCATGCCTGGCTTGCATGCTGCATGCCTGCTTGCATGCTGCATGACTGCTGCATGCCTGCTTGCATGATGCGTGCCTGCTGCATGCCTGCTTGCATGATGCACGCTTGCTTGCATGCTGAATGCCTGCTTGCACTGCATGCAATTGCAATTGCATGCTTACCTACTCATTATATTTAAAAATTAAACACATAAAGCTAATTATTATTCTACAGGGTGTAACAAGACCTTCAACGAAGCCGAGGTCTACGTATTCTGCCCATCATCAGGACCATTTCTGTTCAAAATTATTACTGGGAAACCATTTTGATTTTTGGTGTTAAAAAAGCATTGCATGCATTACCACGCAATGTGACGCGTACAACAGGCCGCGCCTGCGAGTGTATGCTACACAGCTGCGTGCGGCCAAGTTGAAAGGCAGCGTTTATGTGCGTGCTCATGAGATACATCGAGTGACGACGTTTTGAAGCAATTGTTTGTTACGAAATACTTAAAATTTTGATAATGTTTCTTTAGTCAAAAAGTAGAAAATAACGAATAAAATAAGATTTCATAAAAAAATTAAAAAAAAAATTTGACTTTGACCTTCAATAACTTCGTAACTATTGGTTTCCCAGGTATAGTCTAAAAGACAAAAACGATCCTGATGATGGGCGGAATACGTGGACTTCGGCTTCGTTGAAGGTCTTGTTACACCCGTTATAAATCAAATATATAAATATATTTTATAAATAAATATATCCACCCATAAGGAAGGCCTGTGCCCCAGCAGTGGGGACATTAAATATGGCTGATGGACAAATCAAATATGAGTAAACAATTTTATTTTAGTTCCATAATTTTGTCGTTTTAAATTGAGATTCAATGCCAAAGCTCTCAAAAATTCTCTATTAGTATAATAAATAAATTATCTTAATTGGTCAAAATCTTATTAAAGAATTAATAAGATTTTAAATATGAATTATGCTGGCTTCTTTCATTATTTCTTTGCTGAAATAAAAGAAAACAAGGTTTGTTTTGCCAAATATTGTAATAAGTAAGTATTATGGAAATCATTGTTATTGATAATAACATTATTTTAAATGAAGAGTATGGCAAATAAAATTATGTAATAAGAACAATATGTCATTTGATTGTTTATGACCAATGAAATTAGTGAAAATAAATTTATGTCATTTGTTAGTTATGGCAAATAAATCATTATGTTTAATGAATTTATGGCATAGGTATGCAATTATGGTGTGGGGTATTCCCACTATTTACTCATTTTATTTACATATAAAATATTATTATTTATTTTATAAAACATATTTATTATATCATATTTATAATAATTAAAATAAGTATTTATTTACACATAAAAATATTTTATACAATAAATCGTAATCTCGTACGTCATTTAATTAAATGTCGTGCCAAGTTGTCGTGCTAGTATGATGGACACCCGGTATCGAGACCGGACCCATCGTTCATTCCTATTGTTCTCGCAGGCGGCGCTTGCGCCGGCTACCGGTCGCGTCACCAGTCTTGACCTTATTCGGACGGCAAATGCACGCCACTTTGCGCTCCCGGTAAACCGGCGAAAACAGTGTATTTCGTTATGCTTAAGATATTATTTCATCCTAAGTCTATTGCTCATTGTGTATGCCAGCCTGAAATAAACTGTGAGTCAACGTAGTGCGGTGTTTGGATTGTCTCGCCACCTATCCTGTTCAACTACAGTAAGTCGACGGTGAGAACACCATCTTACCCACAGTGGTGACCTTAATTGAATTGAACACATAACCAGTGCTGGCGGAGAAAAAGTACGTAGAACTCAATTTCTAACTGCGCAATTATAAGATGTCGACCGGCAACGGCAATGACGCGGCAAACGCCACAGAGCGCGTGCCCACTGCACGCACGTCATCCGGCACGTCATCCGGCACGTCATCCGGCACGTCATCCGACATTTTTAAAGTGGGAGTTCGGATGCCGCCTTTTTGGCCTGAGGAGCCTGAAATATGGTTTTCGCAAATCGAGGGACAGTTCCAGATTGCAGGAATTACCAACGACCTGACGAAATTCCACTACGTCATCGGACAGTTAGACCGTCAGTTCCTATGCGAGGTCAAGGATCTTATTGCGAAACCGCCAACTAGTGACCGTTACGAGAAGCTTAAGACCGAGCTCATAAAGCGTCTGAGTGCGTCCAAAGAAAAAAAGGTGCAGCAACTACTTATGCACGAAGAGCTGGGAGACCGCAAGCCATCTCAGTTTCTTCGGCACTTGCAGAGTCTCGCCGGTCACCAGATTACGGACGATTTTCTTCGCACAATTTGGACGAGCCGCCTTCCTGGGAATATACAGACCGTACTGGCTGCTCAACCAACTGCGGAGCTGGAAACTCTCGCCGATCTCGCTGACCGCATCCACGACATCGTCCCCTCAGCACCTCAAGTCGCTTCAGCTGGCAACGATTATAGCTCGAAGATGGACGCTATGGCTAGAGAAATCGCCGAGCTGCGTCATCAACTGAAGAGCTGTAACCTGGGCAGCCGGGACAGCAGAAGATCTCGACCCCGGAGCCGTCAACAGGGAGAGCGTCGCAGGTCCTCCAGCAGATCCCTATCTTCGTACCGTAAGCACCCTACCTGCTGGTACCATTCGAAGCACGGGGACAAGGCTCATTACTGCATCAAGCCTTGTGACTACGAGAAGTCGGGAAACGCAAGGGGCAGTCGGTAATGGCGACAGCTGATAGCCCATCCTCTGGTCGCCTGTTCGTCACTGACAGACGGACGAAGATGCAATTCCTGATCGACACAGGTAGCGATCTATGTGTCTTCCCCCGAACTCTGTTACGTGAACGTCGTGCTCCAACTTCATATAAGCTCTGCGCGGCTAACGGGACGACCATCGACACTTATGGTTATCACCATCTTAACTTAGATTTTAGTTTGCGTAGGAATTACTCTTGGCGCTTTGTTGTTGCGAATGTTACCAAGCCAATTATAGGAGTAGATTTTCTATCTTTTTATAATTTAATGGTAGATTGTAGAAATCAAAAGCTTGTAGACAATACCACTAGCCTTTCTGTTTCTGCTTCTTTTGCTCCTGTTAATTGTAATATTAATTCTGTAAAGGTATCGACTGGTGAATCTCGCTTTCATAGCTTGCTTACGCGGGAATTTCCTGATTTTTATCGTCCCTAACCAGGCCTTTGGAGGGGAGTGATGTGGGGTATTCCCACTATTTACTCATTTTATTTACATATAAAATATTATTATTTATTTTATAAAACATATTTATTATATCATATTTATAATAATTAAAATAAGTATTTATTTACACATAAAAACATTTTATACAATAAATCGTAATCTCGTACGTCATTTAATTAAATGTCGTGCCAAGTTGTCGTGCTAGTATGATGGACACCCGGTATCGAGACCGGACCCATCGTTCATTCCTATTGTTCTCGCAGGCGGCGCTTGCGCCGGCTACCGGTCGCGTCACCAGTCTTGACCTTATTCGGACGGCAAATGCACGCCACTTTGCGCTCCCGGTAAACCGGCGAAAACAGTGTATTTCGTTATGCTTAAGATATTATTTCATCCTAAGTCTATTGCTCATTGTGTATGCCAGCCTGAAATAAACTGTGAGTCAACGTAGTGCGGTGTTTGGATTGTCTCGCCACCTATCCTGTTCAACTACAGTAAGTCGACGGTGAGAACACCATCATACCCACAATGGCAAATGAAATTATTGCATTTAAAATTAGGGAAAAAATTAATAAACCTTTCCCAGGTATAGTCTAGATTATAAGGCAATAATTAAATGGTCCTGTCTTGCAGGCCTATTTTGTAACTCAACTGACAGCTTAAAATTATCATCACTGACTGATCTAAGTTTTAAATACATGCTGGGTTTTTGTAGAGAGTCATAACATTGATTATTACTGTAGCAGCAATGTACTTACAACTTTGATCAGTGATGATCATTTTAAGCTATCAGTTGAGTTACAAAATAGGCCTGCTGATGACGGGCAGAATACGTATTCCCAGGGTTGGTCAAATTATACAAGTGGCTTCATAAAGTGTTCCTATGTGATCGTAATTAATGAAAAATAAAAGCATTAAACGTTTTATTAACCGACTTCCAAAAAAGGAGGAGGTTCTATGTTCGTCTGTATATTTGTTTTTTTTTTTTTGTGTATGTCCACCGATTACTCGAAGACGGCTGGACCGATTGAAATGATTCAAACGTTATTACATTAGGTACACTCCCAAGTTGGTCCCATTTTTAAAAATTTGGAAATCGGTTCAGTACTTTTCAAGTAATTTTGAAAAAAGCACGAAAATAGTATGATTTTGTGTGAATTACCTCGATGATTGGTCTGTAGTGTGTGCGCTTACATGCATATTACACACACGCATCTCTCCTCATATATAAGCTAAAACCCTTTATAATAAATAAGTTATGATCGCAGTCAGTCTATCATTCATACACCCGAATCGCCAACACTGCATGGCGACCCTGCCAGTGCTGCCTGTAGGCGGCGCTGCGCAGATGGTTTTCGGTAAATAAATAATTCGTGCAAAAAAAAAACTATTACAAGTGATTGAACTTGATGTGATGTGAACAAAGTGGAAAAGTGACTTTTCATACTTATAAAAGACAGCAAAATGACTGTAAGGTGAATTTAATAAGAAATTAATCTGAATTCTAAATCAAAATTAAATCTTCAAAACGTTAATAATTAAATCCTACCTATTAAAAAAGTAAAAGTTGGCTGAAAAGCTAAAAAAAATGCGTTGCAACTGGTGTGACGAGACTGACGAGAGATGATGATGGATTGAGCTGGGTGCCGGGAGACGTTGGTGTTCAATGTGGACGCAGCAGGGAGCTGTTCGAGTCCATGATGATGGAAGCGTTGGGCACACCACGTGCAAAGACTGTCTTCAAAAATTTTTACCAATGTTTTTAAAGATGTTGGGGAAAATTTGTTTTGAAGAGTTTGTTAAATACCGTGTGTAGTTTTTAATTTTCTGAAACGTATATTCAAATAGCTATATGAAAAAATATTTTGAATTACTTACGATTTTTGTAAAAGTAAATATTAGCAAACGGTTTAGAAAAAAGAAGTGTAGAATTTGTGGTAAACTAAGTTTAACTTTCCTTCAAAGTTTTTAATTTTTTTGTGTTTCGGTTAATGTAATTATTATAATAAGGTCTTATTACAACTTAACAGAGTTTGT
Source organism: Agriphila straminella (assembly GCA_950108535.1). Lineage (NCBI taxonomy): Eukaryota > Metazoa > Arthropoda > Insecta > Lepidoptera > Crambidae > Agriphila > Agriphila straminella. The sequence goes on from OX467312.1 coordinate 4,702,782, forward strand.
TTTTGTAATTAATTATGTAATGTCATAAATGCAAAATAAAGAAGTTTGTAGTTAAGTTGAAATGAAATTCTAATTAAGTATTCTTTAAAATAAAATGTTATTTCTTGCTTCTTAAATTAGGTCACGTTAGGTACGATTAGTAGAATCCGTAAGTTCGTTTTGTATTTCAGCGCGTCAGCGTAAACTTGTATGGCAGACATGAGGCAAGATTGTTTAAAGTAGAATCAATTTAAATGAATTGGAATTTAATCACGTTGCCTGCCACATAGGTATCATGTTTGAACCAGATGCACCATGCACTCATTTTGCATGAAGTACTTGAGGAAATGGATATGACTATTATAAGATAATAAAGAGGGCTTAGGATTGTGTAAAAAACATAGTTAGATGGATTTTTTTTTTCAAGGAATGGGAATTTATTGTAAGTGTTGTTATAATAACTAAGTGTTTCCATCATCCTCCAACTACAGTCCATTTTTGGGATATAAGATAAGATAGATTATGGAAATATCGTACAGTTAGGAAATAGTTTGATAATAAAAGATTTTTAGATGGGAATTTAATTAGTCAGATTTTTACACAATTTGGACTGATCACCCAATAATTAAGGTTCTGTATAATTAATGAATTTTATGGAATGTTGGAATGTTTTATTTTGTCTAGGATCGATAAGAAGGAAAAATAAAGGAGGAGATTATAAAGAAGTAATAAGTTAATATATGGTACTATTAAAGGGTACTGTTCCTTCATTCAATCATGGTGTAAACGAGATTTCTCCGTGAGAATAGTTGGAGGCAGCTTATGACGAAGGAGCGCGAGATACGCTGCGTCAGAGTAGACCTTAAAATAAAGTCCCTTAAAATATATAGAAATAAAAAATAATATATGAATACATTAAAAGTGCGCGCACTTGAAAATAAATGTACCATGAGAAATAAATAAATGAAATGAAGTTGAAATGAAAAATATTGTATGAAATAAAATGTGAGTCGACTATAAATGAATAGAAATGTTATATTGTGATCATGATATTATGAGAATGATGTTGAAGTAATGACCATGGCGATAATTTTGTGACAAATGTGGACTGGCCCTCCACAAAACTAGGTATTTACGTGGTATTTACCAATACTGTATAATTATTATTTCAAGGATGTGACAATAAGATGTGACAGTAACTTTTTTTTTGTCACAAATAAGTGAAAGAATCATAATTGTTGTGAAGTTTGAAATTACATTGTAGTTAGAATGTTTTGGTTTTCACAAAAAAAAATAAGGTCGCCAACAAGTCGTTATCGTTAATTATGTGTTGGGTTTATTCTTGTTTATCGTTGTTTGATTTCCAAAAAATTAATGGTTTTAAATTTTTTATGATTATGATTAGATTATACTTTTTTATGTTTTGAAAAATTAGTGCTTAGTAAGTATATTGTTTATGAATAAGTTTATTTTCTTTCAATTCAATTCAATTCTTTATTTTCTTTCTTTCATAATGTTAATTAATTTCATTAGTTTGAAAAGAAATTGTAATTTATCTCAGTAGACGTTCAGACGCATTAGCGTAGCGTGCCCGCAGACTACAGACCAAACTGTCAGCCGATAGTTGGGTCGGGACTTTAATTAGAATGAAGAAGTATGCAAGTAGGTATGCACATTACAACGATTTGGTATCGGCCGACTCTTCATATAAAAACCAACTATCGGCCGATACAAAGTCTGTAGTCTGCGGGCACGCTTAGGACCACTTGCCGAAAAAGCGTCTCGTATTGGTATATTTCTCGGAACGTCCATTTCGCATTTAGTCCACTTTCTAAAATACCTCTTTTGCGAGGAGCACAACGACGTTTACATTTTGGTTTAATATTTTTTTGTTTTTCATAAATGGAGAAGGTTCACTTCTATATTTTCAATCACTTCGATATTTTTCTTTTCTTCGTAATACGTCACCAAGGTATTAGGTACCTACAGAGAAAATAAAAAACAAATTAAAATATAGATTCTGATGTTAACCTTCTCCACGTTTATGTTATTATGGGTTTTTTGGTGCCGTACTAAAAGAAAAAAAACATATCAAAAAGTGCAAATACAGAACTTAAATTTTCCATAAACGAATATTATACCTATGTAAAAAGAACAAAAACAAAATTATTTACCATCTCCCATATTAATTTATCTGAAAGTTCACCAAAAGAAAAATGGACCTTCTGCGATAAGGACCAAATTCGAAATGGACGTTCTACGAAATGGACCAAGTGGACCTAATGCGCCTGAACGTTGTTATCTACTTAGTTTTAACTATTCCGACAAATTTATGAGTAAAATAAAGTCAAAAACACAAACTTAGAAGGTATAAATATTATTGTAGATTGCAGACATTTGTTTTCTATTTAGTGCATAAATCTGGGGTAAAATTGTTTATGTAGCAACACCATCTGTTTATCGTTCTGTCTCACACGCGGCCACGCTGAGCAGTCGTCTATAGCCTGCCTAGCATGACTGATTTATATCGCGTGATATAGCATTTTATCGACACTCAACTGTCAAACTCCTTTGTCTTTTTGACAGTTAAATGTGATAAAACGCGATATAAATCGGTCATGCTAGGCAGGCTGGTTTCTCTGTCTACGCAGTGACGTCACACGGGCTGTCGTAATCGCGCTCACGGTGATTCGGTACGCAAATCAGCGCGATGACATCGCTGTCAGTCAAATCTTGAGTCATCGAACGCCATAGTTAAAATGTAGTTTAATATGGTGATCGATGACAGACATTTGCAGAATAGCAGAATGCACCCATTATCTTTGGAGGATTTACTCTATGGTACGTACTGTCGCGTCGCGATAAAAATCAAATATTTTGTTCTGTGCTTGATAGAAGAAGATTTTCCTGAAATCATCGTGCTTGGCCTTGAATCAGTCTAGTCTTAATCAAATGATGACAATCGGTTTCAGAACTCTGTCAAAGTTAACCGTGCCTATTGTCGGCAACTTATTTTGCATAACTCGGGCACAAGTAAGCACACTGTAAGTTCAAAAGTTTCTATAATATATTTTCAGTGTACATTTTCATTATTATTGTATGCTGTGGTGTAGTGTTGTAACTTTTTGTCTGACATGACATGTCAAATGTCATTCATGTCATGTGTCACTTCAGGGGTCAGGCAAGGCCGCAGGGTTCATTGAAGTTCATTCAGTGCAAAAAAATATATTTTGTTGTTATTTATTAATCAGCCGGGGGTCCCAGATTGAGTGTCTTGTCTTCATGATAAAGACTAATAAAAATTGCAAGAGCTTAGCAAATTCACTGTGCAACAACTAATAAAAGGATAAAGGAAACTTATTGGGTTTGTGACATTGTTTATTGCAGAAAAATGGCAGCTGCTAATCCGGATTATAAACATGCTAACTCAATTCATGAATTCACTGTCAAGAATATCAAAGGCGAAGATGTGAAACTTGATGTTTACAAGGGACATGTTTGCATTATTGTTAATGTTGCCTCGCAATGTGGCTTGACTGCTAATAATTATAAACAGCTCAATGAATTGTATGAGCAGTATGGCGAGAGCAAAGGTAAGTACCTAAATATTTTGTAATCAAGTGCATTATCTGAGACCAAAACTCTACCTCAAATAATATTATCATCTAACTTTTTAGGTTTGCGAATTCTTGCCTTTCCTTGCAACCAATTTGCTGGGCAGGAACCAGGAAACCCTGAGGAAATTGTATGTTTTGCATCAGAACGCAAAGTGAAGTTTGATCTGTTTGAAAAGGTTGATGTAAATGGTGATACAGCAAGTCCTCTATGGAAGTTCTTAAAGGTAAGGTATTTCTAAATCCTTTTCAAATAGCCTAAAGAAAGTATGTAGGTACAACGTAGGTAAAATGATTGTCATCATTTAAGTTCACTTTAAAATAGTGCATACTTTAGTCTTTACATATTTATATGTTTATTTATATTTTCATCAATATAACTTCAGTGACAGTTCACCTCTGCACATAAAATATTCAGCCTTGAAACCGGGCAGGTGTGTAGGTACTCATTTTCCACTGAAGTACTTAAATTATTATAGTTGCCATCACTATACACTAATACCAAAATCAATAATCAAAGAACATGCTAGAAATACGTTCAAGTTAAGTGATAGATCAATATCAATCTATTTGCCATACATATAGATATTATATTCCACTGTTGCTGTGTAAATGAATCATTATTCTTATCAGACTTTTTGTATCTTACATGGAATAAATAAATGTGTTGTGTTGCAGTTACTCATAAAATGTTTGTTTCTTTATTGGTATCTATATTTTTGGTTATTGATTTTAAATAAAATAATGACTAGCTGGCTTATCTTATGCATAGGTAAAATCAGTAAGTACAGATACTTATGTGAGTCTCATTTTTAAGCACAAAAAAGGAGGCACTTTGGGCAGTTTTATCAAGTGGAATTTCACCAAATTTATTGTCGACAAAGATGGAGTTCCAGTAGAGAGGCATGGGCCCAACACGGACCCCTTGGATTTGGTTAAATCTCTTGAGAAATATTGGTGAAGACTTTTAGAAATACATAGTTTTACCTAGGTATATCATCTTTTACTACCTACCTATTTTTCTTTATATTGCCATGGAAATGGAAGTAAAGTTCCATTTAAAATGCTATTTATGTATTTCTAGTGTATTGTTTATCTCTTATCATTGTTAACGTTTGTGTCAAGGACAAGGTTCAACATGTTGTTATTCACAAGTACACAATTTAGTGGCACATTTGATGTTGTATTTATTTTTGATTGTTATTAAACTATTATTGCACTATGGTTATGTAATAAACGACTTTTATTGGGTGTAATGAATTTTAATACTTTTAGTTTTTTTTGTAGGTAGTAGGTATTGAAACAAGAAGACTGAAGTACAGAAGCCGCATTCCGCAACATCATTCAATTAAATAGCGACTCTTGTCACGACTCAATAAGGCGCAATTCAGATCGCACACCGCTACAGTTATATTCACCTAGAAGTTTTCTCTCTTTCTAGCGCGTAGCTCTCATCTCTTCTGACGCCATTAGGGTTGTCATCTTTTAAATGAACTGCGTAGCATTATCATAAAAGGAAAGCTATTTTACGTACTATGGTTATAGAAAATCTTACAATAATATTCGAACATTACTATGATATTTAATAATCTAAGTAGGTACCTAGTACGTAAATATGGGAGACATAAAGATAACAAAAGTCAACTTTAGGGTAGCTAGTTAGGAAAGAAGGTACCTATCGTAAAGTACAGACTACAGATACCTACTTAGTTGTTTATCCTTGTCCTATTTAGAAAACAGTTTCAGTCACTCATGCTCCTCCGTGCTTCGGAAGGCACGTTAAGCCGTTGTTGGTCCCGGCTGCATTTGCAGTCGTTAACACCCACCAATCCGCATTGGGCCCGCGTGGTGGGTTATGGCCCATCCTCCTTACCACTCATAAGGAAGGCCTGTGCCCTTAGCAGTGGGGACATCAAAAATTGTTTAAAAATCAAAAAAACCGACTTCAAAAAACCTGCCTCTAAAAAAAGCAAGAAATAATATACAAATCATTAGATACGCATTATCATTGTTATAATAAAACACGTCTATTAAAGTCGGGTGGGGCTGGAGTACATCTTCCTTTTTTTATTCTAAAAGCCCCACCCGACTTCAATTGACGTGTTTTATTATAACAATGATAATGCGTATCTAATGATTTGTATATTATTTCTTGCTTTTTTTAGAGGCAGGTTTTTTGAAGTCGGTTTTTTGTTTTTTAAACAATTTTTTTATTTTTTTATTTTTAGTGTAAGTACCTTCTGTATTTGGTAGTGCAGGTATATTATTTAGGTAGAAAAATCGGCTCAGCCAAACGTGAGATAATCGCGGAGAAACATACATACATACAATCTGAATACCTCCTTGTATGCATGTTGCATGATGCGGGTTGAAAAAAGTCTAAAAACCAAAAATAAAGACTTTTATTAAAAAACAAAAAACCGACTTCAAAAAACCTGCCTCTAAAAAAAGGAAGAAATAATATACAAATCATTAGATACGCATTATCATTGTTATAATAAAACACGTCTATTAAAGTCGGGTGGGGCTGGAGAACATCTTCCTTTTTTTATTCTAAAAGCCTCACCCGACTTCAATTGACGTGTTTTATTATAACAATGATAATGCGTATCTAATGATTTGTATATTATTTCTTCCTTTTTTTAGAGGCAGGTTTTTTGAAGTCGGTTTTTTGTTTTTTAAACAATTTTTTTATTTGTTTATTTTTAGTGTAAGTACCTTCTGCATTAGGTAGTGTAGGTATATTATTTAGGTAGAAAAATCGGCTCAGCCAAACGTGAGATAATCGCGGAGAAACATACAAACTGAAAACTTACCTTCTTTTTTTGAAGTCGGTTAAAAAGACTACACAACGGTATCCCTTCCCCAACAAAAAAAATCATCTAATTCGGTTCATAAATAACAAAGTTGTCAAGTTAGTTGATTTAATATCATAGTATTTTCAGGATTACTTGTAAACTACTGAACCGATTTGAAAAAAAATTAAATGGGACCATCTCGCAAGAAAACTCAATCGAACAAAAAAAAAATTATCGAAATCGGTCCATAAATGTCGAAGATACGCGCGAACAACGATAAAAAAAAAAAAAAAAAAAAAAAAAAAAAAAACATACAATCGAATTGAGAACCTCCTCCTTTTGATGAAGTCGGTTAAAAATAAACACAATTAAGTTACTGACGACATGCCGTTCACTGCAGTGAATGGTACTGTTTACACGCTTCATTTATTGTTCATTTCCGATGCGATGACTGATGAAAGCGAACGGCCGTCTAGTGACTTTCATCAAAAAGGCGCATCGTGATGAAAGATGAATCTACATAATTAGACACTTCATTTTAGATGCTTCACTGCGATGAAGCATCGAAAATGAACCGTCTAATATCTGCATAGCCGCGTCCGATATAGTTTGTTTCCAGCTATTCACACACATTTTTGACGTTGCCGGACGGGCCGGTCTCGCGCCGGAGCTGTGTGAATGATCCTTAACTCTATCCAAATTTATTCCACAGAATACATAATATAACTGTTTTGCATTACAACAAAACAATTATTATGTGTGGGATAAAACACAGTGTTGTGTGAAGAAGCTGTCCGTGATAATCTGCCTAAAATGTCTTTGGTATTAAAAAACTTACCAAATTGTCTCTGATTTTATGAAGTTTACCTCGTGATGACACCAGTTGGCGCTGCTTTCCTTGAAAACGGCGTGTCAAAACCCTTTGACAATCATAGTCTTCCATCACCAGCAAGGCCTTGCTGCAACACTGTGTTTTATCCCACACATAATAATTGTTTTGTTGTAATGCAAAACAGTTATATTATGTGTTATTCTAAAACACAGTGTTGTGTGAAGATCTGTTTGTTATCTGCTGGTGTCAAGCACAAACGCTATGATGATTGAGTGACTGAAACATACATTTAAATAATAATGTACTGAAAACAAAACGTTTTAGTTTTAGAGTTTATTTTATTAAACATCTGTTTACATCTTAGCAAAATAAAGAAAAAACAATCAGACTTCTTCTTTGAGATCAATCATATTAATATAATAATTTGTAATGTACCTAGTCTAAATCAACATTCATTTTCTATTTCTTTCATAATAAGGAAATTTTTATGTTTATTAATTATTAGTTCTACTAACTGAATCATATAATCTTAGCAATTAAACACTTGCAAAATTATCAAATAATAAATCACCACAAGCATTTTGATCACTCTTCTGAACTTGGCGACAGTAGTACTTTCTAAATGTTTGGGAACTTTTCCAATTACCTCTCTTAAGGATATCATCCACAGGTCTGTTCTCTAACCAACCTCGGGATGCTACAGCTGACCGAATGTTTCCCGGAGGAGCATCAATATCAACTTCTCTGAAAATGGTTCTTAACCAATTTGCAATATTTGTCCTGGATGCCGGTTTAACTTGGCCAGTAACAGAAATAAACAAACTTGTAATATTGATTTGAGATCTTCTTTGATTTGAAAGTCGAATAAGTTCTTTAATGTGATTCACTGGACATATTCTCCTGTCCGAGTGACTTATAACCATCCAGCCAGATTGTCTATGTGTGCCAGTGTCTGTCTTCGACCCAAATCTTGGCCAAAGGGTGATCTTTCCAGGTTCTTCTATTGCATGTTCATTTGAAATATCTAATAATGTCAAATCATGGATTCTTCGGCCCGAAGCCAGTAAAAGTATTAAAGCAGTTCTCCGTGACAAATCAAAAAGGGTGCCGGAGCACGGAGTGCTCTGGAGCCAGTCAAATAGTATTTTGATATCAAAAACAGGAGGTTTCCGCACATCTGGTTTGGCAAGAGAAATGGCCTTGAGTATTTGATGAACAAAGAAATTCTTAGAAATATCTTCTGTTGATGTGGCACTGAATGTTGACACGGCTGACTTGTGTAGAAGTATTGTGCTATAAGCAAGTCTATCTTCTAAGTAAAGTTTAGCCAAAAATCTTGCAACGTCATTACCAGATGGTGATCTAGGATCTATGTTGTGACTGTTACACCATGTAATCCATCTTGTAATGGGAGCCTTATATGTAGCTAAGGTTGATTCCCGCCAGCTACGTCTTAATAGCTCTCTCTCATCTGGGGCCCAATGGGATACTTGTTTTGCCCACCCCCAACTTTCCATGCCAGTAGAGATAACTGCTCTACCTGAGGCGGGCAACGGCCAGTTGTCTGATCTACCAAGGTCTTCCGCAGATCCTCTATGTGTAGTGGTTCCTCCAGAGCTCTGGCCCGGAGGTCTGGGAGCCAAAAGCATTGGGACCATTGGGGAGCTATTAGGATGAACGTCCCTCTTGAGAGATTCAGGTGAGCCAATACCTGTGGGATCAGGCTGGGCGGTGGGAACACCCATCCCAACTGACAGTCCCAGGGACGACTGAAGGCGTCGCAAAAAATTGCGCACCCATCTGTTGAGTCTAGAGTGATATAGTTTGGAACGACTGCTGTGGCCTTGGAAGCAAATATGTCCAAATCTGGCACGCCCCATTTGCTGAATATGGCCTCCGTGGCCTGGGGCAACAGATGCCACTCGGGAACTGATCGACCCCTGGACAGGCGGTCTGCAATTCCGTTGAGGTTTCCTGGAAGGTAACATGCCGAAAGCGTTATCTCGAGCTGTTCGGTCAACTGCAGGAGTTTGGTTGTTAAGTTTAGAAGGGCCCGGGAGCGTGTACCTCCTTCGTTTCGGACGTAAGCTACCAGTGTTCGGTTGTCTGATTGTATCAGAATGTGGGCTCCTTTCAATATTCTTTGTTGGTCTAGAATTGCTCCGTACACAGCGTACAACTCTTTGAGGTTGGAGTGCCACCGCTTCTGAAGGTTGTTCCACTTTCCTGATAGGCACTGGTTGTTCAACTGAGCGCCCCACCCTGCATCCGCTGCGTCGGTGGTTAGGAAGTGTGTGACTTCTTTGCGGCGCAACGGTTTGGAGCTGCAGTCTACTGCCTTTCGCCACCAGATCAGATCGTGGTGACAAAGGGGAGGTAATGTTCTCCTCTCCCTCAACCGTCTCCTCTGGAATCCTCTCAGAAATAATTGCATCCTGCGACAATGAAGACGTCCTCCGGGGATCGTCAATGTTGCAAAGTTTAGAAGGCCTAAAAGGCTCTGGGTTTCTTTTAACGTGCAAGATAGATTTCTTTTTTCTATAAGAGATATAAAAGTCTTTATTTTCTGGACTTTTTTGTTTGGTAAAGACATAGTGCTTCTGAGAGTATTCCAAGTGACGCCTAAATATTCCAACTCCTGAGAGGGAATTAAACTGGACTTTGGATAATTGACATGCCATCCTAAAGTCTCTAGCAATCTCAGCGTTTCCGCAACCTGAGTGTCTAGAACAGACCGGTCCTGGTGAGAAAGAAGGTAGTCGTCCAGGTATACTAACACCCGGATGCCCCTGGCACGGAGGGTTTCCGCAACCCAATTTGACACCGCTGAGAAAATCTGCGGTGCCGAAGAAAGGCCGAAGGGTAGTGCTGTTAGTTGAAGGATTTCTTTGTTGTAAACTACTCTCAGGAACCGTCTGTGAGCCTCCGCTATTGGTAAATGAAAATAGGCATTTTGAAGGTCTATCTTCACCAACCAGTCGTTGGTCTGTAGGAAGTCCACTACATCCAACTGAGAAACTAGATGAAAGTGCTTTGTTGCTATATAAGCATTGAGACGACGGAGGTCGAATATGGGTCTTAGCCCACCGTCTGATTTTTTTACTAAAAACATTTTGGAAAAGTATCCTGCTTCCAGATGCGGCGGCGGTTCTAATATATTTTTCTCTTTGAGATCTTTGATCATTTCCGTCATCTCTGGTGATACCTTGGTTGAGAATTTTCGCTGGAGATTTTTGTGAGGAAACTGCAACGGAGCTTTTGTTCTGAATGGTAATCTGCATTTTGTGATTACTTTTAGAATAAACTGGTCTGCACCTAGCTGCTCCCAGATCTCTACATTGTCTTTTAGACAACCCCCTTTGAAGTTCCCTCTCCGGAAGTCAATTTTGTTTTGGGTTGGCATATGAATGGTCGTGGTTGGTTTTGTTAATTTTGTTACGCCGAAAGGGCTTCTTTGAAACAAATTTATCCTTATGGTCATCTTTAAAATTGGTATTTTTAGTATGTGTTGGTTTATTGTGCTGAGATTTTTTGAATGTGTTTTGTTCAACAGAATTGTATGGTCTCTTTCTATTTAAATAAGTTGGAGTATTTAACCAGGTTTGAGATCCGCCTAAGGAATTAATTACTGGTTGGAGAGCTTCGCGACTAAACAAATGTTCTGAGCTCGGGGGAACGTTTTGTAAGGTAGCCCGGAGATTGGTGTTTCCTACCTCTTTAAGGATGCAACCCCGTCTCAATTCTATACACTCAGCTCTTTTACCACAAATCATCTGCATTGTCACTTCAGAGTTTTTAGAGATAGCAGAACCTGGACCAAACATTATGGAAAACTTTTCAAGTAAATTATTTACATTTAAACTAGCCGGTTCTGTAGAAACCCAATCTAGAATGCTTTGTAAAGACTGTTGAATCAAATGTCTCTGTTCCAAGACAACGTTAGATAAACTAGCCATAAGAGTCTCAGTTGATGCTAAGTAATCTTTATTTTTATTAAAATGGCACAACTCTTCATTGACTTTTAAACCCATAAAACCAGGGGAAGCTAAACAAGATTGCATTGCTTTTTTATATCTAATGCCTTTCCAAGCTGGGGAATTAAATTGTTGCAACTTTTCTAACTCTTTAAGGCGCTCCGGATTCGCGGGAGGTATAATTTTATTGTCATCATGATCGATGTGAACATCGCCTAAAGACAAGGTCGCACTTGTCACTGTCGAATTTGGAACTACTAAAAACTGACCCTGTGGTCTATTAATCGCTTCTTGGGAAATAGTGCTAGGCAAGTTGGAACACTGAGTAGGTACATTTTGTGCTATATAGTTTGAAATGTAATTCACTTGGGCCATTAAAGTATCCACTCGTGGATCGTAAGTATTGGATTGTTTTTTGTACTTACGTCTCTTATTTGGAGGTGGAGATGCGAATCGTTCATCCTCCGAGGATGATGAAGAGTCTGATTCCGAAGAATCAATTCGGGCTTGTCCCCCCTCCGGGGCGACAGAGCCCGACCTCTCGCTATCACCATCATTCTTTTCTCTTTCACTCATTTGATAATGCACTGAAAAAACTGTGTTTTATCACTTTTTCTTACCACTTTACTGAAAACTGAAAAACTTTGCTGTTTCCGCGGCAAAAATCACAAACGCTATGATTGTCAAAGGGTTTTGACACGCCGTTTTCAAGGAAAGCAGCGCCAACTGGTGTCATCACGAGGTAAACTTCATAAAATCAGAGACAATTTGGTAAGTTTTTTAATACCAAAGACATTTTAGGCAGATTATCACGGACAGCTTCTTCACACAACACTGTGTTTTAGAATAACACATAATAGTGTTTATTCTGGCATTTTTTCCGGGTAGGGGGGGGGGAAGTGCACACAAGTGCAGTTCCGCATACTCACATACAAAAACAACACGGAAATTATTAATCTGTGGTTCAAGGTGGAAACAAATTATCGGATGCGGCTGATGGACGCGGCTTACTGCCGCGACTGATAGGTATCTGGGACTATGAAAATACACTGAGGTGTGCAAACTATCGGACGTAATACCGGTCACTCACATTCGCGCAAATACGCGAACCCACAAGTGTAGGACGGACATTCGCAGATATTCGCAAATGATTTTCCATACATAATTGAAAACATTCGTACTTTTGCGCGCATGTGAGTGACCGGGGTAAGTCGCGGACGTCATCGGACGTCCGATAGCAATATGGTGCACTAGATGTTTTTAACTGTGCACACTTATCAGTCGCGGGATATTAGACGGTTCATCAAAAGTGCTTCATTTTCGATGAATAGTGACCAGTGAACGACTTTTTGTATTTAGACACTAAATGTAAAATGAATGTAGTAGGTATTCCTCATTTCTTACAAAATTTCGCGGCAACAGGGGGTCAAGTCTGCTAATGTTTTCGTCAAAATTGTAGTTCAATGGTGTTTGAATGGTAATGCTTTTTGACACAGTTCTTGTTTCTTAAACCCAAAACCGAAACACATTGTGTTTTTTAAACTCATAACGGAAACACATTGTGTCTCGATTTTGGGTTTAAGAAACAAGAACTGGGTCAAAAAGCATTACCATTCAAACACTATTGAACTACGATTTCGACGTTAACATTAGCAGACTTGACCCCCAGGCTGTGCGTAATAATTTTGATTAAAGAATTAAGAGTTAATTAAAGAGAAAAAAAAATCTTTCATGCACTGCTTGTATGCATGTTGCATGATGCGGGTTGAAAAAAGTCTAAAAACCAAAAATAAAGACTTTTAAAATAAACACAATTAAGTTACTGACGACATGCCGTTCACTGCAGTGAATGGTACTGTTTACACGCTTCATTTATTGTTCATTTCCGATGCGATGACTGATGAAAGCGAACGGCCGTCTAGTGACTTTCATCAAAAAGGCGCATCGTGATGAAAGATGAATCTACATAATTAGACACTTCATTTTAGATGCTTCACTGCGATGAAGCATCGAAAATGAACGAAAATGAACCGTCTAATATCTGCATAGCCGCGTCCGATATAGTTTGTTTCCAGCTATTCACACACATTTTTGACGTTGCCGGACGGGCCGGTCTCGCGCCGGAGCTGTGTGAATGATCCTTAACTCTATCCAAATTTATTCCACAGAATACATAATAGTGTTTATTCTGGCATTTTTTCCGGGTAGGGGGGGGAAGTGCACACAAGTGCAGTTCCGCATACTCACATACAAAAACAACACTGTAATGACGACACTAACACATAAAAAATAAAACAAAACAGCAAAAATTAAATTTGTGTACGGATGAGTCATAACTCACACAATGACACGTTTTTGACATAAAGGGCTGGGCTCAACTATCTATGCAGCAATATCGACAATAAATTTGTACTCGGTTTGTTTGGTGGTATATTAGGGCTTATTTCAAGTCCGCCTGGCTAGCTACTACCATTTTACCTAAAGCTGACGCCATAACAACAATTTCGAAAAATATTTTGTTCCGGCAGTTAGAGGTAAAATAGCCAGTTCCTCAGTGATGAGGATTCCGGGTCAGTGCGCTTTCACCTTCGGCCTTATCGTCACTTAACATCAGGTAAGGAAAAGGTCAAGCACAGCCCGTTGTGCACTAAAAAAACTTTCTCCAAGGAACATAGTCCGTCCGTCCGTCAGTCCATAACGTTAACGTAAGCTGATCGTGCGCCGTCAAAATGATCGTCAAAAAAAAATAAATACCTAAGATACGCTGGATTTTGTAAAAATCCTAAACTTTACTCGGACGATTGCAAAAATCTGTCTCAGATTTGCGTTGTGCGTTGGTTTTCCGTTGGCGTGTTACGAAGAACTTTTCTTGCTTTTCTATGACCAATATGAGTGGGAAATAATATTTAAAAAATCTACCTAGTTGAAGTAGCGCCATCTATTGACATAAAATTATACTAAAATTCTCTGCTGTCAGAAAACGAGATGACGAATCATGATTTCTTCACTAGACCACAGAATCAGGTTTCTCTGTCTACGATCCTAGGACCTCCACTAGGCATAATCACAGAACATAAAAAATAATAGTCTATGGAAAAAAATGCCAACATAAGAAAAAGTATTTGAAAAAAAAGTTTTCCGGTTATGCCATAGATATAGTATATTAAAAAGGGTGATATTAATTATAATGATATTATAGCAACAATAATATTGAACAATATGATGACTGGCATAATCCTCAATACCCCGCAAACACACAATATTATTGTCAATATACAAATTATTGCCAATAATAATAATATTTGCGTGTGTGCGGTTAGCCATAGAGTATAGACTTATATGTCTATTTTTATCCAATCATAGAACAGCTTTCAAAATTTATTCTGGCGTCTCGTCTCGTTGCCTTGCCGCCGCCACCGCCGCCGCTTCGCTTCGCTTGGGCTTCGTTGCGTTGCGTCGCGTGTGTTGTGTTGTGTTGCTGTTGTTGTGATAACTGAAATTGTGGTTGTGTTGTGAGTTCTGAGCTTGCCGTCGTTCTCAACTGATTTTTTGATGATTGAAAAGTATCTCTATGATACCACTTTGACACCAGACTAAACAAGTAAGTAATTAGGTATCTTCCTGGGTGGTAGGCAGTAGGAATAAAGTATTAATTTTAGAATGAGATAAAATACAGTTAGACATTGCTAACGTAACGTTTCGTGTAATTCTATTCCAGCATGTCGACGAGAAGCGGTCGTGTAAGAGCTAGTGTTACAGAATCTAGTCCACCTCGGACTAGAAAGGGTGTTTCGCCTCCGCGCTCGCCCGCCAGAACGCGTAAAACTTCTCCGACGCCTAAAAGCTCTCCGCCGCAGAAAAGTTCATCCCCTGCACGCTCATCCCGCAAATCACCTTCGAGGAAGTCGCCGAGTCGTAAACCGACGTCTAAATATCCTGCGCGTAAATCTCCCTCGAGAGTAACCAAAGATGAAAACGCCACTCAGAAATCACCAACAAAGCGCACTGCTATTAAAACAAACGTGTCAGTAAGATTGGAAGATATGTCTTCGAAAATGGAAATTTATCGCAGCACGCGCTCTAAAAGAGTTGAATATTCTATCAAGGATTTTACAAGCACTACTGATAATGATTTTACGCTTGATAAAATCAATGGATTGGATTCCAATGATGTTTATGGTTTGAGAAACCGTAAGTCTGTTGAAGAAATGCCTCCAAGGAGATCTAGTAGATTGAATGATTTTATGGAGAATGTGCCTGACATCCGACGAAGCATCAGCAAATCCCTAAGCAAGTCTGTTAGTAAGTCAGTCAGTCAGTCTATTGATACATTCTCAGATGAAGATAACTCGACTGATGAGCTATCAGAAAAATCAAAACCAGTGTCAAGGAAATTAGCCACACCATTACGAGGAAGTGAAAGTAAACTCACACTAACAAGTAGCAAGTGGGAGTTTGGGGGAAGGATCGGAACTGGATTACTTACCATACTGATACCATCAACAGTATTTTTAATCCTAATATCCTGTATGACGTCATGTTCACCCAAAGTTCTGTTGAATCTCAATGCATTTTCATCGTTTAGATCATGGTTCAGTGTACCAGGTCTGAGTCTTGTAATCATTCAGTATGTGCTCCAAGCTTTGATTGCTGTTACCCCCCTTTTCGGAAAGAAAGTTGATAGATTGGATGGAACCGGCATGAAGTGCCACTTCAATGCAACTTTTGCAAGTTTTATTACTGTCAATTTAGTATCTTTACTGGATAATTTAAAAATAGTTGGTATCGAAACATTGCTGACTGATTATGTTAAATTGGCTGCAGCCTCATATCTTTTCTCTGTTCTATTGAGCATTGTTTTGTATGTGAAGAGCAATAAAGTTGATGATAGCGAATTGAATTATTATGGAAATACTGGATTTGCATTGTATGATTTTTTTATGGGTAGAGAAATACATCCATTCATCAAGAACTTTGATGTTAAAGTTTGGATATCAAGAGTTTCTAATGTCAATGCTGTAAGTATTTTTTATCATTGAACTAAAATGTTTAATTACTCTAAATTAGAGGAGGTGTTATTGTTATTCACTATTATTTCTCATTTCTAAAATAAAAAAGAATTCGTCTATTTGATGAAATTTATTAAAGATGAATTTATCATTACATTAACTAGGTAGGTACTATTTATTTATCTAATGCTTTGCTTGTTTTGTTTTCCAGCTAATACTTACTGTGTTCATCTTTAAACAAGGACATAAACTAGAAAACTTAAAATTTGAAGATATGTCATATGATACTCTCAGCGATTTGCCGAGCAAACTGCAGATTCAGCCAACAGTTTTATTGTTTTCCACTTTTCAACTGACATACATACTGAATTTCATATTGAAGGAGCATAAGGTCACCACAACATTTTTCTGGCAATCAGAAGGCGTAGGATACCTTCAAACTGTTTCCAGCGCTTTATATCCATTCTATTTTACCACAATATCTAAGTTTGTGGCAGACAATAAATTAGTATTATCAACTAACATTTTAATTTCTGCTTCTGTACTATATGTGCTGGGATTCTTCATAATGCTTATTAGTAACAATATTAAACATGAATTCAGAAACAATCCACTTCATCCAAGTGTGACAAGTAAGTTGAGTTTTTCATATTGAATACATTTTAAAATCTGTTATACACATAGGTAACTAGGTATTTATTCATCTGTGGTTATACTATGATCTGGGTAGCTACGCAAAAGATATATATTCTAAAAAAAAACTATAGTATTTATACTTTTATCAACATGGTTATCTCACGGTTATCATTTTTAAATTGCTATAAACCTATTTACATTAATTGATTTTTCATTAACTTTTTCGTTTTAGTAGATGCTTGCTAAAAATATTATGTTGAGTTATATATTTTTCTCTTTTCAGATCTTGATTCAATGCCTACTTTCCACGGAAAGAAATTGTTGGTGGCAAAATTGTGGGCTGTTTTGCGTCATCCAAACTATACCGGTGACATCTTGATACACATTGCACTGGCTTTACCCGGCCTCGTGTCTCGGCAATATATGGCTGCTGCTCCGGCACTGCTTACGATATTAGTGCTCGTTCATCGCGCTTGGCGGGACCACGCGCGGTGCAAACAGCGTTACGGGGCTGCGTGGAGTAGGTACTGCAAAAGAGTACCTTCAGTCATCATACCTAAGGTCCTTTAACCCGTGTACGTCGTAACAGTGCATTACCTACTAGGAGTTTCTGCATTTAACGCGGTTGCCAATGAATTCTGTCCTGACCCAGTAAGCTCATGGTAGTCACTGTTTTGGGTTATGTGCTTTCAAAACTTAGAGGATATACTAGATTAGAAATGTACATATCATTTATGTATCAAAATATTATATGGATTATTGCAGAGATATTACGAAATATTATTAAGAAAGATCTCCAATAGTAATAATAACTGATCTTTGTTGAATGTTGCATAGTATAATAATTATGTAATTAAGTAGTTGATATTACTAAACATGAGATTAATGTTATAACATTGCCATATAAACCACCGGATTTTTCGATATCTAAATTAGCTCTCTAAATTAAACAAAAAATACTTTTGTATTTTGTAGTAAATATTTTTTAAGTTTAGGTCAAAATCTAGTATTCCTCTTGGATTTCTTTTTTGGTTGTTTATGATTATTATTTGAAATGGAATGGAATAGAACAAATAATTGTAACATTTTTATTTATGTATAATGTTTTTAATACTATTATGACTAATTATGTACTACATTTCTTTTACATTAAAATATTTGCATGTTTTAAATTTAAATCAAAGTTTCTTTAGAGATTAATAAAAGATACTCTTAATATGTATTCTTGTATTAGTAGATTTTTTATTAAGTACATATTTTTTTAAGAGTGTATGTATTTGTTTGAATTATATGTTATAATAATGTGTGTGCCTCACAAAAGCTTCAAAAGCGTGACTTAATTTGTAGAAATATTATTCATAATGACATTAAGAATCTTGCTCAAATTTAATTGGTGTGGTTGTATTAATTACTTATAGGGAGACAAATCCGCCTTTTTGAATCACAATATTGTAAGTACTTATACTTGCCACTTCTCATTCTTAAAGTTTATACATTTTAAAAGAAAGCACACAATATTTTTTTATATACTTAATATTCTGATAGTATGTTAGTTATTTGAAATGAAACGTACAATTATTTTTAGTGTGTCACGAAAATTTTATTTAATAAATAATTAGAACAATATTTTAAACTTTTTGTACTCTCCTGCAATTTTATAGACTAGTATAGACTATAGTTCATAGGATTGTTTTGAACTAATAACTTTGCTCAACGTCTCGTCTTTTAACTTTGAAATTTGTATAACTTCTGCATTTTACCATGCAGTGTTAAACTTTGCCATAAAAAGAAAGAGTTTAATTTTAAATTTATTTATTTTTCTATAAAATACACATACGATTTGTAAATAAACATTCGATATTCAATTACCTAATTACAGATTTCGTTTCTGAACATAATAGTATACCTAATTTCACGCTAAATGAATTATGGGTATAATATGCTGGATCCCGGCGCAGCAAATACATTATTCATTAATAAACAAATAATTATTTCATAACTTACATTGGAACTTATGTAATAATATTGGTAGGTAGGTGTGATAAATCAGTGGGCATGGGTATAAATTGAAAATGTCATTCGACTGATATGTAGATCATTACCAGAATTTGTATGTGAAGTTGTAATAAAAAATCCATGGCGCTTACTTCAATAACAAATTATTAATTTCCAACCTAGGTCTTAAAATTAAAAGGGAATTAATTAATTGGGTGATTAACACATTATAGACCCGTAAATTCGTACAGAATAGAACCAGTGATACATCACCTATTACCTACAGGTAATAGGTATTTTGTATTGTCTTGTTGTAAATTGTTTAATCTGTATAATTTGGTACAAAAAAAACACCATGGATTTAAAACAAACACGGTTGAGACATAATAACATCAATGCAATGTAAGATTTTCTACTCTAAAATAACTAACATCAAGTACCTGTATATTTCATACTAGTACAGTACATACATAGACCCTAAAGACAAATCCATATTCATAACTTCTCTAATAGGCCTATCAAATGAAATAAACTATGATCAATTTACAAAACTAACGTTAATATTAACAAATTATAATCGAGATGCTCATTATTCTTGTCCTAAATGGAATGAAAAGGAGAAAATTAATACCGGAAGTATGATTTGGCACTAGTATTTTTCTTCCAATATGGATCTTTATAATAATTATAAAATACAATTTTCTATTGAGATAACTAACTCAACACCAACAAAACGTCCTCATCCTTTTATATGAATATAATTTTTTTAAATAATTGTCTGTGAAAGCATTCATTTATACTCCAATATAATGATTTTCGTAGTAGCACGTCCATTTGACGAAATTTATCTAACTTCATAAGACTTTTATTTCAATACTTAAGTAGCTATAGTTTAAATAACAGCTGTTCATACATGCATCTGATCAGAATACATAAGTTATTAAATCCCCTTAAATTATATATCAACGAAAATGTACAAGATATATTCAAATAAGTTGATATTAATCTGAGCAGCGAAACTTGTATTAGACTTTAAGAATATTGGAGCTATTTAGTTATAGGATCGATTTCCCTTATATTAGAAATTATCTAAACACTAGTAAATAAATATTCTTGACAAGTCACACCATATTATTTAGTCCGATGGTGTTAGTGGTTGTGCTACTTTTGACTTTACTACCAGATAATTATATGGCATTTAAAAGCCAGCTGAGGATGTGCATACGACCACTGAAGCTAAGTTCAGGAATAAAGTCCGTGGGACACTGTTGTAGAAACTTAAATAAGTTTAGGAAGACACAAATTACATACATAAATATCTTATCTATGTAAGCTCGACGAATAATGACGCTTAAAGATTTTCAATAAAATATTTTATGTGGATAATGAATTTAAAAATACATGTTAGGTAGGTAGATATCTAAAACATGGTATGAAGAATAGGTTGTTATTTCTTTAAACTTAAACAGGTTTAATAGTCCATTAACATCACTTTCTTTAATCACAATTATTCGTACGTAAACTGTAGGGTTTCTATCTTGCACGAATTTGAACATCTTATTTGGGTTACTTTAATATGCTCTCTATTTATTTGGTTCCATTTAACATTCACTATGAAAATATACACATTTAAAATCTATATTAACTTTTATGTACAACCAATTACCTATTTACATTATGATAATATCTTAGAAAATATTTCCGTTTTATGAATATCAATCTACCATTGAAAGATACGTGACATGTTAAGGATAAATAACTTTTGGTACAATGTAAAAATATTATTTTTTACAAATAAAAATTATACTTTTAGAGACGTATAACGTACGATAGATATTTTCAAATTATTGTCGCCACGACAAAGTCAAATTAATATTTCGTCAAGAACAACTTTTGCAAGTTTTATTATAGTTTTTGTTATTTTGAAAAGATTCCTAGGCATCGCTCGTTGATGGCAGTGTTAATTTGATACATTTTCTTTTACGAAATGTTTTTCAGAATATTAGATCCTTGCCTTCCTTTATGGATTAAAAGAATCTCACTTAAACCATTAAAAGGTACCAAGTTTGATATAATACTTATCTATGTAATATTACATAATAATGTTATAATATATACAAGCATAAGGATACAGCGAAAGCATAATCATTATAAATAAAACAGCTTATCATATTGAGTCAGTGCCTAAAATTATTGTAGGTAAGTACAAATATCTCGTTGGCTTATCTATAAACCCTAAAACAAATGTTATAATCTAACATCTATAAAAAATGGCCGGAACTTTTTAAAAAGAAGAAAAATCAGTGGGAAATGGAATCGACTCAAATGTCATTTCTTCTTAAGTTAGTAAGTTACACAATGCAAGTTTTATATTGGAACACTTGCGAAGACTAATTATTTTAAAACGACAGTATGCAACACTAGCGCCACTCTCCCAAAAAAAAAATACCATGTAAATACACAATTTATTAAAAATCCAAGCGATGGTCCTCTCGCAAAATATCAATTTGTTATTTATAAACAGACACACATAATTTTTGTAGTTTTTCTCGACGAAAAACCAAACGACGGCCGTTTTTAGCTTATTTCACCACCAAAACTGCAAACAATTATTTGTCACTGAGTTTGTGTGTTTATAAATAACAATTGATATTTTGCAAGAGGAACATCAGCTTGGATTTTTAATAAATTATTTAGGCGGGAGTGGCGCTTGTGTTGCATATAAATAGCCTTAAAGGAAGAAGATTATAGATAGACATTTCTGGCGCAGTTCACAAAAGTTAACATAATTATTTTAATAAAAATTAAACGCAGTACAATTTTAATTTAAGATGCTACATGACCGTTAAATTGTTATTGCAAGATGCGCTTATCAGAATTTTGATTTTTAAATTGTTCCTAGTAACAAATGAATTAACTACGGTATCAAATTCGAAAATACTAAATTAGGTAGGTACTAAAGGGCCTAATTATTTAAGACCTTGCTCCAGAGTAATCCTAGAAATATGAAGACCGAAGTAGTAAGCTAGTCAAGACGATAAAACTTTCAACTACAAGAGATATTTTAAGGCAGTTAAAAATCAAAATAACGCTTTTCTCCACCTTGGACAGCCTCGTTTTGAGATGTTAGCTATTAATAATTTGATAATTTGTCTATCTACAATTAATAATAATTCCATCCAGGTTGCTAAGTTAAATATGATTTCCCCCTTACTAATAAAGATTGTATAGCAGATGAATAGTTACACAATGGTAACTCTCTCAAACTATTTAAGTTTGACATTAAAAAGAAAGGGACAAAACACTGTGTAACTATACAATCTTTATTAGTTTGGGGGTTAATCAGCAGTAAACACAATATTACCCTAACTTAGTCCTTCTTGATGAGAACTTTACAAATGATCTCTATGAGAAGAACTACAAATAAAAAAAGACTTATTTACTCATTTTGGTATGGATTAGAATCTTAAACAAAATACAGATTAAAGGTTCATTTTCTACCACATCAAAACTTCAACGCCTAGGATGAGGAATTTCTGAGCAGATACTTATGAGTTATGTGAGTGCCCGTAGTAGGTTAGTTTTCACCACCTTTAAGGGCCTTTGAATACCTCAAAGTGGCGTCCTCATCTTAATTAAAATAGTGGCACCCACTCCCTTTTTATCCTGTATCTTATAATCTCTTTCTCCCAAGGTTGTCTGGAAGAGATTGCTGTTTAGAAATAAGGCCGCCCATTGTGTACTTTGTTCAGTTTCCTTGTCTGGAATGTTTTCGTGTGCAATAAAGAATATTATTATTAAATTTAATTAAGATGAGGGCTTCACTTGAGGGCCATTGTTGCCTTTATAATCCAGCCCACCTAGCATGACCGACGAAACGCGATATACCTATATCGCCTGATATGTTATCGACACTCAACTGTCAAACTCCATTGTCTTTTGACATTTAAACGTGATAAAAAGCTATATCAAGCGATAAATATAATATCGTATTATGATGGTCATGCTAGGTCTACAGATCTATATAAAATAACTTGGATGGGGATTCTTGTTATCTGCTAGTAGGTCTATCTACAGGTTTAAACAGGTGAATCTGACTGGTCTTACAAACGAGGAGTTAGGTGTTCGTTACGGAACGCGGCGGCGCGACGGCAGCAGGGCGCGCGCTCCAGCGGCACTCCGTCAGAAGTTACTGTCGAACACACCCATGGATCTGGAGATCTCTTCGTCCCGTAAGCAGCAGTCTAGGAACTCGTCTAGTGTTAGGACGCCGTCTCGATTGAGATCCATCTTCTGGAAGCCAATATAACTCATCAATAAGGTTAAATATCACGACCCGACCCCACGCCCCCAGCATCGTAGCTAGGGGCTGGCTCAGGGGGGCGCACTTTGCTGACCCATCGGCGTTCCATAGCTAGAAAAAAAGGGTTACAATTCAAATCTTGCCAGGGGAGCTCATGATCATATAAGTTTTTGGGCGCAAAATTGAAATCTTGCCAGGGGCGCTCATCATCATCAAATCAGCCGCACGACACCCACGGCTGGGCAGGGGCTCTCAGACCCTAGCCACAATATAGAGAGCACCTACAGTAGTTAAACTTAGCACTCGCGCGCTCGTGCAACGCACACATAGACATCTCTCACCGACACTGTATAACCGCAATCTCAAAACAGTTCGAGTACGTGACGCAGCGGTTAGAGCTGTCATTGTGTGTGTGCGATGCTCGAGCGCCCGTAGTACTAAGCTTAACTTCAGTTTAATCTCTCTTTATTGTGCCCTATAGCAACTTAGCTACCTACGACGCTGGAGCTGGACCTACTTAAGGGTATCGATTATAAATGCCGTCATAGTAGCCTGTTTATACAATGCGATTAATTGAACTTTTCACAATAGGTAGAAGTGACCTAATTCGGAGCGCTTGCGATACAAAATGATGTAAGTATTTTAACCTGTTGCCTTACATTCACGAGTGAAGTTGCCGCGGATCACTGTCTATTGTCTATTAAATCGCATTGTATAAGTATATAATAAAAAGTGTAATAACGTTAAAACATTTTATTAGTAAATTTACCGGTAAAAATAACGTTAAAAGTATCGTACCGGTAAAATTACCGGTACAATAGTACCGGTAAAAAAAGTAACGTTATTAATTGGAATAACGTTAATTTTAAAGTAACGGTAACAAAGTAAGAAATAACGTTAAAATGAACGTTATTTACTGAAATAACGTAATCTAAAGTAACTTTATTTATTGACATAACGTTAATGTTAAAAGTAACGTTAAAAAAGTAAGAAATAACGTTATCTATACCTGGATAGAGACCATCAAACTGAACAACTTTTACTATGGGACCAACTCTGAAATCGCAAAAAAATAATCAGATGTTTCGTTATTTTTTTTCGCGATTTCAGAATTGTTGGTCCCATAGTAAAAGTTGTTCAGTTTGATGGTCCCTATCATCTGCCATACCTATTCGGCATTATGGGTTGTTATTTTGTAACATGTTGTATAAAAAGTGTGAAGTTGCATTACCTGAAACAGCCTTTCGACTTTTTCCTGAACCACGTCGTCCTCCACGTTAGTCTCCACAATCTTCCCCATGAGGTCGTATATCGCCGACACGATTTCAGTCATCTCTTCCTTGGTGATGCACCCGTCTCCGTTAATATCGTACAAGGAGAATGTCCATCGCAGTTTCTCTTCTAACGTCCCTCGCGACAGTATCGACAATCCCACTACAAATTCCTGGAAAAGCAATAAAAAGATAATTATTATCTAATTAAATAAAGCAGAGATGATACTTAACGATAACTTTATAAAGGAAAAATTTTGCATTGATTTTACAGTTTTTATACAAGTAAAATTCCGTTTTATGAATTGGACGTCGTGGTGACGTAAAATTGCTACCTGGGAAAGCCTTTGTAAATATCACTTAATACTGCTCGAAGGACCATATCATATTAACAAGTGTTAATTTTAATTAAGTTTAGGCCAAAACAATAATAGTACATACTTACTACCTAATACAGTATTTATTAAATGACAATTACCTCAAAACTTAACAAGCCACTTCTATCTTGGTCCAATGTGTTGAAAACGTAGTGTGCATACTGTGCAGTGTTTGCTGTAAATAAAGATTTTTTTTAAATTAAAAACTCCTATATTGTTGTACCTACACAAATCGGAATTCTGTAATTATCTGAGATAAAAGATTTGATCATCACGAAATTCACGAATAAACAAGATTCATTACCATCTTGCAATTGGT
The DNA here is from genome assembly GCA_950108535.1 of Agriphila straminella. Lineage (NCBI taxonomy): Eukaryota > Metazoa > Arthropoda > Insecta > Lepidoptera > Crambidae > Agriphila > Agriphila straminella. The sequence continues at coordinate 4,727,889 of OX467312.1, forward strand.
TAATTACTAACTAAGTACTAATAATCGAAGGACCAAAAATGATAGATCTCTAAAGTTTTTATCTTTGTTAAGTTATTATTACCTGGGGCCTTACTATGAGCTCTTATAGCAGGGCTTATATTGAACTGCCTAACTTTTTCGTACTATGACCTCAACGGTTAGTATGAAAGCAGGGCTTAAATAGCCCTGTTTAAGGCCTGCTTTTGAACTGAACGGTTTTGTTATTTGCTGATGGTAAGCCCCCTGTTTGGAGAATCAAAGTAAACTCCCAACTCACTGAAGACTACATCCAAAGAACTGATGATGTCAGGCGTCCGTTTGCTGTACCACAGAATACATAATAGTACAAGGCTGTACTGCTTAAATGATAAGAGAATAACCTACCTACCTATGAAAAAAATATGGTAGGTATGTGGATTGGAAGCAAACGCACAGAATACTTGCAATATATATTAGTACGCAAAAGCAAGGGAAGATATTGGTAGGGTATAATTTAGCAAAACTCCCGTCCATTCCCTTTCGTCCACTAGGGTCCCCCAGGGGATCCCGTGAACTCATCTGTTCATCAGAATCCCCTTTAAAAGAAGTACCTACTGTAGCGTGCTGCCTGTCGCTCCAAAAACTCTTGATATCCGCGCTCTAACTGCGACCCGTCTACACTCCAGCCCCTGGGCAACCGCGCTCCATCTACGGCCCGACTACGCTGCTCGTCGTCGTTATATCTACGCCCCTTCCGCGTCCAAGATTACGTTTCCCCTGTCCCTCTGAAACCCCTGAAGATTCGCCCTCTCCTCCCACGTCCTTTAGTGTTTAAGTTCCTTAGCTCTCTGTAGGTCTGGTGTAAATAAATGTTTATTGTACTCTACTCCCTACTAGATTCCTTTATCCTAGGTAGGCGCTCTTTCTTTATTTCCTCTTTTGTAACGTTACACTACCTAAGCATAAAAAGATGCTGTCATAATTGAGTCCGATTTATACCGGTCAGTTCAGTAGGCATGCTGTGCGTGCTGCCACTAAATACATAAGTAATGAATCATCACTACCACACTACAAGGATTGCGTCTTAGAAATATTTTAATCGATTCATTAGCAGAATCTAAGCTATTATAAATTGTTATCTTAACATTGACCTTGTAATGTACTTCAATAATAGGTTATGCCTAGTTGCTATAATTCAAGTAGGCATCAGATAAGGTCAGTGTAAGTTTTCAATATCGAGTCAGTATAGACATACCGTAGCTACATCTTTTGTTTTTGATTCACATTAATTTTCTCATTGTACTGGATTGTAGGGTAGGCTCCTTTACCGTGTCCTACATCTTGGCATGGACCACTTTGAAAACCGCAATTCTGACTACATAGAAAATTTCTCCCCAATTAGTCCCAACTAGTCCTACTTTTTCGGAATTAGTCCCAAAAAGGACTGAAAGATATAAGCGATTTAAATGGTCCATGCCAAAGCAAACCTTCATTTTGGCAGGGACAGGCTATATCTAGTGAACCTAAACACCTAGCCAGGATCTGATTATTCAAAAAAAATCTCCCTTTTTTATGGATCCCGCAATGCCAAGAATCAAATCGAAATGAAGCGCCGTTCAAAAAATATAAAGGAATGATTTGGTCCCTGCCAAAATCAACCTACATCTTGGCGAGGACTTTTGAACCAGGTCACCTAGAGAAAATCTGATTATTGGAAACGAATCGTGTAAATTAGTCCCAATTAGTCCTAAAGCCACAAAATTAGTCCCCCTTTAGTTTAGGAGATAATCGGAATTAAAGTTTGGTTTTTATAGTACAGGAGCCGACTTCCTATTTAGTGACCATGTTTGTAACTTGTTTTATTTTTGCGTGTTTGTGTTAAAATAATGAAGTGTTATTAACGTATAATGTAAAACAAAAGTATAACGTAAAGTAATACGTAACTTTTATGCATTTTCGGAACTCAAAACCTTAATTTTTAAGTCATAAAATAAAAATGATTTCTTAGAGGTATTTTGATCCCGGGCTCCTGGACTATATCAAAAACATGTACAGTCGCGTACAAAATAATTTCAAAAGAAGTATGAAATGGTCATGTATAAAATTGAATTTTAAAGTTATATTGCTTTTCTTTCGAAACTATTCATATTTGGAGTAGAGAGTGATTTTCTTCCTTCAATGGGTTCACTTGAAACTTTGTACCTATACAGGGTTATTTGTAATAAATTTAAAACCTCTCTTGGGGCTGATCACACCATCAAACTGTACAACTTTCATTATAGGACCAACCTTTAAATCGAAAAAAAAAATCAGCTGTTTCATACATTTTGATGGAGTACCTACCTACGCATTGTACTTATGTATGGAACAGGTGGTTTTTTTTCTAGTTTGACAAGAATACAGCAATGCAATGTTAAAAATATAAAAAATCCAAGATGGCGGCCAACTTTTTTGTTTGTAGGCCGATTTCGATGAAACTCTGTTTTTGCTACTATTTTGACATGAATACAGCCATGCAATGTTAAAAATATAAAAAATCCAAGATGGCGGCCAACTTTTTTGTTGTAGGCCGATTTCGATGAAACTCGGTTTTTGCTACTATTTTGACAAGAATACAGCAATGCAATTTTAAAAATATAAAAAATCCAAGATGGCGGCCAACTTTTTTGTTTGTACCTACGAAAATATGTAATAGGATTTCATTTTTCACAATTTTGCTTAAAAACATTAAAATATATTAGGTAAGTTATACTTTTTTAGCGACTAAATTACAAAAATATTAAAAAAATCCGCTAATCCAGCTACTATGTTGCTAGAACGGCAACACAGCATGTAATGTATGACAAAAACGAACTATTTTTTTGGGTGTGGTATGGCTTGGTTAAGAGCCATTTAGACAACATGTTTCGCAACATTTAGGTACCTGTCTCGTCCATTTTGCTTCAAATGGATGACACAGATAGATATTTCGGAAACATTGAATTGAAAACATGTTTTTGTGTCTATTTAAACGCGGCTTTAGCGTGTTTTTCCACGAACAACGACACGAAGTGAATCGTGATTCACAAGCTGCACGACAGTGTTGTCAGCACTATAGTGTACTTTTTGGTACGTTATGGCAACACTGTTGACAATCGTGTCGTGTCATTGTTTGTTCGTAAGAAAACGCCCTTACAATCCCTCCCTCTTAGCCTAGCATGACCACCGAAACGTGATATGGTACCTAGTGATTTATCACGTTTAACTGGAGGAAGGGCTGCCCCCCTAGCATGACCGACAATACACGATATATATCGTTTTGTCGACACTCGACTGTCAAATTTCATTGTTTTATGGCAGTTAAACGTGATTAAGCTCTAAATCATATTATCGCGTTTCGATGGTCATGCTAGGGGGGCATGAGCATATTACACTATCATATATTATTTATCGGATGCTATCTCCGACGAAGATAGTAAACATATATCTCGGATGATATATACATGATAGTGTAATATGGGCCTAAAACTTTATTCCGTTCCGCAATGCGCAGTGTTCCGATTGTAAAACTTATGTTCACAGATACTGTTTGTGCATTCCTCAATCTACGAAAGTTCGTGCTTAATGTTTTACAATCGGAACACTGCGCATTACGGAACGGAATAGTTTTATGTAATTTTTAACTGTACGCTTTTGTACATGACTGTACTTATATAAAAAAACGGAATTTCTCCTAAACTAAAGGGGGACTAATTTTGTGGCTTTGGGACTAATTTACACGAATCGTTTCCAATAATCAGATTTTCTCTAGGTGACCTGGTTCAAAAGTCCTCGCCAAGATGTAGGTTGATTTTGGCAGGGACCAAATCATTCCTTTATATTTTTTGAACGGCGCTTCATTTCGATTTGATTCTTGGCATTGCGGGATCCATAAAAAAGGGAGTTTTTTTTGAATAATCAGATCCTGGCTAGGTGTTTAGGTTCACTAGATATAGCCTGTCCCTGCCAAAATGAAGGTTTGCTTTGGCATGGACCATTTAAATCGCTTATATCTTTCAGTCCTTTTTGGGACTAATTCCGAAAAAGTAGGACTAGTTGGGACTAATTGGGGAGAAATTTTCCATGTAGTCAGAATTGCGGTTTTCAAAGTGGTCCATGCCAAGATGTAGGACACTCCTTTACCTTATCATACAGAATAACAAATTTTCACTAAATCACTATACTTATCCTTAAGACTTGTGGATCATGTTAGTAACCTATAGCAGACACATTATTATAGTGAAGGTAGTTTCAGTTGATTTAATGATCTGTTAAGCTCTATAATAATGATACATTTACGTTGCTAAAGGTGTGTACAGAAGGGTAGGGGGAAAGAAGAATCATTGTCAGTTTAGTTAGAATCAGGGATTGAAATACCATTAAAAAAAATATCGGTAAATTTACCGGTAAAAATAACGTTAAAATTATTGTACCGGTAAAAAAGTAACGTTATTAATTGGAATAACGTTAATTTTAAAGTAACGGTAAGAAAAAGTAAGAAATAACGTTATTTGATTTACTGAAATAACGTTAATTTCAATGTAACGTTATCTGTTGACATAACGTTAATGTTAAAAGTAACGGTAAAAAACGTTATCAATCCCTGGTTCAAAAATAAACTTGCTATGACTTGATATATTCAGAAAAAGACAAAAAGAGCCAATACTAGCGTCAAATAAATTTTGTACCGAAACTAGCTAGAAAGATCATCGTCAAGGGCATAATGTAAAAAAAGGAGAGAAGTTTTTCTCGTGTCCGTTACGCCAGCAAGAAAGTAGCTTCTAGAGGGAAACGAGTTTGATGAATAATTTGTGCGTAATTCGGTGTAAATGTGCGCCAAATAAAAAAATTTGTGGGCCCCATACTTTTGGAATAAAACGGGAAAAACGAATCCTGCTGGGGTAACGGTGCTCCAGCAGGAAGAATCTAAACTAATGATCGGAGAGAAATAAAAGATATATGGGCGGGTAGCTTGATACTAGCAAGAAATGTGCGCCAAATATATAATTTGTGGGCCTTACAGTTTTGGAGATATTTGATTTCCTGCTGGCGTAACGTTTTGCCGAATCCCAGATCTCGGAAACTACTAAATGTGCGATCTTACAGTAAACACATATAATTAGCCCCTAATTTGTGCTATTTGTGCGGTAGAAAACATTTCAAAAATATTCACAGATTTTGAAGTAATCAGGCATTATCTGAAAACAGAAAAAAAATTCTAGCTCCTAAACTACTACATAAATAAAGAAACCAGAAACAGTGTTATATTCTTCTTGTTATTTCTCATTATCATAAAAAGTTTGAAAATCCCACATTTACGCGTTTTTGAATAATACCCATATGAAGGTGAGACTGACCAAGTCATGACTTTGACGGTCAGCAGGATAAAAATATCAGAGATTATTTAGATCCTAGCCCAATGAATAATTTGTGCGGTTACTGAAGAACACGCTCTGAAAATTTCAGCTTCAAATTTTTCGTATTAAAGTAAATATCAATAAAAATCCGAAACAACTGTCAGTATTCCCATTAACCGACCAAATTCGATAGACCACTAAAAAGCGACGCGTTCATACATTTTGATGACCTCCTTTAATGTGTCGTATTATGCAGAAAAATCGTTTGTAGTCGCGTTCATAACTTTTTTTGGCAATGTGAGTAAATAGTGTTTTAACATTTAAATACATAGTTTGTGCCTTTATTTATACCTGCCTGCCTAGCATGACCGATTTATATCGCGTGATATAGCTTTTTATCACGTTTAACTGTCAAAAAGACAAAGGAATTTGACAGTTGAGTGTCGATAAAATGCTATATCACGCGATATAAATCGGTCATGCTAGGCAGGCTGTGCCTATAGTATATAGCATTGATATGTTACATTACGTCCAGGGCCCTATTTCACCAAGTCGACATTTGTCAGTGACATAATTTTTTGAAAGTAGTGTTTGCAATTTTTTGATGTTGGTGTCATGAAAAAGTGTTTTTGGCACGATTTTAATGTTAGATTTGGAATCCAAAATGGCGGCCGCACATACGTAAATTTGTTTATATTAGTATATTTTTTTTGGGCCGATTTCGATGAAACTTTGTTTTTGGAACTATTTTGACAAGAAAATAACAATGCAATGTTAAAATAATAAACAATCCAAGATGGCGGCCAACTTTTTTGTTTGTGGGCCGATTTCGATGAAACTCGGGTTTTGGCACTATTTTGGAAAGAAAACAGCAACGCAATGTTACAAATATAAAAAATCCAAGATGGCGGCTATCTTTTTTGCTTATGGACCGATTTCGATAAAACTCTGTTTTTGGAACTATTTTAACAAGACAACAGCAACGCCATGTTGAAAAAATAAAAAATTCAAGATGGCAGCCATCTTTTTTGTTTGCAGGCCGATTTTGATAAAACTATCGTTTTTGGTAATATTTTGACAAGAAAATAACAATGCAATGTTATAAAAAACTAAGATTTCGATGAAACTCGGTTTTTGGTACTATTTTGATAAGAAAATAGCAACGCAATGTTAAAAATGCAAAAAAATTCAAGATGGCAGCCAATTTTTTTGCATCTAGGCCGATTTCGATGAAACTCGGTTGTTGGTACTATTTTGATACAAAAATAGCAACGCAATGTTAAAAATTAAAACATTCAAGATGGCGGCCAACTTTTTTGTAAGTGGGCCGATTTCGTTGAAACTCGGTTTTGGTACTATTTTGATAAGAAAATAGCAACGCAATGTTAAAAAATTCAAAAATTCAAGATGGCGGCCAAATTTTTTGTATGTGCATTGCTATTTCTTTCTAGGGTAAAAAAAACATCAAAGAAAAGTAGTAATGTCAGGCTAGGCGCACTCCGCTCTTTAGGTACGAAGCTACAAGTAGCCGGCGTACAGGTTCGGACGGACTAATTTCAGAGGGCTGCCGCGTGCCGGCTGGGTCGCACGTTAGCAACATTAGTTCGATTTCGATACTCATTCACGCGCAGCGTTCGCGTATTTTCGCGTCGTTCGTTTGCATGTTTAACCAAAATGAAGGCATATTGCATCGCAATGGGCTGCCTTAACAATAATAAAAAGGATCCGAACCTTACGTTTTTCACACTTCCAATCGACATCGAAAGGTAAGAAGAATGCTTGTCTAGTAATAGGTAGATTCACTAGAATAGAATATTATTATTATCTGTGCCTTCCGAAGCACGGAGGAGCTCGAGATAATAAATTTTGGTCACCCATCCCATGACCGACCCTTGCGAACGTTGCTTAACTTCCGCAATCGCTGGACCTAAACCACTGCTCCACCGAGCTCCTCACAATGCTAACACAATAACTTGTAGGTATTCAGATTAATTATTATTTAAAAGAAGACAACCCTGAAGTCGTTAGAAGAAATAAGAGCTACGCGATAGAAAGAGAGGCAACTTCTAGGTGAATATAACTGTAGGCAAGGGAGCGGTGTGCGACCTGAATTGCACTTTATTGCGTCTGGGATAGAGTCGCTATTTATTTAAATGACTTTGCGGAGTAGATCTTCTGTACTTGTACTATTATGTATTCTGTGGCAATGTATCACATTCATCTGTGAACTGAAACCGGTTGCTATGTGGTTTCTAATTAGATAATCAGCCTGCCGGTTTCTAATATTGCATTGTCTTGTCATCAAGATCTGAGTTATGTTCAAAATGTCAAGTCTCTAGCTCATCGAGAAGCTAATAAAAGGAACACATAAATACACAAATAAATAAAAATAGACAAGAAAGCAAAATAAAAAAATGAGATAAAGTAAAAGTAATGAATTTACTAACATTTATCAAATAAAACTAAAGTTTACATCATCTACACACAGGTATATTGTTCTACTCTTGTTTAAAACAATATACAACCCTTACACTTTTTATTCATCGTGCCAACTGTCGGCTTTTTCGCCAACACAAAAGGCGATGATCGACTGTATGAACTAAATACTCTTCAGGTTTGATTTATTATATTTTTAACATTTCGTTGCTGTTTTCTAGTCACGAAAATGCGAATTTCATGAAATCGGCCCACACAAAAAAATAGCCACCATCTTGGATTTTTTTTAACTTGCTTTGTTATTTTATTGTCAAAATAGTACCAAAAACCGAGTTTCATCGAAATCGGCCCACAAACAAAAAAGGTGGCCGCCATCTTGTATTTTTTATTTTTTTACATTGCTTTGTTATTTTCTTGTCAAAATAGTACCAACACTCGAGTTTTATCGAAATCGGCCCACAAACAAAAAAGATGGCCGCCATCTTTTATTTTTATTTTTTTCACATTGCTTTTTCATTTTCTTGTCAAAATAGTACCAAAAACTGTGTTTCATCGAAATCGGCCCGGCCCACAAACAAGATGGCCGCCATCTTAGATTTTTATATTTTTAACATTGTGTTGCTGTTTTCTTGTCAAAATAGTATCAAAAACCGAGTTTCATCGAAATCGGCCCACAAACAAAAAAGATAGCCGCCATCTTGGATTTTTGTTTTTTTAACATTGCTTTGTTATTTTCTTGTCAAAATAGTACAAAAAACCGAGTTTCATTGAAATCGGCCTATAAACAAAAAAGTTGGCAGCCGCCATCTTGGAACTTATTTTTTCATTATTATTAACTTATTTAATATTTATTTTGTACTTATTTAGCCCTAAATTAGTAATGATTTACAATTAAAATTATTATCATTATCATTATACATATAAATTCCTTTATTTCCTCGCATTTATGATGAAAGAAGAAAAAAAAATACTAAGAAAACCTTTTTTTTCCTAATTTGAAGAGCATAAAAAGAAGAAAAAGAGACAAATTGAAAATAATAAAAAAAATTTTACCTCCTAGAAAAAAATGTCAATAGTTAATTCAAAGAATAAAACAAGAATTTTGAAGTGACTTTCTTATTTTTCCTAATTATTTTTGAAATTCAAAAAGGCAAATCACAACGTGCCAACCCTTACACTTTTAGTCGTTGCGTCACCTGTCTAGACGAACGGTGGCTTTTTCGCCAACACAAAGGGCGATGTCCAACTGTAAGAAGAATACTTTCTCGGCTGTGGTAGTAGTTTTGCCTATATATTTTTCCAAAAAATTTTGTAGGCGAGCCCGCAATATCATCGTATTATCAGCCGCACGACATCCACTGCTGGGTATAGGCCTCCCCTAAGGATCTCCACGACGATCGGTCCTGCGCTGCCCGCATCCAGCGGCTTCCCGCGACCTTCACCAGATCGTCGGTCCACCTTGTCGGGGGCCGTCCGGTGCGCAGTCACCATTCCAGAACCTTTCCGCCCCAACGGCCGGTTCTTCTCGCTATGTGTCCCGCCCATTGCCACTTCAGCTGAGCAATCCTTCGAGCGATGTCGGTTACTTTATCAATATAGTAGGATATTATATAGTAGGGTTGGCAACCCTAGTTGAAACCGCCGCCCGCCGAGCCGTGCCCCGCGACGAAGATGGACGGCGAGTTTTGGTGTAGCAAGTAGGTATTTATTGTAATAATACTATTATTTATTCTGTGATAGATAATATTTTATTTAGGTAAGTACTAACAATGCGATTAATTTTACAACAGAAGTGAGTGGTCAACTTCCGAGCGCTAGCATGCGGTATAAAACGACGTTTTTTGATCTGTAAAATTTTCTCTTTTCCATAGGTACCTACCTACCTACCTACATTCTCTAGCGAAGATGCAGCGGATCACTGTCTATTGTCAATTTAATCGCATTGTATGTATATGTTTGACAAAAAAACGAAATAAAATTACAAAACATCCTTTATTTTTTGAATAAAATAATTTTAAAATGCTTAAAATTCTTTCAATTCTAGTAAAAATGAAATAAAAGAGATATTCATTTTTCATTAAAATAAAAGCACTTACTTAAATCACTTTTTTACTTAAGTGTACGCAGACGTGACGTGTACAAACCTGCTCGACAACAAATTTAAGGAGGTCATCAAAATGTATGAACGCGTCGCTTTTTAGTGGTCTATCGAATTTGGTCGGTTAATCGGAATACTGACAGTTGTTTCGGATTTTTATTGATATTTACTTTAATACGAAAAATTTTAAGCTGAAATTTTCAGAGCGTGTTCTTCAGTAACCGCACAAATTATTCATTGGGCTAGGATCTAAATAATCTCTGATGTTTTTATCCTGCTGACCGTCAAAGTCATGACTTGGTCAGTCTCACCTTCATATGGGTATTATTCAAAAACGCGTAAATGTGGGATTTTCAAACTTTTTATGATAATGAGAAATAACAAGAAGAATATAACACTGTTTCTGGTTTCTTTATTTATGTAATAGTTTAGGAGCTAGAATTTTTTTTCTGTTTTCAGAAAATGCCTGATTACTTCAAAATCTGTGAATATTTTTGAAATGTTTTCTACCGCACAAATAGCACAAATTAGGGGCTAATTATATGTGTTTACTGTAAGATCGCACATTTAGTAGTTTCCGAGATCTGGGATTCGGCAAAACGTTACGCCAGCAGGAAATCAAATATCTCCAAAACTGTAAGTCCCACAAATTATATATTTGGCGCACATTTCTTGCTAGTATCAAGCTACCCGCCCATATATCTTTTATTTCTCTCCGATCATTAGTTTAGATTCTTCCTGCTGGAGCACCGTTACCCCAGCAGGATTCGTTTTTCCCGTTTTATTCCAAAAGTATGGGGCCCACAAATTTTTTTATTTGGCGCACATTTACACCGAATTACGCACAAATTATTCATCAAACTCGTTTCCCTCTAGAAGCTACTTTCTTGCTGGCGTAACGGACACGTTTTTCTCACCGACACTGATCCTTCTTTTCCCTTACCTACCCTTCTTGTAATAGATTGCCACCGTACTGTACTGCCATGCCAGTACGCACATCTGTAAATACAAGCAACACTAAGGTAAGGATTGTAGGTAGGAAAGAAATAGAGAATACAAAAAACTAGTAAGTGTTACATTTACTTTATTTCAGAAGATAGGTACATCAGTGGTTACAGACTTTGATAGTTGATATGGACACAAGTCCAATAAATTACATGTTTACCACATTATGATATATTAGAAAATATGAAATGCCTTAGTACCTCAGCATCAAAAAAATACGGCTGTTGTATTAGACGGGTCAACTTAAAATTATCACAATGGAATTTTTACTTGTATTTGGCTTACCACATATTCAAACCTAAGATTAGAATTTCAGGAGTCAGGTGTGAAAAAATATTCCCCTGAAATTTTCTCTTTTTGTCCATCAGATACCGATATCAATACTATAATTAACTTAAATGTAAAAACGTTTGAGATGGGCACACCGCGATCTTCCCATTGGAAATGGACAGTTCCTTATTACTACAAATTACACTAAAAGCGCTCCACCAGTCTGCTGCTGGTAAACCTCTATTGTGTCACCCTCTTCCATTTCCAATGATGTGGGCGTGTCATTTTCATTGATAGGCTGCCCGTCGAATCGGAATCGTACTACTTGCATTGATAGACCCTGAAATAAAAACAATATTTTATCATCTAAATTGTTATAAGTAAACCTCTATGCGAAGTAATCTAGCAGGTGACACGGACTGATTGAGAAACTCATGATACTATAATCTCAAAACATTAAATACCTAGTGGAATAAAAAGTCCTGAACAAAGGTATTTGGGCGTGGTTATAAAATCTAATAATGATTTTACCAAATAATTATTAGATTGTATAACTATTGTAATTATGTAAAATAGGATGCATTTTACTATCAACACTCTGTACCTAAATTTAGTTTTGGTAAAAAAATAATATAGTCAATAATAATAATAACAAACTATTATGCCAAGCCAAACAATAGAATTAAAATTGTTTTATCAAGGAACATGGCATCTAACTGAATAAAAAATAAAGTAGATGTGAAACTTTAAAACAGACATTTCCTAAGTACACACATAATGCCAGATATGCAGTAGTGTCAAGATACATACTTGAGTTTAGATTTTATTTTTAAATAAAGTAGGATGAAATTCATTAAGAGTAGAGATTAGATATTCGGATGTATAACCTAAAGTTCATATGTTGGGTATTATGGAAAGGACTTTTTTATCGAAAAATCCAAGGATTGCAGGTTTAACCAAAGGTAAACTTAAGGTCATATTTGACTAACTGGTGAAAGTTCACGTACAGAAACCAAACCAGTTTTAAATTGAAGAATTCAATCCCACTTTTCAAAATATGTATTATTTTTTTATGTACTGACCGGCAGAAAAAAATATTTTACATTATATATGTTATGTGTTATTAAACTTTTGTTAATAAAACAGAAGTTTTTACTTTCAGCATTGTGAAAATGTGTGGTACAAGACAAGCATAATAAACGTTTGAATTGTCTTTATTTATTAACTTCATTATTACTGAAATGCTATGATATAATGAAACATGGCCTACAAGAATGCGACCCATACCAATGAGTAGCAGATACATTTATCTACATATCTAGCCCTATTTCGTTTGTGTATGCCGTAGGTCAAACATCTAAACAAAATGCCCAATGACCTTTAGTGTACGAGGGTGGTTTGATAAGTCCATGACTTTGAAAAAAAGATTTTTTTTTATAATTTATATTTTGTGTCGTTAAAGAAACTCCTTAAGGCATCTTTTTTTTTTTTTTTTTATAATATTAATATACAATCAGTCGCCAGACTATAAGTAATTGTGATGGGAGCTATTCACGTTAAAGAGTGAAGAAAGCCAATGCTTCAGCCTCTCTTAGTCATCAAACACATTTCTTAGTTTTAGTCTTTTGACATCACTTGCATTCATCTTCACCAGCGCTTTAGCAAGAGGATTCGGGTGAGCACAAAGGCGATCCTTGTGTTTATTATTATATTTGGTTATCTCTTCGATAATTGTTGGTATTTCCAAATATTCGTGAATTTCGGTATTCCTGGTGTACCATGTGGCACCACTGATGGTTCGAAGGATGTTGTTTTGAGCTCTTTGAAGGCACTGGATGTTTGATTTAGCGGCAGTAGCCCACAGCTGAATACCATAAAGCCAAATAGGCTTTAGGATTGCACAGTAGACTATTATTTTATTATTCAGAGACAGGGTGGATTGTCGTCCTAGGAGCCAAAGCAGATTCCTGAATCTAAGATTTAATTCATCGCGCTTGTGCTTTATATGGTCTTTCCAGGTCATACGGCGGTCAAGGTGGAAACCCAGGTATTTAACGCAAGAGGTTTGCGGCAGTTTATCAGCCCCAAGGTTAACCAATGGGCAGTCACCTTTTCTTAGAGTAAAAGTAATGTGATGAGATTTGGTAGCACTCGCTTTGATCCGCCATTTCTTCAGCCATGGAGTTAAGGCATCTTGAAACTACATTTCTTTCAAAATCGGCAAAAGATTATTACTTTTGGAAACAAAAAGCTCAAGCGACTTCTAACTTTTTTTAATGACCCTGCCGACCCTCTCGGCGGCACTCATGACATCAAAACTCATTGAATGAAGATGTGAATCCTTCCTATTCTCTAGATTCAACCCACTGAGATTTTTTCTCCCACCAAACACGAATAAATGTCTTGGAGGGCATAGATTTTCATCAAGCCAAAAGGTCTGAAATGGACCCTCATTTCAGTTACCAGTTGTCAGGCGATGAAAGAAAGAAATAATGGGTTAAAGAGGTAGGAACTTCGTTGGACTGAATACACAGAGCTACAATAAGATTATAAATAAAACAAAATATTCCAAAAAGTGTTTCTTCATTACAAAGTCATGGACTTATTATCAATCCACCCTCGTATACGCCAAGAGGTGTAATAAATTGACCTGCCCTTCTATTGTCTAATTTCAAAATCTATCGCAATCACTTTCAGGATGTAACACATTGATGCTTCTTTTTGGCACAAATAAAAACTTACCAAAGCAATGCAATGTGTGCATCCATTTGTCAAATGAAAGCGATTGCGATAGATTTTGAAGTTAAACAATTTAGCCCCCCGATTTGACACAAATTTCAATTGGCCTGTTACAAACATAGTTAGTTGGTTGCTTTACCCTACTTTTATTTTATTGTCAGTGATTTTTTAAGAAGCAAATACAATCATATTACATTGTATCCATAATATGTTAGTAACAATAATTGATTGATCGATCTCGATCTCTAGTTATAAGATAGCACAGCACTGTATTTTCTTAGTGAATCGCTCCCTTTATTTATATTATTTGCTTGTTTAGGTAATTTGAGTTGAAAAATAATGATTTTCAATTTGAGTTCAATATGTATTTAGCGTCAAAGACCACTGATATGACTTCTGCATGTCTGGCATTTTGCGTGTGCATCAGATTATTAGCATCTATGTATATTTAAAGAGATGCTGAAACTTTGACAACTGTTACGTACAGACTCCCATAAGGGTTTTGTTTAAGCTAAATTTGTAGGTGTTTAGCAAAATATTATGAAAATGTAATTTATTAGGTACCTACCAATAGAAGGCACATAAACAAAATTATTGACATGGTGTACATCAATACGATCTAACATTCTCTTATCAGAGAACCGAACCTGACCCTCCGACCAAAAACTTGATATAATTAGAATGAAAGATCATAATGCTTTTAGAAAAAGTAAATTGAGGAAAGGTTTATCTTTCGGCGTCATTCGGCTCGCTTAGTTTCCCGCTTATTATGCGATATTTAGTGCGGTCAGTCAGGTTCGATGCAAGATGTCAGTCAGGGCCAACGTAAAAGAATGCGTGAAAAACTAAGTTGAAACTGAAAAACCAACGAAAATGCTTACCGCTCTATCACAATACGCGTTCATCAGTTTCCTCAAAGGTGTGTGTTTCTTTATTTTGAACTGGACAATAGCATTATCCTGACCTAATACTTTCAAGTTGATGTGTTCGCTTTCTCCCTGAAAAATTAAAAACAGTATTGTGGGTGCAAGAAGAATAAGTTCATGACATCACTTCACATTCAATCTAGGAGGGAATAACCACATTTCAATTTATAACGCCATGTCGGAGTCTAAATGTGTAACACTGCTATTACGTTAATCTACGTACCTTTTTCTCGTCAGACATTTTGAAGAAACTTTAATTTAGTTATTCACTACCACAAATAATAGAATTAGCGTGAAAATCCTTAGATTTTATCAATAAAGATACACTAGTGACAGATTCGTAGTCCGGTGGCGTGGTAATGGCGTCCGGTCATGGCTTGGAGGAAACAGTTCAATGATACCAACTGCGCAGAAAAAACGGCGCAGATGGCGCGCTTCTGCGTAGTGTTGTTACTCTGCGTTTCGTTATACAATTTAGTGATACTGTTATAAAAACAATTTTCCTATTACAATTAAATATTAATTTAAATATCAATCCAATTATGTATGGTGAAATAATAAAATATTCAAAAGGCTTGTATATCAAGTATATTCATTGTAAAAGACAATAACAACCCGAAGTAGTATAAAGCGTTTTGTTATCGTATAATATGACTAAGCAAAATTGAATATGACACTTGTAATTTGCACACCCCTATTAAAGACAAATTATTTTCAGATCCCAATTTATTGTTTATATCATTTTAAACTAACAACGTAATTTATAACAATAATAATAAAACTGGAAATATATAAGCAACTTCCTGGTTACAATGAGGAATGATAATTTTGATTAATGCAGTTTTTTTTTGACTATAGCGACAACCTAAGAAAAAAAAAACTACAACCGTTATTTAGTGTTGGGCTATAGCTGTTTTGCTGCAGAAGTTACTAGTGTTGTAATTATGTAAAAATCATCAGCACATCCTAAGTCTATGGTAGAATAGTCTAAAAATAGATTTTTAGGGCAGAAAAAACTAAATGTTAGTGATTAAACAATACAAAAACCAATCAACAATATCCTAAACGGATATTATAAATGCGAAGGTGAATAATTTGTTTGTGTAATAGAAAAAGTTTCAGAATTTTCGGGTTGCGTGAAAAAACAAAAATAAATAAATAAAACCACTTCTTCTTCGAAAAAGTAGAGTAACAGCAGAATGGAGATGATTCCTTAGACACAATCTGCCACATTATTTCCTCTGTGCCTGCCACAACACAACACAACCACAATATGGTATTAAAAAAAAGTTTCGGCACAAAATGTCAAAACTTTTTTTTAAATACGGTTATATGGCCGGTGGTAGCTTAGGTAGGTATATATTATAATCTGCATTCTGCTGTTATTTTCCGAACATTGGGAAGGCGAAGTGACCGGGGGCTTACCATCAGCAAATAAGAAACCATTCTTAAGCCGTTCAGTTCAAAAGCAGGCCTTAAAACAGGGGCCTTACTATGAGCATATTATGTATTCTGTGCTATGAGCTCTTATAGCAGCGGGGGCCCTACCGCCTAACTCAAAGCTTTAGCCAGAGCGATAGCAATGCTCTGCCCGTCCTTGTCATATCATAACACGATGACAAGGACGGACAGTACACTGACGTCATAAACCAAAGCCAGAGTCAAAGCGATACAGTTAGGCGGTAGACCCGCGGGTCTACCGGCTAAAAATAATGAAGTTTGTTAACTGTAATTTGACAGATGGATATGATACATTGCTTCTTTTCTTTGGTAAGTTTTTATTTGTGCCAAAACGAAGTAGCAATGTATCACATACATCTGTCAAATTACAGTTAACATTAACTTCATTGTTTTTAGCCGGTAGACCCGCAGGGCTTATATTGAACTGCCTTCGTACAGTCGTACTATGACCTCAACGGTTAGAATGAAAGCAGTCCTGTTTAAGGCCTGCTTTTGAACTGAATGGTTTCTTATTTGACCCTTATGTTTTTCACGCAAACGAAAATTCTGCAATTTTTTTTATTAATAAGAGAGCTTATTCCTAGCTATAAAAAATATTCAGCCAATTTGATTTTTCAGACATTACCCATTCCATCCACTTCACGAGTTAACGACAAACTTTTGAATTAATTAGACCTAAATATCGGCGGAGGCGTAAGGCGTATTTTTTCATACTTATAGCCCCCATACTTTAACTACGTGGACATGGATATTATGTAAACATTACATATTACTATTTTCAGGAACCTTACTTTTTTGGATATTAGTACCCCTGACAACGTGTGTGCAAAATTTCATATGACAAGCATTACAAACAAACAAACAAATTCCCTTCACATTTAGTATTAGTTTTGAAAAATTGTTGATTGTGATTTTTGTACGGTTTTAATTAAACTTTTAACAGAAAAAAACAACAAAAAGTCAAATTCTAAAACTAATATTTAGTTATTGTTTTCTGCTCCCGGATTGGGCAAATGCCCAATATATTTTAATTGCTGTTTTCTTGTCGAAATAGTACCATAGTAGAATCAAATAAGTAGGCCAACTCGCGCCTCGAGCGAGCGATAATAGCCTAAACACGTAGCCCACGTAGGGCTGTCGCTAGTTTATACAATCGTCAAAAATGCGTAGTCAATCTCTATACAAAACATTTTTTCCTTGTATGGTAAGCATCAGGGACCTATAATACAAAGTTTTTTAATTATTTTTTGTACATAGACCGAAACTGTGTACAATGTTTTTATTACATACGTCATGTTATGTGATTTGAAATTGATTTGAAAATCACGGTCGAAATAGGATTACTTAAAATGTAGCTTTACTGAATCATGTATTTATTTAAATAAAATAAAATGATTTTGAAATTGTATTTTTTACACTATTAATTTTTTCCTTTTATTTTTTCATTTACCTACACTTATCAAAATAAAATTATAATCTTTAAATTCGGAAATTGAATATTTTACAATAACCTCAAATAATTGACATTAAAATACTTTTTCCTGTAGGAATTTGTGATTTTGTAAACAAAATTACACAAATTGTTACTTACAGAAAAAAACTGCTGTGTCGACAAGTACTAAATGCCTTATTATTTAAAGTTTAATATGTAAAATAAATCCTCATTCTAACAAATCTTTTTTGCAAAAATATCTTTGGAAAGCATGGTATGTTTTAGGTAGGTACAAGACACGTACAAATTATCACGAGCGGCAGTGCAGCGGCGCGGAGCGTGCGTGAGCGCGGGCGGGATCACGTACGGCGCAGCCACGACTGGCGCATCTTTATCATCTATAAATGTTGTCAGTGTCTGCGTGCGACGCTCATACGTACGGGCCGCGCTCACATACAAACCGCGTTCGGGCGTATAATGAGTAAGACGACTTACTTATTTGATTCTACTATGATAGTACCAAGGGTTTATTCCCAAAGCGCCTTGTTTTTGCCTTGCTTTGCCTTGCTAAGAAAGGGTTAAATGTTTTTCGCGCGTATCTTGTAAGTATGTTTGTTTGTATTTGTGTTTGTATGTGTGTTTGTATGTAATATTCTTTCTTACCTCATATCTTTTAAACGGCTGAATGGATTTCTGTAATTAAGATATCGTTAGATTTGTTTTGTCAGCCCAAGTGTTCTTAAGACGGTGGCGTTATAAAGAAAACCAACATGGCGACTTTACGGTGCTATTAAATACGTACGTAAAAAATTTTTTTTTAGAATACTGCAATATTTTCTCAATTTTACCGCCCGGGCAGAAACACTTACCCATCTCTAATCTGGACCGATTTTTATGAAATTTGGTACGGATATAGATGGGACTTTGGGGAAGGAAACATGCTACTTTTTATCCCACTGCGGCATCACGGGTCTCCGCCAGCACGATATAACCTGTCAAACATTCTTGCTCGAGTGAAGTTGCAGTTGCAGGCAGCGGATCACTGTTTAATGTCGATTGTGGACCATACAATACAACAAATAAATACATAGTCTGTGGTCACGGAAATAACCATGACGATATATTGTCTATGGTTGGTTACGCCGTGCGCTGGTGGTTTCAACCTGCGGGCACATTTGTCTGACGCCACGTGTTAACACGCTGTCAGATGACATCGGTTTTCATAGTAAATATACACTAGGATCACACTTGAGGTGCGGGCACATTTGTCCGACGCCACGTATTAGCACGCCGTCAGATAACATCGGTTTTCATAGTAAATAGCTAGGATTAGGATCACACTTATTTTATAACACGTCGCTGACGCGACCATATCCCGCGTCAGATTTGCATTGTATTGCGTGTTAACACCTGGGGGTCAAGTCTGCTAATGTTAACGTCGAAATCGTGGTTCAATGTTGTTTGAATGGTAATGCTTTTTGACCCAGTTCTTGTTTCTTAAACCCAAAATCGAAACACAATGTGTTTCCGTTATGTGTTTAAGAAACACAATGTGTTTCGGTTTTGGGTTTAAGAAACAAGAACTGTGTCAAAAAGCATTACCATTCAAACACCATTGAACTACAATTTTGACGAAAACATTAGCAGACTTGACCCCCTGTTGTGACGCGTGTGATGCTTTAGTAGGGATGATGTAGGGATATACATCGATAATTTTCATAATGTATAATATTAAATAAGGGTAATTTTTTATGAAGAGGTGGATCATTTTTTAATCAATTTGTTTTTATTTTGTTTTTTCGTTTTATTTTGTTTTTTTTTTATTTTACTTTTATTTTGTTTTACCCAAGTTTTAACCCTTGGAAACCCTGTACTGCTGGAAAAACTTGGCACTTGTTTCAGTATATTCGGAAAAACTACCTTAAGGTGGTTCGATGAGCTCAGTAGCGCCACCAATGGAAATAAATCAATTTCGTTTTATCAAGGGTTTAGATTAAAAGTTTTGATGATTTAGCGCAAATAAAAGACTAAAATGCATTTTCTAAATATAGTTTCAAGAACCTTAAACTTAAGCAATAAGTCGTGCATGTCACTAGTGCCAAAAGTGGCCACATTTAGCAATATCGACATTCATAACTTATTGTTTATATTTGAGGCCGTGAAAAAATATAAAAAAATTGCACTTTACTCTTCTATTTGCGCAAAATATCCAAAACTTTTATTCTAAGCCCTTGATACAACGTAAATGATTTATTTCCATTGGTGGCGCTACTGGGCTCATCGAACCACCTTAAGGAAGCGTTTTTCAGGTATCTCTACTCTATACTTTTGTAAAGCTAACTAAATTTGCTACAATGTGAGCCTATCACAAACAAGTTTCGATTTGATTTTTAAATTTTTAAGGTGGTACCCTGAGCGAAAGTGGCGCCGCCGTGGTGAATTATATTTAATATTATAATTAAATATAATTCACCACGGATTTAAGGGCCCACAGTCTAGTATTTTTAGACGGTATCGTTACATTCCCTCGTAGTCACTGCTAGAAGTAGATAGCAAAACTGCTAAAAGTGTCCGTTTTTGACACATTTGCTATCTACTTCTACGAATGACTACGAGCGCATGTAGTGATATACCTTCTAAAAATACTAGACCATGGGCCCTTAAATCTCCACGATAAACATTATTAAAATCTTTTTCTATTAATAACTTATTAAATAAAAACCTCTGAGGGCGCCACTTTCGGTCATACAACCGCCTTAATATTTAATAAAAAAATAACTTCCTTACAACAGTAAGAAGTTATTTTTTTTATTAGCCAAACAAGAATATTTTCTTTTATTATTATTTTAAAAATAAAAGGATAATAGAGCTCTTAGGATATTTTTCGTTTTTGAATATTCCAATTTGTGTATTTAATGGTTTTTTTTTCTTTAATCAAGCGAGTTTATTTTTGTTTTTATATTTTTAAATAGTTTAACATTTGAATCGTACAAATATGAATCCAAAAAATTGTTTAAAAAAAAAACCGACTTCAAAAAACCTGCCTCTAAAAAGCAAGAAATAATATTTAATCATTAGATTAGATACGCATTATCATTGTTATAATAAAACACGTCTATTAAAGTTGGGTGGGGCTGGAGTACATCTTCCTTTTTAGGGTTCCGTAGCCAAAATGGCAAAAAACGGAACCCTTATAGATTCGTCATGTCTGTCTGTCTGTCCGTCCGTCCGTATGTCACAGCCATTTTATTCCGAAAGTATAAGGATTACAGAGTTGAAACTTAATAGGTAGATGTATTCTGTTAACCGCTTAACGATTTTAACACAAAAATAAAAAAAAATAAAGATCAAGGGAAAATGAAAAAAAAATTTTTCTTCATACTAATACGTGCGGGATGTCTATATATAGGTCTTCAAATACAAATACAAATGACTTTATTTGCTATAAATAGGGTGATTACAATTATGATCTTCTGAATAAAAAATGGTGCCTTAACCTATTTAGCCATTTTACATAGCATGCAAATATGTTACAACTTATTGAGAAATTAGAATAGAATTCACTTTAGAATAATCACAACACATGACGCATATTAATTAATTACCATAACCAGTTATTGAAACAAATAATAATGAATGAATACAGTATTACCACCTTCGATTACCACGCATAATGTCATGAAAATATAAGTACAAAAATGTCAACAGTTCAAAACAAAGAATAAGTATGTCAAAAACTGAAAATGTCATTAAAAAATTATGTCAATTTTAAAAGATTAATAACAATGTCAATGAAGGCAATGAAAAAAAAAATAAAAAAAATATATATATTTAAATTATAAGATTTGACATAGTATTGACATGTATACACATGGTGTTAATGTTCCAAAAATTCCTTTATAGAGTAAAAAGCCTTTTCCAATAACCACTTTCGAACAAGTAATTTAAAACGACTGATCGGAATATCTTTGAAATGGTCAGGAATTTTATTGAATATTTTAATACACATAGCATAACTATTCTTTTTAAATCGTGCTGTCTTCAGAACAGTTTCCAATACCAGCCTATTGGGTTTACGCGTATTTCTTGAATACAGTTGGCAAGCCTGTGTAAACAACCTAATATTTTGCTTGACAAAGATTCCAACCTCAAGTATATAAAGGCAAGGTAGAGTTAATATATTGAGGGATGTAAAATAGGACTTGCAAGATATGTCAGACCTCAGATTGCAAATCGATCTGATACATCTTTTTTGCGCTATAAACAACCTGTTGATGTCGACACCATTACCCCAAATCAATAAACCATATCTTAGGACTGACTCAACATATGCAAAGTAGGCTGTAACCGCTGTCTGCGGATTAGCGACTCTGGCTAGTTTGTATAAAGCAAAAGAAAAACTGTTTAATTTGTTACATACTTTATCTATCTGATCTTTCCAACTCAATTTGGGGTCAACTATTAAGCCTAAAAATTTTGCATTTGAGGCACTTCGCAGGATTTGTCCGTCATAATCTATGTCAACTGAGAGATTATTAAAATTGATCAAGTTTGTTTTGGATAGGTTTATTTTAAGGTTGTTGTCTTGGAGCCATCTTATTATCCGTGTCAGTGTGAAAACTATGTCGCGTTTATGATGTTCTAACGAAGATGTCTTATTACTTGTCACTATCAAAGAAATATCGTCAGCCAATAATACAGTTTTGTGTTCCGTTATGTCTGGCAAGTCATTAATATGCAGTAGAAATAATAAAGGACCGAGAACACTTCCTTGCGGTACACCAAAAGCATTATGTTTGAAATCTGAACGATACGTTTCGACGATTTTGCTTGAATTTAGTTGGGTTATTTCAACACACTGACATCTGTTAGATAAATAGGATTTTATCCAATTTAACGCAAGCCCCCGAATTCCAATACACTCTAGTTTTTTAAGTAAACCACCATGTGGAATATGACATTGAGTTTTCTAAGACAATTTTTTCTCAAAGTCAACCGTTTGAAAGATAAACACTGCCAAAGTGGTAAAATGTGTCCCCCCCCCATCCCTCTAACTTTTGAAATAGGTGAATGAAAAATCTAAAAAAAATATATGCTATAGATCCTAATAAAAACTTTCCCTGAAAATTGGTTTGAACGAGATATAGTAATTAGCTTTCGAGATATAATAATATCATATTTTCCAAAACCGCAAATACAACTTTGTCATTCATACTAACACTGTGAAAAACAAAGTTATTTTTACAGACGAAAAATGATAGTGGTATTAATATGGTATGGTATATAAGGTATCTACGGAACCCTACGGCGCGTGGCCCGACACGCACTTGGCCGGTTGTTTTATTCTAAAAGCCCCACCCGACTTCAATAGACGTGTTTTATTATAACAATGATAATGCGTATCTAATGATTTGTATATTATTTCTTGCTTTTTAGAGGCAGGTTTTTTGAAGTCGGTTTTTTGTTTTTTAAACAATTTTTTTATGTTTTTATTTTGACTGTGTATTATACCTTTTGTATTAGGTAGTGTAGGTATATTATTTAGGTAGAAAAATCGGCTCAGCCAAACGTGAGATAATCGCGGAGAAACATACAAACTGAATACCTCCTTTTTTGAAGTCGGTTAAAAAGACTACACAAAGGTATCCCTTTCCCAACAAAAAAAATCATCTAATTCGGTTCATAAATAACAAAATCGTCAAGGTAGTTGATTTAATATCATAGTATTTTCAGGATTTCTTGTAAAATACTGTACCGATATGAAAAAAATGGATATTAATGGGACCATCTCGCAAGAAAACTCAATCGAACAAAAAAAGAATCATCAAAATCAGTCCATAAATGTCGAACATACACGCGAACAACGATAAAAAAAAACATACAATCGAATTGAGAACCTCCTCCTTTTGTTGAAGTTGGTTAAAAATGACTTCGTCACCCTAAATTCACACGAATTTCGCTTTCGCTTTCGAAACATGTATGGATTTGACGTTTTAAAATTCGATTGTTAACGAAACCTTATGTCAATCCCATACATGTTTCGAAAGCGAAGCGATAACGAAGATTTGCCAATGTTACTTTGGCTAGGCCCTCAGTTGTGGGGTTATTTTTTACCCGATTTTGGGTAATTTACGCTGTCAGCGGGTAATTTGCGGGTAGTGATGACTACCCTACCCTTGAATGTATGGGGTAATTTCGGATAATTTTTGATTGAGTTTCGGACTATTTCTCGTTTGACTGCCGGCAATTCTGATGTAGTTCCGTTTCCTGCTCCCCTAGTCAAAGTAACATTTGCAAATTTTCGTTATCGTTTTGCTTCGAAACATGTATGGATTTGACGTTTTAAATTTCGATAGTTAACGAAACCTTATGTCAATCCCATACCTACATGTTTCGAAAGCGAAGCGATAACGAAGATTTGCAAATGTTACTTTGGCTAGGCCCTCAGATTCTTTATTAAAAAACCGCACAAACGTGCGAGTCGAACTCGCCCACCGAGGGTTCCGTACAAATTTGTTAGTACTTAAATAAAGACCTATGTTATTACAAAAGATTTTTAAACCTGTTTAAATGTGATGCTGTCACTTTTTTGACAATATTGTTTGACAGAGACAGCATCACATTTAAACAGGTGTTTAGTTAATCAGTGTTAAAAAATATTTTTTAATAACACGGTATATTTTGATGATTTAATTACAAAT
Organism: Agriphila straminella; assembly: GCA_950108535.1. Classification (NCBI taxonomy): domain Eukaryota; kingdom Metazoa; phylum Arthropoda; class Insecta; order Lepidoptera; family Crambidae; genus Agriphila; species Agriphila straminella. The sequence goes on from OX467312.1 coordinate 4,752,311, forward strand.
GTATAGTTATTGGATTTTTCCCTGTACTTGTAGTAAAATACGATATTAGATACTTGCCAAATTTGATAGTTCTGTTCTAGGTCAAGTACCCTATAAGTTTTGATTTTCTGGAATATGCGTTTTTTGCGGCATAAACGGCCGTATCTTTTTTACGTTAAACTTAGAAGTTTGATTTTTTCACAACTTCAAGAGACCATAGACCTGATAGTACAGTATCCCGTGGTACATTTAAATCACGAAAAAGGTTACCATTTGCCTTTGTGGTTATTTATTACGCTCATTTAGATACTAAAATCCAAGTTTTACATATCGCAACCCGCCGTAACCTATTTTATGATATGTTTGATTACCTACCACTGATAATAATAAGACTACGGAAAGTGGCCATACAAAAATTAAAAAAAAAGACCACAGCTCCATAGCAATTAGCATTGTAGTACACCCGCGCAACTCGCACGCAAGTAACCCGCACCTCCACGTGCGCCAGCTACATGCACCGTGTAGAAGTGTGGTATAATGGAAGAGAATCATTACCTTGCTGTCACACAGTCATGTACTAGGGCGGGAGGTAACGGATGTTTTTCGTATTGTACCCTCAACATAAAAATGTAAGTTTTTTTAAACTGTATTTTAGTGTACGATCTGTATCATAATTATGCACATTAAAAGTTTTTATTATTATTATTATTATTAGAAGCACTCTCAGATTCCATTACCGTGGCGATACTTTCAAAGCAAATGATTGGCTTAACTCACCTTTAAAGTGCGAAAGGTATTTGATATTAGATAATTTCTAATCGCTATTCACAGACGCTAAACGCTTACTTTGAGTCCATTTACTTTTTTATTCGGTGGCTTCGTTAACGGTTCCCTTTGCATTCATTCGAATTGCCTTCATCAACATTCGTTTTTATTTGAATTTTCGTAGGCAATTCGCAGTTAGATTGCGAGTGCTTCTCTAAAAATATTGAGTAGGTATTCGAGGCCTTGATATTTTTAAAATTTTATATGCGTAAAGTTTGTTAGGTACCCACCTACCCTACGGTGAAGTGATTTTTGGTAGAAAATCACTTGTTCAGAATAAGAAAAAGCAACCTAACAAAAACGTGTTAAAACTAATGGAAATCCGCAAATTATGACGGGTTTTAAAATAATGAATGCACTTATTTGTAGGTACTTTTTAAGTAAGTACCTACCTACTTACTTAATAAAAAAACTAGGATGATTAACTAACAAAATAAGGCTTAGAACAAACACTTTGTACTTACTTACAAAGATCTCGAATTCTCGAAGCAAAGGAAAGGTGAAATTATTACGCCACAATTATTAGATAAACAACTTTTATATTTCTTTTGTATTTCAGTCAGTGTTAATCTTGCCATATTTTGTTAGTATTAAATAAAAACGGACTTAAACAGGGTTATTTTGTAAAACACCCAACCTCGCAGGAGTTATGTTGATTACTAACATCATAAACAACAACATTTAATTTTGTTCTACGACTTATCCGAAAATAGACAAAAATATTCTACTTTCCACACAAAAGTTTCGAACAGCTGATCGAGTTTTGTATGAAATGAAAGGACGATTGTTTTTTGTCTATTTTCAGAAAAGTAGTAGAACTAAATGTTGTTGTTTATGATGTTTGTAATCTACTCCTGCAAGGTTGTTAGTGTTTTACAAATAACCTTGTATAAACATTTTTAAAAGCTTTTTCCGCCTGAGTGCATGATTGCACGAGTAAAGTATGTAGGCTCTTAGCATAAAGCGTTATGTGATATTGGCTCCATCATCAACCGATTGAGGAGCGGGCAAAGTAAATCTTTGTTTGACGGGTCTACAAAACACGAACTTTGCTTAGAGTGGAAACAGTGTAAGATTGATAGGTGCATGTTTCAACGTTTTTTGTACCCATGTTTGCGGCCATGTTTTTATAACAATTTTAGATGTTTTTCTAACGACTTGATCACTGAGCAATGCCCGCCGGCTTCGTCCCTGGTACAGAAGCCCGTCTTGCTCTATGATGATGACATTTTCGGTGAAACTTTTTAATTAGAGATAATAATTATGCATGTACATAGGTAGGTACTTAATTTTTTTATAAATATTAAAGTCACCTAGGTTTCTTATAATTTTCGGTGTAGATTCAAAATGGCAAGGGGTGTAATCATAGACATAGAAAAAATCTTGGTGTAATTATGGCGAAGTAACTCGCTCTATAAAAATGTTATGATCTGCATAGTGGATCGATGGGGTGGGATTTTTTTAGAGCTTTTTTTTAAGGTTTTTGAAGGAGGTTTTGCTTTTTTTGATGATGAGAAGTGCAGCGCCGAATTTAGCTGTACCTACTAAGCACCTTATGAATACTGGTGTTTTGTTTAGTACTTACTCGTATTTTCTTTCCTATTAATAGGTACTAGGTATGGGGAATTTAATATGTTTCTATTATAATATTTATTTGAAAATCAGTAGAGCCACAGCCACAGACATAATATAGTAGAGCTTACAAGTCGATATTTCCAGAGCAACATGATTCTATGCGCTTCAAAGCTGCTTATTCTCATTACTGTGTAAACCTTTCAGCGGCGCACAATTGAAAAAAAAAGTAATATGAAAATATTTTTTTAACCAAGAAGGTCGCATGGTGGTCGATTTTTTTGGGATATGTTAAAGCAGTCAATAACCCTCTCGTCTACCGGGACCACTCAACTTGATGGGCTTATATGATTATGTGATGCGTTTTTCATGTCCCATTTTATTCCTTTAGTACGGTCTATCTTTTATTAACATTTTGGGGGTGAAAGAGGTCCCACCTTGTCACAAAATAGGTACATCTTTAGTTAATGATCTGTTGTGTTTAGGGTTGTTTTCCTTTGCGAAGCGTGCTTTGCATTATGAAGGGGATTTACAAATTAAGATTCTGCTTAGGTTACCTTCTTGTAAAATTTTGATTAAATTCAGAATATAGAGATGTCTGACTGTCTCACATTATTGGTAAGTAGTCTGTGGTCTAAAGTTAAAGTATTATTGTCAATTTCTTTGTGTGTTTAGACCTCGGCTTCGTTGAGTGTCTTGTTACACCCGGTATATCGGAAAGCAAATGCTCCGAGATTTTTCTCTTTATCCTTCTTCTTTCTTCCAGCAAAAGCTGAAGCAAAAGCAAGAAAGAAGTAGGTACCAACGTAGGTAGCAAGGCTTTTTATATTTTATGTACGTATGTAAAGTAAAGCGATTGATCACAATGGGGGGATGTCACAAAAGCTACTGCTGCTGGAGACGTTTGCACGGGCATTTATCCCCGATTGTTCCATTTATTTTAAACTATATCTAAGAATGGTTGGTACTAATAAATAATTATTATTGAAGTCGGACAGTAAACGAATTAAAGATTTAAGAAAACCAAAATATGCTAGAATAAAATTTGATATTTACGAAAAATCGCTTTGAACATTCAAAAAACACACAACAGAATGACAGTAGGTCTACATCTACACTAGCTCTATTATGTAGTGCGCCGACTGGGGCCGATTTGTGAATCAGCTAAATTATCCTGCCATTCACGAAAAAAAATATCTTAGTAAGAAATTGCCTTTATTAAGCTCGAAACCTTTGTATGTAGGTATTTGTAAAATATTATAAACAACTTTATCTTTCTCAACTCAACCCTTAGGATGACCTTAACATAATCGGATAAGTGAAAGTGGAAATGTTAAAAGCATTTTCGCTAACAATTTTTGCAACAGGAAGAAGACATTGACCCTTGGCATTTTCCAATGATAATGGGAAAAAAATCAAGCCTCCCACGGAAGGCTAGGATTAGTACCTAAGTATAAGATAAAAGATGAATTGGTATAAAATGGAGATTAAATGTTGATTACAGACAGATTTTACATTATTGTATTGCATTATGTTCTACAAATTGTGTTATGATTTATATTTAGGTAGGTACACTTTACTAGCAATTAATAATAAGTATTCTATTTTTGTTTTTTGTAGCTAAGTATTCAATAAACTTTTTGTGTTTACACGTTCTAATAAGTAATTAGTATCTGTATTCCTAATGAAAAGCTTTATTGGACGTAGATACAACAATCAACAACAAAAAATACCTTAATACTATCATTGACAAATTGTGGACTAATTTTAGTCTTTTGCAAAGACCGATACGAGCGAGCGCGAAGCGTCTCCGCTTTAGACACAGAATAGAATTAGGTTTCAGTTCAGCTTGGGCAAAAATGCTTTCGTATGTCTGTTTTTTCTTCTCTCTCTTTTTTGTGAGCAAGTTCGATACTTAGTAAATGGACTTTTTGTCGATTCAGTCCTTCGAAATTTTTCAAAAAGGCGGAGATATGAGAGAAATCCACTATATCTATGGAGAAATCACATTTCAGCCATTTCAAAAACTGTCACCAAACTTTTTTGACATTTTATTGTGAGGGGGAGGAAAATAACAACATGTTTCAGCCATTTCGAATGATTAGCCCTACCAAACAAAACATTATGGGAAAAACACCTACAACTAAAACTTACCTTTATTCTGCATACGTAGGTACGGCTTTTGCAGTGCTTCACGAAGAAAGGAGAGGGAAAATAAAATTCATTTCGTTTACACATATTATATTTGGGGTGGCACTGCACGTGGCAGTCAGTATTTTTGTACGTCACTTATTTAATTTAGTATTTGCTACGAAGAAGATCTATACGTCTTGCATGAAACAAATGCAATGCGATTCAACGCAGTGTGACCACAGTATACCTAGGTAAGTTAGTTTTTGTGGTAAAGGTCAACGCAATCATTAACGCAATTCTTAATTTTGTATGGTATGTAAAATAATCTTGAAGGTGCATTCCTTCACCAGGTCTGTGGGGAACTTTTATATCACTACATATTATAAAACATCAACTGCGTCTGTCTGTCTGTCTGTTCGCGATAAACTTGAAAACTACTGCACGGATCTTCATGCAGCTTTTTCCAATAAATAGAGTGATTAATGAGGAATGTTTATGAATAGAATTTGTCAAGGTTTTGTGTAAATTGGTTAAAATATAACGATTTGTTGGAAGGGTCGGAAAAAGTCAAGCCGCCTTACCTGGGAGCTTTCATCGAAAATTCCTTTCAAATGTGACAATAGTAGATTGTTATACAAGACGCTAAAAGTACCCATTGCATACGAGGTATTTTTATTCCCGAGCTTTAGCGAGGGAATAAATAGAAACCGAGTTACAATGGGTTTTAGCGTCGTGTGTTACACTATACTTTTCACTACGATTGCGAGAAAATAAAATACAATATTAAATAGTTTATACCTACTTACTTACTTCCGTAAACGAATCCACTCGTATTTTTTTCCTCCACTTCATAAACTTTTTGTACAATATTTAAATAAATGATTTGTGCTTGACGGCAGAAGATTAAAATTATTTCTTTCCAATTACAGTCAAACAATTCAATCAGGTTGTAATTATAAAAAAAATCTAAAGATTTCGCGCCATGGTACCTTTTTTAATTTCTGCTGTAGCAGCTAAGCAACACAAACACGCATTCTACGATTCACTCTGTACACAGAGTATAAATAAGTCTATGATTTTACCGAAGAGATGCTTTTAGTTCCATTTTCAAAAATAAGAATGAGAAACTGGGGGCCTATTACGAAACTTGGTCACGATAGTCGTCCGCAGTTCGTCGGTTATAGTTATTACAAATATTTTCAATGTAGCTATCGTAGTCCATAGTCTATTGAACGAATAATGACGGATCCACTAGAGAGAAACTGTCAAATTTACGCAATCACTTTGCAATATCGCATACGCAAGTGCTTTGTAATAGGAATCAATCAGAACGAAGCACGGACGCAGCCGCGTGTATCGCATTAAACTTTTCGTAATAGACCCCCAGTATTAAGTCGAGCGAGTTTTTATTCGTGATTATGAATAAAAACTTTTTCGTTTTAGTACGCTCATTGGTAATAGACAAACATTAAAAAAGAAAAAACTTTATCCCCTAGGGCTTATTATGCTATTTTATCTCGACTCTTGTACGTTACAATGACGCACTTTTTGAGCAAGAGGAGTGAAAAACAAATTGTTAGGTTAATGTATAAATTATTTTAATTATTTTCCATAATGAACATAAATTATTATTTAATTTACCAAACGAATTATTATAATAAAAAGTAATTTTGGTCATGAGCCTATAATATTGTCTGAAGTTCTTTATATCTGCCATGGTGCTAATTACAAATATTTATCTTTGTGATTATCGCGCCACTAATTATTTTTAAAATATCATTATTTATTATTATTACCTAGTTTATCAGATCTTTTCAAATATTGTCAAAGTTAATTACTATTAAATATAATTACAGGGTGCATTCCAGCAAACCAACCGCTAAGTAATCGATCACCACAGAGTAAGTTTTAACCATCAGCGCGTTTCTCACACCGATGACGGGACTCGAACGGGACGGAAACAAAGCGATGACTGGAAGGTATTTGTTTTCTTTTTGGGAGTTGTTGGAAGGGCAAAATTGGCTAAAAAGGAAGGATCCGAAGCGAAGCGAGGGCGTGTCGCTAGTTTTTAATACAAACCAGTCTCAAATCGTTCATCCTTGAGAAAATAACTACTTACACCTCCTTCACTACACCGTTGCCGTTGGTACCGCAAGCTGCGCTTTGAAGTTGATCACTTCTGATAAAAGTTACATTTATCGCATTGTAACTGTTTTTTACAAACTAGTTGCAACCCTTACCTCCTTGAGGAGAGAACCACGAGCGTCGTCACTACGTACTTTGTGGCATATGTATTTCAATAGCGCTGGTCATATTAGGGCGACTCGATGAAACTGTCGATGACGATACATTTACCGGATGTTCAGCCAAGCTTTCTGACGGGTCAGATATAATATTGGCATTCTGCTTTGGGTACTACTACATTAGGTCAGACCGGCATCTTATTGTGTGAATAGCAAAGCCGATAGCCGGCCAACGGTAAAATTGTCGGTACGACCTAATGTGAACCAGCTCTTACCTCCTTGAGGGAAGAACTGCGCATATATAATCTTGAAGGTGTCTTCCTTCACCACGCCGGTGGGGCACTCAGCCTTGAACCCTCGGTAGAGGCGCTTCAGTTCGGGCTCCGTGAACCGCGTGGCTCGGCGCAGCGCCGCGATCGAGTCGGGCCGGTACCGGGGCAGCTGCTCACCCAACTCCTCGAGTTCGGAATCTGGAAAGAAATAGATATATTTTTGTTACTAACAGCTTTGCAGTTGATTGGTTTAGAATCTGGAAAGAGATATGTTTAGTTAATTGAGTAAGCCCAAAGAAATTAAAGCATATAAGGTGGTACCAAATGATGTGCTGATATTTAAACGGGTGATAGTGTTGCTTAAACTGAAGAACTTTTTTTCCAAGGAACATAGGTCGAAAAAAAAACTCCCATATACAAAATGTTAATATTGGTTAGCTGACCGACTTACTTCTGTTCCTTGGAGAAAGTTGTTTAGTTCGCGCAAAACTATAACCCGATTAACCTGTTTAAGTATCATCACATTATTTGGTACTTCCTGATATGTGTATATGTTTGGAAATGAAAACAGTGCGGAAATATCGTTCGTAGCAGTATAATGAAATACCTACATAATGTGTGTTCCTACCTACCTTCCTAACTAATGATACTATTTTAGGAAGGACGAGAAACTTTTGTGAAAGTTGGAGAACCCTTACAACCGTGGAAATGAAAGTTTGATCGATGTTCATTTTATTTGGTATTTATCGTCAATATGGTATAACTGATGTTATTATTGCTTTACAAAGATATCCAAGAAAAACGCAGTTAAATACAGTTTCCTCCACTTCGCTCTATCTAGTCCGGGTGTCGTCCTAAAAGATGTTGTTCGAGCATTATGTCCGTTTCTACCAAGTCGAGCCATCTTCGTTTTGGTCTGCCTTTCCTTCTGGACCCAGGGAGATTGAGACTGAGCACCTGGTTACCCACATAATGTGGTGGTCGACGCTGGATGTGTCCAAACCACAGGAGCCTACTCTCTTGTAGCTCGTCAGCAATGTCGCGCACGCCAAGACTACAGCTTACATAAAGTTGCTAAATGAACTGCTACAAGATCTTTTCGATTCCAGTTATTTTCAACGCGGCTGTTATTTCCAATAACGCAAGATCGTTACGCAAAAGTAATAGACATAACCTCTGTTCTTAAATGATCACGTGCCTTTACAGTAATCCAGAGTCTGGTACGGGCACAGATATTATCGTGTGACAGTCTGTGCCCTTCTTGGTACGTGCCCGGGATGAGAATTGCACCCATGAATTTTAAAGATACGCGCATGATACTACTTTGAGAAAATGCCCATAAAGTTAAATGTATGTACGGACGGACCCTAGTGAAGACAAGTGGTAAAAGCACACAAAAATTATGACCAGAGACAGCCCTACCTAGTTCGCCAGATATTTTTTTTTAAATTTATTTATCGCATAAATGTTTTCACATTAGACTTATTCACTATAGCTAACACAAAGGAAACCACTTAGGTTTGTATAATATGTAATATATGACAGAGAGACCATGGATGGCGTTTGGCAATAATCCTTAACAATATTTTGTTTTGGACTAAGTACCTACCTATACAAACATGTAAAACAGTTACTGAAACCTTTGACTCCTCTACTTTTCAATTTTTTTTTTAAATAACCTGTTACGGTATATATATTTTTAATAATACTTATAACTTTTTTGAAACATGCAATGAATTTTAAAAATAATGAATGAATAGTCTAAACATTGAGTTTAAAAAAATACCTTAGTCAAAAGTAATAACCGGCTTTGGTAGAGCAAGTAAAATAAAGTAAATTTTTATTAGCTAAATAATTACTTAGCCCGAACGGAAATTATGATTAATTACCGAGTTGATCTTCGCTACATAACGCATTATGATTAAGAGGGTAAGTATGGTATTTAGTCTGAACGTTAGGAATATGCGTTTATAAAATATAAAGTTACATAAATGGGTCAAGTTAGTGTCTCTTTATTAATACTTGGCTCCCCTTTGCGGTTATTAGTCGTTTCATATCCGCTTCTATTACGACTAAGCCACTTGCTCACTTCATAAAACCGTTATACTTACTACAGATTGTTTTTTTATGAACAAGACGGATAAACAAAAGACCATTGATAAACCAGTGTCTTAGCAAAATCAGTGATGTCACGTAATATAAAAAAATACGCATACAAAATACTATACAAATCTATCCTGTTTACTCAGATACAGATTTTTCTCAATTTGTCTACACAAAACAAACAAATCCCAGTTTGACTATCAAAAGCTTACTTGCGAATTCACCTGCGTGTTTCGTAGCGGCAGGGACGACAGTCTCATACCAACATCGATCGAGTTCAGAGTAAATGCAAAAGTTTGTCTAAATTACTTTTATGTTTAGGAGGGAGAACAAAAGGATATAGAAAGGGATAAAAAGGTATAAGTTAACCAAAGATAAAAAGTTTCGGGTAAAGTTTAATCTTCAAAATGACCGGAAACTTATTTCCTTGTTTGCCGAAATGTTTTTCACATCAGCAAGGGGTTTGCGTAAGGAGTTTCACAGAGCAAATAAGTAATTGCTAGTGAAAAGTTATGATGATCATGCGTAAAAGCTTACCAACAAACTTTCTTTCGCATTTATAAATATATATTAGACAACATAAACATTGCTTTGATTCCAAAGTAAGTAGCTAAAACACTTGTGTTATGGAATTGAAGTCAACGATGGAACCACAAACTGTTTGTAGTTCCACCGTTGTCTTGAATTCAACACACAACAAACACCCAGACCTGGACCAATATAGAAAAGTTAGTTTTCTAAATTATTGTCCCAGTCGGGGATCGAACCCGCGGGACTAAAGATATCGTCTTATAACTATTAGTTACAGTAGAATAAGGATGGTGCCAAAAGTTTGTTTCTAATTTCGACTTGGATTCAATCATTCACGTCTTCAACACCAACATTTTGAGACTTCAGATTATTAATAATAAATCTTTGATTAATATAAATAATCAAAGTAAGAAATATATCGAGTGTTTATCGCATGAGTCTCGCCCGTCTGCCGCAATGCGTTTCATTATCGGGGCGTGCGGTTTGTCTACAGGGACCGGCAGTTTGCGGCAACAACACGCCAGGTGCGACGAATGGCTGCCAACTTCCAAACTCTTATCAAAGTAAGAAATATATCGAGTGTTTTGTTTATCGCATGAGTCTCGCTCGCCTGCCGCACTGCGTCTCATTATAGGGCGTGCCGTGCGGTTTGACTACAGGGACTGGCAGTTTGCGGCAACATCACGGCAGGTGCGACGAATGGCTGCCAACTGCCAACCTCCAAGCTCTTATCAAAGTAAGAAATATATCGAGTGTTTATCGCATGAGTCTCGCTCATCTGCCGCACTGCGTCTCATTATCGGGGCGTGCGGTTTGACTACAGGGACCGGCAGTTTGCGGCAACAACACGCCAGGTGCGACGAATGGCTGCCAACTGCCAACTTCCAAGCTCTTATCAAAGTAAGAAATATATCGAGTGTTTATCGCATGAGTCTCGCTCGTCTGCCGCACTGCGTCTCATTATCGGGGCGTGCGGTTTGACTACAGGGACCGGCAGTTTGCGGCAACAACACCCCAGGTGCGACGAATGGCTGCCAACTTCCAAACTCTTATCAAAGTAAGAAATATATCGAGTGTTTATCGCATGAGTCTCGCCCGTCTGCCGCACTGCGTCTCATTATCGGGGCATGCGGTTTGACTACAGGGACCGGCAGTTTGCGGCAACAACACGGCAGGTGCGACGAATGGCTGCCAACTGCCAACTTCCAAGCTCTTATCAAAGTAAGAAATATATCGAGTGTTTATCGCATGAGTCTCGCTCGTCTGCGGCACTGCGACTCATTGTCGGGGCGTGCGGTTTGTCTACAGGGACCGGCAGTTTGCGGCAACAACACGGCAGGTGCGACGAATGGCTGCCAACTGCCAACTTCCAAGCTCTTATCAAAGTAAGAAATATATCGAGTGTTTATCGCATGAGTCTCGCTCGTCTGCCGCACTGCGACTCATTATCGGGGCGTGCGGTTTGACTACAGGGAGCGGCAGTTTGCGGCAACAACACGCCAGGTGCGACGAATGGCTGCCAACTTCTTAACTCTTATGCAACACGCTCAACTTTGATGGAACCTTTAGAAGCTACTTTGAGTTTAATGTCTTTATCTATGGGGAATATGGGGATGAAGCCGTACAATTAATTCTCTTACGTATTTTTTAAAATTTAGTTGTAGCTAGAATTCTACCATCATCGTTTTGTCGATTTTAAGAAAACCTTTTTAGCCTCAGATATTATAGCATTTCGCAAACATACGTGAGTTATTACTAGGTACTTTAGGATTTAGTATTAATGAACTAACATTTAATAAGGTTTCATACAAATGATTTTTAGAAGGATAAGCCAGCTGCTTCGTATAATTTTACTAATTGTAAGTCATTATAAATATACCTATATTTGTTAGTAGAGCCTTTAATATTTAAGTGGGACGAGCTCGGCAATCGTCTGATATTGTATTCCGGAATAAGGTATGTCGCTGCTTATGGAATTCATATTTTAATCCGAACTCATTATAAATTAAATTAGGCTTTGACGTTTCATTACTCTATCGGGCAACGATTAACTTTTGGTAGGCAACTTTACCTATACAAACAGAATTTATAGTTATTTACAGAGTAACCTTAACAAAGTAAGTATGATAAGTATGTATTTAAGTAAGATAACTGGAGTATTATATTTTATTCTGAGAAAACCGTTTAAGAGTCTGTCTTAAGGACTTCATCTCAAGATTACAGCGCTTCAACCCAAGGACCAGCATATTTCAACTTTCAAGCGAACTACAAAGGCGATGGGCAATAAGCTGCTTTCTTCTTTGTGCACTAACGTTATATGCAGAATAAAGACTTCGCTTAGAAAGACGCGAGATTAAACTTCAAACAAACGACTAATAAAGTTAATGAGTGTAATTACACAGACGAAGGTCTTCAAGGAACTTCAAGCGTAAATTAGTAGGTATGGACGAAGTACCTACCTAGGCTTACAGTTACAGGTGGCAATACTTATTACCTCAGACCATCTGAGCTTATTACACACCGACGCCCAACAAATCCGCCAACATCGCCGGCGGACAGGGTGCTAGATAGGAATTTCGAAATTCTCTTAGACCTTATTTTATTTTTCCCTTAAATTATAAAGTTAAAAGAGAAGATTTATAATTTCCCCAAATACGATTTCTTTGTTCCGTTTGAAAATGGTTCCGTTTGAATACGATTTTTTGAAAATGATACGAAAATAAGATCATCTTTTTTCCCCAATAATTAAAATTTTCCCCAGTTACAGATGCTACACAGCCTAACTACAGAACATTATAGAAATAATTATTATAAAATTATGGAGAAAGATTTCCCAAAATCCCTCGGTTCTGTTTATATTTTAAAGAGGCACCCTGAGCGAAAGTGGCGCCGCGGTGAATTTTATTTAATATTATAATTCTAATACACAATTTCTTTAATCTTTTACGTGGAATTTTTAGGTAGACGGTATCGTTACATACCCTCGTAGTCACTGCTAGAAGTAAATAGTTAAACTGCTAAAAGTGGCCGTTTTTGACACATTTGCTATCTACTTCTACGAATGACTACGAGGGCATGTAATGATACCTTCTAAAAATACTATACCATGGACCCTAAAAACTCCACGTAAAACATTATTAAAATCTTTTTCTATTAATAACTTATTAAATAAAAACCTCTGAGGGCGCCACCTTCGGTCATACAACCGCCTTGTCTGTTCGGTTAATATATGATGCGCTTATTTTGTGACAGATAAACCTCAAGCAATGATGATGGAGACGCCATTTAAAAATATCTTAACAAAAATTAAGAAACAATCATAATCAAAAAGAACGTATGGAACCATTTAACAGCTTGGAAGCGCAATAAATTACTCGTTATCAACCCTAATTGCAACCGAAATGGAATGTGAATTCAAGACAAATTTGGAGGGAGCAATTAGTCTTAAGACTAGTCGAATTGCTGACAATTTGTCGCCAACATCCGTAGGATTCATTAAGAAGCCCTCGGCAAGGGTATTGTGGTATTACGATGTGGCGTAAGTTCCTTGCTGATTGTTATCTTTGAGATCTCCCGGTAATTACTCTTTACGTAAAACTAAATGTCCTATATAGCTCTGTCTACGGTGCAAGCTAAAACTTGACTATAAAGTAATGCTTTTTGTTTTAAAACTATAGCATAATTCAGACATAGGACTCCTCTCTATTTTAGTAAACTTGCTAACATTATTAAGTTTAGTTTAAAAACGTTTGTAACGACTATTTCACTCAAGATATTATCTGCATTTCGACTCCTAAAATAACACTCAGAAAACTTGTCCAACGAGACACAATTAGCAAGCAAAAACTTCAAACTCCTGTAGGTATCTCGGGAGAAAGTTTTTGCGTGACATTATTTAACGTCGCAACCACCCGGCGTGTGAAAAATATCCAACAGTAAAAGTACCGGCGTGATACGAATGACACGAGACGCTGCTAACGGACCCTGTGCAATAGAGATGTTGACTAATGAATAAAATAACGAAATACTAATAAAAATCGTAAACATATTAAACTTTTAGAGTAGCTTGTATACCTCTTGGTTTTATATATTGCATATTATTTGTTTTATGACCCTTCAAAGTTGGGTGGACAAGTCCATTTAAAAAGTATAAAATTTATTAAAATAAATGATACCTTTAATTAGTCCGTAAAATGTATAGCAAATTTGTCGAAGAAACCATTTTGATAAACACAATATTTAATATAGCTGCTGAACAAATTTCCTATGCGTTGCATACAAACTTGCAAGACGTGACGTCATAACTTGCAAGCCTGGAGCGTTTTTGATCGAGTCCATTTGTGTGCATTTCACACTGTGATATCTCGGGCAGTTTTCATGCTAGCGAATTAATTCTTTTACCAATGTTTCTTTTTTTGAGAGGTTATTTATGTAACATAAAATAAAAAAAATAGTCAACATCCCTATTTATACTAGAAAGTGCTGGTTGGTTTTGTGAGCATTTGATAGCTTAGATTGTGGCTTGTGGGGAAATGCAACTTGCATTCACAAGCAAATTATCCTCACTAATATTATAAATGAGAAAGTAAGTTTGTTGGTTTGCTTGTACGTCTTAATTATAAGCTTTTCCGCATTTAACGAGTAGTTTTGTTCAATTTTAGTCATGTATTAAATAATTTGGCAAAGCAGCGCTGTATTTTTAAAATTAATTTGTAGAAATTCAGCACAATCGTCCAAATTTGTACCTATTGCTGTATTTAAAAATCTTTTATAATAATCTAAGAAGAAGTATAATAATGATAATAATAATAAATAATAAATGCTTGGACAATTTCACACAGCGCCATCTAGCCCCAAACTAAGCAGAGCTTGTAATATGAGTGCTAGACAACTGATATACTACTTATATACTTTTAAATATAATACTTATTTTACATAGTAACACCCAGACCCGTCACAGAAATTAAAATTCGTCATTTCAATTTCTGCCCGGCTGGGAATCGAACCCGGGACCTCTTGCGTGGTAGGCGGCATGTTGACCACTGCACCACTCAGGTCGTCGTATAAACAACGTACGTATAATAACGTAGTATAAACAATCACAGTAGGTATTAACTCGAAAAAGGTGCCTTTATCCAGCTCTGCGCTGAGAGGGGATTGCCAATTTGCCACTCAATTCCAGCTTAGCATCAGAGCGCTCTGTGCTGGCACTACTTCAAGATAGATGATTGCTCGAGCACCACTCGGAATGTGTAAGTTATCGGACTGAAAATCCTCACTTGCTTTGAGAATTATCTTACGTGTTTCTTTACATCATCGTTTGTTATGTCAAGAGGGATACAAGAAAAACCACAACTTGTTAACATTTTTTGAAATCAAAGACAAACAACTCTGTCTGTGTAACTTTGATATTAAATAATCTGCTAACAAAAGAAAAAAGTTATTTATTTTGCTTATAAAGTTGACGATCCTTCAGTTTTGGTATGAAAAATAAACGGGAATCAAGGCAAACGAATACAATACTGTACTTAATCATATCCAGACTCCAAATAAAATACCTAGGCTCCAATAAATCACTGAAAAGGTTTTTGTTATATAGAGATTTCCATTAATCAAACAATGAGGGTGTGATTGTTCTGGGGGCAGGTCAGCCCAGTGTACTGTCGATAAATGATAACCATACAATATCACTTCATTGTTCTATTGTATAATGGCTGCTTCTGAAAGCTTCGCTCTCCGTGGCCCGTGGCACACAAGAACTGGCTTGACCTTTCTGATTATATTAATTATCCTTTGCCCGTTCTATTCATTGAGGACCGTGTATCTTATTAATGAATGATATAGTTATTGTATCGGAAAGATTGAAGTATAGCATGGAAAAAGAGACACATTGTCTTAACTTTGACAGAAGTAATTAAATATGAATTTAGATAATAATTCAAATATCTGCATAATATAGTGTCCAAACAAAACAAGTTTCATATTCAATCGCATAATATTAGTCTAGTAAATATACAAATTGGTTGGATATTGAATTAATAATGATAGCCTGAAAAGACATTCAGACCCAATCGGATCTTATTTGTCGCTGTTCACACACGGTTGCCCGGGTTAAGTAAATCAATTATACGGCAATACGGCCATAAATCCGAAAGGAATTGGCTCATGTAAATCGCTTATCGGCCGGGCGAAGTTGTGCCGATGGAAATATAATATCTATCCCTTTTACTAATTACTCGGAAAGTTGAGGACGGATTCGGATGGACCCTTTCTGGTGATTAATTATGGGAGTTAAATGTTATGGTGTATAGGAAAAAGTTTGTGGTCGTGTTGGTAATATGCTTTTAACGCATTAGCTTACTGAAAACTTTGGTTAAACAAATATTTTATGGTATGGCTTTAGTTAAGATAGTTTTTATTTAGGATCATCATGATGTAGGTACCTAACTGAATTAAATTATTATAAACAAGTCAAAGAAGATTATTTAGTTTCAGAAAAAGAAGCTAATCACATCTTCCATTATTATAATCACACAATAGAGTACTTACCCAGTTTTCTAAAAAAGCACTAATTAACAAAGCTAAAACAAAAAGTTAACTATTTCCCAGACAATATAAATCTGCAGGCTTAAAATAAAGAAGATATTAAGTAATCACGAAAAACTATTTAAGATTCAAACAGCGCGAAGACAATTTACTATAATAGTTAAATCCTTCAGACCGGTAGTTTACACGATTATTTTTGCGGCGGTGGCTGCTTTGTGGAAAGTTCTCACCAGTTTTCGAGATATCCATCCGGTGAGCAAAAGAATGAGTTAATGCGACGTTGTCATCGTAGATTTATGAGGCTCAGCCTCTACTTTTTCGAGAGGATTGAAAATTTTAAATGCATACTTTTAGTCGAAGAGGAGATAAATTATTTCGTGGGAGGATTAGCAGACGGAGCAATGAAACCGGATTAGATACCCACTCGAAGATTTATTTTTTGTTTTCACCTAATGCGTGTAAAGTAAAATAAGTAAAAGGGTTTAATTCCATTAGGATAAAACCTCGTTATAGGATGGCTACTCTTATGGGGATTAAAAACAAAAAAATGCTCCAGGTCCAGATTCAGGAAAATTATAATACTGATTCTTATTTTTTATCGAAGTACAGTCCACGGCACGTCAGACTATACATGTTGACCTTGAGATCGTCTTTATGTCGTTCGTATTTTAAGAGCTGTTTTCGTAGTTCAACTATTGAACATACCGTGCTGTCGTGCGTACGTAACTACGTACACTGAAAAAAATAGACTCCAACAAAGTGGCATTTTTTCTTAGTTGGCGTCAAAATATTTGGGATAACGTTGTTATTGTATGTTAAAAACAAGAAAAGGTAGTTATACCAGTCAGGTTAAATTTGTCTAAGCCACAAAGAAGTAAACTGTTTATTCTAATAAATAATCTTAATCAAAACGACTAATTACTTCCTTGAATTTATAGGGATTTTTGTTAAATTAATTACTTTTCTTTTATTTGTTTTTACAAAGACCCTGTGTATGCATTATCAATTATTGCGTTGTATTGATAATGTTCTAAACCAATTCAAACATAACCGAGTTATTGTTTCTAATAATCCTAATGATAGCGTTAACAAATTTTAGAAGCTTAATTTAATAAATACAAAGTTGCTATTGCAATCAACAATTTCGTCGAATTGACTATCCTTCTTTGTAAATTCAAATAAGATTAGTATGTATAGGTACTCCACGTGCCGTGCAGGCCCGTGCATGTCCCGACCTGCCTCCTCCAATAGACGAGCGCGACACCTAGGGCTGCCACCTTTCAACAAGAGCAGACCCGGAGATTTTCGAAAAATCGTATTTTTTTTTTGTTAAATAAAGCAAAAAAATGGCCACGCAGCACGATTTTTGGTCAGTTTAATCCACTAACCTTGAAAACTTGCCTATTGATAGAAAAAAACGCCCGCGCAGCGCGATTTTTGGTAATTTGCCTCCACCAACCTTGTTATCTTGCCTGTTAATAGAAAAAAGCTTCGGGATTTAGTATTTAGTTAAAATGTCCTTTCGTGATTTTAAACGTATGGCCAAACAAGCATTCGACCTTTTGATTTTCGATGTTTCGTCCATAGGTCTTGTAAAATTCGGCCTTTTCAACTTCGGCATTGTAATACATACCCCTAGTCATGCTGTGACAAACAATATATTTATTTGAAGTGTAAATTTTTAGCTAGCTTTTAAATGTGCAAGTTTCGAAGTGTTTTCATTTTTTTTGTTTAAAAAAATATGCGGTAATAGCATTATGCGTGTTTAAATTTATGCTAAAGAATATTATGCTTAAAGTAGCTATGCTTAAAAAATTATGCATAAATCTGTTATGACTAATTAATATTATGCGTAAACATCATTCGGCGAAATCATATTATGCTTTGACATATTATGCTAGGGAACCTACTCAAACCCGTACCGTAGACTCCGGGTCAAACCAGGAGAGGTGGCAGCCCTAGCGACACCCCGCGGCCCGCTCGCCCCTTCAACGGCCAACCGAACGCGGCACCAACCAAATCATGCAGGCAGGCATGCATTTGCATATCGCGCGCGACGCTGACGTAGTAGGCCGGTGCTAATTATTATATTTTATTTTTGATAGTGATAAGTGCAGTTACTGTGGTGAATGTGTGAAACGATATCGACATCTGTGTGTGAAATGGACGAAGACGTAGCAGAATTGTTAAGAACTTGGGGCCTTCCGAGTTTAATCCCTATATTTGCAGGTAAGTAATTTAAATGTTTAACTACCTATCTTACCTACTTTATTATTTTAATATTATAAATGCGAAAGTTTGTGTGTGTGTGTGTGTTTGTTATGCTGAAACTACTAAGTAAATCGATTGCAATGAAACTCGGAAGGTACCTACCTACCTAGAAGGTTAGCGTCTTCGTTGCCCGATACCTACTTACGCGTCTCGAAAATTTAGATAAGTAAGTAGGTATCTACTACTAGTTTCATGTTATCATTGTTTTGTTTTTGTGCATTTTGAGAGCCAGGTCCACAGATATTGTGACCGTGAATTGTGAATAAACAAATAAATATCTGACGTTCATTTCATCTGCACTATCACGCGCGCTTTCGGGCCGCCACGGGCGCGCTCGCGTTCGTGCCCGCGAAGCACCGGGCCCATGAAATGAAATCTCGGGCCGTGAGAAGCCAGCAGGTAGGTAGGTAATAACCTAACAAACAACGGTCTTATGCTGGTTTCTCACGGGCGCGAGATATCACGGGCCAGCTCGAGCCGCCCCGCCGAAACGCGCCTACCTACATAGGTAGGTACTTACCCACATACACGACTACATAGGTAGGTAGATTCCCAAACGCTTACAA
Organism: Agriphila straminella; assembly: GCA_950108535.1. NCBI lineage: Eukaryota > Metazoa > Arthropoda > Insecta > Lepidoptera > Crambidae > Agriphila > Agriphila straminella. Next base: position 4,771,352 of record OX467312.1, read on the forward strand.
AATAAAGCTACAAGGGTACCGTTTTACTGGTAAACGTTTGGGTACCTACCTACCTACAGTACCTACGTGGATTATCTACTTGACTGCGAAAACCGTATCTTCCACATTTCGCCAGGGGTCATCATCATTCGCCACGCGGACTGTACTGTACCTACCCTACCCAATGATGTTTATGACCCTACCTACTAATATAATCTGAATAGTTCATAGAATAAGACTTGTTATATTAAACGTAAAGGGCTCTTCAACGGTATGCTACTGAGGTCGAACCTCAGCTCGTCTCCGACCGCTTAAACTTACTTATTCTTGCTTAAAAATTCTCTTTCAGAACAGCGTATTACAACGCAGGCTTTATCGGCCCTGTCCCAACAAGACGTTAAAGATTTGATACCACATACAGGACCAAGAGTCTTATTTACAAGGTGTTGGGAGCTATGGAAAAAAGAGTTTTTCCAACTTGACAACAACTCTAACAATTTTTCGGTATGTACCTATACTTATTCTACTTATTTATTGACGTAAGTACCTACCTAATATTACAGTATTTTGAATGTTGGTAAATAATATAATAGAAAATAACATATTACGATAACGATAGAATATATAATATATAACGATAGAGCATGAAACTAGAACTTCTCTGATATAAAAAAAAGAGTCATAATACCATCCTTTTTAAGATCACTTGATTTAATATAGCCTTATGATAATATTGTTTGTTTTTGGGTTCCTAACCCAAGGGTAAATCCTATCACTAAGACTCCACTGTCCGTCTGTCTGTATGTCTGTCTGTCTGTCTGCCCATCTGCCCGTCTGTCACCAGGCTGTATCTCATAAACCATGATAGTGAGACAGTTAAAATTTTCACAGATGATGTATTTCTGTTGCCGCTATAACAACAAATACTAAAAAACAGAATAAAATAAATATTTAAGTGGGGCTCTCATACAACCGTTTTTGCCGTTTTTATAGATAATGGTACGGAACCCTTCGTGCGCGAGTCCGACTCGCACTTGGCCGGTTTTTTATGTTTCTCTATTAGTGATAATAATTTTATGTGTTTTGCTTAATAGTTAATTGCCGACTTTAAAGCAGCCTATGCAGACGAAGAAAGCAATTTATTTATATACTTTCCGATAGTGAAAGTAAAAATCTTGGAATTATTAAAGAAGAAGAAAACTAGAGATAACTTTGCCCTTGAGCTGCACTGTCTCGCTGAATGTAAGTTTTATTTCTGTTTCAGTATTATGTCATATATGGTATTTGATTAACTTATAGCCGTTCACGTGGTTATTCACAATAAATAAAAAATAACATAGTTAAATAATCGCCTCTATGGTCTAGTGGTACCACCACCGGTATCAGACCTAGGGGTCCCGGGTTCGATTCCCAGCGGGGTTACATATTGTATTCGGTTTGGAGGGTGGTAGAACTTGTTGTAAGTCCATTTGGGTAGCTACCATCTTATCTAAGTCTGACGCCATAACAACAATGTTTTCAGCATTGCATTGTGAAGGCCTTAGCCTTAGACTCTTAAGTCTCACCGTTGTTCATAAAAAAAAATGCTAATTATTTTCTGATTTAAATCAAACTAAAATATGGGCTGTATGTAATGTTCCTTTGTTTCAGCATCCAGAGACGAAGATACAAATGTTGTAGCATTTCTATCTATTCCCTATCTATTAAATTCAACAACGGTAAAATCAAAGAATAAACAAATAAAAGGGAAACATAGCTTGAGCTGGAAACCATCCAAGGCAGAGACGCGTGATGCTTTTATCAAACATTTAAAATCCGATGCTGAAATCGGTCAGTATAGAGCAAATCCTATCCCGTGCAATATAAATATTCTTAGTAATGGAAAAAAATATGTAACTGTGCGAAGTACTTTATAAATGAATAAAACTAATTATATGAAATTTGTTTTTTTAATTGATATTCTTTCTAGAACCTATTTAAAGTTTACACAAGGCAAGTAGACAAACTAAAATGGGAGAATAACATATTAATATAAGCAAATTGACTATGGAACCAACTTTGATATCGCAAAATTAAACAGCTGTGCTATATTTTAGCAGATACTTTATACATTTGTTCTAATAGTGATCGACAAAACTATATGCCTACAATTCGTTCTTTTGTTTCTCAACAAAGTAATTTGTATTCAATAATTATTGTTATAAGTTACTTGATTGTACTAATTATTGTTCTGTTGCTGGCCACGTTGCTTAATTGAACACAATTGTTGCAATTTTTTTTCACTTAAGAAGGTTGACTTACCTTAGCTCTTCCGAACTACAGAACAATTAGTTTGCTCGCTGATTATGATGGCTCACAGCGCTATAAGCGCTTGAAAAATTTAAACTAATGTCTCTATAGTTCAATGGAAGAACAATCGCCCGGATTGCGAGAGGCTGTGGGTTCGAATCCCACCTGGGGTAAGTCATATTTTTTCAAATCCTAAATAATACCATCTTATCAATAATTGTGTCCAATCAAGCAGTTTGGCTGATGTACAACAAAACAATAATTATTACAATCAAATAACTTTGTGGCTGTACCCAAGAACAATAATTATTGAAAATTATTTATTTTGTTGCTGCACATAATAACAAATATGGTTGCAACAAAGTGGATTTGTTGCTGCACAAAAGAACAATAATTCTTGCAACAAGTAATTTTGTTGCTGCACAAGAGAACAATAATTGTTGCAACAGTGTAACTTTGTTGCTGCACATAAGAACAATAATTATTGCAATCAAGTTACTTAGTTAATATAACAGTAATTCATATCTATGTCGACTAAGTTTCATTCTTCAATTAGGTAAGAACAATAATTGTTGCAACAGTGTAACTTTGTTGCTGCACATAAGAACAATAATTATTGCAATCAAGTTACTTAGTTAATATAACAGTAATTCATATCTATGTCGACTAAGTTTCATTCTTCAATTAGGTAAGAACAATAATTGTTGCAACAGTGTAACTTTGTTGCTGCACATAAGAACAATAATTATTGCAATCTAGTTACTTAGTTAATATAACAGTAATTCATATCTATGTCGAATAAGAGGTTACTTAATTTATCTCCCTTACTTGCTCTAACTGTCTAAGATCTTAGCTAAAGCAATATAAATATTTAATACACCTAAGTTGAATCTATTAATAATGTTTGTTAATGTGATAAAGTTTCATTCTTCAATTAGGTAAGATCTAAGCTAAAACAAACCATCTAGTCGTGTCTAAACCAAAACAATACTTAGTTGACTTAAAAAAGTATTTTTAACAAAGTTCTTTTAGTTTCAATAGATAAGATCTTGTTAGGCTCATATGGAGTCAAGATGTGTGTTAACGTTAAACAAGATCTTTATTACAGTAAACATATTTTTTTTTCAGTGTAGAGACAATGAAACAAATAAGTGATGTCACATACCACATATACTCAATCGGAAGTATTTGTTATTTCGTTAGTCTGTGTTTGAATAGTTACATCAGTAATGGTGCGAAAAACAGTTTTCCCGACTGCCATTTGCAGGACCACGTCCGCTGCGACGCACGTGTGGACTCAAGCCAAAACGGGCCAGCTTTGCAACGAACATGCATGACTTTTCGCAACAATTTGCGGAATTTGTTTTGAGTTCTACAAGAGTTATGGCGATATACTAGTACGTACACTTATGTTAGTTTTTGGCGGTTTAGGGAATAAATCACGTTAAAAAAAACATTAGAAACAGTATAATCTTTTTTTTTCTGTTAGTTAGCTAAGTTGCTATTATTTTAAGCAAGACATAAATATCGTATAATTTTACTTTTCATTTTTGTTCAGCATATACGAGCGGTCATCTGCAAGAATGTCCAAGATGGAGGGCGGCAGGAAATAAGTTTTTCTGCCCACAGCGGTCCGTTTGGCCTGTCCGCAAAGCTGGCTAATATACACGACAGCAGACGCAGGAAATTGCACCAAGAATATTTTGCATATCCACCTACGTTAACGAGGTTACGCGATGGCCGCTTTACCTAAAATCTTTGTATAGAAATAGTGTTTTTAGAGTTAAATTAGGGTTCCGTACCGAAATACTAAAAAGGAACCCTTATGGTGTGACGTCTGTCTGTCTGTCACAGCTGGATATCTCGAGAACTACTAATGGTATCAACTTGAAATTTGGAATAGTTTAAGATGACGTTTGCATAACTATTTTGCAAATAAGAAAGATTTTTTTTTTTCAACAGGGACTGAAAAGGGGTCTTAAAAATTTGAAGTGGGGCGACAAGGGCATGTGGGGTATCATATGAAAGAGCGCTGTTTGCACATTTTAAAACATTTTTTTTTATTTACATTATTCAACCATCATTTACCCCTATAAATTAATTAAATACGGAAATATCCTTTAAGTCCCTGTTTTGAAACAAGAGAACTTAGAACAAGAGGATATAGATTTTTAGAAGAAAAGGAAAGAATTTCGTTAAAAAAAATATAAATTGCAAAATTGGTCTTTATAAGTAACTTTTTAATCTTTTTATTCGTATTTAACCATGCACAATGCACAACCTAATAGTGAAACTAGAATTAAATATTTAGAACGTTTTAAATAAATCGACACTAGCTACTCAAGTTAATTCTGCAGACCAAACTTCCAAATCCTACTCTTGCAATCGAAAGAGATGGATAAATTCGGATTCCATCGAGTAGTGTGAAACACTGACAGATCTAGACGCGGGGAGATTGCATTCGCCGGCACGGTTGCCTGAGCCCGATTATCCAATATGAGATTTGGGTGAAATTGAATTTCACAGTCTTTCGCGATCAATCCAAAACGTTAAGTAACTTCTGGGTAGAGCGAGGGAATCCCAAATTGGATTCGACTCATTAATTAATCTATAGTCGAGCTAGCCCTGAAGGACAGACAGACGCAAATTTTAGGTAATTTAATGTACGTCTGGATTGAGTGGACGATGATGTATTAAGGCTGCTCGAGAGTCGGCCTAAATTATTCGGATAACTTTGCTATATTTAGACCACTCAACATTAATTGGGAACGTTATTATTTATTTTTTTATTTTAGTAAAATAGCACAGAATACAAATATCGATTCTATTTTTTTGCATTTCTGTGCATATTAAGTATACTAACTTATTTTGTGTCATATATTTATTCACTTAAACAAATCATTGAAGAACGATAGGATTGACCAAAAGAACAGTTGTCTAGACTAACTTTGTACATAAATAAATCAGGCTTTGACTAAGTTTACTTCGAATGATTCTGTGGCCCATGCAAACTCAGAAGTTTTGTCGCTCCTAAATAACTAAATATGTAATATTCGTAAAACTCGATATTTTAAGCGTTTTATTTGCTTGTAGCTACTAAATGTGTTTGTTGGGAAACGTTGAAAGCTGTATTGACTTTATATTGCAGGTACAATCGTGTTTTCAATCCATACATGACACATTTAAAACTTTTACACCAAGCAAATTAAAAATTATTCTTGCGGTAGTTCATTTAAGAATTTAAAAGGGGCGTACGTAACAAACGAAAATGCTGCACCAACATCCCATTATTAATGCTAAGTAAGCAGGCAACGATAAGAATAATCCGCGGGCATAATATCCGCCGCATCCGCAAATCTGCATCCGTGCTCCGGGTGGCCACATTGAAAATTTGGACCAATATTACCTACAACGCGATTAATTTAACAATGTAGGTACATCTGAAATGACTAACGAGCGCTTTCAATACAACACGACGTATTTTAATCTAACCTTCCGCACTTTTAAAAGCGACCGCATTAAACCGCTTTACGCGTTGATTATTGTCGCTCAAATGAGGCGTCTCTTTTCTCTTTGTCATACATTCTCAAGTGAAGTTGCAGCTGATCCACATATTAGAGGTATCTGTGAGTTTTAATCGCATAACTTTAAGTTTTGTTAGTACCTGTACTAATTTCGTTTGAAGTTTTGATTTTACCAATTTTTTTGTTGTACAGCGATTTTTGTTCACACAATCCTGAAAACCAATAAAATTGTAGAGTTTATGATTATGCACTACATTTTGTATGGAAGCGATTGAAATAGCAAAGAATAAAATAATTTGTTCTATTTCTTGCAGAATTTAAATGACTTGGACTTGTAGATGTATCAATGGTTATTTTTTCGCGCTTTCATTTTATATTTGATACTAGGAATATATTGTTGTTTCTTATAGTGTAGATAATGAATTTAAAAATGCCGATTTCATAAATCATCATCATTAAGTTCTCATATCGTGAAACCTTAATAGTTTTTCAACAGAAATCATTTCAATATCATGTAGTGTAGAAGATCGCAAGAGATTTCAGTTCACAAATATTGACCTTAAATGTCGCAGGCAATACGTTTATCAGCTACCGCTAAATCTAAAGAATGTGAGCATCTGCAATAGCCTTTGGAGCAGAGCCAAGAACAGGATTGAAGGCTTGTGTATTAGCATTAAGGCACTGTCCTTTTTGATACAAGCAATTTCGATTTTATTAACAGGATCATTCGCCACTGCTTATCGTACAGTTTTGAGTCTACAAAATATTACGAAAAGAATATAAAACATAATAGAAGATCAACCTACCCACCTTAGAATTGAAACGAAAGAAGGTCTTATTATTGTGGTCTTTGTGAAATAGGTACACGAAAAATATTTGATTTCAAAATGCACTGTGGTAATAAATAATGGGGTTGGTAAACTTTTTCGAAGAGAGTTGTTTTAAATTTTATTTTGATAGCACAAGTTTGAAGAATAAAGAAAATAATATAATGATTTTTTTATTTTACCTTATTAACTAAATATATTTTTTTATATTATTATCGCGATAAAATATCAAACATACGGCTGAACACGAAGTTCCTTTGCATTTACTGATTTAAAAAACTGATTGACAGATTTGACAGACAGTGACAAAGAGTAATCATACCTTTGTTTTTTTTGTTTTGAGCAACAACATAGGAAGTCTTTGGAGCAAAGGCATAACCTACGCATACAGCCGTAATAGTGATTTATTGTACTATGCTGTAAATTAAAAATTTAAATTTTTATTTAAATTAAAATGAAGCATTATAAAAATTACGCAATTTGTTATTCCTGACTCCAAAGCCAAAAGCTACCAGAAAATATATAATTCACAACAGTTTTGGAAAAGTTTACCAACCCCATTGCAGTTTGTTCTGTACCTATTCATTATTATTTTTTGTCTTAAAAGTTCAAAGCTTACTAAGGTATTCTTTTGATGATGAGGTGATTGTAATGGGAATTATCGAAACCTAATCGTACTAGTAATAGTTAGTTGTAGGTTTGTTAGGAACTTTTGCGGATAAGTTTTCAAACAAAGCCTTGTTTGACACACACAAAAGTTTTCTCTTGGTAAGTATACCATTAACAAGTAATACTTCTGTATACTATGAATAGGCTTTTAGGAGTTTTATTAATGCTGGACGGCATGTGCCGACTATGTTAGAAGGATATTAGTTTTTTCAGCCACTGTTGTAGTTGCTAACTTAATATTGTTATGTAAGTGCCGCCTCAGTGGTCTAGTGGATCGCCCACACGTGTAAGACGCAGGGGTCCCAGGTTTTTAGCTGGTTGTGGTGCCTGCTCTCGATCATCCCATCTGGTCAGCCCACCTAAGTGGATAACCTTATGGGGAGATCGAGAGGAGGCTCTCTCCCTCTTCTGGGGAGAGATTAGAACCCCCCGGATCCGCCACCGAGCCTACTATTCAGGCTTGACGGGGGACCCGAGGGCGGCGAGAGACAGACCAGGAGTGGCTTCCTGCTTACTGACCGAGCCCAGCATGCCAGGTATGGTATACTTAAAGATTGTATTTACTTAAAGATTTAATAAGATTTCTTAATATTATGTCATAAAAGACGACACTGCTTCTTCTTGTTTTTAATATTATTTTACGCTTATCTCATTAAATGAGATCAACATAAAAAATGCCATAAGCACTAAACAGACACATAAACAATGCTAGTGGCATATCAGACAATATTATAATGAAATGTAGAATCTTTGAGAAGTTGTGCGATAACGTTATGATTTCCTTGTGATCGTTATTCCATTCAAAATATGTCGGCCCTCATGAAAGACATAAACAAAAAAAGTAGGTTCTGTACTGTATGACAAAGGCTCTAACATACATCAGTGGTTGTAGGACTATAGTATTTCTAACAATAATAATAATAATTTTATACAATAGATCAATACTCAGACGGGAGTCTGACTCCCGTCTGAGTATTGATCTGGTGCGAGTCGTATTTTTTCTAGTATATTATTTAGTTTTGTATAAAAATAGCATTGTGAATGCAAAAATCTCAAATTTAAAAATAATAATTGTATTCATAAGATAACATTGATCTATTAGGGAATAATTAAACTTTAAAATATTGGATCCTACTGAATGGATTTTATAATAATTAGTAGGTTAGTAATCAATTTTAACTAAGTACTTAGATAAACTTTAACTTTTGTTACTTTTATTTTCTATAAATTTCTATAATTTCTATATATTTAAGTACATAGCCAGAGAAAATAAAAATAATACGTTGGTTCTATAAAAATATAATGAATGATACAAACATTAGGAAACCATACTAAATAATATACAAGAAAAAATTAAAAAAATTAAAAAACCCGCCTGCATATAAAGACAAGTCGACTGAAAAGATGGAAACAAGATTAAATAAATATTAAAGGCAAAACATGTAAACATGACATAATAACATGCAGTCGGAGGCATGCATAAAGAAAGTGACATTATGAATAATTGAATTATATGCCTCCGACTGCATGTTATTAAGACATGTTGCCTTTAATATTTATTTAATCTTGTTTCCATCTTTTCAGTCGACTTGTCTTTTTATGCAGGCGGGTTTTTTAATTTTTTTAATTTATTTTTTAATTTATCTCTTTTTAGTTATTATATATTACGGTCATGATATACCTTTTTGAAATTCTTATAATAAGCCCTTTAATTTGTCACCCATATTGCAGTATTCTAAAAAAACTTTTTCACAACGTATAATAGCACCGTACAGCTGCCATGTTGGTTTTTTTATAACGCCACCTTTTTAAGAACACTTGGGCTGAAAAGACAAATCTAATGATATCTTAATCATTGAAATCCGTTCAGCCGTTTGAAAGATATGAGGTAACAAAGAATATTACATACAAACATACATACATACAAACATAACCCGCAGTCGGGTAAAAATACGACTCGCACCAGATTAATTCACAGACGGGAATTGAACCCTCGACCTTTGGATATCCGGTCCAATGATCTGACCACTGAGCTACCGAGTCTACCGAGCAATTTCTAAATCTTCACAAACATATTTTAAGGTTAAATAATTTGTTATATAAACTATTCAACTCTGTACAACGACGATAATATGGTAACCCTTGGCCCTCCACTGACGTATCCAGTCTGCATGAAAAGCGTCAAGTTATTGTTGTTGGGATTGCTTCCGCGGTTGCCACTTCCTGTTTCGTTGCTTTCCCTTTTTAAGGAAAACATATTTCTGAGACTATTACATTTTTGGTAGACGAGACTGTATATTTTGAATGTTCTCTTCAAAAATAATTCTTGCAGAATAGTTCGAAATGCATTACTTTACTTACATTTATTTACTGAAAATAGTTTCAGACGTTCATGCACTACATAATAATTGAGATATTTTTAATCTATAATTTGAACGATATTCACAACTAAAGAATTGCAGTTAAAGTTTTCCATGTCTTTAAATAAAAACAGCTGTGTAAACTAGCTCACAGCTGATTCTAAAACAACGAAATTCTGAACGCAAGCCGGCGACGGCGAAAAGCAAAATTAAAAACTTCGTTAAAAGCGCAAAGTAGGAGCCAAACAATAAAAATTGCCATCCAAGAGCCGAGGGGTTTATCCTGAAAAATACCCTGTGGTAAAGGAGGTTTAATATTAAACACGGAGAGATTCCTGATGTTTCCGCCTTCTTCTTTTTATCTTACTCATTATGAAGATAATTTGGTATAATAAGTTTCTTAGCTATCAAGTGGCATATTACTCCTGAAGTTACGTGTAAAAATCACAGAATTTGATGTAACGATAAGGAAGTCAGACGCTGTCGAAATTCCAAATTATAATTTACGAGTTTACAAACCAAATTAAGGGTAAGTAATTGTTTCCGAGGCATAATAATCTTTTTATTACCTCCTTCCGGAATAAAAATACGTTCTGGGAATCTGAAGATAGCATAATTTCTCATACTCAAGACGTATTTTTGGGCGGGCCAGTATTATTTTATTGTCTCCCTAAATCTGGCGAAGAAAGCCAACGAAGCGAGAAATTATTGGGTGAAATGCAAATTCAGGCTTCACTTTAATATAATCGTAGGTAGGTTAGAAAAATATTTTAGACTTTGAAATAAAAAATAGCACTGGAATAATTTTAGATCAACTGTCAGCTAAATAAATAATGTGCCCATTGGAGAAACAGAAAAATTTTGCTTGCTTTATTTCTTTCTTTTTGGATATATATGGAGATATCTTACAAAACATACAAAAATCAAAACTTAGATTAAAAGTAAGTGTTGCGGACAGCTTTAATTCAGTGAAAAAGTGATTAACAAAAAGACAGTTTAGTGGACACTAAGTGCGAACTAGTGGTGAAAATTGTGTTTGTGAATATGCCATGTAAGTACCTTGTTCATAAGCAATAGCTTGTTATAACTATTTGAGTTGATTAGTTTGTGTTTTTAATTACTTTGAAGTTTATTAATGTGTAACGTTCTATTTGATTTTAAAATGTAGCTTATGAAAAGTGCTGTAAAATGAAATATTTAGCGTAGCTGTAAGTTTTATAGTTTGTGAGATATTTAGGTTTTAGCTCAAATAGGTATTGTTTAGGTATTTAGGTATCCTATGCATTAAATGATTTAAAGTCTTGTTGTTTCAATTGCATTACCCGGTAAAGGTTTTGAGGTATGGGCCAGGTACTATAGGTCCAGGAGGTGGTAGTTTCGACCTGAAATGTGTCTAGGTCAAACGCCAGCCTTTGTCCTATAAGCCCTAAGGTTTGACGAGGTACTAAGAGGTAAGACTATGTAAAATAAAGGCCTCTTGTATAGGTTAAAGGTAATGAGGTGCCTAAATACCTAAAGACAAAATGTAAATACTGAAAGGTACCTAAATAATAAATAAGGTAGGTAGTCTCATAAAGAGAGAGGAGTAGGGGTTTCGCTGTCCCTCTCACACCGCTGCCAAGTTGGTTGCGAGCGCGGAGTGGGGGAAGCGCACTCCCTACCACCGTTAACAAACTCGTTGTAACGTAGGGTAGAAATAAATGTAGATTTATAAAGTACCCAACTTAATTAGATATTGTAAGTTTGTGTATTAGTGTACCAGTTGCAATCATGCAACAGACTACCTCAGGGTGCACGGACGCAGGGCGATTTGTAAGCTCGCACACCCATTTTTTCTTTGTAACCACAATATACGAGCATTCAGAGTGATTCAAGAAGGTGTTTCAATTCGTTCCCGCTTGACGTTAATATACAGTGTCGAGGTTGCCGACATCGGTAACAGTAAGTATACCTATAACTTTCATGAAACTGTTGCAAGGAAAATTGGGATTTTAAAATAGTGTAGTCTAATAACTTTCTTAAAATTACTCTTGTATCAGTTTTATTCTAAGGTTCATTAGACAACAGATAACAGCAAGGTTAACTTAATCTTCACTCTATATTGGACGTCATCTCCCACTCCCACTGTTATTTTATCAGAAAAACGATTCAATCTGATAACCAGCCTAATCATTTCGTGTACAAACAGAATTCGACTGTGATCTGGCAATATGTCCTATCTCTAATTTGACGATTTTATAGGACAGACAAAAAACATGTTTTCATAGAAATTATAAGGATCTTGATGAAACAAAAAAACACGTAAATCTTTATTTATGTTTATTTAGCTCTAGAAACTACAATACTAACGATAAATTTACTCTTTGACATTTATAATCGAGATATGACTAATTACGTTTAAATTGTGTAGTACTTTGGTCAAGTTATGACATACTGCTTGAAGCGTTTTATCATATCTTAAAATAACAAAAAAAAAAAACAAGTCTTACACAGTATATAGGAACATTTGTACTTAAAAAAAGAATAAAGAAAACTGACTAAGTGCGAGTCAAGGCTTGGGTTCTGGGGTTCCGTAACGTATTAAACAGGGATAAGTAGGTACTAATAGGATCTTTTAGAGTAAAAATTGACTAATAATATAATGCAAATAAATAAATGGCATTGAGTACTACGCATAACCGATGACTTTTTAATTATTATACACACATCAACGCTGTCTAGGGATATTTTTTGTATTGAGGACTATACATAAAATATCCCACAGTGTTGATGTGTATATAATAATTAAAAAGTCATCGGTTATGCGTAGTACTCAATGCCATTTATTTATTTGCATTATATTATTAGTCAATTTTTACTCTAAAAGATCAGACCTAAAAGATCAGATCTAAAGACAGAGGGCAGACATATTTTCTGGGAGTACGGAACATTCAGTGCTCGAGTCCAACTCGCACTTGGTCGGTTTTTTCGTGAATTATTCCTGATATAGTAAATTATCATAAAAACTATGACAGTCTTGGGGTATGACCGATTTTAACTCTTGAAGATGCAACCATTTTGTTTTTGTAATCTTGCACTTTTGGTTAAAAAGCGTAGGATAGTTATTTAGGACAGGTTGACGCTTAGGTCTTTGGGGTAGGTTTATCCAGTCATCGTCAAAGTTGAGCTTTACTTGGATTATTCCAGAGGAGTCATAATGTATGGCTCTTATATCCGTAACTGTTGGGTCATTTTTTGCGCGACCAGGTCTAATAGAACTGTAGCGTAAATTTTGGTTGTAGTCTTTGAAGAAGTCAAAGGTCAACTCTATGGCTTCATACGGAGTTGGGTTTCTTCTTGCTTCTCTTGTTAATGTTACATAGTCACTGGGTAGTTTTATCTCTTTGTTTTTTAGTTTTCTCTCAATACAGGCGTGCACTGAATCCACTTCCATCTGAGTGTGCCCAACCTCCAGATATTTATGAGTAATTTTAACGTCATGCAACATACTAAAGTTCAACAGAGCATTAGCAATAATATTGTTGCGGTTTTGCGCGGTGCAACCATCAGAGAAAATTACAATTGGTTTTTTCTCGGGCCCAATGCAATATCTTTCCAAGTAATCAATAAGACATGATACAAACGTTGATGCGATCATTTGATTATTTTGGTCCTCTGAAAACCAGTAACAGGTCGCATGCTTGGTTAGTGGATTATAGATTGTAAAATCATGGCACGCCAACTTTGTTTTAAAATAAAAAGCGTTTGCCATAGTAAACGGAGCAAGTTTTACAGCTTGGAAATCCATTTGTATGAGAACAATGTCTTTATTGGCAGCTTTTTCGATGTCTTCTTGTTTTTCTCTTCTAGCCCTTTCTTTCTTCTCTGTATGTTTTTTCCAAGTCTCTTCAGAAATATTGCCTGTTTCGTAACTGGAGCATACATTGCATTTATCTTTTTTTACGTTGAACAAAGACAGGTTCTTTTCATTCATCACTTCTGTAAATTTTTTGCGACCAAGAGCTTTCTGATTTTCTCTCTGACATTTTTCCAAATAAATTTGATAAACATCTCGTATCGTTGAGAAAATTGGCTCCAAATATAGTTTTGCTGAGTTCTGTCTGTTGTAATGAGAAGGCATTTTTGGAAGACCGTCAAAAAAGTCTGTTAAAAAATTGGATTGTTCGTTATGTCTGTTATCTGTAGATTGCTCTTTACAGTTACTATTGGGAATCCCATGTAAACTTCCATCTATCCACGCATGCACCATTTTGTAGCCAATTCCAAGCGTGTTCAAAAACATATCTCTGCAAACCTGATAGTTCTGGCATCCGTTATTGAGTTTATACTGCAAGGTATAGTTACGTCGTGAACCAATGTTGCCAGTACTTGCTTGTTTTTCAACCTTCAAGACTGAACCAGTCACAAATGTTTTGCGTTCGCCCCAGGTAAGTTTCCAAAAACGATCATGGATTTCTCTTCTTTGTTGGTCCGTAAATTGAGAACAATTTCTTTTCACAGACTTTTCACAGAAACTACTAGTACACGTGGGCTTCATTGTTCGTTCTTCTCTTTCCGTATCTTGAATTGTAGTACTCCCAACCTTTCTAAATCCTAAATAAGGCTTTCCCTCCATTCGAAGATTTTTATTCAAATTTCTCTTCCATTGACTAGGATCAGCTTTCCTCTTTCTGTGCCTACCTTCATTCATATTGAAGTTATTCGGATCTTGTAGTGAAATATTAAAATCATTCTGTTCTCTTTCTTCGTCCACAGTTTCGTCGATAAATTGGAATGAAGAAAGGTTCTCCTCACTACCAGCGCCGTTTGATATCAATATAGAAGGAGATTCTGATCTTGATTCATTGTTTAACTGAATAGTAGTTTCTGCATTGACCGCCACTGTTTCTTGTTCTGTTGTACTTATAATTTCTTCGTGATCTATATTTGGCGAGGGCACAAATCTCGGCGAAATGCAATCCAGCGGTAAAGAATCATAAAGATTTGTGGGACTTGTACATAAAGTAACTTCTTCAACGCGACAGGAATCTTCCGACAGGACGATTAAGGATATCGTGTCTTTAGTCACATCACTCAATGCGATACCATCCTCGCAAAGTACTTTATTGCGATTTTTATCCACACGATCTTCTTCATCTTTTTTTGCAGCACTACTTGCTTTTGTGCTCCTGTCAACCTGAAATAGATATTAAATCAATCATCATCGTAAATATTCATCTACAGATGGACATAATAAAACATCATCATAAGTAAAACTACGGTAAACATACTACTATAAAGCTACAGCCCTTTTTAGGTAGGAAAAACAGACAGACAAACAGACAGGGCGCTTAATCGTAAGGTCACGTTTGGCTTGGCACTTCACGGAACCCTAAAGAAGCCAATAATTGCAAGGTAAAGGAGTAGAAAAACGACCTAATACCTACCTTACCGACCTAAATAATATCTACCTAGATGCCTAAGCGTAGATAACAAAATAAATGGAAGAAAATAACTCAATCCTCACATACCTCGTGATGTTTCTCGATACGATGGTGATCAGCATCTCGTTGAAGTACTTCCCGTACCAAAAATTTACCACGCGTAAACTAAAAAATTAACAAAACAAAACAATATTTTAAAAATTATGTCGTTAAAAGTAATAGCATAAAGTAATATCTCTAAAGGTATCCAATGCCCTGGGTTCTTAGAAGAATAAAAGTTGATTCAAAATGTCCTATCTCGATTCTCAACTTGTAACTCAAAATTTATTAAAAATACGATAAAAACATGAAAAACACTTACCATTTCAGCAAACTAATGTTACTAATAATGTCTTTAAACATTCAAAGTAACGGAAAACCACAAATTATCCACAAAATAAGATTTTTTTCACAGAGCGCGCGAAATCATGTTTGAACTCGTACAAAAGTGGAAGTTAGGAGATTATGCAACCAATTTCATAGACAAAGATGATAGGAGAAGTTGAATGAAGTCGATTTACGCGCGAATTTTCAAACAAATGTCAAAATGTAATAATGTGGCAAGCTAAAGCTTGAGACTTATGACAAAATGAAGGCAAAAAGTGTTTTGCTCAAAAAAATTAGATAGGAGGTATTGCCAGATCACAGTCGAGATATTCAAATTTAAAGAGCGCCGAGCGTTTAAATTGGCGACAGCTACCGATAGTTGCCGGCGCCATACATACATCCGCCCGCGCGCGCGTCTCGGCACGCGATCGCGTGTGGCACAAGCGCAAAAGACGCGTCTTTACAAACACTTTTGCTGCGACTAAATAGAGATATTAGACTCGATTAAAATACCGTACGAGTCGATTTGTCAATTAGCGCTTTTATCGACAACCTCTTATAAAATAGAATCGCCTTTTGAAATTAGGTTTACGATTAGATTTTACAAGCGATTGTCGATAAAAAGCGCTAATTGACTAAAGTCGCCTGCCGAGTCATTCCATTGTAAACAGTACTTAAATATTTTTTTTATCTCGTATCAAACTTTCTTGCCTTTTCGAGATTCTCATGATTGAATGAGTTTTCATTCAGTAGATATATTGCGGAGACAAAGTTACTTCTGGAAATGTTTACCGAGGGAAATTTGTATATTTCGAATCGTTCAGAAGCGATTTCATGAGAAAGATAATAATTTTGTTATGTTTTTTATTTTATGCTTGCACAAAGACTAGGTTGGTTTGGTACTGAATTTGAAACATATAAATGGTGTATCCATCCAAAGGGAGGTCAATGTACTCGTGAATCTGAACACCTTCCAACAGAAAAAAAATTGAAATCGAAAAAAAATTTTGGACTCCTTGAAAATTTGAATTATCCACCAACATTTGGTAGGGAGAAAAACATTTTTTTCATTGATTTTTTTTTGTTTGAAGTTGTCTCACGAGTACATTGACCTCCTTTCGGATGAATATACCATTTCCGTTACAGCCTGTATAATAGCAAGTACGAGACACATGCAATCCAAACACAATTCAAACCTTGGAATTGTGATGGGTGAAGTAAATATACAGTGCCTACATACCTACATTGACATTTTAAAGATAGCAAAATTGATGGTCTTCGTAGAAAAATGCATTCTCCTTGCAAATTTTGTATTTTTTGTGAGACGCTGTTTTTTTATTGTAATTAACCATTTAGAACTTTTTACAGAAGATTTTTACAGTTATCTTTGTACTTAAATGCTGCATAAAATGTTGACGATGAAAATTCAGTTTAAATAGTTGCCCAAAAAAATAATAGTTATCTTTTATTGAAACCATCTAAAATGGTAGCCAAACAATAGTTATTACGTACTCTCGTAAAAGTTGTAAAGGAAAGAATGACTGCGAAATGGTTCCGGACCATAGCTTTCAAAGTAATGTGAGCGTTACCCATATCACAAGTGAGCCTCATAAAAGGAGCATTATATCGCGAACACGGATTGTAAATTGCGATATTATTCTTGGGATTACGGGTCGTGTTAATTGAAAGACATTCTACCTTCTTTATGGGACATGTGTCTTGTTTCCGGATAATTAAATTTATTTTGAATACAAACACTTGTATGTTTAGCTTAGATATAACTTAATTATCCCATTTGCTATTAGGAATTCGAGAGGTACGTGCGTGAACACACGGGATGTATTAAATTTTATTTCATCTGATGGTAGCATTATATAAAATACATATTATATAACATTGATATGGTACTTACAGAATTGATATGTTTAAGAGATTTTGATTTTGTCAAAATATTTTTAAGGATGAATCAATTTACATTTCTAGAGGTACGACTGTTCATTTAAAAAAATAGACGTGTCATCTACAAACCTCTTATATAATGTAATCCTAAGCGCTTTATCTAGGGGGCGTCATTGGCCGCCTTATATCTCTCGCATCGATGCCATGACGTTCGAAGCTTTTCTAATTCGCCATTCGTGTGATCGTAAACGAGCAGATTTACGGCGGCGCCGAATCTAGGCTAGTTCATGACGACTATAAAACTCCGATGTGACGATAGTTTACACTCCATTCGTCTAGGTGGGCTGTGTTGTAGCTGTGTATTTTTGTTAAGCCATAAAAGTCTTGAAAATTATGCTATGTTTTGTTTTCGGTTTACCAGTAAACATTGTGAGAGCGTGAAATAAATATTCACAACATTTTAGCGATAAAAATAGTAACATAAAAGGCATCAAAAAGTATTAAGAGCGAAAAACGTGAAGCAATCTTGCTTTTTGCAGAGCACCTTTCAAAGTATTTTATTACTTTCAGGCGATTCACTGCTTAATTGTACATAAATATTGGAAATTGCGGCGAACAAGACTTCTCGTTCTAGAAAACTATCAATTTAAAAAGATAAAGAGTTTTAAAACTATGGCACTTCTATGAGTTTTTGAAAATAAAAAAATATTTTTCTTGATACGCGTTTCTAACATAATGCTGTATAGTATTGCAAAAAGTAATTTCACAAATAAGAACTACAAAATTATTCATATACTTACTATTCATTTCCTAGCATTTCATAGTCCCGAGAAACTTTTGAAGTTTGCTAATTTGGTATTGTTCGTATTTCTTGACGATCTATGATGTTTGAAATACTAACATTATTGCCCTTCGCTTCTTTTCTAGAAAGTTGAGAATATAATGAAAATATTCATAGCCACGCACTGAATTTACATTTAGGTTGTTCAAGCCTACATTTTGGCCTGGCTGTTTACTGCATCAACAGTTCACTGAATCCTAGATATACCATATCTTTTGCCTTTTTATGAAGAGAAACCCTTTTTAACATTGATCCTTACTACACACTAGGTTTACTTGAAAAGGAAATAAAACAGAAATATAATGTATGTGCTTTTTCTAGCTTATAAAGATTACAATTTGTATCTATGTAGAATATTTTAGTATTATTATCAAAAATATTTCAGCGCAAGTTTTCGGATGTAAGGTGTAAAAAGTGCATTATAATGCTTGAATAGGGACTGCAAATTAAATGAGAAATAAAATTTTTTAGAACTCTTTTTAGAGGCTCATGCAAAGAGGGTATTGAGACAAAGAAATTTAAAGCAAAGAGCCACTCAATCGGCTCTTCACCTCGGTCATGAACTCTCGAGGGCCGTGCAGTATGTACACTTACTTTTGTGCACCAGTTGAGCTCCACGGGTGCCCCCAGGCACCCGCGAGAAATTTATACCGTCAAGCATCGCGGGTGCCTCCAGGCACCCAGAGATCAAATATTTTGCCAGGCAATATTTTGCCTTATTGTAAATTAAATAAATATTGGATTTAAATTTAATGTTCTGTGACATTGGGCCTTGACGGATATTCTTTTCAATGACGTATAACCCGTCTCGCGGGTGCCTGGGGGCACCCCCTGGAGCTCAAGGTAACTTGTGCTTTGATGTAGACGCATGAGCTCATATCGTGATTAACAAAGACGTGAGACGATATAAGTAGGTACGGAGTACTACAGGAACATTAGAACACTATTGTTTACTAAAGTGAGGAACGTCAACAATTTGTGTCAAAAAACTATTCGATCGTAGCGTTTCGTAACAATGGGCTACTTCGTAGCGTGTGCTACATTCAAATGGCTACGGTTCAAACATATGTATATGGCTG
The DNA here is from genome assembly GCA_950108535.1 of Agriphila straminella. Taxonomy (NCBI): domain Eukaryota; kingdom Metazoa; phylum Arthropoda; class Insecta; order Lepidoptera; family Crambidae; genus Agriphila; species Agriphila straminella. Next base: position 4,790,608 of record OX467312.1, read on the forward strand.
ACAAGATATTATCGTACTGATATGAAAGACGTACAAAATATGGTCCAGACACAGACAGAGGGTATGTTTTTACGGTTTATTTCACACTTGCGTGCAGGGCCGGCTCGGGTGATAAAATAAATGTCAATAGGGGCGACGAGTTCGTTGGGATTTATGGATTTCTTACGCTGAAAATCCACGGGCAAGGAGTTCAGGAATCTATCGCATTTGCTTAATGCTGTAAGCATTTGTTTGAACAAATGAAACGATTTATCACGCCCCCTAACGTGGAACAGTTGCTGGGTAATTTTGTGCCATTATTGTACCCAACCCGTTGGATATAGCTAATGTTTTGACTCCAAGCTTTAATGTTTGACATTTGTTTTGAGAGAGATGGTTGTATATTGAGAAGACAATTCGGCTGGCTCTTAACTTCTCAGTTTTATTGGACAGCCATGGCTGCAAGAGCGCTCAACGCCAGCCGAATGATTTAAAAAAAATAGGGCCCCTATACTGTTTCCTTATGGAATCTATCGTCCAAGGGAATCTACGATTAATTTACTTAGCCATAGATCTCTTTATAACCTTGGTTCAGTCTGCTATCGATTGTACTACATTTAGAACATACAGTTTAGCCGGGTTGACGGCCAGTTAACCTCACAGTGGCAGTGACACTTCAGCTATAAATGGAATCAAATCGAATGAAACCTATGCCAAGTGTCTGACCTGATATAAATAAGTGTCTGCCTTGGTCAATATACTTTCAATGATAATAGTTTAGTAATAATAATAATAGTTTATTTGGAACAAGTTACAATGTTACACCTAGCATTGTACGTTAAAAACAGCAAAAGTTATAAAAACTGTGTCGCAGCACTAACGCCCGTCTTCGGTAATAACAGGGACAGCGTTCCAATAATAAGTAACACTAACTCACTAATTTTGATAGATAAAAGAAAACACTGACTGTCTGAAACACAGTAATGTGCTACACCCTTATTTTTAATGTACTAGGTGTAAACAGTCTGTTTACCAATGATCACAAAACCATGTAATTACAATGTAAAATATAAGTTTCTTAATATAAAGAAGTAAGTATTGGTTGTTAGTTGGACAACATCTACGGTTAAAATAATTATTTGAAAGCAATTTAAAAAAAAAAAAATATCAAAATGCTTTATGACTGTAGTTTCATTAGTATAATATTGTTGTAGCTAAAGTCCATCAAACAGACGGTTTTTGAATAAAACTTCGTACTAAGATTATCACAAAAAGAAATAATATTTCTTATAAATGGCGATAAAATAATACAAATTCGTCGTTATCGCCAATTGTATTCAGCCTGAATTGCTCTATTGATAGTAATAGAAGCCTTCACAATAATTCCAATCAGCGAAAATGAACGCGGGCGGTTATTGTTATGCTAATCATTCGGCCTAATGGCGGGCCAACTGTAAATTATCTCCGCTGATTGTATAGACGGACATGTTGAGGCAGCGATGTTAATAATTCAGAATCTTTCTTGAATAAATTTATTTATGGTATCTTTTACATCCTGCAGACAACCCTATTCGCAACAGGTTGCTGTGAATCTCCTAATTACTTTCGGATATTTCACTTTGCGCGTAAATGTGTTGTTGACGATCAAACGTGAATGACATTTCGATGTACACTATTTTTTCGGTCCAAATGGCACGTGAATTTAAAATATTGAAGATACCCTGAGGGAATACAAAAACAAAGATCAAGTTATCTGTTTTCAATAATTATTATGGCCATGGCCCAGTGACTGTAATAGGTACAAATTTTATTATGTTGTTACGGAAGTGGGTTGATACTCGCCGTACTCGCCACTTGGTGAAGTATAATAATAGTGTGACGTCATTGTCGTTACAATGTAATCATCAACATTAGCCATTTTCAATGTACTTACCCATTGCTGGAGCCAAGGTTTCCCTAAGGAAGGGATAAGAAGAATAGGCCAATTGGGCTATAACCGCACGAGCCCAATGTCCATTGGTCTTAAATAGTCGAGTCTTGTCGTGTCTAATAACAATTTGCCTAATGAATCTTTCCTTCTGACGAATTGTGTCAGGACTGAATGGCTGACTTATCAAAAGGGAGTGAATAATTCAGTGCTGGATGCTCCGGGGAGCACTGGCAGATGGTCTGACCTATTGTCTACCCAAAGAAAGAGCCGGAATGCTGAACTGAATGCGAATGAATATTGAAACGGACCGAATGCACCGCTCAGCTTGATGCGATGCTGCAAGTTGTCGAATTTTTATCGTAGATCTACCGAAAATAAGCTTGTAATCAAAAGTCTGATAGGAAATAATTTGATTTAATCTAGATACTAATGCGTGACTTAAATGACATCAAATCAGATTTTAGTGGGCGTAGAATAATAATATTGAGTTGACTTGAGAATATCATTAGGAATCCTCCATTATTGTCTATATCTAAAGTGAAATCTAAAATTAGATGTGGATGCAAACTCTGAGCAGTAGGTACCATACCGGCAGCATCGTTGAAAGCGTATTCGAGTCGAATAAACAAAGGGTTACAGATGTAGGTATTCAGATTCATCATACTATATTCAGCATATTGTAGAATTATTTACATACTAGGCATTCCCAATTATTTTAATTCTAAGGAGTGTGTGGGATTAGAAAGTAAATGAATCTTCATTTAAAAACAATGAAATTTTTTGATATCCGATGTATTTTGATAATTCCTTGGTTGAGTTAGTAAGGTCTGGTTTGGATTGTGTAATTGGATTGTCTGTGTAGATTGGATTGTCGTCTGTGTTTGGTTAAAGTTAATGTAACAAAGGTTTTTACGAGTAAAAAGGAATTATTTTAAACACTATTTCAGCCCCCTAGTATGACCACCGAAACACGATATGATTATAGTGATTTATCGCGTTTAACTGTCAAAAGACAATGGTTTTTGACAGTTTAGTGTCGATAAAACGCTATATCACGCGATATATAATAGTGTTTCAGTGGCAGAGTAAGGGTAAAGTTAACGGGTTCGTTATTAAATTATAATTATTTTTAACAAGATAAGACCGAAAGAATGTCTAAGAAAAAAGTATGTAAGATAATAATTATTAATTATTATTTAACTATTATAATTTTAAAAAGACTGAAACATTAAATTTGTATTCTTAGTTAGTGTTATAACTTAAACGGACCGTCTATGTGTCGTAGGAATTTATTGTGCTACACTCATATCGCAGTTCAAACATCTAGGAAATTGCTAAACTTCGATAATGTTTGTCAAAACTTTCAGCCGCTTCAAGCCCAAATCTCAGCACATTGTTTCCAAACTTGAATAATAGCTTAATGAAAAGAGGGTACGACGATACATACATACGTAGTTAGTTCAGTATAGTGATACAGAGTGTTTATATACCTACACCATACCTACACACATCCTACACCATATAACATGAAATAGTGCACAACCTGAAAATAGAAGCTATAAATAATTATTACGAACAACTTTTTGAATGGATGTAACATTGAATGAACTAGATATTTAATGATTTTTCAAAAGGGCTTATTTCCAACTTCAAACCATTACTTATGATTTTAAGTAATTGTCTATCATGGAAATAAGCCCGTTTGGAAAATCGCTCCTATGACTTACTAAAACTAAAAAGTAACTAACATAAATTGATATAGGGAAAGTGAGCTGTGTACATCACTTGTACTATTAGTTATTCTGTGGTACAACTATGTATACTTTTATATATTTCTACTTTGTATACTTTTTCGGACTTAACTTCTTAAGTGACTTATTGATGAATCAAGGTAATCTTAATGATTCTCGCAAACTAAAATGACCAAAACATTAACAAACATAGCTGAAGATTTTCATAAATTGTAAATTCAAATATGTACCTTATGCTTGGTTCAAAATATTTAAATGACATGGTAATAGCTGGAAATGAAACAAGATACAAAGATCCTCATATTATTTTTCTACTTAATGAGCTGGCTTGTGCATTTAGCATGAAAAGGGGTGATAATGGGCAAAGGGTAGGGGTTTAATAAATGAAAACAAAGCACGGATTTTGCTCGGATTCTTTCATATTTTGATAGGTATTTATTATTTTTTCATGTACCTATATTTGGGTAATTGGATAACACCACAAATTAGATTGAGTGTACGTATTAGATCGAAAAGTAAAATTTAACATATAGAAATAGCATTGTCAATTTTTTTGAAGAATATTTAGCTACGTAGTAAACATTTCATTTAGAATCTGCAATAAAGCGTAAAAAGCTACAGTCATCTGCCAGAATATAAATAACAAGATTTAATGTCCTTTGGTGTCGGAGCAGGATAGCCATATGATTGTAACATGTGACAGACAGAGAAGGGAGTCTTGCAGTGAAACGGAAAAGGTATTAGAAGTCAGCTCTTTATTAGAATGAATGAGTAGGCATGGCGGAAGTACGGGTTTCGTATTTGGAATTTCCAGAAGCTTCTGTCAAGAGTGGAAGGTTATAAGGGCGCTTAGATAAGTCCATCATCTTAGGGTTACTGAATAAACTTTTTCATAGGTTATTTTGTATCATAAATAGTTTACTCATAAAAAATACTTTTAAGAAACAAGACACTTTAGAATTTTTTTTACAACCATTTTGTTCGCTGGATTTAGTCAGCTGTGACTTTTTCTCCTCCCAAAAAATAAGAAATGTCTTGATATGCAATGATTTTTATCAAACCAGAAGATGCTTATTATTTTGGCTTTGACAAAATATGTTGACGAGTCAAAGATGCTCAAACATACGTAGGTACTAGAAATTTGTTTAGAAAAACAAAATACAATGTACCGAAATAAGTATTTCTTCCTTCCAAAGTAAAAAAAATTAAAACTAATATAATTTCATTATGTCCAAATAATCTTGATTTCTGTAAGTCTAGATTTGTACCGTCTCTTTGATAATAATGTGTGTCTTAAATTATTTACTGTTTTAGCATTAATTAGGCCAAAGTACATCATCATCATCATCATCATCATCATCATCATATCAGCCGCACGACACCCACTGCTGGGTATAGGCCTCCCCTAAGGATCTCCACGACGATCGGTCCTGCGCTCCCCGCATCCAGCGTCTTCCCGCGACCTTCACCAGATCGTCGGTCCACCTTGTTGTTGGCCAAAGTACAACCGGGCACTAATTTAATTTTTATTGCGTATCAAATCATGTTCACAGTCTTGTGATAGAATAATTATAACTTTTATGTATCTTTTTTGGATTCGATACTAAATAATTCTAATATATCTACTTCAAAGGAATGAAATCGATTTCACTGGCAAGTGGTTTCAATTAACTAAATCTTTTTCTCTTCTCTATCTTATTTATTATTCAAGGGGATAAATTCTTAAGCAAGAATAATTTATGCTACATTTGAACTTCGAATCCGAACTAGGCTACAATGTAGGTAGACTTTAAGCTATAAATTGCAAACTTTGAGTTAGAACTGCCTTTCAGCAAAGATATTTTAATAATTATTTGAACTATTAAAGATTTTAATTCACGAAGTTCTTAGATAACTATTTATTTACATTGTGCCGCATTAAAATAAATGTTGGTTTAATCATAACCAGATTAAGCGGCGCGATCACGTAGTTTGCCGCGGGTACGTGCTTCGGCTCGGGAAGGTTCGCGGGATTACTGTCACGCGGCCCGCTGGGGTAACGGACACCTGTGGAAAATTCAGCCGGTTACACGGGTAGCGTGAGAGTCGATTTATCGCTAATACGTCGTACTGACTCGAAGTTGTTAGCAATGAAACGACAAATTTTTGATTTAGGTATAACTAACCTGTTTGAAAGTAAACCTCTTTAATTTATTAATGTCATGTCATAATACAATGTCAATAAAAACGTCACAATAGAAAACCAGACTTTCTGTTACACATTTTAGTTTACCTAATGTTATACAACCCTTATTTTTTATTAAATGGCTACCCAGAATATAAAACCGCTACAGTTAATTTCAGCTGTTTATTGAAATTGACCATCAGCCATTTTTGATGTCCCCACTACTGGGGCACAGGCCTTCCTTATGGGTGATAAGGAGGACGGGCCACCAATCCGCATTGGGCCCGCGTGGTGGGCGGGCCCAATGCGGATTGGTGGGTGTTAACGACTGAAAATGCAGCCGGGACCAACGGCTTAACGTGCCTTCCGAAGCACGGAGGAGCTCGAGATAATACATTTTTGGTCACCCATCCCATGACCGACCCTTGCGAACGTTGCTTAACTTCCGCAATCGCTGGGCCAGGCGCTAAACCACTGCGCCACCGAGCTCCACATTAGATATTGAAATTATGTATTTCTATTGAATTATTCAATGTTTAGTTGAAGTTAATAGAATAATGAAGAATACAATTCTGACATTCTCGTTTCGTTTAGCTTCAGAAATAAATTTAAAATAGTAGGATTTTTCTCAAGAAGGTAATTCCTTTTATTTAGAAAAGAAATACATGCAGGCTTAGAGCTATAACGTCCATAACACTAGTACGTTACATAATGTGATACAGAAGAATGTGAAACAACCAGTTCAGTGATTTGGCCGTGAAAAAGAAAATGAAATCAGAGAGATCCTGAAGTTACTGCCTCTTTTACGTTTATGCGACAATTTTCCTTTATAAAACCCAAGGGCCTTTGTCCATCCTTTAAATGTAATCTCTCCAATACAATTACAATGAGTAGATTCATTGCGCAGTGCGCGGTCACGTATCGCCAAACGCCCGGTACGTGCCGGGACTGCGTCGGCTAACAGGATTAACGTCGTATGACACCCGCTGGGGTAACACACCTGTGAATAATGAGGATGAGGTTTTATGCCAACCAGATTGCCAACTCCTTTTTGAATGTAAAAATTAGGAAAAGAAAAATCATAACTCGTCTTTTGGGGGAGCAATACACTATCAATACAAGAAATAAAGATAAACTTGCCGTTCCAAGATTTAGGCGTGCAAAAACTAGAGGTTCATTTACGGGGTAAAGGCAAAGCCTTTATTAATAAAGTTCCCCACCAAGTGATTGAACTTCCTTTGCATGAATTTAAAAACCGATTAAGTAGACGATTATCTTAAAGATCTGAATCTGTTTAACCAAGCATTCAGAGTTCAAACCCAGAGACTATTTAGCTTTTTTATACTTCAAACTTTTTATTTGTTTGATATTTCTTGGACTTTTGTTTGATCTTTATTTTATTTAATAACGTCCCTTCTGTGTTTTTTTTTTTTTTTATTTTTTGTTTTTTTTTTGTTGTTTTCACAAAAAAAAAATGGAACAAGAAATGTTTATTACAATTAGGAAAAAGCGCTTATCGAGATCTTATATGGATTTATCAATGTTTGAGGAAATTGCGCAACCCACTTCATCGATATTGGATTGTACTATGAGAAGCTTACCTAATATATCTACTTGTGAAGACTCGTGTATGGAAGATTTAAAACAGAAATTGGATGATGTAAACTTACAGCTAGAAAGTGCACATATCGAAATAGATCAACTTAACTTAGAAAATATTTCTCTAAAAAAGTCCATACAACATTTCGAAAAAATTGTGGCAACATATAAGAAGATAGGAGTATCGGACACAGTCATCTCAAATATCTCGTCACCTGCTGCCAAAAGATTGAACAAGATTTTAACGACTCATTCTCATAAGAAAGATGAAGTAAATATCGACAAATGTTGCCAGACTGATAATAATAATATGTTACACGAGCCAGAGAAGAAGAGGAAGGTTAAAAAATGTCCAAAACTTTCTCTAGAACCCAAGTGTAGATTTGTTAATAAAAATAGCACCATTCAAATAAGAAAAATGAATTTTACAATAAAAAAGCTTAACAAGAATTTAAAAAGTTTAGAGTATGAAAAGAAAAAACTACAACAGAATCTGTTAGAATTGGAGACCAAACTTAAATTAATTCAACGGAATGATGTAATGGAAAATCAAGATACTAAGAGTTACAAAAAATCTGTTAACATGAACAAAAGAGTGATGATCTTTTCAGACTACCTGGGGACAAAATTAGCTTCAAAAATATGTGACCAATCAAACAGTATTATGGTAACAAACTACTGTAAACCAGGAGCTTCAAGTCAAAAAATACTAAGCAGTTTCATTCAAGACACGGAGCACTTGCAAGAAAATGATTTGGCGGTGATTTTGATCGGAGAGTACAACGTCTCGAAGAAAGAAGCATCGCATTCTGAATTAGTGAAGAGAATTATACAACACGAACCCAGGAAGTATAATATTATGCTTTGCAGTATGATCTACGACGGTATAAACAATCATGCTATTTATAATATAAACAGAGAACTAGCACACTTATGTATGGTAGCCAAAAATGTCAAATACGTAGAGCTAAACGATATAAGGAATAGGCCTCAACTTAGTAAAAAATATGTTTGTTCAGAGATTATTAGGTTGTGTAATAATTTTAAAAGTTCATCTTCTCTGATATTTATACAAGAAACGATACAATGTAATGAGAAACAAAAAAACAATGATAATCAAATATTATGTCAGTCAAATTTATTCAAGCTACCCACGATGATTCAAAATGGTTAAATATTTTACAAGCCAATGTACAAAGTATTAACAATAAATATTTAGAAATTGATTTGTTGCTAGAAAATAATAATTGTGATGTATTGTGTCTATCTGAGACATGGGCAAATGATCTTAAATTAAATGTTATGTGTATAGAAGGTTTTACATTGGCGTCATATTTCAATAGAAAAATGTTTGACCATGGTGGTACGGCGATATTTGTAAGAAATAATCTAGAATTTAAGGTTAGGAATGATATCACAAAACTGAGCTTTGAAATGAATTGTGAAGTAGCTGCAGTTGAAATAAAAGCTATCAAGTTAGTTATCGTCTGTGTCTACAGACCCGAAAAGGATTATTCTATCTTCGAGCATATCCTTACTAAAATTTTTGAAAAAGTATCACAAGAAGGGAAGACTGTGATAATGACAGGTGATTTTAATCTAAATGTACTAAAACCTAATAGCAACACAAAAAAATTTTTGAGATTGTTAGAGACTTTTCATTATAAACATGTAATTAACCAACCTACTAGAACTAAAGGTAATTCAGCAACGTGCATAGATAACTTTATAGTTAACGCTAATTTGAATGAGAAAGGTTATGTGGGCAGTGTTCTCGATACTAAACTTTCTGATCATAATGTTATAGCACTTAAATATATTACACAAACTAAACAAACACAAATAAATACAGCTGAGATAATTAAAACACGAAAAATTACACATAGTAATATAAAATATTTTCACTATCTATTTTGCAGACATATACGTAAAGTTGAGGAAGAAATTGCATCCGAACCAAATGCAAATAATAAAATGAATATTTTTCTTGATCATTTTAGGTATTGTTACCTTTCTGCGTTTCCACTTATGCCCATAAACAAATATGAAAACATACGTAAAATGTCTACAAAAGGTATAGTAGTTGCAAGAAATAAACTACAGACACTTGAACTTTTAAACAATCTGATGCCTTCTTCGACAGGGAAAATGAAGCTAAAATCATACAGAAGGGTTTTTAGGAAAGTCCTGCAAACGGCGAAAAAATTAGGCAACATAGATAGAATTAAGAAATCTAGTAATAAAATAAAAACAACTTGGAAAATTATAAAAGAACAACAAACAAACAAAATGACAAAAAGGACTCAAAAAATTAATCAAATTAGAGATCCACAAACTAAGGTAATATGTAATGAAAAGCAATTACCTGATGTATTTAATAACTTTTTTATTAACATTGCTAAGAAATTAACTGAGGAATGTCGGTCTGCTGAAATAGGCGATTGCGATCAGTATCTCAATGTGATGAACCAACCAAATGAAAAAGTTTGTTTTTCTTTTATCACAAGTCAAGAATTAGCCAAAATAATTAGATCTTTGAAAAATAAAAGAAGTAGAGACTACTATGATATGGATGTAGAAAGCATAAAAACACTTATATTGCAAAATGTCATATTATTTAATCTATTACTTGAGGTTTTAAACTGTTGCATTTCACAAGGTATTTTTCCGGACAGTCTAAAAATAGGTAAAGTCGTGCCAGTATTTAAGAAAGGCGATATGGATGAGATAGGCAATTATAGACCTGTGTGCATATTGCCTGTCTTATCAAAAGTTTTAGAAACTGCATTAAAATTAAGAATGGTGGAGTATTTAGAATCAAATTGTCTGATCAAAGACTGTCAGTATGGGTTTCGCACTGGGAGATCAACAGAAATGGCAATAGCTAGGTCGATTGAGTTCATATTGGGAGCACTGGATGGGTCGCAACGATGCACAAGCATTTTTTGCGACCTTTCCAAGGCTTTCGACTGCTTACGACATGATATACTATTGCACAAACTTAGACATTATGGTTTCGAAGGAAAAGAATACAGCATACTAAAATCCTACCTACAGAGTAGACAACAAATTGTTTCAGTAAATAAAATGATATCCAAAAAAGAAACTTGTAATATAGGCGTTCCTCAGGGATCCATACTGGGCCCTTTATTATTTTTAATATATGTAAACGATTTAGAAAATTGTTTACCAGAATGGGCATTAGTCACCCTGTTTGCTGATGACACACATATAGTAATTAAGGATAAGACAGAACAGAGTTTAGTGGAGAAAAGAAATTATGTTTTTGGTAAGATTAAGTGTTGGTTTGAGACTAATGGTATAATATTAAATGAATCTAAGAGCACTATTTTGAATTACAAATGTAAACTAAAAGCTGGTGAAAAAAATGACGACACTGTTTTTTTGGGTTGTACGCTGGATTCAACACTGAGCTTTGAAAAACATATAGAGAAATTATGTAAAAAAATGTCTAGTGCTAATTATGCTCTCTTTAAACTTAAACCTTTGATTGACAAAAAAACCCTAATATCTGTATACTATGCATACTGTCATTCATTAATTAATTACGCAATAACAATATGGGGTGGTGCGACGGGAGTAAAGCGTGTTCTTCTTTGCCAAAAGAGATCAATAAGGATAATCGATGGTTTGCAAAGACTTGCATCGGCACGAGCGCACTTTGCAAAGAATCGAATAATGACTGTCATAAATTTATTTATATTTAGATCACTACTAGAGATTCATGCTCAGAATGATAAACTGCTGAGAAAGAGGGATGTTCACCATTATAATACTAGGAGTAAAGATAAACTATGCATGCTTAAAGTGAGACTACAGAAAGTTAAAAACCTTGGTATGAATTTAAAAATTAAGTTATATAATAAGTTACCTGCTATTATAGTCGATTTGCCTCATATAGAATTTAAAAATAAAATTAAGCATTTCCTTGAAAGAAACCCATTTTATAGTATATCAGAATTCATGGCGAGCTCGTTTTTGTGATATTTTAGCTTAGAAAGGGATGAAATTTGAGTTTACTTTAATTGAACTGTTACTTATTTAAATAATTTTTATTTATACATTTTTATTTTTTATTTATTATAAATTATGATTTTAGAATGTAAAATGTTTAATAACTTTAAATTTAATAAGATATAATTTTTGGAATGAATTTAAATAATTTTACTTATGGATACATTTTTAATAGAATATGAATTTTTTATAACCAATTTTCAATGTGAGTATATGTAATATTATTGTAAATGTTGACTTACCTAGGTTGCGTTATGTAACAAAGGGTGAATAAATAAATGAATTGAAATGAATTGAAAGATCAAAATGCTTGGAAATGATGTAACCATGTAACACATAACTTGCTACTATAAGTACTTTGTTGAAGTTAATATAAAAAGTCTATATTGTTGCCAACACCTTGTAAATATTGTTACTTATGGCTGTTACGGCTGATAAGTTTCTTGCGCCCGTTCTTCTTGTCAGCTAAAAAAGTCCTGGAACGGGTGGTAGGAAAAAATTAGACAATTCAAAAGTACTTAATAATTAAGTTTACTTGAATAAAGTTTATTTGACTTTGACATCATGTTTTTACATGATTCACAGTATCAGTAGGTATCGCAGACATTAGAGAATTAGTAGAGACAAATACGGTATTTTTAGTTTATTAGTATGATTTATAAATCATGATTGTTTTATAATAATAATATGAAGTGTGTACTTAGGTATCGTACATAATCGGTAATCCAACGTTACTTCCGCCAAAAGCAGTACAAGTCTTCAAATGTAATTGTACAAATTTTTCCTTGTATCTGATATGACTTAGGATTTCTTTGAAATAAGATAATAATATGAAAATAATTTGAACTTCAGTCATAGTAGAATTTGATTCTAATCTTCAGTCTTCAATAGGAGGTAGGAATGCAGTGTTTTTATGCAATCAAAATGTCATCTGTATTTTTATTTTCACCTTTTACGCTCTTCATGACTTATTGTTACTAGGTACTTTAATTTAACATAAAACCTTTACCAATTTTTCCCTTATTTTTTGTATTTCGGACAATAAAAAAGAAATGAAGCCGCTGAGTCCGCAGCGGATAATTCACGTTTTACGAGCGGCTTCATCGATAAAGCTGTTGCCATATTTATTGTTTCAAATTTTGCACGAATAGGTGAAAAGGAATAAAATTGAACTTTTTCTTATTTCATTCTATTTGATAAGTGCTTAGTGTAAACAGAATTGTATACTTTAACCAAACAAAATTAACCGTAAAACAGATTTGTAGAGTTTTTCTTATAATATTTTAATTATGTTGTCACAACCAGATATTACATTATCGTGCGTATGTACCTACCAACTTCCGTTCGATGAGACCAAGATGAGACCTCTTGTTGAGTCTCTTAGCTCCGAAGAATAGACTTTGCTTTCACGAAAATTTTATAGGTTATTAACAGGCTACTAAATTAATTCAAAGGATCTTGATCAGCAAAAAACAAAGTGACACCCTCGAAGGTATCTTGAAACTGATGAGGGTTGGCACTTTTGATCCATCACTCAATCACCCTCTACCTATGTTGATCCCATTCACAGTTTTTGTGCGTCCTCAAAAATGACAATAAGCGTTATCGAGTAACGATAACTTTATTTTACATATTTTTGATAACCTATTAGTCTCGGAACAGCTGCGGCCTACATTTTCTACTCATTTTATGATGATTTTATGGGCCATCATTTGCTTTCACTTGTTACATCGTAATTTGAGCATAATTTTTCAAAATAAAATATCATATAAACTTTGCGAAAGTTAGCACATACCGTGTCATGCCCACCATCATAAATGTATGACGTTATTTGTTATAGTTTGTCTTATTTTTTCTCTAACAATTTTTCTTTATTATGTGTAATACGATATCTTACTTACACAGATTTCTATTTTTATGAGGACTTCAGAAGCTTTATAAAACAAATAAAAATTCATCGTATCTCTGCGAAAATCTGTCTAATTTAATGAAATTAACTTATATTTTCCAACGGACAAACATCGTGAAACTTTGGCGATCTTGTAAAAATAACATTGACATTTCTCAAGAACTTGGGGTAAATATGAAAAAAAGTTCCAAAACAAGCACAAAGTACTTCAAAAGTACTTTCTTCAGCTGACCTGTTTCCTATTTTACTTCAGGGTGTTTTTGTATATTTTCAAATTATCTAAAAAACGAATGCCCCAAGCGATTCCGAGGGCAAAACGAAAACGTAATGTTATTCGATTAACTTGGAAACATTACTGTATATTTTCGACGTGTTTTGTGGAAAGTTGTGCGGCATGATAATGAATATTAAACGAAATGGTTTGACAACATCACGTATTGGTTGGTACCGATTGCCAACCGAAATGATTTCTTTCTCGTTTCGAATTGTTGCCGTAGATCGTATTTTATGTGTTTAAGTCCTGTTTGCTTTTATACTTGCAAACGTCACTTGATTTCGTAGGTTTACGTTGTCCTTTAATAAACTGTAAGGTACCTATTTATTTCGCCTTTTTAACCGACTCAAGAATTGAAAAGAAATTTTCCATTATATAAAGTCCTAAAACGCAACGTTTATAGATAATCCGGGGAACAAGTTTGAATTTTTACCTATACAGGATCATTAACATGGATTATCTTGGAATCGTTGCGCTTTAGGCTAAAGTCCTAATACTTTATATTATAGATTTTTTATTCATCTATAGATCCACTATCGATTTACATAGGTTTCGTCGTGCGCCGCTATATTTCCGAAATTCCCCTCAAAAATAAAAATGGTTATACGACTATGCCAGCCTCTCAAACTAAGAGGTAAAAACCCTTTTAAGGCGAGCACGAAGGGAAGAGCGGAGCGTGAGACTTAAATTTCGTGGCTATTTTTTTTAACAGACAATAGAAATAACTTTCTTATTACCCCATAAATTACTCCCCTTAGTTTCTACTAAAAAACTTAGTTCTTACTTAGTGCTTCTGCACAAAGATGGCTAGACCTGGTTTTAACCGAATGCAACCGACTACATTTAGTTTTAGCGGGCTAAAACTATGTGTAGCCGTGCTTCGAGTATTAGACGCAACATATATATATATACGCAACTTATAGCGAGTAAGTGTTTCAATGACATAGCTAAGCAGCATGACCTTGACCTATTTTGTACATCGGCCTTGCGTCTAAAGCGAGAACTTGCTAAATGTTTTTTCGAGTCAAACTAAATTAATTGAATTTTGGACCTAAATTAATATTATCTCATTTTTTCCGTCTACTTAAGATTTATCAGTAACTATAAGTGGAAACTTGTAAATGGCCTTCTGTATCTATATATAAATTAGTTAGTAATATTGCTGTAAGTTTCCTGTAAAACTATAAAATAAAATAAAATATAAAAATAATAGTTTTTTCAAACACAGTTCTCATAAAGATTTTTTTCGTATAATACAAACAAACGTATAGAAATCGCAAACACAATTTATTTTATAAACTGGTGCTAACTTTCTTTACGATATAATATCCCAGGTATATATGTACATGGTATAAAATAATAAACTTCCTCAATATGGTTGTGATAATAGCCGTCCATTTTATCCACATTATGCGATATAACTGTTGTGGTATTTTATATAACAATAAAAGAGAAACGGAGGCGCTTTTATATCGCTCCTTTGTTATATTGTTACCCAAAGGCTATTTAATTTTTGTTTGATAGTACGCCAAGTGAGGCCACTTGTATATTTTATGTACTAACACTAAATGGAAGTTAGAACAAGGCGGCTTCTACTTCCACGTATAGCAGAGCTGAAATTTAATCTCACTCAAGTTTTGGTTGCACCAGTTTATACAACGTGTAACAGAAAGGGGGTATCAACCCGAAAGGAGGTCAATGTACTCGTGAAACTGAACACTTTCCAACAGAAAAAAAAATACAAATAAATAAAAATTTTTGAACTCTCCATACAAAATGTTGGCGGCAAATTCAAGTTTTCTATGGAGAATCCAAATTTTTTTTTCGATTTGAATTTTTTTTTCTGTTGGAAGGTGTTCAGATTTACGAGTAGAATGACCTCCTTTTGGGTTGATACCCCCTTTGAGTTGCATTTCCTCACGACATAAAAGTGCAATATACGGCGTTTCGTGATCGAGGGATATCCTTTGGCAGAGTGAACCTTCTGAACCCTTAGATCATTTTAAGAAGGGGAGCCATTTGGATTTTTGTATGGGAGAGAGTTATAACACAATCTTTTTTTTGTATGGAATTTGAAATTCTTTTTTTCAAAACCCATCGTGTGGGGTATCGAATGAAAGGGCTTCTTGAGCTGACTCCAAATATATACAATATTATGACATTGTAGCTACTGGTTTGAAAAAAATGGATGGCTCCCCTTCTTAAAATGATTTAAGGGTATAGAAGGTTTACCGGTTACCCTGCCAAAGAATATCCCTCGATCACCAAACGCTTGTATGTTTGTATGTTTTAATGTAGGAGGTAACCTCCGAAACTACTAATCCGATTTCAATAATCTTTCACCAATATACCTAACCTATATCTACAATATCTCTGAACCCTGAGTGACATAAGCTAATTTTTTTACCAAATGGAATTCCAGGAAGACAAAGTCTCGGGCGGACGGAAAGTTGACATTAAACAAAAATTCAGCTGCTTTAATTAATAAGACTATAAGTTGTAATATATATATATGTAGGTTCTGATTGTGTGAGATATAGTAATACAGCGTTACTTTTTATTTACGATCTAAACTTTAAGGGTCTCTACAGTCTAAGCACCTAACAACTTTCTCTAAAAACATGGGTAGCTAGGATTTAGAAAACGACGACAGATTAGAAAGCTCGTAAAAATTTAAAAGTGACTTTCAGTAAAATCATAATTTTCAATAATTTATTCTTCTATGTTGCTTAATTAATATTCACATAAATCCACAATCAAAGGTAGGCTTTTGTCTCTCCGAGCTTTAATAACCTGGCAATATGATTACGGCCGTCTCCGATAATGTGTTAATTAAAACCCGCTGCCAAATAAAGCAAAGCTTGGCAACAATATAAGTCTTACCATTGTGCAGGCTTATCGTGTCTTTATCCAAATTAAAATCACAACAAATGCGCAATATCCTAAATTGTCCCAACAATTTGACAAGCCGAATAAAGAACGGTCGTTTTGATTTGAGCAGAGCGATATAATGTTTCTTGGCTTTGTTTGTTTTAATTTTAAAATGAAAAAAAAATGCCAGTTGTTTGTGATATAAAAAAATTATTTTTTGAAATATAACGTGTGTAACAAAACTCTCAACGAAGCCGAAGTCCACGTATTTCGCCCATCATCAGGATAATTTTTGTCTTTTAGACTATACCTGGGAAACCAATAGTTACGCAGTTATTGAAGGTCAAAGTCAATTTTTTTTTATTTTTTTATGAAATCTTTGATTTTATTCGTTATTACCTATTTTTTTGTCCACAGAAACATTATCAAAATTTTAAGTATTTCGTAACAAACAATGGCTTTAAAACGAAACGTCATCACTCAATGTATCTCATGAGCACGCACAAAAACGCTGTCTATCAACTCGGCCGCACGCAGCTGTGTAGCATACCTCGCAGGCGCGGTCTATTTGTACGCGTTACATTGCGTGGTAATGTATGCAATGCTTTACAAAAAATAAAATAGTTTTCCAGCAATAATTAAATGAACAGAATGGTCCTGATGATGGGCAGAATACGTAGACCTCGGTTACGTTGAGAGTATGTTACACCCGGTATAGTGTTGAACTTTTAATAGCTAAATAGTTCACGTTTCGTATTCGGTTTCTTAGAACAGACTTATATTCTAGATAGACTTATTAGTTTCAAAGGATTGTATTCTAACGCGATATTCGGATTCTGGTAAACATCTGCTTCCAAAATCCGCCGCCGTTTCGCGAATGCCTCCGCAATTTGCATAAGAATTTGGGTGAACCGAGTACGCATGCGATCCTTAGTTTGGTATTATCGCCCGAGTGACACAAAGCTAGGCTTACATACGGGCATCAGCTTTAGTTTTATTGTGCCCTGAGCGAAGTCTGTCCTTAGGTGTACTTGGATTTTCAAAGTTACGCGCACAGGTAACACGGGAGTTTACTTTAGGCATATCTTTTGTGAGCTTTGTTGTTTTAACGGTTTTGAATTTTACTCTTGATAACAAATACCTAGATCACAAAATAGTATTTTTTATTCAACAGAAACTTGAAATTTGTTTTTCATGGAAAATCTGAAACATTTTTTAAGACAGTATAAGCTTCACTGCTGAGTGGATAAATGTAATATAAAACATTATAATAACATTAAACGTTTATCTCTTAGAGTAAGTTAATGTACCGTGACTTAATGGATGTGCAATATTGATAAAGATGTCCATGTTATTAAATTCAGAATATTCATTTAATAAAACAAAAATTTTCGATGGGATAAGAAAAGATGTACCATTAAGGAGCTGCAAAACGTAGCGTCAATGAAAACATATAAAGTTTTGTCGCATAGCTAGAAAAATCCACTCATTTTGAAAGGTAGAAAAAAATATAATTGTATTTGACATATCCTGAATTAGAGACTTAGCTATAAAAAATTTCAAGTAAAAGCTTAGTTAGTGAAAAAAAATGATTTTTCTAAAAAGATTTTTCGTCGCGCAGTACTCGATATTTTCAGCGGCAACTAGCATATTTTTCTCAAATTATAAATCGAACATAAGACGAATTAAAGAGTTATATAAAAAAAAAGAATGTTAATGTTATGGATCACTATAAAAATCAAAATAAACAGGTTTTTTAGCGCCTGAAAAATGTAAAGAGCAATGCACTTAGAAAAATATTTGCTAGTTTTCGGCAAACACAGAGATCTGGCGCGGGCGGGCGGGGTGAACGCCCGGGGTCGGGGGCATGCATCGGGTGGTATTGAGAATGGGGCTGTTCTTTTCATTTCATATTTAATATCGTAGCGTGGTCGGTCTCGTCTTTCCAAACTTTGTTTGTTTTAAGTAAATAAATAATTTTATTTAGTGCCAAGTAATAGTTTTAGGTGTTTGTTTTGTAGTTTTAGGTTTTAGTAATAAATAAAATAGATTTAGTGTAGTTTTACGTCTTGTGACTGTGATGTGACTTGTTTTTATAGGTACCTAGTTTTGTACGAACTTGACTGTATTATTATTATTATTTATTATTATTTATTCATGTATTGTGTGTGTGTAAAATGGGAAACAAAAGGAACAAAGAATTGCGACGGATGTGTCGTAGAATTAGAAAACAAAAAAAAATTTACAAATCCAAGTAGGGTGAATATGCCTATTACCAGCCCCCCCTAAGATTTTTCAACTTTGAATCTCTGTTGCTGCCACAATTACAGTCTTAAAATTATTGTTGATACAGTTTTAGGTAGCTTGATTGATCTTTATTACGAAAATAGTACTCAGTTTTACGTAGTTTTGTGGGAAAAAAAGAGAATCGTTTAAATGCACGACGGGCGAAAAACCCTAATTCCAGCCGTCTTTGCCCTAAAATCAGCCGCTTTGTTCCCTAATTCCAGCCGGGTACAGGCTGTTCCAAAATAAAACAACCATGTTGTATGAGATGTATGAGATTAAAGAATATTCGTTTGGTAACTCTAATAATGATAATAAAATACTAGAGGCTTTAAAATTATGGTTCCCATAACAAGTCATTGAAACTTATACCTCTCCTGTAGATATTAATCAACTTAGAATATATAAATATATTAAATATTGCGTAATAAAAAATAACTTATACAATAATCAACGAGTACGAGATCGTTTTAATTATTTGAAACCTATAAAAGCGTTTTCCAAGAAGTGAATATCGATATACAATTTTTGAATTGAATTTCTTTTCTGTTTCTATGATTGATTATTATGATGATAATAAGTATGATTTTGATTATTATGTTTTTTTTTACATCTATGTATATAAAATTCAAAGTCCTGACTGACTGACTGACTGAGTGAGATATCAACGCACAGCCCAAACCGCTGAACCTAGAGACTTGAAATTTTGCACATAGGTTCCTTTTGCGGTCTAGGGGTGCACTAAGAAAGGATTTTTCAAAACTCACCCCCCAAGGGGGTGAAACGGGGGTCAAAAGTTTGTATGAAAGTCCCTCAGATTTGAAGCTAGGATCTTGAAATTTTGTGTTTAGGCTTAAAATTGAAAATTAATAAATACGGGTCTCAGCGTTTTTCAAAATTCTACCCCCGAAGGGGTCAAAGGGGGATAAAGTTGTGTATTGAAGAAAATCCTTTATATTCGAAGTAAAAATAACTAAATTTATAATTTAGGCTTATGGCTTTAAATCTAACGTAACGTATATTGTTATTGGTAGTATTTCAACCCCTATGGGGATGAAATGGGGGTGAAAAGAGTGTAAAAAACCCAAAAATAGATATGGATGTCGTTATTGGGGTTTTCTGGGATGACGATTGCAAAAGTGACATTTATTTTGAAGTCCAACACGGTGGACATGATTTTACCGCAAAAGGGGTGAAAATAGGGTTCAAATTTTGTATGGAAAAATAATATAAAATAGACATTACAACTTTTGACTTCGTAGGAGCACATCTTAAAATAAAAAGGCAAACATAATATTTTGTAATTTTGAAAATTAACCACTTAGGGGTAAATGAGGTGAGTAAACATAAAAATCGATATGGATGTCGTTCTTGAGGTTTTATGGGATAGTGATTGCGAAAATGAGATTTATTTTGAAGTCCAACACGGTGGACATGATTTAACCCCTAAAGGGGTGAAAATGGGGTTCAAAATTTGTATGGTAAAATAATATAAAATAGACATTACAACTTTAAAATTCGTAGGAGCATGTCTAAAAATAAATAGGCAAACACATATATTTTGTTATTTTGAAAATCATCCCTTAAGGTGTAAATGGGGTAAGTAAACATGAAAATCGATGTGGATGTCGTTCTTGAGGTTTCATGGGATGGTGATTGCGAAAATAACATTTATTTTGAAGTCGCACGGTGTACATGATTGGACCTGGACATGCACATCCAGGGGACGGGGACAGGGACAGGGAGGGATCGGGAACGGGATACTAATATCTCTGGATACAATTCTGAATATTATAAACTAGCTTCCGCCCGCGACTTCGTCCGCGTGGACATTCGATAAAATCCTCATGTTTTAATTTCATTAAATTCTGTTTTACGTGATTAGGCGGGTTCCCACCAAGCGCGCTGCCTCGCGAGGCAGGACGTTTGCCGCACGGGCCTCGCACGAGGCTGCGCGCTTGGTGGGAACCCGCCTAATCACGTAAAAACGGCTGATCAGAATTTAATGAAATTAAAACATGAGGATTTTATCGAATGTCCACGCGGACGAAGTCGCGGGCGAAAGCTAGTCTAATATAAAAAAAAAAACAAAAAAAATCATTTGAAAACACCCTGTATATTGCCGTAAAGTTTTGATGACCGGCTGATGTTAGGTTCTTATGTATTTCTTAATATCAGTCCCTAATTTGAAGAACAAATAACTTAGGAATTAAACATTATTCACTCGGCTGTATTTAGGCCATTGGGTGCAGGGTTAGTAATTCTAGTGAATAGCACTACAAATTCCAACCTAAAGACGAGCAAATTAAGATGAGATTGATTTCTTAAACGAAAGTTAAATACCCAACATCAGCCCCCGGCTGATAATAGAAAGTTTTGGAAAATCACATAGTCAAACTCCAGCCCCCCAAATTTTTTCGAAATTAGTAAATTTAACTGCAAATTTGTAATCTTAAAACGTTATCTAACTAATCTATTACTAGTATCAAAGTTTAAAACTATAAAAAATTGCATCTTGCCTTCATAAACACACTTCCCAAAGTTCGCATCGATCGATGTTTTATGCTGTTTTTCAAACATAGTCACCTCTATTCGGTCTCGGTGAACATTTTTGGTCGTTGTGTGAATTGTAGGTGTCGTGACGGGGTAATACTGATTTCCAACGTCGAGGATTAACTAGGGATGTGGCTCCATTAAACAGTTTCCGATTTTTATTGTTTTTTAATTAAAGCAAAGCAAAAACGTATTGGGGGCTGGAATTAGGGGGGGGGGCTGGAGTTAGGCATATCCACCCTATTCCAAATTCATACAAATAGTCGAAAAGCGAGCCATACTTCGATCAAATACCTACGCGCCTCGAGTTCGGTCTGCAGTCTGCACTTGGTACCTACACAAACAGTAATGATCCCAACTATTTTATCATTAGTCGGTTTTGTCATTAGAAATTATTTTCTAAAAAAGTACGATTTGCCCAGTGCCCGGCCCCCCTGTTTCTATTTCCGGCCCTCCTATTTCTATTACCCAGTATACCGGCCGCCTTTCAAAGAACATGACGAGAAGAAAAAACCACATCGTTCAATGCAGTAGCGATCGTTTGAGTAATTCGCTAAAATACACATCGGAAATAACAAGAGACAAACAATTAATATTATTAGTAGATAAATTTCAAAGCTGGCAGGTGTACTAGTAGTATTTTGCAGGATAGCCAGTATACCGGCCTCCTAGTGTATACTAGGAGGCCGGTACACTGGGCAAGCACCCAGTAGATCCGGCCACCCGTTTCCATACAAAAAAAATCAACTTCATATACAAGCACATTTAGACGGCCGAGTACTAGACACAAAGTACTTTAAATTTAATAAAAAGGGATAGCATTATACATTCTTCTATAGAATCACTCTTTTAACAAAAAGAGACAAAACATTATATCGAGCTCAGTCCCAGTTAACCGGCCCCCGGCCGATATACTGGAAACATGTGGTTTCGTTGTCTAGTAAGGCGGCCCCTTGATATTACTAAATATCTGCTTATTATGCCATATTTAACATTAAAACAGTAATAAATAACAACATTACCTTGAGAACAAACTAAATATTTACCTTTTATCGATGCCCTGAAGGACAATATTGACTATTTGGCAAGAGCTCTCCACTATATTTTTTTTATCTCCACTTGCGAAATCGACCCGGATGCGGGCTTCAACGTAAACACAAATTATAAAATATTACGTAACGTTTCGCTAGTGGCGTCCATACCATTCGATAGATCGATAACAGTGTTGCCAGGAAAATATCCAAATTGTTAAGAAATTGCCACGAATTTCTTATTTTATTCGAAAAACTGTTGGGGGGCCGGATAACTGGAGGCGGCCGGCTAACTAGGCATATTACCCTGTGTACATACTGACAAAATGCAAGTCAGCGTTTTGGAATTGGAATTTTTAGATTTTAGGCATTCACAATGCTATTTTTATAATAAGATAAATATTTTAATAGAAAAGTTCAGACGGGTGAGTCGATTTTTTCTAGTATTTTCTATTAAAATATTTATCTTATATAATTTGTCACTAAAATCTGTGAAATAAAAATAAATAAATTAAAAAATATTAAAAACACAACTGCCTGACAAAAACGAACTAAAAAGTTAAAAAACAAGAGTGTCATTGCAGTCGGGGGACCTCTATGATCAAAAATTGTTCCATGAAACGGTCCCCCGACTGCAATGACACTCTTGTTATTTAACTTTTTAGTTCGTTTTTGTCATACAGTCGTGTTTTTAATATTTTTTTATTTATTTTTTTCCCATAAAATTTCGTAATACTAACTACTACTTTCGTAATAAAGACTAATCAACCTACCTAAAACTGTGTCAACAATATTTTTAAGACCGCAATTGTGGCAACAACAGAGATTCAAATTTGAAAAATCCTTGGGGGGCTGGTATTAGGCATATTTACCCTACTATCTTATCTTCTTAATATATAAAATCGTAAACTGAATGACTGACTGACTGACTGATCTATCAACGCACAGCCCAAACCGCTTGACCTAGAGACTTAAAATTTTGCACACAGATACCTTATACAGTGTAGGCATCCACTAAGGAAGGATTTTTGAAACTTCCATCCCTAAGGAGATGAAAGAAGGGATGAAAGTTTGTATGAAAGTCCCTCAGATTTGAAGCTAGGATCTTGAAATTTTGTGTTTAGGCTGACGATTGAAAATTAATAAATACGCGTCTCAGCGTTTTTTAAAATTCTACCCCCAAAGTGGTCAAAAGGCGGATGAAGTTATGTATTGTAGAAAATCCTTCATTTTCGAAGTAAATATCGCTAAATTTATAATTTAGGCTTATGGATGGAAATCTAACGCATGAAATGAATGAAAAAGGGGTAAAAAAACCTTTAAATAGATATGGATGTCGTTATTGGTTTTTTTCTGGGATGACGATTGCAAAAATAACATTTATTTTGAAGTCCAACACGGTGGACATGATTGGTGATTGATAAGGGGTGAAAATGGTGTTCAAATTTTGTATAGAAAAATATTATAACTAATTTTTATAACTCTCAAAGCTCGTTTACGTGATAAAAAGTATAGGTTCTTATTATATAATATCTCAAAATATAATTCAAAGTTTTGTTCACCCTGGACTGATCAGAGAACATGACATTTATTCATAACAGCAAATAATTTAAAATCAAACAAACATTTTCTAAATGCGGCCCAGTCTACACCGCTGCACTCGCAGGTGAGGTGCGGCGCGGGAGGGGCGCCGCTGCACTCGCACACCGCTTCGTCTGCCGCACCCCCTCAAAAACCAGAAAATTCGATTAAGCAGCGCCTTAAATTGAATGGGATAAAAATATTTTGAATAAAAATGGTTTGATAACATTTTTCCATTGGGTTGGTTGGCCCAACTACTAACTAATTAATTTCTTTATAATTATGGTAGACAACGTGTTACAAAATAACACCTAATACCGAATATGGTATATTGGGACCATCAAACTGAACAACTTTTACTTTGGGACCAACTCTGAAATCGCGAAAAGAAATCAGCCGTTTCATACATTTTGATATTTTCGTTTTTATTTTCTATGAAACAGCTGATTTTTTTCGCGATTTCAGAGTTGGTTAAATGGAGTAACTTGTTAAAAAGTTTACGTTCAAAATTCAATGTGAACTTTTTTTGGGCTTGTTTATTTACAATGACAGCGCTTGCCACTAGAAAATCTACTTTAACCTTAACTTAAATTAGTCAGTGCTTCTTCATTTGAGTCGATAATCACTTAGCTAGGAACAGTCATCTGGCTAATAGTGCCACTGTCAGAAGTTCCCAACTTAGCTAGGTTAAAAGGATGGGTTTAAGTTAACTAAGTTGAACGATTAAGCAAATTACTTCAGCGGGTGCGCTGGACAGTGAGTTCATCAGTTCATACTTAGCATTTGCAATTGTGGGAAGTTAGTTGTTCATTTCAATAACGTTTCCTTTATGATGATGGATATCTTGGTAATTTGAGGAATAGCCAAGAGTAAGCTTATTATAAGACTGGAAGAATGTTATAATTCCTCATAGAACATTTAGTTATCTCTTAGTTAAATTTATCAAGTTTACAGAGTTGTCAAAAGTACAGAACCAATAAATTTTAATTGAGTGAAGCGAAAGAAAATGGTATTTTAATGTAATCGAGTAGGTGTCCCTGCTTTCGTTTTCTTAGACCAGATTTTATTGAATGAGTATTTTTAGGAACTAAGATTTTTTCATCTCTGAGTTGCACCATCTTGACTTAACCTTAACTTTAACAGATAAAAACTTATCTGAGCCAGTGGTCAAAAGTTATTACATATTGTTACCTAGGTTACGCCACACCCCGGGCACTCCATACAAGCGTCGCGTTTCAACTACCTATTACACAGACGCTACACAGTGACGTTTTTGCACATGCGCAACTGTTTGCGTGAAGTCTAGAGCTATTGAATGAGCACACGGATCGGCACACGAACTCGCGCGGTGGGCGCCGGCATAGTAGAATCAAATAAGTAAGTCGTCTTACTCATTATACGCCCGAACGCGGTTTGTATGTGGGCGCGGCCCGTACGTATGAGCGTCGCACGCACACACTGACAACATTTATAGATGATAAAGATGCGCCAGTCGTGGCTGCGCCGTACGTGATCCCGCCCGCGCTCACGCACGCTCCGCGCCGCTGCGCTGCCGCTCGTGATAATTTGTACGTGTACCTACAGTACATACCATGCTTTCCGAAGATATTTTTGGAAAAAAGATTTGTTAGAATGAGGATTTATTTTACATATTAAACTTTAAATAATAAGGTATTTTGTACTTGTCGAAACAGCCGTTTTTTCTGTAAGTAATTATTGTGTAATTTTGTTTAAAAAATCACAAAATCCTACAGGAAAAAGTATTTTAATGACATTTAATATCATTGATTTTAATGTCAATTATTTGAGGTTATTGTAAAATATTCAATTTCCGAACAAGATTATAATTTTATTTTGATAAGTGTAGGTAAGTAAATCAAAAAGTAAAAGGAATAAATTAATAGTGTCGAAAATACAATTTCATAATCATTTTATTTTATTTGAATAAATACATGATTCAGTAAAGCTACGTTTTAATTAATCCTATTTCGACCATAACATGACGTATGTAATAAAAACATTGTAGACAGTTTCTGGTCTATGTACAAAACATAATTAAAAAACTTTTTATTATAGATCCCTGATGCTTACCATACAAGGAAAAAATGTTTTGTATAGAGATTGACTATGCATTTTTGACGATTGAATAAACTAGCGACAGCCCTACGTGGGCTACGTGTTTAGGCTATTATCGCTCGCTCGAGGCGCGAGTTGGCCTACTTATTTGATTCTACTATGGCGCCGCCGGCGCCGCCGCGCAGGTGGGGTAAGGTAACTGTGGGGTGGAACGGAGAGTTTATTTTTGGAACCGTTTTATATTTCAGTATGGTGTGATGCTTTAAATTACATTTTTTTGTAAAACATAACATTAGAACGCCCTAGCTCGAGTGCATCGAACTGTAACAGTGGTTACCATTCATGCGAGAGGCGGCTGATTTTTACTGCACTTTTTCTGCACCCCGCCCGCCCACGTTACGGCGTACATTGGAATAATTTGTGGAATCACTGGTACAGATAAAGGCAAACGGAGCGGAATCCCTTTTTAATTACGTCAGCGTTCATTGAAACATTTACATTACAACAAACTTATTTTAGTGAGGATAAGGCTGTTGATTTCAAGTATTTTATTATTAATTTTGAGGAGTTTGGTGGCGCAGTGATTTAGCGCTTGGCCCTGAGATTGCGAAAGGTTACGCAACTTTCGTAAGTGTTGGTCATAGGATGGGTGACCAAAAATGTATAATAATCTTGAGCTCCTCCGTGCTTCGGAAGGCACGTTAAGCCGTTGTCCCGGGTGCATTTGCAGTCGTTAACTCCCACCAATCCGCATTGGGCCCGCGTGGTGGGTTATGAGTATGACCCATCCTTATTTATATTATGGGTATAAGAAAGACCTGTTCCCCAGCAGTGGGGACATTAAAAATTGCTGATGGTAATTATTAATTTTGTATGTTTCTTCATACTCCTGTCATAAACCGTATCGGTAAAGTCTCTCTTTTTCTTTTCTTTTCCATGCTTATTAAAATTTCATTCTTCTGAAGACAAGAAAATTACGTTAAAGAGAGTCTCCATAAAAATATAAAAGTTTATTAGCGAATGCATCGGACTGTGACAGTGTTCACAATCACAACTGATGCGAGGGCGTCTGTTTTATTTTACTTTTTATTCGGCCCGCCCGCCCATGACGTGGCAGCACCATTCAAACCGTTTGTGGAATCGCTGATATAGATCGCACGGTGAACGGAGCGGAAGTCCTGTTTTTACTGCATTCAGTAATGAAGGTGAAAAGTATCATTTGCAAAAAAAAGTTGGACAGTCTTTAATTTTTTCAGTAGGTAATAAAAACGTTTATTTTGTGCCACAGAAAGCAACTCCAAAAGCAGGTTTCTTTAAGAAGAGACTAGATTACACTAGAAGCCTTAGAAAATAAGAGGATAAAATAAAATTATTGATTACTAGACAATGACAAGTGTTATTTTTCGGCCAACGAATAAATGTAAACAAAAGAAGAATGGGAGAATATTTATTTTAACTATATCAAAAGTTTCACCCAAAACATCCTTTTTTGTACTAAATGTCTGTCTGGAAGAAAATTTCGCCTATCAGGCTTAGCAATAAAAATGAAAAATATAGCTATATAGTCTCAATTTCCCGCACTATTGGATATATCTGATACAATACAATGCATAAAAGCTTTTGTATTCTATTTTGCAGGTTACTGAATTCGAATGAATATGCAAAAGCGTAAAATTTTTAACCAACGTTAGTTATTTACATATGCCGATGTGACTCGATAGATTAAAACGAACGACTCGTTTTGTGCATGCGGGCTTTCGATTGTAGCAAAATATTTCTATTCGAGTCCGACCGTCCGTCCGGCCGGCCGCTGCCAGCCAATCGAATCACTTTACAACTTGTAATGAAATTCGACGCAAATACGCCTCCCGACTTTCAGCGATTTGTCAGCGAAAATTAATAGGTCCGCTTTTTGCGGCACTGGTGGGCTTTGAAAACCAACAAAATGATTTTTTATTCCACGTTCACCCTTTGTTTTTATCTACAGATGATTTAGTATTAGGTATATCGGAAAATACAATTAACAAAAAAGGTTGGTGATTTCTGTTTAAAAAAAAACGAATAAAGCATTCGTGTTCCCAAATTGAATTCTGATATTTTGTTTGATTGACGCAAATATTGATTAGAAGCAAAACAATACTTCAGTTTTTCCAACTAAGTAACTATGATTTAACACAATCTTTTTGGTACTCAACTGAGTTGCTTACTCAAGGTTTTTATAAACCTAATCTATACTATCTCAACAGCGATTTAAACTAAAAAAATAAGTATATTTTTTTTTATTATTTTGAAAACTGGTAAAATAGTATCATAAATCTCGAGAATATTATAACTTTTTAAGTTTTAAAAACAAAGGTAAGCTACGGCGAACCATATTTTTCCATATTTATGTCAATAATGTTAGGATAAACTCGCGCAGAGCCGGGTTTATTTAAGCCTGCAAAAAATGTGCATTAGGTTAGACCGATCGCCAGTAGCTAATTTTTATTTGAGTGTAATATAAATAATAGTTAATTCAGTAAGGTATTTTATCGTCAAAATTATTTTATCAATTTATATGTCTCCCCCCTATCAGTTTGTTTCAAATGTTAAAAAGTAATACACGGTACACACTCAGTAAGTACTATTAACATTATTTCAAACTTTCAAACGCAATTAAATTCCTTCAAAATGAAACTCGTCACGGCCGATCATTAAAAGTGGAGTTAACCACAATTGAAAAGAGCAGCGGGTGGCTAAATTGACATTTATTTTTATCGTTGCGCGTAAATTGTTTCAACTTTGCGCCGCAAGCGACACCCATGCCGAATATTTTATTCACTCCGAACGCTTACAAACTACCCAGCAATATGCCAGTAAAGCTCCGAATCTGTTAAGCCGGCACACAAATAAGAGATATAAACGCCAGAGAGAAATGCTTGCTGTTGCATGAAACCTGAAACGTATATTGTCATTAAATATGTGATTTGATACAGCGGCTGAACTTTATCGTTAATATTGTATGTATTTATGTATGTTCAAAACTAAGAATCAATACAAAACAATGTTATATCCGTAAAAATATATCTACTCAAATACATATTGCCAGTCTTAATAATTCATAGTACCTATCTAATTGCCTGGTGTCCTGCAGATATTTACAACTTTTACCATTTTACACTCAGAAATAAATTGGTTCAACTCAAAGTGAAAGTAAGGGATGCCCAAAAGTACGTCAATATTAAAATGTTCTATAGCTATTTTAAACTAAACCATGTCCGTTCATGATAAATAAATGTTAAAATCTACGATATGATAAAACTCCACTGCACTCGCGGAAGCTCTGAATAAACCATACTGTGTACTCAGCGTTACGCGAAGGAATTGTTTGCCCGAACAGACTCACATTGGCATGCTATTAAATGTTAAAGACTCGGCCTTTGAGTTTGAGCAACGATAAGTGATCGAATCGACGCAATCTTCGTTTCTGTCGTTTTTGTTGTGATTTACTGACTTAATTCCTCAATTATAATAATTTATGAACTTTTCAATTACTACCTTACATATTGAGTTAAAGTTTATCATCACGAAAGATAATATATATAAGATATTCCTAATTGTATTTCAATTAAGCATAAGGCTTATGTTAGCTTAAGGCTTGCCTGCATTTAGAATCTAAAATTATTTCAACCAGCTTTCCAGAGATCGTTGTTCTGCCCGTACTCCACTTCCGTTTCCGATTGACGTCGACGCAAAAGATAAAGTTTTGTCAGTCCGTCCATTTAAGCAGGTTTCTGTCTGCAGCGGAATACCGACCCTCCGTCCGCATGCGGAATAGCAATAAGACAATTAACCATTGCTCTTTATAGAGCAGCATCTAAATTTGTATAAAACTAGTTTCCGCCCGCAGCTTCGCCCGCGTGGACCGAGCGGAGACCCGTGTCCAGCAGTGGGATAAAAAGTAGCCTATGTCTTTCCCCAAGGTCCCATTTATATCCGTACCAAATTTCTTCAAAATCGGTCCAGCGGTCAAAGCGAGAAAACGTAAAAGACAGAGTTACTTTCACATTTACAACTGACCGAGCGAGCGCGAAGCGTCTCTGCTTCAGCTTGGGCAATAATTCTTTCGTATGTCCGGATTCCGGTTGTCCGTTTGTTCTCCTAGAGGTCCCATTTCTCAACCGATTTTTGTGAAATTTTGTGAGCAGGTTCGATAATTATATAGAATTTTTTAGTCGAGTCAGTTTTTCGAACACGCTGCGGCCGGCCGCCCAGCCCATAGTTTTTAATTCGCACTGGCTATTTATAAATGTTATACACACTCTAATTAAATTAAGTAAGTGTGTACAATGCGATTAAATTGACAATAGACATTGATCCACTGCAACTTCACTCGAGTAAATTCGAAGTAAATTTCACAGATTAAAAAATACATCGTTTTGTACCGCAAGCGCTCTGAAGTTATACAGTTGTACATTATCGTTGCCGATGAGGTAGGCAACTCTATGACCGACTACTTTCAATAAATTCAGTTTTATTTTTAAAATTATCAGTGTTTTCCACCCGCTGCCGCTGCTGCTTGGTTTGAATATTCCGGGTATGAGAAATGAAAAATAATACGTCCTGACCGACTAAAAGAGTTATATTATTCATCATCTCAAAACCAAACCACTTAGTGTACGGCTGAAACTTGGAATACAAATAGTTACTATTTAATAAGCCTCCGCTAAGAAAGAAATTATTGAAATATTCACGGTAAGCGGGTCGATAATCCACGCGGATGAAGTCGCAGCCCGTTTATATTTACTTTGTCTCATTTAGTAAACAGTTGTTGACAGCTGTTGTCATACCTCTCATCGTTATTAAATAATATATTGTCCTATTAAATTAAATTTTTATAATATTTACCAACTTCTTTCGTAATCTATGTGGGAAACCATTTGTTATGTTTTAAGAATTAATATTTCAACATAGATTTGGGTGAAGATTGTTTACCAAATAAGACGAGTAAGGATAAACAGACTACAGTCTATTTATAATGATGTATTTTATTGAGTAATTTAAGTATAAGATGTGCAAAGAGTGTTCCTGAAACTGACAAGATTGATGCAGATAGCACCGTTAAGTTAGTGCCAACGCCTGTTAATTTTGCAAACAAAGAAAACCAGATTTGTCTGCATCAGTGTCATACTACTTGTACTATTATGTATTCTGTGGTCATACGCTAAAAGTTTCTAGGTATTCAGTTATGCTTTTGTTTTCAAAATTTAAAGCGTTTAAATTGACCTGCATTTAGATGACAAAGTTCCAAGCGAAATTCTCATTGTATGCATCAAAGCAAAATGAAAAAATATTACTTTTGTGATAGAAGTGCAATTGAAACGAAATCAAGAAAATTCAAATCCAAGGAAAAATTACGCTCACGAAAAATTAAAGTGTTCACACACAAATTTTCGCAAAACATACAAAAGCATAAACATGCATAATGTTACAATATATCATCGCATTTGCAGACGCCACGTCTGTTTAATGAGAGGCACAAATGCGCCAAAACTCACGCCGGCGGCGGCGGCGCGGCGTTTGTGATTTACATAATAAGGGCTTATTTCACATTTTTGTTACTTTTTACTGTTATTGCATGCGACTCTTTCGCAAAGATGAATTTGTTAACACAATTGTCTAATCTGATTAAACAACAATTAGGTACGAGTCTAAAGAAAGTAAATCCGCTGAAATGAAAGCTTGAGAACAGTTTTGCTAACATGTGTAAGTGACTCAACTTAGTTATTGATTTCATTTTATCAAATCTGTGTACAGCTATATGGATGTTATTTAATTTACAATAATGAGTTTGTTAATTGAACACTATCATTATTAACTTACTCAACTTCAAATCAAAACAAGCAACTTCAAATCGAGGAATATTTTATCACAACAATGACTTTTGTGATAGAAGCGTTATTTCTGCATTCCATAAACGATCTAGCCAGCCCCGTTAAGCTCTAAAACATTATTTGAAATAAACTCAAATCTTTAAACCGGCGCACATTCTCCTAGTTCTGAGCTCCAATGTATTAACAAGTAGCCATGTAATGCGACATGTATTCAAGACACTGGAATCGTCTAGTCGGAATTGGAATCACCTAATTGCTATTCTGTGACTGTTACACAGTCAGATGCACCAGTAACGATAGAATTTTAATTCGCATTAGGTCGTCTCAATACTGACCTAAAAGCTAAAAGCGTCTTTAGTTAATGTTTTTCTGTTGTGTCGTTATGATTCTTGTATTGCGCCTTTGATTTTCCAATCACATTTTCCATTTCCTTTTCCCTCAATTTTCTTTTACAGAGATGTAATCAGTTTGTTTCTCGTTTAAATTCAAGTAATTGCATGACATAACATAATGTTGCGATTTTCATGTACTTAGATAGAAATATATTTTTAATGAAAGAAGATTGAATTTTATCTTGAAAGAACAAAATATCATGCCAAAACAGTACGTAAATTGCAAAGCACAATTTCACTTATATTGTCTGAGACACGTAGATTACATTTGAGAAAAAAATGCGGGCGCACGTAAAACAAATGAGAATTTCTTGATGTTTCAAATAAATTGAAAAGCATAAAATACGCCACACTATCACCATTTCAGTCAAAGAAAATAGCTATCTTTTCTATTTATGTTTTATTTTTCGACTATATATTTCTCACTTTGAAAATAATTTATATTATCATTATCACTCATTAATAACGACCAAAAGCCATTCAAAGTGTCAAATGCCATGTGTGCACAGTTTAAGAAAAATACTTTGCGAACATTTTCAAACGTACTAAATAGCAAGAAGATTGATGACGTAAAAACGCTTCCCATTATGCGGACTTCTATAAATCAGAGCATACTAACTTTGAGGACTTAAAGAATTTCAAACTGGTGAGTTGGATCGTTAGTCAACAACTATGGTCCATAGTTAGATGGATGAATAGAACTCGGGACGCTCCTCCACTATTCGCAATCTGTCTGGGCCGCCACATTTTGCATTTATGCATTTCAATTAGTTCTTGTTTGCGTTCCGGATTTGGGGCTGACTAAATTAGAAACATAAAGAAAACATTGCTGCAAATATTTAAGTCAAATAAGAACATCTAAATCTCGCGAGTAAGAATACTTTGTGCTTATGTATTCAAGAATTATTATTATATCTCGAGTTAAAATAAAAAAAAAAGGGTTATCCAAATAACAAAAGCAAAACTAAATTGACAACCAACAATTAAAGTCTAATCCAAGGACATGCAAATGGAAAAACCAAAATCAGAAAAAAATATTATAAAAATATGTAAGTATAGGTACCTAAAATCACTAATATTATAGGTACGTTAGGTATAAAGCTGAAATTTTATGTCACTCATTCTCATTATATTCTGACGAAATAGCACGCCAATTCTGTTTATTAAAAAAGTCTGGAACGGGTGGTAGGAAAATATAGACGATTCAAAAGTACTTAATAATTAAGTTTATTAGAATAAAGCTTATTTGACTTTGACTTAAAAAATTACACTCCTTTAGTTAGATAGGTGAAAGGACGAAAAAATATCTAAAGGAGTCTGGTCCAATTGGGCTTTGAAACGTACATGAATCAAATTGCTTCGTTTCATGGCTCAAAGCTGAAATCACGTGATTTTCTTTTTTCTTAAGCGCTGAAAAGAATTTCAGTGAATTGATCCTTACTAAACGTTTTCAACTAAATTTTTTAGCTGAAAGAGATAAAGAAAACTCTGGTCAGGTAGCCAGCGCAGATAACAGAACATGGATAGATATTAGCTATTTTTTTTTCTCGTTTTGGCTTCTTGTACTTAATCTTTTCTCTGCTTATTTGAAGTTTACATTTTTAAATTGTTATTAATGATAACCAAAAACCAAAATGTAAGAGTGAATATTGCTATATATACAGAGCAATGAAATGTAATATAGGTATATTATTACAATAACATTATTGAATTGCTTCTTTGCGCAAACAGCTTTGTTATGTCTAATTTTACATTGTTCTATGGTGCATACTTAAATTGCATTAGAAAATTAGTGCGAAAATAGCGACAGCCCCCATCCTTTTAAATTTTAAATTGATTACTTTCTATGTCAAGTTATCAATTCATAAAATATAGCTAACGTTACACATATAGTGTCGGTTTTTCATCACACTAAAACGGTTCGTGTAAACATAAAAACTGGTGTTAGTCAACGCCTACGAAAATACGGAAACGTGCGTTCGACACGCAGACGGGCGGTTTTTCAGTAGATATCAGATGTTACCGCCATTTTGTGCTTGTGTTTTATCAATTGTTTTATCTTCTTCGCATTGACAGGCAATTTATGGCGCTTGTTTCAACAGTTTACACGGGGGAAGGTTATCGACAAATTGATCGCAGTACCTATTAGTAAACGTTTTATATTTTGATATGATATTAAGTTTGATCGCTATGTTATGTATAAAACGTGGTAGAGCTTGATATAATGTAAAAGTTAAAGTGCCTAAGCTTCAAGTTTTATTGAAAGTGATACAATTATAGGCCACGGTAATTTATTTATTTAATTCTTGATGCACAAATTGTACAATGGCGGACTTAATGCCTTAGGCATTCTCTACCAGTCAACCATAGGGTGATGTGGAGACTTTGTGTGGTAGGGTGCACAACCAGGGTAAAAAGAAAAACGAAAAAAAAAGAAATAATATGGTATAACTACATAGTTAAAATAAAAATGCTCAACAATTACTTACTATAAATAAAACATATTATAACATACATACTAAATATAAATATAGTATATAAATAATTATTAATATAATATACATCAATGTACATATATATATAAATATAAGCATACATAATTATACATAAAAGTTATCAACGAATATCAATTAAGAACGATCTGCTTGCTCCGTGAGGAATTTGCGCAACTTAGTCTTAAATGCGTACCGACTGGTGGATTAATTATCATTAAAAGTCAGTTCTCTTAATTTTGAATTAATTGGATTAATTGCTTTCACAATATACACTATTTGCCATTATGTTAAAAACAATATAGGTTAAGACAGTACTGATTAAGACAGATGGACTGTTCCAATTTAGTAGGCAAGTTCGAAAGATTTTAAACTATAGGTACTCCAGTCAATTTACGGAGCGATTGTTTATAAACAAACCGCCCATAAGTACTTTCTTATAGCACGTTATATAAATAGTTATATAATTGATAGCTTATTTTACTTGTGACGCCAAGTTTTATATAGCGTTAATGTTTCAAACATAACGTTTAGGTGGAACAACTTGGAAGAATGCAGTTTTTTTACAAACGATCTCATATACCTAGACGTAAGCTGTATTTAGATACACGTTTTTCCAACAGAGAAGCAAAGCAACAGGCTATTAAGCGTAATAATACCCGTTCAACGTCTGTTAAGGGTCGTATTTGTAATAGCAGTGGTGCTGGCCAAGGCGCAGTGAATAATTCACTGCGCAGCAGCTCAGATAACCGGCGCCGTAGGAATTAGCCGATTCCCTTGTTAGCATTAGCCACTTGGCTACGTTTATGTTGGTAAATTGTTTTCTGAGAGTGGCACCAATTAATTCAGTGTGTGGCTTAAACTGTGCGTTTTACGTAAAATAAGTACATTGTAGTTTTTAATTTGAACCTTATTATTAGTTAGCAGTTAGGTACTAACATGCACTCAAACTTAAGGTTTTAAGTATAATTTTTTGATTTGATTTTGATTAGTTAGTGTCCAGCGGCTACATTTATTCAAGATATTCACTTTAAATTATAGTATCAATTTCAGCAGATTTCTATTAAAATTCTCCAGAAGCACTGTCAGCGTTTGTTAAAGCGAGTCCTATTTATGGGAGCAGTGTTGCCGAGTCATAGTTAATAATTCAGCCGGCTACATCGGAATTAACCCGCAGATACCCCTAGTTAGCGCCGACCGGCCTGCATTACGTCACTGGACAGTGAAATGCAATGTTAGAATTTTAACCCATCTGCATTTGTAATGCAAAGATTTTGTGTCATACACCTATACTAAAACAAAAAACCGTGACTGCAAGTGAACCTAAGCCGACATTTATTTTCGTTGTTAGAATTCCTGTGTTAAAGTTCTTTTTACGATACTAATTAAACTTTAATTTACTTTGTATTGGTAAGGTTTTAGCTAGTAATATCATTCATTAGGCTTATGTTAACATGAATTTGGGAACGAAATTAAAGCTATTGTATACATCTACTTTAACTAAGTGTAAATATAAAGTATTAACGATCAGATAAAGGTGCAATGTTACGAAACTAATTAGCTATTTTGTTGCTTTGTAGCTGAACTTTGTAATTTAATTCACTGTAGCTGCAACTTTACAATGTAACTGAACAAATTAAACCATTCAAACAAAGTTGCTATTAGTGTGAGGAATTGTGTTAAAGTACTTGTGTCTCTTTACAAACCGAACAAAAGGTCTAGAACAATATTCGTTTGTGGGTTATAGTTTTATTGTTTGCGAGGGATTGTTTGTTGAAGTAAGTATAACTTTAGTTTGAAAATATGGCGAACGCTGCACTCCGAAGTTTCGGTATAAACGAAATTTATTTGACGCCTTAGTTTATGTAGAGGTTCTCGGTTAACCTGTACCCCTAGGGGTTGAGAGATGTTTCGTCTCTCAAGAAAAAAACGCGCGTGAAAGTACTCGATAGCATTTGTCTTTGTGAAATTTAATTTCGCTTTTCGGCGATAGATAGCGCTGTACAAATTGTCCATAATGATAATAATAGTAATCATAATCATTAATTCACATCAAACTGCTCATGTTGCATTATTAAAATAACAAATAAAAAATATCGTATTCATATGGTGCTGCCATTGTATCGGAATATAAAATTCATTGCAAAGAAAGATCCTAATAATAATTTTATAAACATGCAAACCAATTCATAAAAAAATAACTACATAAGAAGTTCCAACTTAATTTTTTATAAGTGAAACAGTCCCAACTAAACTGTATATCTACATCTGTTATGATCAGTCTCAGGAAAGTTATTAACAAAAAAAATTAGTTGGCAAGTGTCTCAGCAACGGTTGCCAACTACATAATAGCACAAGTAGCGCTAGTGCGAGGAACACGTGTCGAGAGTCCGAAACTTGTGCTTGAAAATTAGTTGACGCTTGAGAGTTTACGGTTTCAGTTAGAAAGAAATGCTTTTGTGCTTTTTCAGTAGTGTTTTAAAATACTTTCTCGAAAGCAGAAGTTGGGATTTAACGTGAGCATAACGTAATGATAGAACGTTTCATTGAATCGGGTGCAAGCTTGTTTTGTTTGCTCGGTTTGATTTCACGGTCGGTTGTGAGTTGTGATATCGTCATCAAATTATCAGCATGTTCCTATAGCTGGGGCATTCCTTATGGATTAAGAGGCCCCTTAAATTATTTTAGCCCCGGAAAAAGGTATACAATTTACAGAGCGACGAAACCCCTCTTATTAGTGTGCCATACTAACATTATTAATAGATCCGGGCGCCCGATAGCTTTTCAGTGGTGGGGGTGGGAGTGGTTGGGCAACAAAGGGGCTGAAAACTCATTGAAGGTATACAATTTACAGACCTCTGGATTTGGTGTGGTATAATAGCAAGCCAACCATGTATCTGAATCGAATTGCCAGGCATTTTAGCTGGTGGGAAAGTAGTGCCAGGCGGCATCAAAGGTGCGCGAAAAAGTGGTAAAGTTTGATGCCGCCTGGCACTACTTTCCCACCAGCTAAAATGCCTGGCAATGTTATATTCGATTTAGATACATGATTGGCTTGCTATTATATCACACCAAATCCAGAGGTCTGTAAATTGTTGCCCAACCACTCCCACCCCCACCACTGGAAATCTGCCAGGTGCCCGGATCTGTTAATAATGATATTATGGCTTACTAACAAGATAGGTTTCGTCGCTCTGTAAATTTTATTCGTATTTCCGGGGCTAGCTCTTAATTCATTATAGATGGGTAACGAGGATGGCGCATAAACCACCACGCAGGCCCAATTCGGATTGGTGGGTGGGACTGCAAATGCAACCAGGATTAAAACCTAGCCTAACGTGCCTTCCGAAGCATGAAGGGGCTCAAGATAATACAGGTTTAGTCACCATGGATCCCATCCGATGGCTCTTGTGGTAGTGGTTGTAGTTGTTGGTAGTTTGGCCGAAAGCACTAAGTCACTACGCCATCGAGCAATCTTAGTTATAGGGTTAAAAAAAAAATTGAGTAAAGAAAGTTGTTGGGTAGGTTTAATTTAAGCCTGCCTCTATATCTTCCTGTGTCTTTCGCCTATACTATAACAATGAAAACTCTGGTACTCTGTGATTGAGGACTGTGGTATACTAGTACTCTGTGTTAGCACGGTATAAATTGTACAAACATAATACATATTCACTGATATCCCATTGTATGTAACAATACCATAGCCTTATTCACATATTGCATAGAAGAAGAATTGTTCTTTTGATTTATAGTGGCTGTGAAGGCTGTATGAATGGGCCGTTGTGTCTCGGTCATCATTCACGCTGCGACATTATGCGACCTGATTCATATGTACAATAACGCATAATATCGATATCGGTGAGCCACACTTTGTTGACGATAATCATAAATATTGATTAGAATAAGATACAATTATACATGGTGAAATTTTAATCATTTGGTTCCCGCAGTGGGGTGGTTAAACTCATGATTACAAGCAACTTTTACCATGGGGCCAACTCTGATATTGCGAAAAAAAATCTGCTGTTCCATACATTAAGGTCGCGTAGGTATTGCGCTTTTGTATGGAACAACGGTTTTTATTTTCGCGATATCAGAGTTGGCCGCATAGCACAGAATAACTAATAGTAAAAGTTGCTTATAATCATGAGTGGAACCACCCCACTGCGGGAACGAAATGATTAAAATTTCAGCGTGTATTGTTTGTATATTAGTAGTCTTATTCTATAAAAAATATTTTTTTAAAATATAATCTGTGAGTAAAAGTAAGACTCAGTAAGATTTTATTTTTCTTTTCATTTCACCAACAACGGTTAAGCTCGTGTTTAATCAAAATAAAGTTCTATTACTTTTTATTGGTTCATCTGATACGTGATATTTCAGAAAATCATAGTTAATTTCTTGAATATTATGACTTTGAATTTCATCTCATCGTTTTTCATGTTCCACTTCATGAGCAAAGTATTCAAGTTAATTCTGAACCATCACTCTTTTTTCTTTCATCCATTCCGTTTTATGAAGCTTATTAAAACTTTAATTATTTAATGCGAAATGGAATAGGTATCGTGAAGACCAGACACACCAGCTGTTTTATTTTGAAAACCTATTTCATGAAATTTTACTAACCAACTTTTCAAAATAGATTTTTTTTTATCAAAAATAAAGATAATATTTTGAAGTGGTTTTGTAAAGACGCTATAAAAAGAGATTTAGTATTAATTCTGAAAATTCGGTTTTATTCGCGAAGAATATGTTTATTTGAAAATACACTTTTCAAAATAGGGTTTTTTAGACTATGTAAAAATATTGACAACATGACATTAGAAAGAAATAAAAAGCTATCGAAGGAATATTGATAATTTTATTATTTAATGTAGATTAATAACACCGTTTATGCTATCTTTGCCTTTTAAAAGTTTGATGTTTGAATAGCACAGAAATAGGTATTATTTTTTGACATAAGAATTATATTTCCAAGGACGAACATGACAATATGAGCAAATTGACACGTGCATTGGTTCATCATTTTTATCATCAGATGGTTCGTTTCTTATATTATTATTGAAATCATAATAAGGTTGGCTGCATTTTCTTTAAACTTCCTTACAAATAAAAAAATAAGTCTTAGTAAAATCTCAAAGTAAGATAAATGTGAAAAAGAGTCTTAGAAAATGTTAAAAGCAAAATCCCCGATAGAAACCGGAGTTTTTCATTGCAACGTTAAGGAATGAAAATTAAATAAGATGTTTTTACTAAAGGGGCTTCCTTTAACTACTTTTCTTTGACTAATAAGATGTTAGTTTGCTCTCTTCATTTCTAGAATAATCTGAAACTGTAGATAACATAGTTTTTTAAAACATTTACATTGGGACTTCAAAATACTTCAACGGCTGCTTTAGTTTTTAGCAAGTACAAAATAAGTACCTATCTTTTGTGGGAAGAAAATAAACAGAAAAGGATCATGCTCAGTTAAGAGTAGTCTTCAAAATAAATCAGTCTTTCAGGGATTTTTCGCAGATGGTATAAAGGTACCGTTACTATAATCTCTAAGTACCGCTTAGGTATTTTAAAAAACTTTCGGATGTTTCTTTGTTTAGTACCCACCATTCGTCCAAACGAGCAATTCGCAAAACAACGCTTCTCGACTAAAAATCTCTAGCGGAGCCGCACAAAAATAATATTTTATCAAGTTTCACGGGGATTACCCTACTTTTGTCGGGCATTGTGCAAAGCTGTGGAATTTGCTTAATAAACCGCCGTTGTTAGGGCTGCGACACACGAGCGCGATAAAACTATTTAGGTAGTGGTCAGTTGGAGGCACATGGGTTCCGTTCCTTCCGAACCTTATAGGAAAAAACACGGAAGTTCACTTGGTTGTTCGTCTGTATGGCTGTTTGTTTTCGTCAAGACCGCGTGAAGATTCGACACATTCTCGCGGTCGTGCTGAAAATAATATCAAATACTAAGGTCTACGGCCAGTCTACTCAAACAAAATATACGGCCATTTATATTGCTTTGTATACCTGAAATAATCAAACGTATTAATCTTTATTCTTTGAGCATTAGCTCAATTTTGGGAATTAGCCCATTACTTATTCCTTGGGCATTAGCCCAGAATTTTATCTTTTAAGGTTTAGTTTTCTACAGGTTAATAGCATGGGCGTAGCCACGGTGGGGCGGGGTGGGGCACTTGCCCCACCCTGGCTCTGACCTGTAAGGTACCTACCCAATCTTAAGTAAGAAAATATAAAAATGACGCGGAATTAATGAGATAGGCCCGTGGCAATACAAAATATGCATGGAAAATGCATAGAAAAAAAATTACCAGGGTAAGACCGCGGGTATAGTTTGCTAGTTACATATTATTTAGACTGCTGCCCCACCCTGAGCCCATGGCTGGCTACGCTCATGGTAAATAGAGCTATAATTCAGGCTATTTAAATAATTTTATACTGAAGAACCGAGTACTAGCCTTGACAGCATACGATTTCATTAAAAAATGTTTCATTCTCAATTTTAATAATGGCGTCATTCTCGAAACATCAATGAGCGTTGTTTACAAGTGAATCCATTGAAATTTCCGTTTGATCTGGTTATAAAAGGCAAGGTTCCCAAAATACGAAACACGCACAAGCGTTATTTTTGAATAATAATAATTGTTTTGGGTTTACTCTTGCCAACCCTGGACCGTATGAAAATTTTCGTCAACTCCCCTCCGCTAAGAGATTCCAATGGAGAGATAAAGACAGTTTGGGAACGATTTCCGCCGACTCCAAGTACGTCACAGACGTATAAATGCTTATTTCTTTAAATTACAAACTTCTCGGGATTGTAAGAACAATATGAAATATTATAATTTTCCTCTTAGAATTCAGTGTTGTCTTTTTTCGGATTCTTCTTTCATGACTTGGATAAGTAAACTTATTTTTTCATTTTACTAATTATACACAATATTTTTCTTTCTATTAAATTAAGGCAAAGTACGAGTAGTAACAACGTGTTATGCACAAAAGAGACCTTGCAGAAGCGAATTCCCTGGCCAAAATTGTTTGCAAAATGTATATATTTTGTTCTCCACACTACAGAATAACTAATTTCGCACTTTTTAAGCTGAGATGTTCATTCTTATGCTAAATGTAATGTGATCGAATATCACTTATATTTGGAATTATTATAACCATTACTTTATAATTTAACCAATTTATCAACATATTTTTAGTGTTTTATTCTTCAAATAGTAAAAATCCAAATACTCGTATACTTTATTTGCCTTTCTGAAGCATAATATTTTGTTTTTAGGTGTGTTTTATCTGTGTGTCTTTAAAATTCAGAATAGTTTCTGCAACTGGTAACTGGTAGTTAGCTTTCTATTTCGAAACTATTAGTTACGTAGCGAAAGCTTCCGACGTGAACAATGAAGACAGCCTACTGTCCAAAGTTCACTTTTGCAGTTGAAGTCTGTTCCAATGATACGAGTTCAAAGCTAACTCGAACAATAGTGCTGTAATCATATACATTGTTACAACCCTGTAAATGGTTATTTTCAGGAAACAAACTGTACTTACCAATAGCAATTGATTACTTAAAGTCGCAACATCCCCAAACTGTGAACAGATGCTATGAAAGAATTTGGAACAAAAAGGAGATAGTTCGTGTGATAAGAGCGAAGTGACGTCATCTGTCACCAAACTACGACATGCCAAAGTTCTGTGGTTCTAGTGTTGCTAAGTGTATGGATTTAGGGGTCACAATACTGATAATAGATTTAATGATGTATTGTAATGTAAATGTTAAGTTCGAACACTGATTGACTTTTTCAGGGTCTTTTTATGGTATTAATTTATCATTACGGTCTACTTTAAACAATTTCTGTTAATGGAAATTAATTATGAATTATGAATACCCCATATTTAGATTTTGATCAGTAGGTACCAGAAACCAACTTGAAAAGAAATCAGTGTTTGATCAATATTAGAGATAAACTAGACAATCTTTTTTATTTTATTTTTAAGCACATTTTACTTTCATTATTACCCATTCGAATAACATCGTAATTACCAAATCAGTTTTTGAAATATGTTAAGTATTTGGTGTTGTTTTAGAATGTATATTTTAATAGTGCTTGAAAGATTTACTTTTAATAGTTATCAGTTCAGCAAAATGTGCTCAAAGGAAAAAATATAAGTACTAATACTAATTTGTCTGCAGCAGACACGAAAAAGATAAAAGTTTAATCAAACTAAAATACACTCCGTTGCAACTTGTGTCACTACATACATAGTAAAGTAACGATAGTTTTGCCGAATGCAGTCGATGCTACTGGACGGAACAGTTGTTAACAACGAAATGTATTCCTCTATCAGCTGTGATGTATGTATTCTATTCGAAAAGTCTGAACTACGCTCAAAGTAGTGATAGTGAAATCTAAATGGAGTCAAAAGTTATGGAATTGAGGTTCTAGTATACATGCTTAGTTCGAACTCTGGCTTACTTTCGGACTGCGCAGTGAGACCTGGGAAATATAGCAATAAGTTAGTAATGTAAGGGTTAGCTAAAGGGTATACGTACACGAGCTAAAGATATTCAAAGTTATGACTTAAAATTTAGTTATCTTTGCGTTGATCTTTAGCTTAAAGTTATGGAGTTTGAATAGTGTTATGCTAGAATGTTTGTATTGTAGTGTATACTGCTCTCGTAGTTAACATACATTAGCCTAGGCTGTAGTACAATCTAAATTGCTTTTTGATAAAGTTTCGGCATATCAAGAAAAACAAAACGTAATTTTCTACAGATGCAACCAACCATTTAATTACATTACAATACAGTAATTGATTATAAATTACAGAAACAATATAACTACGAAGTGCCAATGTAAAGACTTTATGAAATGTAAAACATTTTATCTATTAGTTCACAATTAAATAGTCGGTCTCATAAACAAGGTGAACACTTTAGTACTTTGTCACACCAACTATGACGCTTCTTCAATAAGAAGCAACCTGACACCAAGAAAGAAAATGGGTGCATAATATGGTATTACAGTGCGCAGTTACTTTTGACTTGAGGCCGGCCGATAAGTACCATTTGTAAATATCCTTAAAAAGTGGGTGAATATGTGATGAAGAAGATGTGGATAAAGGTAATTCACTTATTTGTCGTAAAAATGTGAGGCAAAAAATGATGAGACGTAAAATTTTATTGTTCCGTGCCGTCCACCGACATCGGTATGATGCATAAGAATTTGTGGAGATCAAGGATTCACAATTTAGATGCACTGTGAAGCAGTGCTACATTTTGGATTTTTTGTCATAAAGTTATGCCGATAAAATAAGTCATACATAACCCTAAAGACACCGTAAAGGCGCAAGTACTCATTATTATACTATGGTAAAGGGAGCCAACTTCTTAATGTGAATCACTAATTCAACGTATCACGATACGAGCGTGCCATGAATAGCCAATCAAAACTACTACGTGAATGAAGTATCTGATTTACTCCTGTATTACATTTCTGCACCCCCCTCTAGAACTTTGCCGATTGCAACTTTATACAAAACTCGCTAGATGGCTATAAGGTACGTTGTCTGGTTTATGATACGTTTCATACGCCACTACTATTTGTCTGTCTTGCGACGTGCTCTGTTACCGCAGACGTCAGGATTTGCCCTGCCATGTTAGGATTTTACCATTGAAAATTGTTATCAGATGCAAATCGGCTGAGACGTATTTTTGGCCATATCTCCGAGGGTTTTGGGAGGATCGAAATGGGAATAGTACCAAAAGTTGAGGAATTTATCGAGACACGTGTGAATCTTTGAATTTTGAAAATCTACTGGTAACTTTTTTGGAATTTTCGAATTACGGGTTTTTTGGGGGGTGTTTGTTTACGAAATTGTAAACATTTCAGAAAAAAACCGACTTAAGAAAAAATTGAAAAAAGGGTCCTGGGGTACTATAGTTTAGCTACAAAATGGCAAAAAAATATTAAAATCGGA
Organism: Agriphila straminella; assembly: GCA_950108535.1. NCBI lineage: Eukaryota > Metazoa > Arthropoda > Insecta > Lepidoptera > Crambidae > Agriphila > Agriphila straminella. The sequence goes on from OX467312.1 coordinate 4,835,399, forward strand.
TAATTGTGACCTGTAGGTGGTCCTTTTAGATTTGGAATTGTAGAAACACGGGTGTTTCCGTACATAAAAAGTGATGTAGCTTCTATGATTATTGACCGATCGTTATGGTAATAGTGTTAAAAGCAATTTTGAAAATCGGTTAATAATATTTCGGCTGCGTCGAGGCAGTCAGCGGGCGCTTTTGTGATATGAGGCGAACGAAGCCGAGTTCATTTGATTTGATTTTGGTTTTTCGTAAATTTTTGTATTAATTATCAAATGGCTTACACGAGGTAAAAAGGTGAGAGTGATGTGTTTTTTTTTTAGTTTGAATTTAGTAGTCAAATATACTTTGCTAATTTTTGGTACTAGCAGACTATCATTATGGATTAAAGAAAGCTATATAAAGATCTCTCTTTTACAGATACATATAATTTGTAAAACAATTACTACGTTACCAAGTTAACTTTATTTGAAATAAAACACTTTTAACGGATACTAGCGCGGTTTTATTGAAAGTTATTTGGTAATTAGTTGGTATTTGGTTTGATTTTGGTTTTCCCGACGTTTCGGCACCTTTGCAGCTGCCGTGGTCACGGGGGACTTTCAATAAAACCGCGCTAGTATCCGTTAAAAGTGTTTTATTTCATGTCTAGTGAGCGCGTAAGCTTGAGAAGTTAACTTTATTTGTTTGTTATTAGTGTAACTTTATTTGTTTGTTTTCGTAGGAGAATGAAATCGTTGATCGGCATTAATCCAGTGGGGAGCACTTTATGAGCGCGCACTCATCTCTTCGTGGAATAATTTAAAACATTCTGCCAACGGCAGCTGAATTAATAGCGGCCGGTCCGTTTGTCATTATCGTATTTCACGTGTTTCATATTGGATTTTTACACGAAACTTCGTCAGTGCCATATAGTCTTCCATAACTACGCAGCTCATCCTTTAAAAATCGAATATGTTCTTTTGAATTATTACGTAGTATCAACAATAATATTAGAATAGCATCAAGGTGTTAAAAATAAATGTTCAAATTATTTGACGTCTCGATGTTTTAATCATAGCGTGTAAGTCATATGGCGTATTTTGAGTGATAATTATTGAATTTTATTATACGAAGTTACTAATACTTGTCAATAACATGCGGTGATTTTATATTTTATATTTAATCAGTAAGAATGCGGATAATACTAGGAGCATTTGGAGAAAAAGGTTTCGTTACATTTGATTTGTCAATACAGGCAGTATAAACGTAAACGAGTCCGCTTGAGGGTTTCTGTCTGACGAGCTTTGTAAATAAACTATCAAAGCCATATGTCAAAAGTCCGCCAAGCCAAGGGTCGCTCGTGACTTATCACATTCTGCCTCTACTCTAAAACCGTTTTCGTTTTCTTTGTAGAAGATTTACGGGGTTCGAAGCAAGCTTTAATATATGAAGGGTAAATAGAATGTGAGAAGTTAAGCACGCGCGATTTATTTGAGTGTGTTATATTTGTTTCAATTTTTTTATGTGTGTGATATGACCGTTCAAATGATAATGCAAAGCAATTTGTGGGTAAAATATAGATTCAATATTTTAAGGAGGGCTTTTTTGTAGGTTTACGGCGACCGGATGGAAGTAACTATAGATGGAATAGCTATTTCTGAGAGCATGGTTTGGTTTCCTTAGCGTACAACTATGTAGAAAAAAACCCTTTCTCGGGTTTTGATGGTTTACTCATGTCACTCGTGCGACAAACTTTTTTTCATATTGAAACTAATCAATAAAAAGATTGCAAAGCTTGTAAAAAACATTTTTAAGTTGCGTGACTTTACAGAGACTTTACGCGACATTCGAATGTTGTTTATCCCTTAAGTTGGCAGGCTAAACGATCAAATAATCACCCCAGTGTCGCACTTAACCATTAGTTATCTCGACAGCAGTTCTATCAGTTGGCTGGTACGTCCACGGTGGATGAATTGGGATCACTTTTAGTAAAAATAAATGAATCTCACGTGGACAAACTTCAAAGAGTTTCTTATGAAAATAAATGTAGGTAGTTTTTTTATTATTTTGTCAGTCATTAACGAAATTTTAGACCTTTATTTAATTAAAATTATATTGCGCGAAAACAACACAAATTAAGGTTATGGCAGCGAAATAGAAGATGACTTAATCGGCAAAAATCTCAGCCCTTTTTGCTTTTAATTAATTAAATTTCACGAAAGAGATGATCAAACGATTATTCGTTTCGCCTGCGGATACCGAATAGGCGGACCATGGAAAATTATAATCGTTAAAGAAATGTAACTTAGTCGAAGTTGTTAGGATAAAAAGTACTTAATAATAATATTCATTATAACTTTAATGAACGCTCGTTAGATTAACATTTTATAAATGTGTCTTCTTTTGTTGAACTTATATTATAGCTTAACTTAAATCTACAGTAAATACTTAGCATAATTTTATAATCACCTACCTACCATAATTATGTTATTGATTGCAGTCTTTTAAGCATTCTGTACTCGAAGGGGCCAAACGAAGCCCTATTGCTACAGTCATGTGTCCGGTCTGTCCGTCCGTCGTCTGTCACAAAGCTCTATAGCTAAACTGTTGAAGCTACAGTCTTCATATTTGCAAAAAAAGATGTGTCTTATCGACATATACAATTGAAGGGGGCGTAAATTTTTTCTTCCCAAACATGTGGGGTATCATTGTTCAGAACTTGTTATGTTGACAAAATCTGTATTTTTTATTGAATTTTTTTTTTTTTTTTTTTTATATATTGAATAATAACGGCATGAGAAGGCCCTAAAACCAGCTTTTTTTTCAAATAAAGAAGTATTTTTAACTTTCCATTGACATTGTATTTGTATTATCCTTTGTTTTACCAACAAGAACAAACATAGGTATACCTATTGATAAATCTGAATTTTTCGTTTAAAATCCCTCGTTTTCCTATTACCAACCAAATTAATTTTGCGGCCGCCGCGTAGTACAGATAAGCCCCGCCCCTTAGCTCTATTTGGTACGGAACGGAACCCTAAATGTGCGAAGTCCAAAACACACTTGGCCGGTCTTAATACGACTTTCTTCCCCAGTTTACGTATTTCTTTCAAAGTGTAAACAAAAGCAATTAATAAAAAGTTTTAATTGAATTAATTTTTTGGTTTTCATTTCACGGCTCTTTGCCTTTTACTGCGGCCGTAACTTAAGAAAGTAATGTTACCTATATTACCGGTGATTAGACAGCACCTCATTAAATTACAGGAACCAAAACATTACGCGACCTTCCTGCTTTATGGGCCATAAATTTCGAGTTTACAGGTGGGGTCCTTACGAGAGCGGGGCTCGTGTATGTGCTTCTTTATTTGATGCCATTAACATCAAAGAAGAAAACTTTTGATGGATTTCATTGTTAACGAAATAATTGAAACAAGAATCGTTAACAAACGACTTTTACTATTCAGCGAAGACTGTTAAATGAATGGGGACGTGTCCTTCCTAGGCAACTGAAAGAAACAATAAGGTACGATTACATATATTATTTGTTTCTGTTCATAAAGATAAAGATATTTTATTTGCTTGAAATGCGGTAAAAAAAAAAAATACATGTGGTGTTATAAATAATCAAAAGATCGTACACATTACACACATAAGATTAGAAATGACTTTTGAGTGATATCAACAAACCACGGGCCAGTTTCGGTTCCGGTAAATATGTAAATAACTTCGTTGACAGTTAAGAGCCCGTAGCGATTTTGCCGCTGACTGCCGCCCTCTCGCTCGCACATTTCATGTTTTCTTAAGATTTCTTTAATCTGAGTGTGTAATTGAAAAATGCGTTTTGACCACTTTTTGCAATATAAGATTACGGACATTTCAACATAAATATTTTAGTTTCGAGTTGCTGAAATACAAAAAGTTATCGTATTAGCCAGTTCAAATAACTGTTAGAAACGACAACTTTTTGGCTCAACTTCACAATAATTTTGTTTGATTTTAAAATTAAACAACGATAGTAACATCCTTAACTTATGAAACTAATATTCTTATAGTGTGAACATGATGTCGTTAAATTCTTGCCAATCGTGTTTAACGGCTTATCATAAAGTGCCAAAGATTTCATTAGATATGATTTTCACGAGACAACCTCTCAAGTTCAACAATATATACTCAGCACACGCGAAGTTGTAAATTTAACGCAACAACAACGTTTTTATTATCGCCTTTATGGCCCGATGATACCGTGCGATGTAAAGACAGCAACATTTTACGGCGGACGGTCAACAAAAAATATGTTTACGTTAGGTTGAAATGTGCGGATACCTTCCTATTTCACGATCATTGATTTTAATAACCATCGACTGTTATTTGTTTTCCTCTCAAATATAATTATAAAACGTCGTATGACATACGTGCGCTTTGATAATTGAGGGGTATAGAATCAAAGATAGGTAAGTGACATAAATTACGAAAATGAACTGAGTATCACGCCATCTAGGGAATTTTCGGTTCTAACTATTTACTTCTTTTATTTTAGAAACAAAAATAGCTAAAGCCCTTTAAATTGGGTCTAAAAAATGAAGTTGGGTTCAAAGGCAGCTAATGCCCATACAAAAGTGAGCCACGTGATTACTGAGGTAAACTGCATAAATGTCAATTTGACATTTATGCACTTAGCTGTCTTTACAGCCTCTGCTTTTTTGGCTCGGGTTAGCAAAATCGCCTCAACTTTTTAACTTACCGCATTTATATCATAATGTACTATTAAGTTACCACGATAATTATCTTTAACTTTTAAAGTAAATTCAACAACTGTAATTTAAAAACAGAAAAAAGTACAATTGTAATGTCTCTATAGAAGACAGATGAAAGGCCGAACCAATTTTCTTAGGGGCACTTCTTTCAATTAGGGTAAAGAACAGACGTGGACACAACGATCTACGGCGAGATTAAACTGTACTGTTGGATAAACGAACAGTGGTGTTAGGTAATTGAAATTGCTACTTATAAGACCGAGGTGATCTTTTTTAACTTGGGAGTCCATTTTCTGGAGAATACTAATTTCTTGCATAAAAGATATAAAGGCTCTATACTCTACTTTTAATACTGGGGACGACAAAATTGTACTCGTAGTTTAGCAAAAATGCAAACTATAAGTTACTTAATAGTAGATTATACAACAAGTGAAAAAAGAGGGAATTTAGTTCGAGGAAGTTGGATCCCGAGAAGAAATTTTTTTTTCACGAGTTGTGTACTCTACTTTTTACCATTGACTGCGAGAAAACAAATAGCAGTAGGTACTTATACCTATATAATTAAATAGTTATCACATTTTTATTATTTAGGTAAGTAATCAGTAATAAGTATTTAAACATTAGAAAATAGCGAAACTAGAAGTTTTCCAATGACATAAAACAACCACGCTAAGAGGGAAATTACATGATCAGCATTTTGGCATCAGTCCATTTCATCAGTTTGTATAGACTTTAAATTTTTACAGACTGAAGATCGTACCAGACTGATGCAAGACTGAACATCTAATCTCCTTCTAATATATAGAAAAGAATCAAAAGATGAGACACTAAAAAGGACCTTATTAATTTGGCGGTTTTTTTTATAAAAGAACCCAAAGATAAGACACTAAAAAGAACCTAAATAAAATTAGCGGGATATTTTTTTAAATTTATTTGTATAACTGTGGCTTTATCTATGGATTTGCTCCATACTTTCAGCACGTTTTATTTTTTTCTACATATTTCATACCCTTTCGGGGCGTTAGTACGATGCGCGCTTGTTCCAAATTCAAAATATTTTTATTCACTCGGTGAATAAAACAGCGTTTTATTCACTCTTATCGTTGAATTAAACGCACTTTTTCGAGTGGTGATGGTAAAAAAGTATAAAAGAACTTTTGAATCCTTTAATTCGTGGTTGAGATAGATGATTTTTCAGGTCACAAAGAACAAAACCACGTTACTTTGCGTCTATTATAACAATAATGTACCTTATTGGAATTGCAATTTTTATAACAAAACATTAATTATTACAACGTTACCGCATTGTTTGATTGTTTATTTTGCACCAGAACGGGATGTGAGGTTTCGTAACAAAAGCTAATTAAGAGCAGGATTAGTTATATGAAGTTGCTTTCAATAATTCTCCAAGTAATGGGTGTGGGCGCAGTATGCTGCGGTTTTATTGTTCTAACAACTTTAATTAAACTAGTGCGAGTACGCAAATTCATTGTGTACAATATGAGAAAGATAATTAATGTCTCGAGTATCTCACTTGTTGATACAAATAAATATAAGGTTCAATTTAATATTTTTCGTCACACATTCTTATCACTTGCAAATTTTTTACACTATGTGAAAGTTCCTAGAAACATATATAACAACTAATATAGCAGTTTCAGCAAAACCAGAGCTATCTATACAGTATAAGATTTTACACAAATACGCTACATATTATTTCTGTATAACTTAAATGTAGTTAATTGATACAAAAAGTAATTTATACGTTGAAAATTAACGTTACATCCCTACAAAGTTTATGGATGTCTATTCAGCATTTCACCGCACGCTGAACAGCGAAACTTATCTTACATACATAATGAATACCCACGAATCACTCAGGTCGTATTTTAGAGAAGCAATAAGCGAAGTCAGCAAATATAATCTGTGGATAGGCGAGAAGCCACTGTGCGCATTGAAGAAAATTTCCATTCAGAACGAGATGAAGGGTGCTCCGCTAAAACTGATGACGTGTAAAATCCGATAGAACCATCGGAGGTTCATTTAAATAACGTCAATGGGATGAGAAGAGACGAACCTTGCAGTGTTAAGTCGACTTATTAGCGGCCGAGTGGGCAATATTCTTTTCTGGGTCATTTAATTTGGTCGAGTTATAATTGAAAGTAGGCCATTGTGTGACAGATAACATCAATTTCACCTTTGTTTGAGTAGGGAAGAATTTTAAGCTTTAAAAATTGCCTGCCTGTGGAAAAAAATAGGGATTTAGTACTCATTTAATATGCCCTCGCAAGAAAAGAAAAAATGATTGGATTACTACATAAGAAAAACAAGGGTTTTAAAAAGTATTGGTCGTTTCGTGAGTTAGCCAGAGTTAAATTGTACAGGCATATTTTATGACTCAATTATTTTATGACTTATGACAATTCTCAGAAGCTCAAGTAGTTATTCATATTACGCGCAAATTACTTTGTCTGCGTGAAGTCAGTATTCATAAGCAGATTCAGCGGTAGTGCGAATGAGAGGGTCTGTAGGTGAAGTTAGGGCAGTATCGCTGGGCGGTATTTGGCAAACTTTGGCGCTAGCTATTGTTCGCACTTCGTAGAGTGGGAGATATTCACCCAGCTAGTTGTAATGCCTAGTGGTGAACGATACGTCAGCATTTTGAAGTTTTCTAGCTATTTCTAAGTACAGTGAGATCGTCACTTGTTTTACTTGAGCATTTATTATATAAATTATATTGATTTACTAATAAAAAAGCCAAAGCATTACAAAAATGTTAAGGTTAAAATGCTACACACATTTTTCAAAGTAAAATGATACTTACAGCAGATTAAATCAAGCGGAGCGAAGCTAGGGTCATCTTATTTTTAAAGAATCTGACATAGCCTCTCTTAAAATTAAGGTAAGGTATTAGTATTATTTGAGTGTTAGGGGCTATGCAGCTCAAGATGAAGCTGTAGTCACTGCGACTTAAAATATCTATTGTAACTCGCCACCTAATTGTAGTAACTCCTTAAGCCCAGAGCGGCTTCCAAGAAGTCTAGTATCTTCCTGGTTTTAAGAGTTTTTATTTCCTCCGGGTCGATTACGTGTCGTCCCAGATGGATACTACGCCTGTGGATTAGAGGTCCACAATCACATAAGAGGTGCCTGGGCATTTCTTGCTCCTCATTACAATATCTGCAGATGTCAGTATCACTTAATTTTATATGAAATAGGTGTCTGTTTAGTTTGCAGTGTCCAGTTAAGGCTCTAAAAGTCGCGCTGACGTTCGATCTACTGAGCTGTATAAGCTCATTCGTCCGTCTTTGCGAGTAGCCAAAGGTAACGGCCAGTAGGTAAGGTAACCAAAATCAGAGTATTAGCCAATCGGAGTAACTAAAACCCAACCAGTTACTAAAGTTACAATTACTAAGCTAGAGCGCGAAGCGTCTCCGTTACAGCTTGGGGAAAATGCATTTTGTATATCCGGCGGCTGTCCGTCTGTTCTCCTCAGATCGCAAATTCTCAACCAATTCTTGTGAAATTTAGTGGATAATAATTAAGTACCTAAGTTTATAGTTTTTTTGTCGATTCAGTTTATTGAAATTTTACAAAAAAGGATATTTCAGCCATTTCGAAAAATCTAAAAAAATACACCACTAGTTTATTATAATGCAAAACTAGAAGCAAAATGGAAGGTTATTTTAACCGTTTATTGATTCTAGCTCGAGTGAAACAAATGACTACGTTGCTGAAGTCTGGCCAGAAATAAACGAAAACGACACGATAAAGTGTCTTACATTTTCCAGTCGAGTGCGTTTCAACTGAATATTTCGTTAATCGATTCGCTACCGTACTTGCAGTAAAGTGCATCTGAGCTGAGAGCCCAAAATTAAAATCATTGCAAATCAAATTGAAACTTATAGGGTATTTAATAAAAAAATCTCAAATCTACCTGAAGCAAGGCTACCTCTTAAGAGAGGCAAATGGTGGCATCGGTTCAACAAGAAAATAATAGAACAGGTATTTTGTCCTTACAGTTACAGATCTCTGTTCAATTTTTTTAGAGAAGAGTTTAAGTATTTTAGTTTCCTGCTTACCTAAGTAGGTTTATCCAACCTTGTAATTAAAATACAGTTTTAAATCTTTCTGAAACGTTACAAGATAAATTACTTACATAGATCAAGTCCTTTAGAAGCGCTTTGGTATTGTAAATAGATGTTGTTTGAATACTAAATAAATTTGGCGCTTTAGTTCGTTGAAATTTTAGACCGGTTCAATTTTGAAGACCCGAAGCGTTTTAATCCGGCCATCCCGAACAATAAACGCGTAAATAAAGCTTAATTCTAGGTGATTTAAGTAAAGCGGATGGAAATTAATGGAACCGTTTCCTTTTACGCGTTTACAGCGCTGCAGCGCTTAAAAGCATTGATTTGTGATATCAGGGCACGCGACGTTGATTAATCCTTGTGCGTAAGAGCTATTTATTATGACCTTCTCTCTGTTACCTTCTAAGGCTTGTAAGGCGCTACCATTAATTAAGTAGGTGTGTGTACACCTTGACAAGTGTCTGTCGATGATAAATATTACGTTATAAATAAACTAATAGAGGATCTCTCAACGTAGCAACTACCGAGACTGACCGCGGATCGATTCTCTCTTATTCCTTTATTAATGCGAATTCAAAGTCGATTTGCAAATGGCATCTATTAGAAATTTGAATATAGCCGGCAAACGACGATTGTATACCATCAATAGAGTAGAAGCCCAATCAATACAGTGGATGGAAAAAACACGAATGTTAATTTATGCAAGTCCAGTTTTAAATACATTATAGCTATTGCGACTTGCGATGAACGTTCGAATTATGAAGAGAGGAATTTCACTGTGTCAGTTTGTAGGTTGTCGTTTTGTAGAATGGTGGTTTTGTAAGTGACTGGGATCGTTTGTTAAGTTATTTATTTATTTATGTTGCCAAAGGCCAATACTGATAGAAACACTGTTCACTAATGTCAACAATGTTACATTTAACTTACACAGTATTAAGTCCAAATATATAGAGTTAAAATGGTTTATTGTGATTGCCATTTTGCATGATCACGAGTTTTGTTATTTATTTAATTTATTTAATTCTTCATGCACATCGTACAGGCGGACTTAATGCCTTAGGCATTTGCTTCCAGTTAATTTTAGGGTGATGTGAAGATAGTGATGTGGTAGGGTGGACAACCAGTGTAAATAAAAAAAAAGCTTAAGAGATACAACGTAATAAATACCAGAATATTATATATATGTTATCAACATATCTTAGATCAAACAATTTTACATCGAATTACATTTTGATGGTACAGTCTTTTAACTATTTATTTTAACTATTAAAACAACATAACGTATAGTTTGCGTACTTAGGTGCGAAGTAGTCCCGATGAAATGAGATTGAATTGTCTGGTAGCCGGTTTCAAATAACATTAATTGAATCAGTCTTTACAATATTTTTGTTCTAAGAAAATTAGCACCACGTTTAGATGTCATAATTATGACAGATTTCCCAATTCACATGCTATGAGAAACTTTGAAATTATGCATGACCATTATATTATTTCATCAATAAAATACTTTAAAAATCTTCGTTTTCTCACATAGTTACCTAAGTAGTAATATAAAAATACGACTGGACACTTCATGGGAACTGTACGATGCCTGTCCTGTGTGTCACACGCAAGTTAAGGTAGTTAGGAAAACTTGGCTGAAAATTTTCGCGTGCAGTCACATCCTCACACGCTCCTGTAATTGCTTCGTTTCAGCGCAGATGGAATTTTCGTGTATCAACTAGAGTTAGTCGTAAATAGCCAGTGAGATAGATCTCACTGGCTATTCACGACCGTTTAAAAGGCTGTCGCATTCAAATAACTTTGCATCATTTATTTTTTAACAGTTTTCGAACTGTTTCTTTCTGCCAGAAGATTTTTCTTTCTTTAACACATATTATTTCTTCAGAAAAACTTATACAGAAAGAGAAATACTGACTTTATTGTTTCAGTATTATCTATATAATGAAGTAGAAATTGCAAATGTCCTACGAACTAGAGCTTTAATGAAATAGGGGATATTATAGTAATAGTATCAATAATAATCAGATCAGTTTGGAACTTTCAGTAAGTATTCTTGTGACCGTTTCAGTAGGTATTGTATACTAGTGGTGTATGCCATTCACGTCACACAAACTTAATATACAGTTCAAATAAACGAGACAAAAGGGTTTGGTACGTTGATGTAAGCTGACGTAGGAACCCACAAGTTGATTCAAGCATATTCGATTAAAACATTTAGAGGTAGTAATCGAGTGAAGAGCGGTAATTTGCGAGTGAGTGCGTACTGCGTGTTATGGGCAGACTAGGCAGAGACGAGTTAGCGATGTTGCGTGACCTGTCAACGCTCAAGTTTGTAGGGTAGCAATCTCTATAGGGGGAAACAGGATAACTAATTAGGTATCTACAATTCTAAATGGGGTTAGGAAACCCGCGAGACTTTTTGCGCCTATCAAGAATAGATAAGACACTCAAGATATAATTTTTTAAAGGAAAACCTTTAAATAAAGAATTTTTCATTGGTAACTTTTATAATTGGGTTTTTACTTAACCTTTATCTTGTATCTATCTATGTATAATAAATGTCACACAAGTCGTAAGTTTGTTCGAGTCTTCCCTATAGCCATATTCTAAACTTGTAGATATTTAAAAGGGAAGAAGTCTTTAAAGAAACGATTAAACTTCGGTAGCAAGCTTTGAAGTAAAGAATACATACATTTGCATTTTCAATCTCTCATGAAAAGAAACACTGAAATACTTTGTAGATGTGTTTTTAACTACATTCATAATCTAAACTACCCTACCAACATGATCATTTTCAAAAAAACTTAGAGCCGCAATACAAAGACATGTGCCGACAGGCGCCCGAGTGGCGTAGAGCCTTCGATTTTGGGTGCACCAAGGAGAAGCGATGATCATAAAACTCCATGACGACAGCGTTTTTACGAGGGTTATAGCCAATAACATGGGGATGTTATTGGCTTAGCTTGGTGGATTGATTATTTGCTTTTAGTCACGTCAGGTGATTTACGACTCGAAGTACTTACTAATGAGTTTGTTCAAGTCGAGAAAACTCATTTTAACGCTCTTCGAACTACTTGAAGAAATGCATTTATGAGTAACTATTATAATAATAATAATAAATGCTTGGACAATTTCACACAGCGCCAGAACGGCTTATTGGAACTGAAAGATCTTGTTGAAACGTGTTTTAGTTCATAGTGTAGTTTTATCAAATGTTTTCTTATCGTAGCAGAATGTAAAGGCCACAAATCAATAAAAAATCGTGTAGATATTTACGCCGAAACCGCTGACGTAAAATGAAAGCTCTGGAAAACGTAAACCAATTTTGAATCATGAGTAATATATTTGTTTATTTATAGTTTAAACCTGGGTGGTCTGACTAATGCTACAAGGTTTTAATTAAATTAATTTATATTTTTAATAATTGAAAAGGTTAAAAAAAAAAATTGAAATAATTGAAATCATAACATTTTCTTGTAAACACTGCATGCAATGTTTTTCTTTATGATGAAAATTCAACACCGGATCGGCCACGGAGGGGCTGAAAAAATCCCGATAGTTTTTTGGATCGCAGCGATGTTGTGATAGAGATGGCGCTATACAGCTCTGTCTCTATAAACAACATCACTTGGGGTTCCTATAAGAGCTCAGAGTACGGCCTTTTGGTCTTTCAATGACGTTTCAACGCAAACCTAAAACGTGATCGAGAACTAAAGCCTTTAACATTAAACGCCAGAACTCCCGAAAAAGGGACCAGATTGGGGTCAGGAAACGTTTCCGGGAACAAAAGGAGGTTACGACAAGACAAGACCCGAATTGAGAAAGGACTCCCCCGATATGATTGGCCAGTGTCTAGGCTAAAACGTTCGATTTCCACCCGCTAAGTGAAATTCACAATTTATTGAAATAAGCTAATTGTGGTTTCCGACAGGCTGCGCCCTACTTTATTTGTAATTAGGCAAATGTGTTAGAAGGAAATGGGCCTTTTTGTTTTAATTAATTTTATCTTTTCAATTGTTTAATTTATTTATATAACGAAGAAATTTAGCTGGTTTACTGTTTACATTGAATTTACTGAATCACACAATTTGTCGCTCGGTCTCAATGCAGCTTTGTGGTGCAATTAAGACGAGACTTAAGTCCGTCTGCCAGTTTGATTCACAAACTAGAACGATAGCTTTGCAGTTGTATTCCCGTTGCGGCGTGAAAATAAAATAAGTTGGGTATCATTAGTAATTTGTAAAAATAATATTATGTTACTTTAATGTTTGAAGTATTGAAGAAAGAATTATCATTGTCGTATCTTCACATTATGAGCCTGAATATTTATGTAATCTTAAGTAAGGTTGAGTGTTTTCCAACGGCGTTATTTGCGAAGACAATTTTGCGGGAGTTTGAATCGCAAGTGGCACACACACTGAATGTTGCAAAGTTATCTTGACTTTACAATTTTCATTGTTTTCATTTCACACGTTTGTAATGTATTATATTAAGGTGGCTATACCACCGAAGCAGAGGTTTTTATTTAATAAAAGTTAATATAAATTATTTTAATAAAACTTTACGTGGGATTTTTGCCTATGGTAGAAGGTACTCACTCGTAATAGCAAAATGTGTCAAAAACGGTAACTTTTAGCAGTTTTGCTATCTACTTCTAGCTCTAAAATACGAAGCTATGGGCCCTAAAAATTACGTATTTTTTTATCAAAATTGTGTATTAGATACAATATTAAATCCTCCACCATCTTAAAAAATAAATTATTTTTGACATAATTTGTAATGTAATATCCGATACTATTGACTCTGTGACATAATATAATTTTCAACACACTTGCTCGTAAAGTGAGCCCTAATACATCGCTTTTAGGGCCATAAACTGACCTATAACAAACGCGTGCAATAATATATAAAACACTAGTTCGTAATAGAATTAACCCTACAAAGTTAAATTAGTACCTTACTGCAAGTTATATGCGAGTAAACAGAGCATTCCCAATTTAACCGGGTAATACAGTTATTTTTTTTAGTATCAACAAAGAGGTTTTATGCTGCTGAAAATTCATATACTTTTTTGGAATGAATAAATGTGTAAGTCCTTAATTAAGTCAAAAAAATATTTATTATTATCAAATTATTCATAATTCACAATATTTTGTTATAAAATATTAAAATATTTGCATTTTATCACTTAAAATTATAATTTTGAAGTAGGCTGTAATGGCTGTATGCTCACTCACCCCTTTGTTCGCAAAACATTCTTGCGTTGGGCGTGTGAAAAAAACAAAAAAAAACCTGCGCGCCTTTTCCCATAATAATTATCATATTTTGTTTTTGTCGTATTTGTTGCTGTGTGGTAAATTACTTTGTTTTTTCCTCGCAAATGTGTTGAAAAACGTCGTATGAAACTCGTGAGCTCTTGCTTATTGCACACTCGGCTGAGTTACGCCCTCGCCTGCGGCTCGGGCTGCAACCCACTGCCTTGTTCGCAATGAGCAACCTAAGCTAACTTGTCTCATAATGTACTATCTCAATACATTAGCCATTTTGAATGTCCCCACTGATGAGGCACAGGCTTTCCTTATGGGGCCCAAAGTTGATTGTTGGGTGTTAACGACTGCAAATGCAGCCGGTACTTGGAAGCACGGAGGAACTCAGATAATACATTTTTGGTCACCCATCCCATGACCGACACTTCTCATAACACTTGACAAACGGCTAGGGTTACAGCTTTGCCATGCGAATGGGGGAATAGCGGCGCGATGACTAAATTCTCAATACATGCACAGATTACATAATAACATGCCAACTAACTGCGGTTTTGACTTTTGATCCCGCAATGAAGAGAGAATGGAAGGAAGACAGAAACGCTTGGTGACGCTGCTCTAGATGGAAACATTTGTACGTGTGCTTATGGGTTATTTTCCAGGTTATTTTCGCTTATGTCTAACAATGGTTGATAATAAAAAATATTATAATGGAAGTTGAACAGTAAACGAATTAAAAATCGATTTAAAAAAAGAAAACCAAGAACGCCTGCGCCGCCGCTCGCCGCTCGCCACTCGCTATTGTACACTTCGCTAAAACACTGTACTAATGTAAATCGGGCATTGAGGAAACGGTTATGACGACTGCAAATGCAGCCGGTACTTGGAAGCACGGAGGAACTCAGATAATACATTTTTGGTCACCCATCCCATGACCGACCATAGCGAAAGTTGCATAACTTCCGCAATCACAGAGCCAGGGCCTAAACCACTGCGCCACCAAGCTCCTCAATTAGTACTTAAAACGTTTATTGCCATCAGCGAAAAATTTTCTAAGTCTATGTTTATTGCATTCTATAGTTTTCATACATTAGGTAGTACCTAAATGTTAAAGTTAGATCAGTATGCACCACGTCCCCGACCCTCTTATTGAGTGAAATAACATTGGACTCGAAACAAAGCGCGGACAATCAATAACCCGATTAAATTTTAAAGATGCTCCAATATTTACAGGTCATCGAGCGTACAAGGGACAGGCAAGTCATTAATAAGCGTCAATCTCAAGAGTCTTAGTGCAACAGAAAGTATTCAATTCCGGAACAAAAGATCCGGAGAATAAGATAACGAAGTGTTTTCAAGGTCGAGGCAAATGATCGGCTCTGCAAACAAGAAGCAAGTGACGAGGCTTGTTTCGGGGTGACAAACACAATGGCTTTCGTAAGCCTCTGAATGACACCTTCATTATAGGCGCTGACATTTCTCGGATACTCGGCGAATTGTTGTGAATCGTGGAGTGAGGAGCGGCCACCGAGAACCATTAGAGGGTTGTCAGCTTGAAACAAAGTGTACCTATTTTGGGCGTCCCTGGGTTATTCTGGATGAGAGATCTCGCTTGTGCATATATGGCAAGCGAAACACAGGTTTGGGTAAATAAACGGTAGCGGTAATAGTTCATTAATTGTTAATTTGATAAATATTTACGTCCGTATTTGGAGATCACCTTCAACTTGCAAACTTAATAACGTGTATATCATTTACATAACCGTTTCCTCAATGCCCGATTTACATTAGTACAGTGTTTTAGCGAAGTGTACAATAGCGAGTGGCGAGCGGCGAGCGGCGGCGCAGGCGTTCTTGGTTTTCTTTTTTTAAATCGATTTTTAATTCGTTTACTGTTCAACTTCCATTATAATATTTTTTATTATCAACCATTGTTAGACATAAGCGAAAATAACCTGGAAAATAACCCATAAGCACACGTACAAATGTTTCCATCTAGAGCAGCGTCACCAAGCGTTTCTGTCTTCCTTCCATTCTCTCTTCATTGCGGGATCAAAAGTCAAAACCGCAGTTAGTTGGCATGTTATTATGTAATCTGTGCATGTATTGAGAATTTAGTCATCGCGCCGCTATTCCCCCATTCGCATGGCAAAGCTGTAACCCTAGCCGTTTGTCAAGTGTTATGAGAAGTGCCGGGATCTTTCCGCAGTTTGTTCTTAGTCGGAATGAGGTCAACGAAGGAAGCGTTGAAGAGGTTCTACTTTCAATATAAATATGTATAATCTTGTTTACTTTTTGGACTTCCAAACATAGTATTATTTTTACCAAATTATCTATTTAAGTATGAAATATTCGTTAACAGTTAATTGTCTGAGCATTAAGTAGTTTTATTGGTAAGTACTGTCTTGATTTTTGAAATGAAAAAAGTGTAAAATAATAATAAAACTTTAATATCAATTTTAAACGTCGTTTAATTAAATCTACAATCCCAATCAAGTCAGGCGACCGTTATTGCCGGCGCACGGTATGCTCTTCTTCCAATTCGAATCATTACTTTTTAAAATTAGTAATTCAAATTAACTCCAGCCAGCAACGGTGTGCGGAAACATATACCTACGATCTCCACAGATAATAAACATATGCCGGTTAATTTTTGTATACTCAAGTTCAAGTACCATGTTATCAGTTACCCACGCACAAAAAAAGGTTAAAACAGGTTCTTACACGAGTTTCTGCGGCTTCTTCTCGGAACAACTTCTCCTAAAGCCCGCTTGGTTACGAAAACACCTGGGTTACGAAACCGTGCTGTTAACGTTTATTAATTGTAACTGTTAAAATTAAATACGTTTTTAGTTTGCAGTGTTTTATGTTAAATTAGGAATGATAAAAATTAAAATTTTCTTCAATGTTGTTGTAAGAAAGTATTTTAAACAATAGCGTTACAATTACTTTTTATTAGGGGGGTGATAGTTTGCAGTGTTAACAAATTAGGTGTAAGTAATATTATATTCTTTAGTATAATGTGGGTTTAACTCAAGATTCTTATATTAAGTAATTAGAATAAAAATACCTACATTTAATCCAAAACCAATCATTTCATCAAAAAAAAAACATTTTAAGATAGGGAAAATAGGTTTATAAAATGAAAACAGCTTAAAATAGAATAAAAGTCTTTTAAACTTTGAAGATGAATTAATGAAAGCATGTTTCACGATGTAAACAAAATATCCAGTGTTTACAAAGCGACCGACAGCACACTCTAGAGCGAGAATAATAATGTTTGCTTCGGTTATTAAATTTTACAACGAGAGTTGAGAGAAACAACACAGTTTCATATTTCTACTATTATTATTATTTAATGAAAACCAGGTACTCATAAATACATACTATCCCCGCCAATTGCTAATGCGCAGGAACCTTATCACATTAACATCCACGTTAAAGTCATCCGCAACTAAAAATTACATGAAACAAGAAAATTCTAAAAGGTAATTTAATAATATATTAATTATTGAATTACTATTTTTTCAACACACTTGCTCGTAAAGTGAGCCCTAATACATCGCTTTTAGGGCCATAAACCGAGCTATAACAAACGCGTGCAATAATATATAAAACACTAGTACGTAATAGAATTAACCCTACAAAGTTAAATTAGTACCTTACTGCAAGTTCTATGCGAGTAAACAGAGCATTCCCAATTTAGCCGGGTAATACAGTTATTTTTTTTAGTAACAACAAATTCATATACATTTTTGGAATAAATAAATGTGTCAGTCCTTAATTAAGTCAAACAAATATTTATTATTATCAAATTATTCATAATTCACAATATTTTGCTATAAAATATTAAAATATTTGCATTTTATCACTTAAAATTACAATTTTGAAGTAGGCTGTATGCTCCTCACCCCTTTGTTCGAAAAATATTCTTGCGTTGGGCGTGTGAAAAAAACAAAAAAAACCTGCGCGCCTTTTCCCATAATTATCATAATTTTGTTTTTGTTGTATTTGTTGCTGTGTGGTAAATTACTTTGTTTTTTCCTCGCAAATGTGTTGAAAAACGTCGTATGAAACTCGTGAGCTCTTGCTTATTGCACACTCGGCTGAGTTACGCCCTCGCCTGCGGCTCGGGCTGCAACCCACAGCCTTGTGTGCAATGAGCAACCTAAGCTAACTTGTCTCATAATGTACTATTATTATGATAGTGTTTAAGTACCTCTATATTATAGTATTTTTACAATTGTTTTTCCTTTATTTTAAAAGACGTTTGGGTAAATGGTTAGGCTCACATACCCTGTATGACTTAAAAGATTTTTTTGACATTAGGGAATGAATTGTATATTGATTGTATTATCAAAATAAGGAAATTACTACCTACCTAAATTATTAATGTAAATATTATGTACTTATTTAAATTTTGCATGCTAATTAATTTGGCTAAACATGTTAAGTGCCTATTATTATTACTTATTAAATCTTTTATATACCATGTTTATTTGCAAATAAAGATTATGATTATATGATTATGATTATGAGGTTAAAAAAATGGCCGCCAGGCGCATTAGCAATTGGCGGGGATAGTACTCCTTCAAACCGTTAATCCTTCAAGCCTCGAAAAATATGACAATAAATTTTTAATTGACATGCGTCAGACCGGGTCGCCCGGGCGTTGACTAATTTTAAAAAAAGAAAAATAAAATAAGCCAACAAAAATAAAAAACAGTAAAATCCATGTTTTATTTTCGAAATTCCTAATAAATAAGTACTTTCTGGTGATCTGTTTCAAAGCCGTCACAGCTGATTTCAATGTATTCAATGTACGTCGCCTCAAATTCTTCTTAGCCGAGAAACTTTCCATATCTATATTCACCGACATTGTGTTTTGAACTTTGTTTTCACGACGTTAAAGCCCCGATTTACAATCGCCGTTCTGAATCGCCTGTTGAACACCTATTGTTCGGGAAGCCAGGAATATACTGCGTGTAAATGCATATCAGTAACAGCCAGTCCTTGTACGAAAATCAGAAGTTTTCATATAAGACAGGGATGTGCGTAGAGTTGCTATTTCTTTTTTTTTCTATTTCAATTTTTTTTTCAGTTAAGTAATACTTACTCATAGGAATATTAAAATTTGTTTGAATTATTTAGAATTCGTAATTAATGATGAAGATGAAGTAGGTAGGTTGTTCCCTCACGCATTGTTCGGCAGATTCGCGATACGAAAGAATCGTAGGTATTTGGGCGAAAATAGTACAGTCAATCAAAACTTATTAGGTAAGTAAATTTCTTCATTTTTTTCCATACCGATCAACTAAACTGATCAACTGGAAACTGAACAACAATTTTACTTCTTAACAGCTCAACTATTTGGTTCATCGGTTAGGAAATATACGAATCAAACTTTTTTGTTTTTTTACTAACATGACAGGACAAGTTAACCTCCGTATTATGAGATCCTGGTACTTTGGTGACGTGTATCACTCTAAAGCCGGGTCTCCTGCGCTTAATTTTCAACATGTTTTGTGTTTTCAAACATCAATACAATGTTTTGACCTCTCAAAACATTGTGGCCTATGAATTTTGTTTAGCAAAAACACAAAAGCCGCGTCTCCTGCGTGTTTTGCTAACATGTTAGAGGCGTGGCCTATGAGTTTTTTTTAGCAAAAAATTGTTTAAAAAACAATAAAACCGACTTCAAAAAACCTGCCTCTAAAAAAAGCAAGAAATAATATACAAATCATTAGATACGCATTATCATTGTTATAATAAAACACGTCTATTAAAGTCGGGTGGGGCTGGAGTACATCTTCCTTTTTTTATTGTAAAAGCCCCACCCGACTTCAATTGACGTGTTTTATTATAACAATGATAATGCGTATCTAATGATTTGTATATTATTTCTTGCTTTTTTTAGAGGCAGGTTTTTTGAAGTCGGTTTTTTTGTTTTTTAAACAATTTTTTTATTTTTTTATTTTTAGTGTAAGTAGGTACCTTCTGTATTAGGTAGTGTAGGTATATTATTTAGGTAGAAAAATCGGCTCAGCCAAACGTGAGATAATCGCGGAGAAACATACATACTTACATACAAACTAAATACCTCCTTTTTTTGAAGTCGGTTAAAAAGACTACACAAAGTATCCCTTCCCCAACAAAAAAAATCATCTAATTCGGTTCATAAATAACAAAATTGTCAAGTTAGTGGATTTAATATCACAGTATTTTCAGGATTACTTGTAAACTACTGAACCGATTTGAAAAAAAATTGAATGGGACCATCTCGCAAGAAAACTCAATCAAACAAAGAAAGAAACATACAATCGAATTGAGAACCTCCTCCTTTTGATGAAGTCGGTTAAAAACACAAAACATGTTGAAAATTATGCGCAGGAGACCCGACTTAATGTCATTTTGGACAATCGCCCACTCGTATCATACCGTTATTAAAACTCTATGGTGTCTGAAATTTTTATTAGTAGGTATCTAGGCAGCACCTGTTTTATGGTCTATGGTAGGAGGTAGGTATGAAATGTACAAATTCACAAGTGACTTATATTGAAAATATTTATAGAAGTTACCCTTCTCTAGATTTATGTGACCCTGGTACTTTTTCTTGATCTGCGGGTGTTATCTTCTATAAATTAGTATCCCCACCATACTAATAATGTGTCACCCTACTAAAAAAACACCACAGCATCTTAGTTTTGATTCCGACTGTACTCCGTCCAAACACGATTCTGCCGTAACGCGAATCTGCTGAAAAACGCGTTATTTCCATATATTTAAAATTTTGGCAATGTATAGTGTTTTTAAGGTCACACTAGTAAGTTATTTCAGTAGAGGTAATTTTGTTGTGACTGAATAGAAAGTTTTAAATTAAATTCGACTCTTCAGTTCTTTAGCCCGATCACGTTAACACCTGACGATAAGGTCTATTACTATGATGGTCTGTTTGACGCAAAGTAAACAGTTCTATTACCGGCTGAGCATCTGTAGCGCACCAGGTTCATTAACAACGTGCCCTTCCATCGCTTACAATATCGAATATATTGTAAGTCGATACTATCTATTTGTCGATCTTGAGTTATTTTTTATATATCATTGGGCCAGTTTTACTGGTTTCAAATAGGACCTGTCTTCTTGTTTAATAAAAAAAAATGGAACAGAATTAGTATGAAATTATTTGACAAGTTAATCAGAAACTTATGGCCCTTTGATAGCTATAAAACATAATCACACTTCTTGTCAGACGATAATCTCTTTTTTGTTGTCTGAATCTGTTTCTCTTTAAACAATAACCTTCACTTATCTTAATAGAATGATATTTGACACAATGTCTGGAGAGGTTGTTTATTTCATTAATCACATTCCAGACCAGCAAGAAAATCCACAATATTTTATAAATTCATTTCAAACCATTTAGTGCAACAGTGTAATGTAATGCGAAGAAAGGGAATTTAATACTTTTAGAGTGAGACTTTTAGTGTATAAGTAGGTACTCTAATTTAGTAACATTGAGAACCCCACGTTAAAATGTCTCTGAAGTAACAAAAAAGCAAGGTATTCGATTCAACTTAAGCGTTGATATTATACTACTATAGAATTCAGTAACCTTTGCATATTTAGCATTAAAGGAGGTGGGGCAATGTTACTAAACAATGTTATAAACCGTAGTTAATTAATGAATTTGCTACGGTTTGTAATTGTATAATCAAGAGAAATTTACTACGTATACACACTTATTGAGTAATAGTTCCATTTTTAGAAAGATAGTATGAACTTAAAGATATTACTTGAGCTTTTTCTATTTACAGGCCAAGTATACCACAACTTTATCTCAATTGTCAAGCATATTTATATATTTTCTCGCTGTCTTACGGGGGTATGGCAAATAACAGAATCTCAGATAACTTTGGCAGTTACCTACTACTCTGGGAAAGAAGCATAAATTTACGTTTTTTCTCTTTATTTCCCCAAAAAGCTCCATCGGGATTTGAAAAGTGAAACTAATTATTTATACCTATTTCTTTACGTGGACTTATCTCACATTGAAACAAATTTTAAAATTGTAATACGAAATGGAGCCATGGTGAAACGAGTCATAACTGCAAAATAGTGAAAGATAGTTTATCTTTCACTATTTTGCAGTTCTGTAAAGCCATTATTAAAGTACTAACCAGAGTTTATGTGGAATGGGCTCTAAACTGTTTGTAGTTAATCTATTTGCACACCAATGATGTCTATTTGCACCCAATGTTCATAATTAAATTTGACGTTGCTCTTGTTTGTTTTACAAAGTTGCGAAAACCAACTGAACCGTATTTTCGTACATCAACTGAAAAAGAGTTTTAGATTGTAATTATTGTATAAAGTTAAACAAGCCTTAAAATGTTACGTTGAACTAAACGTGCCATATCGTCATCTTTTAATAGATATAATCTTCGTCGATTTTTAACCTAATTATGAAAAGAATTTCCTTTTCTTGGTAGACAGTTCGAGATAACGTTGAGTACGGTCAATCGAAGGACGTAAACATTTTGATCCTTATGTCCACGCAAGAAGATTGAAATCTGCATTTGAATATCTTTAGAAACTTACGGTACATCGCGAGTTTCATTCAAATAGAATTTATTAAAACGCTTTTTAGAACGTGTACACACCATTCCTTTTCAAATAACTAAGGAGGTTAATTAATTTCCAAGCAGAAACAGATTTCACTTCCAAAATATAAGGAAAAATACAGCCAGGCCATTAATATTTTCTTATCAGAAAATACGGAATAACTGTTATTTGAATGACACACATTAATTTGAATACTTAGGTAGTATCTCTTTCAACTTTTCTTTTATCTTAAGCCTCTAAAGTAATATAAATGTCTCTAATAAAGGGATGATATTTTTATTAATGTATTTACGAGTAGTTTCTAGAACTTTGTATGTAGTTATTCCTGTATCAATTTATTTGAGGTCGAAACAACAAATCTCTTCCTTCTTTTTTATAACGGTTGTTATAAATCATTCTTATTATTATTACTAGTAATAATAATAACAGTTATAGTATCAAAAGAAACTTATGCCTATGATAATATACCTACTAGATATTTTATTGCTACGTGTAAGCGTGACGTAATGCAGTGTCCAGCCAAGTGCCGATTGAAATACTGCTTCGCTGTTGAGGACACAATTGTCCCTGTCAGTTGATTTGCTGTCCTGTCGGTGCATTCGACTGCCATGTTTGTACTAATCAACGTGTTATGTAAATACAATATAGCTTAGTGGATACTGGATAGCAATGCATGTATTGCACCAAAGCTCTTGAGTTTAATTAATAGAAAATGTTTGTGTGTTGAGCACAAGCATTAATTCCCGAATCATTGACGTGTAAATCTATTTAAAAAGAGTTTAAGTAAATTACATAAAGTTATAATAAGTTTATGGTAAATTCATTATATTTTAAGTCTCTGTTCGATTACATACCTCTAAAGTTACAAGCTCATTGTAAACTCCAAGCTGTACACGCGGTGTTTACGCCATAGTCTACGTACACGCTTGTTGACTTGCCGTAGTTTACGCTGTGTGGCGCGTTACTCCCGTTAATGTTTACGTATCCGACCCCAGCGCTGCGGCCTAATCGTGTGGCTTACGCTGTCCAATCGGAAGTGTCGGCTTTTGTCCACTAAGCTTAGTGCTATTTTCAACGCTGCCGATTGTCACTAAGCTCGGTTTTACGTAGATTATTTATAAAATTGGGAGTTGTTGTTGAAAGGACGTTACTTAAACCAAACCCTTTTAAGGTTCCCTCTAGTTTTCATTAAGTAATAGTTTGGGATTGGAATGAAGTTGGGAAAGATAAACTTAAAACTAACAAACTACTAAGAATCTAAACGTTTTTTCAACATCAAAGTTATATTGTTTATGTTATTTATGAGCTACAGCAAGAAGGTAAATAAAGATATTTGTATTTTATGTGGCTAATTAACATTACATAAGGTTGAAATATCCACACACTTGAGTATTGTTCAAATATTTACATTTGTTGATAGTACTAATTTTATTGTAATTACGTTTGCCATAATGGGTGTACGTACACTGCGTCGTGTCACAGCAAGCAATGATTAATCAGGATGAGCAATTGACTCGTGATTACAAGCATTAGTCCGAGGTAATTAGCCCTTACATATTACAGGGCGGAGTACAGATTGACAATTAAGAACGGAAGCCAGCAGTAAAATATTATACAGTTGTACGTTGTGTTAAAGAATAAAATAAGAGTCATGAGATGTTGTGTTTTTGTGGCAAAGAATAAACAGGCCTGAGTTAAGCCGCGGACGGACAGACGGACGGACATGGCAAAACTATAAGGGTTCCTTGTTGACTTGACCACGGAACCCTAAAAAGGAACAGAACTTCTATGAAACTGTGAAATAGGTCCAAAGTGTTTTAAACATCAATCTTCTAAATCTCACAATTGTCAATAAACGACGGAATATTCATAAAAAATCGATTGGTTTGCGTCAAATTAATCTTGTCAAGGGTTTTATTCAGTGATTCATGGGTTTGTTCAATCATTAATCACAATCCTAACTCGTTATGAACGGAAAAGAGCTATTTACTGACAATATGGAAACTGGACGACGACGACACTTCCACTTCATTCGATAAGTCCTTTAGTTATTAATTTTAATAGAAGAATATAATAAGCAACATTTTTGAAATAAAAAAGGCTAAATATAGGTACATCACTACATATTATAAAACAAAGTCCCTCGCCGCGTCTGTCTGTCTGTCTGTTCGCGATAAACTCAAAAATACTAAACGGATGTTCATGCGGTTTTCACTAAATGATAGAGTGATTCCTGAGGAAGGTTATAGGTGTATAATAAGTTGAGGTTTTATGTAAATTGATAGAAATATGACGATAAATGTTGAAGAGGTCGGCAAAAATTAAGCCGACACAAAATAATGTATGGAATTGTTTTTCTTTTATAGATTTACAAAAAAGTCCGCGATGGCATATACCTCTATCTTTTAAGAATAGCTTACTTACTACTTACTAATTGTCATTCAGTCATCTGTCGACGACGACCATTAGTTTATCTGACTGTGAAAAAACCCAAGTTAGTATACATTTTGTTATAATGTCGTGTTAAGACAGGAGAAAAAAGTCCAAATTTGTTCACCTATCAATTATAGCACTAAATATAATCCTTATAAAATGCTTAGACTAATAAACCATTAAGGGGATGCTCATAATAATAAATTAACGCAAAGCAATTTAAGGAGGGAGTGTAAAAATGATTTAACGCAAACATTACGCCAGGCTAATTTAAAAGTATTGTACAATTTTATTAATACCTTGCCCACTGTTTAACGTCTAAAATTTGATAAATGAAGAAATAATTTTGAAAATAAGAAAAATGTAACTAAATGATATATATAATATGGTTTCTATTTTAAAGTAAAAAGATTTCAAATCAACATTCACTTGTCTTACATTAAAGTATTTCACCGTTTTGTATTAAAAATGATGTCAAGATTGTTTACATCGCTATCGTATCTTATTATTTAAATTTTCACAATTTTTTTACATTCCTTTTGTGAAATGGATTTTCTTTACTTGTCCCAATAGTTGCAATACGCAAAACATAATCACAACATTTACAACTCATATTTTTTTTTCATGTAATAATTGAACGCAGAAAAAATAGATTAAAGAAAAGCAAACCATTGTTAAGTTAATTTTCCATTGTTTTGACTATTCAGGAGAATTCATTTTCCCGAGCTAGACCAAGTGTTTGGATTCGTTCAAACTGGATAAACATAATTATTATTCTTGTAATGAAATCTAGTATTTATTTTCGTTGAAAAAACATGCTCTTATACCAGAAATCCAAATAAACTGTTCTTTGAAATACAGTCTTATTTGATGAAGTAACTAACAATTATAACATTTGGGCCGTATTCTGTGCTCTCCTGACTGTCAGGAGATACGAAAAAAAAACGCGCGTAAAAACACTCGATAGTGCAATTTTGTATAGAAAATTTGTACAGCGCCATCTACCGCCGAATAGCAAAATGAAATTTTCCACAGATAACTACACTATCGAGTACTTTTACGCGCGTTTTTTTCTTGCTAGATGTTCGTGCTAAGGGTACAGAGCAGTACTGACCGCGTCCGCAATAGTCCGCATACGCAATGCATATTGCGTCAGTTTTTCGATAGCTGTTCGTGCCGTGCTAAGGGTACTGAATGCATGCATGGTTTCCATGGCGATAGCTACGACAGACCGACGACAGTCCGTACCCTTAGCACGAACATCTATCGTGAAAAAAAAACGCGCGTAAAAGTACTCGATAGAGTAGTTATTTGTGGAAACTTTCATATTGCTATTCGGCGGTAGATGGCAGTGTATAAATTTCCCATACAAAATTACACTATCGAGTGTTTTTACGCGCGTTATTTTTTTCGATAGTTGTTCGTGCTCAGGGTATTGACTGACTGTGAACTGAAGAGCACTGAATACGGCCTTGTAGTCATTTCAAAGAGTCCTATTTGATATACCTAACGAATTTGGCGTGTCGTCATCATTAGAATCATAGACAGTAGGTAATATTTTGGTAAAACAACTGAAAATTAAGGGAATGATATACTCGGACAAATAACTGAAATAGATAATTAATTCAACAGCTCCATACTTCTTTATATCACAAAAGATTTAAGTTATTTGTTTACAAAATTTTCACTTTAAAAAACTACTTATTTACATAAGCTCGTTATGTTGAGTATCTATTCTGGTTAGCTTGTTAAACTCGCTGGGTAGTCGTTTGCAATACATAGAGTATTTAGGAAAGAAATCACGTGTTATCTGAAACAGTCTAGATAACACGCATACTGGCATAGTCCTATTCTATAGGTACTTCAATCTCTTTAGATACCTACTCAGAGTCTTCACTCTACCACGTGTCGTCAAGAAAGCTTACACCACAAAACCAGCGCACAAAACCGAGGTATTGAGACAGTTGTTTCTCAGCCAAAACGAAAAACTTATCTTATTCAAATATCAAATTACACACAAACTCACTTAAATATGGAAGCAGATTCAGAGAGCTCTTAAACATCTTCAGGGTAAATATTCGATTTCTAAATGCAGCTTGAGAATGTCGTAGTCGTGGAGGTTCTAAAACTCCTTTGTCTTCGAGTGGCTCTAGGAGTGCCCTTCAATTACATTTTGAAGTTGAATTTACATTACAGAGGGCAAACGAGCTGTGTTAGAGTTTCTAAGAAGTTTATTTTAAAACCTTTTGTGCTTTAAAACAAGTTGTTAGTTAAATTATGGATTAGTTTCAATTAAAAGTTTTTGATTCGTAATTTTTTTGGCTGTACGTGTAGTGTTTGTATAGCTATGCTAACTAAAGAAC
Organism: Agriphila straminella; assembly: GCA_950108535.1. Taxonomy (NCBI): domain Eukaryota; kingdom Metazoa; phylum Arthropoda; class Insecta; order Lepidoptera; family Crambidae; genus Agriphila; species Agriphila straminella. Next base: position 4,862,894 of record OX467312.1, read on the forward strand.
ATTACATGTTTTCCATTAGCATCTGACGTGAATCAATAAGACTATTAAAGTATCCCTATTAAAAATGCTATTATGTAGCTTATTTTGCTTAATTATTACTTGACAGTCTATTAGCCGTTGCTTGTCATTTAAAAACCGATTTCACCGGGAGTTCAGTGACCGAGCTTAATACACTGTACCGAAAACTAAATTGAATACTTGGAAAGTGATTGACAACTATTCATTAGTGCGAAACTGTGGCGCAATCGATTCCGTTCGCATCGGAAATTTCATTAATTTCGCAAAAAGTAAAGTTGGGCGGGCGGCGGCGTCTCGCTCCGCTTTGCGTTACTGCGCTATTTGTACCTACAGCCTAGAATATTTCACTAATTTAAAAACTTTACTAAAGAAGCTTTGGCCGATGAACGCTAGCTCGTAGTTATTCAATGAAAACCAAGATTTGCATTAATGGCGTTTGGTCAATACAAAGTCTTTGATATTCAATTAGGGCTTTAAAAGTCACTTGAACATTGTATAAATTTGATTATTTTTCAGTTTCATGTAAAGCTTAAATTATGAATTAATTTCAATATTATTTCATACGTACATTACATACGTTACATACGTAATATTGTTTCGTACGGCTTCTGATGAGCAGTAAAACTGCTCATCATTAGGTTTTCGCGATAAATAAACTTTCGTAGATCATTTAAATAATAGTGTTATTTGTCGCATAATAAAATAATTTAAGGTTTTTAGAAGCCTAAGTAAATGACTTTTAAAAATTTAGATACTGCATCACCAAGCACCAAGCCAACATGTTGAAATAAAATTGCTGTTCAAAAAATGTACAACTTTGAAGCAAGTTACAAAGTTTACTAAACAAACGAGAGATTTATTTCAACATCTTTTACATTATGGCAACGTTCGAATAAAGTACAAAAAACATTTTGCTTACCAAGTCGTTATCTAAAAATATTGACACAAGCCGAACCGCAGCTACTCCAATATTAAAGGCTGAACCTTAAATAAAATCGAGAAGGCCGCACATAAAATTAGAAAATCGAATGAGTTTAACTTTTAGGCATGAGCCGTAAATAATTCAGTTTATTCTTCCGTAAAAAAATCCGCGCTAGACAAAGGTCAAAGGGATTGCGGTAAACATGCGTGTTATTAAAATAAAAACACAGGGTTCATCACTTACTGAGAACGGTTCTCACAGACTTTGTACAGGTCCAAAGAAAATTGAAGTAATGAAAGAACCGCTTCCACATCGGCACCCTCGCCGGAACCTCCTCTGTGTCGGAGAAATGAACCTTTTTCTTCTTAAATTTTCTCTTTTTCCCTTTCTCATATCTTTTAGTTTTCACTAAACTCGACTTTACTTCTGTTATGTATGTGCCCTCGCGCGGCTGCGCCCCCGCACCCCTCACCTCTCCCTGGTCTATGATGGCTTTCAATAAAGCAGTGCGTTACGAACCACCGGCTGTTTCACTTGCGTGCCCGCCTACTTATCATTGGCGACGAAGCTCAAAGTACCCGCGTTTTGCAATAGTAGCAACCGAAATCGGTAATTATGTCCGCGCTATTCGGTATTTTAAATAGTTTTGACCACAATATCCAAACATGGAATACGTATAAAAGCCGTTTGCTGCAATATTTTATCGCGAATGACATTAACGATGAGGCAGATCCGACGGGCACAAAGCGGAAAGCCATACTTCTCAGCGCACTCACCGAAGGAACGTATAAGCTTGCTGAAGACTTAGCGCTGCCTAAAAGCATTAGTGATGTACCCTATCAAGACATTTTGAAGTATTTGGATGACCATTTCACGCCAAAACGTATCGGGTTTGGCGAACGACATAATTTTTATGCCGCCTCACAGCAGCCAGGCGAATCCCACACTCAGTGGGCAGCGAGATTGCGGGGATTGACGGCCCACTGTCGATTTCTCAATATTGAAGAAACGCTTCGTGACAAGTTCATCATGGGCATGCGACCCGGCACGGAAAAAGAAAAACTTTACGCACAACATCTCAACGGATTGTCGCTAACGAAAGCTGTGGAGTTAGCAGAGAGCTTGTGCTGCGCCCGAGCCGCGGCCGCAGCGAGCGCGACCGGCGCCGGCGTCGGCGGCCCCACAGCAGCTGGCTCATCTACTGAGCTGTTTAAAATATCTAAAAAGGACAGCGGCAGAAAGGTTGGAAAACCGAAGTGTAGTGTATGTGGGTATACTAATCATAAAGAGGCTGAATGCAAGTTCGCAAATTATGAGTGTCGAAAGTGTCACGCGAAAGGCCACCTGCGTAGGATGTGCACAAAAGTGAATTACGCGGAAGTGGATGGCGGTGACGACGACGACGATGACGGTAATGTTTTTTTTATTCGTTCTGTTCGAGGGGAACCAATGGTAGAAACGATATGTATTAACGAGTTGCCATTTAAATTTGAAATTGATAGTGGGTCCGCGGTTTCTGTGATATCCGAAACACACTATAAAGCTCATTTTAAAAATGTACCATTAACATTTGCACATAAACGGTTAATGAGTTATAACGGCAAACATATTGATTGTGTGGGTATCTTTCACGTTAGCGCGTCTTACTTGGGACAAAAGAATGACCTTGTATTGTATGTGGTCCGCGACGGTGGTCCACCACTTTTAGGCAGAGATTTTATCTCCAAGTTTAAATTACAGTTAACAACAATTAATTATTGTGAAGAAAGTAAAATATTTGAAACTTTTAGCAAGGATTATTCCGAATTATTTTCTGACAAATTAGGAACTTTAAAAAAATATAACATTAAGTTGTCTTTACGAGAGGACGCGAAACCCATTTTTTTTAAAGCGCGCCCGATTGCGTTTGCCTTACGCGACAAAGTCGAAGCAGAAATTAATAGATTGGTAGGGTTAGGTATCCTCGAACCTGTTGAGCATTCAGAGTACGCATCGCCTGTAGTACCAGTGTTAAAACGTAATGGTTCAATTAGATTGTGCGCCGACTATTCTGTCAGTTTGAACAAACAGTTGGTAGTTGAACAATACCCACTCCCTACCGTCAACGAGCTATTTTCCAAACTCCACGGAGGGGAACAGTTTTCTAAGCTAGATTTGTCAATGGCTTATAACCAGTTTGTTTTGGATGAGGAATCACAGCGTCTAACATGTATAAACACACACCGTGGCTTATTTAAGTTTACGCGCTTAGTGTTCGGCTTGGCTTCAGCGCCCGCAATATTTCAAAAAGCCATGGAAAATGTGCTTTCAGGCTTAGATGGCGTTTTATGTCTATTAGACGACATTTTAGTGACGGGAAAAAATAAATGGGACCATTTAAATAAGTTAAAAGAAGTTTTTAATCGTTTACAAAATGCTGGGTTAACCCTACAGAAGGAAAAGTGCGATTTTTTCAAAGATGAGGTTAGTTACTTAGGTTATATAATTACGAAAGACGGAATTAAAAAGTCACCGGACAAGGTTAAGGCAATGGTAGATGCGCCTATTCCATCTAATATTAGTCAGCTACAATCGTTCTTAGGGCTAGTAAATTACTATCGCAATTTTGTACCAAACGCTTCCACTATCCTAAGTCCTTTGTATGATATGCTAAAAAAAGGCACTAAGTGGAATTGGACTAACGATCACACCATAGCTTTCAATAAAATTAAAAAGATGTTGACCTCAGAACAAGTGTTAACTCATTTCAACCCGAAATGTCAATTAATTTTAACTGTGGACGCTTCACCGACAGGGTTAGGGGCTATTTTGTCCCAAATGGATGCGGATGGAGTCGAAAGACCCATATCGTTTGCGTCACGTACCTTGAATGCCGCAGAGAAGCGATACGCGCAGATTCAAAAAGAGGCAACCGCAATCGTGTACGGAGTACGACGTTTTCATCAATATTTGTACGGTAGGTCGGAACCGTTTGTATTACGTACAGATCATAAGCCGTTGGTCTCGATTTTCGGTCCTTATAAAGGGATACCCGAAGTATCCGCTAACAGGTTGCAAAGATATGCGTTATTCCTCAGCGGGTATAACTATAGAATAGAATACGTTCGCAGTTCTGATAACAGCGCGGATTATCTGTCTCGTGCATGTGGAATTCCCGCGGCCGCGCAGGGCGGCGATGCCGGCGAGTTGCCCCCGCCGCCGCTCGCGCCCCTCTCCTCCGATACGGAGTGCGCGTGCACCGAGCGCTGCGGCATAGTCGAGACAGCTGATCGCGCGACATACGTTTGTTTCGTTTTAGATGATAGCATGCCAGTAACGTTAAATAAATTACGAGAAGAAACCGACAAAGATGTTATACTCAATCGCGTCAAAACATATGTTTCCATTGGTTGGCCGCGGAAGGTTAGTGACGTTCGACTAAAACCATTCCATCTTTGTAGGTCTCAACTATCCGTGGAAAGCGGTTGTGTTATGCGAGGACACAAGGTCGTTATACCGGAAAGTTTACAAACGGTCATATTAAAGGAAATGCATGCTTCACATCTAGGAATAGTAAAAACGAAAGCGGAAGCTAGATCTAGATTTTGGTTTCCAGGTATTGATCGAGCTTTAGAAAGGATGATAAGTGGATGTGAAGTGTGTATTCAACTACGTCCGTCACCGGCGAAGGCCCCCCCCTCGCTCTGGGAATTTCCAACTCAGATATTCGAAAGAATACACATCGATTTTTTGGGACCTATAAAGAGTTGTGTATATTTAGTCATAGTGGACGCACACAGTAAATGGGTGGAGGTTTACAATATGAAACACACCACTACGTCTAACGCGGTGATAGATAAATTATGCGAGTTTATGTCGCGATTTGGAGTTCCTAAAGTGATAGCAAGTGATAATGGTACATCTTTTTGTTCATCGGCATTTAATAATTTTTGTACCGCGAACGGTATTGTACACATGACTTCTCCGGTTTATCATCCAGCCAGTAATGGCCAAGCCGAGAGTTTCGTTAAAATAGTAAAGAGGGGTATTAAATCTTGCCTTTTGTCTAACAGTACCCTGCGAGACAATACATTAAAGTTGTTTAAGTACTTAAAAGATTATCGCAACTCGGTTCATTCCACCACTGGGCTGTCTCCCGCTGAAATGATTTTTGGTAGAAAGTTAAGGTCACGTTTAGATTTAATTAATCTTAACACGTCGTCCTCGCCACCTGCCACAGCCAAAATTGTCAAAAATCAACAGTGTTTACAATCTAAGCTACAAGGTCAAAATAAAACAAAGACATTTAGAAAGAATGATTATGTATTGTATAAACAATTTGTTAACAGTTCTAGATTTAAGTGGTGTAAGGGAATTATACAAAAAAAAATGGGAAGAGTATTGTATTTAGTAAAGGATTTTTCTAATTCACAATGTTATGTCAGACACATAAATCAGCTAATGTTATATAAAGGGTCTGATAGCGATCAAGGGGACAATACAATAAATATAAATAATGACTCACCTGTATCACCTCCGCCGTCACCGCCGCCGCTATCGCCGCCGCCGCTATCGCCGCCGCCACTCGCCGCGCCGCCATTTCGCGCCACAACGCCTCCACCACCGACGTCACCCGAGTCGCCCACGCCTGGCTCGTCGCACTTCTCACCATTAGAGGAAAGTACGCCACTTTCAGTGGTAGAACCTTCTGATGCAAATGACCCACCCTCGGTTGAGAGTACTCCGAACGCAGCCGATGGTCGTGCTGATGCTCCCGGAAGGAGGAGGGAAGAAATTATAGAACCGAGATCTTCTTTGTCTCTGGAGGAATACGACAGTGTTGATACAGCTAACGAGTCCCAGGAAATTGATGAAGCTGTCCGTATAACCCAAAGACCGTTACATAGTAGACCCCATCTTGATTTTGATTAGAATATAATTGTTTATTATCATTAGTTTTAGTCGTTTATTAGAGGGAGGAGTTGTTATGTATGTGCCCTCGCGCGGCTGCGCCCCCGCACCCCTCACCTCTCCCTGGTCTATGATGGCTTTCAATAAAGCAGTGCGTTACGAACCACCGGCTGTTTCACTTGCGTGCCCGCCTACTTATCAACTTCTATCACATTCGGTCGCACTACACTTTCTTTTCCATCACCGGAATATTCACCCACTAGATTTTTCACCATTTGTTTGTCCTCTTCGTACAGTTGAGTTTTATGGACATAACGTTCCTTTTCTCCAAATTCTTTTAACTCCGTTATAGCAGATTTATGTCCTAGTATAATAATATTTGAACTGCATTACAATACTTGCGATTTACAACAACTAAAGCGTTGAGGATTGGCGCTGGTTCAAAGCATGTTTCTTAATGTTCGGAAACACACTAAATATGTGATTTACTCGTAGTAAATCAATCACGCGCGCAACTGACAATAGAGGAATATAGTTCACTATGTTGTTATTATTTGAGTGCATGAGACAACAATATACGGTGCTGCTGAAAACATGACTAAAGAGTTGTTTGGTTACATGCCAAGCTTTTATTAGGCGACAATTTAGACGCGATCTAAATGTGAACTAGCCTATATTATTGTTTGCTTTATTACCTATAACTTTTACGATTTGTTTTATTTGATGTTATACTTCTGTATTTCGTAACCTGAAACTGTTGTCTGTAATCAAAAAGAAGTAGAAGGTAAGATTTTTTTTAAGATTACATACACTTGCTTTATTTATTTATTTTATTTATTTATAAATCTTTATTGTACAAATACATAGAGTAAGGTACAAATGGCGGACTTAATGCTAATAGCATTCTCTACCAGTCAACTAACAGTAAACAGATAAACGCGAATGCGGCACAAATAAAGAAGAATGATATTTACATACATACAAAATACATTGATACACACCAATAAATATATATCTACAGAATTATATAATAATATACTTACATTTCAATTATGTATGTTGTTTTCGTATAGGTTGTCAATATACACATATTTTATGCCTTTAATGTAGTAGGTACTTAATTTCTTTGGCACCCTGATAAATATCATGTTTTGACGTCATTGGCTTGCTAACTAAATATTACGTGTGTGTACAATAGACGTCGTCGAGACATATCAGGCAGGCGTAACATCAAATGATGCAATAGGTACCTACTGCGCAATTCGATAATTTGGCAAACGTACATCGTGTTTATACTCGATACATCAACTCAAAGAGATTCATCTGTTTGCAAATCATTTCAGTTAAATTACGATATTTGGAGACTGTTATTGAATTGAAAATTTTATCTGTTACAGTAGTTAATATACATATACATATAGGTACATAACAGCAGTATATTTAAGAACTTACTAACTCCAAGGTTTAACTTAAAAAGCTATTCTTTTCCAATAATTTCATTCTGTGTTCTGTAATTTTATCATTATCGTTTAGTTAGAGCTACTAAAAGATTAGCTCTTATAAATAAATTGCACCTTGCACATATTTAAATGATAATTCTTTCAAATATGCCAATTTTTGTTTTTAGTATATTTTGCAAAATTACACTAAAAATAAAGATTTTCGATAATCGCATTCGAAACGGTAAATATAAGTATAATTTATTATTATTACTTATTAGTACATGTACATAAACAAACATGGTCTCGCAAAGCCTATCAATATGTTTGGTTTTGGGTAATATAATAAGTCTATTAGTATTAGTATAGTTAGTATTATCTTGGACAATGTTTTTAGTTTAAGTTATCACATTTTTTGCATTTTCTCAAGTGTTCCTGTTGTTGTTGTTGTTGTGTGTTGTAGTGGTTTATGAATAAAAATTTTATCTATCTATCTATGGGTTTTGGCATTAAATACTATTGTTTGGTAGTTGTTTTTTGTATATTATTGGTAAGTAAAAGTATATCACATCCTAGCTCGTTCTTAAAGTTCGATTTTACTATTGTGCCATAAAAGCGTGCTATGTAAGTTTAAATAGAGTGTGACATTGTCAGTTTCATGTAAACTAAAACTTCAACAAACAAGGGTCGAGTTTATACGATTCTAGTGACCTCCTTTGAAATAAACACAGAAAATATATAGCTAAATCAGTAACACAACTACCTACATACAAACGAGACACATCGCTCAAGCAAGTTTTGCTCGGTGTCACGCCCGCGTTGCCTGAATCGCACTATCGGCGATCATTTTTGATACTGTACCCTTAGCACGAACAGCTATCGAGAAAAAAAAACGCGCGTAAAAGTACTCGATAGAGTTTTATCTATGGGAAATTTCATTTCGCTTTACGGCGATAGATGGCGCTGTACAAATTTCCCATACAAAATTACTCTATCGAATGTTATTACGCGCATTATGTTTTTCGATAGCGGTTCGTGCTAAGGGTACTAATCATATTGCGTTGTTTAATCCACAATCGAATGTCATCAATTAAACAAAAATGTTGAGTGTCACTTCCGACAACCCTATGGCGCAGTGGCTCCTCCAATGGAGCGAGGACAAAATATATCGAGAAAAGTTTAGGTTGAAATACTGCGCTTGCTAATATTTGTACTGTGACATGTCTGTGACATAAGATATGTCGTTCTGGGTGGTAATAAAAGAAATGATTTTGGATACCTTCTCTTTACCTTCTACGCAATCGTAAAACTTGAAATGCCATGGGATGGGGTCGGTACTCAGTACTATGTTTAGGCTACGATTAAGAGAATATGGGAAACGTTTCCTTAAATAGTGCAACAACAGCGTGATGGTGTGGTAACAAAATGAAATAGTCTAAAAAGCTAAAAAGGTAAAAATACTTATTAATTCATTAAACGCGAGGCGGCCGCATGAGGCCGGACATCAATAGAAAATCTAGTGTGTCTCATTTTGTCTGGCTTGACGGGTTAAAATATTTCTTTAATTTCCAGTAACAAAAAAAATGTGATTTTAATTTCGATTTCCATTTGAATTTTAGTTGTCACATATAGGTACATAATATATTGATGACACAATGCGTACAACACATTCACAAAATTGTCAACATCGAGCCCGTAATTTCACGCTTTGCGAACTCCGCGTGACGCAATCCGGATACAAAACGTCCCTCCCAAGAAGATCGTCTTAAAGGAATAATTCAGCCGTGATGGTCCAAAATGGTCCGAAACGTTTTACCCGCGGACCTAGCCTCAATAGGGTCACGAGAGACGGTTAATTTTCACTCAACTTGAGAAATACGAAGGGATTTTGGGATTCCGAATTGTTCTTTCGTGTTGCTCTCTTAAAAAAGGATGAATAGACTGAAATAAACTCGTTTTTCGCGGTTTTATTAAAGGTTGTGTACGCGCGTAAATCTCAGAATAGGTAGGAATAGGTAGGTTTTACTTTTTAGTGTTTGTAAGCTTTGTAAATGTTTGTAAGTTATGTAAGCTTTGTCGATAAAGTAGATTTGAAGTTTCTACAATCTCATGGACAGTAGCAGCTGTTGACATAATTTTAGGATTTTTGAATTAAATCTCTCTCTCCTTCAAAATAATAGAATGAGAACTGTAAAATAAAGGCCATAAATACTGTTCACAGTACGGTACTTCTACGGTTCACAGGTATAAAAGTGAAGTGCAGTTGACCCGGTTTGGCTAACAATAGCAAAAGGAAAATTTTAAAATTCCATAATTTTTGATTTTTAATTTTCTGTATTGACGTTTGTTTACATTCATCCAACTGGACGAGAAAGTTAAAATTGTTAGTAAAACTCTAATGACGTATTCCTTTAGCTTATAATTGGATTTTGCTCTCCTGTTAGAGATATATTATGAGAGCCACTAGATATCTGTTATAAAAGCATTTTTAATATAGGTTTGTTATTTCTTAAGAAACTGAAAAGCTTTTTTATTGTACATAATTATTCATACAGCTATAATAATATTTGTATTACGTATTGATGAAATTATAATTATCACGCAAACAGCCTGAGTTCACTCAGAAGACTATGAAGACTGAGGGCCTATTACAAAACAGAATCACGATAGTCGGACGCAATTAGTCGGTTAATTTACTTGATATTAAACCTCATTCGTGAGATAATAGTGCCACGGATTTGGACGAACATCGTACGCTGATCGCGATGCTTTTTTACCCGACTGCGGGTTATTTTTTTATAATAGACCCTCTGGCTTCTTGATCGGTTTATTTGATTTGTATTAACAAAATTATATAATGTGACACTAAAATATAAGTTTTGAAATGAAACAATTTTGTCGCAGACAGTTCCTTAAGCGAAGTCTTAAGTTTCACGTGCTGATGAACGGAATTTTCCGTTAACTTTCTTTGAACGAAGTTTTTAATTTATGCCCAAGACTTCGCCTACGAAGAAGTTGGGAAAACGGTAAACAATCATAATAATAAGGTAGAAGTTGTCAAGGTTTTGACTTTATTTATGAAAATAAGTTGATATATAACGAAAATAACTTTGATTATTTATGTTTCAGTGTTTTATATTTACAGATGCTGTGGCTGAGTTATCTATTGGCATGTTTGATGTATTACAACAAATTCAACAATTGATAGCAATTTTATTGAATTAATAATGTGATGTCTTACGCAATTTTACTGTTAGTAGGTACTATTTTTTATCCACAACGGGATAGTGCTTGGCCGTTACCTTACCTGATGTTAAGTGACGATAAGGTCGAAAGTGGAAGCGCACTACACCCGGAATCCTCACTACTGAGGAACTGGCTATCTTACCTCTAACTGGCGAAACACAACTATTTTTAATTTTTTTAATTGTTGTTATGGCATCAGACTTAGGTAAAATGGTGGTATAGAGTTTATGGTTTAAATTTTGGTAACATTATATAATAATCCTTGTATCACAAGATGTTATACTTATTACGTTCTATAAAAAAATCAGTAAGTATTTTATTTCATACTCATGCTCGTAAAAAAATAATTGCAGATAATTTATTGCCCTAACAATATAAAAGTTTATTGAGAAAGCTCTATTAATTTATGCCTTAAGTTTACGATGTTAATATTAACCGTGATTCAAATAAAACGGTCAGTAATGTTTTTATTATGGCTCATATAGCATTATGGTAGCTTACCGCAAAATTTACCATAGCTGCTGTTGTTCAACTTTTTACGATTACGATGTAACGTAACAATGATGAAAATTGCGTCCAAGTAAAGACTCATTTTTATACCCAAGTTTATACTTACCAATACCGTACTTTACGCGAATACTTTGCGAGATGAATTACTTTATTTCATGCTTGAACGTACTGTGGTATAGCCCTGATTTTACGTTTTCTTACTTTAGTTATAAAAAAGTGTTACCATGTTGTAAAAAAGAAAGGTTTTAAAAGGGACGTAAAAAGAACTTAATTATTTTCTTTTAAGTGTGGTATCTCCGCAACCTTTCAGTACTGAGATTTAGCAATTATTGCAATCATAATGCTGGTGCAAATAAGAGAGTGCTAAAAATGCTTTTTAGTCCGTATTTTTTTTGTAAAACTGTAACCTGCATCTGTAAATTAAACCTCGTAACGTCATGCACAATTTTGTACAAAACGACATAATCCCTAGATGAGTTCTGGATGTGTTTTTGTAAACAAAAGTTTCATAATGTCAATATGGTTGTTTGCAGATATGAAATGAGTTCAGATGTAAATACGGTAGCTTCCTCGATAAAGGAGCGTGTACCTCGGGTAACATGAGCTCAATATCTCGATTTCCATAACAAACAAAAAGTGGTTTCCATCTACCCGCCCGCGCTATTCAAGTTAGTAAGTTATGTTTATCTATACGTTTATAGCGTTCAAACGGTTTTCTGTCGGTGCTTTGATTTGAATATTTTTGGTGCGCTACTAAAACATTGTTCATTTTATTAATGCAATATCACGTCAAATAAGAGTTGTGACAAAAAAAATGTTGTCATATTCAAAATTTTATATTCAATTGCAAATATTTTAATTTAAAAAGTACATTAGATAACTAATTAACATTTTTATTATTAAAGATCTTAATAATTACAAACATAATTTCCGCACTCAAAATGAATCAGTAGCGGCTACGAATTAGCTACGCGAAATGTAAACTCGCCAGCAAAAGTTATATGGAAATTCTCTAGATTTTAGTGAATGAGCGTGTTTGTGTTAGATATTTTGCTATCCACCGCAGCCGTGGCGGAGTCGGAACAAACACAAGATTATACTGTGCAAATACCAGCTGCTTGGTCGAACGCTCGAGCGGTCGCTTACGCTATTCTCGTTTCATTTTCTTTCATCAATGGTTGCTTTTACAAGGTTCTCGAAGAATGAAATGGTTACCGAATACCAAATATCTTAAGGTACCCATCGAAATAGATGAAAGATCAATATTATCTTTTATATTATGTATGGGATTGATGATGGTTTTGGTATAGTGAATTTGGAAAATATGTGTTTGAAATTAATGAAAAAATTATTTAGTATTTTATTTATTGATTTATGAGTTAGGTGGTTATTTATATATGGCATTTGTTGGTAAGACTAGTATTGCATTATTCATTCATTAATATATGGACGAATGATTTTTAATTAAATAAATATTGGATTATGTTGTTTTAAGGGTGTGGTTCCACCAAATATGTGCGAGGTAGCTAAGCTATGAAGCTAAGGAACGAAACAATGTGATCCGTTCCATTAGCTAAAGCTAAGCTATAAAGATGCGCGTCGCGGGCTGTGCGCGATGCATCTGTCAGCTCTACTCCGTACAAACGAAACTAGCTCGAGTCCTTAGCACACGTCCTTAGCACTCATTCTTAGCAGACATCCTTAGCACACATCCTTAGCACGCATCCTTACCACTTAAATTAGTAACTTTTAAGGGGACCGAGCAATCTCTTTAGTAGGTTGCTCACTTATGATTTCTACTTTTTATGTTTGAGAATGCTATATCGGAAACAATATAGGTTATGAGCATAGCACTGATCAGCAATAGCAGTGAACATGTATAATCATTTAAAAGCTTTTTTATTTTTTCATGTGACTGTTTTATATTTCGTGTGTTTTAGTGAATAATAATTGCTGTTACTAATTTTTGTTTTGTTGTTGTAGTTGTTGTTAGTCATAATTAGCGTTTCGTAAAATATAACGTTTCATGTAAATAAAAAAACCGGTCAAGAGCGAGTCAGACTCGCGCACCAAGGGCTTCCGTACCATCATAATAAATACACTGCAGAGCCTGCTGTAGAATAAGAAAATTATTATTGCAGTATTAGGTCAGCACCATCTCTGGGCCGATAGTGGAATCATTTTTTTTTAGTCCAGCGCCATCTCTTGACCGTTAGTGGAACTAAATTATTTTTTCTTGGGTCAGGGCCATCTGTACCCTTAGCACGAACAGCTATCGAGAAAAAAAAAACGCACGTAAAATTACTCGATAGACAATTCTCTATGGAAAATTTAATTTCGCTTATCGGCGATAGATGGCGCTGTACAAATTTCCAATACAAAATTTATCTATCGAATGATTTTACGCGAGTTATTTTTTTCGATATCTGTTCGTGCTAAGGGTACTGTTGACTGGTAGAGGAACGAATTATTTTTTTGTTTGTTTTTTGAATTTCTAAAAAAGTGTGTTATATTGAGACATCGTTTTATTTTTCCTGTAATCTTTACATAAACTACTATCACATAGAATTATTTCAGATTTTTTTCTTTGCAAACTTCGGAGATAAGGGGGGGAATGGTTTTTTTTTTTACTTTTTTCATCATAAGTCGAAGACTATGCGGCCTAAAAAAAGAAAAAAATGATTTCAAATGTGCTAACAGCGCTCTTTCATATGATACCTCACATGCCCTAATCGCCCCACTTAAAATTTTTAAGACCCCTTTTCAGTCCCTGTTGTAAAAAAACTATTTATTTTTTTATTTCTTTCTAATTTGCAAAATAGTTGGACAAGATCATCTTTAACTATTCCAAATTTCAAGTTGATACCATTAGTAGTTCTCGAGATATTCAGCTGTGACAGACAGACAGACAGACAGACTTAGTAAGGGTTCCTTAAGGGTTCCTTTTTACCATTTTGGTACGGAACCCTAAAAAGTAGCGGCTGCGAATTAGTCACGTTTTATATTCTGGTAAAATAAAACTGTCATTTTTAACTTCTATCAAATGATTCGACAAGTCGATGATTACGTGTAGTGCAATGGAAGATGGTATTATACTTATACGAAGTTTCACATTAATTCTAAGATGGAACCTAAAGTAATGACGAATATCAATGTTATACCTTATAGTGTACGAGCGGCTGTTCTACGTGGCTACGATTAACTGGCTACGAGTAACATTGCTACGAATTTTGTTGCGACACCTATACGAGCTAGAAGTACTATATTATGTGGAATTTACACGAGTCGACTTGACAAACAACTTGGCAGGCGATTTGAATCAATTATCGCTTTTTATCGACAATCGCTTGTAAAATCTAATCGCAAACCTGATTTGGTGGCGTTTCTATTTTACAAGCGATTGTCGATATAAAGTGCTAATTTAATCGCCTGGCCAGGGGCCTGCTAAGTCGACCCGTGTAAATACCGCATTAGCACAAAAATTTACCTAGTGCAAACTTGACGCCCGTCCAAGCGCTGCGGGCATAGTGGAAGAGGCGGCGGTAGAGCGGGCGGTGGCGGCGGCGGCGCGGCGCCTCGGCGTCCGGCGCGGGCGAGGGCGCGGGCTCGGCATCCTCGCCCGCACCCCCGCGTCCCTCCACCGGCGACGCCGTGGCTTTGCGCACCCAGCTTTACGGACGCAAAAACGCTGCGCTCACGTCACTGTAACACCACCCTCACGACGCACAACGAAACGCGTACACTCACATGCATTGTCCACTTAACACTATTCACTAAAGTTAGTTAATGTATGACTATAACACTCACTTTATAGTGTTCATTTATTATAATGACCGAATAAATTCCATCACGTTGAATGGAAAACGACTATCGTTAACCTTTCAAAGGGTCATCGTGGTGACGGCGGGCTTAATAAATAATTCAAATGCTATTCGCGCTAATGAGCGGTTAATCGTTAAGTGCTCGCTAAACCCCTCCAGAGTGCTATTTTCTTTGTTAATGTATTATTCCTTTTTATTTCATTTTCAGTTCTTTCGGTAAACAAGTTTTATAAGAGAAGCCGCAGTAATCAGTTTAGAAAGCTGTTACTTTTTGCTCTTGTTTAGTTGCAGCGTTAGAGTGGTAGAAGTCGGAAATCTGTGGACAAAAGAAACGAGTTGTTAGTAAAGCTGTTAGAGAGAGGATTGTTTTGGTTCGTTTTAAACGCTGGCAGTTATTGCGATTCCTACGAAGAGTTAAAAAGAAAAAGTTTTGATTAAGGCCAGAGTTAAGAAAATACACAGCGGTAAAGCATACATGCAACAAGCTGAGACAATTCTTAGCCTACATAACAATATTAAAAAGAAGAATCCCATATAAAGTTAAACTAATGTTGTACAACTCGCTTGCTGAATCGTATGTTCAGTATGGTTTATGTAGTTACGGCCGTAGCTATAACACATACCTAAATAAAATATATAACCTGCAGGTACAAATTTTAAAACACATTGTATCAATTATCATCCGATGTAAATTTCATGGTGACGATAGTGGTCTCTTTAGGCATTGCAAAATCTTGCCGGTTCAAACCCAGTTCAAATATATGTTTTTAAAAACTCATTTCTTCAACGACGTTTTTAAAAAGGAAATAAATCACCCGGTGTATACGCGCGCGGTAGCTAGAAACCGGCTCCAGACGTGTCGTGCGAACAATGTGTACGGCGAAAGAACTGCCAACTATCTCGTCCCCCGACTAATTAATAATCTGCCGCATGAATTATCTGGTACTTTAACAAGCACTAATATAAAAAACAAACTCAAGGTCAATTTTTTATGTAATTTAAAAAATATTATGTAATGACTGTCATTGTTACACTTACGAGTATTACCTACCCAATTCCTAGTTTTTAATTTTGTTTTAGTTTTATTATGTTTTATTAGTGAATGAAATCGCATCAAACAAACCTTAGTGGTTTAAAATTGTGATTATAAACATTATTATTATCTTGTTTTTTTTAAAATGGTAAATAAAGGAAAAAAAAAATACTTAAGGCGAGGCCAGTTCACGATCTGATGAAAAGTCTGATTTTTGAACTTCCAATGTGAAGAACTGATGTAAAATTCTACTTCACAAAAATTACTATAGACTGAAAAAGAAACAAAGAAGCAAATTAACCGAACAGAATATTGAAAAATGGCATGGTAACTCTGTAAAAAAATCCTGAATAACACCATAAAAACTTATAAAACTAAATTTCAAATCGTAATTTTCAACGACAGTAATATGATTTTTTATGCAAAAAGGATAGCTTTTTTATCGATCTAACACAATAACCGAGTACATTTTTAATAAATGATCCAGTATTCCAGAAATCAATAAAAATGTACTAAAATTGGTCAAATTTCTGACAAAGCGTCAATTAAAGTTATGCAATATTCAACCTTATTCTAAAGACATAGTGAAAGAGTAAATTTCGTGAACTGGCCTCGCCTTAAAACGACTTTTATGTCTTAAACGATGTAACGCCACTTTTCGTAAAAATACGACAGTCAAGAAAGTAGCAATTGCCTAGAAAACCTAAAGCTATTTTTTTCTCTAACAAAAGGTTCGAATTATTATGACTCATTCATTAGCCAATAACTTGGTCGCAAATTCGATTATGTAGGTACGGCAGCAACAGCTGTTCCATTTGGGGAAGAGCACAAATAATCTATTTTCCTTACCTATTCCCATCTTCGTAACTAGTTAATTGTATTTGGCATTCTCGTATGTTCTACAGAGACTATTAAGAGAGAAGTTTCTCGAGCTATTAATACGCGGAAAACTATATTGAACAAAAACTATATTGGCAGTGTTAGAATGTGAACGACGGCATTACAAGTACGGTAATATGGAAACTTATTTATTTACTTTATATCGCAAACATTTAGTATCGAAAATAATAATAAATTATTTATGCTTCTGAAAGTCTTAGGCTTGTATTATAGAATCAAACTCAAACTCAATCTCTGCTTGAGTACAGTTAGAAAAAAATGGCGCTATATGCGATGAATAGCACCATCCCTTTCTAACTGCACTCAAGCAGAGATTTGAGTTTGAGTTTGATTCTATAATACGAGCCTTAGTAGATCAATGGTCAGAGCAGTAACCCAATTCGTCAAGGATTCGGGTTCGATTTAAGAGTAAACAAATCAGAGAAATGTTATAATTTATTCCACAGTTTAACATTATGGCGGTCGTGGTAGCAACAGATTAGATTGCTTCTACTAATTGGGGTTGACCTCTTTCAATATTGTTCTTTGCAATACTACTCCAGATTTAAATTACCAACACAAAATACCCGTAGCACAAATCTTCTGTTTATCGTATGAGGATTAGTGGCCACCTCTAGTGTTAGAGTTTATCAAGCCGCCTGTATAAGGCCTCTGACTTGGCTTAACGACTGTTATCAGATAACAACAGCAGGGACCGACGGTTTAACGTGCCCTCCGAAGCACGGAAGTGCTCAGTTGTAATGCCACTTTACGGTCACCCATCCGACACCTGACCGGACCGAGCGTTGCTTAACAAACGTGATCGAGTACGATCAGTCTGTCAAGCTCCGCCAAGAGCGCTGATAAAACAACTAATACTTAGTATAGTATTAGTTAGTATATTCGGATGCTAGGAAAATTATTTGTGCCGATATGTGCTCACATCACTCAAAGTTATTTTAAATGAAATTAAAAAATAGCAAGTATATATTCTTAAACGCTGTCGCTTAAAACTTAATTTACCTTTCCCGTAAATATAAATTTAATGACATTCTTTATCCATAGCTTTTTGCTCACGACTTCATCCACGTTGGTATCATAATACCTTTTGAAGTCATAAATTGGTTTAACATGATTCGTTAATTTTAATTTATGGTTTCCATGGGAATAGAGGTTATACTCCCTTTATAAAGTTAAGTACCTATAGTAAGTATTTCTAGTAAGAAACTCTATCCAAAGGCTGAAATGAGGGGATAGAAATTCCAAGTAGCTTGGACAAAATTTTATTTTACACATTCCTTCATTCTTCATAGATATGTCGTAAACCTACGCAAGTTTGAAATAAGAAAAACAGGCAAGGTTCAATAAAAGGCAATATTTTGATATCTATCAATTCTTCTATTTTTTGAAATTGTTCTTAAAAAATATATATATATATATTGTAGCAGATGAGAAAATTTTATGCCAGCCAAGGGTATAAAAGCCAGCGCCACCCTGCGAACGCTCTCATTTCTGCGCGCGCCTTCGTCGAAGCAACAACTCCGCGACTTGAGTTTCGACATTTTTGTGTTAATTGATTTGCTATGTTTCTAAGTAATTAAATTCTATTTTTCAGTTAGTCTCGATTTCTCTTTTTAAAAAAATAGTTCAGGCAGTTGTTCGTAAGATCAGAAGTGGGATTGGGTCCACGATCCTATCTTTCTTGTTTTCTTTCGCCAGTAAATTTCTGTTTAAACTAAAAACCAAAAATGTCGGAACGTGATTATCGTCGCAGTCGAAGCCACCGCCGAGAACCTCGCCATGGCAGTCGCCGTGGTCGTAGTTCTGAAGGTAACATGAAGCAGGAAATGGAGGCGATGCTCGTTCGACTCAAGGTTTTGGAAAACCAGGCGTCAGGTGCCGCGCTTCGGTCATCTGAACGACGCACGCCACCCAAGTCTCGCCCCTCGCGCCGCCGGCGCACGTCGCCGCGCTCGCCGCCGCCGTCTAGGCGCGCATCGCCGCGCTCGCCGCCGCCCCGGCGCCAGGCTTCCCCGCCATTGCGGCGCCGCGCACGGTCGCCGCACCGGCGCGTGATTTCTCCGCTAGCGGTTCGCTCCACGACGACGCCGCCGGTTTCGGCGCATTGCCTAGAGCGTTGCCGTACGCCGCCTATGCCGCCGCCATCCGTGGTCCCGCCGCCGCCACCTGCGGTGCCGCCTGAACGTTGTGTGGATCAGTCGGAGTTGGTGCCGGAATCTTCTACTAGTGACGTAAGCGTGCCCGCAACGGTAACGGATCGAATCGTGGATGCGATTCGATCGATAAACAGCACGGTAAGGTCGAACCAACATTTTTATATTTCCAATTTCGATCCTAAATTGCATAATATTGATGACTGGTGTGAAGAAGTCGATCGCGCTAAGTGTTTAAACAACTGGAGTGACTATGAATGTCTTTCGCGAATAGGAAACTGTTTGAAGGGCGATGCTCGAACGTGGTTAAGTGAGTGGGTAACGAGCGACCGTACGTGGAGTAGTTTTAAAAAAGAATTTAAACCCTTGTGTCCTAAAACACCCGATATTGCAAATATTTTGTATGATGTAATGCAGACTAATTCAGACAATTACCTCACGTACGCCGACTATGCTAGACGCTCTTTACTTCGCTTGCGCATAGTTCGGGGGCTCAGTGACGAACTTATGACGGCAATTATTATACGCGGTATCACTGATCCACACATTCGAGCATCCGCCACAAACGCGAAGTTGCAACCTACCAATTTAGTCGAATTTTTCTCGATTTATGTAAAGCCTAGTACCTCCAAAACTAATAATATGCGAACGGCTGCTTCACAACAATTTTCTAATAAAAATAAAAGTGCTTCCAATATTAATTTGAGAAAGCGTAGGTTGGACGAGGGAAAGTGTTTTTCGTGTGGTTTATCAGGACATAGACAGGCTTTTTGCAATAAAAAACCTAAAACTAATTTAGAGACAAGTTCTAATAACAATAATTTGAATTCAAAGCCGATGTTTACGCCACTGAAATCAGAACCTTGTTCTTATTGCAAGAAGCCTGGTCACAAAATTGATACGTGTTTTGCCAAACAAAAATCTGAGTCACGAAATAAAAGTGATGTTAATTTTTGCCGCGAAAACGAAACTACCCACAATCGAGACGTTATTGTAGCTGTTATTCAGGGAATACCGGTTGACGTCCTTATCGATAGTGGTTCGAGCATATCACTAGTTTCGTTATCTTTGTTAAAACATTTTCAATGTTCACAAAAACCTACTTTTCGCATACTAAAGGGACTAGGGAGTCAAGAAATTGAAAGTACGTCTTATGTAACTTTACCTATCGAATTTGACGGCATTACTTTAGAAGTAGATTTGTTTGTGGTATCGTCCGAGTTCATGAATACGCCGATAATCGTAGGTACCGATGTTTTGAATAGAGAAGGTGTACAGTACGTTCGTACTCGTGACCACCAGTCACTTACGCGTAAGATAAGTAGTGTTAGTGAAGTTATGGTGATTCAGTCTGATCCGTCTATTCCAATAAAAACTTCCCTCGATAGTGATCAATTGCAACAATTGTTAGCAATCATTAATGAGTTCTCTCGACATTTTATCACCGGTACTGCGACATCTACCGTGAATACGGGCAGCATGACTATTAAGTTAAATAGTAATGCTCCCGTCTATTATAGGCCGTATCGTCTTTCACATGCGGAAATACTTCGAGTACGTGATATAATTAATGATTTGTTGTCGAAAGGAATCATTAGAGAATCCGACTCTGATTATGCGAGCCCGATTCTTTTAGTAAAAAAGAAAGACGGATCAGACAGAATGTGTGTCGATTACCGAAAGCTTAATGAAGTTACTATTAAGGATCGATTTCCATTGCCGCGGATAGACGACTATATAGACAGGTTGGGACGAAATAAATATTTTACAAGTTTGGATATGGCAACTGGATTTCACCAGATCCCAGTCCATGAAGATTCAGTTCCACTTACCGGATTCGTAACGCCCGAGGGGCATTTTGAGTATCTCAAAATGCCCTACGGCTTAGCGAACGCGCCGGTCGTGTATCAACGCATAATCGCAAAAACATTACGTAAGTTCATAGATTCCGGTGACGTTCTCGTATATATTGACGATGTTTTAATCCTAAGCATGACAATTGAGGAAGGTTTAGTTTTGTTACGCGAAGTACTATTAACGTTAACAAAGGCAGGCTTTTCGATTAACTTACGAAAGTGCTCATTTTTAGTAACCGAGATTGAGTATTTAGGTCGGACTATTTCTCAGGGGCAGGTACGGCCGAGCCATGATAAAATTAAAGCTTTAGTCGATTCTGCAGAGCCAAAAAATATCAAGCAGGTCCGACAGTTTATGGGCTTAGCCAGTTATTTTCGCAGATATATACCTGGCTTTGCCCAGAAAACTGCCTGCATTGCTGCCTTGACTAGGAAGGGTGTAGAATTTAACTGGGGTGACGAACAGCGAGCTGCTCGTAATGAAGTGATCCAATGTCTGACTAGCGAACCGGTTCTTGCGGTTTATGACCCATCCTTGCCAGTAGAAGTTCACACGGACGCGAGTTCGATAGGTTACGGAGCGATACTAATGCAGGTTCACGAGGGCGGTTATAAACGTGTGGTAGCTTATTTTAGTAGACTGACGCAAGGAGCGGAGAGCAAGTACCATTCGTACGAGCTCGAAACTCTTGCCGTAGTTAAAGCGCTCCAACATTTTAGACCGTATCTTGTAGGTGTACGTTTCACTGTGGTCACTGATTGCAATGCTTTAAAGCTTACACAACGAAAAAAAGATTTATTACCCAGAGTGGCCAGGTGGTGGGTATACCTACAAGATTTCGATTTTGGGCTAGACTACAGGAAGGGCACGTCTATGTCACACGCTGACTATCTTAGTAGGAACCCGGTTAACGTTTGTACTGTCCAAAAGCCACGAAATTGGGCACAGATTGCTCAAGCGTCTGATGAGGAGACTAGAGACCTCATACAAAAACTGACTGACGGACAACTAGATGCAACTCGTTATGTAGTTAGGAACGATATCCTTTATTTCAAGTACTTGCCTACTGGTGAACCTTCTCGATTACTTTGTTATATCCCGAAAGGCCATAGACTGAGCCTCCTTCGTGTATTTCACGATGAACACGAACACGTTGGGGTAGATAAAACAACCAACTTAATTTTAAAGCACTTTTGGTTTCCAAACCTACGATGTTTCGTTCAAAAGTATATCGCGCATTGCTTAGTATGTATATCTCATAACAAAGTAGCACGAGCTCCATTACAGCCTATTAGTTCTTGGCAAAAGCCGGACGTGCCTTTCGATACCATTCATATGGACACCTTAGGGCCCCTTCCCGAAGCTGATGGTTTCCGTCACCTTTTAATAGTCATTGATGCATTTTCTAAATTTTGCCTATTGTACCCAATGTATCGGCAAGATGCCGATGAGCTAAAACGCCATTTTAAGAATGTAATTTCCCTGTTTGGGACTCCTAGATTAATTGTGGCTGATAGGGGTCGCATGTTTCAAAGTGCTGAATTCCTTAATTGGGTTAGGGACATGGGTTGTGAAACGCATTTTATAACGCCTGAAATGCACCAAGCAAACGGGCAAGTTGAGCGCTATTGCCGGACGGTGCTTAACATGATACGCATCGAGACCAACTACAAACAGCAGGAGTGGCCGAGCATGATTTGGAAAATTCAACTGGTGTTGAATATTACCAAACACGGGACTACCCAGGATTCTGCTCTCAATCTACTGGTGGGTATTGACGCAGCCACTCCAGTTATCCGGAGTGTAGTACGAGACGTCGCACTCGAGGGTTCCAGTCCTAATAGAGAGGCCCTTCGTGAAATAAGTCGACAACGGGCGTCGGAGAGGTTGAAGCAAAACCAACAAAAACAAGATGCTTATGTAAATCAAGGCAGGAAGCCTGCGCGTGGTTTTGAATTAAATTCATTAGTTTTTGTTAGAAAACAGGCGCAGTCGACTGGCAAGTTGGACTCCTGTATGCGCGGCCCATACCGCGTGTTGAAGACACTACCTCATGGGCGCTATGAGCTGCAGCTCCTGGCCGGGTCATATGGGAAGTCGACTCAGGCTGCGGCGGAATTTATGATTCCGTGGCGAGGAGAGTGGAGCCCCGAAGTTTGCGCTGCTTTCTTCGATGGTGAGTTAACTCTCTGTTGGAACAGTGTTGGAATAAGCTTCACGTAGTGCCTCTTTTCCTTCGACTGTTGGTGGACATGCTTCACGTCGTGCCTCTGTCCTGGTTCGGTCAAGACATGCTTCACGTAGTGCCTCTGTCTTTGGCTTTGTCGAGTTACGCTTCACGTCGTGCCTCTGACTTGACATTTGTAGAGCTACGCTTCACGTTGTGCCTCTAGCTTTACTTTGAAACGAGATACGCTTCACGTAGTGCCTCTGTCTCGATTGATGTTTGCTTTGCTTTGTGTATAACGCCTACTGGTGCAGGCATGTGTTTATTGTTGTTTTGTGCAGATGCAGACACTGATGACGTGGGGCCTACTCTCGCCACTACGGAGCAGCCAGTGCCAATTGACCACCCGGCTGATGATGGACAGCAGCCTAGCACGTCAGGAGTGTCGCACCACGCAAGGCCTGAGCAACAATCCAGCAGCGTGGCTGATGAGTCACGCGTCCACACTTCGGCTGAGCATCTTCTCAGCGTGGCTGATGAGTCACGCGTCAACACTTCCCCTGAGCTTCCACACAGCGTGGCTAATGAGCCACGTGTCTCCAGTTCACCCGAGGAACCTCTCAGCGTGGCAGATGAGCCGCGTGTCCACGCTTCGCCTGAAGATCAACCAGTCATAGGACTCTCCATGCCCGAGCTTGACTGATGAAAGAAGCCATTCAAGAAGGAGCCCGAGGACGGTCTCCTGTCAGGAGAGGCCGTGTAGCAGATGAGAAAATTTTATGCCAGCCAAGGGTATAAAAGCCAGCGCCACCCTGCGAACGCTCTCATTTCTGCGCGCGCCTTCGTCGAAGCAACAACTCCGCGACTTGAGTTTCGACATTTTTGTGTTAATTGATTTGCTATGTTTCTAAGTAATTAAATTCTATTTTTCAGTTAGTCTCGATTTCTCTTTTTAAAAAAATAGTTCAGGCAGTTGTTCGTAAGAATATATATAATTTTTAGAACAACTTTTCAAATCTCAAGTCTTAGATTATTTATACCATCAAGTATGTGGTTGAACTTTATTTTCTCATAAAGAATTACATTCATTCACTTACCGAGAAAACATTTTTTACTTGCAATAAAGAAAATATAATGAGCGTACACAACAACTTATATAACTTAAAAAAAAGATAAAAAGCATTATGTCGGGTATATCACGAAACTGTAGTCACTGTCGACGTGATTGTATACCTCAACAAGCAACCACGGATTTAAGACGCTCGAGTATTGTAAAAAGTATCAGTTTATGTCATGATGAATAAACGCACAATCGTTGGATCCGGGATTCTGTTTACATTGGCGGTATCTACCCCTCGGGCCGCGGTATCGGGCCGAACATCGATCCTCCGGGATCTTTTCTGATCCCGCCTCCAACGATCGCGGTCGTGTTTTGAAGTAGGCTTTGTTCTGCAAATGCCATTTGTAATTCTTTGTTGAGGTACGTAGTATGAGGATTTGTTTAAAAAATATTGTGATCATAACAGAATACGTAGTACGTTTATAATTATAAATCTATTAGCGACCCGCCCTCGCGTCGCTTCGGTTCCTTTCTTTTCGCTACAAAAGTCTGTACCCGTCCCGTTCGAGTCTCGTAATCATAGATATAGTATCTCGTAATCATCGGTATGAGAAACGAGCTTGAATTTATTTTCGCGCGCGTAAACTTTTTGCGATAACTCCTAAGATATTTATTTAAACTATATAGTGTGCAGGGCTAAAATTATGTGCATGCAACGCTTATGGTAACGACAGTATTTTATTTAATGAGGATTAAAAGTGTTTCCGTCTAAATTGCTCACGGGACGCACGTGAGGATATTCCAATTGTTTTTTATTTTATCATTTTGAAAAAAGTTCAAATGGCTATAGTTAGCTATCTTTAAAAGATAGACATATACCGTCGCGTACTTTTTTGTAGACCTATAACAGAGAAACAATTCCTTAATACATTATTTTGTTATAGCTCAAAAGGTTTAGGCAGCGTTTTCGATGCAAGAGCCCAGACGGCTTATTTTTTGCCGACTCTTTCAACAATTATCGTCATATTTCTATCAATTTACATAAAACCTCAATTTATTATACACAATATCCTTCCTCAGGAATTACTCTATCAATTGGTGAAAACCGCATGAAAATCCATTCAGTAGTTTCCGAGTTCATCGCGAACAGACACAGACAGACAGACGCGGCGAGGGACTTTGTTTTATAATATGTAAGATCTATAAAACTATACTATCAAGTAGCTATCAATATGTATAATGTATAAATATAGTACAAATTGTTGATCGGTTTTCACACAAATTAGTTACAATAGCAAATGAGAAGAAATATTTTTAATAACTAACTACATTATGTTGCGCACCACACAAAAACTGATGCAAACGAAACAGTAGGTACTTAGGTAACAAAATACTAAAAGACACAATAATAAGTTGTATACACTTGTAAGGCTTCCGCGCGTACAGTTCACTAATTCACACAGTTTGGTTAATTCACTAATTAATTGGCTTTAATGCTACGAAGCATTTATCTTCAACTTACCTTATATAGTGAAAAAAAAAATCCATTTATTTGGTAAAAAAATGAAATAAAACGGTAACCACAAACGAGCCATTTTGAAAAATCTACCACCAGCAAGTGAGGAATTTGCATGAGGTGCGTTGCCGAATTCAATTCTGATGCAAATCTCACGTAAACAGAGCATGTGGTGTTTTATTTATGACTAACTGCAGTTACGTTAAGTTGCCTATTTAATAGGATTTGTTTCTTTTTTGGGTCTCGTATGTAGGTTCCTCAAAAGACAAAAGTAAAAAGTTAGTGTAGAACATTTTTTTAATTTCTTATTTAAAAAAGAGACACTTGGAAATTTCTGTTTCTATCAAAAATTCAACACTAAAATGTTTTCAATTAACTTTTTTTGTTCAACAATGTGTACTTATGTGTATGAAGTTTTATTAAAATCGGTCCATTCATTTGGAAAAATAAGGACTTGATAGTTTGTATGAAATGCCGTATTTCGTCAACGCTTTTAAGTCCTTTTAATTTCGAAGTTCAAGTAGTGCGTCCGATTTTATGCCACGGTGACTGACAAATTTGCATGAACTGCGTTGCTGAATCCAATTTCAATGCAAATCTAACGCAAATACAGCTTTATTCATGACTAGCTCTCACAAAATTAATGCCCCTCATAATACATTTTTCACTTGACTTCGCAATACAAAGTTTGACAACGGTATTTATTGGAACTGACAGAAAAGCAAACCAGCATTTTTATACTGTCTTGTAGAGTGCTATTGATGGCTCTTTGCCATTATCTGACAAACTTAAACTTTAATAGAGGTCGATATTGCGTAAATGGATAACAGAATATCACATTAGGGTTCAGACAATTGCAAAGTGCTTTTTTTGGTACATGCACTCCACAACTCAACTTATTTGAATTTCTTATTATAGTGAACTTTATTTGAACAGAGTTAGCAAGTATGACTAAGCTAGTTTTTGTACGAAGTAATGAAATTCTCGGTAGTTCCCTATGGATGTTTACTATATAATATAAATCCAATCGGGGGAGTGTCTGTAAAATAACAAGTCATTCTTGAACAATATATGTACACTACAAGTATCAGTTTCAGTGGCATATTGTAATTAAATAAAACTATAAAAAGGTCGTAACTAGGATGAAGCGACGTTGTCGAAAGCGGAAGACACCGTTGGTAAGATATGAACGGTGCGAACTTTTTGCTGTAAACATTGAGTTAAAATAAGATTGGTAATTAATTATGCAATGACATGCGCGTCGTGTTTAGCACAAATCTGAATGCAACCTCAATTCAGTAGTAAAAATGACATAACAAGGATGTAGCCACTTGTCGAGAGCGGAAGGCACTGTCGATGAGCAGTGAATGGCGCGAGCTTTCGACGGGGAAGGAAATTGCCAACGTGGTATGCATCACCGATATTGCTCAGGATGCGATGTATGAATCAAAATGGTGTTACTTTTGATAAATGGAACGGTTTTTAGATAATTTTTGAGAATTATTAAGATGTCAATAGCTTGAATCGGAGTTTATAAAAAAGTTTTTTGAGAACTCTTTCTATGATCAAAGATTTCTATTATCGAACTATGATATTTCTATGCGTAATCAAAGTGAACACAAAATTGTAATAATCATTCGGATTTTTGTGATCGTGGCTTGAATGCAGTTTCCAGTAAGTATGTATATAAGTTTTCGGTATTTTGCAGTTGTATTACTTTATAAAGAAGTTGTTGACTCGAATTTGGGAAAGTCACAAAACATAAAAATAAATTATTTGTGTTTACGCTGACGACGCGACGGCGGCAATGAGCCGTGTTTGTCTGACTTTCAGCATTAGCCTGGCGTACCCTAATCTTTACGACGTTTTTTCAAAGGACGTTTTCTTTTTTGTTATAAAGCCTTACAATGACGATGATCACCCTATACACAGTCACCCTATACACAGTAGAGAAAAAATGACCAAAACTTATACATTATAACAAACGTATTTAATCTTTAGAACCATTTTAACTGACTTTTTATTGAAACTTTGAGGATTGAATATTAAAATAATACTTGTTACGAAAAATCGCACTGTAATTTTTAAGTATTTTATAAAATATATATTTTTAATCAAATATTTAGGGAGAGAGTTACTTACTCCTTACTTATTTACCTATTTATCATTTTACCGATCATCGTGTTATTTTGCATACATATTGTCAGGGGTGCAGAAAAGGACATAGGGCACCTTTCATCCCGAAAAAAGGAACTGTTCCCGAGGGATATACAAAATACTATCCACGCAGACGAAGTCGCGGGTGGTCGCTAGTTAATTATAGATTTTATGTCGTGTGGCTTTCCCGTGTTTGCCATGAACCTACTTATAAAAATTAACTCTCCATGAAACAAGTTTGCGAGTGACACTTAACATAAATCACCGTACAACTCACTTCACTCTGGCAGTTTTATTTTCTAAGGGACAATGGAGACCCATACAAACTTTCGCAACTTTAAAATAAACGCCAAAACTTGGTTTATGAGCCTTAAAGCTGGGTGGTAAAGGCTACAGTAGCTGAATAAAAAAGTTGTTGGTCTATAAATTAGACCATGCGTCACTGTCATGGCGTCACAACAAAAGGATGGCCAGTAATAACCTGTGAAATGGACGTTATGACCACATGTTGATGGAAATATTGAGTCCGAGAGGGATGATGACGTCATGGTGATAATACTGCAGTAGTTATGAATCATTAATTATTGTAGGTCAATCTCGTCAAGAGAACGAGATTTTCTGGAGTTTAACAGCAAATAATTGTAGAGGACCAGGGGCAGCGCCTCAGCTTAATGGAATAAACAGAGGCTTTTCTTTATCAACCGTTTATTTATTTTAATACTAAGTATACATTTTCAGAACAGCATTTCGTGATGAAGTCACTAATGTGACTGAAATGTAACAACAGTGTAATACAGTCTTTAAATGTCTTTTTTGAAAAAAGAAATATATGTAGCTTACTTCCGCAAACAAAATATGCAAGATGCACCGCCCTGCAAAATTTTTTTGCACATGCACACCACAAAATATAAGTGCACAATACCTGCATTTAGCAAGACAGCAACACACCTTGCACCTTCACCAATTAGGCTACTCTACACGTGTTTCGCCCCAACCCGGAGCATCCTCAAGAGTTAGATCGTGCGTAAACCAACACCAAATAATTCACAATAATAACATTCGGTGTTGGTATACGCACGATCTAACTCCTGAGGATCTTGCTAAATGCAGGTATTGTGCACTTATATTTTGTGGTGTGCATGTGCAAAAAATGTTTGCGGGCGGGCGGGCGGTGCATCTTGCATATTTTGTTTGCGGAAGTAAGCTACATATATTTCTTTTTTCAAAATGGTTTGGGACTTCCGCCAAGTGACGCCTGATTCAATCAAATACTTTAAATGTCTTGACAGACAAAACTTTTCTTTTGTATACTTCCGCATATAATTATTACATACAACCTATTTCAACGATAATAACTCAGATGACTAAGGGCCAGCAGGTTTTCACAGATAATTTCATCTAAATCCTGCTCCAAATTAAACCAGAAGATTGGTGCAGTATTCAGATTCATCATTAATATAAAAAAAACAATGGTGAAATATTAAGACAACAAGTAATAATTAAATAATATTGTTATTCAAGTTGAGCCTAAGTTTTTAGACAAGCGGGCATACATTAATGTAATGAAATAATGATCCCGACTAATTAACCCCAACCTAATTCTAGACACAAAAGCCTTATTCAACTAAGGTCAAATGGTATTTCCTCCGTACTTGGCAAATACTAGCGCAGAAAAAGCCTAAAACACTTAACGAGCGGGCGGACGTAATAAGTGTTTTCAGTAATAGAACATCAGCTGATACTCATTTCGAAGAAACAGTAAATGATACAACATCAAAAAAGAAAGTTTAATTCACGAGAAGCACTCCTTTAAAATACGCGTCTGCTAAAGGTATATTAGATAAAATTTAATTTGTTCCGTAATAAAATGTTTAAGACCGTCTTCCTGCATGAAAGAGATAAATTGCGAGCTCTCGAATTCAAACGAACAAATATAGGCTTGCCGTATGAAGTAAATTACATAGCAAAGTTGTTTGTTTTGCAGTATATACATTATTATGTCGTACAAATACCAATAAAATCAACAAAAAGATAAGATGATTTTTATGTATATTTATTTTTTTATTTATTTATTTATTAATTTAATTCAGGCGACTAGGCCCATACAATATATACCTTACAGACTAACATACATATTATTACATAACTATTTTATTTATTTACACGTATAGAAGGCGGCGACGTGTTACGCAACGTAGTGTCCGGTAGCCGACCTCTAAACCGGCGGAATAGGACACCCTTCGGCCAAAAATCTTCCTTCATGAAGGTCGACAGATGTTCAGTCGGCACCCTCACCACAAATGAATTGAAATTCACGTTATGGCGGGACTCCAACCGCTCGACCCTCAATGTATATTTGGCTTTTATTCTGATGTACTCCACGATGTCATCAGATTTTGTGGAGTAATGCAAGCGGGACACGTACACCGGCGTTGTCGGGATAGCCGGCCGCAGCAGGTGATTGTGTCCAGTCGGGGCAGTGCCACACAGGTTACGACGAGAGGCCTTCTTCTTCTTTTCCACCTTCTTAAAGCCATCATCATCGCATCCTGCATCCTGTCTCCGCGGCGCTGGTTGCTCAGCTTTGGAGACCGATCCTTGTTTGTTTCCCTCATTCGTAGCCCGGTCAAGATAAATTTGAGTCACCTATATATATTTAGATATTGTTTTTTAATAGTTGAGATTTATGATATAAAGTGTCTGTTTCACATACATATAGCACCTACCTTCTGTTTTAATTAAAAAATATATGGCGATTTAATAAGAGAGCTTTAGTAAAAGTTTCCAAACAGAGATATATCATAGCAAACTTAGTATTCACCTGTTCACGTTTGGTAAACAACTGCCAGTTGGATAAAAAACAACCCTCAAAGAAATTGCTTTCGCTTTACCAAATCACTATTCCACGAAGGTCTAGAATTTCATTTGGATGCGAATTAATAAAGATAAGATTTCTTGTGTAGGCAATCTTTCGAGATTATAAAATGAGTCACAACTGAAAAAAACTAAGAATTAATGCAGATCCAAACATACAAAATCAATCTTGAGCATCAATAGCATTATTGATACAAGTAGATACAGTAACGTTTCCTTAAATGTATGAAAATATTATGTTTTTTTTTCTTAAAGTAGAACAATTTCTTCGTTTTTCGCTATTCTGATACTAACCTAGGGGCTTATTGTCTAATTTCAAAATCTATCGCAATCGCTTTCATTTGACAGATGGATGTGACACATTGCTGCATTTCTTTGGTAAGTTTTATATTTATGTCAAAAAGAAGCATCAATGTATTACATCTTGAAAGCGATTGCGATAGATTTTGAAATTAGACAATAGAAAGGCTAGTTCTGATTGACCTCTAGCTAGAATATTTCGTGTTTCTTTATACATTATCATAAAAATGTGGCAACGCAACTACACATTCACTAGATCTGTTCTGTGATATCATATTATGTCCTATGCAAAATATTCACTAGGTACTCGAATAGTGAGGTCTCCGGAAACTAAGTTCGTATTATATGCTAGTGCCAGCAGTATGGACAAATATGCGCTGTATAATTTCTCGTCGTACCTCCATTTAGTAGAGGAGGTTAGTAATGTCCTCATAATTGTGTTTGTATATGCTAATGTCACGTGTTATAGAAGTGATGTTGGTTTTCCACCGTACTGCTATTTGCTCTATGTTGTTGGACTTTAATTCAATTTAAAGTTCTCTCACTTAAAATTGAATTGAATTCTTAAATTGTACTTTAACGCAGTTGTTGTCTCTAGATTAATTATTTTCAAACAAATAAGTACTTGAATGGGTAGCGGTAACAAACATTTTCTTTCAATATCATATCATTGCTCTCTAACACAAAACTCTATATCACTTAAAGTAAATCGAATGTATTTGCATTGTTATTATGTCGTCTGTTCATTCAAGAATAAACGCAATACAATATACATTCACAGCACCATTTATCTTTGTTTATATGCAACTGTCATAAATACCATGAAACTATCTTCGATTAGTCGAATATGGGTTATAAGACGACTATTAAGATGATAGTTATTTAAACTTGAAAGTTACATATTTTTTATGATTCAGCCCGTAGCGATTTTGCCGCTGACTGCCGCCGCTCTCTCGCTCGCACATTTCATGTTATCCCACGATTTCTTAAATCTGAGTGCGTAATTGAAAAAATGTGTCTCAGCCACTTTTCGCAATATAAGATTACGGACATTTCAATATATATTTTAGTTTCAAGTTGCTGAAGTACAAAAGTTATCGTATTCGCCAGTTCTAATAACTGTTAGAAACGACAACTTTTTGTACTTTAGCAACAAAATACTGAAATATATTTTAAAATATCTGTAATCTTATATTCCGAAAAGTGACTGCGAGACATTTTTCAATTACGCACTCAGATTTAAAATCTTGAGAAAACATGAAATGTGCGAGCGAGAGAGCTGCAGTCAGCGGCAAAATCGCGACGGGCTCTTAAGGCTCCGTTACGCGAAATCATTTGTCTGTCTTTTTCTTTACGTGTAAAGAGTATGGAAAATAACCTCACTTCTGCACTTTCGATGTTTTTCGTTGTTTTTTCATCATAATTTTTAGCACAATTATGTTTCTTGAAAAAAAGTTATTGTAGCAACTGCACAGTACGTTAAAGTGTATTTCAATGTAGAATTCATTACGTTTCCGCTATTATTTACGCCAAAAATATGACCCGTGACAAGCGCTTTTGATGATATTCTGATTTTTTTACAATCATCTGTGAGGTTTATACGCAACTGAGTACTTGTAGCTACTAGATAATCTCTTTAGCTTGTCGTATGTTTTTTTTGGTGGCTACAACTTTACGTTTTCTATATACAAATATGGCCCGCGCAAACCATGTTTTCCTATTATGGCCCCTTAACAGTTTCAAATATTTATACTTAGTTGTTCTATCTCACGAAGTCCGTTTTGCTATAATATGTTAGGCGTGCACATGCACATTGTTTTAGTGTGCATCTTGCATGCACCCGTATTAACACACACTAAAATAATGTGCATAATGCATGCCTAAAATATTTATAGCAAAACGGTCTTCGTGAGATAGAAGAACTAAACTATTAATAGTCAACCAAAATAGATTTTAAACGTCAAAAGCGCCACGCGTGAATCAATCCCCATTATCTCCATTTTTACAGCATTCATTTAGCCTCCGTGCTGACATGGGTATGGCCTCAATAAAAGATTCGTGCGGGAACTTTCGTCACATTCGGAGTCCAGCGCGACGTGACTGGGAATACGAGTAGGGTTCGGGAAGACCTTGTCTTGCTTAATTTATAAAACAAATCTTGATTGCCGCTTGTTGTTTTCTTTTGGATGTTTTTTTAAATAAGGGATTTGGACAGTGAGACATAATTAATGAACACTCTTATGGACGAAATCTAAAAAAATAAGCCATGATTATTTTATGGAACCATTACGTGTGTAAATACATACGAGCTATGGTGGTTAATAGAATCAATCGGGCCCAATCGCGCTAATAGGGAATATGCATAAGTCACCGATTTAGATAAATTTGAGCTTTTGAACAGAAAAAAAAATGTATTATTTTAGTTTTATCACACGATAAAATCAGGGGAAAATAACGATTTTTTTTTCATTATCGGATATAATGCACCTAACAGTCAAATATAATATCAAATAAGAAATAATATTTTGTATGACACATATGTACTTAAACGGTCGGTCAAGAGATGGCGCTGACCTAAAACTGCAATAAAAATAAATATTCTACTCTGCAGTATATTTCTGCTGTGTTTATAATTATGATGGTACGGAACCCTCGGTGCGCGAGTCCGACTCGCTCTTGACTATTTTTTTCTGTAAATGAAACTAAAACCGTAACTATATTTAGTTTTGATTTTGACGTTCAAAATTAGAGCAATTTATGGGCTTGTTGCGGTAGCTTGACCGTAGCTTGAATGTAGCATAGTGATGCTACGATTTGCTACGGGAAAGCCAGCTACGAACTTATGAAAGTTGTAATAATGTTATAGTTTCATTCCATTTTGATATTTGATAGCAAATGAACATGAATAATTATGAAAAAGGACGTTGTATTTTTAAACTGTCGGCTGTTGAAAGATTAAAAATCTGAAAATAATATAAAATCGTTGAATAATTATTATAACTAAAATAATATTGTAACTTGAAACTTGTACTTACATTCAGTAAAACTCATTTGCAGATTTTTCGATACCTGAAACAAAAGGTTCAAATTTTAATGAGCACATTTACTTTTTAATTAGTGGCTGTTATATTTATATTCGGTTAATCGTAATATTATATTTTCTTTCCATGTCAGTAAGGATTCCAATTACTGAATATTGGCAGGCTGCCATAATATTATGAATTGAAACGAGTATACAATTCATCCTCTAGCTAGATGTTGGCTGGCGATGATATTTTATATAATTTTTAACTCTGTAGTCAAATAAACAATTAATTGTTTCGGATAACTTTAATTTCGTAAAATAATGAATCCTTTTAATCATTGATATTCTATAGTCTGTAGTATATATCTGGTGCGAGTCGTAATTTTTCTAGTATATTATTTAGTATTGTATAAAAATAGCATTGTGAATGCAAAAATCTCAAATTTAAAAATAGATATTCTAATTAAAACAGGTACATATGAAAATTGCATATAAAAATATTTTAAAATGTAAGTATATTTTAGTTAAGTTACTTAATATAATTGAAAAAATACTAGAAAAAATCGACTCACCCGTAGTAGAGCAGACGGGACACGGAACGGGTGAGTCGATTTTTTCTAGTATTTTTTTAATTATATTAAGTAACTTAATATATAAAAATAGCATTGTGAATGCTAAAATCTAAAAAATCTATATATTTTAGTTATTTAAAAAAAACTGATTCCGATGACAAAAAATACTAACCTAGTAATCTCTGTCATCGAGAATTGAGTTTCTAAACAGACTAGGTAAGTACATAATATTAATTAAGCACATCCGTATATTATTTAAACATTTGTAACATAACTTCAGTATTGTTTATTCCGCGCAAAATTGAAAAATCGATAAGGATATTTGCAGTTCTTCAAAGTGATTAAATTTTCACTGAATCAGAAAGTTAAATTATCAGAAACGAATGTTGCCAGCTGGGTACCGTGTCGACCAATTTAACAGGAACAGTATTCCAATTAAGGAACAAAACATCGCTGAATCTGAATTAAAAAGTTCAGTACCGTTATTTACTCATGTGTTATCTCTTATATTTTTTATACTCTTTATTGCACTCATAAAAACAGTTACACAAAAATAAATTGAGTACGCAAAGGAGGACTTATCTCTAAAAGAGATTATAAAGCAAACTGTAGTATAGTCAGGTGGGGTAAGTGAAACACCGGCGTAAGTGAAACACCCAACCATATCTAAGAAACTATCGTAGTTTATTCTCATAGCGATGTGTCGATAAATCAGGAATGACGAATTACTGCCCTCAATACAACACAGATATCGCTGCGATCGTTAAACTAGCTAGTAAACCAAAAAGAAAATTAAGTTATGTTATAAAATGAAAATTACGTTTTTTTGATAAATCTTTGAAACTGGACCCTATTTTATTAGAATTTGATACATTTTGGATGTTAACGGTTCAAAATGATCCTTTTGTCCTGTTTTTAATTAAATTGACTCAATATTTAAAGCTATTTTGGCCACTGTTTCACTTCCCCCTTGTCAGGGGTAAGTGAAACACTTCTTAGCCTTTATATTCTTTTCGTGATTTTGTTGCTTAATGCAAGTCTTTAGATATTTATATTCATACCGTTAAAGGCTGATTTAATGAGGAGTACATTGCCTACACAGCTACTTTAATGGCGAGTTTTACAGCTTTACTAAACCTTGTTAAATAAAAATAGAATAAAGTATGTTTCACTTACCCCACCTGACTATATTTATTACGAAATTGACCGGATTTTTCATAAAGTTGTGATTAAAAAAATGTTACCTTTTTACACGTAAAGGATGATGGTAGATAAATTATCGATACTACAAGCACAGATACTACAAGCACAATATAAACGAAAAGCGGTAACCCATGTGGACGTATTAGGTGTTCAATTTGTAAGTTAATACGTAATTATAAACCATTGTCATACCATTTTAAGGAACAAACATTTTTTAATTCAATAATCTGTTGTATTGCCATGCCACACCAACAGGCAAGGAAAGGTCCATCCGGGATGAGTATTATCGAGTGCCATCCCGGAATAGACGCGGATCGATGACCCATTTCAACATGCTCAAAAGTTTCCATTCGTTGTTGCGGTCTGGGGTTCGTTTCCCGTTGAGGATAAATGGGTAAGCAATACTTTAAGTTGGTTTAATGGAATCGTCATATAAATACTTAGTTTAGGAAATGGTTTGACAATCCTTAACTTGTAAAAAAATAAAATTATAAGGCATATAATAATCATTCATAATGTCACTTTCTTTATGCATGCCTCCGACTGCATGTTATTATGACATGTTGCCTTTAACATTTATTTAATCTTGTTTCCATCTTTTTAGTTGACTTGTCTTTTTATGCAGGCGGGTTTTTTAATTTTTTTAATTTATTTTTTTATTTATCTCTTTTTAGTTATTATATATTACGGTCATGATATACCTTTTTGAAATCCTTACATTATGCCCTTTAATAAATGATACCCATATTGCAGTATTCTAAAAAAAAAATTTTTTTTTTACTACGTATAATAGCACCGTACAGCCGCCATGTTGGTTTTTTTATAACGCCACCTTCTTAAGAACACTTGGGCTGACAAGACAAATCTAACGATATCTTAATCATAGAAATCCGTTCAGCCGTTTGAAAGATATGAGGTAATAAAGAATATTACATACAAACATATATACATACATACTTACAAGATACGCGCGAAACACATAACCCTTTCTTTGCAGTCGGGTAAAAAATAGGTTGTATTGCCTGAGTTATTAATAAATGAATTTTACCTTTAATTCTAATGTGGTGTAAATTAGGTGTTATAAAGGTTACGAGTTATAACACTGGTGTACCGCGAGAAATATTTAGTAATTATTAATTATGGTAAGAGTTTCGTGTTTTAGTTACCTATGATAGTTTGTCTAATCACACTATTGTAGGCTAGTTTTATGATAGAAGTTGTTGCAGTTATTTTTTTAATTGGAAAAAATACGGTAAGCTCTGCCTTAATTTAATGTTTTACTTAGTTCTTTTTTAAATTGCAATGCTCGGCTCACCGCATAGGTACCTATTGTGAAAGTAAAGGCACTCTGTAAGGGCGCTTGCGCACTACACTGCATCATGTCTGGCAGTCTGATTTTTTGTTAAATTACGTAAATAGTGCTCAAACTGAGTGCGTAAATGTTATGTCGCATCGGACCGTGAATAATCGGACTGCGGTAGTGCACAAACGCTCTAAGTGTTAAAATTATCCGAAATAAACAGAGCCAGGAGTGAATTGCGTCGGATCTGTGTCAAGCGACTTCGGAGCCGGCGCGGCTCGCTCGCCCCGCCAATTACGAAGCAACAGCCACGTCGAGCCTCGAGCCTCGACCCGCCTCCAAATGGGGAACTTTTATTTTTAAATGCGAAGAATGTTGCGGAAATACTTTTTTGTTTGCAATCTTTTTGTGTATTGTGTGTAAACTTTTTGCTCTAGGACCTTTTTAGTGTTCGGTGAAAGTAAAAGTTTTTGCCATTAGGGTCCACTCTGACGATTTTGTAATAATATAATTTATTTTATTTTAAGGCGGTTGTATGACCGAAAGTATCGCCCTCCGAGGTTTTATTATTTTAGTTATGATTTATTGTGTACTATTTTACACGTGCATTGTTAACAGAATTTGCTAGAACATTATACGAGAACAACCTATAAATATAGGCACCTACAGTATCCTACAGTCCTACAGTCAATGATATTTACCTACAGCACAGAATACATTATAGTACAACCTACAGTGAATAACTGAATAGTTTAATTTCAATGGAATATTCAAAAGAATGTGGATTAGATAAAACGCACAGAGTTCACCTATAATAAATTCATAACAAAGGAAGTACTAAAGTAAAACGCATAATGCATATTTTATTTACATATTAGACGCCTTGCTGACGCTGTTAAATGGAATTTTATATCAGCCAGGGCATTGCTCGTTCTAAATAAATATTGCTTTCGAGCTGTTTTTAATAAGACAGTGGTACGCGCGTCTCTTTTACGGCATTTTACCTATTCATTGTCTTCCTTATAATAATGGTGCGATATTGGCATATTAGCAAGGAAGGTTGGAATTAGTGTAGACAAATGAATAGCTGAACAATATCATAATAATTGAGCAATGTTCTGTTTTATTCGTCTATTATGTGGTTTCTCTGATTGTGTTATTAATAAATGATTGATGAACAATGAACAACAATTAGTTTAATGTTTCCATAAATTTAATGAAAATAGCTATAACTTTTTATCTTTGCATGTTATTTAGGATCTTAGTTTTGTGTGTGCGTTTCTCCGCATTAACACGTTCGCTGCGGCAGGATTTTTCTATACTTTCCATTCCTTCGTTACAAGGTCTATACACCTGGTAATAAAACTTCCATTGTGGCGGCACAAGGCTTATAGACCCTGTAACATTTAAGAAACTTTAAATCCTTTTTTGACTTCATGCAAAAAGATATATGATTTTTTTGCTTTGAATATAAATAACAATGAACTAATTGACATACACCTGAAGGCGTTCGTTAACAGCTCGCTTAGTTTAAAAATTAAACCTATATTTATAATACAGGGTTTATGCACCCTGTGCCGCACTGAATAAGGGAAATCTGGTGCGTATTTTAGGGATGTGAAATAAAAACATCGATGGTCTTAATTAAGTTTAATATAATGAAAAAAAAAAAGATAAAACAAATATGAATTAATGTTTTTCAATGAAACATGGGTAACAAAAGATTTTTTTGCACTGAACATATTCAGTTAAAAAAAAACACTATTTTACTAAAGGTTCGGAGTTTTTCGTAACAACCAACACACTTCCTCTTCTTAACACCTTTTACCAAATTGTGTTTATCAAGTTTTCGTGCGGGTTCTGAAAATATTAATTTATTAATTTATTTTTTATTTGTATGTGTATGTATGTGTTTTATATATATATATACAAATCTTTCCTCTTTATAATATTAGTATAGAGTACCTATAGAAGTAGATACGCACTAAATGTTACTTTTCTGTAATAAAACAGAGAATAAAAACCTGCCTGGGTAGGCAGGTACCGGTGCCGTGGGTACGGGAAATGTAATTAGGTAAATAAAATAAATAGTAATGATGATTCACCTGTCTTTGATTTATCAATCTATGATTAGATTTAATATTCACTGCATCACTGTCCTCACAAACATCGTAGACAATTTTTTTTGGCACCTTTTGGTTGGTCTTGACGCCATGTCGACGCGTGCGTTTCGTGGTGAAAGCAAGCCAACACTAGCCGCGCGAAGCGAGCGCGGGGTGCGGTACCAGGTGCGCGGGGTACAAGGTGCTTCGACCAGGTTACGCACTGTGATGAAATTTTATTTCATCCATGCGGTGCCAGGTCTAAAAACCTGGTATTAAGGTAGGTACACCATTGGATTCTATTTTAAGAATACATCTTAGATATATATTCATCTCTTTCCTTCACCGAACCAAGTTAAAGTTATGCCTTCCGCGTGACAAGGAAGTCTATACTTTTCTTAGTCGCACTGTAAGCGAGGCGTATAGACCTGGTTTCGCACTCAACGTGTTAAGCAAAACAAATTGAACCAATTTTAATGGTAAGCTTTGTCCAATATAAAATAAATAGAATATGTTTATGTTTTAAATGGGTACCTTAATAATATTATTATTAATAGTTCGCAATAAATCCCACTTTTGGACCTTTGTATTAGCATATAGCCTAAATTAGTAACGTATAGTTTATTGAAATAAAACACTTTTAACGGATACTAGCGCGGTTTTATTGAAAGTACTTTGGTAATTAGTTGGTATTTGGTTTGATTTTTATTTGATTTTGTGCCGAAACGTCGGGAAAATAAAAATCAAACCAAATACCAACTAATTACCAAAGTACTTTTAATAAAACCGCGCTAGTATCCATTAAAAGTGTTTTATTTCATGTCTAGTGAGCGCGTAAGCTTGAGAAGTGAATATGTATAGTTTATTATTTAGTAGGGCATAAAAAGCCTCTCTTAAACTATTTATATTCTTGTGTTTTTATATCATCATCATCGGTTCGTAACCCATTTTGGCCTCACTTATATGCATCTGTTAGCTATATTTTATACAACAATTTAAAATGAAATTTTAACTTTTACGAACTTAAGTTAATTTTATGATAGTCAAAGGAGTCTTTGAAAGTACCACGTCTAAGGCTGCAATCAGCAGAAATCTTGAGGCGACTCTGAAATTGGATGTCACGAACAAGCGCATGCTCAAGTTACTCTTAAGGATTCGCTTTGTTTCGTATTGCCCTGAGATTACACTTTAAAACTATTTAAGTAGACGTCTTTGTAGTTACATTTTCTTATATGACATGAAGTTCATAATGCTGAAAACTCAATGCTAAAAGCAGATGGCAGGCAATGTTAGTGTTATTTCAAAAAGGAAAAACGTTTTATGAAACTTTCGACAGGCATTCTTCAACTTTATTATTGTACCTAAATCGGCTATTTAAAAACACTTTAACCTCACTAGTCTCATCTTTTATGCTAAATAATTTTTGACAGCTTCACTTCCTCCGTAACTGCACATATTTATACAATTTGGGACGATTGCCTTGCCATGGTCAGTAATTAAACATTTTCAAAACAATGCAGTTCAAGTAAAGTTACTGTCGAATAAACATTAGTTCACCAAGTCAGAAACAATGTTGACTATTCAGTACCAGCAACAGAATTAAGCATACACTACCCCGCAGGGGTATATTTACTCATTCAATTTCTCTGTCCCAGTGCGAGCGTGCCAAGTTTGTTCCGATTTGTACAAAGCTGGATGCAACGAATTACCATTCCCTCAGGTATTACAATTGCTGGGCCTGGCTCTGATGTGGAAACATTTATTTTGGACATAATGAACCTCGGTGCCTGAATTGGAACTCATCACGGTGCATTCTTTATTCAAATGTTAACACTAATGTTTTAGGCTGCTGTATTTGTTTAGGTCCTTTATTTCCGCTTCGAAAGTAAAGTGTAGCACAAAATTAGTGTCTGTAGTTGAAACATTGATTTTTTTTTTCAGTTTCCTAAAGGAGTTTGACAAAAATATCGCAACAATCTGTGTACTTAAAGTGTATTTAAAGCTTCAGGCTCCAGTAACTCTCTATATATCTCGTATATTAATTTTCAATAACTCTTTCACAATCTTTTATAACTTCATAACTTGCCTAACTTGTCAGTTTACGACATAAATTCATTTATTATCAACACCTTTGCCTACTGGAAATTTGGCGGAACATCTGCAACGATAGCGAAATCACTTTTTTCTTCGATGATATATTGGGCACATTATTCATCTGTGCCAGTAGATCATACTATATTGTACTTGTTAGCGAAGTGCCAAATTTCCGAACTTAAACGATTCTCCTGGTGAATAATTTGTTTTCATTGCTGATTGCTATGAGTTTGTGACAAACATCGGATTTTATCTCCAAAGAAAGTGGATGGAATAGTTTCAGGTAAGTAATATTAAAATCTGCCAAACAGTTCTTGCTATGATTTTTGTGCAGTTTCGGCTAAAAATATAAACAAAAAATCAAACTCTCCGGAATTTTAGGACATGGCTATATTAAAGTTCCATAAAAGTACCTACTTTCTTTTTAAATTCTTACAAGTACTTATTTAGTAGTAATACTTAATAACAATCGAATTGAGAACCTCCTCTCTTTTAATTTTTGAAGTCGGTTAAAAATACCCATTTTATTAGAGTGCATACATAATATATAGGATACAGGTTTTCCGGTCCTGATAATTATGTCGGTAGGTACTGGTATGCGCCGCGGATGCTTACGCAAACCGGTACTGACTACCGACACACAAGTTTCAACCTATTTTCTTTATGCAGTCTACCATAGAAAAATATGGGGCTACTTTTCCTTGACCAGTACCGACCTGTAACCTGCTTTGTTATGCGGGCACCCTAAGGCCGCCATGGAGCAGTCTAATGAACAGCTGCTAATAAACCGGATCAAATTACAGAAATTGGTATCTGCTTGGTGCTACAAATTATGCACAACTATTTAATAAGCGTCACAGGCAGGTGTGAATAGGGTCTTTGTAGAAATCCACAACCGTAGCCATCTTACCGCCATTTCTCGGTACTTTATTGGCACAGTAATATAAATTTTAATACCATTTAATGCCCACTGTAGCTCCATGAATAAAATAAGATTCTCAGCTTGCGAATAAAATGACAGTCGTTATCTACGTATTTATAGGATTTTTAAAGTACTTTCATCAATTTTCAAGACTGCTACGCATCAGGGCCGGGCTTCACCAAAGATGAGATGAGAGGAGAGTAGATGTCCCATTTTTGTGTGGTGTGATAAAAGAAGACTCTTTAACTGCATCTTTAAAATCAGCAGTCATGAATCATCATCATCATCATCAGCCTATCGTCGTCCACTGCTGGACATAGGCCTCTCCAAGTGCCCGTCACCGAGCACAATCCGCGGCTACTCTCATCCAGCTTTTGCCAGTCACCTTGCGAAGATCGACGATCATCGTTCCATCTTGTCTGAGGGCGTCCCACACTACGTTTGCCGATACGTGGTCCCCACGCAAGAACTCGTCTGCCTCAACGGCCATCGGTTCTACGGCTAATATGGCCAGCCCGCTGCCACTTCAGCTTGCTAATCCGTCATGTCAGTCATGATGTATCGTAATGCGTGGCAGTGTATGATCCTTCTCTGTCACTCTTTTTTGTCATTTTTTCTTGCCCACCAACTTGATTTCATTTGAATAAAAAAAAATTAGGAATATGCCTGCGATTTCCTCATAACCCACACAAACCGGCATCGAGGTGAGGTGCTATTTCATATGACGACCTCATCAATCGACGTCCACTGCGCTCATTTTCAATTTAACTTTGCCCAACTTTGCCCTAGTACGAAATACCGCAAAGATTGCAAACTTAATATGAAAGTGTTGGTGAAACTATTAGATGTAAGACTAAACTTTTAATACAAGCAATTTCTGGCAAACAAGTATAATCGAATTAAATTGTGTTTGTTAGTTCTTTTGTGGGAAACTTTTATTATGGAAACTAATACGATTAAACGCTAGTGAAAGTTTTTTGTTGTTAATTTAAATATTTTCAAGAAAATAGCAAAAAACATAGCAGTTAAGATAAATAATATAATAGGGATGTTGACTATTTTTTTATTTTATGTTACATAAATTACCTCTCAAAAAAAGAAACATTGGTAAAAGAATTAATTCGCTAGCATGAAAACTGCCCGAGATATCACAGTGTGAAATGCACACAAATGGACTCGATCAAAAACGCTCCATACTAATGGCTTGCACGTTATGACGTCACGCCGTGTTAGTTTGTATGCAACGCATAGGAAATTTGTTCAGCAGCTATATTAAATATTGTGTTTATCAAAATGGTTTCTTCGACAAATTTGCTATACATTTTACGGACTAATTAAAGGTATCATTTATTTTAATAAATTGTATACTTTTTAAATGGACTTGTCCACCCAACTTTGAAGGGTCATAAAACAAATAATATGCAATATATATAACCAAGAGGTATACAAGCTACTCTAAAAGTTTAATATGTTTACGATTTTTATTAGTATTTCGTTATTTTATTCATTAGTCAACATCCCTATTGAAAAAATACAAGAAAAAATCGACTCCCCCGTGGCTAGTACCCGTTCTAGTATTTTTTCAATTAAAGTATATTAATTATCTTAATTAATATTAAAATTGCATTGTTAATGCATAAAATCTAAAAGTTCAATAATAGCAGAAAGTTTGTAAATATATAGTTACTGGTTTCTTTTAGTGAGGTTTAAGTTTCTGTGAAGTTAAAGTAGGATTTTTAACATGTTCGGTCATAAAAGGGACAAGGTACACAATATGTAGCAGACTTTTGAAATACTTTGCAGTGCGAAAATGCATTTAGTGGAATGAGACTTTTACGAATATTATGAATATTATTACATAAATAATTCACTTTAGAAAAAAAAACAGTTACAAAACACTTAAGTGTTAGGTCAATTTACAGGTAGCTAGCACCCATCTTCTGGTCTATCCTCGTGTCTATTATATTTTTATGTGGTGCACGTACAATTTTCATCTGTAGCAGTGATATAACTCGTAAA
This sequence comes from Agriphila straminella, assembly GCA_950108535.1. Classification (NCBI taxonomy): domain Eukaryota; kingdom Metazoa; phylum Arthropoda; class Insecta; order Lepidoptera; family Crambidae; genus Agriphila; species Agriphila straminella. The sequence goes on from OX467312.1 coordinate 4,906,994, forward strand.
GGGCTGGATCTAAGTGTCTGAAATAGCGCATGTCGCGGGTAAATAAAGTTGCTCGTTCGCCTTAAGTGGTTGCGTTATGTCGAGTGCATTACTGTATTAAGGTAATGTTGGATATTTTTCGCTTCCGCGTAGTACCTATCATGAGACGATAACGTAAGATTGTGTATGAAAAAGTGTATTTTATTTGCAAGACTATAAATGTATTTTGAGGTTAGCGTAAAATTAAAGGGCAGTAAATGAGAATTGGTGAGCTCGATGGCGCAGTGGTTTAGCGCCTAGCCCAGCGATTGCGGAGGTTAAGCCCACCAATCCGCATTGGGCCCGCGTGGTGGGTTATGGCCCATCCTCCTTATCCACCCATTAAGGAAGGCCTGTGCCCCAGCAGTGGGGATATCAAAAATGCCTGATGGTCAAATGAAAATTCCAACCTATAGTGAGTTTAATCACGTTTTATCAAACCTCGTAAGTTTAATTTGGTTAAGCAAGATAATTTTCTTTTTTTTCTTTCGGGGAATAAAAAAATCTGCTAATTTCAATTTTGTGAGGTGGTGGTTGAAGCTTCATCAAAGAGTAAAACTTGGTGACAGCGGAATAGTTACTGATGTTTCGATGAAAGGATACTTAGAAATCATATTTGAAAATTAAGAAAGAAAGAAAACAAATACCTGCTGGACCTTATTTCTTAAAATAGGCTAAGAAAAAAATATTTTTCTGCCAGATTATTTTTTTAAAGCTATAACGCGCTAAAATTCATAGAGCTGATAATTTAATAACACTTAATTTTGACTTCTTGTTATGTAATATTACTTTTAATGTTCAACGGAGGATATATTTCCAGAGTATTTTGAGAAGCTTTAGGAGGTAACTGCTTTGAAACGTTTCCTTTGTACTATTATTCATTCTTTTGCCGGAGGAGATAAGAATACACTGTTATTTTTGTTCCAAAGGCAGCGATTTTGTTTTGTTTGGATGGGAGACTTTTAAAAGAATACACGACTTTTAGGTGGGCAAAACATACCTATGTGTACTCATGTACCTAAATGTTACAGAATGTCATAATATTATTTTTTATGATCTGTATTTTTGTTTTGGTGGTACATATCAATTGTACGAGTGAGTAATGTTTCTATATTGTGCATCGTGTAATTACGTCATCTAGTGACCACAATAGTGACGTAATTACACGAAGCATAAAAATATCCACAAGTATGTATATTATTATAAAAGTCACATTCAACAAAAACCATTTTCTTTCCATTTTCCATTATTGTTTACCACCAGGGGATCGGTTGCAGGGGATCGGATGGGAATAACTCCATAATCGGGACGATGAAACTGGGCTCATTCCCCAATGGTACAGGTTGTATAAGGCTGTGTTCACATATTTTAACCGCAGAATACCCACACTTGTATTTGTAAGAGATGTAAAAAATCTGTTTTCATGTTCTTAACCGACTTCATTATAAGAACGGGCACTTCTACAACTGGCAAAGTGAAAACTGTTCATTATCGGATCATGGAAGTTGTATAAAGCTGTGTTCACATTTCATTATCGGGCCCGTCTCCACTCTCCCGGACGGGAATAACGAGCGAGTCCCGTGTGCAACTGGTAATTACACTGATCCATATACGAGATGTTCATCGATTCGGCATTACACGGATAATATTTGAAAGAACTGTGTTTGCTTAAAGAGGTTGTAAATATTTTGTATCTTACCTTTTTTACTATTTTAAGAAAACTGGAAGACAGTATTGTGATTTCATACCACTGTGCGTTTTAAAAATACTTATCTATAATTGATGTGTATAGTTTATGTTAAGTTATGTTATCTTTATCTTTACTAAGCTGAGCTGGGGGCTGAATGCGTAACTCTGTTGCTAACAATTCTCGATTGAAATAGATTGAAACCGCCAGTTACATTGCTGCTTTAAGTAAGATATTTGTCACATTGGTTCTGACTAAAGCAGCAAGAAGCAAGATTTTAAAAAATGTAGCGCTTTAATAACGGATTTTTAAAGATTATCACGTTATTTGAAAACCCACGCCGACAAAATTACCTACGGAAACATCGCGATTACCGGACAACGTTAATAAAATTGTCAATTGATTTACTTTATTCTGAACCTTAATATGAGTTAATAAATACAGTGCAGTACAGTGCGACATATTATCCGAATATTGGGACTCATCTATTATGATGGCCCTTTCGTTATATTATTATTATGATTGTCTACATGTTCATTTTAAACCAGAAACATCACAAGAATTCGCAGCGGTTGATGATATAACATTAGCATAATATTTTATCAAGCTAGAAAGCTACTTTGTGTTTGAAGGGAGCCCGACCACGCCGCGCTTCATATGAATTATACACATTCATCATTCATTCCCCTACCGAGTAAATATTGTAATTCACTCCATATTTTGCTCGCGTTTAAATATAATAAAACACGTCATTTTGTGTATCTTGTCTTGTGCTTTGAAAATAAACACAATAAGTAAATATATTCAAAACAGGCCGAAAGAAACATAATATCCTGAGCTAAGGTTTTTGTTTATTTTTTAACAATCACATGGTGATTCCGATTTGCGGGTCTATCGGCTAACTTACATTGCTCTCGTAATCGCTTTGATTTGACAGATGGATGTGATACATTGCTAGTTTTCTTTGGTAAGTTTATCTTTGTGCCAAAACTAAGTATCACATCCAATCATCAAATCAAAATTTACCTGAACTTCATTATTTTTAGCAGATCGACACGCTGGGCTGCGCTACCACAGCATTATTGCTGCCGCGACAATGCTGCCGCGACAGTACTGCCACTGCATTGCACTGCACTGCATTGCTGCGGAGATCGGGATGTAATCTCATTTTTTTGTACTTTCAACCAGAATGGTTCGGAGCAACCATCCCGGGCAAGCGAGGGGAAGGAGGCGGAAATGTTTATTGGATATACCTACCACATAGCTGGGCTATGATGGTTATGTTAAACTCGACTGACTAAAACCGCCTTGAGGTTGAAACCTGTGACAAGCCTTGAAACTTTTATCGAATGCGATCGGAATCATACCTTTAGATACCGAATTTTTTTAGCGTTTGCCTAAAATCTTCGAGCAGCGTCTGGTATAGAAGCGCGTCTTACTCTAAGCCTAAAATAATAATGCTATGATAATATTATGACGTCTAGGAAAAAATATTTTAAATCAGAGTAAAATTTTTGATAGATAAACTTTAAGATTTGTCTTTAATTGGATGATTTTTAGAATAATGACGATTATTACACAAACTACAAACAAAGGCTGGATACGAAAAAAGAAATTTGATAATACCTACTGTTAATTTACGGAGTCTAGTTTGACCTTGCATAGATGATTGCGTCATGAGTTAGCATCAGTCCATTAGCTTTCAACATTGATATTTTTGTTCCTACTATGCATAGCGTCTCCAGTTTATTTATTTTGATTTTTACTTTGTGAACAGAATTTCATTCCTCTGAAAACTAATCCACTCATTTCATCCTGGTTTTTAATTTCAAAATAACTTTCCCAACAACTTCTGAAACTTTATTCGGGCTGGAGTGTAGTGCCGAATTTGTTGTTAATAGAATCAATGAGTTGTAGATTGTGATCGGACCTTCGACCTTATTGGTCCGTTATTTGTAGGAGAATGGAACAGGGCCCCTAATGAGCTAACAAACAGACCCGTGTGTTTATCGGCGGCCCATAAATCGCTGACCGAAATGGGCTCCTACACTGAAAATCGAAGTGGCAACAACTGGTCCCGATAAACATTGAGTTGTGTGAACGCACAAATCTCGAAACGTGTACGTACGTACAGTCAGCAAAGCTATGAGCTGACCACATTGAGGTTTATTTCTAGATTGAGTGGTCTGTATTAGCCAAAAGTCACAAAAGCATCTTTTGTATAAAAACAATGGAGGCAGGTATAAATGATATGGACTGTAATCTAAGGTATTTAGAGACCGGATTATATGCAAATGCATATTGCATAATATGCATTTGCATATTTAACCCCTTTTCAGTGGTAGTTGCATATTTTGGCAAAAAATTTGGAAATTATGCATATTTACGCTCGATCTAGTTCATCTTTCAAATGTCTAGCACGACCAATTAATGGCACTCAAATTTAAATTCTGCCTAGTCACCTCAGTGCATGCCTCAGTGGATGTAGAACGATCCTTTCCGCTTACAAAAATATATTATTAAGCGATCATACACACAATTTGTCTTCGTCAACGTCATATTTTGGCCCTTTTTATGGATTTTCGTGCATATTTTAGCTATTTTTCTTGCATATACGCATGCATATTTTGGGCTTTTTATGTTGCATATATACGTAATCCGGTCTCTAGTAATAACTAATAAACAAGGCGACTGTTCGGCAAAGATATAATTTCGATAAACACAATTTTCTCTCTTGACAGAAAGTGAAACAAAGTAAAACAGGAAATAGACAAGTATAGAAATAAAAACCTATACCTACAAACTACTCCACCACAGCAGGTAAAGACGAACTTTTAGTTCCATCCTTGCAAGCGATTTGTTTTCAAACTGTTAAGGTCATAACTTTGCTGGCTGTACATCTGTTCGACTTAACTGTCGACACTATTTTTATTTTTCTTTGATTTTGTGTTAATTTTACCTTGAAATTATTTACTATTAAGGCGAGGCAGTTCCTGAAATTTACTCTTTCACTAGGTCTTTAGAATAAGGTTGAATATTGCGTAGCTTTAACTGACGCTTCGCCAGAAATTTGACGAAATTTAGTACATTTTTATTGATTTCTGAAATACTTGATCATTTATTTAAAATGTACTCGGTTATTGTGTTAGATCGATAAAAAAGCTATCCTTTTTGCATAAAAGATCATATCACTGTCGTTGAAAATAACGAAATCTGACGATTTGAAGTTTAATTTTATGGTGTTATTCAGGATTTTTTTACAGAGTAACCATGCCATTTTTCAATATTCTGTTCGGTTATTGTGTTTCATGACATAATGTTCAGTCTACAGTAATTTTTGTGAAGTAGAATTCTACATCCGTTCTTCACATTGGAAGTTCAAAAATCGATCTTTTCATCAAATCGTGAACTGGCCTCGCCTTAAATTTATTATTTTACTATTAAGTTTATTATTACGAGGAGCTCGGTGGCGCAGTGGTTCAGCGCCTGGCCCAGCGGTTGCGGAAGTTAAGCAACGTTCGCAAGGGTCGGTCATGGGATGGGTGACCAAAAATTTATTATCTCGAGCTCCTCCGTGCTTCGGAAGGCACGTTAAGCCGTTGGTCCCGGCTGCATTTGCAGTCGTTAACACCCACCAATCCGCATTGGGCCCGCGTGGTGGGTTATGGCCCATCCTCCTTACCACCCATAAGGAAGGCCTATGCCCCAGCAGTGGGGACATCAAAAATGGCTGATAGACAATTTTATTACAATGTTTTAATCATTTTACTAAGCTTGAAGGATTAACTATTTATTTACAAACCATAAAAATTAAGGCAAAAGTAATTCCCTATAATGATATTCCTCACAGCCATTTTAAACGATAAATGTGCGTCGATCAGCTGTTTCTATAATGCACTATTTAAAAGGCCGTTGCAGTCGACAATGCTTCCTGATATATCCCATTGTAGCGACGTGCTTGGCTGTCCAATCGACGTCCATTGTGTTAACATCCATTCCTGTAAAGGTGGCTCGCCACGGTAACATTATCGACTGACGGAACGAACGGAACGAGGCCTATTATACACTAGTATCTACTGCTATCCTCATACATATTATGAAGTTCATACGTCATTCGCACGAGGTCCGACCTAAAAATGCATTTAGTTTTGTCAAAATAATTTAAATGTGATCGAACATGTGAATAATAAAATAATATTTGTGTATAATTCACAGAATTTGTGGCACACGATTTTGAAAAATTTATTTAAAAAAAAAAATATTTTTTACCATTTCTGTTACGTTTATAAACTAACATTTGCTATGATAAAGCTTGTCCCAAAATGTGACGAACGGTGCGGCTGGATCGCGCGCGCCATTCCACAATATCAGGCACGTGGAAAGATAGCTTAAACCAACCGATGGGCTTTTTATTCCTCATTGCATTAAATCACCGGTAATTGTATACTATGGTCGCCAACAGTCACTGGAACTCAGAGATACGCCGTGATAAATGTGTTGAATAGAATTTAGATCTGGTGCTGGTTGAATTTGTGAAACTTACGGGGTATTTACATGGAGCGACTTGAAATGCAATGAAATCTTTATTCACTAAAAATAGAGTACAATTTAGTTGTTAGCAGTCCGTCTATTTTACCAACATAGGGCATGTGAATTTATAAAAAAAAAAATACAATAAAATAATACAATTTAAAAAGATGCTAATTAGTGTTAATGTCAATACCTAGTCAATCAGAATTAATTTAGTTACACATAGTCATTATATCATTTGATTATTTAATGTCAATTTTACAAGTAAGATATTCTTTAACTGAGTAAAAACATTTTGTTTTCAGCTATTCAAACAGTTGGCAGGCTGCTTTAGTGAATTAGCGCTTTTAATCGACAATCGCTTGTAAAATCTAATCGCAAACCTAATTTTAATGAGGTGGTGATTCGATTTTACAAGCGTTTGTCGATAAAAAGCGCTAATTGACTAAGTCGCCTGCCAAGATGCCTGCTAAGTCGACTCGTGTAAATACCACATTAGGAAATGGAAATATTCATGCTGCATATTTGTTCCTACGTAATGGGTTGAATTTTTTTTATGAATAATAGAGAAACTAAAATGACTTAGAAAGATTTTAAATCTTCCTTATTGAAAGACTATCAATGTAAGTGTAATAGTGTATTAAATAATACGAAACACGTTCATTACAACTTAAAAAAATATAAGATTTTATTTTATTTTACGAAAAAACAGATAGGAAACACAAATCTTAAGGGGATTGTCAACCACGTGTTCTCCATACAAACGGCGATAACGTTTCCCACCCTATAAACCTTAACCTACAGCAATGAATTTTTGGTATGTTTTTGAAATGCCTAAAAACTAGGGCTGTACGTTTTGATTTTTAAAATATTCATTGTAGATTTGAAAATATTGGCACTTCTGTGTTTTGTATGAAATCACTTTAATGCAAATATTTCGAAATCTATTATAGATATTTAAAAAATCAAAACGTACAGCCCTAGTATTTAGGCATTTCAAAAAAATACCAAAAATTAATTACTGTAGGTTAAGGTTTAGAGGGTGGGAAACGTTATCGCCGTTTGTATGGAGACCACGTGGTTGACAATCCTCTTAAGTGATAAACTGTCAACTGGTAAAGATATTCCTAACACTCGTCTCCAAGTATAAAATGTTACACAAGCAAAACATTGAGCTTTAATTTGACACATCTTTCCTCTCGCTTTATAATTCTGAAGAAGCCTTTGTTCAATGCTGCAGTACAAAAGCTAGCTCAGGCCACGTGTGACGGTGTGATAACACCATTGTATCCGTTCAAGTCGTGTGAGCCTAGAACGATTTAACAATACGAGGACTGGATTTTTACAGACACTATAATACAAATGGCGTGTTTATTAAAAAAACCAGCCAAGTGCGTGTCAGGCCACTATCATTTTTCGTCTGTAAAAATAACTTTGTTATTCACAGTGTTGGTATGAATGACAAAGTTATATTTGCGGTTTTGGCACAGAATACATAATAGTTTTGGAAAATATAATATATCTCGAATGCTTGGTTTTATTAAACGTAACTCTCGTGGCTTTCAAATTAATACAAAAATACACCTATTCAATATGCTTGTACGTAGCCACTTAGAGTATGCGTCTTCTGCTTGGAGTCCAACGTACGCAGTTCATTCTCAAAGAATCGAGAATGTGCAAAGAGCGTTTACTCGCCATCTCGCCTACATCTCACCTGTTTGCTCACATCGATGTCCCTATCATCTTCGGCTTCGACACTTTGCTCTGCTTTCGCTAAGGGATAGACGTAGACTCCATGACCTCAACATTCTTTACAAGATCTTCCACAGTCACCCTGGCTTTAGCCGTCTCTTGGATAAAATTTCATTAAAGGTTCCATATAACACGCCTAGAAAACCTTTGACAAATCTTCTACGTACTTCAGCTTGCCGAACAAATGTCGGTGCTCACGCACCGCTTCACCGAATGTGCAGCTATTACAATCTCACGTTAAAGATTTACCGGGCCTAGATATCTTCTACAACAGCTACGAGACCTTTGGGCGTATCTTACGAGAACATTTGTCAGGTAATGCCTAGCCGAGTGAGTCAAATTACTGCAGCCTGATTTGCCTAATTAGAATTTTGTATTGTATAATAAGTACTTAGTTTTAATGTAATAATAATTGTGAATTTTCCATAATATGAATATCTTTTTAGTTCCTCCTAGACGCTTGTTTTGCTACTTTATTTTTCTCAAATGCTGTGTCACCTATAATGGGGCACTTATTAGCCTATGTATGTCTGTATCATTTTATATCATTTGTCTCATACACTTGTAATGATTTAATAAATTCACCAAAAAATAGTCCATCTTCCGATAAAAACTGTCGTGAAACAATTATGTTCTGCGATGAGATGGGTAAGAATTTAGGCCAATTAATTCAGAAACACACCAAGGGAAATATTATTAATTATTGTATGCCTGGGTCAACTTTGGATGACCTGATGAGAATTATTGTTAAAAAATCATTTAATGAAAACACTAATTTGATAATTTTGATAGGAAATAGGGGTAATGTGAACAAAAACCAACTGATAGCTTATTGTAATACCTTATTGTCTTTAAAAGTAAAAAAAGTTATTTTGTTCACATTCCCTTATTGCAAAAGTGTGTCACAAATGGAAAATAACGTTAGGTATCAGTTGAACGTTACATTGAATACGGTAGCATTCCATAATAGTGAACAGCTACACATAATTGACATCAATAAATTATTTAATAGTTTTTACTTGACAAAAGATAAGTTCTATCTGCCTAGTTCTTTTAGGAGACAAATAGCATTATCGCTATCTTTTTATTTTAAACATTTAGCCAATAATCTGGCTAGTAAAACAACTGCTTCTATTGAGCAGTCAACTATTGACATTAGTCATTCAACTTTGGAATCTGTTCCAAAAAAAAATAATTGTAACATTTTACTTAGTCCAAGTAATAATATTTTTTCTCATTTAAATTACCATCTAAGACAATAGAGGCGTCCTCTAGCCCTGAATTAACAATAGAAAAGCCAAAGTCTTTAAGAATTGTACATCAGAATATACAAGGCTTTTCTTGCAAAGATTTAGAAATAAGCTTATTCATAAACTCTGAAAATATTGATGTGTTATGTGTTACTGAGCATTGGTTGAAAAAGCACGAATTACTTTTAAGTTTAGATAATTATAAAGTTACTAGCTCGTTTAGTAGGAAATCTGCTATAAGGGGGGGTTCACTTATTATTCTACACAATAGTTTACAATGTAAAGAGCGCAAAGATGTAGTATCCCTCTCAATTAAACGAACTATTGAGTTGTCTTGTGTGGAACTTGATCAAATAATTATTGTATGCGTATATAGACCCCCCACCGCGAATTACTCTGAGTTTGAGTCCACTATGGAGGAAGTCTTGAAAATAACTTGTAGGAAGAATAAAAAAGTCGCGATTTGTGGAGATTTTAACGTCGACATCTTAGACCCTAAATTAGCCAAACTGTCGAGTAGGTTCATAAACCTATTTAAATCATTTAATTTAATACATATTTTTAATGAACCAACGCGTATCACACCCACATCGGCAACCTGCTTAGATAATATTTTCTGTAACTGTAATGTCATTGAAAAATCAATTTTGAATTGTATTAAATCCGACCATAGTGGACAATTAGCCTCCATTGAGCACCATCATGTTCCGCCTAAACGGGAAATAATGTGTAGGCCAATAAAGAAACACTGTATTGAAAAATTCAGAACCAATGTCACAAGTAAAATTGAAACATTACCAGAACCAAATTTTGAAGCCAATAACTTATATAATCATTTATTTAGCATAGTTCAAACTGAATTTAGTGAAACTTTCAAACAAAAAGTCATCAAATGTAATGATAGTACGAAATTTAGTGACTGGGCCACACCCGGCATATATAAAAGCAGAAGGAAATTATACGAACTTTATGCAGAGAAAGCTACTTCTTGTGATCCTAACTTCATTGAATTTGTCAAGAAGTATTCACAAACATTCAGAGAAGTTTGTATCCTAGCAAAGTCCAAGTACTTTACAAATAAAATAAAATTAGCTGATAACAAAATTAAAGCTACCTGGAATATTATTAACAAAGAAACGGGCAAATCAAAATCTAATATAAATTCCTTCTGTTTAAAAACTGGTGATCAAACTTTTGAATCTGACAATGAGGTTGCTAAAGTTTTTGAAGATTTCTTTGCTAGAATACCTGTAGAAACTACCAGTACTCTTAGTGCTAGTCCCAACATCGCTGTCTCCCTTCTGGAGTCTAGTGTTGATAAGTGCAATGAAAGTTTTTCTTTTAAATATATAAATAGTGCAGATATCATTAAAGCTTTTAAAACATTTAAGGTAAAAAAAACAGAAGATCTTTGGGGCATGTCAACAAGCATTATTAAATCAATAATTGATATACTAGCCCCCTACTTGGCTTTTATTTTTAACAAATGTATTGACGAGGGGGTCTTTCCTGACTTAATGAAAAATAGTAAATTGATTCCTCTTTTTAAATCTGGGGATAAAAGTGACCCAGCTAACTTTAGGCCAATATCTATACTACCAGCACTTAGTAAAATATTTGAAAAAAATATATATTCCCAATTATTAGATTACTTTACATACAATAATATACTTCATAAAAACCAGTTTGGATTTTCCAAGGGTAAAAGTACTACTGATGCTGGAATTGCACTTCTTAAACATATTCTTGACGCTTGGGAAGAAAAGCAGGATGTAATTGGCATTTTCTGTGACCTTTCTAAGGCATTCGATTGCGTTGATCACCAAACACTATTAAAGAAGCTAGAACATTATGGTGTCTCTGATAAGTCGGTTAGTCTTATGAAATCGTATTTGTACAATAGAACTCAGAAAGTAGTAATTAATTGAACTGAATCTACTGGAGCCCCCATCAATATGGGTGTGCCACAGGGATCAATATTGGGCCCATTGCTGTTTCTAATTTATATAAATGACCTTCCCAACTACGCGAGTAATTTATGTGAGACTGTACTATTTGCGGATGATACTTCTTTAGTTTTCAAAGTAAACAGAGGTAATAACTGTTCGGACGAAGTAAATAGTGCCCTCTCTAAAGTTTCACACTGGTTTAATAGTAATCAGATATCATTAAAGCTTTTAAAACATTTAAGGTAAAAAAAACAGAAGATCTTTGGGGCATGTCAACAAGCATTATTAAATCAATAATTGATATACTAGCCCCCTACTTGGCTTTTATTTTTAACAAATGTATTGACGAGGGGGTCTTTCCTGACTTAATGAAAAATAGTAAATTGATTCCTCTTTTTAAATCTGGGGATAAAAGTGACCCAGCTAACTTTAGGCCAATATCTATACTACCAGCACTTAGTAAAATATTTGAAAAAAATATATATTCCCAATTATTAGATTACTTTACATACAATAATATACTTCATAAAAACCAGTTTGGATTTTCCAAGGGTAAAAGTACTACTGATGCTGGAATTGCACTTCTTAAACATATTCTTGACGCTTGGGAAGAAAAGCAGGATGTAATTGGCATTTTCTGTGACCTTTCTAAGGCATTCGATTGCGTTGATCACCAAACACTATTAAAGAAGCTAGAACATTATGGTGTCTCTGATAAGTCGGTTAGTCTTATGAAATCGTATTTGTACAATAGAACTCAGAAAGTAGTAATTAATTGAACTGAATCTACTGGAGCCCCCATCAATATGGGTGTGCCACAGGGATCAATATTGGGCCCATTGCTGTTTCTAATTTATATAAATGACCTTCCCAACTACGCGAGTAATTTATGTGAGACTGTACTATTTGCGGATGATACTTCTTTAGTTTTCAAAGTAAACAGAGGTAATAACTGTTCGGACGAAGTAAATAGTGCCCTCTCTAAAGTTTCACACTGGTTTAATAGTAATAATTTAGCACTTAACCCCAAAAAAACTAAATGTGTAAAATTTTCTTTACCTAATGTTGAGCAGACAAAATTAAATATTAAATTGAATGACGATAAAGTAGACTTTACTGAGAGTACAAAATTTCTAGGTATTACACTAGATTCTCGATTGCAATGGGATCCACATATTGAAGCCTTGTCAAGTAGACTTAGTTCAGCGGCATTCGCTGTTAAGAAAATAAGGCTTTTAACTGATATTGAAACGGCAAGGTTAGTATACTTTAGTTATTTTCATAGTGTAATGTCTTATGGACTGCTATTGTGGGGCTCAGCTGCCAGTTTTGAAAATATTTTTGTACTCCAAAAAAGAGCTGTTCGCGCCATATACAATCTACGGCGGAGAGATACCTTGAGAGAATTGTTCAAAGAAATAAATATTTTAACTTTGGCAGGCCAATATATTTATGAAAATTTAGTTTATGTAAGGAAACACTATGATTCATTTGATAAGAACAGCAACATTCACCAGTTTAATACAAGAAATAAAGATAAACTTGCCGTTCCAAGATTTAGGCTTGCAAAAACGAGAGGTTCATTTATTAATAAAGTTCCACAACAAGTGATTGATCTTCCTTTGCACGAATTTAAAAACCATGTTAAAAAAACGCTCATGGGTAAAGGTTATTATAAAGTTGACGATTATCTTAAAGATCAACATGCGTGGAAATGATGTAACACATAACTTGCTAATATAAGAACTTTGTTGAAGTAATATAATAAGTCTATGTTGTTGCCAATAATCCTGTCACCCTGTTGTAATTATCTGGTAACGATATATTCAAGTTTGTAAATATCGTTACTTATGGCTGTTACAGCTGATAAGTTTCTTGCGCCCGTTCTTCTTGTCAGCTAAAAAAGTCTGGAACGGGTGGTAGAAAAATATAGACGATTCAAAAGTACTTAATAATTAAGTTTATTTGAATAAAGCTTATTTCACTTTCACTTTCACTTTATTTTTTGTAACTGTTCGATAAGTGTTCTGCTGGTTACCTATTAAAATAAAATAAAATAAAATAAAATAAAAACTAATTACTATATCTCGTTCAAACCAATTTTCGTTGAAAGTTTTTATTAAGATAGCATAATATTTTTTTTAGATTTATCACTCTGTTATTTCAAAAGTTAGAGGTGGGGGGGGGGGGGGACGACACACATTTTACCACTTTGGCAGTGTTTATCTTTCAAACGGTTGACTTTGAGAAAAAATTGTCTTAGAAACCTCAATGCCATTTTTAAAGACATTTTATCTATAGACACCTCGCACGTATTGGTATGATGAAATATTTTTTTTCAGTTTCAGTTCCATGTATGGGGTTGGGGAGCCCCCTTAATTTTTTTATTTTTGTGTTAAAATCGTTAAGTAGTTAACAGAATACATCTACCTACTAAGTTTCAACTGTGTAATCCTAATACTTTTGGAATAAAATGGCAGTGACATACGGACGGACAGACAGACAGACATGACGAATCTATAAGGGTTCCTTTTTTTGCCATTTTGGCTACGGAACCCTAAAAAGCAGAGTCACTTTTTGTTTGAAAACAAACAACACAAACACAACAACAAATACAGTGAATAGCTTACCATCAGTAATGCTATAATTCAATTCGATTGAAAGTATTTAATATTTGAATATTAATTCACACTTATATTATAAATTATAACTTTGAAATTAATATTTTATTAGCCGCCAACTTGCTTGCTAACGGTACCTACTTCTTGCAAATAGTGACGAGTTTACTATAACATGTATGTACCTGTGACGAATTTACAGATACATTTTTTTATGAGTGACGAATTTACTTTCAATGTAGGAACTTTTTAAATCGTGACGAGTTTACATAAATACATGATAAGTTTAAAAAGACCCCATAATTGGGTTTACGAATAGATTTGTTATGCCAAATAGCATAAAAGGAACGTTCATTTCTTTAAAAAAATTTTTTTAAATATTGCTACTATTTTCATAGTAAAAAGACTTGTGACAATAATAAATGAAAAATAAATTCCTCCAGTAATATTCAAAATAAAGTAACTTCTAAGAAAACCTCCTGTTGCCCAAAACCGTCTGTTGTCTAAAATAAAATAAATAAATAAAATAAAAACCTATAACCTACTCGGCATTTACAAAGAAACACCTTTGTTCCAAGCAAACAGCCGAACTTGGAGGCGTCTCGATACCTCGAATAGCACTTTTATATTGAGTTTACCCGCGAGACCCAAACCTTCCCTCATAGTTAGCGACAAAAGGAAACCTTCCATTAAATCGGCCTTATTTTCTTAGGATTCATATGCGCCGAGGGTTATTAGTGAATAAATTTGGGTTAGCTGAGAAACTCTACTATTGGAGACGTGAAATGTTATAACTTTATGATATTCGTAATTTAATCAAGATTGGGTGAATGAAAATGAAATAAAAAAGTGGTTTACAATATTTTTTCCTTGAAGTTTACTAGAAGGCATGCGAATGTATGAGGGTGGATTGATAAGTCCATGACTTTTTAATGATCTAAGCTAAAATCAAATGTATCAAATCGGAAAGAAGCAGGAAGTGCGTTAATTTATTTCACTTAATTTTCATTGCAAAAAAATAACATCAAGTCCAAAATCAGCAACAGTTTAAAAATCCCAGTCATTTAATTTGTTAACTTCTGGCTAAGCATTGATGTGACCCAAAGAAGCAGAGCTCACTCTAACGTTGGGTGTATCTGGTGAATATTTTATTCATAAGCACTTGCCGGTTTCCAAAAGTGATTCTTTTATACCGAGTATAGTATACCTAAACTTAAATTTTATAGGTACTTATGCATCATTAAAAATCATAGTGTGTCTTATTATAGTTGTAAAATATTTACCTAATTGATTAGCAGTGCCAGTGCAACAAAACTTACATTAGACTACGCTACGGTACATTATCCATGTGTCTCTGAAAAGTAAAACAGTCTGGTGTGAACAGAACAGCTGAATATTTTATTCATGAACATCTGGCAATTATCAAAAGTTACTTGTTATATACGAAAGTTTTACTGATCATAAATTATACATAAATAATGGTAAAGACCTGCTTACTAGTAGTTTTAAAGTGTTTGCAAAAGTTCGTTTTTCTTAATTACGCTAACCATTCTGTCTCTTTAAAAAGCCTTTACCATTTTGTTAACCCAGATAAACTCAGACGACCGTCGTCGTCGGGTGTGAAACTGTGAATCACATAATATTTTATTCATGAACACCTGGCATTTATCAAAACTCGTTAATGTTACTGATTTATTTCCTACATATAAATAAATAGAGAGTTAAAAAACCTACTTGTAGTTAAAAAGTGTCTGCAAAAGTTAACTTTTCTCAATACCACTTAAAACACTAACCATATGTCTCTTTAAAAAGCTCTTACCGTTTGTTAACCCCCCGTAAGCTCAGGCAGTAAGGCCGTCGGGTGTGAACCGCTGAATATTTTATTCATGAACACCTGGCATTCCCCAAACAAGCCCGTGGAGGCGACAGCTCCGCTTAGTTGATTTATATGGCCGCCTTAATTATTATGTTACTGACTTAATATCCAGATCTTCGGTAATAGGATTAATGTAATGGGTTCATGGAAATGTTGATTAATATAACTTTGAAATGGCAAGTTTATTCCTTACATTTAGATGAAATGTTATGGATCTTATCAAGGATTCGTGTTGCGAAATTATGTAAGTAATCTGGTTCTGAAATCACGCTTTTCTTTATGCTGAAATTTCAGTGGTTTCACAACATAGAATCGCTAATGTGTTATTTTGTGGCAATTTTGAAATCCAATTTGATAATTAGATATTTAATATTGCCATGTAGGGAAAGCTTCACTCAACAATGCTTTTTAAGCAAGTTGCAGTAGGTACAGTAGCACATTTTGTGCCGTTTGTGTAATAACAATAGCCCCAGTTAGACGTAAATGAGATGACGTTTGTTTTTCAATTACTTTTTTTTCATATTGTTGTATAATCACATGTGCCTTGGAAAACCCACAGGGTATTAAGCTTACATGAAATTACAGGATTATCTTCTAGTCCTACTTTAAAATATTTTTAAAGTTACTGCTTGATTTAACAACGTTAATTACAACATTATTTTGATAATGTAACTTTCGTCGATATCCAGAGTTGCTGCTCCTGATGTCCCACACCCACAGGTGCTGAGTTTATTCATTAGTCGAGATTCATAGTGACTGAGAATGTATTTAAAGGAATTTCTTTTCCATCTCCTCCTATGGATTGATAAAATAATATACCGCAAGATCGTGAATTCTATAAAATAAGCAGGTGCGGTGTCTTCGCTAGTGCCACAATGGCAGTGCTGAGAATAAGTTCAGATGCCACGCTGACCCGATACTGACACAAATGAGCAGGCGCTTACAGTGTAATACGTTCACAACGATTGGAGTAAAACTATAAATCAACTATTGACGAATATATACTGAAAGACTCATTCCCAAATCCTAGTGAGATGTAGAGGTATAAAAACAAAAAAACCGACTTCAAAAAACCTGCCTCTAAAAAGCAAGAAATAATATACAAATCATTAGATACGCATTAACATTGTTATAATAAAACACGTCTATTAAAGTCGGGTGGGGCTGGAGTACATCTTCCTTTTTTTATTCTAAAAGCCCCACCCGACTTCAATTGACGTGTTTTATTATAACAATGTTAATGCGTATCTAATGATTTGTATATTATTTCTTGCTTTTTAGAGGCAGGTTTTTTGAAATCGGTTTTTTTGTTTTTTAACATTTTTTTATTTTTTTTTATTTTTAGTGTTAGTACCTTCTGTATTAGGTAGTGTAGGTATATTATTTAGGTAGAAAAATCGGCTCAGCCAAACGTGAGATAATCGCGGAGAAACATACATACATACAAACTGAATACCTCCTTTTTTTTAAGGTCGGTTAAAAAGACTACACAAAGGTATCCCTACCCCAACAAAAAAAAAATCATCTAATTTGGTTCATAAATAACAAAATTGTCAAGTTAGTTGATTTAATATCATAGTATTTTCAGGATTACTTGTATATTACTGAACCGATTTGAAAAAAAAAATGGGACCATCTCGCAAGAAAACTCAATCGAACAAAAAAAGAATTATCTAAATCGGTCCATAAATGTCGAAGATACGCGCGAACAACGATAAAAAAAAAAACATACAATCGAATTGAGAACCTCCTCCTTTTGATGAAGTCGGTTAAAAATAAATAAGCATGCACGGAGTCTTCGCTCGTGCCACAATGGCAGTGCTGACAATGGGTTCAGTATAGTTGCCATGCTGACCCGATATCGACACAAATGAGCGGGCTCTCTGTTCACTCAACAATGACGTTCACAACAATTGGAATATAATTCTGTGCATATATAATATAACGTGAATGATATAAGTAAATGATATACTTAACGCATGTATCTACTCGGTAAAGAATATTTTTCTAAAGTTATACTTTCTATTGTTGAGGGTATCTCCTGCCTGACATAATAACGCAGACGAAAAAGTAATAAAACATTTCACAGCATCTTCTTAGCCTCACTAGATCAGTGGTCAAAAGTTTGTTTTTGTATAAATTTGACATTATAAAAATATTAGCAATGAATCAAATGTAAAAATAAAATACAAAATTTTAGTAGTATATAGCACAGAATATTTAAAATAGTCTTAGATTGCATATAAACAGTTAATGATTAAGATAATTACTCAACCTTCACACTACAGCACAGCTATTCATAATTAATTTTTAAGTCTAAAAGCGCTTCAATTTATTAAGTTGTATCCCATGATGACCTTTTAATTACTACGTCGCGTATGTTTAGTCATTTGATTCATACTCAAAGTAAATACTCGTTAAAATGAGGATGTTCTGGCCAAAGTTCATCTAGTCTAAATAATTAATGCTGGCCTTTAGGGAGTCATTATAAATGATAAGTAGACAATTATACCGCCCTTAAATTGTATAAATGTATTTGTGAATTGCTTTGTTTATGAGATAAATAAATTTAAGCCAGATGTGTGTGACAAACGTGTTCCCGAAAAGGCGAATGTTATTTTGAAGACTCATAAATAACTTATTTTATGAAGACTTTGCCTTTCACGGAATATAAAATATGGAGTCATGACTACTTATTTATGTAGAAAGGTTGAAAGAGCAGAAAATATTTAGTACCTACCTAAGTTCTATTTATAAGAATGGCAATAAGTCAAATAACATTTCAGCAATCAAATACCAGATGCTTTTTTGATCAAGGAGACTTAACATCAATGGAGTACTAGATAAATCATTAATGCACGTAGGAATACAAGAAGCTATATAGCTCAAACCAAATCAAAAACCATAGTGTTCTATTATGTACCAAATGACAAAGTGACTCCAATACAAGTGGCGGCCAAGCGTAATGGAGAAGGCCAGGCGGCTGGCGTTGAAATCAAATTTTTCATCAAGTTGGTATCGCGAGCTAGTGTAGGAAAAAGTACGCACTGGAGCATATTAAGTATAAATATAATATTAAGTATAGCTAAAACCAAATCAAACACCGTAGTATTCTATCGCCGACCTCCGAGAAGTGTTCGGTCTTAAAGCAAAACAAGATGTCAAAGCGTCTCCAAGTGGCCGCCAAGGAGTGCATGTGGACGGCGGCGTTGAAAGCTATTTAATCCAGTGGTATCGCGAATGGCTATTACGGATAGGTAAAATAGTGCGCACTAGAGGATATTTAAAATATATAGCTCAAACCAAATCAAAGAGCGTTGTAGTCTATCCCTGAGAAGCAAGCAAGATAACAAAGCGTCTCCGAGTGGTGGCCGAGCGTAATGGAGGACTCCAGGCGGCCGGCGCGCGGCGTTGAAAGCTATCTAAACCAGTGGTATCGCGAGGGCTATTATCCAGTGCTGTGCAAATGAGCGGTTGACCTCTCATCAATGATAGGGTTGTCCACTCCACTAAACGAGGTTACTAAGGCTAGCTGGCTGACTTCCAGAATAATTGGCTTGTGTCGTAGACGAGCAATTCTATAATGTTTCATTTTTCAAATAAACTGTTGAAAAATTCACCGAATTACGACTGTGCTTTTATTTCAGTTTCTCGACTGAAACTTTTTAACACTACTATAATCGGTTACCTCATTCAGTGTTGTTTTGTACTTGAAATTAATTTAATTCAATTATAGATTCCAGTACTATAATTTTAAATTTTCAGTGGAACTCATCAAATGCCGCATAGTTGACGACTACGAGTATCTTCAATATTTTGCATAGAAGGCGAACGCAACCGCAGCGCTCTTGCAGTTCAGAGATTTCATCAAATATTCTAACGTACTGAATTTCAGTTATTGGCGCATTACCCGAATAATTTGAGTCTAACAACAGAGTAGTTTTAGAGTCACGTGGCAAACTTTCAGGATATTTAATTAAGTTATTAGTCTATTGTCCATGAATAGGTTATTGAAAATACTTTAAAATTTTGGGTTACTCCATCCACACAAAACCGAACAGGTTATTACTGATTTGAATAGTCTCCATTTTTTTCGTATTTCGAACTGTATTTCTTTAAAAAGTTGTTCAATTTCATGTACTGGACGCATGCTGAAAGTTTGTCACGTTAGACTTTAAAATCAATCTGTAGATCAATCTGAAGGAATTTTATCATAGCAATACCTATCTTGTTAAATTATATTGTATAGCATCCTACCCACATAATAGTTTTGTGGCCACAAGGAGCTTACAGCACAAAATTTGTTAGAGAAGCAAGATTTCATCGCAAGTGACAGCTAAATATGTAGAAATATTTTAAAATTGATTTTCCTGCAGAAAATTTATTAACATAATAATATTATGGTATATGAGGGATCAGCGATTTAATTGATTATTTTTATTCCTTCCGATACTTTTAGGCTATTACGTACTTTTGTACGGAACAGCTGTTTTTTTTCGTGAGGTTGGTCCCATAATGAAAGTTATTCAGTTTGATGGTCTGATCAACCCCACGAGAGGTTTTCAATGAACTAAAAATAACCTTGTATAGGTATTTTAAAGGAAAACTAGAAACATTCCGATACTTTTTAGGCTATTACGTACTTTTGTATGGAACAGCTGGTTTTTAACCGACTTCCAAAAAAGGAGGAGGTTCTATGTTCGTCTGTATATTTGTTTTTTTTTTTTGTGTATGTCCACCGATTACTCAAAGACGGCTGGACCGATGGAAATGATTCAAACGTTACTACATTAGGTACACTCCCAAGTTGGTCCCATTTTTTAAAATTTGGAAATCGGTTCAGTACTTTTCAAGTAATTTTGAAAAAAGCACGAAAATAGTAGATTTTGTGTGAATTACCTCGATGATTGGTCGTATTACTTCTTTGTTTATGAACTGAATAAGATGATCATTTTTTTGTTGGAAGAGGGATATCTTAAGTGTAGTTTTTTAACCGACTTAAAATAGGAGGTTCTCAGTTTGACCCGTATTTAAGTATGTTTCTCCGCGATTATCTTACGTTTGGCTGAGCCGATTTTTCTACATATATAATATACCTTACCTACAAGGTACCTACACTAAAAATAAAAAAATAAAAAATTGTTTAAAAAAAACAAAAAACCGACTTCAAAAAACCTACCTCTAAAAAGCAAGAAATAATATTCGTAATAATAAAAATACGTCTATTGAAGTCGGGTATTGTTTTAGAATAAAAAAAAGGAATTTGTACTCCAGCCCCGCCCGACTTCAATAGACGTATTTTTATTATTACTTACGAATATTATTTCTTGCTTTTTAGAGGTAGGTTTTTTGAAGTCGGTTTTTGTTTTTTTTAAACAATTTTTTTTTCGTGAGGTTGGTCCCATAAAGAAAGTTGTTCAGTTTGATGGTCTGATCAACCCCACGAGAGGTTTTCAATGAACTAAAAATAACCTTGTATAGGTATTTTTAAAGGAAAACTAGAAACATTATTTGTTTCTCTTTACAAATTATAATTTATTGTACAAAAGAACAACTACAGGAAGTGAGCCGAAAACTTTTTGCTACCGCCAGTTCTTTGCGTAGACTCAGAAACTTCTTGCCAACTGCCACCAGGACTTCGCTAGCGCAGTCCTTGCTATTGCCCATACTTGACTATGCAGATGTCAGCTATCTCGATCTCACAGAAGAGCAAATAAATAAACTTGAGCGGCTTCAAAATTTTTGCATCAGATTTGTGTTTGGACTTCGCAAATATGACCATATCTCCGAATTTCGTAAAAAGCTCAAGTGGTTGCCTATTCGCCTTCGCCGGAATATGCATATTCTTTCCCTATTGTTTAATATTCTCTTTAATCCTACCACCCCTTCTTATCTTAAAGATCGTTTCAAATTTGCTAAAGATTCCCACTCCCGTTCCTTAAGGTCATCAGAAAACTTGCTACTGGAAATGCCGATACATTCTACTATGTTCTACGATCGATCTTTTTCGGTACAGGCTGTCCGTCTATGGAATGCTTTGCCGATAGCGATAAGGACTGCTCAAACTCAGCACACTTTTAAAAAGCTAGTCAAAGAGCACTATCTTACTTTTTAAATTATATTTCTCATGGTCTTACAACTGGATTTAACTTCAATAATTTCCTCTACGCATTGTAGGTATTATGTATTATATGTAGGTTTATTATATTTTGGTATGTATATAGTATATTATATTAGTTACATTTTATCATATATTTATGTAGTTATTCGAGTTTAGTAGGATTATTATTATTACTTTATTAAATTTGCACACGTCCAACTACCCCATCACATTTATCTTAATTCCTGTCAATCCCAAGGTTGCCTGGAAGAAATCGCTTTTTAGTGATAAGGCCGCCATTTGTATGTCTCCTTTATGTTTGTATTGTTACTTGTTTGTTCTGTGTGTATACAATAAAGAGTATATAAATAAATAAATAAAAGATGTTTGTATAAATAATAAATAAACAATAATAAAAGGCAAAATATGACACTTTATACGACAGACGGAGGTGTAAAATCGCGATATAACGGGTTATAAAATGTACTATTCTATGTCACTTTAATATCCAATACTTTGTAGAAGATTTCATGCTTTACGACACCTCCTTATGGAAATATATTGTAAGTTTATACGATGCTTTACATGTTAGAGTATATAAATTTAGTTCAGGAAATATCCTTTGGCGCTATTCTTGAGGCTTGCATGGCACATCAAATATTCACGCCAAGGAACTTTGAATTTTCTTTGCAGGTGTAAAATGGCCGAGAAATTGCGTTGTTGCCTTATCGGCCTTTAACCGGAGTAGGGTAAAAATGTGAGAGGTATTTACCAGCTTATTGAGGTTATGAAGACTGTTGCTATTACCTGGAAAACATAATGAATTTGATTTAAATTTTTTAATATATGTATATACGATATAGGTAATACAAAAGGCTTCGTTTAACAGCGCGATCACCAAGTCAAATACTTTAGTCGAATTTTGTGTAGGGAAAAAAAGGGATTCTGTTTTATTTCCTCGTTTATTCTTACACTTTCTTGATAAATAAATAATAAACAATCAGCGAAATGGAAGTTTTAACAACAAAATTGGACTTTTCATACTAAACTCGATCAGCTGTTCGGACATTTGTATGGAAAGTTGATTTTTGTTTTCGGAAAAATCGTAGAACAAATGTTGTTGTGTATGATCTTAGCATTCTACTCCTGCGAGGTTGTTGGTGTTTTACAAATAACCCTGTATATAGGTAGTTGTCGTTTCATTAAAGACTTTTGTATTTCTAAAGAATCAGCTTTCTTCCTATTAATAATCTAGTTTAGGAAAGTGAGAGTTTCAGGCGTTTATCAGTTGGCTTCCTTCCAAATCTTGCGGGCCGCTGCACACCGACCACTATTTACATACTTTTGATTACGAGATCACGTGACTGGAAGAATATTTGTCTGTGCATTTTGTGTGTGTGTGTGTATTTGAACATCTTAAAAATAAACAACCAAACCCAAGCAGTTGTTAATAAAAAAATATGTTATCGTTATTGCTTATTAGATTTTTTTTAATAAAAAGCTATCACTACATGCCAAAAATGTCTACTGCTTACTCTGTGTAAGACCTACTAGATCAAAATGTTATAAACAATCGTCTTTTTAACGAGCTCTCTTATGAGACTATAGTACCTAATAAATAAGTTAAATGTTCATGAGAAGTGGTTGATATCTTATAAGACAGACAAAGAGCTTTAGCCAGTGAATTCCAAAGAAGAACTTATGATGATACAAAATGAGATTAGTATAGCATATTGACTAAAAGTGTAGTAAACTTACCAAATTGAGAATACCACGACTAGCCAAACCCGAAAAACAAAACACTGCTGACCCGGATTCAACAAATCAGTGATCGATTTGAGCAGAACCGACGAGTGAGCGTCCGAAGAATCGAAATAAAAATCGAGATGTATCGCCCTCGAGCACCGTGTTTATTGCGTTTGGCAGACACATCGTACACTGTAAACATTCCATTGTGTACGAAGAGTTGCATTTCGACATTTCAGATTATACGACTTCAGTCAAAACTCATGAAGTTTTTTAAACAATTATAAAAACGACGAAAGGAGGACTGATTAAATTTTTACATTGCTTAAGATTACTCCACCATCAATTTAGAGCAAATCATTAAATGAAATCCAAATGTTTGCAGCTTTGTTTCTATGACATAATTTCTTTCCACCAAAATAATCTGTGATACTGAAGCGCTTATTGCGGAGCTTGACAGACTGATCGTATTCGATCGCGTTTGTTGAGCAACACTCGGTCCGGCCAGGTATCGGATAGGTGACCGTTAAGTGGCACTACAACTGAGCGCTTCCGTGCTTCGGAGGGCACTTTAAACCGTCGGTTCTGGCAGTTGTCATCTGATAACAGTCGTTAAGCCAAGTCAGAGGCCTTACAGGAGGCTTGATAAACTTTAACACCAGAGGTGTCCACTAATCCTCATACGATAATAAGAAGAAGTACTGTGACAAGAGAAAATTATAATTTGAGATCCGCCGGTTTCTGAAACGCTTGTCATCGCAAAAATTGCGTAACAAGTTGCTAATCTGTATTTAAATGCAGTTTGGGTTGCTGAACGAACCAAGTGACAGATTGTTAGCGTTTTGTCATTGCAATGGGTAGTTTTGGGTTGTTTCCGGAAAGCTTTTTCACCTGTTAACTGAACGTCAAAGTCTTGTTACAAATTATTAGTTAATTTGTGAAAATCTATCATTAACAGATTGTCAAAACAATTTATTTTAAATATTTGAGTATTTCAGTGGATATTATAAAAATCTTCGAAAATCTTTGAATGCAATTCCAATTATTTCAAAAATCAAAATTTTATTTTTATTATTTATTTTATTTATTGTTAAGAAACAAACGGTCTCACAAAAACATATTGACATACAAAATGAAGTCTTCTTTCAGTAAAATTTTCTATCTTCAATTTTTAAGGTACTTTCCCTCCGTGTGGCTAAGTTTTGGGACACCCTGTATATCCATATCTAGTGACGAGGAAGATGTGGTGCCAACTCGTCTGTTTCGATAATTCTGAGTTTTTTTAACAATAAACGTTTCAGAAACTGGGTGTTATTAGACAGCTACAACATTACTACAGAAACTACAGAATGTAATTTTATCTTACAGGCAATGTCTGATTAACTAAGAAGAAATCCATGCAATCATGAAAATTAAAAAAAAAAGAAAGTCAAGCAACAATGAAGATGATCGAAACGAGCTACCAACGAGATCCGTATCCACTGAAGCTTGTGATTTCGAACTTCTTTATGAAGGAAATGAGTGGAAGAAAATAAATCTTTTTTTACAATAGAACCCAGGTGCAGACATAAATTAGGTGCAGATATCAACTTCATGCGGTGGGATAGCCTAAGCCGGATTTATCGGTCGTCCCGTTTGAAACCAATCGAGAGAATTAAAGGATTTGTCGAAGACGAAAAGATTAATGTCTAACTATTGTATAAGTTTAGCTGCGACTTTATTCTTTCGTGAGGTCGATCTTAATACTTGTCGACTGCTTTTAAATTGTAATTTCTTTTAAAAAGATTGATTATAAAGCATGTTTTGATCTGAATCTTATTTATTTAAGTATATCCTCAAGATAACCCGATCGATAACACAGTGTCAGTGTTAATTTAACTATGCTCTAACTGTTAGAGCATTGTGAAATTTACATAACACTTATAATTATCAAAGTAGCTAAAGGTAATATCACATTTTTTATTACTTAAGTTAACGATAAATGTATGTAACTTAAACCTAAAGATTATTTCTTTATTGTTACACATATTTTTTTGCTTTTAATAAAGTAAGTAAGTATCGACTTTGTAGGCTCTAATAGCACTCACTACAAACCTCAGTGGTTTACATAGTGCTTTTTGAATTTGGTTCTTTACTCTGTATTATGTTTATATTGATAAATAAATAAATAAAAAAAACATGTAATGCAATAAATCTTGTAAGCAAACGTATCTAAATCGTAATATTTGGGCACTTCGCATTTCACATTCACCTACTTTGAGGTACGACATTTGAATTTAAGTTATTACTTCTCTACTCGGTGTAATAACCTAAGTGAGGTTTTACTAAGGTTACCTTAGTAAAACCACATATGTAGTATGTTACGGAACACAAAAGTGTATTACGCTAAAAGACCTTTCAAAGTTCATAATTTAACGCATAATTAACTTCCAAAAACTTTTGTATGGCCGGTTGTCCATTAATCTTCGGAGGTAGAGTGAAACGAAACGTGGCAATTTCTCCAGTCTTTTGTTATCAAAACCTTTGCTATTAATTTGGCAGGTAAAAGCAAACATGAATACTGAAATACAAATATGAAACACATGGGCCAAGTTATTAGAATGTAAATCATGGCTTTATCACGTAAGTTACATTTGAGTAACGATTCGACTAATTCAGCAACCTTTTCGTTTGTTGCAATTGCGAGTATTCTGTACAATAAACTGCGCCAGTTATCCGATACAGAAGGATCACGTGGTCTACACTTGCTTACGTCATCTCCATCATAGGTACTGTGTCTCCCACAGAAAAGGAAGTGTCTCCGATATCGGTATTAAAAATAACGTTTATTCATCTTTAACTTGAACTGTTTCGTTTGCAAGAGAAACAATCACAATTAAAATTCACTATTATAATTTTGTAATTAGTGACAGAAAAAATCCCTCATTCTTTGCTTATTACTACAAAGTCACGCAACTGGATAGTGACGTAAGCAAGGTGTTACTCCCGGAAAGCCGGACCTTGTTTTTTGGACCATGGTTGCGAGTATTTATGTTATTGATATCCTACAAATCACATAAGGTACCTATCAGTGGCGAGGAGTAAAACTATGGCGAAGGTAAGCAGTAATTCTTTAAAAATGTTATGATCTGCATAGATAATCGGAGGTGTGCAATTTCTAAAAGGTAAGCCAAAGGGAATTGACTTGTATGGACCCTTCGCCACTGGCATATTA
The DNA here is from genome assembly GCA_950108535.1 of Agriphila straminella. Taxonomy (NCBI): domain Eukaryota; kingdom Metazoa; phylum Arthropoda; class Insecta; order Lepidoptera; family Crambidae; genus Agriphila; species Agriphila straminella. The sequence goes on from OX467312.1 coordinate 4,933,734, forward strand.
TGTATTCTGTGCCACTGGTACCTACTGTAAATAAATGATGCATCGTAACTTTACTTCTGAACGAGGAGCTTGACTAAGATTTTTTCTTTGAAAATGTAATAATTACATATTTAAATGTTTTTTCCGCTCCGGAGCGTCGTATTTCAGGGGATCTCTCCAGTTAATTAAGAACGATTTAAATGGAGGCCGCTTAAAAACACAGCCGCCAGAGGTGGGTTAATTATGGTGCTTATATTATACAACAAGAATTCTCAGATCTGAGCCATGCCTCCATTACAATGTGCATAAAAAATTCGCATGTCGACCGACTTAACGGCGAAGAGGTATTAATTGCAGATTAAGATAAAGGTATTTAATAAATAACTTTATTTTTTTATATCTTAGATGGTAGCCTATTATACCAAAGATTGCAAACACATTTTAATCAATCAGAAGAATTGGGATCCAAACCAGACTTTTAATCCACTTTTCACAGAGATATTACTCCAAACTTATGTGATTGTATAGTATGTAATATTCGTGCTCTTCTTGATAATATCCCAATTCCCAATGTCAATATAACAAATAGAAATCAATATACCAACAAAAAACACGACGGACAAACTCGTGACGTGAATATTGAGATGTTAACTTTGGTCTAAACTTTTTCAATAAAATCGTAAGCTCTTTTATAACTTTCATGATTTCCAATGAAATCCTGTCAATTTGATTTGATGAAAAGTCTTAAGACGATGGTAAATAAGTGCTTATGCAGTCGCGTTTTACTGCTGCCTTAAATTTTACGATTTTCTTTGTGGTCCACGCGTTAACTGAGGTTTTATTGCTTGCTCTAGTGCTCTGTTGTCGCAGGCTTCGAGTTGGTGCGTAAAAGTTGTTCCCTTATCAAACTTAATTGCCAAACTTTTAAACCGAATAACTCTGGAGGGAAATGTATAGTATCGCTTAATTTTCTCCGTTAAGGTGCGGTCACGATGCTAGTTTTTTTGGTGCGACTTGTAGCAATTTGTGCCTACAAAGTTTGTAAAAAAGCTAACCTAAAGCTAAGGGTTTGTACTATTTTAGCCCCAAGGTTAACTTAACCATAGTCAAGAAGTTTGTTAATTAATTATCAATCTTGGTTATAAATAAATATTTTTTCTGACGACAAAAAGTAACTCTTAAAATTAAGTACTGTAGATAGATAGAGTATAAAAAGCGGACTGAAACTGTTAGGAAGCGAAAATGAGAATTTTCCTTTTTCATTATGTCTACAACCGTGTGACAGAATAAAGGGCACATGCAGAATATGAACATGCATACAGTATGCATACAACCCCGGAAAATTATAATTATGTAAACGCTGAAAACCACATTTATAATTTATTTTTCTTTTCATTTTAAACTGTATCGTGGCAACCCTTGACAAAAAATGAGTTTTGTTTTTGCCCATTAATTGGTTTGTTCAGAAACACAGTAGTCTATTTGTGTCTAGGGTTCACTTTGCAGTTTTCCATACAAATAAAAAACAAAATTTCTCAACCATGGGGTAGTTATCAATCAGGGCACAGAACTGCTCATTTGAAATGCCACTTTAACGGTCACCCATCCGACACCTGACCGAACCGAGCGTTGCTCAACGAACGTAATCGGGTACGATCAGTCATGGCGGAACCATGAGTTCGCTCCGCACTTCGTTCCGCACTTCGGGTCGCGTACAAGTAACTCGCATGCTGACTGAGCCCTAAGGTAAAACTTTTCGACGTTGGAATTTTAATGCAGCGCAAGTTCATTATGATACAATATAAACAAGTTCATAATTCTTTTACAATATTAAACAGCCATACAAGGTATATTTTGAAAGGATTTATTAATATACCTACCTATCTTTTTACTTCTAAATAATTATTACAAAAAATAGTGAGTAAAGTCATTACCAGTGACCACTCTAGTTGATACATAGAGTAAACATAGCGAAAATTTTTCTTAGTCTATGATTTTATATTGTGGTAAAATAATTATGTCGAATAAGTCTGATTATTTTGTTCTTGTTTGAAGCCGAATTCAAGATTAATGCTCTAGCCATATACCTGCACGTTAGCGAAGTGGGATAGGCAGCGGGAGCAGAAGCGGGATAGTCTACAACGTGAAACTAAATACACCCCTACGCGTTTACTGCTTTGTCAAATATTCATGAAAACGTTACTATGGAAACCATGGAAGCCGTTTCCAAAGTACCAAAATAACAGATTTTTGACGTACGCCCCGCATCCCGCTCTGCAAACTCTGTCGGCTCGCGTAGTGGTTAACAAGAGCACAGTCCGCCACGCAACTGACGCACCCGCTTCGCAGTCGCTCTGGTCGCACAGGTGTGGCCGGAGCTTAACAATCGTATTTGGTACCCAAAATCTTATCAGGTAAGTAGTACGCAACCTAGTCTACCCGACATTGATTGAAGACTCCGTTAAAAATACATTAAAGTCCATGATAATTTCGCTACATTTTTTTAAGCTAGAGCTAGAATTTTCTATTTAAATACACTTTTAATGGATCCGTTACGGCTAAAACCCAAAGTGCGGCTACATCGAGTTTTAGCCGACTATAAAGGTAGCCGGTAGCTATTGGTTAAACCTAGGTGTAACCGATCTTCTTTACTCCTGTAGGTCCCGAATATAGGTTCGAAATTTAAAAATAAATTTCGTGGTTATTTTACCAATGAAAATGGTTATCAGATGCAAATCGCCTGAGACGTATTTTTGGCCATATCTCCGAGGATTTGGAAAGGATCGAGATGGGAATAGTACCAAAAGTTGAGGAATTTATCGAGACACCTGTGAGCGTTTGAATTTTTAAAATCTACTAGTAACTTTTTTGGAATTTTGCAAAATTCGGGTAAATTTTTTGGGGGTGTTTGTTGAAAGAAAACTTAAGAAAAAATAAAAAAAGGGGTAGGGTATTAGTTTGGCTACACAATGGTGAAAAAATTAGAAAATCGGTTGATAATAATAATTGTGACCTGTAGGTGGTCCCTTTAGATTTGGAATTGTAGAAAAAGGGGTGTTTCCGTACATAAAAAGTGATGTAGCTTCTATGATTAATGCAGAAGCAGACGAGAGGTGCATTCGTTGGAATTTTGAAAATCGGTTAATGATATTTCGGTCGCGTCGAGGCAGCCAGCTGGCGCGTAAAAATAAATAGGTACTACCTAGGTAACTTTAATAGGATTTGCATTTTGATTTGATTTTGGTTTTTCGTAAATTTTTGGGTTCATTTTCAATGCTCCGATTCTTGCGGGGACTGTAAAATCTGTTTTTTATCTGTTGTCCGCATGCAACAGAAACAACTTTTTTAATACCCCAGAAATTACTTCCCTTTAGTATAAGCACAAAGAAGGCTAGACCTAGTTTTAACCGAATGTAACCGGCTACACCTAGTATCAGCCGCGAGCAAATTAGTTACACCTAGATTTAACCAACAGCTACCAGCTACACCTAGTTCTAGCCGGATAAAACTAGATGTAGCTGTACTTCGGGTGTTAGCTGTAACAGAATCTAAATGAAAAGGCGTTTGAAATGACGACAGGCCGTAATGAAATATTCGACGACATCACTCCTTGTCGATATTTCATCCCGGGGTAAGTTTGCCACAGTACAAAGAAAATATAGACAAGAAACTGTGTTTACAAGCTGAGTATAAAGTATAATGTAATGAAAACTTGGTACCTGATACACTCACTAGTCTTATGCAAGGGTATTTTCGTTACCAGCTAAGTGAAGTTTAGGCGTAAATTCTGACCTTCAAATGAATTGTAATTGTAATCACTATGTTTTGATTGTTAAAGCCAATAATCATTTTTTCTCTTTCTCTCTAACTGCGTAATTTGTGTTTAACCGTCTCGTAGACTTAATTCACCTGAGCCAAATCACCTGTATTTTTTTATTCTTCTTCTTCTTATTATTCTTTTTATTTTCTTGACTAAAACCATAGTTTATAACTAAACATATTTATGCTATCGATGAGCCTTTTTCCTCTCGCCATCAAGCACACTGGTTTGTTTAATACTGTTTTGGTAAAATTTTGATCTTTATAGGCTATATTATTTGAACTACGTTTTTCTTGTATAGGTATAATAGGTACATTCATATACAGGGTGTTAGTAGCACCCTAGCAAAAACTTTCAGGGCATAGTCGGCTCAAATTCTGAATCTATCAGAAGTGGAATTTTCCGTCGCAAAATTCATGATAAACTGAGTGTTTTTATTTTATTTTTCTATCACACAGAGTCTTAGGTACCTATTGTCTTAGTTGCATAGAACCTAACAGGAAAATAAATAAAATATCAAAATTTTATAAACCCGCAAGGTACAACAAGATACAACTGTTTACCCGCGATATTATCGAGTTGTTCGCGTACATTGCTTCTCAAAATCAAAATCTCAACAACCATGCATTTGCGACAAGTGGTTCCATAGAGAAAGTTGCTTATTTCTAACGGTAGAATCATCTCTTAATGTTTTCGCTAGGCTACTAACAACCTATACACCGTTAATTATTATATAATATCTAAAAATGAAATGGGGATTTCAGACCACGTGAATGAACAACTTTTACTATGGGGCTAACCACGGAATCTCGAAAAAAAAACAGCTGTTCCATGGAAAAGTACAACATCGACTCGACTATAATAGCTGCAAACTCTGATACTAATTGCATTAAAATATTCCTAAATAATAATAACCAAGTGAAAGTAAATGTATAGAAAAAGGAGCGTAAAGAATTAAGGTTCTTCATAATGGAACGTCTTTCCGCTTCGTAGCTCTTCAGAGACGCGACATTTTTTCCGTCGTGTCTGACACTAACGGCCTTTAATTCCTTTCGCACGACGTAAATTCTAAAGGGGCACATTTATCATTTAACCCTTCTCGTAATTAACCTAATTTACATTGAAAAACATAAATTCTCCAAAAACGGAGGAAGTAATAAAAAAGCAAGCGTTATCTTATCCGCATCAAGGCTCTTAGAGAATTTTGCGGCGGATTTATCATTTTTATTGAAGGCAAATAAGACTTTTTACGGCGACTGATATGCATAATTTTATTGGTTTTTTTTTACAAGATAATATTTAACATCTTTGAACTATCACATAATATAGTGCACCGTTTCACCTGTAATCTGTTACTGTCATTCCGTAAACATTTTATTGTTCCCTAGGGAAGCGTGCTCTCTTTTCTAGATAAAGAAATGGGTTATCGGCTTTGAACGGTACACTTTCAATTTTAGTATGTACCTACGAGTACATTAGAATTCCGTAAGGTTTGAGCAAAAAAAAAAAAATTTTAGGTTTTCACGAACCCCCTTCAAAGTTTCCTCTGGAGACCAAAAATACGAGTATAATGATACGAAAAGGTCTGATAGGATTTTAACATAATATTATTAACAAGACGCGGTAGTTTCTTGGTTAAAAGCAAACTTAAACTAAGGATTTTTTAGATTAAATTAAGACAGTTTGATTCCGCCTTACGTTACATTGATTAATATCGATTGATATTACACAATCCCAAACACTAGGCGTTTTAAAAAAAAAACATCATTTTATATTTAGTAACATAAAGCTGAGGTCTAAATAGGGTTTCCACAAACAATCATTTCGGCAAGTTCAAGTCGGAAAATCCATATTATGAAATCTTACGTTTTAATAGTAGTTTATGATACAAGGTTGGTAAGGAGGTTTTTAAAACGAGTTGACGTTTTATAAGCCCGAGCCGCAGGCGAGGGTTTATAATCGTCACGAGTTTTAAAAAACCTTAACAACCGTGTGCCATACTACGTTTTTCAATACATTTGCGAGAAAACATTATAGGTACTGCTGAAATTGTAATTTATTCATATAATAAAACTGTAAATTCTAAATATTTGTGCGCGAATAAAGCAAAAACCGCTAAACGAATTTTGATGGATTTTTCACAATTTAGTAGATTGAGGTCCAACTTAAAATCTAAGCTATGTTTCATCAAATTCAGGTGGGTGGAACAAGGGAAACAGCTTGAACTCTTCGTAGTACTAGCTTTCATACACTAAAGGGGTCATTTTAAACTGGTTGCTATATTTTTCTACTGTCCACGCGGATGAAGTCGCGGGCGGAAGCTAGTAGAAATAAAAAAAATGTTCGTAAACAAAAACGCACGGCGCTGGCGTGCGGTAAAATCAACTTTCCGCACGCTGTACTACTCTGTAAACAAAAACGCACGGCGTGCGGTAAAATCAACTTTCCGCACGCTCGACTGTCATCGTAAACTTACATTTTCGAGCAACTGTATTGAAAACTCCTTTACGGTACAAAAGCCTTAAATAAAAGAAAGAGTTTTATTAGTGGACCTGCCCTCGAGCGAATGTAACAGGTTTACTACAACCAGTAGGGCTTCACTGCTCGCGTGCGACCCTGAAGATATTACGTGTATGTTAATTTTACAGCAATGCAACGCTCCGTTTGGATCGGGCGTGAAATAATAGGATTTTGTCACGTTGAACAGGTGTTTGTGAAGGGTTACTTGGGAAGAACGTTGATTCTTTACAAGCTTTAGCAAGAAGAAGTTCATTTTGAATTATTAATTAAAGAAGTTTTGCCTTTACTCAAAGGTTAGCATCGTGAAAAATTTCAAAAAAATAATAGGAAAATGACAGTGTTTTATTGAATGCACGAATTAAATTCGGGCAGTCGCAAAATAGTTTTACTAAGCTGTTAAATTACCATCTGCCGAGTTTATCATTAGATTGTTCAGCTTTAACATTTAATGGCGTAACAAACATACTTATTAGAGCGGTGTCAATTTATCATTTTGACACTGAATAGACTCCCAACCTGCGAAACCCTACAACCGAGATTTATATAAATCCACCCGTTCACTCAACCGAAATGTGGTTTCACGAATTACTGAAATTGCTAAACAAACCCGAACCACTCTGGCTGTTAATAGCATTGCAAATATAGTTTTAAATTGGCATAAACGTTGATTGCATACAAATTATTTTCTATGGGTATTTGCGGTTTTTAGATAGCTGACTTGAAATTGATTCATTTGTTCACCAAATGTTTTTTTTATAGCTTACAGTTTTAAGTATGGATAAATATTTGTTTTTTTAAATACTTGCAATTGTTTTTTATATGTAAATGATTAATTAGTTTTTCTTTATCTTGTGTGTTGTTGTTGTAAGTAAGCTAGGATACATTTCAAATAAAAAATATAATATAATTATTGTTGTTATTGTTAACATTAATATCAAAATAGTAAATACCCCACACACACACACGTTAACAAAACACGAAAATCAATACTATTCAAAACATTCTCGAAAGATAAAAACTGTAGAAATCGTATTAATAAAACGAAACTAGTCACTTTAGATAATATGCTACGGGTGTTACGAGGAAAATCGTGCTAATCAAAGGCTGACATTTCAACCGCAAAGCTCCAATTAAGGGTCATAACTTTTGATGCTTCCATAAAAAGTGACCACGCCGCCGCCGGTATCCCAATTTAGCATTAATACGCCCACGAAATTCAATAGAGACGTAAATGATAAAACCTCCATTTTAGTAAGCCACACCCGTGACGCGTAAGAAAGGTGTGTTCTTCAAAGACAGACAGTAAAATTATATAGTGGTCATAAAGCCTTACATGTTATAATAAAGTTGATCAAAGGAAAGCCTATTACTTTGTTAGATTTTATGCCTTAGGCGTTTTGGAATGTCTGCGGATAATTATGGAAGTAAATGGTTCCTTGAATTTTGGTCTTATTGTTAAGGAAATATTGTTCATTATTACCTGGACTATTTATTATAAGCAACTCCCATTTAAAATCGTAGGTACTACTTACATGATTTTGTGGGTTTAGCTGAAGTTCGGTAATAAGATAAACAATGTTACATTTCCCATAATTATACTTTTATAACACGCTGTAGATATGCTTATGTTTTGTGTAGTGTAGCTTATGCCAGCTCTTAGTAGACAAAGTTTTTTTTTGTAATGTAGACATGCAGGATAATAAGTAAATTATGCTTTTTATAAGATGCAATAAATAAAAGTAGCGTGAGCGACTGTATTATTCAGAAATAGCGTTAGAAAGTTGCAACGGTAAATGCCTAGTTATTATTTTGCTTCGTAACGTTTTTTAATACCACTTTGCTCTTATCATGCATACGTATCATATACGCCACATGTACGCTAACAATGGCTGGGTCAGAGGTGTGGCTAAATTGAAACACGCAATAAACCAGAAAGCAAATGTAACATTTTGTGTTCATTAGTCACCTTTGGACAAAGTTGCGCTGCTTCCGCTTCATTAGCTGAAAAAGCTAATAGTTACTTATGCAACTGTACATAATTAGGTTAGGTAAGTCCAAATTCGAGAAAGAGATCTCTCGTCGAATCCAAATCTTCGCATCCGACTTACCTCAGTGTCTCAAGACGAATGTCTATGAACAGTGTGTGTTGCCAGTGACGACTTACGGCAGTGAAACGTGGTCGCTAACTATGCTGCCGCGCTAACAATAAGAGCAGTAAGTCGGAAATGTCAAAGCTGAGATAATGGAGGGAAAAGTTTTCGATTAGATTTTTACTTACTACTACTTTAGCTTATAACTTTTAGTATGTCTGATTTTTTCAATATGTAGCTTAAATGTAGTTCTTTCATGATACATACTTAATAATTGCTATTTATTTATTATACTATATTTAAATGACGAAAACTCCTATTATGTCTAGTACGAGTTAAATTTATTTGTACTGATTGCTTAGAATAACCGCAGTAAATACTCAGTTACTGCTTTAATGCTAAGTATTCCATACATACGATATCTGTATTTAGTATGAAATGACGTGTCACTTTGGGGTCAAAAAAAACTAAGATGTTAGCTAAAAAGTATTAATAATTATATATCATTTAAAATATCATATAGTGAGAAATCTATATATATCTTGAAATGTAGTAAATTACGTATAGGTTTTTTTCTACAAGGCTCTGAAAGTATGTAATTAAAGTGAATACCATTTAATTCCTAAAGCATTATTGTTTTGGTTTCTCACTATTTTTATGCCTTAAACTATTTATTTATTATTTTTGTTTGATATGAAGTGAAACATGAGTTAAATGAGTGTTTGTACTTGTTAAAATGGTAGCGATGAGTAATAAATAAAAGAGTATTTTAAACTTTTAGATTTATGCATTCACTATGCTATTTTTATATTAAGATTATTAATATAATTGAAAAATATTATAAAAAATCGACTCACCCGTAGCAGCTCAGACGGGACGTCCCGTCTTTTCCCTTTTGGTCTTTAAATACAATTTGAAGTGCACTCGAGACTAATACAGCTAGAACTATTGTAATTTTAAACTTTATTTTTTTGGTGTTTAGTAAGTTTTTTTGTTCCCGTCTGAGCTGCTACGGGTGAGTCGATTTTTTCTAATATTTTTCAATTATACAAAAGGAGGCGTTCACAAAAGGATTATAAACATAATGACCACCAAAAAATACTTTGGTATCCTAGGCTCTCTTACAAAAAAAAACTTACTAAACACCAAAAAAATAAAGTTTAATATTAATTACAATAGTTCTAGCTGTTTTAGTCACGACTGCACTTCAAATTGTATTTAAAGACCAAAAGGGAAAAGACGGGACGTCCCGTCTGAGCTGCTACGGGTGAGTCGATTTTTTTTAATATTTTTCAATTATATTAATAATTTAAATAAAAGAGTATATATTTGTAATGTTGTTGTTAATGATGTTAGTAATCTACTCCTGCGAGGAAGTTGGCGTTTACAAAAGGATTATAAACATAATGACCACCAAAAAATACTTTGGTACCCTAGGCTCTCTTACAAAAAAAACTTACTAAACACCAAAAAAATATAGTTTAAAATTACAATAGTTCTAACTGTTTTAGTCACGACTGCACTTCAAATTGTATTTAAAGACCAAAAGTAAATAGTCACCAAATTTTAGCGAGCAAATTAGGAATAAAAACGTCATGCAAAAAAGGGTTTCATGTCATATACCACAACCGTTGCAAGCTCACTGATCGTAGGTATTTATTACAAATCTACGCGCAACTCAATTTTACGTCTTTAATTCATGTTATTTCGCGTACCTATGTGTCATTTTGCGTATGTGTCATTTTGCGTATGTGTCATTTTGCGAATGTGTCATTTTGCGTATGTCATTTCGCGTATGTGTCATTTCGCGTATGTGCCATTTTGCGTGTCATTATGCGTAAAATTGCTATTTTCTTCATAAAAATGAATATCCAGTGCAACTTTACTGCAGCTATTTATCAATATTTTTTAATGGATACTAGATATGACCGCAGCAGACTGAGTTATTGTTATTATGTTTTGTCAATAAATGAACTAATTAATTAACTTCGCTAGTTAAAGCGTAGTTTTTGTACTTGCTGCTGATATTATTAGTGAAATAATAAAAAAGTAGTAAACAATATACCTATCGTAACACCAGTACGTGGGGCTACTGCTTATAAACTTAGAGGATAAGGTAAATCAGCTTGCAAAGTATGCTTAACATAAAAGCAGTGAGTGTGATTACTGCTGACTTTCTAAGTATCCAATACTTAAAAGTTTTTGATTATGCTCATTTAAACAACAGTATGTTCACTTACTGTTTTTATTATTAGCATAATAAAATAAAGATGTCGGAGGTACACTAATTACCAAGCAGTAAGTATATTTCCTGCTTTTATGCTAAGGAAAAAAAAAACATTTCATTGTTTTACTGCTGTTATGCTTAATGGTATTTTTAGGTTCCAGTGAAGCTAGAAAAATGGGAGTAAGACCAGTTTATAGAGCATTACGTGGCGATCCAGGATATGTACTTAACTCATTTTTGAAAAAAAACGACTTACTGCTCTTATTGTTAGCGCGGCAGTATGGGTCTCATAAGGAGGCTCAAGGTCACCCAGCGTGCAATGGAGAGAGCCATGCTCGGCGTTTCCCTGCGTGATCGAATGAGAAACGAAGAGATCCGCAGGAGAACTAAAGTAACCCACTTTGCTCGAAGGATTGCTCAGCTGAAGTGGCAATGAGCGGGACACATAGCGAGAAGAACTAATAGCCGTTGGAGCGGAAAGGTTCTGGAAAAGCGACCGCGCACCGGACGACGCACCGTGGGTAGGCCCTCGACAAGGTGGACCGACGATCTGGTGAAGGTTGCGGGAAGCCAATGGATGCGGGCAGCGCAGGACCGTTCGTCGTAGAGATCCTTAGGGGAGGCCTATACCCAGCAGTGGGTGTCGTGCGGCTGATATGATGATGATGATGACATAATTAGGTAATAAAACACGAATGTGTGATAATAATATCACATGAGTGTTTTAATACCTAATTATGTACTTTATCTACACCCATTTTTTTTTTATTTGGGGAACAAACAATATTTTAAGACAATGGATTAAAACACCCATGATATTTCTACACCCATGATATGTATCGTCTACAATGATATTAAACGTAAAGATAGGTTATGCGCCAACATCATTGCTATTTAAAACAGCGTAAAGGTACTATAGATACACACATTGGCCGCTGCATGCGCATTGGCTGCCAATTAACAGCGCGTCAGCTGTCTCCTTCACTCCCACACGCAAAGCAGACAGCTCGCTCTTTGTACAATATGGCCGAATAAAGTAATAGAAAATACATATTTTTATTAAATACAGTACTTACGTGTGAAATAAAGCATTTTTCCGATCTCTGACCGTTGCCGTATAATTTGTACATCGTCTAAAGACGCAAGTAGTAATTTTTTTATGGTATTTCACAATTTTATTGCGTCTGATTGACGAGAGCCGCTTGTGTTACCGTGTCGCGAGACCGTGCCTGACTAATTGAAAGTCGGGCAATTACCTGACTTTCGTCTTGCCATTGTGAAGCGCGGGTAACCTATCTTTACATTTAATATCATTGATCGTCTATAAAGGGTTTTGACTTTGACTTTGAAAGACAAAGTCAAGCTTTCCTCCTCCTTGATTAATATACGCATTCATGCTAAATTACAGCTTTCTATAGCACTAAGGGCCTCGAGCTAAGTCGCGGTTGGACGGACGGATGGACGGACAGACATGGCAAAATTAAAGGTTCCTTGTTGTCTTGACTACGGAACCCTAAAACAACTTGCCGTAAGTAAATAAATAAATAAAATTGTGAAACAACACTATATTAATTAAATAAAATTGTTTATACTCCTACTTAGGTATAGGTATAAGGAGTTTAAACTGCATTATCTTGAAGAATAAGTCCCTAACATATTTGGTAAAACAATTTTAATGAAAACTCAATTTAACTCCCCAAGCGATCAAGTTAATTAAATTCTTTTGATGCTGTATCACGCAAAGTAATGAAAAGTTTTCAACCGACAAAAAGTTATTTTTAATTGGATGTTTATGAAAAGTTCCTCTTTTACGAAAAAATAATGAGAAAGAGTTAGTTTTAATTAAAAAGGCTAAGGATTAGTTTATTAGGGCGTACTTTAAATATAATATGTGTCGTAGTTATATTGAAATATATTGAAAATACAAGCGAAGTGAATGACGACCTTTGAAAAAAAGTTAAAATTGTTATAACAGCCAACATTTGCTAAAATAGCAAATATTATCTAATTAAATAATCTTGGGCATTATGCCCAAGAATTTCGTGTTTTGAAATATTTAATAAGCAAAATATGAAACGGTTTTGTTCTATGGGCTTTAGGTACTTATATTCTAAAAAAAAGCTTAATTAAAAGCCTACTATGGCTTAGAGGAAAGCCCTACAAAAACTAGATATCAAAGGATATTTTTTTATGAACTGAATAAATGTACGAATGGTTTAGTCACTAATTTTTTTAAAAGAAATAATTATTTTACTTCATAACACAATTATAATAATGAGAGAATAATTGTTGTTAAATCTTGTTAAACATCTTTGTATTTTTTTAAAAGTGTCTTTGATGCCGAAAAATCGGGAGAGCGTGGTTATAATGGATTCTAATAACTTCATGAATCTAAAACGAAGTATACTGATATACAAAATATTATAATTAAATTATATTTTTCACAGTTGCACGTTCACTGTGGCTTCTCCCTTCTGATATTATCGCAATAATGCTGGGCGATCATAAAACTCAACCTGATGAGCAAATTGGTTTAACAGCTTCATTTGGGTCAAATTGAGATCGGCGGACGCACTAATTAAGGGACAATTTTATTCCACCCTTAGACCCTGATTTTAAGATCCGATTTGACTTTTGTGGAACACGGATGTTGATAATCTGTGAAATTACACATTATAAGGTCGCCAAATTTCAATGGTTAATAACCGAAAGTTGAAAACGCTGAAAGTTCAGAATAAAACTGGGCAAAACTTAGCTAATCGGCGATATGCAGTAATTTTGTGATAGTTTATTAGTCCTTTCTTTTATTAACCACCGGTTGACAAATAATTTAATAAATTACAAAGGTGAATTCTTTCTCACTAAAATCTGTTCATTTACGAGTAGGGTGGAAATACACAACCATACCACATACAAGGGTGCAATTGCCTAATTTACATTTCATTGAGAAGAACGAGCTAAAAGAAAGGGAATATTTTATTGGTGCTTTTCCATTTATTTGATGCTCGCTTTCATTCAGTATGGGTAGTGGTGTGGTACGTATTGATTCCCTGAAGGCCAATGAAATAAAAGGAAAAGTATTTCACTTGGCACTCAAGTGCCTATATAGGTCGTAACAGGAGTTTGCTGATGCGAAAGGATATTGAAACGATGGAAATTAAGGAGTTTGAGACTTTTTAATCGTCGTGAAAAGAGGGATAAAGGAATAAATATTGTTAGACGATTCGTAGAACGATTGCGATGTTTTAAACTCTTATGTAGCATTATAAAAATAGTTTCTGTTTACGAAAAAAACTAGGAAAGTTATGAAAAAATCTAGGAATTATTTTTACATTATTGTCATCATCACACACACACTATTAATAAATTAGGCGCTAAGGACACCAGCAGTGTTTGCTGTGTTCACTCTTGTTATGTTAAGATTTCAAATGTCTCAGCAATGTATAACTTGTTGGTATTACAAACTGTTGGTGATTTATTTAATAAGCAACTACTGAGGCACAGGACTTCCATAGGAATTTATAGGGAGGACGAGCCATAATAACAGCTAATGTAGCCGTGAATGGCTTAACGAGCCTTCCAAGGAGGAACTTGAGATAATAAAATATGGTTACCCGTTTGATATGACTGATTCTAGTGATAGTTCTTTAACCAACCCAATTGCAGGCCAAATGCGCTAAGTCTTAGCGCCATCATGCTCCAAATCCTATATTTACATACTGCACTGCACATGAAACCTAGTTGAATAGTTTCACTTCGGCATAAGCGCAGCGCCTTAGTTCGCATCTCATTTGATTGTTCCAGCATTAGCTGGGAACCTTCAACAATGCAGGCTTGACCTGGAACTATTCTGGGGTAAAATAATCCGAATTATTATTAGACCGTTGTGGTTTTAGTAAAAGGTTCTCACTTTGTTTTAACACCAAACCTCCGCGTCTATTTTTTCACATAATTTTGTAATTTAATTTTGTTAATTATAGTTTTGTTTTTTGCTTTAATTGCTGTCGTCCTCAGCTATATTTGATGTCCCCACAGCTGGGACACAAACCTTCCTTATGGGTGGATAAGGAGGATGGGCCATTATAGTCCATCACACGGGCCCAATGTCAATTGCTTTTTTAGTTACTGTTACATATTCATTAGGATCAGTAACTTTCCAATCATTTTATAGACGCAAATGATTCTTGTTAATGTGGCACCCTGAGCGAAAGTGGCGCCGCGGTGAATTTTATTTAATATTATAATTCTAATACACAATTTTAATAATGTTTTAAGTGGAATTTTTAGGGCCCACAGTCTAGTATTTTTAGATGGTATCGTTACATTCCCTCGTAGTCACTGCTAGAAGTAGATAGCAAAACTGCTAAAAGTGGCCGTTTTTGACTCCTTTGCTATCTACTTCTACGAACGACTGCGAGGGAATGTAGTCATAGCTTCTAAAATACTAGACTATGAGCCCTAACAATTCCACGAAAAGTTTTTTGTTATTAAATCCATTTTTATTAAAAAAAACCTCCTCACGTTTGGTTAGGGAATCGCTTTAATAGAATTCCATAGTAATGACAGTTTGTTGTAATATAATTGTTTGTTGTTATAATATCTAATGCAAGCTACTATTGGGATAGTACGCTCGGGCTCAGATAATGCCAGTGGATTTGTGCAATATAGCAATGAGATTATGTGAAATATCTTCAGTCTCCCTTGCGGAATTACACAAATGGGATGCGATCACTAGGTACATATTGTATGGTCTGTGGATGGGATGAACCATTTAATGTTTGAATCTTTACAGTTTTGTAATTTTATTAGAACTCTGAACAAGTATTTTTAAATACAGATAAGTAAAAACTTAACAACAGTGTTGATGCTGATTTTGTACGATTTAAAATAGATAATTGTACTGGAATATTAATTATACTTTTAGAATAACTTACATAACAACTGTCGGTTTCGTTTTTTTTTCGATTGGATATTTTACGGGAAAAAATAGCTTAACATTCTATTTATTTTATTTTATTTAATAAAACGGGAGTAAGATTATAATTTTAAAGATTAGGTATTGTTGAAGTTACTATGACGTATTTATATTTTGTAACTAATAAAATTTTGTAAAAATATTTTCTTCTCTTAATCTTAGCAGAAAGAAAAACAGAAGTTACTTTAGGTAGGTACAGAAGAAGTAATGATCAATTATCGTATAACGTGAATTATTTTTCAAAGAATATTGTCACGAAGTTGGTGCATAGTAGAATCCAATCCAACCCTTTGAAGGGACTTTGTTAATAAACTGCTCAAAGGATATTCTAATGCAAATTACGAACACGATTTTGATTATATATCGCTATCTAGATCTTAAGCCAACGATTCAAAGGCTATTTTCGCTTAATAATTAATATTTCTAGTTTGAGCACTTTGTAAATTAGTAAAGTTTAAAACAGAATGTATAATGCATATTGATTTGCTTGGGACAAATGCCTTACATATATTATTCAATTCATGTGAAAGCAGAAATTGGAAGGGCAAAATAATTTGAAAATAATTTTACACGAATATTGCTCATACCTTTATATTTTTGTAAAAGTAAAAACTTTCAAAATTTTATGTTTTGGCGCTATAAAACACGATATACCTACGTAAACTAATTAAAAAATGAAAGTGTCAAAGGCAGTTGTCAACAAAAATAATGTTTCCGCCCGGGATCGAACCGGGGACCATCTGCGTGTTAGGCAGATGTGATAACCGCTACACCACGGAAACGCTGCTAGAGGACGTTCAATATAAGTATTGCAAACAACTTTTAATCTATTATTTTATAAGAAACAAATATGTCTGTACCTACGCAAACAAAATTCACAGATTTTGCAGCATAAGATATGGACCGTCGGCCAAGAAGCTCATTTTCAATCTATCGCATATTGGAACCAGACCACATTGACAAGATAGCCATAAGTTTGGTGTTATTAAATATCGTCGTCTGGGTTGCGAAGTAGGAAGCTTCTGTGAGATATGCCACCCTGAACATTAGCCTCCCATACAATGATCTCCAGTTGCAAAAACTAATCGATCGAATATTGATATATCTGGTGAACAGATATGTTAGGTGTATATGCTAGGTCGTAGGTGGCATATCTCATGTTTATGATGATGTCTAACATGTTTGTAATGACAAACATGTTAGACATCGGCTTGGTCAGTTTTCAGGAAACATGCTTGCGGCCAGGCTAGAATTATAGAGACTTTTTTTGGCATTGGCATGTAATTACATTTAGGGGGTGAGGCAGGTCCCAGGCGTATATAAAACCATAGTCTTGCGTTGCTTTCAGGGAGCGTCTAGGAGGTCAGGGCAGGTATGTACATTTCACATATATGCTCTTGTGATTCTTTTTCCTTATTCAATCAATATGAAAACACAGAAAATAGTTCATGCCACCCACGACCCTGTTCACCATTTATATAAATATGCGATCGTGTTTTTTAGCGATGGGTGACCATGATCAGGGTGGCATATCTCCCAGAAGCTTCCTACTTCGCAACCCCGACGATGATATTTGATAACACCAAGCTAATGGCTATCTCGCCAATTTGGTCTGGTCTCAATATGCGATAGATCGAAAATGACCCTGGTTGGCCGCCGGACCAATAGATAGATAAATTGTTTATTTGTTGCAATACACATTGTACTGTACAAGAATAACAATATTCGAAAAAAAAAACAATGAAAAAACTTAACTAATGGTAATGCGGATGTGCCTATGTGCAGCAGCAGCCAACAGGGTCTAGACTCGGTATAATATTTTCGCCCGTGGGATAGGCGAAACACCGATTTTTAGCCTTCACCCTAACTAACCTAAAGGGTGGACTGGAAATATCATCGAGAATCACGGATCAATAACGGATGAATAAATAAAGTCAAAATATTAATGGAAAGGAAAAGGAATACATTGTAATATATAAGTACCTTAATGAATTCAGAGAAAAATAATAATAATAACATTATAATATAAAAGAAAAGAAAAAAAGGAAAAGGGGGATGTCGTAATTAGGATTGTCCTAATTTTTGGAGCTCTATCAAATGTGCACGTAATTTATTCTTAAAGGCAACTATGGACTTTAGAGCTCTAAGCGGTGGCGGCAAATCGTTCCAGCATTTGGTGGCCTGAAAACGAAAGCTGCCCCTAAAAGCCACAGTGCGGTGCAGGTGGTTGGCCAGGGGTATACGTGCGGATCTAATGCTGCCGTACCTTTCAAAAGCCGAGGAGAATTTAAGCTTCTTGAACAGGTACTCAGGTTGCCTGTTCTTAATAATCTTGAAAATAAGACATGCAAAGTGCAACTTCCTACGCAACTCTGTTCTGAGCACACCTGCCGAGTTCAAGTAAGGCGAAACATGAGTCCTGGGAGGTATATTAAAACAGAATCTATAGCAAGCGTTCTGTATGCGCTGGAGCAAACGTTGGGTTATGGACAATAAACGAGGGCCAATCACGACCTCGCTGTAATTTAGTCGAGAGAGGATCAATGACTCACACAATGTTATACGAGCTCTTTCACTAAGAAATTTACGGACTCTGTACAGAATCTTCAGGCGGTACATACAGCTCCTGACCACGTTTTGCACATGGGTTTCGAACACACATCTACCTACCTAGTTATCCTAGATTACACTGTTAACCGTGTAATCCTAATAGTTTCGGAATAAAGTGGCTGTGACATACGGAGACGGACGGACGGACGGACAGATAGACAGACAGACATGACGAATCTATAAGGGTTCCGTTTTTTGCCATTTAGGCTACGGAAACCTAAAAAGGCTAACTATACAATAAAACTGAGGTAAAAAAAATCAAGGGTAGGTATATACCGGTAGTTAAGTAATAACTACTTACCAGAAAATTGAATCAAACATAATAATAAGTAGGTACATATATATAAAAAATAACATAACTAATTAACAACAATTTTATTAAACTAATGTTCAATCAGTTTTCTCCGAACATCCTGTAGCGCGTAAACCAGAAACCTGTTGGATAACTGGTTCACTTATGCGCATCAATGCAACTTATTTGTATCTTAATATTGTGTGCGTGCGACTGACGCATGTCGCAGTATTGTTATTGTTTTTACTTAATTGTTATCGTCCGAGTCGAATGTGCAACGCTTGGACAAACCTCGTAGGTTTATAAGCGTAAAGCGTAAAATCTTTAGAATAATTATTGTAATGTTATTTGGATAAATAAATAAAAAAAAAAAAAAAGAATTAAGTCACCATTTGGTAAAAGATTTGCTTAGTTTGTGTGCAACTTCAGAAAAAAAGATGTTTTAAATAGTAACTTTAAATTCGAAATAATACAATGAACAATTCCTAGTCTCATAAGTAAGTACCATTTTAAATAAAACTTCAGTTAATATCACCAGCAGATTGTTTAAGAAATAAGGCTAATCAAAATATCCAGAAAACTTATTAAATATTAAAATTTATTATGAGTCATATCTTTCAACTTCCCCAGTCATTATTGAAATTTCATATGAAGTTATTGCGGTTTGACCGAACCGCCCCATCGCCGACTCCCGAGGGACCCGATGATTTATGTAGGAATTTCAATCGACACCGGCTGCGATTCGCGATACCCAATACCTCCCTTCAGTGTGCCCCTAGGTATTACCGAGATATATTATTCCCACTTAAGGCTATCACACGTGAGGCATCAGCGAACTAGCGACTATTATCTTTTCAGTTTTGATTAGAAAATGGATTGGGGCTTTCCACCAATTTTGATTAGACCCTCGGCTTAGGTTGATGGATCCATACCCATATTATAAAGCCATATCCTTATGGTGTTTTTATCTATAAGGAAGTAGGTGTGGCCTTACAGTGGGAACATTAGCAGGCGGATAATGATTAAGAAACTGAACTTTAAACTTTGTATTATTTTCAGGACACAACAGCTCGGTGTTTTCTTAAGACAGTACTGAACAGAATGTAAAAACGAGATTAAATATAAAAAATTTCAATCAAACACTGATCAGTATTTACATCAATGTTCAAAAATTTAAATAAAATCCTGAGAAACGATGCTAAAAGTCTTGCAATGTGTGATGGGCCTAGAAATCCCTAAATAACGCATGAATTACGAAATACATTTCGAAGGTGTTGAGGTCTGAAATGTGTAAGTTTTGATCGTTGAAGGGAAACCGTTGAAAGTTAAAAGGATAAATTTTAGTTGTCATGAATATTTATAACGATGAGATTAGTGGCTCGCCTTGGGGACTGTATATAATAGGTACTTTCTTTTTTTTGTCATGAATGTTATTGATTGATCAGTTAACCATGACGTGACGTCTCAAAGAATCATGTGACAACTACTCCTAAAAATATTATTTTACATTCAAATTAAAAGGAACTGTTATAGGTAACTACCATCAAGATAATAATTATAAAACTATAATAGTACTAAATAATACCTATACTAGAAAAAATACGACTCTAGTAGTATTTTTCCTAGTGTAGTTAGTTTAGTATTGTATAAAAATAGAAGTATCAGCTGCCATTGATAAAACAATTATGATATATCGGCTGAAATCATCAAAAAGGTATCAAATAGGTATATTTTTTGTAGATACCCCATAAAAAGCGTGCAAGGCAGAGGGGAATAAATCTGCGGCTTACCTTATCGAATTCATTTTTCAGGAGCGGGAGCCAATCTAAAGATGCATTTATATAGACGAGAACTGCTGGCATTTCCTTCAAGTGGGAAATCGCAATCTAATAGTCCATTAGCCGATTTAAGACCGCAGATTTTATTTATTGCAAAAACAATATTATAGTCTTTTTTATGCACAACGGGCTAGTGCTTGACCTTCACCTCACCTGATGTTAGGCGACGATAAGACCAAAGGTGGAAGCGTACTACACCCGGTATCCTCATCACTGAGGAACTGTCTATCTTACCTCTAACTGCCGGAAAACAACAATTTTCAAACTGTTGTTATGGTGTCTTACTTACTTACTTAGGTAAGATGGAGGTAGCTAGCTCTCTAGCTAGACTTGAAATACAACCACCAACCAAACCGAGTACAAATTGTAACCCCCTGGGAATCGAGCCCGGGACCCCTGTCTCTTACACGGGTGGGCGAAGCACTAGACCACTGAGGCGGTTGGCGGTTGGTTGGTTGGTTGGTTGGTCTTCAATTAGAATATAGTCTTAAGCCATTTTTTATGTCCCCAGTCCCTCTGCTGGGGCACAGACCTTCCACAAGGCTTCCTTGTGGTACTTTTTTGAGAGATTCTGAGTCATATATCCTTACAAATAAATTAAGAATAAATTTATACCTACCTAGTTTAACCAAAAATATTGTTTAGCAATATTACTTGTTACGTTTAACGTCTCAAAGCGTCATATTCCTACTTCCTACCTAATTGAGTAAAATTCATGGTACAAATGACTTAACAACGTTAGTATGATCATGTCCTAATAACGTGTAAAGAGAGTCGAAATCCCTCTTATTAGGACGGCAATGAGCGGAAGCAAGAGTATCTACTGTAGGGGGAGATAAGGATATTAGGGCGTCATGCAATTATTGGATGTGCTATAGACAAAGACCTTTATTAATGAAATTTATTATGCTGAAGAGATTAGATGTTGTTTAGGAAGAGGCCAATGAAATCATTAAATTGAACGGTAAAAACGAGATGTTGGCCATACAATACAACCACCAAAGCTTCAGCAAAATAGATCAAAATCCAGATTAAATATATTTTATTTGAATTTGTTCTTATCTTTTACTTAAAAATATAAAATCCACCTATTTTTACTTGGCCTTTACCGGATGAGAAGTACCGAAATTTCCTTATTTACGGTTCAATGGGCGGAAACACTGCTCGAGCAGATAAAGAATATTAAAGTTCACTTTGTCACCGTTCGGTGAGAACTCCTTAAATAAAGAGATAATAAGTTGAGTCGAAATGTAGGCTGATTTCTGTGATTTTATGTAAAGCCACTGCCATAACTGTGTTGTAACTGTGTTGTAGAAATAGTTGGCCCCATGGCCTTTTATACTTAGGTGTGTCGCTAAGAGTATCTATAATAACTTAGTAACATCTAAAACTTCGGTGGACCAGTAGGTAAGTAGACAGCATCTTTTTCGAGTGGAAACGGTTCAACTCTGCAATCTCTAACGCACAGAATATGTAGGTAATATTTATTTTATTTTATTCATTGATAGTAATATGGAAATACCCTCCCATGGGTTGAGACTAAATCCTGCAGTGAACTAAGTGTTAATGGTCTCTTAAATATGATGATGAAACTACAAATAATGTTTTTCCAGTTAACTAACAAAATAATTGATCCACCACACATTTAAGTTTATTCAAAAGCTTTGTTGCTTTAATAAAACTCTAATAAATAGTTTTGATCTGAGACTATGTTTCTTGTTCGTACAGTTCGTAACTTGAACTGGCTGATCAGAAAGTTGCGAAGGAACAGAAACTTTCTCCTTCGTTCAAATTAAATAAACTAAATGCTTTACAAAACTTTGGTGATTGTCTGAAAAAGGGTGAGAATTATCTAACTGAATAAAAAAAGTTGTTATTTCTAAAAAATATATGAACAAAGCATTAAGAAAACTAAATAATTAAGACAAAAATTGTAATTAATGATACCATATTTAATGGGATACAATGTTCAAGACGCCGATAGTAAATTGAAAATTATTTACAGAAGATTTCATATGAACGATAATCTTTCAATATGGATTATGTAAATAGAAAACTTTTCAATGTAAGAGACATCTATCAACTTCAAATGTTCTCAAGCAAAATGGAGGTCCATTTGTACGCGTCAATTTTTAGGGTTGAGTACGCGAAGGGTCTTGTTATTATTAAGTAAGTACCTACCTACAATAAAGTATTTGTGATCTAAAAGGATTCTCTTGTAGATCAGCATAGGATTGTACTCAGCTCTAAAATCGTAGGTTCTAGTTCAGTTAGCATTATAACATAATATACCTATATAGGGTAGGACAGACAAAAATATTTCCTTACACAGATCACAAGACATTAGAACGTTCAGAGGTTTAAAAAAGTTAGAACACAAGTGTTCTAATTTTTTTATTTCTTTGGGTGTTCCTAAATAATTGTAAGGTATTAGCTGTCTCCCGAACGTCCTGAACTGACCCTTACAGAGATCATGTACTGCTTAACTGTAAAATAAATGAATATAATAATATATTTTTTTTCTGTAACACTTCCCCGTTTCGGAAATTTTTAATTTTGGCTTAAATGATTCATTGAGTATAAAATATTTTTAATTTAACAAAATTACAAATTACAAATTTCTTTATTTGCCATAAATAGGGTGATACATAAATGTGGTGTTAATATAAAATAAGGGATAAGATTCTTAAAGCCTATTTAGCCGTATTCAACAGCATGCAAACTTATATGGTAATTAATCACTAAATAATGATACATTTCATAGCATCGATCACACTCAACACAACAAACAATTAAGATTTAAATTTAAAAAAGTCTTCTATTGAATAAAATGTATTGTTAATCAGCCATTTCCATTGATTAATGAAACACAAAATTTATTATATTGTAATTGTTTTATGTCATTGGGTATTTTATTGTAAATTTTTATACACATCGAATAACTGTTTCTTTGGAAGCGCTTTGTTTTTGGCACGGTATTAAGAATAAGTTTATTCACATTTCTCAGGTTTATTTGTGTTACATCCTTTGTCCGCATAAAAAAGTGCCCATTTTGCTTAACATATTTTCCTATCTCCAATATATAGAGACATGGGACTGGCATAATATCCATTGATTTAAAATATGGTTTGCAAGATACATCCGGTGCAATGTTGCATATGGCACGGATGCATTTTTTTTGTGCGACAAACACTTTTTTTATATTAGTTCCATTACCCCAGATTAGTAGACCATACCTTATCACCGATTCGACATAAGCATGATATGCCATGATCGCTGTTTCTTTATTTGTCAGTAAAGCAAGCTTGTACAATGCAAACACAAACCTATTTATTTTACCACACACTTTCTCTATCTGGTCTTTCCACATTAATGTCACATCTATAATTAAGCCTAAATATGTCACATTAGTCGCATTCGAGAGAATTTGTCCATTTATGTCAACGTTAATATTTTGATTTCGAAAATTATTAAAGTTAATTAAGCATGTTTTATTTAAATTAATGTCAAGATTATTTTTATTAAGCCATTCAATTATATATGTCATTGTGTGTATTATGTCTACTTTGTGTTGTTCTATGTCACTATTTTCGTTAGTCGTTACCAATACTGAGATGTCATCAGCAAACAATATCAGTTTATGCTTTGTAATGCTATATATGTCATTAATGTAAATCAAAAATAATAGTGGTCCAAGTATACTACCTTGGGGGACCCCTATTTTATTAAACTCTAGTTTAGATCTGGATACATGCCTAGTATATTTCGTATCCAATTGCTCTATTTCAACACATTGTGATCTATTTTCTAAATATGATTTCAACCAATTGTATGCAGGACCCCTAATACCATAATTGTCTAATTTTTCTAGTAGTTGACTATGCAAAACGCGATCGAATGCTTTTGACATGTCCAGAAAAATCACGGAGGTAAATTTCTTTTCATTTGTGTTTTGCAAGAGATCATTAACCAGATGAAATAAAGCTTGTGTTGTTGACTTGTTTTTTTGGAAACCATATTGATTCTTGTTTATAACGTTAAATTTATTAAAAAAGGATACAAGTTGATCATACATAGCCCTTTCAAAAATTTCTGCAAATATTGAGATTAAAGTAATTGGTCGGACGGAATTGGTGTAACATTTTTCATTGACCATAAAATATTATTTAAGTAGATTCATATTATTTTTACTTTAGAGTACCTTCACTTTAAGGAGCTTACGGCAAAATAACAATAGCAACTAAGCAGTCGTTTCACTCTGACTTAGGCAAAGACAACGGTTATAAATTGTGATGGCGACAGTTTTATTGGCACCCCAATAAATTACATTAGCAAATTCCTTACAGACACGGCGGGATGGGCCTTGGGTCACCGTGGAAAGCTGGCCTTGATAACCTCACGGATATATATCTCAGGGTTTTCGATTCGAATGTTGTCTGACTATGTTTTATATAGGTCCATTTGTAATGCCGCATCTGTTCATCGAATACCTAAATAGCTTATAGCGGTTAATTTGGGCTTTGGGTTTGCTGCTGACTAAAGATAATAAAAATTCACAGATTTTACAGTCCCCGCAAGAATCGGAGCATTGAAAATGAACCCAAAAATCTACGAAAAACCAAAATCAAAACAAATGCAAAATCCTATTATATTTTTACCTAGGTAGTACCTATTTATTTTTACGATTGTGACACTCGGCTTTGACTCGTGTCACAAAAGCGCCTACTGACTGCCTACTGACTGCCTCGACGCGGCCGAAATATGTATTATTAACCGATTTTCAAAATTCCAATGAATGCACTTCTCGTCTGCTTCTGCATCTTTTAACACTATTACCATGACGATCGGTCAATAATCATAGAAGCTACATCACTTTTTATGTACAGAAACACTACAGGTCACAATTATTAACCGATTTTCAAAAGTTTTTAGCCATTTTGTAGCCAAACTAATACCCTAGGACCCATATTTTCATTTTTTCTTAAGTCAATTAGTCTTACAATTTAGTACACAAACACCCCCCAAAAAACACGAATTTTGCATAATTCCAAAAAATTACCAGTATATTTTCAAACATTAAACGTTCACACGTGTCTCGATAAATTCCTCAACTTTTGGTACTATTCCCATTTCGATCCTTCCAAAATCCTCGGAGATATGGCCAAAAATACGTTTTAGGCGATTTGCATCTGATAACCATTTTCAATGGTAAAAGATTGTTTTCAGATATTTCTCCGCAATAAGTAATTGATTTGTCTTGCAGAGATTCGTTCCTCAAATCAACGTCATCGTTTAAAAATACCAATAATAACACCGCACTGTTAGTAACTTAGCTAGTAATTGATTTATGTTATACTTAATTATATTTTTTTCTAAAGGAACTTCGCAAACTTAGCCCGTTACCTAAAACAAACAACAATCGTTGAATGGTAAACTATGAAAGCCTGTTTCTTAGAAAACGCATGAACATAAAGTGTAGCAAAGAAGATTGGTGTTCTTCGTAAATAACCGCGGTGTATAATATTACAGACGTGAGCTAGTTACGAAAGGTTCCTTATGACCTATCCAGAGCCAAAACTTGGCTAGTTTCATAAAATGTTTAAGAAAATAAGAACTTTTGTTCAAGTAAAACTAAATATTTACTTTTCTTTATAAGTAACGAAGCATTTCACTCCCGTGTTTATGAAGGAAAAAAAATCTGGATTGCACAACTTCAACATTAGCCATGTTGTAAAAGCTGTTAACCTCCGTGCTTCGGAAGCCGTTGGTCCCGGGTGCATTTGCAGTCGTTAATAACCACAAATCCGCATTGGGCACGCGTGGTGGTTATAGCCCATCCTCTGGGCCAAAAATGGCTGATGGTCAAAAGTTGTTATAAATAATTTTGTTACTCACCACATCACGACCGTCTAATTCCAAATGTCGCAATAGCATCCATATCTGTAAAAAATAAGAAAATTATGTACATTTGTGTTTTTTATACGACTATGATAGCAAACAAACAATTTCGCAAGGGATATCATTGATGCATTACCAACACTGATGGTCCCATTTACTAGTTTTTAATATAAAATTCATGAATAGTCCATATTTGTAGTAAGATTTAAAATAAACGGAAACAAATGTACGGACGTAATACGAAGCAGATATCGTGTAGGTAGGTAAATAATGGCCATGTGTCAATTTTTATAATTGACTAACTGACTGCACAGTGCACACTCCACCACTTAGACCTAAAAAAAACTTTTCATTGAGTCATATACTTATCCGTAAAACATGGTAAGAAAATTAGTATATCGATGCAATAGGTTGCCTTGTAATAGTAACCTACTGCAACGACGTAGATATTTACTCGACGTGAAATTTTTCGCTCGTATTAATACATCGTGTATGTAGTTAATTGCCGAGTGAAATCAAATAAGTAAGTGAAACAAATACCGTAGTATCATTCATGGCTTAGTGCCAAAACAATCAGTGGATCCAACGACCGCGGTCCAGCACAATAACGTTTTATTCTAGCCTTCAATAATGTGCTAGGCTAGACGATGCTGGCTTTCAAATTATGTTGTGATATTGCCTCTCCACTATGAAATTGTATGTTATTTTAAGTATAAAAGTAATTAAAATTAGTCATTTTACAACATTCACAAAGTAGCCAATAAGAAATATAAGACAACACTATACAAAATGGTAAACATATAAACTGTTAAGATATTTATTATAATTGAAAATACTTACATAAAAACTGTGTTTGTATTCAACATGATCGACACGAGAAATATATAAAGTATTAAAAAAACAGATCTGTAAAAGATTCATGTTTTTTCAATATTTTTGTATTTATTTTTGCTGTCAACGCAACACAAAATTTTATCTATGAAATGATTAAAGCATACATTGAAAAATAAATGAAGTGTTTTCTGTCGACATTTTCGGCGGACAGGTTGTACATTAAGTTAATTGATAAATTCTCGCTATAGGTAGGTAACTTCATTATTTAACCGAAGGGTGAACTAAAGCTATTACCTTTATTGGATTATATAATATTATATGACAAAACAGCATTACTTGATTGAAATATAATAGACTGTATTGTGAGCCTCAATTTTGATGACATTAGAAACTAAAATACAATAGGGACAGTATCAAACGATTTCATCGTTAAATTCTTTTTTGGTAGCTCGGAAACAAAATGGATAAATAATTAGATCTTGCAATTACAATTTTATCAGGAGTAAGTTTTAAAGGCTCTTACAGCGCTCATGGCGGAGCTTGACAGACTGACCGTACTCGATCACGTTTGTTAAGCAACGCTCGGTCCGGCCAGGTGTCGGATAGGTGACCGTTAAGTGGCATTACAACTGAGAGCTTTCGTGCTTCGGAAGGCACGTTAAACCGTCGGTCCCGGCTGTTGTCATCTGATAATAGTTGTTAAGCCAAGTTAGAGGCCTTACAGGCGGCTTGATAAACTCTAACACTAGAGGTGGCCGCTAATCCTCATACGATAAGAAAGAAAGATCGAATATAAAAGTTCTACGAAGTTTCTTACGTTTTTAGCCCCAATAACAATCCTCCTCTATTGAAAAAACATACCTACTTGAAAGGTTGCTTTAAACAATATAGAAATATTGAGAGAGTTTTTGAACTTGCCTACTTTTTAACCGACTTTGAAAAAATTAGGAGGTTATTTAACATCCCTGGGTCATATTTAATAAACGTGATAATATTCTTAAACCAATAGACTCATAGACACCGCAACGTAAACCAAGTGCTAAATCGATGCGTAAATCAAACTGTCATTAAATAGGTAAATACCTAAAAAAATAAATATTTGCAGCATCGTATATTCATCATTGTATATTAAATTGGGCCCTGCTTGTTAAAACTTGAACTGCTTCTGTGCCTCATCGTCGTTAAACCTGATAAAATGGGCATAGTTAACCAAGCCGCTGCGATCCCATTAAGGGGTCAAATGCACCTTACTGGCTGAGAAATGCCCTCAATTACCGCCTTAACTATGCTCCAGGGTCCAGGTGGGAATGATTTGTGGGGGTCCATTTACATTAGAATTTACAGGAGTATGTGGAAGATATGTCGATTTTTTTCTACTTTAATGTGCTTTATTTTACATTAGAAATGTCTTTTGTTATACATACATCTTGAATCAAGAAATAGGTGCTAATATTGTTGTGATGCCATTTCAAGACATGAATGTTGTATGAATTTAAAATGTATACTAAGGTCAGACACAAATGTCGGTATATCATTAAATCTACATGTCCATCAGCCATCTACATTGTGATAGAAAATGACCTCACTTTAAATGTGGAGCTCTTCACACATGTTTCACACACGCTTTTCAAATATTGACGACTCCGTATGAAATATACAGGGAGAAAAAAGTAGCCCTTGACGAGTTTCTTGCCGGTTCTTCTCGTTACAAGGTCTCCCGCTCAGGGTTTGCGAACCGATGGCGTAGCTTCTTTGACATTTACAAGTGCTTGTAACAGCTTAGACTGAATAAATTATTTTGTTTTTTTTAACGTGCCTTCCGAAGCACGGAGGAGCTTGAGATAATAAATTTTTGGTCACCCATCCCATGACCGACCCTTGCGAACGTTGCTTAACTTCCGCAATCGCTGGGCCAGGCGCTAAACCACTGCGCGACCGAGCTCCACATAAAAAATATAAAAATATCTTAATAAGTACTACCTAATGTTTTTGACGTAAAGGTATTTGAAATGAAATATTTTTAAGGTAAACTTATTTTTGTAATAAAATAAAATAAAATAAAAAAAGCAAGCACTTTGGTAGATTGAATTTCGTTTATTGCAAGCCATCAAGGCTCGTCAAGAATTCCACATAGGCCGATTTCACACCAATTTTAAATTATTCTGGGTACTGGGACTATTCAAAAAATCAGTCAGTCAAGTCAATCAGTTTTTACATAGTTTGAATTTAAAATTAAACAGAAAAAAAATTGGACTCAATATCGTGTCGTTCTTTTACAAAAAACAAGATATCATATTTTATATACTTACATACATATATACCTACTCGTAACTAACTTTAACATAAGCTACGGAAATTATCTAACTATAGCGCGTAAAATGAAGCGTAAAATATAAATAATTTAGCTTCAAAATAAAAATAATTGAAGCGGACTAAAAGGCCAACATTTTTCACCCAAAGTGACACTATAATTATTCCAAAGCTGCATGCGTCCGAATTAGCCATGAAGTCCCAGTAATTTGCTATGCAGTTAGCGGCTTGACTATTTCCTTGTGTAATTAGTTGGACTCATATTGTATTCTGAACACACCATTCATAAGTTAGTTAAAATGTTAGTGTTACAATATTTTAAGCTTGCTCGAAATTGGGAGAAAGAGGGATTCTGCAGTCTACAGACAAATGCATTATTTAACTTTTAGTTACTACTGCTTTCAACAGACTTAATTGGTTCGCCCAACATCTTATTTTTCCATACCTAACTGTTTCTTCACTCAGAAACATAATTCAATAGAGGGACAAAAAATCTGCCTGTCTGCCTGTCAAGCATTACATCAGTGAGGGAGGAGAACCTTTAGACTAAGAACTCACGAAGTGGTTTTTACCCGCGCCCGCCGCGGTTGCGGGCCCGCAGCTTCTGTAGACTGCAGATAATATTATGTAAAAATAAAAGCACATTTTGCGACGCATTTTACGCCTGTGGCGTGCGCGATTGTTTGCGGCTCCCGCTGCTGGTGCAACTAGTGAAAACGCGCGAGTCGCGGTCACTCGCTGCAGATCGGTTGGCGGGCGACCGCGACTCAACTAAACAATCTGATAGCGATGATCGCAACCGCTTGTTACTATTCAATAATAAAATTAATAAAATACAGTATCAATTAACCGCACCGAACTCCGGTCTCGTGAGTTTGGAAATAAAACAGCTATTCCTCTACCGCGGCGGGCGCGAGTGAAAACCGCTTCAGGAGTTTTTAGCCTTAAAGCCCTTCAATGGTTCTCCTCCATCACATTACAGGAGAATATTCTCGGCCAGGTAGCACTTTAAAAGTAGGTATAGGTATAAAACATTATTAGTACGGGCATGCATAACAATTTGCTCTAGCCTCGTGTCATCATCTGCAGCCTGCATATCCCAGGTGACACAGTAATTACATTTTGCTGTATATGGCCGCAGTTTGCAGAATCCCTCGAAGGCGGGAAGGGGTAATTTCCTATGCAGTTAGGAGGTATATTAGTATAACTCATTTGGGTTAGAGTCATCCGTTTTGGTTATTGCTTACGAGTATTATTGGCATAAATTAATACCTTATTAATTTTATTTTGGGTTTTAATAATTTCATTATTGAATAACAAAAATGTGCAAGGTCAGCTAAATGTAGTACAATAATAACGTGCAGGTATGACACCGTAGAAAAAATGAAAACATGACTCATACTCATGATCATGTTAAACTGAACAAATTTCTTCAAGAAACATACTAGGTCGAAAAACGAAAAAAAGTCATATTCCCATACAAAATGTGTCAGCTGACCAACTTACTATGGAAAGGCGAAAAAAAGATTTTAGACCTATTTTCTTTGGAGAAAGATGTTCAAGCAAGAGTTTAAGCAACACTATCATCTTATTCTATTTTGTTTATGCATCATCAGATCATTTGGTACTACATGTACATGTATATAAACATGTAGTACGTACTTACATAACAAAAGGTCTACAAAGGTGTACTATTTCCGAGCCTGTAGCAGTACCTAATTAAAGCTGCAGAGCTCGTCCCTAGTGGTCGCCAAGCCTTTAATTCGCCACACACCAGCTGCCCGCCTATTTGTATAATAGCTGAGGTCGTTATGCATTCATTAGCTGATATTTTTCATTCAGACTAGTATATTAATGAATCTGCATGAAAAAGTCACGAAATTGCCTTTCAAGAGGTATTAAATAAGATTAATTTTCATGGGTTTTGCTGAAATTAGTACTCCTAAAAATTATAAGTCACTATTATAAATATCTAACGATCTTCTATTGGTAAAGTTATAAATATTTGGTGGTGGTTACATATTCAAAAAAATCATAAATCACATCAATAAATAGTAACTTCACGAAGATTCACCAAGTATATAAATAAAACTGTAAGTATTTTTTTTGTGTTCCCAAAAATTTAAGTTGTTTCCTTCGCAAACGGATACGTTATTTTTTTTATTGTTTTAAATATATAACAATTTATTACCTATTCGGAATAATTGCAAGACTGTGCTCTTACATAATAACCTTTTTTGATCAATTTTCTCTTTTGGTGAATCCGTTTTCAGTTATGTAGAAGGTAACAAAATTAGCAAGTATCTATTACTTAGTCATAGTGCACGTGTAATAGATTGAAAATGTATCAGCATGAATATTCATAAGACTGTTCCGGCAAAGCATTATCTGCATACGAATTTACATATCAAACAACATCGCAATTAGTGCAGTTAAAAATCGATAAGCTACCTATTATATATCGATAGTTTGATTAGCAAAATACTACGGAAATATATTATATTGGACATTATTATTTCGCTTTGATACTAGAGTAAGAAGGTAGCATCTACTTTATTAGTTTCAATTATTATTTCCACCTGCCAGAAAACATCTACAAGTAGTATCCCACAGCCTGTCACACAGTAGCTTATAAACGCTTGACAAACTGTTACCATTGCATTTGCTATTAGTTAACACTTGTAAGCTATATACTGTCTGACAGGCTGTGGGACACTTCTTGCAGAAATTTTTTTGCAGGTGGAAATGCGGCCTTAAATTTATAATATAGAATTACTGAATAGTTATGTGTCAGATTTTAAATTTGTGTGAAAGGAATATTATGTGGTTAAAAACCTACGCAAATGTGAATTTAAATAAAATTACAATAGTACTGTGAATTAAGAAAATTTCATGCCTTACCTACGA
Organism: Agriphila straminella; assembly: GCA_950108535.1. Lineage (NCBI taxonomy): Eukaryota > Metazoa > Arthropoda > Insecta > Lepidoptera > Crambidae > Agriphila > Agriphila straminella. The sequence continues at coordinate 4,966,034 of OX467312.1, forward strand.
GGCATGCATTACCTAAGCCATATTTATGAATGTTAATAACAGAATTAGTTACAAAAGTATGGAAGAGTGCCGTTCGAAACTGCTTTGTAACTGAACATCATCTCAACACTATCTCTAAAGCAACTGCTGCGAACCTTCGCTGTGTAGCGGGTTGTAAACACATGGCGGCCCGTTGTCAAACAACTTGATGGACAAACGTAGGTTGTCCAAGCTATAGCTGTGCACAGAACATCTATGTTCTGTTTAGCTATGTGCGGCTACGAGAAAATTGACGATAAACAAAGCTTCCTATCTATCTGACGTAATTTAACCAGATAAGAAATGGTCTTCAAACTATTAATGAAAAAAGCTTAATTTCCTCATCATCATCCTTTCAAATTGTCAAAAACAATTGTTTATGTAGCGTACCTACGCAAATCAAAAGTTATAGGGAATAGACACAAATAGAAAAAATTGACAGTAAAACTAAAACTGAGGTAGCATATCAATCTAATTCAAGACATGTAACGTATGGAGTACCTCAGGGCAGTGTGCTGGGTCCTCTGCTCTTTCTGGTCTACATCAATGAGTTACCTTCAACTACCAATAATCACATGACTCTTTTCGCTGACGATAGTACTGTATTATTCAGCAATAACAATTTGACTCTGCTTGAAACTGACATAAATATAACTTTGACATCAATTGTACAATGGCTAAGTGATCATAATCTTAAGGTTAATTTAGACAAAACTCAAATCATGAGCTTCCAACAGAGAGAGGTGAATTCGATCAACTTAAATATAAATTACTTAGGGAAACAAATATGTGAGACAAAGACGGCTAAATTTTTAGGTATACTCATTGACAGTAACTTAAAGTGGAATTCACATGTACAGCACATATGTAGTAAATTGAGTAGTCATTCGTATGCTTTATATAAGCTTAGTAAAATAGTAAGCATAGAGGCTTTGCTGACTGCCTATCATGGATATGTTGGATCTACATTGAGATACGGTGTCATGTTTTGGGGTAACGCAACCGACAAAGAAATTGTATTTAGGTCTCAAAAGCGCTGTATTAGAGCCATGTTCAACCTACAACAAATAGACACATGCAAGCCCTACTTTAAAAATTACAAGATTCTTACACTTCCATGTCTGTACATTCTGGAATGCGCTATTTTTGTCAAACATAACATTGAATTGTTTAAATTTCTTTCATCTGCACGACATAAGGACAAACTTTGCAATGTTCCTTGTAAAACCGCGCTTATGAGTAAGAGTGTTTTTTGTAATGCACCTCGTATCTATAATAAGATACCTGCATCAATAAGACACACTGATAATAACTTTACGTTTAAGCAGAAATTAAAGACATTATTGTTGGAGAAATGCTACTACACACTCAATGAATTTTTGACAGATAAAGATTTGTAATTATATTTTGACTGTATTTAATGATATATATTTTTGGACATTTTATTTAAATCAATTTTCAAAATAATTTTATTAATATTATCTTATGCATGTTCAATTTGTACCTACTATCATTATTATTTTATTCTACCCTTCATTGTATGCTATCATGGCAGGACATAGCTGAACAATTAATGTATTATGACATCTGTATGTACCTATGTTTCACAATAAAAAAAAAAAAAAAAAAAAAAAAAAAAAAAAAAATTATTTTCTTACGGAAAACGAATATTCTCTTACGAGTATTTCTTACGCATTAGTTAAAAACAGGTAAAATAAAAGTTTTATATTATGTAAATACGATAAATGAGGAGGAGGAGGAGAAATATGAGGAGCTCGGTGGCGCAGTGGTTCAGCGCCTGGCCCAGCGATTGCGGAAGTTAAGCAACGTTCGCAAGGGTCGGTCATGGGATGGGTGACCAAAAATTTATTATCTCGAGCTCCGCTGTGCTTCGGAAGGCTTCGTTAAGCCGTTAGTCCCGGCTGCATTTGCAGTCGTTAACACCCACCAATCCGCATTGGGCCCGCGTGGTAGGTTATGGCCCATCCTCCTTACCACCCATAAGGAAGGCCTGTGCCCCAGCAGTGGGGACATCAAAAATGACTGATGGACATATGTAAATACGAAAATGAATACTCTAAAGTTATTTTCAAAAGCTGAAAGTAATTGAGGATTTAAAAGACATGCCAAATATAAGCTTCCGAGATTTACATTTCATTTCTCCTACGTCTCTATTAAATCATGACTAAAAGCCGTCAAAGAAAAACGTGACTGACATTACAAGGTTCAGCACATAATTTCATTGTAACTTAGTTAATCGAAAAGGGAGAACCCTGGTTTGCAGGAGCGCCCGAAATAAGGTATTGTAATCAGATAGTCTTCGGAAAGTTAAATAAGCTCGAAGTTACTTAATACTTTATGTAGTAAACCGTAATCTCCTCGTTTTCTTTCGTAATGAGATCGTCCGAGATAGCGGACATCTAAAAAGTAATTTCTTCTGCTCGTGAGAATAACTTTGAAATGAGTTGTTGCAGAACTAAAATGTCTAATTTTACTTTGTCACTGAAGTAATGGGGTAATTACACGAAACTAAAGACTAGTTTTACAATAAAAGTAAGTGCACTATAACTCATGAAATCACTTTACTTAATAGTGTTTGGACTTTGTTGTTAAGCAACTCTTAAATCCTACTAACATTATAAATGTGAAAGTTTGTGGGTTTGGATGTTTGTTCCTCTATCACGCAAAAACTACTAACCTAATTTGGTTGAAATTTAGCACACAGATAGCCTATTAGATAAAAGTATCCTATGTTTTAAACATAGTATATTTTTTATCCCGATATTCCCACCGGAACGGGAACCATGCGGGTGAAACTGCGGGCGGCCGCTAGTATCAAATATAAGAATGCAGTAAGCCAATTTTCCGCTGAAACATTTTGGCCATTATTTGCAGTACAGCTCAGCTCAGTGACAGTCGATCAAACAATACAGTTACCTAACTAATAATTATTGTTTTGAAGAAGCGTAGTATAACCACGTAACTGACGCTACAATACCTATCGAAAGAGCGCAACATTTCTAATATTAAAATGAGAGTTGCTGCACCGAAGGCGGTTTTATTTAAAAATCTTTACGAGCTCAAGTCATTTAAGAGTACACATCCCCTCTCCGGGGCACGCATAGTTACAAGCTCTGCACTCAGTTAATTAATGTTCGTGCCCCCAACTATTTCGCCATTTTGATTTCACAACGCTACTTATACTTTTTGATGCGGGAAATTGGATTTCGTAATTGCAAATTTGATTATAGTAGACACTTTTTTTTAAATAAAGATTTGAGTTTTATTATTAAATCCAAAATTGAATAAACTAGTTAAGTATATAATTGAAATCTTTTTATTGATTATATTAAAAAAAATATAAGTAATAGATAATTTCCATATCAACGTTTAATAAAAACAATAATGTATTTAGCTTGTAAATGTACAATTCCTAAAAATTATAATTTGAATGATGTTAATTATAACTTACTTAATTTTTTTTTACGAATTTTACTTTTACAAACCAAATTTTAATACATTATTGTTTTTATATCACGAATCGAAACTGCATCAGTGTTTTTAGAGAACATTGTTCAGTACAAAAGATGTCTATTTTTCCAAGATATTAGTCTTTATAGCTTCCATTTAATTAGATACCTTCTTACACAGATCTAATTAAAGCATAAATTGAAATGTCAATTACTTAATACAACTGGTGTACCTGAGAAGAGTTTAATTAAACTACTGAGTCGTACCAAGCCTGCATGTTAGGTGCTCCACAGAGCAAAGATTAGTTTCAAGTTATTAGAAACAGCGAGTCTGCAAATTGATATTGGATAAATATTACTGAACGAGCTGTAGCATTGTTTCTTTTTAATTCATAAATATTGTAATCACTTAAGCTTTGTTGTTTTGTGAAGTTCGATTCATGCAATTAAGTAGGTACTTATGTTTATTGTAAATTTTCACACTTTTGAAACAGAAGTTAAGCAGAGCTTCGAAAAAAAAGGCAAACAAAATAAAAAGAATAACGAGTCACGTGCTAATGTTTAACCTTAATGTAAAGAGTCTCAACGGGTGGTATCATTATCGAAACTCAATCCAATAATTTGTCTGTTATTTTGTTTGCCATTATTTTTCGAAGCTCTGCTTAACTTCTGTTTCAAAAGTGTGAGGATCCTGGGAAACATAACGTGGTTTCCCAGGATTTTAGCTTTTACACAACATACTTTAGCGTGTCCCGACAACTAACGGCAATTGTTAACTATGAACTATGTTATACTACACAAATAAGTGTATTGGACACACTAAAGTCGTATTCGCCAAATACTACAAACATATTGCATTAATGAGAGATTTTGATTTAATAGTGAACAATTATCGTTAGTTGTCGGGACACGCTAAAATATATTGTGTAAAAGCTAAAATCCTGGGATTTGGATCCTGGAAAACGTAAACAAAAAACTGCTGTACCTTATCTTTAGATTTAGGGGAACGCCATTTTAATCTAGAAACACTAAAACGGTAAACCACCCTGCTCTCTTCACTTATACCTAAATATACTTTTGACTATCTGCTCTTTACAGTCAAAGAAACTGTTTCGTATACAAAGAGGTCTCGAAATATAAACATTAACCTTTGAGGTACGTACATATTCCATGCAAAATATTTTAAGCCAATTTCTCTAGACTCCATTTAATGTCATAACTTTGTAGAATTTTCACGAGAAAATACTTTATTGTTCACAGCTTCTACCATAAGTTAAAATACTTTTGTTTAATGTTTTCATGTAGTGAAGACTGTAATCTTATTTCAGATGTCTAGTTTTTTTTTATCAAAATCATACAAAATTTATTTATATTATACAAAAAAAGAAATAATAAATAATTCATATTTTTGGATTATTCGATTTAAAATCGGAATCCGTCATTCATGCCGTTATTCGTTCGAGATAAGGTCCAAAATTAAGGAAAATAAACCCTTTGGTAACTGAGATTTGACCAAAACAAAACTTATTAATCTATCCACTCAGGTATATGAACTACGTACCTACTAGAGCAGACACTGCGAAGAAAACTTTTGCTCACCTACCATGGACCGCAATTCATACAGAGTGGTCAATTTGCTAAAGGAATGAAGCATTTGCGCTTAATTTTTTGTGAGCAAACATTTTTTTGCGGTGTCCGTATACCTACTTCAGTGAATCTATCACTGCTTGATACACTCAAAGCGATTTCATCTTGAATCTTTACATTTTGCCCTCTGTGGACATGGAAACCAGAATGTTACATAGTAAGTATTTATTCTTATGAAATACAAGTTTCATTATTTGTATGTACTATAGTCAATATACAAATACAATTAATTATAGTAAGTAGGTTCATCAATTGCGGTCAATCGCTTACACGCAACCAGTCTTCGATTTATTCTTGATGTCATACAAATAAACAGCCATCATTAATTACAAACGCGCTACAGGTACACAAGTAAACAAATCGTAAAATCAAGCTTTCCTTGGGTTTCCGCTATTCACTTTCACATTTATTAAAGTATAAAAGCATGACAAATTATCTCGTCTCAGTGACGACGATAAATCAGTGTATCCATGCATCCACCAACGAATGGAATTAAACAATTATTCAAATGAACCGCTGAAATGAGAGTGACATGCAAATCCCGTGGAAATGTACGCTCATGCCTTTTGTTTCGACTGTATACAAGTTGTGAGGCTATAGACGCTGACCATTATAATTTATCATCAAAAGATGACTAAATAAAAATAGTCATCAATAGGAAGTCATAAATAAAGCAACATGTCCATCAGTCATTTTAATGTCCCCACTGCTGGGGCACAGGCCTTCCTTATAAGTGGATAAGGAGGATGGGCCACAACCTACCACGTGGGCCCAATGCGGATTGGTGGGTGTTAACGACTGCAAATGCAGCCGGGAGCAACGGCTTAACGTGCCTTCCGAAGAATGGAGGAGCTCGAGATAGTAAACTTTTGGTCACCCATCTCATGACTGACCCTTGCGAAAGTTGCTTAATTTTCGCAATCGCCGGGCAAGGCGCTAAACCACTGCGCCGCCGAGTTCCTCAAATGCCTCCAAAAATCAACATATGAGGCAACGATTTAAAAATGAAATTTTAATCATTTGTTACTGGCTCAAAATAGAAAGAATTCATCAGCTATGGTATCCAATAGTTCTTAAATAATTTTTGAAACTTTTTATTTAATACTATCTTGTAAATTTTGGAGGTGGCAAATTCTTAATTGTATTTTCTTTTTTATTAATTAAAATACCTAGATTACAGTGAACTAATAAAGTCTATGGTTTTATTTTTCCTTTTCTTTTCAGAAGACTACATCCAGAAAAATTCTCTTCATTGATTTATTTGTGGAAAACCTGACTCCCCAGGTAGAATTTATTTGTTATTGTGGGTCGCTCTTCGCAGCGTGTTACGTCAATAAGGTACAAACAAGCCAAATTCGTGACTGTCCCAATATTAAGTTGGGTTTGGAATTTCTGTATGCTCTAGGTAACGGAATTTTTAATAAGTTAACTTTGGATTTGCGAAAAACTGTTTAATATTGTACTGAAAAGAAATAAGTGATTTGAGGTATAAACCTTAAATATATTTATTATTTATATAAATAATTGAGGCTAATAAATTGTGAACTTAACTTTCACAATCAATAGCCGTATGATTCGCCTCGATGTAATAAATTAATAAAAACATGTGCAACGCATGCTCGCTACTATGTTTTTATTGAGCTTAACTACCCAATCTCATGGGGAATCCCGGTAAATTCCAATACCCTTTGTATAGTACTTTACCTGTCTATCAATAAAACATAAAAAATAAACATTTCTTCTATCAGTTTTGTAAGTTTCAAGCTCTGCAAACGCCAGGACTACACATAAAATATTATTACGAATTCATTTATTGCCGATATTGAATCTAATAAATATGCACATGAATGTGATTTCCGTAAATGATATGCAAAATGAATTATTGTGTTAATTATAGATTCTATCGTGTTAAACAGATTGTCTGGTATGTTAAATTGGGAATAATTCCAAATAACTTCATGCTTTTAACAAAAAAGTAACTGTATAAAAATTGGATAAAGACTGCTACACCATGGCTTTCATAAACAATACGACAAAAAATCTTTTTTCAAAATAAAAAAAAACCTTTTCTAGATTTGCCCCCCCTAGGAGTGCAAAAAAATAGTTTTAGAAATTCTAAAACTATTTTTTTTTAAAGCAATATTTGTGGAGAAAATGAATGAAATGTAAAAAAACCCTTAGTGACGTCACAGCTCGACACGAACATAAGCAATACGCCTTTGCTCACATTTTATTTTAGTAAAAAAAATATTTAACAAAAACTAAATTATATGGGTCATCTCTTTCTTCATTCTCTCTTCGAAACGCAAATAAACAGGGCATGTTACTTTTTTGTCGTATTGTTTATTGAAGGGTCTAATAGGCTGTTTAATGAATATTAGAGTTTTAGACAAAAAAGCTTTGAAATATGGCATGATCATAGCACATGAATCATTGGGACGAAACGAGTTAAATGCTACTTTATACGTAAAAAAATCCTCAAGAAAATAACGACTAAATTGGTATGATTTCATTTTCAGTCGTCTAGTTACAAAATTTATACCGGAACAACTAATTTCCATCGAGAACACAAAACAACAGAACCAGCGACAATAATAATGCGAAACAATGTGGATTGTTTCACGGGCCGCTATCACAGCTACACGTAGTGAAAAGTTAGTGTGGTATAATGATTATTTGGCTTCGCTAGTGTCGTTATATTATATGTAAAGTACCTTCGTAGTAAAGAAGGTACTAGTAGTCGTCCTTTGAACATTATAAACAACAGGGAGTAAACCACCCGACGACGATAATAATGCGAAACAATGTTGATTGTTTCACGGGCCATTATCACAGCTACGTAGTGAAAAGTTAGAATGCTTTGCTAGTGTTGTTATAATATTACTTCTTTTGACCCTCGTATAACAATCTACTATTTGAATTTTGTACCTACTAAAGAGTCAAGTTTAAACAGTTTTAAAGTACTTTTGGTTAATTCAAATTCGTTGACCTTATTTTAACTTAATGACGCCTAATATGTAACTATCTCGCTAACATTTTAAAATTACTTGTAATTTTAAAATTTTACTTTTCAAGCTAAAAACTTAATACGTGCGAGAATCAATGTCTTGAAGAAGTAAATTGCTTTTCCGTGGCGTGGATCGGTTTTCTCTCCGAGTGACACTCGAGTCTGCGACAAAATGGCAGCGCCACGGTATTAGCGTTAGTTGAGACGTGTGGAAAATACTTACTTGTAAGGAGCTTGGTCCCAGCGATTGCGGAGGTTAAGCATCTTTCGCAAGGGTCGGTCATGGGATGGGTGACCAAAAATTTATTATCTCGAGCTCCTCCGTGCTTCGGAAGGCACGTTAAGCCGTTGGTCCCGGGTGCATTTGCAGTCGTTTAAACCCACAAATCCGCATTGGGCCCGCTTGGTGGGTTATGGCCCATCCTCCTTATCCATCCATTAGGAAGGCCTGTGCCCCAGCAGTGGGGACATCTAAAATGGCTGATGGTCAAACTAATATATTTACTAGCGCTCTATAGACCTCTCGCGATTTTGTGATATTTTTGAACTTTTTTCGAAATGGCTGAATTTTTATTTGTCCCCATATTAATTCTGCCATTATGAAATATTTACAAAAAACTGAATAGACAAGAAAATCTTTGGAATTACATTTAGAACCAGCTCACAAATTTTCATGAGAAATGCGACATGTAGAGGAGAACAAACGGACAGCGGAACAGACATTTTTGCCCAAGCTGAAGCATAGCGCTTCGCACTCACTTGGTCAATAAGATTCATACTATTTCAAGTGAATATATATTTTATTCATAGTTGGTACAAAGAAAATGCCAAACTACGTAGAATACCGACATAGCATGATCTTGATAATTATTTTAATAAGGTCAAAATTGTCACCATCAATAATTCAAATAATTCAAACAATCATCAAATCAAGATTATATGTAAGTCTAGAGAATCTAGATAAAACCCAATAAATTAATACCTACCTATCCAATTCATTATTTCCAAAATTTCATGTAGAAGTCAACTAAAGTGCACGTTTGTAATGTTAATAATTGCGACTGCGTCCGTGTGGACATTTGAAAAATAGGGAACCTTTGACTGAGATAATATGTATTCTATCCTGTGTTTTAATCCGGGCTATAAACTATCTGTGAGCCAAATTTCATTTAAATACATTCAGCCGTTTTTGTGTGATTGACTAACAAACATCCAAACTGTTACAATTATAGTATAGTAGGATAGGTACTATAAGAACAAGATTAATTATCTATGAAAAAAATCTAAAGTTGAGAAAATTCAATAATGAGAAATCTAGAAACAATATTCCAATTGTTTTATTAAAGTAATTTCAAAATCCTCCACAAACTCTATCTCGGTCGAACGGTTCTATATTTATTTTTAGACACATTATTCGCAAAAGTTAACACGAGTTTACTTAGGCTCAATTTGGCTTTGGAATTACATTATTATTTGAATACCGAAGCGTAATTTAAATGATATCGTTATTTTTGGAGGCTTTTTATGTTTTGTTTGTAAATAATAAAAATACTGATTTTTTATGTGATTAAAGATTTTTTTAACAGATTCGTTGATAATTTTGTAACGTGTGTTATTACAACAAGTTAGTACAACACATACGTTACATAATAAACATAGAAAATAATTTCCCATACAAAAGAGCTCATATGAAAGGTATTTTTTTTATATTCACTTCTCAAGCTTACGCGCTCACTAGACATGAAATAAAACACTTTTAACGGATACTAGCGCGGTTTTATTGAAAGTACTTTGGTAATTAGTTGGTATTTGGTCTGATTTTTGATTTTCCCGACGTTTCGGCACCTTTGCAGCTGCCGTGGTCACGGGGGACTGAAGCTACTTGTGAGCCTACCCTCAAGCGATGAATTTTTTAGAACGTTCAGAAATTAAAATTTATCAAATTTAATTAGTTTAATTTTGGTTTGGTTTTAATTTAATTTTATATGTTAAAAAGAGAGAATCTACTGAAACTACTACCATTTCAAAAAATTGGGAGGCCCCTCCAAGAAAGAAATGGCGAAAGAAAACTTGGAGAGGAAGGCCGACCTCCGTCTTTTATATTAATTAATTTATTTGCAAAAGGAACTAACCGTATCATTAGATCTTACAATGTGTGTTTGGGGCTTTAGCTTGTGAATGATGGGGTCCCAAGCTGGTGGAATTTTCCAACCATCATCTCTATTGAAATTAGGATATTTATTTATTTCGATAGCCTCGCGGAGCATTCTAGGAATGAATCTATGTTCCCTAGCAAGGATTTGGGGTTTGTCAAATCTAATATAATGGTTGGGCCCCTCAAAGGCGTGTTCACTCACTGCAGACTTGTTATCGCGCCTATGTTTCATGTCAGCTACATGTTCTTTAACCCGGGTCCCTATGCTTCTCTTTGTTTGCCCGATGTAGGAGAGCCCACAGTCACAATCACAAATACCAACTAATTACCAAAGTACTTTCAATAAAACCGCGCTAGTATCCGTTAAAAGTGTTTTATTTCATATTTTTTTTATGTTAAATTCAATCTGATATTATTTGAATTTGATATTGTTCGATAACTGTAATATTCAACTTTCCGACCTTAGTGTCGAATTTACTGTATGTATAATTTATCTTATTCGCTGTTAGAACTAAAGTTCGATTCGCGTATTTTTGTATGAAACTCCAATTTCTTACTATTATAACTCACACGGCGAACAAAAAAAATAATTAGTTTAGACAGTAAAGTCCGCTAGTTGACTATTAACAGCTTTCGAACAATATCAAATTCAAATAAAATCATATAAAAAATACCTTTCATAAGTTGCTCTTGTTTGTATGGGAAAACATAGTGGCCCCAATTGTCTATGTTTGTTGTGTTTGTGTTTTCTATATTTATTTTCTATATGTTTTCTGCACGTTTTTAAGGGTCTAACCGTAGTCACATTTCAGCACTTTGTAGGAACACGAAATGCATAATAAATGCAAGCCTATTTAAACGCTACGCGTTTATGTAAACGTACTGAAGTCAGAATTTAATTTATGTTTATATTTAACTCTTCAACGCCCGGAAAACAATACAACAATAGATTTCTATTGTTGTTTGTGCCCGATAGGGCACAGCGGGCGTTGTAAGTTTATTTTTGTATTTATCAAATACTATAGGTATATTAACATCCCTGGAACATAATACTTATCCTCATATCTCAAACATATTATGCTCTTATCAGGATTTAAGGTAAGATTATTGAGCCAGGAACAAACATACGTTTAAAGGGAAGCACTATCCTTCCAAACTTCATTACAACTCTTGACAAAATCTCTTTTATGAAGTTGGGATACTACTCTTCTTTTAAAATTAAATAATAATAGAATTATTCGGCCATACCGAGCGCATAATATGATCGTCCCCATTCGGGCCACAAGATGGCTGTCATGACAAATTACACACAGACACGCATTAGTCAAGTGTAGTAGCGACCTGGTTTTTTGAGGCACGTTGTAACATCATTAGGTTCTCCACCTTAAATAATGTTTAACAAACTGATGTATAAATAATACTTAGAAATGCCTGTGTACAGACAGACATATTTGGTAACCAAAGGTACCTATTAAAATCATAATATGCTAGTTTATTTAGCAACATAGATGTTAACACATTCTAATCATTACTTTATGGGATAAGAGTTATAAATTATAAGATGGAAATCTTATAAAGGGTATTTGTAAAACACCAACGATCTCGCAGGAGTAATCTAACATCATATTAAACATAAACAATAAGCAACGTTTGTTCTACGATTTTCCGAAAAACAAGAAAAACAAGGTTATTGGTGTTTCACAAAGAACCCTGTATAACTATTTACACTCTTTCTACAATTTTAAACCTATGTGATTAAGTAGTAACTATGACATGTTTATAAGTTCACATACTGTCTCTAATGTATTTTAGAAAAAATATCATGCGGCGCTGTTAAAAAGTAAATATTATGCAACAGACAGACTATTCGATTGACTTAAAGTCACTGAAAAGAACTTCGAGTTATCGAGTATTTAACTAAAAATAAATGACAATTCGGAATGGCATTATATTTTTAGATAGACTCCCCTTAAAGCCTTTCTTTGTCAAAATTTATTATTGTCTTGAACAGTTTTCAACTCACTTCACTCTTCAACAGCTTTCAGTCTTTCTGTAAGTTTAAAATCCATTTTAGCTCAAAGTGGCCACTTTTGGCAATAATGGATTTTAAAACTTACAGAATGAATGATAACTGTTGAAGAGCTATTCAAAAAATATAAGAAACAATTTAAGAGATTATTACATGAGCTTTTTTTAAATATTGACTTGGTTTACGAGTAATAAAAATAAATGTAGTGGTAGCGCTAGTTTATTCGCTAGCTTTATACCTAGCATTCTAAGGGGCATATTTCTCAAAGTGCTATAACGATTGAATTGGGACTCAATCGTACTGCAGAATACTTTGAAGTAGGTACTTAGTTACATAATGAAGTCAAATAAAATGTAAAGCCATCGGTTTCAAACTTTGATGAACATTGAAATCGGAAAAACTTGTGAGCTACGAGGTTTATTCTCATCGAAAGAAAGAATTTAAGTTTGTATTGATGAATGGACTTGACCATTTCTTATATTAAATAAACAATGCTTTCATGCTGATCGACTATCAATATACTTACTCACGCTTACCGACTATCGTGTGAATATGGGTGATAAATATATACTTAATACATTTCAATCAAGTACATAAAGTCGAGTCCAAGTTAATCTTAATTATCAAAAGTCACAAGTGCTTCAGAATTCTCAATTTTAACGAAAAAAACGAGGAAATAAATTACTTATCTCAAATTTATATCGACGCCGCCGCAACTCAAGTCACTCGACCCCTTACCGAGATAACGCACGTGAAAACGTAGTGCGGCCGTTAGCACGTAGCCGCTGACGTACGCCCGCGAATAATGCACCATACGCGCTAATAGCATTATACCCGAGCCAAGCTGCGGCCACGAAATAAGCGATAGTGACAGCGGGATGGGATGGGCCAACGCGATCTGGGGGTCAAGTCTGCTAATGTTAACGTCAAAATCGTGTTTGCATGGTGTTGAATGGTAATGCTTTTTTGGAAGTCGGTAAAAACTCAAAAGGGAGATCTTCCGATTGGTGGATATACAATACATATATTTCACAAGGATGGGTCTGCCTTCTATGCATGAATTAATAATAACATAAGTTAAATAACAATAGAATAAGAAGAGTGGTTTGCTCTGACACAGGTGCTTTTGTACCTAATAGAAGAAGTCAACACCTATTTTGTTAACCAGATTTGTAAACGAAAATAAACATTTATTATTATTATCATATAAAATTAGTCACTTTCACTATGTATTCGGTAATAAAGAACTATTTTTGCTGTATTTTCGTGAATTCTTCCCACTAAAGTATTCGTACATATAAAAAAATATTGTAACATTTCCTGCGCCTCTTATTACATTGGACTTATGAGATAAGAAGCGGTATCGAAAAACCATCAAATAACATCATGCGTTGTTAGTTTATGGTATCAATTGATTCCTCCCGTGCTTGTGGCCAATAACGATCCCAATAGATAAAAAACCCTCGTTGTTTAATACGACATTAAAGTCATATTTCACAATAAAGACTCCAATAATCATTTCAGTAGGATTTTATTAAATTATAGAATACTTCTTTTTAGCACATTTCTTGATAGATTTTTGTTTTACGATTTTGATACTTGCTGATTTGTTAAAAAGTAAAAAATTCTTTATTAAAATAAGCTCACATAATAAGCATTTTTAAATTGTCAATTCTTTTACCCTACCCACTCATTATGACGTCTTTTAGCTGACAAGAAAAATGGGCGCACAAAAACTTGTCAGCTTTATCAGATGGAACGATATATTTACAAATATATATATATCGTTTCCAGACATTATGTTAACATAGTTGCTAATACTTATTCCAGTTGCTGACATCTAAAATTAGTTTAGTCAGGTCATGTTTCATTATCTACAGATAGCACACATCTTCAAGTGATGAGGATAGTGCACGAGAAATTAGAACACTTCTTTCTGATGATGAAGTTATTGTAAATTATTTACATTTTGTTTATCAAAAAAAGTGACTGTTAGAAGGTAGACCAAATAGAAATCCAAAGAGGCTGTGGTTTTGCTGGTCGGTAATTCAAAACTAACAATTGTATGAAATTATTTGACAAGGCTGAAAATCAAATTAAAACCTGTGAAGCCAAAGTGTAAAATCACATAAAACTTATCTCGTAATATTTTCTTAATTTGCCATTAAAAAGAGACGAAATAAAACGTGGCATGTGCAAGTTTCTGTCATAAATCACGGCTTACAGCGATTTTAGGCGTCATCCTAATATTTAATAAGTTCTGAAAGATTAGAGAGGTTCCCTTAATATTTCCTCATGTCCTTACTCATTCTGCAGTGATGGATGAGACAACATCGCCGGTTTGGAATAGCTCACAAATTGCTTTTTTATTATTACTAAATCTGATGAAATTTTGACACGTATCGATAACATTTAGCAGCAGAAGAATTATTATTGATTTATCTATCTGTACCTTTACTTTAGACAAGCTCTTTAATAGAACATTATTATAAGCATGATTTTTTTCGAGAAAATTGTATCTAGTAGCATGTACGTACAAACCTACTATGCTAGAAATTGAATGAAGTAAGATTTTCAAAGAAGTAAGATTTTCATTTTAACTGTGTCAGTGTCAACAAGTTCTTTTTACTTAAAATCCCATCAAACCAAATTAGGTAGGTACCTACCTACATTCAATTTTTACTGTAATTAAGATAGGTTCAAACCTTTGGCCTGAATTTCAGACAACACTTTTATAAAACATTATTCTAGCTGCTGTGTTACTAACTTGCTCTGACTGATAAACAACGAGATATTACCGTGATACGTGAATCGATGAAATAACAATAAAACATATACACAACAATGATTATAAATAAAATAAATAAAATAAAATAAAAATAAAAATAAAAATAAAAATCATTTATTTCAGACGTGAGTCCATATTACTTACAAAAATTATTATTATTATTTATAAAATTATTATGATTATAGGACGGCTTAGTGTCCTTCGAGAGGTGGACGCGCGTCCAGTGTTGCATAATTGCACTATCCACGTCCAGCCTCGCCGCAACCGTCTGTAGGAGACTGTTGGAGCTGCTCCGCACCCGATGGATCAGGGACGCAATGCGCTTTCTTATGATGGCTGCGAAGCTATCTACCTCCGCCAAGGCTAGCATCCCTGATGCACTGCAATAGCGAGGCAGCCCCATCAACCCCCTAAAGGCGTTGTTATATTGGGTGCGTAGGGCCCTGTATGCTCCTTGGGTGTAATTCATCCACAGGCTGCACGTATACAGTGAGTGACAAAAAGTTTTAAAAAGGGTTATTTTAACTTGCTTTGTAGATCGTGCAAACCTGCGAGAAAGCATATTAGCTCTTATACATAGTGCCCTACGCTCCCGCTCAATGTCAAGGTTATCCTTGAGCGACTCAGTTACCCAATGTCCCAGGTACTTGAAACTTTGTACACGCCTAAGAGGAATCCCATTTAGTTTCACAGGAGGAACTTTATATGTCTTGTTAGTAGCTTTAAAAACTAACAATTCACTTTTAGCTGTGTTGTACCTAAGACCATGTGATTCCGCAAATCGCTCACAGATGCTGACAAGTCTTTTGAGAGCGCTGACCGATGGGCACAGCAGCACCATATCGTCGGCATAACTTATGTTATTGACAAGGGTACCGTCAATAGAACAGCCGACTCCAGCGCTACTGAGCTCAACGATCAATTTATTTATGTACAGGTTGAAAAGTGTGGGAGAGCTTATTCCACCTTGCCTCACCCCACATTCCAACCTGTACACACTTGACAACTCTCCCGACCATTTTACAAAATTTTGTTGGTTTGCATACCAGTACTTTAAAATAGAAACATAATCATGAGGCAGGTTAGTGTCATCACAGAGTTTTTTCCAAAGAACATCATATTGCACCAAGTCAAAAGCCTTTGACAGGTCCAAAAATAAGGCATATACAGGTGTACTCCTGGTGGTGTAATACTGTACAGTCTGCTTGAGGCACAGGACAGCGGATTCAGTAGATAGACCCGGCCTAAATCCAAACTGTGCATCATGAAGCTTGACATGTTTGCCCAACTGCTGGTCAAGCAGCCTGTCCAGCACCTTAGACACTATAGTTGCAAGTGAAATTGGTCGGTAATTACATTTATCACTAGTATTGCCCGTCTTATTTTTAGCTATAGGCACAACCAGGGTCTTTAACATACTGTCTGGTAAGTATCCATGACTCAAACAAAGGGAGAAAAACATTGCCAGAACTCGAGGCATGTGTGGACCTGCATATTGCAGATGTTCAATACTTAAGTAATCGTGTCCAGGAGATTTGCCTCGAGTCATTTTTCTTAAAACAGATCTAATATCCTTTGCTGTAACCATGACTGATTTTTCACCAGGACAGTTGCCACCTGGTTGAGCTGTGTCATTTACAAAAACAGGTGGGCCCAAAGGTGACTCCACTCTAAAATGATCTTTGAACATTTCAGCTATCAGTGAAGGCTCATTTAATCCCTTTAATTATAATACTTTAATGTTTATTTATGTTATATATTTTGCTTGATTTTCTTAACTAAGTTGAGAAATATAATGCCATTGTTGTAAAAAAATAAATCTAGTAGAAAAACATAGGTAGTATAAATAAGTTTATGTAGAAAAAAATATTTTGAATGAAAGATGTCAGTTTATTTTGACGAATAACTCATATCCACTGTAGAACCTATTTCTTAATAGTAGACCTTTCGTTTGTGACATTTTTGAAAAAAATTCGGAGAGGATTTTTTTTCGAAAAATTAATAACTATCGAACTTGCTCATAAAATGTCATAGTGAGAATTGCGACCTGTAGAGGAGAACAGCCGGACGTCCGGACATACGAAAGCATGTTTGCCAAGCTGAAACGAAGACGCTTTGCTCAAGCTTCGCGCTCGCTCGGTCAAAACCGTATGAAATATAAAACCCACAATGATTCTATATGACTTTTACTAACTCTGCTCGCCACAACAATTATATTGTTGACACTAACAAATTTCATGGCTTGGGCTTTATACCATCATTACCATTTTACTGTTAAATGTCATAGCGACCTTTCTGACGACCTGGCCTTACAGCACTTTACTTAATAAAATTGTGGCCTACACAAACATAAGTGGCCTAAAATATCCTTATTTATAACTTTTACTTAACGCCAATAAAACACCAATATGAAAAAGCTGTACTTTAACTTAAACTCAAAGTATTCTTGCTTTTAGCTCCAAAGACAATGAAAAAGTTTCCAATCAAGAGTTGAAACTTTTCTTTGGCCCAATGAGAACCCTTTATTGGCTGTCAATGTGGGTCTTGGGAAAGTAATTTATAAAATAATTCTCCTTAATTTAAAACTTGGAAGAAGATAAATCGGTTGATATTGGAAATCGGAATTGTAATTTTCCCCAAAATCTTTCGTGCGCACTTTGCGGGAGTCTGTAACTTTTTACTGTAGCATTAGATATTCTTCAAAGAAATAAGTTTATACATACCTACCTACTTTCTTTGAATGTTATATAATTAAATGGAAATATCAGTATAAGAACAGTTATCAAATTCGAAGATAATAAAAATACCTTTCGTACTAGTTATGTAACATGCGCAAAATGCAATTAATTTATGTTGTCTGTTAAAGTCAGTCACTATACTAAAAACGCATTTTACTCGTACTAACACATCATACAACCATAAAATGACTTCATTCCTAAGTATATATTTAGACTGAAGAGCATCTTAAGAGCGTTAACTAAACACGGCATTTCATACAAACTTTCAAATCCTTATTTTTCGAAATAAATGAACAGATTTTAATGAAACTTCATACACATAAGCAGAATACGCGGTCTTAAAAGTAAAATAATATAGTAACTAATCTAATAAATGTAGGATAATTGAAACTGGTTTGTACTTATTCGGTATGATTAGGTAATAATGGAGAATAAAAATCTGAAAACAGGGCTATTTTGGCTGTTTTAGTTGCCTAACTTTTGACAGTTTGCTTTGTAGAGAACTATCTAGGTGTTATTATTCTATATAAGGAATATCCCTTTTCGTCAACGCCCTTAACCACTACTTATATTCCTAAAATAGTAATTCAGTGTTTCAGTTCAGTCAGGGCGATGCACTACAGGTCTACTACTACCTATTGTCTTTTTCATATTTTCACTGTGTTACTTGTAGGAGGGTGTGTTTTAATCAATAACACCATAATATGCTAGCGTGCTTAAATGTGACATATTTGATACATCAACTAATAACTTTGGTATCTATCCTACCTTGAACTAACGCACACATTGTAGGGATTGGTATTGAACTCTACTGAAAGTTGATCGATAGGTTTAGTTGGTTTTTTTACAGAGTGAAAAGAAAAACAAATGCTAATGAAAAATGCATAAAATGAGATCCATTTCAAATTATAAGAATCAATGCTAAAAAATTAGACCAATTACGTTAGTAAAAACATGTGTCTGAAAGGATACTAATCACTTTTAGTAGAGACGACGTAGAAAAAGTAAACACCTTTTTCTAGTCAACAGTAGAACTCGATTTCCAATTTCAATTATCTACAAGTATGCAAACAAAACAACTAGTAACAAACCAATCAAATAACGAAGACTGGGAGATACATCAGAAAAGATAATAAACAAAAGGTTAGAAAGAAAAACATTTCCTTCACTAAAAAAGAAGTTCTGTCTGTACAGTTTCTCATAAAATGCATTGAATTTTCCTTATAACCAAAGCGTTAATAGAATAGAAAGCAATAGATAAAAATTTCTCACCAGTTGTCGCAACGGGGCGTCATTCAAAACAACTCTCCTTATCTCACTCTGATAAATCTAATCCCATCTCAATTACTTTCACACACGTTTAACTATGGCATAGCGTTATCAAGTACACAGTTAGAAGGATGAATAGCATGAACATTTTGTTACAGCACAACTTTTTAAAATTTTGAATTTAGAACTCAGTTTCGAAGCGTGGAGCGGCGGTTTTATCGCCGGCGCGCGAGCGCTTAGGGCGAGTCAAGGGGCCACACTGAAAGGGATGCTGGCCGGTTGCTACGATACCACCACCCCCGTAGATGTAGATGGGCCGCCGCCCTAGACGACGCGCAACCTACTTTACGTATACGCGCTACTGTCTGCGTAGTAGTTCTTCGGCAATTTCCTGATAGAACTCTGCCGATATGCTACGAGTATTTGTGTGCCACTTATTGTGTTTCTGATCGTTCGGTAGATTGACACGACAATTATTCCGATTATATCAATTGAGCCAGTTCGGTAAGCCATTCGTGAGGTATTAGCTTATTCTGTTTTAATGGGTTTTGTATACAGCTGTTATTATAAATACGGACACGCTTAATGTCGTGTCCTACAATAACCAACCAACTGTAATAATAACCAACTTTGAGTAATATTTTTATGTAAAACTCTGATTCTAATATTGATAAGGATATTAAAACCATGTAAGATTAAAATGTAATAATACGTGTTTTCTTTTTAGGAATTATTAAATTTTTTAAGATACAACGGAATAATAATAATTTATTTTCCATAAAATAAATTAAAAAACAAATACTTGATAAAACTAAACCCCGAAAGTGAGTTGATTGATAGGCCAATTTTCAAACATAAATGCATATCTAATCGCTAAACGAGTAAGTATCCTGTTTGCTTACAACAATATAACCGAATCCATTACAAGTTCGTATCTTATTGGATTTTGGAGGTTAATGCCTATCTTCATTAGCTCGGTTGAAGGTTGAGTCCTACAACAAAAAGCTTTGCCTTAACTTGCGATGAAGTTTCAAGAGCTTAGGTATTATCTCAGGTATCTAGTCTAATGGCGGAGAAACTATCTTGTGTCTATCTAGAGACTTCAAGAAGTTTTGAACAATTATTTATAAGGGTACTCCGCCCGCGACTTTGTTCACGTGGACACTAGGGAACTTTTGACCAGGGTAAAAAGTATCTTATGTTTTAATAATCCGGCACACTAATTGTCTAATTTTAAAATTGCTATTGCTTTCATTTGACAGAACATTGATACTTCTTTTTGACACAAATAAAAACTCACCAAAGAAATGCAGCAATGTGTCACATCCATCTGTCAAATGAAAGCTATTGCGATAGATTTTGAAGTTAGAGAATTTTCCCCCAGGCAAGGAAATTATAAGTACTTCGTACAAAGTACTTATAATTTCCTTGCCCCCAGGTTATAAGCTATCTGTGTGCCAAATTAAATCTAAATCCGTCCGCCGTTTAGGCGTGACACACACACATGTTCGTATTTAGGTATAATAGAAATAGGATAGGATAACTTTTTGTAAAGTAATGGGTAAGGAAAGATTACCTAATGCTTAGTTATATTAATTAGTATATTTAACATAATAAGTGTAACGATACCAATCTTCTTTGGTTGTGAAATAACTACCGCAAGAATATGTGCTTTTTTGCGTAAAATAAGAATATGAAACTCTTGGAAAACTCCTCATTTACAAATTAATACGCAGTGTAAAAACTTGAAGTTCTTAAGTTATAAAGTATCAAGTGATCCTATAAGGGTTCCGTTTTTTTCCTTTTGAAGTAGGGAACCCTAAAAAGGAGAAAAGTTACTCATTATTAATAGGGTTAGTTTTATTTTTTTTGTTATTTTTGCCCGTAAGATTGGGTGTCGCATAATCACACCTTCCAACCCTGACGGGCAAAATTCGTCAAATTATTTTAGCGTATCCATTTTTAAGTAACCGCTGCGTATTAGCAGAATTTAAATAGGCATGGCCTTATAAGTAATGGAATAATGGCAAAAATATTCAAGTATTTGGCGATACGAACATATCATTACCACCAGAAGCCTTGTCCAAGAGTAATGAATTCCCAAAATAACCCGAATCGAAAAGCCCTAGCTAACATGACGTAATGTGTGGCAAAATTAGACAAGATGGATAACGTCGATCCGCTGGAGTGACGTGTTCGAATGAGATTTTGATTGATCACCGAACCACGAGGTGGCCTACGACCGATGTAAAAGAAAATGAATTACGAACATCAACATGCGGTATGAGGGTCATTTAAGCTAATATTTACTGAACTGGTGTAGGTTACGGGAAGCCGCTGGCTGCGGGCACTGCTGGACCGATCATTGTGGAGATCTTTGGAGGAGGCCTAACACAGCAGTGGGTGTCGTGTGGCTGATGTGATATTTAGGCGCTAGGATCATCTCAAAAATGACACTAACATAATATTTTTCTAGCACTTTTATGTATCCACAACACAAATTAGCCAAACAATTTTTTATTTTTTTTTATTTTGGCATAGAATATGAATATAGGATTCTTGATTTTGGCTCAATCACGATTGTCAAAAGCATTGTATTGTTTAAGTAGGTTTTGTTCATGTTAAGTATTTTTGTTATTTTTATTTAAATTATTAATTTCTGTGTCATCATCGCAGCGTCAACAAATCGGTTCCGACGGAAGACCAGCACAGACCATGCATTATGCTGAGTCGGGACCGTTTTGAGACAATGTGCTATGGTTTGTTTTTTTTATTTTTTTGTATGTATTGTCTCAAATAAATATTATTTCTTTCTTTCTTTCTTCTTCTTTCTTTCTTACTTATATTTATCAAAACATCATAAAATTGAATTAACCTAACTTGAAATTTACGCGAGTTTCGAAATATAATACTTTTACGAAAAATAGCGAGGTTTAATAAAGGTTTTTGCCATTTTAATTGGTTTTTAATTTCATTCTTGGATTTCCCGACACGTCTCAGCAGCCGTCACCCGTGACCACGGCAGCTGAAAAGGTGTCGGGTTGGACTTTAATGAGATTTTCAGAACATCGAAAGGAGTTCACCAAAGTCATGCTTTGAGCCATTATGCTACGTCGCAGCTATCAAATATGTTTATTTTTCATTGCGTAATTTTTTCTTACGTATAGGTTCGATATAAAAGATCGATCGCTGAGTTATTCGAATTTCCTATAGTAATAGGAAATTTCTATAGAAATAGAATTTTTACAGAGAATAGTAATTCTCTGTAAAAATTCTATAGCTATTTCATCTTTATCAATTGTCAAAATATCTGAAAACATATTTCAATTGAATGTAGAGATAATTCCTCACATTGGTGAATTAACGCTGGCTTACATCATAAGAGTTGGATATACATACTAGAAGAAATTCGACGATGTCACTAGTGACTCGGTAGCTCAGTGGTCAGAGCATTGGACCGGATATCCAAAGGTCGCGGGTTCGATTCCCCTCCGAGAATTTATCTGGTGCGAGTCTGAGATAATGTGAGATGTGAATGAGGTATGAGAATAAACTATGAGATTAGACTAAATTTAAAGAATCACAAGCCGATTCAGAAAAGAATGTCGTATTTTCGAAATGAAAATGAACTATTGACGCATCGTCCCTCCATTTGACAAAATGACTGAGATATAGAGCGCTCGAACGAACTTTTGAGAAATGTGAGCAAAACAACTTATTTCCTCTCAGCCTCGCAAAGGTTGACATATTGACATCGTACGCCATCCGGATACATTGATGGCCACTCCAGTTGGATATAGCTTTCGATAGATATATTGTGGAAATGTTAAAAGGTCACAAGCTAAATAAAATTGAATGACTCCGTTGTTATTCGGCAGACTTTTAATGAAAACTGGCAGATTAAGGTCAGACTTATTTAAGTAAAATATTAGTTATAGATTTACGATCACTTACAGAGGTTCCGGATATTGTAGGTACTAGATATTAGACCGGGTTTAAATTTTTTACTATGATTATTTGTAGGTAAGGTATTGGATTTTAAATTAATTTGCAAATTTAAATAACTGAACACAGCATTCAAACTGCTTACTAAATTAAAATCTGGCTCTCATTTCATGCGGCCCGTATTGAAAAGATTTCCGCTGATGCACCGTCTCTTTACCAACTTTTCAAACTAAAATTATTCCGTTACTCGAATGAGTTCAGCAGTGTTTGGACTTCTTCACATTAATCTGGAGTGCAGGAAGTTAGTTGATTTTGCTGTGCTCTGATTTTGATATAGTCTAATTCAGCTTTTTATTCCGCTAGCAAAAAGAAAGCTTTACTCTATCGGTTGTTAAATTTAAGAATAGTAGGTAGGTACTTTCGCAGAATAGTAAAGTAGATTAGTAGATTTCGGAGATTTAATACCTGTTTCACGTGCCAAACTTAAAGATTAGAAATATAGGTAATAAAAGTTTCAATGTTACTCGAGTAGGTATAGATTAGGGCGAGGTTTTTTAAAGTAAGTAGGTTGGTACCGGTATGTACAAACGCTTCTAAAACATTATTTATTCAATACTAAATAATAATATAAAAAAGCATTGTGAATGCAAAAATCTCAAATTTAAAAATAAACATTATTTATTTTTGTATTTTTTTTACCGAGTTTCAAAAGTGACTTACACTACTTAAAATGATAATTTAGCAATCCTATAGTTTTGTAGAGACTCCAGCGATCAAAGTAGATTATAGCGAACTAGGTACCACAGATATGACTGGTTCTTGAAAGCTTTCGCTTCCAGAAAGCTCCTCTACCGTCTCAATAGTCCAGTACTTATTCAATATCTATTGAAACATTTTCCACAGAGTCCCGTAAATCGACAAAGCCAGCAATAAAATGGCGAAACGATAAAAGTTGCTCAGGTACGAGCGCTATTTGTTCAAGACGATTAACTTCTATTTTATCTGTTTACATCTCAGTTGTTCCGCTGCCACTATCGAGAGTACATTTTTGGAATACTTATTGCTATGAGAATAAAGTTTCATTTACATCAGCTTTAGTTTTAGTGAAAGAATATTACTGCAGACGAATTAATAAGAGTTTACCTGGTCTGAAATGTTTTTCGGTCAAGGTTGTTTGACTTGTTAAATTATGTAAGACGCCCCTTAGGAATAACATGATCAAATAATGAATGTATCTTAAAGAATATTATGACCAATACCAGCATTTAACTAACCCCCTTACTAATAAAGATTGTATAGCCGATGTATAGTTACACAATGGTTACTCTCTGTCAAACTATTTGAGTTTGACATTTAAAAGAAAGTGACAAAACACTGTGTAACTATACATCTGCTATACAATCTTTATTGGTAAGGGGGTAAGTATTTAGAGTAGATAAAAGTACATAATTAGTGAGTCACAATCTTTTGCTTTACTTTTACTTCTGAACGTTGAAACTTATTTGTAGCATATTTTTAACTCATTTTAATCTCGAAATGTTTATTTTCTCCCAATACCGTGATTATCTTGAGTTGGTCACTCACTAAGTCAAAGCACGTTAAAATTTCTAAATCGGCACGAAGTTGTAACTAAGTTCACATTAATATTTCCAGAACTTAACCCAGGATTATCCTCAAAGCAGCAGCTATAACCTGAATTTGAATAACTAGTTCTAACAGAAAACTCTGTACTGGAAGCGAAACTACATTATTATACCTATATACTTAGTACTAGTACCTAACTAAGCCACGAAGAGATTAATTCTGCCTAGTCAAAAACTAAGTTATTAACTTCATGGGAATATTCATCCACAAATTCTTTATTTTTATGTTCTGAGTATGTATTAAAAATACAAAATAAGAAATTAGATTTTTTTTAAACACCAGCGATGACATAAATCTGCCATTTTGTTGATATTGGCTTCGTAAACAAAACGAGTGCCATCATTTCGGACAAAAGTTATCATTTCGGACGTTTCGTGACTCCTGCACCGTCTAATTAGATCCCAGCTCGGAAGCAATTTGTCCGCTAAAGTAAACATTCGCGGGCAGCTCATCCCCGCCCGAGAAATTCAATTAGAACAGGTAACTTCGTTGCAGGTCCTTCCCGCAGGGTAACGCTTCCAAAGCATTACACATACACATACACATACCTACACTGTACGTAGATTTACTTACATACATTTGATTTGCTTGGATTTTGTCGTTTCTTGTGGTTAACACTTATTTAGCCTTAGAGAAATTAATGGGGATGGGCAATGTTGCCACGTTGAATTATTAGTATGTAACTGTGAATGTTGGTGTGTATGTATGTATACCCTACTCTCCCTTCCACGAAACAAGATACCTCAAGGACCGCAACTCATTCACGAGGTAAATGAATGTTTTGTCAAAAAATCTAGTCAACTTAAACAACTTCTTCATCTGATTTCCTTGCTTGACTAGTAAATTTATGACAAAGAAATATAATGAATCTTAAAACGAAGCCTTCATAAAGTATTCATATGATTACACCTGATAAAACCAACAAGTATTTTCTACTTAATCCGTAACCTAAACCGTACCGTAAACTATCGGGTATACTGTTCACAGTAAATACGAGTGAAACAGAGAAAACGATAGCCGGTAACGTAAACAGTTTGCATCAACTCATGGTAGGGCCACAGAACAAAAAAATCAAAAGAGTCTCCATAACATGAATCAAATCAAATCAAAAAATACTTGTGTATTCGAATAAACATTAGAAATTAAGTGCCCAGTGCCTACCGCCCATTTGGAGACATTTTTTGGCACAGAAGGCAAATAATTTTATGATGTTCAAAAGTAACAACTTTTATAACCAAAGAGCAAACGTGGCTTTTTAATTAACGGCTATTTTAACAAGCTCCTACTCAAATGGCACACATTCTACGTGTTTGAAAGCTACGCTTATTTTTTTTAAAGCTTAAATAATAAGCATCAGACGATTAAATCACATACGTATCGCAAACTTATGTAAATCACAGACTTTAATGTATTGTATGGAATTCACAAGCTTACGGCACGTAATTTTATAGTTTCTGTTTATTTTAAAGCAGAAATATTGGGACCCTCGATATTAATATATCGTGTCTAATGTAATACACAGCGGGTTTAGAGTATGACATCAGGAGCGTCACACAAACATGGGTGAGGCGAAGGACAAACGTCCACCAGATTACGGTGTCCCTAAAGTCCACTGGGATAATTTGATTAATGTTGGACAATTCTTCAAAGGAGTTGATTTATTCCCAGATTTCTACACGATTTTTATGCGCAAAATACAAAGGGTATATGGTGGGTATATGCATGCAAGGGTATATGCAAAATACTATAATTGGTCTTATTCACTTCTCAAGCTTACGCTCTCACTAGACATGAAATAAAACACTAAAAAAAAGTTTTAATAATGAAAGTACTTTGGTAATTAGTTGGTAAATGCTTTGATTTTTCCCCCCGACGCGCGACGTTTCGGCACCTTTGCAGCTGCCGTGGGTGGTTCAGAAATACGTTCAGAAATTAATGTTTGACAATTAAACATTTAACAAATATTTAGCAGCTGGTGCAGCGCAAAGGTGCCGAAACGTCGGGAAAATAAAAAAATCAAACCAAATACCAACTAATTACCAAAGTACTTTCAATACAACCGCGCTAGGATCCGTTAAAAAGTGTTTTATTTCATGACTATAATAGGTCGTTTAAAGTTATCTATATAAAACTTTGCCACGTTCAAATTCGAATGCATGAAATAACATGCAAGCTTATGTTATTAAATCCTTTTAACTAAACTTCAAGTTTCTACATGGATCTGGATTGGATTAACTATCAAAACAATATTTAAGGCGGAAAACATCAATTTTACTTATTATATTTTTCACTCCTCTTGCTCAAAAAGTGCGTCATTGTAACGTACAAGAGTCGAGATAAAATAGCATAATAACCCCTAGGGGATAAAGTTTTTTCTTTTTTAATGTTTGTCTATTACCAATGAGCCTACTAAAACGAAATAGTAGATTGTTATACAAGACGCTAAAATTACCCATTGCATACGAGGTATTTTTATTCCCGAGCTTTAGCGAGGGAATAAATAGAAACCGAGTTGCAATGGGTTTTAGCGTCGTGTGTTACACTATACTTTTCACTACGATTGCGAGAAAATAAAATACAATATTAAATAGTTTATACCTACTTCCGTAAACAAATCCACTCGTTTTTCTATCCTCCATCACTTCATAAACTTTTTGTACAATATTTAAATAAATGATTTGTGCTTGACGGCAAAAGATTAAAATTATTTCTTTCCTAATACAGTCACACAATTCAATCAGTTTGTAATTATAGAAAAATTCTAAAGATTTCGCGCCATGGTACCTTTTTTTAAATTTATGCTGTAGCAGCTAAGCAACACAAACACGCATTCTACGATTCACTCTGTACACAGAGTATAAATAAGTCTATGATTTCACCAAAGAGATGCTTTTAGTTCCATTTTCAAAAATAAGAATGAGAAACTGGGGGCCTATTACGAAACTTGGTCACGATAGTCGTCCGCAGTTGGTCGTAGTCCATAGTCTATTGAACGAATAATGACGGATCCACTAGAGAGAAACTGTCAAATTTACGCAATCACTTTGCAATATTGCATACGCAAGTGCTTTGTAATAGGAATCAATCAGAACGAAGCACGGACGCAGCTGCGTGTATCGCATTAAACAAAAAGTCTTGATTCATAATCACGAATAACAACTAGCTTGACTTAATTCTGGGGGTCTATTACGAAAAGTTTAATACGATACACGCAGCTGCGTCCGTGCTTCGTTCTGATTGATTCCTATTACAAAGCACTTGCGTATGCGATATTGCAAAGTGATTGCGTAAATTTGACAGTTTCTCTCTAGTGGATCCGTCATTATTCGTTCAATAGACTATGGACTACGATAGCTACATTGAAAATATTTGTAATAACTACAACCGACGAACTGCGGACGACTATCGTGACCAAGTTTCGTAATAGGCCCCCAGTTTCTCATTCTTATTTTTGAAAATGGAACTAAAAGCATCTCTTCGGTGAAATCATAGACTTATTTATACTCTGTGTACAGAGTGAATCGTAGAATGCGTGTTTGTGTTGCTTAGCTGCTACAGCAGAAATTAAAAAGGTACCTTGGCGCGAAATCTTTAGAATTTTTCTATAATTTCAAACTGATTGAATTGTGTGACTGTAATAGGAAAGAAATAATTTTAATCTTTTGCCGCCAAGCACAAATCATTTATTTAAATATTGTCCAAAAAGTTTATGAAGTGGAGGATAGAAAAACGAGTGTACCTAGTCGTTTACGGAAGTAGGTATAAACTATTTAATATTGTATTTTATTTTCTCGCAATCGTAGTGAAAAGTATAGTGTAACACACGACGCTAAAACCCATTGTAACTCGGTTTCTATTTATTCCCTCGCTGTATGCAATGGGTAATTTTAGCGTCTTGTATAACAATCTACTATTTTTATTATAACTTCTAACGTTATAATAATGATATAAGTAATGTAAAATTGATAATTACAAAAATGACTTATTTTTGGGGTCAAAGAGTAGCATATAATTTCAAACAGCTATATTGAATGCAAAAGACAAAAGAAGATCTATCTAATATCGTACGTAGTGTATTGTAGTTAATAGGGATGTTGACTAATGAATAAAATAACGAAATACTAATAAAAATCGTAAACATATTAAACTTTTAGAGTAGCTTGTATACCTCTTGGTTTTATATATTGCATATTATTTGTTTTATGACCCTTCAAAGTTGGGTGGAGAAGTCCATTAAAAAAGTATAAAATTTATTAAAATAAATGATACCGTTAATTAGTCCGTAAAATGTATAGCAAATTTGTCCAAGAAACCATTTTGATAAACACAATATTTAATATAGCTACTGAACAAATTTCCTATGCGTTGCATACAAACTAGCACGGCGTGACGTCATAACGTGCAAGCCATTAGTATGGAGCGTTTTTGATCGAGTCCATTTGTGCGCATTTCACACTGTGATATCTCGGGCAGTTTTCATGCTAGCGACTTAATTCTTTTACCAATGTTTCTTTTTTTGAGAGGTAATTTATGTAACATAAAATAAAAAAAATAGTCAACATCCCTATTATGTATGTGACGTTACCCGAAAAGCGCCGTTCAGAAACCTAACGCCGCCGATTCGCTTTGTTATGCACAGTAAGTTTGTCAACGGTTACGCGAGCATCAGTGGTGCTGTGATGGCATTCGTATTATTAGCAGATGTGAGGGCCGGGCTCGTAAAACAAAACTAGGAATAAAAAATTTTGTTTCGAATATTTCTTCTAATAGATTAAGAGCGACAAGTTTTATTAGCGCACAGCGGGGACTAAGACAAATGGAGTCTTGGGTAGGCCGTAAATTACGCTCAACTGTCATACAAACTATTCAAACTGGTGAATGATGGACAATTTTAGTTGAAATGCACAGATTTCTAAGAGTTTGGTAGATTTAAATGTGTTACAGATGGGTGAAGTAGTCGAAGGAAGGAAAAAAACTTGAGTTCTCAGAATTGGTAGGGCGGATCGTGAGAAATGGTGCGTAGGCGTCGCCGTGAAGATTGCAAGCATCAAGTTGACCAATGAGGGGTCTAAATGGGCGTAGAGCGGGCGGAGAAAAACTTCAGTAGGAATGGAAGAGAAAAACGAGGATGCAACTAGCATTCGGGACACAGACGCTAAGACAGACAGTAGGGCGCAGACGCTTTTAATATTTTAGGAGTGGTAGATTGGGAGTTTCGTGACTCCATTGTAACTAACTGTGTGAGAAATAAAGACTAAAGAGTTAACTATTAAATAAATACTAACTTTGTTAAGTAAATTGTAGATTTGAATATTAAAACAAGTGTAACTATTTTACAAAGTGAATCCAAACAACGTCGAGTGGGGTATGTAATTGTGTACATTGTGATTTATTTCGTGTGTCAATAAAGGTACAATCTCTAGATTAACGAGCAGAATATCGTATACAACGTAGAAATGTATCAATACGAAGAACAACTCCATTCTAGGGGTTTCGCTTTAATAACCGAATGGAACTCGGTAGAACACCTCATTTTTTGTGTTGACTTTAATATGCGCAATAGTTGTATTAGGGTGTTGTGGATATAAGATATTCAGTTATTGCAATCGTCGAATATTAAATAGACGGAGGTATTTGCAAGATGGTCTACCAAATGAGATAGAAATGCAAAGAGCCGGGTTAGATTGAATTGGATTGCGTTTTCTTGATACATAGTTAACCTCAGAGATAAGGATGGTTAACGTGAAAGTATTAATTAAAGCTCTAGAGACTGTAACTTTATGTAGCCTGGTGGAATACGAAACACTAATATCTATTATGAATGTTAATAATCAAGTCTAGATTAGACTAATATGTGAAATAGTTTTTTCTTTCCATTTTTCAATCAATGTATCAGGTTAGTTCTATAAATGTGTTCGTATCTCACTTTAGACTTAATTTGTAAAATAACTATTGAAACTTTAGTGTGTGTTTAATTAAAATTAAGTGTGAATCTAGATGACCTTAGAGAGTTTTTTCTTTGGATTTTCGCTTTCTCTCTATTTAGTGTGGTCTTAAGATAGGAGCTGAAAATCTAGCTGTCATTATATAGCAACCTATAGGTGACAGCTTAAATAATCAAACCAGTTTCTTTTGCTATTTCGAAGTTAAACTAAACACATTTAATTTAAATAAATAATATTTTTTTTTCCATAATTATATGTTTTACTGCTTAGAGATAAGATTCCTAAGAGGAGGCACAGTGTGAGGCATAGTCAAACTCGTGTTAAATACTAAGAAATACTTAGAAGAACCTTTGAGCTAGTTTGTTTGGCTTCGTTTAACACTTTGCGTTCTCACACATATACCTTTCAGTTGAATCACGATTTCTATGAGCTAAATTCGTTAGATTTCAGTCTAGGTCTAGGTAGATTTCTATACATATACCTAATTAAATAAACATGGGATAGTAGGGAGTGATTAAAGACTAAGGAAGAGACTACATTCAAACCGTTGAGGTTACTTGTGTATAGGTAGTTTATTTAAACGTGTTAGTAAAGGAGTCTAGCTGCTGAATTTGGACGAGAGACACAACAGGAGCTGAGCAGAAGGAAGTATAATGTATTAGTGTTGAATAGGTATAATGTGTAAGTACATTTTGCCTCTACACAGGACATAGACATTGTTAGGTGCACTTATAGACTTGTATTTAGGATAGGAAATAGGGATAGGTATACTAGGTGATCTGTGATGAAATAGAACTTGCACAGGATGTTTAGATCCTGGGGTGTTTGACCGCTTGAGGCTGCGAGCTAGGCATTCCACCCACTGACTTTAATCGAATGAGAGCTCTTGACTATAAGAGATTATTCTCTTAGACTTGACTGAACGGGATGCTTTGGCCGGTACTCGCGAGCTCAGCCTTATTGAGCCTAAAGGCTATCTGCGTGTGGATCCAGTGAACGGGTAGAAGCATTTCTGGGTCGTCGTCACATTTGCACTTTCATAGCGTTCAGCCATCGCCCGATTTGGCCAAATCGAACTTTCTTAATTAATACAAGTACGAATAAATAAAGTTTACCATGGTATTATGGGGAAAGGTGTCTAGCGAACACCTTATAAAGTAAAGTAAATAAATGTCCACATCCTGGAGATGTCTGACAAACGCTTCGCAGCGTAACAAAGATGGCTGACGTTCCCCAAATAATAAACCTCAGAAGGGTTTTTCCTAGAAGGTTTTGTAGGCGCTACTAAACGACCAGAGAGTAATCCACCTCGTGAGCAGACATCTTTTGGTTATAGCTTAGGTAATTAGAGTAGAGGAGAGGCGAAAGTCGCGATCAGATTAAAACAATTTGCATTTTAATATTAACAAGCTTCGCAATGTTATTTAAAACCATAGGCCTGCGGAATGATGGATTTATCTCGATGAGCCTCCGTTCTATTCACACGCAGCTACTAAATAGTACAAACATAAACACGATTCGCAGATCACTTAGATGCCAGTAACATTGACTTTCATCAAGACCACCAAATACATAGAAAACATTATAACTAGACGATCACATATACAAATCAGGGTTTGAGCCACTACAGAAAATGATGCCGTGTCGACCAGGATTCCAAATACGTATTCGAAATAACGATACGATTGGATCAAAAGGACCAAATAATTATAATAAATAAATAAAACAAAAATAAATAAAATAAACACAACGTAGAAGTCGTGGTCAGTTGAAAGGAATACTTTTACAGGGATGTTACGAGACATCGTGATGCGAAACAAGGAGGCGAGATAAATTGTGCATGGAATAATTATTTTAATTATGTGCATGGTGTGATTATTTTATTGTGTTAAACTGTTTA
Organism: Agriphila straminella; assembly: GCA_950108535.1. Taxonomy (NCBI): domain Eukaryota; kingdom Metazoa; phylum Arthropoda; class Insecta; order Lepidoptera; family Crambidae; genus Agriphila; species Agriphila straminella. The sequence goes on from OX467312.1 coordinate 4,998,589, forward strand.
CATGTCTTTTGAATGTAGGGGAAAGACACAGTTACAGTCAGAATTCGTCATAATGTTATCAACGAGATCGAAAGAAAAAAAATATATACATACCTATTTCGTAAATTATAAAATTAAAAGAATTTATTTTTAGACAACTGTATAGCCAAGTTATTTGTTCACGGAAGACAAAAGCCTGTCTGACAAGCTTGTGAATGGGAAGCGAGACAAAGGAAACCTTAGGGTAATGTTTTATTGGTTTGCAACTTAACTGCTGTTGTCCATTGAAGTAAAATTTGACGGTTGTACATTAAAGACAAAAGGGAAGGACGTGGAGAATTCTTACCCAACAAAATAAACAATAAAAGAGTAAAATAAAAATACTTTCCAATATTATTCAAAGCATAGCAGCGCGTTTGACGATTTTGACTGTACGTAAAAAGGTTAGCATAATAAAGATGTGTGATTTAGGTGGAGACAAAGGCGGGAGCAGATTCTCAAGATATTGTTACATTTCAATGTAAGTCTGTTATCATGAGTATTTTAATCACATGTGGAACTATCTACCTTTCTCATAAAGAACGATCTGTGCATTTAGGAGTAGGGGAAAGTTTAAATCGAAACTAGTTTGTCGGCAGTTGAGTTAAGTGACGTTATAATGCCTAGGCGCAGTAAGAGACGGGTTAGAGGTCAAGATAGGACAGGGGAAAGTCGCGAGAGTAACGGAAGCATAGGGGAACAAACGGGAAATATAGATAACATAACTTTACAACAGATGTCACAAAGAATGGATGAATTTCAAAATACATTACGGCAGTTGAGCGCGGAGCGATTAAACGAGAGGATAGAGTCGAGCGGGAATGTGCAAAATAGTCATCAGACGATTAGACAAGAGTCGATTAGCACAATAGCTAGTGGTAGTGTCGCAAATTCGGAAACTAGAAACTTATACGTCATACAGCCTTCAGTTGCGAAGCCGAGTTTTGACGGAAAACCATTCACGAACCCTATTGCGTTTTTGAAACGATTAAAAAAAATATATTAGAGAAGTGAACGGACAGGACCGCGAAATTGATATAGCGCTAGGTTGCATCACGGGACATGCACGAAAATTGATGGAGATGTACTCAAGGAGATGGAATACTTTTAGTGATTTTGAGGACGACTTTAGACGGACTTATTGGACTGAACAAATACAAGAATCCGTTAGGTATAGGTTGATTAACACGGTGTACACAAGTGAATCAGCAATTTCGATGTCCGAACATTTTGCTGAATATGTTGAGTCGATGCAGTCCTTGACCATATCTTTTAGTGAAAGGGATTTAGTAAATTCGATAATGCGTCATTATCCTTTGGATGTTCAACGGTTGTGGTTTACGAGAGCAGAGGAACCCACTATTATGAAAGGCGCGAACTTTCTTAGGAGTATCGAACAAAATGTAGTTGTGGGACAGAGAGAGATAGGTAGATATGCTAGAGAGAGAGGGAATAATCAGAGAGGTCGTTACAGTAGGACACAGACAGATTATCCAGTTGCGGCAACGATTTTAGCGGAAAGATGGCGAGGCAGAGGCGGTTCAACTCGGGGAAGGGCTCACCGACGAGGCAGGATAGGTTACGGATCATATTCTAATAGGAATACATCACGGTCAAACGTGTTGGGTGAAATAAATACTAGGCCAGCTATAACATTCATGAAGGAAGGTGAGGGGTCAACATTATCAACGTCTGTGAGGGAGGATAAAACAAAAAACTAATACCCCCTACACAAGCGGAGTCCGATCGGTTATCAAAGTGTAGGAAGGGGAATGAAGGGACTTCAGAAAATAGGAAAGACGATATAGCATATAAGATTTTAGTTAAAAATGGATGGGAGCCAGGTCAGGGTTTAGGAGCAGACGGAAAGGGATTGAAGAGGCCATTGACCGGGGGAGTGTCAGCGAGTAGCAACAGTTTGCGAGCGATAGCGTGTAGCATAGGTGTCTTATTGGAAAATCAATTCAATCATGTGATAGAATGTGACGAAGAAGGGCTTGCGTGTGATCTTTGTACAAGCAGGGGTAGAGAGGTTTTGTCGATATCACATGAGATAGACGAGTCAGATTACTTAGGTGTTGATTATTCGTTGCCTAGATTACCCGAGATAGGAGTGGATGTGTACGGGATGCGTATAAGTGCATTGATAGACACAGGGAGCCAAATAAGCGCTATAACTAGGGAACTACACGATTCTATTCGGAAAGAGAGAGGTGATTTGCCCGAGATCGCTATCCCGGCTATACAGGTGCAGGGAGCATTTGGATCACGGAGTGAAAGTGCGAATCGTATGGTACTAATAGAGCTAGGTTTGGGTGGCACAATCATTGAAGCGTCAATGTTAATTCTGCATAGGCTTCCTAGGTCAATGATATTAGGATACGACTGGTTGGAACGTGTCAAGGGGATAGTGGAGTGTGGCAGAGAAAGGACGTTATCAATTGAGCACTTAGGAGTCAGGACTAGTGTCAAAATAAATTCGAGTTGCGAATTAAAACGGTTAGGCGGGAGAGACAATGCAAACATGACAAATACGATGTTAGAAACGGACGCCCAACCGGCGGTGTATAGTGAGGCGAGCGAGAAAATAAACAATAGCGGAAAGGTGGCTACCTACTTGGACGAGATGGGTTTAAATGACGAACAAAAGAAACTATTGTTACCCGTTTTAAACAGATATAGTAGAGTGTTTACCGACGAATTAGGATTGACGGACAGATACGAGCATGTTATTGAATTAATCGACGACACGCCTTTTATAAAGCGAAGTTATCCAATACCTTTAGCATATAGGGAGGAGATAAAAAGAGAACTAGATGGGTTAGAGAGCTTAGGAGTTATCCGTCAGGAGGCGACACCGTGTTGTAGTCCGCTTACCTTTACAAAAAAGCGAGACGGAACAATTAGACTCTTATTAGACGCGCGCGAACTCAATAAGAAGATGGTGGGGGACGCGGGGGCGCCACCACTTACATCAGAAATCATACAATCCTTTTATGGGGTTAATTACATCAGTCTTATTGACCTCAATAATGCATATTTTCAGATACCATTACATCCCGATTCTAGAAAGTATACAGGGTTCACTTTTATGGGGAAAACCTATACGTATTGTGTTTTACCTCAAGGACTTAAGACATCGGTGGCAGGTTTCTCGAGGGCTATGGATTCGGTACTAGAAGGGGTGCGCGAGTTTGTATAAATTATATAGATGACATAGTAGTGTTCACTAAGGGGGACCTAAAGTTACACCTAGAACACCTAGATCAAGTACTGAGCAGGTTAGAGGCGGCTAGACTAACTAGTAGGAAGGAAAAATGTAAATTCTTATGTGTGGAGGTAAAGTTATTAGGACACATTGTAAATACCAAAGGGGTACAAATGGATCCGGATAGGGTAAGGGCGATATTGGATTTCCCCGCACCTCGAACCATAAAACAATTAAGAGGATTTCTGGGATTAATAAACTATTTTCGTAGATTTATATCAAAGTATAGTGAGGAGGTTAGGCCTCTGTGTGACCTATTGAAACAAAACAAAAGATGGTCATGGACACAGGAAGTAGACGATTGTTTTAAAAGGGTGAAAACTTTATTTGTAGATACCGTGCTTCTTGCACATCCAAACCCGAAGGATATATATTATTTACAAACGGACAGCTCGAATATAGGTGTCGCAGGATACATCTACCAACTAACGAGTGAGGGGGAAGAGAGAGTTATAGGGTTTTGTAGTAAATCATTATCAGAAACGGAACGCAGATGGACAGTCACTGAACAAGAGCTGTGGGCCATAATTTATAGTCTATCAAAGTTTGAAACGTATTTAAGGGGTGCTCAGTTAGTAATTAGGACCGATCATAAAAGTTTGACGTTTCTACAATCGTGTAAATTACTAAGCGCTCGCATGATACGGTGGGTAAGTTATATAGGACAGTTCAATTATACGATTGAACATGTCAAGGGTAGTCTGAACACTGTAGCGGACGTGTTGTCACGACATATAAGTGGAGCCACCGATACCTTGACTAATAAAACTGTGGGACCGGAAATGAATTTGTTTGAAATACCAACTGGACGACTCATAAAGAATAAGTGGGAAGAGATAAGAGAACATCAGGGGCGTGATCGTGTTGTTAGCGAAATAACTAAGCGTATAAAAGCTGAGAGCGAGTCTGAGGCTAGACATTACAGACTAATAGACGGGATTCTCTATAGGATAGAGATAGGTTCGGGTAGGTCGCGATTATATGTTCCCGAGAACTTACAAACGGAATTGATTACTAGTATACACGAGGAAGTAGGACATTTTGGGCGATACAAGGTGCTTGCGTTAATGAAGCGACGTTACTACTTCACTGATATGGCACGCAAAATAGGACAGGTAGTTAGGGCTTGCGACGTGTGTCAAAAATCGAAACACGCGTTGGAGGCACACTCAGGACCAATTAAGACGGTGATAACTAGGGAGATAGGGGAACGAGTATTTTGTGACATTTATGGACCAATACCGGCAGGACGCTTTGGTCATAAGTACGTGTTTGTTATGCAGGACGCCTTCAGCAAATTAATTAGATTATACTCATTACGACAGGCGAGTGGCAGGGCCTCGTTAACTTGTGTTAGAAAATTTCACGAACAGGTCAAAATAAAGGTTTTATGTTCGGATAGAGGTGCAAATTTCACATCAAGGATTTTTGAGTCAGGTGTTAGACAGTTAGGTATCGTGCTAACGCACACCTCAATCAGAAACCCGCGACCTAATTCTACGGAGAGGGTCAATAGAGAGCTAGGAAGAATGTTTAGGACGTATTGTGAAAAATCACATTGTTCTTGGGTTGACGTATTGCCGAAAATAGAGGATTGTTACAATCAAGTTATACACACCACGACGGGTTACACACCTAACGAGATAGTATGGGGTACAAGAACTCGCTTATCTACGGATAACGACAAAATTATTGGAGTAGGGTTAGGCCTACAACAAGAGCCATTAGAATTAGTTCGGGAACGAGCGAGACAGAACATATTGAAGTCAGCCGAGAGTAGAGAATTTCATTATAACAAAAATCATAAACTAGTGTGTTTTGACATAGGTGATCTAGTGAAGTTGAAAAAGTTTGCGAAATCGGATGCATCTAAAAAGGTGACTAAGAAGTTTGCACGTTTGTTTGAAGGACCATACGTCATTGGTGCTATTCCCAGTAGCAACGTGTACACTCTAATAGATAAACAAACAAACAAGATAAAAGGGAATTACAATGCGATACACCTGTTTCGCTATTATGTGAATAGGTAAAAATAATAAAAAAATAAAATAAAAGAAAAAAAGTAGGGACAATGGTTTGTGAGGCGCCATACTTATGTAACAAAGGAGGCGGAGTATCGGGGTTTATTGCCTACTTGGGTATACAATGGACAGATAAGAGCTATAGAAAGGGAACGTGAGAACTGAACGAATACCGTGGGAAAGTTTGGAAATGTGGACAGATAGGAAATATAATTTAAAACGACCGTACATTCGGATGTAGGTGTTTAAGATTCTATTTAGGGGAATGTGTGATGGCATTCGTATTATTAGCAGATGTGAGGGCCGGGCTCGTAAAACAAAACTAGGAATAAAAAATTTTGTTTCGAATATTTCTTCTAATAGATTAAGAGCGACAAGTTTTATTAGCGCACAGCGGGGACTAAGACAAATGGAGTCTTGGGTAGGCCGTAAATTACGCTCAACTGTCATACAAACTATTCAAACTGGTGAATGATGGACAATTTTAGTTGAAATGCACAGATTTCTAAGAGTTTGGTAGATTTAAATGTGTTACAGATGGGTGAAGTAGTCGAAGGAAGGAAAAAAACTTGAGTTCTCAGAATTGGTAGGGCGGATCGTGAGAAATGGTGCGTAGGCGTCGCCGTGAAGATTGCAAGCATCAAGTTGACCAATGAGGGGTCTAAATGGGCGTAGAGCGGGCGGAGAAAAACTTCAGTAGGAATGGAAGAGAAAAACGAGGATGCAACTAGCATTCGGGACACAGACGCTAAGACAGACAGTAGGGCGCAGACGCTTTTAATATTTTAGGAGTGGTAGATTGGGAGTTTCGTGACTCCATTGTAACTAACTGTGTGAGAAATAAAGACTAAAGAGTTAACTATTAAATAAATACTAACTTTGTTAAGTAAATTGTAGATTTGAATATTAAAACAAGTGTAACTATTTTACAAAGTGAATCCAAACAACGTCGAGTGGGGTATGTAATTGTGTACATTGTGATTTATTTCGTGTGTCAATAAAGGTACAATCTCTAGATTAACGAGCAGAATATCGTATACAACGTAGAAATGTATCAATACGAAGAACAACTCCATTCTAGGGGTTTCGCTTTAATAACCGAATGGAACTCGGTAGAACACCTCATTTTTTGTGTTGACTTTAATATGCGCAATAGTTGTATTAGGGTGTTGTGGATATAAGATATTCAGTTATTGCAATCGTCGAATATTAAATAGACGGAGGTATTTGCAAGATGGTCTACCAAATGAGATAGAAATGCAAAGAGCCGGGTTAGATTGAATTGGATTGCGTTTTCTTGATACATAGTTAACCTCAGAGATAAGGATGGTTAACGTGAAAGTATTAATTAAAGCTCTAGAGACTGTAACTTTATGTAGCCTGGTGGAATACGAAACACTAATATCTATTATGAATGTTAATAATCAAGTCTAGATTAGACTAATATGTGAAATAGTTTTTTCTTTCCATTTTTCAATCAATGTATCAGGTTAGTTCTATAAATGTGTTCGTATCTCACTTTAGACTTAATTTGTAAAATAACTATTGAAACTTTAGTGTGTGTTTAATTAAAATTAAGTGTGAATCTAGATGACCTTAGAGAGTTTTTTCTTTGGATTTTCGCTTTCTCTCTATTTAGTGTGGTCTTAAGATAGGAGCTGAAAATCTAGCTGTCATTATATAGCAACCTATAGGTGACAGCTTAAATAATCAAACCAGTTTCTTTTGCTATTTCGAAGTTAAACTAAACACATTTAATTTAAATAAATAATATTTTTTTTTCCATAATTATATGTTTTACTGCTTAGAGATAAGATTCCTAAGAGGAGGCACAGTGTGAGGCATAGTCAAACTCGTGTTAAATACTAAGAAATACTTAGAAGAACCTTTGAGCTAGTTTGTTTGGCTTCGTTTAACACTTTGCGTTCTCACACATATACCTTTCAGTTGAATCACGATTTCTATGAGCTAAATTCGTTAGATTTCAGTCTAGGTCTAGGTAGATTTCTATACATATACCTAATTAAATAAACATGGGATAGTAGGGAGTGATTAAAGACTAAGGAAGAGACTACATTCAAACCGTTGAGGTTACTTGTGTATAGGTAGTTTATTTAAACGTGTTAGTAAAGGAGTCTAGCTGCTGAATTTGGACGAGAGACACAACAGGAGCTGAGCAGAAGGAAGTATAATGTATTAGTGTTGAATAGGTATAATGTGTAAGTACATTTTGCCTCTACACAGGACATAGACATTGTTAGGTGCACTTATAGACTTGTATTTAGGATAGAAAATAGGGATAGGTATACTAGGTGATCTGTGATGAAATAGAACTTGCACAGGATGTTTAGATCCTGGGGTGTTTGACCGCTTGAGGCTGCGAGCTAGGCATTCCACCCACTGACTTTAATCGAATGAGAGCTCTTGACTATAAGAGATTATTCTCTTAGACTTGACTGAACGGGATGCTTTGGCCGGTACTCGCGAGCTCAGCCTTATTGAGCCTAAAGGCTATCTGCGTGTGGATCCAGTGAACGGGTAGAAGCATTTCTGGGTCGTCGTCACATTTGCACTTTCATAGCGTTCAGCCATCGCCCGATTTGGCCAAATCGAACTTTCTTAATTAATACAAGTACGAATAAATAAAGTTTACCATGGTATTATGGGGAAAGGTGTCTAGCGAACACCTTATAAAGTAAAGTAAATAAATGTCCACATCCTGGAGATGTCTGACAAACGCTTCGCAGCGTAACAAAGATGGCTGACGTTCCCCAAATAATAAACCTCAGAAGGGTTTTTCCTAGAAGGTTTTGTAGGCGCTACTAAACGACCAGAGAGTAATCCACCTCGTGAGCAGACATCTTTTGGTTATAGCTTAGGTAATTAGAGTAGAGGAGAGGCGAAAGTCGCGATCAGATTAAAACAATTTGCATTTTAATATTAACAAGCTTCGCAATGTTATTTAAAACCATAGGCCTGCGGAATGATGGATTTATCTCGATGAGCCTCCGTTCTATTCACACGCAGCTACTAAATAGTACAAACATAAACACGATTCGCAGATCACTTAGATGCCAGTAACATTGACTTTCATCAAGACCACCAAATACATAGAAAACATTATAACTAGACGATCACATATACAAATCAGGGTTTGAGCCACTACAGTGCGAGTGGTGCACGCGTGCGAGGCAAGATAACAAAGTTCGGTAGAGTGTGCGCCTCTTTTGGTACGGTACACCGCAAACTTGTCTAACCTTCAATATAGTTTAAATCATGCATTATTGCATCCTTGATTGGTAAGATTGTAACTTGGCCACTTCAGAATTAAAACTTATTTTGCATTATGTCAAAATTAACATTTTTTGTTCCGAAAGACAGACTTCAAATTGGTTTTTTGCTGTTAAGACTTGATTTTCCAATTTGTGAGATTATAAAAGTTCAACTGTGAATTTGATACATTAAAAGCCGTTTGCCGACATCCTGATCGAAATTTGTTGGAGTATATTGTTGAAGTATAATGGTAATCACAGGAGCCTGGTGTTTCATTGCTCACTGCTCCCCGTGACAAGATTAATTGTCGCAGTCAAAAATAGTTTTTCTTATGAGAGTTATGAATGCCTACATCCTGATGTGTTGATAGCTTTTCATATTATAATATTCTCATACAATTTCTCAGCTAGCTGAAATATTTTCTCGACGACCTCCGTGGTCGAGTGGTTTGCAAGCCGGTTTTCAAGGCGTCACCATCTCTTGAGGTCCCGGGTTCGATCCCCGGCTGGGTCAATGTAGAAAAAATGAACTTTTCAATATTGTCTCAGGTCTGGGTGTTAGTGATACCACCGTTGTCTCTGATTTTCATAACACAAGTGCTTTAGCTACTTACCTTGGAGTCGGAGCAATGTATGTGATGTTGTCAAATATTTATTTATTTTATTTATTTATTTAATTTTAGACTTTGACAGCTTTTGGGCGTTCCGATGAACCGACCGACATTGATCTCAATATCATATGCTACATACCTACCTAGGTGGTATTATTCTTGTAGAGTAGTAGAAAGTCACTGCAATCTTCATCTTTTCTCATCTGTGAACTGAAAATCCCCTTCGAAAGCTTGACAATGTTCGATATGATTTCCGATCTTATCATCTGCTCGAACAATTTGCCAAAGGATTTTAAACCATAAGTAGTCATAAGTAAGAATAAGTTTAGCAGTTTCCTGGGTTCCTTGTAACCATGGCAACAAGTGGTCGCAGGCTCTTCGGCTGAGTTATTGCCTAGATCGGTTAATGCGAGATTTCTTTTTTTCCTTAGATCTTTTATCTTGGCGATAATTTATCAACTATACTTGTTTGACCGAGAGTCTCGTACGAATATGGTATGTAGTAAGGCTGGCTATATGGAATTACTCTTAATGATTTGTACATTAGCACAATCTGAATATTGTAGTGGCTCATTTTTTCTTTGACAGTCTCAGATCAAGGTGAAATTAATCTGAATGTATTAAATAACTATGTAAATAAAATTTTGTTTTTTTTTCAAGTTTTGTAAGTTATGGAAATAGACAAACATTTATTATTAATTCCTTTGTTAGTTATTCAATAGAGAGTAATCCAATCATTAAATTCGTGACATTTATGTTTTACAATTAATCTCATTGTCATTAATCGTGAAATTTAAGAAAAAAAAGAACAGAAAGACATGCTTTTATTTAACTACCTACTGTTTCCTGCGCTTCGCTATATAAGATCTTCCAGCGAGCTTTGTTTATAAACATGCTACAACTCCAAATTTTGCTATTTTTCCGTCCAAATCTTAGGAACTACGGTAAACGTTGCTACCGCACTGCGGATCTGCCAGTGCACTACTATTCTATAACCTAATGCTGATAGAATAAAGTTGAATTTAGTGTGTAAATGTATCACCAGCAGTCCGAAATAGGAGCTGTGCTTAACTCACTTCACATAGTTGCAAACGAGAAACTTCAAGATTAGTGACGTGACTGGAATATTTATTTTTGTGTTTCTGAAAATTTTCAACTTTAAATCTGATGAAAATCTGTTAAAAATAACACAAATTATCTAATATCTACCAAAATCTGCACAGTTTAAAGGTGGACTATGAAAATTTTAGACTAAAATTGTACTTAATATAAAACTTTATTTTCTAAATACCTAATTAATAGGTAATGTAATTAGTTCGCTTCGGTATAAACCGTTTATAAAAATACAGCTTATACTTATGCCTAATAATATTTTAAAGTAGGCTGTCTTGTTTCAACATTCACAAAATATGGAAATATCGGTGGGTACTTACTTTCTTTCAAATAAAATTATTCACTCAAAATGCGTTAAACGGGATAGCAATTAACGCCAATTTAATATTCCATAGATTGGTTGAATTTTTCATGCAATCGGGCTTTGATGAATAGCAAATCTAATTTAGTTTATCGAATTTACAACATGCGGTCATTTTGTAGTTAAGTAAATTTTTAACCGACTTCCAAAAAAGGAGGAGGTTCTATGTTCGTCTGTATATATTTTTTTTTTGTGTATGTCCACCGATTACTCGAAGACGGCTGGACCGATTGATTGATATGATTCAAACGTTATTACATTAGGTACACTCCCAAGTTGGTCCCATTTTTTAAAATTTGGAAATCGGTTCAGTACTTTTCAAGTAATCTTGAAAAAAGCACGAAAATAGTATGATTTTGTGTGAATTACCTCGATGATAATGATCGTATTACTTCTTTGTTTATGAACTGAATAAGATAATATTTTTTTTGTAGGAAGAGGGATATCTTAAGTGTAGGTTCTTTTACCGACTTAAAAAAGGAAGTTCTCAGTTTGACCCGTATGTATGTTTCTCCGCGATTATCTTAAGTTTGGCTGAGCCGATTTTTCTACCTAAATAATATACCTACACTACGTAATACAGAAGGTACTTACACTAAAAATAAAAAAATAAAAAAACTGTTTAAAAAACAAAAAAACCGACTTCATAAAACCTGCCTCTAAAAAGCAAGAAATAATATAAAAATCATTAGATTCGGGTGGGGCTGGAGTACATCTTCCTTTTTTCATTCTAAAAGCCCCACCCGACTTCAATAGACGTGTTTTATTATAACAATGATAATGCGTATCTAATGATTTGTATATTATTTTTTTCCTTTTAGTGGCAGGTTTTTTGAAGTCGGTTTTTTTGAGTATATAGAGAGAATGCTTTATGCTTACCCCGTGTGCCGTGTTACCGCCTGGCAAGCAACGGGGTTATGTGGAGCTCGCTCCTATTGGAGCAATACCCACTAAACTCCCTACTATGCCCTGGGTGAAATTTCTTGGGTCCCTGGGTGGTAACATACATAAAAAAAAAGAAACATTCCGACGAACTGAGAACCTAGCCTCCTTTTTTTGAAGTCGGTTAAAAATCCCACAGAGACCAGTCACCAATTACTTTTATCTTTTATCGCAAAAACAGCCCTGCAATTTTATTATTGTCCACGTTCTCGGTAGCGATAACAATTAATTTTCAGTTATATATTTTTCCGGCCCAAGCGTGAAATACATCTATTGAACTCTTATCATGGCCCAATCCAATCTCAATCATTTTCAGCGTCCCTCGGGGCTCTCGACCTCCGACCTCGTAGGACAATAAACAGTATAAATATATCGGGCTTTAGACAATGCCTGGCACACTTGGACCTATTTGTTTTAAAGTTAAACCTTTTCTGCTAAGTTTTCCTTTTTATATTATGTGAAATTTATTTCCTTAATACTAATCTGCATAGATAATAATTATGACATTGCCATAAAAGACATATAAATATTCTATTATACTTGTATTATAACTTTTATATTAGCCAATTCTTCATTCTCCACCCAGGTGGAGAACTCAGGTGGAGCATGAGGAAAGACACCTTTTATCACAGAAATTTCCACGACAAGTGGGTTTCCAAGCAAATGAATTCACAGGAAATGTAATTCAGATTTTCTTTTGATTTCTTGTCTTTCATTATAAATACCTAACTTCTTAAATATGTAAAGATAGGTAGGTACCTACATTGATTTGATTTGTTTTCGTTTAAGTAAGTATTTGTTAATTTTTTGGTAGCAAAACTATTACTATTAAGTTATTACTGTTACTCTAATTAAGGGAAACCTATAGCTCGTGGAGCTCGGTGGCGCAGTGGTTTAGCGCCTGGCCCAGCGATTACCGAAGTTAAGCAACGTTCGCAAGGGTCGGTCATGGGATGGGTGACCAAAATGTCTCGAGCTCCTCTGTGCTTCGAAAGCCACGTTGGTCCCGGCTGTATTTGCAGTCGTTAACACACACCAATCCGCATTGGGCCCGCGTGGTGGGTTATGGCCCGTCCTCCTTACCACCCATAAGGAAGGCCTGTGCTCCAGCAGTGGGGACATCAAAATGGCTGATGGACAAGGGAAACCTATTATTGGCCATACTTACTATTATGTACTTATTTGTTGGTTTTCTCATTATAGTAAATAAATAAATAAATGAATTTAGTGCCAGTACCTACAGCGAGAGATTAGTAAACTAATAATCGATTCTGAAATCCAAAAACGTCTCCTTGCTTGGATGACTTTTGACAGAATTGAGGAACTGTGGGTCACTATTGAATGATTAGATCGATACTTCAGGTGTCTGTTCAGATGTTGAAAATTAAGTAAGAGATATTCTACGAACCAATTTCGTGTCAGAATCAAGATAAATTGCTGAATTGACTTTAATGAAAATGCAAATACACTAGACACGGAAATTACATAGTATGGAATTTCTTCAGAACATTATTTAGTTTTTTTCATTTACTTTCAATTTATTTTACATCGGGATTACCACTTACAGTAACTATAGTAAAATCTAATTATGTAGGTTTAGTATGTCCAGAAAGAAAATTATTACAATCAAAACTATGCTGCCAAAATTTACATTCGTGACATTTTTACTAAGTTTTGATTATGGTCTTTATTCGAGTAATACGCACACTTATTTCGAGGTGACAAATGCAAACTTTGAATTTAAAAGATGCTATTATAACGAAATCAGCATACCTATACGTAAGTATAGAAGATTTCATCTTCTATTCCTAGTTCGGTAGTTCTATTTACCAGCTCAGCTCAAAGAAACAGGAATGAACTGCCACAACAATGTAAAGCAGGGAGTTTATGAAACGCTTTCATTAGATTGCCCCGGAGTGCATAAGTTCTCTAAAAGAATAACATTGTTTGGACGTGTTGTTCGAAGCCATTGTGGAACTTTTTATGATTTTATTTTGAGTTTTCAAAGACGCCCTCTGCCCGGACCTACGGCTTCGGAAGTACTTACTTTAACAAGGTTATTTCCATTTTTCCGAAAAGGTATTAAGCTTTTTCTTTGTCACAACGAAGTAAGGCTCAACTGTAGGTTAATAAAGTTGAGAGATTTCATTCGCTATTGATGTTTTGGTGATAGGTATAATGGAGATTTCATGTTTCAAGTTTTAAAGTTAAAGTGTACCAAACGATTTATTGTTGGATAAGTCACCATTTACTTAGAAACAGAAAAAAACTAATAACTAAGTAAGTATATTTATTTATTACAAAAATTTTGTTATAAAATAAAGCTTTATGAATGAATTACGTACGAGTATATCGCTCTTTCAACTTCTATAAGTATTTTAATCTTCTTCAATATCTTCATCTCCGGCATTATCATCATCATCATCATCTGGCATCAGGGTTGTATTGCTGAAAAATTTTCTGACGACAGCTTTAATCGCCTTTCGCGCTCCCTGGCGTAAAAGTGTTAGCTTGAATTGCATCAGCACTATCAGGTACGTTGACATGAAGGAAATATTCTGAAAAAGGGGTACTAATCAGAGGGTAAGAGTCAAAACGCAAAGTCTCAAGTGCAAATTCACGCGTCTCCCTTGAATGTAGTAAAAATAAAGAAACACGCGAAGCGAATCAATTCGCGAGATCTTTGTGATGCGTCGTACAAGCTTGCAGATTTTATTTATTTTCTTTAACCGTATAGCAACCACTCACTGCTGTAAACAACTCCCGGTTGATATTAGTGAACCCGTCGAGGTTCATGATAGGTGGGTTCTTGGCGATGGCCACCAGGAACATCTCCACCTCACGCTGGGTGCTCCGGTCGATGGTGCCGAGGTTCACATTCAACAGTCGTATTGCGAACTCGAAACCGACCTGAAGATTCATCAATTATACATTGTAAGAATATCTCGTAACAAAGTACCTACTGTAAATAATTTAACAAGGCCTAGCACAGAATAGATATATATAATAGTACAAGTGATTGAGATGATGATAATTATAAAGTTGATTAGACGGGTGTCCTTGTCCGTGTCAAGGCAGAGAACCGATTCCATTGGCGGATCTTATTATTTAATCTCCCCATAAACTAATCATAATGTCATACTTATTTTTAAATTAATTACTTTGTGAATTTGTTACCTTTCGTGTAGCGTGATAAGCCTCATTGCAGATGATGAAGAGTAAAGTCATGCAATAACCAACGATGACGAAAAGGCCCATTTCCTTGTAGCTGAGCCCTCTCTCTAGGATCTCAGATAGCGCCCCGTATAAGGATATCGTGGTCGTGAAGAAAATCACCATGCAGTAGATACCGTACATATTGGAGTATGCCCTTCCTGTAAATGAATTAAGTTTGTTTGCTATTTTTTTGATGTCGACACGACATTTTTCCTATTTTTGTTACATGGTGCGTTGGAATTCCATAGTGCCGAGCCAATCCATTTGTACCGATAGTGTTTTCACATTCATGGACGAAATTTGGATCGACACTTAGAGCAAGACGGGCTTCTAAGCCGTGTTGCTCTTGGCCGCTTTTAGTGTACTATATAGTTACTACTACGATTTTTTTTTCAATAACAGAGGTGTAAAGCTTAAAATATCGTTGAAAACACATTTTTGACCAAGCGATCGCGATGCGTTTCAGTTTCAGCTTGGGCAAAAATGTTTTCGTATGTCCAGCTTTCCGTCTATTCTAATCTACTAGGTCGTATTTCTCAACCAATTCTCTTGAGATTTTGTGAGCTGGTTTGCTTGTTTGTTGGTTACGCCCTTCACGTCTTATAACTACTGAACCGATCATAATGAAATTTCACATAAACGTTGTCAGGGGTACAAAGAAGGACATAGGGTACTATTCATCCAAAAATAAGTATTGTTTCCGAGGGATAGCAAAACACTTCCCACGCAGACGAGTCGTAGGTGGACGCTAGTGATGAATAAGTCATAATTTGTTAGAAAAATATGTAACTATTTTAATATTTAATTACAATTAAAAAAGGTTTATTTTCCCAGATGTGTGTGGTGTGGCTAGCCTGTCTCTGCTCAGTAAGTCCCGTGTCGACATTTCTGGTTACTGTGATTGATTGGGGTCAATCCCGGTCGTCGGCGGTCAATTAGTTAATAACGGTTCATTATCGAGTAATCTGGCCGTCACTCGACAAAGGCAATGCGAATGTAATTTCAGATTCACGTGAATAAGAGGACATAATTAAAGCTGCGCGGAAGATCATTTGTCATTTGGTGTGTTGTGAAAGATAGTGCGGCATATACACACATCAACTTTGTCTCCCCCCCCTTTGTATCCCTATACAGGTGTTATTTTCATACAAACGAGGTAACTTTGAAGCCTTGGTTTTCTGCCAGGGATGTACCGTGCTGTGATCTGATGATGGCCATCCAGGGAGTGAATGGAGGAGATTCAGATCGCTATACACACCTAACTGATCTGACCAGCACTCTAAAAGATTAATGGACCTGTTTAAAAAAACCGCGAAAATAGCATGAAAATGTATGGAAATCCTGAAACTGAGAACTCTGACCCATCAATCTTTTAGAATGCTGATCAGATCAGTTAGGTGTGTATAGCGATCTGAATCTCGTCCATTCACTCCCTGGATAGCCATTATCAGATCACAGCACGGTACATCCCTGGCAGAAAACCAAGGCTTCAAAGTAAGGGAGGGGACCTCTCGTTACCCAGCGTGGCAATTGCCATGCTGGGAAGTGAGACGGCATGGGAGGCGATGGTTTCCTTCTGTGAAGATGTTATCTCACAGAAGGAGGCCTCGGAGCGGGTTCGAGAGGCGGACGCCAACGCGGACCAGCTCCGGCGACGACGGCTAGGGAGGAGAAGGAGGTGCTACGCACACCTCATTCCCTCCTAGTCCTCAAGAGGGGGATGGCCGTTTGCCTAGTTCTCCCCAAGTGCCGGGCCGATGAGGCATCAACACCAGGACCATATGGTGCGTGCCACCACGGTCCCGTAGGTCCTGAGTGTTAGTGCGGGCTGTAGTAGGGGGTTCAGTGGGTAGTGCTCTGGCGAGTCCCACATACCTCGGATGCTTAAACGTATTCCCCCTACTATAAAAAAAAGGCTTCAAAGTTACCTTGTTTGTATGAAAATAACACCTGTATCCCTAGAAAAAGTTGATGAGTATACTTAATTTTTTCATTCTTTCATTATTTTTTCAGTGTTACATTGATCAGTAGGCTCGTACTCAAAGACTGTATTGAAAAAGTTTTCGTTTATTCAATTTGATTCTTGTGGATGAATCGGTAATTTAAAAGCTAACAACAAAACACATGCCATGTGAAACAGTATCTGTA
This sequence comes from Agriphila straminella, assembly GCA_950108535.1. Lineage (NCBI taxonomy): Eukaryota > Metazoa > Arthropoda > Insecta > Lepidoptera > Crambidae > Agriphila > Agriphila straminella. The sequence continues at coordinate 5,015,559 of OX467312.1, forward strand.
TATTTTGTGCCAGGTGCCGAGAACGATGCAAAGTTTTATGAGTGAAATAACACTTATCACGGTGTTAGGCAAACTTTGTTTCAAATGTTAGATAGGTTCATAACATAACTGTTTATTTATTGATACGATTATTGCCAGAGTTTTTAGATTGCCATGTATGAATCATAAAGATTTTATTAAAAAAGCTAAATAGAATTTTACTAAATATATGCTGTATAGTATTCAATTGGATCTCACTAGTTACCTATTCATACTAAAGCATTGCTGTTATTATTATCCTACTTCCTACTATATTATATATATTATAATATTATAAATGTGAAAGTTTGTGGGTTTGGATGTTTGTTCCTCAATCACGCAAAAAACGGCTGAACGGATTTAGATGAAATTTGGCACACAGATAGTTTATAGCCTGGATTAACACATAGAATACTTTTTATCCCGGTTTTTTGTTCCCGTGGGATAATACAGGATCTCGGCAAATTTGAAACGGCAGAAAAGTTGAGCATATTATGTACATAGTTAGGTTTAACTTAACATGCAGGATACATTAATTTTTATCCCGGTTTTTCTTCCCGTGGGATAATTAATATAAAATAATTTATTACGAGACGGCTGAACGAAATGAACTGAAATTTGGCCAGGTATAAGGTACCTCTAAGTTTTGAATCTCAACACATGAGCTATACATTTTATCCCGGTTTTTTGTTCCCGTGGGATAGTATAGGATATTTGATGATTGTTATTTTTTCAATAAATCTTTGAAGGTGAAATATAATCCTACTAATACGTCGTGGACATTCGATAAAATCCTCAGAGAAGCTCAAACCAGGATAAACAGTATTATATGATTTAATTATCCACGCGGACGAAGTCGCGGGCGGAAGCTAGTAATCTATAAAATCTAATTTCACTCTTTAACTTTCCTTTTCACGGAGGCAGATATAGCTTCCATACAAAATACACGATGCGAAATCGATTTCAACAGATTTTTCGTGTTACTGTAAATTCTTACCAAGTTGCTGCATCATGTGTGAGAGGTCCACCCACAGATGGCGGTACTGAGCTAGCTTCAATGCAGGATGCTCTGCTTCCAAAGCCTTATGCAGGTTCATAGCGAGACCTCTCGACGCTGTCCCAAATGCGTTGCAATTTATATACCTGGAAATAATGATTCTTATCCCTTTAAAAAAGCTCTAACCATGGTACAATAATATACAGCGCCAGGTACAGCATTCCAAGACAGAGGAAGTCACATGGGTCACACGCACTTGCTTTCCGACACAGAGGAAGTCACATTGACCCACGCGTGCTTACGTCATCTCCGCTATAGGTATTGAAAATTACATTCATTCACCTTTAACTTAAACTGTTTCGTTTGCTAAGATAACAAATCAGAACTTTACTGAAAAACAATCTTTTTTAAAAACACGTTTTAAAAACAGACTAAATTAATACAAATAAAATCGGACTAAAACATTAAAACGGACTAAAAAGTAAAAACTAAATTCTCCTATAAATATTTATAACCATCTATCTACCTACAGAAATTTTAAACCTAAAAACGTGGGGCACATTTTGTAAAATATATCATCCATTATTGTCTTTAGCATGCGCTAGCTTCTTGTTCTAATGTTAAAGCCTTCATTTTAAAGAGGTAAAATTACAAGCATGTGTAATAGCCAACGAAATAAGAATAAATTGAGAATAGTCGGCAAATTCAACTTATGTGATTAGCATAAGTATCTAGAGGTCTGAACTTCTGTTTGAATGCAATTTGTACTCAAATATTTACCGTTGTAAATCATTCATTTATTCCGAGATAATAATTATGAATAGGTGCTCTAAAAATACTTAGCCCATCTATAACCTGAACTTCCTATGGTTGTTATGATGACTAAAAAAATATTCAATATACAAGGTGTATTTGTAACCACTCTCCAAATTTTAAGGATGTGTTCAGTCCATAAAACTGAACAACTTTCTCTAAGAAACATAGGGTCAAATATGTAAAAAAAAATGGCTTTTCATACAAATCAAAGAGATCACGTGATCAGTTTAGTATGGGATGACCAAAATTTTTTGGCGTATTTCGACACATGTTTCATGGAGAAAGTTGTTTAGTTTCATGGACTGAACACATCCTTAAAATTTGGAGAGTGGTTACAAATACAACCTGTATACGTATTTACCACAGTGAACAAAATCCATCAAGCATAGCAATGATATGGTAGTAAGCGAACGAATGCCACAACTCGAAGTCATCCTGAAGGTAATGCTGCGATAGTATCACGGCGAAACTCAGCCCCCAAGAAAACACACACAAACCCCACGTCAGTATGTACAGGTTGGGAAATACTATGGGGGTCCCGGTGATCTTTAGATATTTCAACTGTAACGTAAAGATTATTATTGGACTTAAAAAAACTTTGGACACAAATACCTACGCTTTTTGTTTTCTTCAAGGTAACAGGTAACATTGTGATAGCATCACGTCGAAACTCAACCCCCATAAAAAAACGCATAAACCCCATGTCAGTAAATATACCGCTTTAGGAATATTATAGGGGTCTTGGTGATCTTTAGATATTTCAAATTGTAACGTTAAGAATGTTAAGTTTTCGTAAACTTCAGATGAAATTGAACCCCGAAAATAAGACACACAAACCCCAGGTTGGGGAATTTCGGGGCTCAAGTGATCTTTAGATACATATTTCAAATGCAAGGTAAAAATGTTAACTTTTCGTAAACTTCGGACATATTTTTCGCTTTTTGTTTTCTTCCAGGTAACACTGTGATAGCATCACGAGGAAACTCGACTTCCATGAGAATACATAAAAACCTCATATCGGTATGTACGGATTGGGGAATACTATGTACTTACTTAAACTGTAAGATAATAAACTAGTTTGTCTAAAAACTCTAAAATAATAACAGTCAAAATTAGCAGTTTGGAAATTTGGCAATCAATTTATACAGTTAGTATTGTATCAACGACAACTTTCAAATTTTTAACTAGAAGGGTTTAGTACAATTCAATTAAAATTATTGCTAAAATTATAATGAAAATATTGGTAATCGCATGGAAAACTGTAGAATCAACAAAATCATCTTACTTGATAATGGGTCCACATATTCTTGAATATTGCAACTTGTGGACCGTGCCGCCATGACGCTATAGGTAATAGAAAGTGCGGAATAAGTATGCTGAGGAATATTATGTTGTAGATTACTTCATCGAAACGCTTATTGGTGTTTTTCTGGAAATTGGCCAAGCGTTCTTTGCCCACTGTAAAGAAATATAGCATTTTATCTATTTCTTGAAAACAAAAATTTTCTTACATGAGCATTTGATATTACATACTAAAGATATGTCAAATTAAAAATATTACCCTCCTTTCTTTTCAGCAGTTGGGCAAAAATTTATTTGTTTTAATAACTGACTAATAAGAAATAAAAAAAATATTTTTATTAGAAGTGTAATTTACTGTCTCAATAGTTATAGTCGAGGTGGTACCCTGAGCGAAAGTGGCGCCGCGGTGAATTATATTTAATATTATAATTTTATTCTAATGCACAATTTTAAAAAGGTTTATCGTAGAGATTTTAGGGCCCACAGTCTAGTATTTTTAGACGGTATCGTAACATTCCCCCGTAGTCACTGCTAGAAGTAGATAGCAAAACTGCTAAAAGAGGTCGTTTTTGACACATTTTATTTTTATTTTATTCCTCTATAGGCCTATACCTCTGAGGGCGCCACTTTCGGTCATACAACCCCCTTTAAACAAACGGTTACGACTTTATATCGACTTTAAATGTTCTTTTTCCTTTATATCGACTTTACATGTTCTTTTTTATAAACAAAATTACAAAGTCTTGAATAGTAGCTAGTTTGTTGAAATTTTATCAGCAAGTCACATTAATCTTTCTAGTAATTAAGTGTAGTAGTTGTACTTTACTAACTTATTTATTAATAGTCAATAGAAACTATAAAATACCTAGTATGATTTTGATCTAGTTTTAAACAAAAATTCTGTAAGTTGTCAAATAAAAACTGAAAAATAATTTTGTTGATTGAATAATTATCATTGGAAGGTTCCAATTTTTTGCCCAAAAGTCAGAAAACTCTCACCTTTGACTACTATGATAGATTCGAGACTCCACACAAGGTAGGCCCATAGCGTTGCTTTTGATATCCAATTATACGTCGTGCGTTTTGTCGTTTCAGCATCTGACAAAAATAAACAAAAAACAATTAGAGAAATCAAGTGAAAGTGTAGAATGAAGCCCTTTTAATTTAATAAAACTGTTTTATAAATTTTGTCATAGAAATGAAGGTTAATTGTAAATAAATGAAAAATCAAAATGGAATTCTGCCTGCTGCAAGCAAAATAAAGCATGGCGTTCTTATTTCAGAAATTTGTGTTTCGTGCTTATTTTTTCTTATACATTTTATTATGTGCTTGTATTGCGTAATACTCAACATTTCTACAGCACTCTTCAACTTTAGTTCCCTAGTTTGTACTGCTTTGTTAGTACTGCTAGCGGAGATGTGGTCAGGTTTGACGTTTTAACTAAAGTAACTCGTTTATTTAAATTTTAATCTTTGATGGTGTAAACGTAACATGATGAGTGTGACCTTACAGACTTACGTAATAAACATAATTTTATCTTGATTCTAAAGTAAAAGTGTAAGAATTGGAATTAAGGTTGATCTAAAACTGATGACATGGCAACTTTTATGGAATGATTAAATTACGTACCTATTACAACGAAAACCTGTTTGTTATAACCAGTGATTATTTCCTCTGTAGTTATAACTACCCCGAAATGTTTCGGAATAGGTGTTTTTAATTCTATTTTAATGTTCAGTGGTTTTTAACTAACACTAACACGTAGTGATTATAATATGCTGAGTGACTAACACTGCTACTAAACTAAATCTACAGTAAGGAGTTTTTTACCACCAAGGGAGTAAAACATTCCGTTGACACAATACAACACATTCCAGATATTTCAAAACATAGTGGATGCTCTTACAAAATATGCCCATTCGAGCAACTTTAAACTAAATATTAACTTTTCGCGTACAGTTCATTAGAAAGAAAACACTTTTTACGGATTATAGAGAGTATATTATTAACTCCTCTGTTATTTTATACAAAAACCAATAAATCCAAACTAAATAATTATATATAATAACACCTGAATTAACAATATTGGCGTTGTAATCAGTAAAAAGTGTTTTATTTCTAAATTAAACTATTAAATAAGAATAGGTCTAATAATTACCCTTTGGCACCCTCATAATAGGCATGACGCCCATAATCTGGAACAGCACCAGAAGACTCTTAGTGTTGTGATAGAAGCTGTCGTGCTTATCCAACAAATCGCCATCTCTGTCTGTGATGTCCGGACCGTATATCTCAGACGTTTCGTATCCTGTTAAGTTAACTAATAATTTAATTTCAGGAATAAAAGTTTGCTACATATTAAGTATCTTATCTAAAGGATGTAAAAAGACCCCCAACGAAGCCGACTTCCACGCATTCCATACATCATCAGGACCATTTTTGTCTTTTAGATTAGACTGGAAATGGGAATGGGATAACCTGGGAAATCAACAGCTAATGGGGTTGGTAAACTTTTCCAAAACTGTTGTGAATTATATATTTTCTGGTAGCTTTTGGCTTTGGAGTCAGGAATAACAAATTGCGGAATTTTTATAAACTTCATTTTAATTTAAATAAAAAAATCAATTTTTAATTTACAGCATAGTACAATAAATCACTATTACGGCTGTATGCGTAGGTTATGCCTTTGCTCCAAAGACTTTCTATGTTGTTGCTCAAAACAAAAAAAACAAAGGTTTGATTACTCTTTGTCACTGTCTGTCAAATCTGTCAATCAGTTTTTTAAATCAGTAAATGCAAAGGAACTTCGTGTTCAGCCGTATGTTTGATATTTTATCGCGATAATAATATAAAAAAATATATTTAGGTAACAAGGTAAAATAAAAAAATCATAATATTATTTTCTTTATTCTTCAAACTTTTGCTATCAAAAAAAAATATAAAACAATTCTCTTCGAAAAAGTTTACCAACCCCATTGAAGGTCAAAGTCTTTTTTTAATTTATAAAACTAACTGAATAACTAACGTTATTTCCTAATTTTTGTCTACAGTATCATTATCAAATTTTTATGTATTTCGTAACAAACAATGGCTTCAAAACATCATCACTCAATGCATAAATATTTGAGCAACATTTTGGTACAACGACAAAGCTGCAGAATAAATAAATTCTAGAATCGCAGCATATTATAGGTCACTTAGAAATACGTTGACTCATACATACATACTGGTAATAATGAAAACAAGGCTTTTTTCAAGTATTAAAAGTTACTTATCATGTAAGTTTTCTTTTTAGTAGGTATAATATCTAAAATAAAAACTTATTTTTTTTTATTTCTTAAAACAAAACAACAAAATTGTGTTATTGCCAAACATAAACTCTTGTTTATGAAGTTGCTTAGAATGCAAATTCTAATTTGGCGAAGCAGATAAGATTTTGCTTCGTTGATTCAAGACAAAAGGAAGTTTCGGTCGCCATGTACAGACAACTTAATAAGACGTTGTTTCTATTTTATTTTTGAGTCTTTGTTCACTGAGATTGAATTTAAATATTACAATTTTGTTTCAAATTTAATATTAACTATGGTATGTTTTACTAATGATGAAACAGAATTCTGAAATCATATCTGTTAAAATAAGTTAATTACAGGGACATAAACAGGCCCACTATAAAGTAAAGATTAGTTTAACGAGGTAATCTGAACATTTAAGTACCTACCTACCTAATGAAATAATCCACACAAAGTTGCAATCTCAAATTATTATAACCCTAATTATACCTTTGTTTAACTCTTCATCTTTATTATCCCTGCCATTATTCTGGTTCGGATCATATATTCGGAACTGTTGCGGTTCCTTATTCATTTCCTACGATTGTTTCAGATACGAAGGTGTTCGGTCTCCGTCGGCACAGAACGAGCTGTGAAAGCTGAGTAACAAATATGACATAATCAATCATAACCCACCCGTCTCAGCTTACTTCGTTATGCGCGTTGTCAATGGAACGCGGTGGAGTCGCTTACACTAAATTTTATTTAGATTATGTTTTTAATATAAAATAATATGATTCACCCTATATCCTCTCCCTACTTTTATTGGGCTGCCAAACATATTTTATCTGCAACTGTACCTGAAGTGCTAATTCACCCAATGTTGCAGCACTACTTTCATTAATCAGAAATTAAGTACAATTAGCAAACTGTAGACTATATGGATAATCATACAATATGTTTTAAGGGGGCGTACAACACTTGAAGAAATATTCACAGTAAAAATTATCTGTTTTAGCTATTATGTTTCTGTCAATCATATAACAGAGCAAAACCTTTACATTCTTTTTTGTACGGCCCCTTAATTATTATGCATTCTTCTGGTTGAAATAAAATAGGTAATTTTTGTAGCATAATGATTATCATTAATGTTTTTTTATGTCATTACGTTGTTGCAAATTGAATATTTGACAACAGTACCCTTAGCACGAACAGCTATCGAGAAAAAAAACGCACGTAAAATTACTCGACAATTCTCTATGGAAAATTTCATTTCGCTTATCGGCGATAGATGGCGTTGTACAAATTTACAATACAAAATTTATCTATCGAATGATTTTACGCGAGTTATTTTTTTCGATAGCTGTTCGTGCTAAGGGTACAGACGATAGAGACTCAATAGATGTCTATAACCCGAGACATCGAAGCCGCACCGATGACGCCGCAACGTCGCTCCGTAGCCATTAATTCATATTTCACACTAATGGCGACTTTCGAAAACACTTAACCACCCTAAGTAAGATGTTGCGCGACCTTGCAAACTAAGCGTTAAGTATTCATTATTACGCTCCAGGATTAAACATACAGTTGTAATACAGGGGGTTAAACAAGAACAGACATCAAACTTTTTTGATCCACTCAGTAATTAAAAGTTGTTTGAATCTATGGATGAGTTATTTTGCTTGTCGCTCTCATTATTGATACAGACTTTATCTACAGCAAAAAGTAGCCGTTATTAGTATGTTCCTTAGTAAGTGTATTATTATATTGTTTGTAAATGTCATAAAAAGGCACCGGTGACTGTAGCACCACTGGTACTGGTGGGATCAATAAATTAGGCTTTGGAAATCAAATGGAAAATCAAAATCGCAAATAAACGTAAAACAAGTGTTTATTTTATTGGTCCATATAATTGTTATGATAATAATTATGATAATACGTCTGCCTACCACATTACAGCAGCTATGTGCGAGTTCTTTACATTATATTTTTTATGGTGAGTTGAGGTATTGGACTCTTACGGCCTTACTACAAAAGATCTTAAAACACTGTTTAAGTGTGATGCTGTCTCTTTCAAATAATATTGTCAAAAAAGTGACAGCATCACATTTAAACAGTGTTTTAGCTAAATACTTGTTAAACAGTGTTTTGTGGTAAGGCCGTAACTATATACGTTTTTTTTCCATTTAGTAGTCTAATTGGACGCTTTTATTTTGTTTTCTATGATTGGGGCTTTACAAAAAGGGTTTTTCTACAAAAAGGGTACAGCATCGCAAAAACGAAATTGATTTCCATCTATTTTTTTAAGCATTTTAGATCTCTTTTATTTACTTTTTCAAATTGATTCGCCAATATAAATTTCATACTTGTTTACATTTCATAATAATTATAGAATAAGTAAAGTAAATAACGTGGGATTAATTCTTAATTAAACGTACGTATACTCAGAACCACAGAATACATTAAAAGGATCTGTATTTGTATTTTAATTAATTCATATTAATTATTCGAATTCGAATATGATATAATTACTTCAAAACAATAAATATTAAGCTTGTGTTCAAATACTGTGCGTTACTGAAAAAAATATGTCGGCAATGGATATCGTGAAACTGAAACTTCAAAGCGTGTAAAGGATTATAACCATTATGGAAAATGTACTACGCAGTTCAATGAAGTAAATAACTTGTGCATAGACCATAGAGCAAGCCATTCATTAGGAGAAGTTGAAGTATATATTTAACTAAGGTCACTTAGCAGTTTCGTAAGTCTAGAACTAAAAGAATAACGACCACTTCCCATACCTACTACAAGCGTTGACCTATCAAATAGCTTTTTTTAAAGTGGGTGTATAATGATAATTAAATTATTATTTGAATAGTTTCTTTGACCCCAAAATAGGAGTATTTATTGAATTTTAATTTGGCATTCAGAAAAATATGTAATGGTAAAATCTGTATGTCATGAATTTGAATTTTGCAATCTGAAAAATATGGTAAAATCAATGTGTTCTTTTTTGTACTCAATGTAATTATTGCCAATCTTTATTATTAATTTTCTCTATTTCTGTATTGCCGATTTTTATTATTTTAGTTAGCAATTTATAAATAACAATAAAAATGCAATTTTATGAGCTATATTACTTCTCTATACACGATAATTGATAAAACCAACAACTGAAAACTGACCTACCCTTTATTTTCACCCCTTCTTTGAATATATAATTACATTCATAGCCTATAATAAGAAAGTTTCCAATTATAACCTTTTCTTATGTTAGGAAAAACCAACCCAATTTGTCAGAATTATTGCTATTGATAATTCATCAGCAATATAACCTTTCCATAGCCGATATAAGGTCATGAATATCAATTATCATCTACGAGTACGATCTAAGAGCCTGCATTTGTCCGAGTCAGACCCTCGCCATTCTCTGCTTATCTTTACTGTTTATCATATTTCCTTTCCACAACTTGGGCATTATGCTTCGTATAATATCCTTCTACAGAATATCGGGTTTCTTACATTCAACGCCCCATCTCGCGTTATGGTTTTATTGCATAAATGTGAGATTACTCTTGTTTTTTTGTGTAAATGTTAGATGGGCGGGTGAACTTTAGTTGTTTGTAAAAAGCCTGTGTAGTATAACCTGAACAGGTGACCAATCGCGGTAATTCTGAACGATAAAACCAAAAACGTTACGTTGTTATTTAGGTTATACTTACCTAAAAATCTTTAGTTTAGCTTCATAATTTTCACTTAAATTGTCCCAGATTGTAATGCTAGACTCTTTAGGCAGAGTATTCAACAATTTTAACAAAACTGTGTTTTTCTGTAAACTAAACTGAAACGGTAACGATTTAGCTGTGGTTTGGTTTTATCGTTGAAAATTAGCGCGATTAGGCCCCAGTAAAGGCTAGAGGTTGGAAAATATGTATAAAATGAATATCTATTTGTGTGAAAAAATAATCACGTTTGAAAGAACTTGTAGGTCCACAACTGGCGATGAAATAGGGACAGGTTTGCGCTTATTTTACTTCAAGAAATACGTATTTAGTTTCTCATCTACAACCCTGGAAAATTATTATATACCCTGAAAAACGCCACGTGGCTGAGAAATTTTTGCTTTTTTTATTTGTATGGAAAAATGCAAAATGACAACCCTATACGCAAATAGACTATTATATTTGATTATCAATCCCATCAATGGGCAGAAGCAAAGCAATATTCAGCGTAGAGTTGCCACCATACAGTTTATCTTAAAAATAAACAAAAATACAGAAAAGTGGTGGTTTTCAAGCTTTATAATAATTTTCCGGGGTATGCATCCCTATCTACCATATTCGGCTTTATAAGCCTTGTCCATCAGCCATTTTTGATGTCCCCACTGCTGGGACACAGGCCTTCCTTATGGGTGGTAAGGAGGATGGGCCATATAACTCACCACGCGGGCCCAATGCGGATTGGTGGGTGTTAACGACTGCAAATGCAGCCGGGACCAACGGCTTAACGTGCCTTCCGAAGCACGGAGGAGCTCGAGATAATACATTTTTGGTCACCCATCCCATGACCGACCCTTGCGAACGTTGCTTAACTTCCGCAATCACTGGGCCATGCGCTAAACTACTGCGCCACCGAGCTCCACAGGCTATTACCACCTATTACTAAACATTTGCGAAGCACATGATAATCAAGTACCTATTTGTCACCCATCTGTCGACCGACCCTGGCATTAGTTGCTTAACCACTGCAATCACAGGCCAAATGCGCTAAGCCACTGAATCATAGAGTGACTTAATGCTTCCTATCATGATATACCTATACTTATTTACAGCCACTATGTTGGTGAGTGAAAATATTTTTTCAGCTTTTCAAACTTCTCTCCTTAGAACTTGTCCATTCAATTTATACAGGATTGATCGGACCTGCAATTACGTGATCCAAGAAGGTCCAGCTCAATAGAAACGCTCTTCCTTAAAGCTTTTATTATCATAATAATAAGGTTTATTATGGCAGCACAACGACGACTCATTTTTCATAATGCTCAAAGAGATTACATTAAGTCCGTTTTGAATTATTGTATTGAACGATACGTTTGCTAAAGCACATATCATTGAAATCTTTTAAATAGTTCTACGATCTGACTCTTACTACTTTTTCTATAGTGTAACACACGACGCTAAAACCCATTGTAACTCGGTTTCTAATTATTCCCTCGCTAAAGCTCGGGAATAAAACTACCTCGTATGCAATGGGTCATTTTAGCGTCTTGTATAACAATCTACAATTTTTTTCCAGAGTTAAACTTGATAGTGATAATAAATAAAAACATCTCTGTTTATTGTTTTTCTTTGTAATATGTCCTGTCTTAGTGTGCAATAAAGTGTTTTTATTATTATTATTAAAATCTTTTTTTTTTATAAATGTTAAGAAAATATTGATTGTAACTGTTTTCTATATTTAGAACAAATGGAATATAATCAGCCTAAAATCACAAAGTCTTATTATTCCAATACTTCTAACTCGAATGATAGTTCAAGATCGACATCCAAAATGAGCGTGAAAGTTAACTCATTGAATTATTCAACGCTTTATTCATGATCTGCCTCGAAGTGCTAATGAAAATTGGAATCAAAAGTATACCTACTTTGAATAACAGTGAAAAATTAAAATATTTAAGTACCTAGTGAAACTCTTTCTTGTAATTTGTGAGTGATAAAATATTTTTATTTAATTTTATTTTATTTAGAAACTTTTTTTAAAATAAACCATTTCATCAGTTCTTTTCACAGATTCATAGAACCCAAATGTATTGTATTATTACAGTTCAGGTTCAGTACATCGTACCCTTATTGTTGCTCCAGCATGATTTGCGCTACACCGACATTCAACATCGCGTTTATCGCATTCTCTCTTTCGATGGGATAGGTACTTTTTGGACTCCAACAAAATATATGCCGAACGTCGTCCACTGTACCACATATATCACTATTCGGTGAATCCACTCTTTTTCATTACATAGGAAATTTTCTTTAAAAGGAAAAGTTGAAACATTATTTAAATTGGAAATGTAATGTATTGAAAAATTGGAAATTTACATTAGAAAGTAAAATAGTGTAAATACGGAGTCACCGGATAAAATGAAATTTCAAAAAAAATTGAATTATTCTGTTTGAGAGAAAATAAAATGTGCATGAGATGTTGATCACAAAAAACATTTTGACTCTGGAGCCTGACTTAGATTAGACTAATACAATTATGAACGAAAACCCAATTACATGTAAGATTGTAATGAATTTTGTCTGTCAAGAAGACATCCTGGTAATTGCGTCCACATAACTTTGGATATGAGGCGAAGCGTAAACAAGAATTAAGTAACTTTGTCGGTACTTGTGTCAGAAATGCTTCAAGTTACATTTACGTTTTCAACTTGAAATTATGTGTTCTAAAGTTTTCAGCGTAAACTTTTAGTGGAATTAATGTTTTATGTGATTTTAAGGCATATAATGATAACATTATTTAAGCTGTGTAATTTCTTGTTTCAATGTCTTTAAAACTTATTCAAACAAACCATTTTGTATAAAATCCTTTCATTAACGATAAATCTATGTCACGTATATAAAAGTAGTTGCGACAGCAAAAATAAAAATGTCGTTTCAGCTACATGCCACATTCGTTAAACGAGGAATGAAATTCATTGAAAATTTCTCTTTTTAGTTTTTAATTACTACATCAGTAAATGAATATTACATTTTTCAATGTAGAATTTCAGTATTTTGTTTCAGTTGAGCAGTTATTTATTTTTTTATTTTTAATAACAAATATTTAAAAGTGTTAAGTAGGTACCTCTATTCGAAAGTCTCTAAATAAATGAATATCTTTAGTTACTGCTGATAAATTAGATAGTATGATGTTGTTGAATGCTGAAGATAGATTGAAATATTTAATATTATTATATTTTTACTCATTATAGTTACAAAGATGTGATTTTAAAATAACCTTTGAAGAATGTTTTCAGAAATCAAAACCCGAAGTTAATGATTCGTTAAAATGAAAGAAGAGCAGAACGCATCTGAGTTTGAAAAAATATCTTCAGAAGTTCAGACACCAGACATTAATCTTTTATTCATTCAAAATGAAAAATCCCTCTCACAGACTTTGAAGTATAATTGTTGTCAGAAATAAACTAAGATAAAGAAAATCTATCAAGAAAATGAAATTAGTTTTTTTTTCAATTCGGCTAACATATTCTGCAAAGTTAAATAGTAAATGAAAGGCCTAATCAAAAGATTTAAAACTTTCTAAGGTACTATTTAAGTATTACGTAAATGTTCGCTTAGAAATCTACTCTTGATTAATTTAAACAACTATTGAAACACCATATTTTTATTACAAAATTCGATTCGAAATCGATTCGCTCTTTTGGAAAGGATAAACAAAGTTACAAGGTTTAATCACTTTCATAAACCTTTTCAAATTATTCGGATAATAAGGGGTTGATACAATTAAGTATATCAAATTTGATTATGATTAAAGATTTTCATCAAGATTAAATGAGATCATACCTAAATTAAAAGTGAAAGGGAGTCCGATATTTTCCCTTTTATACTTTACACTTTATTTAGTTAAAAATGTACTCATTATTGACTTAATCATATCGCATATTCGTACAGCTGTTCAAATGTTCATCTTCTAATGAATGGAAAAAGATGGACAAAAAAAGTTTTATTATTAATCCATATCCATGAACTTTATTAATCTGCCAAACTTTGGTGCAATTCAATTGCTTCAAATCCAATCCAATGAATTCATGTAGAAATAGTACATTATGAGACAAGTTAACTCAGCCGAGTGTGCAATAAGCAAGAGCTCACGAGTTTCATACGACGTTTTTCAACACATTTGCGAGGAAAAAACAAAGTAATTTATCACACAGCAACAAATACGACAAAAACAAAATATGATAATTATGGGAAAAGGCGCGCTTGTTTTTTTTTGTTTTTTTTTTCACAAGCCCAACGCAAGAACATTTTGCGAACAAAGGGGTGACGAGCATACAGCCTAATTCAAAATTATAATTTTAAGTGACAAAATGCAAATATTTTAATATTTTATAATAAAATATTGTGAATTATGAATAATTTGATAATAATATATATTTATTTGACTTAATTAAGGACTTACACATTTATTTATTCCAAAAATGTATATGAATTTTCAGCAGCATAAAACCTCTTTGTTGTCCAAAAAAATAACTGTATTAACCGGCTAAATTGGGAATGCTCCGTTTACTCGCATAGAACTTGCAGTAAGGTACTAATTTAACTTTGTAGGGTTAATTCTATTACGAACTAGTGTTTTATATATTATTGCACGCGTTTGTTATAGCTCGGTTTATGGCCCTAAAAGCGATGTATTAGGGCTCACTTTACGAGCAAGTGTGTTGAAAAATAAATTCATAACGAAAAATTTAGATAAGTTCTGTAGGGGCCTAATCGCGCTAATTTTCAACGATAAAACCAAAGCTAAATCGTTACCGTTGCAGTTTCGTTTACAGAAAAATACTCACTTTAGTTTTGTGAAAATTGATAAATACTCTGCTATCCTTCAACGCCCGATGTGCCCTATCGGGCACATAACACAATATATTTTCTATTGTTGTATTGTTTTCCGGGCGTTGACGAGTTAAGGAGTGTAGGATTACAATCTGGGACAATTTAAGTGAAAATTATGAAGCTAAACCAAAGATTTTTAGGTAAATATAACCTAAATGACAACGTAACGTTTTACGCACGGGTATATTCACATTTTCCGCACTTCCAGTTGCCATATGGCGTGACAAGAGGCTCTATCGAAAATCCTTTTTCCTCCTGAATTTCTCTTTTTGTGTTGACATTTCGAAATATTAATATCAGTTGCCTTTGATGAAAAAGATTTGCGCATGAAAAAGATTTGCGCTAGATGAAAAAGTTCATATATTTTTCATTAGGAATTTTAAAACAAAAACCCTTAAAGGTTTCAAGTTGAGGTGAGATTTATTAATACTTAGCGCTGCCGCAGTTACATTTCTCATATTTTTTTTTTAAAACTGCACTACAATTTTTCAAAATTAAATTGCTTCAAAAATTGTTAGTAAGTTGTCTGTAATTTTTCTATTAGAAGACATTATGTTTGCGAGTTATGTTTACATTTACATTGATAAAGAACACTAATGTCATTATTATAGTTAAGTACCGTAAAGTGTAGCACCGAAGCGTAGTAAAAAACCATACTTTTCAAGTTTCATAGTAGAAAATATACTTATCATAAGAAAATAGGAGCCATGGTTTTATTATTATTATTATAGCAATTTGCAGACTTTACCTAGAATTTACTGTATAATTTTCGTATTCGCCTTGTGTCAGTTAGAATTGAAAATGTTAAATTTTGCGTATTTTGTATGAAACTCCATTTTTTTCTATTCTCAATGACAACATAGCGAATAGAAGAAATTATTTAATAAGTTCGACAGTAAATTCCACAAGTTGACTATTACAGCTTTCAAACAATATCAAATTCAAATAAAATCAGACTGAATATTTATTTTAAAAAATCCTTTCAGAAACTAGCTCGTTTGTTTGCGCGTTGCTCGGGCCAGGGGGCCTATTACGAAAATAACATACGCAAAAGCGTAACGCAGTCACATGGTCACGATAGCCGTCCGCAGTTCGTCGGTTGTGGCTATTAAACACATTTTAAATTTGGCTATCGTAGCCCAAAGACTATTAAACGAATGATGTCGAATACGCTAAAGAAAAACTGTCAAACTTACGCAATCACTTTGCAATATCGCATACGCAAGTGCATTGTAATAGGAAACAATCATAACGAAGCACGGACGCAGCTGCGTGTATCGCGTGAAACTTTTCGTAATAGACCCCCTGTATATGGAAAACCATTAAACTATTTACTGGCCCTTATTTTCTTTACAAAAAATAATTAAAATCCAAAACACAACACATGCTACAAAACTGTTTTGAATTATTTTCGTCACCCATGGCATCACTTTAACCCTTAAACTGCAACCACCAAAAAAGTCTCAAGAGGAAACAAAGCTGAATTGAAATCAAATTCATTCAAACTACATCGAGCATCAGCCGGCGGCGGCGGGTCGATGGCGTCCTAGACTCCGCCACTGGAACTGACAGCCTTATTGCAACTTGTTAACATGCATCTTAGATCTTTAGTTAAATTACGAGATCAAAAAGGCATTTAAGTTGGTTTAACTTGGGGCTTCCCATTGATATATCAAAACAAAGTTTAGATGCGTTATGCGCCAACATCATGCAATTTAAAACAGCGACAGGTACTGCAGATACACACATTGACATATTACATCAATAGTGGGACACAAATGAACGCCACCATACGGAATCCCTGTCGTTAGAAAGAGATAAACAGACATCATAAGTTTCGTCTGACACGCTGCATGCTCATTGGCGCGTCTCGCTCTTTGTAAAAAAATGGCCGATTAGTGTAATACAAAATACGAAAATACATTTTACGGTAAAATACAGTACTTACGTGTGAAATAAAACATTTTTCCGATCTCTGACTGTTGCTGTATAATTTGCACATCGTTTATAGACGCAGGAAGGCATTTTTGATCAGAATGTCACGGTTTTTTAGTGTCTGTCTGACGAGAGTGACGTGTGTTTACGTGTCACGAGCCTGTGCCTGACTAATTGAAAGTCGGGCAATTACCTTACTTTCGTCTTGCCATTGTGGAGTGCGGGTAACGCATCTAAACTTTGTTTTGATATATCAATGGGGCTTCCCCACAATTAAATATCTTGAGCGCCAATTTTGGCCAAGAGGCATTGAAATCTGTTATGACTGCAGAAGTGAACCACCTTATTTCATGCATTTTTTCATTTAATTTTGTTAGGAAAGGCATTTTGTTTAAAATACTGTGTAAGCGATATTGTTGGGAGAAGAGTGATAAAAACTGACCGTGACCAAATACAGTTAAAGCAACATAGACTCTGATGGGTTAACGGTGATGTTATAATATTATTTTAGAAAAAAAAAATAACGTAATCTGTAATTTATATATTAATGCTTGTTTTAGCAATCAAATAGGTACTTCGGTACCTACAATGTACCTTAACATGGAAAAACCACAAGTAGGATTCCAAAATCCTTGTAGCTTGATTTCTATAGTTTCCAAAAACCTCAAACTCTCAACTTGGAAGCTTCGCTGTCCGATTTAGATGATATTTAAAACGAACCAGAATATAGTAGATAGGACCATCAAATTGAAAAACTTTTACTATGGCACCAACTCTGAAATCACACAAAAAAAAAAATGTTTCATACATTTTGATATTATCATTATTATTTCGCTAGTTTTTGTATGAAATAGCGATTATTTTTTTGCGATTTCAGAGTTGGTCCCATAGTTTGATAGTCCCTACCATATTCTGGTTTAGCCATTAATTCTGTTACACGTTGTAGGTATACCTATAATTTTACTTTCATAATTTTATTTGGTGCATAAACTTCGGATTTAGTCGACGAATAACTCAAGTGCCGGTATTTTTCAAAAGAAATCCCCTAGAATGCAATACGCTGGTTGGCGACCGACGCGAGCTTACGACCTAAAACCACAGAATATATAATAGTACTAACGTACAGAAGTCCGACCCCGCGAGGACCATCAAATAATAAGCTACTCTCGCTGCACGGCAATAAAGTACAATTTCAAACTGCACAACGCTGCGTGGATAAAATTATATGCACCTACGAAGAAGAAAGAGAGGCGTCTCTTTCTGTCGCATAGCTCTGTCTCAACCGACACATTTCGGGGTTGCTACTCGCTAGTTACTGATATCATAGAAAACATTCGTTATGCCCATGAATAAACAATGAAATTACTATAATAGGTACCTACTTATAAAATAAAATAAATCTACCTAATAGGTGAGCTGAGCATATTTAAAGAGCATAAATAATAAGTATTTCTAAGTAGTTAGAGAAGCTCGATGGCGCAGTGGTATAGCGCCTGGCCCAACGATTGCGGAGGTTAAGCAACTTTTGCAAGGGTCAGTTATGGGATGGGTGAAAAAAAAAGTATTTTTTAGCTTTTTTCTTTACTGGTGCCATTTTTCGAACTTCGATACAACTAAGTATGTAAATATGTATACAAAAAATACAATAAACTTTGGTAGGTAGGTAGGTACGTTAGTAATTAAGTATCAAAAACGAAGTGCATGCAGTTTCGCATTCGGCGCTTGACTGACTGGTTTTGTTGGTGACGTTCACGCGCTGCGCTCTCGTCGCTTGTTTCGCCGCGAGTTTCGGTCGGCGCGGTGATATCCCTCGACAATGGCCCTCTTGGAGTGGGCCGCGAGCAGTAGGCTAATATAAAAGTTTAAGCGCGGAGTTATACCCCCCGCTAAAACCACGTTATTTTAGACTTTATGTTTTGCTAGACAGTACCTACTGCAGTTTTCTGGAATGCAAATATCTGGTGTAAGCTTGGTGTAAGGTACTTGAAAAATAAAATTTGGTTTTATTAGATATTTTAAATTAACACTTTATACTAAAGCTTTTTTCTAAACTTGTATATTTTTTCTGTTTTAATAATTGATTAATAAAAGCATTGTCGATATTTTCTAAAATGTAGTTATTTTGGAATCATTAACCCCCTATTGAGGTACTTTATCGGAGTAGTCCACAGTATCTAGTCTATCGTTAATTTTATCACTTTAATGTGAACCCCTCTGATAAAGTTAAAACTCCGATAAACCACAGATAAGTACCTCAGAAACCGGGGTAAATAATATTATTTCAGATTGACTGAAACCTCTGTTATTATCATATCCAATAGAATATTTAAGTCTGTATAAATTAATGTGTACGGAACAAACCACAACTGTAAGAAGATTTTAACAAGTTCCGCGGGATAATTCTCTATGAATGTGGAGGTGGGCTAAATAGAAATATACACTTCAGTTCTTATAAAGTTGAACTTTTCCGAGTTAACGATAGGAAGGCAGATGAAGTAATTAAAATAAGCTACTTATCATTATCAACCGCATGCCTGAAAAACAGGGCTGAAGAAAATGGTGCAGTGGTAAAGTTAAATGGAATGATTGTTTTATAATAAGATAATGTTGTCTTAATGTTTAAAAATTTTGAGTTGCCAAATTCCATCAACAAAGTTTTTGATAGTGCCCTGACGCTTTTCTTTACCACATTACACTTTATTTTAATTGTTTAGATAAAATATAAAAAGTAGAGGTTGTCCAATAAGTCATTAATCTTCTTCTTGTTAGCTAAAAGATGCCTGGTAGAAAAAAAGCTATAAAATAAAATAACTTTTGTTATTAAGCTTCAATGAATAACTGCCTGTTGAAGATGTGGACACCCTGTGTACTAACAGTCGGCTCATGAAAATGTTGAGCACTTTAGTACTGTGTCAAATTAAATAATAGAAAAGAGAAAGGGTACAATATGTTAGTTTAACAGAAATTTCAAGAGGACAAGGTTCTAAGTATGCTTAACATTTTTATTCATGGGCCAACTGTAAAAATATTCATGTTCGATAAAAACAAACCTTATTTTTCTGAACTTGGCATAATCTACTGAGCAAGACAACCGAAAATCTTATTGTCGTATATAAATAAAATTTAGCTTCCACTCTGGAATTTCCCTAAAGAACATAACTGTATCTCCGTTTATTTTTTGCAGCAACCGAGTAAGCATCTTCCCAGGAGTGTTCTTCAAAACTTGAGCACATTTTCAAGGGTCGATTCGCTGTCCGTGCGTGCAATTCGGTTTTTTATTCGCCAAATTTTCGGTTCGTTTACATCACACATTGTATTTGTGCCACATTCGGGTTTTATGAATTATTCAAAACTCTATTCGACCTCTTTTATGTTGCCAGCGTTGATAAAATAATGTTCAATCGTCCGATTCACATTCGAATGCATGTTTTATAATATAAAATATGCAGAGTGTATTATTAGCTGTCTGTGATCGGATGCTTTACACATGAATAAAGGTTTCATGTTTTGTGAATTGATTAAGAATTAAATTATTTTCACTTTTACCCGATTTTTGTGACTAGACAAAAGATTTCGTATTTCATTTTATAATAATTAAGTTTCAAAGGAGGAGAGGTTGGTATTACAGTTGCATGATGTATTATTTTGCGAAATCGCTTTGTCTTAAAATATTCTATTACTAAAGCTTAATGGACGCAAACCTTTTTATTGAAAAATTAAGGCTCAGTACCCTTAGCACGAACAGCTATCGAGAAAAAAAACGCACGAAAAATTACTCGATAGACAATTTCTCTATGGGAAATTTCATTTCACTTATCGGCGATAGATGGCGTTGTACAAATTTCCAATACAAAATTTATCTATCGAATGATTTTACGCGAGTTATTTTTTTCGATAGCTGTTCGTGCTAAGGGTACTGTACCCTTAGCACGAACAGCTATCGAGAAAAAAAACGCACGTAAAATTACTCGATAGACAATTCTCTATGGGAAATTTCATTTCGCTTATCGGCGATAGATGGCGTTGTACAAATTTCCAATACAAAATTTATCTATCGAATGATTTTACGCGAGTTATTTTTTTCGATAGCTGTTCGTGCTAAGGGTACTGAACGCACTGTTAGTCGCTTATAGATCGTTAGTAATAGATGTTACGACGTTTTAGAATTAAAATATTTTTGACCTAACTTAAAGCGATAGAAAATTCGAAACCAATCTTATTGAGTAGGTACTTAGTTTCGTTAACGACTTCGTTATGATGACTTCCGTTAATGTAGCCGAAAGTATAATTTGATTCCACGTAATATGACTCTTATTTAGAAAACCAATATTTTATTGTATTGGGTGTGATAAATTCATTAAGTATTTCTTATTTACTTCTGTCGTGTTTATAAATTTAGTTTTTGTGATGGTTCCATAAACTATTATGACCCCTTTCTTTGAGTAAGTACGTAGGTATCTGTTATTAATTTGTTGCTACCGACAACACGTTAGTGTGAACGCAGCCTACAGTTTCTTGTCTCTAATGGGTTTTACACAAAAGACTGTATTTAACTGTGGATTTTAATTTTACTCTATTTTTGAAAAGCCTTAATTTATCTTTTTATCTTTGAAATATTTTAACTGCAAGCTTTCGCAAAGAAAAAAACAGAAGGGAGAATGTAAGTACTTAACTACTGAAGTTTTTTTTCTTTTTTTCGTAGCGACGTTGTACACAAAACTTAATGAGACAGTTTTACTATCCGACATAAGTCACAAAACGTGGACTGGTTGAATTGTGCTTTATTTTTTTGGGATAATATGCAACAATCTCTTAAAAAAAAATGCTTTTCATTTCAATTAATATGTTTTAGTACAATGGTACCTACAGTATTGTCAATTTTACAGTAGTAATTCATATACCTACTTTTGCATGCATAATTAAGACTCTACAAATCTCAATCTTTAAAATTATTAAACAAAACGTTAATCGGTTATTGGCACTAAGCTGTATAACCTGTGTGTGATAATGATAAGTTATAAATAAATGAACATAAAGGAACCTATAGTATGTAGTCTGTCAGTACGACTCTGTTAGTAACGGAAATTCAGTTGTTTCAGTCATTATGACTGTATGCAAAATTAATTCCACCAAAGCCGTTTCAGCAGCTTAAATATTTAATGCCACGTGATTGACATTCTCCGCACAAGTTGTATTTTGCTAGTATTTATTTTATTTACATTGGACAAAAGTTTTGTATTAATTTACCCCATGCAGAATCGCACTGGTCCCTACAAGCAAAAGTGTTCTTCAAGGTATTTTTTTTTTCAATTCCGAGCATTATATGTACATAAGTATGTGGTGGGGTAGAATAAATATCGTATTACTAATAAACTGGGGGTCAAGTCTGCTAATGTTAACGTCAAAATCGTGGTTCAATGATATTTCAATGATAATGCTTTTTGACACAGTTCTTGTTTCTTAAACCTAAAACCGAAACACATTATGTTTCTTAAACCCAAAACGGAAACACATTGTGTCTCGATTTTGAGTTTAAGAAACAAGAACTGTGTCAAAAAGCAATACCATTGAAACACCATTGAACCACGATTTTGACGAAAACATTAGCAGACTTGACCCCCTGTACAACGACAAATTAGGACTTTCGTTTCGATTCATTACTCAGCCAGCACCAAGGTCCAAATTAAATAAATGGTAAAATGAACATTTCGCAACCCTACATAAAAATTGTTTTTTTTATTTATTACTAAAATTACCTAGTTTTCATCTTTGAAAAATTACTTTTTTGATTTACCGGAGTTTTCATCGATGGGTGCGATTTCTTAGTTATCTCCAAATTCTTCTGGTGCTTTGGTAATAAACAAAGATAAGCTAAAAGTGCCATCTAGTTCAAAAGACGTAGACGTTACCACTTCCTTAGTAAAAGCAAGTAGAAACGTTCTTTTAAACAGTTTCCAAAACCGCTGCTAGATGGCAGTAAAATATAATAATATTAATTAGTTATCTAGTAAAAAATAATATTACATTAATATTTATTTTTTGTTTAAATATTATTTTAATGTCGTCGTGTAGATAAAAATTGTTATTATCTTTTGTCCACAAATACTTTCTGTTGTCTACTCCTCACTAGATGGCGCTACAAGCACACAGATTACCCAGCTGTTTCAAACGACTGACGAACGCAGCGATGGAACTGTACTTTTCACATAGATAGATAGAGTATATTAAAAAGGGGACTTTTCATCATTTTTCGTTGTTGATGCTCGTCTCGCACGCATGGCACTCTTTTTCTTCACATTTGACCACCACAGTGGGAAAACTAGAAATGTCAATCAAAGGCACATCATGACTGTGTGTAAGTCAACATTGAAATTTTTAGTCTGAAACCGCATGTGCACTGAAGAAAACAAATCAGTAATTGATATAGGTAAATAAAGAAGAAAATGGCAGTAAAAAACAAACAATTACATTAAAAATCAAAACTGTCGATGTCACTTGACATTCATTTCAAGTGACATTGACGGTTTTTGGCTGACATCGGCTGACACTTTACTCATTATTTCCGAAACCACAAATAACCACATCGTAAGCCCCGAGTTCGCACGAGATTTTAAAAAGCGTTGCTATAAAACTTGACTTTGTTAGAGTAGATTCTGTGACTTTGGCGCTTTTAAAACGCTTTCGTGTGAATAAATACATGGGTATCCATTTGTGTCATTTAATAGTAGTTTATGATACTGATGCATAATAAGGGGTATTAAAACATGAGTGTGTGTTTAAAAAGCGAGCCGTAGGTGTTTTAATACCTAGTTATGTGCAGTTTCATACACTACTAATATCTACACTCATACATTTGGGATTGAACCAACTAAATAAAAGATCAACATAAGAAAAGTGAGAGAGACTTTGGTTGTATTAGCTATGTAATAAGTCATTTCCTTAGCTGCATCTAAAATAATTTTGCAGAGTCAATTTTTTCACATTTTTAAGCAAGAATAAAAAACACCTACGAAATTCAGTATGACAAAATGTAAAAATTGAAATCAAAATTCAAAACTTTTTTGTAATGCTCTAAAAATGGCGCGCATTTCATTAGAAAAAAAATGAGATGAGTGCATTCTTGCAAACTAATCGCAATAAGTCATCGATCACCATAGAGTGTATTTTAATCAGTACACACAAATGCCACTAGATGACATTCCTTGTTTTTCACCTGTGGTCTTCATTTGTTAGGTACTCAAAGAGAGACACAGAAGACAGCCTATTCCTATTTTAACAAATAAATCCTTCAGGTAAGTATAACTGATTTGGATTTGGACTATTTGGGACGGTTAAGGCTCCGTTACGCGAAATCATTTGTCTCTGTCTTTTTCTTTACGTGTAAAGAGTATGGAAAATAACCTCACTTCTGCACTTTTTCGATGTTTTTCGTTGTTTTTTCATCATAACCTTTAGCCAAAGATATTAGAATTTTAAAAAGATATTAGAATTTTAAAAAGAGGTAGATGGGTTACCTGCGCCTTAACACTGGCAGTCTAAAACTTGGCTAATTAGCTCACCTGAGCGTAGTCTCGCAAAAGCATCGGCAACGTTGACACTTTGAAGTGCTCCCGCGAAACACAGTAAAAATGCCGTCCTGCGTAATGCGAACTTGTACCAATTACACAAGCAAGACTTCCAAAAGTCTAGGGATCACATATCATGCGTAAGTATTATATTTTAACTAATTTTCGTTCATATTTGTACATTAGAAATACAAAATGTCAGTAAATATTATCCTAAAAAGATTGAGTGCGACAGCAAATACTCCGATTACCGAGTGTGATAGAGATGTCTGTCATAGATTATAAATGTACAGAACGGACACTGCCTGAAGTCTGAAAACATATTAAAAGCATACATTAAAGAGAATGGAGTATATTTTACTACAGACAAAGAAATTGATGTTATTAAAAACAGTATTTTGAAAGCCTTAATTAATTCAAATGTTTTTTCCAATCTGCACGATCATGCGATGACACAGCCGCCTACTTTTAATCATCGCTTGCATTTAATTAAAGCAATAATCGAGAAATATGTTAACGTCCGTCTTCACATTGCGCATAGGTAAGAACAATCCAGATTTAAAAAAACATTCAAAAAGGCAAAAAAGAAACAAGTTGAATTTATTTGAGGGCAATTAGATGTATTGATTTATAAAATAGTTAAATAAACAATAATTTCAAAATGCCACTGGATTTTTTTTTAAATACTAGCGGCCGCCCGCAACTTCGTCTGCGTGGAATGGTTTTTGTTATCCCTCGGGAACATTACTTTTTTCGGGATGAAAGGTACCCTTTGTCCTTCTCTGTACCCCTGACAACGTGTATGCAAAATTTCATGATGATCGGTTTAGTAGTTAAGACGTGAAAGCGTAACAAACAAACAAATAAACGAACTTTCGCATTTTAATATTAGTAAGGATTACCTAAACCTTGTGACATGGAATTTCTTATCACCCATATTTAATTAAAGCTAAATTCCTTACTAATTTGAACACTTTTACTATTTAAATTTACAAGTTTTACGAAGTTACATATATTTTAAAAATTCGTTTTGGTCACAAAAAAATTTTTTTTCGGAGTGGAAATCCATTACGCAACGGACTATTTGTTATTTTAGCAATTAGCAATAGAAACTAATAGGTAAATTTTATTGTGCCCAAAAACAACCCAAGATATTAGTGGTAATAGGTTCGACCCGCTTTTTGGGTCGAAATCGGATTTAAACTCGTAAAGACCCGGTTTGAACCTTTGGGTTTAAGCCCTTGCACATACCTAATTATGACTATTAGTAGCTTTTTTATTTTATCGCTTGAAGTAAAATGATTCATTATTTTATTCAGACATTGTAGTTCATAGGCATCAAACCATCGAATGTCTCTTCTGTGACACATTTAACGATATTCTATGATTAGTATCGCGACATTCACGACGACATTGCGCAACATGTATCTGTCTCGTTTACGCTCTTGTAAATAATCATACTATCTTGTTCACACTTTACAACACGGTCAAGTTAAGTCGGCCTATGCGACCATACGAAATCATCGACTCAAAGTGCCGAGTTACCTTGACCGTGTAACATCGTATTATTTAGTGTGTTATAACGAGGCAGGTATATACGCCTTGCGGACAAATTCATGGCGTCGCATATACTGACATAACACATCTTTTTAATTCTAAAATCATTGCCTTTAGCACAATTATCTTTCTTGAAAAAAGTTATTGGAGCAACTGCACAGTAAGTTAAAGTGTATTTTAATGTAGAATTCAATACGTTTCCGCTATTATTTACGCCAAAAATATGACCCGCGACAAGCGCTTTTGATGACATTCTGATTATTTTTTACAATCATCTGTAAGGTTTATACGCAATTTAATGCTTGTAGATACTAGATAATCTCTTTAGAATACTAAATAATATACTAGGAAAAATACGACTCGCACCAGATCAATACTTCATATCTCTTTAGCTTGTCGTATGTTTTTTTTTGTGGCTACAACTTTACGTTTTCTATATAAAAATATGGCCCGCGCAAACCATGTTTTCCTATTATGGCCCCTTAACGAATAACGACGGAGTGTAATGTGTGTTTGGTTACAAAGGCCAATAATGTTTGAACAAGTGATATATCTCGCCAGCCGTTTAGTTTTTATGTCCTCCATAGTAATTTGATCCGCCCATCTACATCGACCAATACGCACAGCCTCGTTGCCACATAGCGACGCGGAATTGTTGCTTGCGGCGTAAACGCAGTCAAATTACGCAGCGCAACCAATGCTTGGCTGCAATTTGCCTGAGACTTGCAGTAGGTAGTTATTACTTCGATATTTACTATACGGACATACCTATAGCGGGGAAAATATAGATGGAGATGGGAGATGTATTAATATTTAATAAAATATTTATGTAGGTAAGAACCT
Source organism: Agriphila straminella (assembly GCA_950108535.1). Lineage (NCBI taxonomy): Eukaryota > Metazoa > Arthropoda > Insecta > Lepidoptera > Crambidae > Agriphila > Agriphila straminella. Next base: position 5,042,477 of record OX467312.1, read on the forward strand.
ACGTAAATATTTTATTAGTAAGTTTATTAAGTATATCATATTGTAACATGTATAAGTATATCTAAATATTTAGGTTTATTTTAATTTAGTTAAATAATATTTAGGAATTTAGAAAATTTACATCTCATGCTATTTTGCACCCCCTGTATTCCTCTTCTGTCAATCTCACCATACCATAGGTTGTCTGGAAGAGATCGCTCTTAGCGATAAGACCGCCATGTTTTGACACTATGTTTTATTGTTATTTCTATGTTTTATGTTACTGTGGTGTTGAAATAAAGCATTATCCTATCTTATCTTATCTTATCTTATCTTATCTTATCTTATCTTATCTTATCTTATCTTATCTTATCTTATCTTACCTACCTACTACCTAGTGAATATTTTGGTTATTTATGTGAAAAAAATTGTACTTATTGGAAAGCATAGAAATCTAAATAGAAATCTTGCACTCATACATTTTTAGAATTTCCTAGCACCATTTATAGTACCTACAAATAACTTTAAAGACTTGTAATACTTACCTAAAAAGTTGATAATTTAATTTAATAATAGGTAGTTGCAGTTTCATTCGAATAGTGTTAAATCTATTAGGAAGAAGTTATAAATCATCTTTCAAAGTGTACCTACTACCGACATACTTTGACAAAATGCCAAATCTATATTTATCGGGAAGTAGGTAAGTATTTTTTCAAACGTCTAGACAGACTCATGTACCTACATAGTGTATCTACCACTTTATAAATAAGCAGCTAATAATGCTAATATTGAACAGTGTGTTTCAATTATTTAAACATTTTATAGAAATGCTCTCTTGTCGATATGTTACCGCTAAAGTACGGAATACAATAATGTGCAAATTAACCCCTTACCGCCAATGATATTTAATATCATTGCTTACCGCATGAATTATCAAAGAGATGGAATAAAAAATATTTATTTGCCGAATAGTGTTTAAATAGGCAAACATAACAAGATTAAATTGAAAAAAAAAATTATCGACTTATATATTAGAAGTTATTACACGACGCCATATATGGCTTCGTATGCAGTCTAGTAATTAAATGTGAATTCATATATGGCTTCGTATGAGTTTAAGACAAATTTATTATATTATGTGGAACTCTTTAAAACAATTGCGTTTGTCGTTATAACATAAGTAAACATTACATTTTTCATATTTATTGAAAGAACGAAATTTTAAACAATACTGGCATATCTGTCGAGTATTTTTATTCCAAATGGGAAAATGACTGATCAGATCAGAGCGTACTGAATCCAGAGGAAGATCTAGATGTCTGGCTGGTGTCCTCCTAGGCTTTTTTGCAAAAACTGGGGAATTTGGCAAGCTGGGATTACCGCCTCGGCTGGATGTCGGTGTGCTAAGGAGGCTAGATGGACGTCCACGTTTTCTTGGTATTGGAGCTTTGTCTGCTTTACGCAGGTGTTCTGATACTGCGAGTTTGAAATCAAACAAAGCCATGTATTTGTCTGAATTGATTCGGCGCCAAAGCAACCAAGCATTGACAATGCACAAGTCGAGCATGTGGAAAAAAAATATTTTGTACCACTGGCGAGAACGCAAATGGATTCTGTAATAACCAAGCATTGAATCGAGCAAGTCAACTCCACCCATAATTATGCTGATTATAAACATGAGATACAAACATAGGCTTGAGGACGCCGTTTTACTGTTGTCGGCTCGCTTCCCACATATGCTGAAAGTAAATTGACATTCTTGTTATCAAACCAGGAAACTAAACTCAGCTTTACATCGTCTATGACTGCTACCTTTTCTTCCATACGTCCCCTTTTTTTCAATTTCTTCTCACAAGGCATATTCGAATTCGGCACACGGTTGAGCCTCACAGTTCCTATAAAAGTAATCCATTTTTAAATAGAAAAAAGTAACCTTGAATAGCAGTAATAATTTACTTTAATGCATACGAAGCCAAACATGGCAAGTTCAAAAAAATCAACAAAAACATAAGAAAAAAGCTAAACATTGAAATAAACAAACTATTTTCACATTTTAGAAGGTATAAAGAATTACGGTATATTTTTTTTATTTAATTTACTTACATTTTTGTATTTTATTTGATGTGTTTGTGATCACAACGTTCTGCAAATACCCTCAAATAATTTTGATAGATGTTCTTGACCATGGACGAATAATTTGCGTTTCGTTTCACGATAAAACACTTCTTCTAATTAAAAATCCTTTTTTTTAAAGATTGGGTTTTTTATTAGGCTAGGAAAAAATCATAAACTTTTGTGTCCACATAAGGCTTCGTATGCGGTAAGGGGTTAAGTAATAGGTAGGTATGCAACCGGGTACGATCCGATAAAGTGCGTTTTTTTCTTAAAGTTAAGTAGCAGATTTCCGAACTTTACCTAGTTAATCTGCATAATTAACAAATGCTACACCGTTAAAGTGAGGAAAACAATGAGTGAAATAGCCAAGGCTTCAGGAAATTTAAGGAACTCTATTGAAAGTAAATTTTACAAAAACTTCGTTTCTGGCGCGCTCGCTCCTCGCGCTCGACTCGCACGTGTTTGATCGCAGTTCTAACCTAAACGTGTGTGCTTTTGTGTTTACCCCATATTATGTCATTACACTATTTTTTCAATAAAACCTGCTTTATCAACTAGGCATCAGCCTAGTCGTTAGTCTGCAGACTACCTAGGTAATGTGCAGATCTTAGTCATTGTAGAACTGAATCTACTGTCGATCAGTTAATCTGCAGATTTAACTAAATATTTAGTTAATATGCACTCTAATTGATTAGTACGCACATTAACGGTAACAGATAGACAACTAAAATTAAATGGGGTTATAACACAGAATACATAATAATTTATTATGATTGGCAAATTGTAATTGCCATCAAAATAGTTGCAAAGATTTTATTGATAATTCTATAAATATCGACATTTTCATTATCAAACGAGTTTATATTCATATTTACCGACGAGCAGCGAAAAAAAAATAGAGGATATAAGAAAGAAGAGTCTGTGCGGAAAGAGAACCATCATGGGATTTGTGCTTGATTACCGTTTTTGTCATGTTGACGGCACCTGTTACGTTAAAATATTGCGACTGTAATATCTTGATACCTATCTATCAAGTCAAGATAAATAGACAAAAAGCACAAATCCCATGAGTTCTCCTTTCACACTGACTCTAAAAATCGGCTCAGCCAAACGTGAGATAATCGCGGAGAAACATACATACATACAAACTGAATACCTCCTTTTTTTGAAGTCGGTTAAAAGACTACACAAAGGTATCCCTTTCCCCACAAAAAAAATCATCTAATTCGGTTCATAAATAACAAAATTGTCAAGGTCAAGGTAATTTTAATATCATAGTATTTTCAGGATTACTTGTAAACTACTGAACTGATTTGAAAAAAAAATGGGACCATGTCGCAAGCAAACTCAATCGAACAAAAAAGAATCATCTAAATCGGTCCATAAATGTCGAAGATACGCGCAAACAACGATAAAAAAAACATACAATCGAATCGAGAACCTCCTCCTTTTGTTGAAGTCGGTTATAAAACAATCAATCGTTCGTGCAGATGCATGGTCTATTTATGCCCACTTCTCGGCGTACCTATCTCATCTCAGATTAGCTAAACCCTCTCACAGTGCCTCCTCTGTCATCACATCTCCCGATCATTAGACTCGGACCTCAGGCGATCACCCCCATAATTCTGTCCTCAAATGATATTAATGATACATATCGGTCGGAATGTCATTTTGTAAATTACCCCGGCTTATTATAAGACTTGTAATTGGAGCGCGTCACGCACTGAAGGAATGTCGGGTCTCGTTAAGTCTTAAGACACTATATGTTGGATTGTTGAGGCAGTTCAATGCTATAGCAAATACAATGAAAATGTTATTATTCTGCATAAGATATAGGGACCTTGTACAGATTATTAAAAAAATGAATATTGTAAATACATTATAAAAATATATAAACAGAAGAATTCAAATGTAAAAGTCAATTTTGATATGTAAACACCACTTAAAAATACAAGATTAAAAAGAACAAGACATCAACCTTACAGTGCACGTAACAGGTGTATCTAATGCGTTCTTAATGGATATAAGTAGCCTTTCAAAATATCAATTAAGTAGCCTATTTAATCATTAATCAACATACCTGACGAACAATCACTCTCGATTTCGAAGATTTAACAGACGGATGGACGCCAGCAACGTCCCATTCTACGAAACATCCCATTCTTCGAAGAAATAACCCATTAGTTTTTGAACGGGTTCCACAAAATTGTATCGGCGATACTGCTTAGTAAAAACGTAAAGAAATAGTACGTTAATGTAAAAACATCTATTAGTATTATTTTAATAATAAATTCCAAAAGCTATTTTCTAGACATCATTTATTTTATTAAAAGTAGAAGTACCATTATCGATCCTTTAGTTGAAGTGTAGTAAAAACAGATGATTTTATCATAAATGTAAACAGATAATAGTGAAACAAGTAGATACCTATCTATCATGACATGAATAGGTAATTATGTCTTGATTAAATAAGTATATAAGTAAGTCGTCTTCTTTGTCATCAATCAATCAATTGATCAAGATTATTGTAGATGTTTAATCGTGCGTAACTTGTTGTATTGATATTTTTTGTATATCCTTTGGCTTGCAATAACGCAATTTCTTTTGTAAGTATTGAAAAAAAAAGTAAAAAAAAAAGAGTAAAACATTATGAAATCTTTATTAGTAAGTAACTTGTTTGTGGTAGGTACTTTAGTTTTAGATATCATACTTAACAAAATAATATACAGTTCTAAATTAGCATAGGTACTTAGTGCTTAAAGAAAAAAAAACTCGAAATAGAACGGTTTCAAAAAGGCGAAATTAAAGTTGTAGGTTATACCAAAAACCTAAAGTTTTTTATGTCTATACAAGCAGGCAATTTGTTCTTTAAATGCATACATTTAGATCAATGACAAAAATGTTGTATCCAAAAAACTGTAATGATGTCGTTAAATTTAAATATGCTATTTGTGTTATAAGGAGTAGCAGGATCATTATTTTATGCATAGTAGCTCTCGCGCATGAAGGGGATATGCAAAAACTAGATTGTTTATACAATATTAATCAATGATGTTTCCCACATACGTGCGACAAGGTTAGAGTCGATAACCCGAGTAATAAGGATTGTTGATGATTCAATAGTTGTTTTTTTCGACATCGAGCATTCTTCCCTAGATGAGGAGAATATAGCTACAGACAAAAACACTGCAGGTAAACATTCAATAATTTTATATAAAGGGTTCTGTATGTTTAGTTCAAATACAAATAATAATACGAAATGCGAAAAACAAGAATGATAATTGTGATGGAGTGGATGAGGAGATGACGAGTACAGGAAAGAATGGAAGGATGCACTACGCCGACCCCAAATAAATTGGGTTAACGATAAGATGATGATGATGGATTAGATTAACAACAAAAGGTGATGTAGGTAATGCAACATACAATATCTGTAAAGTGCAGAATGAGCTTTTCATTACGATTTTAGGAATAGATAGATAAAGATATGCCCACTCGATAAAATTTAGGTATTTATATGCAATTAATATGTACACGAAGTCGTATTTTTTGTGTGAGCAAATGTTTTGTGTTCTAAAAGTCCAGCAAGATGAAAGAAATTAAGTTTTCGTAAACGCGACTTTATGATAAAATCAGCTTGATTGAGTTAAAAATCAAGAAACAAAAAGTAATACCTACAACAAAGCTCAGAATTAAATTAAATATGTCAAAACTAATCGAGAAAGTGGACCAGAGTAGATCCCAAACACACCAAAACCAAGATTCCAATGTTTACCCAAACCGGCGAATAGTTCGGCACTGATGTAAAGTGAAGCAGAGGAATTTAATTGGGTCACTGTATAGGGGTTTTTGTTGCACGAGTATGGTCATCGGAGCTAACGATGCAACTTTAACGGGGTAATCAGAGTCGTTCGAGATCGAAAGTGTGTGAATAAAGCTTATTTCGTTTTTTCTCCAACTTTGTATGTGGACGAGTATGGTGATCTGCGAGCATTCACACTGGGGGTGCCGCTTCTTCGAAGTTCTGTTCTGGTTCCAGTAACAGTGATCTTAATACCAACTGCTGTTTGCTTATTCATGACGAGTTTTTAACAGGGGTTCGTCTTTGGTTAGTGATTTTATTTTATTTTAATTGGGGAGCTTACAGCATCATTTACAAATTATGGAAATAAATATAGGTACTTAAGAGCTAATTACAAGCTTCCACAGATAGAAGCTACTTGCTGCATAATACTTAGACTTAAACCAAATAAGCATTATATAAGCTATGAAGTTAATTAAGTTAAAGCATTAAGCTTCAAAAAGCAGTGTTAATAAGTCGTCGGTCATTAAACTTTTGACCTGTCTTATTGTGCTACAAAACAGATCTAATCGGCTATCGTTAGGTAACTAAAAATTCATTCCGTTAAATAATTTGCATGATCTGACTAGAAAACTGTTTGCTCTGTAATTAGTTCGTGTAAAGGGAATGCGAAGCAAATTATGTCTCTGACGGAGATTTAGGGCTGGAATTTTCAAATTGATTTTGCTTAAGAGTTCCGGACTATGAATCTTACCTTGAGCCAAATTCATAAGGAAACTAATATCAGCAATTTTCCTACGTAAAGAAAGAGGTAAAAGATGCAAACGAAGACAGCGTTGTTCATTACATTTAATTTTAATGAATCAATACATCTTCATATCGAGGTAGTAAAATATGACATTGTTAGTCGCATACCATATCTACCATAATAGACCGATACCAATACGTTATTTTGACCTTAAAAAATTCTAAAGTTTATGAAATCTTGTCTGTCGATAGACTTGCATATGAAACGTTTATTTTTGCGTTTTGTGTCACATCTAGCTGATGCATCTTTAGAAATTCGATTATTTGTCGTCGATATAAATAATTGAACACAAAACTGACAAAATTGATTTAAAGTTAAAAAACTCAATGGTATTGTATTTAAGATAGCCTGAGTAGTGTACAAACCTAATTTGTGTAATTTTCGTCCAGTGCAAACTGACTTATAGTAGGTAACGGTAACTTTAACTTCAACTGTATCTGATATAAGATTCCATTGATAAAAACGAAACAAATTGTGTCAGTTAAATAACAGTGTTCCCGTGGACAAAGATGACACAAAAAGCTCATGTACATCGATTATGACTTCGTAATCATCATGAAAGTAAAATTTTCAACTTTAATTTTCTTTTCGATTGATAGTGTTAAAAAAGACAAAAACCTAAATTGTCACTTATGTCAAATATTTTTGAAACCTAAAACTCTAGCGGTATTGGTCTATAAAGAGATTAAAGAGATGCAACTAAAAAAGAGTGTTTTAAATTCATTACTTAGATACCGTCGTCGGTGACTGGTATTAAAGAAGTTCTGAGGATTAATCGCAAAGTACTATCAATATGTAAAGAGATTAATAAACTTTAACAAGGGCAGTTTATTATTTTACTGTTTTTATAAAATTGAGAAAAGATAAAATAGTTTTTCTAGACATAAAGAAACACAAAATATATTATTTTTGAAACATGTGGTATTATTAATAATAATAATAATAATAATAAAAGAAATTATCCACTTCTCACAAGGTTGTTAGAATTTGTACATATCATAATAATTTATCATGTATCTTTCATATCCTTGTGAGAGTCTGGAGTCCGAAATAGGACGCTTATTACAAGCTGTTAAAACTTGCCAGGTTTATGAATTGCTATTGTTACATCTTTTTCTCGCTGTTACACGTTAGTACTATTACTAATATATTCTGTGTTGTTACAGTAGTATTAGCTTTTACAAGCACTTGCTCGATGCACTTGCTATGATAATTATCTGCCTTTAAAGACCAAAAAAAAATTTTAAGGTTTGTCACGTCCATTTTAATTTAAAAGATTTTTGAACAATTTGAACAAATTGGACTTGAAAAATTTTTTACTATGTAGGTATTGAAAATAAATCGGTTACCAACTGACAAAGTTATGTTAAAACATACATAAAAAAAATTAAAAAAAAATACCGTCGACTTGAGAACCTCCTCCTTTTTTAGAAGTCGGTTAATAAGAGTTTACCCACATAAGAAATTAGGCTTTACTGGTGGTTTTTAAAAACTCGCTGGTAGGCTAGTCATTTCAAACACAAAATATAATATAATAAATACTCCATCGTCGATTCATTACTAATGACTTCTAAAAATATTATTTAAGTAAAAAAAATACAATTTGAATGCAACGTCAGTTCCAGTATCCTTAGCACGCGAAAAAAATAACGCGCGTAAATCATTCGGTAAAATAATTTTGTATGGGAACTTTGTACAGGCAGAGTTTCCATAGATAATCATTACTCTATCGAGTACTTTTATGCGCGTTATTTTTTTCGACAGATGTTCGTGGTAAGGGTACTGTAGTTAAAAAAGATCCCTATATAGATTGAACCCTTTGGACGAGACCTGTGAACAGCCATGTCCCGGAAGACAGCATTCCAAGAATTAACAATTTTTCCTATTTTTTTATCTGAAAAAATCCTTTAGTTTTCTTCTTGCAAGGTATTGGTGTCGATTCGGTTGGCAACGACTTGACTTAAAATAAAGCGAAATATTTATTTACATAGGTACTTCATTCCCTGCTCGGAAAAAGACTAAAACTATAATTTTTAGCTTTTTGGGGGAAATGCGAGTCTGTTTGTTTGTTTGTTGCGCCTTCACGTCTTAACTACTGAATCCATCATCATGAAATTTTACATACACGTTGTCAGAGGTACATAGAGGGACATAGGGTAACCTTTATTCCGAAAAAAGTATTGTTCCCGAAGGAGAGCAAAAAATCTTCCCACCCAGGCGATGTCGCGGGCGGCCGCTACTGTCTAATATATTATCAGTCTGAAGTTAAATAATTGTATTGGTTATTTTACAAAAAAAAAATTAGAAAATAAAAATATTTTTTAAACTATGCCACCACGTTTCCGGTCATAAATCTATATTATTTCCAATGATGCTTGACCCATGGCCGGTCACAGCTAGCATGAAAGGCCGAGTGATAGCCATCGGTCCATTTGCAGGTGACCCCGTTGGCTGACCCGGGTAGGGTTACCAATCTACCATGTTCAGATTTGTCCGGACTGTAAGGGTTTATCGCCTTTCATGGTGAGCTAACATAGGTACTTAATACTTTATTATCCTCATTTTTGGATAGTTCATTTTCAATCGATTAATGGTTATTTTCACTTGAATTGTTTTCAATGAAATTATTAATTTATCCCTTAGATATTTCTAAATATCTTCATTCACTAATAAGACATAATCAAATAACGATGGAATGAATATACAATTTTCCTTTTCACTCCTCTTGCTCAAAAAGTGCGTCATTGTAACGTACAAGAGTCGAGATAAAATAGCATAATAAGCCCTAGGGGATAAAGTTTTTTCTTTTTTAATGTTTGTCTATTACCAATGAGCGTACTAAAACGAAAAAGTCTTTATTCATAATCACGAATAAAAACTCGCTCGACTTAATACTGGGGGTCAATTACGAAAAGTTTAATGCGATACACGCGGCTGCGTCCGTGCTTCGTTCTGATTGATTCCTATTACAAAGCACTTGCGTATGCGATATTGCAAAGTGATTGCGTAAATTTGTCAGTTTCTCTCTAGTGGATCCGTCATTATTCGTTCAATAGACTATGGACTACGATAGCTACATTGAAAATATTTGTAATAACTATAACCGACGAACTGCGGACGACTATCGTGACCAAGTTTCGTAATAGGCCCCCAGTTTCTCATTCTTATTTTTGAAAATGGAACTAAAAGCATCTCTTCGGTAAAATCATAGACTTATTTAAACTCTGTGTACAGAGTGAATCGTAGAATGCGTGTTTGTGTTGCTTAGCTGCTACAGCAGAAATTAAAAAAAGGTACCATGGCGCGAAATCTTTAGAATTTTTTTATAATTACAAACTGATTGAATTGTTATTGAATTGTGACTGTAATAGGAAATAAATAATTTTAATCTTCTGCCGTCAAGCACAAATCATTTATTTAAATATTGTACAAAAAGTTTATAAAGTGGAGGAAAGAAAAACGAGTGGATTCGTTTACGGAAGTAAATAGGTATAAACTATTTAATATTGTATTTTATATTCTCGCAATCGTAGTGAAAAGTATAGTGTAACACACGACGCTAAAACCCATTGTAACTCGGTTTCTATTTATTCCCTCGCTAAAGCTCGGGAATAAAAATACCTCGTATGCAATGGGTACTTTTAGCGTCTTGTATAACAATCTACTATTATATACCTACCTTCACCTTACATACGTAAACGATATAGTTTCAAGATCATGTCCATCAGCCATTTTTAATGTCCCCACTGCTGGGGCACAGGCCTTCCTTATGGGTAGATAAGGAGGACGGGCCATAACCCACCACGCGGGCCCAATGCGGATTGGTGGGTGTTAACGACTGCAAATGCAGCCGGGATTAACGTGCCTTCCGAAGCACGGAGGAGCTCGAGATAATAAATTTTTGGTCACCCATCCCATTCCATGACCGACCCTTGCAAACGTTGCTTAACTTCCGCAATCGCTGGGCCAGGCGCTAAACCACTGCGCCACCGAGCTACTTTAAGATCATAAAATAAATAAAAGAACATTAGATAATACTTTATTTGTATATTGTACGTACAGTACCCTCGTACGTTTTTTACTATTCATATTTTAAGTTTTTAGTTAACTACTGCATTCATCTTTTCTATAATTTACGCATGTACAATATCAGTCAATCCTGTAATGCAATTACATCTGAAATTAGTTGCGTTAAGAATCATAAAACACGTAAGCTCAATTTGGCAGAATGTACGCATACTGTACGTATAGATACGGTCAGTAAATGATTTCTATTAATATCACAGCATATGGATTCTATCAAGATGAATAAAGCGCAAGTATTTGCTATGTATTAAAATAACTAATGTGGAATGTAGGTATGCTCGATATAGAGCACTCTTCAGTATCGGTTGCGAATATTTTTTTTTAGTTGGATATCGTACTTACACTGCTACATCTCAACTCAAGACAAAACTATTTTGAAACTTAGTGTTGAAAAATAACATGTAGGTATGTACAGTCAAGTTCCTTTATGGCCTTTATGGCTTTATAATAAAGGTCAACAGTGACCTTTATTATAAAGCCATAAAGGTTCATTCATGAGCTGTCAAAAGTGCCAACATATTAATGAACTCGACTGTACATACCTGTCAAAAATGCCAACATAGTATTAATGAACTCGACTGTACCTACGAGACGTATGATATATTCTTTTCATTCCTAAAATTAACCAGCTAACTTTTAGGTAAGCAGGTTAATATGAGTATGAGTACCTACTATCATATTAAAAAATACTTTTGAAACCATTTCAATACAAACGAAATCAATTCAAGCCAGTCCCCTAGACTACGATAACCTAAAGAATGGACTACATGCCACGAGATACGAAAATAGATCGAATCGACATCGAAACGCGTTCCGTATCGTACCTGCAGTTACTGAGCGAAAGTCTCACTAGAACATTACGTAATAAATTTTTACCATCTCGAAGGACAAAACGATTGGTTTCGGCGCAGCTGTTTTAACTATTGTACCCAGTTATGAAGATATAGGTGTGTGTAAATTACTGTTATGTGCTAGTGCCGCTCCGATAACAACAGGCACAAGACGTGTACTTCCGTCATTTTATTTGGCGCCGGTTTTTGTTAAGCGTGAAACCGTGTTTTGGGGTCGATCTTGACTGTTTAGTGACAAAACCACGTGCTCGATCATAGATATCAGTTAGAGAAGTGTTATCGGAGGTGCGCCCGCGATCTTGAAATCGTTAGGAGCCGCTGTACCGTGACTGTTTGCAAGACTTTGTAATCGATATTTGAGTATAATTTGGCTCATGAATAGTAAAGGAAGGAATACGCCCATTGTATTTTGATCGCTTTTATGCCGACACGCTCACTGGATATATTTAATTGTGTATCAAAACTGTCTTGAGTGCTGTTGATTTGGACTGCTTCAAACGAACTGCTGGTAAGCCTGTTTCATACCCAACTTCTATTAATGTTTTAATTTATTCAAGTTACGCTCGTTTCTTTGCGACCTTGATAACTGGTTTTGTATTTTTAAGACTTTAACTATTGTCATAACAAACATGAGAAGGTTTCCTATTCTTTCGTCATTAGTGTCAGCAAGAATACAGTTTTTCTATGGAAAGAATAAATGGATGCTTCAATTCGCATAAATTAGCATCATTTGGAATAATTCTCACGTATAATGTTCATTCAAGCTGTATAAGAAACTGTTTCAATGATTCGCAATAGTGAGTCAGTTATGTATAATGATTTCGTATTCATAATATAGAAATATACGATTAATATAATAAATATAGGACACAATTTTTAAACTTACATAGAAATATTCCAATCAGAAATGAAGTTTTATATTTTTTCTGGGTCAGTCTTATACAGGGTGGTGAAAATTAAAAAGAAAGTTAATTCTAAGTTGTTTGATAGCCTAGGACCTAGGTACTGGTGGTAAAACCAAAATATCAGACAGACAGTGTAATTAAAAGTGGATTTAAAGAGATAACAACTATCTGCTTTACTAACTTATCTGTAGTGATTATGATGTAAAGTCCTTGAATTTAGATTTTACAACTTTGTAAAGATAAGTAGGTGTTACCACAAACGTGAGTAACACAACGTAAACACAGATATGCGAGTTTTCTTTAAGCATTATTTTTAGCATTTCCGGATCTCTGCACAGTAGGCTTACAGTAAGTACATAACTAAAATATTTTTATTTCTACCTACCTAGTACACAAATAAAAATACTTTTTAGTTGTGATGTGGTTATACTGTCGAAACTTGGGAACAGGGAGTCTTGGATGCCATTAGAAGCAAATCATTATAAAAAAGAGGATAGATTTTGTTTTTGTTTGTTTGTAATGAATAAACTGAAAACTACTGATCCGTTTTTAAAATCTCTTTCACCTAAAGCTACATTGGCGTGCGTTGCGAAAACTATAATGCATAAAATAATTTAAGTAAAATGATGAGAATTGACAACATTTCAAAATTTTAATTACCTGTTTTTATGAATATAATGAAAATTTGTCGTTTTTTAGGCAACACGTATTTTTTCTTTTCCATTTATTTTCATACATTACTGAGATATTAATTAATAGAAAACGGTTTATTCTAAAAGGACGTACATGATATAGGTAAAATATAAGCGATTCCTTTGCCATGCCTCTTGAAACGAAAAATAAAAAAAAAATGTCTCTGATGTGACGTCCATAGGGATGTAGGCACGCCAGTATTTTGTATCGATAATAATGGTATTTTTGTTTATTAGGAGAACCCTACACGCATGTTACTGTGATCCATCAGTATTTAATCATAAAAGAATAAGGGGCCTATTTCAGAAAAAAATGTAGGACTACAGAATATTTACCATAGCAGTAGTTTATTGGGGTAGAATATGCTCCATTACCCATATCATAGCTTATTACCCACCAATCCGCATTTGGCCCGCGTGGTGGGTTATGGCCCATCCCCCTTATCACCCATAAGGAAGGCCTGTGCCCCAGCAGTGGGGACATCAAAAATGGCTGATGGACATGCTCCATTATTTTCATCTAATCCGGATTATCTCCTTACAAAATAATTTGTCTTATCCATGACTCGTGTCACAAAGTCTCTATTAGGCCGGCCACACACACGACGGAATCCCGATTCAGAATTCCGAATGGAATTTCGACAAATGTATGAAGATTCCGTACGGAAAAATCCCGCATGTGTGTGGCAGGCCCATAGATTTTGATTATTGTATTTTTGATTACTTTAGATTTAAGGTGGCAACTTGAACGAATGTGGTACAGCGGTGAATATTATTAAATATTATAATTCTAAAATACAATTTTAATAATGTTTTACGTGGTTTTTTTCTACTAGGTGTAAGTGGTGTAACCATGGACCCTAAAAGCTCCACGTAAAACATTATTAAAATCTTTTTCTATAAATAATTTATTGAGTAAATAAAAACCTCTGAGGGCGCTCGGTCATACAACCGCCTTAAATGAGGGAAGACTGCCTGATTATAATGTTGTAAAAATGTTCATTGTTATTCATAAAATGTTACTCTATTAAATAAAATGAAGTTGATTTAAATACAAATTAAATGTTAATGGAACTATTAGGTAATCAATGACTTCGTTGTAGTTGGTGAACTCGACCCTTACTCATTTTCCATTGAAAATAGTCGATAATAATTCCATACTTGAGCTGAGTCAATCAACAACACTATTGATTTGAGGATGTGACATTTTGACATTGACATGACAGACTAGACTACAAACCATACAACAGACTAGCTAGCCAGCTGGAGTGTCAAGTTACAATGACTTTTTTTTTCTTTTTTGTGATTGATTCAATGCAAATGCATACACACTAGGAAGACCTATATCGACCATTTTACACATTTTTTTAAATATCTCATTAAATAAGCAACCAGAAAATCTAAAAATATTATATTTATGTTTATTGATTTCGAATCTCGAAATGGTTTTCGAGTTTTACTGCCTTGCAAAAAATTTAAAGTTGTCAATTATATGTTTATAATTCTCATAATTACCAACAAAAAAGTCCGCGGGGCTGCTAACAAGTTTGCGTCTCCAAAACATGCTGTCGCAACATTTGTCGCAGAAACGTTCTCCGCAGCTATGTTCTGTCGCTACAACGTGTGTCGAAATATCGTTCTGTCGCTGTAGTGATTGTCGCTCTTTTGTTTTTGTCGCAACGCAACTGCGTTAAACAGTCCTTTTCGCTTATTATAAGTTACGACGGGTATAAAAATACTAAAAGTATTACTAAATAATAAATGTAAGGTTTTTTTAAAGGTAGGCACAAAAAAAAATCTTTATGTACAAAATCTATTGTTTACTTACAAAGCGAGTGCGGGTTGAAAATATTTTAGTAGCGCTAAAGATTTTTCGGAAAACATAACGTTACGAAATAAGCCCGATCTACACGTCATATTTAGTGATTTAAAATAGTGTATGCGGGAATATAAGGCAGATACAAATATTGGAATATTCGAAAACACTTTATCATATTAAAGGTTATGTTAATTAGGTATATCTGTATGACTAACTCATTAGCAATCAATTACATCACTTATAGATATGAAATTAAAATCGAGTTAGATTTGAAAGTAACAAACAATGAAGTCATTGTGTGTGTGCGTAGGACGAAGGAATTTTGGGCGCATTGCCTACCTACCTACCTTCCTATACCTTCCATTATTTAGCCTTAAAAATATTGATGGTTTATAGTTTGTTATTATGTAACGTATGGAAATATTATGTGAAATAATGAATGTAGAGTGTGGATGTGGATAAAGAAGATTGGTATTAAATTAATAGGCATATGACGAATATTTTTTTATTTTATGTTACATAAATTACCTCTCAAAAAAAGAAACATTGGTAAAATAATTATTTCGCTAGCATGAAAACTGCCCGAGATATCACAGTTTGAAATGCACACAAATTGGACTCACCCTGCATACTAATGGCTACGTAGTTATGACGTCACGCCCAGGTAGTTTGTATGCAACGCGTAGGAAATTTGTTTGGCAGCTATATTAAATATTGTGTTTATCAAAATGTTTTCTTAGACAAATTTGCTATAACATTTTACGGACTAATTAAAGGTATTATTAATTAATTTTATACTTTTTAAATAGACTTGTCCACCTAACTTTGAAGGGTCATAAAACAAATAATACGCAATATATAAAACCAAGAGGTATACAAGCTACTCTAAAAGTGTAATATGTTTACGATTTTTATTAGTATTTCGTATTTTATTCATTAGTCGTAATCCCTGTCCTATTGTTTTATGAAAAGAAATGTTTTGTTTATTATGCTGTGCTGACTAATATTAAAATTAGACTTACTCGTATTTAAATAAATGAAAAATAGTAGATTGTACAACAAGTGCATAAAATGGGTTTTATGTACGAGTTATACACTCTGCTTTTCACTTCGATTGTGAGAAAATTAAACAAAAAATGTTATAAAAAAATGTTTTTTTTTTAAATTTTAGTGACAAATTCTATAATTTTGGAATGTGCTCATCACAAGGCCTTTCATTTGATACCCATATTCAAAAATTTAAAAAAAAATTTTTTTTTCTTAAATTTTAGTGACAAATTATATAATTTTGGAATGTGCTCATCAAGGCCTCTCATTTGATACCCATATGCAAAAAATTAAAAAAAAAATATTTTCTTAAATTTTAGTGACAAATTATATAATTTTGGAATGTGCTCATCAAGGCCTTTCATTTGATACCCATATTCAAAAATTGACAAAAAAAATTTTTTTTTTTTAATTTTAGTGACAAATTATATCATTTTGGAATGTGCTCACCAAGGCCTTTCATTTGATACCCATATTCAAAAAATGTTTTTTTTTATTAAGGCTTTTCAATTGATACTCATTTTCAAAAATTAAAAAAAAAATAGATATTTTAATCATAATCCATATATAATATGGATTATGATTAAAAATGAGGAAAATAACAAGTTTATTTAACGAAGTTTAATTGCATGTGTGGCTGTTTACCTGACAACCTTTGTCTTAGAGCCGAACTTAGACGAAGATTTTACTTTATGCTCTAGAGCATGAAAAGCGATTTTATGCAGCCTATACCCAACATAACGACGAACTTTACGAGCATGAGAAGTGAAAAAAATATTATTCATTTAAATAAACTCACATAGTAATTAAGCATTTTTAAATCGTAAATTCTTTTACCCTACCACCCATTACTAGTCTTTCAGCTGACAAGAAAAATGGAGGTAAAAACTTATCAGCAATTCATATCAGATGAAACGATAATAATTTATCGTTTCCAGACATAACATTCATAATATATGTTACAATTAACATAGATTATTAAATATATATAACAATAAGATAAATTTATATACGTGTATTAAAAAAACGACTTACCCGTAGCTCAGACGGGACGGGATGCTGCTAACGGGCGAGTCAATTTTTTCTAGTGTTTTTTCTAATATTATATAAATTATCTTAATATAAAAATAGCATTGTGAATGCCTAAAATCTAAAAATTCAATAATAAATATAACATTATTTACTTTATGATTTATTTTTCTATTAAAGATGATGAAACTGTAGGTAACTTCCACAACGCCGTCATCAGGATATTAGTGTTTTTAGTTCTGTTGTTATATTGTTTGCAAGTTTTAGTTAAAAAACGATCAATTTGTGGTTTTTGTGAAATATTAATATAGGTATATACTTACGTAAGAAAAAAATTGCCGATCTGAAATTGTTAACTAATAATATGAGACAAGTTAGCTTAGGTTGTTCATTGCACACAAGGCTGTGGGTTGCAGCCCGAGCCGCAGGCGAGGGCGTAACTCAGCCGAGTGTGCAATAAGCAAGAGCTCACGAGTTTCATACGACGTTTTTCAACACATTTGCGAGGAAAAAATAAAGTAATTTATCACACAGCAACAAATATGGCAAAAACAAAATATGATAATTATGGGAAAAGGCGCGCATGTTTTTTTTTCACACGCCCAACGCAAGAATATTTTGCGATCAAAGGGGTGAGGAGCATACAGCCTACTACTAATACTTCAAAATTATAATTTTAAGTGACAAAATGCAAATATTTTAATATTTTATAACAAAATATTGTGAATTATGAATTATTTGATAATAATTATATATTTATTTGACTTAATTAAGGACTTACACATTTATTTATTCCAAAAATGTATATGAATTTTCAGCAGCATAAAACCTCTTTGTTGTCAAAAAAAATAACTGTATTACCCGGCTAAATTAGGAATGCTCTGTTTACTCGCATAGAACTTGCAGTAAGGTACCTACTAATTTAACTTTGTAGGGTTAATTCTATTACGAACTAGTGTTTTATATAATTATTGCACGCGTTTGTTATAGCTCGGTTTATGGCCCTAAAAGCGATGTAATAAGGCTCACTTTACGAGCAAGTGTGTTGAAAAAAATATTCTAGTAACATGCACGATTGCACCGCGACTTTATCAATTGTACGGTAAGTTTATTACTATATTATATTACTTACTACAGTATTGTATTACTATTATAATTTACGACCCTACCAAGGTGATGACGGTGTTATCTAATTCTATAGTTCATGTAAACAACATTTTCCTTAAGTAAAAAGTTAAGTGTAACTTACATAAAAGATATGGCAATGAGCAATTTTGAATTTCAAAACAAAATACTTCCCTAATCAATTGACATTTAGACCTTATAGATTCTTTCTCAGTACCTATTAAGATAGTTCTGTAAATCAAATCAATTCGTACGAACTGAATTGGTCGAACATTAATAAGACGGATCTCTGTAGATCTAAAATTTGTATAGTTAACATGCAAGTTTGTATAGAAATCACGAATGGCGTAACACACTGACAACGCAATTTTTTACCAATACTTGCGTAATTTTATCCACTAAATCTCCATGATGGAACCTTTTGCAGGACAGTATGTGGTCCGTCTATACACCGTTAATTTTTAAGTAGGCAGGTAGGTATACTTAAAAACGAAAAGGGGATTTTAGGCCACGTGAATGAACAACTTTTACTATGGGGCCAACCACGGAATCTCGAAAAAAAATCAGCTGTTCCATAGAAAAGTCTAAAACATCGACTCGACTATAATGTATGGAACAGCAGATTTTTTTTCGCGACTCCGTGGTTGGCCCCATTAGTAAAAGTTGTTCATTCACGTGGTCTGAAATCCCCTTTTCATTTTTTGATATACTTCAAAATTAACGGTGTATAAGCCAAAATATGTATAATTTGTTGATAAAATGGCAAGGTATTCCATATTCCACGATGATCTCACAAAACATGGCTGTGAAAGGCGCGTCCTAACTCAGACAGCGAGCGGGGGCGCAATATGTGAAAATGATTTGACCCAGTTATAAGTAACTAGCGACCCGCCCTCGCTTCGGTTCGGTTTCTTAATTTTTTTGCCGAATGCGACCTTCCAACAACACCCAAAATGAAAACAAATCTCACCAAAACACATCCAATCTCGCCCCGTCCCGTCATCGGTGAGAATTACGCTTGAATTTATTTTCGCAGCGATAATTCCTAAGATATTCATAATGCAATGTTGCAAAAAGGTTAAAATTATGTTCGTAAAAGTTGATAAGGATTAACATTGTATCCTTCTAAATAGCTTTCCAAATTACCGCATTGTACACGACCAATTTTTTAGAAGATATAATGGTTATAGTTAGTTATTCTTAAAATATAGATATAATATGCCATCGCGGACTTTTTTGTAGATCTTTATAAGAGGAACAATTCCCTCATACATTATTTTGTTATGTTCAAAAGGTTTACGCAGCGTTTTCGATGCAAGCTTCCAGACGGCTTAATTTTTGCCGACTTCTTCAACAATTTATCGACATATTTCTGCTAATTTACATAAAACCTCAACTTATTATACATCTATATATTGGTGAAAACCGCATGAATTTCAGTTTTTGAGTTTATAGCGAACAGACAGACAGAAACGGCGAGTGACTATGTTTTATGATATGTAGTGATGTAGGCGCTAGTACTATTATCTATTCTATGATGTAGGGTACTTACGAGTACACTATGCTCAACTATTAGGTACCAAAACTAATTGTTAAAGACTCGCTGCTCAAGGTACATACATTTTACTGCCCCGCGGGTATATATTCTGTGCCCGCGGGCAGCAATCGTTTAGTAGAAAGCACGTAGAATGTTTTCAGGGTAAATTTATGGCCCTTAGTGCGGTACGCACAAGTGACAAAAGTTTATATTTATGTATGGAAAAGGCCTCGCATCCCCGCTTGCTGTATGACCAGGCCATTACGGCATTAACAATGTTACCTTGGGTGGTGACCGTGAGTCAACCGTGCTCGTATGTTTATCGATCTTTCTCCACCTTTCCCTGTGTGTCGTCACCACCACCATATTTTAAGGTACCACCTACCGGTAGTAGTTTAAATATTGTCCATACATTATGACGAACACTAATAATTGAAAATTAACCATTTTACTAGGTAATTTAAGTATTCACACTATTTAACTTAAAGTAAGTAACATAATTAGGTTTCCTTCCGAGACGTCTTCAAAGCTCTAATACTCTGTATATCTTTTTTTAATATAATGTGAAGTGTGTGATGCATGCATGCATGCCGAGATCCGCTCCCCACTACACGCAAAAGTGCCCAGACGGAAGCAGACCCCGGCATTGGACGCTCTCCATGAATAAAAGAAAATGATTCGAATTTGATAATTATTGAAAATCTTCAATAGTTTTTAAATAAATTAATCAAAGATCCTTTTAAGGCGGTTGTATGACCGAAAGTGGCGCCCTCACAGAGGTTTTTATTTAATAAGTTATTAAAAGAAAAAGATTTTAATAATGTTTCTTTTTAGGGCCCATGGTCTAATATTTTTAGAAGCTATCACTACATGCCCTCGTAGTCATTCGTAGAAGTAGATAGGTAGCAAATGTGTCAAAAACGACCACTTTTAGCAGTTTTGCTATCTACTTCTAGCAGTGACTACGAGGGAATGTAACGATACCGTCTAAAAATACTAGACTGTGTGCCCTAAAGATTCCACGTACTTAAAACATTATAAAAGTTGTGTATTAGAAATTATAAAATTAAATAAAATTCACCGCGGCGCCATTTTCGCTCAGGGTGACACCTTAAAGAAAGGAAACATACCGAGATAGGTAGGTAGGTACCTATTCCTTCAAAAAGTTTAAGTTTGAAAGTTAACACGCACATTCTTTTCTCTTTACTTCATTTTATGCTCACGAAGAAGTTCACCTTGACTCTCCTTCCTCCTATGAATTAATTATTCAAATCAATCAATGTTAATGTTCTCAAAGTATTGAATAAATATTCACATTGACCGCAGTTGTGTCTACTTAACTTAGTTGTATTTAAATTAGTTATGGTTAGTACTATTATATATTCTGTGGTTATGGGTCAATACGAACTTAATGATTTTCTAACATTGAACCAAGAAATCGACGCTAACTTTAAAATAATCGCAAATTCGTATTCAATGGGTTGTCCGATCTATAAATTGATGTAAGTAAGTAGGTACTTAATTCATACCTTCCTCGATTTTAATTTTTTTGTGAAAGATGTCGGCCGATTTTATTTTCCGCTGTGTGCGCGTACCGCCCAATATAATAGTATACCTATTAATATGTTTTGGATACGCAAATTAAGGTGAATTTGTAAATAAAATAAATAATTTTATTAAATAGTTTATTTATTGTCCGCTAAAGTACATAACAAAATCTTTTACGCGCATCTAGCGACCTCTATGTTTCATGGTGCAATTTAATTCACAGCTTGCCAAAAATCTCGCAACCTCCGACCTTGCTCGCAGTGTTACTACATGATTTTTCTACTCGACACTAGATGGCGCTGTTTAAAATATGAGCTTAAGTATGTAGGTTTGTATTATTTTTGAATACATTAGTAAGTTTGTAGTAATACAGTTTTCTTTGAAAAATATAATCACAATACTATTTCTTTGGGAATAACATGGAAGTTTGTGAGTTTCTTAAAATATGTAGTACCACTACTCAACCCTAGATCAACACCAGTTTTTTTAAGCAAACAAGTAAAAAGCTCGATGTCAATGATAATAAAATTATAATAAATAAGTATAATTATGTTAAAGTCAATTTAAGAGGCTATGATCTTAGCTTTTATAAGAGTAGGTACACCGAGCCTCCACTAGCGCCGTCAATTAAGAAAAAATCATTAAGTACAACGAAATACCTAAGAATTTTTCCCCGTTGTTCTATACCTACTAGAATAACTATTAAATAGGTACTAGTTATAAACTAAAAGTGTTTTTATCTAGATTACAATCTAAATTGAAAAAGCTACAATCTAAATAAAATTACCGCCTAAAGTCAATGATATTTGCCTAAAGTGGCCACTTTAAGCAGAAGATGAAATGTTTCCGATGAATGAAAATGAAGATCTTTATGACAACTTGAATGAAACTGTGCCTCTGGCATACCCACATGAAAACATTTTTTTTTTTGATAAAACGTAAGTAGGTAAACTTCTTTTAATTTAAACTAAGATAAAAACGATCTACCTACGTCTTGATATCGAGGGCTCGGAAATGTACCTCCGCTTGGGAACTTTTCCTGACTCAAGACATTCACGTTCCACGTATTAGTTATGACGAAACGGCGTCCATACAAAATCTCCGCCGGCAATGAATGATATAGTGTAGTGTGTTCCGTGAAATGACGCGTCTGACGTAGAGTGACGTAGCGCTACGTAGATAGCAGCGACGCGGTACAAGGTCACGCCGCCGGGAAACGGTTTATTGCGTTACGTTGTTACGTTACATAATTTTATTTATAGAACTTTTATCATCTCGGTTGGTGGTCTGTATAGACGTATTGATAAAGTTTGGATCCAAGTAGATTAGTGTATTGGGACTTTTAGATAGGTTGTTTTTAATAATAAATCAATGATAGACCTCTTAGATATAAATAAAATATACACGGTTTTTATCAGAATATTAATTTTTAATCATATTTTTATTTCTTAGATACTTACCTTACCTATAATAAAGACTCATAATAAGTTGCATCAAAAATTTAATTCACGTAACCTTAACAAATCCATTTCTCGACGCAATCGATAAACAATTTAATTTCTATCTCAATTTTGTATTAGTTATTAACTTAGAAAAATAACACCTAGAACGATAGTTCTCTACAAAGCTCACTGTCAAAAGTGAGGCAACTAAAACAGCCAAAATGGCTCCGTTTTCAGATTTTTATTCTCCATTATTACCTAATCATACCGAATAAGTACACAACAGTTAAAATTTTCCTCCATTTAGGAGATTAGTTACTATATTATTGGGTTTTAGTTTTAGTTACGATTAGGTAAAGTATGAAGGATATGAATCTGAAAACTAAGCTATTTTGGCTTAATATTAGTTGTCTCACTTTGCATACGAGGACACGGCTTCTAGGTGTTATTAATTTATTAATAACTAATTACTAATTACCTAACCAGTTATACTAAAAATATAAACGAGGAAAACGGATGCTTATTAAAACATCATATTATATGATACACTTACTTAATTGTTCATATCAATCGCACTTTCTCTAACTGTGAGTAAACAAAACAAACAATGTTAATTCATATCTAAATATCGGTAATAAAGGTTTTCTTGGAATTGAATGCGATTTTATTGATTTGTATTAGAAGTCATCGTTATCATAATTGTTGTTGTAGAGCAGAGGGTGTTGAATAAATAAATTCTTGTATAACTTATATTTAATTAGTTAGTTAAAATCTAATTATTCATCAATTTTTTTAATTAATTTACTTACATATATTTTAGATAGATAGATAAACACTTTATTGCACATACATCTTGCAGAAATTACAATCATGCTCGATCATCTATAAAATGTAATGTTAACGAATAATTATGAAAGTATTTCCAGAATTCCCTGAAAACTACTAAACCGATTTCCATTTTTCAAAAAATGAAACCAATTTATCTAAGTTGGTTCCATTTTTTGAAAAATTAAGAATTTTTGAAGAAGCTTTCTAGAAGTAGGTATATTCTTTAAAATAAAAACATAATTTTCCAAATCAGTCCATAAATAACGGAGTAGGTAGTGAGATAAACAACCTTAAAAACATACAACCGAGTTGATAACTTCACCAAGGCGGTCTTATCGCTGAGAGCGATCTAGCTTAGATACGTATAAGAGGGCTTTAATCTCATTGTATTTTTCGTTCGTAAGAAAATTAATATTATAAGCATTTACGAGTACAAAGGATAAGATCATGAACTTTTAAAAGCTTTGATTAATATACTCCAATGAAATCGAGTTCCACGTGTTATAATATAAGCTAAGTACTTATAGTATATTTTGCAAATTATAAATATTACATTCATAAATATGAAATTATTAAATAATGGCAAAAGAGAGAAAAGATAATATTACGGCGCGTAAGTCATCTCCTCGAGCTTTGATGTGAAACCATTTCCTTTCTCAAGAGCTTCCAGAGCCATGAATCATACAAAAAATATAAATATTTGTATCAACAATATTGAGGTTCACACATTTAAATGAATAAGGTGCAATATGCAACTAAAAAAATCTCGGGTGAGTTTCAATGGGCTCAGTTGCCACCTAACAAGCCCACTCAAACGGACTTGCATCTGCTAAGAATGTATCGAGCGGGTTTCCCAATGACTGTACATACCTTTCGAAATGTGCATTAGGTAGTGATAATTAAAAGTAAACCTGTGATTCATATAGGTAATGAAATCACCTCTTACTTTCATGTGACTTAATATTATCGTAATCGTTCCTTCTATATGAAAGTTACGTTAGCTTAAGTTAAATTTAAGTTAAGTAAAGAAATGTTGGAAAAAGTTTTATGTAGGTATCTTGGATTTTGACTATAATCCTAAAAATATTAAAAATGTGAAAGTGGTTTTTATGCACAACGGGATAATCCTTGGCCTTCACCTTATGCATTAAGTGACGATAAGGCCAAGGTGGAAGCGCACTACACCCGGAATCCTCATCACTGAGGAACTGGCTATCTTACCTCTAACTGCCGGAACACAACAATTTTTTAATTGTTCTTATGGCGTCAGACTTAGATAAGATGGTGGTAGCTAGCCAGGTGGACTTGAAATAAGCCCTACTACCAGCCAGTTTCGATGTTTGTTACTGAATCACGCAAAAATGGATGAACGGATTTAGATGATAGTTTATAGCCTTGATTAAAACATAGGACACTTTTTATTCCGGTCAAAGGTTGCCTAGGGAATTTTCAAATGTCCAAGCGGACAAAGTCGCAGGCAGATAATTATTAGCAAAGATAATATTGGAAATCGTATGAATGAAAAATTAAAACAGATACTATTCTGTGTACACTAACATTATTATTTGGTTTTAATTATAACTTGTTTATTAGAAATATCTTGCAGTGAATAAAACATCGTAGAGTGATGTTATAATAATATTATTTTTGTACAGAACTAGATACTTTTGCATTTTCCCACAACTTTCAAACTTCCTTCTTCTTGTCTGATCTACACTGAATTCAGTGCACGAACATCTCCCGAGTAAGATAGAATTATTTTGTAAGTAGGTATGGGTAATTTGTACAGCACCATCTACAGCTGAAAAGCAAAATGAGATTTTCCTTTATCGAGTACTTTACGCCAGTTTTTTCTCGATAGCTGTTCGTGATAAGGGTACTGATGACGCTGTTTTAAGCTTTATCAGGGTATTGTTGTGTGTGATCTCGACATATTACTGATATCTTTCAATGAAGAAGCCTTCGACGGCTGGGAAACCACCGAAACCAGACGTCACGTTTCATTAATCACATAAAATGCAGTGGAATGTTTGAAAATGTTTTTCCGTTCGTTATATATCCATTCAACTTAATGTTTTTAAATATTCTACTTTACTACTATTCATGAGGTTATGAAACTAGAGGCATTATAATACAATTATATACTATGACGAGAGGGGAAAATCTTCCGTATCCATAACGTTGTGTCAATAAAATAAAAGAAAAACTCGACCACTTCATTTCTGTAAGTAGTAAAATTAAATTAGCTTCAAGTGTAACGTTTTTTAAAGCAGAGTACAATTAATTCAAATAAATGTTTCAATTACTGCCTAAAGCTACGATATTGACAAGAGCTTCTCATTTATTATGTCAGTTCTTCGATCATCTAAGGCCGGCCACACACAGACGTAATCCCGTTACGGAATTCCGAACGGAATTTCGATAATGTATGAAGATTCCGTACGGAAAAATCCCGTATGTGTGTGGTAGTCCATAGATTTGTATAGATTAGCTGCGTTCGGAATCACGTATGTACGGAATTCCGTAACGTGATTCCGTCTGTGTGTGGCCGGCCTAAGTGTCAGTTACGTAGTGAGTAAGAAAATCTGACGTTATTATTTCTCTATTTTTTAAAAGAACTGCCTAAATTAAGACTTTTCAGTGTCTTTCTAATTAAAAATAAATCAGCAGGCCAAGTGCATGCGTAGTCGGACTTTTCACATATATGTTTCGTATCAAATAAGGCTGAAGCGGCGCATATCTGTGCTGTGCTACAAATTTTACCACAAAAATAAGTTGGTTTGCAATAGGAAAATGAGGGAATATAAAGAAAAAATCAGATTTATCAATATACCTACCTGGTATTTGTTGGTAAAATATATATAAATACTACTAATAAACATTATCATTTTTCAGATAAGTCAATTGAAAGATGAAAAATACTTCGGAACATTTTTTGAAAAAGCGCTGACTTTGACGATTTCTAATGCCTTTGTTTTCTAAATTTTTTTAAAACAAAAAATACATTCTTTGTCGACTTAACGAGCTCTAAACATGAACGTTTGGGTGAAAATATATTTTTTTTCACGCCCCCTATTACTTTACTTGTATGACAAACTGTCAGTTGGTAAAATGGTTTTCAAAATCGTGATCGCAGCCCCCTTCTAAAATATTTCAAAATATTTTTTTATACTTTACCTGGCTTTGAGTCAGCAAGGCACATCTTTGGTTCAAATATAAAGACTGTAGCTTCAACGGTTTATCTGCTAAAGTTTTGTGACAGACGACGGACAGACGGACACATAAGTGGCAGCTAGGGCTCCGTTTGGCGCCTTTGGGTACGGAACCCTAAAAAGGATTTTAGATAGTTTGCTGACTAAATATTGATTTCTGGCGAACCTCATAAAAACTCCATGGCTCATTAAAATGGCGAAGCATGCGTCAAATCATTCCAGGATTCTTCCAGGAGCAAAAAAATACTGATGATTCGATCACAGGACTGGGCCAAATGTGAGTCACACTCGAATATAATCTCATTATGATCAGTTACGAAATTACTCATCTGAATGAATGCGAGACTGCGAGTAGTTTCAGTGTACGCACAGGTTTTCCCAACTCTGTTTAGAGTGGGATGTTACCGAATACGGATGTAAAGATGCGTTTGGTGGACTTTGAAACTGACTAATAGACTGCAATATGTTCCATAGCTACCTTTGACTTCTTTGCAATAAACCTTTTTATTTACATACAAACCTTAATATTCTTATTTTTAGTAAACACCAAAGAATCTTGCTTCTCTTCTCAACATTGAGAATTTCATTAATTCTTGAGCCGTACCACGCAAATATTAATTTACTGTTTCCTAATTTTTTAAAGCAAGCAAGAAAATCTAAGATTATTTTCCTAAATCATTAGGTACATCGATAGACTTCTACAGGGTGTTTGGTAATAGCCTTATAAAGCCGAATATGGTAAATAGGGTTCCATACAACCCTGGAAAAATATTATAAACCCTGAAAATTGACTAGGCTTTTTTTATATGTATGGAAAAATGCAAAATGACTATACCTAGACGCAAATAGAGTTTCGTATGCGATATTCAACCCCATTATTGGGCAAAAGCAAAACAAAATTTCGGTCTAGGGTTGCTACTATGCAGTTTATCATAAAAAAAGTAAATAAATAAATATAAATAAATATTTGACAACATCACATACATTGCACCGATTCCAAAGTAAGTTGCTAAGCACTTGTGTTATGGAAATCAGAGACAACGGTGGTATCACAAACACCCAGACCTGAGTCAATATAGAAAAGTTCATTTTCTACATTGACCCAGCCGGGGATCGAACCCGGGACCTCATGAGATGGTGACGCCTTGAAAACCGGCGTGCAAACCACTCGAGCACGGAGGTCGTCAAGTGGTTTTCAGGGTAATCATTTTTCGAGGCTGTATGCATAGTACCCATCTACCATATTCAGGTTTATAAGACACAGATTTTACACGGCCAGTATAAATCAAAATAAAATAGCTAATATTCACTACCCTTAATAATTGTAAAAAAAATATTGATATTGGGATACAATACAATGTGAACGGAGCCTTATGTCCGCATCCGAATCACTGAGTCAGATCGCCGTAGTATTCATTCATTCATTCACTACCGTGAAATTAGCCGTTTGACACGGTATGGTGGAATATCAACCTAATTAGATCAGTCTTTGGAAATCTTGCTTGATACATTATTGCCTACAGGAAATAAAGTAACTACTTAAATGAGTAATGGAAATAATCATGAAACAGTGTAATATGCCCGCATTAACAAGTTTAATATACTTACGTGTAGAAACTTATACAACGTACCTAGGTAATAGTAGTTTATGATACAAGGTTGGTAAGGAGGTTTTTAAAACGAGTTGACGCTTTATAAGCCCGAGCCGCAGGCGAGGGTTTATAATCGTCACGAGTTTTAAAAAACCTTAACAACCGTGTGCCATACTACGTTTTTCAATACATTTGCGAGAAAACATAATAGGTATTACTGAAATAGTAATCTATACATATAATAAAACTGTAAATTCTAAATATTTGTGCGCGAATGACGCAAAAACCGCTAAACTAATTTTGATGGATATTTCACAATTTAGTAGATTGAGGTCCAACTTAAAATCTAAGCTATGTTTCATCAAATTCAGGTGGGTGGTGCCAGGGAAACAGCTTGAACTATCCGTAGTACTAGCTTTCATACACTAAAGGGGTCATTTTAAACTGGTTGCAATATTTTTCTACTGTCCACGCGGATGAAGTCGCGGGCGGAAGCTAGTAGAAAATAAAAAAAACGTTCGTAAACAAAAACGCACGGCGCCGGCGTGCGGTAAAATCAACTTTCCGCACGCTGTACTACTCCGTAAACAAAAACGCACGGCGTGCGGTAAAATCAACTTTCCGCACGCTCGACTTTCATCGTAAACTTACATTTTCGAGCAACTGTATTGAAAAAATCTTATTAAGGCGCTTTCCTGACCGAAGGTGGCGCCGCGGTAAATTTTATTTTATATTGTAATTCTGATACATAATTTTAATAAAACTTCTCGTGGAATTTTAAGGGTCCATAGTCTAGTATTTTTAGACGGTATCATTACATTCCCTCGTAGTCACTGCTAGAAGTAGATAGCACAACTGCTAAATGTGGTCGTTTTTGACTCATTTGCTATCTACTTCTATGAATGACTATGAGGTAATATAGTGATACCTTCTAAAAATACTAGACTATGAGCCTCTATTAACAACTTATTAAATAAAATTTCAGAGTGTGCCACTATTGGTCAGGGAATGACCATGAGACTATCATAATATTTATAATTTCAGTTCAACATTACTTACTCGGACTTCTGAACTTTATAAAATCCGTGAAAAAATCCGAAAAAGGAAAAAAAAACGCAAACGTGTACGTGTGCGTTTGGTTTCTGTCACATAATTATCTACTATCTACATTAACTTTTAAAATAATGCCTTTCAAAGTTTGACCCAATAGTTTCTGCTAACAATGCACCCTCTTTCGTAAAAGTTTTAATTTCATCTGGTGCGAAACAAATTGAAATTGTCTTCTTGAAATTTTTTCATTTTCTTCTTGAAATAAAATAAAATTCTGAAACAACATAATACATGTAACTCAAATTAGATTTATGCGAGTTGGCCCCTATTTCACAGATGTGACAATTGTAATTATGACAATGACAGTTTGGTGTCTATGGCGTCAACTTATTTGAATTTAGAGAATATTTACTGATCAAGCTAATCACAGACACCGCAACATGTATACATAAAAAATTGTCATTGTAATTTACAATTGTCATGTCTGTGAAATAGGGGCCTGCCCCTATGACAACCTTATATGTGTCAGTGATTATATGTCGTGAATTATAAATTTTTATAAATCAAAAAGTGTTACATTTTCTTCTGTTTGCTGTGAAAATAATTTTAAAACATTTTAATTTCACAAAAAATCATAAATATGTGTCACATAATGTTCACTCATAATAATTAAGTAGGTATGTCTACAAAATGACTTCATCTTGCTAAAGCCGAGATAATTTTTATTTATTGCTTCTTGGCTCGCGTTCTATGTAGTAATTACTGGATAATTAAGATCCATGTTTAACTAACGGCTTCTGAGCCATAAGTCTATAAGTCTACGCTATGGATGTCTTTCTCAATTTATTTCTTTGTAAATGAATTTTACTTAGTGTATTTTTTATTAATTAATTAATTTATTTATTTGTCACACTCAACAGATTTACAGCATATACTATACATAATAATACATTACTACAATTAAAAAAGTAAGCAGGTAGGCTGCAACTCCAACAATATGTGCGAACAACATGATTAATCAGAAAAGTCATCAATTAAATTAAATTACATTAAATAAATTAAGGTGAATAATTAATAATTAATAATTTAATTGAATAGGATTAAATTAAGTAACAAAATTAAATGAGGTAAATCAAAATTAAATTAGATAGAATTAATTAATTGGATTAAGCACCTACTTATTAATCCTTAATTAGATCTGTCATATTACGTACTTACTTAGTAATTATTTGTTTACGAGAATCTTAGAAACATTGTCAAACTAAAAATAAAAAAGCATTAGCTTTTTTAATTCGCTTAATGTAAAAGCATAATATATAATGTTCTAATAGTAAAACGTTTTACAAGAACTATTGTTAAGAATAAAAATGTGTCCTCTTAAAAAATCCTCATCTTTTACAAAATGGAAAGGTGAACGTAAGTCAGTTTTTTATCTCCCAATGGCATCGAAAGTTTAGTGCTAAGCAAGATGCAAATTTGACTCATATTTAGTCAGTGAAAGGTCTAACCACAGTTATTGGGAACTCTTTAAACAGTTTCAGATGTTCAACTGATGATTAATTGGGAACTTAATACTAAGCACACTTTTTTCATGAAATGAAAGTAGCTGTAAAGCAAAAATGCCTTAGCCTGTATCACCAATGAACCTATCTATATATATAAAATTCAAAGTCCTGACTGACTGACTGACTGATTGACTGACTGACTGACTGACTGAGTGAGATATCAACGCACAGCCCAAACCGCTGAACCTAGAGACTTGAAATTTTGCACATAGGTTCCTTGTGAGGTCCAGGGATGCACTAAGAAAGGATTTTTCAAAATTTACCCCCCAAGGGGGTGAAACTATGGTCCAAAGTTTGTATGAAAGTCCCTCAGTTTTGAAGCTAGGATCTTCAAATTTTGTGATTAGGCTGACCATTGAAAATTAATAAATACGGGTCTCAGCGTTTTTCAAAATTCTACCTCCGAAGGGGTCAAAAGGGGGATGAAGTTGTGTATTGAAGAAAATCCATTAATTTTCAAAGTAAAAATCGCTAAATTTATAAATTAGGCTTATGGATGGAAATCTAACGCAACGTATATTGTTATTGTTAGTATTTCAACCCCTATGGGGATTCAAAGGGGGGGGTGAAAAGGGGTAAAAAAAACAAAAATAGATATGGATGTCGTTATTGGGGTTTTCTGGGATGACGATTGCAAAAATGACATTTATTTTGAAGTCCAACATGGTGGACATGATTTGACCCCTAAAGGAGTGAAAATGGGGTTAAATTTTTTTATGGAAAAATAATATTAAATAGACATTACAACTTTAAACTTCGTAGGAGCACATCTAAAAATAAATAGGCAAACATATATTTTGTAATTTTGAAAATCAACCACTTAGGGGTAAATAGGTGAGTAAACATAAAAATCGATATGGATGTCGTTCTTGAGGTTTTATGGGATGGTGATTGCGAAAATGAGATTTATTTTGGAGTCCAACACGGTGGACATCATTTAACACCTAAAGGGGTGAAAATGGGGGTCAAATTTTGTATGGAAAAAGAATATAAAATAGACATTACAACTTTAAAATTCGTAGGAGCATGTCTAAAAATAAATAGGCAAACACATATTTTGTTACTTTGAAAATCATCCCTTAAGGTGTAAATGGGGTAAGTAAACATGAAAATCGATGTGGATGTCGTTCTTGGAGTTTCATGGGATGGTGATTGCGAAAATGACATTTATTTTGAAGTCCAACACGGTGGACATGATTGGACCTGGACATGCACATCCAGGGAACGGGGACAGGGACGGGAACGGGAACGGGAACGGGAACGGGAACGGGAACGGGAACGGGAACGGGAACGGGAACGGGAACGGGAACGGGAACGGGAACGGGAACGGGAACGGGAACGGGAACGGGAACGGGAACGGGAACGGGAACGGGAACGGGAACGGGAACGGGAACGGGAACGGGAACGGGAACGGGAACGGGAACGGGAACGGGAACGGGAACGGGAACGGGAACGGGAACGGGAACGGGAACGGGAACGGGAACGGGAACGGGAACGGGAACGGGAACGGGAACGGGAACGGGAACGGGAACGGGAACGGGAACGGGAACGGGAACGGGAACGGGAACGGGAACGGGAACGGGAACGGGAACGGGAACGGGAACGGGAACGGGAACGGGAACGGGAACGGGAACGGGAACGGGAACGGGAACGGGAACGGGAACGGGAACGGGAACGGGAACGGGAACGGGAACGGGAACGGGAACGGGAACGGGAACGGGAACGGGAACGGGAACGGGAACGGGAACGGGAACGGGAACGGGAACGGGAACGGGAACGGGAACGGGAACGGGAACGGGAACGGGATACTAATATCTCTGGATACAATTCTGAATATTATAAACTAGCTTCCGCCCGCGACTTCGTCCGCGTGGACATTCGATAAAATCCTCATGTTTTAATTTCATTAAATTCTGATCAGCCGTTTTTACGTGATTAGGCGGGTCTCCACCAAGCGAGCAGCCTCGTGCGAGGCCCGTGCGGCAAACGTCTTGCCTCACGAGGCAGCGCGCTTGGTGGGAACCCGCCTAATCACGTAAAAACGGCTGATCAGAATTTAATGAAATTAAAACATGAGGATTTTATCGAATGTCCACGCGGACGAAGTCGCGGGCGGAAGCTAGTCGTAGATATTAATTTATTCGCATTTAAACAATAAATATGAGTAAGTAAAAATACTCTACCAAAATACATATTTTCAGTTGAAATAATAAAAGAAAAATGTGAGTTGAACTAAGTATTCTTTTAATTAATTTCTGCATTCTCCAAATTATTTTTATATGTATAGGTAATATTCGAAACGAGCGTGATGTCTAAGTAGAGAATTGCTGTAGAGAGAACTGGGTCAAATTTCATAATAATAATGTTACCACCTCAGTTACTAATTAAGTCAACTCTGATGTCTATAAAACGATAGTGAGTGTGATAATGATTCACGCGAGAAAGCGACCTTCACGGCCGGGTCGCAAAACAAACATTACATACGCGTGACTCAGTGGATGCTGTTTGTATGTTTTCAATACTTTTTGCAATGCCCAGATTTGTATGGAATGCGTGAACACCACATAGCAAACTGTTTACTAATGCGATGACCGTATTATACTACGGTTCATACTCACGATTTTTTTTTCCAACACAGTCTATAAAATGATTTTTCTGAAAGTAGGAATTTTATATTTTTCAAGTACCTACCTAGTTTAAAATTACTTTTTAGAACGAGTTAAGAAAGTTGCGTTTGTATTTGTTTTTTATTTGATACTTGAAACCAGCATCGGCCATAATCACAAGTCACCGTTGCGTTGATAAGTGGATTAAATAACCTTATTTTAAATGATTTTTTCAATAAGATCCTATACGGACAAGCGTCCAATAAATTGCTATAAATTTTTAGTAACAAATAATAAAAAAAAATATTCCAATTATCTAGAATATTTGAAAGTACACGAAATAATAGGTCAACTTTTCAAGTTCCATCAACTTTTTTAACCCTAGAATAAGAAATCTACTAGTCATCTAACTATGAATTCGTCATTGACCTTTTACATCCTTTTGTTTAGGTATTCGAAAACGTCAAAGGAAAATCTTAAATGATTTCATCCCGACGTCAAATTTACTTTAGACAATCATTCTTGGGCGTCGGCACTCTAAAGTACTGACATCATCTCGAAGCAGAAATTTTGAGACTGTTAACTGTTTGAAGATCCATATAATAGATTAAGATTTGATTAAGATTAAATCAGTTTATTTCTCATCACAATAGGTACTCTTAGTTAACTAGGATGTTGATAACAGCAATATGATAATATGACCTGCATTGTGAGAGACTGGTGCCCGATATAGGTATCTAAAAGAACCTGTGCCACAGGTCACCAGGGCCCTCTTGCTTAAACATTAATGTAAAAACACCGTTTATGAGAAACCATGAACGTGTGAGATTAAAGTGATTACAAAAAATAAGAAAATTATAAAAATTACTACTAGAACGAATTGCTATACTTGTGTATGCATGTACGTGTGATGTGGATATAAGTGAAGCAGAGAGGTTTAACCTTGTGTGTGCATGTGTGTTGTGCGCGCGCCGTGCTCGCGCGTGTCCGTGTGTGTGCGTGTGTGGGGTGTGAGTGTGTGTGTGTATGTGTAAGTGTGTATTAATATTTACTTGTTTAAGCTATCCATCGGGAAAAAGGAACACAGCGGTAACAAAAATGATCCTAGGTCAGATTATGAAGTAGATTCTCTATAGATTGGTAATTTAGGGTTTTAAGATATTTCGAAACTGTAAATTTGCAGGAAGAAATTAATTGGCAAGTAGATGGGCGTGACTTGTTGATAAAGAGTCACGGTTTCCTGTTTTCTGATATTGTGCTACTAGGTTAATACCGTAATATAGTAGCACAAAAAAAAATACTTTCACTAAAAATTATTTTGTAAATCCAATGATTTGATTAAGGGCCCGTTTGTTTTATTTTTCAACTATTAAACAATCGTTGTCATTTGTTAACGTTTACGTAAAAATATTTTTTTAAGACTATTTCCATTCGGCTCCATTGACAATGCCAATTTGACACCGATGGTTATTAATAGGCATATATATTTTTATGCAAACTACAATGTATTTTTGATAAACATAATTTTCAAGCAAAATTTTTATTTTATTTTTTTAAATTTGAGATTTTTGCATTCACAATGCTATTTTTATACAATACTAAATAATATACTAGAACAAAAAATACGACTCGCACCAGATCAATACTCAGACGTGTAACAGTTCAAAACTGAACATGTTATTTTTTTTATCTCAAATATTACTTAAATTGTAAAGAAAAGAAATATATTAAAGGAAGGTTGTCACTGACCTTGTTCTCAGGAACTTATCGGCATTTGATTATGCAGTTATTCA
The DNA here is from genome assembly GCA_950108535.1 of Agriphila straminella. NCBI lineage: Eukaryota > Metazoa > Arthropoda > Insecta > Lepidoptera > Crambidae > Agriphila > Agriphila straminella. Next base: position 5,077,908 of record OX467312.1, read on the forward strand.
CAAAAAACACAGGTTTTGTAGTAAATCATAAGCACTTCAGATGTCAATCAACAATTAATAAAATGTTCATTATTTTTCAAAGGAGCTTGTGTTAAACATTACTTGGACTCATAAATTGTTGTACTTCACAATTTGTTTGTCATAATTTGATGATGAGAAAGAATAACATAATATTAGCTTAGAAGGTTATAAATTAATAACAGATAATTACAGAAGATTATGACAGATAGGATGACGTAAATCTGACAGCTAGTGATAAAAATCGGAACTATTTAGCAATTGTGAATTTTCTGTAAGAAAGGCAAAGGGTTTTAACCTTACTGCCAATTTTGGAAAACAAAACGAATTAATTTCATTTCCACAGATAAGTTCATGTGATAAATTAATAATGTTTAAAAGCATAAATTGTTGGGAAAAACTTAAATAAACATATTGGTTTGCATAAATGCGAAACTATTTTATTCTCGTTCAAGTTTGTTTACCAAGAGATAAATGTGACTAAATAATGCTGAATTGTGTTTGTTTATTTTACTGAATAATAATTAGTAAAATAGAACATGATTAAGTAGTTAATTGTTATAATAATCTGTCGAAAGAGTAATTTAAGGTCATAAAAATAGGCGGAAGGTTCTTAATTCTTTCTTGGCGCCAAGGTTTAAATATTAATCCTCGTGACGTTCAAAACATGGATTAAGTTATAATTCATTCATAATTATTATTGATAATATTATTAATTTTATTAGCACTCATCAGTTATCGTCATAATTGTTTATTTCTAAAAAATACTTTAAAGAGGAATGAAAATTTGGCGATTAATTAGGTTCAGTAAGTTGGCAGCTATGGTACAGATTGCACGATTGCACAATCACCATTAGGCGGTCTGCACAATTTATATTTTCAATATGGCAGAACTGGCGCGTTGGATTGATGGCGACGGAATGTCGCGGGGGGGTAAAATAATAAGAATGTTGCTAACTAAAATTGCAAAGTACCCATTTTTGTATGTGTGTTTAGTTAGAAATAATAATATTAATGTATTTTAAGCAGGTGGAAAAGCGGAATATTTGCATTAATTAGTACTCAGCAATAGGTATTTTGGCAATTTAAATTATACGGGATTAGGTAAAGCAAAGTGAAACGATTAATTAGTTAAAATCTAAATGAAGTTGGTTTGAGGGTATTAGTTTATGTAAGGAAATTATATTAATCGTATTATTAAAGATTGACAAGACAAAACTGATTACGTAACTTTTAGTAATATTATTGTGAAATTTTATTATTCGAAAATGATTTTCTCAAAGTGTTGCGTTTCGAGGTTATGACGAATTATTGAAACTGTTAACGACTTCACATAAAATGAAACTTATAGTCTTTGTTGATTTAAATAAGATAATTATCAAAATGTAATGTAAGTAATTTTTAATATCTCCATTAATAGGGTTAGTGAAATATTTTCATAAGCGGGGAACACTGAATAAGGGGAGGAGCTAGAAATAGGGCACCAATAGGAATGGGCTAAAGTGCACAATGTCAATTTAGCGCGGGAAATTTTAGCTATTTTGATGAAAAAAGCGCAAATTACTTGGCGCCGTTTTGGGTCGCGTCATGACGCTAATTTAGTCTTTATAAGGGGAAGGATCAGAGAAGCGGGGATTCATTTCTCCGGTGTCAAGCGAAGCGTCAAGACGTAATTTTTGAAGAAACTCCACATCCCTCTGTAAGATCGCGTTACTGAAAAAGTTTATTTTTAAATCAAGCAAATTTCAAGAAGTCAGCAAGAAAGTGGTCGAGGTTTTCTGACGAATAGGGCCGCATTTGTCCCGCGAATCTTTTGCATAAATGCTTTAATTTGAGCTTATCTGGTATAATTAAGTTCATAATTAAAGTATGTAGATTTTGTTTGCGATAATCATAAAGTAACGTAGCTTTCCCTGTAAATTCTTGAATTAGTATAGTAGGACTACTAAGAATTGAAGTTCATAATTAAAATATGCAGATTTGTTAGTTAAATCTTATAAAGTGATGTATTTCTCTCGGTGGGGTCAAGAAGTAATACAACTGTATTGGTTCTTGAGTCTGTTGAGGTCAGGGCTGCATTATTTTGTGGGATGAAAGCTAACTAGATTTGCTAGTATTATTATACAATGTTGATTTTAGATGAGTATTCATTTAGTTTTGTGTCTTTTTGGGGCGATTTGTCAGATCCTCGCGGGGGGGTTTAGGTAGAAAAGTCTAACCATGTGGCTGGTTAGATGGGTTTCTGTTTTTAAGATACCTAGATAGTCACATAAATGTAGCAAACGTGGTATAGTTGGCCAGATTCCCGCTCCAAGAAGGAAGTTGTAAATCTGATTTCGCTGGCACGCTCATATCCTTAGTGTTTGTTATATTTATACCTCTGTAGGGCCCAGTTGTTCCTCCCCCATCAACTGTGGACACGTCCAAGCGATAGGAACTTAGGGAGTTATGCTTGCTCAAACTGTAGAGACCAGGGCGGCAGGATTGAGGGTAAGCAATCCAAGAATTGCATAGGAAATTCTAAATTTAGACGCAAATAGGCAGGTAAATTCATTAATAAGGTAGGAATATTATTATTAGGTGAATTGAGCAAAAGTAAAAGGTAGCATTTCAAGAAGGTGGGGTATTCTTTGAAGTGAGATCTGTGTGGGCGTCAAAGATGTCGGGAAACATCATGGGGGTCGCATAGGAATTCAGAAATTTAGTAGTTGTTAGGCAGGTAAGTTCACTAGGTAAGATTCCATGTCTTAAAGTAGGCGCCTTAACAAGTGTTGTAGGTAGGTGCCTTAACAAAAAATCCATTTAAACTATAGCTCGGTGTAGTGAATATTCATCATGTAGCATTAATTGTGTTGAGTTTAACCAGTTTCGGTGAGTACATATTAATTAATTACTTCAGTGAGTGGATAGTGAAAGTTGATTTATTACTACTTATAAAAGAAAGTTCCTTTATCTTTGAATTGGATTGGATTTATGATGATTTTGTGTGTAGACTATTGATTTTAAAAGAAATATTCTATTCTAGTAATCTAGAAGGTGTACTGAAATCTAGATCTGGGTGTATGAAAAAAAACCTGCGTTTCTATATATGCTAAGGTTGATTCACGGCTATTAGAACGCTAGATCAAAAAGTTTGAGTGGACTTTTTCTATTAATAGAATAGTTTTGTATAATATAGAAACAATACTTCAATTATGTACTATAAAAGTATCAAACTGTTTAGTGAATATATCCAAATTCTCAAATGGTTAAACTAAAGTACTATCTCATCAATATTTCAGCTAAGTTTCATTTACCAATTCAATTGGAAGTTGTTTCAATAGAGTTATATTCCACAATTGAATTTAAGTACTTATTGACAAACACAATTAATGTACAGGTTAGATATCATTAGAAGACTAAACTGAAATTACCATAGTTCATAGAAGCTATAATAGTTTCCGTTGTTGAGATGCGGAAAGACTGCGACCAAATAATACATTCCCTTTGAATTAAATTGTCTTTCCTTCAGAAATTGGATCTATCAGACCCTTTTGAATGGATAGTAATGTTGTGTCCATAATTATGTTATAATGTTAAACAGTTTCGCTAACAATAAATATATTTTTAAATTAAATTAAAGTTGTGCAATTCCACCATCACAATAGAAAGATAATTCTTCATTGTGAAAAGCTGATAGATCACTTGAAGCACTTTGCTTGTCCTCTTTTATTAAGACAGACATACTAAGACTAAATAATTCAACTAATTTATTAATTAAAGTTGTCATGAAAGCAAATGGTGGAGCTAGAGGAGAATTGTCCCAGTACGGTTAGTCGAGATTCACTATACAGAGCGGGGAGGTGCTCTGTATCTAGCTAGCAAAGAAACCATTGTTTACTTAGTACTTGACTATAGCACAATAGTATATTTTATATTTGACAAAAAACACTAGAACAATTATTAAGTAGCGATGATAAATTTTCTATATTCTGAATTAATACAACGTTAACTTCTATATTTATTACCATTTTACCTTCTTTTACTCTATTCCTAAGCCACTAACCACATAGGATAACCTAAATTAAATAAAATAAGAAAGTAAGAAAATAAAATCATAATTAGTAGCGGTGAACAATTTTCTATATCTGACTTTTGGGTGATCATAACTTTTGGTTATTTCATTCAGTTCTTATTACTGTAATATCTATTAGCATTCCATCATACTAGACTTTTATAAACATACTGAGCAACTTATCCTAAAAAAATAGGTACCATATTGAATTTCATATAAGTACAGCGGGTAGACATAAGAGTAATTTCTATACCATTTAAAAGTATGCAGTAAACTAAGTCAGTTATTAGAATAAGAAGCTCCATAAAGCAATATCAACATTCTAATATAGGTAAAAATTAGGTAGTTTCACTTTAAAGAAATACTTAGGTTGGCTGAAAGAGATTTCTTTAGAGATAACTCTTCATTACTCACAGGTCTTGTTATAAATTAGATAATAATAATTATAAGTGCAATAAAGATTATATCTATGTAAAATTTAATATCAAATTCTATTAACAATTTATTAGGGTAACGGCTAATTTGTGATATTATCATTTAGTAACAGTCATAGTAACAGAATTAGTTAGGAATGAATAAGGAAAGAATGATAGCGTTATAGTCGGGAGACAAAACAATGATTGCACTTCTGAAAAGAATCTAGGTTACTATTATTCACAATCAGGGACCGCCCTAGAAATCACGAGCCCTTTCAGACCACATAAAAGCACGTCAGTAATGTAGGTTATATCTATAGGTAGGAAAGGTTAACAAGGAATAACTAAGTAGACGATAGGTTTGAATATTTAATCGGAGCAAAGGATAAGATTTGATACATAAAAAACATTGGGTAGGTAACTTACATAATATAAAGAAATAGGTAGTTAATTGACATACATCGTTCAGCATTTTAGTATGGTAGAAGTAGGGGTTGGTAAGATGGGGTTACATTTTGGGGGTGCCTTTGACCAGGATCTTGTGGGGATGAACAGTATCAAATCTTCATAGTGGTAACTTACAGACTTTTTGGTAGGTATAGTTCAAGTTTTTGTGTAGTCCTGAAAGAAAGTGGCTGTTTTCATTTAATTATGTTCCAGTCACATTTTGTTGCGGTGAAAATGGACTCGTGCAATTGTTAATTTGTGTCCCGTCATCCTTCCTTATTTATTGATAAACAGTATCAATGATTTATTGCACTTGTGCAGGTTTCATCACATTAGGGGTCGGTTTTGATTATGTGATTGGTTTATTTACGTCCTGAAAATAACACTTTCACTTTTATAAAAACACGTTGATTTGACAATGCCTACGCAAATTAATTAGGTTAGGGTTATGTTTAGAACGATCGAGCGGGATTGTGTCAATTAAACGTCACGCCATAATAATGGAAAGTGGCATTGAAGCGTTTGGTTAGAAAGATTGCGCTCGGAGTGTGGGTTTGGAACGCGCCTCGGTACAGATAAATAAATTTCTCTTTGAGTCACAGAATAAATTTGTCTTTGAGTACAGATAAAAAAACGAGCATCTAGAGCGATCATTTACTTTATTTTATTTACGTATTAAAGTCGTCATGGCTGCAATAGGCTAACTATTGGCAAGTGGGAGGTCGTTCAGTTCAAAGCAGGACTTAAACAGTACTGTTTAGAGCCTGTTTTCATACTAACTGTTGAGGTCATAGTACAAGAAAAGGTAGGGCAGTTCAGTGTAAGTCATGATATAAAAGTTTGTAATAAGGCCCCTTATTTTAATTATCTGTGGTTTGACATTACGAAATAAAATGACAACGAATAAACTCTACTTTGACAGTCAAGATAGACACAGAGAAGTTGCGTTCCGAATCGCTTCTCAGCAGTAATGCTCGGTCCGAATCATGCTTAGGAAGTCACTGTTATTTTTAAACTGTCTTTATACATCCTTGATACCTAATCGATAAATCCGTAAATTTTGACATTTGGATTGATGTTATTTTAAATTAGAGTTTGTAGGGGTCAAGCGCCACGCTTTGTGTACGTAACGGCTGCGTGATAGAGTTGTGCGGAAAGGGTCTGTTTATGAATAGCGACTGAACTGTGTTCGCGTAATCGACACAGTGAATTCAATTCGAAACGCGACGGTTTTATTTCACGATACGGTTGTAACAAGTAATTTCTGATGTAGCTTAAATTCTAATTCCGATTTAATTATTTAAGGGTTTTCCTTTATCTATTTTTATTCAATGATTAGAGCAGTCACATTGGCTGATGCCACGTGGTAACACGTGTTAACACATTATAAATTGACGTCGGATTTCATAATGAATGAATGCGTTAGAATTGTATCTATCAGGGGGCTTACCATCAGCAAATAAGAAACCATTCAGTTCAAAAGCAGGCCGTAAAAAAGACTGCTTAAGGCCTGCTTTCATACTAACCGTTGAGATCATGGTACGAAAAAGTAATGCCGTTCAATATAAGTCCTGCTATAAGAGCTCATAGTAAGGCCCCAGATAGCACGTCCGTTTAAATACGGCGGTTTTATTAAGTCGGTTAAATTTATGGGCCGTCACATTTACGTTCCGAATGGCGTGGCCGATTAGACGGTACAATGTGGAATCGATTAGCAGTCATGATAAAGGTATCAAAGTTGGTCGATCGCGCGGGCAAAGTGCACACGAAGTATCGCGAGATGGCGTTCTAATGCGTGCGTGCTAATTCGGTTACGCAAAAACATCAAAGATGGCGTCAGTGGTAATTATTTTACCACAATCAATGAAATAATTCGTGATTATTTTAAGACTTATTTTGCCTAAATTGCCAGGTTTCAAAAAAAAGAAAAAAAAAAAATTGCGAAAAATAAAGGAACGAATGCCATTCGGAGAGAATGATACGGAGTTCGAATGAATGGGATGAAATTTGAGTAGATTTTCATGATTGCCAGTCACTGTTTACGTTCGACAGCTGTCAAATTGACATTATTTTACGTTGAAAAATAAAAATACTTTAGATTAGAAGTTATCGCGATATTTTAACTGAGAAAGTGATATAAAGTATTGAAGTATAAAAAAAAAACAGAAGGTTCCTAGTGAAAGTAGGGTATGGATTAAGTGTAAATTGCAATGGATGTTATGTAAGTAAGCTCTGCTAAATTCATTGTAAGAAACAAACAATAGAAGTGTAGTAAACATGTAATAAACAATATTTATTAATGATTGCCAAAGGTCACATGTGGATTTTATTAAATGATGTTAGTTAATTGTAACTTGTGGTTATAAAACTGAGTTAAAATCGAACTGCATTTGAATAGCCAAGTCTTGGTGGTAAAATTTGTAGAACATTGCTATTTTGAGTGAAATAAGTTAGCAAAACATAGGTTAGTACACAGCGGAATTGGTATTCGGTTAGGTTGTTTAACAAAACAGTGTGAATAAACTTTGCTATGAAAAAATACTACCTTATCTTTAACATTGGGGTCGAAAGTCATTTAGTTAACTTTAAAATCAAAACCTTAAAGCAAGTTAGTATGCGATGGTTTGGTTTTGTAAAGTTCAAGATTCAATTCAATTGCTAAGTAAGTCAATTAAGCGAAACGATAAGTAATATTTAAGAAAATTTAATAAAATTCTTAGAACCTTAAGGTACATTATTGAATGTCAGACTTAATTTGTATTTTCTAAATCTTTGACCCGCAAATAACTTTCAGAATTATTCTTTTAGTTAAGTTAGAATGGAGTTGGGTTAGTATTTTTACTACAGTAAAATGATCTTAACCAAATGTTTATGGGTACCTTTATTAGTGGTTCCTAAGGAGAAGTTAAAAGTTAAAATTTAGTGAACAGGACTTAAATTTATTCGAGTCATTCTTGTGTCGCTCTACTATTAGTGTTGTTATAAATTGAACGTAGTAAAGTAGATAGTCAGCTTAGCTCAGAGTTGAAGCGAATAGTTGATATTATCAGAGGAATTGTAAATACATATCATTGGCTCTTAGCGTCGAAAGGATTGATAACATAATAAATATCGGTATATAGCGTTAGTGAAGTAAAGTTAGGATGTGTGAAATTATTTTATAGGTATTGTTGTTTGTGATGGACAGGGGTAACAGTACCATTATTTTTAACAAAATTTTAAGCATAACAATAGAGTTGAGGTATGATTAGTTTGCCACTCAAGTGGAGGCCAGTTAATAAGTACTTAACTTGAAATAATTAAGAAGGATTAGGGACTGTTTACATTGAAAGATTTAAACAGTAGGGATAGAAATGATTTGTTAGTGAACAATTGCGGATGACCATTAGGTAGTGATAGTGCGGGGACTTAAATTAGTGATGTAATCAAGATTGTCTATGACACTTATCAATAATCATTTCAGGGTAAATTGAATTTTATAATTTAAATACTTATAAGAATAGTGAAGTTAATTTTGGAATTAAGATTTAGTTCATTGTTGGTTTCAAAAATTTTATTCAAACTTCAAGAACCCAATGTTTCAGAGTTTTGATTATAGTTAACAATAAATTTTGGGTACCAAGACTATAAAAATATTAGTTACAGATTAAAGTAGGGGGGTCGTGGATTAAATTAGTTACACTTTTGAAGTTTATTAGACATATCAAAACATATTGATTTGACTTTAAAATTTATTTAATTGAATGATTAAATGGTTTATTTTAAGATTATGTGCAGATTATTTTTTCAACTTAGGTTAAATATTTTCTAAATGAGTTTCTTATGATATATCTCATGAAGAGAGTTACACAGCATAAATGTTTTATGATATATCTATCTGAAGAAAGTCATACTTATGGTTGACAATAATAGCATTAGAAAAATATTTAGTAGGAAGTTGTTGTAGCATTAATTATCAAAACGGTTTAGTCATTGAAGCGGTGATGGTTAGGGAGAAATAATATAGGCGTCAGTTATAGAAATTTAATGAAAAATAAGTTAGTGAATTTACTTTAAAAATAAATTGAGTCGAACTAATTAATTTTAAGAACTAAGTGGGCAAAGAGTAGAGGGAAAGGTTTTGCGTTATTCGATGCGTTGAGTAACATAAAATCGAGTCGATAGGGGTTTATATATTTTGTTTGATTAAAAATCTGACCTTAAACTAAACTCAAGAAAAAAAAAATAAGTTTCATTTACATTACAAGGGTGAATAGAAATTAAGTTTCACTTAGGGTATACCAACATGAGTTCACCGTGAACTCACTATTATCATTATGAGTCATCTCAGAAATAAAAAATAGAGTTAGAAAATAACGAGCCAGAGGCTTTAGTTAATTCATTTCTAGTTAGAAAGTGGGGATGTTATTTATTTTATTTAACAAACTTTATTGTACATTTCAAACAAAATGTTACAAAAGGGCGAACTTAATGCTAAAAGCTTTCTCTCCCAGTCAACTTTAGGAAACAGAAATCAATGAAGGCGGTACAAAGATATTAATAAATACAACATAACATATAATTTTAATAGTTAGGGTTACTTCTTTGTAAAAGAGTTTATAAATACATAAAATATATTAAAGGTATTAGGATCTATTCGAATCAAATAATAATTTTATTTTTTTTGTAATCTTATTGGTTAAACTCATTTATAACGACCAATCGTTATAAAGATTAAAAATAAGTATAAGGAATATCCTCAATTTAAAAATATAAATGAGCGGAAAACTTTTCTTATTGGTTATCAATCACCGCAGTGATTGTTTGACATTGTTTTGGTTTTCCTGAAAACTTAGTTTTGGTATTTTTCCGTGTTTAGTTTATGCATCAAGGTTTACTAGGATACTGCTGTGATATAAAAGAAAAAATTGTTTCAGTAACAACTGGGTTAAATGTTTATTCGTAAATTTTAATGTTAATTAATAATACTGTCAAAAATTTACTATATCAAAATGGTTATTAAGTCATGCATTTTATTAATGTAGTGTAACGCCTCTGTACACTTAGTTGTCAATAAACGTGATTTGATTTAATTTGATTAGAAGTTAAAGATGGAGTAATTTTTTTTGTTGATACTATCTTCGATTTGATTAATAACAGAAAAAAAAACACAATAAAAAAAAAAAAAAATAAAAAACGCTTGATTGCGGATTTGAGCTTGGGATTGTCGGTCCAGTGTGGAGGTGCGATCCCTTGTGCCAGCTTAGCTATAACTCAGGTGACTAAAATTGCGTATTGTAGGATGCGAATATTAGTGACGCGACGGCGACGATTGTGAGTGAGTATGCTTTGACTTTTTCCGATTCACTTTCATATCCACTTGTAAATTCACTCACTACCGCCAGTATGTTCACTAAGATTAGCAAATTAAACTAAATCACGGTATAATATTCGCAATCACAAATACTAACAATATTATCATAAGTACAGTTAGAGAGGAAACTACGAATAGAGTAAACTGGGGTAGAGTACACTGAAATTTAGGTCGAAATTGATAGTTAAAATATTTGATGAAAGTCTTGTAGCTTTACTAGTATAAGCAGTGTAGTGATATAGCATATGTTTCGGAAGAATGTTGGTATAGTTTAATAGTAGGATAGGTTAACTTCTCAAACGTTCCGGTGCCCGCAGTCACCAAAAGGAAAAACGCGCAACACGTCCTGGTTAATAGAGTCACCACGAGTTTTATTGAATTTTAGCTTTATTCAACAGAAAACACAGATTAAAGTTGTCTGAACTTTTTATTTACATTTCCCGATAGAACAAACTTGTTATTGGTTAATTTTTGGAACAGGTAGATACTCATTTCATTATAAATAAAAATTAGTTTTGTCAGTGATTGTAATAGCGTATCATTGGGTCATTCTTACCGAAAATAGTTTAGGTATAGGTAGTTAATAAAGAAAAGCCGCCAACTCCGGTTTTCTTTGGGAGGTTGATAATTTTTATAGGTAGATTAAGATAAAGGTAATCTTTTTAATTGCCTACTAGTAACTTTAGATTTTAAAGAAATTGAGTGAGTAAAGGTTTTCTAATAATGAAGATGCTTTGCGTAGTTAATGGGAAATAATGAGTCAATTCAATGAGTCTCAATGTTGTGTAGAATTTCATATGGTGACAATCGACGTATTTAGTAAAAATTTTTTATTCAAAACAATTCAATGTAGCAAATTAATTTGTACTCAGGTAGTAACTATGATATAATCTTAGGTGGCGTGAAAGTAGGCTAGTAAATGAAGATAGTGGACGTTGTGCGATGAGGAAAGAAGAACAGAGTGAGAATCTAAATTAGATTAGGAGTGTGAATAGAATGATAAAAAAAGTAGCTAGGAAAAAAAATATAGATTCTTTATGGAGGGCTTTGGATTATAACGTATGTGAAGCTTGAGTACAGAATTATTATTGGCTCAAAAGATAAGATCCGCACACTACTTTAAACGTTCAGTCTTGGCTAGCGGTCGGATTGGCGTTTTAAGGTTAACAAACTTGAATTTTGTACAGAAGGACCTTTTGGTGATAGGTTAATAAAATAAAAAAAAACGGAGAGAAAACAAACACTATTATTGTTTGTAATTGTCCTGGTGTAAACAGCTGTCCAAAATTCATACTACACAAGAAGCCAAGAGCTATGATACAATCGACAACTACACATTTTCCAAGGTGATATTAGGGTTGTTCTAGAGTCTTAAGTAAGCTTTTGGAAATATAGGGTCATTGTATATGCTCACTCTATCTGGTAGAGTAGGCCCTGTTAGTATAGAAGGAGGCGTACAGGAATATGGAGGGGTACTTTGGACGGATACGTTGTGTCCTACACTATCTTTTCATAAGGTTAGAAAAGAGCGTATGTGTCCGGGTAGGTCTAATAGGGACTATGGCCTCACAACCCATACCTTACCTTGTTTTTGTACACTTCTGGTGTTGAATATGCATAAGACGGAATTGGCAAAAGCAATAAAAGTACTTGAAACTCGCTTAATAATTTTTAATATTATCTTGGTTTAAATACACTCTTCAATCTTAAAAAAAAATTCATTTACACTAGGGCTCACCCAACAATTCTTTGATTTTGGGAAAGTAATAATAGTTAGGGTTATAAAAAAAGAAGTATAAAAAATATAACTTTGAAAAAAAAGGAGAGAGTAGAAAGGTTGATATAAATATTTGAGAATTGAGAAAGAAAAATTCTACTCCGGATCCAGTACGTAGTATTGTCACCTATGAAGAATTTTGGGGTCGAGCTGTAACAGTTCAAAACTGAACATGTTATTTTTTTTATCTCAAATATTACTTAAATTGTAAAGAAAAGAAATATATTAAAGGAAGGTTGTCACTGACCTTGTTCTCAGGAACTTATCGGCATTTGATTATGCAGTTATTCACAAAAAACACAGGTTTTGTAGTAAATCATAAGCACTTCAGATGTCAATCAACAATTAATAAAATGTTCATTATTTTTCAAAGGAGCTTGTGTTAAACATTACTTGGACTCATAAATTGTTGTACTTCACAATTTGTTTGTCATAATTTGATGATGAGAAAGAATAACATAATATTAGCTTAGAAGGTTATAAATTAATAACAGATAATTACAGAAGATTATGACAGATAGGATGACGTAAATCTGACAGCTAGTGATAAAAATCGGAACTATTTAGCAATTGTGAATTTTCTGTAAGAAAGGCAAAGGGTTTTAACCTTACTGCCAATTTTGGAAAACAAAACGAATTAATTTCATTTCCACAGATAAGTTCATGTGATAAATTAATAATGTTTAAAAGCATAAATTGTTGGGAAAAACTTAAATAAACATATTGGTTTGCATAAATGCGAAACTATTTTATTCTCGTTCAAGTTTGTTTACCAAGAGATAAATGTGACTAAATAATGCTGAATTGTGTTTGTTTATTTTACTGAATAATAATTAGTAAAATAGAACATGATTAAGTAGTTAATTGTTATAATAATCTGTCTAAAGAGTAATTTAAGGTCATAAAAATAGGCGGAAGGTTCTTAATTCTTTCTTGGCGCCAAGGTTTAAATATTAATCCTCGTGACGTTCAAAACATGGATTAAGTTATAATTCATTCATAATTATTATTGATAATATTATTAATTTTATTAGCACTCATCAGTTATCGTCATAATTGTTTATTTCTAAAAAATACTTTAAAGAGGAATGAAAATTTGGCGATTAATTAGGTTCAGTAAGTTGGCAGCTATGGTACAGATTGCACGATTGCACAATCACCATTAGGCGGTCTGCACAATTTATATTTTCAATATGGCAGAACTGGCGCGTTGGATTGATGGCGACGGAATGTCGCGGGGGGGTAAAATAATAAGAATGTTGCTAACTAAAATTGCAAAGTACCCATTTTTGTATGTGTGTTTAGTTAGAGATAATAAGTTTACTGTATTTTAAGCAGGTGGAAAAGCGGAATATTTGCATTAATTAGTACTCAGCAATAGGTATTTTGGCAATTTAAATTATACGGGATTAGGTAAAGCAAAGTGAAACGATTAATTAGTTAAAATCTAAATGAAGTTGGTTTGAGGGTATTAGTTTATGTAAGGAAATTATATTAATCGTATTATTAAAGATTGACAAGACAAAACTGATTACGTAACTTTTAGTAATATTATTGTGAAATTTTATTATTCGAAAATGATTTTCTCAAAGTGTTGCGTTTCGAGGTTATGACGAATTATTGAAACTGTTAACGACTTCACATAAAATGAAACTTATAGTCTTTGTTGATTTAAATAAGATAATTATCAAAATGTAATGTAAGTAATTTTTAATATCTCCATTAATAGGGTTAGTGAAATATTTTCATAAGCGGGGAACACTGAATAAGGGGAGGAGCTAGAAATAGGGCACCAATAGGAATGGGCTAAAGTGCACAATGTCAATTTAGCGCGGGAAATTTTAGCTATTTTGATGAAAAAAGCGCAAATTACTTGGCGCCGTTTTGGGTCGCGTCATGACGCTAATTTAGTCTTTATAAGGGGAAGGATCAGAGAAGCGGGGATTCATTTCTCCGGTGTCAAGCGAAGCGTCAAGACGTAATTTTTGAAGAAACTCCACATCCCTCTGTAAGATCGCGTTACTGAAAAAGTTTATTTTTAAATCAAGCAAATTTCAAGAAGTCAGCAAGAAAGTGGTCGAGGTTTTCTGACGAATAGGGCCGCATTTGTCCCGCGAATCTTTTGCATAAATGCTTTAATTTGAGCTTATCTGGTATAATTAAGTTCATAATTAAAGTATGTAGATTTTGTTTGCGATAATCATAAAGTAACGTAGCTTTCCCTGTAAATTCTTGAATTAGTATAGTAGGACTACTAAGAATTGAAGTTCATAATTAAAATATGCAGATTTGTTAGTTAAATCTTATAAAGTGATGTATTTCTCTCGGTGGGGTCAAGAAGTAATACAACTGTATTGGTTCTTGAGTCTGTTGAGGTCAGGGCTGCATTATTTTGTGGGATGAAAGCTAACTAGATTTGCTAGTATTATTATACAATGTTGATTTTAGATGAGTATTCATTTAGTTTTGTGTCTTTTTGGGGCGATTTGTCAGATCCTCGCGGGGGGGTTTAGGTAGAAAAGTCTAACCATGTGGCTGGTTAGATGGGTTTCTGTTTTTAAGATACCTAGATAGTCACATAAATGTAGCAAACGTGGTATAGTTGGCCAGATTCCCGCTCCAAGAAGGAAGTTGTAAATCTGATTTCGCTGGCACGCTCATATCCTTAGTGTTTGTTATATTTATACCTCTGTAGGGCCCAGTTGTTCCTCCCCCATCAACTGTGGACACGTCCAAGCGATAGGAACTTAGGGAGTTATGCTTGCTCAAACTGTAGAGACCAGGGCGGCAGGATTGAGGGTAAGCAATCCAAGAATTGCATAGGAAATTCTAAATTTAGACGCAAATAGGCAGGTAAATTCATTAATAAGGTAGGAATATTATTATTAGGTGAATTGAGCAAAAGTAAAAGGTAGCATTTCAAGAAGGTGGGGTATTCTTTGAAGTGAGATCTGTGTGGGCGTCAAAGATGTCGGGAAACATCATGGGGGTCGCATAGGAATTCAGAAATTTAGTAGTTGTTAGGCAGGTAAGTTCACTAGGTAAGATTCCATGTCTTAAAGTAGGCGCCTTAACAAGTGTTGTAGGTAGGTGCCTTAACAAAAAATCCATTTAAACTATAGCTCGGTGTAGTGAATATTCATCATGTAGCATTAATTGTGTTGAGTTTAACCAGTTTCGGTGAGTACATATTAATTAATTACTTCAGTGAGTGGATAGTGAAAGTTGATTTATTACTACTTATAAAAGAAAGTTCCTTTATCTTTGAATTGGATTGGATTTATGATGATTTTGTGTGTAGACTATTGATTTTAAAAGAAATATTCTATTCTAGTAATCTAGAAGGTGTACTGAAATCTAGATCTGGGTGTATGAAAAAAAACCTGCGTTTCTATATATGCTAAGGTTGATTCACGGCTATTAGAACGCTAGATCAAAAAGTTTGAGTGGACTTTTTCTATTAATAGAATAGTTTTGTATAATATAGAAACAATACTTCAATTATGTACTATAAAAGTATCAAACTGTTTAGTGAATATATCCAAATTCTCAAATGGTTAAACTAAAGTACTATCTCATCAATATTTCAGCTAAGTTTCATTTACCAATTCAATTGGAAGTTGTTTCAATAGAGTTATATTCCACAATTGAATTTAAGTACTTATTGACAAACACAATTAATGTACAGGTTAGATATCATTAGAAGACTAAACTGAAATTACCATAGTTCATAGAAGCTATAATAGTTTCCGTTGTTGAGATGCGGAAAGACTGCGACCAAATAATACATTCCCTTTGAATTAAATTGTCTTTCCTTCAGAAATTGGATCTATCAGACCCTTTTGAATGGATAGTAATGTTGTGTCCATAATTATGTTATAATGTTAAACAGTTTCGCTAACAATAAATATATTTTTAAATTAAATTAAAGTTGTGCAATTCCACCATCACAATAGAAAGATAATTCTTCATTGTGAAAAGCTGATAGATCACTTGAAGCACTTTGCTTGTCCTCTTTTATTAAGACAGACATACTAAGACTAAATAATTCAACTAATTTATTAATTAAAGTTGTCATGAAAGCAAATGGTGGAGCTAGAGGAGAATTGTCCCAGTACGGTTAGTCGAGATTCACTATACAGAGCGGGGAGGTGCTCTGTATCTAGCTAGCAAAGAAACCATTGTTTACTTAGTACTTGACTATAGCACAATAGTATATTTTATATTTGACAAAAAACACTAGAACAATTATTAAGTAGCGATGATAAATTTTCTATATTCTGAATTAATACAACGTTAACTTCTATATTTATTACCATTTTACCTTCTTTTACTCTATTCCTAAGCCACTAACCACATAGGATAACCTAAATTAAATAAAATAAGAAAGTAAGAAAATAAAATCATAATTAGTAGCGGTGAACAATTTTCTATATCTGACTTTTGGGTGATCATAACTTTTGGTTATTTCATTCAGTTCTTATTACTGTAATATCTATTAGCATTCCATCATACTAGACTTTTATAAACATACTGAGCAACTTATCCTAAAAAAATAGGTACCATATTGAATTTCATATAAGTACAGCGGGTAGACATAAGAGTAATTTCTATACCATTTAAAAGTATGCAGTAAACTAAGTCAGTTATTAGAATAAGAAGCTCCATAAAGCAATATCAACATTCTAATATAGGTAAAAATTAGGTAGTTTCACTTTAAAGAAATACTTAGGTTGGCTGAAAGAGATTTCTTTAGAGATAACTCTTCATTACTCACAGGTCTTGTTATAAATTAGATAATAATAATTATAAGTGCAATAAAGATTATATCTATGTAAAATTTAATATCAAATTCTATTAACAATTTATTAGGGTAACGGCTAATTTGTGATATTATCATTTAGTAACAGTCATAGTAACAGAATTAGTTAGGAATGAATAAGGAAAGAATGATAGCGTTATAGTCGGGAGACAAAACAATGATTGCACTTCTGAAATGAATCTAGGTTACTATTATTCACAATCAGGGACCGCCCTAGAAATCACGAGCCCTTTCAGACCACATAAAAGCACGTCAGTAATGTAGGTTATATCTATAGGTAGGAAAGGTTAACAAGGAATAACTAAGTAGACGATAGGTTTGAATATTTAATCGGAGCAAAGGATAAGATTTGATACATAAAAAACATTGGGTAGGTAACTTACATAATATAAAGAAATAGGTAGTTAATTGACATACATCGTTCAGCATTTTAGTATGGTAGAAGTAGGGGTTGGTAAGATGGGGTTACAGACGGGAATCGAACCCGCGACCTTTGGATATCCGGTCCAATGCTCTGACCGCTGAGCTACCGAGTCACTAGTGACATCGTCGAATTTCTTCTAGTATATCCTACTCTTACGCTGCAAGCCAGCGTTATTTCACCAATGTGAGGAATTACCTCGACATTCAATTGAAATATCTTTCCAGATATTTGGCAATCGATTAAGATGAAACAGCTATATAATTTTTAAATTTGAGATTTTTGCATTCACAATGCTATTTTTATACAATACTAAATAATATACTAGAAAAAATACGACTCGCACCAGATCAATACTCAGACGGGAATCGAACCCGCGACCTTTGGATATCCGGTGCAATGCTGTGACCGCTGAGTTACCGAGTCACTAGTGACATCGTCGAATTTCTTCTAGTATATCCTACTCTTACGCTGCAAGCCAGCGTTATTTCACCAATGTGAGGAATTACCTCGGCCGCGTTCCCTTTTGCGCCAACAGCGATAATATCACTGATATCGCGCTCACACTTCGTTCCGATTTGTTGTGAGCGCGCCAACGATAGCAGTATTTACGTCACGGATGACGTCACTAACGCCGCCATTTTGCGATCACGGTGATATCGTTTTCGAGCGTTAGCACTGTGAGCAGTCTGTCATATTTGACGTTTTGAGATGTTTTGCATTGACCTATTGTTTTGTATATCTTATAGTTTATTATTTATTGGTTTCTATAACCCGAAGCAGAACAGCAATAATACAAGATGATAGTGCTTATTAAAGACAAAACTACGGGTAGAGATATTTCTCTAAATTTAAGCATGGAACAGTATGAAAGAGCGCAACAAGGAACCTAAGTTTATTTTCAACTACCAAATACAACTTTTCATGTCCTTTCACACTTCTGATTCGTTATTTACTTTGTTTTGACGTTACAAAACGTCAAAACAAAGCTCGGCGCGTGATGCGTGCGATAATAGCCGTTCCGAATTGAAATCGCGTCAACAGTGCTGTCAGCGCGATAATCAAAACGGAACAGCTTTGAGCGCTCACAGCGCCAACAGTGCTATTGGCTCAAAAGGGAACGCGGCCCTCGACATTCAATTGAAATATCTTTCCAGATATTTGGCAATCGATTAAGATGAAACAGCTATATAATTTTTAAATTTGCGCGGGTTCGATTCCCGTCTGAGTATTGATCTGGTGCGAGTCGTATTTTTTCTAGTATATTATTTAGTATTTTTATTTTATTTTTTTATTTTAAAATTTGTGCTCATTGTGCTCTGGAAAATAGCCCAACTGTAAAAAAACCTCTAAGCAGGCGCTTATTTTCAAGTTTTTCTTAAATTCATTTTTGCAAGATTCGGTATAATGTTAGCCTATATGTATTCCATCATCACGAATACAAACATAATATCATTAAATATTAACCTTTTCGTTTAAGACATGCATTTTAAATTATATGTGTCTTCATACGATTGTGTTCGCTCTGCTAATTGCGTAGGAAGATAGAACATAACCGGCTTGCAAATATTGAGTTATTTAAAGTTCTAATGTCAAATATTAGTGAAGTTACGTGTCAGCAAACAATGAAGGCACGCGCGGGGCAAACCACGCGGAACCGTCGGATCCGCTAGACTTTTGCGTCACATCCGAATAAGTTCGGGGGTAACTCATCTGAGAACACGATCTTTCGTGGAGTGTGAAAATTCGCTTGTCATTCTATGACTAACGATATGTTTTCATATGCCTATAGTGATTATAGTATGGTTATTTTTCTCTCTTAAATTAGATATCCTTTGCGGTTTGTGAATTTATCCTTCCTAGTATGGTTATTTTTTCTCTCTTAAATTAGATATCCTTTGCGGTTTGTGAATTTATCCTTCCTTGTTAGCATAACGTTATAGTAAAAATTGGTTTATTCATTCAAGTTCAAATGATCAAATGATTTAAATGTTTGGATGTTTGTTATTCGAAACAGCTGATTTTTTTTTAGTTTGTCCCATAATTAAAGTTGTTCAGTTTGATGGTCCCTATCTTCTAAATATATAAAAGAAAAAACTGACTGACTGACATATCAACGCACAGCCTAAACCACTGGGTCTAGAGACTCCACATTTGGCACGTAGGTTCCTTATGAGGTCTAAGGGTGCACTAAGAAAGAAAGGGGATCCAAGTTTGTATGAAAGTCCCTCAGTTTCGAAGTTAGGTTCTTCAAATTTTGTGTTTAGGCTGACGATTGAAAATTAATATATATGTATCTCAGCTTTTTTGAAAATTCTACCCCTGAAGGGGTGAAAAGTGCGATGGAGTTGTGTATAGAAAATCCTTCATTTTCGAAGTAAAAATCGCTAAATTTATAATTTCGGCTTATGGATGGAAATCTAACGCAACGTAAATTGTTATTGGTAGTATTTCAACCCCTATGGGGATGAAATAGGGGTGAAATGGGGTAAAAAAAACCTAAAAACAGTTAATGGATGTCGTTATTGGGGTTTCTGGGATGACGATTGCGAAAATGACATTTATTTTGAAGTTCAACACGGTGGTGAAAATAGGGTACAAATTTTGTATGGAAAAATAATATAAAATAGACATTACAACTTCAAACTTTGTAGGAGCACGTCTAAAAATAAATATAGGCAAACATATTTTTGTTATTTTGAAAATCCACCCCTTAGGGCGTAAATGGGGTAAGTAAACATAAAAATGGATATGGATGTCGTTCTTGAGGTTTTATGGGATGGTGACGGGGACGGGGACGGTGCGAGGCCCGCCACACGCGGCAAATAAGCGGCAGCGCGCTTGGTGGGGACCCGCCTAATCGCGTAAAAACGACTGGTTTCTGGTAAAAAAGGTTCCCTAAGAATTTTCTCTAATATCCACGCGGACGAAGTCGCGGGCAGAAGCTAGTCTACCATATTCGGCTTTATAATGCTATTTCCAAACACGCTGTGTATAGTCTATAACTCTATAATCCGTCTCATTATGAGTTTTACCGAGGAATTAGAAATAGAAAATAACTATTTGACTTACCTACGTACGCTTAGTCGATGTTAGCATATTTGACATGTTGGTCACGTCTTCGTCATAAATGCCGGTATAAATTTATATCCCCTGCCAACAGTTGGCGCCACATCTTGACCAGGACAATCGGAACGATGCAAAGTAATTACTCATGTTATAATTATGAGTAAAAGTTGTGAAATGTAAATATTTTAATAGCGACCTAGGGCAATGTCCTCTACCTGGTTACATATAAATAGTTTGTTCTGTATGTTGATACGTGCAATGTTTTGCTTTAACAATAATATTTTAAAATGTGGATGAGCATATTATTATTATAAAAATATTACCATACTTTTTTATGCGGATTGTAAAGAAAAAAATTAATGGAACATTAAGGGACGAAGAACAGGTGCTGATTTCATAAAAATATTAATATGAAAGTAAGATGATTACATTTTTACGGATGGAATCTTGTTTTTTTATGAAAATAACTGATGGTTTAGTCACGTTGTGAATGATCTGAAGGAATTTGGCACGTGTTGCCCACGAGCAAAATTGCAATATTTGCCGTTAGTTTTAGTGATTCACTTGTTTTTGATCTTGATTTCAATATCACGTAATACCAGAGTAGAATATCATGCATCGTCAACGTCGCCAGTATTTTTATTACGTACGTAAGCTTTAAAAATATAGAATATATAGAAAGGTATGATTATTATAAAAAAATATATTCGAATCTTATGTCAGAGAGGAACGCCTAGCTAGAGCAAACTACTTAACTGATAAAAGAAAAGACAACACTAAAATAAAAATGCTTCATATTAGACGGAAGCTCGATAAGATTGAATCATAAACGTTTTAACAGTAGTCCTTTTACTAATTCTAACATGTTTATAATTATATGCAATTTAATTTTATCCAGACCACAAAACCAGTATAATGAAATTAAATATCATCACTTATTTAAATAAGTAAGTAAATACTGCTTTGACATAATCACCACTACCAGCACATTTCTTACAAAATTGTTAAATTGAATCTCCATAACATTGTTTTTATGGAGATTCGAGCGCGAAGCAAGGGCAAAGCGTCTCTATAATATCAGCTTGGGCAAAAATGCTTTTGTGTGTCCGGATGTCCAGCTGGGGTCGCATTTCTCAATAGATATTCGTGAAATTTTGTTAGCAATTGTACAAAAACAATTTATGGAACTGAATTGCAAAAAATATGGAGGAAAGTGATGGTAAGTAAATAAAAAAGCCCTCAGTAGAACTAAAATAGTAGCTATACGCTCACAGAGCCAGTGAACAGATAATAATCGTAATACATATAATCCCACAAAGGTTAATAATCAAATAACTATGGCCGTTTAGCTACGTCCTGAAGTGGTCCTGAAATAGTACATTGTTCACCGAGAGGAGAAAGAGATCGGGAATCGCACTTTCTCTCAAGTGATACATAGTGCTTTATACTACACCTACCAGGAAAAAAAAAACTAAATCTTTACTAATTGAAATTTATATTGAAATTGTTGCAGTTAGTGAACCCCGCTTTTTTTTCACTTTTCCATTGCAAAAAATCGTCATAAGTTTTATTATATTTTTTAATTGATTTCTGTGGTAAAAGGTTATCAATCAGTATTTTTGCTGTTTCCTTCAACTGCGGCGGAGTTAAAAAATATTCAACATCATTATCACTACTTATCATTTTGATAGTTTTATTTTACTTTCTACGAAAACTGAATCCTCAAACAACACACAAATTGAAAATGGCGTCTGCAATTTTCACATGTTCTTTTTTCAAATTGTTTATCCTGCCGCCGCAGGGTCGACTGCCAGCCCGACACCATCCGACACACAGCTAGTGGCCAGTGTCATTTTGCGAACTTGGAGATAAAAACTCACTGTAAAAACTTTTTGGCTTTTGATATTTAGGTTACCGGCGCATAGTCTTACCCAAAATTAAAAAAGAAAAACCACGTAAGAAATGGATTTTCATACACTTTTCTCTCCCGCTCAAATGCGTTTTCTCCCCGCATATTTGTTCGATATGCAATGACGTACTTTCTACCGTAAATTTGATAAAGTATCAAGGTACTTTCCGAGCAGGTGTAGTATAAAATATATTCTTCACGTCAAATTGCGATAAAAAGTAAATGGAGTCAAATAGCAGTGTCAAAAAATCAATAATAGGCTTTTGTTTTAACAATCAGCGTCGTCGATCCGGCGTGAAGTTCATCGGTCGAGCGCTGCCAGAGAATAACCTCGCCCAAGGTTCATTCATAGCTCGATACGTATAGCTACGTCAGTTCATTGATGAGAAACTGTTGGTGTGTGCGCGCGTCATGTACACGGCTGGGCGCGTGTATGCGTCGTCAGTTTGTCACAGAATTTAACAGCTGTTTGTTTATCAATAATTTTGAAGTTATTATTTTAAATAATACTTACACTTTTACGGATACAGATTTTTTGTTTTGGTTTCTCCATTCCCTGAGGTTTCGGCTCCTTGGCTAAGGTATCTCACGCACCTAGGGAATGACACCAGCAGCAGCCACCATGGCCTATTGCCTTCTTTAGAAAGTATTGCATAATCAAAATCCTATCTTTCTCTCGAGTTCCGTAATCAGGTTCTTGCACCTAACTGATTCATTAGGCAAGACAATGTGCCGGCACCACGCACTATTATCTGTGCTCTGTTTTTGGCCGAAATCCGACGGAAATCCTGGAGGATCGATCTAACTAATTATCTATAGATCTAGTATCATTTATTTTTAGGCTTTCGTGCAGTTCGGTTATAAAAAACTATTTTCTTACGGACCAACAAAATTAAATAAACAAATATACGTATCGAAATGTTGAATGGAATTATTTTATTCATGCTTCAAAAGCCACTATAACTACAGACATGTATCAGTGAAAGAATCAATGCGACTATTGCGTCACTGCGTATGTTACGGTGTAATTTCTAACTATGCGCTTAGGTTCTAATAAGTTTCTAGTTAGTTAGCACCCATTGGGTGCCCATAGGGTCCTTTATGTTTGCACCCACACACTGGAACATTTACATTATTTTACTATTGCACATTATAATTTATAATACTGTACTAATAGTCTTAATCTTTTCTAATCCATGGATAGCGGTGTGGGTTGCACAATTGTTAATATTGGCAATGTAATAGTTTATAAATAGTATTAATTGTGTCAACTGTTTGTTATCCCAAATAAATAAAATAAACTAAATCTTAGTTTTTAAAGAAAATGCTTGTTAGGACGTAGAAATAAAAAGCAAACGACAGTTTTTAAGAGTTGTTCCATTTTTGTATGGAGGCTGGGCCCACTTGGGAACCTGTGGCCTACGGTCATAAAATTATATTTTATGGAAAGAGAACAAAATAAGAAACCTGTCCATGTATCAATATATTTTTTTTGAACCTGCAAACATTTTTTATTTATTTTTAAAGTTGGATAGTTAAAGTTAATAAAACAGCCACCCAAAACGTTTTTCTACCTTGGCAACATCGATTTTTTACTGTCATATGTCACATTGATGCTGTCAGATGTCAAATAAAATGACAAATGACATATCAACAGCCAATGTAGTCATTTTAATAGAAATAAAAATGCAAAGGAATATCCCTTAACAGCCGGCAGCCGCACAAAACGGATTTTCATGATTAAATCAACAGTAAAAACTTGTAACAAGTATTAGAATTTGATGATATACTCGGGAGAGTAAAATTAATAGTAAGACACTTTCATTTTAAAGCGAAAACATTAAGAAATACACGATGAAGAGCACCATTTTTTTATATTTTTTCTTTTTGGAAACCTTGTTCCACGAGAGGAATCTACGAGAAAAAAAATTATCATGCGTGTAGGAAAATTTTAAAAAAGTGAACCCAGGAAAGAACGACTCCTTTATTATTATGTTGTACCTTATATCAATAAGATAATACCTCTATCATTTTATAATTCTATTGTTAAACTCAATTTGATACAATGAATTGAAAAAAATATCAGCTCAATTATTTTTCATTTTTTCAAGCCAATACAAACATAAGTAGGAATTGATGGAATAATGTGATGTGAAGAATGAGCCATCAGTCTACGAACCGACGGAAGTCAGTCAAAAAAAGGAAAATTTTCCTGAAATGGGTGAAACACAAATCGTTTTGATAGCAAAAGACAACAAAACAATTACATTATATGTGCAGCACACTTATTTTGATTCAGTTCTTGGTTGTGATAAAAAAACATTAAATAAGATAACATCAAAAACATAATATTATTGTATTATCAAAAGTCAAAATGGATCAAAATATTTATGCAACGCGTGACAAATATTATTGCTTATAAACACGAATGTGGGGTTTTACTTAACATGTAGATAATATCATTAATTGTGTCGGAAGTGCTTTATGTTTTGTCTCCTTGCCTCTTGTTTACTTCAGAGTACCTAGTAAGATAATTAACTGACCTCTCAGTAGCCCCTTGTTTATTATATACTTAAATCAGCTGATGCTGAAGTGTAGTGGCACAATTCTACTTCTTCTTTGGCGAGTGCTTTTCGGATTTTAGCTAACAATGTGATTTAGTTCTTCTTGTAGAACTTAAGTAACGATTTCTTTCGATTTATAGGATTATGGGGTATTTACATGGAGCGAATTGGCAAGCGACTTTAGTCAAGTTAGCGTTTTTCATCGAAAATCGCTTTAAAGATCGAATCACTACCTCATTGAAATTAGGTTTGCGAGTAGATTTTACCAGCGATTGTTGATAAAAACGCTAATTGAGTAAAGTCACCTGCCAAGTCGCTCCACTTCTAATATCTTTGGCTCCACCCCATTATCAAAGCTTTTCTTCTTTAACACGTTTTTTGGGTTAGTTATTTTTATCATTACTCCGTTTAAATCAAAAGGTATGTAATACCACAACTGTGGTAACGCCATAGTGTCAGAAAACGGAAAAATAAATTAAAACTATTATTGTTTTCACAAACAAAAAAGTAGTTGGATTACTTATTTTGATCACATTATTTTTCACCCATATAACTGTCAAAATTACCCATCAGTAGAACCACAGAATAGATAATAGTACTAGTAGAACTAGTAAAATCGTCACAATAATATTTATTTAATTATATCGGAAGTGTTTCATATCTTATCTGTTTGTTAATGTTTTATTTACTTGAACTTTACCGTGATCCATGAATTTCTCCAAAATGTTTTTAAACATAAAAGGAAAAGCGAAGATAATTTTTATTGATAAATTGTTGTTGTTTTGAAATGAATTGCGTATATTCGATTTCGATCCGAGCATGCGATCAAAACTCCTTCTTGTTCAGAAGAGTACCTACATATAAGTAAGGCGGTGGGTTTATGTTTTGATTCTCGTGGCTGCACACATTTAAATTTCAATATAGGTAAGTACTTACCTAATAAAGTACTTCAAATAATTAATGATAATGAACACTATAAGTACTTCTTTAATGTCTATAAGATATTTAGACATTAAAGAAGTACTTTATCTACCTTTATGTGTGTCTATTTAGTTAATTTTGTGTTAGGTTATAAATCTATTTTTGTTACGACCTTCTTTGCTCTTCATGATCTCGTCTGCGATATGACAGGTAATAATTTCGCTAATACTGACCAATATTGATAGAACTCAGTAACGATATGTGAAAAACAATATGCCCCTTGTTTCAAACAGAGCAAGCTTTGTATTGCTTTAGCGGTTTGATGATATATTTGATATGGTAATGTCTGATTATGTTGGTTTAGTATTAAAAAAGATCTAGGGTACGAACACCATTGCTTCAGCCTGAGGCTTGATCATCGAGCTCAAATACCAAATTATCATCAAATGGCAGACCAATTATTAGTAGCGAATAAA
The DNA here is from genome assembly GCA_950108535.1 of Agriphila straminella. Taxonomy (NCBI): domain Eukaryota; kingdom Metazoa; phylum Arthropoda; class Insecta; order Lepidoptera; family Crambidae; genus Agriphila; species Agriphila straminella. Next base: position 5,104,155 of record OX467312.1, read on the forward strand.
AAAATCTAAGTTTAAATGGTTACGTTATAATATAAAAGATAACCTAAGAAGGTAGTTTGCGTACAAATCAATTTGTGGAAATGATTTTTAAATTAAATACTGAAAAAATAATAAAAAATTACTCGTAATTATTTGAAGATAAGAAACAGCGGTATTAAACAAAAAAATCAATGGTACTAAGTATTAAAATTCAAGCTAATTTATTCTAAACTAGCGGCCGCCCGCGGTTTCACCCGCGTGGTTCCCGTTCCCGTGGAAATATCGGGTTAAAAAGTATTCTTTGTTTTAATGTAGGCTATCTACTATCTGTGTGCCAAATTTCAACCAAATCCATTCAGTAGTTTTTGCGTGATTGAGGAACAAACATCCAAACCTACAAACTTTCACATTTAAAATATTGGGTAGGATTTTACAAAATGGAATAAGTATTTTGTAACATACTAATTTATCAAAATTTTGTTGCAGATTTAACGAACGGCAACACAGCCTTTCTTGATCCTGATTGTAAACAGGTAAGATTATTTTTATTGGACTTTTAATAAAGGAGCTACAGATACAAAATCAGGCGCAATACTGATAAACATTAAAATCGTTTTAATTAGTGTGAGAAGTACACATACAAAGCCTGCTGCAGTATTTTTTGTTCACTCTGGCTGCTCGGGCGATTACGTTATAATCGACGGAGTTTTTCTTACAAATCATAGAGCGGACGGTACTTTTTCGTTTAATACTTTTTCTTTTTAAATGTTGACTTGGTTTATTTTGTCTATGGCACATTTTGACAGTTCACGCTGACTGCCGAGCGTTCACATCTCTTTATGTAAATGAAATTTCGAATTTGATTTTATAATATTTTTCGTGTATCTATTTTTGAAGACATTATTTATTTACGTAAAGTTATGGTAAAGTATCATGTGTTATAAATTGTATATGATATTGGACGTTGTATCGTTGATTGGACGCGCGAAGACAGAAATCCTAGTGTCTGCATCATGTTGACCGAATGGTTGTATCGAGAGACAAGAGATTACGTCAGGAATCGATTTCAGGTATTAAATAAGCTAATATAATTAATCACTTCACGAGGGATGTTAGAATATCATCAGAAAAGTGTTAACATGCCACATAAGTGTTAACCCTAGGTGCAAAACAAGTTGAACCCCATTCAGGTGCTTAAGTACTTACCAAAATTACTTTAAAGTGTAATAAGAAACATTATTTTTTTACATTTGGAAATGGCATCGTACAGTGTCGCCATATAGATTTTCAAAAATAGCCAGTCTCACTCGGGATGACTTATCCACTCAAATACCCACAAACATACATGAACCCTGAACAAATTACACTCTCTGTTTCTTGGACTGTCGTGTAAAAATATACATATTACGGCTTATCAAGATGAGTTCAAAATAAAATTATAAAATCGTGAGTAAATAAACAAAAAAACATGCGTATAGATACAAAATCTGCACATTCAGTTTATTGCTTGTTTGAAATATAATAATAATCTATATGTCCAACCTTGACACGCAAGGCGTAGGATTTGCGTGTATTTAATTAGTAATAACGGCAACGCCCTTTCCGTACACATTTTTTTAGGTAGAGTTAAGATATTAGAGCAAATTTTTTTCACTGATAAATCCTTTGTTTTACATTTTTGGAGGATGATTATCAATAATTGTAAAATTTTAGAGTGTGATTGCTTCATGAATAAAGTTGGAATAAAGATGAAATAAGGTATACCTCGATGAATGAAATACTATTTTGCCGGGTAGCTTGTTTATGAAGAAAATATGGTTATTTAATTTTACCTAAGATCAACTTCATAGGTATATTACAATGTTACCAACTCATGATCAAAGGTATTTTTCTTTACAAGTTGAAATTAAAAACTTTTTAAAATTTCCACCTCCGAACAGTTGGTACCATTGTAAAATACCTATGAAGTTACTCCTTCATAACACGTTTACAGTGTGTGAAAATTTATCACGCTTTCTGGTTCACTTACGGATAATTATTGCGAAGGAATTCTGACTCGTTTTTTTATTTTAACCAATATTTAGTGCTATCTGAAACACCTAAAATGTGCCAATAAATTCACGTGATCATTTATATAGGAAAATTATTTTGTTCTTTGTGTATATTGGCAATCGGCTTATCTGATTTACTAAATCTATAGGATTTCTAATGTAGATTGATTTATACTTTAGTCGGTATACTATATTACAGAGAAAACATACACCATTTAAAGCACATTACCTAAGGCCTTTGCACGCCGCAACCAACTCACAGAGTGCAAAGCCGCTAATGCCGTCACATTGATTTAATAAGTGTCAATTGCGTGTTTGCTGGTGCTGTCATGTCGGCTGCATATCTGGCCGTCATTACACTCCTTAGCCTGTAATGTATTTTCCTGTATTTGAGTACCGTTATACTAATTGTCCCACACATGTTGAGAAGCGCCGGCTTCTGATGTGTGTTTTCACACAGATGCCCTTTCTTCGTCTCAAAGATTACGAAATGTACAGATTTATAGTTTAGAAATATATTTTCTAATCAAAATAATTCAAGAAAATTATTTCAAAACCTATGTCATGTAGGTACCCAATGCAGTTGAATAAACCTGCCATTTGAGTCCTTTTCTCATTTATAATATTGATGGTTTTGTAAAAGTAAGTTTTAGTGGCTCTATTACCATATTACCCGTCATGAGTAAAAATTAATTTATTTAATTGAAAGCATAATTATTTCTCAACTATTATATAGTAAATTCCTTTTCCTAGGGTCGGCCAGAAGTATTTGCTTTACTTACTTATTAATAAATAACTATAACTATTTCCTATTTCACGATGTGGTCATAGATCGGTCTCTTCATAGCTTCATAAAATACTAATTATTGAGTCTGGTCAATCGTGGACAGTAATTTTTGTTCTTAAGTTCTATTCTGTAGCGTAATTACTCTTAGGTAATCGCCGCAAAAAGAAGATCACGTCCCACTCGAGTTTTTACCCCCCTAATGACCTTCGATTTAATTGTAGGGTTAATTACGACATAATTTAACGACAGTGGAGTAATGTTTTAATTGTGCACGGTTCTCTCTACCTCTTTTGCTAATAAGTATGGCATTTAATTATATTATCTGAGGAAAACACTTTACAGACGTTGTTAAAATTTAAAGCTTTGTTAATAAATGAAATTGCGTGATTTCGTCATGATGGCGTCTAGATCGCGTGCAAAGCAAATCATTTTTGTATCGTTTCGCCCAGATTTAGATTTTGAATTTCGAATTTGGGTGGCAAAAAGCGCCGACCTGCCCATGCCCACCCAGCCCGCAACCATACCGGCTCACAATGCCTCTCCGTCGCGGTCGTTGGCAAATACCGCCAATTCCTTTACCATACTTGTCTTTATCCTATACGACATAAAACGCTTTTAAGTTTCAAACCAATCTCTACCATAAAAGCCGTTATTTAAAGCTCATGTTGTTTCGAAATCGATCCAACATTAATTTTCCGACAGAGATAATGATTAAATTGTTTCGGCATGTCAAATCAAACGAAATTATGCTGTTATATCTTGTTTAATAGCGGTGGGTTTATGTTTGTTTCATACATACCGCCACGTTGAATTTTCTTTTGTTTTTCATGGCTTTTAATTTTCCTGATTGTTTTTAGAAGGGAAAATATTAAATGAATATTAACATGGTGAACACGACTTTATAATACTATCAGAGTTAAAACAAGTTTGAATAAAATGGTAAAAGAAACTTTATTTAGCACGCGTTATTTCCAACTATGTATTAAGCCCAGCTTGTAGTGGCATTTGCTTAATTCGTTGGACTATTCCGTTCATTAATTTATCAAACGAATTAATTTCATTGATTTTATTAAACAATTTGCAAAACGTAAACTTTAATGGTAAAAACAGATCGCTGGTATAAATTTACAAAATATAAACAAAATATGGGACACAATGAGTTTTCACTCGGCTACTAAACCTGTAAAATAGAAACAATTATTAAATATTAAAACCGTACCAAAATAGAAAATGAAACTTATTCTTAACTTATACAACGTGTAGCAGAATTAATGGAATAGGGACCAACAAATTGAACAATTTTAACTATGGGACCAACTCTGAAATCCCGAAAAAAAATCATCTGTTTCATAAATTTTCATATTTTCGTTTTTAATTTTTGAATGAAACAGCAGATTGTTTTTTTCGCGATTTCAGAGTTGGTCCCATAGGTAGGTATAGTTAGTATGAATAATTTCGTGGTTGATAAGCACCTTTTTATCCCTAGAAATATTATCTTGATTCACTTTTGCATAAGTATTTGATTTTTTTAAACCAATAATTTTGACTATTTCCTAGTAGAGTCATATTTCCAGTTTAAATCATGTGCGTGATTCTTTTTATGGGTCGCCGCCTATTGTTGCCATCATAATCATAGAGACCGGATATTTTTTCCGCACAATCACGCTGACTCTCACTACAATGAAATCGAACGATATGCAATTGCGTTAACATGGGGATCGCCCAAAGCCTCAATAGCTATTCGTGACTAACTCGACTTTCAGAGAACCGTGTACTTGACCTCCAAATTGAGCAATGGTCCATACAGGCTCCGACTGACGTCAGTAGTCTGTCTGCAAAACTGTTGTCTGCGGCTCGTGACGCATAATAATGTTGCGATACATTGGCCGTTATGTCCACGCGGTAAGAAGGTCACGGTGAATAGGAAACGCAGCGGACGTGTCACAACGCGCGTACGTCGCGTCTGGTTTCTCGAGAGCGTTGCACAATAGCTATAGTAGCTATTTTGTAATCGGTCCATTGAGAATTTAGTTCCGTTCAGTATGTATATGACTCATCTTATGGTGTCTGTATAGTAAATCGTGAGACTTCTTAGCATTTGCGTCAGAATGATTGTCACTGGTTTTAGAGATCGAAATCGAACCTCATTTGAAATCTGGTGTAATATAGAAATGTGTACTGGACATATTTAGAGTATCAAACTTGGGCATGATATATGCAGGCATTGATTACGTTAATTCCATGTGCAGACGCAAGTCGCGTTGTGTAACGATTGTCCGTTCCAGTTTCTTTCGTTCCTTGATCCGTATTGCTTTCGTAATTAAAGCCGCATCATTAAGATAACTCGCGTCGCGTCACAGTTGATTAATTTCTATTTATTTATTTTTGCTCAAATAGTTTAACCTTACTATTAATACTCATTTAAATAAAGATTTACAGTTTCAATTTCTATTAATAATTATAGTCGTGGTTAAAATAAATTCAAGCGCCAAAATCAGAGTCTTTTCAATAACTTAAGCATGAGTAATTCCTTAAGAGCCAGAAAAAGTAAACATTACTCAAGATTACCCAATTATTTCTGATACACAGCCTTGAAATCAGCACATTACCGTAACCAAAGCCGAGCTAACATGCCGAAACAAGTCAATAAAGATTCAAAGCGAGATTTTTTATTAGCACTCGAACCGGAAAGGGGGCGTATTATTGACGAGCAATTTATCAAGTACTAACACCCAATGATACGTCTTTTCACACCGTTTCTAAACGAGATTTCACGGTGTCCTCTGTTACAACTTAATTGTGCTGCATTCGAGCTTCGCTCTTTGTGTACCATCCTTTATAAGGCCGCCTGTGCAATGCAGACAATACGACAAAGCTCCGGTGAAATTTTTGAAGTCGCACGCCCGTTTTTGTGAAGAAAGACCTCCACGAGCGCTCACTACCGTTAAAGCAAAAACAAAAGACCCAAATAGCACATCGAAGGACTGCCCGGATGACAATAGCCAGCTTTATTATATCATATATAACATAGTGAAAGTTAACCTTATTGTTTAAATTAGTTAACGGTATACAAAACAAATTTTGAACGGGACAAAGGAGCCGCTTCTGTTCGGGAGTCGGGCTTTACGAAGGGCAACAAATCAGTTTGCGAAATTTTTATGGGTATTTTATGGCTCTAAATTTAAATGGGAAGCAATAGCTGAAACGTCTGAATTTTTGCCGAACTTAGTTTCATGTTAGGACATGATTTAACTATGTAAACTAATGCTTTAATAAAAAGATGTAAGGATGCAATACTATTATTTTATTTATTTATTTATTACCAGAAACAGTGTAATACATTTTATAGATTACAAAAAAGTACTATTTAAACCTTTAAGAGTTTGAGTATAGTACTGAAAGATTCATACACGTAGACAATAAGTTAGTGATAATAAGTGTTTGCTAATCTAAAAGATGTGTGTGATCCAATTAGGTTCGATCGGTGCAAACAAAAAAAACATCGTTTAAAGTTTATTTGAGAAATTCATTCTGTGACACCAACTCACTGTTTTATCGTACAATTTGGTACTTTAAATGTCAATTTGTAATATCGCATAAATTTTAAAGGACCTTTTCAAGGTTGAAAGTGAAAACATTGGAATTATAAATGGCCATTGGCCAAGTGTTATTATATTTCTGCTATTTTCAAGGCGAACAATAATTATGGAATACCCCTTTAAACAGTTCTTAGAACTATGTGGATTTTTCTTAAAAGTGACGCCCAAAGGTTCTGGTCTCAGTTTGACTAAATATAGCCATTGGCAAGCCGCGGAGCATACAGTTCAAGCCATTTAAGTTAATGTCAATGTTATGAACTGGAGGATGTGACGGCTACGGTTTTTCGTACTAAGTAAATGTAACTAAGAAAGTGACGTAGGTTTTGTGTGTTATATTTAGCTCGTCAAGATGTTATATCACCTGTGGTTAAATGAGTAGGAATGCTTAAAATAAAAATCTCACGAAATAGAAATCAATGTGATTATTTTGCAAAAGCGGTATACTTTTGCAAAATAATCACATTGATTTCTAAGTACAAAATAGATAAACAATTAGTTGTTTTAAAAACGTTTACAAATATTTTAAAGCATTAGCATTAGGTATACCAGGGGGGTTAGGTACTGCCGATGCGATTGAGATCGAATTCGAATTGAGTAAAAGTCATAACGTTACTAAAAACCATGGAAACCGTTATCAATATACCAAAATAACAGACTTTTTACGTTTATTCGACCCTGATGTGAACTAGATTCCGTCGAGAGTAGGGGGGCTATCTTAAGGGGCAGGGGGGGTGAACCGGCGAGTTGGAGTTTGAGTTCGAATCGAATAAACATCAAAACAGAACAATGGAAACCATTCGATCATTTCCAAAGTACCAAAATAAAAATAATAGGTTAATTCGATCCTGATATGGACTCGATCCCGTCGAAAATAGGGGGGCTGATCTTAGGGATGCTTATCTTTCTTTTTTTAAATTACGTGTCTGGTTGACACAGAATGTTAAAGTGATGACTTGCTTGAGTATGTTATTGTTTCCACTTACTAGACATCTGACAGTGGGGTTTTCACATATGTTTTCAGCGTAAAAATGACGAAATCAGTTAACTATTATCACCTGATGTTTGACCATCAAGACTATGATTAATACATCAGATGTTTCTACTTTCACGATTATGACAAACATTATGTATTTAGGTGTCGATGATAATAACTTTAATTATTTAACTTTGTGACTTAGTCACATAATATATAATAGTACTAACGTACTTAGCTGCTGTTTATGACGTCGGTATGTATACATTGTTTACGGTTATTTAAAATAGACGCTTACGATTTTATTCGTTTACCATAGTATTTTTTTTTTTATAAAGCTAAAGCTAATTAAAACACTAATAGAATTTATAAAGCTATTTTAATAGCTTCAACATAAACATTTCTTAGATTTCCGCGCAGACTATCCATGAAAATAAATCAAAACCTTACATACAGATAACCTCCATATAATGAAACAATATCTTCAATATGAAAATGTGATAAGCAAACCAGGTAAACTATTGAATTCATGAATCATAGTCATCTAAAAAATCCGCCCTCATTTTGCTGAAAACGTGTAAACACCCACGTAATCACTTAGCGTAACAGTTTATCAAAGCGCATCTGTTGCAAATAGTTGTTGTATGAAAAATCACGCCACTTGATTACATGTGGGATAGCCAGGCTGCGGCCGGATGTGTACCTACGTCAGGTTTCAGTTCTGTGAACGCTGGACACACCTGCGACCGCATCAGCTACTTGTTTCCGCTGATAAACCGTGTGTTGCGGCCATTACGCATCTGGGAGTGTCTTTTCATTTTGATATGAAAATTTATTGCTTTAAAGCAGTTCATGCAGTTGACCTACTAAATAAATAATTAAACCAGCTATTGATTTTTTCTTAGATTTTCTGGTAGTGACAATAAAAATATCAATACCTACAGTGTTTTTTTAGAAAATCAATAATTTTGTTTAATGCAGGAATCACTCTTGTTATATGAATTTACATAAGAATCTTTTCATGTACATATTTTTGAAAATCGTGGACGATAACGTTTATATTAGTTGTGGTAAAGCTATATCATGAAACTCCATCAACAAAAAAACATTATTTTTTAGGAAATGTGGCATTATGCAGGGAAAATCTACGGATTAAGCGTCTAGTTTTGGCCATTTTTTATTATAAATCGCTGTAAAATATTCAACGCAACATGAAGTTCAAACTGGCTGCTTATACAGCAGACTCTTATTAATTTAATGAACGTATAAAGAGTAGCTTCTGTCAGTCATTCTTAATAGTTATTGATATCAAATTCCAGTCTCACTATAAGCCAGAATAATGGCGACCCTACTGCAAGTTAAGCTCGGCGCGACGCGCAGTCTATCGCAACCAAATTATGTAAACAAGTTATTAATTCGCACACATCATAACTTGTTTGTGATTACTTATCTAAGTAGCAAGCAAGGTAGTCGTTCTGGGTATTTTTATTTTCAAGACATAAAGGTTTTCTATGAATTAGAGCGTATTTTAGTATCGTTTATTATTGTGATAATAGTATTGTAAAAATATACAATTTAAATTAACTTAATACCGTATTCAATAATCATGTTGTGTTGACTGGTTACATTGAATTTGTAGATTGCAAATTTCTTCTAAAATACAAGTGTTATTGCTAAAAATATGTTTAGATTAATGATTCTTCTCAAAAACCTAAGTTTCAGAGGCAGGTTTTTAGCCAAAATTTTTTTTTCAAATTTAAATGAAAGCATTTAGCTGAGAATATTAATAAATAAAATAGTCCAACAAAAAATCTACTAATTATTCGTACTGACACATTTATTATTGTTACAATGAAATTTCACTTCTCTTTCTCTGCTTTAAATGTAAATAATGTTCAGCAAAATTCTTGAAATCGAATGAATGAAATCCTTTTGTATGTAGTCATAATCGTAGCATAAGATTCCCATAATCGGTTTTTTGTTGAGTATGCCATCATTCGCTACAAACATAGCTGGTTTGCTTAGTGGTAACGTCAGTACACGCCTTCGAGTCTTCGTAAGGGCAAATAATACCTACGTCATAGACCCATAAGTTAGTCAGAATTTGCTTTGACTTTTGTAGACATTCCGAACAAGGTGAAAAAACCCAAAAAATATTTTAACTTTGAAATGAAAAATAATTTGGGAAAAAGCGTCTACTATTACCATAATTATTATCATGGATGCAATAAGAAAATTTTGTAGCTAAATTTTGCTTATCTTAATTATACAATTTTATCGCTCAAGCTAATAGCATTAGTTGTAAATATTATGTATTAGACTTATAATACCCAATTTTTTATATGCGGTCTAAGGGTTTCTCGTAGAAAAAAAGTTTTGTTAAAAAATATCTCCGTAAAAAGAGTGATAGACAACTTAAAATACTGTACAGAATTTTTACAAAAAATACTTAAATGTTCATATTTTATACGTAGTACTTACAACTATTCATGTGTTTTGTTTTATGACCAAATATTTTATCAACAATACGGATTAAATAGTTTTTTTTTTTTGCAAAATTTTCATTGGTTACAATTTATTGTCCTAACTTCTGTTACTACTAAGTACACACATCAACTTTGTCTAGGGATGCCTACAGGTGTTATATTCATACAAATGAGGTAATTTTGAAGCCTTGGTTTCCTGCCAGGGATGTACTGTGCTGTGATCTGATGATGGCTATCCAGTGAATGGAGGAGATTCAGATCGCTTTACACACCCAACTGATCTGATTAGCATTCTAAAAGGACATGTTTAAAAAGTTATATTAAGTAACTTAATGTTTAAAAAAACCGCGAAAATAGCATGAAAATGCATGGAAATCCTGAAACTGAGATTCTAAAAGATTAATGGGTCAGAGACCCATTAATCTTTTAGAATGCTAATCAGATCAGTTGGGTGTGTATAGCGATCTGAATCTCTTCCATTCACTCCCTGTATGGCCATCATCAGATCACAGCAGTACATTCCTGGCAGAAAACCAAGGCTTCAAAGTTTACCTCGTTATACCTCGTTACCTCATTACCTCGTTTGTATGAAAATAACACCAATTCCAATTTTATTGGGATAAAAGTGGCTGGTCCAGTTGTAAAATTAAAATATTTGTGTGTATAAGATACCTAGATGCGCAGTACGGTTTTAAAATAGAAATAAAAATCTTAAGGTTATGTTTTTAACACTGAAATAAAAATGTTGGATACATTCAATTATTATAATTAGTAAATATTTTATTTTTATTATTATTATTTTTTATTATGTCATCAAACAGAGGTACACAATCGACAGACATTCTAAAACTGATAAAGACATTAATTTATTTTATTAGGTTTTTTAATGAAAAAAAATTTTGTTAAATTTGATTTATTACTTTAAATATGAATTCATGCAAACTATGGGGTTTTCAGGTCTCATATAATAATTAATTAATTCTAGAAACGTCATTAAGCGTCCATTAACTTTGAACTTTGCCCTGGAACTTAATACACATCACATCAGTCCAAGGTATATCCATAGACCAGTTACAAATATTTCTTCTGAAACGCGAATCACCATGAGAAAATAATTTTCCATGGGCAATGGGTATTGTAGTCCTATTTGTGAGTCATGTCATTAGATTTTGCATAATTAAAGTTTATTGAATATTGCATTAGTTTGTAGGAAAGTCTTTAATAGAATTTTATTGTAAGTAAGTTTCAATATTATGTAGACTTTAGAAAAAAGTTCTTGCTAAATCTAAACATTTTGGGACTGACAATAAAGCGACAACAATAATCATTATTCTAATTTATAGTTAAAATAAAAAGTAAAAAAAGCAATATTTTCTGACTTTTGTTCAAAAATTTAGGTACCAAAATATAGCGTAAGTAGGTACTACGTTTCAGTCTGCTCAGTTTTATCTTTTAAAATAAGGACAATACCCCTGCAATATTAATCGTTTAATTTAAATCAAGCAAATTTAAATCGTTTGAATTCTGGATTTGTTGAGCAAAAAATTAATCGTAACTCTTTTTGACGATACTCGTAATGACCAGGATAAAACGTTACCGAATCCGGCAAGATAACATTTGTGTATGAAACGAAAACGTCATTAGTTCATTATCTACGCGTCCGGCTGATTGCTGCGATGACGGCCCAGCGGTAATGACGTTATTATTGGGATTTTTACGATTACCGGATGGATAAGGGACCTTTTACTACCTAAAACCAGAACAGGATGTCACTGGGGTTGAATTGGATTTGTGAGAAAGATTGTCAGTGTAGGTTTCTTAGGAAGTACTATGATTATAGCCAGGGGGTCTATTACGAAAAGTTTAAAGCGATACACGCAGCTGCGTCCGTGCTTCGTTTTGATTGTTTCCTATTACAAAGCACTTGCGTATGCGATATCGCGAAGTGATTGCGTAAGTTTGGCAGTTTTTCTCTAGAGTAAACGACCATTCGTTCAATAGTCTATGGGCAACGATAGCAATATTCAAAATGTTTGTTATATCTACAACCGACGAACTGCGCACGATTATCGTGGCCAAGTGACTGCGTTACGCAATTGCGTACGTTATTTTTGTAATAGGCCCCCTGAACCTACAGGACAAAACAGGATGTAACTAGGGTAAAGATTGCCTGTCAGTGTAGGTTTCTTAGGAAATACTAACTAACATTGTGTGTACCGCCGCCGCCGCGCCGTCTTGCAATCTCTGCATTATTCTCGATGTACGAAACTGACGGTACGCATTTTTTTTGACCGGGTGAGCGCGAAGTGCGAGCCAAGCGTCTCTGTTTCAGCTTAGACAAAAATACTATCGTATTCCGGCTGTCCGTCTGTTCTCCTCTACAGGTTGCATTTCTCAACCGATTCTTGAGAAATTTTGTGAACAGGTTCGATAATTACATGTTTTTTTTTTCGATACAGTTTTTCGAAATTAAAAAAAAAATCAGTCATTTCGAAAAATGATTAGAAATGTTACAAACACGATGTTATAAATGCATAAGTAAAAAAAACTTAATTTTTCAAGATATTTATTTACTAGATTATAAGAAAGTGCAAAAAACTTAATTTTCCATTTTGCGATTAGCCTGGAATTAGTGAAAGCTTCAGTTACCTACATACCTAAAATTTATTTATAAGATTCACAAAATAATGTGTGTTTTTGTGATTTATAAGATATCGGGCCGAACTTTAGAAGGTACACATACCTAAGTAGGTATTAATAAAGAAGTCAAATTATAAATAAACTTTTAAAACAAATAACACCTAATTACGAATAACAAAAAAAAACACATAGTTGAATTCAAAGCTTTTAGGTAAGTATTTTCAAAAATGACATAAATTAAAAAAGTTTATAAAAATCGTAAAGCTTATACGTATTATTATTGAAAATGTAAAAATAATAGCTTAGTTTTCATATTTAAATATTTGTATTATACAGCGTGGATAATTAATAAATGTATTAAATGTGCTGAAAAGGAAAAAATATTTTTTGTGAATGGAAAACAAATCAAAAGATTAGTTTTTCTGCACATTTTTTATAAATCTTCAATATAATTAATTATTACGCATAATTAAGTGATTATTTTTATAAAACATTGTAATTAACACGTTATAGTAGTATTTTTCGTGGTGGGTTTTCCCGCCCTCTCGAGGCGCGCAGCCCTTTAATAAATTACAAACCACCGAGGAAAATTACAGAAAGCGTGAAATTCCTACCCTTATGTGCCGGGCCCGCGGTACATAATTTCAATTGGGCAGGTACGGACGCCGCCCCGGCCCACCATTGGCCACCGCACGCCGCGAGGGGAGACCCCCAGCCGCTATTCGCTACCCGGCCTCCCACTGCCGGAGCCATGCACGTGGTCGTCTACACCTGCCTTTATCATACGCCGCGTCACACCAATTCATTTAGTCTCTCACCCGACACGAAGCGTGCGACACCCGATTTTGGGGGATGCCGTATCTGTGATCGAGATCGTCAGTTGTTATGGATAACCTCCCAGCGTGCGCGGTACTAAGGCAGCCTGGAACTGTGATAGTCAGAATCAAGATGGAAGTGACGAGTTGTTGTCCGGGACCTGACTCGTGTCCGGTCACATGCTGTCCGGAGATTGTACACAGGCCCTCCGGATGTGAACGATGCAGTAGGACTAGATTAGTTAGCCAATATAGTGACTGTGATAGTGGAATAGTGGGAAAATGCCGGCCATACAAATCAAGCTCAGCTAGAAGTAGTAAGCAATCCTTTTTACTATTTATTTAATATTGAAAATCACAATAACTCACATAAACAAAAGTTAAGTTACCTCACACTTAGTAATACATTAAATAATAAACTTTTTAAGTTTTCATTTAACTTGTACGTATTTGCATTTAGTAAAAAAAAATCATAAACATTTCGTATTAGAAAGGTAATTAATTAATTATTTTCAACTAATAAATAACTTATTTATAAAACAATATATACAGGGTATTTGGTAATAGCCTTATATGGTATATAGGGTACAATGTATACAATCCCTATATAATCCCATTCCTGAAAGCACCACTTTTTTTTGTTTTATGATAAACTGCATAATGGCAACCTCTAGGGTGTCAAACAAAATTGTGTTTTACTTTTGCCCATTAATGGGATCAATTAACGAATAGTCTTTTTGCGTCTAGGGTTGTCATTTTGCTTTTTTCCATACAAATAAAAAACATTCTTAACCATGTGGCGGTTTTCAGGGCTTATAATAATTTTCCGGGGTTGTATGTATGCAATATTATATCCAGCTTTATAAGGCTTACCAAACATCATGTAAACGTAATTTTTTTTTTATAAGAATTTTATAAATGGAACTTGGAAATTAAAAAAAATTACAGGAAACTTAATGATCATGATTTGTAAGGTGTTCTTAACTTGACCAGCCGCTCTACTCAAATGGCCAACATTCTATGCGTTTGAACGCTACGCTACGCTTACTATTATAGCTTTAAAATAAGCAGTAAAATAAAAAATTACGTGCCATAAGCTTGTCGATTCCATACAATTTAATAATCTATTGCTCATATTTAAGCTTTGAAAGTAAGCTTAGCGTTCAAACGTATAGAATGTTGACCATTTGGCAGATGGTCATAAGCCATCAAGTTATTGGATTAGCAACTTGAGGTAGCTGTTTTCTCGTGGTCCCGTGATTTTGTCCCATTAATAGGACCACGAGGGATAACTATTTCTCATGGTCCCATTAAAATTGTTCTTCCAGGATTTTGGTCGACAGATAACTTATAAATTGGAAATCTATTAATCGGTAAATAATTAATATTTTACAAGAGAAACTTATGTATCATCTGACGTTTCGATGGTGACACAACACAAATATTGTATTAAGAAATTCTTAGTGCTTTAGTACACGATAGTCGTTAAAGAAAGATTACGCACAAGTTATTATTGAAAATTACGTCACACGTGTCAATGACTATTAATTTTCTTAAAAAGCTTATAAATTAAAATAAAAAATATTATTAATATTCGAAATACAACATAAAAAGTAATGTTTTCAAGTTACTTAAAATATAATTAATTTTTATATTTTTGCAATTTTAATTTATTTTTGCAGTTTTGAGTCGACCATTGAAATAGCATTAAGGTTAACCTTTTTCAAATTAACTACTGATTATTGGATTTAAATTATTTACAAACTTAGCAACTTTTTAAATTGATTCTACTTATTTTAACTTTGCGTGTATATAAATGACGAAATTTTTATAGTTAGATATTCATAACTTCTGTGGACCCCGTACAAATTGTTCGAAAATCAAAATATGCAC
Organism: Agriphila straminella; assembly: GCA_950108535.1. Lineage (NCBI taxonomy): Eukaryota > Metazoa > Arthropoda > Insecta > Lepidoptera > Crambidae > Agriphila > Agriphila straminella. Next base: position 5,119,378 of record OX467312.1, read on the forward strand.
TAAATGCGAGTACATGGTTCTGTTAAACCTAAGAATTAAATTAGAAACATGAAAATGTGTTGTGCTTCGGTATTTTCACTTTCTGCTTACAACATTAAAAAAACCATATCTCTAAAACTAGTCATTATTTCACTTTGCAACTTTACAGTTTCAATCAACCTGTCAATTTGGCTTAAATTTTGTGTAAATATACCCTTTACACAAAATTTAAGCCAAATTGACCGATTGGCTTTTTCGAACATTTTGTACGTTGTCCTTTACAGGTAGGTAGGTACTTAATATAATGTTACTTTTTTATTCGATAATATCTAAACAAAAATAATCTTTAAAAAAATTCGCAAACATTTTTTAAATTTAATTTTTAATACCTATATCAAAAGTAAATAAAATAATAAATAATATTGTCACGATATCTAGGTACTGTACAGTATGATACAGCTCCGAAGAATTTCATAATGTTCATTCTTATCTCAACGTATACGACATATTCTCATTTTGCTTACTCTATAAATCTATTTACATTTCGCCGAGTAGAGAATGCGTCGACATAACAAGGTACAGTCCCGCAAAAGAAATGTCTTATTAGCGGGTCTACCGCGTAACCACATATATATGGATTTAAAAAAAAACTAGTGGCTCGTGAGCTCTGCTGTAGACCTTTTTTTAGTTGCACTATGTTTTTTTTTATTCGAAAAACTGAATCGACACAAAAATTCTATACTCGTATTACTAATTATCGAATCTGCTCACAAAATTTCATGAAAATCGGTTGACAAATGCTACCTTGCGACATCTAGACAGACAGACACGAAAGCATTTTTGCCCAACCTGAAACGGAGACACTTCGCTCGCGCTTCACGTCGCTCAGTCAATAAGGGACTTCAAATCAAATGTCAACATTGGCTTGAAATATATATATATCACATGCATATTATAATATTAGTTTGCTGCATCCCTATCTATAATAATATAGTTACGTAGTTAGGGCCCCTTGGTCTTAATTTACGAACTATGTATCCGGCATACATACGTCAAACTGTAATAGAGCTTACAATCCACTAAGTGCAAAAACTCTACTCTGTCGCGTCTTTACAATCTTAAACACGAACATAAGGGCAGCTAACTAGTCTTAAACTGTAATTAAAGTAACGTACTCTTACCGGAGTGACATATCTGACTAAATGTTTCTATCCTTTAGCAGTCGTACAGTTACATGCGTCTGCGCAGGGCCCATTTCGTAATTAAATCTATCGCCGGCAGCTCTCTATAAGGGCCGGGAAATTATTTAAGCGCTCCCCAGTAAAATGTATTCAAGTATTATATACTTAAATAGTGAATTCAATTTATTATATTTTCCACATTATCCTTTTATCAAATAAATACCTTGGACTACATGTCCAATAATATAGTACCTAGTACTTATTTACCTGTTTCAACGACGATCAACTAAATAATTCATAATACCTATTCCGTGGACAAAAGATATCGTCAACATATTATAGTTTTACCACATTGAGAAAATCAATTAAATAACCATTACTGACGATTTTTACGTAAACCTCAAAACGGGGAAACCTTTATTTTAATGGAGTTTACAGTTTTTTCCAGTATTTGAACAAATCCCGGAAGTAAAACTATTGAACCAAATTTACTATTAATTTAATTGATTTTATTTTTACTATTCAAATAGCTGACTCTAACATTTTATTTAAATATATTCTAAATTACATCTAAATGTGAGATTAGAGGGTAAAATATAAACATAAAGCTGAGGGGTTGTTTTAAAATGATTAAAAAAATATCTCTCGAGAAAGCTATGTCGTTATATCAAAGTACATGTAGTTGGCTCGATTTCATGAACTATGTCCGCGTCATTAGGGCTGCGATCCACTCGTTCATTAGCAACATTTTCACATAAAGCGATGTTCACTTACGCACGTAAGGCTGCCGCGTAATTATAAACAGTTATTTCAGTGAGACGGCCACTCATAATTGCAGTGTTTAGCTGTCACCCTTTTAGTCAGACTTCGATCGGAGATTATTTTACAATCTTCACCAGAAGAGACCCCCAAAATCACGCAATTCGGATGAACCTAAATTACTCGCTATTAATATCGCGAAATTTCATTGCATTCAATAAGCAATTGCGGTAACTTAACTTGATCCTTATTAAATTTAATTTAAGAAAAATATGTATTCGAGGCGGTTCGATCACGCTATTACCATTTAGAGCGATTTTTAGCTAATGAAAAATGTATCACCGTGCGTCGCAGACACCTCGCAATGCACGTCGCCGTGTCATAATCGCTCTTATTATGCGCAGTCAAATTTTACGAGCGCATCGGTTGTTAGCCGCCTCTAACAAAATGATGAACAGACAAATTAAACCTCTATTATGGGTAACCGAGACGCTTTTCTATGCGATGTCACTCGGATATTAGTTACCGTTAATGAGCCACCCTGTCAAGTACGGTACGAGTAAACACGGCGACTACCACAAACGAAACGCATACTTACTCTGGTCGACATTATTTGTGGCGTCATTTTCCGAGCGGTCGTTATCGCAAAAATAATGATTGCATCCAAATTTGACGCGTTTATAATCAAAATTTACATAATGATTGTACTGGCGCCCTGTGTCGAACGCCTCCGAGCGGACGCAAACTTTTCTCAGTTTTCGAAACGAAATTCTAGTTAGCGAGAGCGCGATTTCTTTTTAAAAAGGTTAACAAGATGGTCTCGTTTGGGTTGTTTTTCGTGCCGCGATGCCTCCTTTTGTGAACGGGCGAGCTGTTAAAAAATAAACGAACTCTTTGTTTCTCGGGTAGTCGGGCCGACCTCCGACGCGGTCCCTACTTTTTTATGCCCCCTTATAACCTGTGTATTACCTACGTGTAGGTATCTACGGTTTTTATGGTCGCTCGGTCAGTTCTTCAATGGGATAAGGAATTCAATCGAGTATCTCCATTGTTGCTAAAGATACAATTAGCTCTTGAAATGTCGCTTCTAATTGATGATACCAGCCCCTCATTGAATTTAAACGATATCAAGACGACGAAAAAATTTCGATTTTAAAGCTCTGACTGGAGCTTTTCTTCTAATAGGTCGTGATAGCTGTTCTAACATACGGCTAGTGAATTAGTGAGTTTGATCTTGATAACATTGTTTCCCGACAGACTTAAAGATCTGAGAGGTTCTCAAGAAAATATTTGTCTCTGCGTGGCTCTATGCCTTTACTGATCTGACCTGTTATTTTTTTGGTTGAACTTTTGACGGCGGTCTCGCGGTTGCTTTTGACCGGCTCACTAATAAAATGTTATGATCGTGTGTTTAACGCGTGTGTGCCGGTGTCGGACCTTCTTTTTGACATGATCGTTATTGCCTCAGTCCAGCTTTGCGGTCGCCTTTTGTACCACGAGCCAACTAATAAATTTGAAATTTTATTCGAACTTGAACTTTGTATATCTCGGTATAAGACTTTTAAGAGAAGTGCCGGTGAAGCGGCCGTGTACCTCGTCAGTAACAACATTATTATCATGTCAATTATGCAGCAATATAAAGTCTATAACTAAATCACTCCTAGTTAGCCGGCGTCTTGTATTGACGGCGTTTGTTAATGCAGATGATGGATGCATTTTAGGGCTTCGAAAGGGGTGATATTCTGTCTCTTTCTGCCTAAACAGAGGGGCGTGTGGTAATCTTCGGTGCAGGCTCTAGTTAAATAATAAGCGGTGAAGCGCCCTATAAGTATAGTTTTGTTTTATTTGACCGGCAGCCCGGGGCGAGACGAAATCGCCGCAAAACTGGCTAACGAGTGCCGTAAAAACTCACGCATACATTTGAGCTAATCGTGCGAGTATATTGATGAATTTGACTTTGAGTTTTACCGTTCCCACAGGCGATCGTGCTGTCTGTATGCTATGATATGTAAAAAATATAATTTTAAAATTGTTAATTCCTTATAATTTTAAAAGTGGCTTATAGTAACTTTTACAAAAATAATTTTAAATAAGTAACTTATTTTTTTTAAGTATTCTGTATTATTTTAAGCACTTATAATCAATAAGTAGGTACATAAATAAAATATAAACAAAAAAACAGACGAATAGAGAACCTTCCCCTTTTTTGAAGTCGGTTAAAATATTGTAGGTACCTTATGGTAGACCAGATGTTAATAAATACTCATCTTTAACAAAACAGCGCAGAAGATTACTCCTTTGATTAGTCACCGCTAATGTAGACACAACAGTGTGATTCACACATTGACTCAAACACTGAAAAAATTTTACAAGTCAAATGAGTAAGTTTGAAAAAACGTGCCATTAAAATCTATATGATTATGACTACCATTTATGTAATCAATGTTAGAAGTAACTTTAAAAACTAGTAAATCAACACAATTTGACTATTTGCCTGTTTCATTTTTCAGTACCAAGCCGTGGATCAATTTGAAAGTGTAAAGTAAAACAGTAACTTATTGATAAAACAAAAGTCGATACTACTCGTGGATCGGAAGAATGTCCGCTCGTCCACCGTTAAAGCGAGAATTAGTCATTCAAACTGACCTGCCGGACAATTAGCAAGGCTGTCCACCTCTGGCCCGCGATGTATTTAATAATATTTATTCATCGGATGTTCATCGATTACCATAATCGATAGCATCGCACGCGACGCATACGGAAAGCTTTCGTCAGTTGTAACGAAAAGAAAGATTGGGGCGACGCGACGACAGATTCATTCATAACTTTACGTTTTTAATCAAATAGTATTGATAATACCACAGTAATAGATTTATTTGCTTTTATCGCATTCAAATGCAGGGAGTCATGTGTAACATAATAAACTTGCCGTTTATGCTTGTGAATAATAATGATCCTTAGATCCCGCAATCAATCTTTCTTTCATAAATATGTAAACAAACAAGACTCCGGAAGATAGGAGACATTGACATTCAGGACATAACTATTTATGCAATGCAATAGTCTTAATACTTTTTTTATTAATTCGCAGGATACGTCAACGTCTGTGCGGCCGTTTGTCTGTTACTACTCGTCGGAGGGCTATCTCCGCGCTCCTCGGCGGCACCACATAGTAGTAGTACAATGGACCGTCAGAAACGGGACGCCGCCAAAACGGAAAATTATTTATGGAGTAATCCGTGTAGTTACAACGCCACTGACGTAAGTAAACCCCACTTTTTGACAACCATGAAAAAAATACAATCGTAAAACTTGCAGAACTTCGCGAAAGGGCACTGTTTTCCTTGTTACTTAATATTTAAGTATTCTGCTGCACATTAAAAGGCAGAGAATAATGCATGTTTTCAGTGTCTTTTAAGATTTAAATGTTCCAAATATTCTTTGCCAGGAAAAAAATTGTGCCGCTTCTGGACATCTCTCAAACATTCATTCTTTCCTTACTTTTCTTGAAAATTAAAGTAACTAATAATAGACTTCTTTTTTTCTAGTCTAAGCCGTACACGCCAAAGGATGCGAAACGCGTCGCGCAGCAAGCTAAAGATGTGTACGAGCAGGCGGCGAACTACAAAGATCAATTCGTAAGTGTACTTTATATTTTTTTATCTACACTCACAACGTAATGTTCCAAATATGAATTCAAAAAAGGTAATATAAATACGTACTTTATTTTCGTGAATAGGTAAAATTAAAAAAAAACTCATTACGATGCAGTTAGCTGCATCATAAAATAACTTTTTTTCTCATTACGATACAGGGCAAATCCAAGAAGAAGTTAGTGCCGTGATATTAAAAAAAAACAACGATATTTTCCCACATACTTTCCATGATTAAAATGCACTCTATGGTGATCGATGACTTAAATTGCGATTAGTTTGCAAGAATGCACTCATCTATTTTTTTTTTATGGAATGCGCGCCATTTTTAGACCATTACAAAAAAGTTTTGAATTTTGATTTAAATTTTTACATTTTGTTATACTGAATTTCGTAGGTGTTTTTATTCTTGCTTAAAACTGTGAAATAAAATTGACTGCAAAATTATTTTAGATGCAACTAAGGAAATGACTTATTACATAGCTAATAGAACCATAGTATCTCTATCTTTTCTAACGTTGATCTTTTATTTAGTAGGTTCAATCCCAAATGTATGAGTGTAGATAAAGTAGTGTATGAAACTGCACATAACTAGGTATTAAAACACTCGTGTGATACTATTAAAAACCTCGCCTACGGCTCGGTTTTTAAACACACACTCATGTTTTAATACCCCTTATTATGCATCAGTATCATAAACTACTATTACGATTTTTCGCTTTCGTTGATCGACGGGTAGCGCAGTGCGCGTATCAATATGCCCGCCGCGTGTCGCTAAATAAACGGACGGACCTGTGGAAGGATAGTACCAATACTAATACGGCCGCTAAAATTGCGCAAGCGCATTAGGTTGCGATAATTATTTAATTTTAGACTATATATTTTGCAGTAATGTTGTATTAATTTAAAATTATTAATATAGACGTTATTATGCTGCATAAGTTTATTTAGTTGAAGAATACGTTAAAAACTTCCTTCGTATTAGATAACAATAATTTTCCAAAAATATCAAAGGTTACATTTTCCATTTTCAATTACTTTTAAAGAATCTAAATCGATATTTAAAACGAATTCATAAGCGAATGCAAATTTAGTTTTATCAAGAAACAAATCAGCAGTGACATTTCGCACCCAAAACCGTTTCCCGAAAACTTGACCCATTAAGGATTCTCGAGCGCTTTCTTACCGGCGTTCTCTCGGCGCGCGCGCAGATCGCATCGGCGCGGGCGCCGCGCTCCCGCCCGCGTCCGGCCGACGCTTCCTCCCTTTTAATTATAATTTCGCGATGCATTTCCCACAGACATCGTGTGTATTTTACAAAAGACCTCAACAACCGGGCGCGGCCGATCAAGTACTTATGGTCACGCGAAACAGAACCTCCACCCAGTTAGCAGTTAGTTTCGGCTCGATAATAGATTTCATTCAACGGATACGATTAACGTCATTTCCGTTTACACATCTCTTCCTTATGAAATCTCTTTCGTTGTCTCATTGACATTAATCTGCTTTTCTAACCTCTTGTTAATTTAAAGTAAATAATAACGTATCGCCTTGAATATAAGACGTGACCCATATTTAGGAATTCGTAAAACATTCACGAATTGTTAGAATCGAAGGCATGGCATGTTAATACAGCAATTCATATGACGTATCTATAATTTCAATCCTAGGAATATTATATTTCCGAATCGGAAGTAAGGTGGACCGATCAACGAGCAATAATGCGATGTCCATGGCGCGTCTCGAATTTTTTATGGATGACCCTCTACCAATGAACTAGCTCGTCACGTTATTTCTGAACGTGTAACCCATGTGTTTCGGGCTCAGTTGCAGACGTGATCAATTTATTGAGAGCCGAAGAGTCAGTGGATGCGGAACAATCGATAGTTTTATACCCAAAGGGGCATTGTCGAAGATGGTGTTCGCGTATGAGGTGGCATTGTAATAGTCGACAGTCGTAACGACGGCGACGTCCTGTCAGCCACCACCGCCTCGTAAAACGACATTATCGACTCACAGTAGCCGGAACGAGCCACGGTACAGGACGGTGCGTATACTCATCGAATACTGATTGCGCATTAGTATTGCGCGACACACCTGCCCGACGATTTTTTCTGTCTCTTCCCTTAATGTCGGTCATTCGTCAATAATGTTTCATACCTATTGCGATTTAGATCGAACCCCGAGTCGATGAACCGTCATTGTTTAATGATAACCAAGGCCGATTAATGGATCTTTGTTTTAGTTGGAATCTGTAGAGACTAATATTGTGTTACTTGCTGAAAATATTTGAACTTAATTTTAAGTTAAAGCGCTTCCTTTTCACGAGAGGCAAATGTTTAAGCTCAGTAATAAAAGACTTATAAAAATATTTTCGACCAGACAGACCAGGGCAAGTGTCGTCAACCCATTCCATATTATAATAACTGACCGCGTTACTAAGAACGCAATAATAAATTCAACGAACTCTACCGGTATGTGTGACTCGCCGGCAACCGTGTGAATGTCTCACAACACTCATAATTTTTAAACGGTGACATGTTACCGCATCTTAAGCCTGTGTATTCTAATCTGATTAAAAAAAAAGATTTTGTTAAAAATATATTTTAAACGAGCTTTACATTCGCGAGGTAATCCGATAGGGTAGCGTGATCGCGCCAACGCTAGCACATTCATCTGCAACTTATCTTGGCAGTGACGCTATAAACATTGGATTACTCTGTACATACTAATATGTTTGTATATAGTACAATATCACTGTACTGGCGACAGGCAGTCTGCGCGGCTTGGTGCGTACGTGTGCCGTAAATAATGTAACATATGTTCGTGCACGTGTGTGTGTGCATATTTATTTGATAAGCTTCGGATACGAGCTAGCTGGAGCTAGGCACCGGATAAATTATTTCTCTCTCATCCTGTAGAGTTCAGAAGACATTTTTTATTACTGAAAAAACAGTATAACAGTTCAAATTATATACCCATCTGACTTCCTTACATTTGTAACAATTTGAATATACTTTTGATTACTATCAATAAGATCAAAGAGCTGTTTTCTCAACATTTTTTATGCGATTGCAAAACATTTAGCTTTGAGAACGATATTCCTTCTTAACCTCAATGAACACGTTTCTTTATTTTTATCCTTTAACATGCCCATTGCCCATAAAGACTTCTTCATATAATACTTAGACACCAGGAAATCATACATGTAATAGAAGCGAATAGAGCACTAAACTGGTAGGTAGGTAACATTTAGGATGTGGCGTGACGTGACGCGATGCTGACCGGACGCACACCTGTGAATTTGGCTAGCAGTACACAGCACATTCCGTGACCAGCGATCTTGCTGACCAGAGCATTCTTACATACTTTTACTTTTATGAATCACTCGCATACCCAGATGACTCTACACTTCTACAGTCAATGCAACACATTATTATGAAATTATAAACAATTCAATTTGCAGTTGATTCAGAGAACCGCATCCTGCAATAATTGGTGACATAAACATTAGAAAGAATTATCTACAATTTATCGCATATTGCGCGCGAGTTATTATATGTATTGGAGGGTGTCACAATGCGAACCCAAATAATTTATCATATTCTTGAAACCTATCGATGTCTCTAAATTACCCGATCGATACTGATAAGTCACACAATACAAATTTTGTTGGATTTAACGCAATAATGCCTGTTTTAATTAGTCGCATATTGTTGTCCAATAATTTACTATGGGGCTACGTAAGTTTGCTGGCTAAATGTTGCATCTGCCGCTGTTCAGATGCGGGCTTAAATGCATTTGAACTTAGAAGTCTCTTGATAGAGTTTATTTTTCTTTGATCATGACTTCCTGTGGTGGAAGTGTCAAATTTTAATGTTTAAACGGTTGTCTTGTGTGTTACGTGACATGTCCATCCACCACATAGTATCTGGCTTCATCTTTCCTATGACCTTGGGTGTCCCGTTAAATAAATTGCGAATGCAGGCGTCAAGTATTGAGTTCTGATCACAAAATATGCAGATACTCAACTTTCAAACATTTCGAATTCACTTAGCAAACGGATAAAAAATGTATTTCTTTCGATATATCTAAGTAATAAATAATTTACTAAGTACTTTTTCAATATTACTATCGTGTCACTTTTAATTTACAGAATTACAAAGTGTTCATCTCAATACCTGTGATTATCTAGTTGACAGTTTAACTGCGCTCGTAGCATAAACCAAATTATCCTGCTCTATCACAGCCTGCGTTAAATTACAATTTATAGTTCAAGTGCCGCTGGTCATTTATCTATAATCTAAGCGCTCGCTACCGATTGTCTTTTCCAGGAAGATCAGCATGCAAGTTTTTCTATAGGTTGTAATGGATGAAGTATATTATAATAATTTATTCCAATAAAAAGTTAGTACGCAAACCTAGTCATATAAAGATGTAAAAAAATATTTTGAATAGGAATTAATTTTGAAATCTCTCTTTCTCAATAAAAATAACAAAATACTTACCTATTCAGGCATAGACAGACATAATTATTCACCTTAAAAATAAACTTCTTAAACGAGTATTGTTTATTAATAAACTAACGGCCGCCCGCGACTTCATCTGCGTGGAAATTTTTTTGCTCTCCCTTGGGAACAATACTTTTTTTTGGATTGAAAGGTACCCTTTGCCCTTATTTGTACCCCTGACAACGTGTGTGTAAAATTGCATGATGATCGGTTCAGTAGTTAAGACGTGAAAGCGTAACAAACAAACAAACGACTTTCGCATTTATAATATTAAGTAAGAATAATGAACTTTAATCAAAAAGTACTCACGTATAAGTTAGCTAATTAATTATTTTCCCAGCAAAACTTTTACAATGCAATCAAGTAAGCTGGTATCCCAGTTATCACTGTCGGGGTCCAGGACCGCAGGCCTTATATATACGGTCCTGCAGGATACCGCATTTGTCCATCTTCCGTTCCTCCCGCCCATTCCATGGAAATCAATCTACACATTGTACCAACTCGTTTCTATTTTCATACAGTTCATAGAATTATAACGGGCTGCTGTCGTGATGACCGTTGATTCATACTAGGGGACTCGATGCAACTATTTTATGCTTAACAGAAATACCGCTAATTGAATTAATTACTTCAGTTCCTTCTTATCATATGTAAAAACCGTTATTTTTAAACAAAATTTTAGGTACCTATCGATTGAGTAATGTATTGATTATTTACGGTTATTTTCCCTTTGTTACAGACAAAACTGCACAGTTTCGATACGTTCGAAAACTTGTTGAAGGAATGGAAAGATGACTGGCTCAGAAAATTTTCGTGGTTCCGTGAGGAGGTTCTACCACAAAAGAAGGTTCTCTTCCAGAGGGTTCCTGAAGAAGATGTGGCTGACTTGATGGTGGGTATTCACAAACTACATTCAATTAAATATACGAAAATAAAAGCATGGTTCAAAAACAAAGTTTATTTTAACTCGCTCTAGTTGATCGCAAGACAGCCATCATTCTTTCAGAGGGATTTGAAAAATTCTGCTTTGTTAGAAAAAAATATCGTATCATTCTCTTATCTAGTGTCAATCTTTTTGCAACTATTAAATTGGGACGCGAACGTTTCTGAATTAATTATTTCGTCGTGAGAATGCTCGGCCGAAATTTTGTGTCCTAAACGAGAACAATGATCGCCACCGGCAAATTCGCTGACGTCAAAAACGTGCATCCGTAAGAGTTTTTCGTCCGGTTCCAAGGAATCGACTTCGTCGGTGGCACTCATTGTTGGCCGATGTCGGCCGCCGTTACGTGAGAACACAATCATTTCGCAATTTGGACATTTTGATCGTGTGTCATTGATCGATTTTGAATGAGATGATAAACAAATTAGTTGACAAAACACGTTTTATATATCCAGATAATACTTTCAGAGACCTTCACTTATTTTTTTTAAGTACATACATATAGACATGATAATTTGATGTGATAAGTTCAACAAATATACCAATTGATGAAATATTTTCTCACATTAATTATTAATGGTAAAAATATTCATAAAAAAAAATATTTTTTGTCCACAGAACAAAATCGACGAAGTACTACCGTCGATGTACAGGGCTCTGAAGATGATAATGGCGAGCCTGGACAAGCTCCGCCAGAGCCTGGAGAACGACGGCATCAGCTCCGACCAGGACCTCGCCGTCAACGTCCGCGCCACCATCAACAATGTCGGCAGCGTGCTCTGCTACTTTTATGTAAGTTTAATTTTCCTACGATACAATTTTTCAAGATTATTTATCTTCTATTATGAAGCCCTAAACTTTTAAAAAGAGACCGTCGAATTCGCTTATTTTCTTTATGTTGGATGGCTCTGGTTCGATGTTGAGTCAGTTTTTTTATATACGTTTGACAGATGACGTTTACTTTTATTACAAAGGACATAAGATAATGAGCTCAACTGCACCATACCATCTTTGTCTTAGATAATTGGTCGTATAATGAAAAACAGACCACTATTTTTGATTCAGCAGGTTTTTTGTTAGATTTCATGATTGTTGTTACTAATAATCTATTTTTCTTCTTTCCAGGATTTGATGAAGGCACGTAATCTGGAAATATTTCCGGTATACGATTCGGAGATTCCGGACATCAACAGTTCGAACAAGCTGGAGCTCGGCCTCTACATTTACCGGGACACCCTCAACTACCTAGAGTACATCGCGCAAGTCTTCCACACCATGGCAGAGACCAACCTCCCCACAACAGCTTGAAGTGATGAGGGCATTTCTACGACCAACGCGAAATTAGCTTAGGATCGATTTACTTTTCTTTTATAATGGATTTTGTTATCAAATTCCAAAAGTTAAACTTTATGAAAACGAAAGAAAAGTAAATGTCACAGTATTTTATATTGATCGGTGTATTTGTTTTGAGACTGAATACTGATACGAGAGAAGCAATTTTTTAATTGCAAAATATTTATAAAGTCAAAATGCAACACAAGAGTAAATATATTAAATATATTTAGAAAGATGTGGCACATTTATCTTGCGTGATTATGTTTTTTTTTATTATGCTTTTGTATTTTTTTTCTCGACAGAATCTCAAATCATGATTTTCTTCCATTCCATAGCTAACTATTAATTTAACCACAATTTGATTGAGAAGCCATGACAAAAAACGCTTCCCGTAGAAATGCCCACAGCTTGGTTGTGCTAGATTAGGTAGCTAAATATGAGGAACTTCCTTCGCGTCACACCCATCGTACTATCACAATTTCTTTAGTGGTAACTGTGAACAACGAAGGGTTTCTAGGTGTAGAAAATAATCGAGGCTATCTTCATGCCCATACATTATCCGCATTGTACTTACGTTAAAGATTACAATCGTCAGCTCTCCGTCTGTTACTTAGAGTATATTTGTTATAATGGAGACGACTTTTGTAATTAACGGTGCTTTAATTCCATTGTTGTAATTTTACTTCAGACATGCTCAGCTCTGAAGCTGGTCCGTAACGAATTCCACTTAGAAAATTCGCTCTTTGGCTGTTGTTTATAGGATAAACGTAGTAGAAAGATGTCATTGCCATTACATTGCCATTTTGGTCTAAAACGGATTAGTTCCTTTTAATGTAAATAGTGACGAATTTAAATCGTAATAATTTATTGTCTGCTGAATAACATTTCTAAATTCCCCGATTATCCTAGTCAAGGTCTTAACTTATTTATTTTTCACTAAACTCCACTTTAGGTTCAATTTCTTTATTATTGATATTATTTAAAGTAGATTTTAGTATTAGTTTTCATTCCACCAGAATATGTTGAATGACTATGTTATGTAAATTATTAAGTGATGTTTGTGTCAAGTGTTGAATCAAGGTGGTTTTTATTAGTATACATATACAGACTATAATTGTTTAGCAATGAGATACTTGTGACTTGTCAGAGAATACTGCATTGACTAATTTAAATGTACATTCTATTCCTACTTTCTTTAGTATTACTTAACTCTTTGTTAACTATTTATATTACTGTTAAATCCAATGAAATACGATTAGCTTTAATAGATTATTTTAAAGTACAGAGCCAGTGTATTATTAACTTAATCATTATTTGTATAGTTCAAATAACACCTATTTATAACGAACAAACATGGTGTCTATGTTTGTGAAATTAAATTATTATTACATGATATTGTTTTTTATATTTTTCGCAAATCCCAGTCAACACGATATAACCCTAAAAATAACGATAATAAATATATATAATAAAGAAATATACATTTGTCAGTTAAAAGTAAATATGAATTATTTCGATAGAGAGAATATTACATGAAAACACTTTGTTGATTCCTGTCAGCAAAGCCTACAAAACAATCAATTTAGAATAAAAAATCAATCACATTATCCTATTATTTTACAACGAATCGAAAATATGAAAATTCTCAACTGAATTTCAAAAAGTTGTCTAAAGACATAACAGCAATAATATAAATTTCTCCCGTAGGGTTGTATGATGATTACCTAATCATCATACAACAGAAGCTGCTAAACACTCCAACCATCGTTTTTTTTGTTGATATGGAAAAAAAACTTCAAAGCTAAAAAGCACTAAAGTACACGAGCACTGGAAACAATTATATAATTTGCAGAGATGATCGTTAATACCAAAATTGTTTTAAGTTCCAGTATCCAGTAACTTCAAAATAACTAATTTAAATCTCATTGCCCACCGATCCCATGTTAATAACGTTTCTGCCCCCTAGCATAACCACCGAATCGCGATATGATAAGCGATTTATCACGTTTAACTGTCAAAAGGCAATGGATTTTGACAGTTGAGTGTCAATAAAATCCCTTCGGTCGTCTACGTAACCGCAGTTTCGTAAATGCTATATTACGCGATATATCGTTTTTCGGTGATGATCTTGCTAGGGGGCTGGTAAGTATCTCAAACTATATTTTTTAACATGTCAAAATAATGTTTATTAACGTTTCAAACTTAAAAGAACAAAAAATGAAGAACAGCAAGTTGTCACCTAGCATTCCTTCATCACAACAGTTCCCATGGGGTCGTCTCTGGAAACAATTTCACGTCTTTACACAACATATTCACGACGACACGAGTATTTGATTTGGTGACTGGCGTCGCCGAAGAATTAGAGCGGCTGTTTGGAAAATAATAAAAAAACACAGAACCTTTGCTGAGGAAAAATGACCCTTATAAATAGAAGGTGAAGAGCCTAGCAGCGAGGTTTGGATATAGAACCAAAATATAGAAAATATTAGAGTATGCATGATTTTAGTGGGTTTAAGGATAAAGGTATAAGATTTATTACACATTGATGTGGGACTTACTGTAAGGAAAGATGGAAAGTGAAGAAGGAAAAGCTATATAAGTAAAAACTAATTTTTGGTTATAAGTCAACGTAATTTTCTTTGACGATAACTTTACATTACTACATTGTGTCATATCGTTCCCTATACTTCGAATGAAAGAGCCGACCACTGGTCGATTTCCCTACTAATCCTAGGCTGAGAAATTACTAGTGTGTCGACTAACATCTCAATGCCATAATTTTAACATATTAAGATGTAAATGCCTTTTGAACTTGGTAAATACCAACACCTAATTTGAAAATATGTCTGCACAGTTTATTATATTTTATTTTTTAGCGTTTCTTTACCTTTTTTTAAAACTAGTCATAGTTTGTATTTATTTCCTGTTACCTTAATCTACGCATGAAATACCACGCTAAAATAATCATGAATCGAAGACGCATGGGAAAGTTTTGTTCGCATTTTTATCAAATTTATTACGGATAAAGTAATGGATTTTTTTTTACACAAAATTATCTTAATTATTAAGGCGCTGTAGGTAGTGAAACTAGCGCCGCCACTACATTTATTTTTATTACTCGTAAACCAAGTCAATATTTAAAAAAAGCTCATGTAATAATCTCTTCTAATATTTTTTGAATAACTCTTCAACAGTTTTCATTCTTTCCGTAAGTATTAAAATCCATTTTAGCTCAAAGTGGCCACTTTTGGCAATAATGAATTTTAAAAGATACAGAATGAATGACAACTGTTGAAGAGTAATTAAAAAAATATTAGAGACAATTTAAGAAAATATTACATGAGCTTTTTTAAATATTGACTTGGTTTACGAGTAATAAAAATAAATGAGTGGCAGCGCTAGTTTCACTACCACAGCGCCTTAAATAAAAAACTGAAATTCACAGACACCCTTTTGCTATTCCGCTACTGATTACAGGAGATTCAAACAGCCACCGCTGTTGGCTCAGTTTGTTAGAGGTGGCTCAGCAATAATTTGTCACCGGGAGTCCGTTAGGTGCAAAGTTTGATTTCTGGATTAGGATGATTTAAAAAGGGACGCGACCCCCTACACGGTTAGTTGGCGGCTACTCATTCTGTAGTGAAATGTTTAAAATAGTTTGTTGTTTGCTTTGATTTCAGGGTTTTTTGGCGATTTCTAATTAACAGAGTACCTATGTAAAGACGAGATTTTTTTATGTAATTTCTTGATTAGTAAAGTGAAGAGCAATACCTACCCATGTAGCGTTACGTAAATTTAATGGAGAGCTATATTATGCTTTTGAATTATTTCCAGCTAGTAAAGATTGAGGAGCTCGATGGCGCAGTGGTTTAGCGCCTGGCCCAGCGATTGCGGAGGTTAAGCAACTTTCGCAAGGGTCAGTCATTGGATGGGTGACCAAAAATTTATTATCTCGAGCTCCTCCGTGCTTTCGTTGGTCCCGGTGCATTTGCAGTCGTTAAACCCACCAATCCGCATTGGGCCCGCGTGGTGGGTTATGGCCCATCCTCCTTATCCACCCATAAGGATGGCCTGTGCCCCAGCAGTGGGGACATTAAAAATGGCTGATGGTCAAAGTAAAGATATAGGTACTCGTAAATCAGTGACAAGTAAACTATTTATATTGCAGCAAACTGATCTACTAAATGAAATAATATTAAAGATTAAAGCACAATATCAAATACTATAACTCATAACGAGTCGATACTTAAATAGCGAGATGTTTGACTGCGTAAATCCGTGTAACAATATTTACTCTTCCACCACAGAGTCATTGAGTGACCTACCACATTGTTAACAACGATGGGTCACATTTTTGTAATAAAAAGTGAGAGAGCTCTTTATTATTATTTATTTTCTTTATGGTTCCGTAGTTAGTTATGTAACTATATCCTATGCAAAATATTTCAAGAGAAAAAACAAACTTTGGTTTTACTCAGAGACTGAATCTCAATAATATTGCTATAGCGAAATATTTCAAGAGAGAAAACAAGCTTTGGGTTTTTCCTCAGTGACCAAAACTTAATAACATTGCTACAGCGAAATATTTAAAGACAGAAAACAAACTTTGGCATTTTACTCACTGAGTAAAAAGCCAAAGTTTGTTTACTCACTGAGTAAAAAGCCAAAGTTTGTTTACTCACTGAGTTAAAAGCCAAAGTTTGTTTTCTCTCTTCGGCTTTTTAATCGGTGACTGAATCGCAAAAACATTGGCAGCGATCATCTGGAAGTTAAAAACTTATCTGACAAAATTGTTTCATTAAAAATGTATAAATTCTTTCTTTATTATGATAAAATGATTCGTGTGTAAAAATGAATAATAAATAATTAACGTCAAAATCTTAGAGTAATAAACTTTTAAATAGCGTTTAAACGTTGAATCGTTTACACACTACACGAACGAACCCCGAATCGCCACAAAATATTTTCACATTCGTTTAACGACGGCGGCACAATCACCGAACGCGCATGCGCTCTTTATCTTGCTCACGTCCCCTTGTTTTATTTATTAGAAAGATTTATTATTTACCACAGGCCTCGCACACGATGTGTCACGATTTTGAGATGAAAAAAGCGGGCTTATGTTAATGGGCTTTTACGCGTGACGGGTTCCGATGTCTGGCAAGAATTAAGTTAGCAGATAACTTGAGGTCAGATTCAATGTTACGGCTTACCACGAGCGGAACTTACTGTTGATAGCTTGCAATTTTTGTTGAAAATAATAGTAAATAATAAGAAAGCAAAAATTGAACTTGCATTATCATAGTACTTAATCCATATTTTTTTCTGTAGCCCTTGTAATTTTCTTAGGATTCTTCTATTACTATAGATAGGTGTACTCATTGCCATTGACCTAAAAAGCTTACACTATTTTACACTATAATTACTTCAAAGAAAATCACGTGGTATGGAATAGGAATAGTAAGTCATGCATTTATCCAAACCACAGGTCTGCCCTGACCGAGCATACAGGGGAAGTAAAACCTTGTTTGCCGTAGCCGTATGTTTTCCGAGCAAGCAAACGCAAGGTACTCTGTGGAGTTGCGCAAACGTGTTGTGCTTAATGTGTGACAAGGTGAAAAAATACAATATTTGAGAAAACAATTGAAAGCGGCTACGTCTACTGTGCTCTTAAATTTGCAGTTTTTTGTTCTTAAAAGGCCGGCGGACAGTGAACTTCTTATACAAACGTAATACCAAAATGATTTATTTGCAATTTGAGATTAATAGAGAACATGCATCAATTTCTTCTGTATCAAAATCAAAACTAAAATGCTTGAGAAAATCAACTGTAATATTAAAACATTTCTCTTGCCTTTTTTTGTGATATAGTTACCTGAAATTATCACGTATCAGCACCTGCCGAAAACGCTCTATACAAAAGGGTCAACATTTGTGACGTCACTAATTATGCCACGTTTCAGGCGCATTATTATGGAGTTAGCCAAGAATTTTCATATAACTCCCTAAATATTGTGTCATAAAAAATATTATTTCTTATTCGATATTCTATCCGACTATTACGTGCATTATATCCGAAAATTAAAAAAAATATCTTTATGTTCCCCTGTGTGATAAAACAAAAATAATATATTTTTTTTATTATTTTTCTGTTCCATCATGTTTTTATACGTGTCCGCAGCGTTCAAGCTCTTATCAAAATCGATGACTTATGCATGTTCCCTATTATAACTCTTCTTATGATGTTATTCGGATTAAGGCAGTATTGTCTAGGGTTCTATTGAATAAAAAATACAAAATACCAACATGAATAAAAATTTATGCGATTTAGAGTTTTGTGTGAAAAATTTAATTGGTAACTATTTTACCTATACATGTTTGTATAGAAAGTTCACTGTCCGCTGGCCTCTTAGGTCACTGAACACCCTGATAACAAATATCTGAAAATATTGTAGCAGAATTTTAAGAACGAAAGACGATTTTCGTTTCTTCGAAGTTTGAAAATTAGATAATAGTAACCAAAGTTGATTTAAAAAACAGAAGTGATCACAAATTACTTTATTTGTAATCACGGTTAAGACTAACCTGACCGTTTAAGTTATAGGGACTTAAACCAATAAAGCTTTATTTAATTTCGTCTTAGCTAATTA
The DNA here is from genome assembly GCA_950108535.1 of Agriphila straminella. Classification (NCBI taxonomy): domain Eukaryota; kingdom Metazoa; phylum Arthropoda; class Insecta; order Lepidoptera; family Crambidae; genus Agriphila; species Agriphila straminella. The sequence continues at coordinate 5,138,389 of OX467312.1, forward strand.
TATTTTACTGGACCATACAAAGACAACAATAAGCCTCGTTTTCCCCGAAATTCAAAGCGACGAAAACTAATTTGGTCCCAGACTGGATTGAGCGTAAGTGATCGTCAGCAATTATCTTTTGTCTCCAAAGGTCGCACTTGTTCCGTTTACATCGACCTCCAACGTAAAATTACGTTTCAACAAGGGCTTAAGTGATATTCACCACCGTACTGACTGAGATAAGAATAATTTTAAGTAAAGATTCTATTTCATATCTATTCAGAAGTAGCTCTTCGAACAGGAACCTAGTTAGCCAAAGACTCAATAAGCACATACATATTTACAAAAGTAGTAAAAACAAATGAAGCAGCAAATTTGAGAACTTTTTCGGCAAGTTATGCACAAAGGCTAAAGTAGCATTCCTTACTAAATCATCATCAAATCTACATCTAGAAACTGACTTATGACATTTTTCTAATATGAAGCCTTGAAAGTATCAATGAAGCAAGACCGCTCTCGTTATCACTTACGACGTTTTGAATCGGAGCGTAAGGCAATGCTCGCAAAACTATGACAGGAAGTGCGGCGCATGCCTTTCTTCAGGTGGCACCAAGTCTGTGGGACCAATAATATTATATTTTCTTTTACAAACTATTGAAAGTCCATGACAAAGGTACTTTTTTTGAAATGTTTTGGATTAATAAAATATTTTCTTTTACTAAATATAAAGGGAATAACGTTATTATGATTCTTATAAAATTAAAAGTTAAATAATTAATGATGAAAGAAAATATACTTTACCCTGAGTTTTATTTTGTCCACGAATATCTAGAATCTAGATCTGTTCCAACATTTTCCTTATCTGAAATATAAACAAAAAATAAATGTAATAGTTTAATAAGTCTACATAGTAGTCGGCAAATTCAATCATCTGATTATCATAATTTAAAAAAAAATGTTATATTGTGTGCATTGGAACGTAAAATTTATAATTTCTGAGAGGGTAGTAAGAGTTCGCAGTGATCTGTCAGACGCATGGGTTTGGTTGTGAGCGTTGCTTTGTGGAATTAAGTAATTAATTTCAGTGTTGATATTAAAATAACGGAAGTAAGAATATCATAATAACTTTGTTTTTTATCGTTACTGATATGATAAGTGATTGTGCGACAAGCTAGAATCTAGATCTACGTGATCGTCTCAATAATGAACTATTTGAACAACAGTGATTCAGTGACTTCAGGTATTTATATTGTGATTTTTGAGGCGCATTTTATCTGAACAACTGTCACACATTTTTACACATCTGAAAATCTTTTTTACCAAAGAAACTTTTCTGTTTAATAGTTCATAATGAGACAAGTTAGCTTAGGTTGCTCATTGCACACAAGGCTGTGGGTTGCAGCCCGAGCCGCAGGCGAGGGTGTAACTCAGCCGAGTGTGCAATAAGCAAGAGCTTACGAGTTTCATACGACGTTTTTCAACACATTTGCGAGGAAAAAACAAAGTAATTTACCACACAGCAACAAATTCGACAAAGTCAAAATATGATAATTATGGGAAAAGGCGCGCAGGTTTTTTTTTGTTTTTTTCACACGTTCAATGCAAGAATATTTTGCGAACAAAGGGGTGAGGAGCATACAGCCTACTTCAAAATTATAATTTTAAGTAAAAATGCAAATATTTTAATATTTTATAACAAAATATTGTGAATTATGAATAATTTGATAATAATAAATATTTGTTTGACTTAATTAAGGACTTACACATTTATTTATTCCAAAAATGTATATGAATTTTCAGCTGCATAAAACCTCTTTGTTGAAGTTTGTTGTTACTAAAAAATATATCTGTATAACCCGGTTAAATTGGGAATGCTCTGTTTACTCGCATAGAACTTGCAGTAAGGTACTAATTTAACTTTGTAGGATTAATTCTATTACGAACTAGTGTTTTATATATTATTGCACGCGTTTGTTATAGCTCGGTTTATGGCCCTAAAAGCGATGTATTAGGGCTCACTTTACGAGCAAAAGTGTGTTGAAAAAAATATTAACAACGTAATTTAATACGGTCCCGTGCTTGAGATTCCCTGGTTATGACGCTGATTTGTAGCCTGCGATTGTCTCGTGTTTACCACATCTAAACAGATCTCACTCAATTGTGCTCCGATGATCTGACATAATAGAACGTGATGATGTCATTGAACACACTGAAAAACCCTTGACCTTACATTGCTTTATTTGGTAGTTACTTTTTTGCAACAATCTCACGTAAGTAGAATGTAGAACTAAGTTAAAAAAATATTAAAAACACGACCGTCCTGCCAAAAACGAACTAAAAAAAGTTAAATAACAAGACGTGTCATTGCAGTCGGGGGACCCTCGACCGCAAACGTTGTATCGTCGTAAAAGTTAACATTTTTATTTTTATTTCTCTTATATAAGTGACAAATTATAAAGTTTTAGAATGTGCTAATCAAGGCCTTTTATTTGATATTGTAATAATTTAAGAAAAAGCATTTTTTTCACTTTACAAAATGGCTTCATGCAACCGCTATATTGATTTTTTTTCAATATATCTATTAGCCAGTATCATTCAGAGTGATGTAATAGGATTCTAACGATATCTCATAGAGCATAGGCTTTTCGAAGTTATGGTGAAATAAAGAAAGTCACATACATACATATCTACTTACATACAAATATGAACCCTGAACACAATACACTCTTCTTTTTTTGGGCAACCGAGTAAAAAGTACGAAGTTCATTTGTTTATTGGTTTGCATTCAGCTTAAACCATGATATGCAATTTTTTTATTATTTTTATTTAGGTAAGTAAAGAAAGTTAAGTGGAAAAAGAGCAGTTGTGTCATCTGATGGTAATAAAGTCATTGTCGCCTATAGAAACTTGCTACACCAGCAACCGCGTCAATCTTCACAGCTTTGGTAAGTAATAATAAAATTTACACACTTAAAAGCCTGCACTCACCTTCATAATGCTTAAATAAATTAATTAATTGCTTCATAATTAATAAAGCTGACGCCAATATTGATTTATTTTTCAACAGCATCACGACTGTTATTAAGTTATTGTTTAAAATTTAGTTTAATGTTACTATTTTACGCACCTGTCCTTTCTGGGCTACGATTACCTACTTTACGATCAATTTCCTTTGAATTCTACATGTGGTAGCTTGTCAATAGCTTTTAGTTATATATATTTGTTGTTATTTGTATGTTTATAAGCTGTTAGCTATCCATAAACTATAAATAAATAAGTAAATAAATAAATAAATAATCATCACAGTTTACTGAATATCAGCGTTATCACAAAGGCTAGTGTATTGCGGAAACTTTTTATGTACACACCGCAGAGTTTATCTGCCATCTATCTAAACTTGAGATGCGGTTTAAGTGAGTGGTAGCAGCCAATCAAGTCGGCAACGGAAGGAGAGGAAATTTTTGACTGTAGGTCAGGGATAATAATATCTCACGACAAATTGTACATAAAGGCAGGTGAGTCAGATATTTTTTTATGGTATCAATTTTTTTTTGACATTTCATTGTACTTTAAGGTAAGCACTGAAATTTTACAGTGTCACAGAAATAGCAGTACCTATACAAGTATACAGTCACTGTGAGTGAAAGTAAAAATATTACGACAAATTCCTTGATAAGAAGTATTACTTAAAACAGGGACTTCAATATTTGCGTTCAATACAATTGGTCAATCTAGTTTACGCTTTCCGTTTCTAAGTTCTTATCAATCTTTTAAAATAATGATTTGACAACATCACATACATTGCTCCGATTCCAAAGTAAGTAGCCAGCACTTGTGTTATGGAAATCAAAGACAACTGTGGTATCACAAACACCCAGACCTGAGTCAATATAGAAAAGTTCATTTTCTACATTGACCCAGCCGGGGATCGAACCCGGGACCTCAGAGATGGCGACACCTTGAAAATTGGCGTGCAAACCACTCGACCACGGAGGTCGTATTAAGAAGGTAAGATAATCATAAAGAGTAACATGCAAACGAGATTACTGTAATCAAGGTCATAAAAAGCAGTCAGTAGTTACATTTTATAATGACTCACAAATTCGCTCCCATCCAAATTATAGCATCAGTGACCAGATGCTATCATAAAGGATGAGTAACTGACCACTATAAAGGTACTATAATAAAGCATTTGTACAGATACACAATTTAACAAACAAAATATGCAATTTATGACCATAGTAAACCCATAACATTTGCAGCTACTCACATAAGAAATGAACCATGCGTCATATATCGGGCAAAAAATTAGAGGCGACTAAGTAGGTACACATGTTGATTACTCCAATTAGCTGATAGCGCAATTAACAATGGTCCTTAATATCAAAGCCGTAAGTGTTGTGTTGATTTATTGCGTGTCTTTCCATTAGTCTTCTCACTCAAATCAGTATTCCTTGAAGACCTTAACAAGGATCATTCCCTTGTATACCTAATAACGACTTCCCATATCCTATTCGGAGAAGCAATGAATCATATAGGATTCCATCGGTGATTCATTCTGTTCACCTGTACCAAATCTGAAATTTGTTAAGGTTTTTCAAAATTTGCTCATTAAATCTAGAAGTTGAATCACTGTTTGTGATGTCTTTATAGTTGGCTTAACGTGTATGACCGTATTGTAAAGTAGGCGCCGCCTATTGAGATTGCTAAGATTCAAGTACTTACGTCACAATTGCTAAGTCTATATCCCTTTTAATAATTAACATACCTGTTGTTTAGAATATAATAATTTGAATCTAAAGTTTATAATGTATTAAGTATTGCAGATGGAATTAATTCCATTTAACGGGTAGATAGGGACCATCAAACTGAACAACTTTTACTATGGAACCAACTCTGAGATCGCGAAAAATAAATCAGCTGTTTCATACAAAAATTAATAACGAAAATATATGAAACAGCTGATTTTTTTCGCTATTTCAGAGTTGGTCCCATAGTAAAAGTTGTTCAGTTTGATGGTCCCTATCTACCGTATTTTAGTTAAGCCATTAATTCTGTTAAACGTTGTATATATATTATTTATACAATTGTACTAATCGTAGGTACTAAAGGTAGGGACTGAAAGGTAGAAATTGGTTTCCCAGGCGTGTGCACCAAAAGCACGATTGTTTCTTTAACCGTTAACTTCTATAATAGAAACAGCTGGAACTTAATGCAGATTGCAGATACCTAATTATTTGCCGGTTTAATGACACATATTAATCGATTCTGTTCCAATAAATTGTAAAGTGCAGAAAAAAAATATCACAAATATCAATTACCTCATACCATGGGCAACATCGCTTGCACGCGCGCCCGCCGTCAACGTTGTTCATGCAGGGGCGATACGCACATGAATTTTGTTGATAGTAGTATAGTATTACAATCAAAAAGTAGGTTCTTTTTTAAGATTTTTAGCTTGGATGCAAAGCCATGTCTTGGAAAACTTTGTACCACTTTACAATTATATAAAATCTACTATAGAAAAGCTGTGAAAGTAGGCTCACAGTTGGGATATGAAAAATAAGTCGAATCATCTGTCACACAAGTAAGATACTCAGAATTTATTTTTCTGATTGTGAAACAGGCCTTGTTCTTAGCTCAGGTTTTCAGGGTTGAAGAACGTATACTATCAGGTCAAAAATGATGAAAATTCGTTTATATAAATTAAATACGTTTAATTTCGAATTTTTCTACATTACAAGCAGTAGTTCAGAGAGGGAATGAATCAGAAGAATGAATGAATGGCAAATTATGGAACGAATGAGGATCTAATGAATGGACGTACTTTGTTGACCGGTGAGCAGCTCCGATAGGTTCTGTAGTCGCTAGATGGCGCCAACAGGCCCTAAATAATAATAAAAATAGCATTGTAAATGCGAAATTCTAAAAAAGTTCGCAACCAAACATCATTATAATATCTAAAACTTGCGGATATTGCATTTTGCATCACGTCGCAATGTTTGGCTGTAGCAGCGTTCTGAACAAACACACAAATAGTCAAAGATATTACAATTTTTTGTGGGCAAAAATAAACTTTTTTTTAAGAATAAAAAAACCTGTAACCTATTGTTAATCACACTAAAGATAAACCATTGGGATAATCATCCCAAAACTACTGATCGGTAGCTAAAAAAGATAAGACTGTTTTATCTAAAGCTCCTTTTGCTTTTAACTTGTTTCTCTGAGATTTTTTTAAGTTTAATAATTTTGACCTTTTCTCTTGCTTCTTGTTTTCGTTTGACTGAAATATTGTGCGTAACTACATAGGATCCGTTTTGCATTCAATAGTTTTATTTCCAGCCATAAGCCGAATTGAGTTCCATTCACCAGGTGAAAAATAGGTTGTTTTGTATTGCTAATGCTTTCGGGTCTAGAGAGATACAGCTACCTATAAATTCCAAGGTGAATTCCAATTCCACCTTCACTTATTATCACTTAGTTTGATGTGAATGATACTCAGGAGTAGGCAGTTTTCCTGAGAATCAAACCAGCGGCTAATATGAAGATATGGATATTTTACTTGACGCATCATAAAAAGTAGCCGGCCTATATCAGTCTATTCCCGATCTTAGAAATGATACTGAAATAGAATAAACCCATGACAACACCATTCTGCGTATATTAGAGAGTCGTAAATCAGTTAAAACTAAACATTGACTCAGTACCTCCTTAATTAACGGGTGACTGTTTATTTAATGAAGTTAATGAATGAAAACTATGACTCATTCATTCATTCATTAGGTATATGAAGACAGTTTATAATGTACTTAGGTATGTAACTACAGTGAGAATATTTGGAAGTTATAAAAAAAAATATTCTTTATATATATTCTTTATTGCACTTGTAACATAATTACATAGGTAAATATGAAAGTTGTTTACAAAGGTGGGCTTATCTCTAAAAGAGATCCTCTTCCAGCCAACCAAGCATTGTTTGAGATTTTTAAGTAAGCAGGTAATAGGAAGTGCATAGTAATATGGAGATAAGTAAAATCCTAAATAAAACTTATATCTATACACATACATATACTTATAAATATATAAATACTTCATAGTATAAACATAACATAAATAAATATAAATAAATCATAATCATAATCATAATCATAATCAACTTTATTTCCAAAAGTGTTACATTGCAAACTTATTTCTAGCGGCCTCCACACTAAGCAAAGCTTGTATCGCAGTGACCAGTAACATTCTTACCAGGTGTAAATCTACTGTCGCGTTTGACACATATACATTATCTATTGAATAATAGTTACATTTTATTTTAACATTATTTTAGCCAGTGATTAAATTTAAACATGCCTTACTACATACTACATAATACTATAATTAATTATGGACTTGTATATTATTATGATTGTGTGTTAGCGCGAATGTGTCTGAGTGCGTCTGAGTGCGTCTGAGTGTCTGAGTGCACAAAATAAGCTTATTTTGTACAAAATAAATTATATAAAATGTAAGTTTGTACAAAATAAGAGGTGATTATGTACAAAATAAGCGCCAAGTTTGTAAGTGGGACGCTATTTTAGGTGCCATTTTTGCGTACTGTTTTAGTTCATAAAGCGATATCTAGGATATTCTTGATCGAAGATGTACCCATTTTTTTTTTTATTTTCGTCGAAAGGTTTGGAATTTTGGATTGAACTTCATAAAAATGGTATACCTCTACTCTCCGTTTTGATTCGTCACTCCATAAATTTTCAATGATTCCTCTTTCACTATATTTTGAAACGCGTGCTCTAAAAGATAATAGCTTAGTCAAATAAAATAACAACTGTATAATAAAACAACATAAGTTACAGCCAGACCACCATCAAAAGTGCCAAACGACGGCAAACAAAAGACGAGATGAGAAGCAAAAATAATACGGCAGCCTAACAAAACAGCGGATCGGTGACTTTGTCCAAAGTATAAGGATCGGCGCATACATTGCCACCTTCCCCTCGGGGGGCGGTCGCATTCGATGAAGATAGGCTTGTCATAGCTGTCGGGTCGAAACCAACCTCAAGAGTATGAATCTGACTGACATAAGCATCATAGCCCGGCTATGTGGTATCCAATGAGGATTTCCGCCTCCTTCCCTTCTGCACTTCCCGGGTTGCTCCAAACCCTTCTGGTTGAAAGTACAAAAAAAATGCTGTTGCTAGTGGTTGCCACCAGCCACGCGTATTAGGGGTTACCCGTGTGATACACATCACATCACGTGGGTATGCGTACAAAATGAATAAAGACGATTCTCACTCTGCATCGCGTCAGCCGCAGGACATTCTGCTTCTGCAGGATACCTAAAGCACCCAAGATCTTCAGTACCACGAAGATTTAAGGATATCTTAAAATTGAAAAAAAAGAAAATTGAGAAGACCTGGCAATTTAACCCATCAATGCCCGGAAAATGAAACAATAGATTTTCTATTGTTGTTCGGACGCTTGAGGCCGCGCCGGGCATTGATAAATTAAAACTATGGGAAAAGTAAGATGTAAAATCTAACTTTTGATACGTGGCCGGGGTAACACTACAGCCTCGAACGTAGACACAGAAAACACCTGTCAGAAAGTGCAAATCTAAGCTTCCGCAACGCAATCACACGCGTGATGCGTCACAATGCAAGATTTGTCTGAAAAGCGTATTATAGTCGTGGGTCGACGGCTGTCGTTGGTGAGTCGTGTGCGCTAGCCCTAAGTGGATAGGTGGACAAACGCAGTGGACTAACATTCACACGATCGCAGATCACGAGTCAATTAACGCGTCCGAACAAATACACAGCGATGGGAATAACAAAATAGACAGTTTTTTTAGTTTTGTGACACATTTTTGCTAATAGATGTCGCTGTCTCGTTTTTCTCAGGAAAACTGAATACAGGGTTAAAACCCACATATTTTACAATGATCAATGCTCGAATCTATAAATATCTCATAATAATATCTGCTGTGAAAACATTCCAAATATAGAAATCTTGATTTCAACTTTCACTATTTTAACTTGCGTAAAAAGATAATTGTGTAATTTATCTAAACACCGGTAAAGTGAACGAAGCCGGATGGTAACACGATATTATAACAATAGTACGCCATTGTTTGGCGGAATACACATCGACAATTTAATGAACTGTCTTGAGTTTAGTACACGTTTGTATCGGATTACCAGTAAATGGTCGCGGCGAGCTTTTGCTACGAAATGTAGCGGAAAATTGGGGAATTTCATATTTCATGGCAACTTATTTCTTTTATTTGTACGTAATATTATTAATTATTATTATAATTTTAAGATTAAAGTTAGTGAATTAGGTAATAAACAAACTTGTAGTACCTAGGTACTTTGTTTATTACCTAATTTGCTCACTTGTAAAATTTAAAATGTTGACGCTACGGTTTTGCCGGCATTCTACCATAACTCATTTTTTCTCCGAGATTGTAATAAATCTCTTGAATGGCATAACTGCCTGTGGGTATAATTTTTCAAAAACCTTTATTGACGTATAAATACTCTTTCTAAAGATCCATGGCACCGCAAAACACAAGAATGTCGCGTAGGTCAAATAAAAGAATCGGACCCTTAACAATAACATAATCGGACGCGCTGGCGCCGACGAGACGATCTCAAACCAAAGACTTTTACACCTTCAAACAGCTAAATAATTTCCAACTCTAAATATTAAATAATAAGATGTATTTTAGTCTTTCATTGAAACGAACCTGAGAAATATTATAAAACGGATACCTATGGACGTGTGAAATCAGGATGACACCAATATAACAAACAAAAAATTCAAGTTAGCCGTTATGTTAAGGGTTTTTGTGTGGGTACAAATAATGATTGATTTGACTTTTAACTTGAAAACTCAAAGTGCATGATTAATGTGAGTTATGCCGACTCTCTGTTCTCATTCATTAACATAATAAGGGAAATACGGTACAGTATTTATTGAAGTAAGTCGTTTCAACAGTAAAGTTAATGTAGGTCAACTTGTTTGTAAAATATAGGTAAACAAAAGTTGTAATGGCTATGTTTAGTCAAAGGAACCGCAAATTAATTAAATTAATTTATTCATTTACCTCTTCATCAGACACTTAAAACAAATAACCCAATGTATCCAAAATGGCAAGTCAACGCATCAGACAGACCATCCTAAAATTAATTGGACATAATTAATAAAGCATCAAAAACAAACTTTTGCCTCCGGACCTTTTGCTTCAGATTATTTTATTTGTGACACTGTTTAAAAATATCAGTTATTAGAAAAACGACCTTATAAGAGCGAACATAAAGTTAAAATATGCAGGTTATAGTGTAGATACAAGTTTATCGTGGTGTGTATCTAAGTCTTTTTTGTTACAGCATTCCGTACAAAACGCGCGTTGTAAAGAGCCCCCGACGATACCACCCATTCATGAGGACAGTGGTGACCTATTGAGAATCGAGTTTGATGATATTAATGTGGATAAGACTATATAATCAAAATTGAAATTCACATTTAACATAACTTTTTTTTATTGAAGCATTTAAATACATTGATATGACACATATTTTGATTTCAAATACCCATAGGTAATAAAATATAAAAGTGTAATTATACCTTGTTCGCCGAATGAAGCTAATACGAAAACGATGATTATAGTGGAGAGAGAGTGAGTCAAATGTATTACCCTCCCATCTTTTTCTATTCATCAGGAGTAAAAGCCAGTAAAATCCCTTAGAACCTTTTTAAAAAGTAATTGCATTGACGCACTTTCAACATCTAGGACTAAAAAAAATTGTAAAGGTTTCAGATGCCATTACATTTTGAAAAACCCTCTCAACTAATATTTAACTCATTGTCATCTAGTATCTGTTTGCAAAACAACGTTTGTCGACAATAATTATTTCTAACACACGCACACATTATACACAAAAGATTTACTTCTCACTTTGCAACGCTCAATTGATAGCAATTTTTAAGCGCGGCTCATCTCCTCTAAGCCATCGTTTAAATAGGCCCACACGCGAGTCCCCAAGCAACCTCTTGTAAAATCGACTTTGGGATACAACGACACTTGGTGCCTTTGTCTGCTGGCCTTGAGAGCCAAATTTACGACCACGCTCTGTTCAGCACTACTATTAACACCTTCTTACTCAATGAAGATGTAACTAAAAAGTGGCAAAAACAAGCGTCACAAATTGGAATAGTTACACCTTATCGTAGACAATGTAAAGCAGCTAGTAATTGGTGTTCCTTTTATGTCGATCCGTCATTCTTTTGTTTAATTCTGTTAGAATGAGTTTAAATTTAACGTAATGATCTAGAATTCGATTTGAATTTATGTTGTGAAACTAAAATAATTTTGGACAAAAACTCTTCTTGATAAAAGATACAAAAATTAGGTAGTTAAAAATTACTTAAAATAATTGCTTACATCCAGTCATAAGAAAAACTTTGTACGTTACCCAATAAATTAACATAATATATAAATTATCAAAGTTAAGAATTCAAAAGTCCTGTTTTAATTTCGGTGATTGCCCAATCACGCGGTGTTCAAGAAAATTCAACCTCAAAAACGTACCAAATTATCATGACAACAACAATTTCATGAATATAAATTAACATTGTTACAATTTCGTAAGCTTATTCGTTCAACATTAAAATTCATTCCGCTTATTTCGATAATCGTGAAATCGGACATCAATTTCAAAATATCGATGCGTATAATTAGCAAATAGTCGGTTCGGTAACAACACAACAGGACCAACACCTCTCTGACACCTTTACAATAAATCGGGAATGCACTTTATGATTTTTAAAAGATTTCGAACATTCACGCATCGAGAAAAAAAGCGATTTATGATCACTTCACCCCCGCTGTAACCATTCAAAGCCCAATAATTGTATATTCTTTTTATACAGTAGTGTGCCCAGTATGGCCGATGAAGGCACACCGGGCGAAAAAAAAGCATTCAACGAAAAGCACAGGCGCCTTTAATCACCGCTATTGAGATCTATCGCGGGATCAAAGCGCGTGCGGCGCCATGACGAAATGGCCTCTCAAAATATTGACATAAGGTGCAATTCTGGTGTGAAATCAGTCACGCCCGTGGACCTTTTTTGTACCGAAGCGGATGCTCGTGTCAAACGCTTTAGTATTTTGAGTTTGTTTTGAAAATTCTTTTATCTGATGCATTCGGTGTTCCTATTGTTGGTTTCGCACTGTTCATCTGCTAGGGGTGGTTTGTTGGGGGGTGCTGAAACTTACTTGCAATAATTTAGACGTCAAATATAGGTTTTTGTGATGGCGGGTGACGTGGCGATCGTTTCAGGGTTATTTATGACTTTGACGGGATTCGGCATTGTCCGCCGGAGGTTTCGGCCGCTTTGATGCCCGCGCACGTTGGTGGCATTTCCGTTCCTCGCTAATTTTTTTTATCATATCGAACATGTTCTATTGTTCGATAAAATGTGAAGAGGTATATAACACTTGTAAACCGTGAGAGGCAGATGTCTGAAAAATTAAAGATATTTCTCCGGTTTTTTTCTATAATTATTTTGTACCCACTTGTAAATATGCTTTTTAAAACTTACGCAATCTTCATCACAATATATTTTGTAAATGTATTACACAATACACAAAGATAAAAATGAAGAACCCAATAGGGTATAGCGAGCAACTCCTAAATAAAACTTTATAGAGTTATAGGTACTTCTTAAATTAAATTAACTTAAACTTAACTTAACTTAAATTAGTTTAACTTAATTTTTTTTAAAGAAACAAGTAGATACCAGATAATTGTTTTCCAGTCCACTCTATAATAACTTATTTTTTGCATTTAGGCGAAGAATCCGAAATACTTGTAATAACGTTATTGAGTAAAGCTCAACTTTGAGATCGGTCTGTGAAACTGTTTAAAAGTATCAAACTTTACACTCGCCGCGCCGCCTTACAAAAGATTTCAACGAGAGCACTCTCTCCAATACTGATGATGAACTTTTTAGGCCTTGTTTGAGTACTAAATAATGATAGATAAACACTCATAAAAATAAAAATAACTTTCTAAAATCTAACTTTTATTAGTTAACTTAACAACACACATGGAATTGAAAAAAATGCGTAATAATACACATTGCCTACCAATTTTTAAAGTATCCATTAGCCATGAAAATACATTAGGAACAATACTAAATAATATACTAGAAAAATACGACTCGCACCAGATCAATACTCAGACGGGAATCGAACCCGCGAAATAACGCTGGCTTGCAGCGTAAGAGTAGGATAGGTATACTAGAAGAAATTCGACGATGTCACAAGTGACTCGGTAGCTCAGCGGTCAGAGCATTGCACCGGATATCCAAAGGTCGCGGGTTCGATTCCCGTCTGAGTATTGATCTGGTGCGAGTCGTATTTTTTCTAGTATATTATTTAGTATTGTATAAAAATAGCATTGAGAATGCAAAAATCTCAAATTTAAAAACATTAGGAACACTTTGGCACATTGTAGCTATAAGCAGATTTGACTCAGTCCTGACTCCTGACCTACAATGCTAAGAAAGATCAATTCATCTTCTTTTCATCTTCCTCCTAATATCATATAGATCTCGATTTAATATCATTAGCTCGGTGGCAAAAACGGTCCATTGCAATGTGTCCGTGCGCAGCTGTTTGCGCATGCGCGCCGACAGGTGGCCGCCGATCAGAGCGCAGCCGGGTCTCGTGGTGACAGTTCGGCTTGAAATGGTGTGGACGGTATACCCATTGAGCATACTAACTACGTTTTAGGTATACCGGTAGGTAGGGATAACATGAACTGAATGGCATATTTATAGTTTCTCGTCTGAAATCTAAAATTTATAATAAATAAATAGTCTGAAATCCAACTAAATACAAATAATAAGAAAATTTTACATCATCAACCATTAATAATTTCCCCACTGCTGGGGCACAGGTCTTCCTTATGGGTGGATAAGGAGGATGGGCCACCACAACGATGTCCCACCACGCGAGCCCAATGCGGATTGTTAAGTGTTAACGGCTGCAAATGCAGCTGAACCAACGGCTTAAAGTGCCTTCCGAAGCACGGAGAAACTCGATAAGACATTTTTGGCCACCCATCCCATGACCGACCCTTGCGAAAGTTGCTTAACCTCCACAATCGCAGGGCCAGGTGGTAAACCACTGCGTCACTAAACTCCTCAAATAAATTAAAATACGACTATAAACCATTTTTTTGTTATACTTTCGTGGCGCAGTAATGCAACCAAAATATACACCAAGTATACCGAAAGCTAAAAATTCCTGTCGTTCATGAGCTTTTGTTAGTAATGAATATGGTAATTATGAAAATCAAACACACATACACACGCACACATTCACACACACCTATCATGAGACAATATAATAAATTATTTCGAAATTCTCATTATTTTTTTGTAACCATTTATATATTATTTTGTTTAGAAAGTGTTGTTTCCGTAATTGGCTTATGTATTGTATAATTATACCTGCGTTAATGCTCTGTAAATGTTCAATAAATAAAAAAAAATAAAAAACACTTGATACCAGTCGGCTGTCAGTCACCGGCAACGATGATCAGTTAGCCAGCTCCTTAGGGAACAACCCCCGTTGAGGCTTTCATGCCAACTTGTTCGCATCTATTCAACAACACTTCCTTTGAGCAACATTTTCAAGTGTTTTTTTTTATAAAAAGTTGAAGTATGAAAGCAAGTCATTTAGACCATTGAGAGTGTTGCAATGATATAAAATAATAACTCTCCCATAATGAGCCCATTATTCTCTATTTATCTTAACAGTCTTTCCGCATACTCCAATAATCATAAAACCACGACACAAAAGCGCATCTCCACAAAATATCAAGTTACTGTACCAATAAAACCCCTGTCCAAATATTTGGTATCATAAAACCAATTCCAAAATAATATATAGCAGAATCAGCGCACCCCATTTGTATTCATACTGGATCCGCGTTATAAAAAGATTATGTTTGTCATTTTAACTTCTTTTGTCATTAAAAAGTTAGCGGCCGCTTAGTGAACACGTCACGTATAAACACGTTATAAACTGTGCCTTCAATAAATTAAAAATATACTTATGTTAGATATAATTTGTTGGTCTCGACGGCGGCGGTGGTAATAACAGCATCATAAAAACAGTGGCAACAACCTCGACGCTCCCGGCTCACGGCTCGGATCGCACACGCTTTCCACGCAAAAAAAAACAAACCCCAGATAGAAATTCCAGCACTCGGCAAATACACTCAAAGAAATAATCAAATACATTATCATATGAATAACCATCGTCAATAAAGATCAAGAATCGATTCTGTATCTCAATAAAAAAGACATGAAAATCAATTTACGATCCGTCGAGAAATGGCTGTCGTAACAGAGGTGATCTTTTGAAAACGCATTCTAATACTAAACGCCACTTGTCAAACGCTAGTATTTATAATATTATGACAATAAAAAAGTATTCATT
Source organism: Agriphila straminella (assembly GCA_950108535.1). NCBI lineage: Eukaryota > Metazoa > Arthropoda > Insecta > Lepidoptera > Crambidae > Agriphila > Agriphila straminella. The sequence goes on from OX467312.1 coordinate 5,153,882, forward strand.
GAGACAATAGTACGGGGCCCGGTCCATAATAAATTCTGATTCGCTCCATTTATCACGGTAGATAATGATCGGTGGGCAGACAGACTCGGCCCCGAATTCTTTTGAGGTTTATTCACCCAATTCTGTCAAATTTATTGTGTTTAATTAAGTTGTTTAGTTCCAAATTAACAGTGTTCGCAATGGTTGCGGCTAATTATCATAATTGGCTATTGGTAATTAATTTTAAGTTGTACTTTTTTGGGTCAGGATATATCTTTATTATCCTGAGGGTTTTAGAGTCATAAATAAATAACGACGACTTAAAAAATATTGTAAAAATTGGTCAGTAATTCGTTAATGAGATAAGATTTTTATAACAAAAATGTATTTGGGGAAGGCATTTAGCCTTACGTTTGGACTAAAGTTTAACTACGTTATATAAGTTTGTTGGCTTTTTTGTTTTCGTCATCAGCTATCCACATTTTATTAGTTAGTAGGTGCTTAATAAAAAAGTTGATTGACTTTGTAAGTAGGTATATTTTATTAAACTAACTTACCTATTTCAAATCAAATAAAACAATAGTTCAACTGGAATCCGTGCACACATGTTGCCGAACAAATCAATAACAATGTCCACCACCAAGCTTATAATTACATTATAGTTGATTATAGCTTTATTACATACAACCAATCGATGATCAGGAAACCGCCATTGTCCGCCATATTTCTCGCACTTCGCCCCATTACACACGGGGTGACTCCTTTTTTTTTCCTTTTCAGTTAGCAGTTTAACAGGTTTTACAAATAAATATATCTCGTATTAGGTATTTATCTAATTAGTGCTATAAACAATTTGTATAATTTTTGAAGGAAAAAATATTTATCGATTTAGTTTTACTTTCAAAACTAAAGCATTCAGTTTTTTATTATTATTATATTATTGGTGAAAAATCATGAAATAAGTACAAAAATACAACAAATTAAAAAACCTATTTAAAAAAATTACTTCTCTGCTTTAAATTCAAACACAATTTACAGTGTCTATTACGTTCACTTATATTTTATGGTTTATCGTATTTTACAGCCACTAAAAATGAACAGTATTAGCGAGCCTTTCACACGTCCGTCTGCTACCCCCATAACCTGAGATTTAGTTTTAGCGGCGGTTTTGTGCGTATGAGATGTTGTGACGCGATATTTTTATGTTGGTACTTTATTTTGACAGTTCACTTTTTTCGGTTTATTGCTTTTGCCACTTTGTGGCGTGGCGAAGGTAGAGCAGCGGTGATGGTGATAAAAAGGCCGATTAGTTTAACAAGAGTTTTTTAGATAAACAAAATTGTTGTGACTTCATTTTCGTTGGTTATCTATATGGCTTGTAACTTTTATTATTTACGTCTTAGTTTTTTTTCTCTAGAGTGGTAAAGTTACAAATATTTTGGATCAGCCTATATTTCTCTTAACAAAGTATACTTTTTTAGTTACTTTAGATTAATACTAATGAACTTATTATAGGTACTTGCATATTCACTTTAATAATGAATAATATCCAAACACTTAATAGGTAGTTTTGTTTTGTGCATAGTGCTTCTGAAAAATGTTCTTTTTTCACAAACTTTTCTTGGTTTTAACAACAGTTTCAGCCATATGCTTTGAAGTTAGATTCGTAACGAGACATCCTTCTAATCTTTTGATCATTTTAAAAACCTGTCTACCACTTTACTGATAAATACACAAATTTTCAGTACCCAATGTCAAGATAAGTTTCCTAGCCTAAAATAATAACCCCATTATATCAGTAGAACCAGACTAAAATAATAACTTTATCTTATGAGTTCGGCGAAGCGTGACAACAAAAAAAAAGTATACAATTGAATTGAGAACCTCCTTTTGTTGAAGTCGGTTAAAAATGATTTGGAATTTGAGCATAAATGACCTAGTATTTGTAAATATAATTCCGAATTCAAAATGCCAATTACCTACATTTTTTCATACAAAACTGTAATTCGCATTAAATTATTTCTAGTTTGGTATTTTCGATTTTTTATTGAATAGAAACCTAGACAAACAGGTACTCTCTTAATCCAACTAACATCACAAGAAAAGTTAATTATGCTCAAATTGCAAAACATTCTGGTATTACGTTTGTATGGGTAGCTCACAGTTCGCCGGGCTCTTAAGCATGTGTGACTTTATGTACTGGTAATAGGATGTTGTCTACAGACAGGTTTCTGACAATGTGTCGCTCTCTCTGATTACCAACTATCCCACAGTGGCTACTCGTTCACTTTTTGACCTTTTTGGGCTTGAGACAGATTCCGTAAATATCTGTCATTGTTTTATGATTATGACAATTTGGATTAGCTTTATCGTGGAGGGTTTAGGTAGTAATATGATGATATTGCTTTCGAATGATTGTTTATGCGATAAACTAATACAAAAACCGACATATACCTAGGTGCAATATGGTAATAAACCATATTGCACCTAGGTATATGTTTAAAAAAATCAGAATCAAATAAGAGCTCAATTTCTCAGAGCAACTTCAAAATGGAAATATATTAGGTAACCTTGTCATTGATTCTGATTTTAATAAAAGTAGTTTACCTGACTATTTCTCGTATGATCGAATAAATAAACTATGAACTGATGTTCTTCTTCTTCTTATTTTTGTTATGGCAATCTACTCCTCTTCAGGGAGTAATTTTTGCCAGTGTCAAGTGTTAAATAATTCAGTGGTATTGTTTCAGTTTACATTAGAATGTGGGTGCATCGCATTCCAATGCTGCTTGGAGCATTTGGCATCAAATATATCGATACAGTTTACTCAGTACGTTCTGCCGAGGTAGCCACCACTACAATAAAAGTCTCAGCTTCACACAACCAAGATCGCGCCTATTTCAATTATCCCACATAAATTGTTCAGTTGTGTAGACACTTGTACCACAAAACTGCACCGATTTTAAGACACAATATATTCACTATGAAACAATTTACAAATAATTAAAATAGCCACCGAACTGAACTGGACGAAATGGCGCCAAAAAACTCGAACTGATGTTGCTGACCTCATATAGAAAAACAATCGTTAACTATTATTTTAAAAACTAATTAACCAGTTAATTAAAAAGTTACTAGATTCACAATAATACCTACATTGTAACTTTAATTGCATAATATTTAATCAAATTGAATTAATAATTTATTGGAGCGTTTTGTCAAATAAAAAACATGTTTGTTTGGAAAATTGATATTCTGATTATTATTACACATCTGCAAGAGATAAACTTTTATCAACGCGCGTCATAGAATGGTGTTCAGCGGTACCAACCAACCGCTACTCACGTCACTCACTACATGACCTAGGTTGGGCATCTGCTTGAAAAATATTAAATAAAATATAGCTTGTTTTTTATTTGTCTGTTGGACTTTGAACTTGATAATGTTACTGGTTCGAAAATAATGTAGGTAATTAATATTAGCACTTCTATAAAGATGCATTAAATAATTATTTATGTAGTTATGGGAGGGTCGTGTTTATTTTGTTTGGAGCTGCCCCACCATAATGAAACTTTAACTCCATATATTTAACGTAAGTTTTTTGCTGTATGTAAGCTGTGTGTAGAAAATGAAAAAGACGTCGGTATTTATTTATACTTATTTTTTTTTTATTTATAATAAAGTTAGATTATTAAGCGAATGTTTGCTAAATTATAAAATTATGTTATATGACTGATAAATAAATAATGTCCTATGTACAGACGGCGCATAAAAATGTTGAGCACTTTAGTAGTGTGTCAAATTAAGATGGCAAAAAGTTTAAATATAGAATGAATCATTTATTACATGTTAGTATAACATAAGTTTCAATATGTCAAGGTTCTAAGTATGCTCAACATTTTCATGGGCCAACTGTGCATTCTTGGTGTGTTTCCTTTTTTGTAGTATAGTTTTTTTTATTTTTAATCATTAAATATGTAATAAATAGTTTTCCATTTTTGTTCCCTGTATAAGCTGCACGCTTTCCGACAGTAAATAGTAGCCCAACATTTATCAATCAGCCGCATCTCTTGCCAACATCATACCATCCCTGCAATAAATTCCGCAGCCGTGACACATAAAGCTGCCCGCTTTAATTTCAGAAAGCTAAAGGAGCCGCTAATGTCTCAATTTCGAGAACCGACCTACTTGAGGGCAAACACACCGCCTATTCCAACGGAGGCATTCGGATTGTTACTGCGTGCTATAAATTAATTACCTGACAACAGAACTGTGAGAAGATGGCGCAGTGGGGTGGGTGACGCGAGCGAAGGCAGAATGAACACCCCGCTGGGTGGGACCTCCGCGACGAAGGTGTCTAGGTGTCCCACATCGCATCGCCTTTGTTACGAATCATCGCACCGGTGTTGTCCTTGTATGTAAAGTGAGGCAAAAAACAGAGCCAAAATGGCTTTGTTTTCAGATTTATATCCTTCATACGTTACCTAATCGTAACTAAAATCAGATAAAATAGTCACTAATCCCCACTTTTCCGTTCTTATAGGTACGGTCAGCAACAAAAGTTGATTAACATGTTAGTACTTTGGCGTATTAACTTTTTTGAACAATATTTTGATCTGAGAGATATCTCCCAAAAATGTTGTTATGACAAGGTACTGAAGTGTAAGGTGACTTGCGTTGCTGACTGTACGACAGAAAACTCAGCCATTTTGGCTCAGTATAATTTGCCTCAATTTTGACAGTGCGTTTTGTAAGAACCTTCGTTCTAGCTAAGCCTCAAGCTTTTATTAGCGACAAAAGTGAAGAACATGGACTTTACAAGAATGTAATGGAAACGATGTATTCATATGAATGTTAATGTCTATATGTATATGTCTTTACATATATGCCCTGACTGCGAAGTAAATAAGCGCCTTACTTAGGTACTACGAGTATTACCGTCTTAATTTAGCTTACCTATGTAGTGTTGTGATTCTTTGAAATTACCTATATAATTAAGTAAATGAAATTATTATTTATCTACTTGCATTTTATAAATCTTCAATCTTGATTAGAGGGGTACCTATACAAACACCTACATAATAAAAAACTCACGTTCATAAAATATTGTTTATTTTAAAAACTCTCTAAGTCCGTAAAGAGTGATTTAATTTAAATACTCTCTTAGTGTTTATATGCAAGTTTGTCGCTGCTCCTTTCACCATTATTATCGTTTAAATTTTTCACAAAAGAAAATATACTTAAGGCTGTACGGCGGCAGTCTTTTGCCTTCGCGTTCATCATTTTTCACGTCACATTCAATACGTCGGGCATAGTGCGCACAGATAGCGATCGAGAAATATTTCGATGGCACAGATTCCCATGGATATGGTGTTACTTCGCGTGCAGAATGTGCGTCCATTGTATCAGGGCCTTTATTATTATGTGTTCTTGTGCATTTTTCTAAAGCCTTATAAGGACTTGTGCATAGGTACAGAGAAGAAGTTAATTAAAATATGGTAAAAAGTAAAAGTTATACATACGGTTAAATAATGAATTAGATTTTTTAAATTGTTCTAATGAAAAGTATTTGCTAGTATGTTTTTTCCTATTGGCATTTTAATATTTACAATTAATCAAGTGACTTTAACTTTATTATTGCCTAAATATTTTAGAGTGAGTACATTTTTAATTCTTTATCTATTCAGCAAATTGTTTGAGAAATATTGATTACAAAACAATTGAAAATCTTTAAACTAGATTTTATACTAAGCAATCTGTTTCTCTAGAGTAGGTAACTAAGTATTATTATGATCATTCAATATTTTTTATGCTTTATGTTTAAAAGAATTTCATACCACCTTTCCTGATGACGGAAAGGCAATTTAATAACTTACCACAATTCTATAAAATTTACTCAGTTATTTCAATTATTAACGTCAAACAATTGTTCAATTAAATGCTAATAAATTAATCGTCACTAGTTTGCGGTTTATTTAATAATAAACTAATTTCAAAGTCCATTCATGAAGCCAATACTACAACGCATTCAAATCTGTAAATCCAATTAGGTTTCGTCATTCAATTGCGAGAAAATTTAATATCTTAAATCGTTCATGTAATTGTAAATATGCATTTGCATCAGTGCACAGATATTATGGAACCGAACGCCACCAAAAATCTATTTAAAAAAAATAACTCGACTCAAACCCTTTGCGTTACAATGGAACCCAATACTTTGTTGGTGTGACAATGCAAAAATGATTACTGGCGGCTACTTTAATAGATTAACGCTTTTGTACATTGCAAACGTCCAAACCATCCAAACTGTATATTGAAAAGCAGGTACTGTTATTCATTGAGGGCTAAGCTAGCAGATGGTATCTGTAAAACAATGTGGGTTCGCCATCCGTTTTCGGTTTTTCTCGTCTGCTTATCTCGGGGATCTTGGTCTTTGAGCAGCCGATTTTAATAGTTCACACCTATTTGTTGGTACAACGGGTCGGTTGTCGGCGATAAGATTTGGGCCCAATTTTATCTCAATCGGCGCTTTGACGCATGAACGCTAATACCTTGTAGATTTGAATAGTTACGTTTCTGAATGGAAGCGTAGATCTAACTATTTGGGGATTTTTAAAAAAAAATCAGTAGTTATGTTACAGAAAATTACGTTTGTTGCGGTAAAATGTCACAAGTTAACGCCATAGAATAAAACAGAATGAGTTTATAGCTGTGCCAATAAACCTACATAATACATGGATTAATTTCTAAAATAAAGATCCTTTATTTTTGCAAGAAGAAGATTTTTCATTATTCCTCATAAAAAACAATATCTTTTCGACAGATCAACTGCCATTCATAACTACAAAACCTCCATTCAAAGATTTCTTGACAGCCATAAAATTATTCCTATGTAGGAACGTTTACCCAACCGCCATTCTCATTAATTTTCTTAATAGGATGTCTAATCATTGCAGAAACACGTAGACAAAATCGATTTGACCAAAAACACATGTCCAAATCAAATAGCTAACGAGCCGACACAGGACGAAAACCGCAAGCCCTCACCGAAAGCTGTACGTTAGCTTATTCAGAAGGAATGCTTGTAAAAGATTCCCAGATAGACCACCGTAGCATGAAAAAGCGCGAAAAAAGAAAAAGGTCGTATAGGCGCCTCCGAGGCGTTCAGCGTGCAAACTTTTTGATCGCTCCATTCATCCAATATGATGTGGTTATAAATAATCTCATTGAGCTGAGTTAGGGCGGTTCGATACGCAAATACCAAAGGCTGCGTTCACATCGAACCTCCCACATCCGGTGGCGCTTCAAGCCCAAATTTAATAAGGATTGTGAGCTAACGAATGGTTTATAATCCGCCGGTGCAGATGAAAGCGACGCCGCCGATGGCCCGTCGAGATTACTCATAAATCCAGCGCTGTTTAGACTGTCGGTAACTGTTAATTTGTTCTCGACAAACAGTTTTATGAATGAGCGAGATGAGGTGTTATTGAAAGTTGTTATGTATACAATTTTTATTGTTAGGACTTCAAAATGTTCCTCTATCCTTATGTAACTATGTAATTAATTATGGATCTGAAGCTAGGCAATTACTACAATTAGGTAGGCAGATGAAAGATAAATTAAAATTTATTTGGAAAATAGCTATTTCCGAGAAAACTAATTAGGTACGTTAAGAAACTGCTGAATAATTTTAAAAATCTTAGTTGCTACCTACAGGAGAGCTTAAATATAGTTATAAGTATCTTAATTAAAGTAAGTTGCAGAGTTTGCTAGTACCTACAATAAGATACGTATTTTAGGTAAGCTTTCTGTTTTGTCTGATAATCGTCAACATAAAATTCATATAATTTGTTATTGCGATTAGTGAAATCATGGTATGTTTTGTAAAATAGTACCGTCAACTCTGGCATCTTGACCACATTTTTTTCTTATTTTTCAAATAACTATGATACCGACAGTTTTTTTTAATATTTTATGATTTGTTTATGACAATAATACATTCATAATTCATTATATAATTTAATAAGCATGAACAAATAAGCATGTTCCAACAATGAACTTTTCAAATTGAACAAAATATTTAAATAAATGTGAATCTAAAAAATCTTAAAAAATATTTAAAAAAAGTAATCAAAATATTAATAAATGTGATAAAAATTCACCATAACAAAATAGGTTTATCGCCAAGTAAAATATATCACAATGTCTAATTGATTTGACTTGGGGTTTGCTGCGCCATCTAGCGTCGAGTAGCTAAAGCATATTGAAAATCTATAATTTTAGTAGCCAGACTAAGGCATTTCTTATTATTTCATTAGTCTATGATTGAAAATCAGTAACACAAAGTAAACTTACTCCCTTTCCTTGCCCGATTTCAATTTTAATGGCAAAAAAATAGTTATTAATACTAGCCAGAGATGGCGTTAGCTGTTTCAAATGTAGTTATTGTGGTATTTGTGGTCATAATAATAATTGTCTTGACAAAAACTGGCATAATGCCCGGCTTCTTTTAATCATACTCCAATGTTTTTAATCTTATCGGAATATTCAAAATCGCCCTGCATAAGATCGTCCTGCCAAATAAGGAAGGTTTATTTATATGTATTACCTAGTTTTAACAAATTGTAGAATAATGTTCCTAAAGTAATTAATTGATTAAGCCCATTGATAAGAATTTTCCTTATTATGTTAGTTTCGTTAAAAATAGGTTACACGATCATGCCATAAAATAGAACATTGTAGTTAACATGAAGAGATAAAACAAGAAAAAAAATTTGCAATTAGATGACCCCCAATCTTTGTATAATTTAATTTTGACACTAATTTAACGTCAAAAATACAGGCGTAAAAATAAATAACCTCTAAGATGGCTATCGAGCCACTCAGAGCAAAGGAGCGCATCGAACATCCTGTCATTTCTACCATTCTCACAAAAAGAAATCGAAGCGTCGTGTTTATCTCCAATCGGCACCCTGTTACTCGTTCCACGTGAAGGTTAACACTAAAAAAACCACACTGGACCCCCAAAAGACTGAAAAAGGACGAGGCAAAAAGACTACATTTTGGTTACCGAGCGGCGCCTAGCGGGTGCTACGGCGGCGTCTGTGAATGTAAACCCTTTTACTGCTCACGATCCGACTGGAAAACTATTTAAAAAGAAAAAAATGTTACAAACTTTTTGTGAAAAAAGTGCATTCTGCCTTATAGAACAAAATAATTATTTCCAAACCACGCTACGTAGCTACCTGCTACGATCCAAGTTTTACTATAGCTGACTATATTTTTAATTTTAAGTCAGTATTTTTTTTGTAAAAGACTATTATTAAGTAAAAATCAAATAAAGCACCTAAGTATATGATTGATTATCCTAACTTGGTATGATATTATTCTTATAGTCATTAATGAATTACCTTAAATCAAATAAATAACGTTTTTTTTGCATTTTATAGGCAAAAATTACTTTCATAATCTACCATTAATGTGGATATCGGATATGCTGAGAAGATTGATTAGAAATTTTTAATTTGTGTGGATTATATTCTTTTTTATATAAAATCAAATACTTAAAAATTTACACCCATCCATCACCACCAGTCTAGTAATTTTTAGAATATGTATTATTAAATTCCATTATTACATTACTTTTTGTGACTACAAGTCACAAAAAGTCCACCTTTCTACTCTGAGAGCGCTACTTTCGGCATGCATGACCATCAGCCATTTTTTAATGTCCCCACTGCAGGGGCACAGGCCTTTCTTATGGATGGATAAGGAGGATGGGCCATAACCCACCACGCGGGCCCAATGCGGATTGGTGGGTGTTAATGACTGCAATTGCACCCGGGACCAACGGCTTAACGTGCCACGGACCACGGAGGAGCTCGAGATAATAAATTTTGGTCACCCATCCAATGACCGACCCTTGCGAAAGTTGGTTAACCTCCGCAATCGCTGGCCAGGCGCTAAACCACTGCGCCATTGAGCTCGTGATGGGATGCATCGTAGCAAATAATCGTACTATGTAAAACCTCTCTCAGATGTCAGCGGCGATATTCGCGGCGCGTGTAGTTTTGTTGCGGCCCTCGCGCCTAATTTATACGCGTTCACGCCGACACAATGCTCTATTGCGTATGCGCAACTATGCTTAAATTAGTTTCCATTTTTATTTATTTGTGACACAATAATGGACAAAAAATCACGACTGCGGCCCGTATCAACACTTTCACAGTTTCACACACAAGGAGGAATCTCTTTTATTGCTTTTTGGAATGTTGTCGTTATTAAATTTAATCATTTTGTATCGTTCCGTACAGACTTTTAAAAGCTTCATATTATAGTTTTATTCTTTTGATATGTAAAGCAATACTACCATCATCAATTCATTGGATATTTTGAGATTTTGATGTTATTCAAACGCAACTTTCGCCTTTTCATGGTTTAACCGTAAAACTTTGTAAATACTTACTTTTTCATTGTAAAGCCTGGTTAACATTATCTTAGTCTTTAGTAGAGTGCTTTAGTAGCGTGCGAGTAGATTCGAATGTGAGTGCTTTAGTAGTTTTGGTGCCTTTGCTTTTTTTTTTTTTCATTTTTTTTTTTTTTATTTTATAAAAATACATGCAGGCTTACAGACTAGGTAATCCAAAACACCAGCAAGTTATACATACAACATGACAGTATCATACTGAAACAAAGTAAAAATAAACAACACAAGTACAAAAGACATTTTGACAATTATAACAAACACAAGAACAGTATGTAAAGTTTTTTAACATGGTCGGGACAAATATAAAACAAATTTATTAATGAGACAAGCAAGGCCATCAGTGAATGTTTACATGCTTCCAGTAGAGTGTCATTAGACTAAAGCACTCTACTAAATACGCTACTAAAATGTCGATTTACATGCTTCCAGTGCGAGAAACTGTTGCGCGGGGGGTGAGCGGGCGGCGCGGGCGCGCAGGGGGTGCTACTGGAAAGCGATGATTCCAGTTGAAAGGCTAATACCTAGAACGTTACTCTCTTTAGTTCTAAGACGACCGTTTACATGTTTCAACTAAAGCACTCTACTAAAGACTAAGATAATGTAAACCAGCCATAACATCCGACTTTATGATCGTACCCGTGTCGTATAAGCATCGTCACATATAAAACAACAGCCCGCGTGTCTACACGTCACCCGTTGTTCCCGCGAGATTATTGTTCAGTTTTGACAGTTCGTATGATGTTCGCCGCGCCGCTGCCATAAAGGCTGATACACATCGCGGTCGCGCTGTATGAACGCGCCCCAACTGATATAAATCAGCGTTAATAGGCATTTTACGTGAGTATTGACTTTATTTCGGAAAGTGACGAGACGGAGGAGATATCATATTTCTATGCCATTATGGTGAAGAAAAAAATACACATAATATACAGGATGTCCCAAAACTTTGCCACACACAGGAAAAGTACCTTAAATATTGAAGATGCGAAATTTTACTGAAAGAAGACTTCATTTTGTTTTTAAAAATAATGGGAACTGCATTCAAATATGTTTGAAAAATCGCCTGCCTTATCCAGAAATCGATCCCAACAAAAACGATTTTTTTTATTATTATTTTTACGATACCAATGGAAAGTGTTACTCATAATGATTATTTTTTCTTAAGTGACACAATCATATACAAAAGGAAGACCATGGTGTTTAACATTTAAATATAAATTATTTTCGATTGTATCAATTTGTATCGAATCATTTGCGATTTTAAAAAATCTTAGAATGCAGTTTCGTTTCTTTTTAAAAATAATATGAAGTCTTCTATCAGTAAAATTTCCTTTCTTCAATATTTAAGGTACCTACTTTCCCTCTATGTGGCAAAGTTGTGGGACAGCCTGTATAGCGATAATCGGACGCAATTCGTCGTTCAATCTACTTGGCATTTAACTAAATCGTGAATTAATAGTTTCATGCAGTGGGAAGAACATTGTCAGTTTAATCGCGATTTTTTTAAGAAATAGGCCTGCTGCTTACTTTTATTTAACTTTCAAGAAATAAAACTTTCAATCGATAGTTGCAGAAAACAATACCAACATAAAATAATAACTAAATAAGTCATTACTATCTGAGACATGACATTAGAAAGCTTTGCGACGAAAGCGACACATATAACGACAATAAAGCACATCTTTTGTTTAGTATTTTAATTATGACTTGACTTGTGTAAGCAATCTCTTTGCTAAAGCTATTCGAAGATTTTTTTTATTTATAAATATGGTGATTTTCTATTTTATCCAAATTGTAGAAATCCTCAAATGGTAGAAAGCCACTTGCTTATAGGGCCAGTAATTTAATAACAATAATAAACTACAAACTTTTTCTTACTTATATCAACATCGCTTTAAATATCAATAAAGACATAACTTACTGTAAATTTTTGCTTCAAAGTAAATAAACCGCAGCACATCGACAGAATCTCTGTCGATGTGCTGCGGTAGTACTAGTATCTTGTTTTTTTGTGACATCATTATGCCGATGTCACATCAGCAAAATGCAAGTGCACTTCGAAATGACTTCGCACGTCGTGTTTATCATTAGAATCAATTATTTGTCCATTTACTCGATAGTTAAGGCTGAGGTATGAACATTAGCGAAGCGAGAGCGTTTATTCAGGCAACAAATATTTTGCAACTAGTGCCCGACTGTTGAAAGGGAACAAGATGATAGAACACATTTTAAAGTTTTATAGCTTTTATGATCAGCAAGCCTAACTTGCAAACTGTCTTTAAAGCAAAACGTCTACAATGCTTAATGACTAAAATGCAGATAACCTTACTTGCATAATGTCTTTAAAGCAATAAGTGGCTTTGTAAGCTGTAGAACTGACTTAAATATATTTTTATTTATTTCGAAAATCTAAAGCAACAAAAAATTTTAAGTAGGTATATAATTATCGAAAATGCTCACCAAATTTCTCGAAAATCAGTTGAGAAATGCGACCTTTAAAGGAGAATAGACGGACACACGGATAGCCAGACGGTCATACGAAAACATTTTTGCCCAAGCTGAGGCGCTGCGCTGGCGCTTCAGCGTTCGCTCGGTCAATTATTTATTTTAATGGAAGATAGTATCGCTCAGATAAACACCGCGGCTCTACCTCAATGTCCGTAATTTTGTAAGAACACGATTGCTTTTTATGAGTTACTAAAGAATATCTGTACAATACAAAATGCGTACATCAAAAACATTTAAATTACGCATGCCAACAACAAATGAGCAAAAATAACACATATGTTTAGTACCATTCCTCTTAAGGCGCAGAATGTATAATATTAACCACCAAACTGCACGCGGTACTTATTGTTGCTTTACTATAAAAGTGCTAAGTGACTAAAGCTTAACTATACTCAGACTTTTAATTCGGTGCAGTGATTTGACAGCTCCAGTGTGCCCACTGGGGTGATTAGCAACTTGCGTGGCAAGTTCGAACATCAAAACAAATATTTACCAACAGCTCGCACAACCACCGTCATTGCATGCACTTTTTGTTAAGTTTTGATACAAAATAAAAGATCTGCCCACAGTGGGCAGTTGAGCATATGAGTTGGGGGCAATGGGTAAAAATAAATATTTTGGGGGCAATGGGTACAATTTGTTGGGGTCAGAAGGGAATAAAAAAGCAAAATAATAAAATATTAAACTGCCCCCGGGGGCAATGGAGCATAAGTCCATAAAAAGGCGGCACATCGCGTTTTTAGACACACTTTTGTTTAAAAACTATCGGCCTTACCACAAAAGATCTTAAAACACTGTTTAGCTAAAACACTGTTTAAGCGTGATGCTGTCTCTTTCAAACAATATTGTCAAAAAAGTGACAGCATCACATTTAAACAGTGTTTTAGCTAAATACTTGTTAAACAGTGTTTTGTGGTAAGGCCGTATGGCTCTATGTTATGTTTATGGGACAAAGAATTCACATCTATTTACGTTTAAAATACTTACTTCAGAAAAGACACCGAACTTAACATAAATAGTTTGGATTCTTTACATATCGAATATTTTTAAGTTGTTTGAAATTTGTCATTGAAATATTTACTGTTCGATACAAATGATAAATATTGGATTGTTAATGAGCCCTGAATATTTTTATATAAATAAAAATTAAATTAATATTAATTACATTCAAAACAAGATAAATTAACATCAGATGACATCGCAGAATGCGACGTTTTAAATCAGAAATACAAAAACGTTGCCAGTTAAATGTTCTGCATACTATAACCACGTTATAACTTAGCTAAAGTATACTACTACTACTATAATTTGGTGGAAAACCACCTATCTTCAAGTTATAGCTGTCTCTATTTAGCTATAATTTATATCTTTTTTAAATTTAGTTTTTATTAACTTCTAACTTTTTATATCAACTTGCAAACTTAAAGTTGCACAAGAGATTTTACTTAATAAATTACCTACAACTAGTTTGTGAAAGTGTTAAACTTATGTTTATTACCATTTTAAGTGTGTTTCCAACATAACAAATAATACCCATAAATCTATAGCAAAACGTGAAAGCATTTCGTACTCACCGACTCACGCTTGGCATCTCACAAAGCGATTGTGTATTCCGTATGGCGTCGCTTGCGCACGTTGTAAAACGCATTGACATACCTAATAACGTTTTATGCGATGAAATGGCAGTGCAAAAACAATGATGCTTGCAATAACACAGGTTTTGTAACAATCCAGCTCGGGTTATTGTCTTAAATAACTGTCTCTGTCTCCCTCTCGCGTAAAAGCTTGCTGTTTTATAAATTCCGCTGATGGTGTGAGTATTGTAAACGATCCTTTTGATTAAAGCGCGGAAAATCGTGAAGCTATTTCTTGATTGGGAATTCATTTGGGTTTTCTTTAAAAATGATCTTTGAGTTTTATAACTTAGATTAAGATTAAGTAAAGAATTTCGGTAAATAATTAAATTGAAGTAGTTATATTAAATTGTTTGATTTTAACCTCAAGATTGAAAGTAGCATTTTTTTAAGTATTTTAATATTATAAATATGTTATGCATTCTACGATTTGGTAACTGCTTTTTACTTTTTTCTAATTAGGATTTAATTAATAAAAACAAACATATTAAGTCCATGTTCCATGATTATTTGGCAGAATATCTCGCGACATTCACACGCAAAATTATTAAAAAATAAAAGCTCTGCAATTACTTCCATCAATGACAAAAGAATCGGCCCTCAATGAGATGGAAATATTACGAAGGCGCACCTACGGAGTAAGGCTTCGAATTAGAAGACAATTAGGGCGATTATGGTGTGCGCACATCCTGTCTGCAGGATGCGTGTGGGAGGGTCGTAACAAACGATTGACGGGGAATTTTCAGCCTTAAGATGTATATCAAATATAGTACTCCAGTTTCAGCAGCAATTTCAAGGCTCGGTAATTTTTTTTTTTATTACTTATCTAAATTAATTAATTTATAGCTATTTAATTATCTAATTCATCACATACTTAATCGAAATACTTCATCTAATTAAAACAAAATCATAAGCAAAGTCATCACAAAAGTATCAACAGATAAAGTTAAGTAGATGGTAAACGATAAACGAACCGTATTTGGATTGCAGTAAAACTACCGTAATCCATAAACCCATTTCTTAGCCAAACTCGAAAAACAACAATAGTGACCATATACGTCCAGATCAACGATTTTTCTTGTCAAACAATCACATTTTTAACCTGTCAGCGTCAGTTTGAATTCTTATCTCCTGTAATTAGAGACAACTTTCGATTTCATGGATTGACTCCTTCGTCCTTTGAAGTAGGCTGCCGGGTCAGCCGTAAGGCAGATTTCTAGTTCGAAAGTGTGTGGGAATTAATTGCTACTTACTCTCGTCTGCGATAATGAAAACGAACAATGTCACCGGGTCAGTGGGCAAGTGTGGGCACATTGGCCTGTTACCCTTGACCCTCGCTATTGTTAGAAAGATAAAAATGCTTTATTGATCGTTACCAAGGATACTTGTACAGATTTGGGATGGTATAGCCATAGGTTTTAATGAGGAAACTCTTTTGTCTTGGCGCCAATGACGACAAATGACGACTACTGGGGCGCACACTTATTAAAAAAACATACTCCGTTTTGTATATTATTAAGCGGAGTTTTTGTTTCGCTATGGAAGGTGGCCCCGAAAGTTTGCTCCGAAATAGTCCAAGGGGGTATCGCACTTTCAGAAGGGAAAAGTTAGATAGGTACAGCTCGCCTGAGCGGTATTGGCGGTAGGGGGACGTCCCCCTGCCTCGCACCCAACCACCTCTTCGTTGCCCTGTCAATATGTCCAAGTTACCTACTTTTAGTAATCATTACGCAGTGGTACATACCTGACCACTTTAAAATGTTACACTAATTTTATTTTCACATTGCCGTTGTCTAACCTCTTGTGATACGCTTATTTTTTTTAAGCATTTTTTGTTTTTATCGTTGTAAAAAATAATGTAAGTATCTCAGGAATTTTAAGTGACAAAACATCTTAAAACGTGATAATGTTAAAATATTTACAATGTATCCTTAATGCTAAATACCAAAAATTTTGTAGCAATTTCCATAAAACCTCCATTGCTTCCGTTAAACTGGATTATCATAACACCGGGCAGTAAATTTAACAGAAATGATTCAACAATGCTTTAACCGCGTCGGCTAATCTTTGAAGCTCGCGCGTCCGCAAATCACAGCTCCTAAAAGATGAACATCCATTATTTTGCATATTATTGACATTTACTACCACACCGCTTTATTTATACACGTCCCGAGTTATTTGGGAAGCATTTTTTGAAGTTGTCCACATAAAAATGTTTTGTGGGAAACAAAAAGAGTAAGATATTTATGGTTGAGTCGATGTGTGTCAATGCGAAATTTATATTGTTGAGAGCTGATTTAACTCTGGATGCTCGTTTGAAATATGGTCTTTGTGACCCATCGGTTCTGTATAAGGATAATGAGGCACACTTAGGGTATGAGGCAGATTAAAGAGATAAGTGTCGAGTGCAGAACTTGAAAGTGTATATGTGGCAAACGATCTTGTTTCGGCGATTAGGTCGGGTCATTTATACCCCGTTTATTGCCAATAAGGTGACACGTCGCTACCTTTTCGTATATTTAATGATCCCTTAAGGATTAGTAACGTGAGAGGCGCTCAAATTAGAACAAGTGCAATTATCGTTTGTTTTATTTAAAATTTCGTGGTTTGAAAAGTTGCAGTTTAATACGTGGTTTTAGCATAAGTTTTAGTATTATTAATAATGTTTTAATGTTATACCCTTAGAATAATAACACCTAGAAGCCGTGTGTCCTCGTATGCAAAGTGAGGCAACTAATACTAAGCCAGAATGGCTTAGTTTTCAGAATTATATCCTTCATACGTTACCTAATTGTAACTAAAATCCAATAATAATAATAATATAGTAACTAATCTAATAAATGTAGGGAAATTGAAACTGTTTTGTAGTTATTCGGTATGATTAGGTAATAATGGAGAATAAAAATCTGAAAACGGGGCCATTTTGGCTGTTTTAGTTGCCTCACTTTTGACAGTGATCTTTGTAGAGAACTATCGTTCTAGGTGTTATTATTCTAAGGTGATACCGAAGTTATACAATTAGAAATGTTGTGTTATATTAAACCGAATGAAACTGCTATCCTTAATATATTCTCTATTTTCATTGCCTACAGATATGAGCAACAAAATAATTGAGTGTATAAAGATGACTCAGTTAAAGTGATGCGGATCATTTCACAAACATTTGCCCCTAGCAGGATCGAACTCTGTCAGAATCACTAATCGCCAGTTTGCCGATGCCTGCGCGGCTTTCGCCCGCAAAAGCCGCGTTGCTCTAAGACCGATGCGGCTGTCAAATTTAAGTAAAATAAACAATTTATTTGAACCAAAAAATAAAACTTTTATTTAAGACAAAAAAAATATTTGTTCTGTGTCTAAAATAATCAAAGGTTCTTGCTAAAATAAACTCTGCTTAGTTAAGAAACGAGAATAGTTAAATATAATGATGTCATTTAAAATTAATAGAATAAAATTATCTAACTTTGTAGTTATAACTCTGACCTGTCTAATTTTAAACTGAGACGGTTTAGTTTGATGCTTTTGACGCCCATAACGGAAGAAATTTAGATTCCATAGTCGTTAGTCAGTGTGTAGTCAGTTGAAACTTAATGTGTTATAACATTTTGGCTTAAATTAAACTGAAGTAGTTATTTTGATGCCAGAAATACTCAGTATCAAATTCAAAAGATTAAGATTGGATTATGTTTTTATGTTTTAACTTTAGATCATCTTGTAGCACAGAAAATTCGCTGTTCTATGTTTTGTAGCATGAAGCCTCGTAGTTCGTAGTACAGTCGTGACTTCACTGAAAAAAACACCAAACTTGCGATAAAATGTGTATTAATTCATTAACGCCAGAGCGGTCGCTAGCGACCGAGACACAATAGAAAATCTATTGTGTCTCATTTTCCGGGCGTTGAAGAGTTAAAATATTTTTTACAGGCTCTGGTCTAACTCGGCCGAATTCCGGTCGGGTTTCAGTTGATCTCCATCCGCTTAAAGAAGACTTAAAAAAAAGGTAAATTTTCATATATAGAGGTGACTCAATTATAAAAGGATTCATTTATATTAATTTTTCTCAGTCGAACACATAAATTATATTTAAGAAAAATGAAGACCGTTCTCAATTAGATGTTTATCAATTAAGTTAAAAGTCGTAATTTTATTAGATCCATAAAAACGGTCGTTTAATATTCATGTCCTGGTGCCTACACAAGTCATGTTAATTTAGCTTTGCCTGTTTATAGATAACTAATTTAGATGGCATGACATCAGTAGCTATGAGAACCGATTGTGGACAGTGAAAGTATGGTAAAGTCACTATTTAATGGTGAGAATGTATTGGTTGATATTAGTGTAATTAAAAGTGTTTGTTATTATGAATGTTTGATTTTGATTGAAGACTATGCTATTGGGAAAAGCTTAAATCAATTAAAATTGTAGTTCCACAAGTTAGTAAAATTGCTAACAAGAATAAGAAACAATTTTCTTACTCAACCTTTTTCCCCATTTTTCCTATAAATAAATAGAACGTTGCCTAATTTTATTGTAGAGACCTATTGCTTTGGTAAGGATAGAAGACCGTTGTTCTACGAAGATACACATCGTTCAACAATAGTTTAACATTGCTCACAAAAGTGTCTACGATAGATAAAATGACACACACTATTTCATAAAGCACCTCACACACAGTTGAAAGTGCACCGAAATTAATAATTTGTATTATTACAAATCACCTTTTCCGGGCGACATGAAACACGACCCGTGTGGTGTGAGAGCGGGTGACCCCACCCACGCGAGTCGTTCACACCATTGGCTACTTTAGAATAGGGGTTCTATAAAGGGATTGCATAATTGCGGGATTGGTACTTATGTACCTAATACCTAAATATGTTGTCCATAAAAATACTAGGTACATAGATACTACAGTACGTTATTTCTGAAACTTCCTACTTTAAATTTAGTGAGAAAGCTGAATTTAATTGATAAAAATAAAAGCAGGAATTATTACTATGTAAGTAAGAGGAGGCACATTTCACAGCAAGCTCAAAAAGGATAAAGAGGACAATAATATCCGATTTTGTAGTTTCATTAAATATTATACAATTTGTCGTTTCAAATAAAACTCTAATTGGACTCCAAAAATCATAAAACTTTCTTAATTTATCAAACCAGGCTACCTTCTCGCTACTTGATTATGTTTAATTTAATAACTCTACAAATTAATATGTCCGTTTCAGAAATGGAGAGGTCAGCCCTGTTGACGTATACCGATCCCGATTCGCCCTCCGACCCGTTACAGTTACCGTTAATTATCATATCTTTATTCGTTTGCTGTAACGGTCCCACCCATATGCGGTACAATTAAAAAATGACGCACCCGGACTCATGAAATCGATGCATCGTTTTGTCCTGCATTGAGAACACGTCAAATCGATTTACGATTCGAACGAATCGATCTCGCGAATGGGTACAGCCGTGCTCTCTTCTAATATGGGTGGAGATTGTTTGTGCATTTGGATAAATAGGATAGAATAGGATTATCAGCTTTGTAGTACACTCACAAATGTTTGGTGCCCTTCGGTGACTCGGTTAAGTTATAATCCTGTTTGCTGACTCTGTTTGACGTACGGGATTGTTAAGTAAACTGCGGCCGAGTTATGTGTCGAAGTCGTTAGCTGACAATGTTCAAGTTCTTTATTCATTTTTATTTTCTTGTCATCCCGTTTGGTTTTGTTGCGGTTTGCATATTCCTTTGGATTGTTTTTAATATTCGAGAATCATCTCTATTGTCCTTTTGAACGAGGGCTGTTTTATCCACTTAATAAGTTCAGTGCAGTGTGAGAGTTAAAGCACAAAAGGTCATTAGCACGAACCGAGCTACCACTCCGTTACACGGGCAGCGGTCTTTTCATTCTCGCTAATCGAAAATTCTTAAACATGTTATCTTAAATTTCAAGCTTCTCTCCAAAATGAATCATGTACCGAAATAAGGTACCGATAATCGAACTTCAATTTCGCATGCCCCTGTACAAAGAAAGCACTTTTACTTTTTTATTGCGTTCGGTTTTCTCACGGCAAAGCCTGACTCACGGGCGTCGCTCGAATTTCATCGTGTGTAGAGCCCTTAATTATGACGTCATAACTGCGGAGCGCGCTGCGGTGTGCTCTTTTTTCAAATTTTCGATTTTTAATTTATTCGCTGACACGGAGGCTGCATATCTTGTGATCTCGTAAGCCAGTTACAAGAACAATGGCGGTGAGTTATTATCAAACTCGGCGATTATTGGCACTTTAAAATTATGTATCGAATTGAAACAACTGGTAAAATATTAATAATACTTTTGAAAGAACTGGTATAAATATTTTCAAATGAAATTACTCATAAAACCTATTTTAAACTAAACACGTGTTTAAATGTGATGCTGTCACTTTTATGACAATATTGTTTGACAGAGACAGCATCACATTTAAACATGTGTTTAGTTAAACAGTGTTGAAAACCCTTTTGTAATGACACGGATAAAGTTTAAATTAAAATAGGTTTTATGAGTATTTTCATTTGAAAATATTATCTTATTTATATCAGTTTCTTTAGGCCATTCTTTAGTACAACAATATTCCACACAATCCAGGACAAGATTAAAATATTAAGCTCTCAACCAGCAGAAGCGGCGAGCAGTGACATATTTGTCGTACATTCGCACAATGTGCACAATAGGAATTCATTTCACAGGCTCTACGACCATTGCCAAGACTCTTGAATAGAATACGAAAGGCGCAGCAGATAAAATATGAACGGTACATACATAGTGTTCGAATAACACCTTAACCATACTTAAATACAAAGAATTTATCTTTACACGTTAGGTTTTGCTTTAACTAATTGTAGTACAACTTATTTATATCACAACTTACTTTATCTTAACAGAAACTAGCCCCCCTAGCGAAAGTAACATTTGCAAATTTTCGTTATCGCTATGCGTCGTAACAATCATGTGGATTTGACGTTTTAAATTTCGATTGTTAACGAAACCTTATGTCAATTTCGAAAGCGAAGCGATATAACGAAGATTTGCTAATGTTACTTTGGCTAGGCCCTCAGATGTGGTTGTTGTTTTTTACATAAATAATTCTCCTCTCTCTCTCTCTCTCTCTATCTTTCTCTTTCTCTTTCTCTCGATAAATCAATTTACTTGAAAATGAAATAGGTAAATTTTTATCATTGGACGTAAACCCAAATCTTTTGGACGAAAGTACCGCACATCTTGTTTCTATAGACTTAGCCTTTTCGTTTATTTTGTTGAGAATATAACCTACAAATATTTTGTCTTAAAATTTCCTCAAAAATATTATTTAATTCTCAATTATTTTTGTCTGCATATTTGCCTGATGGCTGTAGACTTTGTGCAAACAACTACTGAACAACATAAAGATTGAAGTGACAGAAATCTTAGACACTTAGCAAATTTCTTGTCGCTCTTACTATAATGTCTCGTAAGCAAGCTATTAACAATAAGGTGACAACACATAGACTTTGGTTGCTCATGCTACACGAGCGAAATATCTATTTTATTACATAACATTTGTGAAATTGTATACAACCCTTCAGTACGACGATTCTAGACGATTCAAAAGTACTTAATAATTAAGTTTATTTGAATAAAGCTTGTTTCACTTTCACTTATATGGGAAATTTGTACAGTGCCGCATCTATCGCTAAATTATTTTTTCAATACAGTTGCTCGAAAATGTAAGTTTACGATGACAGTCGAGCGTGCGGAAAGTTGATTTTACCGCACGCCGTGCGTTTTTGTTTACGGATTAGTACAGCGTGCGGAAAGTTGATTTTACTGCACGCCGGTGCCGGGCGTTTTTGTTTACGAACGTTTTTTTAAATTTCTGCTAGTTTCTGCCCGCGACTTTATCCGCGTGGACGCAGTAGAAAAATATTGCAACCAGTTTAAATGACCCCTTTAGTGTATGAAAGCTAGTACTACGGAGAGTTCAAGCTGTTTCTCTGGTTCCACCCACCTGAATTTGATGAAACATGGCTTAGATTTTAAGTTGGACTTCTACTATCTACTAAATTTAATCTACTAAATTGTGAAAAATCCATCAAAATTAGTTTAGCGGTTTTTGCGTAATTCGCGCACAAATATTTAGAATTTAAAGTTTTATTATATGTATAGATTGCAATTTCAGTAGTACCTATAATGTTTTCTCGCAAATGTATTGAAAAACGTAGTATGGCACACGGTTGTTATAGTAGTTTATGATACAAGGTTGGTAAGGAGGTTTTTAAAACGAGTTGACGTTTTATAAGCCCGAGCCGCAGGCGAGGGTTTATAATCGTCACGAGTTTTAAAAAACCTTAACAACCGTGTGCCATACTACGTTTTTCAATACATTTGCGAGAAAACATTATAGGTACTGCTGAAATTGTAATTTATTCATATATTATTATAACTGTAAATTCTAAATATTTGTGCGCAAATTACGCAAAAACAGCTAAACGAATTTTGATGGATTTTTCACAATTTAGTAGATTGAGGTCCAACTTAAAATCTAAGCTATGTTTCATCAAATTCAGGTGGGTGGAACCAGGGAAACAGCTTGAACTCTCCGTAGTACTAGCTTTCATACACTAAAGGGGTCATTTTAAACTGGTTGCAATATTTTTCTACTGTCCACGCGGATGAAGTCGCGGGCGGAAGCTAATAGAAATGATAAAAACGTTCGTATACAAAAACGCACGGCGCCGGCGTGCGGTAAAATTAACTTTCCGCACGCTGTACTACTCCGTAAACAAAAACGCACGGCGTGCGGTAAAATCAACTTTCCGCACGCTCGACTGTCATCGTAAACTTACATTTTCGAGCAACTGTATTGAAAAGGTTTTTTAAAACTCGTGACGATTATAAACCCTCGCCTGGTCAACTCGTTTTAAAAACCTCCTTACCAACCTTGTATCATAAACTACTATTTCCATAGATATATTACTTTATCGAGTACTTTTACGCGCGACTTTTTTTTCTCGATAGATATTCGTGCTAGGGCTACTGATAATAAGATACCAAGAAGCTATAGTGATAGTAAGCTTAGATGGACGTTTCTGACTGCAAAGTCATAGTTAACAAAAAAAATATACTATCAGAATTTCTGTTGTTTAATAGTCGTTTATTAAAAGGTTATCGTAAGGTTGTGTTTATTAATAACTAGCTTTCCGCCCGCAGCAGCTTCGCCCGCGTGGACTACAGGTTATATCGTGCGGGCGGATACCCATGCCCAGCAGTGGGATAAAAATTTGCCTATGTCCTTCCCCAAGGTCCTATATATATCCGTGCTCAATTTCGTCAAAATCGGTCCAGCGGTCTAGACGTGAAAATGTTACAGACTCAATCTCAAGTCATTGTTCACATGAAATCTCATTCATTGTTCTTTAAACATTGAGTGAATGACCAATATACGGTAAAATCGCATAACTTGTATCACCTTAACCCTGCATTGCCTCCGTCATTTCGCAACCCTGACTTATGGCCGTAAGCCCGCTGATACGCAGGCTGAGTTATGGCGCGACTGGTTTCATTCAAGCTTCCCATTCATATGCAGCCTTTGGGATTACAAACGTCTATCTAGTCGAGAAAGCACCTACGCTTACTATAAGGGAGCTTTCAAATCAAATGTCAGTTTCATAAACTTAAAATCTCCTCTTACTCAAGAAAATAGTTAATATAAATTGTATCCGTTTGAAAGACTCTAATATACAAAAGGACTACTTATAAGAAATAGTGCGATTAAGCTTTGTGTAAAATAAAAAATAATCAGTACTACATGAAATTAAGTGTCTTATTATTAATAGGCATGTAATTTTTTCTTAAAATTGAAACGATTCATAACCAAAAACCTTACTTTCCATAGCCCAAACTCGTGTTCACTTGTAAAAATGAGATTGAATTTCTGTGCTTTTGATATTAATATTGAATTAAGCGAAAAATAATAACATCAATTTTGCTTTAATCGCTAAAATCTAGTGCAATATAAACTTTACTTTTGCGGACGCCTACTATCGGGCGGAGGCTTTTGCGACCGGAGACTTTGTAACTGGCTGTAAAATTTTATTTATTCATTTACTTTTATTATTTTACACGTTTGGCTGTCTGCAATGCGGCGACAATAAATAGATATGTATTCAAATACATTCAGATATAAAATTTTATTAAGTTTACTGAAGTTTATAAACTAGGGAACGAAAAATTTCTTGCATTTTAACCATTAATTAAAACTAAACTTAGTTCCTTTGTTTAAGTCTTCAAAATCATTAATCAATATTACTTATAGTAACTAAGTACTATTTAAGTACTAAGTACTGTGTACTAAGTAAGCACTAAGTAACTTTGTAGGTACTAAGTACTAACTACTAAAATTATAGTAACTTCAGCGGTGAGCATCCGATTTTTCAAGTTCATCTAACGACTGCCTCTTCTAAATGTTTTTAGCATTGAAATATCAAAAAATAAATCTAACTTTCTTAAACTTTTGTATTATTTCAACAAATGCGTGAAATGTAATTAATACATCATTCGGTGTCGTAAGTTCACAGAAGACCTAACACTTTTGTCCAATATTGTTGACTAGAGGTGGTCGCGTCATTTTACGCACATCGTACGCAATAAAACCTTATATATTGTAGCAAAGCCGTGAGTAATCGAAGCTTGTTTATAGCCTGCAACAACAATAATATTGTAATTTTAATTTTTTAGCTACAATAAATAACTTTTGTTCTTCCTGCAATAAAATGTGTGGTGACCATAATGAATTACTATTTTTATCGCTGCGAGCTGCGCTTTTGAATAAGGTTTTTAAATAAGGGAGCACTCGGTATGTCTGGCTTGGAGATTCTGATATTGTTAGCTGATCCACGTGAGGCGATATGACCAACAAAGATATGTAGATTTGAGCCCTTTGTTTAAGACTACGAGAAGCTCACATTTATAATTAGGAGATGGATATACTTTGACTTCGATTTGATATAACCTTTTAAATTTTTTTTTACATTTAGCTTTATTAACTCTTCCTTAGTTCGAATTTTGAAGTATCTGTGAGGCTTAAATCTTCTGATTTCTTTTGATTTTCATAATTAGGTCACATAATATTGCAAACATACCTATAGTACAAAATAATTTTTGTTACCTCCTTTATACAAAGAATAAGCGGTACACTTATAGGTCTAATCGTCCACTTTCTAAATGTTGTACCTACAAACACTGACTATTTTACTATAAAAATATAATTCAAACTTGATTAAGTGCTCTTAAACACGAACACCGAAAGCTCAAATAGTTTCAATTAAAATGTTTCGTATGATTTATACAAAATAATTTCTTAATATTATTCTAATTTAAATAAATAAGTAGAAGCAATCATTACGGTTACTCTATTTATAATTCTTTTTAATTTCGGTATAGGCCGAAAGGTTGAAAGTTACTAATCTGTTAGTACTTATGCGGCCTTATTAATATTTATATATAAGCGAAAAGTAAGTTTACACCTGGTTTAACCATTGCTTTGCAATATTACTCCTTACGTTTGCCGACTCAAAAGTTAAACTAGGTGTAACTCTTCGTTTATTAATAAGGCTGTTAATGACCATTATGAAATTATTGATTCTCTCAAATGAATGAAGAATCAACTAATTATTTTATTTTTCAGACAACTTTTTTTTTATCAAAGGTTGTCTTTTCGACAAAATAAACTTTGTAGAAAATACTGTTTTTATTATTTAATTACGTGAAACACATTGTTAAAAGTAAAGCACTTAAGGATTCTGATAAACGTTAATAGAAAACATACATAAGCTATGACTCTGCACCAGTGTTACATCAAACTATTTTATTTTATTTATTGAACATTGTTACCACAGCATTTACAGAGCATTAACGCAGGTAAAATAATTATTATACAATACATAATCCAATTACGGAAACAACACTTTATAAACTATATATTCATTGGAACCTCATCATCATCGCTCTGATTTATTAGGGGTCGGTGCAGTGCAGTCCTTCTCTTCCATTCCTTCCTGTCACTCGTCATCTCCTCCTGTGTGCGGAATGATATGAATGTGAAGGGAGTGGCCTTCACATTCATTTCATTCCGCACACAATCCATCCATCTTTTTTGCGGTCTACCTCTTACTTTCCAGCCCTCAACATCCATATTCATTACTCTTCTAGTACCATGCCTTTCATCCTATTTTCTAAGTTATTTTTCCTAACATGCCCATACCAAGCCAGACGATTCCCTTTCAACTTTTCTGTCACTGGCTACTTTCCTACTTCCTCTCACATACTCATTCCTAATTTTATCCATTCGCATCACACAACACTTTCACCTCAGCTTTTTAATCTCTGCTACATGTAATTCATAGGAACTTGCAATAGTAAATGTGTGTAAATGCTTGTACCTATACATATCTCATTATTTAGGTCGTTGTTTAGATGTTCGTCTTCTTATTGTTTTGTTTACGTTCAATGTTAGTTGAATTCTGTATACCAGCAAGAATGAAGTCATTACGGCAGTTATTATGAGCAGCACATCCTTCCATTGCAACCGGAAGTCCTCTCGGAAGAAGGTGGGCATTTCCGTTCCTCATTCACTTCAAACTGTAAATCTTTAAATTTATTCTGGTGTCCTTCATTTACCCATAATACTATAAGATAGTTTTAGCCTTTTTAGTGATTAATTACGGAAAATGTGCTGACTTCCTTCTAACACATGATTGAATAATTTATATCGTATCTAATATTATAGTATAGTATAGATAGAGGTGTATCTGTGAAAAGGTACTGCGGTTTCATGGGTACATACTCAAAAGAGCTTTAAAATCAGATCAATGCTTATATTCGCTACACAAAAGAAACCTCACATGAAGTTCATTCATATAAAACACTCGACTCATTCAAACGCTTTCAAATAAAATCATTTTATCTCCTAGTGCTTGCTTTTAAGATCTAAAATCCTTTGTTAGTAAACGAGTATCAAAGACGATAGTCCAAGTACTGTTCGAGGAACGAAACTATATTTCACAAGAGAATCGTCTGCTATCACGACAACGTCTCAGTAAGCAATTACATTGAGCAAAACCCACTAAAGCGTTGCCACCTGTTCTCACTGATATTGTTAATATTTCCTCTAGGACACAGCGACAAAGCATTACCACCCTTATTATTTATATAGTAAAGTTAATTTCTGTAAATTGCAGCAACATCTTCGACCACTAGGAATAACTTTCTATACCCATAAGTATTAGGTTGAGTTTTCAGTGAGAATTGTCTAGTAAAATCGATGCCGGATAGTGGCCCACGCGTTTTCATTCATAGGAAGTCCACGGCTTTGTTTTGTAATGAAATTGTTAGTTTATTTCTTCAAATAAACGACGCGTATCTGAGAGCAGTAGTTACCGATATAACAATTGGACGGAAACACGGGTGGTCTTATAGTTTCTTAATTGATTATGTTGTTATGAACGTGTTACCCTGTTACACACAAGTTGATATTAATTAGCACTTATTTATCAATAAGTTCTAAATGACTTTGATTGAATAATTGAGTAGTGATGTTACTTTAAAGGATTTGCGAACGCAAGAAATGGTTTTCACTATTTTTATAATTTAAATTAAACTTATTAAAGTTGTAATTTTATTTCATTGAGGTTTTACTCTGACTCAGCGCGGTTAATTTCCATATTATAGGTTTCTCTTTCTGACACTTAGATACATCATGTTGCATTACTGTTTTTGACATCATTCCAGATTTCTTTATATTTTCTATTTGTTTTATAATGACCGTGAATCAATCTTTAAACACTAAAATATACCTAAAGCAAAACAAACTGTGTTAAAAATTAATTTCATTGTTTTATTTTTAATAAACAACACGCAAAAATGTCTCCGCACCTTAATAAATCACAATCTGTAAAACAAAACTCAGTAAACTTCATAGCCGCTTTAGTATTCTCCAGCGCAGTAAATCTCAAAGCTCCACAATAAAGCCGTAAAAGAGCTTGCACTAAGCCAACACAAAACTAATATATGTAAAAAGACTTGTTAACACCCAATAACAGGCACTCAAATTCATTAACATAAGAGTTAAGTGTCATTGGAGGTAGAAGTACCATTCTGTTTTCTCGTTGAAGATGCTTATTGGCCTTTATCCCGTCTTCCCGTTACAGTGACTAGTCTGTAAGCCTACACAAATTAGAAGGCGCGCTGCCCGCCGCATCGCACAGACTCTTGGTGCATTTTAATTTGTTTACATAAACTTGAAACAAAAGCCTCATAAGATGTCAAAGATGTTAGGTTTACTGGAAGTTTATTTTCTACTCGAGATGTATTGTTTGGGACACCTTTCTTGTTGTTTAGAATATAAAATAAAATAAAATGATTTGGAGGTCGTAGGTCGAGGTTCAAAGTCGTAGAAGAAAATGTTGTTGTTTTTGATGTTAGTAACCTACTCCTGCGAGTTTTTTGGTGTTTTACAAATAACCCTGTATACTTAGTTAAACCGAACTAAAATAAGAAGTAATAATATTTTTTTTCATTCTTACATCGCCGTACGCTATTTAGTCATAATTTAAAGAACAATTGATTTGATTATGACCATTTCCAGAAATGTTAGTTCGTCGGCGCTTCCTACACGCGTCGTGGAGATGTTCCCAAGTAATTCCATGTTTCAAGTGCAGCTTATAATTTCGGCCCGCGATGCTATCGCTTGAGAAATGTTCTACACTCACTTGTACCAAAGATTGCGCTGATGAAAATAACTTGTGCATTATTATTTTTATTTATATTTCACGAGATGCCTACTAGAGTGCGTTGCAGCGATCACTATTTCAGCCAAAAGTTCTAGGTTCAAATCCTTTAAACAAAGGTAACGCTTTGGTACGAATCCAATAAAAATCCATACTAGTTAATCAATTCGTATTCAAAGCCAGTTCCACATAAATTAATAATAAAATGGTAATAAGACAAGGCTTACACGTTTTGCTTTAAAGTACGCGTAGTCAATAAATATCTCTACAAGCTTTATGGTTCATATCTAGACACCCTAGGATTGATGTCTAATGGGTTATTACCTCCTGTTAATTGTAGTTGGTTTATATTTAGCGGTTATGTCGCAGCTTAATTATTTGCATGCAAGCAATTTACTTGCAATATTGAGTGGAAGGAAATTTATTCAGTTATAATTTAACCCAATTGAAGTTGGAATAGAAATATTGATTTATTTAGGTGGACTTTAAATGGTTAAGCTCAACAGGTTTTGATACTAAGGTCTTATCAATATAGAAATTAAAAAAAAAATCTTAACTTTTAAACTGGAAGATAACTAGTTATTTATTGTAGACGGTGTAAAATTTAAAAATACTTCATATTTTTTTGCCAAAAAAGTTTAACCCACTAAATAGATCACAGTAGTACCTATATAAAAAAACAAAAGACAAATAACAATTTCTGACAATTGAAACAGCTTATAATTCAACACTTAATTAATCAAACTCATAATTTTAATAGAAGCCATCGATATGGGCGTGCTTAATCCCATTAGCTATGCATTACCGTATCACAACTATGACGTCCCATGATTTATGATCTCTAAACGATCCAATATAGATCGCGATCACGTTCGTGTCCAAAGTAGGATCAATATTTATTCTTGACTTTAATTATAGGTGCTGAAACTATGCCAGATTTGACTTTGTTATGAGTTTTAGTTAATTGACTTAGACTCGTTTGAATTAGAATGAATGTGCCAAATAACTTTTAACATCAAATAAATGACTAACTTTTGTAAGTAATGAAGAAACTTATTAGCCAGTTACAAATAGAAACTAATGAAGTAATATATTGAATTGCGTTCGTTTTGTTTCTTTGTTTTAGGATGCGGTACATAACCTAAGGTAGGTAGGTAACTTTTTTTGATAATATTACAAAAAGATTGCAATGAGGATCAGTAACGATTTTTGTTTAGTGGCTTATCAGAAAGCTTATGCCACCACATGGTTAAACCACTGTGATGAAATTTTTACGATATCTCTTAAACCTAAATAGTTATACGAGCTAGAACACTGTTATTTTGCGGGTCTTTATGACGTTATCAGCGACGTACGCAAACCTTACGTGATAATGAGCTTGGCATTTCCTTCAAACCCTTATAACTAATTATATTAACTTAACCATTTCTAAATGGATTTCAAAAAATCTTTCACTATGATTCATCGCTGTGAATATGTTTTTATATTATACCAATAAAACTATAGGATTCAAACTTGTTACTGATCCTGATTTACTCCTCACATAAAACGGGGAAAAGCTTAGCATAACTGAAAGAAATATCGTATATATTTTCAAATAAACCTTATAAGTAGGTACTAGAAAATCTATATAGTTAAAGTTTCTAAAATATAATTTTATAATTTCAAAAATATAATTAAGGTTCTATCCCACATTGTTATATTAATAAAATGTGACTTGTAAACTTCAATCAAAAACAATATTAATGACCTAAGAATAGTTACAATCCATTTGATTGCATTAACAAACAGAAGATCATATTTCTTAAAGTAATTTATACTGACTGACAGTAAAACTAACATTATTTATAGCAATTACAATACATTGCTGATTTAGTTAAGCTGGCGTACTCACCGTATTATGATGAAGGGCGAATGATAATTTCATTTGCATTCCCAGACTGGATTGTGGATTATTAGAGAACGATGACGTCAGCAATGATGTAATCGATCCGTATCTTGTTTGTGTCTTGTTGAACCAAACGTTGTAGGGTCTGATCGAAATATTTTCCATTTATAGCCTTCGGACTTGCTTACGTAATTTATATACTTATTATACATACTTATGTCAAAGCCTGAAGTTATACTTATGTAGTTTTGTAATAAATAATATATGTACTAGTATAATAATAATACTAGTTTTACAAACCATAAGTGAAAATGATTTAAAAAAAAGAACGGTCTACAACAACCTAACACTTTAATTTAATTCTTACTAACTTTAATCATGAACTAATTTCAATGAGACACTAACTTTAATCAATACGACAATATTTAACACTGAATTAAATATGAGAGAGCACTATAACGCCACAAAGAAACGTTCGTCGCATCCAAACGCCGCGTGCAAAGTGAGGCCGTGCCGCAGGTGACGCCGCCTTTTATAAAGCGCCGCTCGGCCCGGGCTCGTGAGTGGGGGAACTTGCTGAGACGGCCGTTCCTGGCAGCTGAACGTCCTCGTCAGCTTGACTCTCGTCTGTCATTGGCGTTTGGTTGGGGACCAGCACCACAGCCTCATCAGCATCAGCCGATGGTACCGGGTCTTCGCTAGGCCTTGGCATGTGGTCCTCGTCAGACCTTGGTGGGTGGCGGTCCTCA
Organism: Agriphila straminella; assembly: GCA_950108535.1. Lineage (NCBI taxonomy): Eukaryota > Metazoa > Arthropoda > Insecta > Lepidoptera > Crambidae > Agriphila > Agriphila straminella. The sequence continues at coordinate 5,185,917 of OX467312.1, forward strand.
CAGACTACGATGACGTGGTGGTCCTCGTCGTCTGGCTGTTCATCTAGAACACACACTTAACAAAAATAAGCAAACATGTTTTTTATTTTTTTTATTAGTTTTTTAGCACCGGTGACCCACCGCGGCACAACCACAAGCGTGCACTCAAGTGATTGAGACACGATAAGCGACCAGCGCAAAGCAACTAAGCCAAAACGCCATTCGCGATGAAAGAGTGAAAGAACTCAATCATCTTCATTCCAGCACCACATTAAGTAGGTAGGTAGGTAAGGTTCATGTTACCATCCGGATCCGGCAACCCATAGTGAAGCTCCAGATGATAACACAAATAAAATTAAATACCACAATGTCGGGGCCAATTAACTGCCACAATGTCGGGGCACAGGGGATTGCCATAATGTCGAGGCATTAGGGAATTGCCATAATGTCGAGGCATAAAGAATTTGCCATAATGTCGAGGCATAAGGGAATTGCCATAATGTCGAGGCATAAAGAATTTGCCATAATGTCGAGGCATAAAGAATTTGCCATAATGTCGAGGCATTAGGGAATTGCCATAATGTCGAGGCATTAGGGAATTGCCATAATGTCGAGGCATAAAGAATTTGCCATAATGTCGAGGCAATCACTCACACTTCCGAAGAACGCTTCGCACGCATCCGGCGTCCACTCGCCGCGCCACAGAACCATGTGTTCAGCAGCAGCTTGAGTTTTCTTGCCGTACGAGCCGGCCAGCAGCTCGAGCTCGTAGCGCTGATGGGGCAGCGCACGCAGAACCTTGTAAGGCCCGCGCATACCGGAGTCCAGCTTGCCGGTACTTTGTGTGGCCTTGCTCACGAACACTTGATCACCCACGACGAAACTGCGTGGCTGTCGGTGATCTTCGTTGACGTAGGCGTCCTGACGCTGTTGATTGGCAGTCAAAAGTTCAGTCGCCCGCTGTCTTCTGAGGGTCATAAGAGCTTCCCGTTTAGGTTGGCAATCACTTAGCGCTACATCTCGCACCAGTGTCCTGATGGCAGGCGTCGCAGCATCAATGCCCACCAACAACTGCAGGGGTGGCTTGTGTTGTAGCTTGCCTCGTGATACCCTTTTATAAGTTAAACATAATAAGGCAGTGATTAACATATTTCGTAACAAAAGATCTTAAATTTGGAAACCAAAAATGTCGTAAAATAAGATCGGTGGTTTTATCGACGCCAATATGGTCATGGTCATCATGAAAAACCCGAAGCAAGCTCAACCTGTGACCCTTAGGGATGAAGCATAAGAGACGCGGCTCTTCACCTGTAGGTTATGTTTATAAAATAAAAGTTCATTTTTAATAAAATACCTGTTTTGATCTAATTGCCCTTCCCTTAGTTTAGTCATCAACTCCTGCGTCTCCACATGAGCAGTCTGAGCAATCTTTGCCCAATTGACCGGACTGCGTATGTGGGTGACTTGTGCTGGAGGATTCCTACTTAAATAATCAGCATGTTATTGCATCATACAACCTTTCCTATACTCGAGGCTGAATGTAAAATCTTGAAGGTAAACCCACCAGCGTGCGAAATTGGCGGACCTCTAACGTTAGTAAGTCGATTTTACTAGAGCTTCTATTTTCACAGGGCTCGGCCGTACCTGACCCTTGCCTATGAATAATAATAAATGAACTTGAAAAAGTTTTAATTATTTCTAAAAGGCGGTCTTTACCATGCCTAGTTAAAGGCGTCTTGATAGATTCAACTTCCACGGTGTTCACGTGCTGCACCGTTGTTCATTATTAGTCTGTATGTAAGTCAGTCCCTTTCGGTTTAAAACATCAGTGCCAATTAAAGTTGGCGCACTAATACATTCATAAGGGGGCTTACCATCAGCAAATAAGAAACCGTTCAGTTCAAAAGCAGGCCTTAAACAGGACTGCTCATGGCCTGCCTTCATACTAACCGTTGAAGTCATAGTACGAAAAAGTAAGGCAGTTCAATATAAGCCCTGCTATAAGAGCTCGTAGTAAGGCTACAGGTACAACATATAAATCAACTTCTAACTAGCAGTGACATAAGAGGCTGCCTTAATCTCCTGGCTTCTTATGCTACGCATTTAACGATAGGTTGGAATTTTATTAAAATTAAAATGCTTCAAAACTGATTGTTTTACAAAAAGTACAAAATTTGGTTGACCTGTTATTGTCATTGGGTGGTAAAGGAACTGAGTCGTATCAGTTTTAGACTTTTTAGGGCAATGCCATTCTTGTGACCAAACTTGCCACAAATGAGACACTTAGAGTTGTCTCCAAACCTAGGTGCATCTCGCTTACGCGATTGCATCGGCCCTATGTGGCTTGACGGACGGACAGCATTGTTGGAGGCTCGAAAATCATCATCAAAAATCATGTTTCGGTTTAACATATACCAATAGGAAATAAGTCTTTTGACAGCAGCTTAGCATTGGTATCACCACATACCAAAATCATGTATACTCGGTTCAAATGAGGAAATATAATACTTATGAGACCTTACTTGCATCAAGGATGAAAGAGCTCCAACAATCCTGTTTGCCACGCCTTTGTCTGCGCTGGTACTAGCGTCAGCATCACGCACTGTACCCAAAGTCGCCCCATCGGTAACGCCGGAACCCTGCTCGCTGGCGAGGGTTGGCGCCACGATAAGCGATGGCGTCAGCGTATGATCACCAAGAGGATGCGACGGACTATCAACCGTTGGCGTTGTTGTAGGTTGTTGTAGCCTATTTTCGATAGCATCTAATCTAGTGAGAATTCGTTCAAACACCACATCCTGTAAGCTCTCGCGGCGGTCACTTGAGCTATTACGGCGATCGTGACTTCTACTTTGCGAGCTATGCGAAGCATTATGACGTCTATTCGAAAACTACTTTTAAAGACACGTGGCACACCTTTTTCTTTACAAATGTTCACGAAAACTTATACAAAACACGTGGCACTTTAATCGAATACTCACGAAAACAACTTTTACAAAACACGTGGCACTTTAATCGAATACTCACGAAAACAACTTTTACAAAACACGTGGCACTATTAAAACACACAGAACACTACTTTTAACACGAAAATTAACTTTTGGATGGCAAAACAAGCTGGTAGAACGCGTAGTGAATCCCACTTCTGATTTTACAAACCATAAGTGAAAATGATTTAAAAAAAAGAACGGTCTACAACAACCTAACACTTTAATTTAATTCTTACTAACTTTAATCATGAACTAATTTCAATGAGACACTAACTTTAATCAATACGACAATATTTAACACTGAATTAAATATGAGAGAGCACTATAACGCCACAAAGAAACGTTCGTCGCATCCAAACGCCGCGTGCAAAGTGAGGCCGTGCCGCAGGTGACGCCGCCTTTTATAAAGCGCCGCTCGGCCCGGGCTCGTGAGTGGGGGAACTTGCTGAGACTAGTATATAAATATAGTAGAGTATAAAATCGTCCGTTTATGTAAGAGATGAAACTTTTCTTCATGTAGTAATTTTCACTTTACTTTGTTGTGATGTACTTATATCTATTCTGTGGAGATGTAACATCATGTTTTATAATTTGCGATAAATTAAAAACTCTTAAATAAACATATTTTTTACACATAATGATTGCAGGTAATGTGTCACACACATCCTTGTGGTGTAGTGTACAGTCACAGCTTTTTTCGAAAGTATCGAAATTTATTTTGTTTGTGGTAAGCTTGTTATAAAAAAAATATTCTATTGAATAAGTTATATGAAGGTGAAAGTTCTAGTTCTATAAATGAATGCATAAAGATATTACTTAAAAGCGGGCATAAAATAATAATAAATATATGTTTTATAGTCTAGTTGGAGTCCTATTTCATTAACTATAAAATATACCAGATCGATTACCAATAGCGTAAAGCTATCATGTACTTTTACTACATTTCACAACTTTCACACGTTTAAAAATACCTATCAAAACATACAAATCATTTTTTTAATTACTTTGTAGGTACCATAAACATTAAAATAATCAATTTTAAATTAGTGCTATGTTATTATCATTACTACACAATGGAATTGAGCTTTGGAAAAATATACGATTACCAAGATGTAACTTTGCAATTTCCTCAAGTCGTGACAGCCTCGTATGTCAAGTTTCGTTAATATACACGTATACTTTTTAAATGTTACTTTTAAAATCACAATATTATGCCTAACTTTTGAAAATCCTTTCTTACGCCTAAACTATAAAAGGAAACTTTGTACAAAATTTAAAGTTCTAGGTGTGTGTGAATATTTCAATAAGTCAGAATGATTTTGTGACTTATGAACAAAGTGCATGTAAAGATGCTGGCACATTTGTCTGATGCGCGTGTTAACACGCCGTATTTTATATGGACGTGTTATAAGGTAAGTGTGTTTCTAGTTCATACATTTACTATGAAAACCGAAGTCATTTGACGGGCGTGCTAACACGTGTTATCACACCCTTACACTCAACCACACGGCAGCTTCTTAGTTGCAACAGTGGCGTAAGTGCATCTGTTTACCAACTTTAAGTTACTGCACATGTCCAATTCGTTATCTAGAGTCATAACGCGATTTAAAGACTGAATGCAAAACGTTTTATTAAAATATGCTAATGTTTTTAACGCTTACAAAAACTAATGAGTTATTATGTTATTAAGTATAACTACTGTAATATTATTTTCATACTACGAGTACTAACTCTGGAAGATAGTTTTCATTTTAATTATATTAACACCTTAAACGCCACCATACAAACATATTTTTTACAATTCATGAATGAAACACTAAAAATAAATTAACAAAAATAAAAACGTTTGCAGAACATTTTAGATTTCATACGCAATATCAAAAATAAACGAAAAATTCCTTTGGGGAAAAAAGAAAATTAAAAGTTAATTTTAAAATGAGGTCACCGGTGACCTACGCGGCGTTTAACCTGTTAATATTAAAGCTATGCATTTTTTGCATTGAGATTTACTTCGAGTTTATCGGGTGAAAGTCTGCAATGAAAAAGTGGGTTTGAATTGCGCCCAAATCATAAAAATTTGCCCTCAAATGATTTAGTTTCCCCTTAAAAAATGCATCAATTTCCTAAAAAATTGAGTCCCCTTGTGACTGATACACGACAACACCAAAGCTTTTGCCCATTAATTAATTTTATACAATCGACAAAAGCTATCATTGCCCACAGATCAAAACAGCCGACTACATTACCACTCTGTGACGTCACCGACGCACCAGACTCGCAGGTGCCAATCCAATATCCTTATTTACATTCTTGACACTTTCCTTACATAACACCAAAATTCAACCTTAATCTTTAAATAAAACAGTAACCTTTTCTTTGCACGGTTGTTCAGTTGGCACCTTTTAATATTCATTAAAAGTCGCTGACCATAAAGATTCGTGTTTCGTTATTAAAGGTATGTGCAAACCTATTAAATAGGTACACCACGTCAGTAGCAAATTACATTAAATGTTTATTCGCACTTTAATACGTCGACATTATTTTAAAAGATTACGTTAACCGCCCGTACTTGAGGTGTGCTTTCTAACATGAATATGCAATACAAGAATAATTTAAATTGCAATACATTTTACTAACAGTATTGAGTACTTAAAGATTTTATGGAATAATGAAGGTTAAAGTACATTTTACGGCTCTATTTCTTTATGGCAATGTATTTTAAACAAAATTTGCCTTTACAGGGCGTAGAAAGCTTTTAAAAGATCTTTAAGGCAGATCTATTTTTTTTTCAATATTACTTACATTTATCAAGTTTTAAATAATATTTTGAAACACTTTAGATTGTAGTGTTCTAAAGTTTAGAACAATGTTTTGACGAATTTCTGAAAATTTTGCTTTTGTTCTAGTTATTAATTGAGTGATTGAATTAAGTTAAGAATAAGAAATAAACATGTAATAATATTTTGATTCCTAACTAGTGACCTTTTAAACCAAGAACAGTGCCTGCCCCGCTACTCAAATGGCCACTTTTCTATTTGTTCGCAAACTTAAAAATTAAAAATAAACCTTAGATTTTAAAATTACGTGTGGTAGGCTTGTCAATTCCATACAATACAACAATGTCTATGATTTACATAAACTTGCGACGTGTGATTTAATCGTCTAATTGCTTATTTTTAAGCTTTAAGTTAGCGAACGAATAGAAAATTGGCCATTTGAGTAGGCCATTATTTATCCATTATTTATTCTATACTTAAAAGTATAGAGACTCGACATAAGTAGGTACCTAGACATAAGTAGGTACTTGTATAAAATACTTATACAAAACCGTACACCTTATGGTTTACCGATAACACAAGAATTTGGCAATGAAAAGTCAGCCAGTAATCAAGAATAACGTATAACTGTCACAAATCAGTTCATTGGCGATCACTAATGTCGCTTTATTAGTTACGACAACAATAGAAATGGATAATGATTCACTATTTGTGGACAACAATAGTCAATGGACGCCTACACCAAGTAACTATGTTGTTAAACGGTAAACCGAATCAATAATCATTCAATTACCTGTTACTTGACACTTTGACTCAATCAGTATATTTACTAGTGAAATGTCGGAGCCGAAATGGCAATATCTGGGTTGTTCGTTGTTTTTAGTTCAATGTCGTTAGAATCATTAGTTTTAATAAGCATTAGCTTTAATCTTTTTTACTGTAAGTAGTGTAACTGATTAGAAGCTTTTAATATCTGGCTTGTTAACATCTGATATTTATAAGGGTTTTTATCAGAAAATTTATTCTGTCAATTAAATTCAAGAGATGTTGACATGTTGATTGCCACACTCATTGAATAAGAAATTCATGTAGTAGTTAAGAACAGGTTTAATGTGGACTTTTTGATAACTTTAAAGCTAAGTCTTAATACCCTTACATTAGATCTATCAACAGTGTTTTATTTGTTTTTGTTGCCAACATTTTTTGTTCTTGTTGTCTGAAAATAAATAATAATAATAATAACAAAAATCCTAGAGAAAATACTTACAAGACCTGTGATAAAATTGAACCTTCCCTTTCATTAGGTTCTGAAATATTGAGTTATATACTTCACGACAGTGCATAACGAGTTTAAACAAAGAGATCTCCGACTTCCATTCAGACATTCAGAGTAAGCCATGTCCTATGACATAATCGAATTTGAGAACCAACTTACTAGTATTTTGCTTTGCTAACGCACCATCTATGAACTTTATTAATTATTGTGAACGTTTGACATTCTCATCACAAGCCACCCGCTGTGACTTGCGGCAAAGCTTATAGCAAGTAGGTTGTTTAACGATCATATTTCTATATTTATTGATAAATTCCGTTGAAGGGAAATATCGATAGACGTAACGGAAGACAAATCATAATAGCTGCTCAATTAAGGTAAACACTTTACTATTATTTATTGCCAATGATGATTACCGTCAAAGGGCAAAAGTCGGTACTAAATGCAAGTTGGATATACACTTACGCTGAGGTACGATATTCTGGAATTACACGATTTTGAAATCGTCTAAGTATTTATGGTGGCATCGGAACTTGATATGGTGAATGGAAATATTCAAAGCTATCGATTTTAAAACATATTAAGTCACCATATCAAGATCCGTAAGTAATTTGCGGTCAATCGCACTAAAACTAAAATAATTATTTAATTTTCAAAGATTTTGGTACTGTACCTATCTTGGCCCCTGGCCTATGTAAAACCACCAGGTTATGTTTGTGACCTGCTGTTTTGGATCCTGATATAAAAATTGAAATTTCCTTGTGTTGTCTTTCACAAAGGTATTATTGTGTACATCTGTACGATATTTTGTAATGCCGAGTATATATATACAAGAAGCGACAGACATGCATGTATACGGCCTCGTAATTTTAGCCGTCGCGCGTCCGCCACATTTTCCTTTAGTACCTACCACTACTAATTGGCGACTCGTGTCCGCGACTCGAGAGCTGTATGGCAGATCTTTATAGAGCTGTTAAACTTTTGCTTTGGATTTTTTTAACTTGAAAGCTTTTAAATCTAACATCCTGCAAGCTTTACACTAAATCAATCAGTGATGAAGAAATGTGATCTGATAAAAATTTAGAATCAAGTACCATAATCAGTAAAGACTCAATTTAGAATCAAATACCATACGATAAGACTCGTTTTTTAAGGTCTATCGGTTTACGGCGTCAAATATCGAGGTTGATACTTTAAACTTGAATTACAATCCCCTAAACCACTTGATAGATTACGTAAAGTATTGATTTGCTTCTTAGACCGTCAACTAGCTATAACTAACTACGCATAAAAAACTGTAAAAGTACGTTAGAGCGCATCTTGCATCAGCAAAAGAAGTGTAAAAACATCTCCAACCGATCCATCTACCGTCCGCGAGTCAACAAGAAATGCAGTTCGAAACGTAACCGACAAGTGAGCGGGTACAACTGCGTACCGACGTGTAATTTGTCAAGCAATTTAAATAATATGCATGATTACATATCTATTAAAGGCATAAGACGTGTTGATATTGAGCTAATGAGGTGGGCTCGCTGGCTCCTCGCCTTATTGTGGGGCTCCATTTTGCGTGAGGGAAAGTCAGCAAGCAGGTTTGGAAGTCGTTTTTACTTTCCGCATTCACATAAATATCGGAAAAAAAGCTACATAATTATTATTATACAGGGTCATTTTATATTCACCATCCAAATTTTGAGGAGTGTTCAGTCCATGAAACTGAACAACTTTCTCTAAGGAACACATGGCCAAATATGTAAAAAAAAATCGCCTATCCATACAAATCAAAGAGATCACGTGATCAATTTAGTATGGGATGACTAAAATTTTGTGGCAAAATTCGACACAATGTATCTTAAAGAAAGTTGTTTAGTTTCATGGACTGGACACATCCTTGAAATTTGGATGGTAAGTTCAAAATGACCCGATATACCTTCAAAAGATATCAGTTTACAAAAAACAGCGTACATTCAGCAGGGTTCCAAATTTACTTTCAAATAGATGATTCTATCCAAATGCAGCCCCTAAATCGTCAAGTTTATCTTTAACAACCTATAACTGATGTTTGCGCCATAAATTAATTTGTACAACTAGTACAATATGAAGCTACTATTGTCATAAATACTAAAGTTAAATCATTGCTAATTATCCAAGCATGACTTTGTACTAACAATCCAATAATAGGATTTGTGCAACATGTTGTTTAGATTATTCAACTAATTGGTAATAAGTTGTACACAGATGATTGAAAACAATAAATAATCTTAATTTAACACTGAACAGTGGTAATAATAAATGAGCATATTAAAATGGCTTATGTTTAAATGATCACCATACAAACCACCAAATCTGCTTGGGCAGTTTAGGATTTGGTGAGCTTTACTAATTTTGGGGAACAAGATGTTTTTATCGGTATGGTAAAGTATTAATTCCCTATTAAAATATATCGTAACGTACTTAAAACATTATTTTACTCACAAACATAGCACATGAGACTCACAAGTTGAATAATTCATTTAATACTTTGACTTCTTCACCTATTGTCCTTCATTAATTTATTATTTCATCCAATATGCTATTTTTAGATTATTCAACTAATTGGGATAGATAAATATCATTAGGAATAAAAGATAAAACATTTTTAAATAACTCGCCTTATATATGAAATATATTTATAAAGTAGGTAATCAATAAGTTAATCAACAATCAACAAATCTACGACACATTTTAAAGATTTGCAACAATTTAGTCAGATGAAAAGAAAAATGAAAAAACAAAAATTTTATTATTCACAGTCATTATAAGAGTAATTGCATCCGGGTACTGTTGAGGACAGCTATTAAGGTATTATTGAAAACTTGAAGCAACGAAAATAAAAGTAAGTAAGTAGTTTATATTATTTTAAAATCAGGTTCTACATAATAAAGTCATTTTGCAAGTTATTCCTTATTCTGAAGATAATTAAAACTAACAAATTATTGCAATGGCACAGAGAGCAAAATTACATTATTTATGGTCACCACCAATTTTTTAGAGGCGGAGAACTGAAATTGGCTTTAAGTACCTATATGATAGATTTTTTTATTTTTTATTTTGTTTGAATATGATTTCAGGCATATGATGTCGCCGTACATGGTGTATGGAGGTCCAATTTTCACACACTCTTCGCAGTACCTACATCAGGCTATACCTACATCAGGAAATAACGTTGCGAACGCTTGGCTTCCAAGTGCTTAATTGTTAAGTTTATCGGTAAAGACATGTGATTAATAATATCCCCAAAGAATGGCGTCAAATCGCATGAACGCGAGCCATTTTGTGAAAATAATCGTTCGTCAAATCGATTAACGCAAAAAGTTATTAGTATATTGGTTTTATTAGTTAACATATATTAGTTTTGAATCGCATATTGCAGAAAGGGCCTTAGTCCATTCAAGTTTACTTTAGGGAATTAAGTAAAAAAATTTTTTTTTATCTTAAACAAACTTTGGTGGACTTGTATTAACACATAATATATTATTTACTTTTGTACTTAATGTTATTATGTGTTAATACAAGTCCACCAAAGTTTGTTTATGATAAAATTTAAAAAAAAAAGACTTAATTCCCTAAAGTAAACTTGAATGGACTAAGGCCCTTTCTGCAATATGCGATTCTTTTCTACTTACGTGTTTTTACGTTTACTTTTGCTTTAATTACCACTCCTACTAAGTTCGTGCAGGGGCGATCCGCGCGCACAGGATTTATTCTGCTTAAGGTAAAGCAAGTGAGTTGCCGATCGTAACATGAAAGAAGATTAAGTTCCATTGGATAGTTTATTGAATGTAACATAAAATTTAATTTTCACTCCTCTTGCTCAAAAAGACGTCATTGTAACGTACAAGAGCCGAGATAAAATAGCATAATAACCCCTAGGTGATAAAGTTTTTTCTTTTTTAATGTTTGTCTATTACCAATGAGCCTACTAAAACGAAAAAGTCTTTATTCATAATCACGAATAAAAACTCGCTCGGCTTAAAACTGTTCTCATTCTTATTTTTGAAAATGGAACTAAAAGCATATCTTCGGTGAAATCATAGACTTATTTATACTCTGTGCACAGAGTGAATCGTAGAATGTTTGTGTTGCTTAGCTGCTACAGCAGAAATTAAAAAAAGGTACCATGGCGCGAAATCTTCAGCATTTTTCTATAACTACAAACTGTTTTAATTGTGTGACTGTAATAGGAAAGAAATAATTTTAATCTTTTGCCGTCAAGCAAAAATCATTTATTTAAATAGTAGAAAAAGTTTATGAAGTGGTGGATAGAAAAACGAGTGGATTCGTTTACGGAAGTAGGTATAAACTATTTAATATTGTATTTTATTTTCTCGCACTCGTAGTGAAAAGTATAGTGTAACACACGACGCTAAAACCCATTGTAACTCGGTTTCTATTTATTCCCTCGCTAAAGCTCGGGAATAAAACTACCTCGTATGCAATGGGTCATTTTAGCGTCTTGTATAACAATCTACTATTTATGTTTTATTGAAGAAACCGGTTTTTAACATAATGTATTAATTTATATTCTCATCTGCAACCGAATGCTTGCGATCAACAATAAAATACTTGTTTTAGCACAGCTTTTACACCCCTATTCAAGAACAGTACTTAAACGACGATTGCAAATGCGGAAGCACTACACTTGTACTATTAGTTATTCTGAGGCACTGCTTTAAAATAGAGCTCTGTGATTGGTTCGTTTGTTTTATGTGTTACGTGTGATTGGGAGTTTGGACGCTGTACGTCTGCGGCCAATGTGAGACCATGAGAAGATCTCGCTCGTATTATTATAGAACCAAACTCAAATCTCTGCTTGAGTACAGTTAGAAAGGGATGGTGCTATTCATCGCATAGAGCGCCATCCGTTTCTATACTGTACTCAAGCCTAGTTTTTAGTTGGAGTTTGATTCTTTACTACGAGGCAATGTCTGTGGATACGGGTGTTAAACTCGTTCTGTGACAACTGCAGTTTTGCTTGCGCAGAGGAACTCTAAAAGTGAATCGCAAAAATGTTTCCCACGTATAGAATTACAAGCGAAATTCCGTCGAAGCCGCCGAGTTTATGTCAGCTCGTAATTGACTTGTCGTGTCAAATTACCGTTTATTATTAGTGTTACGATATCGGCCGGTGCGTTATTACTTTGTCCTGCACTATACTTATTTTTTATATGGTTGTCAGTATTCTATCAAGTTTTATCTAAATAAGTTCTACGATGTCTTAATTTGCATGTCATGAGATAAATAATCTGCATGATTTATATGTTCAGCATTATTTATTACTTGACCGTGTATGAGTGAATTAACTCTGATTTGAGGTGCTTAAAATCACATTAATATTAGCACCTTTCAAGGAACAAAGAAAAAAAATGATTTTTATTACAAGCAATCTGTGTGTCTTTTCAGTGCGTAGCAACATCTACATCTAGCGCACTGAAAATACATCAACTAACATTAACTATCTAAAAATCTTGTTAGTATGCGCAAAGATTTACATTTTGTGCGGTAGCAAGCAGAGCGCCACATTGCAGTTGTATAGATTTCAACGCGCGTTGTCTCTGCATTTGAAAAACATTTTTATGCAGAATATGTCCTTAAACCACGCCAAGCAGTTATCATCATACATACAGAATTAGGTAATAAACATACATTTTGTATGAAATGATATAATTAAATATTAGGACGCAAACCATAGCGAACACATAAAATATTATATAGTCATAAAACAACAAGTTGTTGAACAATAATCGTCAACTTGTATTTCTAAATTGCGGCATTCATTCAGCCATAATTGAATAAGTATTTAAGTTGCTTGTAATGTGTTTCTTTACAAAGGCATTAAACAGATACTGACTAGAAACATAATCTTTATTCCAAAATATTAATATATTTATTGCCAATAAATATCTTTACACGAAAATTCATAAGCATGATTTCTGTTTCTGACTTTGTATACGAAGCACGTGTCTGAGCCCATTATATGCGAAAACACAATTACTCGTTTCACAAGTAATTACTTATTGATTAAACTATTGCTCAACTAACTACTTAATATAATTAGATAAAACTACGAACTAAAATTTATTTTATGCAGTCTTAATGCTATGTAGACTAATTTGAACTTGCAAGAAGTTTTCAATAAGTATTCCATAATTAACGAATCAAACAAACTCACAAGTAGTTCGATTGAGATAATCTCAATCGAACACCTTGTTGCCTCGTCTGTAGCCAGATTTACATGGGTTTAATTGTGAAGAAAGTTAATTATTCATGATTTTTCAACCTTTGTCGTGTCTTTTCAATTTGAAGATTCTGTCAGCAGTGATTAAGAGTTGAACTGTTGATTCTTCTCGTTAGAACATCCGCTTCGAAAAATCAGCATTTTAAGATTCCGGCAGAAACCATCGAGCCTTTGCTTGGCACTGTCGGTGCTGCAGACATGTGCCATTGTAAGTACATTGTTTGAGTTGATTGTTGTAATACTATAATTTATCCATCTACCTAATCTATACGGAATAGAGACTGAATTCAGCAATGAATTATTAAGCAATGATTGTTCATCGGCGGTTGTCCGCTACGCTAGTTTTACTTTTCTTCAAAAGCGTTTGTGTTAGAATAAGTTCATTAATGATTGGAAATTGTTTTCGAAGCATGGCATCTTTCTATTGTGGCTGAGTTCCGTTACTAATGCAGCCATAGGCCGTGCCCGGATCTAACGGCTTGACAAATGTCGATCAACTTCACGACAAAACACTTGCTTATATCTGGAACAATAGATACTCGGTCTAGCAGTCATCCCGTTTTGAACAAAAAAGTTTGCGCTTTTCGTAAAAGTGTTGAAACCGAATAATAACTGAAGTAGGACACCAAGTCTGAGATATCGGTGAATATACAATACTTACACTTGTTTTCGTGATGGTTGCAAAGAGGTGGTGATAGATCTTTCCTACAGAAAATTTATTCTCATATCCGCCATTCATTACATAATTGATTGAGACAAACGGATATGTGATTTCACAACAAAATGTAGAATCAAGTTATTTATTGGAAAATCATAAATTTTGCGGCTTTCATATCACGATGGAGATTGGTTTAACAGAGATAATATTTCAGTACAAGACAGACTCTCTTAATCGTGATCACCGGCTGCTTTCAGGTTGGCGAACGACCTCGGCCTCTGTTACCATCTACTCCATTACAAGACAGACAAACACTTGACAATTGAAAGATTGCCGGTATTGAGTCACACGATACAAAAAGCGTCTAAAGCCCAAGTCATCGACGGGTTTCCCCTCAATTTGCACATTGGAGACGGCTTAATCTAATTCATTATTTACTATTCCGATATTTTTTTGTTTGGGAGTAAGAGGATGTCCGGGCTACGATTAATTTGTGCCAATGTTAAATTGGAAAATATTGACACTATGTAAATTAGTGATTGATTACTTTAGTGGGAACTTAATAATTACTATTTACTTACGTTTAATTTTTTTATTGACAATGTTATAGTTGTCACTATTGCCACGTTTGCATGCTGATTTAATGCTATGAATTTTGTTCCGTTTCACAATTTTTTAAAATCCAAACCTAATCAATCAGACAAACAATTATAACGTATCCCACAATGTTTTTTGTCAATTAAAATCCAGTGAGTGCAGTTTTAAATAAAAACAACCTTTAATATACTGACGTAGGTATACAACTCGGAGTGCATATGTTACCGATAAATTATGGAATCCGTTAATCTGCAGATTAACTAGTTAACTTAACTGGTCGAGTCAGTTAAAGTGCGAAGTTTTTCAGTAGCAGATTTCCGCACTTTAACTAGTTAATCTGCACATTAACGGATGCTACACCGTTAAAGTGCGGAAGACAGTGAATGAAATAGTAAAGGCTTCAGGAAATTTAAGTTAAAGACCTATATTGCAAGTAAATTTAACAAAAACGTCGTTTATACTACACCTGCTCGGAAAGTACCTTGATACTTTATCAAATTTACGGTAGAAAGTACGTCATTGCATATCTAACAAATATGCGGGGAGAAAACGCATCTGAGCGGGAGAGAAAAGTGTATGAAAATCCATTTCTTACGTGGTTTTTCTTTTTTAATTTTGGGTAAGACTATGCGCCGGTAACCTAAATATCAAAAACCAAAAAGTTTTTACAGTGAGTTTTTATCTCCAAGTTCGCAAATTGACACTGGCCACTAGCTGTGTGTCGGATGGTGTCGGGCTGGCAGTGCGACCCTGCGGCGGCAGGATAAACAATTTGAAAAAAGAACATGTGAAAATTGCAGACGCCATTGGCGCCATTTTCAATTTGTGTGTTGTTTGAGGATTCAGTTTTCGTAGAAAGTAAAATAAAACTATCAAAATGATAAGTAGTGATAGTGATGATGAAGATTTTTGAACTCCGCCGCAGTTGAAGGAAACAGCAAAAATACTGATTGATAACCTTTTACCACAGAAATCAATTATAAAATATAATAAAACTTATACACTAACTGCAACAATTTCAATATAAATTTCAATTAGTAAAGATTTAGTTTTTTATTTTCCTCGTAGGTGTAGTATAAAGCACTATGTATCACTCGAGAGAAAGTACGATTCCCGATCTCTTTCTCCTCTCGGTGAACAATGTACTATTCTGGCGCTTCGCCGGCCGCTCCCGCGGCAATTTTTTCAATTAAAGAACCTGTTTTCACACTTTATAGATGCTTGGTCGTTAATCTGCAGATTAGCTAGGGATTCTGCAGATTAGGTAGGTACCTAAACTGCAGATTCCCTAGCTAATCTATTTCGTACAAATCGTAATTTTTTTTTTATTTCGTACTTTAACTAGGTAGTTAAAGTACGAAATAAAACAATTTTTCGCACTTTAACTGATTCGACCAGTAAATCTGCAGATTCTTTAACGGTGACATATACAATAAAATCTCACCAGTCCACGTTAGCAGCAGTTTTTTATTGAAGTGGTATTACCATAATAGGCTATAAACGCTAAAACAGTGTGGATCTCGGTGGCAATCAAATTAAAATTAATTTTTGAAACGGAACGACCAGCATAAAATGAACTGGGTTAAACTGTCAGAGGTGAGAATTTATGGCTCTTGTCAAAAAAGATGTTGTGCTTTGTGGCTGCCGTTATGTCATTTGTGGTCGTTGGTTTTATAAATACTATTAAAAAGTTAGTGAACTGGAACGAGTTCATCAAAACGAGGTGATTCATCTAGCTAGACGTGGTTGTGCGTAATAGCTATGATTTTAGTCACATCCGTAATAGGAAGCACGTGTGATAACGGAACTGTATGTTTATAAATAGCATAAACTAAATTTTTAAACCAATTAGCATTAGTTAACATAAAAGTTTTATTAATATAATTTCTGATTAAATAAATAAATAATCTCATTTACGTAATCTGCGTGTGGAAAAGAGTTTGGTGTAAGTATTTTATAAATAGTTTCATCAAAAAGTTTTCTAGATAAAAAAATGCGTAATTTTTTATCTAATACAAACATTGCACACATAACTAAAAACAAATCTGTAAAACTGTTATTCCACAGTACTCGTATTTGAATAGAGTCTAATAGAGTACTCTTGTCATCTCATTTTCTAAGCCAACTCTCATCGTCTCGTTCACTTCTAGTGAATCTGTGAATAAATTATCTTTACATAGTCAACTGTAAACATTTTAGTACGGCTCCAAATGAGCAAAATATACTCAATAACATAAAAGTTAAATAAAGTCTTCCTTTGATTGTTTGGTCGTAGTAATAAATCAACAACATCGCGATTTCAATATCATCCTACGTCATAATCATAAGCAACGCAACATCGCATAGCCACTTACATAATTATAATGCATTCAGTATAGATGCAACTGGTCTTTGAATTAATCGGAGAGGTGGCACTATAACAAATGCAAGCTTTTAACTCTTGCGACACTTGAAGTTAGGACATTTGCTTAATGTGTAGTCAACTTGAAGAAAGCTTATTGGAGACAATAAAGTCGAAATCAGAATTTTCATTTTGTTTTATTAAAAATATGCATTAATCTAAAGAAATAGCCTGCGTACGCCCAATTCACCTACTTATTTTTCCCTGACGACTTAACCCGCGACGCAGCGGGTGTTATAAGTTTGAAGCCTATCTTTGTTTCTGTACGTATCATTGTAGTGCCTAAACGGATCAAGCGATTGCAATGCGATTTTTGTTTTCATTGAAAGCTAATATATCCATTCCATTGCAAGACATGAGATTAGCGAGTTTAAAGTAGAATTGGATCTCAGCGAATTTCCTAATAAATAATATATTTTTAAATTAAACAAAACTTTTCTACAACATCCATTATTATTATTTGGTTAATTGAAGTTTGCCAACCTACGAATAACCGAATAATGTACTTCAATGTTGACGTAAATATGAAATCTATTAGAAACAAATATTGTCTAAGAGCAGTGGACGTATTTCATAATTTTAGGTCAAACAAAAAATGCATAGAGAAACCTTTCATCCGTAACTATTTATTTAGCACAGTTATGGCCCATCGACTTAGGCAAGTCTAGCTGGCAGAGCAATGTACTCGATGGAGGCATAGTTGAAAGCTTACACGTCCGGTGTCGTGTGTCTGTCTGCCTGTCGCTATGGCAAACATAGCCATGTGTGACCTAAGACAGCGACTTTACATTTTTAAGACCTTTCAATGCAAAAAAGCACTAACTTACGTAACTATAGTAAATTACTGCAAGCTAAACATTCTCACAGAGTGACTGTTATCTTATTAAGTGCTCGGTAATCTATACACAACCGCTTTTCACCCGTTGGCTTATCTACTAACAAAACTGGGCTCGCATATGGAAAATTACTTTCTCTAATTATATTGTTTTTAACAGGTCATCTACAATATTCCTTGTAGCTGCTTTTTGAGATTCTGACATGCGATATGGACGTTGACAAACAGGTTTACTTGAAGTAAGCTGGGAGATGTTTGACAGCACCTTAAAAAATTTTACATTGAAAAGGAACTTTCAAGTACTTTCAAGTAAAATGAATGATACAATTACTTACTAATTTTCTGTTGAGCTAACTCGCTTTTCATACTTATCAACTTTTCAGAGTAGCGCTATTCAATTGTTTGAATAGCCAAAGCACATATAAATGGAAATGATCTTTACTAGTGTTGTAATAACAACGGGCAATAAATTCAAACCACCGTGGGAACAAGTAGGTACATGACTCAAGCGGCGGTGACAAATAGTCTCTTTATATAAACAATAAATCAATAAATACGGCCTTAAAAATAAACTTGACTTGCATCTAAAAACCTTAGGATACAAAAGCTTACATGGGCTCGAACTTTGAAATGAAATAAAACAAACTTTGTATTTGGGTGATATTGCCACAACTTTTAAGATATTCGATGACATTATTGTATGGAATGTAATTTCATCCAAATGGCCGCCACGACTCATGTCCTGCCTGTCATATCCTGGTGGACACTTTTTTTTTTAATCCTATTCTATTTACTACTATTTTTGCAGCAATGAATAAGTTCACATTCAATAATGGAATACATAAAGGAAAAGAAATAAATAGCATAAAAAATTATGTTTAAGAAAAACTAAACTCGAAAGCCATAAAATATGATAAACATAATCTTACTCATTTTTAGTTGGTATCAAACATCTATTAAAACTTATCTGCTTCCCGATTTAATTTGGCACCGAACCTAGTACTACATACATCATGTCGTATTGTATTAATGAACCCCGCAGGCTCAGATGGCTAATGTATGCCAAGCCAAGTTTCTTTTTCTTTCCCCCGATGGGATAAGTTCCCATGATGTATGTTAATATCCACCATCAATCCTCGCTTGATTACTGCACGCTCAACACTGAGCTTTGCACACTTAACAACAATATAGTGAATCGTTCGCACGTTAATTTAAATGTAAGCATTATGACTGAAATGTTTACTTGAAAATGATTGAATATTATCTGTCAATTTAATGTTCGTTGTTAATTAAATAATTATTATAGCACTAAACAATACAACGTCTTCATCATATTTACTTGTATAATGTCAGAGGTGTACCAAAAACCCATTAAAGTTTAAAATAACATCAATATGTCTGCGGAAGACCGCAACTATTTGGTTTTGCGTCTCCGACTGTTTGTTCCCTTTACATTTTACACTTGTATCTATTACAAATTACAACATTGTTACTATCTGTCTGCATTAGTTTTTTATAAAGTACCTTTATTTTATATTTTTTTATCAATTACGGCATATGACAAAGCACCAAAAATTGGCAAGCAAACTACGTAGATTTTTTACCAAATGAATGTGGTTTTTATATTGAGGATACAGAGCAAACAACTAAGTACTATTTATCACGTATTTTTGACCCTTACTTTCGTATTAAAAGTAAATCAGGACATTTTAAATGACAACGAAAAACCTCGAGCACTTTTTCTGTTGGTTGTAAATCTGTATCATTATATTTATGTTCATGATTTCAATATTGTAAGACAGAAATGTGTGGCAGTTTTTATAGTGTTTTTATTTTAATAATATCAAATATCATACTTCCATCGACACATTTAAAGTTGTTGACATTAAATGTTTATATTTTATTTGCATATTATTGGTCATTTGTGAACGGTGGCTTATATTATGCAGAAGAAAAAAATAGTAATTTTGAACTTTCTGTATATGGGGCTAAAGACTTAATCGCATGTGGCAAATCGACTTAAAATGTATTTCAACCAATTGTATGTGATCCAGGGCGTCCGTTATCGGTCCTTTTCATTATGTTTTTATAGCTGATTGATTCATCAGAAAAAAATGACAAGTTGCTTTTTTACTGTTGGAGATGACCAATTTATTGTCACATTTTTTTCTGTGCCGGTCGCTTCTGCCCACATTGTGTTTTCATTGACATTGACATATCCTAATTGGATGTTAACATTATAATTAGCAAGTGAACATCGATCGTGATAAGTACCTATGTGATTACGGTGTCAAATCAAAGTACCGTAAAAATATAGACAAACCTTCATACCTGTATTGGTTATTATCTTTTCTGCCTGTATTATGAGTTTGCACAGTTACGTTTAAGTACTTTAAATTCGATAGCGAATGTAGTAAGCAACTTTGTATTAGATTTGAAACAGCGACAAATAATCAGCGTCATACAAATGTCAACTACAGTCGCTATTGAGTATAGTAAGCGTAAACTCATAATACGCCATTCATTAAATGTCATATTCTTTGCAATTTTTCTACACTCTGTCGTGTAATACAATATAGGTAGATCTTAATATTTTGGGGCTAAAAAAAGAAGTCACTATTTGGAAATAATAAATATTTCCTACTGAAATGACTTGCCACTCAACTGCCTTCTCTACATGTTAGTAACGTATGACTAAGCCAAAACAATGATTTGGCTAATGAATTATCAAATGTGACGTGATCGTGACTGACAACTGGAACTAATTTCAGTTTATTGCTCTGTATTTTTTATTGCAGTGTAGGTGCAACTACACTGCAAGGTTTTAAAGGTCCATGAGTCCTGAAAACTGGCACAGAATACATATTATAGTGAGTGATTCTCGTTATATTAGTTCTATAAAATGTTACATATACAACTACACATTTTGATTCGGTAGCTGGTATTTTCACTTTGATAAAGGCTTGGACAAAAGTTATGTGTTTGCAAATCTAACTTAAGGGCCCTATAGCCCTCAAAGTGGCACTCTCAACTTAATTAAATTTTTTGCTCGCTAAGTACATAATGTATCGAAATTTCACATGTGCAGATTGAAGCGAATGTTCTATAGTTTGTTTACAAAAAATAACCTTAGTAAATAAATATTTGACAACATCACATACATTGCTCTGATTCCAAAGAAAGTACTAAAGCACTTAAATTGTGTTATTGAAATCAGAGACAACGGTGGTATCACATACACCCAGACCTGAGACAATATACCCAGCCGGGAATCGAACCTGGGACCTCAAGAGATGGCGACGCCTTGAAAACCGGTGCGCAAACCACTCGACCACGGAGGTTGTCTAATAGTAAAATATATAAGTAGTCAGTAAAATATAGTTCTTTGTAGTAGCAGTACTTGATGATACATGAGCCTTATTTTTGCAACAAAAAAACAGTTATTCTAGGAAGCGGCTCCTTTCAATTGAACTATAAATAAACGTTAAAAATAAATACGTCAAAATATATTGACAATGAATGGCACAGCTGTTGTGACCGCAATTCGTCTGTATAAATATTGTTATCACAACCATATTTTATTCCATTGCTGGTGGCGCCAATGGTTATGATTCACTGTACTTGAACACAGGTACAGTAGAGCTGTAACAGCAACCCACATTCGCCACTATTCAGTATGTATCATTGAAGTTGATGTTATTAGAAATAAAGCTAATTTAATTAAGATGAGGGCGCCACTGTGAGAGCTATAGGGCCCTCAAGTTAGAATAGCAAACATATATTTTTTCCCAAGCTTTTATCAAAGTTTATAACTACCAGCTACCATAATCAAAAAGTGTAGTTGTATAAAGGCCCCCGGTAACAATCAATTGCGATTAATTTTTTTTTCGTCAATGCCATTGTTGGAGGAATTGACAATCGCTTAAATTGCACGTGTAAACTATTAATTTTCGCATCAATGAGCGTCAATGACGTAAAAATTTTCATAACAATATTATTGTGATTCCAAAGAAGCAGACCATAATTTAGGTATGGCTGGATTTTTACGACAATGAATACAGATTGGATCAAATATAAAATATCTAAAATTATACAAAACATATTGAGTTTTGATTAAACTATCGAAAAATATATTGTGATAAATAAAGTTTAAAATTAAATATAAATAAATTATTTCACCGCTATGTGGCACACGTAAACAAGTATAATTTACTTACTGGTTACTGACTTCTTAGCATACTATAGATGAACTGATTTGCGTCCGCGAAAATACAACTACAATAATTCTACAATAATCATAATTTTACTAGTGTATTATTTTATGAGATAAATAACGAATTATTCATTACTAGATAACGTAGACAATAAAGATATTCTGTTGCCTTGGAACTTTTGCTACCTACTAAGTTATTCTAACCGCCATAATGTACTTAAGTGTGTAAACGTTATTATTTATTTAAGAACTTGATAACAATTACAAATAACAAAGTTAAAAAAATTGCAGTCTTACTCTCTAGTGAATGATGTTTCTGTGTGACGAAAAGCAATGCCAAAATACAGTGCCGGATGGGCCAATGTGAAAACCTTAAGATATCTACATTTTATTATGTATCTATATTGTAATACTTATACTTACAGTAATTGGTATTTTGTTTCCTATATTAAATTGTTTTATTTTTAAATGTTTATTTGTCCGCCGCGTATTTTTTGGCGGTGTCTTTGAACTTATTGTTTTGATAGTTTTATGTTTTAAACTTTTTTAGTTTCTGTTTCACTGTCTACAATTCTCTGTCTTCTGGTGTAATATAAAAATAAAAAATAATGTCTTTGGAACTATCTGTCAAGTAAGTGAATCAGGCCGTAAGTCTAGGGATATGCAGACTATTCTAGTCATATAAAGGACTTGCTTATCTAAGGATACATTTGCATAAACTCAGGCGCCGACGCGTCTGTCGTCCCACATAGGCATTTTGTTATGACCGTGCGCTACTGGATTGCGCAAAGACAATTTTGTGCCTGACAGTACAATAGACTATGTATAAGTTCTATAGAGGTGTTGCTTAATTTATTTGGAAAGATAGATGCACAAGATGTTTATTTCCAAAAACATGTCAAATAAATAGCCGTTAACAAAATTCTAAAGTTTTATTTTTATTTACAAGAGTCATGCCCAAAAAATTTGTTTCGTTGGTAAGGTAAATAAGCTTACGTTTGTACAATATACGTGATTTATAACATGAACCAAACTGTCGCAAGGTCGCAACCAGCCTTTATTTAACTACGAAGCTTTCTTAGAAGCGAAAAAAACTTAAACAGATTGTACGGAGGAGCCGCAGCGCATGCGTCAAAGCTACAATACTGACGTCATGACACACGTAGGCTTGTGAATGTGGGTTAACTGCTGTGAAAAATATGCCAGCGCGTATCTGTTGATAAGATATAACAGAAAGGGCTGTTGAGTTTAACAGGGCATAGCAACTAGAAAACAACTAATTGTACCCCAAAAAACACCAGTCGCAATAAAAAGCTCATTTTTAAACCTTTACAGACTAACAGGCTGGGCCTAGTAGCCTGTAATAAATGTTTAAATAAATTAACATTTAGTTAACTCATAGTTAAAAGGATTTTTTTTTAATCACTTAGAAGAACTAAATAGGTATTGTTCTTAAATCCAATTAAATTACTTTACTTGACATGTTTCTCTCTTGACATCAACTCGGAAATCGCGAAAATAAACAGCTGTTCCATACATTTTGATATTTTCTTTATGATTTTTTGTATGAAAAAGCTGATTTTTTTTCGCGATTTCACAGTTGGTCCCATAGTAAAAGTTGTTCAGTTTGATGGTTCCTATCTACTATATTCGACATTAGGAGTTATTTAGAAACACGTTGTATATAATGAGCAAAAGCTCATTACCGTTAATTTCATCTGAAGATTTTGTTTTCATACTCAATTAAATATCATTAACACATCCTTTGACCTCGCGTTTGTTTAATATCTACTAATTCTTATTAACCGTGTTCTTTTGTTATTCTTCATCCCACTGTGTGACCTAAAATTACATACTAACTAATGAATATGTGAGACTTAATAAGAAAAGCTTTGAAAAGGAAACTTTGATTGAAATTTACACAAAAATCTGACTTATCACTTTCTGACGACATGGGTTTATCCGTAGTGAAAAATAGTTTAGCATTATTATTTTTAGGCAACGGTCGATAAAGGAAAAAATCTGATCACGACTGCTTATTTTGTTTCACACAAACGTCGTCAAGCAAATCTAACTAATACGTAGGTTTATGTACCTAATAATACTTTACAAGCATTGTATTTTTTTCTTTGAGCGAAATTCATATAAAGAATTTTCCAAATTCATTTAAGAAATTTTAGAGTTTTTCAACAATTTTTTATTGGTTTACATAAACTTACTTAAAACTTTAGATCAATGAGTAAGGTTGGTGCTTAATTGCTTGTTTGAGTTTCTTTGAGATGAATCCAATGAAAGGACTTTATACTAGTGTTTTTTTCTTCCATACAAAATGCATGCTATAGTCAATTCGTAATTGACTGGTTTAATAATGCATTTGCTAAACAAATGCATTTTGTGATTCCCCACTTGCGAGCACACGTTTATTCTCAATATTCTCATATTGACATACGGATAAGGTAATAAGTCGTCTGTTTAGCGACCAACATCAATGAAAGGATCGTTGTACTAGATAAGCATTACCGTTCACGTAATAAGCATTGCAAACACGGTCATACCTGTTATGACGTGATTTTAAATGTGATAATATTATATGCTTATCGTCTATCCTATATGGACTATAGAGTTGTATTATCGCTTATGAGTAATTAATTTTATGTTAACTATATCAGTATTCTTATGTTTACACAAATGACTGGCGATAATGCTAAAACACAATCTGACTAGAATTGCTAAAAGCAAAAAGCTGATTAAAGTTAATTAAATTCTAGGACAATATTCAGCATTACAGCTTTAACGGGTAATGCAGAATTTTTTAGTAGCGTCTATTATTACAGTCTTGAGCGTTTTTATTCCTGCTGACACTACGTTTTGTTTATCGAACTGGGAGAGAGGAAAAAAGGCAAGCTTTCCCCACTCCAAATAGAAAAAAAACAATTCAATAACAGTTTTCACATCCAAACAAAAGGATAAGAAACAATTATGTCTCAGTAGGTATTACATATAGGTCATAAAACTAGGTTTTTTTATAGTTATGGCAAATAAAATTATTATGCTAAGGGATTTTATGGTTTAGCGCCTGGCCCAGCGAATGCGGAAGTTAAGCAACGTTCGCAAGGGTCGGTAATGGGATGGGTGACCAAAAATTTATTATCCCGAGCTCCTCCATGCTTCGGAAGGCACGTTAAGCCGTTGGTCCCGGCTGCATTTGCAGTCGTTAACACCCACCAATCCGCATTGGGCCCGTCCTCCTTACCACCCATAAGGTAGGCCTGTGCCTCAGCAGTGGGGACATCAAAAATGGCTGATGGACAAGGGATTTTAGGACTGCCTAATATTATGCCAAATGAAATTAGGGATTTTAATTAGTTATGCTTCAAAATAATATGCCTTTAGACAGTTATGCTACTTAAAAGTTATGCGAAGGAAAAATCATGTGACATTAGTGTTATACTATTTGATGATTATGCCAATTGATGTATGACAAACGACTTTAGGACAATCGACATTATGCGAAAAGTTCCGCCCCCCTCAGTAGGTACGTGCTTAATTACTTTCAATTTAGAAATTTGTTTATTAAATATTATTTACACTCTTTAGATAAACAGTTAATTGGGTATTAAACTTGTCACGAGACTGTTGTAATTCTCATGAACATGTACATTAATTACGCAAACATAGATTACTCAGATAACACTCGTAATATTTGTTGTATAGATAAATATCTTTTATCGATCTTCAGTAAATTTAATAAGGGAAGTCCCACCAGGATATTAAGAAAACCGTTTGCAAAATATCTTTGTCAGCCAAATGCCAGGAAACTTCTTGAAGATTTTTGTTTGATTAGATAAGTACCTAGTTAAAAGAAGGCAAACATATTGTAAAACATTGCAAAAACTAAAAATGTGTGGTTGACAAAACCATATATTGCAATATACAATATTGAGGTAGAGGGATTTCTGCAGAGCATAATATAAACGAATTGTAATGCTTACTAAATATTATAAATGCAAAAGTCCATTTGTTTGTTTTTACGCCTTTACATCTTAACTACTGAACCGATCATCATGCAATTTTACTTACAGGTTTTTGTGGGGTGCAGAGAATGACATAGGTACCTTTCATCCCGAAAAAGTGTTGTTCCCGAGGGGTAGCACAAAACTTTCTACGCAGACGAAGCCGCGGGCGGCCGCTAGTTATTAAATAAATATAATAAAATTGCTTCCATGAAATTATGGCTTTTTATCCGGAGCCGAATCACATACTTTTTATTACATATTTAGATTATTTTCATAGTTATAAATAATTCTTAACTTTATAAAGTTGTCAATATTTCAAACGACTTTATAAAATATTAAACACTTGACTTCCGAACAATAAATCACAAATGATGTAATAGCTGTTTCGACAACGTAGCGTCATCTGTCAGGCCCTAAATCATTGCTTAAATGCAGTTTAATCATGGGCAGGCGACGTGGAAACTTCACCAAGTCGGATATGCCCACACAATAAGTTTATCAGTACAAGCGATCTTACGCCTTAGTATTTTGCATGAGCTTATGGGCTTTAAACGCAAACTGATATTTTAATTGGGGTTCACCACTTTTACAAAACGATTTTCTTATGAATTCTTTAGATTATATTACAACACTGCAGTTCAGTAGAATCAGTTCTATAGAATCTACATGTATCGCTCAAAGAACCGCTTAGCTGAAATGACAAGGAAGCTGCTGAATGCGGACAGTACAAGACCGATCGTCGGCGTCGGTCATAGAGACCCTTGCTTAAGTCCAGCAGTTGAGTTTCTTATGCTACACTGACCTGCAAAACTAAGTACTACACAGGCCTCTAATATTTTCATACAAACGAGGTAACTTTGAAGCTTTGGTTCTCCGCCCAGGATTAAACGGGGTGTGATGTGATGATGGCCATTCATGAGGAGGCCCAGATCGCTAAGAAAACTCAATGGATTAGAAGAGACGTTTAGGTCAGGGTTGAACTTAAAAAATAACAAGCTAAAATTACAAGAAAAGTCTTGAAAATGTAACACTAAAAAGTCCGTATGGTCTATGGTGTAAAGGACTCTGCTAATCCATTGAGTTTTCTAGCGATCTGGGTCTCCTCCATTTACTCTATGAATGGCCATCATCAAATCACACCCCGATTAATCTGGGGCGGAGAACCAAAGCTTCAAAGTTACCTCCATTGTTTGCAAATAGGCCTCTGTAGTACTTAGTTTTGCAGGTCAGTGTATAATGATTATGACTTTTACTAAGCTATGTGAGTTATGTGATCAATTTATAAAAAATAATAACGACAAAATTACTAGAGTTCCAAAAATATCAATACTGTAATCCATCATGTAAGCAAATGCAACAAATTCATAATGTTTCTTTACAGTTTATCTTAACCTAACTACAAGTAAGTACGTCATAAACTACTAAAATAATCACACAATTTTCACGTAAGTATAGACACAAAACGCTCATCTTAGAGTTATGGCCCATTCAAAGAAAGCATAGTAGCTCCTTCCCCCTTTCATTCATTCATTCATTCAATAAACACCCGCAATAGCTTCTGTCCACTTTGTAGTGGACAATACATTTTATTGTTGCAACGCCCGTAAAAAAAATCAATGTAAATTTAAAATTTCAGTCGAGATACTCTTTTTAACTTTGTCCTATTTACAAAATATTTCAATTTTATTTAGATTTTGTTCGAAAAAATATCATTTTTATTAAAAAACACACGGTCATTTTAACCTCAACGCTTTCATATTTGGTGTTTAAAATTACGTATTCTTTAAAATTTGATTAAAAACTAACTTCCGCCTACGACTTCCTCCGCGTGGACATTCTGAAAATCCCTAGGGAACCTTTGACCGGGATAAAAAGTATCTTATTTTCTGTGTGGCTTTCAGCGTGATTGAGTAACAAAAAACGTAACATAACAAACATACAAACTTTCACATTAATAGTGAACGATTTTATTTAAATTATAATTAATATAACTAAGTATAAAAAGTGCACTTAATGTGCCTGTGACCCGCATATTATAAATAATACCAACGACGAAAGCCCATAATTATACAGCACTAGCGGCCGCCCGCGGTTTCACCGACGTGGTTCCCGTTCCCGTGGAAATATCGTGATAAAAAGTATTCTATGTTTTAATCTGGGCTATCTACTATATGTGTGCCAAATTTCAACCAAATCCATTCAGAAGTTTTTGCGTGATTGAGGAACAAACATCCAAACTCACAAACTTTCACATTTACCTATAATATATTATTAGGATTAACTAAGAAAAAAATACTTACCTCGCAAAAAGCTTGAAAGATTAGCTTCATATTAAAAGGCCAAAGTTACTTGACTAGTTTTAAAGTGTCATAAAAATATATGGGGCTTATTAGCACTACATTATCTTTGACATGTATATTGTTTTCGTTTGTTTTTGTTCTTGTTATAATCTATTCTTTTATTTTTCAAAAAATGTAATTATTCCTTTGCGTCAAAGGCAAGTAAATGCAATGGAAAGATAGCATCACATCGATAATACGTCATTGTTTAAATTTTTTGCTGTCTATAACGCATGAACCGGAATAAATGTATATTTGAAGTGTTGACCACCTATTTGCTTTTTAAAGCGACCAAATCGTATGTGTAAATCACCATTTTTCACACACCACAGACTTGGACGGTATCAACTGAATCCCGCCCAAATTTTATATGAGTTTTAGTTTTACCCAAGTTAACTAATTTTTGGTAACTTTTATCACAAGATTAAGCCAAAAAGTTATTCTAATCTAAACTAACGTCCTAATTTTCTCAGTGCAGTGGAAATAAAAAAAGTTTTACTTTTTTAACCTAACTAAAAACTTTCTTTCATTATTACATAAGTGAAAGTTTAGCGTAACGAGCTATTTTTTGATAATTTAATAAGCACTACCTGTTTTTACGAATTAAAGATAACTTTAGGTAAGTACTACGAAAAAAGCTGGCAATGAGCGGAATGACAAGAATAAAAAAAAACATACAATCGAATTGAGAACCTCCTCCTTTTGCTGAAGTCGGTTAAAAAGGAGTTTAGCGCTATTAAATTAAGGACGAGACTCACGGATTGGATCACCTTTTTGTCTCCGGCTGTACGTCTTTCTTTATATCACGAGATACAGTTGCACAAAAGTCAATAAACGTCTCCTGATTTACGGGGCGTTAACAGTGTAAATCTGTGCATCGTATAGGCCTGGTAATACAATATTACAGCCGAGTTTGTAAATTGTTGTCGAGTCTACGAGATTCACTACAAACTCTTTTGCTTTATTTTCTTCCCCAGCTCATCTACCGACATCAACTCGTTAGAGTAATTTTTTATTTGAAATTGGTTTTACAGCCGTTAAGTGAACTAGATTTCCCTATCGCCGTAAGTGGCGATCTGTACAAATTTCAACCACTAAGGAGTTGGCTATCTTGCTTACCTCTACTGCTGGAATACAACAATAGTAAATTATTGTTAAATTGACTTAGGCAAGATCTGCCAAGCCTCAGCCAGGCAGACTTGAAACAAGCTCTACCACCAACCAAACTGAGTACAAATGTACTTCCCTCCTGGCAGTCGAACCCGAGACCCCGGCGTCTTACACGAGTGGGCGAACCACTAAACAACAGAAGCGGTCAAAATTAACAATTACTAATCAACCCAGAGTCTATCTACATAGTTAATCAGTGTGAGCAATTTCCAACTAAAAAGACTATTTACTACCTAAAGCTAAGTTAATTGGTCATTTTAGACGCCGTTAACTCTTGTTTAACACCATCTGAAGCGAGTTATTAAATACTTCATGCTGTCAAGAGTTAAAAAATATCGTAAGCATCAACAAAACAAAAACGTTTTGGGGATATACAGTTCGTTCTAACAAAAAGTGAACTTGAACTGATCGCATTTTCCGTTTTCAGTGCTGGAAATCGTGAATTGACTAAGTGAATTTAAACGAAATATAACATGATTTTTGTTTTTAAATACAATAAAAGCAAAATTAGCACACTACTCACTCCTTACCACATCATTAGTTAGGTAGGTGTATTAGCAAAAAGGAGCTATTGAAATTAAATAATACAGCTTGTAATGTTTAATTTTATACATGCCGTAAACGAAAATGACAGGGTCTGTCCCTTTCCATATCTTAAGTAGGTATGACTTTTCATAGGCAAAAGTGTGTGTAACCGTCGTTACATATTTATGTAATTGCATCAGGAATTTCCTTTGTTTCGCCATAGTTAAGATATTTATTTATTTATTTACTCTTTATTGTATACACACATATCTGACAGTGGTTTAGCTATCGAGTCTTTTCAGTAACTATAGGTTATTACTACTGTAGTAACTACAGTAACGTAGGTACAGCAAAGGTGAAAAGTGTAGTCTTAATCGTTTTATGACGGTGACTTACATAATGTGTATTAATAATTGTATACTTGTGATAACCCATTTTTTATGTTTGTCAATTTCTTAAAGTTAGTTACTACGGTGTAATTATGTTTTGAAGTTATTTTGGGACTTCCTAATTCATTCAACTTATTTTCATCGATAAAAAATCTAGTAACTTGTTTGTTTTTAGTATATTAGTAATTATTTCTAAATGAAATATTAACATATTTCTATATATTCACTTCTCAAGCTTACGCGCTCACTAGACATGAAATAAAACACTTTTAACGGATACTAGCGTAGTTTTATTGAAAGTACTTTGGTAATTAGTTGGTATTTGGTTTGATTTTGGGTTTTCCCGACTATATTTCTATATTATTGAATAATATTTTACTGTCTTGTGGTAAAAAATTGCATTGCCTATTTGGGCAATTTGTTTACCTTAATCATAGGCAGGTTTGTGGGCGGGCGGCGGCCGCGAGTCGTCGTCACATCTAATACGTCATGGCCGTTCGTATTTAAATAATTACTTAGTGACCTCACAGAGATGGCGTAACACTTTTTAATATCTCGGATTATTTGTCAACATCTTGAAAGTTTCTAATAATTTACTTTCTTTTACTTATTGAATCTGACTGTTAATTTTTTCTATGTTAATGTAATATTAGTCGTATTGTATAGTTTCCTGACACTGAACTTTCAGCCGCGACGTAATTTCAGCTGATGTGTCATAGGCCACTTCAGAAGCACTGTGACTGTGAGCCTATTCAGCAGGACATTCGGTACTGTACTTTCTGCACGTGTAGCGATTTACTAAACGACAATATCCGTAAGATATTTTCGTTAGTATATCATTAGTTTTTCCCATTATAAGCAGATGGACAGTTCATAACAAGTCTATCCTTAAAAGGTTAAACGTAGAAAATAAACTCACACTCATATTCAACCTCTTGAAATCCTGAATCATAAACAAATAGTAGGCGGGCGGCGCGCGGCGGCGCCCGTCATGAGCCGCACGTACAGACGTCAGCGCAAGGCCGGGCCGCATATTTGAACAATGATTGTACTTTCCTTCCCATCGTCACCGAGGAAATCCGTTAGCCGATAGACTGTTAATAATTCACCCCGTGTGAGCCGATTTGGGCAATCGAATGAGTAATAAGGATAATATCTTTACCATTAGGTAACTATTAAGTTATGTTATTAATATTTATATGCTGTGTTATTTTCCCATGTAAAAAGGATAACATCTGCCATTAGTGACACTGATATTTTTTTGGTACTGTAAGTTAGCATGTGAAGAGCTTTAAACTAAAAGATTTTGCCTTTGGAATGAATAATGTAAAATTTTACTTTAGTCAATGTAACGTCTAAAGGACATTGGCACGTAAAAATATCATAACAATAAAAAAAGATTAATTCTTAATGAATAAAAGAGTTTCAAGATAAATTGCTTCATGGCCTTTGTTAATAGCGATATAAGAACACAAACTCTACTGCCACATAAATTACACGCCAAAAAATACTAAACATATTACAATCATAAAACTCAAATAATGTTCCCAATGCATCAATACTAAAAATAGACTCTCTTTTACAATAATTAGTCATACAATTAATTATTTCATTGGTGTTTTATTTTCAATCTACGTAATGTATAAAGTATTTCTCTTGGGTCTTAAATATCACTCGTGTTGTGATTCACTTTATGATTTAATAATACCTACCCACTATTGGATAGCGAATATCCCCAAATGACCTTGGAACCATTCGTAATTACATAACGTAATCATTATGAGTAACGTTACCGTTATGATTGACGACGTACGATAGAATAGATACGAGTAGTATGACATTATGACCTACGTATTACGTTGTCTTATAAAAAGGAAACTGTGTTACAATCCATGCAGTTTTTATTTGAAATAAGCTTTGAGTAATGTCAAGAATAGTTGCAATACGACTGAATTAAAAATTATTGCCTTACATTGATAATGACTAACATATATGTATACCCTTTCGAACAGTAATAATTTCTCTCAGTTACGTCTTTAATGGGCCGTTAGCTCTGTTGCTGTTTGTGCAAAGTATGATGACCGTATTAATAGTTTTTAGAAGGTGCTTTCCCAATACTTATAGTGTGTTTTGAGTTAGAAAGAAAATATTTGAATAACGTGTGTTAAAATAATACGTAATAATTAAAATGCAAAGTATTGTCGTTCCAAAACAACTGGAAGTAATGTTTCAGTTACAGAATAACAAACTAAATTAATGCATACTGGAATTAAATATATACCCTTCTTACATATTAAAAATCACTTCCAGTTCATATTGTATCCTTGTGAATTTTAAAACATGCCAAGGCGCAAAAGAAATCATACCAGCTAGATTAATTACCGTCTTAATTGACCATTTGCTTAATTCTAATGCATCAAATAAGGCAACCATGATGAAAAACGAGAATGAAGAGCTGAGTTTCACAGGATAAAAGTTAACGAGAGTAATTTATCCAAAAGAGGATAAGAATGGGTATCGACTGTAAGATACCAATCGCGAGATAAAAAGCGAGATAATTATTTCGGTGCAAGCGGCCAGCGGGAGCGTATTAAGGGGATTGTCAACCACGTGGTCTCCATACAAACGGCGATAACGTTTCCCACCCTATAAACCTTAACCTACAGTAATTATTTTTTGGTATTTTTTTGAAATGCCTAAATACTAGGGCTGTACGTTTTGATTTTTTTAATAACTATAAAAGATTTCGAAATATTTGCATTTTAGTGATTTCATACAAAACACAGAAGTGCCAATATTTTCAAATCTACAATGAATATTTAAAAAATCAAAACGTACAGCCCTAGTTTTTAGGCATTTCAAAAACATACCAAAAATTAATTGCTGTAGGTTAAGGTTTAGAGGGTGGGAAACGTTATCGCCGTTTGTATGGAGACCACATGGTTGACAATCCGCTTAAGAAAAAGACATACTATGCAAGCAAAATAAGAATAGTACTGTCAAAACGGCCATATTTGTTTGCGTTTCGCTACCACTTCAGGGTGTAGGAGTAGGATGTGCATGTAAAGAAAAAAAGATTATGATTGCCGTTTGATAGTATAATTTTATTTGGCTCGCATAGTATCTACTGGCCCACAGGCTGTATTTCCGATGTGCAACGATATAACTCGCGCTAAAAATGGCGGCCAATATAGGGCAGTAATCGTGCTGTTTCAGTCATACTACTAAATTCAAATGATAAACCGCGTGAGATGGCACGATAGTTGCCGCCATTTTAGATTCCTTTCTTTAATGGCACAAGATATAGGTGTAATCTGTATCGAAGATAAAATGGTTTAATCTTTGGGTTCAATAATTTCATTACCAACCTTTGCGAATCTCTCGTTCACTCTTATATCTACGTTTTCTTATTTTAACACGCGTTTTAGTATATTTTATTATTCTTAAATATTAATGAGAATACATTGACTTCTAATTATTTATGAAAAAATAATGAAAAAAGGTTTGAATCATAAAACAATGCTCGAGCTTACCCGAGTAAAATAAAATGTGATAATTTTTTTTACAAATTAGGCTCTCTTTTTGCATACTTAAATAATCTTTCACCAGGTTTTTCTCCAATAACAATGAAGTATATATGATTCTGTAAAAT
The DNA here is from genome assembly GCA_950108535.1 of Agriphila straminella. Lineage (NCBI taxonomy): Eukaryota > Metazoa > Arthropoda > Insecta > Lepidoptera > Crambidae > Agriphila > Agriphila straminella. The sequence continues at coordinate 5,220,005 of OX467312.1, forward strand.
GAAATCATATTTTATCAGAAATGTTTATTTTCTAAAAATACCCTAATAATTACTTTATAACTTGAGCTAAAAATTAACTAACTAACATGATCCCATATAAGTGCAATTAAATCTAAGCAAAGATTTTACTGGAAACTAGCCGTTATGTAAGAAGAGATAAGATCTCAAGCATGATTAATAAATTTCGACACAATAGTGGTGTTATTGTATGTAACTTTCACAGATACGACCCACACCGTCTGTCTGTATGCCTACACGAAATCAACTGCGCAATTTTCAGGGGTTGTCCATCAATAAGGTCATTCAACTCGAGTATTTTATAATTATATCATTCATTTACGTCGTTACTTTTATTCCATAATAAAGTAAAAACGTTCACTTTCGAGATATTAAGACTAAATCATTTAATCAATGAAATTAATAACTCGTAAAGACATAATCAATGATACTCGTTAGTTAGAAAGAGAACAAGTAAATTATTATTTTTTTCATTATTTTTTTTTTAGATTAAAATATAAAGTTACTTAAATAAATGTTTCGAAGCTCTATTCGTTTTGATACTCCAATCACAACGCGGATTGATTGTTCAGCAAATGAATGCAAGTGGCTCAAATTTCTAAGTGTAGGTGTTTTCCTGCTTTTTTGAAAGTGAAGTTGTTGACTCAAAAGCTTTTAATAATTTTGACGGTCAAAGGCCGGGACCTAATTCCACTACTTATAAGACATTTGTAAAATACCAACAACTTCACAGGAGTAGATTATTAACTTATATCATAAACAGCAACATTCTATTCTACGACTTTACCAAAAACAGCCAAAAAATAGACGGTTTTAACGACAATTTTTTCTCCCGCTTTTTAGTATGAGAATAGAGAAAGGCTTTCTGCTCCTTTTTAGGGTCCCGTACCCGAAGGGGCCAAACGGAGCCCTGTAGCTGTCACTCACGAGTCCGTCTATCTGTTGTCTCTCACAAAGCTCTAGCACCTAACCGTTGAAGCTATAGTCTTTATATTTGCATGCCGACTCAAAGCTGGGTAAAATATAAAAAACTTTAAATTTTCCTATACCAAACCAACTTCATTTTGCAGTCAAACGCGTAGCACAGATAAGACCCGCCCCTCTGTCTTATTTGATACGGAACCTAAAATGTGCGAAGTCCGCACTCACTTGGCCGGTTTTTTGAAAAAGTAAAAGAGTGCTTTCCGAGTAGGTGTAGTATAAACTTACTTTTTTTGCCCGTGCGTGTGTGCATCCGGAAGATTATAATTTCTTATAATTATAATTTTAAATTAATACCTTTACACTTAAAAAGGTGACTAGGAAAATTAAGGTAAACGCCGCTGCCCGTTGTCTTTTGACAATAAATTGGGGCAGCGGCATCGTTTCGTTTTTTTACAGTAGCGATAACATTTACGCGACAATACAATCGTAAAATGTATCGCTACATAATTAGTGGAATGCGAAATGTGATATTTAAATAGTTGGACTTTTTCCTATTGCAATTGCGTTTAGTTGGAAAAATAAGTTCTCTGTGTCATTGAATAAAACTTGGACATTTGATGTCCCTGATGTATGATTTATAGTACTATTCTGGTGCAGATTCTGTTTGCATTGTTAAAACAATGCAGATTCTGTGAGAAACACTGATTAGAGAAAAAATAAAGAAACATAATAAACGAGCAATTTTAGCCTTTTAGTTATAAGCTATTCAATATATTTATCATGTCAGTTTAAATACTAAACAAATGAAGATGGGTCAGAATGTATTTATTGTGAGACAAAAAGTTTGTTGCGTTATGGTCTCATTAGCATACTTTTCAATTCTACAACATTTCATATTTAGGACTCAAAATTAAAGTCTCGCAAATTACAAAAGCGTTTATTATTAAATCTTTTTATATCCCCTACAGAGGTAGAATTAAAATAGCAATTACCTTCCTTTCGTAACACTCCCAATAATTGTAACCAACGCACTGATTTCTCGAATAACGCAAGAAAAACCCCATTACACGAGAAAAGCGTCCAAATGGCTGTCCCCAAAACGGATATAATTTCATACAAATTGCGATTCGAAACGTAAATTGCTATCGTCACACGCACAGAGTCAGTGCGCGATCTTAATGACAATTATTATCGCGGCCAGGTATGCAGAAATGATCCCGTGCTGAGCTTACTTGTACCTTTCCAACGAATTATCTGCTTAATGAATTTAATTGTTTCAGCGGAATCCAACTGGCATATCGCTTGCGATTTGCTAGGACCAGTTTTTGTTAGTATAGATTTGCGACATCGGCTGCCCGACTTTATCATTTTAATTGATAGAAATACCCATTTGTCTTTAATTTACATTGCAGCGTCATTTGCAGTGTTTTATAATTTTATTTTACTGGCTGGGCCATAAGCGTGTCCACAATGCAATTTGACACGTATGAAAATACAGACAAAGTACAATCTGTCGCGTATTGGAATGTGCCCCCAGTTGTAATAATAAATTAAAAAAACAATCGTCAACACCCACCGGACGACATGTTTCAGCGTTGTAGGTTATTAGGTCGAAATACGTATGTGATTCTTCTTAATGTAAGGCTCCCAAGCAGCTTCCCAACTTAGGGCTTGTAGCCCCAAATGTAGGGCGGAAATATGCATATTGATCTTTTGCAGGGCCCAAAATATTTTAGAGCTATATTTAGGGCCATAGAATCTTACTAACTAAAACGCGTTGAAAAATTAGAAAATGGCGTGACAAATTTGACATTTCTATAAAAAACACGTATAAATGAGAAACGGCGAGATGATTTTAAATTTCTATAACTAGTGGCTCCGTAAGCTGTAGACCTCGCGATAAAAAGTAGCTCGAATTTGTTTAGAAAATAATCTAAAAGATGTCAGCTGATGATGAAAACGGACAAATCGAAGTATTGTGCAGTTGTCCCTGTTTTTTATGGCAGTTGAATTTTGGAATTTAGGGCTTTTTAGGGTTATTTCAACTTGCTTTTGGGGACATATTTTAGAAGTTGGTTACCCCAAGGAAAAAGTCCATATAAATAATATTATATACGAAGCTAACATAAATATGTCACGTTCTTCCGGGTAAAGTTACTGGCTTTGTCAAGGCAGTTGGTACATTTGATTCTTGCGACAATATACGCGCGTGCCCAAAGTGTCATCAGCATCCTAAATCCTTGCACCTCACAATCCGCTTTCACTCCGCCGACACAGGAAACCACTCAAACACGCCACTTATCTCATTCACAATGAACAATTTATCATAAGTTGATTTTAGGTGTTACACTTACCCACTAACGCAAGGAGAGAGTCAGTCCGTGGCCTTGATACCAATTTGCACCATCCCATATTATATCTATTGGTGTCACTTTTTTCTAGTCTGACCTGTGAGTATGCAAATAGTGGTACCGCAAATTTCGAGTACATCAACCTTGCCGCCCACTCCGTAAATCGGAGGCTCTCGCGTGCCGTCTCTCGTATACATACTGTTCTCTAGACATTGTAATGTTCCGAAGGGCTTATGAAATTATCATGCAATCTTACGAAGAGAAAAGTGATGACAAACAATATTTTACACATTTACGAAATCATTATTTTACCTACTCTCAGTCGCCAAAAAAGCTTTCGCAACTTTATTTAACCCCATACATGCTGATAATTATAAGTAGTTGACTTTTGATGCCTTCCTGAATCTTTTGCTTATTTTCTTCATATCCAATTCATACAGAGAGCGAAAGCCAACGGTCCTTATGTTTAATCCTACTAAATACACAAATACAACTTCTCGTGAGTGTATATCGTCTGTATGATATGCGCGTGCGATATTCCGAGGTAGCTCCCAGTGACCTACTGATTTCCATAGGCGGTGTGGGCGGTTGTATTTATAACTTGGGCGATCGGCACGACTCGTCCGGCAATCTTTCAACGATATCGAGGCCTTTTTAGTACTTTACTTCTCTTAATACGATTTGCTATTATTTTGATATCAGCAATCTTAAATGCAATCGTTTTAAGAAGAAAATACTTTCTAATTTTAAAATGCGAAGTAAGTTTGTTTGTTACGCCTTCACGTCTTAACTACTCAACAAATCATCATGAAATTTTGCATACACATTGTCTGGGGTACAGAATAGTAGATTGTACCATAAGGGGGCAAAATAATATTTTTACGGCGAGGGATTCAAAGTACGTCGCCCGAGCCAAAAATATATTTTGCGGCCGAGTGATACACTCTACTTTTCATCACCCTCTATGAGAAAATAAAAGGCGCCTCATATTTTATTGTATTATTATTATTTGATGAAACATACAGTAACAAAAAAGACGTTTTTTTTAATTTTTTTTCCTAATTTTTACTGACAAATTATGTAATTTTGGAATGTGCTCAAGGCCTTTCATTTGATACCCATATTGCAAAATTGAAAAAAACAAAGTTTTTTTCTTCTTTTTTACTGAAAAATTAATGTAATTTTGGAATGTGCTCATCAAGGCCTTTCATTTGATACCCATATTGCAAAATTTAAAAAAAACATCTTTTTTACTGAAATATTAATGTAATTTTGGAATGTGGTCATCAAGGCCTTTCATTTGATACCCATATTGCAAAATTAAAAAAAAAAAAAACAGTTATTTGATAAAAGGAGCAGTGCTAAGGAGCAGTGCCTTGTATAAAGCACGTTATTTACATAAAGTGAAGAATTGCATTTTAAACTTATCATAAATATCATAAGACGCGGACTGAATACTTTATATACAAAATAAAAAAATATTTTCGTTAAAAGATACAAATGATAAAACACCTACACTGTACGCAATATTAATCGGTTAACTTTTTAATGTTAATTAAAGATGACAATACTTTTTGTGACTATCATAAGCGGAGTGATGAAGGTCCGATCTCCGAGACAAATGGTTATTCAGGTGACGTGACATGATCGTCAAATTCGTCATCTCTTATTATCATTTTATCGTTTTTACAAGCAGCATAATTGGCGTGACATGTCTTGCATAAGTGGCCTTTAATATGCCACTGAAATGAGGCGTTTAATTTATGGGATTATTTCATACAAAAAGAAACTGTTATTATGTTACTGACTCGCATATCACGGGTTTCGAATACGTCTGACCACTGCAGACTCAAACAAAACAATATTGGCAATGGATCGTGTACTAATTTTAATAAATCTTCAATTCGTATTTCAGAATATTAATTTTAGGCGATGATATTTAAAAAAAAGTTTATTTTTAACTTTTGTTATATCATTGACTAAAAAGGTTTAAGAGTTTTCAGATCAAGATTCAGTTTTTAATATCGGGAGCTAGTTTGGCAGGCGACTAAAGTTGCTGGTCGATTTTGGTCAACTAGCGCTTTTTTTTCGACAATGGCTTGTAAAATCTAATCGCAAACCTAATATCAATTCAATTTTACAAGCGATTGTCGAATAAAAGCTAATTGACTAAAACTGACCAGAAAGTCATCTGCCAAGTCGACCCGTGTAAATACTAACATAATCTAATAATTGACTTTATTCTTGTATAAAAAAAGATTTAAATAACAGAGTTTATAGCTACTTAACTTTAACTTTTTATCCGAAGTTACGGCGCAGCGTAAAATTCAAAAAGAGTAACTGCGAAAAGTGTCTGCCTATGGCCTAAGCTAGTATAACTTAAATTTCAAATCACATTTTGTGCCCGTTACCTTTACAAATACTTGAGTAATAACGCCTAGTATGACATCATTATCTTACTGAACGAGCAAACTTGTAACCAAGAACTTTATGAGGCTTTTAATACAAACATGTCGTACATTCTGCGCTATAGTTAAGTATCCACAATAGTAAGCTAAACTAAACGCCTACGCAGATGTGTAGGCTACAGCAATTTGTCAAGCAAACACCATTTTAAAAATTACATTACAAATTGAAGTCATTTGCATTTATAATTAATGCTTATTTTCACTTGACCGACACCTTTATTATGTTGAAATTGAAAAAACAAATCGATAACTGAATATAAACTAATTCGTTATTAATTTACTTTTTATTTTTTAACAATTTAATTTATTGCCGCTATTTATAATATAACTTTTGAAAGTTTATAATTATGTAAATAAATGTGACTGTTTTGCAATGTGCAAAGTAACCGCTGGTGTTTTAGATCTTCTGAACATTTTATTTTTATTCTATCTATGAAAATAAGCCTAATAAATCTGATGTCATTGAAAATGCGTTTACACACCCTACAAAAAACTGCAGGCAATAAAAACATTTTTTTTATTAAATTGTCAGGTATTAATCAAATTATTCGTCCAACGTAATAGCAAATGGAAGGTAATTTCCCTACATTCTTGTGTTATCTCCTTTAAGATAAGTTAATGAATACGTGTCTCAAACTGATAAGACTTTGCGTAATTTTACCCGACTACGGCGAAGCCAAAACGGATGGTATATGATTTTGACCTGTAGGTATGTATGTATGCAAATTCATCTGTTCCCTCAGAACTTCTAAACTACTTACCTATTATAATTTGACAAATGAGGTATCGTTAGAAGTGTCTTAATCGTCCAATGAACATAGGCTATGTGACGTCACATTAAATTGAATATGGCGCCCGCCCTCTAAAGGAGTTAAAGACATGAACTAAAAAAAAATATTTTTTAATGATTCCGTGTTGGGTACCAAATGAAAGGGCTTAATGAGCACTTTTCAAATATATCATATATTGTTAACTTTTGCCGGGTTTTAGTTTTTTAAACTTCTTTTGTAATAAAATTTGATCACTGAAAAACTACTCGTAGGTAATGAGTTTCTTAACTATGTAGGTTTTGTTACGAGTTACAGCATTTTTATTGGTTAATTGAATTTTTCATGTGTAATATTTCTTTAGCTGCATCATAATTGCCAACCACGGAGTCGCGAAAAAAAATCAGCTGTTCCATACAATATAGTCGAGTCGATGTTGTACTTTACTATGGAACAGCTGATTCGGATTTCGAGATTCCGTGGTTGGCCCCATAGTAAAAGTTGTTCATTCACGTGGTCTGAAATCCACATTTCAGTTTTAGATATACTTTAAAAATAACGGTGTATATTTATCTAGTCTCTGTTAATAAATAATAAATTCATGGTTCAAGTGATAAACAGTTGCACATTTAACATAATTATTATTATTGTCTGTTCATAATAATCATACAAAGTAGATTTATCGAAGTTATTTATTGATAATGACCGTGTGACTCAGCAATCGATCATTGACCTAAATAAAGAATACAAAGCAAAAAATAAATCATTATACGTAATAACTGAACGAATTCCAATTTCAGACAATTTTTGATACCAAGCGAGAGAAATAAGAATAGAAATTCATTAATTTAATATTGTTCGGTAGGTAGGTGTAGGGAAATCCCACGTAGGTGAAATCGTGCTCATAATTTTCCCTAAAAAACTAAACAATAACAACAAAATATTTTGCGGTAAATTTTTCCAGATCTCTATTAATAGGAAAAAATTACAACAACATAGAAATTGATTTTAATTAATTACGAAAACACCGCAAACCAGTATTTAAATTAACTATGAAAATTGCACTGTCCTACACAAACTGTCGGTAGATCATTTTACAAGCAAACAAAGCGTTAGAGATCACAATGGCGATCGAGAAGATGGAATTTGAATCGTAGCAATTTTACGTAACAAGAAGGAAACAGGAAATTCAGGCTTCCCGACTGGTATAAAAGGCGGCCGATCATTAGCCGCTCACGAGCGAGGAATTAGCGATTTTTTTCTCGGCACCCGTCGGGAGCATCACGTGTTTTATGCAACTTTAACTTTTATGCAAAGATATCACTCGTAATGACTTTTACCGGAGAATGGTAAAAGTAATAGGTATGTTGAAGAACTCGCTTCTGTCACCTTTACCACAGTATATATAAGTTTTTTCAAATAAACTTATATAATATACTGTGCAACACTAACCCAGTTCTTGTGGCATATTTTTTGAAATTATGTGTTGATCTACATAGTTGTTTTTATTATAAAGTGTTTAACCAAATATACAATTACTTCACATTCAGTCATTATATTAAAGGGAGATCTTTTGCTCGCATGCAACTCCGAAAATAGATGGATTGCGTAACATTCATTTTTATTGCATTAAATTTTGAACAATGAACATTACTGATAACGAAATACAATTAAGGTTACTACACAAAAACACAATTTTAATGTTAACAAATATTTCATTAATTTTAATAGTATTATCTCCACAACGTTTTCCGGTAGAAAAACCATTGGGTATCTCCTATTTTTTTTAATAACGAGCACTAGGTTTTTTCGTAGATAGAAATTTAATAGTATTCAGTACAAATAAATTTACATAGTTGCAATAAACTACTATGGGGCCAACCACGGTATCGCGAAAATCTGCTGTTCCATACATTATAGTCGAGTCGATGTTATACTTTTCTATGGAACAGCAGATTTTTTTTCGAGATTTTGGCCGTGGTTGGCCACATACCTAGTAAAAGTTGTTCATTAACGTGGTCTGAAATCCCCATTTCATTTTTAGATATACTTAAAAATTAACGGTGTATACTGTGCTATTGTGTGGAGCTCGGTAGCGCAGTGGTTTAGCGCCTGGCCCAGCGATTGCGGAAGTTAAGCAACGTTCGCAGGGGTCGGTCATGGGATGGGTAACCAAAAGTTTATTATCTCGTGCTCCTCCATGCTTCGGAAGGCACGTTAAGCCGTTGTTACTGCCTGCATTTGCTGTCGTTAACACCCACCAATCCGCATTGGGCCCGCGTGGTGGATTATGGCTCATCCTCCTTACCACCCACAAGGAGGGCCTGTGCCCCAGCAGTGGGGACATAATAAATGGCTGATGGACTGTGCTATTGTTCACCTTAGAACGTCCCCACCACTGAACAGAGGGACTTTTACAAAAAAGCATCGCGATAAGGGTACGATGTTCGTCACACTAAGTGGCACTATTGACTCACAAATTAGGTTTAATATCATGTAAATTTAATAAAGAATTGCGTCTAATTATCGTGATTCTTTTTTACTGACTTCAAAAGGAGGGAGGTACTCAATTCGACCCGTTTTTTTTTTGTTCTTTGTATGTACACCGATTACTCGAAGACGGCTGAACCGATTGAAATGATTCGAACTTAATAACATCAGGTATGTTTTCAAGCTGGTCCCATTTTTTAAATTTTGAAATTGGATGATGGGATCCTGGAGAAATCAAGGGAACTCTTCAAATATTATAGCGATTTTGCTATTTTCTTAAGTAACTCGTGCATTTGCTTTCGAAAAGTACCATTTTGGTGAAGTGGAACTGATGATGAAGACCATCGATGATCACCGGAAATATTCAATAGGTACTAAACTAACTATGTCACTGGTGCAAAACGATTACTTTAATATTAAATTACTAAATTATTTAATTACTAATAGCTTTTAGAATAAATAAAGAATTTGAACTTCAGCCCCACCCGACTTCAAAAGATGTGTTTTATTACAATGACATGCGTATCTAGTGATTTGAATATTATTTCTTGCTTTTTAGAGGTATTTAATTTTGAAGCTGTTTTGTTTTCATTTTCAGGTTTTTTGTAATAGGCCCTCTGATATGTTGGTCGGTCTGTACGGTACAGACTGAAAAACAGGTCAGTGAGATAGGTACAGTGTACCTACTATTTGGGTTGACATAATATGTAAGTGCATTACCGGGCTTACAAAGACAATCATCGCATTGATTTTTACAATACTAGCAATGTACCAAGGAAACCTTTACAACGGGCTTATCTAAAAGTATGAAAAATGCGCGGTGCATGCGAATAGCCATAAAAATCAAACCTACTAAGTCTAGGATGCGGAATTTGGAATATGGAAGTTTTATTATATAATCTCTTGCCTCTTTATATAATGTGCTATTATAAATTTCTCTAATTTACTTTGAGCATTTTATCAACCACCAGAATCTGTCTCCAAGTTTGCGACCGTCGTTCCTACTAAACAGTTATAGAGTGTGTAAGGAAACAGTGCCGCAATTATTTCAATCTGAGATAAACATTGATTTGCAATATTGCTGCAGCGGTCTCTAAACGTTTCCCAAGCATGACACACTGAAACATTTGCAGAGTGACACATATAACCTGTAACCAATTATATAACCGCCGAGCTATTTACTGTGAAAGTAAAGATCAGCTGACTTCCTGACGCTACAATCTGTACAATAATGACTTTTACATGCGTTTTAAAGACATGACTGTTACTTATTGTTGCTGTATTAAAAATATAACATTTAACACCTAAAACTTGCCGAAGTTTAAAACTCTTAAGTTGGAAATATCAGTACTAAATACTGTGGCACTGAGGCCAAAAAGACAGTGTTTGACAATAGATGTCTATGGATTTTACATTGTTTCTTACACTTAGGTTTACCTTGATTATTTGATTGTTTACTTCACATTATTGTCATTACTTTGAAATCCAAGTTAACTAATTATTCAAAGTACTTACTTTTTGTTCTCAATTACCAGACCAGGAACAATGATGCCAACTTAGTTTTTACTCTATTTTTCACATAATTTGAATATAAACTCACAACTAGTTTAGTGATAGCCAGCATGTGCAATTATTGTGGTGCGTCCAAGGACGGCGAGTGGTCGTGGGACCGCGCTATATTCAAATTGCACAAAAAAACCACAGTTTTATGGAAACTCTTTCCAGTTTTTCCGGTAGCGTAAGAGTTGTTGCGAGTCTGAGTAAAACGATTCCGTAGGAACAAGATTAGAATAATTGTCTCTAAGCACGATCGGACGTACTACTTTTATATTCAAATGAGCCTTTGTCCATACAGAAATTATGCTGTTCACTGTCATCTCGGTATTTTCATGGTGACACATGTCGATTAAGATATCAACAAGGAAATTATTTACTCGAAGTACTTATAAATTCCTTGAATATCAATCAGAATTAAGGCATGAGGAACACTAATTATATTTCGCTAATTTTTTTTTTTTTGTAATTTCTCTCGGAATTTTTCTCGGAGCACACGCGCGAAATATGCTGAGGTTTCCTCTGTATTGTCCATAATCTATAGATTTTTATCGATCACAACGTGGATATCAATTGCATGTAATGATTGATCATATAATTTAATTACTTAATATGTTTAATGATATTTTTCTCATATTATTTACTAATAACTATTTACAATTGTCATAAATGCCTTGTTTATTACGATTCTAATGAAAAATTATCTAAAAACATCAATTCACTTCTTTTCTGTACATCAACTACTAAGCTTAAATGGTAACAATAAACAAAATCAAGCATAACCAATAATACGAACTAAGTTAATCCATGCACTTTACCGCCCGAACTAAACATTTTTCTAATGTGATGTCTTGGTGTGCCTGGCATTTCCTCCCATAGTGTAGGTACCTGAGATTTGGTTCTCAGAATCAGGCTGTTATATCGAATATTACTCATCGCTAACAATTCGGCAAATCGTTCATCGCCAGCCAAGAATTTTCAGAACATCTACATAAGTTTTCTTTGCAGTCTTTTGATTTAAATTTGCATTTGAAAGTAGCACATTTATGCAGTATGAATACTTATAATACTAGCTTTTCGTGGATACTTATTTTTATATTTGTACCAGCTTATGTATTTCTCGAGATATAACCAATTCTGCAAAAATTGCGGAAAATGCACGAAAAACCGATTGGGGTGAAGTGCTGCGCTCGCAAATTTGATTGATTAAGATTTTCAATTAATTTACTAGCAGCTGTACTTACCACTAGCAACACGGTGGTAAACCATTGATACGTACATTGCAACGCATGCCGTGCCCAGCTAATTGAAAAACAAATTATAATGTTACCGATTTGAATATTTAATGATAATGCAAAAGCTACAAAAAGTATTTACGCAGTAACAATCCCACACGTAGTCAAATCTCATTATTTTTCATATCCGATACCATTTGCGTTGAAAACATGTGGCGGATTTGAATAGACAATGAGATGGCAATGCATGGGGATTCCACGGACCAATTGTGACAGCGGTTCCTTGTAATCGCATTATCAGGATATACGAAATACCCCCGCGATTTGAATTCACTTCATTACAATAATTCAGAATTCCCTGAGAAAGGCTCATTTTTTTGTCCATACATGACCTCACTACGGACGACTGTGACACCGTTACGATCGCGTGTAATATCCATTGCCCTGAATATGTTTATCAATTGTAATATCTGTAATAAGTAAATCACCGATTGATAACCTTCATTAAATTTGTGTTTTAATGCGATACGGAAATTCAAATGCCACAAAATTTCCACTTGTTCCTTGAAAGCAAAATTGGATGATTGGTTATCTTGTGTATATAGTGCCTTTTCTTACGAAGACAAAGAATGCAAAGTTATACCTATATATTTTTGTATAAACTCGTTTATGGTAAAGATTTGTTACCTTTTTTTAAATTAAATCCCAATATTAACTAATGGTTTTCGTAAGAAAATACTCAGCCCTAAAACTAAATTTTCTGAAAATTGAAACCCATCTTCGATCTCGATTCTCGACCATGTTAAAGTAAGAGTAACAAAGTCGAACAATAGATGATAAGGTGAAGGCTACGGTGTGATGTGAACTCTGCGCGATTGTCTTGTTACAGGTGTTTTACGTAGCAATTACTACGTAACAATGTAGTGACGTCACGGATCGTAGACGTGCCGCGGGGCAAGCAAGCCGTTCATCATCGTTAAGATGAAATAGCTGTATAATTTAAAAAAAATAAAATTTAAAAATTATATAGCTATTTCATCTTAATCGATTGCCAAATATCTGGAAAGATATTTCAATTGAATGTCGAGGTAATTCCTCACATTGGTGAAATAACGCTGACTTGCAGCGTAAGAGTAACAATACAATAATAACAATAACAATAAATAAATAATAAAGTAGGATATACTAGAAGAAATTCGGCGATGTCACTAGTGACTCGGTAGCTCAGCGGTCAGAGCATTGGACCGGATATCCAAAGGTCGCGGGTTCGATTCCCGTCTGAGTATTGATCTGGTGCGAGTCGTATTTTTTCTAGTATATTATTTAGTAAGTATTGTATAAAAATAGCATTGTGAATGCAAAAAAAAAATCTTAAATTAAAAAAAATAAAAAAATATATTAATAGTCAGTCAGAATAAGAGGAAAGGAAATAACTTCTTAACTCTATCTCGGAAAGAACTGAGACTCTGAGCTTTCCTGATATCCTCGGGTAGGGAGTTCCATAAGCGGACAGCATGGACAGTAAAGGAATAGGAGAAGAAATAGGTGGAGTGTTGAGGAATTTCAAGTGTAAGATTTGAAGAAGATCGTAGTTTACACTGCGAAGAGGAAGAGAGATAGGAGAAACAGGCTTTGAGATAAGGTGGTGAGGTTGGAAGGAAAAGTATGGAGTAAAGGAGCGTAAGAGTGTTAAGTCCCTGCGCCGGCGAATAGGGAGCCAGTTAAATTTAATACGGAAGTGAGACACGTGGTCAAATTTGCGAAGATTAAAAATGAACCTGATACAGACATTCTGTAGTCGCTCAAGTTTGTCAAGAAGTTGCTCTGACAGATCAGTGTAACAGACATCAGCGTAGTCGATAATAGACAGCAGTAGAGAAAAAATATAAAATCCGAGCCGATTTTTATCGCAGTTAACATACCCTAGGAAGATTAAAGTAGTACTTACTACTCAAAAATACTTAGTATTCAGTTCATTTGAAAAATGATTATTTTACCTTACTTTTTAAACCTTAAAAAGATGGAAAATTATATACTTACTTAATTATTCGGCCAATTTTTCACTTAGATAACTTGATTTCTACACCTACTTGCACTTTCTGAAATTATCATAGCCACATATTTAAGGATACACCAGGAGGGATATAACATTTCTGTAGCATGAATCACATCAATCTTCCACTTAGTTAGTTCTTCAGCTCACGAAACACGATTTCGTGTCAAAACGATCTTTCCATCTGCGTCTTTGACCACAATACTGATTTCAAAGTTCGATTCGGATAACCTATAAATAAATAAATAAATAAAAACCAATGACTGTTGAATTCTGGTGGTAACAAATAGAATAATCTGTCAGTGTATAATTAAAATGTATATTTTCGCAACTGCCAAATTTAATGATGATTTAATACAATAACATCATTGTCCTCAAAATGATAACGATAAGATTGATAAGTGATTCAGAGTTAACTTCAGTTTAAGTATTGATGACATAAGTGCATTAGTACAATCAGAAAAGATTAAAGATCGGAATTAAAACCATGCAAAGCTTAACTTCATTAACTTTATGCAATTTTAAAAATCAACACTGAGATAGGTATATATCAGTTCCCTATTCAATAATTTTATTGATGATGCTGGCCTAGTACCATCATTAATGTATTGCATGAGCACATTTTTTACTGTTTTTCGTTTTTTTCATGCCATGGTTAAATTGAATTGAAATTGATTGTAATTCGAACAAGTTTAAACAAGTATTTTACGCCACAGAAAAGCACGCACTCTCTCAAGGTAATTTGGTATATAAATAGTATTTAAATATATCACATCTAAAGAACATGACATGTGCAAGTGTGCGAATCGATGTCCTAGTTAAGTTTAACCCATTACAGGCGAGGGGCTATTCTCGGCGACCAATCATCTGGCGGGGGACCGGGGGACTGAGGAACGGGGGTCAGGGGGGCTTGGCGGGCGGGGCCGGGATGCTGTGGTTACACCCCCAAGCAAGCTAAAGCAACTGCCATTACAACTGACGGATTTAGAACAGACGTCGGTAAGGATTAACGTCTTCAGAAATATTGGTTTCAGACGCGGAAAAGGTTAGACGTTCATATGTTTTGAAAGATTGATGTTTTTATTTTTTTATTTTGTAAGCTATTTTATCGTATAAAATTTCACAAATGTCTCTATAATATAAAACAGTATTCGTCCTTGTTTAATACAAACACGAGCTACATTAATATTTAAGCCTTGGTCATTACCGAATTATCAAATGCAACACAGCGCGTTGCGTTGCGTATCATGACGACAAACGACGTTATAATGTATGAAATACTATGGTATATGTCACACATGACAAACGCAACGCAACGCGCTGAGCTGTAACGCGTGACCCAGGCTTTATTATGAATACCTATCAATAAGGGAAGGTATCTGATTAAAATTTATATTAATAATATTTCTCAATAAAAGTTATATTCAATTATGTTAATATTTGTTGGCATTCAAGGTGTTCCTTTAGATTATTGTACATTACAACAAGTTTTGTAAATGACCGTCTGTTGTCCAAAATAAAATAAATAAAAATATATAAAATAAAAAAGATCAACAACCCCATTTGACCGCATAGCTCAATTAGTACCTATAAGAAAAAAAAATATGAACGTGCGAGTGCAACTCAATCAACGAAATTACTGCGGAAATACAATGGAAACCCAGAAACAAAACACTAGTCCAAAAGAAAATAAAACATTTCGCTACATTTACAATCGAAGGCTACTTTTTTAGTATTCTATGATAATATACATTTTGATTTTAATCCTTGATAACATAGTTTGATCCCGAGATCTTAGTAAATAAAATAAATAAAAATAAAAAAGAAATCATTTATTTCAGACTAATTTTGTCCATATAAATTGTAAGTGACATTTTACAAACTACGTTAGTATTATGCTACTGTTTGTATTTTCTTACAGCTATGTTAGTATCCAGCACATGAAGTTTTATTAACCTCCCCAGTACAGGCAATTCCGGGCTGTCAGCAATTTGCGTTTGGGCTCCGCCTTAGACGGTTCACAAGTGATGCAGATTTTTTACGCATTATTGCATAAAAATCATCAAGCCTTGCATCAGCAAACATGCCTGATGCACTACAGAATTTAGGCAATCTCAATAATATTCTTAAGGCATTATTGTACTGTACCCTAAGAGCACTGTAGACCCGCTGAGAATAGTTGGTCCCCAGAAAACAAGTGTAGAAATTTTGACAAAAGGCTCTGAAAAGCATGAGTTTCACCTCAACTGTACACCCACCGAACCTATGAACCAACATATTAGCCCGAACCGACAGCGCCCTTCTCTCTCTTTCAATATCTTCAACTGTAGTAAAGTACAAGGTTTCATTAATGATGTGGCCTAGGTATTTGAACTGTGAGACTCTGGTCAAAGGAACTTTGTTTAGATAGACAGGTGGTATGAAGTCAGGTATTTTGTTATTGCCTCCAATTACCATAAACTCACTTTTTCCTTCATTATACCTTAGACCATGGTCCTCAGCAATGGACTCACAAACATTGAGCAATTTTCTCAGCCCATTCACCGACGGACTCAGCAGAACCATGTCATCTGCGTAGCTCAGGTTATTGATACGTACGTTATTAATGTGACATCCGACCATGGTGCTGCTGAGCCCCTCGATGAGCTGGTTAATGTACAAGTTAAAAAGTCTTGGCGAGGTCAGACTCCCCTGTATTACACCGCAATCTAGCCTATATCCATCTGATTAGGTATTACCCCATTTAATGAAGTTTTTCTGGTGCCTGTACCAAAAGGACAAGATGTTAATTATTTCGACAGGAGTGCCCACCTCGCCAAGCTTTGCCCAAAGTTTATTATGATAAACTTTGGGCAAAGCTCCACTCGAGATCCACTCGATCAAAGGCCTTTGACAGATCCAGGAAGCATGCATATACTGGTGTGTTTCTCTTATTATAATAAGTAACAATGTGTTTCAGTGACATTATTGCACTTTCTGTTGATAAAGTTTTACGAAAACTAAATAGTGAATCGCTGAGTACCACATGTTTGTTTAATTAATCCGAGCATCTAAAGAACTACAGGTACCACCACACCTAACCGATTAATTTTCCTATAATAGAAAAATTAAAGTCTATATATTACCACTAGCTTGTAAAAACAATAAATATAATAATTAGTCAATATTTCTAATTTCAGAAAAATAGTAAATATTTGAGTTACCAGCTTACTTCGATTGTTGTAATCTACAGACACTAACTCCACTATAGGTGCAGTTAAATTTTGCACATATTATACACCCACTGATTTATTATAGAAAGTACTCATGAAACAGATTTCACCGATGATGATTATAGGAGCAACGAAGTCACGATCAAAGATTTAACGATCAACGTTGTTAAGGCAAGAATGAAGAGTGAGATTGGAGAGAAGGCCTTTGAAGGTTTGTGGAGAGGTACCCTGAACCCGGAACTCTGAACTTCAGACGTCTTAATAGTACATTATGAGACAAGTTAGCTTAGGTTGCTCATTGCACACAAGGCTGTGGGTTGCAGCCCGAGCTGCAGGCGAGGGCGTAACTCAGCCGAGTGTGCAATAAGGAAGAGCAAGAGTTTCATACGACGTTTTTCAACACATTTGCGAGGAAAAAACAAAGTAGTTTATCACACAGCAACAAATACGACAAAAACAAAATATGATAATTATAGGAAAAGGCGCGCTTGTTATTTTTTGTTTTTTTTTCACACGCCCAACGCAAGAATACTTTGCGAACAAAGGGGTGAGGAGCATACAGCCTACTTCAAAATTATAATTTTAAGTGACAAAATGCAAATATTTTAATGTTTTATATACCAAAATATTGTGAATTATGAATTATTTGATAATAATATATATTTATTTGACGTAATTAAGGACTTACACATTTATTTCTTCCAAAAATGTATATGAATTTTTGAGCAGCATAAAACCTCTTTGTTGTAAAAAAAAAATAACTGTATTACCCGGCTAAATTGGGAATGCTCTGTTTACTCGCATAGAACTTGCAGTAAGGTACTAATTTAACTTTGTAGGGTTAATTCTATTACGAACTAGTGTTTTATATATTATTGCACGCGTTTGTTATAGCTCGGTTTGTGGCCCTAAAAGCGATGTATTAGGGCTCACTTTACAAGCAAGTGTGTTGAAAATAATATAAACACTTTCAGGTTATACAAGTTATGTGTAGTCAAGGAAATTCAAGGTACGAAACATTAAAAATAGTTCCAATGTCGATCGACTGAAATCGATTTCAAGAGTATGGGTATACTGACCAGACCATAAAATCTAATACGGATCTCAATATGGATAAGTATCATGTCCACATGAACAAATAACATCCCTGACCTTTTTGTACTTAAGGCGTGTGAGAGGGACATAGTGCGCACAAACATGATATCTAATAGACTACAAATAGTCCAGCTGGCAAGCTGTTCATTCAACCGCAGAAGACGTCGAACTTTTTAGACTTAGACCTTTTTAGAATCGCCTATTTTACAAGGATGTTACCAAACAGTCCATTGATGATAAGTTCCACGCGATTCTGCGGAATCACCAGCTAGTTTCGTTTCGCCATGTGGTGAACCGCATCGGGCCGGATTCACCAAAAAAGTGCGTGAGACGGATCCACCGGAATTCGATACGGCTCCATAGAAGTGCTATAGACGTTTGAACTTGCACAAAAATTTTTTCACAAAAACAGAAAAAATAAATTACCCAAAGAAAGCATTCATTCATCCTGGAAGTTGAACATCAGATTTCTCTAAGGTTTCTCTTATCTGATCTTATCTGCATGTCCATCAGCCATTTTTTTTTATGTCTCCACTGCTGGGGCACAGGCCTTCCTTATTGGGTGGATAAGGAGGACGGGCCATAACCCACCACGCGGGCCCAATGCGGATTGGTGGGTGTTAACGACTGCAAATGCAGCCGGGACCAACGGCTTAACGTGCCTTCCGAAGCACGGAGGAGTTCGAGATAATAAATTTTTGGTCACCCATCCCATGACCGACCCTTACGAACGTTTCTTAACTTCCGCAATCGCTAGGCCAGGCGCTAAACCACTGCGCCACCGAGCTCCCCAATGTCTTATCTGCATACGATCAACATATTGTAGGACTGATTACCGGATCGAAGACCTTCTCTATAACATATGTAATTGTGTATGCATGACTTGTGAAAACTGTGCGTGTGCGTTTTTATGTTAGGAATTCATTCATTCTATTTTTTTCGCATGAAAATCAGCCACCGATTATCTGTAATCTTGTGCGAGCACGTTATGATAACAACAAAAATATCTTGACCAGGGACAATAATATTAACTAAATTAACAAAGATCTTTCAATCAGTTACAGATCATGTCATTTCCCATCTATGCTGCTTACGTTTACAGGACTCGTCATTTTCCACCAATCTTGTTCAGGTACAAACAGATGACTAGAAGCCTGGAAATTTGTTTCATGCTTACCAACTGAAGAAAAGTGACGTTATGTGACAGTCTTCCAAAATATAACCAATTGTTCGTTAAAACTTCTTTTAAGATTCTTGATAAATTTCGTAATGAAACAGGAATTGATGACGTCATAAAAAGTCTCTCGTCATAATTAAAGGTGACAGTAACGTCCATATTTCCTATTCACATCACTGCATATTTACTTTTCTTTTAACTGAGTTTTAATAGCTGAGTTATATACACATATCTTAGAATTTAGATGAAAATACAACATAAAAGTAAATTTTTTTGATTCTCAATTTATGATGATGGATTGGTAAAGACGTGTCTAGACTGATGTGGTGCCGCAAGGTTCTTAAAGCAACGGTAACCACTTACTATTACATTCGGCATCAGCCATTTATTGTTCCCACTGCTGGGGCACAGGCCTTCCTTATGGGTGGATAAGGAGGATGGGCCACAACCCACCACGCGGGCCCAATGCGGATTGGTGGGTGTTAATGAATGCAAATGCAGCCGGGACCAACATCTTAACGTCCTTTCCGAAGCGCAGAGGAGCTTGAGATAATAAATTTTTTTCTACCCATCTTATGACTGACCCTTGCGAAAGTTGCTTAACCTCAACAATCGCAGGCCAATGCGCTTACCCACTAGTCCCACTACGCTATCAACCTCCTCACTATTAAATTATGCAGGTCATATTTCTGTTATCTGCCCTTAAGTTAACAAGGGTCGTGTGTGTATTGTTATAAACTGATGCATTAATAATTAAGTAAAACATGATAATTTAGAAATGCAGTAGGAAGTGGTAGTGAAAATTCAATTTTACATGAAAGTTAACCCAAATTTAATCTGAATAATTATTTTATGCAATATGAATGTAGTCTTAGAACTGCTTTAAATAGATATCATTTTGATTAACTATTTCAAAAAATGAAAACAGCTACCTTTGTTGTTTAAAAAAAGGTAATATTAACCGAAATACTAATCATTAGCATTGCAAATACATTTACCATATTCCTTCATCAAAATCTTAATCTTAACAAGATCCTTGATCTCGTGACGGTGGCACGTCCCGAAACCATTTTCACACACCTTAGGGATCCGGTACTAGAACACGTGTATTTATTTGCATTGGCGATTGCGTAAGAGCACATGCGCGTTTACGTCCTAAGCGCGCGCGACGTCGCAACGGTGACGTACTGGCGGGCCCTCTAATGCAAACAATCAGTTTTTTGCACCCTTTATCACGGGAGCGCCCGCCACGTTTATAAGCCGCGGAAAAACGGGCAGGACACACATTACACGTAACGCGGCGAACCGAACGTATCCGCCTGAGATCGCCAACGATCCTCCGTAGCCGCCACGTTAACTTTTTAAATCGGCCTCACCTGTTCGGATAAAAACTTTTTAGTGATTTTAAAAAGTTTGAGGATGTGCCAGTGATAGTAAATAAGAAACAATTGACTGTGAATTTCTGTGACTATTTTATACCAAAGATTTATTTATTTACCTACTCTGTGATAATTTAAAACAAATAAAATGATTGAAGAGTGCACATGCATAAACAAATGTTCCTGGAGGAGACGAGATGTTAATTTCAGAAATAACAGTAAGTATCCAGTTTTTTTTTAACTTTCATAATATGAAACAATTAATCCTTCAGTTTGATTCAGTTTACTCTAGTGTTGAGGATGGTAACTTAACCACTATTTATCTAAGATTAGTAACTGATAAGAAAATTATGTAGCTACAAAGATGACCTAATCGATAGCATCATAGGGCACAAGAATAGATAGCGAAACTCAAAGATGTAAGACACAATATTCACTAATAATTTTCAACAGTGACATTATGATTACAATAATGTCTTACTTAAATCATTATCTTGATTTAAGATTGCGTGAGAACCATAACAACAATTGCCTGATTTACTTAATATCCAAACTATGCGGATACATACCATAACTCACATAAATTTAATATCTTTTATGATAAAGTAATGGCTAAATACCTGGAGCATTACCATAATTATTTATTTATTCAGTTACAATTAGGTAATTAAATTCTTTAACACAATTTTACTGAAACATTTTCCTCTTGCAAACGAACGAAACTCATACATAACATTACAACCACTGTTTAAAAGAGAAAAAAGCAAATAAAAAAAGAGTGTAAAAAGTTTTTGATAAAAAAAAACGCTAAAGGAGACATCTAATCAGGGTAAAATAAAAAAGTGTAAAGAGGTTTTGCAATAAATTAAAACCTTCTTAAAGGGGTTAGAGTAAAAGCTTTCGCGACTCAAGTGTGATTTATATTGCGGCTCAGGAACAATACCACTTGGCCGGCCGCACGCGCAGCGTCGCGGAAGCAATGTACTTACGGTAAACTTAAATTAGCCGCTGAAATTATGCTCGCAAGCCCATTCAACGGACAGGCGAAAGGCAAAGCCCATCTAGTTCACTTACCACAACCACTTGAGAGAAATATTTTTCAAGAAAATTAAATCATCAGTAAAAGATACTTAATGCCAATACTGAAAGAAAGCGAATAGGATTTCACACCTTCACCGATACCGATTGACCATTTCATAGTAACCACGCTAAGAACTGAATTTCAACATAGTTTTCTTAACTGTATGACGAATCGTGTTAAGTTACGCGGATCTACGGGCTTACTTTCTACGGGCGTGAGTAATAATGAACTCACAGGGGACATGATACCGCTTTTGTAGGCTTTCGCCGTTTTTCACCGCCCACGCGACTCGGAAATTCGGGAAATTCCGTGACTCATCGCAACCCTCGGAAAAGCCTCGACTCATCAATTCGCCTATGAGAAAAACTATTACTAATAAAAAAACATCATTGATGAAAGCTATTTGTATTATATCACATTGCAATGCCTCGCTGGGAAACTCCTTGAGCAAAAAACTCATGCAATTACTCTTACCACGGGTTTTAATCGTTCAGATACAAGAAACTTAAGTCGCATGACAGATAAGAAAATACATAACAATTAGACATAAAATCTATCATTCTATTAAATAAATTAAATATCTGGAAAGATATTTCAATTGAATGTCGAGGTAATTCCTCACATTGGTGAAATGAGTATGATATACTTGAAGAAATTCGACGATGTCACTAGTGACTCGGTAGCTCAGCGGTCAGAGCATTGGACCGGATATCCAAAGGTCGCGGGTTCGATTCCCGTCTGAGTATTGATCTGGTGCGAGTCGTATTTTTTCTAGTATATTATTAAGTATTGTATAAAAATAGCATTGCAAAAATCTCAAATTTAAAAATAAATTAAGATAAAACCCAGTAGTAAAAAAGTTGAATTTGAACTCATTAATTCTAATGGTTTGTTTATGATGTAATTACTACCTATGTGTCAAGTTCTATTAAAAGGAAAACTAAATACTATTTATATTTAAACTAAGGCTAGTAAGTAACAAAGTATGCACTCCTACGCAAACTATTTCCGAGGAAGACAAAACATAGTTAAAATGGGGAAGTATTAATCATAGACATAATAATCTTCTATTGACAGTATCAATAAACGACCAACACAATGGTTCGCTTGTTAGTCGCGACAAAAAACTTGTCAGAGTAAACAGTCGGCTTGCTAGTCCAAATGTTTAGTAAACCACATCTCAGATAAATCTGGTACGGAACCTGTTTCTCCTAACGTTTGACAAAGTAACACCGAAGTGTCTACTAAGGGCTGCTGTTGCATCTTTAATAAGACAATTAGACGTAAAATAAGACACAATATAAATAAAACGTCAGTTGCTGACAGTTTATTTAGATTGTGTCAGCTGAAAGGCAACTTTCAGTGTCTGAAAGTATCCTTTCAGCATTTCCATCCCTTGGTAAATTTGAAGTCAGAAACTTAATGAATTAATGTATTTAAAGTTCATGCTCATAAACGAACTCTCTAAAGAAATTAAAAGTACCTACTAACCTACTTTACAAATGTCACCTCAGTGTTTACATATAACAATTCGCACATGCGTTTTCTATGACAACTTTAATCAGCTTTGCCAAATAGATTTGAAAGTACATTGATTGTTTTGATTAAAACAAAAAAATCTTTTGTAATGTTATGAAATTTGATGAATCATAATTCAATTTCACATTGAACTTTTTATTTGGTAACGTAATTTATTATTTCATAATAATTTAGGGTATATTTTTAAAAAGAATAATTACTTATAAAAATAATTAGAATATATTTGTGATAATACATAGAGAAAATTTGCGATACTTCACCTAATTGTGATCGTGTAAAAGGTTAGTTACTCGATTACGTATCGATAACACTAGTCGACAACCGAGACATCGATTAAGATTCGGCTCGTCACCACGTGGTGAGCGACTACCGCCGGTAGTCGGCGATAGACTCATCGATGAATCACCGCACTCCTAACCGAATAAATGTACACTTGCACAAGATCAGAACAGAGAGCAGTAGAGACGAGGTCAACATTTTTCTGGTCTGACTCTTAGAAGTAGTGTCAATTGATAGATCTATAAAAGAAAATTGATTTATTGATATAAAAAAATCATTCCCACGAACTGAGAACCTCTTCCTTGTTTTGAAGTCGGTTAATAAGGTAATGGTTGCATCCATTCCATTCCATCCATTCCGTGTCATTCATATTAATAATTTGTTAGTATCTTACCTAATTAGCTTGATTTGACAGTACGCTTCATTTTGTGACGTATTTATTACGGAAATTATTAAAACATGGTGTAGAGTGGTTAAGAAATAAATATTTTTATGATCTAATAAAATGCTAAACTAAAAAGTAGATAATAGAAAAAATATGTAAGATAACTGTGCTACTGAATTACATACATAATTGGTTTTGGATCTCGTGTTTTGTTAAATTTATGTATGATGCATAAGTGTATAATAAGATGTATCATTATTTATACATACCAAAACATAAGTCTAAATAAAAATTTAATTGATAGTTCTACTACTAAATAAAAGTTTATTCGATACCAATTCGATCTCAAATCCTCGTTCGTGTTGCGGGAGTAACCCTCAGAACCTTAAGGTGGTAAAAAAATAAGTGCGGAAGTCTCCATGAGTTTTTCGGCCAGAGTTCGCGTTCTGGCGGGCGGGCGAGTAAGGGTTTTCGCGTACTGTTTGACCGGCTATTTTATGTACGGTGCCGCATTTCGGTGCCCATTCAACGAGAGGAGGCTGCCCGCGCGACAGCCTCGCACGCGCTCACACCGACGTTCCATTGGTTCCATCGAGGACGAACGTAAACACTGGTGCCGTACCTAGAGAAATAATTAAAAGATAAAGTGTCAACGTGCTTTCTTTTCCCGCGGGTGTTCAAAGTGTTCGATTTTTGAATTCGATTTTGCTAGACGGAATTTGACATAAGTTCGGATGGATATGGACTTGCCCGAAGGATTTACTTCAATGCGTTGTTCATGGATGTCTTTTTAACTGGTGTGTGTTGTTTATATTATTTTAATCATAGGTGAAAAATAGTTGAAAAAGCTCAGTCCGAATGCGGGAAATGACCATAAAACTAGATCAAATATTTCTATTGGTAATTTAAAACGTACTTATAAATATCCTAGACACAGTTTTCTTCTATCTTTATTGTTTTTTTTTCTATTTTCAATACAATAAAATTACAGGCAGTAATACGATAACAATGTTTTCTAATATAAAATAATATTTATTGAAGTGAAACGGTTACCCAACATGTCAATAAATTCTAAATTTCATCTCATTGAAATGTATATTATTACTACATCCATAAACCTAGAAAACCCGTAATAATCTCAAACATGTTTGAGAAACCCTTTCTCCATACCTTGCACTTCTGAAATTCAAGTATCAGCATCACTCATTGTTATTCTGCAAATCGATGTTCACGCGAATTCGATTGATGATCGTTTTTGGAAGCGGACAATCGAGAAAGTCGGTATCGCCTAGGCAGCGAATCGTGTGGGAATGAACAACATTCGGCCGGCGGCAATCGATCAAAAACATTTTTCACTGAAGTCGTCTCGGTGTCATTCGATGACCAAAGTAATGACTTTTTTTTTCATTAAAAGACATCCGTTCATCCTTTGCCATTTTCGGACATAATTATCTAATCCTCTACAAAATTAATATCGCTTCATTTGCATATATAAATAGTAATGTCCATGTACGAACGTGTGAATTGATTGTGGCCAATTGAATATAAAAATAGAAAAGTGAATAACGTGTTACTCAACATGGTGTATAAATTAATTTATAATTACTCAAAGAGTTAAAAGTTTATATATAATCATTTTTAATGTTTGATCGGTATGATATAATAACATAACTTAAATAATGTAATACAAACTATCCATAAACAATAAGGCTTCGGGAAAACCCCATGACGGTAATTTGTTTCATGCACGTCGCTTTTCGCGGTAACAATTATATGGTTAGCATTGTTTGATCTCGATGCGTTGATGTTTTATCTACTAAACTTGGGTATCGCCGGCACAGCGTATCAAAAGTCCACGTGAAAACCTTGGCCCAACCGCAGTTTACTAAAAAATATACGCGTATAATTGTGATATAAATATAATAAATTGTGTATATTAGTGAATATGTCCCACTTACGCGTTTATTTAGCATAGGTTATATTGTCAACGACACCGCTTGACCTAATGATTCACTGACCATTTACCTCAGATTATCCTCGAGTGATGTAACACATTATGGGTTAAATTTTATCTGCAGATTCCTACTTAACCACAAGTTAAAGTAATATCACTTGATTAGCATATGTAAAGAAATTGTTGTCAAGTGCAAGCTAAACTGACTGCCTATTTGCCAAAGTACTGATATTGTTTTCATTTAAAACTGTATGTTATTTAGCTTAATTTCAATATCGTTAAACCTGACAGCTAAATTTACTCGTACTTCGGGTTTATTGCCCTTTATTGGCGACTATTGACTCTTAAAAATTGTAAATACGACGAGGAAGGGTAACTTTCTACATTTAGCACTTAAACTGGACAAAAGCCTTTTCAAACTCGGTATTTCTCCTCCTTTTAAACTTTGAAAACGTTGCAGAATTGCGACTCTCCGTTGGAACATAAAATATGTTTTATGGCCGCGGCGCAACATCAAAAACACTCGATGGCAGCCAAACATGTGTTTTTTTTTGCGTTACGCAAAGTTGCTGCAAAGTAAAACTTGAGACCATTTTTCAATTATAAGACTCATCAATCCGTTGATGTTTTTCGTAGATAAAGCAGGCAATAACATCGTCGTCGTGTAGACACTTTTTACGCTGCCAGCGATGAAACGATGCAATGACAGAGTTACACCGTTGTACTTAGCGCTACATCCATCTATCAGTTTATGGTAATTTAATTAAAACTAATCTGCCACCTTTTTATTTCTCAGTCAGATAATGAATAAAAAATAGTAGAAGCAAATAGAAGCCAACAAAAAAACAGCGAGTTCCGTATTTTAGGAAAAAGTTAAATAAATTAATATTACGCAATAATAACTTATGATAAAAATATAGGTACTATTATATTTATTTAAAAACAAATAAGTATTTGCTAAAATTTATTTGTTTATCGATGGGAAAGTACAGCCAAGTTTCCTATAGTTAGATAGTACAATTTAATTTAACAATATGGGGAAAACGGAAATCACAAGCTTACCACATGTAACAGATTTTTGTGACAGACCAGTTTATAAAACAATATCACGTACATGTCTCCCAGCGGAGTAATGGTGCCGAGAAAGTGCTCCAAGATGGAGATAGGTAGTACAAGAAGTTTATGCATTTACGTATGCTGTGGCGCGTTACGATAATCACGAGGCTTATTATTTTTTATGTGATCCCTGGACGCTCCCGTCATCGTAGTAGGAATGCACCGACTTTTTAAGTGAACTCCAGTAACGAGATTTTCATTATTATTCAATTTTAATATCCCATTTTTTTGGACGCAACCCATCTCTTCTCTTTATCAACCAAGGCCTATTGAAATTTATTTCAAAAATGTTGACACGTGATCCCATTATAAAATTTTGAAGTAGTTTTCAAAAAAGTTGCCAGACACAAATTCCGCTAATTAAATCGTAGTTAAGAGTATGAAGTCGTCTACCAACCGGGGAGAATCGAGTTGACGTTACCCCCTTCATATAAATACGCCCCCCAAATAATTTCTTATCAATCGGTCGCTAAGCGCAACCATGCCACCTTGGTATCTGACAATCGCAAGAAATAGCTTTATAATCAGTTAGTGTCTAACCTGTGTCTGTGTGATAAATTTAATATCAGTTTGTTTTAAGACGTTGAGCTAACCACGTGTTTGTTGTTTTAGGTGTTCCCAAAAAGCTGTTGGTAGCGATATCGGTAGTGGTAATCGTAGCAATGTGTCTAAGGCCAGTGGAGGCTGCCCCAGAACACAGAAGACATAGGTTACACCGGCATAATATGGCGAAACCTATCAAAGACACAGAGACGTCCAGGATAGAGGCTCACATGCATGAAGTTGAGAAAACTACCAAAGAACAAAGATTTACGAGACTGCTGCACAATGACCAGTATGGTATAGCACTACAAAAAGTCAAGCATAAAATGGCTAACACAAAAGACAATTTTGATGAACAAAGAAGAAAATTGACGGAACCTAGAGACTACGGCTCCGGAATGCCCGAGTGGTTGCCGAAGACGAACTTCGTAGAAATCAACAACAGAAGTATTAAAATCGCCAACAAAAAAAATGCATCGAGATCTAAACGATTTGTAAGTATCATCTTATTTTCTTTAATGCACTGTAATTACATCTTTTACAACAAAATGGCTTTATTGCAAAAGAAAATGTCATCACATTTTCTCATATTGCATCATTGTTAATTGAAAAATTGTTGTAAAAGTAGTACACCAGTACCCGTAACACGAACAGCTATCGAAAAAAATAACGCGCGTAAAATCATTCGATAGTGCAATTTTGTATTGGAAATTTGTACAACGCCATCTACCGCCGAATAATGAAATTAAAATTACCATTGATAATTCTCCATCGAGTAATTTTACGCGCGTTTTTTTTCTCGATAGCTGTTCGTGCTAAGGGTACTGAGCATTTTTTTATGTTACGAGTATTATCCTTTTCTCTGTGATCGTCATAATTATCTGACATTACTTTTATCGGTTTAATAATGTCCTATAGCTAGATTATGCTGAATATGGTAATTTCCCAATTAGATAAAAAATATTTTGTGTTATGAAGTCTGTCATCATGACGTCACAGACTTAGGCTGACCGTCAGCCGTCGGCCGTGAGATGCTGGTTTGAGGCAGAGGATCTGACAGAGTAATTACCGTGCTCGATCACTCACGAGGGTGTGGTCCATCACTCTTTTTCCCGTTCAATATTTTTGCGTTATTTTTATTTTTCGCTTTGAGACAAAGGAATCCCCGCATTAGCCGCGCGGCGCAGGCGCACCATAAATGAGTTTTCGTTGGGCCAAATTACACGTGCGCCGCCATTGTACCACGTTTATTTACATCACATTGTACTTAAGAGCAATAAATAGGTCTCACAACCCTTCAATTTTGACGCCGTGCCTTTACGAAATTAGCCGGTATTAACCATTACTTTACATTTTATAAGACTAAACGAAACCATTTCACTAACGTAATTTCATATTTAAACAAGCTTATCCAACAGCAGTCACTGAACGAATAGAGTATTATCGTATTTCTGCCAGTTTATTAGAAACTTCGATTTCGAAGGCGACGTTGATAAACAAAATATCATAAAGCTTCCTTGAACCGGAGTCCATTAATAATAGCGTTAAAGGCTTCTGGCAAGTCTGTGGGAGCGGGCAGCGGGCTCACCAACCAATTAAATGTTTCAAAAGGATTTGCATAGATTGACACCGGCTGATTCTGACGCGCACGCGATCCCTACCCGCCGCCTGTCATTACCTACGAACAACCTAACGAACAATATGATCCGATTAGCTCTAATAATACCACACGATGATTGTTCTCACCTCGGCTCTTAAAAATATAAGACACTTTAACGGACCCTAAAGCTCTTCCGATGTTTACCGAACACACATCTGGACCGCGAGACTTTCTATTATGTATTCATATTGGACACCCACTAATTAGTACACAAAACTTAATGCGAGACAATAAGTGTGTATGCATTTGGAGTATATGTATACGGTGTCCTCGCGCATGCGGCGGCCGGCCGTGCGGCGAGCCATTCCATTGACAAAATTATTCTTTAACACGACAGTGTAGAGGCGATCAGAGTCCAATACCATGAATATTGAACACATCTTACCTATGTCTCGACTGCTCGTCAATGTACGGCCACTTAAGAAATTTAAATATTTGGCTTTGGGCGAAGGAAAGCGTTAGAATTCAAGTGATCTCGGCTTCGCTCGGCCTTAGTTGACTTACGAACAATTTAAAAATTAAATACTGCTCAAATGAGTCGTTAAACAGGGCTTGACGAAAGATTTGGACGGACATGCTCTCTTTGTATATCATCTCATCAATGTTGTTAAATAAAGCACACTCTACATTCATTTAACTGAACAGATAGCATTACATAATTAATTAGGTATATTACATACAGTGCCCTTAGGTATATTATGTTTCCTTATAGGTATACTTCATTTATTTTAGTCAGAGTTAGGTCACTAATCTTTCTCAATAAAAAATCCAGTTCTGTAAACTTAAGTCTTTGTTAAAGTTTTAGTATTTCAGCGTTCAAATAAAGGGCAGACATTCCTCGTGGTATGTCGCTTTCACGGCGAGCTTTACCGGTCGCTAGTGTTTGCTCAGTATTTACGATTTAACAAAACAACACCAAATGTTAAAAACACATTATTTGTCCAACTGAGACGAATGTGAACTTACGATTCCGTCGTCCAGCCGCATTTGTCTCCGACACGTTTCTCAGGTTAAGTTCGCTTGAAGGCAAATGTACGGCGCATTGTCGGGTTTTCAGCTCAATACTTCGCCATATTTGCTCTCAGCTTTAACTAAGCGAATACTCCGCTCCTCACAATGGCGGAAAGGCGACGCGTTAATCGCTTTATGAGCCGTAAAATATTATTAAATTTTGAATTGATTAAATAGGTTTACGACATCGATGACTTAAGTTACTTTGAGCATCGCCTTGCGCTCGATTATCGTCCGTGTCCTCACATGTGCCTTCTAAAACATTTCAATTCATTTGAAAGATTTAAAGCTATTTAAGTTGCTTTGTTTATAGTTAACAAACATAAAGAATGCCCACACGTAGGTACAGTCTATAAGTTAAAGAATAAACAGCGCCGCTGAAAGCAGATGTAATTTCAAACGCACAATGACACAGGCTCATAGACTGTAAGAACATTGTTATGAATCATTTAATTAATTAGTTTATAGAGGAAGTTCACGGGACACTAAATGTTGTTATGTGACACCCGGCAAACAAACGCGCGGTGCGTCTGGGAGCTTAATTCTTCCAGGAACCATGACTGGACTATCAATGGGATGACTTCATAACGTTACAGTAAACCTACTGAAATGTTAGTCACCTGTATGTGAGATGTACGCTTCATTGAAGCATTGATAATTCATTGACATCTTCTTACCGAGTAATGCTCATGACTGTCCTATTACAGACTCTGTTGTCAATAATACCTAAATACACTAATAAATATTATTTATTTGCACTTAGCTTCATGATATTTACACTTCTGACTATAACAATGGTGTCATAGATTAAATAAATATGTGGTTTACCTTTTCCTTTCAGCAACAGTCAAAAATACATTCTTTAAATTAAACTCATGATGAAATTAATTGTAACGTAGTAAATACTACTAATGAGTCACAAACAATACCTTATCAGTATCACTTATAGCCACATTGAAACTAACAATCACTAGATTAAACAAGTACATACACGTTTACTCAATTCTTACGATTTTTTCAATTTTATCTTTTTGTTGAAATGCTACTTTCAATTTTGTTGTTATAACCACACACGACAAAGACCTCTGTAATTTTCAACCAGTTCCACAGTTGAAAATCACTAGCAGGGACGGGATTGCACATGCATTTTAAAAAGACGATAATGAGTGATCGTTTGCAAGTATCGAGGCAAACCGGCTGGCCTAGTACATACTTACGTCAAGTCATTGTTGGACAGAAGCAGACCGTATTGTCGTAGGACACAGCTCTTGTTCATTACATCTTAATTCTTCATTTACATCCAATTCAATATCTTTACTCATCAACTATTCAACTTGGTTAAAATCTATTAATTTATTAAAATTAAACAAACCGTCTAAATGTCAATCGTCTTACAGTTTATTGTTATTGCCAACGTAATTTATGGATACATTTGATTACGTTATGTACAAACGATGCAAATCGAGAACGGGTATAAAACGTAATGTCTACGTCTCTTGACAAAATGTATCAAGAATCTCGTATCCAATAATTTGTTATATCTGAACATAGTAAATTTAATTCGTTTTTGTATAAAAAAATAAAAACAATAACAATCGTGAAACAAAACTAAAAAATTATGAACCGTTCAAAATCGGCCGTTCCCGAAATAAGATAGTGGCTACAGTCGTACACATCTTACACCAAATGCCTTCTCCGTTACATCGCCGTCGGGGAGAAAAATAAAATGTCTATACTAAAAACCGAATAGGTCGTAAAAATATTTAACAGAAGATAAAACAGTTCAAAAGCTTAATGCTAAATCGTTGACACAAGAAGCTCGGAGCGGCAATGATGCTAGAAACATTATAGTAGTATGTATAGCAGCCACAGCCTCGACACGAATACACGCCGCCGCACTAAACTATTCACAATATAATGCACTTAATTCATATGTACGTGCTTACTCGGTGGCGTAAGATCCTAATTCCTTAGATAATTTCCAAATTCTATTGAAATGTCAAAGGACATTTCTATACAAATATACAATCGTACTTCAACATTTATCTTGACTACTTCTTGCTGTGAAATAATATTTGTATGTTTATTAAGTTTAGTAGTAGGTATTCTCACTTTTTTCAGAGTCTAATTTCTTTTCCCTTTTGTTACAGTTCTACTACAACATCCGGCAGCTTTATAAGTCTCTAGTGGTGTACAACGAACTATTCAAGACCTTTGTGAAGGTCAAAGTTGAACTACCAGACACGCAAATAGCCAGCTACGATGTCAAGCGACAAGACTTCTTCACGAGGACCATCAACGACCTGTACAGCACCATCGAAGACATAAAAGATGCCATGATCAATGTCAAAATGCCCATACCAAAAGTTGACTCTTTAAAACGTTTGAAACTCGATAAAATAGAATTGAAAGTGAACGCAGCGAAATATTTGAAAAATGATGAAATATTGTTTAGGGGTTACGGTAACTTATTAGAAAACTGGAATTTAGAATTGAATTGCTCGAAAGTCACGAAACCCGTGAAAAAGGGGATGTTAGAAAAGTGTGTACAATATCGTAATAATCTCAAAGAAAAACGCAAGCGAAGGAGAAATAAACGTAGAAAGCAACAATAACTTGTGAAGTTATCTCTTTATTTTTAACAGTATTTATTGCACCAATTTGCCACTGCTCGTACTTATTTGTTGATGGATATTACGCTCTCTATGAGATGTTTGGCGTAATTTTAATATTAGATTAGGAACACAGGTTTTAAACGCGTTTTTAAACTAAACATAGGTGTTGGACACCTACCTTATCCCGACGTTTCGACCGAGTTGCATCGGCCGTGGTCACGGGCTGACTGGAGCTGCGGTGTTACGCCTCCTCCTCTGCGGTGCAATCTTCATCCACCGTCGAACAAATTTTCCAACTACCGCCGCACACTATACTACTACTCTTCCCGATTGAAGTTGTTTGGATGTTTTTTAATTTCAATCGCTTCACGTACGACTCGTGAATAAAAATGGCGATCAGTGGAAAGAACCTGCGTGCAAACATTTGCTGGAAAGTGGCACAAACCACTGGATCGAATTTCATCGCACGCATGGTTCTTTCCACTGATCGCCATTTTTATTCACGAGTCGTACGTGAAGCGATTGAAATTAAAAAACATCCAAACAACTTCAATCGGGAAGATGGCCACAAATTATCCGCAGACTTGTACTATATGTATTCTGTGCTGCAGTGTGGAATTCAGTAATTGCAAACGCACTACCTCTTTGTTCGCGGTCGGCTAACAACCAGAATACGGCTATGATACGGAATATGGGCACCGTTAGTATAGTGTGCGGCGGTAGTTGGAAAAACTGTTCGACGGTGGATGAAGCTTGCACCGCAGAGGAGGAGGCGTAACACCGCAGCTCCAGTCAGCCCGTGACCACGGCCGATGCAACTCGGTCGAAACGTCGGGATAAGGTAGGTGTCCAACACCTATGTTTAGTTTAAAAACACGTTTAAAACCTGTGTTCCTAATCTAATAAAATGCAACGCGAAAGTCTAAAAGTCTATGTAATTTTAATATGTTTGACGATACGATGTGTTGATTAAGTATTGGGTACTTTCTCTGTGATATTTAGTATTGTGTAGTTGTTAATAATTAATTTATTCAATTCTAGCTTTTAAGTCGTTTTTAAGTTCCATGTACTTAATCGTTCTCTCTGTTTGCTTGATTTTGTAATCTCTTATTTATTTTCTCTCTGAAAGATTGTTGTGAATATTATGATTGATTGTGCCTAGCATAAAATCTGTTGACGCGTCTTATCTCCTATTATTGTATAATTGTGTATAGTATTATTTTGAGGCAAAGAATTTGCCCATTCGCCAAGAAAGACTTAAAATAGTTTTAGTTACATTATTAATTTATCAATATTATTTAATCTGCATATCTGCTTTAAGTTACATGAAGTTAAATAGTTATGGGAACAAAAGAGTTAATTGAATTCGATCAAAAAGTCTTGTAATTTCTAAAACAGAATGCGCTTTGTGCCGTTAGTATGTCGTTATATATAAGTAGTGAAACAAATGAACTGATACCATGTGAATATTACCTGTAGGTACCTATTGTATAATGTAAATATAAAAGCAAATCTTTCAAATGACATTGGACAGATTAATGGTTACATACATTATTATAAACATGAAATAAATATTGGAATATTCTATAATGATTTGATTTTATTTAATTCGACCCACGTAAATACTTACAGCATGTAGGTAATAAATACTGACACAAATATTATACATCATTATTGTCTTTAAAAACATACAACACGGTTTTTGTGACAAATCAACTATTCTAATTAATCAAATATTTAATGATTTCGTAAATATTTTCCAAAAGGTATTTTTCTCTAATTTCGTAATATCAAACAACTTACTAATTTTTCTAAGATAAAAAATAAAGATACTCGTAGTTAAAATACTTCTACTCTCTATACAAAACCTCACTGACTGACTTGCAAAACTGTAAAAACGAATAATATATTCTTTTTCATTCAGATTTCTTTCCAAGATAAGTTTGAACTTTTTAAAGTTTTTTCAAAACAGAATGTTAATAATATGCCCACGTCCTACTAAAACCTGAAGTTTACTTCTGAAAACTTAATTATAATATTTAAAAAATATTAGATATTATTAAAACAAACGACAACAATAGGAAACCTCAAATAAAAAGCTGCCGTTTTTCGTGACCTCTATGTTTGAATTAAACCTTTTAATTCAAACTTATCTTGAAACATCATATATATTCTTAAAGAATTTCCCGTTTTTTGAAACGTTTTCATAATACTTTTAACTACCGAGATGATTAAGACTTATATTTATGATATTTCAAGAAATCTCAATCTGCTCTTTATCTTCATGAAATTGATAGATTTTATGACCTGAAAACTATAAATATACCGAGGAGGGTATTAAATAGCGAATAAAATCGTCTCATCACAAAATACATTAGTACCTTTGAACCCGGATCATTTGGTGTAGGCAAAGTAAAAAGGGGCAGCTGAGTACCCCTAGCATGAACATCTAAAGAAAACGCGCGTAAAAGTACTCGATAGAGTAATTGGAAAATTTCATTTCACTTTTCGTCGATAGATGGCGGTGTACAAATTTCTCATACAAAATTTTTATGTGCGTTATTTTTTTCGATAGCTGTTCGTGCTACGGGCACAGTATCCGTAGCACCGAATATAATACATATACCTATGTTGCATGAACAGCTATTGGATAAAAAAGGCTCATAAAATATCGATACCTACTGTAATTTTGTATAAGAAATTTGTACAACGCCATCTAGATCTGGGAGGTGGTGAAATAACTATTAATTATCGCCATCTATTTTATAAATATTGAAACTGAAATAAAGCATTGTTTGTAGTTTTTTTGATAGTTTTGCTACTCCTCACAAGATGGCGTAAGTAAGCTACGGCAGCGTTGCAAGGGCATGTGCTGCCACCTCTTGTACATCTCAAGAACTCAAATAAAAACCTGCCGTTATTCGTTTGCAAAACTTTGCGCACTTTTCGTAATTTTTTATTAAT
The DNA here is from genome assembly GCA_950108535.1 of Agriphila straminella. NCBI lineage: Eukaryota > Metazoa > Arthropoda > Insecta > Lepidoptera > Crambidae > Agriphila > Agriphila straminella. Next base: position 5,255,875 of record OX467312.1, read on the forward strand.
CCACAAATAAGTACGTTAAATTTCAATGAATTAGCACCATAAATACAACTTGAACAACATTACTATGGCATTCACATTATTATTATTTATAAAACATGCAATAAAAGGCGCTTTGTTTGTAAACATCGTTGGCTGGAGTAATTTTTGTTGCTAATTTCTTGACATCAAAAGACCTAGGGTTACCATCCGTATGGATTTGTCCGGACATGTTCGGACTTCTAGAAATTTGTGGTGACCGGTGTAATACTAGTTATAAAACATAGCAGCAGTATTCAAAAGAGATGTCCCAAAATTTGGGTCTGGGCCACCAATCCACCATGACCATAATACAGTACCTATACTTAAAATAGGTAAAGGCACGATAAATAGTTTCTAATCATCCAATTTCTCTATAATCACTTTCTTTTTAGGGTTCCGGGACCGGGAACGGGATCCTATTATTAAGACTCCACTGTCCGTCTGTCTGTCTGTCTGTCTGTATGTCTGTCTGTACGTCTGTCTGTTTGTCACCAGGCTGTATCTCATGAAACGTTAAAGCTAGACAGTTGAAATTTTAACAGATGACAACAAATACTAAAAACAGAATAAAATAAATATTTAAGGGGGGCTCCCATACAACAAACGTGATTATTTGCCGTTTTTTGGTACCTTGGTAACCCTTCGTGCGCGAGTCTGACTCGCACTTGGCTGGTTTTTTTATCTTGTGCTTTAAAGGTGGACACACACGGTCCTGGTCCACGGTCGTGCCAAATGGATGGACGTACGTCGAAAATTTGATCGTGTGTGTCGAATCTGTCATCCAAATTTCCAATCACGGATTCCGTAAAACCACGGCCCACATCCAAAAGTTTGACCGTGTGTGCGCATATCGTCAATCGTTTGATTTAAATCAAATGGATTAAATCAAATGGACGGACGCCAAATTTTGATCACTCGATCAGTTCAAATAGGGATGTAGCGATTATACAAATACATCGTTATCATTAAAAAAAAGACCATATTACCACAGGAATTTTTATTAATAAACTGGATAAAAATAGATTAAAAAAGAACAAAATAATAAACTTTTCACGCAGATGAAGTCGCGGGCGGTCACTAGTCGACTATAATAGGTATACCTGCCTAGGCACATTTGGAGCAAATAATCAACATAACTAAAACTTTTTAACCGACTTCAAAAAAAGGTGGAGTTATGTATGTTACTCGAAGACGGCTGGACCGATTTGAAAAATTGATTTTTTGTTTGAAAGTATATACTTCCAAGTTGGTCCCATTATCATGAAGTCACAAATCAAGGAAACTCTTCAAATATTATAGGCACACCTATAGCGATTTTGGTATTTTCTTAAGTAACCTATGCATTTGCTTTCGGAAAGTACCATTTTGGTCAGTTTGACGTACATCGTTTGGCGTGATGCCAAACGATTGATCGTAGTTTGGCTGTACGCCAAACGATTTACGCCGGTGTGTGGCCTCAAAAATTGGCGTCCGTCCATTTTTTTTTTTTTTTATTTATTTATAATTATACATTACATGTTTTCACATTTTTATATCTCGCCAAACTGCAGTGCAGTTTGATTTAATCCAATTGATGTACATCAAATGGACGGACCGTGTGTGTCCACCTTTAAAACGACACACGACAACAAAAAAATAATGGCGAAAGATATCATTTTTTAAATCAGTTCTTTTTGAGAAAAATAATAATATGTCCGACTTTTTGTCAGGACTTTCAAAATTGTGAAAGGCATGTTGAAATATCATTTCGCTATTCGGCGGTAGATGGCGCTGTACAAATTTAATACAGCAAAAATATTTTTTTAAAGTTGTATACGGATTCACTTCATATTAAATAAAAATAAAGTCCCTCGCCGTGTCTGTCTGTTTGCCTGTGTGGTTCACGATAAATTTAAAACTACTGAACGGATTTTCATGCGGTTTTAAACAAATGATAGAGTGATTTCTGGGGAAAGTCTAGGTGTAAGTATAATAAGTTGAGGTTTTATGTAAATTGGTAGAAATACGACGATAATTGTTGAAGATGTCGGCAAAAATTAAGCCGACTGGGAGCTTATATCGACCTACCTTCTACCTACTAATTTATCTACCTTCTAGGTGTATTTTTTATTGGTAATGAAAAAATAAAAAATAGTAAACTTTCTTAGCCTCCAAATAGAGCATTTAGGGGGTTTGATTTACCTACTTACTAAATACTTAATCAAGGACAATTAAAAAAATACACCAAATTTACTACATTATTTTTAAGTAAGTAGACGGGTCGTAGTAGATTTTGTCTTAGAATAGACTCAAATATTGTTCGGAAACCGGAGCTTGCATCAGCATGGTCATAGGAAATGGTATCGGAGCGTAAAGTTTGGAGGCCGCTGCCGCCACCGGCGCCGGCGCCGCATATATGGAATCTACACCTCCACACAACGCTTATGACGTCAGAGATTGTATTGCCGTCGGGCACAGAATATATACTCTAACGCGACGTCGGGTATGTTTTCAAATCCAGAAATCAAAAGTTAATTTAATAAAAGATAAATGAAGTGCTCATGGCGGAACTTGACAGACTGATCGTACTCGATCACGTTTGTTAAGCAATGCTCAGTCCGATGTCGGATGGGTGACCGTTAAGTGGCATTACAACTGAGCGCTTCCGTGCTTCGGAGGGAACGTTAAACCGTCAGTCCGGCTGTTGTCATCTGATAATAGCCGGCAAACCAAGTTATAGGCCTTATACGGCTTGATAAACTCTAACACCTGAGGTGGCCACTATTCCTCATTCGATAAAAAGAAGAATTTAATAAAGCGTACCCTTAACTAAGATTTGTGACGTCACTGGCTGAGTTGATATCAAGATTTCGCACATAGGGATACCGTAACGAAGAAGTATGTATAGCAGGGTCACAGAAGGTTTCGCCTTCACGTCTTAACTACTGAACCAATTATCATGAAATTTTACATACACGTTCTCAGGGGTACAGAGAAGGATATAGGGTACCTTTCATCCCGAAAAAAGTATTGTTATCGAGGGATAGCAAAAAACTTTCCACGCAGACGAAGTCGGGGGCGACCATTAGTGTATCGATACGAGCACACGTAGTAGGGTGAAATAATATTCTATAGTGATTTCCTATTTGTGTCTCAAATGATAGCACAACTAAGCGCAAGCAAAAACATTACTTAGGCACAGAATTAGGGCAGAATTATTAAAATGAATGTCCATAACGCGCGTTATATATTTTTTCAGAGAAGAAGATTTCCCTTTATAATAAATGTTAATTATGTTAATGTTAATTTTTCATCTTTTCTTCTTGTATAATTTATCTCAATCCTGACATAAAATTAAACGATTCTTAGCTGTGTCTGTATCTACATTCATCGTCATAGTTAGTCAGACATTGAAACGGGTATACATATAGCACAGCAAAATGGAGTGTCCAGAAAGTATAGCCCAGAAAAATGTTGCTATCGAGTATATTTTGAAGTTCTTAACAGACGTATATATTTTTATTATATACCCAAACTCAACACTATAGATAGAGCGTTGGCTGAAGGTATACATTCCATATGCGCACCGGCGCGGGCGCAAGGTGCTCCTTCTACTATCACTTAACATTGTCTAATAGAAATAATTAGATGTTGAGTCAATAGCATAACATTATACATGGTGTTTGGTAACACCCCTCCCTATAATTCCGAATAATAAATAATTATAGTAGACTCGCTGCCCCCCGTGACATCGTCTACGTAGAAAGTTTTTGGCCATCCCTCGGGAACAATTCTTTTTTCGGGATGAATGGTACCCTATGATGTCCTTCTCTGTAACTCTGATAACGTGTATGCAAAATTTCATGATAATCGATTCAGTAGTTAAGACGTGAAGGCGTAACAAACTAACAAATAAACAAACAAACGGACTTTCACATTTATAATATTAGTAAGGGCATGGACAGGGTAGGTACAGTCAAATTCATTAATTTGTTGGCACTTTTGACAGCTCATCAACCTTTATGGCTTTATAATAAGGGTCAACAGCCTGTCAAAAATGCCAACATATTAATGAACTCGACTGTACCATCATAGTAGAATCAAATTTGATCTTACTATGATACCTTGCATACAACCCCGAAAATTGTTATTATAAGCCCTGCAAATTACCTCTTTATCAATTCAATTCAATTCAATATTTTATTGCATACCATAAAGTGAATACATAGGTGATCACTTGACATTACTCCTTTTTTGGGCAGTCGATAAAATAGAAAGAACGGACAGACAGTATTGAGTATCGTATTTAACTCTAGAACTAATGTTTAGAGGAAGGGTAAAACAGTAAAAAACAAATCTGGCAGATATTTATCCAATTTCTGAATCTGGGGATATAAAAGTTTACCTTGAAATGATAATTGCGAATAATCAAGGTGTTTCTTTATTATCTACGCTCTATTAGGTGACTAGATAGCTGGTACGTGAAAGTTTTACCAAAATACTGACAATAGCTGACCCTGACCTCTATCTAGTCCAGTTTAAGATTTAAACCTAATACAAAAATTATCAGAATTATCAAAAACATAAGGAACTAATAAAACAATAATTAAATAAGTTGCATAAATATTCTGGGCAAATCACACAAATTATTTAGTCTTAGTTAAACAAAGGAAGTCGAGCAAGACTTAATTGAACCCGCAGGCTGATTATCTAATTAGAAATAGAAACCACCTAACGACTGGTTTCAGTTCACGGATGAATGTAATACATTGCTACTTTTCTTTGGAGTGTTTTTTTTACCCCAAAAAGAAGTAGCAATGTATCACATTCATCCGTCAAATGAGACCGGTCGCTAGGTGGTTTTTAATTAGATAATCAGCCTGCCGGGACCCTTCGCTCAAAAGATAGGCGATCTCACTCACTGCGCCACGCCAAAATAAAACGTTGTCCATTTTTTGTGATTTTTTTTTTATTTAGTTTATATGTTTTCCTTAGACTTTGGTTTGATGTGATTGGTATGTACGGGCTAACATTCAACGAAAGATAAAGTATTTAAAATTATAGATGAAAAACGAATAAATATCTCAAAAACTACTTTTTACTAACTATAAATAACTTTACTTATTTTATAAAATACCAACTTAATTACTGAAAATGACATAACGATTTATAATACATGTTACAAATCAGTATTTTAATACGATCAAAGTTTTGTAATCTATGTATGCGAGCAATAACAAAGCGTACGCATACGCTACGAGCCGTAGCGGTACTACGAAACTCGTAACAGAACGAGAGTAAACTAAAAGTTTTTATTCGTAGCAGTTCATTATATCAAATACCTTAAACGTAGCTGAAGCAATGCAGAAATGTATGTAAAACAAAGTGATTTGCCTTTTGTATTTCTTTGTTCGTAGTCTTTCGTAGTGCACTGTAGTTTACTGCTACGGGTGCAGTAGACGTTGAGTCGACGCACAAAGCAGATAGAAAGTGCAGGCGCGATACTTACAGCTCAGTCGTTTGAGGCGCGCCAAGGCAAGCGGACGTGCGTGCGGCGCAAATGTTACCGACACCACGCGGGAAATAGTTGCGTCGGACGTGAAAAATTAAAAGAAAAAATACATCGTCGTACGATCGTCTTTTTTAATTTTTTTTGTCAAAAACAAAGAGGTGACTTTACGAATATGGGTGCCAGTGCGAGGATTGTCCTTATGTTTCTAATGATTTCTGCCGCTAGTGCTGTTCCTGCAGGAGATACGAGACATTACGGTAAGTAACAAAAGTACAAGTAGGTATGATAAATATTTTTTAAGCATTAATATCATGTCAACAGGTATTAATGAAATACCTTGTGGGTGCAACACTATTGATTGCCAATTCGCGCGGGCTGCAATATCATTTCTTGCATAAAATTACTATAACAATAAGCAAGTACCTTATCATCACGATTTCATTAGCATTCATCACATTGCAGATAAACACTTGCATAAAATAATAAAATTAGCATAACAAAGGTCCGACCGTCGAGTTTTATCAGAACTAACCCGTTAATATTGCAAAAAAACTTATGCAAGCCAGGTTAAAAACTATCGATTTAGTTGCAACAGAGGTAAAGAACTTTTACGGATAATTTCACACTAAATAAAGTTTGTTGCACGCTCTGAGTGACAATGACCCACTGCAAGCGAGAAGTCACGGTGGTTATAAAAGATAATATATTTTTAACCTTTTTGTCGATGTTATTTGTCGACCTCCGTGCTTCGCTGGTCAGCTGTGGTCCCGGTCAACCAGAAAAGACTGAAAAAAATGTACTCTGGGAGGATGTGTAACCGCTATTTTCTTCTAATTTAATCTCAAGATACTTGTTTCCAACAATAGAGGAGTTACCTATCTTAGATATATTTTCTAGCATAATAATGGTTATCGATTAAATAACATTAACTAAGTAGTGGCTCAGTGAACTGTATAGACCTTACGTTTGTGCGTTAAAAAGTAGCTCAAATTGTACGTTGTTGTTTAAAAATTAATCTAATAGATATCGCCACGAGGTTTTCAAAAGCAGTACCTACTATGTACTGTTTGGTAGGTTTTCTTTTATTTTATCTGTTCGAAGCTAGGACGCTTCTAATTTTGAACATTTTTCAAAATGGATGGATTTATTTTCGTAAAATTTCGAAAAACTGAGTTGACAAAAAATCTATATAAATACTTATCTGCTAATGCCGTAAGCGCTTAGCTTTTTTGCTCTTTAACCTTTATTTATAATGTGCAATGTCACATAGAATGTCTCTACTTTACTTTCATGCATCCAAAGGTTATCTAGAGCTCTACCGGTTCTAACAGCCAGATCGGTTGCAAATTGCATTCTTGTGCATTGCAGTATATTTGCATTGTCTAAACAATTCGCATTATTGTTTCCAACGAAAGTGAAAAGAAAATTTATCGAGACTGAAAGATTCTCTAAATATATGTTATGACCAAATAACTGTGTATCCGCAAGAAGGCGATATTGATATTTTATTTTAATGTATAGATTGTTAAGTAGGATAAATATATATTTTTCTTTATGTAAATATCAATAAATTAATAATTCGTTGAAATTCACTCTATCTAAATATTTAAGGATAGGTATGATATGATGACAGTAACAGTAACTTTAAAATGTTTAACATCACATTATTTTACATACACAAATTCATTAGGTTACTTATGCTTTAAGTAAAATAATTGAAAAGAAAACAATCTGCTTCAAAAAGCCTTATTTAGGTTGCATTAGTTAATGAGTTAGTCAACTCCGGCGAACGTCGTTGGTACAATTTATTTCGCCGATACATTTGCAATTGTAATCGTGGTCAATTACCCGACTACATAAGCATAACATTGCTTATTAATCATTTCATTTAGCACAAGTATTCTGACCCAGATTCGCTAACCAAAATTAATACTTGATAGCACCGTGAAAATTGGACTTAGCCAAACAAAATTCGACTTTAAAATACTTGTGGAACAACTGTTTTACCGTAATTCTTAGCTCTTTTCATATGTCTCAATTGTAATGTAATAATGGTGGATATTGCGTTGGATATAATAACGGCCTTTTTGCAAGTCTTTTGTTCCGGTTGATTTTATGTTGGACACTTATATCTATTCTGTGTTTTGACTGACTACGGTCCATCACCATCGGGATTAGGAAAATGTAAACAAGTATATCCAATTATATCTTCTTTCTAGCTTCCGATTGCGTCTTCCCATAGGAATATGGCTGTAGCTAAGCTATGCATTAATAGTACAGTCAGCAATTAAGTGAGTACTTTCGGATTATCCAAAGTAATACAAAGTAACATACTTTACTAGCTTTTAGTGTAGATTAATCTTAATTACAATCATATACCAATCATATTTATTCACGAAAATGCACACAGATAATTTTATATTCTTGTTCAACTCTTCAAAGTCTCTATCTAATTTCCATAACATTAAAAAAATACCTGTAAAATACTGCTATTAAGCATAATTATAATAATACATTCATAAACCTTTGAAATCCAAACAGTGCCGAAGGAAACGCTCATCAAAACGCGCTTAGCCGATTTTCCCTCCCCAAGGTTCCCAAATAGCCTAATTGCTACAACCTCTAACAGAGGAAGACAACAATAGAAACTCGAAGGTTTTGTTGATGCTCAATGCGCATGCGGCTACATTTGTACATTATTGTTTGTCATTAGCGGAACCATTCACTTCCTAAGGCTTAAAGCTTTCTGAGGCAACCACTTATGAGATATCGTGGAAAGTACAATGCGCTAACTTCGCAAGATTTACATCACTTAACAGCTAATGATGAAGAGCACGAGAAGGTAATCACTTACAAAGCTTTGGGTTATAAAATTGAATTATGTAAGTAATAAAGGAATCTCACAATCACATTAATTAATAACACGATTTTTACCTATCAAAGTACTTTTTGAGAGGCCGCCGTTAGGTATAAATGGAAACACCGAACTTTTATTATGCGTGTATTATGAAAACTCTGTCTGCTAGAAATTAGCTACCTATACAACGTGTTACAAAAAAGCCTAATGCCGATTATGGTAGAGAGACCATCAAACTGAACAACTTTTACTATGTGACCAACTCTGAAATCGCGAAAAAAATAACAGTGTTACATACAATATGCATGAAACAGCTGATTTTTTTTTTCGCGAATTTAAAGTTGGTCTCATAGTAAATGTTGTTCAGTTTGATGGGTCCCTATCTACCATATTCGGCATTAGGGGTTGTTTGAAGATACATAATAATTAAAGATCGTATTTCGTAATAGTTATCTTATCCAAGAAGCTTGTATTCATAATTACTTCGAGCATCGCGGCTTCGAAGCGCGTCTTACTCTAAGCATAATTATATGAATGTTAAGCTTCTTGATCTTATCAATTAAATTAAACGCTGCCATTGAATAACGAACTTTCTCTGTCGAATTGTCATCATAATCTCAGTCAAGACGTCAAATATGACAGCGGTAAAGTTTTTGAAATGCTACTTGTACTTGCCTACTCTCAGTCAAGACGTCAAATACGACAGCGGTTAAGTTTTTGAAAATTCTACTAGTCTCATTTAAATTTATCTTGTACCATTGAAATAAAATGTCAAAGAACAACAATGTCAATAAACAGGTGATCCGAAAAACGAATGTATACATTTTATATGAGATACGTAAAATATGACTTACATACATAAAATATGAATATATTATGGCAAAGGAAATTAATAAACTATGTTCCATACTGTTTTCTTCGTCGATAAACGAATAAAATAGCGAAATTTGGTTTTAGAGAAATGTGTGGCAATATCTTATACACCTGTGAAAAGTGTGATTACTTGGATTGTTTCTTTTTGTCGCATCACAATCACTAACAGAACAAGACACCATGGCTCCACGATACCCTTATTTAAAATTCTAATCAAGATTACCAAATATTTTAAAGAAATTGTGATTGCTCTTTTGCTTGCAGGGACGCTATGGGCTCTTACTGTAAAAAATGTTGGCACATTGTCACTTGATCCTTTGTCTCTTTTTTTCATAGACCGTGGCCGTATAATGTAAACTTCTCTTTTCCACGCTTTGTTGGTCTTCTTGAGCGCAGCGAAATTTTTCTAAGTCTATGCTTGTAACAGTTACAAAAGCGATTTTATTGAATGTTTTCATTGCATTTTATTTGATTTAAGCATTTGATGACGTTTCAGCACCATGTGTTTCAGTAACGTGGTCACAGATATCTGTCCATCCGTATTAATTTTAATTGTCATACTTTTTTCTCCGGGTTTTCTCAGGAAGGTTTTTTAAGAGCGAAACTTCGATCAGATAACCTGCAGCGAAAGTATCCCTTGGCACACACCCAAAGTAATATAATATCACACAGCAGTGCACTGCACAATGTAGGTAGCATTCAATGATATTAAATGTAAAGATAGGTTACCCGCGCTTCACAATGGCAAGACGAAAGTCAGGTAATTGCCCGACTTTCAATTAGTCAGGCACAGTCTCGCGACACGGTAACACACGCGGCTCTCGTCAATCAGACGCAATAAAATTGTGAAATACCATAAAAAAATGTCTACTTGCGTCTTTAGACGATGTACAAATTATACAGCAACGGTCAGAGATCGGAAAAATGCTTTATTTCACACGTAAGTACTGTATTTAATAAAAAAATGTATTTTCCATTACTTTATTCGGCCATATTGTACAAAGAGCGAGCTGTCTGCTTTGCGTGTGGGAGTGAAGGAGACAGCTGACGCGCTGTCAATTGGCAGCCAATGCGCATGCAGCGGCCAATGTGTGTATCTATAGTACCTTTACGCTGTTTTAAATAGCAATGATGTTGGCGCATAACCTATCTTTACGTTTAATATCATTGGGTAGCATGCGACACCTTACGGTGCACTAGTTTATTGCACACGAAGTTAACCCTTTGTACAATGATCTATTTTCCTCATAATGTTATTACTCTATAATCATAATTATTTATTTTCCGTAAAATTATAATGTACATAAATTATATTTAATTGCTATTTAATGCAGTGAATGCGGCATAAAACTACCTCTATACGAGTTCATACTAAAACGTGAATACCTACAGTATTTTTATTTCACCAAAGTTTTATTTTAATTTTATGCCTTGATATTTTTAAAGAATCATACAATTATTATTGTCTGCTAAATATGAGGAGTATAGATAAGATGATAATAGGTATTTGTTTTTATGTGGGTACAAATAATAAAAAAAAATGTTATATGTGCACCAATAACTTCATACATACAAAATTCTAATCTTGGTTTTATAAAGTCAACCACTAAGCTATAAACTTTTATAGCACCAACGGTATTCAAATAAAACGTTTTCATGTGGTATTTTGGCTCATCTCAATATGCGTATCTAACTACAAAAGTGGTTAAAATTACGTATTTCGATACATTTTCCTGTGTAACCTTAACCCTTGAGTGCGCCTAAACAATTTATAACTGGTTGCGTAAAAGCATAACATTTACCTGCGTAAATATTTTATTAGAAACATTATAAACACAATTGAGTGGGCTCCTTTTTTAAAAATAGCTAAAATTTACATTTTATGTCAGTTTATCATTAAAAAAAAAATAGTTTACTGAACAATAAATTATTGTGTTATGAAAATCAATCTTTTTCTTTGTCTCTTAATTTCAGGCAACCTCATAATCAAATTGTATTTATTGATTTTCGATATATCATGAGATAGATATAGATATTGTGCGAATGTGGAAGGAACGATTCTGCAAAGGCGTCCCAGATAAACCTAAGCGGCCCAAATTAGGGTTTTTAATTAAACGGCTGGCGTGCGCAGTGACAAAAATCGCAGGGCATGTATGAAAAGATTGATGGATGTGTATGAAGCGAAAGAACTGTGCAAGGATCGTAGCAGGTGGCGATCCATAGCATAGTCTCTGCCTACCCCATGAGAAACAGCGTGAGTGTTTGTGTGTATGTATGATTTTCGATTTTGGACTGTGACACCCCACGCTACCAAAAAAGGGTTAAGCCTGCGATCGCATGCAGTTGCATTGTCAATATTGGCGCCTCGCAGCAAGGTTATTGACCCGAGAGGTTGCATACCAAAGCTCAGGTAGACGTGCTGCAATTCCAAATAAAATTGTCAGGAAAAGGCTATTGGCTTATCTCGAAATATGTTAACAAAATTCCCATAAAAGGACCTTGGGTACATATCAAAATAAACAGCTTTGAATGACATGAAATAAAACACTTTTAACGGATACTTGCGCGGTTTTATTGAAAGTACTTTGGTAATTAGTTGGTATTTGGTTTGATTTTTTATTTTCCCGACGTTTCGGCACCTTTGCAGCTGCCGTGGTAACGGGGGACTGAGCTTTGAATGACATTACGAATTTTCTATTCATGTTTATTATACTTATATAAAATTTAAGTAAATATAGAAATATTAATATAATGTAGGTAGATAATATTTAGAGGGTGGAATTGCCGTTTTGTTTGGAAAATTTTAAGAATTTGCATTTTCTATACACATTGTTTTAATGGTTTTAGTTAATTTAACAACCAAGAACTCTATAAAACTTTTATGCACAAATGTTTGAGCACAACACTCAGCTAACTAATACCACATGTGTAAAGTGAAAAAGTATCGGCTAAGTTACAACGAATTACGTGGTCATTTCTGCTGACGAAAAATGGAGTCACTTTTAAGATGCTCAAAAACGCCCAAAGAGCATGCCGATGACGACTTGACGACTCATTGACGCAGTCTTAGGTGTTAAAATCTGTGAATACGAATATTACAGAAGATATAAGAACCTCTGCGTGTATGAAAAAATCGACAATTTTATACTTTAACCCCTATTATCATCATTCAATATTAATGTATTGAAAAAATCAGTTTACGGTCCATACGAAATACTTTTATTGTTTAATTTAAATCATGATTTATCCCGAAAATAAACTTTAAAAGAAGTTGGATCTTTTACCCAATACACCCCACCCACGCAATGTACCTATACAATATGTCTTATGCAATAGACGAATCAAAACATAAAAAAGGTGTTTCAACTAAACTAGAACTGCAAAGAGACAGGTGTTTATTTACAATGTCGTAACCTAAAAACAGGTGATTATACCAATCTTGATACATCACGTATGTCACGATAGAACACTTATCACAAACCTACTGATGGCCGAACTTCGAATAACGATTGCGATTGGTGCAATTCTTATTACTCATTCGTGCATAATGTTTGTCTTGTAATCAATATTATAATTACAGGAATGCATCGTTATTCAATTGTTTTGATAAAGAACTTTGTAATTTTTGGGACATAATTTTAGCGTAATCGCACTTGAGTGTAATAAAACTATTATCGCCTGTTGACAACGATGACATAAGTTTCATAATAAATATAGCATAATTTGTTTATAAAAATAGTCGTATCGTTGAATTATTCAGATTTTTATTCATTATGTTCTGTGATAATTACCGTTATACCACACAGCATTTTACTAATTACCTACAAGCAAAATAAAAAGTAGTAACACTGACCATCCTAATATCATTAATGCGAAAATAAGTTTGATAGTTTGTAGCATGTTTGTAGTCACACGGTCACGTCTTAACTACTCGACCGATCATCATGAAAGAATACAGAAAAGGACAATAGGATACTTTTATTCCGAAAAAAAGAACAATTCCCGAGGAATAGAAGAAATATTATCCACGCAGACGAGGTCGCGCGCGGCCGCTAGTATCACATAATATGAAAACTAAAGCAAGAGTACCTATAAGTTGCATATGCGAATAAGTCAGAAGTCAGAAGCCATCCTTATTCTGTTCCACATTTTAAAGTAAAATTGTAAAAAAAAACAAATAAATGCCATCGCTTATTAAAATATTTGCCAAAAAAAATGCAAGAAAACAAAACTTTTATTCTCATTTCATTATCTCAAACAAAAATACCTAACCTAAATGCAACACAATGACGTAAGCACATTCTAAAGCCCAAACTGGTGAAGCTTCGGCCACAGACACATTTTGAAATAAAATGTTTTCAAAACGTCGCAATGCGCAACAAAACTAGTACTGGCTGCAATACCATTGACATTAAAATCAAGCAACGAAACCAGATTAAAAAAGAACTACTTAATTCGATATTTAAAATATCATACCCATATCATACCACCACACGTGCGGCTAATTAAATGAGCGGTATTAGTTATCAGTTCATTTTCAACATTTAAATAACTTATGTCGTAAATTCACAATGAATTATGCGTTCATCATCGCTCGGGCGTCATTGTATCTACTATCTAAGTATTTAAAGTGTTTTTTGTAGTGTCAATGAACTCAGAAGGAAATATGATACTTTGGATTTGGGCAATTTAAAAGCGCGAGCGTAAAAATATTTGCCATACAATTATCTACTTCATAAAATTGAAAAATAGTTACCTAGCCATAACCTTTATTACGTCGAAGGTATTTTTTCAAAATGGCGTCGTTCGGCTAGCGGGTCTGTCACATCATTTCTAATTGCATAATTAGACCACCCCCCCCTCAAAAAATATAAAATTCTTTAAAATATGAAAGAAGACCATAATAAATGATATACCGTTGAAATCGTCATTAAATAACAAAAAAAAATTATTATACATAAAAATAACCTATATTTGATAATTAAATGACAATTTAAAGGCAAAGTACGAGGATTGAATTTTTCGACTTTACCTCACTAAAATTGTGAATGACAAGCCTCCAGGTGGCTTTTGACAGCTAAGGGAGTTAATTTTATTTCTAGATAGTACTCTTTACAATTTAAGACCATAAAACACTGCCTCATAGACATATTTCATAAATCACAGACTAAACAAAATGCGCGATCATGTACACCTTTTTATTCATTGTAATAATCGAGTCGGTAAAATATCATGATTTTTTTATTTCTTTATTAAACTATTCTCAATCAAACAACTGACCGCAAAACACTAAATTAAGATCATTAATTTAGTCATAAACTAAGCAAAGCTTGTACTATGGCAATTAAATAATGGATAAAAATAAAAATACTAAGTGTTAGAATATATCATCCATGACATTGGACCCAAATATATTTTCCTACTAGGATAAGAACCCGGCTTGGCTCAAGCAAGAGCAGGGGGCAATGTCTAATTTCAAAATCCATCGCAATCGCTTTCATTGGCAGATGATGTGACACATTGACTTTTCTTTGATAGGTTTTCATTTGTGCCAAAAATAAGTATCAATGTATCACATCCGGAAAGCGATTGCGATAGATTTTGAGATTAGACAATAGATAGGCAGGATCGCTACCACAGCTTCAAAGAGTTGTCAACAAAAACTAATACTCGACATAAAAACGTGTGTAAGTTCGAAAACAATGTAACACGAACGTTCGTGCGCCTGATTGCTCCGTCCCATAAGGGCAACGGGCCAAGAAAGCCCCGAGGTCATTGGCTGCAGGCAAGTCAAGTGAAAGTCTCAATGAAATCGAAAGTACTGTTTCCGAACAAACTGTTTTTTGGTAAACTCAATCATAGTAAAAACTAGCAACGTTATTTTAAAATTATACTTACCTACATTCGATATTTAACATAAAGTTTTTTGCAAAAAAAAATCGGTAACAGAAAGCACCTATCGTTATGTAATTAAATTAGATTTATAAACCCCTACCACTACGTAATATCACAGATAACATAATACTAGTACTTGCCTAGACCACGTACGCACTGTCAGGCGGCTTGCTTAGTGCTTTGGCTCTATATAGGCCCTAAAATAGAGTCTAGCGAGTCGCCTAGCGTGTAGCGTATTAAAAGAATCGTTCACGAATATTCCGCCGCACTGCTCGCTTGGCGCTTCGCTAGTCGCCTAGCGTGTATCGTAGGCGCGGGGCATTTTAGATAATGTGTGTGTGTCCACAAGCAAATGAAAAAGACTCCTAGCGACCCAACACATAACCCACCTTTCAGTGCGGCCAGTGTATCCTAGCAAGTTACCATTTGTAAGCCACTAGGCGCTATAGGCACTAGGCAAGTTACCTGTCAGTGCATACATGCCCTAAGCCACCAGGCACTAGGCGATAAGCAAGACGCCTGTCAGAGCGAGACGTGGTGCTACGTGGCCTAAATGTTGAAGAATTCTTTAAAAGTCTAAGTATAACAAAAAAATAAGTATTTTAATAGGTAAGTACATTACATTGTTACTTATAATATGACTGTTCTAAGACGTAATTTCTTAAGATGGTGGGATATCTGAACCATTGTATGTATATCCCTACATATAGGTATCGAAGAAGCTTTGAAATACGATAGTAATATATTGTGAAGCTTTTGTGTTTGGACGAAAGGAATTCACAGCGCAGCCACAATGCAGCGGGTTGCAACATGCACTCGCCAGCCAGAATATTGACAATGGCAGTGACCCGAATAAACCACCAACACATCAATGTCCAATCAAGCATAGATTTTCGCAACAGTTCTCTTACTTCTGTAACAACAATAGTGAAGTATAAAAAATCTTTTTTCACTAGCCAATTTTAGTGATAGAGAAGGCCAAGTCGGGTGAAGCTATATTGAACATTCCAAGTTTGTTACTAAACCTGGATATTATAATGTGTGTGACGAATGACGATCCAAAAAACTATTGAAAAAAGTAAGTTTTAAATTTCTGATGTATTATTTCCCGTCATTAGTAAAAAAGTCATCATCAACAACATCTAGTGACAATAAAAATTGTTTGAAAAAAACAAAAAACCGACTTCAAAAAAAACTACCTCTAAAAAGCAAGAAATAATATTCGTAATAATAAAAATACGTCTATTGAAGTCGGGTGGGGCTGGAGTACAAATTCCTTTTTTTTTATTCTAAAAGCCCCACCCGACTTCAATATACGTATTTTTATTATTACGAATATTATTTCTTGCTTTTTAGAGGTAGTTTTTTTGAAGTCGGTTTTTTGTTTTTTTTAAACAATTTTTTATTTTTTTATTTTTAGTGTAGGTACCTTGTAGGTAAGGTATATTATATAAGTAGAAAAATCGGCTCAGCCAAACGTAAGATAATCGCGGAGAAACATACTTAAATACGGGTCAAACTGAGAACCTCCTTTTTTAAGTCGGTTAAAAAACTACACTTAAGATATCCCTCTTCCAACAAAAAAATAATTATCTCATTCAGTTCATAAACAAAGAAGTAATACGACCAATCATCGAGGTAATTCACACAAAATCATACTATTTTCGTGCTTTTTTCAAAATTACTTGAAAAGTACTGAACCGATTTCCAAATTTTAACCAACTTGGGACCAACTTGGGAGTGTGCCTAATGTAATAACGTTTGAATCATTTCAATCGGTCCAGCCGTCTTCGAGTAATCGGTGGAAAAAAAAAAACAGACGAACATAGAACCTCCTCCTTTTTTGGAAGTCGGTTAAAAACATAGCACCCGCATCTTTTCGTATATTAATTTTAAACGAAGCTGCTGTAAGGTATCCGTATATTATATATAATTATTACGTTTATTTATTATATATATGTGCAATAACACCTAAGGGCTAAGGAGCATGCAATTGTATGCATGCTCACGATTTGATGCATCGGTTTGGCAAGCTTTCGTGGTCGTGGGACTTGCAAAATTGAGGGCGTATCGTGCACTTGAGATCGACTTCAAAACCCAAATGAAATCGATATTGTATGTAGGTAAGTTTTAATATAATCGATTGATCATTAAACGATTTACAAGCCCTTCAAACCACGTAAATTGAAGTGTGAGCAAAATCATATGTGATAATGGATCGATAATTAGTTACTAATACAGGCGTAGGTATAGATAAATACAGAAGCAAATTTAGAAAAAACTTGTTTCTGTTAAAATTTTACATAGGGGGATTTTATATGACTTTTTACCATCGCCACTCAAAAAAGTGCGTCTTATTCATTGATAACAGTGAATAAAACGCGTTTTTATTCACCGAGTGAATAAAAATATTTTGAATTTGGAACAAGCGCGCATCGTATGAATTAGGTACAAAAAAAATTAAAGGTGCTGAAAGTATGGAGCTATTCCATAGATAAAATTATAGTTCTACAATTAAATGACAAAAATAATCCCGCCAATTTTATTTAGGTTCTTTTTAGTGTCTTATCTTTGGGTTCTTTTCTAAAAAATATCCCGCTAAATCAATTAGGTCCTTTTTAGTGTCTTATATTTGGGTTCTTTTTTATATATTTGAGGGAGATTAGTTGTTCAGTCTTGCATCAGTCCATTCCATCAGTCTGGTACGATCTTCAGTCTGTAAAAATTCAAAGTCTACACAAACTGATGAAATGGACTGATGCCAGACTGATCATGTAGTTTCCCTCTTAGTTAGCTCGGTGGCGCAGTGGTTTAGCGCCTGGCCCAGCGATTGCGGAAGTTAAGCACCGTTCGCAAGGGTCGGTCATGGGATGGGTGACCAAAAATGTATTATCTCGAGCTCCTCCGTGCTTCAGAAGGCACGTTAAGCCGTTGGTCCCGGCTGCATTTGCAGTCGTTAACACCCACCAATCCGCATTGGGCCCGCATGGTGGGTTATGGCCCGTCCTCCTTACCACCCATAAGGAAGGCCTGTGCCCCACAGTGGGGACATCAAAAATGGCTGATGGACGACTATAAATACTATAGGTACTGCTTTTTTTTCTCGCAGTCAATGGTAAAAAGTAGAGTACACAACTCGTGAAAAAAAAATTTCATCTCAGTCCTTTGTATCCCTCGCTTCGCTCAGGATTCTACTTTTGAATCCCTCGCTACGCTCGGGATTCAACTCTAGAATCCTTCGCTGCTCTCGGGATCCAACTTAGTCCCTCGAACTAAATTCCCTCTTTTTTCACTTGTTGTATAATCTACTATTTTCCTTTCATAAATATGCAATGATTGTTCAGTTGCTCTCAGTTGCTCTTATGGAAAAAAAATATACCTATAAGACAAAGTTCACTTCTTTTAAAAACCAGCCGTTTTTCGACCTTTCCCAAGCTTTGCAACTTTGCAAGCTTTTCATGGCGCTATTGCTAAAATGCCATTACACAAAATTATGACAGTTGTAACTTTATTTCGACACCCAACACTTCTTATTTCGCTCCGAGTCGTGACCGTAGGACGAAATCCCACCACAATAACTATGATTTGACAAACGTTCATTATGCCGACACTAGTGTAATAATCAAAAATGCTCTGTTATTACGAGCCATTCAATTGTTCCCACTTTGGCAAAACAATCCACGACCTTCGACTAAATTAGGTTCCTGCATAGGTGGACTTACTATTAGTAAATATTAACTCCTAGGATGTTAAATGGTAACTATAATAAACATGTGAAAATTTAAAAAAAAAACTAAGCGCTTATTTTGAACGTTATTGCTTTGAAATTCTTAAAAGATGAAACACTATTTTATTTTGTTGTTATTTTTTCATTTATCACCAAGTTTATTAAATGGGAATTTATTTTTATATCTTAGAATAATAACATTTATATGTGTCTTTTTGTAGTGATTAAGTGTCTAGTAAAAGACCTTTTGGAAGTCCGATATGATTAAATAATAAATAACTAATAAGTATTTACGATATTAAAATTAGGTCACTGAAACTGGAATCGGCTAGACCCCTCTACGTCCTTTCTAAAGCCAATGCTAAAATCAGTAAAGGCCTCAGCTACCCACAGATTAAACACAACAACAATAAGATGGAGTGCGAAATAAAGAAATAGCCAACAATGTGGTACCGTTGGCTAATTGTCCTATTCATGAAAAGTCTGGAACGGCTTGTAGGAAAATATAGACGATTCAAAAGTACTTAATAATTAAGTTTATTTGAATAAAACTTATTTCACTTTCATTTTCATGAGCAGCAATGGGGTTTCAAGCTAAGCACCTTCTGTTATAATTGTACACTATCGTCACAAAAAAGTTACCGTAAATTGCACGTGTTAGTTACGTTAACCATCACGGCTCACTTAATATTGGATTTGGTGTCATGCACGTTGTCATAAAACATAAGAAAATCTGACCTAAACAAATGATACACCACTGTTTAAGCTCTGTCGTAAGCACCTAATATATAAAACATCCGATTCTTAGAACTAACTGGCAAATAGGTACTATGTGTCAGCTTTACATTTTACATGAGTGAGAATTTTATTTAGTTTTAATTGGTGAAAGAGCGCTCATAACATTAAAGATAAATATAGGATATTCTAAATTTTTGGATCAGTCAAATTCATTAAGCATTAGAATTTCCGGTTTTTTATTTGAAATGAGTTCAAAAATAACGTTATTAAGCTTAAGTTTTATTAACCAGAGTAGTGTCTAGTGTCTCGTAAAGTACATTACCGATTTGAATATTTCTTATATTTCTTGTCATGAGTTAGGTATTCTCAATATGTAAAACGTTTTCACGGCACATAATACTCATAACCTTGATATAATTTTACAAATTCTCATGCACATTTGCACATAAGTTCTTTGTTAGCCGTCGTAGGCAAATTAGCAATACCTACCCGAACTAAACTAGTTGCAAACCAGTAATTTCGAAACTCTGCTATTGAGTTTATAATAGTTGTTACTTAGGTATTCGAAAATTGCTATACCTGTATTTACTATTTATATTTGATCTGGAACTGTTACCAAGATAAATCAATATTTGATATTTGCTTTAAATCTTTCGTCAAACATATTATCATTCCATTTTTCACCAATAAGTACTTACTAAATACACCCGTAAATTCTACCTTGTTTAAAACTTAACTTATACGAGTATCACATTTGGAAGTGAAATAGATTCCAAAAACTTCATCTTCATAATAATTATTTGAACATATTCAGTGTCAGAAAATCATGTTTCATTCAAGTTTCCTTAAAAAATATACGATAATTAACACCTTCCGCGTCCAAAATCGGCAATTGTTTTAATTATGAGCTCAATGAAATGCACATACTTCTAAATTATACAGACTCTTACTTCAAATCGATTTGAATGTGCAGACAATAGCGCCAGTAGGTACCGCAGTGGCAACGCCCCTTTACGAACAACGCAATCCACTCTTGCAATGAATACGATTTATGCATTTTGTATGTTACGTTCGCGCAGTGAAAGTTCACACTTTGGATCAGGCATAATTCAAGTCACACAAATTGTTGCTCTAAGAATTAACATCAAATAAATGTATGGTGTAATCGTCTCTGCTCTGTCGGCACATAAAGTAGCCGATTCGCAAAATTAATAACTACCTAAGTAGTATGTATCACAAAATAAGACAAAATATAGTAAAGTGAAAATAAATAATTGTTAAAAAATATTGTTTACTATTTTCACACCATCCTATCTCAGAGTACCTAACTAAAAGACTGTCACTATAATAATAATTTCCAACATATTGCACGTATCCGTTTTTTATTATGACAAAAATATTACCCTTTTACGATATTTAAACCTGCAAACACTGAGTTGCACAATTAGGATTACAACCTAAATCTATAGAATCCAAGTATTTTCATTAAATCAATAAAAAACCAATCAAATATTTTCCAAATAAAAGACGACATTTTTTAATCAAAGGACGAATTGTTATTTTGGGTACCTATTAATCATTTTCCTTATTTAATCAAGACGCTAACAAACCTAAAAACATTTATCATCATTAGGATGGTATTTAAAATTAAAAAGGGTTTCATTCTTTCTTATCTTTTCAAAATCGTTTTTGTTTTGCTAAAACACAATAGTATCTTCTTCGTAAGAGCTAACTGGTCAAGTGGATATAAAATAACTTTACATCTTACAGCGGTCATGTTATAACTTATTGGCAGCCGTAACTAACTTAAAACATCTTAATTTCCCAATGTAATTTCAAATATACATTTAATTCTATCTTCAAATACTCGACTTACCATATTTATCATTTTACTACAGCAATTTTTATATTATGCTGACACTTAGTACAATTTATTGAGTGTGAAGTCATTAACTTAGTGACCTTCACCCATCAGCTAACTAACATTTGTTCACATATTCAACCATATATCATTATTATGTCATTAGAACGTCAATATGTAAATCAAGATGCGTGTTAGATCGCATTTGCTCGTGCAGCAGTCCAATAGGGATGTTGACTATTTTTTTTATTTTATGTTACATAAATAACCTCTTAAAAAAAAGAAACATTGGTAAAAGAATTAATTCGCTAGCATGAAAACTGCCCGAGATATCACAGTGTGAAATGCACACAAATGGACTCGATCAAAAACGCTCCATACTAATGGCTTGCACGTTATGACGTCACGCCTTGCAAGTTTGTATGCAACGCATAGGAAATTTGTTCAGCAGCTATATTAAATATTGTGTTTATCAAAATGGTTTCTTCGACTATTTTACGGACTAATTAAAGGTATCATTTATTTTAATAAATTTTATACTTTTAAAATGGACTTGTCCACCCAACTTTGAAGGGTCATAAAACAAATAATATGCAATATATAAAACCAAGAGGTATACAAGCTACTCTAAGAGTTTAATATGTTTACGATTTTTATTAGTATTTCGTTATTTTATTCATTAGTCAACATCCCTATTTATGCATTTGGGTTGGACTTGTACAGACAATCAGATCTGCATGAAATTTATACTGGTTCACTATTCCACTATTTCACATTAATCGTAGAATATTAATAACTTAACACTTCACATTCTCCTTGCTTTAAGGCGAGACATACACAATTACACATACTAGCTAGAGCAATCCAAAATTGTTGTGGGTGATTATCACGATCTTGTATAAAAATTATCGCGACGTGATTTCGCGAAAACTAACTTCCACAAAAACTACAAAATCACCAGAGAAAATTCAGTTATTTTACTTTTTTTATTACTTGTTGCTTGATACCCCATAGTAGTAGGTATGTCTAATACAATCTATTAGCTACTCTCTCTTAATTCTTACAAGATATCGATCTACGTCATGAACTAATTGGAAGCTGTCATATATTGGATGCAAGATCCTAACCGACAAGCTCTATGATCAATCGTATCGCTTTCCTAACAATCATCGCTGCGGGCTATTTGTTTTCTGTCAACTAATTTTCGTTAACGTTATCTTCAGACATTAATTTTACATCTGCTCCATATTAATCAAGATTGCGTAAAGAATTATCTAATTGAGTGTTGATTGCTTATTTGAGAACAAAGAGGCGCTAAACCAGTTGATTTTATCATGATCGATGTTTCTTCAATCTGTTGCAGCATCTGTTAAGTTTGATTTAGTAATTGGACTCGATGTTTGTATTTTAATGACGATAATCCTTTCACTATTCATCATTCATTTGGTTTTTACTCACCTCGCATTTCTGTTAGTCTGTAACTTCATCAGCATGATTTGTCAAAATTATCCCGGTCTAAAATGTATCCTGCATTGCATATTATTTAGTATGTCATTGTCTATTGTGCCATTCAAATCTGTTAAGCGTTGCTGTAACGTATGTGTGCTGTATGCTGTATCTACATTTAGCTACTATACTAATTTCCAGATTCGGAATGTAAATTGGGATAATTTTCTTAATTAACGTTTTGTAATACTATTAAAATATATTTAAGAATCCATTAAGTTTCCCGTAAGGAGGTTAAGTATACCAAGACTTTCGTAAACATCGTATTATTCACGATATCCTTAACTCTTCCAACTTCCTTCTTAATATCCTCATGCATATCATTGCCTTTTACAGAAATGTTATATGATGCTCCAAATAAGACTGTTCTTTTGCAATTAACTGCTTGAAAGGCAATAAAGAGAAATTTACATGTAGAAATAACCGATTATCATATTACGACGTCGTTTATTTTATATACATGTAAGCATTGGTGATAAATGTGAAGCCACCGATCGTAAATTGATTAAATCGCTTTATAAATGACTGTCACATCACTTTCGTATTTCACTAAATAGATACTTAAGCCACTAACAATAAATTATTCGCAAACTCAAATAACAAATTAGTTTTCGTCTATACAAACCAAACAATTTGCATAACATTTGCCACAGTGACTGAATACTAGTCAGCCGGTCCCATATATCATTCTACACCAATCAATCAAATATATCATCGCACTAACTCTGACATTTGTTGCACTCTACTGACATCTTGCAATTATAATATGGACAATAGGATGGTAACCTTGTACCGATGGCATTTAAAATGGCTTCGTGTCAATCACCGCTTGCTTTCATCCAAGTTGGCGTACTGGATCAAACACTCGATTTGGCATTTACCAATATTGGTCAAGGTTGACCAAATGGATCGTAGTTCTTGTAATTAAAACAATGCAACGCATGATTTTGTTGACACGTAACGAAGACGTGTTGTTTGTGTAATGTTATTTAATTGTTGTATCCGACATAACTGCAATGATTAGTTTAAGAGAATGGACTTTATTGTCTTGTATCCTGAATATTAGGATATGAAGGTTGTCTGGAAGAGATCGCTTCCAGCGATAAGACCGCCTTTGCCCACCGTTAGTCTTAAGTTTTAAGTTATACTGTATTCCTTTTTAATGTGTGTGCAATAAAGAGTTAATCTATCTATTATTTCAGTTGAATTTGTATCAATTTATGAATTAAAAATGAAAGATAAGACTTATTGATAATATTTCAAGTCCATGATCATTTTATTAATCATGACTTACTTAGTTCAAGCACGTGAATGATAAATAAAAAATCAGGTGTAAAATATTTAAATTTCATTAACATGATACATGTAAGCATCATGTAAGTATTATAAACCTTTGACTTGCTTGACTACAAAAAGTCTTAGTAAAAATATGAATAATTAGTTCGATATACTTATTATATTATTGTTTATTGTTTAAATGATTTAAGCCTTGGCTTTTCGTATCAAGGCTCGTAAACAGTTCAGTAATATTATTTTGCTTATGCGCTGTTTGTTTGTTTTATACCTTGGACGAATTATTAATAAAATTCGTCCAAGTTTTATACCCATAAAGGTTGGTAATTATGCAAACAAATATTACATTGAATATCCACGTATATGTAACGTTACTATATCCACCTAGTTAAACTCGACAACACATATGGAAACACATCGATCATCTCATGGAAACTATTTGTATGTTTTTAATAACATATTGATCAAAAAATCTCTTAAAACTTAAGAATAATTTTCATCTATGTATTCAATTTAATGCTCATTACTATAACTAACGACATTCGGTTATCACTTAAAATATAAAAGTACTTAATTACTTTTATCAAATATATTTTTTGCTCTATGTAATTATTGTAACGTGTGGTCTTTGTGTTAATTAAAACATATATCTCTCTCTCTCATATCTCCTTTAAGTTGTAGCTGTAGGATTAACATAGGTAATAACAACAACCTGCAATTTTTTCGCATGTTTATTTATAAACAAAAGTATCGCTATCCCGATCTCGATAAAACTATAACTCACACGAAAGTGAAACTCGGAATGGACGCGACGACGCGCGTTATGTAATCACGCATCGATCGAGATACTTACACATGTCTCGTTCGCTCGTTCGCTCAACTTGAGTTGCGCCGGCGCACCGGGAAATCGAACCAACTCTCCCCATATCACGTAGTTTGCTCATCACTCGTTAAGCCGAGAACGGAATACTTATGCCAACATATGAAGAAATTTCTTATTTACATTCTGCAAATGACTACTTGCAATACTGTTTACGCTTTTAAGGAGATATATATATATATATATTTAGATATATATTTAATAGAAGTGGCAACTAGTTGTCAGCGCAGTTTGTCATCGTCCTGAGTAATGAATGACTTGATATATGACCGACCGTGTACACACAAAATACTCGCCGACAAGTTATCAATCAATAATACTGTCAAAACATGCTCGCTTATAGCTTTATCGCACGATATCATCTTACCACAAATCTTATATATTAAAATTCAATTAGGAAAAACTAGGAAGTTCGTTATAGTAATGAGAGAATTTAATTAATTTTTGGTTTAACAGGGCATTAATAATGACCGCCGGCAAGCCAATGTAGGTAACAAGACAAATACAAATTATTTTGCCCACGTGAGAAGAATACCAAGGAGTATGTATTTTATTAATTTTGTAAGTGAAATGTAAATATAAAACAAAGCTTTATATTTATGATTACTGAAATAAATTCACCAACTAGGTACCTACGTTACTAGGTGTAATTTAGCTAAGCTACATGGATGAAAGAAATGGCTACAATTTATCCTCTACTCTACAGATACAGACAGACCAAATCAGACAGATAATGCACCAGGAAGCAACACCTACTTTAGAGATTATAATCTGAATAATTTTGCTGAAAAACGACAATTCACCGATTGCTATCTTGCCGGAATCAAAACGCCATCTCCTCCATTGGCTTACATCATTTTTGTAATTGCATTTTCTCACAAACGCGTAACCGGCGATCTTTCTTCCTACTTCTCGTTCTCGCATGCTCCAAGCAATATTCATTCGCTTTTGTTTAAATACTTCCGCTCGAAATTCACTTCGTCTCGCCCGATTGTCATTTGTTTCCGATAAACAAAAAATTCTATAGATGTACTCTTTCTTTTGTTTCCTACGGCCATTACTTGCTATTACGATATTTTGTAACCTAGTTAAAATCTATTTTATGAAGATCTTAATCGCTTTTATAAAATAAAATCTTTCTGACGCATTGAGATTCGTCAAGTCGAATCTAATAGTCCCTTTACAATATAATAATAAATTTTTAAGCAAAATATTGTTTCCTTTTAAACATTTCATTGTCGAATTAACGTGTTAGAATAAATTAAAGCTTTTTTTATAAGGATTATTATTTATCGGACTGTAAATCTGAAGATTTAATTAACAACTAATTAAGAACAACCTTTATAAGTAATTAATTGTGTTCTTATTAGATCTTGTTAGTCTTACTTGTATGTCTAGTAATTCGGCCAGTATTTAACTGGAGCCATATTTAGTGGTGTACGAGTTAATTGTATACTTAATTTAATTAAAACGTTGCAATGTATAATTGCTTGTCTTCCAATTAAGGTGCCTATTAGATTATTCAAAGGTCGTGTTGTACGTGAGAAATGATCTTCTTATCGCACGAGCGTGTTCTGTTTACAATATGGAATGGTTCATTGGCACAGATATGTAAATACTTAATTGTGTCAAATGTATATGACATATTTTTGTTAAATTAATGTTGGTCAGTATCTCGTTATTTTTTTTTGTTGAAAAGAAAATCGATATTATTTAAAACAATACAAAAGGGAACCAGAATTTCTCTGAAACTCAACAGGTTCAAAAATTGTTTATAAGGTAATAACAAAAAAGGCAAAGATGTTACTGATTTTTTTTTAAATTGAGGATTTGTACAAGATGAGTACAATATTATAAAACACTTCAAAAGATAAAGTATGAAAAGATTTCACAAAACTTACACTATGTAATGGAACAAAAAGTTTACGTATTTAAAAAAAAAAGTGACATACTGTTATCGCATACACGGAATAGTAAGAGGGCAGGTTTCGCTCCGATTCTTTTCTCCTCAACATGTAATTTACATGTCAGCTGATTTGCTATTTTTCTAAGTCGTTTTGCATGACGATTTAGAACTAGGGCATAAAAACTTACGACACGAAACCATCTTTGGAACAACGGAAAACGCATTGAAGAACAATACTCAACTCATTTTTTTTTTATTCAAACTAATTCAAAAATAAATGAGTTATTGTTCACCAACATTAAAGTTACTATTTACGAGTCTGGATAATTTAATTTATAGTTTTGAGTTTAGTGAAATACTTAGTCCAGATAGTTTTTGATCAAAACTTGAGAAAGGCGACGTGTCACGACTGTTGCCAAAAGTCGCCTAATCTCCTAAAATCGTCTGCACGTAGCATGAGTTGTCGCCGCCGCGCGCCGTTGAGCTGTAAGCACTCATAAATGACACCTTAAATAAACTCTTCAATATTTCTACCTACATCTTTTCTAATTAACTATCTAGCAGTGGTACGCCAAATTTGTCGCGACAAGCGTGAAAGTTGTTATATTTAGCTTAACTAATCGTCGTCGTTACTTGAGACACTTCGCGGTATAATAAGGACGCGACGTCGTCACAGACCTTCCGAGAGATTCGCAACAACGACCATGTTTACGTAAATTTAAAGAGAATAAAATTAATGCCATTTATTTACACTGTGGCTTAACAGGGGTAAAATCATTAACATTAATTAAATTTAGTAAAATATAATGACGAACCATAATGTATGTATATTGTCTCATCTCAATGCGTATTTTATGTAAATCTAGAGAGAAATTGCTTGTACTAGTATTGGTGTTAAGTGAGATAGCATCCGTATAACACGCTTGTTTGAGCCCAAGAAACATAATATGAGTAGCTCTAGTACCATAATGCTTATGACGCAAATTCATTTCAACAGTCAACTGTTTTCCGCGACCCTGTGTGTGATGTGACAAACCAAAACAGTCAAAAGTCCTAATATAAATATTAGGCTGAATTCAGTAACCTACATGAATGAATTACTTACTTACTGAGTCCGTTCAAGTGTAATTTAGTGTGTTAGGAGCCTAAATTGACGTGTGGATCCGATACTTCTAACTAGCTTCCTTTGTTGCTTCTTAATTTAGACTTCAATAAAATTCATTCAAGTGTAAGCACAGAAAATGCATTGCATTACGTTGGATAATTTCTCTGTATAAATTAGTTATTCTCCTTCTTCTTCTTTTTAGTTTGGCCTTCTCATTTAGGGAGTAATTTTTGCCAGTGTCACGTGTTGAATAGTTCAGTGGTAGATATTGTTTTAATTTTCATTAGAATGCGGGTGCATTGCATATCAATGCTGCTTGGAGCATTTGGCACCAAGTATATCAAGACAGTTTACTCAGTAAGTTCTGCCGAGGTAGCCACCACTACAATAAAAGTCTTAGCTTCACACAACCAAGATCGCGCCTATTTCAATTATCCCACATATTGTTCAGTTGCGTAGACACTTGTACCACAAAACTGCACCAATTTTAAGACACAATATCCACTATGAATCAATTTGCTAATAATTAAAATAGTCACCGAACCAAACTCGACAAAATTGCGCCAAAAACTCCAATTAGTTATTAAATAACTACATATTTAATTTATATTATAAATTGACGTACTAAATAAAGAAACGTTTAACTTTAGGTAAACATTAACCTCATTTCTCTTTGTCATGCTAACTGTTTAAATAACCAACTATGTGCTATTGACTTTTAAAAGTCATTAAAGCGCTTTTGTTGCTGCTTCGGTCGTCGTGACAATTCCTTGCAAAATTTGCAGCTAATTATAATTATCAATGTTGCAACGAGCATTATGTTAATTTGAATGAAAAATGAGGATTTAATTCGTCGCATTTACGGGTTTACTTATTAACTCAACAATTTTCGCAGAAAAGATTTAAGCAAAGGAGTTGTAAATGTAAAACAAAACATTTTACAAACGAATATAATAATTTTAGTGTAAAAGATATCAACGCGAGAAGTAATAAGTTTACAATGTTAGTCGTAGAGTATTTCTATTTCAATACGTAAAGTTTAACGATTATAATTAATTATTGTTCATAGGGATTACATTGCAAGTAGGGTTACCATTGATAAATTTTACAAGTCCTGACAAAAAGCCGGACAGCACAAGAAAAGTCCGGACATATTCAGCCAGATCCAGACTCCATACATGTTGGCAGCTACTTCTCTTTCGAACACTACCGATATGCATGTTTTTTAACTAGTATTACACTGCCCAATCTTAAAAACATGGACAAATTACAAAGCCGGACAAAGTCCGGACAATAGTCTAAAAGTCCGGACACGTCCGGACTAATCCGGACGGATGGTAACCCTAATTACAAGTAACAGTGCATTGAATCCTTTCTGAACCGTTCGTTCAATTCCCCGTGCAAAATCATTTATTGTAAAAATAGTTTTCTTCTACCTATAAATAGATGAGCCGTCACGTTACTATTAAGTATTCTGTGGTAACGTATTGAATGAAACTGCCACCAATTAGCCATGCATGCTAGACACATTAATATCTCATCTACAGTCGACTAAAAAAAAGTAGTCACATCTTCATCATAATAGTAGTCAATGATGACAATGATACAGTATTTGCAAACTCCTTTTAAGTGTAGGAAATGAAGCGATCTTTTGTATGGAGACCCCAACATTAAATCCTCAGTCGATGAAACTTTGCAGGGATGTAATAAAGTATGACCCAAAACCTATGTACAAATATCCAAAAATAAATATTTTAAAAAAACTTAAGAAAAACGTTAAAAATACGTTTCATTTATGATACATTATCATACTGTAAAGTTTCGTCTACTAAGGATTTACTGTGGGGGTCCACTACCTTTCTTTTCTACTCTATTACCCCTCCTCAAATACTATCTTGTCAAAAAATAAAAAAAATAAAAAACCCGCCTGCATAAAAAGACAGTCAACTGAAAAGATGGAAACAAGATTAAATATTAAAGGCAACATGTTGTAATAACATGCAGTCGGAGGCATGAATAAAGAAAGTGATATTATGAATGATTTGAGTTATATGCCTCCGACTGCATGTTATTATGACATGTTGCCTTTAATATTTAATCTTGTTTCCATCTTTTCAGTTGACTTGTCTTTTTATGCAGGCGGGTTTATTTTATTTTTTTAATTTTTTTTTTATTTATCACTTTTTAGTTATTATATATTACGGTCATGATATATCTTTTTGAAAACTTTTTATACCGCCACCTTCTTAAGAACACTTGGGCTGACAAGACAAATCTAACGATATCTTAATCATAAAAATCCGTTCAGCCGTTTGAAAGGTATGAGGTAATAAAGAATATTACATACAAACAAACAAACTTACTTACAAGATACGCGCTAAAACATAACCCTCTTTCAGTCAAGTAAATAAAAATAGGTATAATACTTGATTTAAACTGCGATTGCAAAAGCCTAGCATTGAAGAGCTCTCTTCATTACCTAACATTCGTGAGAATATTTGGAAGTGAACTGCAATGATGCAACTTATGCGACTGGTAAAAACGTTAAATTATTATAATTTATATTCTGCACATCCGGATTAATAAACCGCAACTAGACTTTAAAACCATGGGCCCAATCGCGCAATTTTCAACAATAAACCAAAGCTAAATCGTTACCGGTTGTTTTATTTACAGAAAAGTATTTGCTTTATTTTTGCGAAATTTGTTGAAAAGTATACCTAGGATAGGTACCAATCTTGGACAATTTAAATGAGAATTCTATAGCTAAACCAAAGATTTTTAGGTAAATATAACATAAATAACAACGTAATGGTTTTGGTTTTATTTGTATTTATAAAACCTTTTTTATCAGTTCTTTAAGTTATTTTTTAATTAATCGTAAATAATATGATGATGTTTACATGCAACTTATAAAAAAAATCAAATTAACTAGATATACATACAAGGGAACACTTCCGAAAAAAGGCAGGTGGTAGAGTTGCTAAAACTGAACAACTATCTCCAAGGATTATAGACCGAAAAATGAAAAAAAACTTTCATGCCCATACTATGAAAACCAATGTTCCTTGGAGAAAGTTGTTTAGTTTAAGCAAAGTGTTCCCCTTTTACACCCTGTATACAAAAAGGAATATTTTTATAAAAACTACATTTTCCTTGTTTTTTATTTGATAACTTTCTGAGAATGACTAAGGAAAAGGCCCTTCTGCCAAAGATTTATCTTCAAAATATTCTTGTAACCGCAAAGTAAATACGTCACTTTGTAAGGGTTTAGTTGAGACATTGTAAAGTTTATTAACACTTACAATGGTCACAAAAATAACATTCTTTGTCAAGAAATGACAACGGTTAGTTTCTTTCTCAATTATACAGGTTCTTTGCAGGTTCAATCCATACTTAATATAAATGCGAAAGTCCGTTTGTTTGTTTTTACGCCTTCACGTCTTAACTACTGAACCGATCATCATGAAATTTTACATACACGTTGTCAGGGGTACAGAGAAGTACATAGGGTACCTTTTATCCCGAAAAAAAGTACTTTATTTCGTCTGCGTGGAAAGTTATTTTGCTATCCCTCGATAGCATAATAACTTTCCACGCAGACGAAGTCGCGGGCGGCCACTAGTTTAACTATAAATTTTAAAATGATTAGACACTATATAGAGGTAGAAACTACAAGAAGCCATTTTAAATTACTTACTGAAACTTTACAAATGGTCATTACCGACTAAATCTAGATAGTTACTTCAACACAGGCTTTTCGAAAGTGTTCTTTAGTTTCCGTATATAGAAACGTAGGTCTACCGGCAAACGTGAGAAATTGCTTACATACGCACATACATAACACTAAGCAAACTAGCTTTTACAAGGAAACTAATGGCCACTACCCATTCTTTTGCAATGAGGGCTTTTCAAAGTGACATTTAACAAAAAAAATAACTATTTGCCTCACTAGATGGCGTTGATAGACAAGTGAACTGTCAAAATTGGCTTTGAAAATTAAACGGCCTTTGCCTAAAAAAGTTATAATATTCATTTCTTAGCGTTCGTTGGTTGTCGTTGTTGTTGTTTTCGATGTTTTCATGTGAATTGTGTTTTATTCCCTACGTTTTCTACAGTTGACACTTGCTTTTTGTCATTATTAGCCTACAGTTTTTTGTCATTTTGAAAAGCCCTCATTGTTTGGTGTAAATGACTTTGAAAAAATAAACAGAAACTTATTTTTCAACACACTTGCTCGTAAAGTGAGCCTTACTACATCGCTTTTAGGGCCATAAACCGAGCTATAACAAACGCGTGCAATAATATATAAAACACTAGTTCGTAATAGAATTAACCCTACAAAGTTAAATTAGTACCTTACTGCAAGTTCTATGCGAGTAAACAGAGCATTCCCAATTTAGCCGGGTAATACAGTTATTTTTTTTTGACAACAAAGAGGTTTTATGCTGCTGAAAATTCATATACATTTTTGGAATAAATAAATGTGTAAGTCCTTAATTAAGTCAAATAAATATATAATTATTATCAAATTATTCATAATTCACAATATTTTGTTATAAAATATTAAAATATTTGCATTTTGTCACTTAAAATTATAATTTTGAAGTATTAGTAGTAGGCTGTATGCTCCTCACCCCTTTGTTCGCAAAATATTCTTGCGTTGGGCGTGTGAAAAAAAAACAAAAAAAAAACATGCGCGCCTTTTCCCATAATTATCTTAGATTGTTTTTGCCATATTTGTTGCTGTGTGATGAATTACTTTGTTTTTTCCTCGCAAATGTGTTGAAAAACGTCGTAGGAAACTCGTGAGCTCTTGCTTATTGCACACTCGGCTGAGTTACGGCCTTGTGTGCAATAAGCAACCTAAGCTAACTTGTCTCATAATGTACTATAAACTAATCGGTAATTTTCTTGAACTAATGGACAAATAGTATAAATTTAAAATCGAACATCTTCATAATACAGAGATATGAAGATAATTAAGTTTGATAGTAGGTACTCTAAAATACTGAATCGTCATTTTGTGCACAATATGTCACTTTGATAATGACTTTGAAAAAAAAAGATAAATAACTGTTCCGTAGCATTGCAAATTATCAATATTGAAAATACCAAGAAGGTCACTAGGCAAAAAGTTCAAGCATGTTTGTTAGCATTAATAAACTGGCCAAGTGTAGGTTGACTTCGTGCAATGGATCCGTATACCAATTAGCTACTTAACTGTTAGTCATTTAATAAGTGTATTAGTAAGTGAATTAATAAGTGAATTAATAATGGATCCTCATTCTGTAGGAGAGCTATTAGTGGTGGATACCAATATTTTTCCTGATATCAGTTTTTAAAATGGTTGGTGATGAATGGTTAACTCATCGCTTATCTCTATAAGCTTTTAAGTAGGACTCTAGATTGTTGATCAAAGTTTAATAATTTTGTTTCATTTTATAGAATTCTTTGACAAGAATGGTTTGAAAAAATAATCAAATTATGAACAATCAATTGTTTTATTAGAAACCTTATAAACAAACTTGTAAAAGATTATTGAAATTTTTAGATTTTAGGCATTCACAATGAATATAATTGAAAAAATACTAGAAAAAATCGACTCACCCGTAGCAGTCGATTTTTTTTAGTATTTTTTCATTTATATTAATTGTCTAGTAAAAGATTACATAGACATAACGAATTTTTGAATATTGTTGTTATGAAGTAGCAGAAACCCAATTCTAAAATCCCATTAAGAAATATTGAATTCTTCCAATTGCATGCGATGACCATCTCTGAGGAACCCTAAATAAAGATAAAAAGTACGACGATCAATGTCAATGATCGCTGAAGCATGCAAGTGACTTGTGACTCACAGTAAGAATAAGAAATAAAAGATGAATATTGTTAGAATTGAGTACATAACTGTTTGGTTCAACTCTAAATCACAAATAATCACAGTACAATCTTATTTGATCGATTCGATTCCAACTGAGAACTGAGAACTCGTGACCACAACCACAACCCACAAGTTGGTTTATCGATGTTTGAAACATAGAAAAAGTTCACATGTCATTTCTCAAAATATAATTTTCTTGGGGATATACACTTATATTAAGGGAACAGGCTATTTACAAAAGTTTATTGACATCTTACGTATAATTAGTATTTTCTTCGTAATTATGGACTATTTTTTACATTATTAAAATACTTATGAATAAAAAGGAAGAGAGAAAACTCAATGTAAAGAGACGCGCACCGAAAATATAACAAAATTAAATGTTAATTATAATTACCTTCATACATCAAATAATGTTTTCGACTGGCTGTGTGAACAATTGAACATTTATATTAACGTTTGTTTGAAATTTTTTAAATATTCACGGGTCAAAACATAACAAATTATATCAATAGATCTCGTTAAACTATGATGACTGTTACTAACAATTCAAGTAACATTGACCCACTTATTTCCGCTACTCTTGTGTTTTTGGGCCAAACCGACTCCGTATAGTAATAACTCTATACCGGTACTTGTACAGAAATATGCCAACAAATTACTCAAACCAAATGTCATAGGATACTGTTATCGAGTATTGTGTTCACGAGATTGACCCCGCAAACATTGCACCGTGTTTATTTCCTCGTAGTACGAATCATGTTTGCGATGTAAATGTTGTTTTTTGTATGTTGTTTGCGGTACTTGAATTTAAAGAAGAATGATGACGCGAAATGTTTGATTTGTGCTCGGTGTACCCGAATTGAATGTACAACTTACGCGAGAGTACTTCTACTTGACATAGATGTTCATAGTTTGGATATTCAAATATTCAAATTGTTCGTTTTAAGACCACTAGGTGAAGCCTTTGTGATTAAGCTTTTTGTTGTGTTTTGTTCGTAGTGAAGTATCATGTCAAATCAAAGTAAGTATTTTCCCTTCTGTCTCCTAAAACTCAAGTATAATTTTTATCTTGTTAACAATTTTTGTCAATTAATACAGTTACCTACCCTTTTTGCAAGCACCACAGCGGCATAGCACTATAAAGAATTTATTACGAAGTGCGTAGAATCGCATAAGTTAGTTAACTCGTCCTAAATTAGTCAAGAGTGGTTCCCACAGTGAGCTATGAAGCGTCTTTACTTCCATTGTTGTTCTGCGGTCAAGGCCGGCTTACTCGCTTTTACTGGTATGTTCCTAACTGACACTGAAGATTTGCCACCGTTCTGACATTATTATTATATTGACATGAAAACCACCCATTGAAAAATGTCACATGAGCGTTTTAATGTGTTATGAAGGTGAGCACACAACAAAAACAAATAGACGCAATTTTAAGAATTTAAAAATGCTAAATATGAATTGGCTAAAAGCTACAAAATCAAGAGATTATCAACGTAAGTATGTACTACTACCAAACTTCTTATATGCTCAAATAACAACTCTATGTTAAACTTTAACTATAAACAGTTGTATATATATATATATAACTTTTTACACTTAACATTGGTATTTTAGTAATGTAAGTAAAGAATTCAGAAGATTTTATTTAAATTTAATAGTCTGAGACCTTAACAATTGAAATCTTAATCGTAGAAATGAGATTCTAATAACATAACTTATAGTTTATTACTGATGTAAATCAATTACTGATGTAAATCAATATTTTACAAAGGAATTAATGTGATACCTTCTAATCAGTTTCATATTAAAATTACGATACACACACCCATTGTTTGATTTGCTTTAAAGCATTGTTTCATAGTCATGAACACGTTACTGACTGAACGCTTTTACTTGTACAATGTACATTCGTATTCATATATGCCACTTAAGAATTGAAATATTAGTTGAGTATTTAAATATTTCTATCTTAAGATTCCTAAATTAACGACAGCATGCCAGTCTGCGTGGTTATAAAGTGCAATTGTAACAAATATTAACTGCACATCATTTTCTTTGTCAAAGGTGTGAACATCAATTAAATCATTGGTAAATTCAATTTAAAATACTATTATTAACATTCACGATTTTAACTCCTTAAATAGCAATTTGTGATGCCTGTTATTTTAAATTCAATTATCCATGTTACTGCGATTTTTAACAGATCATTGAGTAATTTAACCTTGAATTAACTGATACGATTTCGAACCGAAATCGGTACTACCTATTAATGAAGTTTTCTATTATTAACGCAATACATTCAGGGCTAAATAATAAAAAAATGTGATTAAGACAATAACGCTAAGTCCCTTTTTATTATACTTATCTTTAATTAATAAGTAACTATTGAATATAAATCAAGAATTACAGACCATCAAAACAATTATTTATGAATGACAACGGAGATCTGCCCACCTTACATACGGGACTATGAATACAAAAAAACGTATGTCCCCTCATCATCAAACGTAAGAACATAATAATACTGCTCAAAAGAAAACAGGGACTACTATGTGATTTTCTAAACAAAAGTGCTAATTTCTGAAAGGTATTTTTATGATAAATTTAATCTGATTTTATTTGAATTTGATATTGTTCGATGGCTGTAATAGTCAGCTTGCGGACTTTGAGTGTATACTGTATAATTTCTCCTATTTGCCATGTGCCCTGTATTTTCCGTATTTCTGTATGAAACTCCAATTTCTTTCTATTTTAATTGACATGCGACGAAAAGAAGGAATTATAAAGTAAATACGACAGAAAAGTCCGCAAGTTTACTGTTACAGCTTTCGAACAACATCAAATTCAAGTAAAATCTGATTGAATTTATCATAAAAGTACCATTCAGAAATTAGCTCGTTTGTATAGAAAATTATAGAGTGGCCCCTATTTTCTTTAGGGTAGTATATTATTATGACGAACGACAATTTGATATTATTCCAGCCAGGCATGTACACTTTCCTAAAACAATTGACAACGAGCCGAGCATCGATCAATGCGACATCCGACAACAAAAATGCGGCTATAATGCTAGAAAGTCGTAACCAATTAGTTCAAGGTCCACAGATGCAGTAAAAAAGTTGCAGATAAAAAATGGCGTGTCCAATTTAGCGCACGCGCCACTCCGCCACTACTGGAACGATAAACTTGTCACATAAAAAAATTGCCGGAACAATTTTGATACAGTGGTCGTGTCACGAAAATCACATTTCGGGCCCGCTTCTGTCGCAAGCTTAACAGAATTTGGACACATTATGAGTCATTTTTATGTCACGGAGTCTGCTGAATCGTGTAAATTAAATGTGTTAAACAAAAAAATGGTATTGCAGTACCTTTAGTGATTCAATCGATCTATTTTAGAGAATAATCAGCTTTTTAGGGTTCCATAGCCAGCAAAACGGAACCCTTATAGATTCGTCATGTCTGTCTCTCTCTGTCTGACTGTCCGTCCGTATGTCACAGCCATTTTATTACGAAAGTATTAGGATTACACAGTTGAAACTTAGTAGGTAGATGTATTCAGTACCCTTAGCACGAACAGCTATCGAAAAAAATAACTCGCGTAAAATCATTCGATAGATAAATTTTGTATTGGAAATTTGTACAACGCCATCTATCGCCGATAAGCGAAATGAAATTTTCCATGGAGAATTTGTCTATCGAGTAATTTTACGTGCGTTTTTTTTCTCGATAGCTGTTCGTGCTAAGGGTACTGTTAACCGCTTAACGATTTTAACACAAAAATAAAAAAAATAAAGATTAAGGGGGGGCTCTTCATATATGGAACTGAAACTATTTTTTTTTTTCATCATACCAATACGTGCTTTAGATACCTAGGTCTTTAAAAATGACATGATTGTGGTTTCTGAGACAATTTTTTCTCAAAGTCAACCGTTTGAAAGATAAACACTGCCAAAGTGGTAAAATGTTGTCCCCCACCCTCTAACTTTCGAAATAACAGAGTGAAAAATCTAAAAAAAATATATGCTAATAGATCTTAATAAAAACTTTCAACGAAAACTGGTTTGAACGAGATATAGTAATTCGTTTTCGAGATATATCATATTTTCCAAAACCGCAAATATAACTTTGTCATTCATACCAACACTGTGAAAAACAAAGTTATTTTTACAGACGAAAAATTAAAGTGGTATTAAATATGGTATGGTATAAGGTAACTACGGAACCCTACGGTGCGTGGCCCGACACGCACTTGGCCGGTTTTTTTTTTATTATGCAGAACCTACGTAAATATGACATTTTGGTATTTTTTAACAATGCGCATGCATGTTACGTACACAATTTGATGTAATAAAAAAATATGTATATATATTTACTGTCACACATTACTTTTACACAAGAATAGAACTTACAACATTTAACGTCCCGCTTCACCGATTCCAACATGTCATTCATAATTCAAGGATTTAAACAAAGACCTAATAAATCTCTAATGAATGGCCAGACGATCGTGTTCACTAGTATGTTGCCAATTAGTGCCATGTTAAAAGATCTTTGAACTTTTAACAGTATATGGACATTAAATTATGCTTACGCTTGAGAATTGAATGTGCGTTGATAAGATTTGTTATAGTGCGAATAAGGTTTTAAAATGATTAAAAGAAGTTTTTCTTAATAATTTTTGGTTCAAAATTTGTAGGTATGTAAATCCATATAAGGTAATTTAAAACACTAAAATCAAATTATTTAGTCGTTCTATTCTTATTACATCTACGTACTCGTAATAAGAAAAACTTGGTTAAGTAATTTAAATACCTGCATAACAACATAATAAAACAACACAATGAGAGGATGTTAGTAATTAGTACATCACAACTAGGCACCAATTTATATTACTAAGAGTAGAAACACTTGAAATAATGAGCGGCTCTATCAAAATAGGTAGTAAATAATTCAAATCCTTTAACGAAACAAAAGGTTATAAAGGTCGTCTTTAGTATCAGAAATGAATGAAAATAGATGCAATTGTTGCGGAAAACAACGTAAAAACATTATACCCTACTTACAGCCTGTTAATAAGTCATGTAATTACCTCAACAAATTGTCTCAACCGAAAAATATATTTATGTTGAAAAACACACACACTTTTTTTCAATATTCGGCTAGCTGAAATCTTATTATATATTTTTATTAAAAGTCATTACTTATTTTCAACCGAAGATCTGTGATATAATTTGTCCATATTCAATGATAATTACAAAAACGTTTCTTGCTTACCGATTTAATTACAGAGTTAACCACAAAACAAGCAGCAATTTCTGTGATAATAAACAACGTCGGCGTGACGATGGCGGCATTCAACTTAGCTATGATTACCATCCGTCAGAATTCTTCTGGACTTGTCCTAGTTTCACATTCCAGTACACTCATAGTCATAATAAAATTTGTAATTAATTCTAACTGTGCTTTAAAAAAAACCAATAACAGCTACTTAACCAATTGAAGTTATTTCCTAAGTTTTCACTTTTCATTCGCTTGGTTTTTGCTTGTGTTTTTATTAATGTTAAAATGCATATGCACTGCGCCAAATTGGGATGATGACTAATGAATAAAATAACGAAATACTAATAAAAATCGTAAACATATTAAAATTTTAGAGCAGCTTGTATACCTCTTGGTTTTTATATATTGCATATTATTTGTTTTATGACCCTTCAAAGTTGGGTGGACAAGTCCATTAAAAAAGTATAAAACTTATTAAAATAAATGATACCTTTAATTAGTCCATACATATAGCTACCGAACAAATTTCCTACGCGTTGCATACAAACTACTCAGGCGTGGCGTCATAATTGAGCAGCCGTTAGTATGGAGCGTTTTTGGGCGAGTCCATTTGTGTGCATTTTACACTGTGATATCTCGGGCAGTTTTCATGCTAGCGAAATAATTCCTTTACCAATGTTTCTTTTTTTAAAAGGTAATTTATGTAACATAAAATAAAAAAAATTGCTATCATCCCAATTATAGCTGCTGTATGTATTCAATTTCAATCTAATTTTAAGTGAACTGTGTGATTCTTATGAGAAAAGATGTCTTTAAATCTAAAACCTAATCCTTGATATACACAATAATGCTTAAGCAATAATGAAGTGGTGATATATATAGTGGTCTGTCAGTCCTTTTACACATGCAGTCTGTGGGTCAGCTATACGCAGAGGACGTATAACGCCCTTCGCGTCCAATACAACAATGCGCTCAGGATGTTGTTGCGGCTGCCGCGATTTTGCAGCGCATCGGCAATGTTTGCGGAGGCGCGGATTGACGGTTTTTACGCCATTCTTCGAAAGCGTTGCGCTTCTATGCTAGCGCGCGTACGAGCCAGTCGCCACACTATCCTGGGCACTATCGCTGACAGGTGGGACTGTCCTATTCTACAGCACTGGATTAGCCTGCATGTTGCCCAGTAGCCCCTGTTTTAAGACACTTTCTTGTTAACTAAACTAACATATTTTTAAGTCGTTACTAACAATAATGGATCTTTGTAATCTGGAAATAAATAAATAATAATAATAATAATATACATATGAAATTCAAAGTAACATGCATCGTGGGCATGTCATATCCTAGATTTAGACATCGATGATGGTACCCCTAACAGCGCTGACCTATGACAACATCATGGCTTCAACACACCATGGTTGTAGGAGAATTGCCTGGCGGACTGACTTGCAACTAAGAAACAATAGTCAGAATATAATAATACCTAAAAACATTGATTTATTGAATGCAAAATTCTAATTATGGCTGGATTAAAATAATTACGACGCAATCAGCAAACCCACACAAAAGCTTGTGGTATTTACACGAGTCGACTTGGCAGGAGACTTGCTGTTCCTGGTCGAAAAAAAAGGTTTGACAAGCTTAATTACAAGCAAGCAATTGTCAATAAAAAAAGCCCTATTCGACTAAAGTCGCCTCAAGTCGTCTCGTCGTCGAGTCGAAAATCGACCCGTGTAAATGTCCCCTTACCTTATAAAGGAGTTTCAATTGAAACATGTTGTTAAATCCTGTATAATGTAAGAAAATGAGTAAAATTTGGAAACAAGAATATATAGGTAGATCTTGCAGCAAGAGTTATTTAGTGTGAGTTGCACCAAAATGCTGTCAAAGTTATATACGTAGTTATCGTCAAATGATATGCTACCTATTTGTCACGTCAAACTTGTCAAAGGACATCATGCAGGCCCTGCAGTCTCGACATAGATAGCTATCGTAAAGTTAACGAATTCGGTCGATATGTCATTTTAACAATTTATTATCGATTTTTGGTAGTCTCTACAATCAGGCTGGCAACCTCTTTTTTTAGCTAACTTGTGCTTAACCGGTACTTTAACAAGCTTGTTATCGTTAAAGTTAGATGGTGCAATTGAGCCTTAGTTATTTTAGTTCTCGCAAAAACGACATTCCACGCATGCGCATCGAAGCGTTTTTATCTTCCTTGTTAATGCGCACAGCTAAGGAGTGGAATTCCCTGCCTGCTTCTGTATTCCCGCCTGCAAGCATACAACCCAGTGATATTTAAAGTCCGAGTGAAAAGACTTCTTCTGGGCAAGCGCGCTCCATCTTCCGCCTCTTCTTAGCCTTAAGGCGGTTGTATGACCGAAAGTGGCGCCCTCAGAGGTTTTTATTTAATAAGTTATTAAAAGAAAAGATTTTAATAATGTTTATCGTGGAGTAAAAATACTAGACTATGGGCCCTAAAATCTCCACGATAAACATTTTTAAA
This sequence comes from Agriphila straminella, assembly GCA_950108535.1. Taxonomy (NCBI): domain Eukaryota; kingdom Metazoa; phylum Arthropoda; class Insecta; order Lepidoptera; family Crambidae; genus Agriphila; species Agriphila straminella. Next base: position 5,297,698 of record OX467312.1, read on the forward strand.
ATTGTGTATTAGAATTATAATATTAAATATAATTCACCGCGGCGCCACTTTCGCTCAGGGTACCACCTTAATATGGTTCTCGAATGTGGCCAAGAGTAAGCCCATTTAATGTAAAAAAAATACGTCGCTATTCAATGTCATGCCTAGGTTCTTCTTGTTCATTTCCGTTTACTTTTAACCTTTTTGGTTGGTTTTGATAAACAAATGGTTGAAATGCAACCCGAAGACAATCGTTGAAATTCATCTTACACTCAGTTAAAGTTGTTTAAGTAACCATGTCATCCAATTAAAAGTGCTGTCGCAAATTTCGTCTGGGTGGTGAGATTTAAGTAACAACTAACATCTTCGCAACTTAATCAAGTTATTGCAAACATAGACCTTGAGCGCTCTTTAGATTCCCAGAGGTGTAAGAATATATTTTATTTTTAAAAACAAGATTATGCCAAACAATCGTTCACAGAACCATGGTTGTGTTACAGCCACGAACTTAGATTAATTCACAGCAACCAGCTGTTCCCAGCGTCTTTTGAAATTTATGAACTTACTTGTTTGGTTGCAGGTTCATAATAATATAACTTTGTTGCTATTAATATTCGTCAAGTAGTTTTAAGGTCGTACTTCAGGCTTGTTATTTTGCTAAATTATAACCTTCTTTGTTAAGCATTCACATTTTTATAGTTTATTAAAAAAAACACTTTTTTGATATATCAGACACAGTAGACCGAATCAATGGGCACGGAATTCAGTGAAATGAAAAGATAGTGAGTTAGTTACTCGAATGAAAAATATTAGACACGGATATAAACTTACCAGTTACCACATGGGTTATTACATCGGTTTCCAATTGATATTAAAGCTAGAAAATAAAATTAAAAAGTTTACACAGCCAAAATTTGCAATCGCCATTACACCATAATATGCCTATGTCCCGCAGTGGACGATGATAGGCTTAGATAAAGATTTTCGTTTTTTTATGCTGTTACAAATGACCTTAATACGAACTAACGTTTGATACTCACTAATAGTTCCTTTTAGTACTTACTCATAAAAATAAAATAAAAGAGTTTAAAAATATTTTATTTCCGTATTGTATAATACTTCACTGATGCTTAGCATTATCACTGCTTCCATTACGGTACAAAAAAAAACTAATGTTGTAAATTACATAGTCAAAATAGAAACAAATGCCTAATGCAACCGTCAATAATGAACTACCGTTGAAACTGTTAAGCAACAAAACAAAAACCTTCTTGAAACATAATAGCTACTAACTACTTTATGTTAATTTATTAAAGTGTACTTTTACGTTCTATTTCTCGCATTAACCTTGTCCGGAGTTAGGCACTTCGGTCAACCGTGGTGGAGGAATTTAAAAACATAATTTTGTGTTTAATGGTAGCATTGTTATTATTCAAATGTACGCACGCAATTAATTTAAACAGTGAAATACGAAGTTGGTCACGTGTTTCGTTGGAATGGGCGTTACATTCATGATGTCAGTAACATACTAAAGTAAGTATGTACCACCTACTAATAATCTTTTGACATGAGCATGCAGCCAACGCACACTTTGACCACAGGGTAAACAAAAATCTTCTTTTAAGATTATTCCTGCAAACTATGATAGCTTTTGTGTTGTGTGCATGTTATCCAGATGATGCGTATTTGTGTGCTGTGTGTACGTGTGCGTCATAAAATGATTATTAAGGATTTCTAATCGTCACAAGGTTTTCATTTGTTTTGTTTATAATTTAAGTCATAATGCAAGTTCACGTCGTAGACTGAAAATAATAAGGTACTGTCGTGTATCTGAAAATCCTGTAGTGTTGATATTAAATTAGTAATTTACTGTTTTATCTATGAAATACTTAAAATCACGTGTATGGAAGCTTAGAAGTACTACAACTTTAAAATGATGAAACTTTATTCTACTTAAATGACACTTAATACCGAGCACTTAAAAATTACAAAATAGTCTCGAGTCGTTTTTTTTCATACTTAACTGTAACTGTCGACTGCGGAATTTCATAATATAATGACAAAAATGCGCTATGTGTGCACTTGCAATCCATCGCCACTGGAAAACGAATACTGTACAGAAAATCTAGTGCCGGATGTAGGTAACTTATAGCCATATTATAGATAAATAATAGAAGGAAATAAACAATAACAATAATGTTAGTACTTATTTCAACATTCTCTAGGTACTTCCTCTATTATACTAGTCCCGATGCACTTCGCAACTTCCAAGTAATTTGCCTAACGAAGCGTTATCTTAATAAACATTGCATTATAAATACCAACATGCTTTTTTAATCTAGTTGAACACCGTTATCGTACTGCATGTCAATCCATCAAAGCATGACGGTCTGTTGTAAATTGTGACCTACTGTTTCGAAAAAACTTTGATGCTCCTACAGCCTTGGAGCTGGAGCATCAAGACAACAATGGGGCAGAAACTTATGAGTATTATAAAATTGTGTGACATACGGATATGTTGGTCAGGCGACTTTATCGTAATTAGAAACTAAGTACCAAAATTACATTATACCTACCAATACAAGATTGATCACAGAATATATTTCGTTATATTGCACAAAGAGGCTTAAATAATATTTTTCGATAAAGGCAACAAAACATTTTCAATGTGTTTTTTAATTACAATAGGTACCTACCTAAGATTCGTATATTAAAATAAATATCAAAGTAAACTAAAATATTGAGGAATACGTTCAATGAAACAAAATTCCGATTGCTTTTCTTTATTGAAGTCCGAAAATCAATTAATCAATTCAATAAATGCAATAAAGTTCACCGTGAAAATGGAAGCCGCGACCAACATGATTTCCAATTATTAAAATTGTGTTCATTCGAACTGTGTCGGTGGAATCGCGTGCCTGAATCGAACGGATTGCTCAAATAAAAACCTTCGGGCTGATAACAAAATGGTATTTATAGCATAAAATTAACACTTGTTGCAATATCAACCGGACCAAAACGACGAATGAAAACGCTGGAGTTAAGTGTCTGTAGGTACTTTAAATAAATTACTTCTAAACTCTTTGTTACTGGAAAGTCTGGCATGAAAAACTTTAAATTTCTTAAGAGTCACCTTTAATGAGATTTAGTCTGTACTTTTAATTAGTTAAAAATTCAAAATTAATAAAACGGTCAAATGTTTGATGAGAGTTAAAATAAACGTAGTAAATTTTGGACAAAAAAACAACATTCGTTTTTTAATGCCAGTTTTTAGTAAGGTTATTTGGTTTACAAACTTCACTTATTTATTTGAACACTAATTTAGGTACGTGCACTTTTGTTGTGAAACCCCATAGTTCGCATGCCTTGCATTGTGGAGTACCGGAGACGACACAGATACGCTCGGGGAATGTTGCTCGAATGCCGCGACCGTATGTTCGACGTCTGATTGAAATACGTCTGATTTCTGCCACTTCAGAAGTCACCTTGACTTGAAGATACTTAGTATCGTTATGGGGCACATCTCATGGCTATCTATCCTTGTCATTCATAAAATATACCTTCATACACTAGGTACATACTACACTAGGTACTTTCATTAATGTTACAATAACAATTACTTCATAATAATTGATTTTCATTAGTAAAATTCGAAATCCCAGTAAATAATAGCAAATACTGCAAATCCATGTTAATGTGTATTATAAACAAAGCGATTAATTATAATGTTGAATAAATTATATTTCTAAAGTTACGATTTTCATTTTTCATTTTAAGTTACAGGAATCGCTACAGACTAAAAGGTTTTCTAATTCAAATCAAATATTTTTCCCCTAATAACTTCATCGATAATTATTACAAGTTCGTGAACTTTACGCAAAACAAAAAACCTTATATTATGCTAAAGAAGATGCGTATTTACGTCACAGACGTCCACAGCGGATATTGCGCCATTTTTGTGTCGCCAAAAGATATTCTCTGAACAGAATTAATCTTGCGAAAATGCGGCTTGGATTGTGAAGATGAACCACTTTTTTGCAATATCCTTGGTGACATAAGCTATTTGAATCTATTAACACTTTGTTTTTTATTAGTTCGATCACTTCATTCAGGTGACTAGGTCACAAACTGTCAAATTTCCACCTCTAGTCGTGAGTAATTCATAATTTTCTGAATATCAATAAAAAAATACGAAGATTTTTCATGTAATGTATCATACAATTTCAATTTTCCTACTCAATTTGTCAATAATAAGAAAGTGTAAATTATGTAATTTTATTGTAAGTAAACATTTTTATATCGCAAATCTCTTAAGTCAGGATTACAGAAGTAATTGACACCTTCCACTGCTTAGGTGTCAACTGGGTCACTGTACCTACTCACTGTAGAAAACACATTATTTTTCCTTTTAGCGACTTTTTACACCGGATGTGCACTCAGCCAACGCCGTATGTAGGCAAAAATGAACAACTGACTGCCAAAAGCTAATTATACATTCAACAGTTATTCAGTGCACATGCAAAGTTCATCATTATAAATGAAAATCTACAGAATCTACAAATAGTTAACTGTACTACCCCACGAAAGTTAAACGATGGTCCAGTCAACTGGACAATAGGGATGTTGACTATTTTTTTTATTTTATGTTACATAAATTACCTCTCAAAAAAAGAAACATTGGTAAAAGAATTAATTCGCTAGCATGAAAACTGCCCGAGATATCACAGTGTGAAATGCGCACAAATGGACTCGATCAAAAACTCTCCATACTAATGGCTTGCACGTTATGACGTCACGCCGTGCTAGTTTGTATGCAACGCATAGGAAATTTGTTCAGCAGCTATATTAAATATTGTGTTTATCAAAATGGTTTCTTCGACAAATTTGCTATACATTTTACGGACTAATTAAAGGTATCATTTATTTTAATAAATTTTATACTTTTTAAATGGACTTGTCCACCCAACTTTGAAGGGTCATAAAACAAATAATATGCAATATATAAAACCAAGAGGTATACAAGCTACTCTAAAAGTTTAATATGTTTACGATTTTTATTAGTATTTCGTTATTTTATTCATTAGTCAACATCCCTATTCCAGCTGTACTACGGGCTCGAAGGGTAATTGCCAATGGCTTTGATTTCACCCTGTATTTAACTGCGCTTTTCCATCCTTATCTTACCTATCTTTATGCAAAGCCTGTGTCTCAGCTGTGGGAATATTAAAATGACGATGATGTGATGTGGATGAGATGATGATGAGGATGAGCTAATGATGCCGCAATGATAGCTCGTGATATAACATTGTCTCAGACGTACACCATTTGACATCTAAATTATTGATTTTATTTAAATAATTATAAAGTTGCAGGAAACTGTGCAACACTGGCTCAACAAACAATAGTACCTGATCCTTTATCTGAATTTTCACTTTTAATAAGCTACAATAATAATAATACTAATAGCATTGTCTTAATTCAAATTAATAAGATTTTAACTTAGAAATTGCTGTTAAGCAATTTTAGCTCAAGTCTCAACTACTTAGACTTACTTATTTATGTGTGTATGACAACTTATGGTTTGAATCTGATACTATTTCATTATTTTAACTAAATGTTAATTATCATGAATGAAATGCAAATTGCAAAAATATAATAATATCCGTGTCCTGAATCATTGGATTAAATGAAGTTATTTGAATTGACCTTCGTGATTCCAGTGCCACTCTATAAAATGAGATAAGATGTAATTACAAAATAACATAAAATTTATCTATGTTGACTCAAAAATTAAATTTACAATGCATTCATTCAAAACTAATTATTATAAAGCGCTTAGAAATATGTGTTTTTTTTAAAATACACCACTATAAGGTAGTGTGAAGATTAAAATAAAACCAAGCCCTCACACTTTCTCAAATTAAACCATAAGCATGACTTATCTAATGTATTTTAATAGTGTCACCATGACACTTCTAACCACTTACATCACCACATAAGACAAACCATTAATTACACTATATTTTAATTTTCTAATGACAGTACCCTTTATATCCAATCATTAAACCGGAAGTGATCTTCACTTGAAGCCATTCTTGATCATTCCTGACCTTTGAAGTCACTGACTAAAGTACAATGAATCTATGATGAAGACAATTTAGCACGTAACGTGTGACATAACTGTAATGTATAGGTACTTAAATATTAGACGCTATAATATGGGAGATGACCACCATTTATCACTTGATGCGTTTTTATATCCTCTACTAGGAGTCTATGTTTATTTTTATTTTTATACTCATCTGCGCCTGCCGTATACTCTCCTAAAAATAATTAGCGCCAGAGAAGATAAGAGAACAAACGGCGTTGACGGAATGGCTTAAGCTATTTTGAGCCGGCCTCATGCGGCCGGGTCGGCGTCAAGGAAGAAACGTCAACTTTTAGTAGACACATTTAGGCAATTGTCAACATTGATGTTATTAAGAAAATAAAGTTAAAAGAAAAGTATTTATTTTCTCTTTGAGTAGAAATTGATTTTTGGTAGGACCGTTTAAAGCCTAACATGAACGAACATAAACAGAAACTTGCTTGTAATAACAAAATATAAAGTTTAATTAATTATAAATAACAAAATGCAATGGCACACTTTTAACCAAGGAAATGCATAAATATAGCCATTTTATTTATATGTAACTGCAATATCAAAGAAGTGATAAAAAAGTCGTAAGTCTATCGTAAACACGTAGTACGGCCTTTGACCTCTGTCACCACATTTGGTGGGATCATTGGCACACATTCTATCGATTAACACCATTCTTTGTTATATCACTAAGTATATGATTTTATTAGCATCTACTTTTAGAATATAAACATTTTTTATTTCACAAAATGATAATTATGCTAATTTATTTTGTTAGTCACAAGCATTCATTATCTACGTCTGTATTTATTACCAGGAGATTATTAATTAATTTAGATTTTTTATTAAGTAGTTAAGGTTTTTTTTCACAAATAAATACAAAATTGAATTTGCTTCGGTACCAAAATTGACAGTAGGCGAGGCCAGTTCACGATCTGATGAAAAGTCTGATTTTTGAACATCCAATGTGAAGAACTAATGTAAAATTCTACTTCACAAAAATTACTGTAGACTGAAAAAGAAACAAAGAAGCAAATTAACCGAACAGAATATTGAAAAATGGCATGGTAACTCTGTAAAAAAATCCTGAATAACACCATAAAAACTTATAAAAATAAATTTCAAATCGTCAGATTTCGTAATTTTCAACGACTGTGATATGATTTTTTATGCAAAAAGGATAGCTTTTTTATCGATCTAACACAATAACCGAGTACATTTTCAATAAATGATCCAGTGTTTCAGAAATCAATAAAAATGTACTAAAATTCGTCAAATTACTGGCGAAGCGTCAATTAAAGTTATGCAATATTCAACCTTATTCTAAAGACATAGTGAAAGAGTAAATTTCGTGAACTGACCTCGCCTTCTAGCGTGCGAAAACGTAATAATTTGGTTTAGGTATTATTATTACAGACAATGCTGGCCATCAAAAACTATGTGCCATTTTATATTATTATAAAAGAAGGGTCCCAAAAAAATATCTCTTCCTAACATTAAATATTCTTATTGGTGTAACGGAAAAACGTGTGACGACGCAGCTTCCTACGCGGGCTTCCGTGAGACAATCCATAGAAGGCATTAACCCTGGTACATTAACAGTTTATGTAACCCCCCGATTTCTAATACGTTTCAATTGACGGTGAAAACACAATAAAAACTCATTAAATTAATTATAAAGGTAGCTTTCTTTGCAGTACTATGCAAACTTACATAGTCATGCAATTTGATCTTTTTGCATGAAAATTATTAATGTTAACAATAGATATATACGATTTTATTTGTGACTGGGTATAGGTTTAGAACTTGGATCTTGGGATCTTATGCAATCTTCTGAGGCTAAAATAAGCTATTATCAAACTCTGTAACGAATTCCGAACTTATTGAATGATTTATTCCCTTTAATTTAATTGTGTTAATATGGACTATAATCTGAAATAAAAGTATTTTATTTTATTTATTTTTTTTATTTATTTTTTTTAACTCTAATTAAACATAGCAATAATGCTAGCAATTAAACAATGAAAGTTCAAAAAGTATGATTTTAATACCAATGTTTTTAACCTTGGCATGAGGCATTATTTACTGAATAAGTATGACCCTTAAAAAAATTAAAAAAAACCCGCCTGCATAAAAAGACAAGTCAATATTAAAGGCAACTTAATAACATGCAGTCGGAGATTCTCGTCCAAGAGTCGGAGGCATGCATAAAGAAAGTGACATTATGATTGATTTGAATTATATGCCTCCGACTGCATGTTGCTTTTAATATTAATCTTGTTTCCATCTTTTCAGTTGACTTGTCTTTTTATGCAGGCGGGTTTTTTTTTTTTTTTATTTTTTTATTTATCTCTTTTGAGTTATTATATATTACGGTCATGATATACCTTTTTGAAATCCTCGTCCCTTTAATTCGACACCTATATTGCAGTATTCTAAAAAAAATATATTTTTCACTACGTATAATAGCACCGTACAGCCGCCATGTTGGTTTTTTTATAACACCACTCTCTTATGAACACTTGGGCTGACAAGACAAATCTAACGATATCTTAATCCTTATCATAGAAATCCGTTCAGCTCTTTGAAGGATATGAGGTAATCAAAAATATTACATACAAACAAACACACTTACAAACCTTATAAACATACAAACATACTTACTTACAAGATACGCGCGAAAAACATAACCCTCTTGCAGTCGGGTAAAACGCATTGAAGAAAAGAAAGATCGATTAGGTTCCGATCATAAATAAGTACTTTTAACCAATAATGATTTTAGCACCGATTGAAACTGGTTTTGATTTATGTTAGTCGGTCGTAATTCCTCGGTCTGGCACACTTCAAATGAGCCGATTGCAACAATTGTTTACAAACATATCCTGTCCTTGAAAGAACAGTAACTTGTTTCATTATAAACCATTTATTATATTTTGTGAATGAGACGAGAAAATAAACAACAACGCATTGAAGAAAAGAAAAATTGATTAGGTTCCGATAATAAATAACCAATAAAATTTTAGCACCTATTGTAACTGGTTTCCATTTATGTTAGTCGGTTCTAACGTTCCTCGGTCTGGCACACTTCAAATGCCGATTGCATCAATTGTTTACAAATATATCCTGTCCTTGAAAGAACAGTAACTTGTTTCATTTTAAACCATTTATTATATTTTGTGAATGAAATGAGAAAATAAACAACAGTAGTTTCATCCTAACATCCTAACATATTATAAAGCAAAGTCCCTCGCCGCGGCTGTCTGTCTGTTCGCGATAAACTCAGAAATTACTGAACTGATTTTTATGAGGTTTTCACCAATTGATAGAGTTATTCCTGAGGAAGGTTTTGATGTTTAATAAATTGAGATTTTATGTAAATTGACAGAAATATGACGATAACTGTTGAAAGAGTCGGCAAAAATTAAGCCGTCTGGGAGCTTGCATCGAAGACGCTGCCTAAACCTTTCGAGCAACAACAATAACAAAATAATGTAAGAATGAATTGTTTCTCGGTTAGAGGTCTACAAAAAAGTCTTCGACGGCATATATCTATCTTTTAAAGATAGCTTACTATAAACATTTTTACCTTTTTATTAAATGGTCACAAATAATGTGGTAATTGGAAAGGTATTTAGACGGAAACATTATTGTTATTTAAGTAGGTACTGCACTTTTGTAAGAGTATAAGCTAAATATAACTATATCTTGATAGCCTCGAAAATTATTTTATTTTAGTAATATTTAGGTACCTATATGATAATTTTTAAACTAAAAAATTGACGAGTAATCATTTTACTTGTGAACTTTTTGACTAAACAATTGACGAGTAATAAAGAATGTTAGCATTTTGTTAACGGTACACGTACACATCGCACATATAGTTTGAAAATAATTAACTCAGAATTAAGGTACTTAGTAGATGCACAAAAAATAAAGTCAAATCGCAGATTGAGGCAACTATTTCCTACTACCGTTCCCATCACTTAGTAAACCCGTTAGTTAACTAATAAAACTACTCGGAAATAAGATGAAGATTTAATAGTTTTCATTTATAGATTATTACTCAATAGTAACAATCTATAAATAATATGAAGGTAACATCAATGATATTAATAAAAAAATCATACAGTAATTACTTCATTTGTTTTATTGAAAAAACGTGGCATAACGTTGTCTGTTATTTAATATTATTAAAATGCCAGCATGTTTATGTAACAACAACAATTAAAAGGCATAGGCACGCCCAATCGATAAATTTCCACGTGGTTTATGACATGTGAAAACCTTTAAATGGGTTTGAGGTTTATCTGATGATTTTTACGTAATTGCTTATGTAACACAAGAATAGGGCATCTTCATTGCATACAAATAAACAATAACAAATTATGAAGTCATGACAACAATACCAACGATTTGGATGTAGGTGACCCCGGAACTAATTTTATTTGCTGTTGGATTTCACGGCAAGCCCTTTAATGGCATCTTTATTAACTTATATTGTGTAATATGAGTTATCTTTATCTTACTACACTTCTTGCGCGATTTATTGAAATAAAACGATGACATAATTACGTGAAACTAATACACTACTTTCAGTTTTATTTGCGAGTTTATTAGATCAGTAAAATTTAACTTCCTGATCAAAATGTTAATCTATATTAGCTGTAACTGTAATTACTGTAACTCCAATTGCGTTAAGTATTTTATGTTTTGTTTTAAAACTAGAAAGTAAGTTTTATGGTGGGAAATAGTAAAGCTACACTGGACAATTTAATATAGATCTAAGCAATTATTTGTTTGAACGATTGTAAAAATGTTTAAATTAATTTTAATAACAAACCATCAAACACAAATTGTTTTTTCTATGCGGAAATAAAATCGTGACCGTATTGAAAGTTTCTCTCGTTATAAATGTATCGTTAGGCGATTGTTATCGATCTTTAGATGGTTATTCTTGATGACAGTCGTGGGTTCGAAGTCGATTACTTTCTATTATGTATGGGAATGATCATCGTGTCTCATTGTTCGGTAATGATCAGTCCCCTTGAATAGAGTCATAGATCACAGTAAAAAATAATGGTAATAGATCAGGTCAATGAAGGTAGGTGTTACTCTTGTCTATTCTTACTTAAAGTTTCGAACCAGAATAGGCTGTGGTATCTGCATAGTATAATAGCATTTTAAACGTATACATGCTAATTCTCTTAATGGCAATGCGATGATGGTTAAGACCAATACTGAAAGATAAGTTCCCCAGTCGTAACAAAATACATTATCAGATTTCTTTGGAATTTCGTCAGTATTCATAATTTTTTTTCTCCTAGTGTATTCTCTATCGGTCTTTGAAAGCTCTGAAGTGCTTACTGCTCACTCATGTCATAAGTAACTATGCCTCATTCAGAGGGCTTATTACAAAAAAGCATCGCGATAAGCGTACGATGTTCGTCCCAATCCGTGACACTATTGATTCACGAATAAGGTTCAATATCAAGTAAATTGAACGACGAATTGCGTCCGACTATCGTGATTCTTTTTTGTAATAGACCCTCAGGCATCCAAGACTTTATCCAAGCCCTTGCCTGCGGTCAAGTAAAAGTGGCACTCACAGTACTCGTTAAATATCCAAACTTTACAGTTCAAAGTTCCTCGACGGAATGACATAAAACATTACGTATAGCCGCGTGCTTAAGCCTATCCATCTCTCCGGTCATCAAAGAGAGCGAGCATTTGACAAACGGCCATATTTGTTCAATGAGCGTTTCTTAACGGCTTACGTAATTGGAAATCACGAGATAATTTCACCGCGATCGTGATGTATGATTCAGTTCCTGTTTACATACTTGTGTACACGCCTTAGGGCTTCAGATACAACTATTACTTACTTGTGTACACGCCTTAGGGCTTGAGACACAACTACTAAGTAACACAGTGTGCTCGCCTTAGGATTTGAGACTTAGGTTTTGATTACGAATATCATTAAAACCGCAACCTCTATCTGTGCTCAATTTGTCGTATGAACAGGATGCAATGTGGTTTGATAAATTATGTCGATATTATTACCTTCTTTTAATCAAACTTTTGTGTCAAACCGCGAAATGATCATTACACTGATATCGTTATACTATTATACAACGAGATGGCTAAGTAAGCAGTCACGACCTCCGTGGTCGAGTGGTTCGCACGCCGGTTTTCAAGGCGTCGCCATCTCTGAGGTCCCGGGTTCGATCCCCGTCTGTGTCAATTTATAAAACGAACTTTTCTATATTGGCTCAGCCCCCCTAGCCTGATCGACGAAACACGATATGTATCGCGTGATATAGCATTTTATCGACACTCAACTGCCAAAATCCATTGTCTTTTGAAAGTAAGTTAAACGTGATAAATTGCTATATCATATCACGTTTCGGTGCTCCTGCTAGGGGGGCAGGTCTGGGTGTTTGTAGTGCCACCATTGTCTCTGATTTCCAAAACACAACACAAGACGTGCTTTAGCTACTTACTTTGGAATCAGAGCAATGTTTGTGATGTTGTCTAATACTACTTACTCTAATACTTACTATGATCTATGAATACTTGTTAAACTATAGGAATCAGCGTCGACAGCCCTAAACCCTTGCCACTTAAAGTTATCGCACAACACAAACTAGGAAACGGATCATCAACGCTTCAACTCGAGACGCTCAACAGTATTTGTATAAAATTCCCTACTACAACGCATACTAATCTGGAGGACCTACTTCAAAAAATGACCCTATCCGGACGATGTTGGTTTCGCTTCATGACATAGCAAAAACCACGTTTTTTTCTCAGACACATGCCAATTTTATATTTTTAGTATTTTGAAGAAATAACAACAAGATTTATAACAAAACTCAATTTGTAACGTATTTCATGTTTGACCATAATATCCAAAAAGTGTTCAGGCATCGAACAGAAGCAAGTTTTTGCATCTTAACTGGAATTTCTCAAAAACGTGGCACATGAGAATGTATCTAATAATAAATATTATCCAAAATTAAGTAAAGCGAACGGCGACTATATCTATCTGTTGAAAACAGATACTCAGCATCGTAATGATATCGCCTTGCTTCGTGTGGTGGTCAACTCGCACCCTATGCTATGTATTGGATTATGGTTATCTAAAAGGTAGAGCCCTTAAATTTAGTGGCTCCAATTTCAGCAAAAATATAAGTATCTACGCGATTAGTGGCGATGACGTTAATTTTCATATACCTACCTAATTTGTTTTTGTTGTTAAATTATGATAATGAAAATAAATCGGTAGTACCTATTGGATAAATCTCACAGCTCTAATAAAGCGAAACAGATAATGGTAAATGCAAAACTGACACTTCACGATTCCAAAATGACGCTAATTAATATCCAGTAGAAATTTGCCATAAGTTGCACTTATATTATAAGCTAATTCCGCCATTTACGTTAAATACAGTCGACCTCAGAAGTCGCTGACCACTTCAGTACTGTCACACCATAATGCTAGGTTGGAAAGTTGCAACCTATTACCAGAGAATAAACAATCGTCATCATTCAGCCGCACGACACCATTTTTCTGCGGATATACGGCCTCCCCCCAAAAGAGGGGATGGGCTCGTTGGCTATCTCTATTGTATGGTTTTCCATACAAACGAGCTTATTTCTAAAAGGTTTTTTTAATACAAAAAATTAAAAGAAATTGGAGTTGTATACAAAAATATGCGTTTAACAATTTTCAATTATATCTGACTCACGGCAAAAAGGAGAATTTAAACAGTAAATCCGATTACAGCTTCTGAACATTATCAAATTTAAATAAAATAAAATCATATTGAATTTAAATATAAAAAACCTTAGGTACAGAAATAATTTATGTAAGGTTTTTTTATAGAAATTAAATCTGATTTTTTAGTTCGACTGTATGGAAGACCATATGTAGGGTTTTCTTTTGACTATTATAGTACCTACTAAACGATTATGTAATAAGGTTTCTTGTAGAGACTAACTATTCGAAAACGGTTCACAATACTTACTACCGATATGAACGTAAACCTTGAGCCGCTCTAATGCCATTGATGGCATAATAATATGCAACTCAACAGCCATCGTTAGCATCCACTTGCCGATATAAATCACAACAAACTCACGTTTATCTGTTTATAAAGAGTTGTCATTTGATATAATTGTGCGGTAAATGGTAGCATTTAAAATACCACAAATAATTAGTAGTAATTAACTGGATATATTTTAATTTATATACGTACGTAAGTGACGTCAATTCAGAAAAACAACATCTACTTATGTATATACATAATGACTTAAAATGTTGATCCACAAATTAAAACGCGCAAAAATTTCTGTGGCAGAGAAGTCAAAGCTCAAAGGGAGCTTTTTAGTCCGTGAAAATTATTTATGGTAGGTAGGTATAAATAACAGCCAGTACTTTAACACAGTGCAAAAAAACTCTAGTGAATCTTCTTACTTCTAGAACTAATAAAAAGCTTTAATCAGTACCCTTAGCACGAACAGCTATCGAGAAAAAAAACGCACGTAAAATTACTCGATAGACAATTCTCTACTTATGGAAAATTTCATTTCGCTTATCGGCGATAGATGGCGTTGTACAAATTTCCAATACAAAATGTATCTATCGAATGATTTTACGCGAGTTATTTTTTTCCATAGCTGTTCGTCCTAAGGGTACAGGGGGTTACTTTCGAAACACGAACGAGGTTAGATCGAATTGGTATCGAATAAACGTCAAAAACCTGTTAATTTAGTACATTGAAAACGGTTGCCATGGTTTCCATTGTACTGTTTTGACATTTACTCGATACCAATTCGGTCTCCTCGTTCGTGTTCGAAAGTAACCCCCCTGTTTCGAATCGTCCCTAATCGAGTACATACACGCTTCCGAGCGAATTCATTGCGCGACGCCATGCCAATGTGACCACAAATCATTATGTAACTTTTACATTTGATGAGAGAAAAGTAACAACTTTATTATGATTGACCGTGGTCATTTGATTATTAGACATTCTTATCGGATTCATCGCTTCGCTGTTCTCCTGTCATTCTATCATCAGATAGCAAAGCGTAGCGTGGACACTCTATCATGTTTTCCGTCAATTTAAATCCGTTATATAATTAAATTATGATCAATCAGTTATAACAAAATGAAAATTCTGTGAGAACGAAGCAGCAATAGCTAGCTGGTTTACTTTTATAAATTTACAGAAATTATAAAAACTTACTTATTCCGTTGCTACAAGTTATTGCTATGAAAGCGCGTTTTACTGTCGGAATAAAAATAGTACTTAGGTACTTTATTATCAAAGACTTGAAAGCATGTTTTTATTATATCCTGTTACGAAGGACTTTGCGCAGCTACAACACACGTGTATAATTACTCAGTTTGTCATATGTAATTTCATACTAATCAGGAAGAGTTTGATAAATAGTTCAAGCTTTAACACCTAGCTACCAGCCGGTCTACATACGACTTTCCGGGTCTCTTTATGTTTTCTGTATAGATTATGTTCGTCATTGAGCACTCGTGACTGTACGACTTACAATGAGGGCGGTGTTGAATTACTTATGATGTTATGTAAAATTCGAATTAATCCTTTGACAATTGAATAACGTTTGCTTTTTATTTTTTTAATGTGCTCGAGGCAACTCGAGGCACTGGGTTAAAAAATTGAGACTCGATTCGGACTAAACTTCGGAAAATTTGTTCGAATTGACACTTTTAAATTTTATTATTTTTTTACTGACGATCCGGACAGCGTTTATGTACATTCAGGCAAAAAGTTATAAATTCCAATTGTCTATATGACTCGTGAAAAAAAATAATAAATACAGAAAGTGTCAATTCGGACAAAGTGTTCGAAATTATTTTGCCCGAATCGAAGTTGAGTTAGGAGTTTTATGTAAGGGGCTAGCCTGAATGAAGAATAACTTTGTTTTTTCTAACAACGCGCTAAAAGTCTTTACTCGAGCATGACACGGAATCGTTTGAATGAATCGATAGTAATTTGTTAAGAAATGAACGTGCCATTTCTTCGATCTATAACGGGATCAATCTATCAGCTTTCTTTAGGGAAATGAATACAATTATTTGGTTTGAATAACAGATATTGGAAATTCAATTAAGTTTTCTTATGCTAAGATGAATGCGATATGAAAAAAAATGTATGAACAAAGTTCGTAACTACGTATTACGTCTCGGGTTACACTACAAACATTTTCTCCTATGTTTCTTTTGCTCATGTAACGCACTCAGTTGACATATTAGAAGCACATATTCAAACGCACGTAGCGAATATTAAGAAAATCGATGTCATGCTCCAAATTTCGTCATCGCGAACTAAGCAGAGAGAGATGAGTTTGGTACTTTGCCATTGGGAAATCTATTGCTAATGGCTGTAAAGTACATGCACACTAAAAAGTACTCAGCTCTTCGTTGCGACCTTTTTAACCGACTTCAAAAAAGGAGGAGGTTCTCTGTTCGTCTGTATGTATGTTTTTTATGTATGTCCACCGATTCGTCTACGGCTGAACCAATTGAAATTATTCAAACGTTATTATATCAGGTTTGTTCCCAAATATTTTTTTTATTTTGAAATCGGATCAGTACTTTTTGTAGGCTAACTTTGATGTGCTATTACTATTGTAAAACATAATTATTTTTTTGACAAGTAAGCACAACTTGTAAAAAACTAGTTTTCTTAAGTTTTCTAAATGTTGAATTGCAAAACTTAATAACGATCCCGTAGGGAATGAAACTACTTTACCTACGTCAGCAAAACAACAAAAATTTTACGTTATTTTTCATACTTTTTGTACAAAAGGTATCCTCTGTAAATGATTGAATTCAGAGAGTCTTCTTTTATCCAAGAAAGTTTTCAATTTTATTTTTTTAAGTGATCCTCCGAACTTTTGTCATATAGAAATAGTAGATTCATAATAAGTATAGGATGTCCGATAAACATGATTAAGTTTCCTTCAACATACCAAATAACTAAGTGAAAAATTAATAGCAGCGGCAATTACGTAGTAGGATGAAAAGTGTAAAATTTTCCGTAACTTTCAAAGTGAAGACCTATAATAGTAGATTGTTATACAAGACGTTAAAATGACCCATTGCATACGAGGTAGTAATAAATAGAAACCGAGTTATACAATTATGTAGATTACTTATTCCTTATTCTTATTCTAAAATACAATATTAAATAGTTTATACCTACTTCCGTAAACGAATCCACTCGTTTTTCTACCCTCCATTTGAAAAACTTTTTGTACAACATTTAAATAAATGATTTGTGTTTGACGGCAAAAGATTAAAATTATTTCTTTCCTATTACAGTCATACAATTCAATCAGTTTGTAATTATAGAAAAATTCTAAAGATTTCGCGCCATGGTACCTTTTTTTTTAATTTCTGCTGTAGCAGCTAAGCAACACAAACACGCATTCTACGATTCACTCTGTGCACAGAGTATAAATAAGTCTATGACTTCAATGAAGAGATACTTTTAGTTCCATTTTCAAAAATAAGAATGAGAAACAGTATTAAGTCGAGCCGAGTCATTGGTAATAGACAAACATTAAAAAAGAAAAACTTTATCCCCTAGGGGTTATTATGCTATTTTATCTCGGCTCTTGTACGTTACAATGACGGACTTTTTGAGCAAGTGGAGTGAAAAATACTTTTGTCTATTCTTACGTTAGCGGATCGCGTAACAGATAGGTACGACGCCAACACCACCACAGCTATATTCTTAAGCACTATACCTATAAAGTAGGTATCCGCAATGTATATTATTCGAATAAAACAATTACGTTATGACGGAAATTGCATGATAATGGTTTAGGTAAGTACATTTGCCGCTGTTTCACCTTAGGTTGTCAGGAAAACACAGATCTGCAAAGGAAGTGATTACATCGGAAAATTATAAAACTCGTGATTATTATTATGATTTAAGTATTATGAATACTTTTGATGTCACATTTATTATACGCGGAGGTAAAGAGTATGTAAATTGATGTTATCTTGAGACAAAGAGATTAGTTGACTTGTGAATATGTTTATAAGTAGGTACCTACAACAATAATTACGCTTCATCTTAATTGACCTAAGGTAATCAATATATTATAGTTTTAATACAAGTAAAGTGAATATTATTATTTTCATAATACGTTGTTTGCAAACTGCTATTTAATAATAATAATAATATACTTTTACATATAACATAAGTTAAGCTTCATCAATTACCTATCAGTAAAAACCTTAAATATTTTTATTATATTTTAATACATCCTAGCTAGCTTTTATTTATTACAATAAAATTTGCCATCAGTTAAACCATTATTATAATTTGGTTTAAGTACATACAATAAGTTAAAGATAATATTAAAACACCTTCAAAATAGACATTTTAAAGCATTTACTGTGTCTCTGAAATAAAACCTTATGACTTATACCGAGTGAATTGTGGTAAAAGTTCGAAATGATCGATGATCACAGAACAGTTCGGACTTTTACCGTTCATAATTACGTTTTACTAGAGATTTAACTAAGTTCAGAGTTTTACAGTAACATATAAAATAAAATTGAATGACTGCAAGATTTCATTCACTTGTATTTTATATGTTATCTATAAATAAATAAATTAATTAAATTAAATTCGTGTCAAGTAAAAGTTACCTAAAAAATATCCAATAATCTAAACTCTCCTATATGACCTAAAATATGTTTTTGCTGAAGTTAGAGTCTCAGATTTTTTTTATTATACACATAAGTTACCATCCACCACAAATAGTAAATACAATGGGTATAATCCATAAACTTTCAACTTATCGCTCTGTGGTTAGCGATTACTAATAGTAGTTTATGAAACTGACACATAAAGAGGGGTATTAAAACATGAGTGTGTGTTTAAAAACCGAGCCGTAGGCGAGGTTTTTAATAGTATCACACGAGTGTTTTAATACCTAGTTATGTGCAGTTTCATACACTACTTTATCTACACTCATACATTTGGTATTGAACCTACTAAATAAAATATTAACGTTAGAAAAGAGAGAGAGACTTTGTTTGTATTAGCTGAATCTAAAATATCGGGCAGAGTCAACGTTTTTCACATTTTTAAACAAGAATAAAACTCCTACGAAATTCAGTATAACAAAATGAAAAGTTAAATTGAAATCAAAACTTTTTTGTAATGCTCTAAAAATGGCGCGCATTCCATTAGAAAAAAAAATAATGAGATGTGAGTGCATTCCTGTAAACTAATCGCACTATCATCCATCACCATAGAGTGCATTTTAATCATGGAAAGTATGTGGGAAAATATCGTTGTTTTTTTTTAATATCGCGGCACTGCCTTCTTTTTGGATTTGCCCTGTATCGTAATGAGAAAAAAAGTTATTTTATGATGCAGTTGACTGCATCGTTATGAGTTTTTTTTTAAATTTTACCTATCCACGAAAATAAAGTACTTATATTACCTTTTTTGAATTCATATTTGGAACATTACGTTGTGAGTGTAGATAAAAGGATATTACCTACTTATTAGTATCTTTTACTTTATTTGGAGTTTAAAATTAAAACTGTAACTACTCTTTTAGTAATAAATTTGGTAATTAAGTTAATCTTGTAGTAATCTAATCTTATTTCTGATGATGTAACATTGTAAAGTGAAATCAGACTTTTTTTTAAAGGACCAACATTTACCTACTATTAAAGACATGGCGTACAATAAAGTGTTGCAACCTAATAATAAAGATAGACATCAGCACAGAAGTCTTATGGACACATTGCCAAATACGTTATCATACGAATTTGGCATAACTAGGCTTTCTTGGCATGTTTCGTCATATCTTGGAAAGTTTGAATTATTTTTTTCAACTCATTCGTCATACTGTTAAATTATTATTTAATATATAAACTCAATGTCATGGTCATCAAATTGTTCACAGCAAATTCACACGTTAATTTTCTGATTTTCTTTATCAAAAATTATGGAATCAAGTTGAAAGGGTTATAATAACATCATCTCTCTATGACTGGCAGGATAATAATGATTTTGTGTATATTAGGAAACTAATTATTGATTTGTTGTTATCCTGTTTGTGTTCGACCCCCAATTAGGTACCTTCCTATATAAAGTAGGAGAGAGTTTAAGCAATACAATACCACTAGCACTAACACTTATCGAGAGAAAAAACCGCGCGTAAAAGTACTCGATATAGGTTTAGTTGTCTATGAAAAATTTCATTTCGTTTTCAGCGTGTAGATGACGCTGTAAAAATCGTCTTTTTCACGCACTTTTTTTTCTCGATAAGCTATAGAGTTACCTTCATGTATTCTTTAATATTGGTCTAAAGCCAAAAGCTCCGGTTTCAAAATAAAGGTAATAAATTTTATACTGTCCAATAACGCTGTCACAATACAAATATGAATTATATGTAATACGCTAACCTCACTTTCTCCTGACCTATGCCACAGTTTTGAAACACCTTACCACTTGTTTCCCAAAGAAAAATGTAAATTTCAACTTTGATGTGGCACAAAGGTTAGAGGCCAGACGAGTATAATAATAATTATTAATACTAACATTATCACCCACATCAACGAAGTATATTATGTAGTTTTTGTTGCAAAACATTTACATCATTGTTCCAATTTTCTAAATGAATAATACCAATAATTATTAATTTCTTTTGTTTCGACACTCACTGTCTGTTATTTAAATAGCAGCACTCGTTTTTACAATAAAAGCATTTTTGTAGAATATCCATTCTCATTTACCAATATTAATGCTTTCAGTAAATCACCGTAGGTACAGGCTGATCACGTAATATTACTGGCTATAATTTATGGTTTGTTCTAATTTTAATTTCTGAAAACTACCAGTATTTAATTATATACGTACTTACCCCTTATTATTTCCTATCACGTAACTTATTTATTTCTCTTGTTTACTAACATTAATCGCTTTGGTTTTAATTAAATACCCGTTGACATCTATTTTCAAAAGTAGTTCGACTTAGTAAAGTCTTCTAAGTACATTTTTATGGCAGGTTACTACTTAAAGCTGGGTCCACACTTGAAACATTTTGGCGTCAGAACACCGTATCTTTATCATGTATCGCTAGTTTGGTTGGGCGTTCGCTGTGGTAATATAGTAGCAAAGATAATGTAGGTGTATGATAAAGATACGGTGATCTGTCTGACAAGCCATAATGTTACAAGACGTGTGGACCCAGCTTATGGCGCTAACCACAATCAGGCAACCTGGTGTACTTCCATGTGACATAATACGTTTTCTCTGTACATACATTTCACTAGTTACCTAGTTAGACTGGTCGACCGGAAAACTCAGAGCTGTCCACTATCATAAGTATGTAGAACCTGTTCACTGTGACACAACCTTTATCCAATAAGAAAGCAATATGAGGATTGAGGAGGTCAACCAATGTACGTATTAGAACTTTTTTGTCACAATTATTTTAATTCTTCAAGTTGCAATAACAATATTGAGATAACCATTAAAAAGTAAACTGTCGTCTATTATAAGTATTTTGCAGGTCTTTACTTTTTTGTTTTGTTATTTGAATGCATGTTTGAGTTTTCTATATTAAATTCGTGAGGCTGAAATTACTTTTTTGTTTTTCCATACCAAACAGCTTTCGCCAATGCCACTGCCACCTTTCAACATTATTCTGCTGCCTCTAACTCCATAATTAAGCATCCTGTTTAGCGGACCACAGTCATCTAGTTTATTTCCGTCTTGCCCTTAACAAGTTCTGCATGTATCATAACATATTTCATCCAACTTAAACCAGTACACACTTCTAGTATCATATGAGGAAGCTTCACTGCAGTATGCGGTAGTTTCTTAAGCCTACCAACTACTTCATTTAGACAACATGATATTGCTATTGTTGTCGTCCTCTTGTCAAAATTCTACGCCTACAAAACAATGACTTAATTTACATTGCTTAAATGAATAATGTACCTTCTGACGTGGAACGTTAGTGTATGTTCTTACATACATAATTTAAGGTCATACCATTCCACCATATTGTGTACGAGATGATTATAATTATAAGGTTTCAACTCACAATAAGACTAAAAGAGAATGAACATAAAACCTTTTAATTGTTATGCATGTAGACTAATTCGCCATTTTCTCCTTCTTTACAGATGACACCAGAGATCTCAACGCGGAATCATCGGAAATCATATCAGAAGCAGTGGCAGCTCCAGCTGCATTCAAAAGCCAAGAAGAGCAAGAGGATGACAACGCCGCAGCCGCAGACCAGACAGACCACTCCATAGAGCTTGTCGGTGGTTCTCAGACCTTCTTCCCGTCCTTCGCAAACCTCTTCGAAAGCCGAGAGAACCAACAGCAAAACTACAGGTTCGGCTTCGGCAACGAGGGCGCCTACAGTCAGAGGCCCAGCTCTTACAGGTCTTTACTGAACTATCCCCTCTTTGGCAACTACAAAAATTTTGAAGGATTCGGGAAACAAAACGCTCCCACTGCAGCCCCACTAGTAGATGCCAGCTCCAGCGTACTCGGTTCAGGAAACTTCGGTATAATCAAAGGTGGAACCTTCTTAGCGCAGAACGACGAAGATGATTATAGCGATGGCTTCAACTCCTTCTACAACAACGGCCATGGCAGACCGTCCGTCGGCGTCGGTTACATCGCCAACCCTAGACCCAACTACAACCAGGATCAGTTTGCCAACTTCAGAGATTTCGCAGACATCAATGCACCATCTAACTCCGCTTACTCGCACTTCGTTGTAGTTTACGCCAACAAAAACGCGACTATGGATGAGATCAGTGAAGAGACAAGAAAAGTCGTCTCCAAACCCAAGAATATCATCGAAACATTAGAACGATTAGACAAGACGACGGCGACGTCTCCGTCCAAAATATCGAAGACTAAAGCGAAATTAGAGGCTACTAAACAGAAAATGTTGAATAAGAAAGAGCAATGGAAAAAGAAATACGCGAAATCCTACAGCCAAAAACACGATCCGGAGGAGCCTTTACTAGCGTTAAGTTAAAATTAGTTTTAATACAAAAAGACTTGCATTGCGTAAGTGATACTATACCAGTTGGAAAGTGTGTGACATGCGTCGCCGCTGCCGGGGCGTGACTAAAAGTTCTGTGTCTAAACTTAATTTTATGTAAGTGTCCTTTGTGCGAGATTGTGTAAGTGTTCTCTGATGCTTGGGTGACGAATGAATGAAACCGTTATATGTTTGTGATGAGTATAAATTAAAGTATAAAGATTATGTGGTGTACTTTTCATTGATCCTCTCCTCCATTAATCATGCGATGTTGCACTGTGCCATTAAAAGTGGCGCAAGTGTATTTACAGTTATTACAAAGTTGAACTGGATGTTTGTAAGTAATGAAGACCTCGTTAGTCGTTACTGTTAAATGCATTCAACCTCAAATGTTATGCTTCTGGGTATGTTTAAAAATAAAGTTTAATTTATGTATAAAGCACAATGTTACTTGATTTACGAGTTAATACAGTCGAAAAAGGCTTTGAGGGCTTACCAGACTCCATTGATATTTAAAAACAGCCAATAGACATAGAATCTATCAAAGGTAGGTACTGAAAACTATAAACACATGTAGCTATCGAAGGAACAATGCAGCCACAATATATTATCACTTAATTTTACGGCAAATAATGATTAAGACATTTTCTTTTGCTGAGGTGGTCATTAAGATTAATTATTGATTTAAGAAGGAGAGCCATCAAAATTTTGATGCAGGCAAGGGAGGGTGTCATCTTTTTTTGTAGGTATAGGATAAAAAACTATTTTTGTTGTAAAACCTATCGTAGGTATGTGATATTAAATAAAGGGGCTTTTTAAGCCGGTTTTAAAAATATATCACATTATTACATTTCAGCCACTTGTTTTAAATTAAGCAAAAACCTTTTTAAAACATACCAAGTTGAGCTTCTCCAGATCAATGCAGTTGAATTATTTTTTAGTAAAATATACCTCAAAGGATACGTAGTATTGTCATATCTAACCTCAAGAAAGCAATTTTGAAAATATTGACATTTAGTATTTTTTATTTATTTTTCATTATCACAAAGATTTTACAAAGTGATTACGATTTCTATTAATCCTACTTCCTACTAATATTATAAATGTGAAAGTTTGTGGGTTTGGATGTTTGTTCCTCAATCACGCAAAAACGGCTGAACGGATTTAGATGAAATTTGGCACACAGATAGTTTATAGCCTGGATTAACACATAGGATACTTTTTATCCCGGTTTTTTGTTCCCGTGGGATAATACAGGATCTCGGCAAATTTGAGACGGCAAAAAAATTTTGCATATTATGTACATAGTTAGGTTTAACTTAACAAGCAGGATACATTAATTTTTATCCCGGTTTTTCTTCCCGTGGGATAATTAATATAAAGTAATTTATTACGAGACAGCTGAACGAAATGAACTGAAATTTGGCCAGGTATAGGTACCTCTAAGTTTTAAATCTCATCACATGAGCTATACATTTTATCCCGGTTTTTTGTTCCCGTGGGATAGTATAGGATATTTGATGATTGTTATTTTTTTCAATAAATCTTGGTAGGTGAAATATCATCCTAATAATCCTACTATCCTACTTCCTATCCTACTAATATTATAAATGTGAAAGTTTGTGGGTTTGGATGTTTGTTCCTCAATCACGCAAAAACGGCTGAACGGATTTAGATGAAATTTAACACATAGATAGTTTATAGCCTGGATTAACACATAGGATACTTTTTATCCCGGTTTTTTGTTCCCGTGGGATAATACAGGATCTCGGCAAATTTGAGACGGCAAAAAAATTTAGCATATTATGTACATAGTTAGTTTTAACTTAACATGCAGGATACATTAATTTTTATCCCGGTTTTTCTTCCCGTGGGATAATTAATATAAAGTAATTTATTACGAGACGGCTGAACGAAATGAACTGAAATTTGGCCAGGTATAGGTACCTCTAAGTTTTGAATCTCAACACATGAGCTATACATTTTATCCCGGTTTTTTGTTCCCGTGGGATAGTAGGTATAGGATATTTGATGATTGTTATTTTTTTCAATAAATCTTTGTAGGTGAAATATAATCCTACTAATATTATAAACTAGCTTCCGCCAGCGACTTCGTCCGCGTGGATGGACATTCGATGAAATCCTCAGAGAAGCTTAAACCAGGATAAACAGTATTCTATGATTTAATTTTCCACGCGGACGAAGTCGCGGGCGGAAGCTAGTAAGTATTATAAATGTTTGCAGTTTGGATGTTTGTTCCCCAATCACACAAAAACTACTGAATGGATTTCGTTGAAATTTGGCACACAAATAGTAGATAGCCTAGATTAAAACATAGAATATTTTTTATCCCGATATTCCCATTGGAACGGGAACCACGCGGGTGAAACTGCGGGCGGCCGCTAGTGATAAATGAAAATGTTTGTTCAGGAAACTGGAATAAATACTATCATTTGACCAGATGCAAAATAGGGGCATCACATCAGCCTCCAAATATTTAACTAATTAGTTAAAGAGGAAGTAGGTCCTATTTAATTCATTTAAAAAAGGTCCTATTTAATTACATTGTCACCAGTGAATTCTCTAAATTCTGAAGCCCCTCTGTCGGGTTCCCAGGTTTATTTGCATTTTTACAAACCGTCGGCTTTCATCCCAATTCACCCATGCCCATCGTATCACCCGTCCACCACGCCGCAAGCTATAAATCTGCAATTACCTTTTTTCGTGTTCTTTTTCGTACCTATACCCTTGTAATAATTTGTGTTCTAAATTAATTTATTTCTATTATTCCCTTAAATTACCTTACAATCGTGATAAATACCGACGTTTGCGTTTCCATGCATTTTCATGCATTTGTTTTTTTTTTAATTATAATGTTTTTCTACTAATTTCCAACAAATAAATTAATCGTGTAAAATGAAGTGAAGTTTTCTTTTGTTATTTTCACTACAAAACCAACTAGTTTTTATATTTTTCAGAACATTAAAAAATATATTTTTGTATGGTCTGTGGCCTAGGTATAAGTAAGAACTGGGGGCTTACCATCAGCAAAATAAGAAACCGTTCAGTTCAAAAGCAGGCCTTAAACAGGACTGCTTAAGGCCTGCTTTCATACTAACCGTTGAGGTCTTATAACGAAAAAGTAAGGCAGTTCAATATAATCCCTGCTATAAGAGCTCATAGTAAAGCCCCTTAAGTTATCTTTGATTGCAAAAACAATGACGACCTTTGACAACGAGAGTTCGAAAAATGTTGAATCACAATAATACTTGTATTGCCCTCTAGCGTCGGGAAGATACATTTTTTTACTCTTTGCGCTAGCGCTAGTGCCATCTTGCGTTGAGAAGAAAAACTTTTTAAACGCTTTTACTGCCATCTAGCGATCAGTTAAAACATTTCAGATGACGTGCTTTGATAGAGAAGGTAGAACGTGGTAAAACAGAGTAGGGTTACAACTTTGTTTGATAGAAGAAACATTCACAAATTAATCAAGTCAAAATTCTTTTTTATTCCTTTATTAATGAGAGAAGATTTTAACTGAAACATTATTTATAACTATTTATTACATTTCATGATTCTCAAGGTAAATAAATAAAATTACCATTTAATTATGACTTCTTGTTGGTTGTGAATGTTGTGACTTGTGATGAATGAATCTAATCTTGGAATATTTTTTTAATTGTCTATGGTTTAAAATTAAAACGCAATGTGCAAGCCAAATGTTTGATTCCGTGCAAATGCGGTAACTAATCAGATAGATTTTAACTCTTATGATCTACGACAATGTCGTAATAACTCGTAGTACACTGAAACTGAAGTGGTTTTGTGAATTTTGAACAATAATGTATTCCGGCAAGGATGCGGCAAACCCGTCATATCCCACGCAGTGGGCCTTGAATCCTAATGCGTATCAAAATGTAGACTCAAATTCAGTAGACTGGGCTGCTTTGGCTCAGCAATGGATTGCTATGAAGGAAGCGGCGGCGATCGTATCAGCGCCGCCGCCACCTTCCTCGAAACCTGATGCGGAAGAAGGCGAAGCACCCATGGAAGTGGAAAATCCTGATAACGCTGAAACGGCTGTCCCTCCTACTGCTGAATGGAACTCTGCTACAAACTCTTGGGGCAATAATTGGAACCAATGGGGTATGTAATGTTATTATATTGATTGACAATTTCACATAACCTCTTTATATTTAGGGTTACCAGATGGTATATCTAAAAATCCTGACAAAAAGCCTGATTTCGGTCGGAGAGTCAGGTTCGGGGCGGTTTCTACTAAAAAGTCCAGACATTTTGCTAAGTTGATGATATTCATTGCAAAGTTAGTTATTTATTTTGTTTTTAATAAATTAATGTACTAGTTGATTGTTACAAAAAGAAAGAAAGATAAATATAGCTTAATTTTTAAGGTTTGTTTTCTCTCATTGTGAAGAGTCAGGTTCATTTTCCAAGTTGGGCCGAAATCCTGACAAGGACCCAAAAAGCCTGGCATGTCAGGACAAATCCTGTCGTCCGGTAACCCTATGTACTACGCGTTCACTTCATCATTGCCACTACCTCCCGGCCCGCTTCGTCATAACGCACCCCCTGCGTCGCCTTGCTAGTACGGCTAGCAATGCAAAGCTTAATATTTGTTTCTGTTCATTTAATCATTACGTTCGTTATTTGTGTTGTTTTTATGAATAAAAGAGTAAAGTTCCTACATAATGGCGAACCTCACTTGTTATATAAATTAATGACACTCTTTGAATACGAAAACAGTTGAAAAACATGATTACTTTTTTGTCTACAGTACCGTTAGCTGTGACGTCATAACGGTCGTCAGCGGCAATGACGAAGTGAACGCGTAGTATTTATATTCTGTTTAGATTGACACACATCGAGTACAATACGGCTCACTCTAATTAGTTTTGTGGGTAATAATACTAATAATCTATAAACCAAAACCACACAAGCTATTGTATTTATTTTATTTTACTTTTTTATTACACAATACAGATTACAATTATTACAAATTAATATCAACAGCTACATTGAAGTAGTACACACTGTATGACATGAAATGGATAATCAAGGAAAGATTTCAAGCATGTTATGTATTCTGTGCTGTGCTTTAGGTAATAAAAAGTTACACATTAATTACAGTAGGGCCTCTACAAACCGAAGCCCAAAACATGTACCCTGTTCTGATGCATGCAGTGTTAGGGATTACAAGTAGTATGTGGACATTTTGAAAGGCATTTTTGGAAATAAAACAAAGCTTTTTATGATTAAAACTATGTTTTAATGGGTTCCATAGGGGTATCATACTTTTTAAAACAATCCTAATATAGTATATTGATGACGAGAGTCTATCTTGTGTGTGTATCTTGTAAGTGTTTATTATCCGCTTCTTCCTTCTTTCACTGTGTCACTACACCACATCGTTCCGGGGAACTGGCTGAAAACCAGCGGATTCTGCGCAATACCGCAAAAGCAAAGCTGAAACAGCTACCCTTTGGTCTCACCCTTAATCTTTAAGTACCTTATTTAACTTTAGTATTCACTTTTCTGTTTTTTTTTCCTGATATCTGTTTACCTATGTTCATGTTTTTTGAGGCCAATAAATGTTTCTTTATCTTAATCTAACGAAAGCTGGCTTCAAATGGTAGTGCCACTTTTCCTGTTGAATTAATATCATAATGAAAACTGACATATAATAAGGCAAAAGAGGTGATCAGATCATATCGAGGACCTACTGTATGTTTAAATGGTTTTCAGATTGGGGATGGTCTCCAACGGGTGCTGTTGATGCCAAGTTGGCAGCTGATCAAACAATGGCAATAAGGCAGATGATGGATGGATATGCTGGGGACGGGAATGCAGCCATGCCAGGGTAAGGATTCTATGTTTCACAGACTATAAGTTTTGAATAACCATTTTTTTACTACTGTGAAAAGATCATTTTAATATTCCCTGCATTCAGTGGTGTCTGCACAATTTTAATATTTTATAATTTGCAGAATCCCTCTCTGTTATAATAGTGAAAGTGAAAGTGAAATAAGCTTTATTCAAATAAACTTAATTATTAAGTACTTTTGAATCGTCTATATTTTCCTACCACCCGTTCCAGACTTTTTAGCTGACAAGAAGAACGGGCGCAAGAAACTTATCAGCTGTAACAGCCATAAGTAACGATATTTACAAACTTGAATATATCGTTACCAGATAATTACAACAGGGTGACAGGATTATTGGCAACAACATAGACTTATTATATTACTTCAACAAAGTTCTTATATTAGCAAGTTATGTGTTACATCATTTCCACGCATTTTGATCTTTAAGATAATCGTCAACTTTATAATAACCTTTACCCATGAGCGTTTTTTTAACATGGTTTTTAAATTCATGCAAAGGAAGATCAATCACTTGTTGTGGAACTTTATTAATAAAGGCTATGCCTTTCCCCATATATGAACCTCTCGTTTTTGCAAGCCTAAATCTTGGAACGGCAAGTTTATCTTTATTTCTTGTATTAAACTGGTGAATGTTGCTGTTCTTATCAAATGAATCATAGTGTTTCCTTACATAAACTAAATTTTCATAAATATATTGGCCTGCCAAAGTTAAAATATTTATTTCTTTGAACAATTCTCTCAAGGTATCTCTCCGCCGTAGAGTGTATATGGCGCGAACAGCTCTTTTTTGGAGTACAAAAATATTTTCAAAACTGGCAGCTGAGCCCCACAATAGCAGTCCATAAGACATTACACTATGAAAATAACTAAAGTATACTAACCTTGCCGTTTCAATATCAGTTAAAAGCCTTATTTTCTTAACAGCGAATGCCGCAGAACTAAGTCTACTTGACAAGGCTTCAATATGTGGATCCCATTGCAATCGAGAATCTAGTGTAATACCAAGAAATTTTGTACTCTCAGTAAAGTCTACTTCATCGTCATTCAAATTAATATTTAATTTTGTCTGCTCAACATTAGGTAATGAAAATTTTACACATTTGGTTTTTTTGGGGTTTAGTGCTAAATTATTACTATTAAACCAGTGTGAAACTTTAGAGAGGGCACTATTTACTTCGTCCGAACAGTTATTACCTCTGTTTACTTTGAAAACTAATAGTTCTATAAGTCTATTCTAAGACAAATTATTTATTCGAAAAAAGTTAATAATCACCTTAATTTTCGTTATTGCATTATTTCCAGTTATACAACTGCTGGAGTGCCAACTCCAACTTTCCAGCATGGTTACTGGACAGCTCCACAGCCTAATGATGCCGACAGTCGGAGTAGTAGTCGCAGCAGAGATAGGAGGTCGAAGAGCAGAAATAGAGATCACAAGTCATCAAGAAATTCTAGGGCACAAAGGTATGTAACAATACGTGATAGATAAAAGACATCTAAAATGTAATTTTACAGTAATTGCACCAGGGTTAGAAAAAATCATGATTTTTTGCAAAAAATCACAAATCACTGATTTTTTCAAAAAATCAAAAAAATCTGATTTTTTCGATTTTTTGCTTGAGCCTTTAAATTCCACATTAATATAGTGCGTGAAACCACAACGCGCTTTTGTTTGACTTATTTAACACTTTAATTCGGAAGAAACACAAGTAAAGATCAATAAAACAGTTCAAAATAAAAATGCCTGGTGAAAGTTAAATATTAGAACAGATGATTTGGCGGTTTTTTTAGAAGAAAAAACAGTATAAAGCAGTAATTCTAACACAAAGTTACATTTAATATACATTTTTATGTGTCTATCAATTATTTAAAATTAAGAATTTTATATTTTTATACAAATAGGAAAGAAAAAAAGCAATTTGATTTAATCAATTTTTTTTTTTTTAAAAATCACTTGATTTAAATCAATGTGATTTAATCATGCCAACCGTGAATTGCACTGCAGTCTGGTTTGTAGTTATTGATGCAAACGATACATTGATGTTTCTGAGACATCAATGTTCTGTTCACTATTGCAAAACATTGATGTAGGTATCAATGTTATTTATTTTATACTATGTTTTTACATCAATGTTTTGCCTGCCTTCTATTTGAAATGTTTTGCACTTTTAGCAGAGCCTGACCAGAGTCAATGACTTGTCCCGTTGTCAAATATAAAAATACTGTTAAATGTAATTTTATTACATCTTCCTTATTGTAAAGACTTAACTATTCAATATATAATATTGTTATAGATAATAGATATACAATGTAAATATTTATTAGATCATAAAAAAAAACTTTTTTTGGACAATACTAAAAATTAAAAAACTTTTTTTGGGTGATGTTTTTTGTACATCAATGTTTGTTCTGAAACATTGTTGTCGATACATCGATGTTTTTTCGGCCTATATTTGCATCCCTATTCGTAGTGACAGATTGACACCCAATGTATGGCGAGGTCAAAAATTTTCATTAGATGAATCCACTTGGCACAAATGTATCTTAGGTAAAGCTGAGCTGTAGTGGGGGGTGACATTCAAAGTTGCACGCCACCATACTTTCGAAAAAAAAACTTCAATATACCCCTACCACCTTGAGTGTGGTGTCATTTTAAGATAAATCAGGCATGAGGAATTAATTTTTAGAAATTTAATGTACAGTTTCATAGAAAAAGTAACATATTGACAAAAGTATTGACGGAATTCAAAATGTATTCCTCAGGCCTGATTTATCACAATATGATACCATAGTCGAGGTTGTTGTAGATTGAAGTAGATATTATGTCTTTTTACTGAACTTTGAATGAAAAATTTTGATCTGACTACTGAAGTAAATTGCATTTACGGATTTTATTAGCTTTAGCAGTCAAGGCCGAGACGAGAGTCATTGATATATTTTCAACATACATAGGTTTTCCTGTTTTCCATTCAGGATGTCAATTTATTGAAGTAAATCAACATTTTTGTAAGGAAACAATGCAAGCCTACATTTTGAGAATGAATGGGCTTGACCTGTATATATGTTTATCAGAGATATTAAGGCAGCACCGGTGATGGCTCCTGTTATGGAGCCAATAGTTATGCCAACACCCGTCCCTACACCAACTATTGATGCTGCTAAACGAAGGCAACTTCCCGCATGGATCAGAGAAGGTAATGTTGATGGTATTGTTAATATCAGTAGATATTCAAACAAAGGACAAAATACTAAAACATTTCTTACCACATTTTAGGTTTAGAAAAAATGGAGCGGGAAAAGCAGAAGGCGCTAGAAAGAGAACAAGAGAAGAAAATAAGGGAAGAAGCAGAGAAGGAAAAGAAGAGATTGGAAGAAGAAGAATTGGCGCGCATGAAGGCAGAAGCCGGCGGAGAGCCAATACCACCACCCAAGAGCAAATTTGTAAGAACTCTTCATGATAAAACAAACTTACGGACTTTCTTCAATAGATTAGAATGAGTTACATACAATTCTCAAAACACTCAAGTCAATCTTGCTTTCATATTTATTATGAATTATGATTAAGATCTGAAATAAATATTATTGGTTTAATAATAATATTATGTGACTAGCTGACCCGACAGACATTGTTTTAAGCCTTAAGGGGATTGTCAACCACGTGGTCTCCATACAAACGGCGATAACGTTTCCCACCCTCTAAACCTTAACCTACAGTAATTAATTTTTGGTATTTTTTTTAATGCCTAAATACTAGGGCTGTACGTTTTGATTTTTTAAATATCTATAATAGATTTCGAAATATTTGCATTTTAGTGATTTCATACAAAACACAGAAGTGCCAATATTTTCAAATTTACAATGAATATTTTAAAAATCAAAACGTACAGCCCTAGTTTTTAGGCATTTCAAAAACATACCAAAAATTCATTGCTGTAGGTTAAGGTTTAGAGGGTGGGAAACGTTATCGCCGTTTGTATGGAAACCACGTGGTTGACAATCCTCTTAATGTTAATTCGTTGTCTTTAGAATGCTGATTAGATCAGTTGGGTGTCTATAGCGATCCGGGGTGCGATTTCGTAAGGTAATCGTATTCATGTGACAGTTCATATCGTATTCCATCGGCTTCAATTTGTATGGGATGACATTTATGATACAAACTCTCAAATGAATACGATTGACTTTACGCAATCACCTAGCAGAATCTTCTCCATTTACTCCCTGGATTATCATCATCGGATCACAGCTAGGTGGCAATACCTGGCGGAGAACCAAGGCTTTAAAGTTTTATTTGTATGAAAATCGACTGCATGATGTCTTTAATTATGTGACTGGCACTGCATTTATAAAAAGATGCCATTTACAAATCTTTGTAGGAATCTGATTCGGAGGCAGAAGACGAAGAAGTTCCTGGAAGAAGATCCTCATCACCTGTCGTGGAACAAAATGAAATCGTAGAACCTCCTCGAGAGGAACCTCCTCCGCTTGTTAGGAGGAGTAAAGAGGAGATCATGCATGAAGTGGTCAGTATGATACAGTTTCAATTTAC
This sequence comes from Agriphila straminella, assembly GCA_950108535.1. NCBI lineage: Eukaryota > Metazoa > Arthropoda > Insecta > Lepidoptera > Crambidae > Agriphila > Agriphila straminella. The sequence goes on from OX467312.1 coordinate 5,331,353, forward strand.
ACTTATCACCAAACCCTTGAATGAGTTTAATGTGGATTGAAATACTATTGTGATTGCAAAAAAATGTTAATCATTTTAAAGTATTTTGAGGTGCTCAATAGTGGATTTAGCGCATTCGCCCTGCGATTGGATATTTTCGCAAGGGTCGGTCATAGGATGGGTGACCAGAAATGTATTATCTTGAGCTCCTCCATGCTACGGAAGACACTTTCAGTCGTTGGTCCCAGCTGCAGTTGTAGTCATTAACACCCACCAATTCGCATTGGGCCCGCATGATACCTATAATCCATGGATTTGGATAAGGACACTGGTCCTTGTCCACCCATAAGGAAAGCCCAGTCCCCAACATTGAGGACATTAAAAACACACAAACAAACAACCTCTAACCCCAAACGCATATACCGCCTCCGTTCCGTTACGTCCATCGGTGGTAAAACTCCCTAATGACATATTTTTGCCACCTATAACTATCAAAACTACTCAAAAGTAAATAATAAATCAACGAAAGATGCGACTCGGTTGGAAATGGAACTAATTTTGCTTCTTATTTTAAGGTTCAGTTTCCAATAACTTAACCTCTAAACGTTAATTTAACAGGGAAAGTGGCGCCGCCATTTTAATCTCCTCTTTCGTTGACCAGAATCTTTTTTTTTTTTTTTTGGCTCTTTTTTTTGTTAAGGTTCAGTTTCCAATAACTTAACCTCTAAACGTTAATTTAACAGGGAAAGTGGCGCCGCCATTTTAATCTCCTCTTTCGTTGACCAGAATCTTTTTTTTTTTTTTGGCTTTTTTTTTGGCTCGTAGGATAGACCAGAATCTATGGCAGGTAGAACATTTCCAGTGCTAATTGATTATGTTTATAACCAGATGCTAACAGTGCGTCGCTCGCTAACCGAGATCCTCCTAGAGGTGACTGACCAGGAGATCCAAATGGTGAGCCAGGAAGAATTGGCCCGATATACCGCCGCTCAAGGTATTTCCACTCATATAGGCTTATCCAAAACGGCCCGACGCCCTCCAAGACTTTACTCTATACAACGAGAAACATTTGCGTATTGACTGAAAATTGTGATCTTTGCACTGTGCTCCTATCTCATATTGAGACCACTTAGTGAACTCGAAGAAATGTGCTGTGATAAAATGTGTCTTATTTATACCTAATAAAGTCTTATTTCAGATGTTGCCAGTTGAAAACTGAATATATGTGGTGTGTGTGATTAATGTTGGTTTTATTTATATGGTAAAAGCGTCGCGCCTCAACGCCATGAAGGCGAGCAAGTCGAAGGCACTCTCTGCTATCGCCACGGGGCTCGGTAAGTCGCCTTCCTAAAGTCTGCCAGCTGCCTTACGGAAACATCTCACTGGCTCATAAAGTACACTCACCAGCAAATCAATTTATACCAAAACTGACAAAAATCTCCAAGAGGGAATATGCATAAGTCACCGATTTTGATAATTTTGAGCTTGATCGCTGCGGACACGTATAAAAACATGATGGAACAGAAAAAATAATTAAAAAAATTTATTATTTTAATTTTATCACACAATGAAATCAGGGGAAAATAACTTTTTTTTTTCATTTTCTGATATAATGCACTTAACAGTCAGATAGAATGTCGAATAAGAAATAATATTTTGTATGACACATGTACTTAAAACGCAAAATTTAGGGAGATAATTGAAAATTCTTGGCTAACTCCATATTAAACGCTCCTGAAACACCTGAAACGTGACAAGTGACGTCACAAATCATGACCGTTTTGTATGGAGCGTTTCGGCGGGTGCTGCTGCGCGCTAACTTCAAGTAACTATATCACAAGAAAAAAACCTAAGAGAAAAGTTTAATATAACAGTTGATTTTCTCGTGCATTATACTTTTGATTTTGATTAAAAAAAATGATGCATATTCCCTATTAAGGCGCTTATAGCAATACATTAATTTTTATTACACTTACGTGTACACCAAGTCAATATTTAAAAAAAAAAGGAAACGACCATGCCCTTTTAAATTGTCTAATATTTTTTGAATAACTCTAACATTTTTCATTCTAACAGTTTTAAAATGCTATCGAAACGACACAGTGGCCACTTTTGGTTTAAATGGATTTTAAAACTTACAGAAAGAATTGAAAACTGTTAAAGAGTAATCCTAAAATTAGAGACAATTTAAGAGGGCATGGTTTGTTTCCTTTTTTTAAAATTTTGACCTGGTTTACGTATAATAAAAATAAATGAATTGGCGGCGCTAGTGGACAGCTATGAGCGCCTTAATTTTGAACCTCAAATTGTTTCTCTGTGTAAAATCAATTGGGGAAATTTGACATGTTGTGGTAGCCTAGGGTGCAGTTGACTGAAGATAACTTTAAACGATTTAACTGATTTAGTTATATCTTAATACAATACCAAATAAGTCTGCGGGATGGTTCCAGAAAACATAAGTGGTGGTTTTAACTCCCAATGTTTTTATTTATTTTTATTTTCTAATTCACATGTGAAGATGAACTATAACCACCATTTATGTGACAATCAGATACCTTTTTATTTCAGAGGTGGTGCATATTTTTTTATAAATTAGTGTTGACATTGGCAATACCATGTACAAATTGTGCATTAAGTATAGTGGATATAATATTGGTAAGAATTGTCCAGAATTTTGTTTAGATATAACTTTGGCACTTTATGTATATGAAATAAATACTAGTGGTATTTAATTTCTCTTTTTATATTTGTATTTGTATAACATCTTCGCCCTACTGAGAAAATGTCGGATTGAAAGATTGTATTTTTTTTTAAGTTTTGCAGTTTAAAATCAGTAGATGGCGTTACGCGTCTATCGTAATCATGTATAAATGTATAGGTACATAAAAAATGCTGGAAGTAAAAATATTCTATATATATTACGTATCCAATACAATGGCATTTACGTTTCTGTTAGGATTTCCATAAATTTGATTAGCGAAACTGATACTAAACTCGGTACACATAATGTTGAGCCACTCGGTATGTATGTGTAGTGCAACATAGTGTTATGTTGAGTGTGTGTGTGCAGGGCTGGGCGCGTACGAGAGCAGCAGCGGCGAGAGCGCGGACGAAGACGACCAGAATGACGTCACTGACCAACAGCTGCAAGTGAGTATACGCATTATATTTATTATTCTGACGATCTTCTGACTCAAGTTTTAAACCCGTATTTATAAACCACTCTCAACGTTGACGGATGTATGTAGTACACTTCCGCCGCGAAACCGTACTAGCGGCATCGCGGTTCTGCCATAAACCCGCTATGAGTTGTCTTCTATCGACGACGATATATGAGGATCACATCTACGTAGCAGTTTCGCGTCATTACTTTCGCGTGTGTCAACGGTCAGAGCCGATCGGATGGAATCGTGTGTGAAAAATTTCGCTTGTCGAACTCGTGGCGGAACCTATTGCGGTGTTCGGGGGGCGGAGGTGTGCTACAGGCGTGAGAGCTATTTTGAGATCATACCTGAGATGCTGTTCTTATAAGAAACAGCAAGTCAAGTAGGATCACAAGATAGCTCTCAACGTTGAGAGCGGGTTAAGCCCGATTCACACATCAGTGAAGTCACAGTTCCGGCACGGTACCGCCACCGTGATAATTTCATGCATTCTCTATGAACTCGTCCACACCTGTCAGTGTCAGTGACGAGCAGAGCAAGTGCTCTCAGGCCCGTATTCTCAACATTGAGAGCTATTTTGAGATCATACCCGAGATGCTGTTTCTATTAGAAGCGCATCTCAAGCGTGATCTCAAGATAGCTCTCAAAACATTGAAGCGGTTTACAAATACGGGCCTCAGTGTCAGTGAACGTTATAGAGAATGTAGTGGCGGTATTGTGCCAGAAATGTGACTTCACTGATATGTGAGAATCGGGCTTCATAAATACGGGCCTTAATAGACTCTTTGTAGTATAAAACCACACCCTTATTTAGTTCAGGACAGATAGATTCTGGTTTGTGTAGATTCTTGTTACGGCTAATAAACAACATGGAAGTTTTTTGGTTAATTTTTTTTATAGATTCTCAGATGTAGTAATAGTTTCTTAAGACTTCTATAACTTAAAGATTCTGCTTTTGTTGACATCGCATTAGTAAATTCGTGTGTTAATAATACATACCTATAATAAAAGTGTAAGCAAAGTATATTTGTCGTGTAAATTGTTACACTATCGCTGTTACACTCGTCTACTGCAATGACATGAGCAGGGTATCAATCATTTTTGACATCGTTATCAGTTTACATAAACTTTAATCGTACTATAACTAAGAATAAAACTGTTAAGTCAAACAAGACTTATTAGGAAGAGGCGTAAACTCCTAAGATATTAAACTAGCAAAGCCTGTACTGTACAGGAGCCCAATCGCGGTAATTCTGTACGATAAAACCAAAAACGTTACGTTGTCATTTAGGTTAAATTGTCCCAGATTGTAATCTTGCAACTCCTCAGGCAGAGTATTCAACATTTAAACAAAACTAAAGCGAGTATTTTTCTGTAAACGAAACTGAAATGGTTGCGATTTAGCTTTGGTTTTATCGTTGAAAATTAGCGCGATTAGGCTCCTGGTATTTGCAAAACATTTGCTTGTTGCAATGTTCGAACCGTGACCATGAGTCTCAGTGAAGGTCGTTACTGCTAGACCACGTGGTTGTCGTATGATATGATGACGCTATTTTGGTGACCTTACTGCTAGTTAGCTAGTCGCACCTTACTTGTTTCTGAACTCATAAGTACTGAAATTTCTAAATAGTATTTTTATGGAACTACCGATACCGCCACTACTTCCTTATAGGGACTATATTCTTGGAATGGAACAAATCATTATTTAGCATAGGTACCTATTCCACAGAATACATACCTATTCGACTCTTTTTCGTCTATTTGGTGTTGTTTAGTCTTGCTTGCGTCCTTATTGAGGACATTCATCTTATTTTTTGTAATTACTGGTTATAATGAATTGCAGCATAATAATAGTTGTATAGAGTCGATCTGTCAGACTAGAAAGTTTCACATTAAATCATTTGCTATATGATTATTGGCAAATGCGTAATACTGTGGCCCTAGATTATATATTCTGTGGCCCTAGCCCTACCATGAGTTGATGCAAACTGTTTACGTTACCGTAAACTATCGGATATACTGCTCGCAGTCAGTGCGAGAAAGAGAAGATAGTTTACGGTAACGTAAACAGTTTGCATCAACTCATGGTATGGCCACTGGTCTCATACTGCCACATTTCACTCTGCATCATGCATATCTGCAGATTTTATCTATAGAAATATAACATGCCAACGCAACGTATCACATACAACATACAGTGGCGGTCAGATAATTAAAGACACCAGACGATTTTCATACAAACGAGGTAACCTTGAAGCCTTGGTACTCCGCCAAGGATAGACCTAGCTGTGATCTTTCAGATTCAGATCGCTATATATACCCATCTGATCTGATCAGTATTATACGAGATTATAAGGATATCTTTAAAAAAAAACAACGAAATTAGCATAAAAATTGATAGGAAATTTTGAAACTGAAAACTCTGATCCTTATATCTCTTAGAATGCTGATCAGATCAGTTGGGTGTGTATAGCGATCTGAATCTCCTCCATTCACTTCTTGGATGGCCATCATCAGATCACAGCTAGAGGTCAATTCTTAGCGGAGAACCAAGGCTTCAAAGTTACCTCGTTTGTATGAAAATCGACTGGTGTCTTAAACTATGTGCCATAAGGGAGAGGGAGTATATATCTCTGCTAAAATCTGCATGACCACTGTACCACGCTTGTACATCGCAATGTCTGATTCGTTGTTTTGAACAGGACATAATCAAGCGTAAGCGGCAAGAGTTCGAGCGGACGTCGCGCGAGATCGAGGCGGAGGTGCGGCGCGCGGAGCTGCGCGAGGCCGGCGAGGAGCCCGCCTCGCCCGGCGCCCACACGCCCGACCGGCCCAACAGATCACGTAAATTGATCTCATTGTTTTAATTGTCGTGTCGCGCCTGGCATCTTAAGGTGCGTTCCCACCTGTGCGTCTGGAGACGCACGAGAGCGCACCAGACAAGACACAAGACGACACACCGTGGGAAACGACGCGTTCGCCGCGGTGCGTTCGTAGTTTGATCCTGTGCGCCCGTGTTCGTCCTCGCGCGGTTCGTTGCGGTGCGTGGTAGCGCGCACAGGTGGGAACGCACCTATAGGATAACACCTGACGTTCATACTTTGGTGTGCGTCCTACTGAAGTGCTTCCTTGGTGTCCAAGGGCCGTACCGGCTAACGCATCGAACTTCGGCAAGTCTGCCGGGCTTCCAATTAAAACAGATAAAACCGACTTCAAAAAACCTACCTCTAAAAAGCAAGAAATAATATTCGTATAATAAAAATATGTCTATTGAAGTCGGGTGGGGCTGGAGTACAAATTCCTTTTTTTTATTCTAAAAGCCCCACCCGACTTCAATAGACGTATTTTTATTATACGAATATAATTTCTTGCTTTTTAGAGGTAGGTTTTTTGAAGTCGGTTTTTTGTTTTTTTTTAAACAATTTTTTATTTTTTTATTTTTTGTGTAGGTACCTTGTAGGTAATGTATATTATATAAATAGAAAAATCGGCTCAGCCAAACGTAAGATAATCGCGGAGAAACATACTCAAATACGGGTCAAACTGAGAACCTCCTTTTTAAGTCGGTTAAAAAACTACACTTAAGATATCCCTCTTCCAACAAAAAATAATTATCTTATTCAGTTCATAAACAAAGAATTAATTCGACCAATCATCGAGGTAATTCACACAAAATCATACTATTTTCGTGCTTTTTTTAAAATTACTTGAAAAGTACTGAACCGATTTCCAAATTTTAAAAAATGGGACCAACTTGGGAGTGTACCTAATGTAATAACGTTTGAATCATTTCAATCGGTCCAGCCGTCTTCGAGTAATCGGTGGACATACACATTATGATGTCACACGAACATCGATATTTTCCAAATAACTTCTGCAAATAGTACTATACGAAATTCCTTTCTTCGATGTATCTATTTTAAGTTAAAACTCGGCAGACCCGCCGAGGTTCGAAAAGTTAGCGGGTAGTACCCCAGACTCGCGTTTATTCCTGTTATCAAACAAAATTCTTTAAAAAAGATAAATGAAGGGTCCACAGAAAAACGTTGTAACCACCAAAAAAATCGAAACTGATTTTATTATGATATGGCGCTCATAGAGCGTAATTACAACGTTTTTCTGGGGGCCCCTTCAAATGTAACCTAATATTTTGGGTATTGTACATTTTTTTATATTTTTGGCATTGAACGCTTTCATTAAGTCCACGAAAACTACATACAAGGATTGTACCACTTATGTATCTCTCCTGCGTCATCTATGAGAATTAACATAACTTTGCAAGCCACAGCATAGATTTCACAGCTGTCAAAAATAGGAATGTATGTTTTAAAAGGGCAGGGTTCAGATTTTCAACTCTTTGTTTTAAATAATTCCATTGACTTGCGTAAAAATTACTGGCTGGACCTACATACTTATTTGAAGTTCATTTTATATAGCTATCTATGAGAATAAGATTATTATTGAAAAATTTAAACTTCTTTAGGAAAGTTTTATAGATAGACAAACATTTTTGATATGAGAAAGAAAGGCTAAGAGAGTATAAGTACTAAAGAAAGGAAGTGCCGCTGAAGGCGTATGACATGATTTTTTTTCATTATCATATCCTTAAAAAGACACCTGACACAGTTATGTTATATGACTTATGAGTATTTTCACATTTAAATTAATATCAATACATTTAATTGTAAAGCAATGTCTACACAGTATGATTAATAAATTCAAGATATTATTTGTTACAGAGAGTTCTGCAACACCACCACCGCCAGAAAATGACACGCCAGAGAAACTTCCTGAACGCCGATTGTCGCGAGATAAGAAAGGAAATCATAAACCTAGTGACAAAGTTGACGGTGTTAGGAAATTAGAAGTCATCCCTGAAGAAAAGCCAAAAAAATCAAGTAAAAAAGATTACACTCCTAGTCCTCAAAAAAGCAGTTCTAAGACGAATAACAAAAACCCATCAAGCTCTAGTGACTCAGAAGCAGACTCTTCTTCTAGTTCAAGTGAGACCTCTTCAGAAAGTGAAGAACAAAAAGTAGAAACTAAAGCGAAGAAGCGTAAACGCCGAAGTTCCAGCTCCAGTGAATCACAGAAAAAATCGAAGAAAGAAAAATACAAAAAAGAAAAATCGTACAAAACTGATGACAAACACTCAAAATCCAAACACTATGATGACATTGAAAGATCAGAAAAATCGAAATCAAGAAGGAAAGACGATGCATATAGCAGACATAAGTCTTCTAGAAGTAAAGATTATGATAGATCACATAAGGATAAATATAAGGATGATTCCGAAGAGGAAAGATCTAGGAAGCGTACGAAGCGTTCTCGTTCGATAAGTTACGAATCGAGATCGGGGCGGAAAAGGGTATCGAGGGATCGGTCCGAGGAGCACTCGCGTCGTCGGGATAAAAGATCTTACGATAGGGAGAGCTCGAGGCGGGATAGGTCCTACGACAGATCCGGCCGTGACTACGACAAGTATGATAGGTATGAGCGGTCTAGGGACTACGACCGGCGGCGCTCGCGCAGCGGCAGCCACTCGCGCCACCGACGATGAACATCAGGTTACCAATCCAACAGGTTGTATTTTTAGTTCATTTTATATGATAATGCTGTCCCATGCCCATAAACAGAATCAGTATCTCGGCTCTTGCAGCCAACGATATTAAACTTCGGGATGTATTTAATAGCACTTTAAATTTGGTGAAAACAGCTATAAAAGTGTACTAAGGCACTTTAAAATAATAATAGATCTTTAATATAATATTATCACTTAAATAATCACGAACCAAATTTACAAAATAAATATACACTCTGAAGTAATAATTTCATAAACAACTTAATTAAAATACCTACAAAATTAATGGTTTGCACTTTAACTATGTTGAAATCGAAACGAACCGCAAGAGTAGTTAAAAATAATTGAATAAACCATAAAAATAATGATTTCCACTGTAAATAAATTAATACTTTGTGCTATACAATTTAATTTTATAACTTTAGTCAAGCTTTAGTACTTGTGTAGTGATGTGTATGTAAGTAGTGGATAATTAATTGCTCGCTAAGTAGGTACACAATGTAATATAGAAAATTCACACGTACCGATAGAAGCTGAGGTTCTATAGTTTATTTACAAATAATAACCTCAGTAAAATATAGTTTGTTGTAGTAGGCAAAAGTGTCATATTTTTGCTCTAGAGGTTGAAGTTTGTAATAGAACCTTAGCTTCAATCGGTGCGTGTGAATTTTCTATATACATTATGTACCTACTTAGCGAGCAATTGATTATCGTACACATCACTACACAAGTACTTAAGCTTGACTAAAGTTATAAAATTAAATTGTATAGTGCAAAATATTAATTCGAAAGCTAAGCATATTTATAGTGGAAATCATTATTTTTATGGTTTATTCAATTATTTTTAAAGTTAAGCATATTTATACTGGAAACCATTATTTTTATAGTTGATTTAATTAATTTTAAAGCTACGCATATTTATAGTGCAAACCATTATTTTTAAAGTTCATTCAATTAATTTTATAGCTAAACATTTTAATGTGTGTAACATTATTTTTAAAGTGCGTTTATATATTCCCCTTAAACTTCCCCTGTTCTTGTGACTAATTAGATGTTCATATCAAACTTAAATTTCTGTTTCCTGTTTTTTATCAGTAGATAGTCTAGTATCCTTTTATGAATCACTATTATCTTCAAATATTAGCTGCTGTATGGTAACTGAAATGTACCTAAATTAACAATACGAAGTTTATATTATTGAAACAAGGTACATAGTTACCTACTATGATTGGTTATCTAGTTTAACTAGTGAAGGATTTCCCTTGAGGGGAGTACCCCAAGGATATCTGCAAAAGGCTGTGATATATTTGTTTTATCTCTTTCTCTTGCAGGTGGGGCAACGGCTTCAGGTGTACATATTTAGTATTTATGTATAGTATTCTTTCTAGTATGCATAAGCATCCATGCATTATTCCAATAAATTTTAATTGATTTGAAATATTTTGTTTCATTTGTGCACAAAGTTTGTTTTCTAGGAGCTTCACATACAAAGCGCATGTTATCAAATCCCAATCAAATTAAGTCTAATTTTATATGACTTTCTTTAATGAGAAAATGTATACAACCAAACTTAACATCACTGCGTTTGGTGTGTGGAGCTCCTTAGAAGCGAAAGTAAAATACAATTGTAATTTGTATCATATATATTCTTCACTTAGAATAATTATTTATATTACATATTTGTGGATGTATCAAATAGCAACAGAGCAGCAAAATCATCTGATTTTGATCAACTTAAAATATTTTCTTGGAGGATAAAAGTAAAATAAATGTAAGTAGAATTCGAGTTAAATGTTGTTAAATATTATTTTTAAATAAACATACAGTACACATAGTCAAATTACCCATGCAAGTCTCACTTTCTTGTATTGTTTCCGACACTGTTATATATAACATTATGAATGTATTGATTTGTGACTAGCGAAAGTTGTTTGCTTTATGACTAAAGTAAATTAGAAATGCTTTTACAAAGGTATGCAATTTTATGGTGCTGAATTTCCAGTTTCAAGATAACTCACCAATAAATAATCTATTTCATACACCAATTACTTACACTTAGGCCTAACTCTGGATAAATTATTTAATTAATTCCTACTTTCCAAACCTTTGATCACATTTATTATATTTGTAAAGAGCACCTACATAACATTCAACATTTATACATTGATCTACAGAAAGTTGTACAAACTCTGTGAGTCTTATTTGCCATGGCAATAGGCCATGTGTAGAACACAAGGATCCAGTAAACATTGCCAGATCTGGATCAGGAATGGATGGATAAAACATTCTTATAACTTCATCTAATTCTTGTGTCGTTAACTCACTCGACATTTGTTTACATTTAACTTCGTCTTCGGCCAACTTACGTATGCATTCTGCTATTTTAGGTCTACCATCGGAAGCTGTGAAAATGTTAACAGTAATAGTATGGGCCTGAATTCCATTGGTATATCCATTCAAATTAGGTTTATTGGACCATTTGATACACCCAGGTACACCTTTTTTACATTTTTCTATTTCCAGGAAGAGCTTGGACTCCTTTTCTTTCAGTTCACCTGAAAATAAAATTACCGAAGCTGTATGAATCAACAGATATAAGTAATACCATCACACTACAATAAAGTTGTGCAATTGCATCATCACAATCATTATTTTATCAAATTGAAGAGAACTTTTAGAAATAAGTGGAAATGCAAATTTAATAAAACTCGGTTATATCATAAAAAGTGCACTCTATAGATAAAGTTTGACCTTTCATCATCATCAAGGGGCAATCAACACTAATTTACACTACAAACTAAAACTAATAGATAACTGAATGGAGCCCAACAATGAACCAAATCAAAAGTTTCGATAGGTAGGAATATTAAAGCAATTTTTACCTGTTATATCATGGAAGCTGATGTAAGGTACTCCTGCCACGAGACTCCAGATCACCACTAAAGCTAGGTCTTTCAGGGAGTGTCGACTGGTGTCTGCTAAAATCACTAAATGCTTCGGTTTCTTTTTTAAACTAGGCATATGCTTTAATATCACCTCGATATCGTTTTTGGTATCTCGTTCTTCTGATAATCCATAGTTTCGGGTCCAAAAACGTAGATAAACATTTTGAACAGCAACAAGTACATTCACCACTAAATGTACGATTGTAAATAAAAACTGCCGCAATAGTCTTGACAGCATATTCCAGACAAATTTAATTCAACTTATATTTAATAATTTTACAGTTATTTTATCATTTTTAGGAAAATATTTATTTTCACGAGCGAGAGTCGGTCACCAAGCACAGGCACAGATGACCAGTGTTGCCAGATCAAATTTATAAAAATCCGTAGGGCGACGCTGAAAAGTCAGTAGATTACATTTTACAGAAATCCGTAGAAATAAAGTTATATTTCAAAGTAAAATCTTACCATTTAGGCCGCGTTCCGATTCACGCCAACAGTGCTCACAGCGTGTGACGTCATTCTATGCCGATCCGAATCATTAGCACACTGTCAGCACGCTCACAATACTATTGATTCGGACCACTCGTGAGAGCACTTACACCGCTAACATTGGATTGTTTTTAACAACCTAACCTCAAAAAGCGAAAATCTCGATGAAATAAATATTAATTCCATGAAATAAGTAAATAAAAAGGCACTTATGAATATGAATCAAGTTCCTTTACTCTGATCAATTATTTACCTACCAATTTATAAACCAATACAGCTTCTTAATACTTATTACCACTGCTAGCTCTCTCAATATCAGTTTAATACAAATATTTCGTTCGTATCTTCACGAAACACTTGCAGGCTATAAATACTTCAGCCATCTTTTGTAAAAAATCACAAATAATAACTACAACGTCTACAACAATCTACAATTTAATCACGTATTTCTGACTAGAATGAACTTTGACATGAAAGTTTGACAGCTACACCGCCAACGCTCACAGTGTTTTGGTGGAATACGCTGAGCGTCGTTGGCACATGTGATGACGTCATCTATGACGTCACTTCAACTTACGTGAACGTTGTAAGCATGAATCGGACCGGCGGGTCTACCGCCTAACTCTATCGCTTTGACTCTGGCTTTGGTTTATGACGTCAGTTCACTGTGCGTCCTTGTCATCGTGTTATGATATTATGACAAGGACGGACAGAGCATTGCTATCGCTCTGGCTAAAGGTTAGGGCCCTGGATAGACGAGCGCCCACGCGCGGTAGTGCGAGTTTCGCCTGTCTGCACAAGTCCAGCGAGCTCCAGTTCTGTTGGTGTAATTCTATAGTGCGTTCACGAATCTTACTTGCAAACCAGCTTGTCGGGATAGACGCGATCGGTTCTGGGCCAACAGGCGCGTCGAACCAGATGCGATTTTCCAGATGTCCAGGCGGACGAAGTCGCGGGCGGAAGCTAGTACTTCATAATGAGGATCAACGAGGTTTTTAGTTAAATATGTATAGTTTCAGTCACATCAAAATAAATTATTCAGTGACCTACGTACCAAGACTTAAATTGCCTAAATAAAATATTACTACAGATTTTTTCTTTCCTTCTTTTTTATAATCTAGTGCTCTACTTAGCTCAACGAAACTGAAGACACGAATTGGACCAAAAATAACGAAGATAGAGTGATTTTCGTGTCGCATTCTCAAAAACGCTCCCCAATTCACAATTGGCTGATGACGTCATCGGCCACGTGCACCGTTCAGCGGCGCGGCAGGTGTTTGTTCGGGTGATCGTGACACGTGACGTCATCGCATGACCCGCAAGGGCCGGCCGTGTTTTTTAAACTCACTTTTTAAATCTTTAATAATTTTGTCATTTCTTGATGGATTTGAGAAATTTAAACAGAGATTTACTCGATTTATCGATATTGTATTTGATATGATATACAAAATTGATATATTCAATTGTCGTGTTGAACTGTTGATCCTTATTATTACACTACATACGTGAATTTGATGAACATTTTGTTTTTTTATGCTTTTGCTTGGGTGCAGGGTTTGATAATGTTATTTGAAAATTAAAGTTATTTGCATAAAGTTAATATACCTAACGGAATAGAGGAACAAAGGGCTGAGCAAGCAAGATGTCACTAATTGACAACACGGTGTGATAAAAAGAGATGCGTGATGCGACGTGATAGAACTCTTTTTCGCAACTGATTGACAGTTGGTCTGCATTTATCGGCACGCTGAAAATTTGAGTTCTGCGAATATTTCAGATTTTTCGTGAAATCGTGGACATTTTTTCGAAATAGTGTTTCAGAAACATGGTGACCTGTTCAGTGATTGATTGTTGTACAACACAGCGAAATAACCCTGGAAAATGTTCATTTCACAGGTAAATTATTCCAAATCGACGCCGCCTAACTTTGGGTTTATTTTTTCCAATGCGCTTCGAATTTTTAGCACTGAGCGTGATTATTCTCTTCTGTTAACATTTATTTTTGTAAAAAGCAAAGATCGACTAGACATAATGCAAAATTTACGAATATTTTGTGTAAAGAAATAATTTTCATTTTACACTAGGGCTGCATTAAGTTATCGATATTTTTTGTCGATTGTTCATATAACGCGGTAAACGAATATGTTTCACTGTTGTAAAAGTACCTACCTATATGATGTTTAGATATTAATCAGCTGGGAATGTAATCCCATTTAAGATACTTAAGTCGATCCATAGGTATCAGTTTCTGACTATTAGAATACCATCATAAGTAAGTAACTTTCAGATTTCCTACCAACTTCGAAACAAAAAATGCATGGCTGTCATTAATTGGCCGTTCAAACTGCACTCCAAAGAAAAATTCAAGTCTGTGCAGTAAACATTTTGAGGAAAAAGATTTCAAGATACGAGGGGCTAGGCGGATGTCGAATAATTCAGCCTAAATTCGAAATTTTAAGATCCTAATTTTGAAACTGGCGGAATTTCATACAAACTTTCATCCCCTATTTTACCTGCTTACACTGTATAAGGTAGCTATATGCAAAACTTTGTCTCTAGGTTCAGCAGTTTGGGCTGTACATTGATATATCAGTCAGTAAGTCAGGACTTTGAATTTTATGTACAGGGTAATTCTGTATTCACTATCCAAATTTTGAAGATGCGTTCAGTCCATAAAACTGAACAACTTTCTCTAAGGAACACATGGCCAAATATATAAAAAAAAATCGACTATCCATACAAATTAAAGAGATCACGTGATCAATTTAGTATGGGATGACCAAAATTTTGTGGCAAAATTCGATACATGTTTCTTAGAGAAAGTTGTTTAGTTTCATGGACTGAACACATCCTATGTTGGCGACTGGCTGAGATGCCACCTTTTTGATACTTTTTGTTTTATATTTTTATAATGACGTTTTCGTTAAAATAGGCTCTTTGGTTGTCTTTTGGTGGCTCTGTTTTGTTGTCTGATTCCTTGTGATCTTTGCTTATTGATTACCTACTAAGTAATTAAAAATTTGGATGGTAAATTCAAAATGACCCGATATAAATAGCGACCCGCCCTCGCGTCGCTTCGGTGTAGTGTGGAATTTTACACAATGTGTTATACACTAACGGCCGCCCGCGGTTTCACCCGCGTGGTTCCTGTTCCCGTGGGAATATCGGGATAAACATTTTAGGCTATCTTCTTTCTGTGTGCTAAATTTCAACCATATCCGTTCAGTAGTTTTTGCGTGATTGAGGAACAAACATTCAAACCCACAAACTTTCTCATTTTATAATATTAGTAGGATAGGATATACCTTTCTCTTGCATCACTATCTATTAAAAAAAACGCATCAAATTCCGTTGCGTAGTTATAAAGATCTAAGCATACATAGGGACAGACAGCGGGAAGCTACTTTGTTTTATAATATGTAGTGGATATTGATTTTAAATATCTTTGATCTTTTTTTTGTTAAATAAATTATTTTAAATATCTTCTGATCTTTTTTTAATAGTCATACTTCATTCCTGTATCGTAATTTTAGTACCAACACCTATGCAAAATTCCATCCCATCTATTTTTCAAATCTATTGCTGTTCAATAATACTATCGATATCGATATTAATGTCTATTGTGACAAGATTACATCACTGAGACGTCAACATATAAAAAATACACACACAAATGTAAATCGATTTCGATTTCGTTTGACAGCTTATGTTTGTGCCTCTATTTCGTTAGGTATATTAACTTTATGGTTATTTGACCGCGTAATCACCGTTCTGTCCAATAAATAATTTTATTTTACCGTAAAATCAGGGTTCGAAAATATCCGATATTTATAATAAATATCAAAATATCGGATATTTATGATATATATCCGATATATATCAAAAATGTTATATATGTATATCTATTTTGTATAACCGCCACATTATTATTTTATTATATTGTTGATGTATACTGATTGCATATTATGTGTTTTATAAACATAACAAAGGTAAGTAAACCTTGTTTTAATTTCTCTTTTTTCTTTATTGCAATCATTTTGCTTTCTATAGTCAGTAGTTTTTGTAAGTAAAGGCCTATGAATAGCTTTTGGATATTAGTTTTCAATTCAGTGCCTTAGGATGGGTGGCCTAAGTATGTCATCTCAATCATTTCTGCGGTGGTGTCGTATGGGGCGGATCGTTACGTTCCCTCAAATATGGTTGAGCGATGCGATGGCAATGTGTGCAAACTTTTGTTAATAATAATAATTATTGTGATGAAAAATCACCTCACATTAAATGTGGAGCTCATTTTTCAATGTTGACGACTCTGTATGAAATTTACAGGGAGAAAAAAGCAGCCCTTGACGAGTTTCTTGCCGGTTCTTCTCGTTACAAGGTCTCCCGCTCAGGGTTTGCGAACCGATGGCGTAGCTTCTTTGACATTCACAAGTGCTTGTAACAGCCTAGACTGAATAAATTATTTTTGAATTTTGAATTTTGAAATTTTTTAACAAAACATAACAAAAAAAACTTGAATAATTTTAGTGTTTTATTTAGGTATTTGACAAATTAGTTATAAATCAGGGAAAAAAATCATAAGTATCGCCGTATGAGTGGTGGAAAATGTGGAAATAATGAAATTGGATTCAAAATATTTTTTTGTAGGCACTATGTTTTTAATTAAATTTTTTCGATTACTATGATATTAATATTTATTAATCACCTAACCTTACCTACATACGGCTTGGCCATAAAGAGATGAAATTAAATAAAATGGAACTAAAATTTTTCAGTACAAAATATAGTCAGTGTTGCCAAATTATTAGTGATTTTGACGTGTTTGCATACAAAGTGGCGCCCTTAATTTTTGTCAACTCTTTATGGTCAAGCTGTACAGTCAGCACACACGTCACACATCAATATTATTATTATTTTTTGTATTTTTATACCTGAAATTCAAGTTATAAACAGCAAAACAAAACAAAAGTACATACGTTGTAACTCTACTTCAACGCCATCTAATAACAATACAATTGCAAAACTCTAACAAAATAATGTAAAAAAAAAACTATTTTTGTATTGATATATATCACAAAATTCGTTTGATATTATCGATGGCTTAGAGCACACATGTGTTAATTACAAAAAGTTGATTTTTCAGGAGAGCATTTTAAAGTTGAAGCATCATAAAATACAAAAACTGTATATGATATGGAATTCAAATTACGTTTATTCATAAGACTTATTCTTTAGTTCCACAAATAAGTAAATTTCATAACGCAATTACGTCAAATTGATAACAAAATCAGCTGAAAACCTAGCTAACCCCCCTCACTTAGTACATTTGAACCCTCATATTTAGTAATTTGAATGCACGAATGTACTAAGTGGGGCTGGGTTAGTATTCTAATAGAGTAACAGGTACTTATTAATACAAAAATGTTAGATATATTTAAGTATTAAATTATTAATTTAAATTTAAAAAATATAGATAAATTTAATAATAAATTATTAAATTATTTATTAATTTTTATTATTAAATACCGACTCAAGATATTTTGTGCAGGTTAGAACATAAAATAATAATAATATTAAATAATAATAATAATATTAGAAATAAATAAAACATTCTACAACATTTTAATAATTATTAAAAATAGTAGGTACCTACTCATTAAATCAGTCTTTCTTAAACACTAACAGAAACACTAACAGATTTTTATCATTTGGTTCCCGCAGTGGGGTGGTTCCACTCATGATTACAAGCAACTTTTACTATGGGGCCAACTCTGTGGGTGCGAGAAAAAAATCAGCTGTTCCATACAAAAGCGCAATACCTACTCGACCTAAATGTATGGAACAGCTGTTTTATTTTCGTATTAACTGCACTTACAACATTTGGATTGTATAATTAATGTAAGATAACATGTCGTAAAAGTGCTTAATATTTTTGTGCGTTAAGTAGTACCGCAGGAGGGAATCTTAAAATCACTTATGGAGTTTTCGTAGCAGATTAGTAAAAATAAAGGATTTTAATACTTTTGGACATAACCGAAGCTTACTTAATACAACAGTGACACTGGGTTTTTGATAGAAAGAGATGGAATATCGACACGTGGGTAAGTGCAAACGGTAGAGGACGTCAATTAATACAGTTGTCACTCAAAAAGTAAAAATCGCATTTTTTGTAATTAGTACATGTGTGCTCTAAGCCATCGTTATATCGGATATATATATATATATATATATCATGATATATATCCATTGATATATATCCTCGAACCCTGCGTAAAATAACATTCAATCCGTTAGAATACCGGTAAAAATTACGGTATTAACGCTATGTTTTTGGTATTGTTAATCCCTGCTTCCATTGTTAAAATTCCGTAGATTTTCCACTGAAATCCGTAACAATGTCCGTAGGACAAGACCAAAAATCCGTAGACCTGCGGACAAATCCGTAGGTCTGGCATCGCGGAGATGACAGGCGACGTAACCTGTGACAATCAATCGGCGAGTCAGCCGCTTTTTCCAGACAACCAATCACGAGCTATAGAGTGGATTACAGTCTTGCCAATAGAAGAAAAAAAACATTCGTTCAACAGCAATCCCTTTCCTTTGCTCGCTGTATGTAGAGGTTCTGTACCTATTTTGCATGAATGGAACATCTAGGCCAACTCGAGCCTCGAGCGAGCGATAATAACCTAAACACGTAGGGCTGTCGCTAGCAATCGTCAAAAATGCATAGTCAATCTGCCTATTTATTGCCTAACTTTCAAAATCTATCGCAATCGCTTTCATTTGACAGTCATGGATGTGACACATAGCTGCATTTCTTTGGTATGTTTTATTTGTGCCAAAAAGAAGCATCAATGTATCAAATCCTGAAAGCAATTGCGATAGATTTTGAAATTTCACAATTAGCCCCCTGGCTTGTCAATCTCTATACAAAACAATTTTTTCCTTGTAATGGAGCCCCTAGACGATCAAGCATTTCTTGTCAATCATTTACATTGCATTCACGATCAAAATTGCTTGTCAACATCGCCTAGGGGCTCCATGGGCGTTCGGTTGCACTCGGAGCGTAGGTTCGGAACGCAACCCTTTGCTGTTCCGTTCCGTTTCCTTTCCTGTGATCCTGCCTATTCCTCCGCTAGAAGTAATAGTGTTCTGTGGTCAGTGTTGACAACTTGGGGGATTTTCCCCTAGATTTAGGGGAAACAAGTGTAAAAGGGGATTTTAGGGGCTTCAAACAATAGGACTATTTCATTTTTTATTTCATACTAACCGTTGCGGCCATAGTACGAAAAAGTAAGGCAGTTCAATATAAGCCCTGCTATAAGAGCTCATAGTAAGGCCCTTGAACAGATTTCATTCATTCAAAACTCTACACAATTAATAGTTACTTGAACGCAGCCTGTGAATTAGTACATAAAATACATACTTAATTTGCAAGCGTTTTATTTGATTATAGTCACGCACGACGTAGGTACTTTAAATACCACTCACACTCACACTAACTCTCACACTCCTCATAAATCAATCCTATACTGAAGGAACATTTCCAGACTATTTAAAATTAGCTATCATAAAACCAGTGTTTAAAAAGGGTGATAAATCACAGACCTCCAATTATCGACCTATTGCACTACTACCAGTAATTTCAAAAATCTTCGAAAGCATAATTTGTAAAAAAATATATAATTTTCTAGAAAAATATGGAGTCTTGAGCACTAATCAACACGGGTTTAGGAAAAACAGATCAACAACATCTGCTGTCTTCAAATGCAATAAAGAAATATTAAGTACTCTTAATAACCATAAATGTGCAATAGCTGTATTCATGGATTTATCCAAGGCGTACGATAGAGTAACACATAATATTCTAATTGAAAAATTAGAACGGTCAGGGCTACGTGGCCCAGCAAAAAAATGGCTTCATTCATACCTTAACAATAGAAAACAAGTAGTTCAAATAACCAACCTTGAAGCTACTGGGGAACTTAAAAAGTACAATTCTTCTTGCGCGTCGGTATCTGGGTCTATTCCACAAGGAAGTGTGCTGGGATGCTTATTATTTTTAGTCTACATAAACGAACTCCCATCAGTAGTACCCCACAAACTTGTTTTATTTGCCGACGACGCCACTTTAATAATTCCGTGCGATTATGAAGATGCCACTAACGTTAACACACTTATCTCCACTGCCAATAATCCTGTCACCCTGTTGTAATTATCTGGTAACGATATATTCAAGTTTGTAAATATCGTTACTTATGGCTGTTACAGCTGATAAGTTTCTTGCGCCCGTTCTTCTTGTCAGCTAAAAAAGTCTGGAACGGGTGGTAGAAAAATATAGACGATTCAAAAGTACTTAATAATTAAGTTTATTTGAATAAAGCTTATTTCACTTTCACTTTCACTTTCCGATTCCCTAAATAAAGTTTCACAGCATCTTAAAGATATAAATCTAGTACTCAACTATGATAAAACAAAAGTCGTACACTTTAGGCCTTACCTAAGAACCGGACTAAGCACTAACATACAACATGAAGGTCACAACATTGAAATAGTAGATTCATATCGACAGTTGGGCATAGTTGTAGATTCACATTTATCTTGGAAATTGCATGTAGACTCCATAGTAAGCAAACTTAGTCGCTTCTCATACGCATTACGTGAGCTTCGAAAATGCACCAACGAAGAGTGCGCACTTGCTGCGTACCATAGCTACGCTGCGGCATGGATACGCTACGGCATTGTACTTTGGGGCAATTCAACTGATGCGTCTGCTGTGTCCATTTTACAGAAGCGTTGCATGCGAATTATAGCGCTAGCCGGTCGTAGAGATACTCGCAGAATGTTGTTCCAGAAGGTAGGAGTTCTCACAGTAACAAGCATGTATATTTTTGAACTGTGCCGTTTCGTGAGAAAATATGCTCATCACTTTCCTAAAGTCGGAGAAATACAAGGCCACTATGTGTCTCGCCGCCGTGAACATAATAATTTATAACTGCAGTCAATTTATCCTTATTTAAAAACAATGCGTATTACATGGCCATTAAAATATATAACCACCTACCTAATGAGCTCAAGGCCCTCCAAGATAGTACATTTGAACATAGACTGAAAAATAAATTATTAGCCAAATCATTTTATAACATGAAAGAATACTTCGAATGTAAAACTGTTTAATCGAATTTTTAAATTTTAATAAGCATAGATTTTTTATTATTATTATGATTATGATTTAATTTTAGAAGAATTTTGTTAAGAGTTTTAATTTCATTGAGCTTTATATAAAAATATAGTTATCTGTTGTTTTTTCCCCTTAGTTTATAAGTATTACCTTTATATCTCAATACCTTGAAAAGGTGAATTTATAATAAACAAAACATCTTTAACCACTAACATTAATGTTATGCACTACTATTGTAAATTTGAAGAGATTAAATAAATATGAAATAAGATTTTTAGGGGGTTTTTAGGGGAATTTTTAAAATTTCTTGGGGGAAATTCTTGGCAGAGGTTGGCAGCACTGTCCGTGGTCCGTCCGCCATTTCTTTTTTCTTGTCAAAGTGGTAGACGAGGTTAGTTTTATTCGTATTTCTACATATTTTTTATAAATTTACTGTAAGTTATCCATTTCAAGTTATTTTTCTCTGATATGTCTATAACTCGTGTGTTACGTTCAGTTAATAATAAGAGAAATCTGTGTGTGACTAAATAACGTGATTGTTATTGGTGTCTGACGTCGGTGCAGCATTGAGACCACGCTGTTATCTTTTTCGTTTCTCCTTGCAGACACCTCAAAATGCAGCTGCACATCAGAGGTCAGTCGACGCATGTCTTGGATGTCAATGGCGAGGAATCCATTGGACAAATCAAGGTAAATAATAATGTTTCGCGAATAATTACCGCTATGATGAGATGACCAAAGGGTAGGATGTTTTGTCACGTCTTGTGTGTTGAATTAAGTCTTCCACTTTATTGATCGAGTTTGATTTTATATCGAAGAACGACATCGTAATAAATCCTTTTTAGATCCAGTATTAGCAAGTATCTGTGTCTGCCTTCTGTTTCTGATTGTCTATTTGCATTTTAGGTTAATTTTGTAATGTATTTAACCGCCTCTGTGGTCTAGTGGTTCGCCCACCCTTGTAAGACGCAGGGGTCCGGGGTTCGATTTCCAGGGGGGGTACAATTTGTTCTCGGTTTGGTTGGATTGGTGGTAGGGCTTATTTCAAATCCGCCTGTCTAGCTACCACCATCTTACCTAAGTCTGACGCCATAGCAACAAATTAAAAAATTGTTGTGTTCCGGCAGTTAGAGGTAAGATAGTTAGTTCCTCAGTAATGAGGATTCCGGGAGTCGTGCGAGTCCACCTTCGACCTTATCGTCACTTAACATCAAGTGAAATAAAGGCCAAGCACTATCCCGTTGTGCATTATAAAAAAAAAGTATTTTAATTTGTAATTCAAAGTATTGTCACAGATTACATAGTGTATTGTGTGTGTTTTTAGGATCGCATCAGAGCTCTCGCTGAAGTTGGAGCAGAGGAATTAACCCTGTCAGTCAGTGGTGCTCCTCTTGAGGACTCATGCCTGGTCTCTGAGCTCTCCTCTGCTGAGTTGGACCTCACAGTGCCACTGCTTGGTGGTAAAGTGCACGGTTCCCTTGCTCGTGCTGGTAAGAATATCTTCATTTAAAGGTCACTATTATATATATTTTTTTAACTGACAAGAAGGGATATGATGGGAAAATACCTCAGACTGGACAGGGACATGCTATACTCCATAATTTTTTCCCTGTCCTGTCCCGGGCGTGTTCTCATCTCGTATAATTTGTTACTACATTTTTATTTGGAACAATGTCAAAAAACCACCCTGTTCCGACTCCGTCCCACTTTACAAACACTGCTTTAGGTAATATCATTGTTATAAATCAATAATGCCACTAAAATATTGCTTGATTGCAATAATAGAATTATGAGACTAGTTTAGTAAGCTATAATTTCTCAATGTTGACTATTTAGCCATATGAATATTACCTATACCTACCTAACTTGACAAGTATTTTTTTAAACTTTTAGGTAAGGTCAAAGGTCAAACCCCAAAGGTTGAAAAACAGCAAAAGAAGAAGAAGAAGACTGGCCGTGCCAAGCGCAGGATCCAGTACAATAGACGGTAAGACTCCTGATAACCGTACATCAAAATATAAACGTAACAATTTATCACCTGTCGTGACAATTTCATATCCATTGCGTCAACCAATTAGAAAATCGAACAAACTACTCAACTACACTGTAATGTAATCCAAATTGACACATTATTAAACGGCCCAGATAACTATTTTTAGTTAACTCATTAGGGTTTATACTGCAAGGAATTGGAATTCAGATCGCCTGTACAGAAAGTCCCTATGGTTTCTAATTCTAAATGAGAAACTATTACTTCTTTGCAAAGTAGAATAAAGTGAGTTTTTCAGCACTGAAGTTTAGTATTTTACGGGTACGGCCTTATTAATAAACAAAGTGTAATTTTTACACCCGGTTTAACCAAAAGTATTGTTTAGCAATATTACTTGTTATGTTTGACGTCTCAAACCATTATATTCCTATGCAAACTTTATGGTTAAACTAGATGTAAACTCTTTGTTTATAAGGCTGACAGACAGAATTCCGTTTTGGAATTCCAAACATTCCTAATTCCGAACACAGCGAATGGGATATTTCCTTACAGAATTATCGATATTCCGTTTGGAATTCCGCATAGGGGTTCCGTCCGTCTGTATGTGGCCAGCCTACTTATTGTCTAATTTTCAAAATCTATCGCAATCGCTTTCATTTGACTGATGGATGTGACACATTGCTGCATTTCTTTGGCAAGTTTTTATTTGTGCTAAAAAGAAGTATCAATGTATGAAAGCCATTGCGATAGATTTTGAAATTAGACAATTAGCCTGGTTTAATAAGGGGGCTAGAGTTTTGAGTTTACAGAGACTAACTAGTTTTGAAAACGTAATTAACTATATAGGTGCCTACCTAATGTAACAAATATTTATTACTTTGTTTCAGTTTCGTCAATGTTGTCCAGACCTTCGGCCGCCGCCGCGGACCCAACTCCAACTCGTAGGTTATTCTAATTGTATATAACATGCAAATATAACATCTTTTTCCTCCAAATACTCTTTTAATTATACCTGCGCTGCCCCATATAACTTTCGAAACACGATATAGCGTTTTATCGACACTCAACTCTCAAAAATTGTTAAAATCCATTGTCTTTTGACAATAAATCGCTATATCATTCACTATCAGGACTATAACTCTATCTATAGAGACCTCATTTGAATTTGAAAAATATTGAATTTTTCAATATTTCATACAATCTGTATCACAAAGACAATTCAAACTTCAGATCGCACCATGCCTACTTTATCTTGTATCATTATTGGCACATTTACAACCTAATTTAATATCGGTTTCGCGTATGTACATTTCGCGCATGTACCTACGTTTTGCGTATTGTACATTTTGCGTATTGTACATTGCGCGTATGTTCATTTTGCGTTTTGTACATTTTGCAACAGGTGCACATTTTGCGTATTGTACCTACATTTAAGCTACGAAGGGGGATGGATTCCTCAGTATTCAATTGAAAATATTATTATAGAGGGTTTTAGTGCGTATGTTATTTATTTTTCTTCTTATAAAAATAAAGCTATTACACTACTGTATTCTGTGCTAAAACCACTTAAAGTATCAGGCAGTACACATGGTTACAAAGGAGGTATTTGACATAATCTTATTTAAGTTAATCCTTCTCTGGTACTTTTTCAAAAATATTAAATTGTCTAGTAAATGTGCCATTGTGAAAAGCCCTCATTTAATTACATAGAGCGCTGTAAACACTGGTCTGTGCTGTGGCTATAGGCATGTCTGCAATTTTAATAGGTAATGCAATCGCACTTATTAGTCCGGTCGTGGGACATTAAATTTCATAAAAAAGTTTTGATAATACTTATAGTTTTCGTTTTTGCTGAGTGTATAGATTATGTGCATTGTGAGCTATTTTTGAAAAGTTAGAAGTTTTATGCCGGTGCTTTAGGTATAGTTTAGGTATTTCGTAATATTTCGTTTAACTTCATATATATAGAATTAAAGTTTGAAATGTTGATTGTTTCATAATAAGAACTATGTTATCATCATGTTGTAAAAAAAATAGAAAGTTAATATATGTGTAACTGCGTAAATCACAAAATCACTCTTTTGTGTTCGAATAAAATTTTAAAATTTCTGAAATCTTATTTTAAGACTTTCAGTGGTTAGATATAGCTGTTGAACAAAGTTTAGAAAGTTAAGTGGTGTGCTTCTTTGATAAATTCATTTTTCTTTCGTAATATACGCAATAATGAATTAAAATTGATCAGATCGCTCTTACATGACCTCTTCAATGCGCTTATATGCCACACAAAAAATTAGAAAAATACATACTGTGGATTTTGTTTAGTTACAGATAAATTGTTGTCGCTACAGGCCGCCCGCGCCGCGCCGCCGCCGCCTGACGGACGCCGGCGGTGGCCAGCTACTATGCCTGCTCGCGCCATATGAACAAATTATTTAGGTGGCGATACTGGCGATTGATCTGTAACATTTCGGCGTAATGTAACATTACGGCTACTTAAGACGTGTCGACTCCTATCTGACCTATCTCTTATCCCGAAATGATATTATATTTTTATCAAAAAAAAAAAAAAATAAGTCTAGGCTGTTACAAGCACTTGTGAATGTCAAAGAAGCTACGCCATCGGTTCGCAAACCCTGAGCGGGAGACCTTGTAACGAGAAGAACCGGTAAGAAACTCGTCAAGGGCTGCTTTTTTCTCCCTGTATATTTCATACAGAGTCGTCAACATTGAAAAATGAGCTCCACATTTAAAGTAAGGTCATTTTCCATCACAATAATTAACAAAAGTTTGCACACAATGGGTAGGTAGGTTGAAATTAAATACCTACTACATATCGGATAGGTAATTGTGAGAGTAAATAACTTTCAACTAGTTGAGAAATCAGTAATAACTATGTCTGCTACTCGAAAGTGCACCTAAGTACCTAGGCAAAATTTACCAAAAAACACTTGATACAAGACATAAATAATAATAATAAAAAAAAGCAATTTTTACAATTCAATATGCGTTAAGATAGGTACTCAGAAGCAGACCCATTCCCACTGGCAGCACCCGTTCACGAGCATGACGCGTGGACCAGCCATCGCTTCGCTCAACCATATTTGAGGGAACGTAACGACCCGCCCCACACGACACCACCGCAGAAATGATTAAAGAGAGCATGACATACTTAGGCTACCCATCCTAAGGCACTGAATTGAAAACTAATATCCAAAAGCTTTTGATAGGCCTTTACTTACAAAAACTACTGACTAGGTATATAAAGTAAAATGATTGCAATAAAAAAAAGAGAAATCAAAACAAGGTTTACTTGCCTATTAGTTTTATGTTTTGAGTAAGAAGTGCCATACATATTGATAACATCAAACAGAAAAAAAAAATATAAATATACGACGCCCTTAGTATTTATATGAATTATTATTTATTTATTTAACTTAGATCATTTTGAAAAAAGAAATATATGTAGCTTACTTCCGCAAACAAAATATGCAAGATGCACCGCCCGCCCGCCCGCAAAAATATGCAGCACACCACAAAATATAAGTGCACAATACCTGCATTTAGCAAGACAGCAACACACCTTGCACCTTCACCAATTAGGCTACTCTACACGTGTTTCGCCCCAACCCGGAGCATCCTCAGGAGTTAGATCGTGCGTAAACCAACACCGAATGAGCAACTACGCCCTCCGACACCGTATTTATTGTCACTTCCTCCCCACTGCGCATCGAGTGACTGACAGTGACAACGTTTGAAGAATGTTGCCAGTTTCAAATAAAAAAGAAAAAAGAAAGAAAACATGTTTTTTAATTTAAATTACCTACAAATAAATTGATATACATTAAATAATGTGTTTTATTAATAAGATACTTATTTTTAAGAATTATTATTATTTGAGAAAATACGCAGCAATGGTGAGGAAGAGACGTCAAGTTGATTGTTAAGTATGGTTCCATCAACATTGTGTCTGATAATTTCTAGGTTTTCCAACACGTTCAGTCGTAGACCTTTACTACAAGTATGTAAAACCTCATAGGAATGGCCATCAGATAATTGATGTCCGGTATTTAATAAATGTTCCGCGAAATGAGATCGTTCCGGTCGGCCATTCCTATAGGCGGAAATATGTTCTTTATAACGTATATCAAAACTACGGCCAGTTTGACCAACGTATACTGAATTACATTGGTTACATGTTACCATATTACCATATTACCATGTTAACATGTAACCAATGTAATTCAGTATACGTTGGTCAAACTGGCCGTAGTTTTGATATACGTTATAAAGAACATATTTCCGCCTATAGGAATGGCCGACCGGAACGATCTCATTTCGCGGAACATTTATTAAATACCGGACATCAATTATCTGATGGCCATTCCTATGAGGTTTTACATACTTGTAGTAAAGGTCTACGACTGAACGTGTTGGAAAACCTAGAAATTATCAAACACAATGTTGATGGAACCATACTTAACAATCAACTTGACGTCTCTTCCTCACCATTGCTGCGTATTTTCTCAAATAATAATAATTCTTAAAAATAAGTATCTTATTAATAAAACACATTATTTAATGTATATCAATTTATTTGTAGGTAATTTAAATTAAAAAACATGTTTTCTTTCTTTTTTCTTTTTTATTTGAAACTGGCAACATTCTTCAAACGTTGTCACTGTCAGTCACTCGATGCGCAGTGGGGAGGAAGTGACAATAAATACGGTGTCGGAGGGCGTAGTTGCTCATTCGGTGTTGGTTTACGTACGATCTAACTCCTGAGGATGCTCCGGGTTGGGGCGAAACACGTGTAGAGTAGCCTAATTGGTGAAGGTGCAAGGTGTGTTGCTGTCTTGCTAAATGCAGGTATTGTGCACTTATATTTTGTGGTGTGCTGCATATTTTTGCGGGCGGGCGGGCGGTGCATCTTGCATATTTTGTTTGCGGAAGTAAGCTACATATATTTCTTTTTTCAAAATGGTTTGGGACTTCCGCCAAGTGACGCCTGATTCAATCAAATATTTAACTTAGATCTTATGTTATAATCATCCCTAGTTTGCATCATACATTTGATAGAATCAGTGATCCAGAGGTGCGGTGGATGTTTGAATTTTTGCACCTTGGTTGGAGCATGCAAATCAAATAATGTAATAAGACAAGCCGTAAAGGATTCTGCAAGCTCATTGATGTTATCAAGTTTATGAAAATCATCCCAATTGATCGCATCAAGATCCCGATTTAATTGGTCCACCATTACATTTTTTAGTGGCCTATATGTCACCCATCGTGGGCTCTTTCTTGACTATAAATTCAGCTAATACCATTCCATGACCACGTTCAGAGATGTGTTTAACAGTGACATTTAGAGCCCGAGTATCCGTGCATATTACATCAATTAAGCTGTAACTGTGATCGGTAAAATGTGTGGGTTCCTTAACTATTTGTTTTAAGTTGACACAGCTAAGAAACTGCATAAATTGTTTGTATTTACCAGTACTAACATCAAGCAGATTTATGTTGAAATCACCCAGCAGGATCAACACATCGTAGTTACTGAAAGAGGCAATGGAATCCGCAATATCGTCCAAAAATTCACCCGGGTCCTGCCATTGTGGCCTATAGGCGGTACCGATTATTACCCGCTGATTGTTAGTGCGAAAACTAACAATCAGTTACTAATCAACTCCACTGCGTTACTTTATGTCAAAGTAACGCAGTGGAGTTAAAATAATGTCAATCTTAAGAAACTATTACTTACTACATAGATACATTATTTTAATAGGATACTTTCTTGTTGTATTACTTAAATACTTAATGTACAGATTTTCTTTGAAGTATCATTTTAAGGGGCCATAATAGGAAAACATGGTTTGCGCTGGCCATATTTTTATATAGTAAACGTAAAGTTATAGCCACAAAAAAAAACATACGACAAGCTAAAGAGATTATCTAGTACCTACAAGTAATTAATTGCGTATAAACCTCACAGATGATTGTAAAAAAAACCAGAATATCATCAAAAGCGCTTGTCGCGGGCCATATTTTTGGCGTAAATAATAGCGGAAACTTATTGAATTCTACATCAAAGTACACTTTAACGTACTGAGCAGTTGCTCCAATAACTTTTTTTTAAGAAAGATGATTGTGCTAAAGATTAATAATAATAATAATAATAATAATAAAAACACTTTATTGCACACTAAGACAGGACATATTACAAAGAAAAACAATAAACAGAGAAAGCACACAAAAGGCGGCCTTATTGCTAAATAGCAATTTCTTCCAATTATGATGAAAAATCAACGAAAAACATCGAAAAAGTGCAGAAGTGAGGTTATTTTCCATACTCTTTCATATCATCATACTTCTTCAGCGAAACCAATGAACTTAACGTCATAATTTACGATCTTAAAACAAAACTGGAAAGTGCTAATCAAGAAATCGAAAATTTGTCACTATTAAACATCAAACTACAGAAACAACTTAACGAAAAACAGGATTTAGTAGATAGGCTAAAAAAAATTTGTACAGGCACAATTGGTAGTGTCAGCACAAAAAAAAGCCTGCAATAGAAAGAGAAAAATATAAACCAATATTAAACTCAAGCTTTACTGATCTTGAGATAGCTGATAAATCAAAATCTTTGACGAAAGAACATAAACTACCGATTTGTGGAACAAATGATACCACAGAACATGATAAATTTTGTAAATTAAAATCGTTCACCAACAATAATGTTATAGGAGGCGCCACAATCACGGGTACGGCCTCACTCTCACAATTCCCCTTCTAGGAAAAGTTATAAAGAGAACACAAACATTGAAGAAGGAAAAAAGAGCCCTATAATAAGCCTCACAATGACTTAAAGAAAATGTCAAAAAAACCACGATTATTAATTCTGGGTGGACAGCAGCTAAAAGGTTTATCATGCACCCTACGGGACACTAGGCAAAATACCGACTACGAAGATTACGATGTTTTTTCTATAATAAAACCATTTGCAGACACTGAGGAAATTTTGAAACCATGTTTTACACTACAATGTACCGAAAAGGACCAATTGATCATCTGCGTAGGAGAAAATGATGAGAATCCATCCAAGATACTGAATAAACTTTTGAGTACTATTAGGATCTTGAAACGATGTAATATTATTATAGTTAATATAAACCATAACCCATATCTGAACGAGACTAAACTAAACCATTCATTAAGAAATGTTTGTGCCAGGCAACCAAATTGTGAATTTCTATATATACCTAACCCTGAAAAACTGACTACTTTACAATATTTGGTAAATTTAAGTAAAAAAATTAATTTTATACTTGATTCACGATACTATGATGAACATTTTATTAAGTCAATTAAGCTTCGCCATGATCGTGCAAATACTCATAATAAAGTAAAGAATGTAGAACCACGTCGGGGGACTATTCCATACTATTTTAAGAAACTTGACAATGAAAACTCTATTCATTGCTCGGCATTTAATGATTCATTAAAAACCACAAAGACTGTTGTTGCTGAGAAAAAAGGTACAATTCCGTACTATTTCAGAAAATTACCGGTTTCTGGTGGTGTTTTTGATGGTGCATCAGAAAAAGCAACGAATGTCGGGGATCAGTTTTTTCGCAGGGACGCATAGTATTACGATTTTTCACCAGAACATAGCAGGACTCTTAAATAAGTTAGAAACGTTACAAATAAGCATCAATGATTTTTTGGAACGTAATCTTGATATTGACATCATTTGTCTAACCGAGACATTTGTTAAAGCAGGTAGCGAAACAAATATAGTTTTAAAAAACTTTGTACTTACGCATTCGTTCTCAAGAGTGAATGAAAAACGTGGAGGCACCTGCATTCTTATCAAAAAATCTGTAGATTTTAAAAACATTGATTTACCTAAAGATATTTCTCTTGAAAAATCTTTTGAAATATCAGCCGTTCACATACCTTCATTGAATTGTGTGATATTGTGTATTTACCGGATACCTAAAAGTGACGTGAATATATTCTTTGATAGACTTGACATATTATTACATAAATACATAATTAAATTAAATAGAAATATTATAATTGTAGGAGATCTGAATATTGACATCTTGAAAAATTATTCTGCTGCATCGACATTAAAAGATCTAATTACGAACTATAACCTTACATTTCACATAATTGAACCTACTAGACAAAACAGTTGTATTGACCACATTATTAGTAATCTACCAAACTCAAAGGGCTTGGTCCATGATACATATCTCTCGGATCATAACACAAGTCAAACCCTTACAATTCCAGTCACAAACAAACAAAAAAGAATTGAGCACTGGTTCACCTTTGTAAGAAACTATTGCAAAGAAAATATTAATAAATTTCGTGAATGTTTGGAGGCTCTAACCTGGTCGGATGTATTCCGTGAGCAAGATGCCAACAAAGCATTTAGTAGATTTCACGATACTTTGTGCCTATTTTACAATTTGTGTTTTCCTATTGAGCAGCGAAAATTTAAAAGTAACAATACCGCACCTCGGTGGATAACGAAGGGAATAAAAAAATCGTCAAGGAAAAAGCGCAATTTGAGATTTTGTTGCTACAAATCCAAAACACCTGAAACCATGTTTGCTTATAAAAAATACAGTACAATTTTAAGACAGTGTGTAAACAATTCTAGGAAAATTTTAAATCATAAATTTGTTATGAGTAGTAAAAATAAATGTAAAGCCACATGGCAAATCATAAAGGATAAGGTTGATAATACTCCATCACTCAGTAAAGTCAACTCAATTAAATATAAAGATGAAACAATTACGAAACCATTGGGCATGGCCAAGGCTTTTAACGAATATTTTATATCTACTTCAAACAAAAAAAATACACCATCTACCCTACCTAGAATATCCAATAATTATACAAATAAAATCCAACCAATAACTCATAGTATTTTCCTCAAACCAGTAAGTGAAGATGAAGTTTTAAAAATCACTAAACAATACCAAATCTGTTGGGGATGATGGTATCTCAACTGAGATCATCAAAAAAATTGGAACACTTATTTGTCCAGTTTTAACTCACTTATTAAATCTGTCTCTAACTGATGGGGTATTTCCTGACAAACTAAAACTCTCTGTTGTTAAGCCCTTACATAAAAAAGGTGATCGAGAGGATATAAATAATTATCGTCCTATAACTCTCATCCCTGTTCTAGCCAAAATATTTGAGAAATGTATGCAAAGTCGCCTTTCATGTTTCTTGGGAAAATACGATATAATAAGAAAAGAACAAAATGGTTTTCAAAAAAACAAATCTACTACATTGGCTGCATATAATATGACTAGTAGTGTTCTTGACCATTTAGATAAACGTATCCCTGTCTCGGCAACCTTCTGGGATATGACAAAAGCATTTGATTCCGTTGACCACAACATACTGCTTAACAAATGCGAAAAATATGGTATTAGAGGTCCAGCATTAAAATGGATACAAAGTTACCTAACAGATCGTAGGCAGTACGTGGAACTAAATCAACTTAACAATAATAACTATATGACAACGTATACATCGATCATGACATCAATAGATACGGCGTGCCTCAGGGTAGCATTTTGGGCCCGCTGCTTTTTTTGCTCTATATTAATGATCTGCCTTTAGCAATTAGTCATGAATGCATTCTTTTTGCGGACGATATCTCGATTATTGTTGCAAATCATAAGAAGGAGGTAAAAACACATGAGGATCTTATGAAATCTGCCACAAAAGAAGTTTTGACCTGGTTAAAATGTAATAATCTGAGTGCTAATATTTCTAAAACTAAATACATGACATTTACAAATTATAATAACAATGACAATTTGAAAATCAATCTGACGTGCCTCGGCGAAACTTTAGAGAAAGTTGACGTAATTAGATTTTTAGGTATAATGATAGACAAAAATTTAAATTGGAAGGCTCATATAGAACAGGTATGTAAGAAATTAAATAAATTTGTATTTGCGTTAAGAAAACTACGGACAAACTCCAGCGAGGAAACTGCTCTCACAGCTTACCACGGTTTTGTGGCATCTGTGCTGAGATATGGACTTGTACTTTGGGGAAATTCAGTAGATATAAATAAGGCTTTTATCGTACAAAAAAAATGTGTTCGAGCAATATGTGGAGTAGCCCCCCTGACATCCTGTAGACAATTGTTTAAAAGTCTTAAGTTGCTTACTTTGACCGATTTATATGTTCTTCAAGTTTGTGTATTCATAAGA
This sequence comes from Agriphila straminella, assembly GCA_950108535.1. NCBI lineage: Eukaryota > Metazoa > Arthropoda > Insecta > Lepidoptera > Crambidae > Agriphila > Agriphila straminella. The sequence goes on from OX467312.1 coordinate 5,364,935, forward strand.
GAAAACTCACATTTGTTCAACAAATATGGAGATAAACTCTCTTCTGTAATAAGAAAACGGGATCCGACTAGACTAATTATTCCCTTTAGAAACACAAAACTGAGCCAAAAAAATTGTAGTACCATGGCGATGAAGGTCTACAATAACATTCCCAAAAACATAAGGGAACTGCCTATAAAGCAATTCAAATTCAAACTTCATGCATGGCTCGTGTCTAAATGTCATTATAGCTTAAAAGAGTTTTTTAGTAGATAGTTATTCACATATTTTATTTAAATTATTTAAATGACATAGATATTTGATTGATTTTTTTTTTATACGAGGACATTTATTGGAATAGTATTTTTTATTATAATTATGATTTTAATTTGCATGTCGGGAATCCGGCGAGATATGTGTACCAGTTTAAAACTTTTGTCATCTTAAAAACCATGTTTCATGCAATAAATATCTTTATCTTTATCTTTATCTTTACACGTAAAGAAAAAGACAGAGACAAGTGATTTCGCGTAACGGAGCCTTAATTCACAAAAAAAACTCAATAGTAACAGAGGGGAAATTTTTACGACGATCCTTTGTTATTCTCAAAAATCTCAAAAACTAAACGTCAAACATCGTGGCCACCTTTAAAACCTAAATTTTAGATAAATGATACAAACTATATTCGAATATAAATTCTTGTTAATTAAATTTAATTTTGTTTGTCTGTTTCAAAATGCTCTGAAAGGAGTGCCTCAAAAGTTGATTCGCCCAACTAACTTAGAAATACAATTATGCTCAGCTCATTTAGTAGGTAGGTAGATTTATTTTATTTTATAAGTATTCTGCTGTGTTATTTCATTGTTTATTCATCGACATACATAACGGATGTTTTCTATGATATCGGCATCGGTAAGAACGACTAGCAAGCTACGCGACAGAAAGAGAGGCGCTTCGTAGGTGCATATTATAATATCAGGCACGCAGCGCTGTGCAATTTGAAATTGTACTTTATTGCCGTGCAGCGAGAGTAGCTTATAGTTTGTGGCCCCGCGCCTGCCCGCGCGGCGCGTGGCAGTCGGCGGGCCCTGCATGGACCCGCTCGCGCGTCCCGCATAATTCGTATTTAAGCGCAATAATTTATCCGTAATTAAACAAAATCCACATTATGTATGTTTCTAATTTTTTGTGTAGTATATAAGTGCATTGAAAAGGTCATGTAAGAGCGATCTTATCAATTTTTAATTCATTATTCCGTATGTTATAAAGGAAAAATGAAAATATCAAAGGAGCACACCACTTAACTTTCTAAACTTTGTTCAACAGCTATATCTAACCACTGAAAGTCCTAAAATAAGATTTCAGAAACTTTAAAATTTTATTCGAACACAAAAGAGTGATTTTGTGATTTACGCAGTTACACATATATTAACTTTCTAATTTTTTTACAACATGATGATAACATAGTTCTTATTACGAAACAATCAACATTTCAAACATTAATTATATATATATGAAGTTAAACGAAATATTACGAAATACCTAAATTATACCTAAAGCACCGGCATAAAACTTCTAACTTTTCAAAAATAGCTCACAATGCACATAATCTATACACTCAGCAAAAACGAAAACTTTTAGTATTATCGAAGGTAATTTTTCTCTAGCTACGCGACTATATGTTCTGTATGAAATATTGAAAAATTCGGCTAAGTGCGATAGAGATAGCACTCAACTGCTATTTTTTTTATCTTTATTGCTCATTGGGTCTGTTGAGAAGGCTATGGTCTGTTCCATATAGGTCGATGAGCTCAGTAGCGCCACCAATGGAAATAAATCATTCACCTACGTTTTATCAACTAAGGCATAGTTGAATCAAAAGGGCTTAGAAATAAGTTTTGGTTATTTTAAATATTTTTTCATGGCCTCAAATATAAGCAATCAGTTGTGAATCTCGATATTGCTAAATGTGGCCACTTTTTTGGCACTATTGAGAACTGCGCCGCCGCCAATACATACTAAATATTGATTACTCGCAAACCAAGTCAATATTTAAAAAAGCTAAGAAAATGCCCCCTTAAATTGTCTCTAACATTTTTTGAATAACTCTTTAACAGTTTTCATTCGTTCTGTAAGTTTTAAAATCTAAAAGTGGCCACTTTGAGCGAAAATGGATTTTAATTCCTACAGAAAGAATAAAAACTGTTGAAGAGTTATTAAACAAATATTAGAGGCAATTTAATTACATGAGCTTTTTTTTAAGGGTCCACCGAGCCTCCAATAGCGCCGCCAATCAAGAAATAGTAGTTTATGATACAAGGTTGGTAAGGAGGTTTTAAAAAACCTTAACAACCGTGTGCCATACTACGTTTTTCAATACATTTGCGAGAAAACATTATAGGTAGGTAGTGCTGAAATTGTAATTTATTCATATAATGAAACTGTAAATTCTAAATATTTGTACGCGAATTACGCAAAAACCGCTAAACGAATTTTGATGGATTTTTCACAATTTAGTAGATTGAGGTCCAACTTAAAATCTAAGCTATGTTTCATCAAATTCAGGTGGGTGGAACCAGTGAAACAGCTTGAACTCTCCGTAGTACTAGCTTTCATACACTAAAGGGGTCATTTTAAACTGGTTGCAATATTTTTCTACTGTCCACGCGGATGAAGTCGCGGGCGGAAGCTAGTAGAAATTAAAAAAAACGTTCGTAAACAAAATCGCACGGCGCCGGCGTGCGGTAAAATCAACTTTCCGCACGCTGTACTACTCCGTAAACAAAAACGCACGGCGTGCGGTAAAATCAACTTTCCGCACGCTCGACTGTCATCGTAAACTTATATTTATATAGTATTGAAAAAATTATTACAACGAAATAACTATAAAACTATTAGTTATAAACTATTTCTGTGTTTGTGTAGTTAATCAATCAACGCCAAAGTGGCCACTTTGGGCGTTATCCAGCAGGCTCACTTGAAGAATCTCTGGCAAGCAGGTGAGCGACATCTGTCGGTGAGTAGACTACCTCTAGTAAATATCTATTTCGATTTACAGCGATAGATGGCGCTGTTCAAATTTCCCATACAAAATTATCGCAAAATTACTCTTTCGAATGTTTTTAAGCGCGTTATTTTTTTCGATAGCTGTACCTACCCTTCCTTAGCACGAACATCTAGAAAAAAAACGCGCGTAGAAGTACTCGAAAGAGAGTAGTTATCTATGGAAATTTCATTTTGCTATTCGGCGGTAGATGGCGCTGTACGAGTTTCCCAAACAAAATTACACTACCGAATGTCTACACGCATGGTAAATACTGTGATCCAGGGATCCATCGCCATAGAGTACATTTTTTAACCATTGAAAGTATAAAATATTGAACATTCCATACAAATTACTTTCCACGGTTAAAATTTACTCTATGGCGATGGATCACATTATTTACCATTACCATGCGTGTAGCCATCGCCAAATCGCCATAGCTTGGCTCGAATAGTGTCAATAGGGGTTCAAATTGTAGGTAATTTAATACAGTTTACAGGACGTGTGGTGGGTGTAGGTATGTAGACCAGTACCCTTAGCACGAACAGCTATCGAGAAAAAAAACGCACGTAAAATTACTCGATAGACAATTCTCTATGGAAAATTTAATTTCGCTTATCGGCGATAGATGGCGTTGTACAAATTTCCAATACAAAATTTAACTATCGAATGATTTTACGCGAGTAATTTTTTTCGATAGCTGTTCGTGCTAAGAGTACAGACTATAATACATTGTTCGCAAAAAATGCATAGTTTTGGCCCTGAAAAGCAAATAGTGAAAAAATTACTAAAATTTAGAATTTTTTTGCTAACGACCTAGGTAGGTACCTACCTACCTAGTTAAATCGATAGTTGTTAGATGGACCATGGGCAATCAATACCTACCTAGGTGTGTATATATTCTACAACTTAATGTTGAATTTTCTGCACTACACTAGCCTTTTTTATGACGAATAACTGACTGTCGTGGCGAGTTTCGGTCAATCGGACTACCTATGATTATAAAAATTATAAAAAAAATATATTTTTTCCGTAGTCCCTTTGACCGAACAACTGGAGCCCTACCATGAGTTGATGCAAACTGTTCACGTTACCGTAAACTATCGTTTTGTCCCTTTTACTCGCACTGACTGTGAGCAGTATATCCGATAGTTTACGGCAACGTAAACAGTTTGCATCAACTCATGGTAGGGCCACTGAACTATACCACAGGCACAGAATATATAATAGTACTAACGTACAGAAGTCCGACCCCGCGAGGACCATCAAATAATAAGCTACTCTCGCTGCACGGCAATAAAGTACAATTTCAAACTGCACAACGCTGCGTGGATAAAATTATATGCACCTACGAAGAAGAAAGAGAGGCGTCTCTTTCTGTCGCATAGCTCTGTCTCAACCGACACATTTCGGGGTTGCTACTCGCTAGTTACTGATATCATAGAAAACATTCGTTATGCCCATGAATAAACAATGAAATTACTATAATAGGTACCTACTTATAAAATAAAATAAATCTACCTAATAGGTGAGCTGAGCATATTTAAAGAGCATAAATAATAAGTATTTCTAAGTAGTTAGAGAAGCTCGATGGCGCAGTGGTATAGCGCCTGGCCCAACGATTGCGGAGGTTAAGCAACTTTTGCAAGGGTCAGTTATGGGATGGGTGAAAAAAAATAGTATTTTTTAGCTTTTTTCTTTACTGGTGCCATATTTCGAACTTCGATACAACTAAGTATGTAAATATGTATACAAAAAATACAATAAACTTTGGTAGGTAGGTAGGTACGTTAGTAATTAAGTATCAAAAACGAAGTGCATGCAGTTTCGCATTCGGCGCTTGACTGACTCGTTTCGTTCGTGACGTTCACGCGCTGCGCTCTCGTCGCTTGCACACGCCGCGCGTTTCGGTCGGCGCGGTGATATCCCTCGACAATGGCCCTCTTGGAGTGGGCCGCGAGCAGTAGGCTAATATAAAAGTTTAAGCGCGGAGTTATACCCCCCTGCCACAGGCACAGAATACATAATAGTAAGTAAAAGTCCACAGGCAAAAAGGGGTACCTAGGTACGTCACTGTCGAGAGTGTCGAGGAGTATCTATCGGCTTTTAATCACAAGTTCTTCATCTAGCTTGTTACCTAATTTTAAGAAACATGATAACAAGTAGGTACCTACTTAAGTAGGTAGGTAGGTACATATTATGTGTGTTAAGTGAAATAAAACCATGATAATTCAACAAATGTTTTATTAAATACGATTTTGCTGCTAAAAATCACTTTGGTTTAAACAAAAATGATCTCTTAACCGGTACCTAGGTATGTACCTATTTTAATATTCAATTTTATCTAATTTCTTTTAACTCATAATTATAAAATTCAAAAGGCTCAAAATAATTCTTAAAAATATAGGCAGTGATAAACTTGGCAATATTTACAAAAAAAGTAGGTTTTCTGTCAGGAGTCGGTAGGTACCTAGGTATACTGCTTGACTTCAAACGGTATTCAATTAATCTGGTTTAGGTAGTATCTAAGTATAAACATTTCCAAAACTGACTTTCGGTTATTTATTCAATAACGATAATCATAAATGATAGCAGCTTAATGGCAATGTGACAATACACTGCTATGTATACACACAAAAAAAATCATAGTCACAAAAGCATATCAACGATTTGTCAACGACGATAAATAATTTACGAATTCAAAAACAATGAATTTAAATCTCTTGTTCAAAACCAGCCATAATGTCTATATCAACAGATCTACCAAAAAACCCATTTATACACAAAAAGTCTAATTTGAGCAGATTTCGTTCCTGAAGGGTTATGTAGTACAGTGAAAATCCATAATTTGGTGGAGGCGGCATCACCAGAAATGATATACTGAGGCCGTGACAGGAGCTGGTGCCATCGGATATAGCCATCACCAATCTGACCAGCGGGTCTATCAGCTAAAAACAATAAAGTTAATGTAAACTGTAATTTGGCAGATGTATGTGATACATTGCTACTTCGTTTTGACGCAAAAAAAACTTACCAAAGAAAAGTAGCAATGTAGAGCGATTACGATAGCAATGTAGGTTAGCCGATAGTGTCCCAGAAGATGCCACTTAAGTAGAAAAAAATGAATCGGAACAGCCCAGATGGTAATATATATATTATTGATCAGAAATAAATACAAAATAAAGATTTTAATTGATTTATGGTACCATTATGACTCAATTATTCAATGGCGTAGGTAGTCTGGCTAAGCCCGTGTCGTCATTAATGCTTAGTTTTTTCTTAAGTTTCAAGTTTAATTGACAACATATGCTTCGACTATCCATCCACTCCACTATGTGGTAGGTTCATCAATTTCATTAAGTCAAACTTTGCTATTAATAAATTAATAATAGGTACTTAACTTACCTAGCTAGATAAGTGCATAGCCATAGCCACAGAATACATAATATGGCATAGCGAATAACTTTAACGTTGTAATATTTCCTTGTAGGTCATTTAAAATTCTTTTACAATAAAGGAAAATTTCATACAAAATAACTAAGGCTATGTACTTAATTTTATTATAACAATCATAGAAGAGATTCGTTACATAGTGTAGAAATGGATGCATATTTGTGTTTTGATGCGGATGCATCAAAACACAAATATGCAAGATACATTGAGCTAACAGAGGTATTAAAGTTGATATAGAAATATGTAGGCTCAAAAATGATTTAATAGGAAGACCGATGACTATGATTTTTTATTTACAAATGACTAAATATTCTAAAAGACCACAGCCACAATTGTAGCACTTAAGAGTTACTATCAATGTTAAACAAATAAAATACAACGGGCATTTGGGACTTGCTTGTAAACAAGCTCAAATTAAACAACTTTGTATGTCAACACGTAGACTATCACTCCGTACAATAAGGCACAACATTACATAACAGTCACCAATAAAATCACACATACATACTGATATGCAATATCTTACACTAAAATAGGTGTATATTAAGTAACAATAGTCTTAAATTATGCACCGCAAGGATTAAGTTTGGTACATCATTTTCATCTAATTTCTAAAAAACATGGCTCCTATCATCTCGTGCCGGTCTTTTCAACAAAACTGCGCTATAATATAATCTTATAATTTACATCCGAGTCTTTGTACTTTTTAAATCTAAACCTATTTTTAAATGCATTTATCGACTTAACTGAGCCCACTGCTAACAACGCCCCATGCAGTGTCGTCTAAGGGTCTCTGATGGGAATGTTTTTCTTCCGTAATTTTATATTCGAGGTTCATTCAGATTTAAACATCGTTACGACTAATTTTCTCTTATAAACTTAGGGAAATAATTTTGTAAATTTCCGCAATTAGGATAATGCAAAAAGACATCACATTTCCAAGGCTTATATTCAAGGTAGGTGGCAAACTCCAGAACGTCGAATGTCAGCCTCAGAAATCACATTGCGTATGCACTAGGAGGTCGTCCGGCCCAGAATAGATGCACTAATTCTGTTTGGGGTTCATTTGGCACCAATGTCTCTCGTCCCAGATAAAGTTCAGTATCGGGTTGAACTCTTGCTTCAGGCGTTAACCCATCATACTCGCAGAGTCGTTGTATTTCTTGCGGGACTTTTCCCATCGGCTGACCCAGTCTACCGGGTAGCACATGATCGCGGAGAAGAGTAGGAAACCACCAGACACGTAGAACGGTATCTCGTAGCTGTGCGTTTGGTCGTATAGAATACCTGTGAAAGAAAAGTTATATTAGGTAATTAATCTGTTAGCGATCTTGGCAGGATGAAAGAGGATAAGCTCGAAGAGAGACTGCGTTTGCAATAAGCAATTTATCGCTAGTTTTGTTTATCTAATGGATTACTTCGCTAATGGATAAAGCTGATGGTCCCGGCTGAATTTGCAGTCATCAACATTCACCGATTTGCACTGAATCGTGATGGGATATGGAATAAGGATCTATCAATAAAGAAGTATAGCCGACATTAAAATATATAGTGGTGGCCTCATAATTATGGACACCAGTCGATTTTCATACAAACAGGGTAACTTTAAAGCCTTGGTTCCCCGCCAGGGATTGATTGAGCAGTGAGCTGATGATGGCCATCCAGGGAGTGAATGGAGATCAGTTGGGTGTGTATAGCGATTTAAATCTCCTCCATTCACTACCTGGATGACGACCAATATCACGTCATGGTTCGGTCAATCCTTAGCGGAGAACCAAGGTTCAAAGTTACCTCGTTTGTACGATAATCGACTGATGTACTTAAATAAGTTGCCACTAATATATTGCTGATGATTATGATGATGATGTAAGTAGGTATAGCAAACTTGATAAAGTCTATTTCGTCTTCAAAAACAGTTTAGAAGTAAAGACAAAATTAGAGATATCAAATTTAGGAACTCAGTCATATTATTTAGATAACTCGTGTCGTGTCGTGTGACATCCAACGAAAACTTTAACATTAGAAGTGGGTTGCACAATGCTTGGCGCCATCACGGTGTCGACCTTTGTAGAGACGATAGGCAAAGTGCCAAAGTCTCATAATAATTTTAAAATTAAGCAACTTATGAATTTGAACTAACTACGAGTTTCTTAGGGATTTTCATAAATCCTACTAAAATAGAATAAAGTATCATAAAATAAAATATATTAAAAATAGGCAAGTAATTATAATCGTAACATCATTTAAAAAATAATGTGTTTAAAAAAAATTCAGTGTTTTTTACAATTTGGTTGATATAATTACACAAACTTACCAGCAATAGGATTGCTCAGTAACGCTCCAAGTCCTTGGAATAGCAGGAAAAGACCGAAGCAATTTGTCAGTTTTTCCAGTCCAAGGTACTCCACCACCAGTATAGAACGAAGAGACGAAAAGCACGCTGTAACAAAAACATTTTTTTTAAAACTACAATGGTATGTCTATGAATGCTAGGATTCTGTCATATTCGATTTCTTTAAAAAAATATCATAAAGTAAAGCATGTTCCAGACGGATGTACCTAATCACGCCTCCCATCAGAGGTCACCTTGGTGGAAGCGTGATTTCCATCCGTGGATTGTGTTGCGGCTACACGACACGAGTTTCCATCCAAGCGCCAACACGATCGCCCTTCGTTGTGAATCGCGCTCGCATAGCAAAATTACGTGCCGTAGGTATTGTAAAAATGGCTCCTAATTTGTTGAATTTTCAAAAGGTGGGCCTTTCTTTAGCGCTTTTTCATTTCGGGAGTACCGCAAGGCAGTATACTTGGCCCATCGCTCTTTCTCTGCTACATAAATGAGCTCTGTGATCTTAAAATAAAAAATTGTAAAATATTGACATATTATGCTGATGATACAGCTTTAACTTTTTATACTGTGACACTTGGGAGGAAGTCTATGAGAATGCTCAAAAAGGTGTGTCACTGGCTTAATCTAAATTCTCTGACACTAAACGCCGCAAAAACTAAATTTATCCCATTTACCATCAGAAACTCTCCAAATGACTCCACAAGTTCCTTGAAGATTTTGGCCCACTCATGTCACTATAATCTGCCATGTATGTGCCCGGAAATTTCCTCGACAGATAATATAAGATACCTAGGACTAAGCGTCGACAAAAACTTAAATTTTCAAGAACATAATTATTAATAATAACCTTTCTCAAAAAATTTGAAAACTAAAGTATGTATTCAAACAATTAAGGCACATTCCTGACCAGAAGCTCAATAAAAACATTTACCAAGCCCTCTGCCAGTCTCTTCTCTCTTACTGTATCTCCTCATGGGGAGGTACAGAACTGCAGATAAAACATCCATGCTTTGTTTAGAACGAGCTCAAAGACTTATCTTGAAGGTTGCCTTCAGCAAACCTTAAATTATACCCGACTGTGTCTTTATATAATGATATTCAGGTACTTTCTGTCAGAAAATTATTTATTCTAAACATTATTCTGCGCCAGCACTCCCTAATTTCACAGCTGAATATGAAAGAGCGCACACGAGAAGAAATCATTATAGTTTGCCCCACACCCTATTTATCAACATCTTTTGCTCGTAGATTCTTTACTTATCCGAGTGGAAGATTGTATATTAAAACAAACAAATTACAAAAAGTTTATCATTTGACCAAACATAAGTGTAAAAATGTGGTACCATCATGGCTCCTTTCTCTAAACTATGATGACTATGATGAAACAGAGGATTTTTTGCAAAGTTGAAAATACTCTTTTTCATTTTAGGTAAAATTAAATATTTAACAATATATAATAGAATAGAATAGAAATAGTTTATTATTAATCTCACAAAATACTTAAACACTAAAATAAAATAAATGAAAAGAGATAAAAAAAAACAAAAAAAGAGATTAATAAAAGGCCCCTGCCTCAGCGTATGAATGCCGTGACGTTAGAGTAACGCCACGGCACGCTGCTATTCTGACAGGGCCTGGCTGTAACGGACGCTATATAAATCAGAAAAAAAAAGTAATTTTACAATAACATGTTGTACCTATTTCCTCTGTGGTGATATTGTTTATTAAATATCAAAAATTTAATAAACAATATCAAAAAATACAAATATTTGGCATTTTTTAAGTAGTGTACTTACTGATTTCTTTCTTTTTCTTTATATATTACTTGACGTGTAACACCCCAAGATTAAAAATTGTAATTAAATCCCTTTTTTAAGTCTTTTTACGCTCCTACCGAATATTATAAATAAAGCCTGTTTCACAAAGTCCGCTTCAGCTCAAATAACTTTTTGCTACAATTGGTATTGGTGTAGTATTTTTGCTCATACATGTAAACTCTGTTACCATTTTTTTATTAAATTAACCTTATAGCTTAATCATAGACTGTGAAACGGGTTATAATATCTTAACTTAAAGTCAAGAAAAATCCTAATGTTTGAGAGACGGGAACCAGGAGATGCAAAGCACGGGTTTTACCTAGTTTGACTCCTGTCCCCCATCAGTTATAAAGTTGTATGAAACCTTTATTGTATTTACTTATGTAAAGGGGAGAAATAAATAAATATTTTATACCTGTTTATTTATTTATTTTGTCTGTAATGTATGTAATCCGCGCACTCCATCTTCGGATGGAACTTGCGCCCTTCCTCCAAGGACGTTGAAGGTCATTTGGATTGGATGGATAAATTTGGATTACATCTACCGTCTAGATGGCATCAAACAAAGCAAGCTAGGTCACCTCTGATGGGAGGCGTGATTATCCGTCTGGAACATGCTTATTGTTGTGTGACCTATCAACTTTAACTTTTCAAAAAAAAAACTTATTCTTTGAACTTACCGACAGCAAGGCCGAAGACGACAGTGTATCCAAACTGGATGACATCGCTGTAGTTGTATCCGCTGAACATAGTGGCGAGCCCGCCAGCAGTCAAGGCAATGTTGTTGAGCCACAGCGGTGACACCTTCGGCATCGACGAGACAGTTCCACAGATGATACGTCCAACGATATTTGATACTCCTATAGCAGGCACCAACCAATCGGCACTGGATTTGCTCATATTGTTATGCAACGCTCTTTGTGTGATGTACATGTATGGTACGAAAAATCCTAACATTGTGAAGAATCCACTCACAGCTAAAATTATGAAAGTAGGCGAAAGGAAAAGGTTGACGTCCAACATGGTAGCCAGGACTCTTTTCACAGCTTCAGGACAAAAACGACACTTATTTGATACTTCTTCTTGGGCATCTTCCTTAGTAGGTACGTGTGTGACTGCCAAATGATATCCCAATGACGTGCGTGAGGTGTATTGTGCTAATCTAGTCAAACTAGCTCCAAAGAAAATATCGTCACGATACATAGGTCTAGCCAAGTCAGCATGAGAACGGCGAGAATTGTAATTCATTGGCACGACTTTAACAGTGGAGGTGATAAGAGGTTCAGTGTTATCAATGTTGCTGTTGGAATCTTCTTGTTCATCTCTTTCGGCCACAGGTACATCTATGAATAGTGGTTTGTTACCAAGAGTGTTCTTGATAACACCGGCATTGGCTGACGACCGTCGATTGAATTGTGTCAAGTGGGAATTACTACCACGGAACACTTCTTCAGCTGTGGGGTATCGTGTGTTACTCGCTACTCCCATCCACGTATGAGGAGTAACTTTGTTTGTGAATTTTTCATGTGGCATGCTGATGCCGGAGTCAAACTTAGATTGCAGTTTGAGCATGCTGTTAAGTTTTTCGACGGCTTCTTCGTGGCGACGTGCTTCGTCTTCATCAGAATTAGTGTCAGCGAGCGTCACACGTACTGGCTCAATAGGTCGGAACATGGCTCCAAATATAGTGCACGACAGCAGCAATCCTGTTAAGATAAAAACAAACGTCAATCCAATTGCTCAATGCGATGGGGATTAAGTGCTTATGGAAGATGATGGATGGATAAATGATAACAAACCTCCATGAGCAAGTACAGTGAACCTCCAGCCATACTTTTCTTGGAGTCCCTGAGTTAGGGGTGCCATCGCGAAGGTTCCCACACCAGAGCCGCAAAGAGCCAGGCCTGTGGCTAACGCACGCCATTTCTCGAAGTAAAACCCAACTGTAAGCACTGCTGGCATGTAGACCATACAGAGGCCAATACCTGTAAAAAAGAACATATTTTTAGACAAAAACTTACCTCATGTTTTTATTCCAATATACCAGGGGTGGCCAACTTGTCTAGGGCTGCGATCGACTTTAAAATTTTCGGGCCTATTGAGATCGACTTAAGAGCATTTTAATTTTTGGGGTATTTCACTACAAAAACGCCGCACCCGCCTCCCGCACCGTTCTGTTGCTACTTGCTTTGCTACCACAAGCAAAGCACTTTTTCTTATGTCTCTCGCGATCGACTACCTACACTGTCTCTAGAGATCGACTGGTCAATCGCGGTCGACTTGTTGGCCACCCCTGCAATATACCAACTTAGGTACATGCATATATGATTTTTTGTTGGCATTTAGAAAATTATGAATGGTATAACGTGATTATTATTCTCTATAACTATGGATCTATAATAGTTAGGAAAATTTTTCTTACCTCCAAAAACTCCGTAGACAATATACAGGAATATAACTCCGTTGGCGTAGTAAGATACAGCGAAGGCAACGCTCGCGATGATCGCACCTGCGATTGTTACGGAACGGAACCCGTACCTGAAACATACCATAATATATAAACCACTAATTTATAAAGAAATATTAGTGGTGACAGCGAGTAGATTAGACCAAATAAGTGTAATTTGTTCGAGGCAGTAAGATTCAAACTGTATCGAAACTTTAAGAACAGTTTTCGAAATATTTGCACTAAATAATATTTTTTTATTTGGCGACTGAATTTCTCGTCCTAAATCGGACTCTGAATTACGGATCCGTTATTTAGAAAGGTGTAATAACCTATTAACTTGGATGAGAACGGTTATTAGTTATATACAATACTATAAAAGGTATTAAGTTGATAAAAATATACTCACTTGTTCGCTAAAGCCGATATGAAAGGACCAGCAAGAAGATAAAAACCGGCCAGTAATGAATTCACCGTAGCCACTTCCCCTTCACTAATCTGTAACAAAAAAAGTAGGAACTTGTGACAAGGCGATCAAGTGTCATACGAGGCGTTACTCAAAAAATCCATTTTCGGACACCAACGGAACGCCAACGGAAGTTACGAGAAATTACATAGAAAAAATTATGAATGTGGAACATTTGCTGATAGCGTCACATATATACGAACGAGATAAAATAGCGTTCAATTCGAATTTATTTAAATGGAAAAAATATTTTATAAGTTTTAAAAAATAGATTATAACTATTTACCTACTTAGTAGGGGGTATGGTAGGCCAAAGGCCAAGTTAACTTATAAAAGCTCATTAGAAACTGAAATACAGGGATGATATTGAATGAAACGTTCTGCATGATGCTACCGAATAAAAATGACAAATTCCTCTTTTGACTTATCGTTTCAGTAAAAGAAAGCTGCATAATTTCACTTTCGATAATCGCAGCCATGTTTCTTTTCGTGTAATCTGAAAGTTAATCTTGGTTCCCAGACGTCGAATAAATCGAGCTTCCGTGGTCAAACCGTCTCGTCTGGCCTACTAACCCTGATGAAGAGTGGCACTATACGTTTGTCGCTATTTGCCTATTAATTACTTCCAATAAATTATATCTTCTAGCTACCTAGCTAAGCTTAGCATTGTAAGCACTTGCTTACAATGCTGAAAAATAACTTAACAGAAACAAAACTTTGACTAAGTAATTGCGAGGTGTAGTTTAGTTATTAAATATTTTTTTTTTTTATTTATTTATTTAGGTAACAAACAGTCATATACAATCATTCTTAAATTAACATTTATAAACAAATAGACCTTAAAGTACCATAACTTGATACAAACAATATATAATTGTGCAAGATTGTGTCAGATGCTATCATCTTTCACCAAGTACCTTAACCTACCGATAAAGAAGAGATAATACAAAAATATAAAAAACTGAGACAATTTCATCTACGACTAAGTATTACAATCACATTATAACTATTTCCTATGTTTTACTTTACTTGAATAACAGTTCACCCACTTTTTTCTTAAACAAGTTTAACGAATTGGCAAAGATATCGACTCCATTCAACAGTTTGTTATAGAGATCGCAAGATCGTCTGAAAAATGCATTTCTAGCATAATTAGTGTGACAAGAAGGTACATGAAAAGATTGTTTTGAACGTGAGGATATACGAGGTACTCTGAGTTTAACTTTTTGTAGTAGATCAGCTGAATCTATATGATTATTAATAATCTTATATAAAAATACACTATCTAGGTATTGACGTCTAAAGGCTAACGACTCTAGATTGTGTCTTTTAACACTTTCTTCGTAGTCACTAAAACGGAAACCAGTACGATAGTCGAGTGATTTTAAAAATTTCTTTTGTACTCGTTCTAATCTGTCTTTGTGAACTATGTACTGGGGACTCCATACTACACTTCCAAATTCCAAAACACTGCGGACGAATGCATTATATATATATATATATGCATTATATATTATGTAGATTTTAATTTGTTTTTTTCCTGAAATTTATTTTCGTACTCCGATCGTCTATTTCCTAGTTTTATTATTTTTTTTATTCACCGGGAAAGTACTTGGCCTTCACCTCACCTGATGTTATGTGACGATAAGGCCGAAGGAAGTGCACTACTCATCACCGAGGAACTGGCTATCATACCTCTCTTCAGTTCTTATTACTTTTATATGTACGAGTAAATCTGCTAGTTTAGTTCATATTACTTTTATATTATTAACCTTAATTTTACCACTAAAATGTTGTGAATTGTGATGTGCCACTACCGACTCTTCTTCAATATCTAAAGTCCTGCATTTCGAAGATAAGCAATTTGCACGTGACTAAAAGTTTTGTTGAACTTTACTTAGTCTAAGCACAGACTAGAACAGGTGGTTATTCACCTTGACTGTGTCAACAGTCTAACTATAAAACGTAACTGCAACGTGAACTCCATATTGTAAGTGACCACTCCCACGGCCTTTATTGCTTTAGACTCAGAGATCAATATTGAACACAAATCGAGCTTTGACGTGATAGAGCTTTAGAATGCAATTAGACTTTTATTCCCTTGCAGGTAAGGTTCAAAGAATGCAAAAATTCAGCATTTGTGTGGTCCTACGGGTAGCGTTAATGCAGCAAACAACCTTCCGATCTATGCAGGCCATTTGCAGTAACGGGACAAGTTGAGGTAATAGGCGATGCGACATGCGTTCTAACAAGTTCCTAGTTAAGGTCTTAAGGTGGGTCAAATCCCAATATTCAATTCAAATTCTAGAAAGATTACGCGTGTGAAAAAATATATAATGTACTTACTTGAAATAATACACAATAGATTTAATTGAAAGCATTTATAAAAATGTTACCACCTTTGATGAAAAAAAATATTCCGCCGACCCTGTTTCTGGTCTTATTTGCAAAATTTCTCGGAAACAGAATATTCGTTTATGTTAAAATCAACCATAAAAATTGGCGATGTTAATACCTTCAATCTCAATTGAACAGATTTTTTTTAACTAACTTGAAAGCGAAGTAAAGTAATAAAAACATGTAAAAATTGAGAATTCGGTGATTGATAAGTTCTCAACGCAACCGCCGCGTTGGAACGCGCACTGATTTGAACCCAGAGTAGATAGTTACGTTCGATTTCACTCCATCACGGATCGACTCACTCGGATTGACCCACCTTAAGTAAAATGTTCTATGATAAGATAACGAAGAGATAACTAATGTTTTTTTTTATTTACTAATTAGAACCAAATACAAATACAACATCTTTATTTGCTTTTAAACATGGTATAAATGTAAGTATAATACCATTACCTAATAGGGTACTTACTAGTTCTATATATAGGTTCTAATATAAAGAGAGTTAAAATTACGACATTGAAATTAAATAAAACGCAAAGTTTATTCACTCTCTAACAGTTAATTAATTATGCAAGAAATAATTCCAGTAAATAAATGTTAATAAGCCATCACGTTTTCGTCAAGTAACTTGAATGAACAATGAAAATGTATATGGTAAGCACAATTTGAATTTGATCTCCTATTTTTATGATCATATTATATTTTTATTTATATAGCCTTCCAAAACTAAAACTCTTACTCAACTACCTTATCGAGTAAGAGTTGTCGGCAAGCACCCGCTTACCGAAGCTTTTTGAAGTAAAAGGTTATTAGTTGATAAACGTTTAAAAAACGTCAGTTTTTTATTTTTACGAAATATTAAACGAACTTTTGTGATATAACACAACAAAGAAATTAAATATAGCTTGCATTTGTCAACAGTTGCAGAGCCTTTTAATTTGCAATGTAAATTACTCGTAAATGTCGAACTATTTCTTATTTACATAGATAATTATATACATGTTTAATGCATTAAATACATCGCCATTGAACCTTTACTAACACTACGAGTAAATAATATTATACTTTCTTACCTAAGTTATCAACGTAATTAATTAATAAAAGCTGAAAGTTATGAAAGGAAAAAGAAACTAAATGCAAAATAAAAGATGTTCTAGATAGCATAAGTGTTAAACAATGACACAATAAACATACCTAATTATAATAAATTTCATATAATATCGGCAACAATGCACAAAATGATATTATCTATGCCGGAAAGAGCTTTGGTCATGGAAAAAACGGAGCTAATTAATGTTGGTAAAAATATAATCAAAACACTAAAAATAATTATGGCAGCTTGTGGTGATGACAAATACTTAGATTGTTAGGTTATTTTTCAATTTACAGTATAAATTTTTGAATTTGAGATTTTTGCATTCACAATGCCATTTTAACACAATACTAAATAATATACTAGAAAAAATACGACTCGCACCAGATCAATACTCAGACGGGAATCGATTCCCGTCTGAGTATTGATCTGGTGCGAGTCGTATTTTTTCTAGTATATTATTTAGTATTGTTACAGTATAAAATTGAAATAATTGATTAATTAAAATAACTTAATTGAATTCTAAGTAGCAAAGAAATGTTTGTTCAACATACGAGTTTATAATACAAAAATAAAACAAATAAACTAGTTTTTCATTTTGCGCTGAAATTCACTTAGTCTACGTTCAGAGTTTCATTAGTTGTAATTTGTGGATAAATCAAAACGACATGCTAAATAATGTTTAGTAGTAAACGTAGGCTGTTATTTTAGTTCACCAACTTTTATTGAAGAAAGTTTGTTTTAGTTTTGTAATCTGGCTGAAATCCAAGCAGCATTTTTGATGATGAAGTAATGAGTAGCAACATTTTATATACGATAGTAAAATGTTATAACAATCAAGAATAAAAAAACATGCAAAATTATTGTATTGTATTTGTAATAATGATGGTTTTTACAGAAAAAGTTTAGAAAAGTAGAGATCATTTGATTAATATTATACAGGGTTATTTGTAAAACACCAAGTTTTGTATGAAAATGCCGTTTTTTTTCTTTTGTCTTTTTCGGAATGTCGTAGAACAAACGTGATCTATGATGTTAGTAATCTACTCCTGCGAGGTTGTTAGTGTTTTTCAAAATAACCCTGTATATGTATAATTATGCGGAAATGGAAAAGCCGAAAAGTAAATCTTTACGTGCAATATCAAGTACTCAGTTTTACACCACAAAGTCAATCTAAAATTGCAATTGCAATACTCAGGTTTATATTACCACAAGCTTTGGAAAGTTATCATATTGTCAACGCATAAAAAATATTGCACTTCCTAAACGCAATACATTTAGAGATTTATGAAATGCTACAAACAGTTATCATGTAGTCTGGAGGCCGAGACCGTGCGTTGCCCCGTCCGTCGGCTGTGTGGTCACATTCTTAAACCACATAAAGGTAGAGGCCTTTTTTAACAGGGGCATAGAGTTTAAATTAGTGTGTGATAAAAGTTGGAAATGTCGAGGGCTGGAGTTTCATTTCACGTGAGTGGAAAAGTTCTGTATCGGCTGGCGCCTGCATGGTGTGTTCGCGAGAGGCGATAGTCTTGGAAGCACTTATTATAACCTAAATATGATTATTATGGTAAAAATTCAGTTTAAAACGCTTAAAATTAAGTTACAATATAGTTAACTACTTGACAATCTGTATATCGGGCATTATAGCGATTGTAAACTTTTTAACATAGTTCCAATTAGGCAAGAAACCACATGAAACTTTGTTAAATTTTTTTTCATTCTGTTTTTTTTACTCTAATTTGCTGCAGCAATTTTTTAGGTAGACAAGCTCTTTTTTAGGTGGACAAGCAGTCGATGAATAAATTAATTATTGATCTATACACACACACATCTCACTCATGTTTTAACCATACATTAGTTTTGATTTCGTAAAACTTGTGCAACGCGAAGGCATGAAAGCGTATAAAATTTATAATACTTACCTACTAATGAAATATTTTTTATGGTTTTAAAATTTACATACCTACCTATACCTGCATCTAATCACAACTTATAAAAAGCAAAAGAAGCAAAAAGAAGCTTTACAATTTCTCGTTACGTTCCGTCTGTTGTCACTAGCGACTTTTGTTAGACTATGGTTGTTAGACTACCACTTTATATCAGGAGATGAAAAAAAATATACTCGATAAATGGTTTGTCCATCAGTCATTTTTGATGTCCCCACTGCTGGGGCACAGCCCTACCTTATGGGTGGCAAGGAGGATGGGCCATAACCCACCACGCGGGCCCAATGCGGATTGGTGGGTGTTAACGACTGCAAATGCAGCCGGGACCAACGGCTTAACGTGCCTTCCGAAGCACGGAGGAGCTCGAGATAATAAATTTTTGATCACCCATCCCATGACCGACCCTTGCGAACGTTGCTTAACTTCCGCAATCGCTGAGCGAGGCGCTAAACCACTGCGCCACCGAGCTCCACGATAAATTGTTTAAGCCCGGTGATTCGTGGTCAGGTAAATTCCGAGAGCTGTCGCGTAAATCGACCGGTTAATGTCGATTTACGCGACAATCGGTATTTTATGCGGTCGCACAGCATGATCCTCTGATCCTTAAGACTCCAGCAGAAAACAAATTGCCGCTCTCGTGTAGCGATACACGATGTCAAGTAGTTATACAACGTTTTACAAAAAACCCCAAAGCCGAGTATGGTACATCACACCATATATTATTATAACTTATTAACTTGATAAAAATTAAGCAAAGACCCTTATCCTAATTTTTTTTTTAGTGCTCGAGTATTAGCTGAAAATATTGCTTACTTTGGAAAATTTTGATGCTTTTAATAATAATACGTATTAAAATATTTACACAAAAAAATACCTTATCAATGACATTCATCCGAGTATAATTATATCAATGGAGAATGATTGAAAATAATCAATTCCGTTTGATTTGCGTCGGTCCAATCCAATCGCATAACAATCAGACATTATTTGTGGTTCTACCTTCAATCAACAATATCCATTCTTACGAATTTTAAAAAAACGTACGTCTATAGTAAATACTATTGCACTGAAGTTCGGAAAGCTGAAACCCTGAGCAAAGAAAATATATGTATGTACCTAAGGTATCTTTTATTCTTGATCTTTAGAGAAAAATCGAGATAGTATGTAATCAGATATTATATTATAAGACATTTGAAAGCTTTGCATCGGGCGTTTCGTTTGTAACATTTTAAGGGCGCCTACCCACCAGATAGGTGCCTAGAACGTAAATATGCAACCAAGGCGAACGAACATTCACGAATGTTCGTAACACCGGCCGCACTGCTAGGTGCCTCGATAATTATAGACGATACATCCAGGCGACTACCTAGAATGTATCGTAGGCGCGAGGCTTACAACCAAGGACTATAATGAGACCAAGGCGACAATCCTAGCGACTCACCTACTAGTGCGATCACCAAGTAACCAGGGGCTAATTGTCTAATTGCAAAATCTATTGCAATCACTTTCAGGATGTGATACATTGATGCTTCTTTTAGGCACAAACAAAAACTTACTTATGAAATGCAGCAATGTGTCACATCCATCTGTCAAATGAAAGCGATTGCGATAGATCGCAACAAGAGTTATGTAGAGACAAGACAACTAGAGTCAATGGTTCAAAGTTAATGAATGGTTCGATGCCAGACCGCGGCGGCGCCTTGACCTTAACATTATGGTAATCGCAACCACGCCGATACACATTCAATACAAAACTAGTTTTGTTGTCTCACGAATGTCTTTATCGCTTTACTGTCTAACCCTTCAACACAATCGCAAGACTTTAAAACCACAGACTTAAACCTAATAAACTCAAGAGATTTGAAAGTCTATAAAATTAGAGTAGGTACCTTACTGACTTACAAAATATTTTTTGAATTTTAGTAAGTACATATGGAGTAGAAGAGTAGTCAAAAATCTTCGTAATTATTTCTGTTGGGAAAAAGATGAGTCCAAAAATTAAAATAAAAGACTTTTGTACCTATTGGTTCAAATCAAAACAGACTTATGTGCCTGTTAGATACAAAAGTGAGGTTACTTTTTGATTCTAAAAAATAATTATTCCTTTAATAATGCCCACATCTTATTTCCACGCATTTTCGTTGAAATTTACGGATATACGAGCGCATTAAGTTTCGGCACATTTTTAGGGGCATGGTTCAACAATGTTACTCATAGTAAGGGAGATAACAATATTTAAAAAAAATGACATTCAGAGAGAATGCGATGCGATACAATATTACGGAATTACGAAAACTTCTCATTGTTTCATTATCACATCACTTATTGTGTCAGAACAGCTGGAAAAACAAAAGCTGTGACGGAGTCAAACCATAGATATAGTATATTAAAAAGTCAAACATAGTAACATACATACCTACACGACTATTGACAACATCCACTGACTATTGACATTTTTAGTACCTAGTTTTAAAAAAATAAAATTTTAATCTAAATACGAATGATTTGATAAGTCCATGACATTGGCAAAAAAAAATTTTTTTCGCCATATTTTGTTTTATTTCTCTACATAATCTTTTTGTTGCTCTGCGTATTCAGTCCAACGAAGTTCCAACTTCTTTTTTTTCATCGCCTGAAACATATGGTAGGAATTTGAAATGAGGGTCCATTTCAGACACCACCTTCTGTCTTGATGAAAATCTTTGCCCGCCAAGACATTCATGATTGGTAGGAGAAAAATCTTAGCGGGCTAAATCTAGAGAATAGGAAGGATTCGCATCTTCATTCTTTTCATTCGATGAGTTTTGTTAATGTCATGCAAGATCGCCGCCGAGAGGGTCGACAGGGTCATTAAGAAAAGTTTGAAGTCGCTTGAGCTTTTTGTTTCCAAAAGTGAGTACCTACCTAGGTAATAATCTTTTACCAAATTTAAAAAAAAATGCGTAAACATTCCTAAGGAGTTTCTTTTTAAGATACAAAAATAAATTATGAAAAAAAAAACTTCTTTTCAAAGTCAAGGACTTATCAAACCGCCCTCGTATTCTAAATATCTCATTGTCCGGTACCTTAACATATACTATTGCAATTTGCATCTAAGGATCTGTTACCGGATTTCAATCGTCGTAGGGGTCGCAAACCGGGATCCCGGATACCGAAAATACCGGGATACCGGACCGAAAAGAAGCCTTTACAATACCGGTATTGAATTTTTAAATACCGGTATTTACGATATTTTCGGTATTCATCACAGAACGACGCAAATCGCAAATCTCGTTTAAATTCTCGTTTTATGTGATTTAAAAGGTGATTTTTCTTAACTTCCTAAGGCTCAGACATTAAAAGGTGTCCTATAATCATTGCATCCCCAACGTCCTACTAGCTCGTAGTACTAATATTTTATAGTCATTCAGTACCAAGAAATTCAGAGTTGTTTTCTTATATGATAAAGTAATCCTATTGAAGTTATAAATTCAAGGCTTATGGGGAATATGGTTTTGGGTCATTTTTTTCAAAAAGTATAATGGGTACACACTATGGGTAGGACACAGGCATTAGTGAGGTAAGTACCTAATATTATTTGTTTCATAATAATCTTCAAATGAAATTAAACAACCAATTTATTCGTATTACCTAAAGGTAAACCCTTGAGTCGTAATAACTACACTACATTGCGTCTAGGAGGGAAGGGTCTGAATTACTTTGGTAAATACCTATAAGTAAGTACTACTGGTAGGACCGAGGGCCTTACGAGGTTAAATCCTCTTTTATTGTTTAACTTGGTTTAAACTTATAATACCTTTTAAATTTTGGATTTCACTATACTATAATGACTTTCATCATCATCATCATAGCCGCACGACACCCACTGCTGGGTATTGGTTTCCCAAAGGATCTTCACGATGATCGGTCCAGCGCTGCCTGCATCCAGCGGCGCACCGCGACCTTCACCAGATCATCGTCGGTCCACTTTGTTGGGGCCTACCCACGGAGTGTAGTCCGATACGCGGTCGCCATTCCAGAACCTTTTCGCTCCAACGGCCATCGGTTCTTCTCGCTATGTGTCCCATCCACTGCCACTTCAGCTGAGCGATGTCGGTCATTATTATACTTTAGTTCTCTAAGGATCACTTAGGGAAACGCCGAGCATGACTCTCTTCATTGCACGCTGGGTGACCTTGAGCCTTCTTATGAGACCTATAGTTAGCGACCACGTTTCACTGCCGTAAATCATCACAAGCAACACACACTGGTCATAGACTTTCGTCTCTTGAGACACTGAGGTAATTTGGACACGAAAAACGAAGCTTCCTGAATCTGAGTTGGATTCGACGAGAGATCTCTTTCTCGAAGCTGAACTTACTTAAATCCAGTTGGACAGGCAGTCGCCGGTCCAAGGTAAACGTAATAGTCAACAACTTCGAGTGTAGTGTTCTCAACATGAGCTAGAGTGGGTACAACATGGGCATTCGACATGACTTTCGTATAATCCATGTTCATCCTAAGACCCACTTTTTGGGAAGCACTACGGAGATCTTCGAGCATTGTCAGGTCTTCTAATCCAAGGTCTCAGCCATAAGAACTGGTATATCGTTGGCAAAACGAAGGTGTGTTAGTTACTAGTCATTAATGTTAATATCGAGTGCGTTCTAGTCCAATCCCCGTCCAAGAATTTAAAAATGTCCTCCAACGCAGCTGTGATGTGAACAGTTTCACAGAAATAAAGTCTCCCTTTATCACACCTCGCTGCAGTTGGATGGGATTTAAAAACTGATTCTGTACTCGGACCAACACATGGTGGCAGTTTCGTATAAATACCTTTACATTTCGAAATACCTGTAGTTTTTGGGCACATCTGGAGAGACTACAGCACTGGCACCGCCCTGGTCCCTATCGAATCAAAGGCTTTCTCATAGTCCACGTACGCCAAGCAAAGAGGCAGAGTCCATAGTCTTCTGTATAACCTGCCGCAGCGTATGGATGTGGTCTAGGTACTAAATCCTTTTAGGAACCCGGCTTGTTCGGGAGGTTGAAAGTCGTCGACGATTAGTAAATCATAACAATGACTTTAACAGAAAGAAAAACTAAGAAATTTCAATATATTTATCTAAATGTCGAAAATACCGTAAATACCGGGATCCCGGTATTTGCCTAGATTCGATACCGAAAATACCGGTTTTGGAGAGAGGGGCCGGTATTGCGACCCCTAAATCGTCGTGACAGACATCTTTTTTTAACTTTTGACAAGCAATCGCGAAAGTCATACCCTACATAGTGCACCTCTACAAAAACTAAGTAGGTACCTAGTCGAATGGTTATTCCAGATAGCTGATTGAGCGTAAATCGTTTCCGATGACGAATAGACAAGCGTAGTTCCGGCGATTTTACTTCGCCCACAATTAGCATTCATTTCTTAATGACCTGCTTCTTACAACCTTGTTGGTGGACGATGATATTCTTGGATATTTTGTTAAAGAACGACTTTTTAGTAGTAGATTGAAATAGACTTAAAGTACATGATATATTGTAATAGGTATCAAAACCTCAAAACATAATTAATAAGATTATGATATTGATGACGATGCACTGTTTCTTCACAAATAAATTGAAACAACATTGTGATGAGCATATTTTAAAGGACTTTAAAACTTATCTTAATTATTATATGAAAAATTTCTATAGCAAATAACAGCCAACAATATTTAAAATGTAGAAATATAAACTAGAGTCGCTCGCATCAAAATTTAAAACAAACTGTTCAAACATGTGTCTATTATAAATAGTGAAAATTTTTATCGCCTCGGGAAAGAACAGAAATCGAGAAACTCATTGTAACAACATTTGAAATAGAACGATTTCTGTCACCGATTTTACGTGATTAACTGCACATAAAACTCGTGGATTAATCGCGAGCAAAACAACACATGCATGACGCTTTAAGAATAAAATAAAAGTTTTGTTTTTGTTTCTTTTTCTTTTGCTTTGAAAATTTTCCCAAAAGTACGAGTAGCTATGACTATAACTAAAGAAAATATTATTTCATCGCATGTTCTGAACTTCTTGAAGCGTGTAGTTATTGGGTTATTAAAAATTCTGGCTACACGTTAACAATGGGCAATAATAAAATTAGTGACGTACAAAAGTTTTTGTTAAGTTATTTTTACAAAAAATAAATCGACGCATTTGTATAATTTGATAGGATTGTTACTGTGACGAACACGTATGACGCAAAAACAATCTAAAAAGACCTTGCACTCCCTAATAAGAGTTGAAAGCGTCAGTAGGTTTCTATTCAGTAAAGAAATTATGAAATTCAGAGACGTGGTTATTTCTGAAAGACTCTGAAACGAAAACTAGCAGTGGTATATAACGCAAAATAGATAAAAGATGAAATATTTTGATCTTTTGTTCGTTGACAACTCGTATCAAAATACGAGTTGTTTAAAACGAACGTGAGTTCAAAATCACAACTTGAAATAAAAAAGCCTTAGCGTACAAAGAGTAATTTTTAAGTTATGTATGACTTATGAATATGATAAATCAAATATTTTAAAATTATTAAAAAGTTATTTCTAAAGACGCTTCAGTGACCCGATAATATAGAATGAAATTCATAAAAAATAATCATAAAATAAAAATCATCATCACTAAACTAACTTTTAGTTACCACGAAGCTTTTTTGCAGATGTAAATCTTCAACTTCAGTTTGACTCAAATATGAGTCTCGACTTGTTGTCGTTATAGGAAATTATTTATGTATAAAGAGTCGTAACAGAGGCTCGGCAGTGACGCACGCGCTTGCACGCTGCCTGGCGCCGAGGGTGTGGTTACAGTCTAAAAATAAACTGCGCGAGAGACACATCACTGACCATAAACTTTTATCCTATGGAATATCAAATAGGTATTCCACAGGACAAAAAGCTAAAGATTTTTATTTCGTAGAAAATCGCTTGAAAATCTCAAGAATCGGTTACTTACTGAAAATGTTTATAAACTTCGTTACTGTATTGCGCACGTTTTCTTTTACAGTAAAGTTTGTTTATTTAATACTTATTTAAATGAAACAAAAGAATCACGTAAATAGAGAACATGTTACTGTAAGTACAGTGTCTGAATCAGGAGTAACAGACCAAATTTAACGATTCCAATCACATTTGGATATATAAATTATTATTTTGGATAGTTTTAATGACTATGACCGACCTTGAAGCCGTGACACGATGTGGTATTTTGTAAATGTTTTTACAGTTGTTATAAGTCGAGAAGCTTAGTCATAAGCGAATTCGAAAATGTTATATAATAATTAAGATGTATCTTTTTTTATACAACGTGTTACAAAAAAAACCCTAAAGCTAAATATGGAAGATAGGGCCTATCAAATTTTACTATGGGATCAACTATAAAATCGCGAAAAAAAATAAGCTATTGAAATTGCAGATTATTGTATGAATATAAAAATTGATAACGAAAATATCAAAATGAATGGAACAGCTGATTTTTTTTCGCACTGAAATCGCGAAAGTCCATAGTTAAAGATTTCGTAGTAAAAGTTGTATTTATTTCTGTTTTTAGAAGACTTCACAAGCGTGGCTCTTAAAAGTCAATGATGGCGATTATGATGATGCTTTAATTAATAATTAAGTTGTTACTTACATCAAAGTCTTTTTTGATGGCATCCTTCAGCATTCCCCCGGAGAAAATGATTCCGTCGACGATAAAGTTGCACATGAACGAAGCGAACACCACCACCCACCCCCAACCTCCATCTGGTGGGACAACCTGAACAAAAAAAAAATTGGTTTTATTCTCCATTCTTTTCCGTAGCTCCATTGGAGGTCTCATTGACGGGACAAAGGAAAAAAAATTAACCGTGGTCTCATTATTTTATTTATTCAAAAACTATGCGCTTTTCACATTAGTTGCCAATATCATTTTAAAAGCGTATTAAATTTCAAACAATTAAAGCCAACCCACAGCTCCGTATGTCTAATGTTGAGATCTGATGCTTGAAACATTGACACTCACCGGTCAAATTTAATAAGAAACATTGTGCATAAAAAACTGCAAAAACTGAATTTTTCACGTATAACGCAGCTAGCACAACTTTTTTTTTGCTTGAAAAACATAGTTCCACACTCTCCTAAGGGATCCAAATAACACACCAAAAATTCAGCTATATATATATACATCGCATTTTGCGTTTTTAGGAAAAACATTTGTAAGATTTTACTGGCCTATAATGGAGCCAATTGTTATTGAAAATGTTATCAATTATTTTCTTCTTCTTTAAGACCCTTATATTATAAATACCTCAAAGTGGCGCCCTCATCTTAATAAAATTAATTGCTCGCTAAGTACATGATTAGATAATAATATTGAAAATTCACATGTATATTGTACATATTGAAGCTATGGTTTTGTAGTTTATTAAAATCCTCAATAGCATACAGTTGTTGTAGAAGTAGTAAAAAAGGCTTAAAGTGGCCACTTTTTGCTCTTTTGCTTACTAATTCTACAATGAAATATATTTTACTGAGGTTATTATTTGTAAATAAACCATAGAACCTTAGCTTCAATCTGTACATGTGAATTTTCGATACATTATGTACTTAGCGAACAATTAATTTAACATATTTTATTGTTTATGTTACTTTGTTTATTTTTTAATATATGTAGAACCCAGTTAAAAATTGAAACAAAAATATAATTGTCCTCCTAGCAAAGCATCGTTAACTTTATACACTATACTTACTAATTATGAGGGCAATAACCTGTAATTACTTTAGTATGTTTTAAATAATAGCAGATTAAACTTGAATCTTTAAGGTCATTAAGTCTAGTTCTTATGGCTAAGATGTATTTATAAAAAATGCTCGACTGTTTTGCATGTGACCGCTGTTTTTTTTGCGATAAGATTTAAGAAAAACAAGACAGCAATAAAAATGTTTTGCTTAATTATTAAGGCGAGGCAGTTCCCGAAAATTACTCTTTCACTATGTCTTTAGAATAAGGTTGAATATTGCATAGCTTTAATTGACGCTTCGCCAGAAATTTTACGAAATTTAGTACATTTTTATTGATTTCTGCAATACTGGATTATTTATTAAAAATGTACTCGGTTATTGTGTTAGATCAATAAAAAAGCTATCCTTTTTGCATGAAAAATCATATCACTGTCGTTGAAAATAACGAAACCTGACGATTTGAAGTTTATTTTTATGGTGTTATTCAGGATTTATTTACAGAGTAACCATGCCATTTTTCAATATTCTGTTCGGTTATTGTGTTTCTTTGTTTCTTTTTCAGTCTACAGTAATTTTTGTGAATCAGTTCAGTTCATCAGTTCAGTACATCAGTTCTTCACATTGGAAGTTCAAAAATCAATAATTTCATCAAATCGTGAACTGGCCTCGCCTTAAGTAATTACAAATCGAGTTTGATCAAGTTGAGTTTTATGATCAAGTTTTTGGGTATAGTGAACGAAATACTTTACACATTCCACTCTGGATGTTTTCACATCTCCCCTACCGGCAGAATCCATTGCTATGGAACATTTATTATGGAAATATTATTTTCAAGATGAGTTTTAACATACACAAAATTTTAGACATTAAAAATATGTAAACTTGATGTAAACATATTTGATTTTTTTTATACAGACTGTATAAAAAAACTTTGTATGTCACAATATTGTATGCTCTCTAAAGCTTGATTATGTGAGCCATGGTATGACAAAAGATAGGTGTGACCATCAGCCATTTTTAATGTCCCTACTGCTGGGGACAGTCAGGCCTTCCTTATGGGAAGATAAGGAAGGATGGGCCATAACCCCATCACGCGGGCCAAATGCGGCTTGGTGGGTGTTAACGACTGCAAATTCACCCGGGACCAACGGTTTAACGTGCCTTCCGAAGCACGAGAGCTTGAGATAATAAATTTTTGGTCACCCATCCCATGGCCGACCCTTGCGAAAGTTGCTTAACCTCCGCAATCGGTGGGCTAAGTGCTAAATCACTGCGCCATCAAGCTCCTCATGATAGGTAGGTATGGTGTATAATTCATAAAATATTCTACAGGGTGTTTGGTAATAGGGTTATAAAGCTAAATATCCGGAAAATTATTATGAACGCAGATTTTTTTCTTTTTATGATAAACTGCATAGTGGTAAACCTCCACCAAAATTGTGTTTTGCTTTTGCCCATTAACACAGAATACCCATTGTCCATCAGCCATTTTTGTTGTCCCCACTGCTGGGGCACAGGCCTTCCTTATGGGTGGTAAGGAGGATGGGCCATAACCCACCACGCGGGCCCAATGCGGATTGGTGGTTGTTAACGGCTGCAAATGCAGCCGGGACCAACGGCTTGACGTGCCTTCCGAAGCACGGAGGAGCTCGAGATAATACATTTTTGGTCACCCATCCCATGACCGACCCTTGCGAACGTTGCTTAACTTCCGCAATCGCTGGGCCAGGCGCTAAACCACTGCGCCACCGAGCTTTAGTGGGATACCCATTAGTTGGATTGAATTATCGAACATAATATAGTCTATTTGCGTATAGGGTTGTAATTTTACATTTCTCCATAAAATTAAAAAAACGAAATTTCTCAGCCATGTGGCGGTTTTCAGGGTTTTTAATAATTTTCCGGGGTTGGGATACCAGTGATGCTTGCTGATTTTTGTTCAACAGTAAAAAGTGGAATGTAGTGAAAAGCAGTATAGGTAATACTAAAAACAGTATAGTTGGCAACCCTAGTCGGCACCGATATTCGTAAATCACAAAATAAAAAAGTAAAACAAGAAGAAAATATACACACTATTTTCCGATGATAATATACGCTATTATGGCACAAATTAATTTGTAAGTTAACGAAGGTAAATTGCCAATAAATATCGTTAGCATAACTTTTTTGCTCTACGTTTAGCTATCTAATAAAAATTCGATTTTCGTTTCTGAGCTTATCGAGTAATCAAGGCTGTCGACGAATTTGCCCGATAGTCAAACACAATCAACACATTAGTTGCGGGAAAACCTGTATTTGGATGGTGCTTCTAGAAAACCCGAGGTGTCAATTATCTTAATGCCCACAAGAGGTGGATTTAGCGGGCAAGGTTATTTGGCTTGCCGAAGGTCGTTCTGGCGTTTCGAGGCCTCGCTGGATATGTCGGGCAACTATCAACGAACCAGGTCGGCCTGGAGACAGTCTCAATTACGACAGAATTAGGTAAAATACCTGAAACCTGATGACCAAGGAAGAGTTTAATTAAACTTCTTTGTATATATTTTAATTAATCTTGCTGTGAAATATAAGGTTAATAGGTAGGTACCTATATACCCTAAGAATTAATCACAATTCTATAAAGTAATCGATAAAAGGGATATAATAAGCTATTTTATCAAATCTCATGTGTATTAAGAATTTAAAATCTTTTAAAATAAGATTTTAAAACAAGTTAACTTGTTTGATACCCCTTTAGGTATAATGTACCTATTTAGAGATTTGAAAAATGTTGTTATGGGATTTTTTTAATGTTAAGTGCTGTCGTACGACAACTACATGTACATGCATGTACATGCGGTCGTTGAAAAAGTTGATTCTATTCTATTAGTATAAAAGGGAATTCTTACTTGTTGCATGCAATAAAACGGAATTAATGCGGTTCACAAAAATGTTTATTGTTGAAAATGTCGGTCGGTACTCAATCCAGTTTCAACATACGAAAATCATAATGTAAACACCAACGAAAGCAGCAAACCAGACCATGAGGTTTACTGTGAACTCTAGAGCGTGCTCCAAAATCTGCTGCCTCATTCGCCAAACCCTCTTAAGCGCCATGCTTACTCTTCTTTCAAACTACGATAATTCCATTAAATGATGCGGCTTAGAAGCAGCAGTATTCAATCAGTACCAACCGTTACATTGTCTCAGATAAGTAGTATCATAATAGTCATAGTTATTTCTGCAAAAGCCAAAGAAATCGTTGTGAGCAAACAACAGTTTACCGCCTTCTCAATCAATCTACGAAGAAGTCTTCGTCTTCTTAGTTTCTTTTCCAAAACTGTCATCTTCTATTGAATTGAATCGAGGCTTGAGTGAACCGGCCTAAATTTCTGTTTTTTCCATATGAGTGATGTTAGTTCCTTTTGATTTTTGGGGCATCGCAACTGCACGTCGAAACACACTCGGACTTCATTTCAATTTTATCTGTCTGACTAGCAACCGCCGGCACCGGCCACTCAACTTTTTGATAGTTCATAAAAACAAAGCACAGGTGTAAACCAACTATAATAGCTATGAATGTATTAAAATAAGACAAATATGACATAGCAATGGCGGCATTGCGTTTTGCCCCATTTATTTGGGTTTTCGGCGAAAATCAAAAGGCCATGTTGATTTTGATCGCTGTCAATGATGTCAATCATAGAGTAAGATAAATAAAATAGGGAATGTCAATTATTCAATGATGGGGAAATGTCAGTGGACGAGAGCCTCTTTTTTATCTATTTAAGTTGCCAGTGTGATTGAGTGGAGAAAAGGCCGTATAATTACACACTCCATTTTTTTACATCGTTGCAAAGATGCAAGTAAGGTAGGGTAGGTACAGTTAATTAAGTAATTATTTTTAAATGGAAAGCGTCTGGCGATTAATTAGTGACATATCAAGACTGTATAATTTAAGTCGTTTATAATTACCGGAGGAGGCATGTTTTCGCTATCGCGACGCGATACACTTATATGTAATTTCACTGTAAGCTGACATCCGCTGGTGAATTAGTTACAACATTATTTAAGTGAATTAAAGGCAACAACTCTTGGCTTGATTATCGAGTTTCAAAAACTACTTAGTCATAACTTTTTTATACTGTAAATATTTTAAATTCTTTTCAAACCTGCCTATCGGTAGTATTTAACTTTAAAGCTTCCGTAATGAAATTTATTGCTGGTTAATGCTAATCAAACTAGTCACATTATGATAATTTCTAAGTGAACGTTTCTTTTTATGAAGTAAATAATTACAAATTATTTGCATAATGTTCGTTCTAAATGAGAAAAACGTTGTGATTGCGAGTATCGTGCTGCGAGCCATTAAGATACTAAAAAATGACCTCAAGTTCAGGGTTATCTATATCCAATTCTGTGGCTCCTGACGTTTGATTGAATCACTTCAGTACCACAGTTACTTGTCGTGTGATTGTTCTCAAATCAAATGTCGCGACTTTGCGAGTAGGTACAAAAAAACTGTGGGTACTTATACTTAGTAAAAGATCACGGGATTCTAATAATTTATTTTCAGATATAACTGGACACGCTAAGATTTTTGAGCGTCATATAACGCAGTGATAGGTATTTAATAGTATAACAACCTATTATACTTACAGAGCAGAAAGTCTGAATACCTAGTTAAAAGTATAAAATGTGTTTCAACACGTTGAATGCCATATCTGGCATCTGAGTATGAACCAGCTACGAGATACCTCGTAGCTTATTGTTTTATAGATTTATTAAAACAACGCATTTTGTTTTATTTGGTTCTAAATTCGATTTAGCTTTTCTGAGTTAAACTTTTAAAAATTCTATATAGGTAATAAAGTAACATGGAGGAACTTTCCGCCGATTAATCAACTAATCGTCGGTCGGTCCATCGGTGGGCGACAATTGTTTTATACCCGTTCTTCGAAAGGCACGTTAGCCGTTGGATCCGTCTAAATCTGCAGTCGTTAACCACCAATCATTGAGCCCTTGTTGTGGGTTATGCCCTATTCATCCAGGAGGAAAGCCGCCAATGGGGACATCAAGGCTGCGAACGCAAAAGGAGCCTAGATTGGTGCCTAGATATATCCAGGTTACTTGGTGAACTACGATACATTCAGTCGCCTGGATGTATAGAGGCACCTAGCTAGGGTTACCAGATGACAGGAATTTTCCTGACATGTCAGGAGTTTAAGGCATCAGTCAGGAAAAAAGAGAAAAACTGTAGTTGTCAGGAATTTTAGATGTCCCAAAAAGTGTAAGATTTGTTAATCATTTTGGTGAGAAAAAATATCAAACGTCAACTAAATAGATGATGTAGATGTAGATGTCAAAATGTCAGGAAATTTACTGAAAAGTCAGGGAAAAAGTCAGGAAATCACATTTTTAGATCTGGTAACCCTACACCTAGCGCACAGTGCGGCCGGTAGCCGGTTGCAAACATTCGTGAACGTTTGTTTTACTGGGTTTCTTAGCTAGACTCTAGGCACTATTCTAGGCACCTGTGACGGTGCGTAGGCAGAAAGCTGTTCCTGATGAAAGAAACATGTATGAAAGGCAACCAACCAAAGCTGCTTCAGGTTCTGCGTCGCTGGGTGAGTCGCTGCGCCCCATCCCGCTCTCGTCCGAGGATGGCGTCTCTAACGGACGCTCGTCCGTCGCTACTCGGACCACCATTTTGGAATCTGCGAAAAAATAACAGGTTTTAACACTTTTGTTATTTTTTAAGATATTAATATTTACTAACATTGTTGATGGTATGACAAAATTAAACTCTTGTGCCCGTCTGTCCGTCAGTCGTCGTCTGTCACAAAGCACTTGTACTATTTAGTTATTCTGTGACCAAGCTCTAGCAACTAAAAATCATCAAAGCTACAGTCTTCAACTCTTCATAAATGCACCAAAGTTGTGTACTGCCACTGCCAACCCAAAGCCAGGTAAAGTACATTTTTTTAATATTTTAAAAGGGCCCCCATACAACTGAAGGGGGAGTGTGAAAAAAAAATGTTTTTTACTCAAACGTGCGGTGTATGTATCATTGTTTAGTTAAAGGTTTAGTTTATTTTTGGTTTAAAAAAATTAAAAAAGTAAAAACTTGAACTCAAGCTCGTATTTAATCGAGATCATTACCGATTTAATCCTGCCACATGTGGCAGTTTCATCATGACGAAAACGTGGTATCTTAATAGGTTCACAACCTTTCTGCATTTAGTTATTGAGATAAGACAAACCACGTGTTAATTTGTTAACTACGTATTTAGCGAACCAGCTGTTTAAATTATAACTTTACAATATCCTCGTTAAGGCATCATTGACGTAGGTTTTCGCCAAAGTTATTTAAAAATATAAGGTTAGTGTTTTGAAATTGAAGTTAGTTTACTTACACTAATAACTCATAATAATTTAACTTCAGTTATAAAAGCGAAAATAAACAACCTAAAGAAGAACTCATCAACAATTTATTTCTTTATGCCTTATTTGATGTTAAAAAAAATATCATAATGAGACATCCTACCTACTTAACCCTTACTTTATTCCAGTAAAAAAAAACAAATGGTGCTCACTGATTGCCTATTTAATTTAAAGCGTTTATTTAACTAAAATCTGTATTAAGTATTTTAACTTATAGAAGTACCTTCTGTCAGATTCGTTATTTCTTCCCAGACAGTTTTTTGTGAATCACATACCAACAGTCAAAATTGTCGTTCTTCCATACATTACTGATAACGAAACATCTGTATAAAATATGACAGAGCATTATAATACCTTTAGTTTGAATAGCTGGTTCATTTGCCGTGTTCTGTGGAAAATTACTAACACTTTGAAAGGTGACTTGTATTATAAAGTCTCTGACTTAATGAGAGCATGTTTTGTTTTATTATTCTTGGTGCTTATACGGGCTGTAGTTTTATTCTCTCTCTAAATTTGAAAGATGTGTTCATGAAACTGAACGACTTTCTCCATGAAACATTGTTTCGAAATACACTACAAAATGTTGATCAACCCTTACTAAGATTTGTATGAAAGAAAATTTTTTTTTTTACATATTTGACCCTATGTTTCTTAGAGAAAATTGTTCAGTTTTATGGACTGAACACATCCTTAAAATTTGGATGGTGAATTAAAAAAAGACATTCTGTATCATTCTGACGCGGTATCAGTGCCTGTGTTCGAGAAACTGATATTCCTAAAGAAAATAACCAAGAAAGAATTATTTAATCAGAGTACCTCCTACCTATCCATATATTTACTGGTTAAGAATACGTTTTAGATTTCAAAGGTTTTACTGGCGTGATCGCACTGCATACCTTTTTTGCATTCGAGTGCAATAAAGTCAATCAAGAATACTGACAAGATATTATTGAACTCGATTGCACTCGATTTGTCAGAGGGTCAACGAAACTTTAGATTGTTTGTTGCGAATTAATAATTGGAATAAAGGAAACGTGTTGACGGCCGATGGCTGGCATCGCCATAGGGCATCGCCGGCGAAGATCGTCGACCGTGTGACCCAAACATGTCGCCGCGCGCCGTCAATCACGGCTGCATTGATAACGTATCAAACGCAGTATCAGACCTACAACTAAGCGTTATCTTTTTGTTTTTTTTATGGAACGTTCCTGCTGTAATATTAGGCTCAACTGAGCCTGCACTGCACCAGCAAACTTTAACAATAACAAGCTTGTTAAAGTACAAGTTAGCCAAAAAAAGATGTTGCCAGCCAGCATGATGTCTTTTGACAAGTTTGACGTGACAAATAGCTAGGTAGCACTATCATTAACTTTAACTTTGACAGCGTTT
Organism: Agriphila straminella; assembly: GCA_950108535.1. Classification (NCBI taxonomy): domain Eukaryota; kingdom Metazoa; phylum Arthropoda; class Insecta; order Lepidoptera; family Crambidae; genus Agriphila; species Agriphila straminella. The sequence continues at coordinate 5,400,481 of OX467312.1, forward strand.
TGGTGCAACTCACCCTGAATTAGAATAGAATAGAAATAGTACATTACTGCAGCGGCACGCAAGACAGGCATTGAAGGACGAACGTGAAAATGTGGGCCGAGGCGAAGCCGAGGCACACATACGTGAGTCCATCAATGCCTAGTTGCGGCCAAGGCTTGTATAGTACTTTTCTCAAATAATGCGCGGAAATTCAAACCAAGAAGGTATTTTTAACTTTTAATTTTTATTTCAAATTAAAGCAAAAAATTGAAAAAAGAAGAAAGGAGCCAGTTTCTTTATTTTTTGTGCACATCAAGGCCTTTCATTTGATACCCATGTTGAAAAAAATTTTTTTTTCCAGTTTTTTCGTTTTTTATTTTTTTTTTCCAGTTTTTTTGGAATGTACTCATCAAGGCCTTTCATTTGATACCCATATATACCTATGTATTAAAAAAAAAGTTTTTTTCTTTTTTTTTTTTCGTTTTTTTTCATATTTTTGGAATGTACTCATCAAGACCTTTCATTTGATACCCATATACCTAGGTATTAAAAAAAAAGTTTTTTTTCTTTATTTTTTTTCGTTTTTTTTCATTTTTTTTGGAATGTACTCATCAAGACCTTTCATTTGATACCCATATACCTAGGTATTAAAAAAAAAGTTTATTTTCTTTTTTTTTCGTTTTTTTCATATTTTTGGAATGTGCTCATCAAGACCTTTCATTTGATACCCATATACCTAGGTATTAAAAAAAACTTTTTTTTTCTTTTTTTTCGTTTTTTTTCATATTTTTGGAATGTGCTCATCAAGACCTTTCATTTGATACCCATGTACTTAGGTATTAAAAAAAAGTTTTTTTTCTTCTTTTTTTTTTCGTTTTTTTTCATATTTTTGGAATGTGCTCATCAAGACCTTTCATTTGATACCCATATACCTAATATTAAAAAAAAAATTGGTTTGTGCTCGCTCATCAAGGCCTTTCATTTGATATCCATTATTCGTGATTCACTAAAAAGTTCGCTCCATTTCTGAATTACACGTGCGTAATGAGTTTTAATAGAAACATTGCCGGTCAGACGCAGGCAATTTTTGTATGAAAATCCATTATTACACGTTAGTAATGGATTCTCATACTAAGATTGCCGGCGCGGTTTAGGTCAGTCCGTAAACTCCGATTTAGCACGAAGAAGGTTGTCAAAATAATGATCGAATTTCCAAGCTGAGAAAAACATTTATTCGAGACAAAACAGAATACATAAGAAATAAAAATAAAAAAATGAATAAAATAAACAGAGGCTATCTTAGTTTTGTTCCAAATCAGTCCCGACTCAGCATAATTAAGAATAACGGTTTTTAAAATTAAAAAGGAGCAAGATCTACGAGCAAATAATGTTAGTAGATTTCATTGAAAGTATACATCAATGTTTTCACCACGGCTTTTCAACAAGCTTTTCAAAGACATTTGAAAGACAAAGTGATGAAATGAAATTTCAAAGACAAAGTGATGAAATGTGAAATGAAAAAAATCAATGAATAAAGTCAATACAATAACTTTCAAACATTATTTAAAGCCTTTAAGATATTGTTTAAATTGTAGATTAGTTGGATTTACATTAAACATCAGGGCCATAAATTTAAATGTATGAATTTGAATAAGATCACGCATACCCCACGCACTGAAGGTGCGTCCGGGGTTCATACATAGTTATACCTAATCGAGTACTTGGCACGTTCAATTTGCGATGCAACGTGTCAGACAAATATTATTATTATTACTTATTCAATTATGAAGCATTAATTACAAACTCGATAAACTATTAATAAAATATCTTAATTACATTAAAGGAGGCAGCAAGGATCCTTATTAATCCGTTCCGGTTTTTGAATTCCAATATTGTTTTTTTTAAATTTGAGATTTTTGCATTCACAATGCTATTTTTATACAATACTAAATAATATAGTAGAAAAAATACGACTCGCACCAGATCAATACTCAGACGGGAATCGAACCCGCGACCTTTGGATATCCGGCTTGCAGCGTAAGAGTAGGATATACTAGAAGAAATTCGACGATGTCACTAGTGACTCGGTAGCTCAGCGGTCAGAGCATTGGACCGGATATCCAAAGGTCGCGGGTTCGGTTCCCGTCTGAGTATTGATCTGGTGCGAGTGGTATTTTTTCTAGTATATTATTTAGTATTCCAATATTGCTTTAAATCCTAAACGGTACTTAATTTCGTTATTGTTATCAAATTAACATTTAAGTACCAAATTAAACACAAGTCCCACCAGATGCTTAGTCTAATCTGTTTCTTCACACGATACAGATGAACTTAAAGTTCACAGTTTTTCTAAATTCGAAGATGACGTTATCAAAAACAAGGTCTACACGCGTTGTTTTCATTACAAAACAACAGCGTCACCACAGGCTGCTGTCGTCATTCAACTTTTAACTATGTCAATGATATCGTTACTGTTTTCTGATATCTATTAATGAATGATTAAAGCAACATAAGCAAGTCACAATTGAAAAATGACCGTTGAAAAATGAAATTTAAACAGTTTTCTTATATGTTTGTATTTGATATGGTTAACACTAAATGTTATCTACATGACATCCACATCCACACATAGAGCGAACGATAAGCGATAAATGTTATCTCTCGTTGGATATCGTCTGTACGCAATCGTTAAAGCTTGTGGAGCCAAAGCTTTTTAGGCGGAGTCAAATCAAGTCACTCAATGATAAATGTGATTAAAAAAAAATAAACGGGTCGAATTTAGTACCTCCCTCCTTTTGAAGTCGGTAAATTAACAAATTTTTTTTCACTTTCATTTCATTTGCCAATAAATATGTGACATTAATTGTTAGTAGTATCTTAAAAACCTAAATTATTTAAGTTTATCTAGATACTAGGTTCTCATAAATAGTTAAGTTGTTTGAAATAAACTTGGGTTATTTTTTGTGAATTGGTAACAACTTTGCTTAAACAAATAGTGTCAGTAATTATGAAAAAGGAAATAGCTATTTACAGAATATTTCATCCCACCCATTCGAAAAGGACGACTTGGTTCGCCTTTATGTGCACCCAAAGGTGGTGTTTTCTATAAGAACCTTTTAGCGGGCAGTAATGAGTTTTTAATCTGCAATTATCTTTTACGCGCACTTATTGAATTTGGAACACCTTGGTGTTCAGCGCCAATGAAATCAAACGCAAATATTGTTTTTGGCCACACGAACCAATAATTCTGTCTTATTCTACTTTGAAAAAAGAAAGTTAAAAAAATTATTCTTAGTTTTTTATTTTCTGTTTTTCTCCTTAAAAAAACCAAGATTTTTAAATTTTTCAATATGGGTACCTATCAAATGAAAGGCCTTGATGAGCACATTCCAAAATTATATATTTTGAACCTAAAATTAAAGTTTTTTTTTTTTTGAATTTTTCAATATGGGGTATCAAATGAAAGGCCTTGATGAGCACATTCCAAAATTACATAATAATTTGTCAGTAAAAATGAAGAAAATATTTTTTAAGTTTAAGAAAAACGTCTTTTTTGTTACTCTATGTTTTATTAAATAATAATAATACAATAAAATATGAGGCGCTTTTTATTTTCTCATAGAGGGTGATGAAAAGTAGAGTGTATCACTCGGGCTCAAAATATATTTTTGGCTCGGGCGACATACTTTGAATCCCTCGCTACGTTCAGGATTCTACTAAAGATTCCCTCACTTCGCTCTGGATTCAAAAAGCGCCCTCGCCGTAAAAATATTATTTTGCTCCCTTACAATACAATCTACTATTACTTACATAAGCAACATTCTGTAAACAGCTATTTCTTGAAATACCTAAGGTATTTCATTGCTACTGTTATGAAAACAGCTAGGTCCACTAAATAGTTTTATCGCTACGTGTCGTCGTTATCATATTACATTATGTTAGTAAAGTTTTAGAATCAATTTCACTTACTATCCTACATAGAAACTACAACTTTAAAGAATAGGTACGCCACGCGTCTCGGTCAGTTGGTAAACAACACTATCAATGGTTTAGTGGAAATTTACACTAACACTCGCAACTCGCAATAACCAAAGATAATATCAAGTTGTCAACCTGATGAAATGTTAAACAATCATGTAGGTATCTACTTGCTGGGCTATTTATGTATAATTAATATTGTACGCCGCCGTACGCTGGGTCGCGAACGATGATAGCAAATCTTGCATCATCACATCATAGAATTTGCATAATAGTGATATAAGATTTTTATTCGCAAACTGGATAATTCGACCGCCATTCACCTTCGCAAATTATTCAGCATTATTTTTGTCAAACTATAAAAAGCTAGCGAAGAATTTGCTACGAATTTAATTTTAACTTACATCAAGATATGTTTTATTAGTTGTTACATTTATGTCTTATTTTAACCGACCTCAAAAAAGAAGGAGGTTCTCAAGTCGATGGTTTTTTTTGTATATTTTACCATAAATCGCCAGTTGTTAACCGATTATAATATATTTTTTTTATTCACTTCTCAAACCGCGCCGCAGTAGGTATCCGTTAAAAAGTGTTTTATTTATCGGAAAGAACATAGTGTAGGTGTGGTCCCACATTTTTACAGATATCTTGCTAGTAGTTTTTCATAATCCTGAAAAATATCAATTAATTAACTGAAAAAGCTCACTATCGCATGAGTTTTTTTTACGGATTTTCAGGCATTACCGAACTGGTATTATCAATGAGACGGTCTATTTCAGTATACGTATGTATGTCAAGTTTTCATTCCCAAAGGCTCATAGTTTTTTCACATTTTAATCACATTTTCTTATCTTTAATTTAGCGACATAATATTAGTTTAGTCATAGAAGATGTGACACAGTATTTACTATGTCACAAATGTGTTTGTGTACTCTGTCAAGATTCTGAACGCAAATCTGAAAGTTATCAAGACAGGCCTATTATTTCAATAATGAAAGCTAAATAATTTAAGCACGCTTTGCCTAGTATTATTAGTTGAACATTATTAGGTAATCTGAAAATAAAATTGTTAACACGTTTGCTAACCGCGTAGGTCACCGGTGATCCACGTTTTAAAATTATTCAAAATTATTTTTTCCCCAGAGAAATTTCTCATTTACTTTTGATATTGTAATATGTAATCTGAAAATTTCTACAAACGTTTTTCTTATTTTTCATTTATATTTGGTGTTTAATTCATGAATTTAAAAAAATATGTTGGTTGGCAGCAGTTACGGTGTTAAAATAATATCATTTTCAAAAGATTCAACAAACTAACTACCGCAATCGGTTTGTGAACTGAATAGTGATAATAAATAGAGCTGATCGCTAGCATGAAAAGGACAAACAAAGCAAGACAGGGTAAATTATGATTGCCGGACACCGAGATGCTCATAAATAATGAGAGAAACTAGATTATCCTACTCACAAAGTGGCTTATTAGTGAGCGGAACAGATATAAATCTTCATAACCATTGTATTAAGGACAAAGTAGAGATTTTAACAAATTATAAGTTTTGCAATTATACCTAATCAGCTAATGACAAATTATTATTCGTCTTGTTATGATAATTTATAAGAAATAAGAGGTAAGTAATAAATAAACCCACAAAAATAAGTGTTAATTACTAAACCAATGAAGCAAATCATTAGAAAAAACCGACTTCAAAAAACCTACCTCTAAAAAGCAAGAAATAATATTCGTAATAATAAATATACTATTGATGTCGGGTGAGGCTGGAGTACAGATTCCTTTTTTTTATTCTAAAAGCCCAACCCGACTTCAATAGACGTATTTTTATTATTTCTTGCTTTTTAGAGGTAGGTTTTTTGAAGTCGGTTTTTTGTTTTTTTTTAACTATTTTTATTTTTTTTATTTTAAGTGTATCTACTTTGTAGGTAAGGTATATTATAATATGTAGAAAAATCGGCTCAGCCAAACGTAAGATAATCGCCGAGAAACATACATACGGGTCAAACTGAGAACCTCCTTTTTTAAGTCGGTTAAAGAACCTACACTTAAGATATCCCTCTTCCTACAAAAAAATAATTATCTTATTCAGTTCATATACAAAGAAGTAATACGACCATTATCATCGAGGTAATTCACACAAAATCATACTATTATCGTGCTTTATTCAAGATTACTTGAAAAGTACTGAACCGATTTCCAAATTTTAAAAAATGGGACCAATTGGGAGTTTACCTAATGTAATAACGTTTGAATCATTTCAATCGGTCCAGCCGTCTTCGAGTAATCGGTGGACATACACAAAAAAAAATCAAAATATTTTAGAAATATGGCATAATTTTATGTACTATAATATATTAAGATAATTAATATAATTGAAAAATAATATATGTACGAGTAAGTAATGGTAAAAAATTTAATCGACATGCGATTAAAGTTTCGGCGTACCTGATTTCATTGCGTCTATCCACTTTAGGTCTATCACAATTGCATAGAACTGATTGGTATCGTTACAAAATAGTGACTGCCTTGTTATCTGACTATGTCTGTATATACCGCATAAATTTATGCTGATATTCAAGTTCTATACCATTAGAAACACCGGTATATCAGGTTTTATTCATAGTACAGACCTTTATTCATAATAATAATGTAATTAAATTAAGTAGATTTTTGTTTTCTAATCAATAATTATTTTCTAATTCAATGTGATGAACTATTTTTTATAATAAAATATTTTAATACAATATAGCGTTTCTTGTCCTCAAAAATTAGAGACGGCAAATGAATGCATTTTTCTATGGTAAATAATAATTAATAAAGTTTCAGAAACGGAAGAGAGTTATCTAAAATCGTTTGTTGATTTGATTACTTTACCCATAATACAATAATAACTGTTGAAAATAATTATTCGATTTTGAAAATGTAAAAGCTATCGTTTGTATTTTTTTTAGTAACTTATACTAAGTATATCAGATTTGCTATACATATCTCAAGTAATGTGGTCGAAGCGACTTTCCACCATTGGATTTCTGAGGCCTGAGTATATCATAAGCTGTTTTTAAATGTGCAAACGTTAGTATAGCTATTTTAAACTTATTTTCATAGTATATTTTTTATTTCCATTTTAGCGGAAATTAATAATAATATGGCCTTTAGTTAATATAATTGAAAAATACTAGAAAAAATCGACTCACCCGTTGCAGCTCAGATGAGACTCGAACCCTTGGTTAGTGCATTGGGCCGGAATCCTTAGGGTGCGGGTTCGAGTCCCGTCTGAGCTGCTACGGGTGAGTCGATTTTTTCTAGTATTTTTCAATTATATTAACTTAATATATAAAAATAGCATTGTGAATGAAATGAATGAAAAAATTCAATAATAATATGGCCGTTACATCTCAATGAAAACAAATTTTGACCAGACGTTCTATGTCGAATTAAAATTAAAATATGTTATACCAGGGCTTCGAGCAGCGCTGGCTTCGTCCAGCCCGTCTTACTCTAAGTACCAGGGTTATAACTACATATTACATTCAAATTTCGTGGAAAGTTTTGATAACACAAGGTTACAGCTACGAGTTTTCCGAGTTGATCAAAAATAATAATCAAAAAATATTACGTAACTGTTAATATTATAGCTTTTCTTCCTCGTGAAGTTTATCTTTCAATGAAAACTCTACATTATTTTTAGTACATTCTACGTCAGTGTGAAAACCATACCAAACAAAAGCTACTGAGGTACCAAAAGCTTGCAATGTTCTAGAAAAAATCGACTCACCCGTAGCATCTTAGACGGGATTTCATTTAAACTGGATTAATTAATGAACTTTGGGGACTACAAGAATTTTACTACTTACGACTGGTCGTACGTAGTAAAATTATATTGCAATCGCCTTTTAAAATTTAATTTAATTGGCCTTATAAAAAAACTATTAGGTACGTATATTATTGTTTTGATCTTTACCTCTATTGCATTATTAATTATTGAATATTTCAATTCCTTTACAAACAAGAAACAAGCTCTTAGCATTGTTTGTAAACAAATACATTGATTAGAATATTTGCTTATTCCAATTTGTAATGGTCATTGGAGCTATTATTAGCCTATCGATAGGTATATAATCAATAACATATTTATGAAACGATTTTGTGCAACTTTAAAACTAAACTAAACTTAACATGACTAAAGTATTTTAGTCATGCGCTAAAAGTAGGTCTGTCATTTTACAATAATAAACATTGTGAACAATCACAGGTTGCAAATAGTTCCCATTAAATAAATTGGCTGATGATTTCTAAGAAATGTTCCATTATTAAATTAAGCCGTGAGATAATGAGGTATCCGTCACATGAAGAAACATAGGCTGTAATTAGTAGACTTTATAAACGCTGAACACACAAAGAAAAAAAAAATTTCTTTATCTACACTCACATCGTAATGTTCAAATATGAATTCAAAAAAGGTAATATAAATACATACTTTATTTTCGTGGACACGAAAAATTAAAAAAAAAACTCATTACGATGCAGTCAACTGAATCATAAAGTAACTTTTTTTCTCATTACGATACAGGGCAATGCACTCTATGGTGATCGATGACATAAGTGCGATTAGTTTGCAGGGTTGCGTTTAGAGGCTTAGAGTGCGGTTGTTTGGTTTTGGCTCTAAGGTTCGGAACGACCAAGAACTTTAAATGACATTAATAGTACAAATTCTTAGTTTTCCATTTGGAATGCGAATAATTTAAACTTTCCTTTATTCTAAATAAAATAAAATCTGTTTCTGAGGAGCTACCATGAATATTTTAAAAAATTAGACACAAAAACATCAAAATACAAAATAATGTCAAATGGCATTGACATTTTTACTATTGACAAACGTCAGCGTTTTTCAACCACCGATTTTGATGGTTAAAAAGTTGCAACGCTCTGACGTTTGAAACGGGAAAGCTGTAACAACCGGAAGTCACGCTCTAATGTTTGGAACGCCGTTAGAGCGTTCGGTTGCACTCGCAGCGTAGGTTCTGAACGCAACCCAGTGCACTCATCTCATTATTTTTTTTCTAATGAAATGCGCGCCATTTTTAGGGGTTTAACAAAAATGTTTTGATTTCAATTTTAACATTTTGTTGTAATGAATTTCGTAGGTTTTTTCAATTCTTGATTTAAAATGTGAAGAAATTTGACTCTGCTCGATATTTTAGATGCAGCTAAGGAAATGACTTATTACAAGGTAAAACCTAGCTAATACAATAGTAGATTGTTATACAAGACGCTAAAATTACCCATTGCATACGAGGTATTTTTATTCCCGAGCTTTAGCGAGGGAATAAATAGAAACCGAGTTACAATGGGTTTTAGCGTCGTGTGTTACACTATACTTTTCACTACGATTGCGAGAAAATAAAATACAATATTAAATAGTTTATACCTACTTGCTACCGTAAACGAATCCACTCGTTTTTCTATCCTCCACTTCATAAACTTTTTGTACAATATTTAAATAAATAATTTGTGCTTGACGGCAGAAGATTAAAATTATTTCTTTCCTATTACAGTCACACAATTCAATCAGTTTGTAATTATAATTTTTTTTTAAAGATTTCGCGCCATGGTACCTTTTTTAATTGCTGCTGTAGCAGCTAAACAACACAAACACGCATTCTACGATTCACTCTGTACACAGAGTATAAATAAGTCTATGATTTCACCGAAGAGATGCTTTTAGTTCCATTTTCAAAAATAAGAATGAGAAACTGGGGGCCTATTACGAAACTTGGTCACGATAGTCGTCCGCAGTTCGTCGGTTATAGTTATTACAAATATTTTCAATGTAGCTATCGTAGTCCATAGTCTATTGAACGAATAATGACGGATCCACTAGAGAGAAACTGTCAAATTTACGCAATCACTTTGCAATATCGCATACGCAAGTGCTTTGTAATAGGAATCAATCAGAACGAAGCACGGACGCAGCCGCGTGTATCGAATTAAACTTTTCGTAATAGACCCCCAGTATTAAGTCGAGCGAGTTTTTATTCGTGATTATGAATAAAGACTTTTTCGTTTTAGTACGCTCATTGGTAATAGACAAACATTAAAAAAGAAAAAACTTTATCCCCTAGGGCTTATTATGCTATTTTATCTCGACTCTTGTACGTTACAATGACGCACTTTTTGAGCAAGAGGAGTGAAAACAATGTCTCGCTCTCTTTTCTAACGTTGATCTTTTATTTAGTAGGTTCAATCCTAAATGTATGAGTGTAGATAAAGTAGTGTATGAAACTGCACATAACTAGGTATTAAAACACTCGTGTGATACTATTAACACACACTCATGTTTTAATACCCCTCATTATGTGGCAGTATCATAAACTACTATTATGACTAGGTATGTCAAATTTAGAAACTCGCCCGTGTATGTAAAAAGCTCATGAAGGTATAAATTGCAGAAATATAAACAATGGTAATATGCAATGATATTATTTTTTTATCAGTACCTACGTAGTGACATATTTATGAGAAGAGAAATAGAAAACCTTAAGATTTTTCATTTTATAGCACCCGTGTAATGACGTAATGAGTATTAAGCGGGCTAATAAATTGTTGGGCAGTCACTTTAGATACGTTTAAGGACGATTTCAAATGAATAGCATACTGGCGTCGATATTAAATCATAATTATATGCTAGATAGTTACGTGTGTAGGAAGAAAAAATGTATAAAACTGTGTGACTGACTGAATCACTAAACCAGCATTGTTGCTTGTTTTATTTCTTTGTTTCAGAAACCACACGATTCACTAAAACCGCAATATAAATGTAATACGTTAATACCACTTAATATCATTTACTTAGGTTGCTTTTTTATAACATAAATTATTAAAAAATATGAAAAAATAAAACCTTGGATGTTTGAAATTGAAATTGCATCGCCTTTAAACAAAATATTTGTCTTGTCAATTGTACCTACCGGCTTTTTTCAGCTCATTTATTTAAAACACTAGCTTCCGCCCGCGATATCGTCCGTGTGGACATTCGGAAAATCCCTAGAAAACGTTTGAGCGGAATAAGAAGTATCCTTGTAACCATCGAGATAAATATACAAGAGAAGCAAACCTCACTACCACGCGTCACAAAAAGCGTGTAACTTTTAACCGTGTAGGACGAAGCTTTGAAACCACTTAACATTTTTAAGTAAACTATATCTGACTTACTTACACACATATTTATCTCGATGCTTGTAACTATCTGTGTGCCAAATTTCATTCAAATATTTTTGCGTGATTGAGTAACGAACATCCAAAGGCTTGTTTCCATTAAGAATAAATATAATGGATAGGGGTTTATAATTATTAATTATATTATGGAGAAAATAACAAACAATTTTAATTATTAAAAGCGTTAAAGATTAATAATATTTTTAAAAAATAAATTTCGTAAAATGAAACCTTTAGTCACGTGACAGTGAACACCAATCAGAAAGCGTTACGTCACGCCGTGCGAAACTCCAATCTTGTCTTTGACGTTTCGAGTATCACTACCGGAGGCGCGTTCCAAACCTACACTCCGAGTGCAACCTAACCACAACCGAACGCAAGTTTTAGCCACTTTTTCCGTATTTCTCTATTGTTTGGAACATATATAAATAACTGGTTTGGCGTTTTTATAGTCGTGCTATCACACTGGGGCTCTATACAGTACTTATAATATGAGAAATTCATTTTTAAACGATAAAAACTAGCTATAACGTACGAAGACACGATCGCTCTTTTGTTTGTTTTGCACGGCGTGACGTCATTCAAGACGCCATGACAGTCTTGTGCGTTTTGGAACCAAATTAAAATTGGTTTTTTAAAAAGCGAAATTTATAATGTAAACGCTCGATTAAAAATAAATAAACCTTTTTTTTCGATAAAATGCCTAATAAGCTAAAATATTAAGCAGTTATTGAAATTTTGTCAACTAGCCTATTATGTTCTTTGTTTAATAAAGTGACATTTATTTTCTGTTACCATGAACTATCATTAGTAAAATGTGTGCTTATGCTTGCGCTAGCGAGCGCCCACGAGCAATTTTGGTCCCCGCAACTAATTATTGTCTCTCACATGGTTTGTGTGAAAAGTCGCCGGCTGTCGCATCGCTATCGCTACGTGTGCGCACTTTCATACAAACCCGTAGACTTGATGTCAGATAAATTAAGTAGTTGCGTATACAAAAGTTGCTCGTGTGCGCTTGGTAATTGGTAATAATAGACTTTGTTAAGTACCAATGGCTGCCTATATTACATTTTTACAAGTACCTGATAAAATTGATATTGAACACACGAAAGTTCGCACCTTTATACATACATTCTTCACGTGTTTAGTTTATAAAGGATTCTTTACGAAATCATAATTTGATGTGTAAAGCATATAGCTAATATTTATTTAGTGGTTATACCCACATAATATACCTATGTGATCGTAGTATCCACTTAGCACATGCTTTACATACTTGTAAGATTAATGTTCAGTGGGATCCACTAAAAACTGTTGTACCAAAAACTTATACAAGATGTATTTGTAACCACTCTCCAAATTTTAAGGTTGTGTTCAGTCCATGAAACTGAACAGCTTTCTCCATGAAACATAGGGTCAAATATGTAAAAAAAAAATGACTTTTCACACAAATCAAAAAGATCACGTGATCAGTTAAGTATGGGATGACCAAAATTTTTTGGCGTATTTCGAGTATTTCGACACATGTTTCATGGAGAAAGTTGTTCAGTTTCATGGACTGAACACATCCCTAAAATTTGGAGAGTAGGTTACAAATACACCCTGTATAGTATTATTATTTGGCATTGGCAGTAATAAAGGATTTGTTCTTTAGCCAAAAATAAAAAAAAACTATGCCCAGTTGTCCAATATTTTTTCAGAACGTTATGCATGCATGCATTATCAGAGTCCCGTTCGTAAAAAATGTTGTCAAAAGGTCCGAAATATTCCAGTTAAGGGACCCAGGGTCCTTCTGAGAAGAGCGGTTCAATGGGGATGTTTGGGTTCGGTTTTTTTTGGCACCGCTAATATATCAACGGTATGAATGATGGCGCCAGATTTATAGTCGTACTGTAGCGTAGGTGAGGTAAATAACACAAGTTTGTTGTCTCATGCTGTAAGTAATCGCTACGGTACCTATTGTTATTTTTAATTAATTAGTATAAATTATAATAATTATGTATATAGTTTGTAAGTACGTAATTAATATACTTGGAATTAACAAAACCAAAAACTTGATTAATGATAAAATATGATAATTAAAGCATAAGCATATAATTTTCTATTGTTTTCCTGATCTCTCTTTTGCTTGACTTTTATTTATTGTATGGAAGATAACTATTGCATAAAAGTTTGTTTACTTAAATAATACTTTTAGCACATAAGTTTTGCACACTATAGCAACATTGCTATTATCTTGAGAAACATTAAAAAAGTTATCAGTGTTATGTTTCAGAGGTTAACATAACCACGCAAGTTATTTCTGTGTATTTTTACATTATTAAACGAAATCCCTTCTGATTACTTATCAGTGGGGATTAAAATGTTAAATCTGTCTGTATTGATTTTATTTATCTATATTGATGACTGAAGGACTAAATAATAGGGCTATGGAATTTTTAGAAATTTATATGATTAATAAGTTCTTGTATTATACTTACCTACTTCAATTTTAAAGAGGCTTATCCGAATTAGTGATTATAATATATATACTCACTAATTAGGATTGTATAGCGAATGCATACAGCAGACGTCAGGATTTGTCCTGACATGTCAAGCTTTTTGGGTCTCTGTCAGGATTCCGGCCGGACTTTGAAAATATCAGACTTTTTTGGATGATTCACATTATAGTAAAGCAAATAACCTTTTTTATTTTTTTTGGTAACTTAATGCAATAAACTTTGGAATAAATAATCAATTTTCAAATTTTTTTATACTTCAAAATTTTGAAAAATGTCAGGACTTTTTAGTACAAATCAGGCTTTTTGTCAGGATTTTTAGATACTTATACCATCTGGTAACCCTACACTACATCGGTGGCTCTCTGTCAAACTATTTAATTTGACGTTAAAAAGAAAGGGGCAAAACACTGTACAACGTTTATCAATAAGAGCGTAAGTGTGAATCTAGTCCTAAAATAATACCTAGCACCTGCTCTACATTAAAAGTAATAAATTAGTTTGTTATCCATTTGTTATGGTTGCCGATATGAAATGGTACAAATCGTTTTTAACTTGAATTTTTTTTTAATACATTTTTAGATGATGTAAGTACCTACCTAAAATTACAAAACTTACAGCGATTAGGTTTTTATATAGAGCGACTTTAGAATTTGTTTTCATTAAACTATTGCTGAGTTTTGTGAGGTAGGTTTAGGTACATTTTTAATTTGTATAATTATAATTATTATGTTCTTGCAAAAAGATTTTTATTCAAAAAGTTACTCATGAAAATATCATTCATACTTTTGGTTAGTTTATTTTACTATCAAAGTAAGTGAATGAATTTATTCATTAGCAATCAGCTATTCCAAGATAGTTTGCTATGCTCGTTGTACAAAATATGTGTTAAAACAAGAATTATTATTATTAGTGTAACTATGTAAGTACAAAGTTTCGAAACTTTTTAAGTTCGAACTAAACGAAACATACCATATTAACCTATGCTATAGTAGCATAATACATGGGTGTGTGATGGTGTTTCACTGAAATAATTGTTGAAACAACTAAAATGAGAGACCACGAGACTTTCCTCGTATTAAAAACTCGTTTTTAATTTATTGTTTAATTGTTATTTTTACTTTCTCGCAACATAATTATTTTGTAACATGAGAATGTAGTTTAGAACATAGTGCTAACTCAGCGTGCTCCGAAAATAGTTGCGATGCGAGTGCGTTCCCGCGCGTTCCCAGTGTAAAAATAAGCTGAGTCTAATCTAGGTTCTTGTGTCACTCACCCGATATGAACTCTGCTTAAAAATTCCTTGCACAAAAATTATCACAGGCTCGGCAAATGCAAAACGGACCCTCAGCAATACGAATTTTCGAATAGGATGCCGGCTTATTGGCATCTACGTGTGTCCGAATAAAGTTATCACTTTCGATAAAAAAGAAAATCCAATTAATGAAATTATAGTCACTAAAACTTTTCCTTCCTTTAAGTCCTTTAAGGTATTCACTGATTTTTATTGACAAATTTTGCTTAGTGTTCGTAAAAATTAGATGTTCATTGCGGCGGTTCGCCTTCGCCACCGGTTGCGGTTAAACTGAATAGCGCCGTGCGACGGCCATGTTTAAAAGCACACCGCTGTTGGCGCGATAAAAAATATTTTGTCCTACAATTACGATTTCAGCGGAGTATTTATTATGAGGGTCACTCGTGATCATGATACCGACTTGTTGGTTCCGAGGATGATAGTCACGGCATTATATCAACCGCTTGATTTTAATGAGGTTAGTATGTGATAATTGCTGAAATCTTATCTGAATTTAACCCTACTAAACTACTTTATTCTAGTATATCAGTGTAATAAATTTCAATTATAATCGCTACATTTAAGTACAAAGTTTTATTTATATCACAACTAAATAAGACACTTCAATTGAAAAACGGGTAAAAATAATCAGCTAAATATTTACTATTAGGAATATAAATAAACAGATTGCAAAGCACATGGGTGTTAGTCACGTGCCTTATGAAAGTTGAAGTAGAATCGACTCGTACGCATTCAATAGGCGGTTGTTGTAAATGTCAGTGTAGTAGACATTATTTGATTGTCTGTACGTGAATGAAGTTTAGTCAAGGACTGTAGTAAGATTGTAGTAGACAATCATACGTTGACCGTGTGAAACATACACGGGATGAGAGATTGATTTCTGTTTGAGAAGTTGATAAAACGAAATGGAGATATCAAATTGTAACGAACTTTTTTAACATCTCTAGACTGAAATGGAATAAATGCTAAGTCGGTCATATAATAAAACACATATAATAATTCCGATGAAACAGTTAAACTGAATCCAATTCACATGCATAGGTAATGGAATTTCGTTCATTCAACCGAGTAACTTTTGAACGACAAAGAGAAATGCATCACCTTTGAAAATGTGTGCCTTCTAATGGTGAAATAAGATCGTAAAATCTGAAAATTTATTTCAGAATATATAAATAAGTAGGTAACATCATTACAAATTATTTCTTGTGAAGAACTTTTGCAATCTATTTTTCCTCATACATCTGTTCAATGTTGCGGTCAATAAATGTTTATATTTTTTCAGAGCCTTTATTTATAACATCAGAAATTAATTACAGTTATCCAAATATTACTGTGATGCATGTAATACTAAGATTACTAACTGTTTCTGCTAAAGCTTATTGAAGTTCTTCTTTACACTTTCTTCTTTTTTTCCATTCCACACAAGAGTTTTATCTAAATGTGACCTTTAACTATTTTATCAGAAATGTAGTTCAAATGTTGTGTATCTCGTAAGGCACTATGGGGTTCTAAGTATGGGTGTAGAATGTGGATGTCTATTATGTCTCTTCATAAAGTAATGTGGGAAAAACTTTCTTTTCAGAGACAACGATAGAGTGATATAGACAGATTCTAGAAAAAATCTACTTTAGCATTTTGTCAAAGTGTGAACTTTGTCTAAACTATCAGAAGTTGCCACACGCAAGTTCTGCGAGTACCTATGTCCTTCCAATATCTAGTGTTTTCAGATTGGAATGTGAAGAAAAATATCTCTAAGATATTTAGTATTATATATATTTAGTACCTATTGTATAATTTATATACTTAATTGAAAAATACTAGAAAAAATCTATTCACCCGTAGCAGCTCAGACGGGATGCGAATGTGAATGCCTAAAATCTAAAAGTTCAATAAAAATATCTCTGTTTTTTTATTCAGTCAATGAGAAAGTAATGGGAATGCATTCCACAAGTATGCACCTAATGCAGGAACGTGGTGCATTCACCCCACCCCACGCCAGTTATATGACTCGATAAGGTCACAACACAATATTGTAATTTACTTCACAATGCCGCGTCCGCCGTGAAACATTATCAATGGAGCCGTGGTTAAACTGGTCATTACATTTGGCTGATTATTTCGCGGATTTTTGTATAGTATTTAATATGACAGGACATCCAGAACAGCCCCTAGCATGACCACCGAAACACGATATGATATAGCGATTTATCACGTTTGACTGTCAAAAGACAATGGATTTTGACATTTGAGTGTCGATAAAATGCTAAAGCATGCGATATAATAATGTATAACGTGTTTCGGTGGTCATGCTAGGGGGGCAGTTCCACATGATTTTTCAATTATTTTTTTTTTTAAAAAACGAAAAAAACCGACTTCAAAAAACTACTTTAGGTAGAAAAATCGGCTCAGCCAAACGTGAGATAATCGCGGACAAACATACATACATACAAACTGAATACCTCCTTTTTTGAAGTCGGTTAAAAAGACTACGCAATCCCTTTCCCAACAAAAAAAAACATCTAATTCGGTTCATAAATAACAAAATCGTCAAGGTAGTTGATTTAATATCATAGTATTTTCAGGATTACTTGTAAACTACTGAACCGATTTGAAAAAAAATTAAATGGGACCATCTCGCAAGAAAACTCAATCGAACAAAAAAAGAATCATAAAAATCGGTTCATAAATGTCGAAGATACGCGAGAAACAACGATTAAAAAAAAATACAATCGAATTGAGAACCTCCTCCTTTTGTTGAAGTCGGTTAAAAATAACAATTCAATCAAGAAAATACATCAAAAGGTTAATAAAATCGTGTCAAAATCAAAGTTAAAGTCAAATAAGATTTATTCAAATAAACTTAATTATTAAGTACTGTGAATCGTCTTTATTTTCCTACCATCCGTTCCAGCCTTTTTTATATGTTGTCCGTACGTGTTAGTTATCAGTAAATCGTTTGAATTAACTAAAATCTAATATCATGATGTCTTATTATAAGGTTATAAGTATTGAGTGTGTTAAAGCCTTCATAATATGCAAATACTACCTAGGTACTTTATTTTTCCGAAAAGGAAAAATAATGTTGGCAATATTTTTTTGTTCATGTATTCGAAAAAATCAGGTAGGTACTATTAAGTACTCTACAAAAAACCAGTACCTTGCATTTAGAAATTCCTTGTGCGTCAAATACATAAAAAACATACTTTTGTGTGACATTCGCATACATAATTAACCTAAAATGCAAATAATATGCATTTCATTGACTAATAAAAGACAAAGTACATTTTTAAAGTGACGTTTTCTTGTTACCTCTAATAAAGGTAACTCTATCTATACTATACATATATCATTCCAAAATATTTTTTTAAATTCTTTGCTTTATTTATATTTTTAACTCTTTATCAATCGTCAAATTGTTCAAATTTTGCTCGGTAGGTACCTATAGTTTGTTTATTGCAGATTTTGCGTCTATAACTATAATATGTAAGTAACACTTTAGTAATAATAAATAGAATAAATTTAAAAGATAGAATGTTATGAAACGATGTAATCTTCACTCAAATCTTACAACGAAAATGATTGTCATGTATTGTAGGTTTAGCAAGGATTTAAATGTAGAGCAAGAATTTAACACTTAATCACTATATTAGTCTCGTATTTTAAGTGCATGTCATTTAGGCAAGGCTCTACAATGTGTCAACGTTTTTTATGAATATTTGTTAGTACTTAATCGCGATTTCATTCGTACTTGTATGAAATTTAGGCCGTGTCATCCACGCAAAAATGAATTGACGTGCAAGAATATAAATCACTTTCTTTTAAATTCACGATTGAATAATTAGGTATAGTGAAATTAAACAAGCAAGTTTCATCAGATGAACTCAATCCTTAGACTACAGTGTGAACTTGTAGAGAACTTAAAAATATTTAATTGAGGTGGTAAAAAAAAGAGTTTCTTTTTATTTAGGTCGATATGGAAAAAACTAAGATTACTTTTTATTTACTTTTTTCAGTCTGGTGGAAGTGGTAATTATTTCTGTAAAATTAGTGAAATGGGTTCTTGGGTGTCTAACTCGAGACATCATTCTAGAGACGATTTATGTGTAGCGACGATGATTAAAAAATTAATTAGGTATTAAAATTTCAATGAACAAAACCTCTTGTGAATACCGCGTAAAAACCTCTACCTAGTACTAAACTTTCATGTGGGTATTTTTGAAATCAGCATCAAATAAAGATAACTTATTTACTATAATTGCTTGTCTAAAATATGGCATATTGGTCGTTCTAGTTCTATAAGCAGCGGTGCCTAAATGAAATGCCTATATTTGTTATCCTAATCACGGGTGCGCAAAGGTCTGCTAACTCGTGACTTCGACATTGATATGCAGCACACGCAACTCGCATAAGTGAACCCCCGCAACGGTCGAGATAATAATACCATGAGGTTTAAGTTAAAAGTTATGCGAATGGACAATAGAGTCACATAGAGCTTTGAGTCTAGACTTAAAGCGTGGACTCCCCTATGCAGAGGCTGTATGGAGGAGGAAAAGACAGCCGCCCACGTCGTGCTGGAATGCAGAGGGGTGGCCCCCTACCAGGCGAGGTACCTCGGCTTGCCGGGTCGCGTCCAGCAAACGATCGCACGAATGTGAAAGCGCTTAGAGCACGGACCATCACCGTGCTTGGAGCGTTCATAGCTGGCTGGAGTAATCCAGACGCAAAATAGGCGCAATATCCTTACAAGGGCGTCGCCAAGGGTGGGCAGGGGGGTAGCTGCCCCTATAGGTTAAAAATGTAGCTAACTGCAAAATAACCAAAGTCCTAAGGCCGTGCAATTGACTTGCTTTTCCAAACTTCAATAAATTCACTGGTGATCTTGACTGTTCCTAACAATTCATATTTTTTTCATCCTCTCTTGCCCCCATCTGAACGCCCTTGTATCCTTACTAATATTATAAATGCGACAGTCCGTTTGTTTGTTTCTTACTCCTTCACGTCTTAACTACTGAACCGATCATCACGAAATTTTACGTACAAGTTGACAGGAGTACAGAGAAGGACACACAAGGTATTTTTTATCCCGAAAAAAAGTATTGTTCCCGAGGGATAGCAAAAAACTTTCCACGCAGACGAAGTCGCGGGCAGCCGCTATTTATTTTATTTATTTAACCATTTATTTCAGGCATCAATGGCCCATACAATAAATACCTTAAAGACTAACATACATACATACATACATAATATAAAACAATCTTATATTTACACTTTATCACGTATTAAATAATCAAAAAATTACAAAAGGTTTACCTATGTGTTATTATTATTGGTAAAGAAATTCTATAACCACAACAATCGCATTTCTGTAACTATTATGGTCCTGAATGATTAAACATTATCAGTAACTAAAACGTAGTATACTTATCACTAAAAAAAACGTTCGAGAAACTGTATGTATACCTATTCTTACAAAATTTATTCCAGATATTTTTCATAATTAATTTTTATATTTTATATGATACTAACTTCCATTTAAATTAATTTGTAGCCATGTAAAAAAATCTAAATCTACGTGTTTTGAAACCCCATGACTGACCCTCGGACGGTACTTCGCGTCGCCTGTGCATTATTTTCGTCACAAAAAACTATGTTGGTTGCAACATTGTGGGATATTTTCCTCAATGTTTTCCTCGACTATAGCAAACTTAAACCACACGTGAACCTTAATTAGCCTACGGACATGACCACGGTGCGATAGCAAAATATAATATAGTTTAGGTTATATTTGAAGTTAGTGTTGAATTTCCTTAATGCCTTTCAGTTACAGATTTGGTTTATTGAACAGACATTTGAATGTTTATTTGGATTGGTATGGTCTTACGTTTCTGCGTTATCTTCTTATCTAATTATGGACCGAAACTTACGCCTTCATAAAATATTATGTTTACTTCTTCTGTGAAACAATAGTTCATACAAACTCTATAGGTAATGCTTTAAAGTCTGAAACTTCAGAAAACTGCAAAGATCAATTAACAATTTTTAAGAATCATAGTATTTACACACAAAATACTTATAAGATAAAAACTAGCATTGACGTCAAAGCGTAAATCACTAGATAATCTCCATGTAGTAGCAATGAAGATCTTTCCTTGTAAGGAGTGGTCAAATTAGACCTTATAAGTCGCCATTGGAAAATCCGATCACTTACTCTAAGAGGCTTTGCAATTCTTGGAAATTTTGTAAGCTGACGACAAGACATGGTGAGGTAAAATTAACTTTTTAAACTTTATTATATAGAATTATTATTATGTGGAGCTCGGTGGCGCAGTGGTTTAGCGCCTGGCCCAGCGATTGCGGAAGTTAAGCAACGTTCGCAAGGGTCGGTCATGGGATGGGTGACCAAAAATTTATTATCTCGAGCTCCTCCGTGCTTCGGAAGGCACGTTAAGCCGTTGGTCCCGGCTGCATTTGCAGTCGTTAACACCCACCAATCCGCATTGGGCCCGCGTGGTGCTCCTCCTTACCCTCCTCCTTACCACCCATAAGGAAGGCCTGTGCCCCAGCAGTGAAAATGGCTGATGGACATATAGAAATACCTAGTTTAACATTTTATATTTAGAGCTTAGAAATAAGGTTTAGAGAAATAACATAAGTACTGAGAAATAAGTACTTATCTATGAAAAAGTTCCTAACTTATCACGCTCCGTTTAGGCTCATACACATGCTAATTTTACAGTCTTGAAATGTATAATCTGTGCATCTTTGTAATGATTTAATAATAAAATATAATGGGTTAGATGTTCAACGCCGAATAAGACTTCTTCAAAACATAGAGAAAATCTCAGATATTAAGCCACTATTTGGTTCCATTTAAGGCTTTATGGCAATCGAAATTGCGGTTTAACTTGATTATCTTTATCTAAGTGTATGACATCAAAAATGGCTGATGGACAAGTATATAATTTTCCTGATCAAAATCAACAACGGAAATAATTCTTTAACACCAAAACAATGTCAAGGATTGAACAAATGAATTAGTATTCACTTAAATTACTTTGCGGCTCTTTCTAGACGTTTCCTTGTAAACATGGTGACAACCTTAAAAACTGAGGAAATGGTGAACTAAGGGCTACTTCCTATTTGAGTTTGCCAAAATTTTGTTTCACATACATACACCTAACGAAACATAGTGTCTTGAATCTCATGATTAATGTATGAGCAGAAATTGCTTAATGGAAATAATAGGGGTTTAAGAAATTATGATCATCACGACTCACTATCAGCAATAAAAATATTTCAATATTATTTTCTGTACGTTAAAAAATTACCTATCTTAAAAGTGAATCTTTTAGCATAGCATAAATTAACTTCCGATTAGATGGAAACAATAGTATAGATAATGAGGGTATAGGTTATTTGTTATACAAGTGACCAAAATCAATTTGTGCTGCGAGTTCCGACTTTAAATCATGGACGCACTCCTTTTTTGTAATTTAGTACAAAAATAGTTCGATCAAACCTATGCTGAAATTTTTTATTCATAAAATATCTAGATTCCCGTCGTTTTGTTTTAAATTACTTTGTGTTTTTCTCTTATTTATTAATATCCTATCTTATTTATTTATCTATAATCATAAAACACTAATTTGTTAATAAATTTCATTAGTTTTCCTTATTTTATATTTATTTCATACATGCGATAGTGATTATTTCCTCTGTGCATGCGACCTCATTTCGTCCATACTGTTTATTTCGAATTATCAACCTTCTTTTTTAACAATCCTTAATTAAAACTCCTTGGTATATTCGTGCATTTTATTTTTTTACTTTTTAATCCATGTATGACACCAAGCACTCTATCTATCCTTTTCTGACATATCAATTTTACAAGTCTCACCCTTGTCGTCCTTGACACTTTATTTTTTTTTTCTTTATTATTTTAAAAGTTGGTGTTAGAAATTAAACAAGCACTTTGTCTCACGCTCGCAGCAATAATCGATTTTGCTGCGAGTTTTTACACGCAAAAAGCGCCCTTTTCGTGCTGGAGAGGTGAAAAATATATTAATTAATAGTAGTTATACAACAAGTGAAAAAAAAGGGAATTTAGTTCGAGGGACTAAGTTGGATCCCGAGAGTAGCGAAGGATTCTAGAGTTGAATTCCGAGCTTAGCGAGGGATTCATGAGTAGAATCCTGAGCGAAGCGAGGGTTACAAAGGACCGAGACGATTTTTTTTTCACGAGTTGTGTACTCTACTTTTTACCATCGACTGCGAGAAAACAAATAGCAGTACTTATACCTATAGTAGGTATTTATAGGTTATCAGATTTTGATATTTAGGTAGGAAATCGATAATATTTAAAACATTAGAAAAATTAAATAGTGAAATTAGAAATTTTGAAATTTTCTAATGAACTGTACGCGCGCAGGCTTTAGAAGTGTATATGAAATTAGAAGCTTTCCATTATATAAAACAACCACGATAAGAGGGAGATTACATGATCAGTCAGTCTGGCATCAGTCCATGCCATCAATCTGTAGACTTTGAATTTTTCCAGACCTGATTATCGTACCCTGAAAAAAAGGACTGATGCCACAGACTGAACATCTAATCTCCCTATAATAGATAGAAAAGAACCCAAAGCTAAGACACTAAAAAGAACCTAACTAAAATAGGCGGGATATTTTTTATCCCATATAATATCCAGACAGGTACGGGGTGTTTGGTAATAGCCTTATAAAACCGAATATGGTAGATAGGGACCATCAAACTGAACAACTTTTACTATGGGAGCAACTCTGAAATCGCGAAAAACAAATCAGCTTTTTCATACATTTTGATATTTTCGATATTAATTTTTGTATGAAACAGCTGCATTTTTTTTCGCGATTTCAGAGTTGGTCCCATAGTAAAAGTTGTTCAGTTTGATGGTCCCTGTCTACCATATTCGGCTTTCTAAGGCTATTACCAAACACCCTGTATAATTGAATAATTGAGTTTGTGTATTTATGTCAGCCTGCTCTCATTTCATGATTCATTTGAATGATTAGCTGAAATGACGTTTTCAGAGTAATTGTATTGACTGACACAAATAAGATAATTACCGTTCAGTTAAGTCACTCTTAAAACAATTTATGTCTATTTCAGTTAATCCAGTTCTTGTTAATTTGCTACTCACTAAAGAGAAACTACTTAGTCACTAAATACAAAAAAGGAGGAGTAATTTGGACATTATATTATATATTGATGAAAGGAATATAAACCATTATGTAATCGTATCGGACATTAAACATATAGTCACAGTGTTAAGCTTTGTCCACACTTGTCCACTCATTTTGGCGTATCAGATCACCGTATCTTTGTCATACATCGTCTCTTTGATACAGTATTACTCCAACGTACCACCAACCAAACTAGCGATGTATGCTAAAGATACGGTGATCTGATACGCCAAAATGATACAAGTGTGGACAAAGCTAGGTGCTTTACGTCGTTAACCTTGGGATTCACTGGAAATAAAAAATTAAGAGGCAGAAATGGGATTCAAATATTTGTAACGTATATTTCAGATGGTCAAAATAATTTAGAATTTACCAATCGAACAGAAATTAACGACATAACAACATAATATGTTGTTTACAAACATAAAAGGTCACAATATCCAATAACTTATCTTGAACTGATGATTGCAGTTGTTGTCCTTAAATCATCAAACATGTTATTTCCCTTTATCTCGTTCATGATCTTTCTAATATTACCCCTTGAAAACCTGAATGAAACACGGAGAAGGTCGATACTATGGTAAACTATGGTATGGTAAAAAGAATCATGACTGCAATCATAATGATTAAATGTGTAAACATTGGAACTCAGAATATCCTATGCTATGCGGTGTTGGTTTTATTATCGTGAATAGCATGATAAATAAGAGGCACATATATAAGGTCAAACAACAAGTATTATATACTTAGTTTAAATTATTTCATTCAGATCTTGAAATATGTAACTTGAAATCTAAGTGATGCAAAATTACGTAATGATATTTGAATGTGTGGTGTGGAAATTTCACGAGTTCATTGAAAGATTAACTTAGTTTATAATAATGATATAAATATTAATTGTACATTTATTTAGGTAATGAGAGGGAGTGGTTACTGATTACTGAAGCAGATAGTTTTGTTTGCGTTTCCATATTTTAAGGTTGGTTTATTAATACATCTCATTATTTTAAATTTGTTAATTAAGCTTTTTCTGTTTAAACAATTTTATTTTAATGCTACTGAAGTATGTTTGTGTGTTATTCGTCAATTCCAATGAATTTTTTTAAGTCGTTAGTTTCCCGATTCGCCAGTTTCGTTAACTCGTCAGTTTCCTCATTTGGTCTGTTTAAGTTTTTCGTAATTTTTCGTTAATTGGACAGTTTTTGTACAGTTTCGTACAGATATTATAAAGAAATATTGTTTTTTTATTATTATATTAGTAAACTAGCAAACTTTTTACTTTTTTTGCAGTTACATGTCGAATATAATTTTTGTTAACATAAATACTTAAATATTTACATGTTACGTACGTACTTATAATTAAAAAATATATTATTATTATTTATTAATTCCAAGCTTATATCTATAAAAAATAAAATAATATAAGGTATCCGCAAGATTGTTTTACCTGCTATAGTTGGTAATATCTAATAAATACTAACAATATAAATAAATCAGACGGAAGCTAGGAGTTTGTCGCATTTTATCGATAGTCTTTTTATTATAAAATGCGCTTTAAAGCTGTCATTCTCGGAAGCGGAAATAAACATTTCTATCATTGAATCAATACCGATGATAATAATAATGTTTTTTTTATTAACACAAATAATTAAAAACATTATTATTATTATTATCATCGGTATTGATTCAGTGATAGACATTTTTATTTCCGCTTCCTATGATATGATCATACTTGATTCTGTAAGGCGGAAAATGTTCGAAAAATGATTGCAAAATATCTATCTATTTTCCAGGAGTGAATTTTGAAACTTTTGGGTTCCGTACCTCAAAAGGAAAAAACCCTTATAGGATCACTTTCTTGTCCGTATGTCTGACCCCTTATCTCGGGAACGCGTCGAGAGGTATCGAATTGAAATTAAAACCTCAGGTCTAGGTCCCTTGAAGATGTGAAAAAAATCTAAGTTTTCGCGAAAAAAAGATAGGTACGACCGTTTATTATTTCGACACTCGGTCGAAATAATAAACGGTCCGGTCCGGTTTTTACTAAAGTGTAGGTAATAAAAGTTTGATTTTAAAAAATATTTTTCCCAACTTCTAATACTTATACTTACAAGCTTTTTATGTTATGATGGATTGAAGTAAGTAACCATAGTTACATCATAACATAAAACGAATGTCACACTTAGAAGCTTGCTTTGTTACGCGAACCTTTGCTCGACTTTAGTAGGATGATAAGTATTAGGATAATAGCGTGAAAAAGTATATGTCTGATGTTAATCACTGCATAATCGTTTGATAATGGGCCCGCAATGAGACCCTCAGTTTCCGCGCTGCGCGGGCCCAGTCGTGTTTTCCGTGTCGCATATCCGTCTCACAATGTGTAGTTTAATATGAGATTTATAGCGAACACTTAATTAGTGTATGTCTACATAATCAGTTGATCGAGACATGTCATACTAATGCATTTTATCTTCCGAATTTATGGACGATTCCGAATTAAAAAACAAAGTCACATTTTTCGCAATTCGTTTTGATAAAGGATGCAATGCCCCTGTTACTATTAAATAGTTACATTTTGAAGGGTTGTGCTTACGAGTGAAAGACATCACAAAACATTTATCGGTATTGAACTCCATCTCATTTCCTTTACTCCATTTGGCGTTGCTGTGGACCCTCATACGTTTATCATTAGTAAACAACAGAGGGCCAAGAACGGACCCTTGAGTCACTCCAGAGGCAGATGGGAATGTGTTACATGAAATACTATGTTTGTTTTATCATGGACATGATTTGTGTAGTAAGACTAGTGGCTCCGTGAGCTGTAGACTTCGCAATTGTGAAATTTTTTAACAGTTTTCGAAATAGCAGAAATATTTTTTTTTACGAAAAACGGAATCGATAAAATAAACTAAGGTAAGTAGGTATTATAATTATCGAACCTGCTCACAAAATTACAAACACCTCCAGCTTTTTGGCGCGTAAAAACTCGCAGCAAAACCCGATTATAAGTAAAATATCAGATCCACACTTATTTACTTTGTGAAGCATGTTATTTGCTGTCAAAGAGGGGCTTTTAACAAGCCTCCGAAAACAAACGAGGGCCATACAAACGTTCAACTGCCATAAGGTGGTCATATACTTACTTAGATCGTATTGATTTCATAAATATAAATTATTGTAGTTGTGAATGAAATTGCATTGCATGGTACAGTCTATCCAGAAATAGATCATTGCTGTTATCGAACTATAGACGCAGATATTTAATTATGAAGCACATTAATTGCGTGACCTTAATGTTCGCACCTTGGCCCCTTTACCCGCTCCGTCGGAAAACAGACCGATCCGATGATCTTGTCAACAATTTGCCGTCTGAACATTATAATACTTTAATGTAAGATCATAGAGAGTGTGAAATCGCTCCTTGTTACTTTATGTCATTTTATGACCATCCAAATTTTAAGGATGTGTTTAGTCCATGAAACTAAACAACGTTCTCCAAGAAATATACGTGTCGAATTTCGCAAAAAATTTGGAAATCCCATATTAAACTGATCACGTTATCTCTTTAATTTGTATGGATTTTATTTTTACATATTTGACCCTATGTTCTTTAGAGACAGTTGGTCAGTTTCATAGACTGAACCATCCTTAAAATTTGGATGGTGAAATTATAATGACCCTGTATGTTTAAAATCAAATACGTTAATCCTAAAGTAAGCAGCTAAAGCGCTTGTGTTATGGAAATCGGAATCGACTGCGGTGTCACAAACACCCAGACATGAGACAATATCATCATCATCATATCAGCCGCACGACACCCACGGCTGGGTATAGGCCTCCCCTAAGGATCTCCACGACGATCGGTCCTGTGCTGCCCGCATCCAGCGGCTTCCCGCGTCCTTCACCAGATCGTCGGTCCACCTTGTCGGGGGCCTACCCACGGAGCGCCGTCCGGTGCGTGGTCGCCATTCCAGAACCTTTCCGCCCCAACGGCCATCGGTTCTTCTCGCTATGTGTCCCGCCCATTGCCACTTCAGCTGAGCAATCCTTCGAGCGATGTCGGTTACTTTAGTTCTCTTGCGGATCTCTTCGTTTCTGATTCGATCACGCAGGGAAACGCCGAGAATGGCTCTCTCCATTGCACGCAGTGAAACGTGGTCGCTAACTATGGATCTCATAAGAAGGCTCAAGGTCACCCAGCGAGACAATATAATAATATATAAAAGTTATTTTTTCCGGGATCGAAACTGGGACCTCGGCGATGGCAACAACATGAACACCTGTGTGCAAGCCACTCACTCGATCACGGATATTGTCAATCGTAAGACCATTAACGAAACCATCAATTTATTCAACATAAGGATATAACTTTACAGAATTAGTTACACGACACAACTTGCAGTAAGTTACTAATCCAAATATTAAACGACTTAAGTAAGTGTAAAGCTAGGGTTTCCTAGGATAGCGGTGCCGTCATATTACGGCCGTAATATAGCGGCGTTGAATGTTGTCTGTAAACAATACGGCGCGGATTCCTAGAAAGCGGTGCTGGATACCGTAACGTCAGAAAGTGGTGCCGCTATTTTCGTGACGGCTGTCATGACGGTGTAGAACAGTACCCTTAGCACGAACAGCTATCGAGAAAAAAAACGCACGTAAAATTCCTCGATAGACAGTTCTCTATGGAAAATTTCATTTCACTTATCGGCGATAGATGGCTTTGTACAAATTTCCAATACAAAATGTATCTATCGAATGATTTTACGCGAGTTATTTTTTTCGATAGCTGTTCGTGCTAAGGGTACAGTTCGCCACGT
Organism: Agriphila straminella; assembly: GCA_950108535.1. Classification (NCBI taxonomy): domain Eukaryota; kingdom Metazoa; phylum Arthropoda; class Insecta; order Lepidoptera; family Crambidae; genus Agriphila; species Agriphila straminella. Next base: position 5,429,517 of record OX467312.1, read on the forward strand.
TTATTCAGGATAGCGGCGCCGCGACGGTGAATGAAAATGAGTTTAAACTGGTGTAAAGCAAAAGTATTTCCTGAATTTCTTGTCATTACACATTCTTACTGTGAACAGCGATGCAAAAAAATCTCAAATGCAATACCTACATTTGAGTTTTTTGGCATTTGTACCACGGACATGGAATAAATCTTCTTCCATACAATTATTTTCCTCTCCTGATGATTGGTCATGCTTCAAGTATTTGTAAAACCCCAACAACCTCGCAGGAGTAGATTGGTATAACATCATATACAATAACATTAATTTGTTCTACGACTTTACCAAAAACAGACAATTTCTTTTTGTCTATTTTCGGAAACGTCGTAAAACAAATGTTGTTGTTTATGATGATAGGTTAATTGTTGGTATTTTACAAATAACCCTGTATAATAGGGATGTTGACTAATGAATAAAATAACGAAATACTAATAAAAATCGTAAACATATTAAACTTTTAGAGTAGCTTGTATACCTCTTGGTTTTATATATTGCATATTATTTGCTTTATGTCCCTTCAAAGTTGGGTGGACAAGTCCATTTAAAAAGTATAAAATTTATTAAAATAAATGATACCTTCAATTAGTCCGTAAAATGTATAGCAAATCTGTCGAAGAAACCATTTTGATAAACACAATATTTAATATAGCTGCTGAACAAATTTCCTATGCGTTGCATACAAACTTGCAAGGCGTGACGTCATAACGTGCAAGCCATTAGTATGGAGCGTTTTTGATCGAGTCCACTTGTGCGCATTTCACACTGTGATATCTCGGGCAGTTTTCATGCTAGCGAATTAATTCTTTTACCAATGTTTCTTTTTTTGAGAGGTAATTTATGTAACATAAAATAAAAAAATAGTCAACATCCCTATTAATGCTAAATCAAGATCGTCCATTTTCTTCTCTGATAGGTTTCTGGAAAAAAGACGACCGTAAAATTTCCGGTAAAAAATAAACCGGTATTGTACGATGTTGTTTACTTTCCACACGACTCTACCGTAAAGACGACCGTCTTTTACGTCCTTAAAATTACGGCCGCTATGTGACGGCACCGCTTTCTTAGGAAACCCTAGCTAGTGTAAGATGCAATACATCATTTAATTGATTTGGTGATATTCTTAGAAAAATATTTTATTGTTTTTATCTTTGAAGAAAGAGGAGCTCGGTGGCGCATTGGTTTAGCGCCTGGCCCAGCGATTGCGGAAGCTAAACAACGTTCGCAAGGGTCGGTCATGGGATGGGTGACCAAATATTTATTATCTCGAGCTCCACCGTAATACATGAAACTGAAAAAAAAAATTTTTCTTCATACCAATACGTGCCTATAGATAGGTCTTCAAAAATGACATTGAGGTTCTTAAGACATTTTTTTCTCAAAGTCAACCGTTTGAAAGATAAACACTGCCAAAGTGGTAAAATGTGTGCCCCCCCCCCTCTAACTTTTGAAATAGGTGAGTGAAAAATAAAAAAAAAATATATGCTATAGATCTTAATAAAAACTTTTACTGAAAATTGGTTTGAACGAGATATAGTAATTTTTTCCAAAACAAAATATTTTCCAAAACCGCAAATATAACTTTGTGATTCATACCAACACTGTGAAAAACAAAGTTATTTTTAAAGACGTAAAATGATAGTGGTATTAAATATAGTATATGGTACATAAGGTAACTACGGAACCCTACGGCGCGTGGCCCGACACGCACTTGGCCGGTTTTTGAAATCGGTCCAGTATTTTTCAAGAAAACCTGAAAATACTGACCAAAATCTTCTTTGTTTACCGATTTAGATGATTCTTGTTTTGTTTGAAAGAGGATACTTTAGTGATGATACCATTTTGATTTCATTGTTATTGGACCTTGGATTTTAAAGATACACAAGGGAACTCCTCAAAATCAAATAGAAACTGTATAGTGATTGAAATATTGCTAGGATTATGACAATCTTAAACAAATTAGGTATTATAGGGTTTATTCTTAGAGCCCCACCCGACTTCACTAGACGTGTTTTATTACAGTGATATGCGTATCTAGAAAATTATTTCTTGCTTTTTAGAGGTATTTAATTTTGAAGCTTTTTTTGTTTTTATTTTCAGGTTTTTTGAAGTCGGTTTTTTTGTTTTTAAACAATTTTTTTATTGACAGCAAGTCGCCCGCCAAGTCGACCCGTGTAAATTACCTAGTACTTACTTAGTTTACTTGCTCGTGAATGCTTAGTGATATATTTTTTGGCGTGATCGTTTGATTCGTACACCTGACATAAAACCGATTGCATTCTCGAATTACAGTTGCAGAAAAACATTCCTACACAACATGTAACTTGATTCAATCTGCTAAGTAATTTAAAAAAGCTTGCATACTCTGCATTTTACTATTTTCTAAGTAGGTATGTAAGTAAGTAAGAATATTTCCTTGTGATAACCTTTTTCCTTTAAAAAATATAAAGATTTTACAGTAATATTCCATGCCTTTTAATTTTTTTTTAAATATTGAAGGAAGTGAAAAGATTACGTACCTTAGGTACTAATCATTAGTGCAATAATTAAAAATATGGTGCATTATTTTTAGTTATTGCATTATTTTTAATTATTAGTTATAACACTAATGATTAGTACCTATGGTAGGTACTTACTTAATCTTTTTATAATAAGGGCCAGGATCAGCAAAATGTTACCCAAGATTTTAGTTGGTAAAAACCCGACTAAAAAAACTTAAAAACATTGGTACCTAATAGGGAAAAATGTTTTGCTGTATCAAACAAGAATCGAACGTTGAGTACTATTATAATATGTATATATTCTGTGGTATCGAATTCAGAAAAGTGATTACAAGTAATTTAATTTAGTAGTGATAAGGACTTTAATTAGATTAGGATGATACATTACATATAAAGATCATACGACTCCCATATCTATATCTAGTACGCAAATTAACATTGCGGCTATACTTTTCCGAGAAAATTCGATATTTTACGTCGTTTTTCGATATTATAAGATAGCAGTTTCGTAATACAAGTACCTTGAAAGCTATTTCTGTTGTACCCTTGTTGTACCGGAATAGAGCAAACAATTCGAAGCATTTTAATTATAGTCTACTTAAATCTTGAAAAAAATCAGGAACGACATTTTTAAAACGTCCAATTAAGTTCTTTTTACCTGTTTCTATTTAACAGTAAGTATTAATTTTAAAAATATTGTTATCACTTTCGTTATTTATATGTGTGAAGGTTTTAAATTATTTCAGACAGTTTTCAAATGTTTCTTTTGCAGGAATTCGTCTGGTGCAAGTCTGACTAATGTTACATCACACACGCGTGCTTTGAAAAATCTGTTTCAATTTTAATGTTCGTTTTCATTGCTGCGAATGTGCTGCGAGTTTTATGCAAATACGTTGGCTGTTGTCAATGTATGGCAAGTATGTAGATGATAATATTATGTTACGACGCGTGGTGAAGGTCGGCGTCATGTTGCGTGCTTGCCCGAGCGAGTAGTCTTCGGAATTCTCGGTTACGCAGGCAATGGGCATTAATGAACGAGCGTGTTATTTTCGTCGGATGTTTTGATCAAACTCGATCATAGTATGCATGCACGTGTCCAAATAATTTATGCAGTTTTTCATCTCGATTATTAATTAAGGGAAAGTAGAAAACCCGATTTTTACGGATTACAGCGCGTATATTATTAATTCACGTGGTATTTTAGAATTAATTAGTTTGGATTTATTGTTTTATTTTTATTTTCCGACGTTTCGATTTCGACACCATTCCAGGGGCCGTGACGTGGTCCAGGATGACTAAAGCTATAAAACTCTTCCATAGTTTTCTTTCAAGATATTTAGGGTGAATGGACTTAAATATTGAAAAACATATATTTCGTTACAAGTTAGATAGGTGGGTACGAAAGGATTTGGCTAATAATTTAATAGCTATGTTTATCCTTTGCGAGGTCTGTCAATTTTCCTCTGTCAATTAAGTAACTAAGCTAATAATCCTGATAATACATTGTAATTATATAATGTACTTTATCATACGGAGAAGATTTCTTGAAATAGTTACTAGTACCTACAGCAAATTAGTATACAATTACAATAAGTACAGCATTTATAGAGGTTAGATCTTAAGTTAGAGCTTTTTATAAAATCTAACTGTTTTTGCTGACTTTTATTCTCGCGACGACTTTTTGTGCGGACTAAAAAAGTTCAATGACGCAGTCTCGGGGAATTCTGTAACTAAATGCCTCCAAATCACCGCCCACGACTCCTATGCAACTTTAATCTGAAATTACATCAACTTGCAATTTTCCTCCCGCTATAAAAACCACTTCCAACTAAAACGAATGAATGGCGATAATAATAAATCATTAATTAAATAATTCAACCATTAAAACATTCTAATAAAGGTTTTATGTAAATACTTACTTGGGTAAGTACTGAAAATGTTGCTTTCCTAAATTAAATTAAATTACTTATTTAAACAAATTACGTAAGTAATATACATTTTAATAAGTCGTATAGGTTTAGAAAAATCTGTAAACTCGATGACATGCCAAAGAATCTATTATTATATAGGCACTTACTGATGATTCACGTTTGTGCTTGCGTACCCAATACCTACTAGGGTGACCATGTAATTGGGGAAATATCTACTTGAAAATTTAAATTGAATTTTCCGGGATTAATTGCAAAGTTTGCACTTTTTTCATTCCTCAATTTCAATAAACACTAATTTTATTTATAGCTTTTATTATAAATATTAATGCTTTTTATAAAATTACAAATACAATGCCGAATTATTGTATATCACTACCTAACTAACAATAATAAAAAAATGTTTTAATGAAATAAAAAATACAAATTAATTTAAGAGCTTCAGTTTATATGAAATACTTTTAATATAAAACTTCAACCAAATTTTTTAAATAAATGACAATTGTAATAAGTTTTTGTTATAATTTCTTACCGTTACCAAGATTTTATCAAAGACAGGTGGTTATGTTCCGTGAAAAAAGACGGAACATAAGTACCCACCTGTCACCATTTTTCTCTTCCGTTTGGTATTTCTTATTTTTTCATCCGTTTGTATTTATTGTAACTAAGTTTTCGTCTAAAAGATGTGGTTGAATGATAAAGTTTCGCACGCAATTTGATTCGGCGGCATTGTTCCGCGTCAGGCAAGGCCGGCTGATGTAACGAGTGTGCACGTTGCACCAGACGGTCATTGACCTTGCCGCCGTCTCTAGACACTGCGAAAGTGTGGTGAACGCCGCACGTACTACGGTGAATATGTGGTGAATAGTGAACAATTTACAAATACTATGTATAGTGAAGTGATGTGCTGAATAATGGTGCCTAATTGAAATGAACTATAAGTCGGTTCCACTATCATATTTTTTTGTCGCCTATCAAACTGTGTAAAAAGTAGTAAATTACGATTCACAAAAACGTTGCTACCTACCATATTTCATTCTGTGCTCCTGGTTGTCAATAGTGTTTTGCTTGTCTAAGTGTAGTGCAGTAACTTTTAATAGTACATTATGAGACAAGTTGGCTTAGGTTCAGGCGAGGGCGTAACTCAGCCGAGTGTGCAATAAGCAAGAGCTCACGAGTTTCATACGACGTTTTTCAACACATTTGCGAGGAAAAAACAAAGTAATTTATCACACAGCAACAAATATGGCAAAAACAAAATATGATAATTATGGGAAAAGGCGCGAATGTTTTTTTTTTCACAGGCCAACGCAAGAATTTTTTGCGAACAAAGGGGTGAGGAGCATACAGCCTACTACTAATACTTCAAAATTATAATTTTAAGTGACAAAATGCAAATATTTTAATATTTTATAACAAAATATTGTGAATTATGAATAATTTGATAATAATTATAGATTTATTTGACTTAATTAAGGACTTACACATATATTTATACCAAAAATGTATATGAATTTTCAGCAGCATAAAACCTCTTTGTTGTCAAAAAAAAAAACTTTATTACCCGGCTAAATTGGGAATGCTCTGTTTACTTGCATAGAACTTGCAGTAAGGTACTAATTTAACTTTGTAGGGTTAATTCTATTACGTACTAGTGTTTTATATATTATTGCACACGTTTGTTACAGGTCGGTTTATGGCCCTAAAAGCGATGTATTAGGGCTTACTTTACGAGCAAGTGTGTTGAAAAATGTATTACTACATAGGTAATACATTTCGATGGGCATTCACATGCAAAGCGATTAAATTGACAGCAACTTTAGAGCGCTCTTGCGGTACAAACAAAACGCCTTAATTTTATCTGTAAAATTTTGTCTTTTTCATACATTCTCGAGTGGAGTTACAGTGGATCACTGTCTACTATCAATTTAATCGCATAAGTACACTACACATTACTTAGTGGTCGCCTGATAAAAATATCAATCTTAACGAAAACGAAGGTCACATCTAGCTAGTGTCATGTCATGTCAGACGTCCGTGAGACAATAATTCTTTGAATGGCGATTAATTGAAAGTGTTGAATTTGAACTACTGATGTAATTCAGCCAACCTGTTACAGCAGTCAGTCAGCTCACAATGGGGGTCAATTGTTATGCCGTGGGTTCACAATCATCATGCATCTGGGGCTTTCACAAACTGGAATATTTACATTTCTATAACTAACCTATGAGGTTTTTATTCAGTTTAATTTAACATTGTACAGTCAGCAGCACATCAGACTATACATGTTGACCTTGAGACCGCCTTTATGCCGTACGTAATAAAAGCTGTTTTCGTAGTTCAGTTGTTTAACCTAGCGTGATGTCGTGCGGTAACTATCTATGTATTTCTTGTTGAGTAAAATTACAAAAAGTCCGCTTCAACGGCTTCATTTAGATCTTTGTAATAATGGTGTAAGTAAAGTAAAGCAAGTAATTTATTAACGATATTAATCAACCTCCTTGTATTTCATGCCTGAATTATGAAAAAGTATCAGTATATTGTCCAAATGGCAGATAGTCCATTCAACGAATGGCTCAAAAGTAAAGGTATTGGTAAGGCCCAGTAGAGAGCGCACGAGCGGGTAACTTTCAGAAACATGTTTAGGGTGCTTACTTAGGGAGTGAATAGAAGTAGAACGGACACTCCAGTTTTATTTATTTTTATGGAACATATTAAAAGTCTCCTCGTCTAGGAGGCAAGCCGGAGTGGAGGGGGTATAAATTGTAATTAAATATCTCCAAAACGGTGCGTCGCGCCGTAGAGGAGTTCTTCTACCGAATAAAAGCTTATTAAATTCTCTACAACTTTTCTTTTCAGTAGAAAAACTATTTTCTCTACGAACGCCGTCATACTTTAAAACTGCCGGCTTGCGCACGTTACAATCCCTTTATTGACTGGGCTAACCCCCTTTCTAAGGTACTTTATCGAGGGTTTAACTTTATCGGATAAACCACCGATAAGTAGGTTCCTCAGAAAGCGGGCATAAGAGTGCGTAACAGGCTTTAGTTTGGTAATAGACTGCCAAGACATTGGCCTCGGGCCGGCGAATGACGTATCCATTACGTTCACACACTTTCAGTGCGTAAGAAACAAATTATGATAACAACAATTGATTTGTATGTACCTACATTGTGGGCACGCCTTCACATTGATCATAGGATGTTAGCATTATTGTATGGACTAGAATGTGCCAAGGCCTAGTTTAATGTTAGTAGTGAATGTAAAGCCTGAAAATAAAAAAGACCCAAAGACAAGACAAAACCTCTTGATATAGGCTTATTTAATAGTAGATTGTTATACAAGACGCTAAAATGACCCATTGCATACAAGGTAGTTTTATTCCCGAGAGCTTTAGCGAGAGCTTTCAAGAGGAGTGAAAAAAATATTTTTTTCCTCATTTTCATAATTATTCCAATTACTTACTTATTGATTTGTTTGTGTGAATATGGGATCGAATGATTGCTATAAGTAATAACAACAGCGATGACGCTCGTGCAGATATCGTGACATAAATTCTAACGATACTGATGCATGTAAACAATTATATTTCAAGGCAATGAAGATGTGTAAGACGAAAATAACTTATTTTCTGTTTACTGATAACCAAGTACCTACTTAATCAAGGGTAGGTCCCATTTTAAAGCAATAAGTATGAGGTAGGTATCTGATCGATGTAGAAACGGTGAGACTACCTAATTTTAAAAAGATTCTGGCGATGGGTAATTTTTTAGGGTTCCGTGCCCATAAGTTAAAAACTGACCCCTATTACTAAGACTCCACTGTCCGTCTGTCTGTCACCAGGGGGCTAATTGTCTAATTTCAAAAATCTATCACAATCGCTTTCATTTGACAGATGGTTGTGACGCATTGCTGCATTTCTTTGGTACGTTTTTATTTGTGCCTTAGAAGCTTCAATGTGTTACCTACATCCTGAAAGCGATTGCGGTAGATTTTGAAATTTGACAATAGAAGGGCAGGCTGTATCTCATGAACTGTGATAGCTAACACAGTTGAAATTTTAGTGCGCGAGTCCGACTCGCACTTGGCCAGCACATTGGCCGGTTTTTTCTTTAGTAGTAGGTATTAGCAACTTATCGAAATATGAAGGGGTACGGGGAAAAAAGGTTTTTGAAGACGCACCTTCAACATCAGTAAGGATTGCAGAGGGTAAATTAACAATATCTTAATCGATGTAGATGTGAATTATAGTTCAAGATCTAGGCTTAAAACCGTTTATGAAATTAACATTTCCCAAATGTTAAATCAGCGTCAAAAGACGTTCACTCAAAGTTTACAGTTTACGTACCTATGGTGAATTTATTCTAACTAAACAAATCAATGTAAGTACTTATCTCGATTACTCGCTAGGCCGGAAGCCGCGTTCCAGTACGGAAGCCGCGTTGCTCTAAAGGTGCGTTTCGTTTTTTCTCAATAGATGTCTGAAAAAAGCGCTTAAAGGAAATTTAATTTCGCTATTCGGCGTTAGATGGCGCTAAACAAATTTCCCATACAAAACTCAATCGATATTTTTCTCTATAGTTGTTAGTGCTATTATGTACCTATGGGCGCAGTTATTTTATTTAATTAAAATACCTAATTCCAATTAGGAAATATTAGAGACCTAAGTTTGTCTGTTATATATAACCACTGATTGTGATTAATTCAAAGTTCTGTTCTCAGCTAACGACGCCTAGCGCCATCTAGTAGCTTGTTAAGGTCACTAAAATGTTAATTAACTGGGTTTTCGAAGAAAAAATCACATTGACACATACCTACATTTTTATCAACGCTATCTATCGAGCCTATAGTTTCTTGTCATTTTGAAATAAGTACAGTCGCCTATATTATTGAAAGGTTCGATTTAAAAAAAACCTGCACCATTTCTATCTCATACATGTTTCGAAAGCGAAACGATAGGTAACGAAAATTTGAAAATATTACCACAGAAATAGATAATAGTACTAGCGTACAGAAGTTGCACTCCGCAATATCTTTTAAATAAATTGCGACTCTTGCTCCGACACAATAAAGTACAATTCACGTCGCACAGCGCTCCCTTCGCTCCAAAACATTCACTTAGTAGTTGCTTCTCTTTCTATCGCGTATGTCTTATCTTTTCTGATGTATGAAATTTGACCTCTCAGAGGACGCCGAGCGCTTCAGACTCGCGCGCGGAGTGACAGAGCCCTGATATTACTTTGGCTAAACAAGGGCTTATTTTAAGAACAATAAAACGAACAAGTCAGTCATCATTATCATTTAATGAATCGATTATTTACAAAAGTTGTGGACATATCAACAATAAGCTTGCGATTGTACCGAGCGAGAGCGTAGCGGAATAGCAACGCGTGCTCTGCCGCTAGACAAAACTATTACTTCGCACACCTCAAAAGTAAGCTGTTCACACACCAAAGTGAATAAAATATACATATAAGTAATAGAAACTTACAAGCTGACCAAAGTTGCTTGCATTGAGCTTTGAAAAACCATATTTGTATCAAATATATGATGTAAATACTGATAATAAAATATATTCAATTGTTAGGATAAAATATTAAAAATTAATGTTTTTTTTAGATTGATAAAACAGATTTATCAAGAGTGGGATAGACACCGTCCGATTTAAAACATCCTCTTATTATGTAAGATCATGTGCAAACAGCTTTGTATTACATAAATAAAATAACAATACTAAAAGCCAATACTGAAATAAATAAACACGGGATGTTCTCACGTTGAGACCAATTGCTGAAAATTTGAATAATAAAGAAATTAATACAATATTGTTTTAAGATCAAGATTCCATAAAATGTAGGGCCAGCGTTTGGCTTAAATACACAGTCAAAGAACTTCCCCAAATTACTGACAATAATATTAACTCCATTCTTTGATTACTTAATATTTCTTTAATCTTAAAAACATAATAACACTTTTGGTTTTTTACATAAAGCTATAACAACAGTAACATTCATCGATAACTTTTCGAATATACCTTAATACATTATCGTACATTTTTTTTGTTTTTTTATACCAGTTTACACTATGCTTTTAACAAAATCTTATTTATGGTTTTATAATATGAATACAATTAATTCAATATTAAAATACATGTTGTTACAAAAGAAAAACATATACTTCAGAATTATCACATAATACTTACCTCTCTCTATACCTACACATTTCATTCACAATTCTATACATACCTATAATATTCTTATGCTTAAAGCTAAATTATGCAATTTATTGACAAAAAATATCTATGACAAAAATATATCATGTACCTATAACTCTTATTTTAATATACACCTTATCGTCTGGCAAGTACATAATAATAGAGCCTATGTTTCGATATCTAGTGATGCAAGTTTTTGGTATTTAATGATGCACAGAAAATTGACTGCGTTACATTTACTAATCAGCTATTTTAACCACTTAAATTTTATAATATTTTGTTTATATACAGGAATATGTTGTTCTATGCAATGGCACACGAAGAGAAGTGGTATAGATTGAAGTCGCCGTTGTTCGCATTGCTATAACCACCTAACTTGAGACAAAAATCTCAATCATCATATATCACATCTGCCGACAAAGCGAACACCGGGACTTAGTACAGTCAGTTCATAAAACGTCGCATAAGTATTAGCTACCATTAAAAGCCAAGCTCGAAAAATGTAAGTCTACCAAGATTAGAAACTACCTGTAGTATACATATAATATAAGAAAATATATTTCCTTATGTTTCCTTCTTATACAACGATATCCATCCGCAGTTCTGTACTAGGAGGCAAGATTATAACAGCATTGATAGTTTGGAATAGTGCTTATATCATCGAAATATACAATTTTGCCTACTAGGGCGGAAAGACACCAAGTTGCGACAAATCTACACAAAAAAAACATATAATTCTGTATTCCTGTCCCTTTCTAGCACACGAAAGAAACATAGTAAAATACATACAGATACCTATGACAGGTCTCAGCCATTTCGTGCCATGCCGACAATTGTAACGCGTCTATTCATTACATGCTTGTGTTTTACAAATTAAAATTATCATTCCTACTTTGCACAGTCAGCAGCACGTCAGGTCAAAACTGTCAAAAATCTGCAATTTAGTTTGAACCTTAATGTATTTGTATTTAAGTATAAAATTGAATGAATTTGATTACCCTGTCGTGGCAGCCCCGCGTGCCGTTGACTGTACTGAACATAATATAGTTACTATATTTAATCCTCATGCAATAAGTTCTTGCACAAAACCGACGACGCGACGTATTAAGAGGCCGTATACGTTTGCCGCTCTCTCGCTAGCACATTTCATATTTTCTCAAGATTTCTTAAATCTGAGTGCGTAATAAAAAAATGTGTTCTGGCCACTTCTTGCAATATAAGATTACGGACATTTTAACATATATTTCAGATTCATGTTGCCGAAGTACAAAAAGTTGTCGTTTCTGACAGTTCAATCAAATAACTTAGAGAAACGACAACCTTTTATACATAACAATTTATTTTTAATTCAGATTTGCGAGCAGAATGTGCGAGCGAGTGAGCGACAAAACGTATATGGTCTCTTAATATAACTCATTCATTCGACTTCCTATCTCTACAAAACTATCCAGGCTTACTTCTAGGTCTATATAAACTAAAATAGGAAGCATTGTGTTAAGCTTAAGTATTTTTTTCTCAATTAATGTTGTTAATTATCTCAATTATATTACAAAATCATATATCAAAAGGTTATCATGATTATATCATAGATATATTATAATAACACGATTAAGTTATGACATCACATCTCTTCTCTGCGGCAACTGTTAAACATTTCATACACAAATATTATTAGTAAGGAAGTTTTAAAACACTATTGAAGTGTGAATTTTTAAAGTGCGTGTATTTACATCATATTTTAGTTAATGCAGCTTTCGTATTTTAACTATTTACATTGTATGAAAAGAAAAGAAAAAATACACCGGAGTTTGTTAATCAATTTTTTACTCACTAAGTACATCGGTTGAGATATAAAGAAATAAACATATAATTTATTGTTCTTTAAGGATGGAAAAAAGATAAATGATAAAGGTTATTTTTCAATTTTAGAAAAGGCAGTTTTTTTAAGTTGGAAAAAGGAATATAATTAAGTTCCGTCTCTAAGTACTTAGAATTCTATAAGTACTAATATTATTGCTATTAACGTTGGACATTTTGTATCTGAAAATTTAAAACACATCGTTCCGTATATTACTAGTAATAAGTTTATCGTAGTTTGTTGGCACTGTCAGCTTCAGAAGGGGCTGAAGACTTACCACTTTGTCATACCAACTATAAGGCTTACTCAGTAAAGGCAACCATACTACATGAACGCAGTATTTGGCGCGATATGGTTCAAAAATGTTCAGCTACTTCTGAAGTCGACCGTACATCGAAATCATTGACGCTAGCACCACGACATATTTTATGGCACGTTGGAAAATGGACCTTAACGCTCACTATTAAACGCAATACGAAATCGTTCGCTTTATTGCTTGCATTCAATTCCTATTAAACGCTTGTGAGGTATTATTTCGTATAAAATCTGCGTTCTTCTGGTAACTCCGTTTTAACCCCCGACGCAGCGCAAAGAGGGGTCTTATTATTTACAGTTCTCGAGCTTTTGTATGTTACTTAATAATTATCATTCTAATTAACACAGGCATTATATTAAGTTACTAAATTAGTTTCTCGCTTCCACTTTAATGTATAATAATACATACAGCTGATATGAAACGCAACCTCTTTCCATATAAAACTAAATACCTTTGTAGGTAAAAAAGTAAGTTTATCTTTATTTAAGAACAGACTCGACTTATGATGAGTTTACATGTATGCAACTGACTAAATTAACAAAAATCCGCGTATATTTATTAACATGAGCATTGAGCATTGTCGCTTGTGAATTGAGACATGTAAACTTGTGACTTCGTGTTAACAGAATCATATTTACAGGGTGGTAAATAAAACTTGAGGGAGGGAAAATACTGAAAAAAGTCACGTTTCAAATCTGCAGTTAGTATTAAAACTCCGTAGCGATTTTGCCGCGGCCTCCCGCTCTCTCGCTCGCACATTTCATGTTTTATCAAGATTTCCTAAATCTGAATGCGTAAATAAAAAAAATGTGTCTCGGCCACTTTTCGCAATTTAAGATTACGGACATTTCAAGTTGAAATGATGAAATTTTTCAACATATATTTCAGTTTCGAGTTGCTGGAGTACAAAAAGTTATCGTATTCGCCAGTTCAAATAACTGTTAGAAACGACAACTTTTTGTACTTTAGCAACAAAAAACTGAAACATATTTTAAAATGTCTGTAATTTTATATTGCGAAAAAAGTGGCCGAGACACATTTTTCAATTACGCACTCAGATTTAAGAAATCTTGAGAAAACATGAAATGTGCGAGCGAGAGAGCTGCAGTCAGCGGCAAAATCGCTACGGGCTCTTAACTTAATTATCTATATTTGTTTCTAGGTTTTGTTTATAATTAGTCGTTCTAGCTCACACTCTTGGAGTGAACGCACGGCACGAGCCAGTAAAAGTAACCAAGTTTTATAGCCGTAATATTTAACAAACAATTGAAGAGGTCTTTAAAACATACCTTCAACATAATGAGATCGTAGAAATTAAATTTATTTATAAATGGCGGCAGATTGTAAAGACATTTTCAAATATTTGTTTTTTGAGTTCCTATCTAATGATTTGCCACTTAAGACTACTAATGTATGAGTATGGATATAACACTTTTGGCCGTTACATAGACATGCACTGTGGACAGTTATCTGAGCGATATCGTATATTTCATTTTTTAAGTGCTAACTTGAGCTATCTGACACAGATAACTGTCTGAAACATGTTTAGTTACAATTGTATTCACAGACAAACCGGTTTCACTATATTAACTTTTCTTGTTTAGTTATGATACTCTTGTATTTTTATAGCTCCACAAATGAAGGTTTTAGGTATCAACATACCTATGATATAATCTAAATGAGACTAGCTATAACAGGTTTTTCTGCCCGGCCGGTCCGACACACTGGTTTTATACTTTTACAATTTCTTAAAAATCCGTTACTGATTATATGAAACTAAAGCATTAAGTGCTTATCGCGCGACCTTGAGCGAGTGAAGGAGGCTGGGTTCTGTTTCAGGATTTCCATACATTTTCATGCTATTTTCGCGGTTTATTTAAACATGTCCTTTAAATCTTTTAGCATGCTGGTCAGATCAGTTGGGTGTGTAAAGCGGTCTGAATCTCCTCCATTCACTCCCTAGATAGCCATCATCAGTACCCTTTGCACGAACAGCTACCGAGAAAAAAAACTCGCGTAAAATTACTCGATAGACAATTCTCTATGGAAAAATTCATTTCGCTTATCGGCGTTAGATGGCGCTGTACAAATTTCCAATATAAAATTGGACTATCGAATGATTTTACGCGCGTTATTTTTTTCGATAGCTGTTCGTGCTAAGGGTACAGATCACAGCACAGTACATCCCTGGCAGGAAACCAAGGCTTCAAAGTGACCTCGTTCGTATGAAAATAACACCTGTATCCCTAGACAAAGTTGTTGTGTGTATTTATAATTTATATCCGTATCCAGATTAGAATTGTATATTTATAATTTATAACATCTCTGCTTAGCACAATGTTAGCAAGTCTCCCAGAACCTATAGTAAAACCGGCTTTATCTCTATTTCAATAAGGTCTACAATACACTCTCACGTGCCGGGGCCGGAGCGGTGGGCGTTGGTGGGTCTGAAGGAGAAGCTGCCGTCTTAGTGATGGTGGGGGGCGCGCGGGCCAAGTTTGCTCCCATGGTTATGGGGGTATCGTCGGGGTCTTCTTCCTCCCCCTCTTCTAGGTCCTCGTCTATGGGGCTGAGCACGTCTATTGGCTGTTGGATTTCTTCTTGTTTCCTGTTAACAAGTTTTTAGCATGTTTAAAATTGGACACAATGGACCTTGCTCCTGTCAATTTTTTTTGCACAACAGGGTAGTGCTTGGCCTTTACCACACCTGATGTTATGTAACGATAAGGCCAGCAAAGGTGGAAACGCATTACACCCGGAATCCTCATTACTGAGGAACTGGCTATCTTACGTCTAACCAGGCAAGGCGCACTCCGCTCTTTAGGTACGAAGCTACAAGTAGCCGGCGTACAGGTTCGGACGGACTAATTTCAGAGGGCCGCCGCGTGCCGGCCGGGTCGCACGTTAGCAACATTAGTTTGATTTCGATACTCATTCACGCGCCGCGTTGGCGTATTGTCGCGTCGTTCGTTTGCATGTTTAACCAAAATGAAGGCATATTGCATCGCAATGGGCTGCCTTAACAATAATAAATAAAAAGGATCCGAACCTTACGTTTTTCACACTTCCAATCGACATCGAAAGGTAAGAAGAATGCTTGTCTAGTAATAGGTAGATTCACTAGAATAGAATATTATTATTATCTGTGCCTTCCGAAGCACGGAGGAGCTCGAGATAATAAATTTTGGTCACCCATCCCATGACCGACCCTTGCGAACGTTGCTTAACTTCCGCAATCGCTGGGCCTAAACCACTGCTCCACCGAGCTTCTCACAATGCTAACACAATAACTTGTAGGTATTTAGATTAATTATTATTTAAAAGAAGACAACCCTGAAGTCTTTAGAAGAAATAAGAGCTACGCAATAGAAAGAGAGGCAACTTCTAGGTGAATATAACTGTAGGCAAGGGAGCGGTGTGCGACCTGAATTGCACTTTATTGCGTCTGGGATAGAGTCGCTATTTATTTAAATGACTTTGCGGAGTGGATCTTCTGTACTTGTACTATTATGTATACTGTGGTCTAACTGGTAAGATGATGGTAGCTAGCCTGGCGGACTTGAAACAAGCCCTATCACCAAACAAACCGAGTACAAATTGTAGCACGGAACAGAATGAGGAGGTCAAAGGCATTTGTAAAAGTCTTATAAGGTTTGTAGTAAATATAAAAAAAAAATTGCAAGTAATGTACATCATACCTGCGGAAAGTAGGGGCAGTAAATGAAGTCAGCGTAGACGCCAAGAAGAATGCCGCGGCCATATAGAAGGACGCGTCATAGTTCTTAGTCGCGTCATAAACTGCGCCCGCTAGAGGCGAGCCCACTATGGCGGCCGCGCCACGGAACAGAATGAGCAATCCGAAAGCATTTGCCGTTTATTCTAAAAAAGTTTGAAGTCAACAAAAAGTAAAATCTAATATAAATACCTGCGGAAAGTAGGAGCAGCAAACGAAGTAAACGTAGACGCCTAGAAGAATGCTGCGGTCATATTTATAGAAGAACACGTCATAGTTTTTAGTCGCTACATGTACTGCGCCCGCTAGAGAAGTTTAAAGTTCACAAAAAGTTAAATCTAATATAAATACCTGCGGAAAGTAGGGGCAGCAAATGAAGTCAGCGTAGACGCCAAGAAGAATGCCGCGGCCATATAGAAGGACGCGTCATAGTTCTTGGTCGCGTCATAAACTGCGCCCGCTAGAGGCGAGCCCACTATGGCGGCCGCGCCACGGAACAGAATGAGCAACCCGAAGGCGTTTGTGAGTTTGTCTAAGCCTAGGAGGTCCACTAGGATGATGGACGTGAGCGAGATGTAGCCAGCTGAAAGATAAACAAAGTACCGATGATTAGTTGATTGAATCAAATTGATAATTAAATATTGAAGAAAAAAATACTAGCATTAGGCCAGGGGCACTCCGCGCTTTAGGCACAAAATGTCACATGTCTTGTCTCTTCTAAAGGTGTTGGAAGAGATACTCGTAATAGCTACGCGATAGAAAGAGAGGCAACTTCTAGGTGAATATAACTGTAGGCAAGGGAGCGGTGTGCGATCTGAATTACGCTTTATTGTGTCCGAGCAAAAGTCGCTATTTATTTAATTGATCTTGCGGAGTGTCCCTTCTGTACTTGAACTATTATGTATTCTGTGCCGACACGGAATTTCAGACGAATCTGAAAACGAGTCCAAATTCGTGACGCAGTGGCGTCGGTCGGTCGGTGAGAGCTGTCTATGTGTGTGTGCGTTGCGCGCGTAATAGGTACTATAAGCTTGACTTCTGTCCTCTCTCTATTTTGTATTGTTTGTCCTTGATTGTTATTTTATTTTTATTCAAATTACTATTAATTATTAATGTTCTAATCAAATCAAATCTAATATTTTTGTGATCTGTAATTCTAATATTTCTTATTATATAATTTTAAATAATGTTAATTTTAATTTATAAATTATATTGATTTTAATTTTTAATAATTCTTAGGTATTTCAGCTGTTTACATGTTTGCAATATGGACCTTGTCCGAAATAAACAAATTTTATTTTTTTATTTATTTTGCTTTAGAGCCGAGAGCCAAGTTGGAGATTTGAAGGGCAATAGAAAGATATATCAATCAAAAAGAGCATCTAAATAAACTTCGCCCTATGACCATGATATGACCACAGAAGCGTGATATGGTATAGCAATTTATTACTTTTATAAAACGCTATATCAAGCGTATAGTGTTTTGGTGGTAACGCTAGGGCGACTGAAATTGATTTAATTACTAAATCAACTTCTGACGGGCTGGTATTCTCAAATATAAAAAAGTAAACTTACTAAAAAAATAAGCACGTCTTTGGTTTATTAATTTAAATAAGGACGACCACTTCCCATGCAAGTATTGACCTGTCAAATAGCTTTTTAATTTTTTTATATAATTGATAAAATCTACATTTTTACAGGTCAGAAATGGGCGTCCTTCTTTCATTCCGGGACAAGCTTACGTAATTAGTCAACTTTAAAAACTTACATATGGCAAGACCAAATGCGATTGCAACAGCAACATAAGCGGCGTAAGAATAACAGAAAGGTATCGCCGTTACAGATATCTGAAAAAAAATAAACATTTTGTGATTATATTGAACTAGCTTCCGCGCGCGACTTCGTCCGTGTGGATATTCGAGATTGGGAAACCTTAACCAGGATAAACAGTATTCTTTGTTTTAATTTCATCAAAATCCGTTCAGCCGTTTTTACGTAAAAATACCGAACTCCCGGCGCTCGAAGAAAAAAATCTAGTGGATGTAATTGAGGTAGAAAGTCAAGTTTGGTGTCGTTTTCGGATAACTCGAAGACGACCTACCGACGAACCCTATTCATTGCACATCTCATTTTTTGTAGGTATCAATAGAGAAAAATTACGTAACGCCTAAAATTATGTAAAACCAGCGTTAAATTATATAAAAAAATTACATACAGACCCCTATAGGTACTATAAGAATATCGAATTCGAATGCCGAGAGTTTGGTACTTTGACCCCTTGTAGCACTTTGTCTAAAAGATACTCATAAAAATAATAACAATAATTAAATTACAAATATTTATATTAAAACTTCAAAATACTTACATACTAATACAAATAACATTATAAAATAAAAACTACTTGAATTTATTATTATTATTATTACTTATTAACTAACAATAAATAAGAAACTGCATACGGAATCAACAAGTACGTTGGCCGCGATGGTTCACGCATTTGCGCTCGCGCATCTCTAAAGAAAACACTAATTAAATGTATTGGGCCTAATTCCCTCTTTAATTTGCGAACCCCTGCCCTACACTATCTGTGGCTTACTGGGTACAGGGCTACACCGACCTGGTTGCCGCACCCTCCCCCCTCCCCTCCGAAGCGGAGTCGTGTGTGGCTAACGAGCTTTTTGAGCTCAGTTTGGTCCATATAACGTCCATGCCAAGTGGCATTGCTCGACGCAAAATTGTAAAGGTCTCCATACAACGATGTCCAATAGGACCCCAGCTATAAATAGGGGTCAATTCAAGAAAATGCGGGTAAATTTGCTATCGAGACGTCGGAGAGCTCACACATCAACAGGTTAATTAAGAAAAGGAACACCCAAGATGGATACTATTGCCTTTGAAGTTCAAGTGAAATTGTACTTTTGCTAAAGATGCGGCAGTGAAACGTTACTCGAAACTTAATCTGTCATTAATTCCGCTCGAAGAGTGTTCCAACGATTTCGAGAGATTGTTGGCTATTTACAAAGGGGTTGAAGTATATAACAACACTTACCAATTATTAGATATGATGTTGAGAGTTATCTTGAGATTACTTGAGATGCTCTTCTTATAGGAACAGCATCTCAGGTATGATCGCAGATAGATCTCAACGTTGAGAGCGGTTTATAAATACGGGCCTTAAAGTACTTTCAAGGGTGGGTACCCATTTAGGTTCGCGAGACTCCGCGCTCTGCGAACCTGTACCAAAAATTGGTTTTATCCTGTGCTACTACAATGCGCCATAGTATAGTGTATACGTTAAACCAAAGTGGAAAAAAATGTGTTTTCTTTGGCACACTGTTTTAGGTTCGCGAACCTAAGTGGGAACCCACCCCAAGTTTTTTTTAAAAGGTGCGATTTTTGTGAAGTCGACTGATAATAATGTCATGTACTAACCGTGGCGATGACGAGGCACACGTTGTTGAGCAGCAGCGAGTCCATCCAGGGGAAGTCGGCCACCCATCCGCACGCGATACGCCCGAATGTGTTCGTGATGCCGATTATTGAGAGCAGGAACGATGCTTTTGACGCCTCTACGCCCTGGGGATAAAGTGCATTTTGCTTTGACAAACACAGTTAGGGCATTATTGAGTTCATTATTGAACTTTTACAAAATTTTGTTGTCAAAAGAAACAATATCAGATTGAGATTATATTCTTGACCCCCTTGCCCCCTTACTAATAAAGATTGTTTAAATGTAATTTCGATTTTACAAACCCTGACTATGACACTGACACTGTCCATTTCAGAAATAAAAGATTTAAAATTATTTTGCCAAAAATACAAAAATGTCATTACACATTAGAAGATTTTTTTATTGATAAGTTTAAATAGTTAGGTAGTTGAATCTCATCGTTATTTTTTTGTTAATATTGTCTATCTGTTATAATGAAAAATGTTGATTTATTTTAAATTAAATTGCCATACCCTTGCAGGGTGCATGTATTGTTATATTATTAAAGATTTCATCTTGTATGTACGCTACATGTTTGCAATAAATATAAAATAAAATAATAAGTTTTTTTATTTAAGTTTTTCTATTTTGAAGTACCTACTTATGTTTAAGTCTGCACTGGCTACTGTACTAGGTCACCTATGAGGAGCGACTGCATCTGCTTGCAACCTTAGCTCGGGCGAGCGCGGGGCCTGAGGCGGAGGGAACGACCGAGAGGCGGCCCCCTTTGGCTCAGCGACCCATCGCCATAACCATTATTTCTTTATACAATTGACCTGAGTGGTGCAGTGGTCAACATGCCGCCTACCACGCAAGAGGTCCCGGGTTCGATTCCCGGCCGGGCAGAAATTGAAATGATGAATTTTAATTTCTGTGACGGGTCTGGGTGTTACTATGTATAAGTATATATTTAAAAAAGTATATAAGTAGTATATCAGTTGTCTAGCAACCCATATTACAAGCTTTGCTTAGTTTGGGGCTAGATGGCGCTGTGTGAAATTGTCCAAGCATTTATTTATTTATTATTTATTTAATTTTCATTCATAAGATACCTAAAACCTGAAGATATTTTGTTATTATACAAACCCAACTAAATCAAAATTGGAGTCAGATAAGAGGAGTCCTCGCAACACCTAGTTTAGGAGGCAGTAGAAATTCAAATTGTATTATGTAATCTTTGCAGGAGCTCCTCCGTGCTTCGGAAGGCACGGTAAGCCGTTGGTCCCGGCTGCATTTGCAGTCGTTAACACCCACCAATCCGCATTGGGCCCGCGTGGTGGGTTATGGCCCATCCTACTTACCACCCATAAGGAAGGCCTGTGCCCCAGCAGTGGGGACATCAAAAATGGCTGATGGACAATCTTTGCAGTCAATAAATATTTTATTTATTTATTTATCTAGAGTAACCTTCGAAAATGCCTTACATTGAGCATAGCAGCGTCCACGATGTACACGAAGGGCACGTACAGACCGGCCATGCCGAATATGTTGGACACGCCGATGAGCATGAAGGCGGGGTCGCGCAGCAAGCTCGTGTCCAGCATCGAGCCGAGTGCGGAGCGGAACGACGCCGGCAGCGATAGGCACGGACACAAAGAGTATTCCGCTGAAAATTACATAATAGTACATTATGAGACAAGTTAGCTTAGGTTGCTCATTGCACACAAGGCTGTGGGTTGCAGCCCGAGCCGCAGGCGAGGGCGTAACTCAGCCGAGTGTGCAATAAGCAAGAGCTCACGAGTTTCATACGACGTTTTTCAACACATTTGCGAGGAAAAAACAAAGTAATTTATCACACAGCAACAAATACGACAAAAACAAAATATGATAATTATGGGAAAAGGCGCGCATGTTTTTTTTTGTTTTTTTTCACACGCCCAACGCAAGAATATTTTGCGAACAAAGGGGTGAGGAGCATACAGCCTACTACTAATACTTCAAAATTATAATTTTAAGTAACAAAATATTGCGAATTATGAATAATTTGATAATAATTATATATTTATTTGACTTAATTAAGGACTTACACATTTATTTATTCCAAAAATATATATGAATTTTCAGCAGCATAAAACCTATTTGTTGTCAAAAAAAAACCTGTATTACTCGCATAGAACTTGCAGTAAGGTACTAATTTAACTTTGTAGGGTTAATTCTATTAGGTACTAGTGTTTTATATATTATTGCACGCGTTTGTTATAGCTCGGTTTATGGCCCTAAAAGCGATGTATTAGGGCTCACTTTACGAGCATGTGTGTTGAAAAATACATTGTGACAAATATTTAGCGGTGGTGGTAGGTACCGATTATTTTTATTCTTGTGAAAATGTCGGCAGTCGTAGATGTCGTGATGAATAAAAAAAACATAATAATATCCTGGTAAGAGGACTTACGGAGGGGCTGGTGGCGCAGTGGTTTAGCGCCTGGCCCGGCGATTGCGGAAGTTAAGCAACGTTCGCAAGGGTAGGTCATGGGATGGGTGACCAAAAAAATATTATCTCGAGCTCCTCCGTGCTTCGGAAGGCACGTTAAACCGTTGGTCCCGGCTACATTTGCAGTCGTTAACACCCACCAATCAGCATTGGGCCCGCGTGGTGGGTTATGGCCCATCCTCCTTACCACCCAGGAAGGCCTGTGCCCCAGCAGTGGGGACATCAAAAATGGCTGATGGACAAGAGGACTTAGGGCCAAATACTCAAACGAATCTTAAAGTTAAGGCCACCTTAAATTCAAAAAAGTTGTCAGATTTGACTGAATCTCTATGAAACTGACTGCTTCCTTAAAGTTAAGGAAACCTTAACTAAAAATTTTAGCTAAGAAGCCTTTGAGTATTCGGCCGTTAAGAGGCCAAATCGTGGTTGTTATTAGACAACTCATTTTATAGATTAGTTTGTTTTTTTTTCGAATTTCACATTGTTGACAGACATGAAAATTTTCGTGTCGTCTGCATATTTGTCAATAGTTGTTTATTTGTTGAGATTATCACAATTATGGATTTCATTGTTTTATAAGTTACACACGAAGAGGCCGAAAGGGATGGAGCAATACAAATTACGAAGAAAAAGGAATATTGTCACTATACCCCTTTTTGTATTGCTCCGACCCTCTCAGTCTCTCCGTGTGTTGAGGGCTTTAGAAGTAACCACAAACTTACGTTCTTGCCTCTCCAAATCGCCAGTTTGCCTGCTCTGCGGCAGACTGAGCACCGAATTTCTGTATCCTTGCAGTGATTTCTGGCTCTGGTACTGCGGCAAGTTTACCACGGAGCCGGAGTAGAATATGTCTTTGCGGGACATCGGTCGAACCATACGGGTCGGCTCTTTCGGCCCGGAAACGGAAAGCTTTGATGTGTACATCATGCTCTCTGTATCTCCCTGGAAAGATGGTTTTTATTAGAGAAACTAGTGCGGCCGTGACTTCGTCTGTGTGGACAGTTATTTTTGTATCTCTCGGGAACCTTTTTTCTGGATAAAAGGTAACCCTATGCCCTTTTCTGTATCCTTGAGAACGTGTATGCAAAGTATGCAAAAGTTCATGACGATCGGTTAGTCAAGACGTGAAAACGTAACAAACAAACAAACTCACTTTCGTATTTATACTATTAGTTAAGATAACACATTATCTGCAAAAAAATCACAGATTTTGCAGTCTCCGCAAGAATCGGAGCATTGAAAATGAATACAAAAATTTACGAAAAACCAAAATCAAATTAAATGCAAAATTCTATTATATTTTTAAAGTTACCTAGGTAGTACCTATTTATTTTTATGATTGTGACACGAGGCGAACGCTTACTGCCTCGACGCTGCCGGAATATTATTAACCGATTTTTAAAATTCCAACGAATGCACTTCTCGTCTGCTTCTGCATCTTTTAACACTATTACCATGACGATCGGTCAATAATCATAGAAGCTACATCACTTTTTATGTACGGAAACACCCGTTTTCTACAATTCCAAATCTAAAGGGGACCACCTTCAGGTCACAATTTATTAACCGATTTTCATAATTTTTTCGCCATTTTGTAGCCAAACTAATACCTTAGCCTAGGGTATTAGTTTAGCTACAAAATGGCGAAAAAAATTTGAAAATGTTTAATAATTTTTTTTTGAAGTCTGTTAAAAAGGGTGCTAGGGCACAGAACAACTAATAGTACAAGTAGCTAGGCTAGGGTCCCTAGCACCCATTTTTAACCGACTTCAAAAATTTGAAAAGGAGGAGGTTATCTATTCGTCGCGTTTATTTTTTTAATTTCATTTCTTCTTAGTCGGTTTTTTCCGAAATATTTATAATTTAGTAAACAAACACCCCCCAAAAAACCCGAATTTCGCAAAATTCCAAAAAAAAGTTACCAGCAGATTTTCAATTCGAGACACGTATGAACGTGTCTCGATAAATTCCTCAACTTTTGGTACTATTCATATCTCGATCCTCCCAAAAGCCTCGGAGATATGGCCAAAAATAAGTCTCAGGCGATTTGCATCTGATAACCATTTTTAATGGTAAAATCACGGAGAACTTAATGGGCGTAGCGAGGGGGAGGATTTAGGGTTTAATTAAACCCCAAATTGGTTTTTTTCTAGCCTGGCTTCTAATATTCAACACCTATCCTATAAAACTTTATATTATAGGATTGGGTCGAAATTTGGTTTCGTACTGTATAAGTACTTACATGGAGTGGAGCTTGGTGGCGCATTGGTTTAGCGCCTGGCCCAGCGATTGCGGAAGCTAAGCAACGTTCGCAAGGGTCGGTCATGGGATGGGTGACCAAAAATGTATTATTTCGAGCTCCTCCGTGCTTCGGAAGGCACGCTAATCCGTTGGTCCCGGCTTCATTTGCAGTCGTTAACACACACCAATCCGCATTGGGCCGCGTGGTGGGTTATAACCCATCCTCCTTACCACCCATAAGGAAGGCCTGTGCCGTGCCCCAGCAGTGGGGTCATCAAAAATGGCTGATGGACACAAGTACTTACATCAGCATTTCGCGTCACGGAAGCTTTGGACGAAGCTTTGATAGCAGCTAAGGACGGTTTAAATCTGTTAAAAAGAAAACAAAAAATGTTAATAAAAGTAGTCGAGTTTTGACAGTTAAACGTGATTAATCGCTATATCATATCACGTTTCAGTGGTCATGTTAGGGGGGCTGGGGCCTGTTTCTCGAAATCTACAAGCCTTGTAATACGAGTGTGTAACCATAGAAACGCTTGTAAAACAATAAAATTACAAGCGTAGCGTTTCACGAAACTGTACTTATCACGTATGTAGTATAAAATCTTAAACAAATGATCAACTTCACAAGTAAATATTTAAACGTGTAACTGTAATTACGTTTCTCAAAAAAATGGGTTGACACTTGTAGCTTGTAACTTTCAGAAATTTTGCTAGCAGTGTCGGGGGACTCTTTAATTTTTATTTACCGCTAATTATAAATAGTTCTAAAACGAAACAAGCGGGTTAAAATCTTATACCATCGGTGATTAAACATTGTATATGCTGAAATTATAAATTATTGTCCATTACATAAAATAAAACGAGAAATAATAAAGTGGTGACTATCACACTCGTGAATTATGTTTCTAACAAAATATAATAAGTCAATGGTTTAAAACATTGTTCAACGATTTCAATCATGATGTGAAAAGTTTTTAATTTTGAGATTTTTGCATTCACAATGCTATTTTTACACAATACTAAATAATATACTAGAAAAAATACGACTCGCACCAGATCAATACTCAGACGGGAATATTGATCTGGTGCGAGTCGTATTTTTTCTAGTATATTATTTAGTATTGTGTAAAAATAGCATTGTGAATGCAAAAATCTCAAAATTAAAAATTATATAGCTATTTCATCTTAATCGATTGCCAAATATCTGGAAAGATATTTCAATTGAATGTCGAGGTAATTCCTCACATTGGTGAAATAACGCTGGCTTGCAGCGTAAGAGTAGGATATACTAGAAGAAATTCGGCGATGTCACTAGTGACTCGGTAGCTCAGCGGTCAGAGCATTGGACCGGATATCCAAAGGTCGCGGGTTCGTTCCCGTCTGAGTATTGATCTGGTGCGAGTCGTATTTTTCTAGTATATTATTTAGTAATGTGAAAAGTTGTCATACTCGTAAATTTTTCAGAGATCATCAAATCGAACTTGTAAAATGGCATATTATTATAGTAAATTTTACAAGGCTTGTAATGTTTTTGTAAAACACATTTTCCATGCACTTGTATTATTACTCTTGTGAAATACCAGAATCACAAGTTGGCGGCCATTTTAGTGCTTTGATATTCGTCAATTTGCTGTCTTTTAGAGACTGTCAGCGACATTGACAGACATTTATAAAATATTTATCTTATCAGCCAGTACATTTACGTCATTATTACAATCTTAAATCAACTATTTTGTTAAATTTTGTTCTGTGCTTGTTATTTTCAATATTTTCCTTCGTGAAACAGAATTTACAAGTCCTTGTGACATATTGAGGCTTGTAAACTTGTGAACTTGTAACTTTCGAGAAACAGGCCCCAGGTCGTAATTAATATATTTGTCATCACAAAAATTTAAATTATTAGATAAACCAATAATATGTAAATATGAAATATACTTATCTATCAGTGATTTATTTATTTAATCTTGGATTTTTGTAACAAATGGAAGTAGAAATAATAAAAAACTAATGAAAAATCAAAAATCATCGGTTGAATATTATAGTCTTAATAACATGCAAGTCCCAACATGACTCTTTCCAACATAGAACAATCATTTCATAACAAACACGATGCATTTTTCCGTCAGCGGTCAGGCTCTGTATTAGGTATATTACGGCCATATACCTACTTAATACTTTTTCATGTCAAACAAGATTCAGTCTCCTTGTGAGTTCAGGATCAGGAGCGAACTAAGTTTATTTGTTTTTTTTATTTGCAAATTTACCACAGAAGACTTTTTCTGCAGTGAAAGAACACAAAGAAGACATTTTTATGTACATTACATGCAAACTCCATCCCATGATGTACTTTTTCCACCGGAATAAAGAATCAATTTATAAACAGCTCTCAACGTTGAGCTATCTTGAGTAAGTATAAAATGCTAATGCTATAAGAAGAGGATCTCAAAAATGATTTCAAGATAGCTCTCAAGCTCTCTACGCTGAGAGCAGTTTATAAATAAGGGCCTAACCTTTCCTTTCCCACTACCTATCGGCGTATAATCGATCTCCGGTGGAGAGCTTCCACTGGCGGTCCAAGAACGGCACAGTCTCAAAATATAAAACATGCAAACCCATCCATATTTTTTTAAACATATAACACATTTTAACAATCACGATGCATTTCTTCCACCAGGCCCAGCATTGGAATATAGAATTAAGTTCCCCACTACCACTACCTATCGGCGTCTGACCTATCTCCGCTGGAGTGCTTCCGCTGGCGGTCGAAGAACGGCACATTAGTATTTATTCGAAGTGCATAACATGCAAATCCCATCGCATTCCCTTCAACATATAACATATTCTAGCAACCACGATGAACTTATTCACCAGTCCAGCACCGGAAATAAAGAATTAAGTTTTCCACCACCTATTGGCGTCTGAACTACCTTTGGTAGACACTTCGTCTGGCGATCGAAGAACGGCACATTACAAAGTGCATAACATGCAAATCCAATCGCCATTCCCTTCAACATATAACATATTCTAGCAACCACGATGCACTTCTTCCACCAGGCCCAGCATTGGAATAAAGAATTAAGTTCCCCACTACCTATAGGCGTCTGACCTATCTCCGGGGGAGTGCTTACTCTGGCGGTCGAAGAACGGCACATAGTCTCAAAATATATAACATGCAAATCCCATTACATTTCCCTTCAACATATTCTAGTAACCACGATGCACTTTTTTTACCAGGCCCAGCACCGGAATAAAGAATCAAGTTTCCCACTGCCTAGCGTCTGACCTATCTTTGGTAGACTGTTTCGTCTGGCGATCAAAGAACGGCACATTACAAAGTGCATAACATCACAGATAATATAATACTTTACAACATGCAAATCCTATCGCAATTCCCTTCGACAAAACAACAGAGTCTAGCAACCACGATGCACTTCTTCCACCAGGGCCAGCACCGGAATAAAGAATTAAGTTTCCCACTACCAATTGGCGTCTGACCTATCTTTAGTAGACTGCTTCGTCTGGCGATCGAAGAACGGCTCGGAGCCGTTCTTGGGCAGGCCCGGGGTTTGCGCTTACGACACATTAGTCTTCATAACATGCAAACAAATCCCATCGCAACTCCCTTCAACATATAACATATTCTAGCAACCACGATGCACTTCTTCCACCAGGCCCAGCATTGAAATAAAGAATTAAGTTCCCCACTACCTATCGGCGTCTGACCTATCTCCGGTGGAGTGCTTCCGCTGGCGGTCGAAGAACGGCACGGAGCCGTTCTTGGGCAGCCCCGGCGCCTGCGCGCTGAACGCGGGCGACGACACGTTGCGCGCGATCTGCTGCTGTTGCGCGGAACTAACTGCGGATCCGTTTTCATTCTGTAATAAAATAATAGTAGATGTGAAATTCTTATTACGGGCCCGGCCACAGCCAGCCGCAGCGGGCGGCGGCGCGGCAAGCGAATTCGGTCGTCACTGCGCGGTCGTAACGACGAGCTGAGAGGCCGCCATCAAGATAGCACGCAGTGATTATTGAATTCGCTTGCCGCGTCGTTAAGGCGCTATATCAGTAAACCGAGATGGTAATGAGAAAACGTCACGACGCAAGCCGGAGCGAGACCGATTTGGCAGATAAGCGAAAAAATCACAACATCAATTCGTAATAAATACTTAACGATAGCGATTTAAGAGAAATGCTCTTAAAATTATCTTAAACTTTAGACTTTATAAGAAGTATTTTCGAAATTAAAATTTATCGAGCCAAAATCATTGAATCGTGTTTCTGCCTTTCTATTATAATAATAATAATAATTTATTTCATACTCAGATATTACAATCCACATACTATCCACTATTGTCTAATATCAAAATCTATCGCAATCGCTTTCAGGATGTAACACGTTGATGCGTCTGTTTGGCAATGTCTCGCATCCATCTGTCAAATGAAGGCGATTACGATAGATTTTTATATAAAACAATTAGCCCCCTGATTCAATGCGTATCTGGATAAAGATATAAAGAAATATACATCTTAATTTCAGCGACTTATAGCATTACATCCAAAAGTGTTAATCCTATTTACTTACCCTTACCGCCTCGCCACGCGAACCGGCGACAGCGACACAACGCGTGAATTGTCTCTTACATTGCGCTCTCGACATGCTCACTGCACAGCGGTTAATTTAAAATACGCGACATCACACGAAACGTATTAAGAAATCGCGAGTCGCGTCGCCGCTCGCCACTCCGCGTGGCCAGGCTGTTAAGGTTAATAAGCTCTAAAAACCACATATTCCCGAATAATAAGTGCCCTTTGATTTAAGAATAGTGCTACTTTCGCATATCTTCTATTTATTGGGAAATTTAATTCATGGCCTTAACTGGCGCGGCGGCGGCGTAATGATGGTCATTTTGGACGATCGAATATGCGCATGATATTTGTTACTAAGAAGAGAATACATGGTAACCCTTGAGCCAAGTTCGACTTTACGATCTTAGTTATAAAGATCATGCACGGACTCTACAAAGTATGTCGTTTACGCAGCCTCTAATTGGAGAAGAACTTTAAGAGATAGAGATAAGTATTTGAACATTTTTACCTTCGATCATGGATCGAAGATAATTACTCTCTTCCCAGCGGTTTCAACGGGCACTTTGGCTTCAGTAATAATAGTGGGCAGACTGTTATTATAAGAATGACGAATTTTAGCTAGATTACCATCTTCTCAGCGGTTTTATCAGGCACTTTGGCTTCAGTAATAGCACAGAGCACAGAATAGATATAAGTACTACCGTACAGAACGGACACTCTCCGCCCCGCCCAGAATCAATAACCTCACCTCACCCCGCGAGTTCACGTGCCAAATCGTGTGCTCATTTAGGCCGGCCACAAACAGACGGAATCCCGTTACGGAATTCCGTACAAACGTGATTCCGAACGCAGCTAATCCATATAAATCTATAGACTACCACACACATGCGGGATTTTTCCGTACGGAATCTTCATACATTATCGAAATTCCGTTCGGAATTCCATCTGTATGTGGCCAGCCTTAGTCGTGTGTGAAGTGTGTCAACGTTCCGTCCGTCCAGTCCACGCGGCAGCGCCACCGCGGCGATTGATTCATCGGCCATCGACGACGGGCGCGGGCGCCGGCGCTTGATGTGATTTTGGTTTATTGTTATCAAAATAATGTTTTCTGTATGGGTACCTACTATAATTGTGTGTGTGTGTGTGTGTTAAATGAGAATCAACAGTAAATTTATTGAGTAAATTCGTTGATAGCGTGTCAACTGTCTTAGTAGATTATACAAATGAGTTTGAAAAAAAGTGGTTTTGGCGTGACGAAAGAAGCATTTCAGCTAGTTTACCTTCTTCGCAGCGGTTTCATCAGGCACTTTGGCTTCAGTAATAGTGGGCAGCGTGGGCACGGTGGGCACGCCGGGCATGTTGGGCACGGTGGGCACGCGCGCTAGCGCCTCCAGGTTCAGCGACGAGTGCACGCCTGGGTCTATGTTCAGTGGCGCCTGCAATCGTCCACTTTATATACCATTTTGGGCTTTAATAACATGGGCATAAAAGTCAAAACCTTTTGATATTTTTGCACGTAAAAAAGTAGCCATGCGATTAATGGTTTGTCAGAATATGGCACTTAAAGATATTTTTTGTGATCTGTTTCATTCTGTGTAATAATATGTTTGTAGGTATTCAACTTTCAATTTAGTTATGTTATGTGTATATTACTCTTGCACAACATTAATGGATGTAATATTATTGACACACATGACTTCTTAACACAAACAAAAACAACATACCACCATACAAGTCGTCATATTATAATGATTATTAATGAAGGACAAGTAATTTTTATGATGGAATATGCATTATGTATGGTAGTAAATATTATGTAATCATGAATGACAACATCACATAATGAATTTGACAAATAGCAGCTTGTAAATGCACAGTAGACTGAGTAGTTCCTTCAGTAAAAAAATATAATTTTATGACAATTTGTCATCATAACCCCTCATAAGCCTCGCAAAACACTATGACGAGTTTGGCACTAACAACTTTAAATAAAACAATACAATATTCCATAAAACGAGAACAATACAATGACACATTTACATAACCTTCGCCTCATCCGAGTTGATTAGACGATTCATAAAACTATTTTTGTAACTGTTTTTAACGCAAAAGGATCACTTGCTATATGAAGGAATTTATAGTAATAAAAGTGAGAAGATTTTGTTGGACTAACCCGGAAGGAAAACGGCGTTGTTTTTCTTCTCGTACGTGTTCATACCTTCATTCTCTTTTCCATGGTGCCATCAGGAAGTTGCACCATGAAGTATGAGCCTCCTATTGATCCCCGTTCCATTTGCAGTCTTTTCTCTTCAGCCATACGTTGCAGAAGCGGTTTATCACCTGATGTCTGTAATATATGGGCAACTAATTGATTGAACTACCTACTGGGGAATTTACGGATCACTATCAACTGGAACCAACCATATCCTAAAAAAACGTTTAGATGTAAACCTATTATGTATTGGAAACATGATCACAAAGAGATCTTCTATGGTATTTATTACAGAATCTATACTAAACTATGTAAGGTAGTCATAAAATAACAATTATAATTATACTTTGTTATAATTATTTGTCATAAACTCTACTTATTTATAAATAAAATACTAATTTAACTTCATTATACTTTACACGAGCTACGTGGTCAATATTGGACGTACCTAATACTCATCTACTCAAAACCACTAATACTTAATACATTGTATTTGGCATACGTTGGTCGCCCAGAACTGTCGACACGAAGGGTTCTAAAACAAGTTTATAATCATTTAAAATCATGCAGCATTAGGGACACAACACCGACATTAGCCCAATCGTTTGCCCACCGGATGAATGATGAGACCCAAAGCTGATATTCCCAGTTTGTTATTGTTATGAATGATATTTACCTTGGGGTAGACCAGCGGCCTCATAAGAGCGCCGAATACGGCGCAGTTGAGGATCAAGCCGGCAAGCAACAGATTCGCATTTTGCCAAGATCCGAATTCTTTGAGAAGGATCGCGGCGAGAGGCGCGAAGCTGAAGGTTCCCACTCCAGAACCGCATACCGCGATACCAGTGGCGAGGGAACGCCTCGTCTCGAAGTAGTAACCTACTGCCACCACTGAGGGTAAGTATATCATACCGAATCCTATACCTGAAACAAAAATCGACGGCACATCAATTTAGAATACCTATCAATATAGTCACACATTAAGAGTACAGTGGAGCTCGGTGGCGCAGTGGTTTAGCGCCTGGCCCAGCGATTGATGTGATGGATGACCAAACATTTATTATCTCGAGCTCCTCCGTGCTTCGCAAGGCACGTTAAGACGTTGGTCCCGGCTGCATTTGCAGTCGTTAACACCCACCAATCCGCATTGGGCCCGCGTGGTGGGTTATGGCCCGTCCTCCTTATCCACCCATAAGGAAGGCCTGTGCCCCAGCATTGGGGACATTAAAAATGGCTGATGGACATGAGTACAGTACGAGGCAAACATCTTGACACTTTTTCGACAGAGTGGGGATAAGTTCGCGCATGTGAACTTGTGAGCGACCAATAGCGCGCGCCCCTCCCCCGCCGCTAAAGGAGAGGTAGCTATTGCAAAACCGTAACCAAGTGACAGTCTTTTTGCAATTTCTGATCGTGGTTCTGACAAAATACTTTGAACAAGGCCAATATCAAAGGTGTTTAAATTGTATTTGTTTATTAATAGCTGCCTCTCATTGCTGTTTCTGACACACTCCATCAGCAAATGTTGCACATCCTCAACTTTTTGGCACGTTGAACATTTGTCAGATTGTACTTTTTGATTTGGAATTAGTAGTTCCTTTGACCAATTTGTGTTAGAAATTCCTGGACCGCTTCCTAATAACACTCTAATGGAAAAGAGGAAGCATCATCGTAATTCAGGATGGCCTCGACATCAATCATAACATCATGACATGAACGCATTGTTGGACACTGTTGGTTCCGAGAACGGCTATTATACAATTGCTTGTGTCACGAGTATATTATTCCCAAACTACTTACTATCACGGCTATTATAGCGTTATAAATGAATAACAGGACGTAACCAATATTTTGGCAATGGATTTTTCCTGGGATTCCGTTGCCTAGGTGAAAGATATATGATTTAAAGTACCCGTAGTAATAAAACGCTCTCTACCACCGTGAGCTCTCAGATGGGCAAGACGACATTTTTCAGAGTTGACTTTTCAGAGTTGGAAGCGTTTTATTATACAGGCCCAAAAACCCGTGAAGTAATTGACGTGACTTTACATACTTCATTTGAAATTCGAGCTGTAATTTCATAAGAGAAGTGCCTATGTTTGAGCGTATGTGTAGTGTAGGTACTCTATTGTTTATCATAAACAGCATTCCTTATGTGTATGTACGTGTACGTACATACTTACAGTATGTACATTCTTGTTACTGCTTAGCAACAATAACAATGGAATGAACCAGGAAACGTTGAACTTGACTGGACTATAATACAATGAACACACGAAGGGTCATTCTAGTTGTAAAAAACCAGTTCGCAGGTAAATACACGAAGCAATCCTAAGAAAGGGTGTCACCAAAATACGCTGAACTTTCAACGTTAATGTATAAAGCTGCATAATTGGAATACGATAACATGTGAGTCACCCACTTGTCGTCCCACAAATCGGTATTTGAAACCACACAACAAAGGCACATATGGGCTGTTTTGTTGCGAAGAGTTCATCGGCATTAATTTTACAGCAATGCGTCATTTTCCAGCACAAAGTCCCATTTATGATCAAACATTATAAAAGTTAATTAACAAACAATGATGAACTACTGCAGTTATAACTAGGCTACTAGCTCGATTTAAGCTTTTCCTTTCGGTGTATACTAATTTTAAAGACAACAAATCAGTGTAACAACAAGTATTTAAAAGAGTTTGACATGACAGATGAGAAGACTCTCTAAGTTTTCATAATGTATACTTTGCCATTATTGATGTTCAGCTAAATTATCAAACTATAACACTCTTAAAAGTTTAATGAAATCCGATGATGGTATGGTATGCATGTTTTGTTTAATGAACAAAGGTATTGCCAGGGTCCAATGATTATAATGAAATTACTTTTTGACAGAACGAATTCTTAGAACTCCAATAAAAAAAAATAGTTACGTATAGGAAGTTTCATCAAAACGCGGCTACGATACGAGAGCAAAAGTCAGTCATGTAATTGAACCGTGTCGATTTTTGATTCACCTACATTGGAATGGAAATTGGAACTCTGCTCTTGGCGATAACGTAAACATGACCAAAATTTAAAGAGGGTATCTGCCATATAAATAACTTGTTGGTGGCTCAATTCTGATAATACTTAAAATGAATTAATGAAGGTTAGGTAGGTAACACCTCTCATACTACCTATATAATTAGGATGAAGTTATGAGACTTATGAGTATGACCACAACACAGAGACAAAAGAAAGTAAATTTAAAGAACTGTCAAGTTACGTAAGTATGATAAGTACTTAGTAAATGAAAAAAAAAACATAATTCAGAGGATCATACATCCTCTGAATTATGTTTTTTTTTGAATGATTCAAGCAAGCATTTTCTTATTCTTTACAACTGACTGCAATGTCAATATCTCGAAGGAAAGAAAAGACGAGAATGTAATTCCATATGGTAGCTCAGAGGACTTTAAAAATGATTTACCCATTTTCAATATTATTGTGATACTCAACGTAATGTTGGCAATTATTAAAACGCTGTTGACGTATACTAATATAATCGTGACTTAGCAATAAGTTGATTCAAATTATTGTCAGGCCTCATTATCCATCTATGTTATTACTTTAGATGGGCACTGGTGGTGCACTTGTGGTTCATAAATAATGTCTTATAGCAATGTCGCAATTCTTCGATTTTTTGTTGTTTTATTTATGCCCCAAGGAATAATTAAATAGAATAATGAGAAAAGAGCAGCTTAAAGTAAAGCTAAATATGAGACGATACATGTTTTAATAAAAATAAATATAGACACAAAAGAATATTCTTAAAGATGACACATCTTGAAAATTTGGCAACCAGAACACAAAGGGTAAAATACTCGTTTGTCGATCAAGTTCAGCAGTTACCAACAATAATTGTTTGCTTACACAACACAACTTTAACTTTACAATCTGCATTTTAAAATTTCACCAGAGATCCATTCATCAGCAAATTCTCTAACTCCATTAGTGACAACGTTCATAGATTTATAGATTAGAAACATTCGTAATAAGCTGTTCAATCAAAGGCTTACATAATTAATACTATAAAGCCCTAAATATCACCAAATGTTTAGTTTCTTCTAGTAATTTCTAAATTTTCCACGAACCGTTTCAAAAAGTCTCGACGTTGATGGCCGATGATCTAACATTGCCAACAGGGATCACTCGTCGAGTGGTGCTAACAGTAGGTAGGTACTAACACGCACTAATGATGGGAACAACAAAACTACAAATTCGACAGGAAACATTTGTCAATTTCAGTACAAACAAAGAACAACACTTATTGCCGATTAAACGTTTCCTTATTTGCTATTTCGTGTGAAAAATTGTCATCTTGATTTTGCCGTCACGATCTTTGGTCGGCAGATGTTAAATCGTTGTATCAACATTATCATTGAAAACGTCTATTTATTTTGGATGTTAGATGGGCAGCCAGAAGCCCAGACAGAAGTGACTTTGAGTAAAATGTTTGAACTAATATTGAATAGAATTTAAAATATTTATAAACTAACTTTAGGTGATCTTTCACTGGATAGGTTAGCAACAAGGATATGGTGATGTGCGGCCAGCGGTTAACACATCAATATGTCACAACATAGCTTTAACAGTTTGCGCAATACCCTTGAACAACTCTATGAGTGATGCAACAGTTAATTAATTAATATAGAGACTAATAAGTGTCGAATAGTGTACGAGAGAGGCGCCACAGTGTCTGCAGCTACTGGCGTTGTGCCAGGCTACGTGTACGACCTTCAGACCGATCCACCTACTAAATAATGAATTTTACACTTAATTGATAGAACGAAATTCACTAATTTATGTAATGTTCGTAATGGAAGTGCGAGTATAGTCATGTTCATCTAACAATAAGTTGGATTCACACCAATTGGAATATCTTTGTGACTAAAATCGTGTCTTAATTAAAGGACAATACACAAAGGTGTTGTAAACAAAGTGAACTGTCTTTTCATTATCTATGAAGCGCTTCAAATCTCAATATTTTCACAAGAAAACCAGACAATAGCAGGCAACGCATTTGACTTCATTTCATTGTAGGGAAAACCTACAAGCAATGATTTGCATTGTCTCCTCTGCAGTGGGTGGAATGACATTTGTTTGGTCTATGTATAATTTACTAATAATAATAATAATAAATTACACTTTATTGCACACACAAAAAGAATTACAGAAAGAAGGACAGTTACAGAGAAAAAAGCACACAAGAGGCGGCCTTATTGCTAAGCAGCAATCTCTTCCAGGCAACCCTTGGGTGAAAAATAAATAAAGATAAATAAAGGACTATAAGGCGAGTGGGGTGCAATTACGAAAGGAATCACTATTACTTTCGTAATCGCACTCGTCTGAGAATAAATATATCTTAAGATAAATACAAATAAAACTAAAGAAAAATTATATAAATAGTCAGTCAGAATAAGAGGAAAGGAAATAACTTCTAACTCTATCTCGGAAAGAACTAAGAGTCTGAGCTTTCCTGATATCCTCAGGTAGGGAGTTCCATAAGCGGACAGCATGGACAGTAAAGGAATAGGAGAAGAAATCGGTAGAGTGTTGAGGAATTTTAAGGGTAAGATTTGAAGAAGATCGTAGTTTACACTGCGAAGAGGAAGAGAGATAGGAGAAACAGGCTTTAAATTGCCCATACAAACGTATTCCGGAAAGGAGCGGGGTTTTCCACAGTAATTGTTCCAATTGCGAGAAGGGCTCATCGCGCCGCACTCGAGAGAGTCATGTGCCGTTTTGTTGTAAACCGCCGTTGGCATACGTCCAACTTCACAAGCGATTTTGTTGCCTTAGTTTTACCGTTTGCAATGAACAAAAACAGACGCTAATATCGAGTTTCTTTTATCAATATGAGATTGTTGGTTGCCATCAAAGCCACCTAAAGTAAATAACTTGTCAAAGATTATAAAATCTCGTCTGTTGGTCTATTTAGTTATCAGTTAATTAGCCGAAAAGTTTTGGCGGACATTTTGGCTCATTTAACAGATTTTTTATTATTAAAACAAACAAAATCTACGAAGTGATGCATTTAAGTGTAGGTAAGGTAGTATATTTTAAGAAGAACAAAGCAGTAAAAACAGATGATCTTAACAAAGGAATCAGAGCCGTTAGGTAATAGATAAGATTTAAAACTTCGAAGGACACCTATATAGTCGCGGCGACGACTACATCGGGCAAGCAACATTTGTGCCAATGTGCCAAGGCCATGGCGCATGGCGGCGTGGCTCATATACATAATTCTCACATTCGTCCACGATATGGCTCTATCGAATTGTTCATGGATTACGATGACCAATAAACATACGCAATACGTGAAAACTATTTACTTTTAACAAGGTACTTATCCGGTACAGCGGTTTTTCCTGCAGACGATCACATAAGTTAAAGAGTTTTCATTGAACTTTTCCTAAAGAAAAATATTAGAGAGATACTGAAGGACTCAGTCCTAAACTATTAACACAAATACATCATATTATCACAGAATATATAATAGTACTTATGTTTTTATCATAATATATTATTATGGATTGATGGATATGGAATATGGATACATTTATTTTCAATGCTAGGATAAATTGATCAGATAATTTCGCCTGGACAGATGCCAGAAACGATTACACTCTAAAATGATAGATTCATTAGTACATTAAACATTTCGTAGTTTGCCATAAACAAATAATT
Organism: Agriphila straminella; assembly: GCA_950108535.1. Lineage (NCBI taxonomy): Eukaryota > Metazoa > Arthropoda > Insecta > Lepidoptera > Crambidae > Agriphila > Agriphila straminella. The sequence goes on from OX467312.1 coordinate 5,467,786, forward strand.
GTTTATTAGTTTATTCTTGTTTATCTCTAGAAGAAAGAACACATGTCGTTTCGTCCGCGTGCATTTGCAGTCGTTAACACCCACCAATCCGCATTGGGCCCGCGTGGTGGATTATGGCCCATCCACCTGATCCACCCATAAGGAAGGCTTGTGCCCAGCAGTGGGGACGTAAAAATGGCTGATGGTCAAGAGTCTAAACTTACCTCCTAATAGCCCGTAAGTGATCATCATGACCGTGACACTCTTGCTGAAGGTCGACAGGACGAATGCGGTGGTGGCGACCAGCGACCCAGCGATGCACACCGCGCGACAGCCAAACTTGTTGCATAGTGCCGAGACTATTGGACCTGTAGACAAATAACAGTGGGTACTTACTTCCGAACAAGTAATTATTATATACCATGACCACTACCGATAATACATGATAACATAGCGTGATATAGCGTTTTGGTGCTATGCTAGGAGGGCAGGTAGGTTGAATCAATGGCATTTTTTTTTTCAAGATCTTGTAATGTACATTTTATGGATGCTCATTCGATAGACAGTCGAAGTTAAGACGAATGGAGAATGAATGGTTCTAGAAGAAACATAATACAACAGAGATAGTGAAAAGCTCTTCGTTAAAGCTATTATCGAAGTTGAAACTGGACACACAAGTTTTAAAATTAGAGCTTTGGCCGCCTTGCCGTTCTACAATAATTCGATCAACCTGCGAACGTCCGGTAAATGAAATAATATTAACGCCAGTCATAGGAAGATTGAACAATCAACGTATGAAAGACTATAAAGGTACCTATTACATGAAAAATGATAAAGATACATACAATGATGGATGATAACATACGTTCGTTCAGGAAATTAAACATCATGTGGTTAAAAATTCATCAAGTGAATGAATAAATTCTTCTTTATCTGACGGCTCAGGTTCGCTGTTTCAAAATAGAGTTGCTAATATTTTTAAGGACGACCGAGTTCTAATTTTAGCTTCGGAAAACAAATTGTTTCAAATTGGGATCCAATGTAACTTGGGACAAAGAAACTGATACTTTATCTAATATACGTCACAAAAATACCCATAAAATAAATTAGATCATGGTCAAAGAAATTGGATGGGTGGAAAACTACACTAACTACTCTTCTTAAATTAGAGGAAAAAAGGGACAGAAACAAGATACCTACAACTTTTTTACTTGTTATGTCGACAATGCAATATTTTACACGACTTCCCAAATTGGAGCCTCAATTCTGCAATACGTACTACTTAAAGACTATAGAAGATATTTTTGCTGTCGGATTTTGTAACACGAAGGTGAACTTGTGTCATAAACAATGAATACACAGTCATTCAATACTAACCATTTATGGATTTTATAAAGAAACATAATAATCTTCTCACAATAAAATTATTTTTATGTCATTCGAGTTAGCGCCTACTACTAACGGACACATCTACGGGTAGCACGCATCAGCAATCAGCAACACGAGTAGTTCGAGACTTGAGAAAAGTTTTATCAAAACAAGAACCTCATTATTGACAGCTAAACAAAAGGATTCCCATTCATACTTATCATACTGCGAGTGCAGATTCAAATTTCACCAGCTAGGCAAAAAGATGAAATCCTTTCTTTCCTTAACATTATTTACCACACGTGCATCAAACATATAACTATTTAGACAGGTATGAATTTATGAAACAATAAAATGCGGGTGGAGCAGATGCCATTGACCTGAAAAAATTATAATAATATAGAGGTCAATGAGCAGATGCGCATCCCTTTGACAGAAGAAAATATCACTCGTAGGTAAGTACTATACTATTTCCCTGAACTATAAAATGGTACAAAAAATACATCGTACGAACGACCTCACTCCTTTAGGTCAGCATTAGTAATCGTTATAACAAATGACCGTGTTTCAACAAATTACATGCCTGCAGTATCACCTTGTCCTAAACTATAAACAAGTCTATTAGTACAGTACAGTCAGACTTTTACCTTAACATACATTGTTTGGCATCTTGGTAATCTTGTTATTGATAAATTACAAGAAGATAAAGCTAATCTTAGATAAATAATATTTAACCATTGTATTAATTCCAATGATGACCCTTGTCCATATCACAGAACTAAGCACGCTTCATTTAAAATTCAAATACTAGTTAACCAGTTCAAGGAATAATCGCAAGTTCTGAGTAGCATGGAAGGTCCACGGATGTTTCAAGCTTATCCTTATAAAAGCCACCGAATATACTACAAGGTTATTTTTAGTATACGAAACCTGAAAACTGTTTGATCAGAATACGTAAGTACTTGTTGTATCGTATGTGGTTCAGAATCAGTAATAGAATCGATTGCAATATGTTTTATATCATGTTATATTTTGACTAAATAATATTGACAAAAGCATACCCTACTAACGGGCAACACAAAAAGCTTGTAACGTCTTGAGTTTTTAAGGTACTTATCATTATATATTTTTTATACTGATTCTGCTAGGTGATTGCGTAAAGTCAATCGTATTCATTTGACAGATCATATTGTATCATTATATATGTCGTCCCATACAAATTGCAACCGATGGAATACGATATGAACTGTCAAATGAATACGATGACCTTTCGCAATTCCACCCCTGATTCTGAAATATGTGACCCGAGTTTCGGCTTTCGTATATACAAAAAATTATGTTGTAAGTTTATTTCATATTACATAAGTAATATTATCTGAATGATATTTAGAGCTATTTTTACCACCTGCTAGACAATAGGAACTTTAGTTGATATATTCGTAAATATTAATTTTATTTGTTGCATTAACCAAAAAATAACTAAGTGTAAGTACATAAATTGTATTCTAAAATATTATTCAGCTTGTCGATTGCCACCTCTTCAAATATTTCTCTAACATTACAATCATCCCACAAATTAATTAAATTGTATGTCTAAAAGGATTCAAAAGCAACCGCATCGTATTGATGTACATTGTACACCTATCTCAAATGCCAATAGTTAATTAACATGTTAGATATTGACAGGTCATTGTGTCGGGTCCTCAACTGATAAGAGCTTGCACTATTTTAGCCAAGTGTTTGACCATTGGTGCATTATGTTCTAACTGTAATCTATCAATTTTATTTGATAGTACGAAAAGGTATTCAATTAAAACGTTATCGTATGTAGGGATAGCCTTCCTACTTATTTCATTTTAATCGATCTTATCACCCAAAGGAAAGTAATAATAAAAATTGTGGATAAAAAATTCAAGTAGGTACCTACTATGGCCATCTCAAGTGATGCCAATCGATAAAACTTAATCAGGTCAATTAGTTTTTAGATAACTGTTGAGTAGAATGTAATCGCGGTTTGTATTGTGAAGCTTTTTGAGGAAACCAAGTTACTATGCGGCTTGAATAGTTATGAAGGATTATAGATAATTATCTGTTTACGCTTAGCAATACATCCAATCTTATCTTTATAAATACACGAGTGGGTACATATTTAAACTTCTGATGATTAGATAATATTATGCTTGAAAAGCCATTATTTTTGAACTCCTACTGTTTTATCCGTTGGCCGCTAAAACGGTAACTTGATATACATTTACTTGTCAATCGATCATTATACATATTGACGGGTCAAATATTAACAGTCTTACGTATACGAAAATATTCCACTCTCAATCAATCAAAATGCCTTCATCAAACTCGATAGGTACAATCACACCGTGAAATTCAATTTAAACGTCCTTCTGATATCACTCTCATTTGCTAACTGACCCTCAATAACAAACGTGCCACAACGTATGTTTATCGAACAAACAAAAAGATGAATGACGTCAAATCCCAAATGCATTCAATATCATTTTAGATCCAATAAAGCTGTAACCAAGCTGCTTTAAAACAGATATTCTCCTACATACCATCAAAGCATTTTCTAAATTTTCTAAAAGACACATAAGGCATATTTCCTAAAGCGATAACGCACAAATACTTAAACAACGTGACCCTAACGATAGGAAAATTAGGAATAGATCACGTGTTGCACCGACTTGCATCGCAAGTGACACCGGCCAAAGCGAATACAATAACAAACACGTTAAATAAATCAAAGGCAAAAACTTTATGAATTTATAATCGATGATAGATACTTAAATTAAACTTATTCCATGTTTCAATGAAATGAGATCCGTAGTATACATTGCACCTAATGATAAAACTGTGGATGTTAATCTCCTAAGTAAATACATTGTGGCAGTACCTACCTACTCTAAACGCACATTTAATTAGTAGATAATTAATTATGTATATAAAACTCACCCGCAGCTAAATAAACTCCTGACAGAAGACTGCCCACCCACGCTACCGTGCCTTTCCCTTCTCCAAAGTACGTAACCAGTTCTGGGAGGAATATGCCAAAGGTGTAGGCGATGCCATCCACCACGAGGTTGCACATGAAGGACGCGAACACCACCACCCAGCCGTAGCCGCCGTCTGGCGGCGGCGGCAGAGCACCATAGTCGTAGGCCTCATCGTCGTCGTCCGCTGCCGCACCTTCAGCTGTCAGACGCGCCGCTTCTTCGCAAGAGGTTTCACTCTCCGTCTGAAATAGAACAGAAATTAAGTTGTCGATAGGGTGCGCTTCGAAACAGACCCCTTAGCCAAAGTAAAAATTTGCAAATCTTCGTTATCGCTTCGATTCGCTGTAAATGCTGTAATCAACCCTAAATAACTCCTTAAAACTATAAGAGAAGAGAATGACGTCACAATCACAAGCGATCTCGTTACGGTCTGTGATTTTATAGACGTCGTCGCCATAAAGACCATTATGCAGCCAAATTTAAGTAGGAATATTAATCCTCAACTTACTTAGCAGAAGTTACTATGTTATTAAACAGTAGAATTTTATAGGTTCCAACAATAATGTTCATTACACACATCTCCTTGAAATATTGTAATAAATATGCAATGAAATACAAGTATTTTTTTGTATTAAATACAGGAAAAATAGTTATAGAAATGATTCAATAAATCGATGAGACAACACATTCAAAACCGGGCATAAGTAAAACGCAGAGAAATAATCAGTAAACAGAAGGCGTATAATCTCAATCGAACCACACTTGGTAAGTTTGTTTGATTGTACAAATAATCTATTTACCTAGCCTACCTGAAATGCTAATTAGCATCGCATTACTTAAGTACCTCATTGTTATAATTTTAAGATTTTTAACAAATTTCACGGTCATTATCAAAGTCACTTGTTTTTATAACTTTTGGTTTCGAGGCCATTTCAAACGCGTGGTGTGAATGATTCATAGCTAACCTTCCACGATTTCCATCACACGCACCAGTAGCCAGTTAGCTACTACTATTAGCTACCGCTACCGTATAACCCGACTTAATCATATTCTCTAATCCTATGCGTTCTGCTATAGTACAGTCTGTCTGACCGTCACACTACGCATTATCTTAAGTTCATAGTCCTATCCTATCGACACATGCCAATTCAGATGTAATATTAAACAAATACATACGATACTTCGAATTGAGTTAACAGTCCCTTTGTTCGTCATTGTGGACATCGGTTCATTATCATCTGTTCTTTGTGTGGCGGTAGTCTCAATTAGACTATATCAAACACCCGCGTTATCTAACCTAATGCAGTAACCATTTTTCAACAAACAAAGCTAATATGCTACTAGTACTAGCGTTGCAAATACAGACGCTAACCCCATATTTTAAGTGAAAAATCAGTTTCTAAGTCTTTGTCTATACTAAATTTAAAAAATACGCGACGTAGTTTAATGTATGTATGACTCATAATTATCAGCAGGAAAATTTCCATGGCAGGGTTTGTGTAGATCGATTTATGGTCCTGTATTATTTAATTTTTTCTTTCCTTAAACTGGTAGGTATTACGTTTATAAATTGGCAATTTGGCACTTCAAGAGCAAGACGTTTATTATTTAGCATTGTATTTGAAAATTGTTGTTTCAAACTGTTTGAAATAATTAATACTTCAATTACTATGACTTCAATAATGGTTACAATATGGTTAGAACATTACGATTAATCTTGGGTACTTGTTATCTCAGTCCTCATATTTTGTATGGTAAATACAAACTGTGTAGGTATTATCCAAAACGACAAAAATTCAATGTTTTGTTTGAGAAGATATGATATGAGGTAGGTAGTTAATTAATTCCGAAATTACTAGTTTTAAATTTATTTTCCGTTAATAACGCTAAGATCAAAGGCGCATAGAAACCAATATTGATATCGATCAAATTCATGTCATTTTGATAAACTTAATTATCAAAGCCTATCTTATCTTTTTAAAAATATTTTGGCTTATAATATCCGTAAGACTGAGAACATAAATAAAAAGCAAATTAATAATTTCATGCTAAATTAAAAAAATTATAAAATTTTAAATTTTAGCATTCACCTAGGTACCTATACTAGGTGGGCTCCTCACTTGCGGAGCTAGCTGATGACGAGTAATTTTTTTTTGGTTTAAGTCTGATGCCCGCGAATTCGTCCGCATGTGATTCGGTTTAGATCGTAGGTATGTTTTCTTTCCATATAAATGTACCTAAGTGTTTAGATAATGCACTTAAAGCACAGAATACATAATAGTACAAGTCTTAAAGTAGCAGAACAGGTTTTAAGCATTGTTATTGTTAACGATAAAACATACTCTGATGGCGATCACCCGCTCGACCTTGCTAAATTATTTACATAGGTAGTAATCAATTCTATAGTAATTAGGTACTATACTACATAAAAGACTATCTTATAGATAGAGCGTTTAAAAAAAAGCTGATGAAAAAGTACGCAAAGATCCAAGAACCAATGAACATGTCGACAAAATATTTAATGATAGTTTATCGATGGTTATCACAGAAATTAAGATTTTAGTGCATGCACGTACTAACACATTAATCAGTCAAATAATAATGTATGATATAGCTACGATAAGACGACTAATGAAAAACGCGATAGATAATACAGTATGAAAACCACTTCTTATGGGAAAAAATGTATAAAGCCGGTTTTATTTTATATTTAATAGAAATGTATTTTTCATAAGCGACAAAGAATGCGGTTAGAACTTAATAACCTTCTTCCCTCATTCCATTTAAGGCGGAAAATTTGTTATAAGTTAACAAATAAGGAAGCCCTTGATCGTAACGACCGACGGCGTTTGAATTTAATATATTGAGTTTTTTACAGACGTGGTGGTGGCGGCGAAAATATTGAGAAGAAAAATTATATTATCATCGTGTTGAGGTTTAAGGAGATCCTGATAGCCAACAAAGAAGACACTACAACAGTTCGTTGAGGATGTAAAGAACTTTATGCAAATATTTTCGTACATGATAACGTACAAATAAGATGCGCGGCCGCACCACGGCCCAAAATAAACAATTCATTTCTTAGAAACTGAAAGTGAATATGATGCGAGTTGAAAATCGCTTTGTCGTGTATTATGGTACCTATGCCTCACTCATCTCAGCGCATTAACTGAAGTCATGGTCATTTATAAAAAAAAAATACTTACAAATTATACAAAACTACAATTTTAATTTGACGACTTTAAAACTAATCCGAAGTTCATAATTTACTTTTGACAGTTCTCAATTCTCTCATTTCAGTTTTGACGCTATGTGATCTGGCTGACACCTATTTTATGAACAACTTATAGTGTCAATTATTTATAGGAGACGTACTAAAAGAATGAACTGTAAAAAACACGTTTAACTCAGTTCAGTAACTAGTTTCATGTTCTCACATAGGTATTCCTCTGTGCCTCTTATCAATGTGTCATAATCGAGCTAGAATTTCAGGCTTGTAACACCAAGAGGATTATATTTAGGACTGCCTCTTAGCTATTTGTCGAATATACAATTGACGTCCAGCTCAAAACGAGGATGCGGCGCTTGCGCACGTGACACCGATTGTCGATAATTGATTAGTACCGCACGCTTGTCGCATACCGCTTCCTGCTAATGTCACCTATAAAATATTACAGAAGTATACAATGCCGTGTTTCTTAGCCAAGCTCTTCCTCATTCTCATTGAAGAATTTTAATAAAGTTGTCCCATTTCCTACTGCTCTAAGCATAATACAAAATATCTTGTAAACTTTAGTAAAACCAAAGGAAAATCAAAAGAAGCAATCGCTTTAGATTTTGAAGAGCAAAATGAAATTCCGGATCCAGTTCCAATTTTTCTTTTTTTTTCACAGATGCCTAGATGAGACGAGAGCGGATCGAAGCTTAATAAAATTTCGTCAACTAACACCATACATGATTCTGTTCTGTGTACTAACACTACAAGTATAAAATTTCACTTACCACCATATTTATTTCAATATCTTTATTTTATGTTAATAACTATTTATGAAGCACACAACACAATTACGTAAACTACACCTATTTCTGATGTACAATCGACTGGTAATGATAAGAGTATACCAGTAGTACAGCTGCCTTCAGAATTTGATAATATCATATCATAATCAAGTATTGATAAGACCAAAGCCGTATTATTTTTGCATTAATGTTGATCCGATCACAAAAGTTAGTTCGACTGGTATCTAATGATTTAAAAAAAGCGGATATATCTCACTTCCAATCCAACGATGTGTCTATACTATTCAATAAAGCAACATTGACTAATGAATCAAGAGTAATAAGCAGTCTGATATGGCACTGGAGGCACACAATAGAAATCATTATAATAGGTAGAATGTCGTGCTGCAGTCTGCACCATAAACTTAATATTTCACATTTACTTTATGGTCTGCACGTAGTTACTTACTCAGGTCATAGAACAAACATACAGTAAACTTATCTACTAGTTACTTTAATCCTTATTTATGCATGGCCAATTTAATTAAGGACGCCAGCCGATTTTTATACAGACGAGGAAACTTTGAAGCCTTGGTTTGAGAACCAAGGCCAGGTTCTTCGCCAGGTATTGGCCGAGCTGTGTACTGACGATGGCTATCCAGAGAGTGACTGCGGAGGATATCCAGATCGCTAACACACCCAACTGATCTGATCAGCATTCTAAGAGATGTAATGATATGTTTTAATAGTAAGACATAATCAAATAGCTTATGCTGTTTGCTCAGGAAATTATAACGCTCTATTTCGAATTTTCAATGTAATGAATAACAAATTTCAAGGAAAATTATAGGGTATTCTATTTTATCCCAGGCTTTAATATCATTGATCCCAGGCGATCATATTACCAACTAGTGAACACTGCACCCACGTATAATTGCGCAGTTTTCGTCATAGGTACCTACATTTGTGTTGGTACAGCATCAGTGTGGCGTCAGCTTTGTAAAATGCACCTCCAGTATATTGAATGTTCGACTAATATACAATGTTACTATGACACGTTACCATGATTATTACTATAATATCTATTCTGTGCCAATGAGGTCAAACTTCGTCACTCCTACATTTGTCTATTCAATCATGAAATGGTATTAGGATGGGAGTTGGGACCTATCCCTGTTAGTCAAGGTTTTTTCACTGAACAAATGTGTTGTTTTGAACCAATAGCCTTATAGAAAGATTTATTATAGGATCGTCTACGATCGGAAAACAGGATCGCCAAATATTTCGATTCGATTATCGATTTGTCAAATATCCTTGAGATTTCATCCCTGACAGTGTTGATATGGAGATGTTGGTGAACTTCTGAGTTGCGAATAAACCAAGGAGCATCCGAGATCTGTTTTAGGATATAATTCTATAATCGCAAGACAAGTAAATAAATTAAGAGTATGAGAGAAATTACGAATAAGCCGAGGTTCTACATGTTCAATTTTGCTTGTATGAATGCGGGAAAATTGCTTTCAAGTAATCTTTTAATCGATCTGTACAAACCATTAATGTTGTTAGTTGCATTCGCATGCTTATGTTGGTAGATATGCATATTCACTTACGTAAATACATAACATATTAAAATAATTCATTTAACACACGTAGGTAGGTAAACAATTAAATCCATTTTAACTTTAATGTATATTCCTCTGCAATTTTAAAATGTATGGTTTGCTGATAAATCGGCTTTAATAAGTTGGTACCGTAGGTATGACATCAATTATGAAACGTATTTGATAAATTAATTTTATTATGTACCTTCACGGTTCGATGAATACTTGGTTAGTGCCAAATAGGCGTATTATAAAGTTAATGATAATGACATTCGTTAGGCCCAATCGATTGCGCTTCAATAATTCAATCCCAGTTTCTATTTATTTACAGATTACCAGTTAACCTATTACTAGTCGTGACACAATGAAAATAGAGTCTCTTTTCGAAAATATTGTATTCTTGAGTGAGCAGCCTTGAATGTCAGTTCCACTCCACACGAAGGTTTCCCTGCAGCCTTGTCCAGGACGGTCAGTGTCAAAGGCACTCCTGTGAGTGGCTGCTCGTTATCGGTATACAATTTCCTTGTAAATAAACAATATTTCTAACAGGTGTATCTATTTGGTAGTCTGTTAAATACGGTTGTAAAGATAGACCACATCAACATAATCTATTTAATAATTATAAATGCAAAAGTCTGTCTGTTACGCTTTTACGCCTAAACTACTGAAGCGATTTTGATATTTGGTACAGAGTTAAAGTAGAGCTTGACAAAGGACATAGGCTTAGTTTATCGCGAAATAAGGGTTGAAGGGGTTGAAATAGGGGATAAAAATGTTCTATGAAAGTCCCTCGGTTTCGAAATTAGGATCTTCATATTTTATGTTTAGGCTGACGATTAAAATTGAGGGGGAGGTGGAAGGGAGGGGGAGAGTGAGGGGAGGGTGGGGGAGTTTGAGAGGGAGAGTCAGAGGGAGAGGGGAAAAGTAAAAGGGAGGGAGTGGGAAAGGGGAGGGGAGAGGGAGATGAAAAGGAGGCAGCGCGCTTGGTGGAGAGTGTGGGGACCCGCCTAATCACGTAAAAAAAGGCTGATTTGATTTTGATGAAACTAAAACATAGACTATTTATCCTGGTTACAGGTTTCCTAAGGATTTTCACGAATATCCACGCAGGCGAAGTCGCAGGCGAAGCTAGTCTATTATCTCTTATATAAAAATGGAGGGGTAAGTGACAGTTCAACGCCCGGCCCAAATCATAGAACCTAGAAAGCTGAAATATTGACAAGCGATCCCTTAACAGTTTCCCTTTTGCAAATATCGAAATGTCGAATTTCAATGCCTAAAGGGGAAATGGGGGTTCACAATATGTATGGAAAAAACCGGCCAAGTGCGTGTCGGGCCACGCGCCGGGTTCCGTAGTTACCTTATACCATATTTAATACCACTATAATTTTTCGTCTGTAAAAATAACTTTTCACAGTGTTGGTAAGAATGACAAAGTTATATTTTTGCGGTTTTGGAAAATATGATATATCTCGAAAACTAATTACTATATCTCGTTCAAACCAATTTTCGTTGAAAGTTTTTATTAATATCTATAGCACATATTTATTTTTTATTTTTCACTGTCTTATTTCAAAAGGGGGGGGACACATTTTACCACTTTGGCAGTGTTTATCTTTCAAACGGTTGACTTTGAGAAAAAATTGTCTTAGGAACCTCAATGTCATTTTTAAAGAACTATCTATAGACACCCCGCACGTATTGGTATGAAGAATTTTTTTTTTTTCAGTTTCAGTTCCATCTTTTTTTTTTAGTTTTGTGTTAAAATCGTAAAGCGGTTAACAGAATACATCTACCTACTATGTTTCAACTGTGTAATCCTAATACTTTCAGAATAAATTGGCTGTGACATACGGACGGACAGACAGACATGACGAATCTATAAGGGTTCCGTTTTTTGCCATTTTGGCTACGGAACCCCAAAAAAAATACTGATTTACATCAATGAATAATATTAGTAGGATTTTATATAAATAATGGTCAATCATCATTTTAGTAAATGACAAGAAATTATCATAATTCTTATAAAATTGAGACTAAAACATGCATTTGATTATAATATCAAAATTGTATTCTAGTAGGTGTGTAACTACATGATACTGATACACCTTGTCCTTTCCTTTGTTAACTGTAAATAATAAGTACTACTAGATATTAGCTATGGAAATTACGGCCAGTCAGCACTCAGCGTTATATTTATGAGGAAGCCAATATGCCCAAATACTTTTAAGAACATCTGAAATTATCAAAAACATTGTGACAAACAATTTGGATTGAATCAAACCCAATCACTATCATATACCTACACAACTAAATTGTGTAGTCGCTCACTGTGTCCGTTGATAAAATTGTTAACAGTTCTGCCAATTACCGGCACGCATATCTCACTCGAGATGATTATGTTGCTAAACTATTCATGAAATAGATCAAGTGTTATTATATCCAGTTTTAGTTAGACCCTGGAAAAACTTTACTAGCTAGTGCAAATTGTAATTTACTATATAATATTATTATTAATTATTTAATTATATTGTGAATTATAAAATTGTACTCCATGGTTTGGGTGTCACTGTAGATCCACGGTGAAACTAAATAAAAATCTTTTTCATATTTTAACATTTATTTTTTCATTATTTAATATTTTATCTTATTTAACTATGAGTAAACTACCCATTTATAATATTTCACACACTATTGATAATTTGAAATTGATGAACAAATAATATTTGTAATTTAAATGTAGGTAGGTATATTAAATGGCAGTCAATTATGATTATGTTAATTAATATAGTCATTGTTTGACTAATGTAATTATAATTTACTAAACAATAATATAGATAATTTTACAGTTAGCTAATAGCACAGATAATATAATACTATACTAGCTAATAATCACAAAAATATTGTTTAGTATCATTGTCTTTTTGTCTTTTCATATACCTACTTACCAGTGGCGAGGGGTTAAATTATGGCGAAGATAAGTCGTTCTACAAAAATGTTATGATCTGCATAGTGGATCGGTGGGGAGGGTTTTCTAATAGGTAAGCCGATGGGAATGGGCTTGTATGGACCCTTCGCCACTGCTACTTACCTAGGTACCTACCTACTTACTGATATATAAATAATAATAACTCAATATTATGTAGTTTTAACGTGAAACATGGATGAATAATTCATCCATGCCTGAGATAAATAAGTAATTAAAATTTTAATAAGTTTTTTCTTAAATTAGGTAGGTAGGTATAATAATGGTTCCTGTTATGAAATTCAAATAAATATCATAGTCATGCTTAAATCCCGGGTTTCCCCGCCATCTGGCAACCCTAGTTCTGACCAATTTTTAATCAGATAGGATCATGGCACAAGTATACTATTATAGGTATGTACCTATAATAGTATACTTGTGCCATGATTCGTACAGAGGTAGTTAGGTACTTAATTTTTTATGAATCTCTTGTTATTGTTATCTTTAGAGTTGATCATTCCACCTGCCTGTCCCATCATGGAACAGGGTCAATGGGACTAGTGTAATCATTGCAATATCACAGGGGTGGCCAACTTGTCTACTGCGATTTACTTTAAAATTTCCTGTCCTATTGAGATTGACAGCATTTTCATTTTTGGGGTAGTTTTCACTACAAAAGCGTCGCACCCGCCTCCCGTACCGTTCTGTTGCTACTTGCTTTGCTACCACAAGCAAAGCAGTTTTTGTTGTCTCTTGTTGGCCACCCCTGCAATATCAGACAGCAAGAAACATAACCTAATATCAACTAGTTTTGGTAAAAAAAAACATACTTACCCTTGAAAATGTCCGTAGACGAGTGATTCTGGGATTTGAAGGCACGTTATTCAGAGACACCTTGGACATCTTCCACTATTCAGAGCCGCCCCAAGAACAACACAAGAGAAAATAGAATGTCTAACGACCAACTGGCTGGCACTGGCCGAACGTTTAGTTTAGTAATCACAGCAAGTTCATATGATAAATGATAATAACTTCACAGAGAGAAGCAGTGATCATCCGACACACCTTGCTCTATTTTTGCTAAGAAAAACAAAGTTAATTTGACAGCACTAATAACAATTACACAACCCCATAGTGAAAAAATCCTTCGTTAATTTAAGAATATAAACACTGGCACTCAGTTTAATATTAATTCAAAAATACAAAATAATAATTAGGTACGGTACGGTACAAAACTACCTACGATACGAACGAATATAAAAAATAGAACAATTTTTTTACACTTGACACTCTTGACATTGACAGCTTGTGATAAAAAAAAACTTGTGTGACGTTTCGTTTTGTTTCACTCACAGAGCAAACGCAAAGCAAAATGAGAACCGCTTCTCGCACTGCCAAGCCGACAACTGTCAAATTTTCGAACAACAAAACGAAACAGCGCGCGCCAAGAATGAATGCGTGTACATGGCGCGAAACGTTTTTTTTATTGACACAATTTTATTGAGATTGTTTATTAATTTATTAGGTAGGTAATTATTTAGGTTTGTATAGGGTAGGTATTCCAAATCGATTATTATGGTTAGTGCAGTGGCTGGGAGTTCATAAAATACTTAGATACAAGCTAGGTACCTATTGTATTGTATGTAGTTATTAGTATTGTAAGATAGGTAAGTACAAAGAGTAAAATAATAATATTATAGGAAACAGGCGTGAGTATATTATGTATGTATGTAAGTAGGTAATTGTATTGCATGCCACCCATACCGGTTCCCCTAGGCTGGTCCCAGACCTACCGGTTTCTTTTCTTTGCTTTGCTGTTCGGCAATAGACCACCGGCCAAGGGGCCTATTTTAAATCTATCGCATATTCTCAATCTAAATACATTTCACATTATTGTGAGCTTTGTTCCATAAACGATCGTTATGAAAACACAAAAAAATTGTTCAGGTAGGTAATAAGCACGAACAGTACCCTAGCACGAACGAAAAGCTATCGAAAAAAATAACACGCGTAAAAACATTCGATAGAGTAATTTTGTATGGGAAATTTGTACAGCGCTATCTAACGCCGAAGAGCGAAATAAAATTATTCATAGATAATTTTACTCTATTGAATTTTTACGCGCGTTATTTTTTTCGATAGCTGTTCGTTCTAAAGTTACAGCTATCGAAAAAAGTAACGCGTGTAAAAAAAAATATATAGGTAGTAATTTTGTATGGAAAAATTGTACAGCGCCATCTTTTTAAAAGCGTAATGATTTTTTTCATAAATACTACAAATGCTTAGACAATTTCACACAGCGCAATCTAGCTTCAAACTAGTAAATAAAATATGTACCCTTGTAAATAGGAACCCTTGGTGGGCGAGTCCGACTCGGCCTTGTCCGGTTTTTTTTCAGACATTCACCATTCGAAGTTTTGCAAAATATATTTTTATTATGTGATTTTAGGGTTCCGTATCCGAAAGGGCCAAACTGAGCCAAATTGCTGTCACTCATGTGTTCGTCTGTCCGTCCGTCCGTCCACAAAGCTCTAGCCTGCCATTTTTACACCAAACATGTGTCTTACCGACCCAAAACAGACCTACCGGTTTCTTTTCTTTGCTTTGCTGTTGGGCAATGTATCGCCGCCGGCCAAGAGGCTCGTTTTCAATATGTCGCATATTTTCAATCTAAGTACATTTCACATATATGTATGTTCTTGTGAGTTTTGTTCCTTAAACGATCATTATGAAAACACAAAAAAATTGTTCAGGTAGGTAATGATGCCACCCACGACCCTGTTCACAATTTATATAAATATACGATCGATTTATTTTTAGCAATCGGAGACCATGTTCAGGGTGGCATATCTCCCAGAAGCTTCCTACTTCGCAACCCAGACGATGATATTTGATAACACCAAGCTAATGGCTATCTTTCCAATTTGGTCTGGTCCCAATATGCGATAGATTGAAAATGACCCTGGTTAGCCGGCGGTCTAAACAGCAAAGTAGAACAGCAAAGCAAAGAAAAGAAACCGGTAGGTCTGGGGTCAGCCTAAACAATTTTTTTTAGAAAGGGTTCCCTTAAAAGTGAGGGGAGACGTGAAAAAAATTTTTTTTTACCCAAATATATCATTTTTAGAGGTTGTTATGAAGACAAAGACTCTATTTTTTATTTTGAAAAATATAAGGTATAAGAAGTCAGCTTTTTCCATTAAGAATTATTTTTTAATATCCCGCTGACCTACAAACTTGAGATTTGGTGACGTATATTTTACCTATAAGTATAATGATAAATCCGTTTTTTATTCCTTTTAAATTCCTTCATTTACAAACCGACTTACTTAATTTTCAAACGCGTAGCACAGATAAGCTGCGCCCCTTTTGGTACAGAATCCTAAATGTGCGAAGTCCGACACGCACTTAGCCGGTTTTTTCTTAGTATTATTAAAGACGATGCAATTAATAGTTTAAGATTTCCCTCGAAGACAAATATGACGTTACTATTTAAAATCATATTTTTTTTAGGGAGCTAAACTATAGCTTATAAATACGTAAATAGGATGATCGATGTCGATTTGCCTATCATCGACATCGCAGGGGCATCAAGTGCCAACACTGCCAACCAAGGGTCTAATATGTCTACTTATATCAACTGTAAAAAGCGATCAATACCTAACTAGTCACTAGCACAAATACTTAACTGCATGTGATTAGACAGAACAAATTCATATGAGTTTCTTTTCAATTTTATTTTACACAAAAAATCTTAAAGAGTTTTACGTAATTTTCCGTAAACTGAAAAGACATACCAACGACCGTTCCGTAGGGTTGACTCTAATATGGGGTTCCTCATCGTCATCTGGAGTGCATTCGGCGCCTGCAGTTTGGCCCATGGTCGTTGAGAGTTGGTCGGTTAGCCGGTTGGTCAGCCGTCGGTCGGTCGTGGCCGGTCGGTCGCAGCGACCGAGCGGGTGCGGCGTACGGCCGCGTAGCAGCCCGCGCTCTGTCGCGCGTCCACTGCCGCGCGTCTGCTACGATTCATTTTGAACTAACCTTACCATTTAGGGTTGTAAAGCTTATCGACAGATTTAAGCTTTTTGCTTTGTTATACAAAATGATTAAATTATTAATTATATCGCCGGTGCTAATTGAGCTGTCAGCTTAATTAAACTGATGCTACAGTATTAGAAATAAACAACTGTTTTTTTACTTTTTTTATGTATAGTATACACGCTAAGTAAGATTATGATTAGTAAGGGTGTTAAAAGTAAACGAACTATCAGAATTTTAATGTGGAAATATTCATTAAACTTAGCATATAACATTAAGCAACTAATTTATTTAAACTATTTTTCTGAGATGCGACGTATTGCAGTATCTTCGATATTTTATTCTCAAATGATTAATGTAGATACTTATAAATAATGTGAAAGTTTCGCAAGATGCTAGCTTTCTAAAACAGACTTAATAGCACATAATAGAGAAAAACATTTTTCACCGTTTTTTGACAATAAACTAACATTGTCTCTGTGATTTGATTTACTAGAGTCGCATCACTTTGCATTATCAATACTTCATTAAAAATATCGCGAGGAAGCCTAAAAAATAACGGGTGGGCGCTAGTTAACGATAAAGTGCGAAGCAAAAAATAATAAATGCAGAGCTTTCAAGATCGAGCTTTATCGACAGAAGTGTAGCCCGAGCATGCCCGAGCCTAGCACTTAGATGGTCGATACAGCGCGCAGGCCCGCTCAGCTGGGCCGCCCCGGTGACGTGCAACTTGCCAATATGGGGTTGGTAAACTTTTCCAAAACTGTTGTGAATTAGGTATATATTTTCTGGTAGCTTTTGGCTTTGGATTCAGGAATAACCAATTGCGAAATTTTTATATTACTTCATTATAATTTAAATAAAAATTTAAATTTTTAATTTACAGCATAGTACAAATCTATATCTATAATAAACTATAACGGCTGTATGCGTAGGTGATGCCTTTGATAAAATTTCCTTACCTTTATAATTATGTCCCCCAACACAACATTGGTATAGGTATTGGTGATGGGCTCTTTCTCCGCATTTAGACTCCCATTTGGTCCGTTATGCGTGAACATGGCATTGGTATGGCTAGTCAAGCCATCCCAGCTCCTTCCAGAAGCGCAGAAGCCTCCTGGGGCGTTCACAGGCTTCTAGGAGCGACCTCACGTCTTTGAGGATTTCTGCCCGGTGTGCGGCCAAACCCACGCACTCCAGGATCACGTGGGCGGCTGTTTCCTCTGCGTCCAGGCATCCTCTAAATAGGGGACTGTCTGTCGCATTCATGATGAATAGTTGTCGGTTTAATGCTAGGTGACCTGTAAGTGTACCTACAACTATTCGGAGGTCTGGACGATTAAGGCTGAGCAGTCTACAGGTCAACCGCGGCGAGACTGCAGTCATCGCCAACTTGGACTGTCTACAGCTTGTTTGATCTACCCAACGAGTATTATGTGCAGCACGAGTACGTTGTCTTACCCATGAGCGCAGTTGGCTGAACGGGAGTGGCAGAATGGGTATAGGTCCTGCCACTATTGTGGAGGATCCCCTTCTAGCCAGCTCATCGGCGGCGTCGTTCCCGTGTGATCCGCTATGCCCTTTAATCCATTGTAGGATTACTACGTTGTTGGATGCTAAGCGATCCAACACTCGGTGGCATTCGTAGACGATACTGGAGTTAATCGTGTTAGCCTCCAGTGCTGTTAGGACGGCCATTCCGCCCCAACGGCCATCGGTTCTTCTCGCTATATGCCACTTCAGCTGAGCAATCCTTCGAGCGATGTCGGTTACTTTAGTTCTCTTGCGGATCTCTTCGTTTCTGATTCGATCACGCAGGGAAACGCCGAGCATGGCTCTCTCCATTGCACGCTGGGTGACCTTGAGCCTACTCCTTATGAGACCCATAGTTAGCGACCACGTATCACTGCCGTAAGTCATCACTGGCAACACACACTGTTCATAGACTTTCGTCTTGAGACACTGAGGTAAGTCGGACGCGAAGATTTTTCGAAGCTTCCCGAATGCTGCCCACCCGAGTTGGATTCGACGAGAGATCTCTTTTTCGAAATTGGACTTACCTAACTGGATTGCCTGTCCTAGGTATACGTATTGGTCAACAACTTCAAGTGTAGTGTTCCCAACATGAACTGGAGAGGGTACAACATGGGCATTTGACATAATTTTCGTCTTATCCTATATTATTACTTATTTATAATTTATGTGTCATAAATCATAATAAGTTTATGCTACGCTACGCTACGGGTTACCGTGCTACGGTTACTAGGATTACTACCTAGCTAGAGTACCTAGGTAGGTACAACGATAACAAAGAGGCTACGGTCACAGAATAACTAATAGTACAAGTCTACGGTATAGAATACTTTTTGCTTTGCAATTTGCAATTTTCTAAAATCTGTGTGCATGTTGTACTAGGATTACTACTTACTACGATTACAAAAAGGCTACGGCATAGAATGCTCTTTTTGCTACGGCGCTGGGGCGCGGCGCGGCATGCTACGATTTGCAATTTTCTAAAATCTGTGTGCAAGTTTTACAACGATTGATTACTACCTACTACGATTACAAAATTGCTACGGCATAGAATACTTTTTGCTACGGCCGGAGCGGAGCGGCATGCTACTATTTGCAATTTTCTAAAATCTGTGTGCAAGTTGTACCTACAAGGATTACGGAAATTTTCTAAAATTTAGCAATTTTCTAAAATCTGTGTGCAAGTATGCTTGTGTTGTGGTGCTGTGCTAGACATGAGGCGTATTTATCGTAACAGATAAAAACAACAGATAATTAAATGTAACTGTTTCGTCCTGTTACGAGCGCTATGAAATAACAGTTACTTAAAGGAACAGGCGAAACAGTCTGTTCTTACCGTCTTCACTGTTCCAAATACTCCACTGTACCCTGTACCGAACTGTTATAATAATATAATAATAATAATAATTCATTTATTTCAGATAACAAGATCCATAATGGTATACAATCATTCATAATAATATAATTCCTAGTGCATGCATACATTACATAATAAGTACTTACTCTTACATACAATCACAAAAAGTCACATTAATAAATTCAAATTCTAAAATGTCAAAATTGTAGTTAATTGTAAAAATACATAAAGAAAAAAAAAAAAAAAAAAAAAAATTCATAGTAAGTTAGCTACCTTGATAAATTCATAGTAAGTTATGCCTGTTATCAGAGTAACAACCTGTTTGCATTGTTCCGCCTGTTACTTGGAACAAGCGCTACCTCACTCTAACATATGGAAAGAAAAGAGACAAAGCTTGTTATTTTTACCTGTTATATAAACCGACCATATCAAAAATACATTTTAGTCCATTGAAAACCTTAGTAAATTCGACTTTGTAAATTGGTCGTGCTATACTGTTCCTGTGTGAGTGTTTGTTTATGACCTTCTTTTTTTTTGTGGCAACAGAGTTTGACTGTTTTGCCATTTGCCAATGTCAAGTTAAACGGTGGGAAACAGGGATATCGGGTGTTATGAAAATTATAATTTCATTTTTTGAGATTATTAAAGGATATTAAATCGCGTATTATTTGTGTAGGCATGCAGGGCCGATATTGTAGATTAAAATATTTTTTTCTAATTTATAGTATCGGCCCACACAAAGCCCTGCTTTGTGGCAAGGGCTTACTACTAGTTCAGCTCTTAGATTACGTAAGTCTGTTCCTAACAATTCTCGATTAAAAGTGCAGTTACATTGCCGCTTTAAGTAACGTCACATGTCACATTGGTTCTTACTAAAGCAGCAATGTAACTGCGATTTCTGTCAGAGTTGCAACAAAATTACGTAATCAGCCTCCGGGCTTGCTAGATCGCTTAAGGCTCGTTCACACAAGCGACCTTTTCGCATTGAACATCAAGAGCGGTAAAAAAAACGCGCGTCGAAAAAAACGCTCGCGTGTGTACGATCACATAGGCAAAGCAAGACATGCGGGCGGGTGTAGGAAAATGGAATGTCTAGTGCTGCCAGTTGTTAGGGAAAAGAAAAGAAGTATTGCAATGTAAATGATTGACATGAAAATTCTTGGAAAAATGCCTGATCGTCTAGCAGTGAAAGGGATGGCGCTGTATGCTATTAATAGCACCATCCCTTTCTAATAAGGTTGAAAATCGGTTGCACCAGTTTTTTTTAACTATAATGTATATTTTCTAACTTTATTTTTAAAAATTGGTAATTATTTTTGTTTTAATTACTGCCATCTATCGCAATTTAAGTAATCTGCTTAATGAAGGCAAGCAAGCAACTTCATTAGGTGACATGATGGTTCACCGAATAAAAACGCTAGATGACGCGGGTGCGCCGTAACTGCTGTATTGGAAAAATGATTTTGTAATATTAGATTTTACTTCTTTGTAACAAAGCTTAGTCTTGTTTAACGTAAAAAGTTCAGTTTATGATCATAAAAGCTAAATATAGCAAGCTTTTTCTCTTTTCTTCATATAAAGTAGCCAATAAGTTAGACAAAACAAGCGCTTGTTCCACGGAACAGGCGGAACAATGTAGGCAAATTGTTACGACATGGCTGTTATTTTCTGTAACAGGTTGTTGGCACTGTTATTTTAGTGTAACAGGAACAGTTGTAACAGGTAGGCAATTTACCCTGTTACAACCCATGTCTACTGCCATCTGTTGGCGAGTAAAAGAAGCAGAAATAGCAGGTAGGTACCGAGAAAGAAACTTTTCAGTAAGTTAATTGTTAATAGATGGCACTTTAATGATAAAAAAATGCATTCACAAGTCTATTTTGTTCTGAATTCATTCTGTGTGCAAGTTGAACGCTCTTGAGCTGTGCCATCTGTTGGCGAGTAGCAAAATTAAACAATACTGTAAACAAGCAGAAGTAGGTAGCTACCGAGAAAGAAACCTTTTCAGTAAGTTAACTGGCATAGATGGCACTGTAATGATATGAAATAATAAAAAAAATTTTTTTTATTGTTTTTCCATTGTTTTTCGATTACGTCAATACGTAAATGATCAGAAAAGCTCTACGAGAGGCGTTATGTGGGCGAAATTTGAAAATTTATATTCAATTATTAAAAAGATAAAGTAGGTATATAAAACACGCAAGAGGTAGGTAGGTAAGTAGGTACATGAGATAAATACCTACCTCATTATTCCTATAAAAATAAAAAAATGCTTTAGAATGTACGAATGTTAGTAAAAACACATGGCCAGACGGCGGCGAGTGGGCAGGTAGGTACTGAAGTTTTTAGTGGGTATTCCCTCCCGAGATCCCACCGAGCCATTGGCTGTGTGGACGGAAAATTCTAAATGAGTTACAAAAATACTGAGTGGGCAACTATAATACCAAGTAGGTATTATAGTTGCTGGTTGCTAGTTATTATAGTTAAGCTGCCCAACATGGTATTTATAATAGTTACCTTTTTAAATAAAATATATGCTAAATTTTAAATGTTTTGTGTGCCCTAAGGTTGTCGCCCAAATAGTAACATGGTCACCCGTTCCGCATAACTAGTTACTCAATTTGTATTTTAAAGTCACCCATTTTAACCGACTTCCAAAAAAGGAGGAGGTTCTCTGTTCGTCTGTATATTTGTTTTTTTTGTGTATGTCCACCGATTACAAGACGGCTGGACCGATTGAAATGATTCAAACGTTATTGCATTAGGTAAACTTCCAAGTTGGTTCCATTTTTTAAAATTTGGAAATCGGTTCAGTACTTTTCAAGTAATATTGAAAAAAGCACGAAAATAGTATGATTTTGTGTGAACTACCTCGATGATCAGTCGTAACTTCTTTGTTTATGAACTGAATAAGATAATTATTTTTTTGTTGGAAAAGGGATATCTTAGGTGTAGTTCTTTAACCGACTTAAAAAGGAGGTTCTCAGTTTGACTCGTATGTACCTATGTATGTTTGGCTGAGCCGATTTTTCTACCTAAATAATCAACATTTGTAGTCGCCCTCAGTCCGTCGCCCACTTAGTATTTCAGTACCTAGGTACGCTATATTCAGTATGTTTAATACTCAAAATGGGAATTTATTGCTACCCGATTAAATACTACCCATTAGGTTATAAGTAGTAGTACTAACTTTCCATAAAATAGTAATGTTTATAACAAAGAAAATATTTTTATTTGAATTTCATACACACGAATTACAGAAAAGTAGATCCAAAATATGTTCATGGCTTTGCTGTGATTTCTAAGTATTGTTAAGTATACTTAGGTACTAATTCAATAAAATATTAATGTTTGTAACAGAGGTTATTGTTTTATAAAAATTGTATAAATTCATTTTTAATGTACCAGAAGGTCGTGAAAGGCACGAGATTTTATACTAAATAAACTAACTAAACCATACCTATACATTGAGTGCTTCTAGATACCTATATTAGAATTCGTAATAATAATATAATTATTATGTAATTGCTTTTCCTTATTATCTTAATAGATTAATTCACAGTAATGTTTTACCACTTAGTTGATTACTAACGTAATGTAACTGTTACTACTACCTACCTATACCTTATTCCGAATGAAATACTTAGTTTCCGTCTAACAATTGATCGAAAACCTCATTGCACTCCATTACATGATGGAAAATAAACAGGAATCCGCTAAAACCATTGAGAATACCGCACTTATTGTGACAAGAAAACGCAATATAATTCATGATGTGACACACGCAATCAGACCGGCTTTCTTCGTTGAAAACTGCTTTGGAATATTCAGATATCGAGTTACCGAAGATGGTTTAATACCGACAAATATTAAATTAAAAATCTTCTGCTTAGTCATTACTTCTGTCTTCTTGGGGTTATTCGTTGCAGTTCTCAGGTTACCAGGCGCGATCAATGGTCCTGGTAAAATAGTAGATGTCATGGACGAAGTACCTTCTGTTGTGATGATAATACAATACGTGTTGTCCACTATAAGAACGTCGTTTATGCTCAGTGAAACCAACATTCGTCTGTTTAAGACCATCGCGGACCTCGACTTCAAATTACACATCGATAAAAAACAAGATTTCTATAAGAAATCACGCAAAATTGCTATTGCATGCATTTTGGCACTTGTCTTTTTCCACATAGTTGTGGGTATTTGTGATGTACTCACAGAAAAAAATGAATTTCGATTAAGTAAATTTGGTATTGTGCACATCTACTTGGAGCAAAATTTAGAGTTATGTGTATTCTTTTTGTTAATCTGGATGATCTTAGCCAGGCTGGCGATCGTTAACAATTATTTGACAATATTTATCAAAGATAAAGAATCTAAAGTATCCATATTTCTTGTAAAAGACAAGAAATCAAAAAATGAAGAATTTAATCTAATTGGCCGTGCCTCCGCTGATAACATGAAGGTGAGAGATTTGGCTGTAGCTTACGACATAATCGGCGAAACCTGTGGATTGATAAACGACATTTTTAACTTTCAAATTTTTATGTCTTTAGCAGCTACCTTCACTTACATTGTCATCACAATTTGGACTTCAATTCACTTTTACAAAGAACAAGATCAAGATTACGATAATTTGCTTACAATTGTTATTTGGTGTGTAACCGGTGTGGTGGGAGTAGGTTTCATGTCGTTAATTTGCGAACGATTGCTTGTGACCAGAAATGAGACCAAAGTGTTGGTGAACAAGCTGATAATGGACTACGAGCTGCCGAAGAGCATGCGCGTGCAGGCGAAGGCGTTCATGGAGCTGATCGAGGCGTGGCCGCTGCGCATCTTCATCTACGACATGTTCTCCGTGGACATATCGCTCATGCTCAAGTTCATCAGTGTCGCTACCACCTATTTGATCGTTATCATTCAGATAACACATTTTTTGTAGTTCATTTAAAGTTTAAATGGTTTTTCAGTCTTGCTACTAAAGTGCACCAGGTGTTCTTGCAGCACACTAAAAATCACTGTAACGGACGTGATGACACGTAGTACCTACCACGTAGGTATATCAATTTAGAAGCTAGTTTCTAAAATTAAAGCGGCTACAGTAAAATTTCGATAACCATCCACATAATTTATTCAAGTACCTAATACGTATTATTAATTGGATACATTTTTTAAAGTATCATTAATTAATAGAAGTAAACCATTGGATATAACAAGATTGTTGAAAACAATTATTTGATTGCTAACAGGCTCGTGAAGGGCGTGAAGATTGCTAACAATTCTTGATTAAAATCGATTGAAACCGCAGTTACACTGCTTCAAGTAAGATAGTTGTCACATTGGTTCTTACTAAAGCAGCAATGTAATGTATGATTTCCGTCAGAGTTGATTGCAACATAGTTACAAAATCAGGGGACTGTTCTATTAATATTTGAAGATGGCGTATGTATTTAGTACTACTTAAATATCAAAAGATCTTGGACCATACGTTTCTGGCGTAAAGCAAAATCTAATTAAACTAGTATCTTTCCATTTTTAAATTTGAAATTTTCGCATTCACAATGCTATTTTTATACAATACTAAATAATATATACTAGAAAAAAATCAACTCGCACCAGATCAATACTCGGACGGGAATCCACTAGTGACTCGGTAGCTCAGCGGTCAGAGCATTAAACCGGATATCCAAAGGTCGCGGGTTCGATTCCCGTCCGAGAATTGATCTGGTGCGAGTCGAATTTTTTCTAGTATATTATTTAGTATTATCTTTATCCATAAAAAAATAAACACTTAGCCTTAATTTCATTGAATTCCAAATATGCTAACGTGTTTGTTTTTACGGGACTATACATTAAGCATATTAATATGAAGCCTCATTTGATTATCAAATGACATGTCATTTCACACTTTCTGCTTATTACAAACCGAAAACCATTTTTGGGACGGGTAGTGGTTTCTTTGAAAATACCTAAGTACTTACTCATCAAGCAAAGTTGCAAGTTTAAGATGGAGGAAATGGATATGCCGAGGTCCCTAAACGACGCCATCAAAAAAAAGCTTTCAAAGAAAGACAGAGTCAAGAATGTGATAGATACCATGCGACTGATTTTCATGGTGGAAAGTTGTTACGGAATTTTCAGATGTAGAGTCACATACGATGGTTTGATGCTGACGGACAGTAAATTTAAATTCATCAGCATAGTTATACCTTCTTTATACGTTGCCCTTTTTGTTGTATTTCTCAGGTTACCTGAGGTGTACACTGGAAGTACAAAGCTAGTAGATGTTGTGGATGAAGTTCCTTCGATTATAACTATGACACAGTACGTTACCGCATCCTTCAAGATAGCATTTTTGCTGAGCGAAACTCACATTCGGCTCTTCGAATCTTTTGCAGATATTGATCTTAAATTACATATTCATACAAACCGAAGCTTTTATGAGAAGTCTCGTAAAGTAACCATTGTGGGTATATCTTTGCTTCTACTTGTACATGCAATTTTGGCAATTGTTGACTTAATGTCAGACGAAAAAATCATAACGGTGAGCAGAATCATTGTTCTGCCTATTTATTTAGAAAAAAATTTGGAACAATTCGTATTCTGCTTAATGATATGGATGCTTTTAACAAGACTGGCAGTTATCAACAAGTATCTAACTATATTTATAAATAAAAGAAATGAGAAACCATCAATATTTCTACTAAAAGGTAAGGAGACAATAAATGAAGGAGAAAATCTTATCGGCCATCCCTCCCCTAACAACATGAAAGTTAGAGATTTAGCTTTAACTTACGACCTTATTGGTGAAACATGTGGTTTGATCAATGATGTTTTTAATTTTCAAATATGTATGGCACTAGTTTCAACATTTACTTATGTCGTAACTACAATATGGACTTCAATTTATTATTATCGAAAACATAGTGAAGATTATGATTCGCTGCTAAGTATCAACATTTGGTGTTTTATCTCTATTTCTGGAGTAGTTTTTGTGTCATTAGCCTGCGAGAGACTATTGATGATAAAAAATGAGACCAGAGTGTTGGTGAACAAGCTGATAATGGACTACGAGCTGCCGAAGAGCATGCGCGTGCAGGCGAAGGCGTTCATGGAGCTGATCGAGGCGTGGCCGCTGCGCATCTTTATCTACGACATGTTCTCCGTGGACATATCGCTCATGCTCAAGTTCATCAGTGTCGCTACCACCTATTTGATCGTTATCATACAGATAACACATTTTTTGTAGGTTTTGCGTTACGCACGATCGTCGTTTTCTTCTTAGTTTACAAATAATAAATAATAATAAAAAATGCAAAAAAAAATATTTTGAAAATAAAATGCGTTTGGGGAGAATTAGTTGTTTGTTATTGGAAATGGATTTGAGAAAAGTAGGTAGCAAAAACAGACTAACGAAAGTCGAATAATGACTCTTTACGTCATTATTGTTTTGTGTCCCTACCTTTGTAAATTGGACTTTTTTGTGTAGTTGAAGTAGAATATCGAACGGTTTCAAGATTTGATTTATTTGATATAATAATATTAATGAATTAAGTGATATATTGCACATTCAATACTGTTTTGCTAATTGTAATAATCATTATTCTTGTGTAAAATTTTAGATATTTAATGTGTGGTTTAGGTACCTATGTATGAGCAGTGTAATAATCACTTGTGTGTGGCAAATAAAAATGTTTAATGTTTCACAGTAGCTTTTATTTAAGAAGATACCTTTGTTTGAAGAAAGTTAGAAAAGAAGTGTCAGTCGCGAACAATAGTTTCTTAGTAAAAAAACTTTGGAACAAATAACGCAAACTGCTGAATAAATCTGTTGAAATATAAATAAATGAAAAAATTGGACATCAACACATTAGATACCTTTGTTTGAAGAAAGTTAGAAAGGAAGTGTCAGTATCGAACAATAGTTTCTTAGTGAATACTTTAAAGCAAATAACGCAAAGTGCTGAATAAATCTGTTGAAATATAAATAAATTAAAAAATTGGACATCAACACATTTAGATACCTTTGTTTGAAGAAAGTTAGAAAGGAAGTGTCAGTCTCGAACAATAGTTTCTTAGTAAAAAAACTTTGGAGCAAATAACGCAAACTGCTGAATAAATCTGTTGAAATATAAATAAATGAAAAAATTGGACATCAACACATTAGATACCTTTGTTTGAAGAAAGTTAGAAAAGAAGTGTCAGTATCGAACAATAGTTTCTTAGTAAAAAAAACTTTAGAGCAAATAACACAAACTGCTGAATAAATCTGTTGAAATATAAATAAATTAAAAATTGGACATCAACACATTTAGATACCTTTGTTTGAAGAAAGTTAGAAAGGAAGTGTCAGTCTCGAACAATAGTTTCTTAGTAAAAAAACTTTAAAGCAAATAACGCAAACTGCTGAATAAATCTGTTGAAATATAAATAAATGAAAAAATTGGACATCAACACATTAGATACCTTTGTTTGAAGAAAGTTAGAAAAGAAGTGTCAGTATCGAACAATAGTTTCTTAGTAAAAAAAACTTTAGAGCGAATAACACAAACTGCTGAATAAATCTGTTGAAATATAAATAAATGAAAAAAAATGAACATCAACACATTTTCTCCGATTCAAATTAAGTAAGTACCTATCTAGCTAAAACACTTGTGACGACACTGCAGTCACAGGGTAAATAAAAACTTCTGTGCTTGTGTTAGGGAAATCCGAGACAATGGTGGATCACATAATATACATAAAACTATTTGCTTTCGTTCACAAAAAAATCATTAAATTATAAGTACCGTCAAACCAGTACCGTCGACTGATCACATTGGTGCGTTCAAAAGTTTTCCAAAAACCCCCTAAAGCCAAATATGTTAGATCTATAAGGACCATCAAACTGAACCACTTTTACTACTGCGGGCCAATTCTAAAATTGCGAAAAATAATCAGCTGTTTCATCCATTTTGATATTTTCGTTATTAATTTTTGTTTGAAACAGCTGTTTTTTTTCGCAATTTCAGAGTTGGTCCCAATGTTGTTCAGTTTCATGTTCCCTATCTACCATAGTCGGTTTTAGGTTTTGTGTACCACTTTGTATAGGTAGATACACTTTGTGTATGAAACTGAACAACTTTGGGACCAACTCTGAAATTGCGAAAAAAAACAGCTGTTTCAAACAAAAATTAATAACGAAAATATAAAAATGGATGCAACAGCTGATTATTTTTCGAAATTTCAGAATTGTCCCGCAGTAGTAAAAGTGGTTCAGTTTGATGGTCCTTATAGATCTAACATATTTGGCTTTAGGAGGTTTTTGGAACACGTTGTATTGTATAACTTTTGCATGCACTAATGAATGTCATCATTCGACGTACTGGTTTGACCGCTATGGCGTGAGTAATTGTTCACTTTATAACATCTATAATAACATTGCGCATTTAAGTTATTTCCGTATAAGTATAAATACACTTCAGTTTTGCTTCTACGACTATTAACTTAGTAAATATATTGGTTTTGTTGAAAAAAGGAATAGCACAGAATATTTGCTTACTTTCATGATATTATCAAAGGAAAGCCGATGTCATTTACAATTAATTTATTTTTGTAACTCGTCATAATATTTCAGACCTAATAAAGACTATTAATCGAAAAAAATCACACTCACTAGCCTAATAATAATCACTGTTTCTTAATAATCATAGAAAATATTTCCTATATAGGTAGAGGGAAGTCGAGCATTTGTTCCAAGGGTACCATTTTGAAGGATTGTTTCACATTATCCAGTATCCTGTTAATCCCATACTCTACGATTGGATCTCCGAATTCTTCAGCCACCAGCCGCCAATTTTCGTTGATAAATTCCATCACCATTTTGCCTGTGAACAAAAAAAAGACCATCAGACACTGCTGGGGCACAGACCTTCCTTATTGGGTGGATAAGGAGGATGGACAATAACCCACCACATAATGCGGATCGGTGGGTGTTAACGACTACATATGCAGCCGGGACCAACGGCTTAACGTGCCTTCTGAAGCACGGAGGAGCTCAAGATAATAATTTTTTGGACACCCATCCCATGACCGACCCTTACGAAAGTTGCTTAACCTCCGCAATAGCTGGACCCGGCGCTATACCTAGCTCCTCAAAAATAAATAAATAAAAATTAAAGTAGGTACCTACCAATAGACATTCGTATGTACTGTACCTACGAGGATGCTTCAATAATCAAAATATTATGGATTTATATGTATATCTCGAGTTGTTAAATTAGTTGACAACAACATTAGCGTCATAATAGTGATGATCACGGAAACATTATTTCGTAACCAAAAATAACTAGGCACAACCTATTCCGCACTTTTTTTGACAGCGATTTATTCACCAATACATTACAACTTACCAAATACTTATTGCCAAAAACAAAACAAACATCAAGCGTGTGCCGCTGTTTTGATCAAAGGTGCCGCTGCACAAATCAATTCTTAATATCAAGTCAATAAATAAATATTGTCAAAATAAACTCACTTGTTTCAGGACTCCCTTTAAATATGTTTGAAATGTTGTAAGTGATGCGGCCGTCGAATTTATGTTTAGTTTTCACGTCTTCTATTTTCAAATACTTCTTTCCATCTTCTTTTACAACGGTTTTAAGTGTCACGACGTTGGAGATTCTTAAATTTCCTGTAAAAAAGCAAATAAAGTGTAAAATATATTGCCGCATAATTTCATATTATTTTAGTCAATCTTTAAAGGAACAGGATAAAGTAATTTCTGTTTTGCTGCTTATTAAAATCACATACCTACCTAGTTTTATCTGCATTAACTGCCGTAAAAATAAATTAAGAATAACTAACTGTATTAGTGTATACCTTAGTTTAACCAAAAAAATAATGCATAGCAATATTACTAACTTACTTCCTTCTTACTTCTTACGTTACTTTGAAGTCTTAAAGCGTCATATTCCTAAACAAAATTTTTGGTTATTTTAAGTAAGTATAAACTTATTTTTCTTTTATTTGTACGGCAGCGACCCAATGTTAGAATTTGATATTTCCTAAAAAAATATGGTACCTACCTACAACTATGGTCACCAGATGACAGGAATTTTCCTGACATGTCAGGAAAACAGGGAAAAACTGTGGAGGTCAGGGATTTTTGAAATCCCAAAAAGTGTAAGTAGCGTAATGAAAACAAGTAATTTTATCGGTGGTACAACTAGTAAGGATCAGCTGTCAAAATCTGCTTTTCATAGCACGGGGAGCCCGAGTTTATTTATACTTTCATTACATTATTACTTCATACTTCATACTTTCAACATCCTTTTATGTTTTTCACAGTAGGTCCATGACCATCAGCCATCTTTGATGTCCGCACTGCTGGGGCACAGGCCTTCCTTATGGGTGGTAAGAAGGATGGGCCATAACCCACCACGCGGGCCCAATGCGGATTGGTGGGTGTTAACGACTGCAAATGCAGCCGGGACCAACGGCTTAACGTGCCTTCCGAAGCACGGAGGAGCTCGAGATAATAAATTTTTGGTCACCCATCCCATGACCGACCTTTGCGAACGTTGCTTAACTACCATAATCGCTGGGCCAGGCGCTAAGCCACTGCGCCACCGAGCTCCACAGTAGGTAGACCTGTAGCAATCTCATATCGAAGCGTTTAAATAAACAATTCTCATGTATTAAGTACTGTTTATTTTTGTGAGCCAGACCGATACGCGGAGAGAAGGCGTCCCCCGCCGCTGACATGTTGAAGGAGAGAGTCCCTCGCGCCACAAAGATTACTAAAGAAGTAGATTTGTTTAGATGTAGGTACTCTGGGTAAATTCACAAGGGCTGCATTGTTTATTATTTGTTACAAAAATAAATAAATAGGTACCTACATAAGTTATGAAGTTGCTGGTATCATCGCCTTGGATTTTTCTTAAATCTGTAATGGTAGTACTAAGTTTTGTTGAATAAAAAAAATTGAAAGCAAATACTCACGGCACTTGATAGACATATCTCCATCACCGTTGATCGGGAACATGAGGAGTCGCCCAGTAGACTTATATTTTCCTCGAATAGAAATATTGCAAACGAATTGGGTTTCTATCGAATTCTCCACTAGTCTGGAATGGAATAAAAGTTTTGTTGAGAAATTTGGAAAAAGAAAAAATTCAAATGAACATTAAATACAAGGAAGTCGCGGGTAGACCTGTTTTTTTCAGTAACTTAAAAACTTAATTAATTTTATACAAGCCTGTGCCATATTTTTTCAGTGAAATACTCGTAAGTAGAAAGTAAAGATGATTTACACATAAAATATGCAATAACATAAGACAAATAATTTATAAAATCTATAACGATTGTCCAATTTTTTAAATCGCGTAATCATCACTTAAAGTTATGATTACCTTGCTTTTTCGACGATACAATTTCGCAATCCTTTCCCGTACCCCTGGCTGAACTGGATATTCAGACCACCGGGGAGGATCAGGTCCAATCGTTGGACCATCAGGGGGTCCAGACTTTCCACCCCTATCGCAGGATTCCCTTTAGCGAAGATTGGTAACGCTTTTTGAAGTGATTTCTGGAGACAGCCGTTTATATCTCCACGGCAAGATGTTGAGAATTTTTGCGATCCTAAAACAAATAACGGGTAAGAATTACATACAAAAGTAGATAAAGCAATCTAACAACTTCCTTAAGAATAAACAAGTTAATAAGTTATAAAACAAGTAGGTATTTTCCTGTCTTTTTTTTGGTTTTTACAAAATAATACAAATCGTACTTACGATTTATCCTTGCACATGAATAAGACTCCATAGTGTAAAAAATCACCACTATTAAAAACTTGACACTAAACTCGACTAGGGATTTCATTTTTTTGGAACTTCAATCACGTCAAACAGCTAAATATGAATGAGACCAATTAAATGCTAAATTTATAGGTACCTACCCTCGTTTACTTTTTATAGCAAACTAGCTGCCCCGCCCCAGCTTCGCACGGGTGGCGCCATCTACTTACTAGTTATATTACAATTTAAAATTACAGAAAAGAAGAAAAAATATGTATTTACGTCTTTCCGTAAAAAAAATCTATATACAAACCTTGTTCCTGATAATAACAAACACAACAAAAAACAATGAAAGTTTTAATATCATTGACAAAAAATATCTTTGGTGCTGCAGTCGTTCTGCATGCGCTTACAATTTCGGCGATTCAATAGGATAATCAGCTATAGTTAAAATTACAACCACGCTTTGTTTTCACGTTATATAATTTATTAAGAATTACTTAAGTAGATATTAACTTAGATTAAGTTATAATTACTTAATGCATACGTTTAATCTTCATGCCTCTCATCTATATCGTAATTGGTAGTGAAAATATTGTCTAAAATACTTTGAGGGATTGTGAAATCTAATTGGCTTGTTTGGGTTGTAGCAGTACTTTCTGTTGTCGGATTCGTCAGAGGCGAAGGTGTCACTGGAGAAGGTGTCACTCGAGGTGTCATTGGAGAAGGTGTCACTGGAGAAGGTGTCACTCGAGGCGTCACTGGAGAAGGTGTCACTGGTATAGGTTTTACAGGTGTGACTATGGGAACCGTAGGCGTTGATGGTGATACATCAGTAGTTGATAAGCCAGGCTCTGGACAGCGGGAGTATCTTGTAAGTTGTACATCTGTAAAATAATAATTGGTTATATTTAAAAATTGTGACGAAAGTACATCGCATTTAGAAGATTCCAGTAGTTTTTTTATAATGAATTAACAGTATTGAAGGTTTTTTCTTAACGAACGAAAGTCTTCGTCATATTCTTGTTTACTTCAATTAAGGAAATAGGTATTGAAAGTATTAAGGTCGAACAAATCGTCATAATCGATATGGTACAATACTTTTGAAGAGTTGTACGTAAGTACCTAATATAAATTCTACTGTTTTTTTTTATGTTGATCGAATTGGAAAAAAATACTTTATACTCTGCTTCGCTTGTTTCATCTTTTTGTTTGTCGTAACATCACAAAAAAGTTAGCTATCCATTATCGCCGCCAATTCATTTATTTTTATTATACGTATAAAAATAAACGAAACGACCATGCCCTATTAAATCGTCTCTAATACTTTTTGAATAATTCTTCATTCTTTCTGAATGTTTAAAAATCCAAGTGAAACTAGCGCAGCCACTACATTTATTTTCATTACTCGTAAACCAAGTCAATATTTAAAAAAGCTCATGAAATAATCTCTTATATTGTCACTAATATTTTTTGAATAACTCTTCAACTGCTATCATTCATTCTGTAAGTTTTGAAATCCATTATTGGCAAGAGTGGCCACTTTGAGCTAAAATCATTGACCTCTATTAGAAAAAATAAATCAGGTCAACGGCTAAAATGGATTTTAAAACTTACAGAAAGAATGAAAACTTGAAGAGTTTTTAAAAAAATGTTAGAGACAATTTAAGAAATTATTACATGAGTTTTTTTTAAATATTGACTTGGTTTACGAGTACCTACCTAATAAAAATAAATGTAGTGGCGGCGCTAGTTTCACTACCTACAGCGCCTTAAACCAAAAGTGGCCACCGTCGTTTCGGAGTATTGGCGGCGCTAGTGGACCGCTATAAGCGCCGCCAATACGCCGAAACAACGGTGGAGTCTGTGCTAAAGGGGCCTACAGAACTTGGCGCATTCTAAGCGGCTAGGATTGGAGTAGGGCCGGTGCTGGTGGAACCACAAAAGGGGTAATACAACGAACTGTATCGATGATAAACAATAAACATCTCGTACAGAACTTACCAACTCCGCAGAACTTGGCACACTCCAACCGGCTAGGGTTTGTGTACGTGACACCGTTGGAGCCGCAGACGGGGTTGTACTCCGACGTCGTCGGACAGTTCCGGAAGCACTCGTTTATGTCCGACGCTGTTTGTACGGGGTTTTGTGGGAACACTTGCTGGCGTTCGGTTCTATAAGACAATAGAAGCTATAGTAAAGTATGTCTTAAAGCGACTATATCCCTCGAATGGCGCCCTCAAACTTAATTAAATTTATTATGGTGGCCACTTTTTCCTCTTTGCCTACTAGGTAGGTACTACTACAACGAACTATACACCGTTATTTTCTAAGTATATCTAAAAAAAAATGAAAAGGGTTGTTCAGACCACGTGAATGAACAACTTGTACTATGGGGCCAACCACGGAATCGCAAAAAAATATCAGCTGTTCCATACATAGTCGAGTCGATGTTGTACTTTTATATGGAACAGCTGATTTTTTTTGGCGATTTCGTGGTTGGCTCCGTAGTAAAAGTTGTTCATTCACGTGGTCTGAACAACCCTTTTCATTTTTAGATACTTATACTTAAAAAATAACGGTGTATTTTACTGAGATTATTGTTTGTAAATAATTTTAAATACTTTCAATCTGTACATGTGAACTTTCGATTCAAAATTAACGAGAAATAATATAATAATAATATAATAATGAGGGCGCCACTTTGAGGTATTAGGCATAAGAATAAATGGTATAGGGGCCTTAAGTAAAGTGAATCTCGCTTAGAGACCGCTCAGCCTAGTTTTTGGGGTCATTGAAGTTATTTAAGTAATAAATGTGAAGAATTTTAATATCAGAGATGAATCCGGTTTCAAAACAGAAGTAGTCCCTCGTACAACTCGATAAAAAAAACAATAACAATCAATAGAATTGTGTCCGAATCGGTATAGTAATTTAAAAAAAAACCCATTTCATTTGAATTTAAAATTCTAGTCAATTACAAATTAAATCAGGTGTAGCTACTGGTTCAAGTATAGATCACCACAACAATAGTTCATATTCTCGTGTTGGTAGTTCTGACTACATTTGCTAAAATTCCTCTCTCGCCAGTAGCACACCTCCGCCGCGAAACAGTACCAGCGAAAAAATGTTCCGCCATGAATAGACGATCACATCTACGTAGCGGTTTCGAGTCATTACTTTCGCGTTTGCCAATGGTCGGAGCTGATCGGGTGCAATCGCACCTCAATTTTTTTGCATTATGTTCGCATTTGTTTCGCTTGTCGAAGTCATGGCGAAACCTACTGCGGTGTTTCGCGGCGGAGGTGTGCTACAGGCGTAAATCTCTGATTTCATCGTAGTACTTACCTACCTAGTTTGATAAAAGAAAATGCAATTGTAGATCAAAGTTATCAACAAAGACTAAAAAACCTTACCTGATTCGTTCGTTATTCGAACTCCATTGATTTAAAAAGTCATCATAAGATTGTGATTGTGGTCTTCTTTCGAAATTTTCATATTCAAAGAAATCATTAGATCTCCCTGAAGTGCCGACATCATTACTAGGGTAGTAAAAGTTGATTGCTCCGTGTGTGTCAGATCCGTGGTTCACATTATCTAAAGGAATACGGTAAATCTCCCATGCCGATTCTGACTTTGGTGCTGTTGCTATAACTGAAAAGGAAATTAAAAATGCTGAAAAAGGTTAATTAATATCGTCGCTACTATTACTACCGTCAAATTAAATATAAGATAGGCTTCACGCCCGAGCACTGGGTTGGAAATCCCTCTATTAATAAACAAAATCTATAACATGGTTTCCAGTTCCCAGTACATTCTCGTTTGCGAAATCCGCTAATAGTATGTTAATATTGTAAATCTGTAGATTCCCTCAGCTGTGTCGGTAAAAATTAAATCTTTCTTGCAGTTTTTTGTACTCCGAACCATTGCCATGGTACATCACTAACTCTGAATACATGAACACCTGGAAATGAGTACAGTTATGGAAGAGATTGCCAATGCAACCCAAGAGATACCGGAGGGAAGACTAGAATATATACACCAGAATGTGCTGGTATCAGAGCTTTTAACTCGAATCTATAGCAATAAGAGCCTCAAAAAGAAAGATATCCTGTAAAGAGGAACGAAGTTTGTCCCTGCAAAGAGACACACTCTTCACCAAAGCTGGAACTCATTTTCTCATAGTGCAAAGCACAGATTGTGATTGCAGATTTTAAAACAGAAGAAGAAAAGTAACAAACGTTGAAACAACCGTTTCAGTCTACGATCATTAAGTTATGACTAGCATAATGATCTGCGTAGAGAGGACACTGGCCCCGTGTTTCTGTTCAGTGTAGGAATTGGAACATACAGTCGGGCCTAGACTGCAGTAGATCAATGCGACCGAAAGCTAAAACGTGCTAAAACATACAACAGTCTTTGGCTAAAACTACTTTTTCAGTGCCTTGAACAAAAGTTACTTTTTAAGGGCTGATTTTTCATTGCCTAGATAAAGTTTTATCCGTTTGATAGCGTAGGTATATCGCAAATGAAAATATCTGTTATTCATGAGTCTGTCACATTTTTAGAATGACTTTTATTGTATCACTACTACTACTACAATATTATAAAACAAAGTCCTCCACCGCGTCCGTCTGTCTGTTTGCGATAAACTCTAAAACTAGGTACGCACGGATTTTCATGCGGTTTTCACTAATAAACAGAGTGATTCATGAGGATGGTTTAGGAATATAATTTGTCAAGGTTTTGTGTAAATAGGTATAAATATTACGTTATTATAATAATAATAAAATAATTTTGGTGAGTCTATAATATTGTCCATTTTCATGCGGTTTTCACTAATAAACAGAGTGATTCATGAGGATGGTTTAGAATTATAATTTGTCAAGGTTTTGTGTAAATAGGTAGAAATATTACGTTATTATAATAATAATAAAATAATTTTGGTGAGTCTATAATATTGTCCTTTAATATCCGCCATGGCGGTAATCACAAATATTTTATCTTTGTGTTAATCTCGCTAATAATTATTTTTAAAATAACAATATTAATTATTATTAATTTATCAGATTGTCTAAAAATTATTAAAAAGTAATAAACATCACTCTACTTATTTCGGCAAAATGGCAATAGGGGCACTATATCTATGGCACAATGATGGCACAGAATATTTTCTATGGTCATGCCGCGTGCATGACACGCCATAGCGAAAAGTTTTGACAGTCGCGCAAATTCAATGGGTGCATTCCAGCAGACCAATTGCTCAACGAACGAAGGAACCGAAGCGCAGCGAGGGCGGGTCGGTCGCTAGTTGCTGATTGATTGAAAAATCAGCATTTAGAATTACTTTTGCAGTGATGTGAACAAATGTCACTTGTTGCCAACACAGATCATATACAACAAATGTCTGTGGTTGCCAAAAACAAAAAGTTTATTCTCGTATTTGCAATAAAAACGCACAGTATTTCCCCTAGCAAGATACTACTTCCTTTTATCGATTTCACGGACAGACAACGCGGCCGGCGCAGCCGCATCAACGGGTATTTTGTATAATTTACTTTTTTTGGTGAAGTTTGAATTCGTATACTTTATTATATAGAATACTAACTACCTACCTACTAACTAATTTCTTAATTTTTATCTAGCAGCATTACATTTCGCTTAGGTATGTTAACTTTGGGAAAACAGCTTCATGTGTATGAAAGTACCATTAGTACCTATATTAAGCTACATCGTAAAATACTAACTACCTATACCTAGTACCTGTAAAGACCTGTGTTCGAAGAAAAGAACAGTAAAATACATTGTTGCGGTGCTGTTAATTAAATGATACATCACTTGCGCGGAATCTGTAGCTAATCGCTATTGTTATGTATTAAATGTATGACCAGGTATGACTATGGCCGTGGGGTTTTACTCTTTGTGTGATTATGTTATAGAGAGGCAGAGGGTCGACCTGCTATACACAATAATCTACATTTATTATGCGATTCCACGATCTTCTCAAAGAAACGAGTTTAATTATCAAAAGTTTTGTTTCAAAAAGATCATGGTGAAGTCCCAAGTTCAAGTAAAGTCAAGTTTTTTTAACGCAAGGTATAAAATGCATACAAAAAATATAGTTTTGTTAATAACTCATAGTTTTTTTGAGCTTTTATGGGAATATGAGTAGGTAATAAATACTATAATATAATAACCACTTAGCACTTATGTTATAACTAGCGGCCGCCCGCGGTTTCACTCGCGTGGTTCCCGTTCCCGTGGGAATATCGAGATAAAAAGTATTCTATGTTTTAATCCAGGCTATCTACTATCTGTGTGCCAAATTTCAACCAAATCCGTTCAGTAGTTTTTGCGTGATTGAGGAACAAACATCCAAACGTCTAAACATCCAAACCCACAAACTTTCACATTTATAAGTAGGAAGTAGGATATATGTATCTATCTTAGATTAAATGGTAATTGTATTATTTAAATTGTAATGTTTAATTATGGGTAAATTATAAACAAAAATATATTTAGTAACGAAAGAAATAAAAATATTTGAGACTTACCTATAAGCGCTATGCAGTAAACATACATTTTGCATGTAATTCACAAAAAACTCGCACGTCTGCCGTTTATAAATTTATCACATATTATGGCGTCCGTCTCGGTTCGTTTAAAGATTCAAAATGTTCCGCAACTTATGTACTAAATAATCATAAATGTCCCCCCTTGCCGCACCCGAGGAAACCCGTTTTACCTCGTCCGAGACTCGTCATTAAAGTGTTACATTAGACATATATTATTTCCAAGAATCTTATTAGTCAGAGTAATCTTGTTAGGGGATATCACTGTAATCTGTAGAAAACTAACCAAGTGAACTTGTACTATTGTATTCTGTGCCAGCCGGTAGCACGGATAAACATCTTTACCACCAAAAATTACGCTAATGACTGTACGGTTCACCATACTATATCTATGACGGTTCACCGACTTTTGAAGTAACTAAGTGCCTCTAATTATGTTACCAGAAACACAGATAATATAATACTATATATACTAGCCAGAAACAAACAATTCCAATTTTGCATGGCATATATAAAGTCGTTATAATGTTTGATATACTTACGTAATACTAAAGTTTATATATTTACCCCCTTACTAATAAAGATTGTATAGCAGATAATTATCTAGTTACACAGTGTTTTGTCACTTTCTTTTCAATGTCAAACTCAAATAGTTAGACAGAGAGTACTTAACCATTGTGTAACTAACTATACATACATCTGCTATACAATCTTTATTAGTAAGGGGGTTAGAATACTACAAAATTTATCAGACTTCTTTTTTAGTTTCGTACGTATACGAATATCCATCAATGATGCCAAAAAGTAGAGCTCTTTTTCAAAGATAACAATAACTACACAATTGGATTTGGCACAAAGGGTTAACATTATTGTTTGACTTGACCTGACCGCAGACCGCAGATCGCATCCAGTGTGCCTGAATGTTTTTGTGACAGCTTTTCTTGGGTAATAACAGCACAGAATAAATAATATGTTGATTGTTCTGAAGTGCGTGAATAATTACGAAATTGAAAACATGATAATTTCTTTAAGTAATTTCTTATGTAAAATAAATCCTATAAAAATGAAGACGTCATTTTGTTTGATTGGGTATGGATTGGGTCCATACTTATAGATAGCACGTCAATAAAAAATAACAAAGAAACAAGGACATTATATTACATCAAATTATTATTGCGATATCGCAAGTTATCGCAAGCAGCTATTTGACGTCCAAACGAATGACGATATTTAATTAAAAAATAACTCTAATATTGATGCCTGCACCAAAAATCAATGACCTCTCTCAATCTATGCTGTGATGAGGTAACAAAACAGTGAGATCGTGTATTTTCCTGTGTTTAAAAATACTTAATCTAAGTATTTTGAGACGCATTTTTCCCTAAAGCTAAATATTTAACCGACTTCCAAAAAAGGAGGAGGTTCTATGTTCGTCTGTATATTTGTTTTTTTTGTGTATGTCCACCGATTACTCGAAGACGGCTGGACCGATTGAAATGATTCAAACGTTATTACATTAGGTAAAATCCCAAGTTGGTCCCCTTTTTAAAATTTGGAAATAGGTTCAGTACTTTTCATGTAATTTTGAAAAAAGCACGAAAATAGTATGATTTTGTGTGAATTACCTCGATGATAATGGTCGTATTACTTCTTTGTTTATGAACTGAATAAGATAATTATTTTTTTGTAGGAAGAGGGATCTTTAACCGACTTAAAAAAGGAGGTTCTCAGTTTGACCCGTATGTATGTTTCTCCGCGATTATATCTTACGTTTGGCTGAGCCGATTTTTCTACATTATAATATACCTTACCTACACTAAAAATAAAAAAATTAACAATAGTTTAAAAAAAACAAAAACCTACCTATAAAAAGCAAGAAACAATATTCGTAATAATAAAAATACGTCTATTGAAGTCGGGTGGGGCTTTTAAAATAAAATAAAAAATCTGTACTCCAGCCCCACCCGACTTCAATTCAATAGACGTATTTTTATTATTACGAATATTGTTTCTTGCTTTTAAGAGGGAGGTTTTTTGAAGTCGGTTTTTTGTTTTTTTAAGTCTCATAATAGTATTTCAAATTAAATAGTAAAACCAATAATGATATATTGCAGTGCTATTTATTTCATAAATAATTTCAATTTAATTTCACCAAGCAATTATAAGATGGCAATCAAATCCGCAGGAGAACTAAAGTAACCGACATCGCTCGAAGGATTGCTCAGCTGAAGTGGCAATGGGCGGGACACATAGCGAGAAGAACCGATGGCCGTTGGGGCGGAAAGGTTCTGGAATGGCGACCGCGCACCGGACGACGCTCCGTGGGTAGGCCCCCGACAAGGTGGACCGACGATCCGGTGAAGGTTGCGGGAAGCCACTGGATGTGGGCAGCGCAGGACCGATCGTCGTGGAGATTCTTAGGAGAGGCCTATACCCAGCAGTGGGTGTCGTGCGGCTGATATGACGATGATGATGATGACTCAAATCGTGTCTGAAGTGGCTTAACCATTCGTTGGACACATACACTACACCTTTTTTTTTTGGTATGCCGAAGGAAAACGCGTTTACGCGCTTCCCCCCCCACGCCAGCTCCCTCCACGACTGCCTCCCGTGATCCCACCCAACCAAGTGGTTCGGTGGGATCCCGGGAGGAGGGAACACCCACTAAAAACCTCCGGCACCTGCCCTCTTGCCGCCAGCCATTACGCTGTGTGGGGGTCCAGGGTGGCATTCACCCCAACGGCATGCGGCCTGCCCGCATCCGGGCCTCCTCCGACGGGGAATGGCCCGGCAAGATTGGCCATTCCCCCCTCTCATCAGGGCCGTGCAAGGCGAGCGGCGGTTCACCTCCCACCGCCCGCTTGGCCCCGACTGGGATACAGATGTCCCCCCCACCAACGACTCCCGAACGCTTCTCCTCGCCGAGAAGTACGTGGGGAGCAGCCTGGGGCGTACCCCCGCGTGCCGGGGATGCCCGCTCACTCGGGCCGATTCCCCGACGAAGCTCCTGCCTCGGTTCTTTACTTTTTTAATAATAATAAATAAATAAATAATAATCGCTCCAAAAGTCGCGAAGGGTCCGTTGCGGTTCGATCCCAAGGGTGCTGGTTCGAATCCCGTCTGAGCTGCTACGGGTGAGTCGATTTTTTCTAGTATTTTTTCAATTACCTAGATCTTAAAACGAATATCTTAAAACAAATAGTTTATAGTCTGGATTAATTAAAACATAGGATACTTTTTAAAGTTCTATTACTAAGACTCCGCTGTCTGTCTGTCTGTCTGTCTGTCGCTCTGTCACCAGGTTTTATCTTATGAACCGCTAAACAGTTAACATTTTCACAGATGATGTATTTATGTTGCCGCTATAACAACAAATACTAAAAACAGAATCAAATAAATATTTAAGGGGGGCTTCCATACAACAAACGTGTTTTTTACGGACTTCTTCGTGCGCGTGTCCGACTCGCACTTGGCCGGTTTCTTATACCGGGCGACTTCGAGCATCGCGGCTACAGAAGCGCGTCACTCTAAGCCTACATCTGCAGATATTGTAATGAGGAGCAGGAAACGCCCTTCCTCTTATGTGATTGTGGACCTCTAATCCACAAGCGTAGTATCCATCTGGGACGAAACGTTATCGACCCGAAGGAAATAAAAACTCTTAAAACCAGGAAGGTACTAGACTTCCTGGAAGCCGCTGGGCTCAAAGAGTTACTATAATTAGGTGGCGAGTTACAATAGATCTTTTAGGTCGCAGTGACTACAGCCTCATCTTGAGCTGCATAGCCCCTAACACTCAAATAATAATAATAATACTCTAAGCCGGGCGACGCCGGCGGCGACGACAGCGTCCCTAGGGTCTTTCCGAATGTCTACTCGGACAAAATCGCCGGCGGAAGTTAGTAATTAATTATAATAAAATACGCATTGTAAAGTGATTTATTCCAGATAAAATCGATTATACAACAATCGATATTAATGTATGTAATGTACTACTTAGATGTTAGTTTTTATTACGTACACATAGGCATTTATATTAAATCGCAGGTTAAAAAAACCAAACGATTAAATACTGGTATTCCCATAGACATAGAAAATTTTTCGCTGCGCTCAAGAAGACCAACAAAGCGTGGAAAAGAGAAGTTAACATTATACGGACACGGTCTATGAAAAAAAGAGACAAAGGATCAAGTGACAATGTGCCAACTTTTTTTACAGTAAGAGCCCCTAGCGTCCCGCCTAGCAAAAGAGCAATCACAATTTCTTTAAAATATTTGGTAATCTTGATTAGAAATTTAAATAAGGGTATCGTGGAGCCTTGTGTCTTGTTCTGTTAGTGATTGTGATGTGCCAAAAAGAAACAATCCAATTAAGTAATCACACTTTTCACATGTAAATAAGATATTGCCACACATTTGTCTAAAATCAAATTTCGCTACATTTATTCGTTTATCGACGAAGAAAACAGTATGGAACATAGTTTATAAATTAATTTCCTTTGCCATAATATAGTCATATTGTATGCATGTAAGACACATTTTACGTATCTCATATATAATGTATACATTAGTTTTTCGGATCACCTGTTTATTGACATTGTTGTTCTTTGACATTCTATTTCTATGGGTATTCCGTATAATCACAACCAAGAAGTACTTATAATTTCCTTGATCACAACATAAGTTATGTCAGCACTGACATTACTGACTGACGATTCAGACTACAATAAAATAATGTATTTTACCGATTTATTATGAGTCTAATAGCACGTGCCGCAAGCCGTGCCGCAAGCCGTGCCAGCCAATGACTCGCATTTCCCGTTGCCTTGGAAATACCGAAAAATTTCATAAGCCTTTTAATAATCGGAAAAAACTTAGCTAGAAAAAAAACTTCTTCATTGCATCTTTTTTGTTTTAAATTAATATGTTGAAATAGCCCAATTTAGGGATTTATGGTAAAAATGAAATTTGCCTAATGTTTCCCTAACTCACGTTAGTACTATTGTATAATTCTGTGCTCACGACACAGAATACATAATAGTACAAGTCTCACGATTCAAACAATGGATCTTGATCACAAATTAAAACATGGACATGACAAAACGTCTGTCGGGTAAGCTAGTAATTAGATAAAGATTTAATGAGCAATATTTTATCATACAATTAATTGGGTTTCTAACAATATGCAGGTGCAGCAAGTTCCTTTATTGCTTTATTTGGAAAGTAAAAAATTGTTAACTTGACGATAATAAGGCGTTCATATTATAAAAGGATAATTCCAAATAATTTGTCAATTGTTTTACTTATTATATTATATTAGAATTTAAAAATAAAAACATTCAGTTTCAAACCTATGTTTTGTTT
Organism: Agriphila straminella; assembly: GCA_950108535.1. Classification (NCBI taxonomy): domain Eukaryota; kingdom Metazoa; phylum Arthropoda; class Insecta; order Lepidoptera; family Crambidae; genus Agriphila; species Agriphila straminella. The sequence goes on from OX467312.1 coordinate 5,512,339, forward strand.
TTTTTTCATTAATTAACATATTACATTATTTATTGAGTATTTTTATATCTCACGGATTGATTGATACAGTTAAAATTGGAGTTAAAGTTCTTTTGCTCAAAATCAACAAGATCATATGTCTAATACCTACATATTTTAATCATTTCATAAGTGTAAAACCATAATATCATTTATATCTCAATGTGATATTGTAAATTTTGATTATTATATTTTTTTGAAATGCCTAAATACTAGGGCTGTACGTTTTCATTTTTTAAATATCTATAATAGATTTCGAAATATTTGCATTTAGTGATTTCATACAAAACACAGAAGTGCCAATATTTTCAAATCTGCAATGAATATTTTAAAAATCAAAACGTACAGCCCTAGTTTTTAGGCATTTCAAAAACATACCAAAAATTCATTGCTGTAGGTTAAGGTTTAGAGGGTGGGAAACGTTATCGCCGTTTGTATGAAGACCACGTGGTTGACAATCCTCTTAAGAGAAAAAGTACCTACGGCAGAATATGAACCACAAATTAAAAAAAATATAGGTACAGTCATTCTGGGTAAAATTGGACCTGCGATAAACATTGGACCTGAAGAAACAATTTTCATTATTTTTAATCTAAACTCCATTAAACCCTTAGCCGTTTCCAATGAAATGGGTCCTTCAGCTTAATCCAGCTCGTTAGTATTAATTTTTACATCTGTGGTAGTAAAATTTTGTTTTAAATGTAAACTTGATGATCTTAGTAGCAATTACGATGGTCTCATGTTACCCGGAGCGTAAAAAAGGCAATAAAATGGATTCTTAAGGTGAGAAAAACGATGGTACAATGTTACCCCAAAATCAATGTAACTTTGGACCACGACTATTTCTGTCTCTATCTCAGGATTTACACATAATTTATATATTTTTTAATGTAATTGGTATTAATTAACAACATCAAAAGATCACATAAATCACAGCTATTGAATAGTCAATTAATACATTTTATTGACTAACTAACGGAAAGAATGACTGTTAAACTTCGGCACGGCATAAAATGCCGGGTCTTCTTTTTACGTGGTCTCTCTAATCTAATCCTTAAAAAAATATGAAGTATGTTAGTAGGTACTTAATATAATGTAGGTATTACAAACTCATTTATTTTAATTACGTCTTACATTTATAATACTGTTATAGTCTTTAGTGAATATTTGATCTAAAATATCCTGTGGTATGGTGAAGTCTGGTTGATTTGCAGGTGTCACAGATGGAGGGTTTTGTTTCGGTGTGACGTTCGTTACAGGGGGTGGAGTGGTCACAGGCACTGGATTCGATGTAGCGTTCGAGTTTGAATTCGAAGTAGCGTTCGAGTTTGAATTCGAAGTAGCGTTCGAGTTTGGATTTGGTGTGGCGTTCATGTTTGGATTCGGTGTAGCGTTTGTGTTCGCTTTCGGTATTATATCACCCGTTGGACAGCGGTTGTCCACATCTGAAAATGTAATTTGTCTGTTAAAAAATGCAAACCTTAGGTTCCGTACCCAAAGGCACACCAAAGGGTAAAAACGGGACCACTCCAGAGTCTGTCTATCGCTCTGTCACCAGGTTGTATGTATAGTGGTTGAAATTTTCACAGATGAAGTATTTCGGTTGCCGCTATAACAACATAATATACTAAAAACAGAATAAAATAAATATTTAAAGGGTATCCCAATGCAACATACGTAATCTTTTTTACCATTTTTTTCTCACAATATAAATAACGAAAACAAGGTAGACAGTTGAGATGTTCAAAGAAGATGTATTTCTGTTGCCGCTGTAACAACAAATACAAAAAACAAACGTGTTTTTTTTGCTGTCTTTTGCTTGATACGATATTAATAACGACAACACGTAGACGCTTGAATTAAGTATTCTCAGAATATTTAGTTGTATATTCATATAATTAAAATAAAATAAATATTTAAGGGGCTTCCATACAACAAACGTGTTATTTTACGGAACCCTTCGTGCATGGATTTGTATTATATAGATATACCTACTGGAAATTGAAAATGATAATGAATGTCGTTCATTTGTTGCTAGGGCCGGATTTAAGAGAGGGCAACCGGGGCAACTGCCCGGGGTCTCCACAAGAGAGGGGCCTCCACATAAATTGTATTTATTAGAAGAAACTTACACTGCGGAAGAGTACTTAGGTACTCTTATAAATCCAGTTTAAATCGTAAAGTATTACGATTTGAGCTGGATTTTAACGAAATCATCAATTATTTAGTATTATGTAGAATTTTGGAAAAACTAAGCACGGGGAAGATAAAACTAAGTTTAGCTCTCAAAAGAAATCTTCTCTTTCTGAAAAGCTCAGTCGTGTTGTAGGGGCAGCATAATCGCTATTGCACATGGGCGTTCAGACAGCTAGCGGTGGACCTGCTTGCTAGAAAAATATTATTTAACCTATTTAAAAATTAATTAGGGGCCCCCACCCACTCCCTTGTTGCCCCAGGGCCTCCACAGCTCTAAATCCATCTCTGATTTGTAGTCTTGTTAACCTAAAAAGCTAAAAATTGAAAAATTTGCTCCTAAAAATAGAAAGATGAATTCGTCTCTTCTTACCGCGTCCGCACATCTTGGCGCACTCCAGTCGGCCAGGGTTGGCATAAGTCAGCCCATCGCTGCCACACACAGGGTTGTACTCCGCGGTGGTGGGACACTGGAGCATACACGTCAATATGGAGTCCAATTCTGCTCCTCTTGGCGGTCCATTTGACGTTCCAATGGTCGAACCACCTCCAACCTTTTCGCATTTGTGGCGGTGAACTAGCGTTACATCTGCAAAGGATGATACTTTTGAGATACTAGCAATTTTTTATTAGGTAGGTGTGCTAGTACGTCAGAAAAATCCAGTCGCTTAAATTACAGATTCTGGTGTCGATTCGGTTGGCAACGACTTAACTAAATGGACAGGACTAAACTAAATATAGTTTTCCCTCATTTTCTTTCTTTCTTTATTCCTTTTCTTGTTTTTATTGAAAAGACAAGAACAGAATGCTAAAATTAAATTAGTCCTGTCAATTTATTTAGCCAACCGAATCGATACTACTATCCAATTGACCTTCGAGCATCGCGGCTTGAAGCCCGTCTTACTCTAAGCAATTGACTATGCAAGTTAGCTATAGACTTAAGATTTTAAATATCGATGACCGTAGAAAATGGGACGCACGCTCGTAATTTATTTGATTAAATCGTTTAACAGTTGTGTGGCAACATATATTTTATTAATTTAGACTTATCAAAAAAGACATTTATGGATCATTATACCCATGAAGGAACAATTAATTTGAAAGTATGGATATTAGACTTACCCTCTCCACAATCACTAACACATTTCAAAGTCATAGAATTTCTGTACGTCACACCGTCAGAGCCGCATACAGGGTTGATATCTTCAGGGTTGGTGAACATGCGGCAATTCAGCACACAGTCCAAATTTGGCTTGTTTTTGTTTGGCGGTGTGATTGACGTGGATGCGGTCGCAGGTGCAGCGTTCGAGTTTGGATTCGGTGTGGCGTTCGTGTTTGCTTTCGGTGTTATATCACCCGTCAGACAGCGAGTATATTTTGATACTTCCACATCTGAAAAATGTAATTTAAATAAGATAAAAAACAGACCTTACATCAGACTTATGATGATTATCATGTTTTTTTATAAAATTACTTAGATTCTTTAAAATAGGTACTTACTGTGGATTTTTTTTGTGGAATCACCCAAGATAGTAAATGAAAAGATTAATTAACAACTAAGGGCTGATTTTTCAATCCTCAGATAACAGTCATTTAAAAATGTGACAGACAAATGAATGACAAGCATTTTTAATTTGGCAGTAGGTATAATACGCTATCAAACGGATAAAGCACTATCTAGACCATATCTAGACATTGAAAAATCAGCCTTAAGTTAGACTTTAACTAGAATACCCAGTAGGTAAAATTACGGAAGTGATTTTTAACCATTTCCAAAAGTTAAAAAAATAGCTTTTAAAAATTTTAAAAAAGAAAACTACTTTTCTTACCGCGTCCGCACATCTTGGCGCACTCCAGTCGGCCAGGGTTGGCATAAGTCAGCCCATCGCTGCCACACACAGGGTTGTACTCCGCGGTGGTGGGACACCAGAGCAAACACGTCAATATGGAGTCCAATTCTGCTCCTTCTGGCGGTCCATTTGACGTTCCAATGGTCGAACCACCTCCAACCTTTTCGCATTTGTGGCGGTGAACTAACGTTACATCTGCAAAGGATGCATCATATTTTTGATTACGTCAGAAAAATTATACATCCAATGAGAGCTTTTCAAATTGACATTTAATTTTTTTTTATAGTTAGGTACTATTTGTTTCACTATTATGGTGTTGATACTCTTCTAAGCTTAGTAAAAAAATCACATTGACACACATTTTTATCAACGCCATCTATAGCTTATAATTTTTTGTCATTGTGAAAAGCCCTCATTGACTAGTTATACAACATGTTTTTAGGGTTCCGTAGCCAAAATGGCAAAAAACGGAACCCTTATAGATTCGTCATGTCTGTCTGTCCGTCCGTACATGTCACAGCCATATTTTTTATATCCTATAACCCTAGGGTATTAATGAGACCATGAAATAGAATCGAATAGCGTAGGCATCGAAATTACACATTAGTAGTAAGTAGTATTTGTCAATGAAAGCTAAACGTCATCTTTACGTTTTTGATCATTGATAAAATAGTAAAAAAGTATGTAGCCTATGTATGCAAAAAAAAGAATCGTCATAACTTTTGAATTTATTTAATTAGGATTGATAAAATCTCCAAAACTATGCATTTATGGACCACATGTTTTAGGAGTTTTTTGAATATTTTGACCTATAGATAACCTTAATAGAGATATATAGATAGACCTTAATAGAGTTATGCGGGATATCACAAAATACAGGTTGTATAGACGTGGCTGGTTGTGGCTAGACCAACGATTTTAAACATCGATGAACTTGAAATGAATAAAAATGGGACTCGTTTGTAGTTTATTCGATTTTTTAAATCGTTTAATAGTTGTGTGGTAAAAATAAAAATCATTTTTTTTTTTAATTTTAGACTTAACCATCCAAAAACATCTAAGGATCATTATTATTATTTTATTTTTTATTAATGTGTAACCCCTGGGCCAGACTATCGCGCTGTCGCAAAGCTTTACGTTGTCGTGTACAACGAAAAGCTTCGCGACACATCGTGATAGTCTGGCCGTAGCATAAGTATTAAAAAATTTAGACAAAGGATATTAGACTTACCCTCTCCACAATCACTAACACATTTCAAAGTCATAGAATTTCTGTACGACACACCATTAGAGCCGCATACAGGGTTGATATCTTCAGGGTTGGTAAACTTGAGGCAATCCAGCACACATTCAAACTTTGGCTTTTTTGTGTTTGGCGGTGTGATTGACGTGGATGTGGTCACAGGTGTGGTAGGCGGAGGCGGCGGAGGTCTGTGGGAGATATAGGTACTTACATCCATTAATCATAACCATCATAATCATAAAACAGCATCTAATAAAAGTTTTAGAATAAACTTTCCTCTCGACGGTAACAAAAGAAAAACATGTTTCATTTCAAAATGAAAATCTGAATGAAAGCATCAAATATGTACGAGCATGTAATTATGTTTACGCGAAAATTCATATTGCACTTTTACAATCATACATAGCCAAATTACAATTGACCCTCTCGGTATTAAATTCTGAAATATACCAATAGGGAATATGCATCAATTTTTTTTTAATCAAAATCAAAAGTATAATGCGTGAGAAAATCAAGTGTAATATTAAAACTTTTCTATTTTGTTTTTTTCTCGTGATATAGTTACATGAAGTTAGCACGCATGAGCACCCGCCGAAAACGCTCTATACAAAACGGTGACGTCACATGTCACGTTTCAGGTGTGTTTCAGGCGCGTTTAATATGGAGTTAGCCAATAATCTTCAATTATCTCCCTAAATTTTGCGTTTAAGTACATAAGTGTCATACAATATATTATTTCTTATTCGATATTCTATCTGACTGTAAAGCTCTATATATCTGAAAATGAAAAAAAGACGTTTTTTTCCCCTGATTTCATCGAGTGATATTTTTTTTTTCTGTTCCATCATGTTTTTGTAAGTGTCCGCAGCGATCAAGCTCAAATTCATCAAAATCGGTGACTTATGCATATTCCCTATTGCTAAAATCCAGAAAACTTAATAACATTTTTTTTGAAAAAAGGAATTCATACCTCGGAGCTTTATTTTGCCAATGATCCTTCGATCCACCTCCTCTGAACCAATCACAAGGCTCGTGATGCGGCAGCTTGTACTGATGATGTGGGGGGTGGAAGTTGCGGGGTCCGTGGGGCCGATATGACCCATAAGGTCCATGAGGTCTTTGGGGCCCAAAAGGCCCGCGCCAGTCACGAGGCCGGTGGAAACCGAAGTCGCCATGATTGCCATTCCATGCCGTCTCACAGGTTAAAGCAGTTGCAAGTACTGTAATGGAAAACAAGTAGATAACTTTGATTGCCTTTAATTCTTTGACCTATTGGAATATTTGTAAACAAAACGTCATTGCTAACATAAACCATAGTATAATAATGAGCCTTACTGACTGCGAACATAAACTGTAAAATGTTTATCATAACTGCATTTATAAAAAAAATTAACATAAAGATTAATAGTAGTTTATGATACAAGGTTGGTAAGGAGGTTTTTAAAACGAGTTGACGCTTTATAAGCCCGAGCCGCAGGCGAGGGTTTATAATCGTCACGAGTTTTAAAAAACCTTAACAACCGTGTGCCATACTACGTTTTTCAATACATTTGCGAGAAAACATTATAGGTACCTACTACTGAAATTGTAATTACATATAATAAAACTGTAAATTCTAAATATTTGTGCGCGAATTACGCAAAAACCGCTAAACGAATTTTAATGGATTTTTCACAATTTAGTAGATTGAGATCCAACTTAAAATCTAAGCTATGTGTCATCAAATTCAGGTGGGTGGAACCAGAGAAACAGCTTGAACTCTCCGTAGTACTAGCTTTCATACACTAAAGGGGTCATTTTAAACTGGTTGCCATATTTTTCTACTGTCCACGCGGATGAAGTCGCGGGCGGAGGCTAGTAGAAATTACAAAAAACGTTCGTAAACAAAAACGCACGGCGCCGGCGTGCGGTAAAATCAACTTTCCGCACGCTGTACTAGTCCGTAAACAAAAACGCACGGCGTGCGGTAAAATCAACTTTCCGCACGCTCGACTGTCATCGTAAACTTACATTTTCGAGCAACTGTATTGAAATAGTAGTTTATGATACAAGGTTGGTAAGGAGGTTTTTAAAACGAGTTGACGCTTTATAAGCCCGAGCCGCAGGCGAGGGTTTATAATCGTCACGAGTTTTAAAAAACCTTAACAACCGTGTGCCATACTACATTTTTCAATACATTTGCGAGAAAACATTATAGGTACTACTGAAATTGTAATCTGTACATATAATAAAACTGTGAATTCTAAATATTTGTGCGCGAATTACGCAAAAACCGCTAAACGAATTTTGATGGATTTTTCACAATTTAGTAGATTGAGGTCCAACTTAAAATCTAAGCTATGTTTCATCAAATTCAGGTGGGTGGTACCAGGGAAACAGCTTGAACTCTCCGTAGTACTAGCTTTCATACACTAAAGGGGTCATTTTAAGCTGGTTGCAATATTTTTCTACTGTCCACGCGGATGGAGTCGCGAGCGGAAGCTAGTCGAAATTAAAAAAACGTTCGTAAACAAAAACGCACGGCGCCGGCGTGCAGTAAAATCAACTTTCCGCACGCTGTACTAATCCGTAAACAAAAACGCACGGCGTGCGGTAAAATCAACTTTCCGCACGCTCGACTGTCATCGTAAACTTACATTTTCGAGCAACTGTATTGAAAATTATATTACCTTATTATATTATTAAATTGCAGTGTCTTCGTTAAACATAATTTATGAAGAATGAAATTATGTTGATTTTTTGGTGACATTTCTTAATGAGATTTCGACCCAACGTAGGTAAGAACTTTAAATAATTGAAAATTGCATTTTGACAGATTAAAAAAGTTTTTTATTACAAATCTTTTAGTGTAAGTAATAAAATAACAATAGATGGATTACAATAACATAAAATTTGACGAACTACTATTTAATTATTTTGTTCCATAAGGTACATTCAGTTTTCTTTAACTTTTTACGGACTGCAGTGCGTATAATATTAATTCAGGTGTTATTTGGTTTGGTTAACTAATAATTTCCGATATTTCGACACCTATCCACCAGGGGCCGTGGTCACTGCTCTTAATTTTATGGAATTACCCGCTCGGAACATTATAAAAATGCATTCAAAATCAAATTGTTTTATAGCTGCGTTCTGATTTTAATAATTTTTCCTGTATTCAATTGATAAAAGTTATTTAAAAACAAGTTTTAGCTACTGAATCTACCACGAGTTCACAAGATGAAGGGTCTCTCCGACATGTATAAAACATTATAAAGCAAATTATAAAGTGAAACTATAGACATAAGAATAAACAGAAAACAAATTGCCACTTACCTAAAGTTAAAGTCCCGTATATGTGCATTTTCTTTTGAATATTCACTATTTTACTAGTACACACACTATTTGACGTCTGGTCCGTTCACCATTAACATTTAACTTAAGTGTTTGCAGAATTATAACCGCGACCGACCGGTACACGTATATTCCCCACTCCCCAGGAAAAACCCATTAAAATAGATGGATCATAGAATCGACTGGTACTTAATTTATTGTTTATAATTGTTCACCGAATTTAATGAAACTAGTTCCTTGTGACGAATACAATTTTCGAGCAAAACAAAACATTGGTGTTATAGGTATCTCTCGATCTTAAGGTGGTTGTATGACCGAAAGTGGCGCCCTCAGAGGTTTTTATTTAATAGGTTATTAAAAGAAAAAGATTTTAATAATGTTTATCGTGGAGATTTTAGGGCCCACAGTCTAGTATTTTTAGACGTTATCGTTACATTCCCTCGTAGTCACTGCTAGAAGTAGATAGCAAAACTGCTAAAAGTGGCCGTTTTTGACACATTTGCTATCTACTTCTACGAATGACTACGAGGCGAGGGCATGTAGTGATACCTTCAAAAATACTAGACCATGGGCCCTAAAATCTCCACGATAAACATTTTTAAAATTGTGTATGAAAATTATAATATTGAATATAAATTCACGGCGGCGCCACTTTCGCTCAGGGTACCACCTTAATAAAAAGCTACACTTTCTGAAGAGACGATAAAATATAGGATTTTGATTGATATGCTTTCTTGATTTGATACTTGTTGAGTCATAATATTGAGGCATAATATACTATGGCATAAGGTTTTGTGGCAGAATTAATACCGCATAAATAAATAATATTAGCTATACTACGCAAATTTTTTTTGCATACATTTTTTACCCATAATGATCAGTAATCATAGTGTTTATTAGCATAACAAATTTTTGAATTTTGCATAATTTATAAAGACCTTTAACCATCTAGGTATCTGTCTATAATATTAATTATAGATGTTCTATTTACTATAAATTGTTTTTTATTTGAATTTTTGGATTTTAGCATTCACAATGCTATTTTTATATATTACGTTATAAAATAATATTATAAAAATCGACTCACCCGTAGCTGCTACGGGTGAGTCGATTTTTTTCTAATATTTTTTTCAGTTATATTAAGTAACTTAATATATAAAAATAGCATTGTGAATGCTAAAATAAAAAAAAAATATATATATAGCGGCATCTGTAAAGATGTTGCATTCGAATGTTGAAGGTAATTCTTCACATTGATGAAATAACGCTTTACAGCGAAAACGTAAAAGGTATTAAAAAATTTCGCCACTCCCACTAGCGATTCGGTAGCATAATTGGTTAGTGCCTTGGGACGGAATCCTAAGGGTGCGGGTTCGTGTCCCGTCTGAGCTGTTTTCATTTTTTGTCTCGTCATTATTATCAAAGTAAAAACCGCTAGTCTAAATCACATTGAGACTGGGTCTAGCCGGTTTTTAAGTACGATCTTAAGTCTTGATATTGGCTGTGTATTATGGTCGCGGCGCGGTTAAATACCCTAACCTAGGGCTGCCATCTCTAAATCCTGCCACCCAGGACCGGAAGCGTAAAAACCCCGGACTTTGGAGCCTTGACCATAAAAATAAATAAATCTTTTTATTCCTTGACCCCAGATTTTTTTTATATATTCACTCTTAGCTTGGTTAAAAAAAAACATTTTACCCGATTCTTGACTGAAAAAATGAATTTTTAAGCCTTTTTTCGCATAAAGTAGTGTCTTTTACTAGTTATGATGGCTGCCGGGGTGTCCAACACAATTTTGTGTAGGGCCATTTAGTAGTTTTGCAACCAGTTTCATTCACTAACCTTGTAATCTTGCTTGTTTATAGTAAAAAAAAGGACCGCTTTTTTGGCCGATTTTTTGCGGTGCTTGTTTATAGTAAAAAAACCCGGCCAAGTGCATGTCGGGCCACGCGCAGTAGGGTTCCGTAGTTACCTTATACCATACTATATTTAATACCACTCTAATTTTGCGTCTGTAAAAATAACTTTGTTTTTCACAGTGTTGGTATGAATGACAACGTTATATTTGCGGTTTTGGAAAATATGATATATCTCGAAAACGAATTACTATATCTCGTTCAAACTTTCGTTGAAAGTTTTTATTAAGATCATTATAGCATATATTTTTTTTAGATTTTTCACTCTCTGATTTCAACGGTTAGAGGGGGGGACACACATTTTACCACTTTGGCAGTGTTTATCTTTCAAACGGTTGACTTTGAGAAAAAATTGTCTTAGGAACCTCAATGTCATTTTTGAAGACCTATCTATAGACACCCCGCACGTATTGGTATGAAGGAAAAAGTTTTTTTTAGTTTCAGTTCCATGTATGCCCCCTTAATCTTTTTTTTTGTGTTAAAATCGTTAAGCGGTTAACAGAATACATCTACCTACTAAGTTTTAACTGTGTAATCTTGATACTTTCGGAATAAAATGGCTGTGACATACGGACGGACAGACAGACAGACATGACGAATTTATAAGGTTTCCGTTTTTGCCATTTTGCCTACGGAACCCCAAAAATGGGCAGCGCGATTTTTCGCTGGTAGCGCGTGCGCTGAATGAATATAGTATTTTTTTTGCGGAGTTTGATCCAAAACCCGGACTTTAATTATAGTCCGGATTTTACCCGAACTAGGTACAAACAGAACCCCGCCCGGACGCTCCCCGGACGCCCTCCAAATTAGGACAAATAAGGGGAAACCCGTACGGATGGCAGCCCTACCCTAACCTAACCTAATGGTACTCGTAAGTTAGCTTTTGTTTTCTTTTGGCTCCTCCGAGCGAAGCCGCACCCTAGTTGAGTGCCGAAATGATTATTAATTTTTAAAGCATCATAAATTAATACTGCAGTGACATTAACTGAAATACTGAACTCATAATATAGTAGGCTCGACCGTAGGTTTAACCACAACCTTCAAAAACGATTAACAAAAAGTGAATGGAATATAACCAATCTTTTACTGACATCAGAGAAATTATGGCACTCATATTAAAGGCCATTTTTGTATGTCAAGATCGTCTGAGGGGATTCCCTGCAATTCGTAGATATTACCCATTAAATTTATGCTTAAATCAAGGTGATTTAATTTTTGATATAGTTAGTCATCATAAGATCAAAAATTTTGTCATATTAATCGCATTCCTTTAAACTTCTCTACTAAAGTAGGTACGCTTTTTTATGAATCATAAATGCACGGATATGTCCAAGATAATAATACAAGGATAATATATTATTTTTGTTATCTCATAGTAAAATAATATTTAAATTAAATTATATAATTAGCAATATCTCTACCTATTTCAGAAATATTATAATTTTTAAAATTTTAATGATTTTTAAAATCGTAAAACTCCGATTTAAACAATGACCTTTATTTTCTGTCTCTCACTAAATAAGTGTTGTATGAGCAAATGTCAATAAACTATAAAAATTAGTGCTAGTGCTCAGTACTGATATAAAATACCAATGATATAAAATCCAAAAATATAATATGTTATATACTTACGTTTCTTGTTAAAATAATATTTTTTGATACAAAGAATCCAAACCTACAAGGTACCTACACTAAAAATAAAAAAATAAAAAATTGTTTAAAAAAACAAAAAACCGACTTCAAAAAACCTACCTCTAAAAAGCAAGAAATAATATTCGTAATAATAAAAATACGTCTATTGAAGTCGGGTGGGGCTTTTAGAATAAAAAAAAAGGAATTTGTACTCCAGCCCCACCCGACTTCAATAGACGTATTTTTATTATTACGAATATTATTTCTTGCTTTTTAGAGGTAGGTTTTAACTTTTGATATTCTAACTTTAGACTTTCTGATACGTACGTCCCTACCCCGCTGAAAATACTATGACTTTGGACAAAATTTGTCTTGTTGAAAACATGAAAAAATTTACATTTTCGAAGTGCCATAGGAAAGCTCCTATCTCAAATTGTAGATAATTTAATACAGTTTATAAGTGTAGGAAACATTGTTCGCAAAAGTGCATAGTTTTGGCCCTGGAGAGCAGATAGTGAAGAAAGAAAGTCCAAGTTTTTCTACATTTTTCAGTTTCCACAGGTGTTTCGAAGTTGCAAATTTGAATTCACACTTACAGACCCATACAACATACCAAAAATGCAGAACTACATCACGCTTTGCGAATTTAATGTCGGTTTGTAACTGCCTATTTAGCAAATAGTACAATAAGAAATTCCTTACTATTTTTATCTTTTTTAATTTGAAACCCGGCAGACCCGCCAAAGTTCGAAAAGTTAGCCGGTAGGGACCGTTCGAAATGTTAAAAAGGGTAAAAAATGTTTGCATGTCCAAAATCCAAATACGACTTGCTTACTTACTTATTTTTGTCAAACTATATGTATAAACGGCAAATACACGGTTTGTTTAGAACAATTCTTCTTAATGTAATCTCACGGTCAAATTAAATTAATTCCGTTTATTAAAATAAGGAAAATAACAGCATGCAGTTTAGAATAAACAATGATCAGAACAATTGATTTTGCTTCGACTTTATATTTATGAGTCACTAACAGCTATGCAATTCTCTAAGAGATTCGGCGTAGAGTTCAGCGGTGCGGCAAAGTCGTGATACAATTTGGTATTCCCTTAAAATTGTTTGACAACTCCTGGCGACACCAGCGCTCTCACTTTGAGCACGATGCGAGTCGGAACTAACAGTTTGACATTTTTCCATACAATTTGGTATTCAGCAAAAAAACAGAGTCGAGCTCGCCTCACGGCCCGAGTGCTATTCTCCGTACATAGTAGCGCTCTAAAGTGGGTACAGCGCGCAGCGTCAAGTGGAACTATTCAAAGACGAGCATTTTCACAACTTTGACATTTCTTTATAGATTTTGGTATTCACAAACCAAAAATAGCGTCGCGCCCGTCTGCGTTGTCAGCCTCGTCCTCACTTTTAAGTGTCAAATCCAAAAGCTACTAATTTTATGCTGAATTTGCATTGAATTGTGTAAAAAGTTCATGTTTTCTTTGTAAATTGTTTTGTTATAGAAAATAGCAGCTGCTCCTTTTGGAAAAATTCAATGAAAATTAATAAAAGTGAAAATTTAGGAGGCGTCGCCAGTCACAACGTCTCCGACGAAATTTTCACACGATTGCGACTTTATACCATGTTTACAGGTTGTCTGAGGACCTAATGATTACCATCTTAGAAAGAAATCGATCGGACATCTGTAACACCGTGTTTATCAATAAATGTGCTTTCCATCCGGGGGTGTATTAAGACTATCTATATTTCTTATAGTTAGGTAGGTATTATGAATAAAAATTCATGGTTTATTCGTAAAAAGTTTTTTATTTAAATTCAACATAACCTGCCTACGTTACGTTTCTAAGCGTCTTAAGTTTTTCAAAGCTTAACTTTGCCTATCCCACACCTCTCTCATTTCACGCAAAAAAACTTTGAGTTTGCACCAACAAATTGTCTGCGATATGTAGTGGCTCAGCGTTGCGGCTTAAGCGGCAACTTATGCCACATAGATAACATCCGATCCGAGGATGAAGTTAGTATTAGGGCATCACATTGCATCATTTGCATCTTATCAACGACGACGATGAGCGACGTGGAGCTGTAAAACAAAAAAATACAACAATTATTAAGCTCAGGTTCAGTAACGAAAAAATATAAATAAACTTCATTACACTGGGGCTTCAGTCCCAGTCAATTGTAGGACCTACAAACTATAAATACCTACACGAATATGTACAAACCTTGGTGAGCATGGGATGTGAAAGCGTGTCCACTAATAAAACTAATAAAATTTCTCCTGTTGTGCTTGCAAACGGACGGCGATTCTTGACATGCTACATGCTTAATTTGAAAAAGCACAATCATGAGATATTTGCTAAAATAAAAATATGAGGTATATTATAGTCCCCTTTTAATATACTATATCTATGATTATAGTAGGTACTAAGAGTATAGGACAGAAATAATCACTGTTTGACATTGGTTGACTTGATACTCTTTTCAGTCAGTCTTTTATATTGTACCAAGCCATGAAGTGAGCAGAACAGCAACATTACAAAGTACATGGTTTTATAATACCTATTTTATTATCATTTATATATATTTAAAAAATCAACAAAATGTAGATATCTTTGACAACCATTTTTCCCTAGTTAACATTGCTTTACCTACTGTTTAAAATATAAAGCATTAATTCAATAAAATCACTAAATTATTTTCATATTTTCAACCCCACATGATTCAAACGAAAAAGAATATCGACCTTTTAAAATTGAATGATTAGTATGGAGACTGACCTACGACATGACCACGAACTGACAGTAACAAATTTATATTCATGCATGGCTTGGTACAATAGAGAAGGCTTTGGTTGATATCATTGAGGAAAGCCACAGAGGAAATAATTATTAAGCCACAGAGTAAGCAATAACTGTAGGAAGGCAAAGGAAGTCAGTTGCAGCCACAAGAAAAGGTTAAAATGACTTATTTATGCTTCAAAATTAATTAAATAGTATTGTGTTTCACTCTCTAGCACGATTTAAAGCAAATATTATAATAATACGGTTTTTTAAACGCTTTAAATAATAAGTCGATGTAATATCGATTATGATGATTTCAAATTGGTGTCAAGCCATAGCTCGCCTTTAAATCAAAGACGAGTAAACGCGTCCCACAAGTCGCCATAGAGCTTATTGCATTTGTGAATGCCGATTTATAGAACGCTAAGTTCGCCGACGTACTCAAGTATATGTAGGTCGACGACGAGTATACTGTCAACTTGTCAAGCATACTTTCAAAATACCTAGTTAAAAGTCTAATTATTTTTTGCTTTTGCTCGTTTCGTATTGAATGTTTTAAGTTGGATTATCTATTCAGTAAGTTTTAAGTACAGACTCGTCATAAAATTCATCATAGAAGATTTCATAGAAGATTAATTGAAAGTGAACTTTATGTTGCTGCTGAAACTGAATACATCTGCAAGAACAGAACTAATTTTTGGAACAAAATCGATAAAATACTCTACTGTAATATTCTGCAAACGAATTAAGAGTGTTCACACAACCAACATGTCAAAATTATATCATGTGAATTTGTGAAATATTATACCAGTTATAACATCTGTATGTGTACCTGTTTTTATTTATTTTCTGTCTTTGTTAGTAGGTTTTCAAGATTTCAGGTGGGATTTCAGCAATCCCAGCATAAAATAACTTTAATTCCTGACAAAATAGTGCAAGCCAATTTTTCAATAAGAGTAGGTAGCCTAAATAAGTTATGCAAGCTAAGTTCTTCGAGATTCATATGTAGGGACTAGACAAACGAGTGTTTGGAGCGGAAAGCTTCTTTATTTCTTGTACCTAATATAGCGGTGGATATCATTTTTCTTAACCTTTGGCATGATATATCCACGACGCGAATTCGCTTTGTGGTCTTTGACGTATTTGTATATTAGGATCTCCCCGTCGCCATAAATAAAATAAGTAGGTAGGTACATAAATAAAAAAGCATGTATTATACTCGTAGAAAGTATTTTATATAATGAACTAATTAAGAAGCGTAGGTGTTGCTGCTGCTGCATGACCTTTCCTGATGGCTATCTTGCCAAGCTGCTCTTGTTCTGCCTTGAGCATATCCTATGCTCAACGTACGCGCGTGTCCTGTAGCAAAGCAAGCCACTTTTTTTCTTCCAATGTCTCCTAATAATTTCTTCAGCTACTTAATCTTGCGAAGTGACGGACGGCGCTCCTTGATATGCTACAAATCGTAAGAGCACAATCAAACATTAAATAATTGTATCTATGTTAATTAATATTATAGTATTTAGAGAGTACTTTACAAAATTCGTAGGTTTGGTTTGCAATTTCACTTTGATTTTACTTACATTTCCAGAGAAAATTATGAATAAATATCATAAATATGTGCTTCCGCACTAAATGCATTCGTTGCTTAGATTATATTACATTGTTAAAACACATGATTACAACTAAACTATTTATTTACCACAAATTTATTATAACTTATAATGAAAAATCTATATTTCCATATTGTTATATACGACACTGACATTAGTCTTTTTCTTCTTTTTCTTCGCCTGTGTCCAAAGACGACAAGTTTTATTATATTCTCTTTGCTAACCTCTACAGATTAAGATTCGTTGTTATTCTATATATTGTCACAGAATACATAATATTGTTGCATTTTGCATTTGCAGCCCAAGTAAAGGTTAAAATTACTTAATTATGCTTTGAAATTAAGTTTATAGTATTTTGTTGCACTCTGGACCACTACATATATCAATTATTATAATAAAACAATTTTTAAAACGCTTTAATTAATAAGTCGACGTATTATCGATTTTGATTTCAAATTGGCGTCAAGCCATAGCTCGTCCTTAGCTCGTCTTTGAAATAACGTCAAATTGATCCAATCTACAGTTCTATGGCGAGCTTCGTGAATACTGTTTTGTTTATGACTGACTGCACGGTCGATCTTAAGCACGTCTACGTCTACGAGTCCGTCTTTGAGCAGAACGACGTATTTGTATATAAGTGAATTGCAGCCCAGCTAATCAATCAAAAGGACAGAATACATAATAGTCCATACCATAGACTTATTATATTACTAGAATAGTACTAACGTACTATAAGCTTGATGGGACTATCTATCTGTGAATTAGTAGTTATAGAGTACTAACTTTCGCCCGCGACTTCATCCGCGTACATTCGAAAAATCTATAGGAAACTTCGTGCGGGATAACAGTATTCTTTTAATTCAGGTTATAAACTATTTGTAATTTCATCCAAATCCTTTCAGCCGTTCTTTCATGTTTGGCTAACAAACATCTACAAACTTTCACATTTTGCGGTCGGTCTTGCCAACGGGTGGAAGCCTCTGTGCTTGCAGTCCTTAACAGCCACTAATCCATATTGGTCACCCGGGGCCCATCTTCCTTATCCATCCATCAGGAAGGCCTGTCTCTAAGGTCGCCACCTTTTTTTCCAGACAAATACAGTTTTTTTCATTAAGGTAGAACTAAAATTGAGTACGCAGCATAAAAAGAGAGTACATATTTATTTTATGCTTATTTAACCTTAAAAACCAGTTTATTCGTCTCATAAAACAGTTAGGAATTACATAAATAGAGTATTTGAGCGCTACTTTATTGATATAAGAGTACACACACGAAATAGAAGACAAATCTCTATTTTAGAGTATGGGTGACCTTACCTGCGCCCGCCCCAGCAATCGGACCAAAGAAAAAATAACCGTAGTGAGATTTGAATCTTACCAATAAAACAAATGGATGTCAAACATCACACTTCTTATTTACTACTTCCAGAGAAAATAAATCACAGGTAGGTACTTAATAATAATACTGGTGGATTCTTCTACAAATCTATGATATAATACTCGTATGAAAATGAAAGATTGCGCCCGATGTTCTTGTCAGTAAAAAAAGTATGGAGCGGGTAAATATAATATAATATGTATGTAGGAAGTATAATATGTAGGAAATAGGTTTATTTGAATAAAGACACTTTGACTTTGATACATAAGTTGGAATCCACATTTGTGTGCGCATGACATCAAAATTATTTAAGTAGGTACACCTTGTTCTCACTAAACTGATTTTTTTTTACAAAATCTGAAGCTTAAGACTTCTCAATAGTAATTAAAACTTCATTTAGTAGGTCCATTTAAATTACTAATTTATCGGTCGACACGGTGCAGGGTGGGTAAATGTAACATCTGAAAATAATATTGTATTAATAATTAATTATTAACAATTATTAAACTTTAAAGTTGTTTTGATAATTATCAGGAGATTAACAGATTAAAAGCAAAATAAACGATGATGAGAATTTCAAAATCAGCAAGTACAAGAAATTCCTCAACTATTGACACTAGAGGTTAATAAATAGGTAAATAAACAACAACGACGTTTATAAACACAAAATATTCATAATAATAAGGAACCCGTAAAATTTTGTTTTTTATTTGTATGGAAAACTGCAAAGTGATAAGATTATAGGTAGATATGTGAAACAACCCCAGATTCAATAGACTATAGTTTTCGATAATCAATCCCATTAAGGCCTTAAGGTGGGCCAATCCGAGCGGGTCGATCCGTGATGGAGTGAAATCAACGTAACTCTACTCACTTTGGGTTCAAATCAGTGCGCGTTCTAACGCGGCGGCGGCGCCAGCGGCGGTTGCGTTAAGAACTAGCACCGAAATCTCAATTTTTACATGTTTTTATTACTTTTCTTCGCTTTCAAGTTAGTTAAATAAAACTGTTCAATTAAGATTGAAGGTATTAACATCGCCGATTTTTATGGTTTATTTTAACATAAACGAATGTTCTGTTTCCGAGAAATTTTGCAAATAAGACCAGAAACAGGGTCCACGGAATATTTTTTTACATCAAAGTTGGTAACATTTTTATAAAGGCTTTCAATTAAATCTATTGTGTATTATTTCAAGTACATTATATATTTTTTCCATGATAGCTTCACGCGCGTAATCTTTCAATAATTTGAATTGAATATTGGGATTTGACCCACCTTAAGGCCTTAATGATCAAAAGTAAAATACAATTTAGGTTTAGGGTTGCCACTATGCAGTTTATCATGGTTCAGCTTTAGGGGTTTTTTTGGAAACTAACCTACGCCACAAAATTGGGCACACTTTATTTCACCCATGTTGAAGTATTGCTTCCCATCACTTCCACACATGGGGTTATACTCCGATGTCTTTGGACAATCGACAATGCATTGGTCTATGTCCCACCTCGGAGTTGTACTGTAATAATAAAATAAAAAAACAACTTTATTAAAATCGGTACACCAAAGCCAGTGTAATCGTTGTTCTTACATAAAAAAAAACAAAAAAAAACGGGTCGAATTGAGTAACTTCTTTTGAAGTCGATAAAAACAAAGGAAAGATTAAACAGACTTATTAATTATACACCACAGGTTTAACCCGTAATAGTAGTTTATGATACTGCCACATAATACCTAGTTATGTGCAGTTTCATACACTACTTTATCTACACTCATACATTTAGGATTGAACCTACTAAATAAAAGATCAACGTTAGAAAAGAGAGTGAGACTTTGTTTGTATTAGCTAGGTATTACCTTGTAATAAGTCATTTCTTAGCTTCATCTAAAATATCGAGCAGAGTCAAATTTTCTTCACATTTTAAATCAAGAATTAAAAAACCTACGAAATTCAGTATCAAAACAAAACTTTTTTGTAAAGTTCTATAAATGGCGCGCATTACATTAGAAAAAAAATATGAGATGAATGCACTGGGTAGCGTTCAGAACCTACGCTCCGAGTGCAACCGAAACCTCTAACGGTGTTCCAAACGTCAGAGCGTTGCAACTTTTAACCATCAAAATCGGTGGTTGAAAAACGCTGACGTTGTCTATAGAAAAAATGTCAATGCCATTTGACATTATTTTGTATTTTGATGTTTTTGTGTCTAATTTTTTAAAATATTCATGGTAGCTTCTCAGACACAGATTTTATTTCATTTAGAATAAAGGAATGTTTAAATTATTCGTATTCCAAATGGAAAACGCAGAATTTGTACTATTAATGTCATTTAAAGTTCTTGGTCGTTCCGAACCTTAGAGCCAACAACCAAACAACCGCACTCTAAGCCTCTGAACGCAACCCTGCAAACTAATCGCACTAAAGTCATCGATCACATGGAAAATGTGTAGGAAAATATCGCTGTTTTTTTTAATATCACGGCACTGCCTTCTTCTTGGCTTTGCCCTGTATCGTAATGAGAAAAAAAGTTATTTTATGATTCAGTTGACTGCATCGTAATGAGTTTTTTTTTTAAATTTTTCGTGTCCACGAAAATAAAGTACGTATTTATATTACCTTTTTTGAATTCATATTTGGAACATTACGTTGTGAGTGTAGATAAAATAATTTAACGATTTTCATAAAACCTAGCTGACAAAACATTTTGGGCTTTACGCGACAGAAATGGGTTTCCTACGGAACGTCGAAAGCCAAAAAACCGAATACAAATCTACTAACACTATTTTGACAGAAGCTTATTAATTTATTCTACGAGTGAACGAAATCAAGACAATATGAATAAATAAATCAATTTATTTTCTCATCACAATAGGTAAGTACTTACTCTTAACTAGGATGTTGATAACAACGAATAGAATTTACAATGTGTGGGAATGACATACTTAAGCTAACGCTTAGCTCCTGCCAATTCCATACATTGTCATTCTATTCTACTCTACTAGCGTTAATTTTAGCAGAATGGCCATTTGAGCAGGGAGGTTGGTTACTTACGTCGTCGTAGACGAACACGGTGGTGGATGTGTCGGGTGCACATCTGAAATTGTCGAATATAAAAAATAATTTAAAATTTTTAAAATTTATAAAAAAGCTGAAGTAAATTTTAGTGAAATTATTTCACTAAAATTTACTTCAGCTTTTCTATTTAGTTTTTTATTATTCATCCGAATTGTGGAAAATTATTTATCTCAGCTTTAGAATTTAGGTATTATAAAAAAAACTGCAGAAATAGGAAACTACATCGACCATCTGGCGGGAATAGTAGTAATAAACTGTTGCTGCAGGCTTACGCAACAGCACAATTTGACGACCGTCGTGATCGTGATCGTAAAACAGTGTAAGATATAGTCAGCGAGTCAAGCTTTCTATCGGCGTTTTTCGTTGCTCTATCTAGCAACTAAGATCTTATACCGCGAATTTTTATTTCACTATGAATAACTGACACCGCCTGTCAAATTGGTACGCAAAGGCACATTCGCAAAGTAAAGATAAAGACGAACGACCACATAGACTTTTTGTCTTTGCATCGCAAAAGTGACAATTTGGTGTCAACCAGGTGCAAATGTCAGCTTCAAACAAGTTTTGAAAATTATTATTTAAGTAAAGTTTTAATTATATGTTTGTTGTTTCAGCTCGAAAATTTATGAGAATGATTTGTGATTAAAGCGCTTACAAATGCAGAGACAGGAAAAAACAATTTATTAATAATAAAAGTATCAATTAATATAGATACAAAAGATTTATGCTCCAAAGCGGCATACCTACGTATAATTTATCAATTAAATCGCAAAATCCTACGAAAAAGTGAGTTTAATAGCGCCGAAGAAGAAACTCTTGAAAAATTTATACCAAAAATCTTGTATAAGTACAATACAAGGTATTGAAGAGGTACATTGTGAAATTTTTTGAAAGAAAGTAGTTTATATCAATTAAATTTTGTATTACATGAATAAAACGTTTCATTACAAATCTGTGTGGTATAATTTGCTGGGATAGTACTACGGTATGTTTTTTAGTATTGTATAAAAACATTGAGAATCCTAAATCTCAAATTTAAAATAAAAAAGGTATGACAGCTCGGCTGCCCTAAACCAAATTATCTTAGATACCTGTATCTTATTCCAGACATATTTTACAGGAGAGCTTGAGATATTCTGAACACTAAAATGTTAAAATAATTGATATCATTGGTAAAAGGGCGAACGGTGACAAAATATGCCTATTACTAGTATTATAATATTATCTGTGCTATTATAGAGGTAATAAAGTCTTCTGGGTATCTATTATGTAGGTACCTATAATGTTGATATTCCTGTTTGTCAAAATTCAAATTTCCCTATTGTATAAAAAACCCCAAGTTATTAATGAATATCATACATTAAGGTGGCACCCTGAGCGAAAGTGGCGCCGCCGTGGTGAATTTTATTTCATATTATAATTCTAATACACGATTTTAATAATGTTTTACGTGGAATTTTTAGGGCCCACAGTCTAGTAATTTTAGAGGGTATAATTAACTGCTTAAACTGCTAAAAGTGGCCGTTTTTTACATATCTGCTATCTATTTCTGCGAATGACTATGAGGGAATGTAGTGATACCTTCTAAAAATACTAGAATATGGGCCCTAAAGCTTCCACGTTAAACATTATTTAAATCTTTTTCTACTAATAACTTAATAAATAAAAACTTCTGAGGGCGCCATTTACGGTGGGGTAGCCACCTTAAGGGAAAAGTACGAAATGAACTGCAAAATTCCCTAATTAATTAATAAAACCCCCAAGTCATTAATGAATACCATACATTGAGGGAAAAATACGCAATAAGGGTAACATTTTGACGATAACTACAAGGTTTTGGATAGTGGTATTTATTATCTGTGGAATTCGTGATCTTTTACGAAATCGTTGTCAAAATTGTGCATTTGCGTAAGCACTTGCGACTGACCACTCCCACATGTTGTCTATGACGGAGGAGGCCACGAAGATTTAAGTAGACATACACGCTACGACATTTTTCAGAATCTTATAAATGTCTCTATATTTAATGTAATATGGTTCCTTTGATTTAAAACAATATTTGCACTGTTTCGGCTTAAAGATTAAAGTTTACGACAATCCATTTGGTTGTAGCTCTTTATGTCGTTGCGTGAATGGTGTGTTTTGTCTTGGCTATGTCATTACCATAGAGTTAGAGTAATCTTGTAAGTCAAAAATATAGGGTGACTATGAAAAATACGATACTTTAAATTTTAAGCGAGTATTAATTTTTTATAAGAAGTATCGAATGGAAAGTTTTCCTACACGTTTTAATTAAAATGTGTAAAACGACTTATATACCTATAACACTTATTTTTTCAGATTATATAGAGTATTTCGTAATTTGTTAGCTCAAAAACACTTTATAGGTATTGCGATATACTTAGTGAGAAATAAATATTTGAACGCAAAGAGGAGAACATTTTTGATCTTTATGCAAATTATTCGAAAAGAAAAATAGCCGAGGACCTATTTTCAAAGACTAATAAATATAGGTACTCTGAGTGCCACTTACGTGGTTACCCTACATGAACCATAAACGAAACTATGATATTTTTTAGAACCACGCACACGGGCACTAGCATGTGAAATAACGATAGAAATAAAGAAATAACGACACTCATGTATTGTAAAGCCGTGGTCGTCGTTAACGTTGTAATGTCAAATTGACGATCACGAAACGATCGCGATGGTGCTGTTGCGTAAAAATGGTTCGCAGAGCGCGAAGGCTCGAGAACCTAAGTGGGTGCTGTTCCTCCAAAGTGTCAGAGTGCAAACGATGTCCACTCTTTCGCTAACCGTTCAAAGCCCGTGACGGTACAGTATCCACACATCCTCCAACCTTGCTGGTGGGAAGAAAACCTTTTTCTTACCTACGCCGCAGTACTGTGCACATCTCAGGTGCCCACTGTTCAAGTACTTGACCCCGTCACTCCCACATATCGGGTAATACTCGTTTGTTCTGGGACACTCTCGAATACACTCATCTATGTCCTTAGGGTCACTAAAACAAAACACAAAGCATTTGCCTAAAAGGAACTTATTTCCCACATATACGAATGTAGCGGCAGGTTTACACAATCTTTGCAAACCACATGCGCTGTACAAACTTTCAAAAGCCTCCTAGAACGAAGCTGTATTGTGTGTGTGTTTTTCAATTTCGTGGAGTGCTTCGTGCGTGAAGTTTGTATCCACCTTTTTTTTTATTGATTATTTTAATTTTATAATTAGTGAAACTGTGAAAGAATCGCCTGAAATTATTTTGAAGTCTTTTTAAGCAAAAGTTTACAGTTTGGAAGAGGCGCTACTTCCTTCGAGCATCGCGAGAAACGCGTCTTACTCTAAGGCTACTTCTAATAATTTCCATCCGATTGACAGCCTATTGTAAAATATAACAATTTACTTCTAACCATAAAGTTTCTTTTCGTACGTGAAACATTTCAGTATTTTACGTGTTAATTTCCATTTGACGAGCAGAATTTTACGTAAGTATAGTGAGAAACATTGTCCAAGGTCATTGTCAGACTATTTCTAATCATGTAACTTTATACAGAATAATATTTGAACAACGCAACGTGTTTATCAAATTAGTGATTGTCCATCAGCCATTTTAATGTCCCTACTGCTGAGGCACAGGCCTTCCTTATGGGTGGATAAGGAGGATGGGCCATAACCCACCACGCGGGCCCAATGCGGAATGGTGGGTGTTAACGACTGCAAATGCACCCGGGATCAACGGCTCGACGTGCCTTCCGAAGCACGAAGGAGCTCAAGATTATAAATTTTTGGTCACCCATCCCATGACCGAACCTTACGAAAGTTGCTTAACCTCCGCCATCGCAGGGCCAGGTGGCATCTAAACCGCTGCGCCACCGAGCCCCTCATCAATCATATAACAAATAGATATCAAAATAAGAATCCGGATAGTACTTACCTAACTGCATCAATAGGTAATATTTCTAACTTAGGTAGGTACAGCTAAGTCGAAATCGTAATAATTTTATTACGATACTAAATAATATACTAGAAAAAATACGACTCGCACCAGATCAATACTCAGACGGGAATCGAACCCGCGATCTTTGGATATCCGGTCCAATGCTCTGACCGCTGAGCTACCGAGTCACTAGTAACATCGTCGAATTTCTTCTAGTATATCCTACTCTTACGCTGCAATGCAAGCCAGCGTTATTTCACTAGGTAGCTCAGCGGTCAGAGCATTGGACCGGATATCCAAAGGTCGCGGGTTCTATTCCCGTCTGAGTATTGATCTGGTGCGAGTCGTATTTTTTCTAGTATATTATTTAGTATTGTATAAAAATAGCATTGTGAATGCAAAAATCTCAAATTTTAAAATTTTCTAAAGACTCAGCTTCAGTGAATTTATTGATATAGAATGAAATCATAGATTTTCCTTACATTAACAATTCGTTTGCTGAACCAGGCTCTGCGAAGCAATTGCTGGTTAAAGCTGCGAAAATAAAAATAAACATTTATTAGCCTTGTTTTTTATTCTAAGCAAATCTGCTAAATTATCTTATTGTTATTAACTTTGGGCAGGAGAAACTCATATCAGTTAGATGCCAATGTAACTATGAGGCCGAGTGATGCCAAATTACCTAGGCTATTGATCGATTGGTCCTATTAATAAAATATTAAATAAAAATTAAAAAACCGACTTCAAAAAACCTGCCTCTAAAAAGCAAGAAATAATATTCAAATCATTAGATACGCATTATCATTGTTATAATAAAACACGTCTATTAAAGTCGGGTGGGGCTGGAGTACATATTCCTTTTTTTATTCTAAAAGCCCCACCCGACTTCAATAGACGTGTTTTATTATAACAATGATAATGCGTATCTAATGATTTGAATATTATTTCTTGCTTTTTAGAGGCAGGTTTTTTGAAGTCGGTTTTTTTGTTTTTTAAACAATTTTTTTATTTTTTTATTTTTAGTGTAAGTACCTTCTGTATTAGGTAGTGTAGGTAAGTATATTATTTAGGTAGAAAAATCGGCCTAGCCAAACGTGAGATAATCGCGGAGAAACATACATACAATACCTCCTTTTTTTGAAGTCGGTTAAAAAGACTACACAAAAAGGTATCCCTTCCCCAACAAAAAAAATCATCTAATTCGGTTCATAAATAACAAAATTGTCAAGTTAGTTGATTTAATTTCATAGTATTTTCAGGATTACTTGTAAACTACTGAACCGATTTGAAAAAAAAATAAATGGGACCATCTCGCAAGAAAACTCAATCGAACAAAAAAAGAATTATCTAAATCGGTCCATAAATGTCGAAGATACGCGCGAACAACGATAAAAAAAAAAAAAAAAAAAAAAAAAAAAAAAAAAAAAAAAAAAAACATACAATCGAATTGAGAACCTCCTCCTTTTGATGAAGTCGGTTAAAAAAAATTACATACGTAGATTTTTATAAGTAATAAAATAAAAAACATTGAGATTTTATACGACAATAATGCTTTTTATGTTGAAATTATTGTAAATACTTGTTTGTAAAAACTGTATTAAGTCAGTTAAAGAAAAACGGAGTGTAGATAGACAAACGTAGTAGAGGCGTCGTGCTGCTACCGACTAGGTACTACCACAGAATATATAATAGTACTAACGTGTACTACGTCTAATTGGCTACGATCGTATGAACAAACGATGTGTTTTCGTCGTACGACGAGATTAAACCACAGAATACATAATAGTACAAGTTTAAACACACACATTTCTTTGATGATGATGTCCTCTTATCCCTTTATCAGGGACACAGGGCTTTCAGAAGGGACCTCCACTTCTTCCGGTCTTGTGCGGCCACCTCAAGAGATGTCCAATCCTATGTTCGATTCCTATCTGAGCTTCGAGCATCGCGGCTTCGTACCGAAGGGAGGCGCCTTAGCGATTAACTCCATCCAAATTATTCTGGCATTTTTTGCGGGGGGGGAAAGTGCACACAAGTGCAGTTCCGCACACACACATACAAAAACAACACTGTAATGACGACACTCACACATAAAAAACAAAACAGCAAAAATTTGTGTACGGACATTATATAGTATATTAAAAAGTATATTAAAAGGGGTAGATGCGCTACCGAGCGACCGGGTGTAAGGGATAGATATATTATGAAGTCAAAATATGGGGTTGCCATGATCAGAAAAAGTACCCTTAACGGTGTAGCATCCGTTAATGTGCAGATTACTAGTTAAAGTACGGAAATCGTCTACTTAAAGAAAAAAATAACTGACTCGACCAGTTAATCTGCAGATTAACGGATTCCGTACTGTAACATACGTATACATAGAGTAAACTAGCTGGGGTTCGCTCAGGTAGTTGATATGAGATTGTGTGGTTAATGGAATAAAAAGATAAACTTTAAATTAAAACGTTTATTGCTCAGATACAATGCAAAGAAGAGTGAGATAATGGTCTTTAAAGCTGGTACCAAATGTTATTCAGTCGTACCGCCGGTGACATTGCGCGGAACTCCTCTAAAACAGGTTACAGCATTTAAGTATCTGGGCCATTGGGTCACTGAGGACCTCAAAGATGACATGGACATAATGAGGGAACGAAGGGCGCTGGCTGTTCGATGCAATATGTTGGCTCGTAGATTTGCACTGTGTACACGTCAAGTTAAGGTGACGCTTTTCAAAGCATACTGCCAGTCCTTTTACACGTGCAGTCTATGGGTCAGATACACGCAGAAAACATACAGCGCGCTTCGTGTCCAATACAACGATGCGCTCAGGATGTTGCAGTGCATCAGCAATGTTCGCGGAGGTTCGAGCTGATGGCTTCCACGCCGTTATGCGTAAACGCTGCGCCTCGACGCTGGCGCGTCTGCGTGCCTCACGCAACTCCATCCTGAGCACCATCGCCGACCACTGGGACTTGCCTTTCTTGCGCCACTGGGTTCACCTGCATGCTTCCACCTAGCCACCCCTTGAGCGGACGGATGTTACATTGCTTTAAATTGTTATTGGGTAATTTATTAATAATGTAGATATGTTATAATGAATATTAATTTAATTAATTTAATAATGAACATTTAATTTTATAATATTATGTACTAACATATCTTTTAAGTTCAATTGTTACTAACCATTATGAGTCATTGTTTCTCGAAATAAAAATTGAATTGAATTGAATTGAAAACAGATAAATTCTTTATTGAACGTTGGAATACAGAACTTTTTTTATTAACGTTAGTTTTTCTGTTTTTCGGAAACAATTTTTTTCAAAATGTTTCGAACTAATTCGTGTGTGGCACCCAATTCTGTTTTCCAGTTGCTTCTAGATCCATTTTTCACGAGTTTTATCTTCCGTCGGAAATCTGGAAAAATCAAATCGCTTGAAATTCCCTGAAATATGGGGTAATTTTTGGGGAAAATTTTCTATATAGTAGGCATCCGGAAATCGAATTAGACCTACTGATTTTAGTGGACGTCAAAGCTAAGCTGACTTCTACTATTACGAAGATATACGCAATTTTACCGGTTTGCATGTCAAATGTTTACGAGGTTATTTTTAGAAATAATTTTTAGATTTTTCCTATTTATCAGGTATTTCATGATATAACTAATGATTTAGCTCAGAAACTTGGTTCCTGTAAGATTTGAGAAAGAAATACGTGATCAAAATATAGAAAACAGTGTACTTACGCATGAAATGTAACACCCGCTTCTTTTCTTTGATTGTTGCTTTTGCAGCCAAATATCGAACACCCCACCATTGTGTATGCTAGACACAAACACAACACATACGATTTATAATATATCTTGGGTATTAATTAGGTAGTAATCCACAAAACCTTTAATTTCTTTAGCACTCTTGCTATAACCCCACTTGATTGTTTGGCCTAGTTCAACTGTACCAATAACCCGACCATGAAATAAAGTCCGGTCGGTGATAGAGAAAAAACATGACACTCTTCTCTATTTCCTCCTATAGGAATCTCAATAAGACGATCTCGCGCTATCAAAGCATGTCAGACCCTTGAAAGGGGAGTGTACGGATGAGTCACACATCAAAATATGACACGTTTTTGACATAAAGGGCTGGGCTCAACTGTTGATGCAGCAATATCGATAAATTTCGAAAAAGGAATAAAGGTCAAACATGAACAAACTCAAACATTTTACTACTATTTCAATTTTTATTATTAAAAATTACTATATATCATGTAAAGTAGGTGTACATATCAATAATTTTAATATGAAAAGACAATCAGAATTAATATTAAATAACAAGTTACCTACTAACGCCATCAGCTAACCACCTGACATTAAATTATAATCGCTGTTAATGTGTTTATTGTTTCTTATTACATAATATTTTTTTGTCTTTTAAGGTGATATTCTTCATGTAGAACAAAAATATAAGATGAGTAATGAATTATGATACTTAAACAGGTGATAGTGTTGCTTAAACTGAACAACTTATGTGGTCCGCCTCTGTGGTCTAGTGGTTCGCCCACCCGTGTAAGACGCAGAGGTCCTGGGTTCGATTCCCAGGGGAGGTATAATTTGTAATGTTTGGTTGGTGTTAGGGCTTATTTCAAGTCCGCCTGGCTAGCTACAACCCCACCATTCTACCTAAGTCTGACGCGATAACAACAATTTAACAACCCGTTGTGCCAAAAATTCTCCAAAGAATCGTATAATCCGGATCTTGCAAAAATCCTAGTTTGATTGTAAAGGCCCGCATAGATAGATTTTCTCAATCTTCCCAGATTTTTTTAGGATCCGATCTTTGTAAAAATCCCAGTATGTTTCAGAAAATATTTGAAACTTGAATACTGATTGGAGTCGATTTCTGTCTGATTGGTCAGAACATGACTCTTCTTATAGGACTATAGGTAGGCGTTAGCCAATCAGAGCATCCGTCAGTCCATAACGTTAACGTAAGCTAATCAGTGCGCCCAAAATGATCGTTATTCGCGATTTAAATACCTAAGAAACGCTGGATTTTGTAAAAATCCTAAACATTATTCGGATGATTGAAAAAATCTGTCTCAGATTCTAACTGTCCGGTTTTTGATAATCATACTAGGATATTTGTAAAGATCCTATTTGTACGATTATCCTACCTGGGGTATTAAGAAAGTTATTTTTGTTGTCTGTTAAAAAAAATAACCAAAGGTTCCCTAAAGATTTTTCGAATATCCACGCGGACGAAGTCGCGGGCAAAAGCTAGCAAGTGATCAGAAGAAGTTTATTGGTTTTTAAAATGAATTAATTTTGTGTAAATTTGGCGGATGCATTTATTTGGGTTCGATTTTTTCATTAGAAACTAGTTTTGAGTCGAGTTTTAATTTTAGAACGGTGCTTGAGCAGAGCTTTAACAAACTAAACTCAAACTCAGATCACGCTAATTTTAACAGTGTTTGAGTACTCGACTCTCTCTATTTAAGTAGAGATCAGCTGAGTCTCGACTCAAGCTTTGTTTTGGAATCAACATGGTGCTTGAGACTAGATTCAGTAATTAAGTAGAGATCAGGTGATTAGAGTTCAAGCAGTGCTTGAGTCTCGTCCTATAATACGGGCCTTAGACTGAACAACTTGCTCCAAGGAACCTAGGTCGAAAAACGATTTTTTACGCCTTTCCGTCAGCTGACTACTACTGACGTAGGTTAATATCGTATAAACCAGCCGCGCCTAGCGCGGCTGGTTTATAAGCGCTGTGACTATTTCTCGACATTTATCTCACGATGTCTGTCGCGCTCACATCATCATTGTCATGCAAAAATATCGCAAATGAATTTGACGCAGAATCAGTGCAAAGACCAACATTGACCAAAACTTTATCGACAAACATCGGTAACATCACTAAGTTGCCCATCGGCGAGAACTCGGATTTATTTAGCGACAGATCTGAAATTTGTACGGACGAGCCATGGACTAGCAGACCCGATGTCACTGAACAAATCTGACAACTAATCAAGAATAAAATATACGAATTTAATGTTTAAATGTAAACAAATAGCAATAATACGATAAAAAAATACTTTCATGTGAAATGTAACACCGTCTTTTTGTATACTTGATGTTCCAGACCTCTTTTAACAGCAAAAAACTCATCAATTCGACATTTTAAACACAGCAGCGTTCACATGCGCGACTGGACTCGGTCTAGAAATAAATCCGGGCGCAACTGGTTTTACTAACGCGTATGCCCATTTGGGCTTGTACTTCGGCAGAGGGGAACGTTTCGTATGGCTTCTCTTTCTGGAACAGAAGCCCGTCTTGGAACAGAAGCCCGTCTTACTCTAAGTATCTGAGCAATTAAATATGAGTTTCTTTAAGACTGTATATTCGGAACACGTTCTATTTTTAAATTTTCAATCCAAATCAACTCTCCGCGACTCGTAATGAGGGCAAACTTTGAGAATTACATTATTACATTATTAAATAGATATTATTATATGGATATACAAAACACGACAATACATTAGACAAATACCTCGGCATTACTAAAAAAAATAAAAAAATACTTTAGAATCTTTAGATGCCAGTAAACATGACAAAGTGTACCGATTTGAGCATTTTTTAATGTTATTTTCTCTGTGATTAAAAACATTATTTTCTAAACGGCACTAGTTTAAGAATTTTGCTTCCTAAAACTAAAGTTAACATCAATAGTAATGCTTTCAGTCTTTAGATAACTTCTTTGGAAAAACGCTAATTTCTTTGAAATGCGAATATACAGCCTTAACTCGGTGCGTCATACGCGCTAGCGATGACATAACGTTGATGTAAGTATTTTTAAATGTATATTTTTCACATAACTCTAATAATACACGTGATTAAAGATTCGTAACTAAATATTATAAGTCAACTTACCTAATAACAACAGCGCGTGAGTTTTCACCATTTTCTTTTTCTTCAGTATTTGAAGTAAGTACCTAAAGGAACGTACAAGTATTATGGCAAATAAGCACTACACGAAACCACACAGTGTACTACTGTTAAAAAATTATAACTATTCATAGATATATGTTATGTCCTTCGTTATATTGATATTATACAGGGTGATCGAAGAATATGGCTAAGTACAGCTAATATGCTAATTAAATAGGTTGAGGTTAATTTGATATATTTAAGTAAAAATTACATAAACTTCTTAGGACTATGAAAATTTTAACAGTTAAGTATTAAAGTTACAATATAAAAAAAATATTTTTTTTGTGCCATCCAATCCTACCACAGATACTAAAATTTCTGACCAAATGAGGGCTTTTCGAAGTGACATTAAAAAAAATAAAAATAGTAACTATTTGCCTCACTAGATGGTGTTGATACTCTTCGAAGCTCAATAAAAAAATCATATTGACACACATTTTTATCAACGCCATCTATAGAGACTAGGGTCTTTCGTCATTGTGAAAAGTCCTCACTCCCTCAAATATTTACTCCCAAACTATCCTTCCGGACGGAGGTGTTTCCGGACGTTAGTCTTATTATAATAGGGATGATAACAACTTTTTTTATTTTATGTTACATAAATTACCTCTCAATAAAAGAAACATTGGTAAAAGAATTAATTCGCTAGCATGAAAACTGCCCGAGATATCACAGTGTGAAATGCACACAAATGGACTCGCCCAAAAACGCTCCATACTAATGGCTTCCTAGTTATGACGTCACGAATAAGTAGTTTGTATGCAACGCGTAGGAAATTTGTTTGGCAGCTATATTAAATATTGTGTTTATCAAAATAGTTTCTTAGACAAATTTGCTATACATTTTACGGACTAATTAAAGGTATCATTTATTTTAATAAATTTTATACCTACTTTTTAAATGGACTTGTCCACCCAACTTTGAAGGGTCATAAAATAAATAATATGCAATATATAAAACCAAGAGGTATACAAGCTACTCTAAAAGTTTAATATGTTTACGAGTTTTATTAGTATTTCGTTATTTTATTCATTAGTCATCATCCCTATTATACCATTTGTCATGTATAGGATTTGAAGTATTCTTTATATTCCTACCGATTTTAGATCATGCTGTAAATGCATTACA
Source organism: Agriphila straminella (assembly GCA_950108535.1). Lineage (NCBI taxonomy): Eukaryota > Metazoa > Arthropoda > Insecta > Lepidoptera > Crambidae > Agriphila > Agriphila straminella. Next base: position 5,545,440 of record OX467312.1, read on the forward strand.
TACGTAATGCATTTACGTACGTAAGACGCGTCATCATAAATAAAATAAATTTTCTCATTATCTGGTTTTAGACATCATAAAGGAACTCGAAGTGCAGCGACTAGCGCGTTGTTATGTACCATCACAACTCCGACATTCCCCACATTCCGATCATTGCAAACCCCATGACACAACATAGATAGTGCATCTTGGCACCGTCATCCATTACTCTTAACGTATCCATTTCGCATTGTATTAGCTATCAACCCGGCTGACGCCAATCTTTTATTTTAATACTTATTTTAGTTTATTTTAGTACTAGTACTTCCTTTACCCGAAACTATTAAGATAATGTTTGTCCCTTTCCACGTTAGTCATATTTTTTTGTATACTCTTTTAGATATAAATACTTTGGTCTTCACTAAAATAAGTTACCACTGTAAGGACAACTCGCCTTCTTACTCGGTTCATCAGCGTTCAGTTACCGAGTATGAAAATGTTAAACAAGTTCAGCGAAGATTTGAAATCGGATGGGTGACCAAACCTTTTGAAAAGACATAGGCGCACGTTGCTTGGGCTGTTATGTTATACAAGTTGTGCAGTTTGATCTTGTTACCCGAGCCTCAAATTAATTAGGATGAGGTCGTTCTTTTGGGATGGTCAGTGTATATTTGACATAAACCTCTACATCACTAGAAAAATTCACAGTTTCTTGAAAAAGTCTTGTTAATTTTTACTTACCTCAACACTATGAAGACTTTAATATAGTTCTACTTTCTAGAGCACAATGGGAACTGACTTTATGAAAAAACCAACCTTGCTTATATGGGTTTTATAAAAACCAAGATCCTATTTAGAGCCCTACAGTTTTCTCAAGGAAAACATTAAGACCATTACGAGTTTAATTTATGGCAGTGCTGGATGTAGCAGAAAAGTCATAAATAAATTACTTATAAATTTTACGCTACAATGAATACAATGGAAATTTTAGTACAATAATAATATCTTTGACTAAGAGCATTAGATTTACGGAGCACGTGTCTAAAGTTTTACCGCAGAATAGATAATAGTACTAGCGTACAGAAGTTGCACTCCTCAAAATCGTTTAAATAAATTGCGACTTTTGTTCCGACTCAATAAAGTGCAATTCAGGACGCACAGCGCTCCCTTTGCTCCAAAACATTCACTTAGAGTTGCCTCTCTTTTAACTAAACGCGTAGGTCTTATCTTTTCTGACGTACCTACGAAATTAGTCCTCTCAGAGCCCATCTGACTTCAAGTAACATGCAACATGTAAGTACGTACGGTATACAGGCTTGGCAATATAATAAAATAATAAAATGTTTTATTTTCTCCACAATTACAATGTTTATACATTTATGGTTAGATTGTATAAGTAAGTGTTTGATAAGTAATGTGGAGACTGGCGCCCGTACTAAGGTTAGGAACCTGTTTTACAGGTCACCAGGTCTCCAATACCCGGAATAATGACAATAGTATGATATACAATGCATAATCTAGAGATTACTAAGTACATTGTTTAGATGTGGAACAAAACTGCCACATCTAGGAGAAAGAAAAACTACTAGTTTTCATTAAAATATTTCTTTTTTCTTTTTACCCACCATACATACACATTTTAACTCCACTGATAGATACACTGTTTTTAAAGCCGAAAAAAAGTGTATAAGAGCAATTTGTAAATTAAAATGTAGGGATAGTTGTAAGCAGCATTTTGCAAACCTTAAAATAATGACATTACCATCTCTGTATATATATGAAGTAGTAGTATTTGTTAAATTAAATATTAATCAGTTTCAACATTTTAGAAGCTTGAGGAAAAGAAACGATATTTGTTTCCCTCCTTGTAGAACTGCTCTGCTCAATAAAAGTATCTTTGGCATGGCGCCGCGACTGTATAATAAGCTGCCAGAAAGTTTAAAAGAGACAAATGAAATAGAAATTTTTAAAACCAGCATTAAGAAGCTACTGGTTGATAAGGCATACTATACGGTTGACGAATATTTGAAATATAAAATGTTATAATTAGATTTGGTTTTGTGACTTAGGTTATTTGGTTTCTTGTTTGACATTATATATAATTTTGTATTTTATTGTGTTTTTGACATTCATCTTATAATTTGACATTATTTTGTAATTTGAAATTGTACTTTGACATGTAAGTTGCTATAATATCTATTTTTTTTAATGTAATAATGACCTTTGATAATATTTGATAAGTACCTACCTAAAAGACTTTGCATTGTACCTACTTTCAATTACTATTATTTTAATTATTGCATGTCAGAAAGGCAGAATATGGCTGAACTAATTTGCTACCTATGTGAAATCTCATATAATATAATACCTGTATTCGCAATAAACATATTTTGATTTGATGATTTTGACACAACAATTGGCAAAAAATCCATATAATTCCCAAACCCCAGCATAAGTTAAAGAAGCTCTTGTCAAAGTTTGGTTATAGACACAGTTTTTAGGGTTCCGTACCCAAAGGGTAAAAATGGGACCCTATTACTAGTTAAGACTCCTCTGTCCGTCTGTCTGTTTTTCACCAGGCTGTATCTCATGATAGCTAGACAGTTGATATATATTTATACTAAAAACGGAGGTTTTTGCCGTTTTTTGGTACGGAACCCTTCGCACTTGGCCGGCCTGTTTTATCTAAATTCCCAAACTCTAGCATAAATTAAATTGAAGAAACTATCGTTGAAGTTTACGTGTAGGTACTAGTTCTTAACAAATTATTTTTATTCATAAGGAAGGTACCCGCATCACTAATGTATTAGTAGGATGATACCTACTTATAGAAAACGTCAATACTTATCTACGCACCAAAATGTGTTGACACTACATTTATTGACTGTTCAAAAAATCACCCTGTAAGTAGATAGGTATAGAAACAACATAATGCCACATTTTAGAAAAATGTAGACCATCCACATAACGATACACAATAGGGATGTTGACTATTTTTTTTATTTTATGTTACATAAATTACCTCTCAAAAAAAGAAACATTGGTAAAATAATTAATTCGCTAGCATGAAAACTGCCCGAGATATCACAGTGTGAAATGCACACAAATGGACTCGATCAAAAACGCTCCATACTAATGGCTTGCACGTTATGACGTCACGCCGTGCTAGTTTGTATGCAACGCATAGGAAATTTGTTCAGCAGCTATATTAAATATTGTGTTTATCAAAATGGTTTCTTCGACAAATTTGCTATACATTTTACGGACTAATTAAAGGTATCATTTATTTTAATAAATTGTATACTTTTTAAATGGACTTGTCCACCCAACTTTGAAGGGTCATAAAACAAATAATATGCAATATATAAAACCAAGAGGTATACAAGCTACTCTAAAAGTTTAATATGTTTACGATTTTTATTAGTATTTCGTTATTTTATTCATTAGTCAACATCCCTATTAGGCACCTTTCATAGAATTTACTGTTTCTCTTTGCCGATACTAATTATACTTTCTACAAATTAATTGCACAAAACAAATTACATGGGTCCCTTTTTAGGGTTCCGTACCCAAAGGGTAAAAACGAGACCCTATTACTAAGACTCCGCTGTCCGTCTGTCTGTCCGTCTGTCCGTCTGTCTGTCTGTCTGTCTGTCTGTCTGTCTGTCTGTCTGTCTGTCTGTCTGTCTGTCACCAGACTGTATCTCATGAACCGTGATAGCTAGACAGTTGAAATTTTCACAGATGAGTTGAAGACAGTTGAAATTTTCACAGTTCCGATCCGGAGCATACGTTTGTTTTTGGATAAACCCACCAGTGTGGTAGAACCTTATAATAATAATAATAACATCTAGAACGATAGTTCTCTACAAAGCGCACTGTCAAAAGTGAGGCAACTAAAACAGCCAAAATGGCTCCGTTTTCAGATTTTTATTCTCCATTAATACCTAATCATACCGAATAAGTACACAACAGTTTAAATTTTCCTACATTTAGGAGATTAGTTACTATATTATTGAATTTTAGTTACGATTAGGTAAGGTAGCGTATGAAGCTGAAAACTAAGCCATTTTGGCTTAGTATTAGTTGCCTCACTTTGCATATGCGGACACGGCTTCTAGTGTTAATATTCTGGGTAGAACCTTCTTGGAAAGTAATTACTGATCCGGCTCCAATTCTTTAGTTCGTGAATTAATTAAATAAACATTGTACATATTGATTACTTACAACTTTAGCTTCCGAATCGTCCCGTCCATGCTTGTTCTTATGGAGATAAATCTTCCTTAGCTGCTAGACAATTACAAAATAAAAGAAAAATATGAGTAGGTAGTTACATCATTATAGATAGAGTGAGTTATGAAATTATTAGAATCTAAACAAAATAATTAAAGTAAAGTTAATTAGTTTTAATTGTACTTATAGAAAGTAAATCAACAAACATTGTAAATAAAGGTACTGAAAACCCATAGTTTTTTACTAGTTTATTATTAAATTTCTTTTATGAACTTTAATAGCGTTGAGTGATTCAAGTGGAGTATTAAAATGCTTGAAAAGCGGCAAACCAAAATTTTTATCACTCTCTCCTCCCACTGCTATTTTATTAATTGGAATTAGAAATAAAAAAGCTTAATTATCTTCAGCGAAAGAATAGGTGGTCTCATTTGAAAGTCGTAGTCGCTATCAGAGTGACCAGGGAGGTTATCACGCATCCCCTCCCGGCAGAACTCACGATGCACCAGTCAACCGATAACACCACAATCATCTACTCGTTTTACACCACACAATTAAATAATCGAGAAATACATCGGAACGAACGTTAGGAGGATCCCTTTAAATTTTTGTTGCTTTTAGTGAGTGCTGTTTGTGTATACGGATTCAACAATTTGGAAATGCTTACCGAGAAGATAGTTTTGTGTATCGTTTTTGTTGTTGGTGAGTTGAAAATTTGATGTGATTGTTTTCTCTCAATTTTTATTTCGATTCATTGAAAAGTGTCGTGGAATATTATTGAGTATTTAATTGTGATTTTATTTTTAAACACAACGTTACGTTACACAACTTTTGAAAGTGTTTAGTTGGTCATAGTAACTTAACTTCCTGAAATGGAAACATAACTAGGTATCGGAAATTATATCATATCATTACATACAAAAACTACTCGAAATAAAGATGAATCTACTGAAACTAAAGTTTGAGTAGATTCATTTTTAAGTAAGATAAAAGACTAAACAAGCGATTAATTTGTAAAAGTATTTTAAAATTTAATGTTACCTAAGAATATTCGCTTCCCCTGAAATCTCTACATTTATCTATCAGTGTTTAACACAATGAATTTCAATGTCTTCCAATCCAAACAATTAATAGTATGGACAGATTGTACCATAGCAACCTTAAGCACAGAATAAATAAATAGTACCAATTTTGCATTCTCAGAATGAATTGAGTCATCAAAAAATATTACCTACTTCTTAAGATTTATGATTATGAAACATAACAAGAAGCTCGGTGGCGCAGTGGTTAAGCGCCTGGCCCAGCGATTGCGAAAGTTAAGCAACGTTCGCAAGGGTCGGTCATGGGATGGGTGACCAAAAATTTATTATCTAGAGCTCCGCCGTGCTTCGGAAGGCACGTTAAGCCGTTGGTCCCGGCTGCATTTGCAGTCGTTAACACCCACCAATCCGCATTGGGCCCGCGTGGTGGGTTATGGCCCATCCTCCTTACCACCCATAAGGAAGGCCTGTGCCCCAGCAGTGGGGACATCAAAAATGTCTGATGGACAAGACATTACAAGGTGCCTACTTTATATTAATACAAAAAAATAAATACCTTACTTGTAAGTGATATATTTTTACAATATGTAACAGAATCATTGACCTTTACAGTTAGATATACGACAAACTTCGTTATCCATGCTATTGATCTTTAGCACAATAACACATTCTCCTATGCAATCAACTTCATAGAATAGAATAATATATACGTATAAGATTAACAGAACTGATAGTTATATTGATAGTAGTAGAAGTGGAAGGGAGATGGTAATACAGTATTGATATCGATATCTCACTTTAACAACCACAATATGCTGTTTCAAGAATGCATGTGGCACATAATAGTAGAGTCTGCTTCAGAAGAAACTAAACACTGGAGTACTTTGTCACAGTAACCATATATGTAGCTCAGTATGTTACAAACTTACTTTAGAACACAACAATTGGTGTAACGGGGTTCTTAAGCATTCAGCTACATTTAACGACAGCACCAGTACTTGTTTACAAGATTTTTAGTAGTGTTAAGTAAGAGATAACGTGACCTCTACTCTCTGTATATTTTATTTAATCAGATTTTTTTAGTAATACCTACGTCATCTTATCTTTTTTTACAACAGTCTGTTGACTAAATTTAATCAGTTGAACTACAAATATAATATTATTTTCAACACACTTGCTAGTAAGTGAGCCCTAATACATCGCTTTTAGGGCCATAAACCGACCTATAACAAACACGTGCAATAATTTAAAAAACACTAGTTCGTAATAGAATTAACCCTATACAAAGTTAAATTAGTACCTTACTGCAAGTTCTATGCGAGTAAACAGAGCATTCCCAATTTAACCGGGTAATACAGTTATTTTTTTTAGTATCAACAAAGAGGTTCTATGCTGCTGAAAATCCATATTTTTGGAATAAATAAATGTGAAGTCCTTAATTAAGTCAAACAAATATTTATTATCTATTATAAAATTATAATTCACAATATTTTGTTATAAAATATTAAAATATTTGCATTTATCACTTCAAATTATAATTTTGAAGTAGGCTGTAATGGCTGTATGCTCACTCACCCCTTTGTTTGCAAAACATTCTTGCGTTGGGCGTGTGAAAAAAACAAAAAAAAACCTGCGCGCCTTTTTCCATAATAATTATCATATTTTGTTTTTGTCGTATTTGTTGCTGTGTGGTAAATTACTTTGTTTTTTCTTCGCAAATGTGTTGAAAAACGACCTATGAAACTCGTGAGCTCTTGCTTATTGCACACTCGGCTGAGTTACGCCCTCGCCTGCGGCTCGGGCTGCAACCCACAGCCTTGTGCCCAATGAGCAACCTAAGCTAACTTGTCTCATAATGTACTATTACAACACACTTGCTCGTAAAGTGAGCCCTAATACATCGCTTTTAGGGCCATAAACCGAGCTATAACAAACGCGTGCAATAATATATAAAACACTGGTACGTGACAGAATTAACCCTATAAAGTTAAATTTGTACCTTACTACAAGTTCTATGCGAGTAAACAGAGCATTCCCTATTTAGCCGGGTAATACAGTTATTTTTTTAGTAACAACAAAGAGGTTTTATGCTGGTGAAAATTCATATACATTTTTGGAATAAATAAATGTGTAAGTCCTTAATTAAGTCAAACAAATATTTATTATTATCAAATTATTCATAATTCACAATATTTTGTTATAAAATATTAAAATATTTGCATTTTATCACTTAAAAATATAACTTTAAAGTAGGCTGATGCTTACTCACCCCTTTGTTCGCAAAATATTCTTGCGTTGGGCGTGTGAAAAAAAAACTGCGCGCCTTTTCCCATAATAACCATAATTATTTTGTTTTTGTCGTATTTGTTGCTGTGTGGTAAACTACTTTGTTTTTTCCTCGCAAATGTGTTGAAAAACGTCGTATGAAACTCGTGAGCTCTTGCTTATTGCACACTCGGCTGAGTTACGCCCTCGCCTGCGGCTCGGGCTGCAACCCACAGCCTTGTGTGCAATGAGCAACCTAAGCTAACTTGTCTCATGTACTATATATGTTAATTAGGCAAAGTTGAGAAATATTTATTGTTGATCTTACAAACAAAAGAATAGTGACAAAACAATTAGGTAATTCTCGATATCTATAGGTAATTTCTGGCATCAAGAAATTCACGCAGTCATTTCCATCGGCATATTATATATCAAAGTCACACTGTTTGTTTTAATAATTAAGTAGGAAAATATAGTTTAAAGGTAATCAAAAAACCTTTTTTACATGAAACAAACAGATTTTTACATAGCACTGATTTCGTATACATATTTCGTAGCAGAATGTGCTACGAAATATGTATTTTTATTATTTTTAATTTTATAAAAAGTAGTCGGATTTTGAAAACAATTTTTTTTTAGTGTGTGAATCCCATTAGGTCCCTTGAAACTTTTGTAGGTTTGTGAAGACCACTTTTCGATTAAGGGATCCATTTGCGAAATATAAGCTGTGTAAAATTTTGTTAGAGTAAAGTGAAAACTTAAATAGTGGAAACATGAAAAAAAACAGAATTAAGTGTATATTATAATTAAGTTAAAAAGAAAACTATCACTGCTATAATAGGTAGGCTTTACAAGTTAACGAGTAAATAGTCGATCAACTTATTAAATTTATTTATATTAGAAAAAAATTCGTAAACCCAATCACTAGTTGTATAAAACAGGGAGTAAAATATAAGTTTACAACCATAATATATGGTAAGTACAAGGTAAACGGAACCCTATACTGCGCGTGGCCCGACACGCACTTGGCTGGTTTTAAATAATTGTGGTCATAAATAGTAATTCTTCAAAAGCACCAAACAAAATGAAATCAAAAACCACTCATGCGCATAGCACACAGCGCTGCCATAGATCATTTGGCATGTTGAACCATGGGTTATCTCCACACGCCCACTGAGTATTAATAGGCATGAGTAACCGCGCACTCAGACACACGGACGTCAGTGCCTGCGCAACTGCATCTTGCACTATACATATGTTTAGTTAGTTCTAGGATCGATTACACTTTACGATACTCCGCTAGGACTCTTAATATAGTGCCTGTAAGCCATTTAGGGCACTTTTGACATCGGCCGAACTCGACCGCCCTAATTATCCTAAAAAGAGCACCTATGGCACGGTGGTGCGGAGCTCGGTAGCGCAGTGGTTTAGCGCCTGGCCCAGCGATTGTGGAGGTTAAGCAACGTTCGCAAGGGTCGGTCATGGGATGGGTAACCAAAAATTTATTATCTCGAGCTCCTCCGTGCTTCGGAAGGCACGTTAAGCCGTTGGTCCCGGCTGCATTTGCAGTCGTTAACACCCACCAATCCGCATTGGGCCCGCGTGGTGGGTTAAGGGCCCATCCTCCTTACCACCCATAAGGAAGGCCTGTGCCCCAGCAGTGGGGACATTAAAAATGGCTGATGGACATGGCACGGTGATCCATCCACGGGATACCGTGCCCATGGGCTGTGCTTTGGAGTAGTGTAAACGTTTTCATCACCTCTCAAGCTTACGCGCTCACTAGACATGAAATAAACACTTTTTAACGGATACTAGCGCGGTTTTATAAAAAGTACTTTAGTTATTAGTTGGTATTTGGTTTGATTTTTTATTATATATTTATTATATTATTTATTATGTATAATCCATAAAATTACGTAAAATTTTCATCTAAAAACTAATGCGAAAAAACTTAGGTAATATAGGTAGTCTGAAAAGTTCGCGGCCTTTGCGTGATATATTTCTAGCAATACTAAACTTGACGGGAATGTAATATATTGTTTGACAGCTGACTTTTATAGTGGTTTTAATATTTTTATTAGATACTTTTTGCGTTTTTTTTGTTCGATAGAAGTTTAGACCCATAAAGTTAATATTTTAGACCACAGGTTCAGACTCATAATAAGTGCTCACAGAAAGATTTGATTCAGCTCTGGTAATTTTGATGATAAAGATGTTCCTCGATGTACCTTTATTATTTTTAGTACAAAAAGGCCGCAAACTTTTCTTACTACCTAATATAATTCATACTTCATACCTACATTCCTACATCAGTTACAAAATTTTAACGTAATTGTGTACATTATCATCAATTTGAAGCGTGGGAACCATACGATATCGTTGCACATATCCTGGGCTGACTCAGAATGCTCATCATATTCGGTGCTTCTGGAATTGAGGGCAGCGATGACGCGCAATAGATGATAAAAAATAATAGTATCGACGCAACTATTGCGCAGTTGACGGCGCATTGATCGATGAACTTTCGGAATAAGCAATGATAATGCTCACTAAGAAAACTGTTGACATATTCATGTTGACATATGTCGTCAGTTGTCGACGCGACTTTGCTGCTGTTGCGGCCGCCAATTCAATCTCGCGGTCGCAGCAGCTAGCACTCGCCGATGGGAAAGCTCGTTCGCAGGATGTCGTCCGACCGGGCCAAGATGAAGAAGGCTTCCTCGAGGTCCGGAACAGGAAGCGACAGCGTCAGCGAACGAGACAGAATCATCATGGCACCGCACCGACAGGGCCCAACTTCCTGCTGCGAGCTGCCATACCGACTACGGCCGTGTACCTGTCCCGCCTGCACCACACCACCACCGTGCAGGATGTGATAGAGTACATAAAGAAGAAGGCTAACTTTTGCTTGAGAGTTCAGCCTCTGGAGTCGCGCCATAACACGAATTTTAAGTCGTTTGTGGTGCGCATCCCGACCGCCAGGCTGGACACTTTCATGAAGGAGGACTTCTGGCCGCAGGGCGTGGTATACAGGCGCTTCCGAGGGGCGTTGCCTTGTGCCACCGAAATGACACAGAAAGTGCCAAATTGACTTTATACTAACGTAATATTAAGTTATATTTACTAACAATATTGTTTATACATATATTATGTTTTAGTTTTAAGGTATGTATCTATGGGCCATTGTTGCCTGATTATAAATTAATAAATGAAATAAAAAAAAAAAATCTTCTTTGTTGAGGTTGTAATTAGCAATCTGTATGCAAAATAAAGCCTTATTTTCAAAGTACTCCTTTTCTAGTTGCAGCAACTCTTTTATCATATTGGGAGAACATCTCCGCATGTACTTAACACAAAGTTTTCTATTACAGCTTCCGGGGCGCTTAATGTTAAATAGTGGACTTTATGTAGTGTTTTAAATAAATAAATTGCTTATATTAATAATTTGGCAATTATATAAATGTTCTTCATAATATGGATACAAAAATTGTCTACCTAGATAGGTTAAACATATTTTGTTTCACCTAAAATTTTATATTAAAGGTTGTTAAATAAACACTAATTTACTTGGTCTGTTTGAGAAAAATAATTTAATATATGCTTCTGTGATGTTTTACTTATCTGTGAAAGATGAAAGAATATTTAGTTTTATCTTGTAAACTCGTATGTCTTGCTTCTATTTACTGTATTTTTGAAGATACTGTATTATTGCGATATTAAAACACATCCCTAATAAATAAGCTGATTTGATGATTGTTACAATTGTCTACTTGAATAATGTCCAATTGTCCATAGTAACATCATTATTTATCAAATTACTTGACCCTTGAGTGCTGTGCAAATTCTGAGGCGTATCACTTGACTTCAAATAACATACATAAATATATATATTACTAATTAGACTAATTTTAGAACTAATTCGGCGACAGCGATAATAATACACACTGTATGTACCTACTCGATGTCGATACCTCTACTTTACAGCCTTATTAACAACATATCATCGTAGATCTTATCCTTTACAAGTTTTTTTTTTACCTAAGTTAATTTATACCTCACCAATGTTTGATACACACTTTCCAAAAATCATTGCAAACAAACGTAGTCACTTTACTCAAATAGTTCTGAAATATACAATTATGGTAAGGTAATAAGTACCAGAAAACATTTAAATTAAATTATTAATAAACTATAAAAAGTTGGTACAACTAAACTAAATTGACAGGACTAAACTTAATTTTAGCATCCTGTTCTTGTCTTTTCGATACCTACCAAAAGAGAAGGATGGAAAACTAAATTTAGTTTAATCCTGTCAATTTAGTTAAGTCGTTGCCAACCGAATCGACACCAATGTCAAACTAAAATACTCAAATCATATTTTTGCAATCTGGCAAGCACTGCTACGATAGGCTCGTAGTTGCCCGTAGTGCTACGAAAACGAAACTAATCGGTTATTTATTGTTTGCAACCCCCACTCTCGACGGGATCGAGTTCACGTCTGTATCCTATGGAATAAAATAATGCGCGTAAAAACATTCGATAGAGTAATTTTGTATCGGAATTTGTACAGTCATCTACCGTCGAAAAACGAAATGAAATTTCCCATAGATAATTGCTATATTGAGTACTTTAACGCGCGTTTTTTTCTCGAAAGATGTTTGAGGTATTCCTCGTAGCGCACCCATTTTGAAACGCACCTAATGAAGCACACCTAAACTATTCCTCGAAATGCACTTATATAAGTAGGTAAGCTAACAAAAACCATTACCCTATTTCGGTGCGTTTCGAGGAATAGTTTAGGTGCGCTCTATTAGGTGCGTTTCAAAATGCGTGCGCTTCGAGGAATACCTCAGATGTTCGAGGTTTGTGCTCCTTAGCACGAACCTCGAACATCTGAGGTATTGACGTTACTAAATTCGATCCTGTGCCCTTGCACAGGATCGAATTAAGTACCTAACGTCAAAAAATTGTTATTTTGGGTACTTTGGAAACGGTTACCATTGTTTCCATTGTATTATTTTGACATTTATTCGATTCTCTCGAAATCGATCTCATCGGCAGGGGGGCTGGACTTTAAATCTTGTTAGTATTTTCAATGTCTATTAGGTAACCTACATGTTACCGATCGCAATGAGAAGGGCGTGGTCGCTGCATTTGTTTACAAACTTTACACTATCGCACAATATGTCTATCAAGTGCGTAATAAGGATGAGATCACAGGAAAATTTTAGGAAAATAAATAATACTGATTAGATTAAAAGAGGTCGCGAGTCACCCAATAATCTTGGGCCGAGTCAAAACAATAAGTACTTAATGGAATAAATCGAGAAATAAATTGTGCGTTTATGTGCCCATTATTTACATAAGTTTATCGTAAAACAATGACAGAAGAGGCGTGTGTACTTGTTTTATACCTAAGGCCTTGAAAATAATAATATTTGTATTATTATTTTCGCCGAATACCTGTATACGTTTATGCTTATATTGGAGCCCCTACACGATCAAGCATTTCTTGTCAATCATTTACATTGCATGTACCATTTGGGGGCGTGGCCTACTTTTGATTGGCCACGGTAATCTATCTATTCTGTGGTGCATGTCAAGCATCGCTCCTAGACGATCAAAATGTAATTGACAAGCAATGCAATGTAAATGATTGACAAGCAATTTTGATCGTTTAGGGGGTCCATTACAAGCTCAATTTACAGCGTTAATGTGCCCACACACAGCAGTTAAATAACGTTCTGTAACAATGAGTAACATTTTGCTACATGTTAGTAAAAAAAGTCAGAAAATGTTGCATAACATTTGTTATATAACGTTATACAAGGTGTAACAGAAAGGGGGTATCAACCCGAAAGCACAGAATACATAATAGTACAACCGAAAGGAGGTCAATGTACTCGTGAAACTGAACACCTTCCAACAGGAAAAAATTCAAATAAAAAAAATATTTAGAACTCTCCATATAAAATGTTGACGGCAAATTCAAATTTTCTATGGAGTGTCCAAAGTTTTTTTCGATTTGAAATTGTTTTTTTTCATATGTTACACGTTGTATAACTGCTATGTGGGAGCGCCTTTACTATCTTATTTTACTATAACACTTACCTATTATCATCACAAACAAACAATTGAACATCAAGAAAATGACAAAACTTCTAAGTTTTTCTTTTATTTTCCTCAGCGTGGCAAAGGGCACAGTCAGCTACCCTACCGCCCTTACCGGCTCGGGTCGGGTACGACTATGAGGTGGTTGAAGAAGGCCTCGACCCTCGCACGCCCACGGAGCTGAAGGTGCGGGAAGGAGTGCCGCCGCCTCTGTGCGCGGGGCACTGCGCCTCACCGCCTGCCGGCCCAGTATGCGCGCTGAACGCAGCGGGCACGGCAAGGACTTTCGCGACCTTATGCGAACTGGAGGCTGTGTCGTGTCGCGAAAGCACGTGTAAGTATATCTTGTAACTACCTTTTATTTCTGTAGTCAAACAAATCGAAATCGCAGGTATCATGAACCACGGAGCTGAAGCAGAAGATTTGGTTAACGAGTGCCACCACCGACTCTTTGCGCTAGGCGGTGAACCTCACTGTAGGCGAGGCAGTTCCCGAAATTCACTATGTCTCTCTCTCTTACTCTTTCACTATGTCTTTAGAATAAGGTTGAATATTGCATAGCTTTAATTGACGCTTCGCCAGAAATTTGACGAAATTTAGTACATTTTTATTGATTTCTGAAATACTGGTTCATTTTTTAAAAATGTACTCGGTTATTGTGTTAGATCAATAAAAAAGCTATCCTTTTTGCATAAAAAATAATATCACTGTCGTTAAAAATAACGAAATCTGACGATTTGAAGTTTATTTTTATGGTGTTATTCAGGATTTAATTACAGAGTTACCATGCCATTTTTCAATATTCTGTTCGGTTATTGTGTTTCTTTGTTTCATTTTCAGTCTACAGTAATTTTTGTGAAGTAGAATTCTACATCAGTTCTTCACTTCTCATCAAATCGTGAACTGGCCTCGCCTTAACACTTTTGCGAACGCTATGCGAACTGAACGGGTCGTGTCTTTCTTGAAAATGTTCTCTATCAATTCATTGACTTATGTCTATTCCTTTTGTACCTATGTAAAGCAATGCATAATGTTAAGATTCATATAGAATTCAGTAGGTAAATACATTTCCAATATTTCAACTTGAATTTTTTACGAAACGAAAGTACTTACTAAGGAAATAGTTTAGTACCTATAATAAAGAAAATATCTCACTTCTTCGCTATTTCTTATTTTAAAACATATTGAAAACTATTCTTGTTTCTTTTTAACTTAAGTCAAGTCACTAATTCGCTTTCTTTATTATTTCCAGATTACGCGATCACAAGCATAGGTGAATGTTGACAAGCGGGGCCATAAGTTACATAAGCGTTACCTAATTTCACGAAATGGCTACCATTACCTTACAACAAACAACAAAAATGATTCTTCCTATTTACAACAATAACACTAAATAAGACGTAGTCGTAAGTCGTTATTCGATCCTAGAATGGATCGCATAATGCCGTCTCAAAAAAACTCAATCATATTTTTGTAAAAAAATATCTAAAAATTATTTATATTCTTTAGCCCTTTATGTATAGATAAAACTTTACTGGTATCGTATACCTTCTACCTATGTAATTTTATTTACTTTTTCTATCCACAAATATTTTGTCTTGGTTGGGTAAGCTTTAGAGCAAAATTCCGCCTTATCAAAAATTTATTTTAATAAGTGGCGCAATACCAACACACACACATAGGTAGTATATAAAACTACCTATATTTTAAAACGCATTTGCGTAAAATTAAATGATAGTAATGTTAGGTATAATTATATCATGATTATGTATAATAAGTTTGAACTTTAAACATCAACAAGAGATAACGACGTCCCAACTGCACTTCGTGGAAACAATGTAGTGCAAAGACGGATCTTTAACTTAAACCGACTTAATTTTCCTGCTGACACACTTAATTAATATTTAAACCTATACACAAACCTATTGAAAAGTGAAAAAGAAAAAAGAAAAATCTCATTCAGTAACGATTCGGATTCGTATTGAGCACAAATGTAAATTTTTGTTTTTATGAAAAACTTTACGGATCTAAGTAACTAGGTAGTTACATTATGTAGTCGGCGCTGTACAAACAAATATGAAGTGCAAATTGAGTTCGTTGTGAATTTGTGGTCGACCTCGAAATGTCCATAAATTAAGATTTCCAATTCCATGCAGTTTTATATATTTTATTTTCAACAAGAATACGAGTTTATCGTGCTATGGGTACCATTTGATTTCGTCAAATCATTGTTTGGATTTTATAAAATACCTACTTATACACTGAATAGAGCGTTTTCTACGCGAACTTACAAAAAAACATCGTAGACTGCATGCTAAAAAAATAACAACTATTATAGCTAAGCTTTCAAAATGTGAAAGTAGAAACCTGAATGTTAAATATCTAACTAAAGTTTTTGCTTGATTGAAGTACAGTTTAATAATGAGATTAAAATCAATCAAAGTTTCATAAAATCATTTTATAAAGTCCCAGTTAGAATGGAGATTACAAAATAGAAATGTTTAGAATAATATTCTGTGACATAGATGCTCGTTTATGTTATATCGTATATATAAGAATGCACCGTTTTTTTTATTTCATATTTTTTTTAAGTTTGTCGAACGAGTGTTTGTGACACAATTCTTTATAGATCATGAATTCGATACCAAAACTTGCATACAGGGTAAATGGGTCCTAGGGTATTAGTTTGGCTACCAAATGGCTAAAAATTTTTGAAAATGGGTTAATAATTGTGACCTGTAGGTAGTCCCTTTAGATTTGGAATTGTACAAAAAGGGGTGTTTCCGTACATAAAAAGTGATGTAGTTTCTATGATTATTGACCGATACGAGAAGTGCATTCGTTGGAATTTTTAGGCAGTTCGCGGGCGCTTTTCACAATCGTAAAAATAAATAGGCACTACCTAGGTAACTTTAAAAATATTAGCATTTTGCATTTGATTTGATTTAGTTTTGGACTGTAAAATCTGTGAATTTTTTTGTCTGTTTTCGGAAAAGTCGTTGAACAAATGTTGTTGTTTATGATGTTAGTAATCTACTTCTGCGAGTTTGTTTAAAAAAGTTTGACAAATAACCCTGTATACATAAAATAGAAATCATTAAGGTTTAATTCTAGTCTAAATTTTTTAAATCAATTTGTGAATTCTTTGGATTTGTTGACCTATCTTAAACTCTATTACTTTTTTTACGTCTTTAAGCTAATTTAAGTAACATTTTTCACTTTCATTACTAATTAAAACTAGTTTTAACTACATACTGTTTGGTTAAAGCCTTATAAACCCGAATATGGTAGATTGCATACAACCCTTAAAACCTCTACACGGCTAAGAAAAAATGATTTTTATTCGTACGGAAAAATGCAAAATGACAACCGTAGACACACAAATACACTATTGTATTCGATAATGAATTCCATTAATGAGCAAAAGCTTAACATAATTTTGGTCTAGGGTTGTGCCACTATGCAGTTTATCATTAAAAAAATCAAAAATGTTTTGGTTTTCAGAGATTTTAATAATTTTCCGGGCTGTATGCATGGTACCATAATCTACCATATTTAGCTGTATAAGGGACCCTGGATGGTATTCGTTTTAATAGGTAATAAATGATATTGGATCATGTTTCTATTGGACCGCGAGAGTTTGGTAACAGTTCCTAAAATTCAAAATTTTTAGTTTATGTCGTTAATGTAGGTACCTAGGTAAATGTAAGTTTTAAATAATAGTAATAGTTCTACCAACTCATTATCTATTATTTATTTTGTATGTACAGAGTACGTAGTTTTGATAATCAATATTTTGTATAATTTTTATGTCATTTTGAATGGTAATAAAAACTTCGCAAAGTTTGCTTATTTTTCATTCCATAAAAACCCATTTGCTACGCTCGGGGAAAACTATTACTTTTTTTAAAGTTGTTAACATAGTAAAAGTTATTTATCAAATGAATTCCTGAAATTGCTTAAAATTTGTTGATAAACTTGTATTTCCTGAAGTCATGAATAAACTTTTTTTTTCACTTAAGTACATATTATAAGTAATACAGGAATTGAGTTTTCCTCGTTGTCTAGAGCGTAATAAAATTCACAAACTAACATACGTACATACATATAAAGTATAATAATAAAAACTTGAATTTTGCAATTCACTAATTATTATTTAAGTTTTATAAAATTTTCCTCAGGTTTGATGATAATGGAGTAAAATAAAATAAAAATGTGTCGAGAAATAAAACAAATAGTTTGCAACTTATCCCCATAAAGAAAAACGAATAAATTAATATTATTATGAAGAGTCAAGAGTGACTACGAAGCGTCAAGCAGTCTCCTCTCCTCCTTTATCGTAATAATTATTTAGGTCAGTCAACACCAATGAACTGCAATCTACGACTTATTATGTAAACAGGCTTAGAATAATAACAACCTAGAACGATAGTTAGTTCTCTACAAAGCGCATTGTCAAAAGTGCGAGGCTATTTACCTCGCACCAAAATGGCTCTGTTTTCATATTTTTATCCTTCATACGTTACCTAATTGTATCTATAAAAACAAAAAGTTTCCATTTCCCTACCTTTAGGGGATTAGTTACTATTTTATTGGACTTTAGATACGATTAAGTAACGTATGAAAGATATAAATCTGAAAACTGAGCCATTTTGGCTCGTGTTTTTTTGCTTCACTTTACATACAAGGATTCAGCTTCTAGTTTTTATTATTCTAAGTAAACAGGCAAATAATCTTGTTGCTAGTTTACTATAATCTCAACAAATAATATTTGTTTGCATCTAGAAATCTAAATTCCAAACGCAACCGGTTACGAGGAGCTATAGAGCGCTATTTTGAACGATAAAACCAAAACCGAAACGACAATTTTATTTACACTGTGCTGAAACTTTGTCGTTTTGGTTATTTAACAACATGTTTCCTTGAAGTTTCAATTGAATTGGCATTCTGGGTGTTCTTGGCTTGATTTTCAACGTTATTATCAAAGTTAAAGACAGTAAAAGTGCATGTTAACAAACGTTTCAATTTTATCACGCAATTAGACACAGAACGAAAACGTACCTATCTATTTATGAAGTACTTTAACTACAACTCTTTACATTTTACATCGTCGTCAGTTGGTTATAATTAAAATGTCTGCAAGTAAATGTAGAAAAGTATATTATCAAACATAAACCTAGAAACAAGAGCTATGATAACAAAATCTAGATATTACAAAACTATTAAATGCGAAATAATAGAATCTCTCTAAACTTAAAACATCACAGCTTCTTTGAAAAGTGGATTAACAAGCAACTAAGCTTCATTCGAAAATGGACTACAAAAGCTTTTTTAACTGAAAATAAAATAATTCTTAACAAATGCGATGTACGTTAAAATAAAACGATTAAAAACTTAACTAGACCGGTAGAAAGCGACGTCAACATCTTCATATGTCGAAAGCGAGAGGGGAAGAACTTCAGGAGAGACGGATTCCATCAGACCCAGGGCACTCGCCTTTGCTGATTCGGCTTAGAGCTGAAAAAATAAAATAAACATTTAAAGATCAACCGAGCAGAGTATCCAAAGTGCACATCTTTTCTGGAAAATAATTCTGGTAATTTACATGGGTGACCAAAAATGTATTATCTCGAGCTCCTCTGTGCTTCGGAAGGCACGTTAAGCCGTTGGTCCCGGCTGCATTTGCAGTCGTTAACACCCACCAATCCGCATTGGGCCCGCGTGGTGGGTTATGGCCCATCCTCCTTACCACCCATAAGGAAGGCCTGTGCCCCAGCAGTGGGGACATCAAAAATGGCTGATGGACTAAAACAATGTTTATATAAGATTTAATATACAAAGCTGTCTGGCAGGCACAACCAGGAAAACTATAGAACAAAAGCATAGTTGCCCATTATGCCCAGCGCTGAGTCACACACATACTGGTCGCTTCGCACAATGGAGTTTCACGCTATTGTCACATTCGTCACAAATATTCTTTAGTCTATGCAACAATTCACACCAACAAAGCACGTAAACACCCACTTCCTACCATTTCCCTTCTCGTAATATACATTGATTTATAGTATTGTTATACCAAAAATCTGGGCGACAATAACGTAGCGGTTTTTCTATTTGAATTAGGTACATAAGTACTATAATGGGAGTTTTCCATTGTCGGGTGAATGAATTCTTACGGGTGTTAACCAAACTAGCACAATTCTACCGTGTCAGCTAAATAATGCATAACATAACAAACCTGTATTTAGGAATACATTTTTTTGTCTACAAGCCAAAAATTAAAGTTCGATATTATGAAAAACTTTTTGTGAAAAAAAACCAGAATTTACGAAAAAGATTGCTGTTTCACCCGCATAATTATTACCCGCGGTGGTGCAGTGACTGAACGGTTGGCCTGGCATAGTGGCGGTAAGGCATGCTCGTGCTTCGGAAGGGAAGTTAAGAAACTGATCGCTGATGCATTCAACATTCAAAAATCATTTATCCATATCAGTCCAGGCTGTTACAAGCACTTGAATGTCATAGAAGCTACGCCATTGGTTCGCAAACCCTGCGGGAGCCCTTATAACGAGAAGAACCGGCAAGAAACTCGTCAAGGGCTTCTTTTTTAACCGACTTCAAAAAAAGGAGGAGGTTCTCAAGTCGACGGTTTTTTTTTATGTATGTTTTAACATAACATTGTCAATCTCAAACCGATTTTAAAAATTATTTTTTTGTTTGAAAGCATATAGTTACAGATTGGTCCCATTGTCATAAGATCACGATCTGATGATGGGATCCTGGAGAAATCAAGGGAACTCTTCAAATATTATAAGCACACCTATAGCGATTTTGGTATTTTCTTAAGTAACTCGTGCATTTGCTTTCGAAAAGTACCATTTTGGTGAAGTGGAACTGATGATGAAGACCATAGATGATCACCGGAACTATTCAATAGGTACTAAACTAAGTATCTCACTGGTGCGATACGATTACTTTAATACGGTTGCTAGGCTATTTATGTTGTTCGTCATAATGCATATGGTGAAGTGGAGCTGATAGTGAAGTACCAGGAGAACTCCTCAAGAACTAACGCCCCTGCGTCGGGAAAACCAGTGTTTTGTAAAAGGTGATGAGCTATTGACATAAGACTATTGTAACTTAGATAATATCGTCGCTAAATATACCATACTTACACAAAAAAGTTAAATTAAAACAATAATATCTTTGGGTCTACCCATGTTTTATCTACCTAGATAATATACTTACTGGATAAGATAATATAAATAAACTAAAGTCTACCAAATACAGAAGGTACTTACTAACACTAAAAATAAAAAAATAAAAATGTTTTAATAAAAACAAAAAACCGACTTCAAAAAAGCTGAAAATGAAAACAAAAAAGCTTTAAATAACTTTGGGTCTACCCATGTTTTATCTACCTAGATAATATACTTACTGGATAAGATAATATAAATAAACTAAAGTCTACCAAATACAGAAGGTACTTACTAACACTAAAAATAAAAAAATAAAAATGTTTTAATAAAAACAAAAAACCGACTTCAAAAAAGCTGAAAATGAAAACAAAAAAGCTTTAAATAACTTTGGGTCTACCCATGTTTTATCTACCTAGATAATATACTTACTGGATAAGATAATATAAATAAACTAAAGTCTACCAAATACAGAAGGTACTTACTAACACTAAAAATAAAAAAATAAAAATGTTTTAATAAAAACCGACTTCAAAAAAGCTGAAAATGAAAACAAAAAAGCTTTAAAATTGAATACCTCTAAAAAGCAAGAAATAATATTCAAATCACTAGATACGCATATCATTGTAATAAAACACGTCTAATGAAGTCGGGTGGGGCTTTTAGAATAAAAAAAGATGTTGAACTTCAGCCCCACCCGACTTCAATAGACGTGTTTTATTACAATGATATGCGTATCTAGTGATTTGAATATTATTTCTTGCTTTTTAGAGGTATTCAATTTTAAAGCTTTTTTGTTTTCATTTTCAGCTTTTTTGAAGTCGGTTTTTTGTTTTTATTAAAACATTTTTATTTTTTTATTTTTAGTGTTAGTAAGTACCTTCTGTATTTGGTAGACTTTAGTTTATTTATATTATCTTATCCAGTAAGTATATTATCTAGGTAGATAAAACATGGGTAGACCCAAAGTTATTTAAAGCTTTTTTTTTCATTTTTCTCCCTGTATATTTCATATAGAGTCGTCAAAAATTTAAAAATGACCTCAGCATTTAAATTGAGGTCATTTTCCATCACAATTAACAAAGTATATAAATCAATTACTACAATCTACATGTCGGATAGGTAAATTGTGAGAGCAAATTACTTTCATTTGCAGTTTATAAAGATTCACCAACCTGCATTGGGACCGCGTGGGTAATACTGGCCTATTCTCCTCTTAATTAATTCATAAAGTCAAAGACAAAGTCAAATAAGCTTTATTCAAATAAACTTAATTATTAAGTAAGTACTTTTGAATCGTCTTTATTTTCCTAACACCCGTTCCAGACTTTTTTAACTGACAAGAAGAACGGGCACAAGAAACTTATCAGCTGCATACATATGGAAGGCCGGTGCCCTAGCAGTGGGGATTAAAATAGCTCATTATGACTTACTTTCTTTATGTTCGCAATTGTAGTTGTTCATGACGCACTCGCTACCGAAGGACTTGGGCTTCTCTCCCTGCTTGCCGGTGCCGGCGCAGACGGGCGCGAACGCGACCTTGGCGCAATCCTTCATGCACGCCTTCTTGCGCTCCGCGTCGGCCCGCAGCTGCTTCAGGTCCGGCTTGTCAGGCCTACAGGTCACCACCACGAACAGGACGGCTGGAAACGATATTTTTTCGAGATCAATAATTTGAATTAGACTAAAGATTACGATCGATCTACGAGGACGATCTGCCCCCTACACAAATGACCATTCTACTAAAATTTACGCTAGTAGAATAGAATTATAATGTACGGTAATGACATAAGCTAACGCTTAGCTCCTGTCAATCCCATACATTGTCATTCTATTCTACTAGCGTTAATTTTAGTAGAATGGCCATTTGAGTAGGCCCTCTGGTGTAGATCGCAGTAAGCTGCTGGAGGCCCAACGGAGATTGGTCTGTCTGTCCAAGTGTCCAGCAGTGGATGTCATGCGGCTGATGATAATGATGAATTTGTATAATAACAAATTAACTTTCTGTGACGTCAGTGAAGTATGTGCCATAAAAGTGTTTATTTCAGTTTGACAGTTTATTTTTACATTTCGCGCACATCTCGAGTGTCAATTAACATTGATTTGTTCATGTTTTGTTTTTATTCATAACGCCCAAGTTACTGGCAGGCAAACAATAGATTTTCTGAAGTGTCTGACTCATATTGCACAAAAAAATTACAACATTGTCAAAAAGTAGGTACCTACCTTTAGCTCCTTTTTTTGGAGTGACAATGCTAAACTGTGCTAATTATGTGATCTGACAGTTGACAATGCTCACATTCAAAGATTGACATTCAGATTGATTGATTGATAGTTTCTTTGTGTGACAGTCAGTATCTACAAGATGGCGGGCGGTTGAGCTCATCATTTGTAATAAAGCCTATCAAGATAAGTCTGCGCCCGCGCCGACCTTACACAATGCGGTAAGGTCAGCTAATCAACTTGCATGTATTATCCACGAACATTATTCATATTCAGTTATTCACAGAAAAGTAATCCATTTATGGCTTTTTAAGTCTTTAAGACATTAAAAATATTTTCTCTACACAAATTGTGTAGGTACTATGACGTTGGTCTGTGTGTTTGCTTAATTTAAACATGAAAAAAATCTAGCCAAGAACATAAAATTTGACCTTAACAAGTCGTGCAATCTACGGATATGTATATTCTGTGCCAATTGGATTTTTTCTACTAGTTTTTTCAAAACCCACTTGGCGTAGGTAGGTATTTTTCAAAATTCATTCAGCCGTTTTTACCTGAAAGAGCTCAGACCTGAAAGAGACAGCTCAAGGAGCCCTTTCACTTGATACCCCACACTCTGGATTTGAAAAAAAAAAACAATTCAAGAAAAATTTGCAGTTTTTTTAACACGTTGTCTTATACAACGTGTTACAAAAAACTGCTGATTTTTTTTCGCGATTTCTTCAGTTATTCAGTTTGATGGTCCTACTTTTTTGCTACTTTTTATCCCAAGGATACGGGTCTTCCTCCGTCCTCACAATATTACCTTCCCCCCTAGCCAAAGTAACATTTGCAAATTTTCGCTATCGCTTCGCTTTCGAAATGGATTTGACGTTTTAAAATTCGATTGTTAACGAAACCTTATGTCAATCCCATATACATGTTTCGAAAGTGAAGCGATAACGAAGATTTGCCAATGTTACTTTGGCTAGGCCCTCTGCTAGTCCACGCGGGCGAAGCTACAGGCGGAAAGCTAGTCTAACACTAATTAAAAAAGGGACAGGAAGACAATGCTTATTTTGAAGACTTAGTTCAATTTAAGCACACATGTTTATTAGAACGGATTGATCCCTATGACTGACTGACCCTATCGCAATCGGGTCAGTCAGTGTCGGTTCGGATCCCGGCTACTTGCTTCTTTTAGAAATAAGGGAATGTCTTCTTTGTTATATTGTGTCTTCTCGTTTATTTAGAATACTTCCCCTCCAAGTTTATTTAAAATATCCACTCTGTATACTTCACGACAGAGGCAGCTCGTGACATTTTTTATGGGTGTTCACTAAAAAAAAAACAAGAAAAACTTACGAAAGTTTTTTGTGTAAGTTTAATATCAGGCCGTGGTGGTCACGGTATTTAATCAAAGCTGCAAAGATTGGATTCAAGGTCCAAAACAAAATTGATCCTATTGGTAGCTTGCTAATAAGTACCTAGGTATTATGTATTTTTTAATAATAATCTTTTATCTGACTAGTAGCAACTCTCTGCTTTACCTTTTCAATACAAAATCTTGCTTCTTCCGGCAACAAAATGAGGATAATTATTTGACAAATAAAAAACTCATCCGATTTATTTTTTGTAGTCTTGTTTGCGATACTTTTTTTTGTTTGTCACCTTTAGTAAGAAGTACCTACTTACTATAGAGTAAGACCAATTGAGTAGAGTAATAACAGGAAGATTGACCAGTTTATGCCAGCCTTGACTGCGACAAAGTAGCTCTTCCCAACTGATTCATACTCGTATCACTGGTAATTTTTAAATTAAGTACTTTGTAGTACAACTTTACTATAAAAACTGCCTGTCGATTCTGTGACCAAACTCGAACCTCACTTGGAATCTCACTTCGTGTCACTTCAAATATAGTCGCGTAGCTAGAGAAAAATTACCTTCGATAATACTAAAAGTTTTCGTTTTTGCTGAGTGTATAGATTATGTGCATTGTGAGCTATTTTTGAAAAGTTAGAAATTTTATGCCGGTGCTTTAGGTATAGTTTAGGTATTTCGTAATATTTCGTTTAACTTCATATATATAGAATTAAAGTTTGAAATGTTGATTGTTTCATAATAAGAACTATGTTATCATCATGTTGTAAAAAAATTAGAAAGTTAATATATGTGTAACTGCGTAAATCACAAAATTACTCTTTTGTGTCCGAATAAAATTTTAAAGTTTCTGAAATCTTATTTTAAGACTTTCAGTGGTTAGATATAGCTGTTGAACAAAGTTTAGAAAGTTAAGTGGTGTGCTTCTTTGATATTTTAATTTTTCCTTTATAACATACGGAATAATGAATAAAAATTGATAAGATCGCTCTAACATGACCTTTTCAATGCACTTATATACTACACAAAAAATTAGAAACATACATAATGTGGATTTTGTTTAATTACGGATAAATTATTGCGCTTAAATACGAATTATGCGGGACGCGCGAGCGGGTCCATGCAGGGCCCGCCGACTGCCACGCGCCGCGCGGGCAGGCGAGGGGCCACAAACTATAAGCTACTCTCGCCGCACGGCAATAAAGTACAATTTCAAATTGCACAGCGCTGTGTGCCTGATATTATATATAAGCACCTACGAAGCGCCTCTCTTTCTGTCGCGTAGCTCGCTAGTCGTTCTTACCGATGCCGATATCATAGAAAACATCCGTTATGTATGTCGATGAATATACAATGAATATTTAATAACACAGAATACTTATAAAATAAAATAAATCTACCTACCTACTAAATGAGCTGAGCATAATTGTATTTCTAAGTTAGTTGGGCGAATCAACTTTTGAGGCACTCCTTTCAGAGCATTTTGAAACAGAAAAACAAAATTAAATTTAATCGAATTTACAAGAATTTATATTTTATTTTTTTAATTTAATTTATTTATTTTTATATTCAGGCATCGATGGCCCATAGATATATACCTTAAAAACGAAATATATATAATTTATAAAACAATGTTGTTAGTAAATAACTTAAAACATAATATGTTAGTAAAAAAATCAAGTACCTAGACACTTTGTGTGTCGAATCGGTGGCACAAGGCAGCGTCCCTCTGAAGCGCCTGTACACCACGCCCTGCGGCCAGAAGTCCTCCTTCACGAAGAGGTCCAGCCTTGCTGTCGGGATGCGCACCACAAACGCCTTAAAATTGGTATTATGGCGCGACTCCAGTGGCTGAACTCTCAAACAAAAGTTGGATTTCTTCTTTATCTACTCGATCACGTCCTGCACTGTGGTGGTATGGTGCAGGCGGGAGAGGTACACGGCCGTGGTCGGTATGGCAGCTCGCAGCAGGAAGTTGGGCCCTGTCGGTGCGGTGCCATGGTGGTTCTTGCTCTCTCGCTGACGACGTCGCTTTTTGTTCCGAACCTCGAGGAAACCGTCTTCATCTTGGCCCGGTACGACGGCATTCAGCAAAGGTATAGATTCGATAATAGTTTGTATCATTTATCTAAAATTTAGGTTTTAAAGGTGGCCACGATGTTTGACGTTTAGTTTTTGAGATTTTTGAGAATAACAAAGGATCGTCGTAAAAATTTCCCCTCTGTTACTGTTGAGTTTTTTTTTTGTGAATTAAAATGATACTTCAAAGAAAATCTGTACATTAAGTATTTAAGTAATACAACAAGAAAGTATCCTATTCAAATAATGTATCTATGTAGTAAGTAATAGTTTCTTAAGATTGACATTATTTTAACTCCACTGCGTTACTTTGACATAAAGTAACGCAGTGGAGTTGATTAGTAACTGATTGTTAGTTTTCGCACTAACAATCAGCGGGTAATAATCGGTACCGCCTATAGGCCACAATGGCAGGACCCGGGTGTATTTTTGGACGATATTGCGGATTCCATTGCCTCTTTCAGAAACTACGATGTGTTGATCCTGCTGAGTGATTTCAACATAAATCTGCTTGATGTTAGTACTGGTAAATACAAACAATTTATGCAGTTTCTTAGCTGTGTCAACTTAAAACAAGTAGTTAAGGAACCCACACATTTTACCGATCACAGTTACAGCTTAATTGATGTAATATGCACGGATACTCGGGCTCTAAATGTCACTGTTAAACACATCTCTGAACGTGGTCATGGAATGATATTAGCTGAATTTATGGTCAAGAAAGACAAAATATGCCCACGATAGGTGACATATAGGCCACTAAAAAATGGTGAACCAATTAAATCGGGATCTTGATGCGATCAATTGGGATGATTTTCATAAACTTGATAACATCAATGAGCTTGCAGAATCCTTTACGGCTTGTCTCATTACATTATTTGATTTGCATGCTCCAACCAAGGTGCAAAAATTCAAACATCCACCGCACCTCTGGATCACTGATTCTATCAAATGTATGATGCAAACTAGGGATGATTATAACATAAGATCTTTGGACGAACACCTAACTTTTGAAAACCATGTCGCTGAGTGTTCACGCAATTGTTTTTATAGACTTAAGTTACTGTTCAAAATAAGACCTTATTTGGGTAAGGAACTGAGGGTCACACTGTGCGAGGCACTGATTTTGTCAAAACTAAATTACTGTGACATTGTTTATGGGCCGTGTTTGATGTCCAAGACGAGTAAGCTTATCCAGCGGGTGCAGAACGCTTGTGCGCGTTTCTGTTTTCATGTACCACCCCGATCGCATGTGACTCCCTTTCTGGACTCTGCAAACATGATGAAAATGGAAGCGCGCAGGAGACTTCATCTCGCCACTCTCTTGTTTGGTATATTAGATACGGGAAGGCCGTGCTATCTTTATGAAAAATTGTTATGGTTTGGTGACTTGAGCAGGTTCCCAAAGAGAAAAAATACTAACATTTTCGCAATTCCAAAGCACGGGACAATGGCGTTCCGCGGTTCTTTTAAATTCGCCGCCTCGAAGTGCTGGAACGATGTTCCACCGCCGTTACGTAACCTGAAAGCGGTTAAAACATTCAGGAACCACCTTAAGAAATATCTCACCACGTTGCAAAAACAAGACTCACTTCGGGGTTTTTCACGATAGGAGCCGGGTTGCGTTCCAGCCTTGGGGTTGTGTGTGTCGCCTTGAGGCGGACACCTGTTTTAATTTATTGTATTTGTCACCCATATATTATTTTGTCACCATACAATTTGCTTGAATGTTGTTTTGTTATTGTTGTTTGTTTGTTTTGTGGTTCCGAGGTTGTATTATATTGTAAAATATCAAATAAACTCATTTCATTTCATTTCATTTCATATCACACTATTCTGTAGTTGCACTTTGTATGTAATGTAGGTTGCGATTTCTTTTTCTTTTTTTAATTGTTTGAAATGATGTATTTTTGCCATATTAACCAAATAAAATAATCTCTTCGTAAATAAAATCAACACGAAAAATATCAAATCAACCAAAGAGTACTTCGATTTGTCTGACCAAACAGCTCTTTTATATATATTTCTTTTTATTACTATGTATATCAAACTGTCATGGAAGAGGCAAGGAGACCTAATTCCATACAGCCATGAAGTTTTTTTAATTTTTATTCCTCTTAAATAATATTTTTATTTTGTTTGTGTTGGTGATGATAGAATCGATGCTCGTTAATATTTATCTATTACTTCGTTAAAATTATTGTCTATTGTCTTCTGAATTGTTATTAAATTATAATTTTTGTTTGTCTGTTCGCTGTCGTCACCAAGTAGGCTCCTCCAGAATACCAGCGTTGCAGTGGCATACTCAGGTTTGCCTCTGTAGCATTGCTGAGGTTGGGGCCTAGTTGGCCGCACTGTAATTAGTCCTAAGTTTGTGTAGGTACATTGTTTTCTTTTGTTTTGCGGTCAATAAATGATTTTTCTTCTTCTTTCTTAAACTTTAAAATAATTTGATATTAAACAGCCACTTGAAACTTACTTCTATGTCAGGCAGTACTTTTCTTTTCTTTATAATTACGTTCACTGTATTGTTTACAAGGGGGACACCAGGGTAACACTAGAGAATAATATATAGTAACTAGTAACTCCGGAGAAAAAGAAAGAATTTGAGAATATTATATTGTAACTAGCGACCTGTCCTTGCTTCGCTTCGGTTCTTTCTTTTTTTGCTAAATGCAACCTTCCAACAACACCCAAAAAGATAAAAAAATAATACCTAACAGTCCTCACCTCCATTTGCTCTAAAGTCTTTTTCTCTCCCGTTCGTCCCGTCCCGTTGTCAGTATAAGAGACGCGTTTGATTTATATTTGCGCGTGTTAATTTTTTGCGACGACTCCTACGATATTCATTTAAATGGTATGGTGTTAAAGGCTAAAATAATGTGCATAAAATGCTTAAGGTAATTAACGTATTTAATTTGATAAGGATTAGTACTTTATCCTTCTAAATAGCTTTCCAAATTACCGCGTTGAACTTGATAATTTTTTTAGGAAGATATAATTGGTATAGTTAGTTATTTTTAAAAGATGGATATATACCATCACGGACTTTTTTGTAGATCTATAAAATAGGAATAATTTCATCATTAATTATTTTGTTATAGCTCTAAAGGTTAGAGCAGCGTTTTCTTGAGCGAATTATTGAGCTCCAGGTTGCACAGAGCACCGAAGAGTATCTGCTAAGAGTTGGTGTTCATGAACTATGAGGATAAGAATACAAAACTGGGTAGATCGGACACTTCCGTTGAGTGACGGTGGGTCCGAGCTGCTGGTGTGGTGCGCAGAGCTGCCACGCCGGAGTGAGGGCCCAGTGATGCTCCAGTAGTGGGCTGCGAAGACCAGGTCGGGATAATGCCGTCGAGAGTTGCCGAAGGTCCAAGAAAGCGTCGTCAATGATGCTGCGATGGAACCTTGAAGGCCTGGCTTGCTGTGCTTCTGCTTGCAGTGTGACTGCTGCGGATGCTGGGATAAGGTATGGGGAGTGATGGCTGCGCTGCGTTGCTTGCTGAAGGTGCTTGATGTGCTCCGTTGGGGTCACCAGTGTAGTGAATGAAGTAGGTATGGTAGGTATGGAGAGAGGTGACCACTAGGAGGAACGCCAAGATCTTCCTCCGGGCTTGGTGGTATTAGTCCAACCGATGATGGTTGGCAGTTGTATATTATGCTGCGTCGCTGACTAAACGTCGTTAGCGAGATTTAGGTTTCTCCATAATTATTCTCCATACTACGAGACGCTATTCCTTACTAATCTTTGTGTTTATTCGACATTAGCGCCATCTAGTCACACGGTGATGAATCTTGTTGCAATCGTGTGTTGGTATGGTAATGAGCGGCGTATAGGTAGGTGCTGCTACACGGGCAACGCAGGACCGATTGTTGTGGAGATTCTTGGAGGAGGTTTTTTACACAGAAGATCAGATGATGATAATGAGTGTAAATGTAAATTGTAAATGTAAAACCAACCATTAATTTACTTCACTACAGTGAAGTAATCGGTTGATTATATTATATATATAAGGTGGTACCGTTTTAACTGTGAAAACTTTAAGGGGTTGTCAGGTGACGTGTTTAGAACACAATAAAAATAATAAAAAAAATCTAAAAATTATTTTATTTTTTTAATTTTTTTATTAATTTTTTTATTTTATTTATCATCGTCGTCGATTCTTCCGATATTTAACCTAAAAACCACAAAATAATAATAAATACGAACAATAATTAAATAAAAGATTACTATGGTGTATTCCCTTGTTTTACTCACGCATTAAGCCATCCATACGCGGCCGCCGCGCCGCGCCGCGCCGGGGAGACAAACAGCTGACGATATGATGTACCACTGTACCTACCTCACTACGCTATACGCACACCAACCTCCTACAACTGGCTTTCCTACAAACGAATGTTGTTGCCTACGCCATATGATTCTACTATGCCTACGCTTTTTAAAGGAAGTATCACTAAGTTCGATGACCTTTGATAAACTCGAACTTAATTTAATAGGTAGTAAAAAACGTGACTACCTAAGTACCTACCTACCTAATAATCTCTATTACTTTAAATTGGTAAGTGTACTTACATGACCCCGTATTGACCCCGAACAGCTGGTGGATTTTGTTTACACTGCACACCACACCACATACACAAGAAGGTGATAAGCTTCCCATCACACTTGATAAGCTTTGGACTTTCGAACTAATGTACTTAATAAAAACAGTCAATCTTTTACATAAAATAACTAAAACAGGTTAGGTACCTACTTATGGGTGAAATGGTTCCAATCAAGATGACTGATCTGGTCACCCACCCGGCTTCGCTGGCGTCCCCCCTTCTAAATAATAATAAGTAGGTACCTACTTGTTATTATTTTATTATTACATTAATTTGACGTATTTAAAGTTCATCACCTATTAACAAGTTCTATTCACAAGTCCTATTTAAACTTTTAAATAACTATCTACAGAACTGCTGACCCGATCACCACCTCTCTCAATGCACAAGTACGCAGTAGGTACTCACAAACACAACACGATAAGAGAACACACGGAAACAGACTGCCTGCAGCAGAGCAGAAAAAATTAGAAGTGCGTGCGGGCGGACTGCGAGAGAGAAGAGAGAGAGACGGCAGCCCCGCCCCGCGCCGCCGCCGCAGATTTTGATTTAAAGTTTAGTTGTGTCGTCGTACGTGACCGTGACGTGCGTGACCTGTCGCACGCGCCGCCGCCGGACGCTTTGTCGTGATATTTCACGCATTTTGCCGATCTTTTAATGTCATGTCACAGAATAACGTGACATGACATTAAAAGTCTATGAAATGTCGTAACTCGTAACACAAAGTGATGTGATGTGTGTGTGTGACTGTATTGTACCTACCTACATTATGAATCAGTCTGATAGTTGTCATTAAATTTACGAGTTACGAGTAGGTAGGTATTTAGTCTTTTTGTGTGATTATCTTGCATCGATTCTTTTGTGGACAAGTAAAAGGATTTCCAGTACAGGTATACTGACTGGTCATGTAATAATGGACATCAATGAACTTTAGAGTATGAGTGCATTGTGTTGTGATGTGATAGTGAAAGAGTCAGATACGATGTGTGAAGCGAGACCAATGGGGTTTCGTTCTAATTCTAATGAGAATTGAACTCGTCCTCATAGGTAAGTAAGTAATTTACTACACGTCATAGGATAAAAACCTTAAATTGATGTTATCAAAGGTCATTGAACTTACTTGTTAGACTAGAAATGTAATGGAAAGCGGGATCATGTAATTACAATTACTAATTTAAAGTGACCGTTCATTATAACTAACATTACTACTACCTACTTTAATAAAGTTGAGTTCATCAAAGGTCATCGAACTTACTGGTAAGTACCTACCTTAAATAAGAGCGTAGGTAACATTCGTTTGCTAGGAAAGCCATGTATAAAGTAGTAGAATTAGTAGCATATTTCGTAAATTCTATGGCGTACCTATGTACGATACGTGTGCGTATAATCGTCTCAGCTGTTTGGGTTGATGACCGCGTGCGGCCCGCGCGCCGCGCGCGCGTGCCTTGTGGATGGATGGCGTGATGCGTAGTAAAACAAGATAATACCATAGTTATTCGATTATTGTTGTGTTTATTATTGTTTTGTGGTTGTTTAGGTTTAATAACGGAAGAATCGACGAAGATAATAATTATAATAAAAAAAATAAAAAAATAGAAAATAATTTTCTGATTTTTTTTATTATTTTTATTGTGTTCTAAACACATCACCTGACCACCCCTTTAAGTTTTCACAGTTAAAACGGTACCACCTTATATATACGTACAGTACATAAATTCTCTGGTGTTAACAGATATTTCTCTAGTGTTACCGGTAACGCGATGGAAAACATTGATAAAAGTACAAATAAGTAAGTAATCATTGCATATCGAACAACTATTTCAACTTGATCTTAAATTCCGATATTAAAGTTAATATCTTAACGTAATAATAATAAAATAATCCATGAACTTATCGTGATTTCCGACGTAACACAGCAGAACAACAATAGACCCAAACACACTCCTCGAGAGCTATCGCTAGAAAGACATTGAATGACAAAACAAGAATTAAAGTTAGACAAGGGGCAATACTAACGACGCTAGATAGGACCTTCATGCTAATACCATCACCAATTATTAATGGTCACGCAGGAGCCCTGATTTTTTTAGACATTGTTGGGGACAAACCTTCGCAAATATTAATTAAATATTGTTTAAGCAAAATTACTAAAACTATGTATTGTAAATAAAGGATTATTCAATATAGAACTTAAATATGTATAAAATATTGGGTATTCTGATACAATATTTTGAAGATTTGACATGATTTGCTTTGACCGACTATGCCAGGTAACACAGATTCTTTGTATGGGGAGCGATTTTGTTCTCCTGAGATACTAGCTATAAAATGTTCAAAGGAAAAAATATTGTAATCTGTTGTTCTCGCATTGCTAAATGCATCTAATTTTAGATTAATGTAGAAAAATGTAAGGTTTAAGCCGAGTTGTATGTAATAATATGATTTTTTATAGAGCCGGGACAAGAAAGGAGTGCCTTAAAAGTTGATTGGCCAATCTCTGACTCTGACTAAAGCAAACATAACTTGCCTAGTAAAAACTAGGTACTTGATAAAAATAAAAATATACTTGAAAAAGTATTAATCAAATTCTTTAAACCAACTAATTTGTTTTATTTATCTATGTACCTACTGTGCTCATTTCATAAAATTACTGTCGTCTTTTAGGGCCTATCTACATAATATATGTGGCAGTTGTATAAATTAGGTAGGTACGTTAGTTAGAGCTAGGTAGGTTAGAGACGTTCGAGTTGCACTATCCTTACTAATATTATAAATGCCAAAGTCCGTTTGTTTGTTTTTTTAACCGACTTCCAAAAAAGGAGGAGGTTCTATGTTCGTCTGTATATTTGTTTTTTTTTTTTTTTTTTTTTGTGTATGTCCACCGATTACTCGAAGACGGCTGGACCGATTGAAATGATTCAAACGTTATTACATTAGGTACACTCCCAAGTTGGTCCCATTTTTTAAATTATGAAATCGGTTCAGTACTTTTCAAGTAATTTTGAAAACAAGCACGAAAATAGTATGATTTTGTGTGAATTACCTCGATGATTGGTCGTATTACTTCTTTGTTTATGACCTGAATAAGATAATATTTTTTTTGTTGGAAGAGGGATATCTTAAGTGTAGTTTTTTAACCGACTTAAAAAAGGAGGTTCTCAGTTTGACCCGTATTTAAGTATGTTTCTCCGCGATTATCTTACGTTTCGCTAAGCCGATTTTTCTACTTTACTACTAAATAAATGAATTGAATTGAATTGAATACATATATAATATACCTTACCTACAAGGTACCTACACTAAAAATAATAAAATAAAAAATTGTTTACAAAAAAAACTAAAAACCGACTTCAAAAAACCTACCTCTAAAAAGCAAGAAATAATATTCGTAATAATAAAAATACGTCTATTGAAGTCGGGTGGGGCTTTTAGAATAAAAAAAAGGAATTTGTATTCCAGCCCCACCCGACTTCAATAGACGTATTTTTATTATTACGAATATTATTTCTTGCTTTTTAGAGGTAGGTTTTTTGAAGTCGGTTTTTAGTTTTTTTTGTAAACAATTTTTACGCCTTCACGTCTTGACTACTGAATCGATTTCAATGAAATTTTACATACACGTTGCCAGGGGTATATAAAAGGACATAGGGTTTTATCCCGAAAAAAGTATTGTTCGCGAGGGATAGCAAAAACTGTCCACGCACACGAAGTCGCGGGTGGCCGCTAGTGGAATTATAAAAATATTTCATTTCGGGATAAGAGATAGGTCAGATAGGAGTCGACACGTCTTAAGTAGCCGTAATGTTACGTTACGCCGAAATGTTACAGATCAATCGCCAGTATCGCCACCTACTCGTAATTAATTTATTCATATGGCGCGAGCGGGCATAGTAGCTGGCCGCCGCGCCGGCGTAACGGCGCGGCGCGGGCGGCCTGTAGCGACAACAATCTATCTGTAATTAAACAAAATCCACTGTATGTATTTTTCTAATTTTTTGTGTGGCATATAAGCGCATTGAAGAGGTCATGTAAGAGCGATCTGATCGATTTTTAATGCATTATTGCGTATATTACGAAAGAAAAATGAATTTATCAAAGAAGCACACCACTTAACTTTCTAAACTTTGTTCAACAGCTATATCTAACCACTGAAAGTCTTAAAATAAGATTTCAGAAATTTTAAAATTTTATTCGAACACAAAAGAGTGATTTTGTGATTTACGCAGTTACGCATATATTAACTTTCTAATTTTTTTACAACATGATGATAACATACTTCTTATTATGAAACAATCAACATTTCAAACTTTAATTCTATATATATGAAGTTAAACGAAATATTACGAAATATTACGAAATACCTAAACTATACCTAAAGCACCGGCATAAAACTTCTAACTTTTCAAAAATAGCTCACAATGCACATAATCTATA
This sequence comes from Agriphila straminella, assembly GCA_950108535.1. Lineage (NCBI taxonomy): Eukaryota > Metazoa > Arthropoda > Insecta > Lepidoptera > Crambidae > Agriphila > Agriphila straminella. The sequence continues at coordinate 5,580,967 of OX467312.1, forward strand.
CACTCCCCAAAAATTAAAACTTTTAGTATTATCAAAACTTTTTTATGAAATTTAATGTCCCACGACCGGACTAATACTAAGTGGGCGACGGATTGATTGCGACTACAAATGTTGAAAATGGGTGACTTTAAATACAAATTAAGTAACTAGTTAAAGCTAACCTAAGGGCACGCAAAACATTTAAAATTTGGCATATATTTTGTTTAAAAAAGGTGATTAATACTAATATCCTAATCGAGAATTCGAGATGACAAAGATATCATGTTGGGCAGCTCAAATCAGTTATATTAGGTAGTAACCTACTTAGTATTATAGTTGCCCACTCAGTATTTTTGTCACCCATTTAGAATTTTCACTGCTAGCTTTAACTATTTGTCTCTCACATGTAGTCGCCCGTTTTACGTAATTTTAGTAATCCACAATTAGTCGCCCGTTTAGTTATTTGGTCGCCCAAAAAATAAACCGCTGCCATGTTTAGTATTTAAGTATCCCATTAACAGCCGCCTTTAATTATTTCCAGTCACCCAATTTATTAATTCCTATAAGATAATGACTGTTTTTTTAATCACAAAAGTTTTAAGATAGCTACGGTAGCTACCTTAAACCTTTTGCAATTTGTAAAGTAGCTTATTTTCAGCTAATTTCTAATAAAAAATTCACGCAAAGTGATGAGGTTCGATGTGAGATGCGAGTTTGGTTACAGAATCGACAGGCTGTTAATTCGTTAGTGAATTGCTAATTACTTTGTTGTTTATAGTAAGATAAGAACTGGAGGAAACTTTTCTACTTATCACAACACAATTAATTACTAATGTCTTTCTATCAAACTTAAAATAATTTTTTATTTTAGTTTCAATTAATTTGTAAGTAATAATAGGGCTTTAAGAATTATGTTTGGACTAGATATCAAATAGTTTCTGGTTTTGACAAAAAAAAAACAAATCGAGGTAGGTACTTACATAGGTATCTTGATGAAACATTTGCAATTATTTATTTTTATCTTTTAAGGTCAATGCAGTAAGTGGATTTAAAATATTCCATTAAAAAAACAATGCAATAATTTGCATTCATACATTATGCAGACTACCTGTAAAGCGTGTAACTTTTCACAACATACTACTTAACTCGAGATATTATTATAACTCTAGTTAGGTAGTAGTATAACTCTAGTAAGTATAGGTTCATTGACTCATACTGGTTACTAAATCTAAGTAAATAAACATATCCGGGTGAAGAGCTAAATATAATAATTTTATTGGCAGAGGCTATGTTATTTATGGCAGTGTCAGCTTGATAACCAGCTATAATAAAATACCAATACGATTACTTAGTTACTAAATAACTTGGTTAAGTTAACCACAATATTATGTGTTTATCCAGAAAACATTAACTGGATATAATTTAAATCAAGATTTATAACTTTATACAATGGAACAACATGGTCAAATGCTAGATTATCGGTCAATATTAGATCTATAATACAACTCCTCATTTCTAAAAAAAACTACGTCAAATATTTGAATTTTACAAGCAAAAGGTCAACGTTCCATATTCCAAAAAGTTTCAAAAAAGTTTATGCAGAAAAACTTACCGAATATAGCGAACGTGACTGCCTTCATTTTGCTTTTTTTCGTCTAAAAATCTGCGCGTGCTCACCCACTGAATGTGAACTGCCGACGGAGAGTGGGGTCAGCCTCTTATATGCCAATAGTGGGGAGACACCAAATACGACAACTCGCCTGCAATAAACAACTAAAAAAACAGCCTTTTGAATACATTGCATCACTTCTTTGTCCTACCACAAACCGTTCAAAATAATGACACCGATGTAACGAAAACCGCGGCAAACTCCGTTAAAGGTGTTTTATGATCGTAGTCAGTTGTATCTGGGGCCGGATAAACACTAGAAACAGGAATAAATTTGCCTGTTGCCGAGAATAAATCAAAATGGATGCGTTCCATTTACCTACATGGAGTGAATATCTTATCACCTTTTAAAAAAACACAAAACTGGGCGAATCAAATGGAATTTTTTCAAGAAACCAATCTGCAATAAAACTGAACATTATACATTTTATATAGGTATAAGTATATATCTAAAAATTGAAATGTGGATTTCAGACCACGTGAATGAACAACTTTTACTATGGGGGCCATCAGCTGTTCCATAGAAAAGTACAACATCGACTCGACTATAAGTAATAATATATAACTATACCTAATGTATGGAACAGCTGATTTTAATTTCGCGATTCCGTGGTTGGCCCCATAGTAAGAGTTGTTCATTCACTTGGTCTGAAATCCCATTTTCATTTTTAGATATAAGTAGGTAGGTACTAAAAAAATAACGGTGTAGGTACCTATACAAATAAGTAATAGAATCAGAATTAAAAACTGGGCAATTAATCAACTGCCCCTGTAAACTTTTATCTTTATCAATTTCTTACTAAAAAAAGGGTATTGTGAATGCAAAAATCAAAACGAAATTTAATCCATTTTCTAAAGCGATCTAATTTTATAGGTAAGTACTTATTAATAGTAGATTGTTATACAAGACGCTAAAAGTACCCATTGCATACGAGGTATTTTTATTCCCGAGCTTTAGCGAGGGAATAAATAGAAACCGAGTTACAATGGGTTTTAGCGTCGTGTGTTACACTATACTTTTCACTACGATTGCGAGAAAATAAAATACAATATTAAATAGTTTATACCTACTTACTTACTTCCGTAAACGAATCCACTCGTTTTTTTTTCCTCCACTTCATAAACTTTTTGTACAATATTTAAATAAATGATTTGTGCTTGACGGCAGAAGATTAAAATTATTTCTTTCCAATTACAGTCACACAATTCAATCAGTTTGTAATTATAAAAAAATTCTAAAGATTTCGCGCCATGGTACCTTTTTTAATTTCTGCTGTAGCCGCTAAGCAATACAAACACGCATTCTACGATTCACTCTGTACACAGAGTATAAATAAGTCTATGATTTTACCGAAGAGATGCTTTTAGTTCCATTTTCAAAAATAAGAATGAGAAACTGGGGGCCTATTACGAAACTTGGTCACGATAGTCGTCCGCAGTTCGTCGGTTATAGTTATTACAAATATTTTCAATGTAGCTATCGTAGTCCATAGTCTATTGAACGAATAATGACGGATCCACTAGAGAGAAACTGTCAAATTTACGTAATCACTTTGCAATATCGCATACGCAAGTGCTTTGTAATAGGAATCAATCAGAACTAAGCACGGACGCAGCCGCGTGTATCGCATTAAACTTTTCGTAATAGACCCCCAGTATTAAGTCGAGCGAGTTTTTATTCGTGATTATGAATAAAAACTTTTTCGTTTTAGTACGCTCTTTGGTAATAGACAAACATTAAAAAAGAAAAAACTTTATCCCCTAGGGCTTATTATGCTATTTTATCTCGACTCTTGTACGTTACAATGACGCACTTTTTGAGCAAGAGGAGTGAAAAAAAAATTGTTGTAATTTAATTAAATTGCAGTACTTACTTACTTACCTATATATATATATATTTGTTATTTCGATTCGATATTGCTGTACTTAAATAAAAATGAAGCAGCTTGTGGATATTGGTTGCAAATAACTAGTAGTATTCTTTGTATAGGTAAGTAACCAAATAATAAATTATGTTACACAACAAGCTCAGCTTAGATAGCTTACTTGTACTATTATGTATTCTGTGGCTTAGTTTAGAACTTAGACTTAATTCTTAAATCCACTTTTTTTATTTTAAGTAAGTATTTTAATTTGTTCATTCTTAACTTTTTTGTGACATTAATTTGTTTGATAAATTCAAGCCAACAGCTAAACCATACTTTGTTCCGTGGTTTCTCCTGAATTTATTCATTGCGGAAATAATAATGCTGATAGGTGACGGCTTTGATAATTATTTGATGAAATATCCAGCAACTGATAAATATTTTAAATCACAGAAGTTATGAGGTTCTCTGTATGTGAGAAAAACCTGCCTCTAAAAAAAGGAAGAAATAATATACACAAATCATTAGATACGCATTATCATTGTTATAATAAAACACGTCTATTAAAGTCGGGTGGGGCTGGAGAACATCTTCCTTTTTTATTCTAAAAGCCCCACCCGACTTCAATTGACGTGTTTTATTATAACAATGATCTAATGATTTGTGTATATTATTTCTTCCTTTTTTTAGAGGCAGGTTTTTTGAAGTCGGTTTTTTGTTTTTTAAACAATTTTTTTATTTTTTTATTTTTAGTGTAAGTACCTTCTGCATTAACTACCTAATGCAGGTATATTATTTAGGTAGAAAAATCGGCTCAGCTAAACGTGAGATAATCGCGGAGAAACATACATACATACAAACTGAAACTTACCTCCTTTTTTTGAAGTCGGTTAAAAAGACTACACAACGGTATCCCTTCCCCAACAAAAAAAATCATCTAATTCGGTTCATAAATAACAAAGTTGTCAAGTTAGTTGATTTAATATCATAGTATTTTCAGGATTACTTGTAAACTACTGAACCGATTTGGAAAAAAATTAAATGGGACCATCTCGCAAGAAAACTCAATCGAACAAAAAAAAATTATCGAAATCGGTCCATAAATGTCGAAGATACGCGCGAACAACGATAAAAAAAAAACATACAATCGAATTGAGAACCTCCTCCTTTTGATGAAGTCGGTTAAAAATACCACCAATTTCATCGGTAAGGAAGGACCCAATATTTATTATGCTTATTACATATTTTAGACTTTTAAGGCTCCGTTACGCGAAATCACTTGTCTCTGTCTTTTTCTTTACGTGTAAAGAGTATGGAAAATAACCTCACTTCTGCACTTTTTCGATGTTTTTCGTTGTTTTTTCATCATAATCTTTGGCACAATTATCTTTCTTAAAAAAAGTTATTGGAGCAACTGCTCAGTACGTTAAAGTGTATTTTGATGTAGAATTCAATACGTTTACGCTATTATTTACGCCAAAAATATGACCCGCGACAAGCGCTTTTGATGATATTCTGATTTTTTTTTACAATCATCTGTGAGGTTTATACGCAATTTAATACTTGTAGGTACTAGATAATTTCTTTAGCTTGTCGTATGTTTTTTTTGTGGCTACAACTTTACGTTTTCTATATAAAAATATGGCCCGCGCAAACCATGTTTTCCTATTATGGCCCCTTAACCTTTTAAGTCTAAAATATGTATTTTTTAGCATTAAAAAGTAAGTGACTCCTTTTTTTGTTAACGAAAATCTTTATTCGTACTTTATTTTATTTATTCTTATGCTTAGCCTAAACTTATTTTTTTTGCTTAAGTTATGTTGTTGTCTATTAGCTTAATGTTCAAACGTTTATGTAAGTATAAAAGTTTTGTTACAATAGCATTCACGGTTGTTAATTATGAAAATGCTAAGTATGGAAAATGCAATTAGTTAAACATTCTCCATAGAAAACGTCAATTTCATTGGTAAGTACCTAATATTTGGTTTCATGTCTTTGTTTATTTAGATACATGAGAAGATTATGCTCGTTTTCTCATTTTAAAAACTTTAATTAAAAAAGTGATTTTGATGAGGTAAGATTTAGGTGCCAGTTTTCGACAAGCTACCTACTTCCTGATTAAAAAAGACAATTGCAATGGCATGTAATAAATTATTTACTCAAACAGAACTAGTCATGATGTTATTCTCCATTGTTTTGATATAAATAGCAGGCAGCTACTTACATTTTTCGCAAGTCAAGTCATGATTCTTAGAATACACAGATCGTTAACATTCTTTACCTTCGTATGTATTTGCTGAAATGCCTAATATGTAGTAAAAATTCAACTCCTATTTATTTACGAAAAATTACTTTATTTTGACAAAGAAATATGTAAAGGAAAAAACCGGTCAAGAGCGAGTCAGACTCGCGCACCGAGGGTTTCCGCACCATCATAATAAATACACTGCAGAGCCTGCTGTAGAATAATAAAATTATTATTGCAGTATTAGGTCAGCACCATCTCTTCGCCGATAGTGGAACTATTTTTTTTTTCTTAGCCCAGCGCCATCTCTTGACCGTTAGTGGAACTAAATTAATTTTTCTTGGGGTCAGAGCAACTTAGCAAGCAGAGCAATTTAGCAAGAACTATATTAAGTTTTCTTGGGTCAATCTGTTGACTGGTAGAGGAACTAATTAATTTTTAGTTTATTTTTTGAATTTCTAAAAAGTGTTATATTGAGACATCGTTTTATTTTTCCTGTAATCTTTACATAAACTACTATCACATAGAATTATTTCAGATTTTTCTCTTTGCAAACTTCGAAGACAAAGGGGGGGAACGGTATTTTTTTACATTTTTCATCATAAGTCAAAACTATGCGGCCTAAAGAAATGATTTAAAATGTGCAAACAGCGCTCTTTCATATGATACCCCACATGTCCTAGTCGCCCCACTTAAAAAATTTAAGACCCCTTTTCAGTCCCTGTTGTAAAAAATATAGGTACTATAGGTAGGTAGGTTGTGGCGATTTTAATATTGATATTCTTGAGAACAATTCTTCGACCACTCGTTTTCTGGCATTATTTAAAAGTTTTAATTTACTTAATAAATTTTTAGAACCCACACGGGTGACTGAACTCCGCGCTTAAACTTTTATATTAGCCTACTGCTCGCGGCCCACTCCAAGAGGGTCATTGTCGAGGGATATCACCGCGCCGACCGAAACGCGCGACGTGTGCAAGCGACGAGAGCGCAGCGCGTGAACGTCACCAACGAAACGAGTCAGTCAAGCGCCGAATGCGAAACTGCATGCACTTCGTTTTTGATACTTAATTACTAACGTACCTACCTACCTACCAAAGTTTATTGTATTTTTTGTATACATATTTACATACTTAGTTGTATCGAAGTTCGAAATATGGCACCAGTAAAGAAAAAAGCTAAAAAATACTATTTTTTTTCACCCATCCCATAACTGACCCTTGCAAAAGTTGCTTTACCTCCGCAATCGTTGGGCCAGGAGCTATACCACTGCGCCATCGAGCTTCTCTAACTACTTAGAAATACTTATTATTTATGCTCTATTAAATATGCTCAGCTCACCTATTAGGTAGATTTATTTTATTTTATAAGTAGGTACCTATTATAGTAATTTCATTGTTTATTCATTGGGCATAACGAATGTTTTCTATGATATCAGTAACTAGCGAGTAGCAACCCCGAAATGTGTCGGTTGAGTTGAGACAGAGCTATGCGACAGAAAGAGACGCCTCTCTTTCTTCTTCGTAGGTGCATATAATTTTATCCACGCAGCGTTGTGCAGTTTGAAATTGTACTTTATTGCCGTGCAGCGAGAGTAGCTTATTATTTGATGGTCCTCGCGGGGTCGGACTTCTGTACGTTAGTACTATTATATATTTAGTACTATTATATATTCTGTGACTGAACACTCCGCCACTTGCATAGATAATGTTTTTTCAGAATGTGATCCGGAAAACAAATTTGTTTTTAGTAATATTTCATCAGACCATTACGGTTTGACTCATATGCTGTGAACGTCATAGATACGCCTAAGACTGTAGAATGCAGACCTATCACAAAAAAGGGATTGGACAATTTTAAAAACAACATTGATGAACAAATTTCTTTAATGCCATGGAATTCGGATAATCCTGATGTTTTGTACGGGAACCTCTTTCATTTAGTTACTTATGAGTTTGATAAAACGTTTAAAACAAAGACAATTAAATGTACTCAGAAGTTACGGTTCTGCGATTGGGCTACGACAGGTATTTATAAAAGTAGAAACAGACTTTATGAGCTATACAAACTTAGAGAAACGAACCAAAGCCCAGGTTTCTTAGAACATGTTAAAAAATACTCGAAGACTTTCAAAATACTATGTGCAGTTGCAAAGTCTAACTACATTAAAAAGCAAATTAAAAACTCGAGTAACAAAACTAAAACAACCTGGGATGTCATAAATCGTGAAACTGGTAAAACTAAAGCACGGGAAAATAGCCTAACGCTTAAAATTAATAATGAATTAATAAACACAGATAAAGAAATTGCTAATATTTTCGATAAGTTCTTTGTAAACATACCAGTAGAAACTACATCAAATTTGGATTCCTCACCAGCGGCTGCTGTATCTGTGCTAAAGGGACATGTGGCTGAAAGTGATTCATTGTTTAATTTTAAATGTATTAATGCTTTAGATATTATTAAAGCTTTCAATTCTCTAAAAATGAAAAGCTCCACTGATTTATGGGGCATAACAGTTAAGGTTATTAAAAATATTGTGTATACTATTGCCCCTTATCTTGCTGACGTTTTTAATCAGTGTATTGATCAAGGAATATTTCCTGATCTGATGAAGTTTAGCAAGGTAGTACCATTGTTTAATTCAGGAGATAAAGAAGACCCTAGCAATTACAGACCAATATCGATATTACCTGCCCTAAGCAAGATTTTTGAAAAAATAATACTTGAGCAATTATTATGTCATTTTAATGTAAATAAACTTTTGCACAACAAACAATTTGGTTTTACGAAAGGTCGTTCCACAACTGATGCTGGGGTTACGCTTTTGAAGCATGTCTTTGAGGCTTGGGAGGGGTCTCAGAATGCCCTTGGCATTTTCTGCGACCTGTCCAAGGCTTTTGATTGCGTGGACCATTGCACGCTGCTGTTGAAGCTGAATCATTACGGTGTAAAAAATAATGCTCAAAAATTAATACTGTCGTATCTCAGTTCCAGGACTCAAACAGTTAATATCAATGGAATAAGTTCGTCAGGTTCTCATGTAAAAATGGGCGTTCCGCAAGGCTCCATTTTGGGCCCTTTCTTATTTTTAATATATATAAATGATTTACCCTTTTTTGCAGAAAAATTCTGTGATATTGTTTTGTTCGCAGATGATACTTCTTTAATATTCAAAGTTGACAGGAATAAAACTGATTTTGACGATGTGAACAAGGCACTCTCGCAGGTTCTTGCTTGGTTTAATGTTAATAATCTCCAGCTTAATGCTAAGAAAACAAAATGTGTTAAATTCGCTTTACCTAATGTACAGGCGAATCCCACTGAAATTGTTATCAATAATGAGAAATTAGATTTGCTCGATTCAACAGTTTTCTTGGGTGTTACTCTTGACAGTAAACTTCAATAGAATATGCATATCGCAGCTCTGGCTGGCAAGCTTAGCTCTGCTGCCTATGCCATTAGAAAAGTTAGACAGTTAACAGATGAAGAAACTGCCAGATTAGTGTATTTCAGTTATTTTCATAGCATTATGTCATACTGTATTCTTTTATGGGGGAATAGCAGCCGATATAAATACTATTTTTGTTTTACAAAAATGAGCAATAAGAGCTATTTATCAACTAAGTTCTAGAACATCTCTTAGGGATAGATTCAAAGAGATTGGTATATTGACAGCAGCATCTCAATTTATATTAAACTGCATACTTTTCGTGCGTCGCAATATTAACTTATATACAAAACATAGTGATTGGCACAATCGGAATACCAGAAATAAAGACAAACTTGTAATGCCTCAATATAGATTAGAAAAAGTCCGTGGTTCTTTCATAGGTCTTGGTATAAAGTTTTATTATAAAATTCTAAGTAATATTTTGGATTTACCATTTGAAAACTTTAAGTCTCATGTAAAAAATTGTCTTCTCAAAAAAGGATACTATACCGTTAAAGATTATTTAATTGATAAAACAGCCTGGTCGTAGATTTTTCTATTCTATGTGAAAATTGAGGGAATTGTCCTACCTACTTAAAACTTATTGTAAGCTTTTTGACTCGACGACGCCTTAATGCGAGTAGCTTTAGTATGTCATGCTCACTTTAAACATTTCTGCGGTGGTGTCGTGTGGGGCGGGTCGTTACGTTCCCTCAAATATGGTTGAGCGAAGCGATGGCTGGTCCATGCGTCATGCTCGTGAACGGGTGCTGCCAGTGGGAATGGGTCTGCTTTTGTCTGCTTGTACTAAGGGCGTCGTATATTTATATATATATATATTTTTTCTCTGTTTGATGTTATCAATATGTATGGCACTTCTTACTCAAAACATAAAACTAATAGGCAAGTAAACCTTGTTTTGATTTCTCTTTTTTTTTTATTGCAATCATTTTGCTTTCTATAGTCAGTAGTTTTTGTAAGTAAAGGCCTATGAAAAGCTTTTGGATATTAGTTTTCAATTCAGTGCCTTAGGATGGGTAGCCTAAGTATGTCATGCTCTCTTTAATCATTTCTGCGGTGGTGTCGTGTGGGGCGGGTCGTTACGTTCCCTCAAATATGGTTGAGCGAAGCGATGGCTGGTCCACGCGTCATGCTCGTGTACGGGTGCTGCCAGTGGGAATGGGTCTGCTTCTGAGTACCTATCTTAACGCATATTGAATTGTAAGAATTGCGTTTTTTATTGTTATTTTTTATGTCTTGTCTCAAGTATTTTTTGGTAAATTTTGCCTACTTAGGTGCACTTTCGAGTAGCAGACATAGTGATTACTGATTTCTCAACTAGTTGAAAGTTATTTACTCTCACAATTACCTATCCGATATGTAGTAGGTATTTAATTTCAACCTACCTACCCATTGTGTACAAACTTTTGTTAATTATTGTGATGGAAAATGACCTCACTTTAAATGTGGAGCTCATTTTTCAATGTTGACGACTCTGTATGAAATATACAGGGAGAAAAAAGCAGCCCTTGACGAGTTTCTTGCCGGTTCTTCTCGTTACAAGGTCTCCCGCTCAGGGTTTGCGAACCGATGGCGTAGCTTCTTTGACATTCACAAGTGCTTGTAACAGCCTAGACTGAATAAATGATTTTTTGATTTTGATTTGATTTGAGGTATTTTACCTGCCTACTTAGTAAGTACCTAGTGCCACAGAATACATATTAGTACAAGTCTAGTGCCACAGTTTTATTGTAAAACTGTGGGAGGTAGGTAGTGCCGTGCGGTGCGTGACGTAAGCAAGTATAGGTGAAATGCCCTAAATTCGGACACGTCAGCAATTTTTGAAATTCAATATCAAAAATTGAACTCCAGCTTTGTAATTTTTATTAGTTACGATTGCTACATGATCGTTCTTTATAATAATAGTAAGAAAATCAAGGAAACAATAATAGTAAAATTATGAAAAATGAAAATATGATGAGTGACCCAATTTCCATAAATTCGGACACGTATGCGATACATTCGGACGATTCTTTTCCTAAATTCGGACAAAGTGAAATAAATACATTAGTTAGGAACTTTAATTGTTTATTGACATTTAGATTAAATAATTAACATAATTATTATTCCGATCAACATTAATTAGGTATATTATAATTAAATTATATTATACAAAAATCAACGAAAAATAAGCTTAGTTAAAAATAATAATAATAATAATAATTAATACCACTATAATTTTTCGTCTGTAAAAATAACTTTGTTTTTACAGTGTTGGTATAAATGACAAAGTTATATTTGCGGTTTTGGAAAATATGATATATCTCGAAAACTAATTACCTACTATATCTCGTTCAAACCAATTTTCAGTGAAAGTTTTTATTAAGATCTATAGCAGGGATGCACAGACTGCGGCCCGCGGGCCACATGTGGCCCGTCGGCAATATGCCAGTGGCCCGCCAGCAATAATATTCCCTCGTACTTACCTATATTTGAAAAAACCTTTATGGCTATTTTAATTTTTTTTATTTGTGCTGGTGGCCCGCCATTAATTCATCATTTTCCCAAGTGGCCCATGGTCTCAATAAGTATGTGCATCCTTGATCTATAGCATATATCTTTTTTAAATTTTTCACTCACAAGCTATAAAATGTCCCGACAAACAAAATCGATTGCGCCGCACAGGTAAAATCAAGCAAGTAAAATCATATAAAAAAGAATGATGGTTATAAAATATATTTTTTACTTTGATTAGCATTCACAATGCTATTTTTCAAAAGGAATGATGTTAATTAATTGTTATGTTATCCTCCATAATTAATAAATGAATATAAATAATTCCAAATGGTTTTGCTTTTTCAAGAACTCCCGCGTACCAACGAACGCAGCAAATACAAAAAAAATGTAAATGTCCCGACGCCGACGGGGCCTTGAGGATTTATGGCAACCCTAATTTTACTACTTTGGCACTTATCTTTCAAACGGTTGACTTTGAGAAAAAATTGCCTTAGGAACCTCAATGTAATTTTTGAAGACCTATCTATAGACACCCCGCACGTATTAGTATGAAGAAAAATTTTTTTTTTCAGTTTCAGTTCCATGTATGGGGAGCCCCCCTTAATCTTTTTTTTTTATTTTTGTGTTAAAATCGTTAAGCGGTTAACAGAATACATCTACCTACTAAGTTTCAACTGTGTAATCCTAATACTTTCGGAATAAAATGGCTATGACATACGGACGGACAGACAGACATGACGAATCTATAAGGGTTCCGTTTTTTTGCCATTTTGGCTACGGAACTCTAAAAACATAATCAACTCTAATACTTTAATGTACCTATTTACTATATTTATCAACATTTATTACTTTAGGCTTATTAAAAATCAACAAAAATATTGTTGGCTGTATATATTGTTCTTATTATATTTGTACTTAGTCCGAGATATATTTACTATGTAGGTAGTATCGCTCTTTCACACTCTTGATACGCGAATTTCAAAGCTAAAAGCAGAAAACAAAAATCGCCACCTGGCAACACTTAATGTCAATGTCAATTGTTTTTTCGCGCTCGCACGCGATTGTTCCTTTCGGGATTTTATTTGGAAATTTCATTGTTCTTTTGTGTAATATTGTGTTAATTTGTGATTAGCATGCCCAAACGAAAGTCTGAAGAAGATTCGACAGAAGTAACTATTCAAAGATTTGGGAAAAAACACCAAAAGTACCTATAAATGATAAGTTTGTAACTAGGAAGGAAGATTGTAAGTATTTTGAGTTCTCATCTTCACCATCTAAGAAGCTCGTATTAGGTTGAAAAACTAATTTCTGGTAAAACATGAATACCTTCAAAGTTATAACATACAAACTACGCATTATCGCGTTGCGAATATGCGAGCCCCCCGTGGGGTGGTGATAGTTGGATTTGTTTATAAACAAACATCCTCGTGTTACAGCGATGTTTTCTTCTCGTTGGGAAGGTATTAACCGATACCGTGTAATATTCGTTACTATTGTACATATATATGTAATCCCGTTGGGATAATATCTTCTCGTTGAGAAGGTATGAACCAATACTGAGTAATATTTTTATTATTGTACATATTATGTAATCCCGTTGGGATAAAGCATACTTCTCGTTGAGAAGGTATAAGCAGATACCGAGTAGGTATCAAATATTCTTAACTAATGTACATAATGTAATCCCGTTGGGATAAAGCATACTTCTCGTTGAGAAGGTATAAACTGGTATCGTAGGTATCAAATATTCTTTACTATTGTACATACGTAATCCCATTGGGATACTAGCATACTTCTCGTTGGAAAGATATAAACCAATAGCTAGTAGGTATCAAATATTGTTTAATATGTACATACGTTATCCCGTTGGGATAAGAGCTTACTAGGTTATTAGTGAGATCAAGTAAGAATTTTGTTCTAAAATTCAACAATTGTGTTACCTATTCATTGTTCATGAAGCTCTAAAAATGTGGGAAAATCATTGCATAGACCTCCAGACATAATGGTTATTTACCAAATAATTTTTCTTTTATCAAATGAGATTACTTACTTTTAGCCCAAGATGAATGAGAGCATGGGGAACATTCCCATCAACAGTAAACAACACAAACAGTATACTTACTAAGATTTCAAAACATCTTGACAGAAGAATGGGAAAAGATTTTGAAAATTAACTTCATTTTCCTGAAAATTGAAAATTTATACAAGCGTAACATAGGTCTTACAGGTTTATTGACACAAGAGGATACAGGAAATGCTATTGCCACTATTATGTCAAACAATAGACATGATGACTAAATCAAACATTGATACACTATGACTATCGTCAAGAATTCAAGCGATGTTATAAGACTACTCTGTCGTTTAAATTATAAATATATACAAATATTAAAATGAAGCTGATTAGCCCATTATTGGACAAGAATTTAGATTTTAATCTCAAAGTTAACAACTCGAAGAGGATACCAACATTAACCTGGGTACCAGGCGCTGCCCCACTAAGCTCACGAGGGATTCAGAGGCAGATCTTGCTACCCGTACCCAGAGGTAAAATTTACAGAAACACTGCAATATTTTTATTTATGTTGGGAAACATTAACTCAGGATCCTGTAATAATTGCAGTGGATAAGAAAGGGTTACCATATCCTTCTTACAGATTTATTTTTATTTTTATTTTAAAATAAAAATAATTTAATTTAGAAAAAACTATATACCATGCAATAATAATCTTAATTTATCTAAGAAGATAATTCTTTTTAAAGAAATTGTTAAGCTTCTTGAATTAGTTGCAATATTGTTGTGTAGTCTGTAGTCAATTCTTTCAAGTATTTTTACTGTGCCTAAAAGTTATGGTACTCACAAGTTCATACTTAACTTAAAAACCTTTAGTAAGTTTATAGAGACTTCTCATTCTAAGTTAGAGATGTTAGGACTATGTGTAAATTACTAACAAGAGGAAACTGTATGACTACTATAGAAATGAAAAATACCTACTTCTTAGTGCCAGTTCTAGTAAATCACAGACACTTTTTAACTTTAAGATTCATGGCATCTTTCATGGCAAATTATATCAGTTGAATTGCCTGCACTTTGTTTTAACATCAGCGCCATTTGTTTTTACAAAATTACCTAACCCGTACATTTTGTACTTAATTTAATAATAATAATATATATTTATATGACACAATCTGTCTGGGACCGTCATATTATGAGGAATGTCTCCAAAATAATAATAATGTCACAATTATTGTATTGAGACATTAGTTTTCATTATTAATAGAACAAGGACTTTCCTGAAGGCTTCCAGAGTGAAAGATTATTTAATCTTAATTCTCAGGTTTTGATAATTAGTACAAAAAAAAAAAAAAAAAAAAAAAAACTTTTAATTCAACAGTTCCTAAAAGAGAGATAGCTGTAAAATTAGAGAATTTGTATAACTATTAGAAAATTTAGTTCTGGAGGTTAGAAGCCTCCGGAGGCAACTATGATAGTAATGATTGCATTACATTAAAGTGCTTATTGAAGCACTTAAAAAAGGTAAATGGGATTCACTATTGAAAATCTTTTGGGAGTCGGTCACTGGTTGGGGCGCATTTTGCAACGGCCAGAGTGCTAGAAGAGGTCATTGGTCTGATGAAGAACTAGACTCTCATATCAGTTATTGTGAATTATTAACTACATTTTTTACATTAAAATGTTTTTGCTCAAGACCTAATAAATTGTGAAATCCTTCTTGAAATAGGCAATACCACTGCATTCTTCTAAGTCAACAGACTAGGGGAGTTCAGTATCAGTATCCCTTATTAAATGGTTTGGCAATACAGATCTGGCAGTGGTGTGTGACTTGAAATTATTGATTTTTATCATACATAAAATCAATATACATACTAATGCTGATTATGAGTCCAAGTAATTAACTGTAACTGTCGACTGAAACCTTCAACGTTACAATTATAAAATTGGGAATGTCTGACATTTATATACCTATACATATGTATATATTTTTTTGCATCTCTTGTTAACTTCAAATGTGTAAGAATATATCCTGGCACAGGAATCCACCTGTGTGGAATACTGGCATTCACTGTTAATTGGTTGAAAGTTATTCTTTTACGCATTACTTACTTTTATTTATTTTTAAAAGATGTTCAAAAAATCTAAACAGACAGTAGTGTTATGGTCAGAAGTAGCTTCTATGGAACTTTTATATTCTATGGGTCAAAATAATCAAAAAACTGCTCGAACATGTGGTCCAAAGATGCCCAGTTTTGTAGATTTTATCAATCTTAATTAAATTACTTCAAAAGTTATTACCATTATGACGATTCTTTATTTTTGCATACATATAGTTTTTTACTATTATCAATGATCACAAACGTAAAGATGACGTTTAGCTTTCATTGACAAATACTACTACTAAAATTTTCATTGATGATGTGATGATAAGCCTATTTAGAGGCAAGGAATGTGACGTTGCCATATTTCACATAAAAGTGTTTTGCATAGGTAGTCTTAACTTTTTTAAATTATTTTGTATGAAAAATAATAAATGTAAAGAATATTTAGTTGAAAAGTATTTCCTACACTATTCGATTCTATTTCATGGTCTCTCATTATACCCTAAAGTTATGGGACTTAAAAAAAAAAAAAAAAAAAAAAAAAAAAAAAACCATTGCCAGTGTGTAGACTTCTAAAGTTCTATCATATGTTTGTATCTGGTACAATGTGTATCCATTGAATAAATTAAGCTTAGAAAAGCTCACCAATAAGTCTGTTATGCTGTTAGTATTGGTACTGGCCTGAGGGATTAAATTATTCTCCCTATTAAAAATTATAGGGAGATTAAATTAACATAGCTACTGATGTCGAAATAATTTTTACAGATATTCTAAAAACATTCGCTCCTGATAGACGTCAACGTCAAGTAATCTTAACTTATTTCACTGTCAACCTGAAATATGTCCCGTTCAAACGCTTACACAATATATGGAAATAACCAGGGGAATGATAATTCATTCAATTATTTGTTTATTATTTTCAAAAGACCGCACCATCGTGTGTCTGACCAGTCCATCAGTAGATGGCTGAAGCTAGAGATGTCAGACGGTGGTGCCATGCTGTGCTGCGACCCCATGTATCCATAGGGAAGGTCTCTCTGTAGACATTATTATTATACCAGTGGGTTGGTCTCCTAGGTCGCCGGCCTTTGCAGCACATTATAACAAACTACTGTATAATGAGCCGTACCATGAATGAACCTAACCAAGCATTGTTTGCTAGAGCCGTATTGAATAATTTCATTTGCTTTCATTTAATTTTTAAGACAGAAGTTGGCATAAGTCATAATAACTAAGTAGTTTTGATTATGAATGTTGAGCCAATAAATAAAATTATTTGTAATATTAAAGTTTTATGTTCTTCTCTGAACATCTTACTAAGTGTTGTTTGCTAGAAAGGTATTAAATAATCTAATTTGATTTAATTTTA
Source organism: Agriphila straminella (assembly GCA_950108535.1). NCBI lineage: Eukaryota > Metazoa > Arthropoda > Insecta > Lepidoptera > Crambidae > Agriphila > Agriphila straminella. The sequence goes on from OX467312.1 coordinate 5,598,162, forward strand.
AAGATTTAAGACAGAAGTTGTCATACATACATAGGTATCTGTTTTGATTATGAATCTTGAAACAATAAATCATTTGTAATTTTAAAGTGTTATGTTCTTCTCTGAACATTTTAACCAAGTGTTGTTTGCTAAAGCACTATTAAATAATTTAATTTGATTTAATTTAAATTTTAAGAAAGGAGTTGTCATAATTATCTGTTTGAATATTAAATAAATCATTTGTAATTAAAAGTGTTATGTTCTACTCTGAACATCTACATAGTAAATATATCTCGGACTAAGTACAAATATAATGATAGGATTAAACGAACTTACCTGAAGTGAAGTTCAATCCTGATTATATGAAGTACTTAGTCCGAGATAGAACATCCCGCCCTCCCTTAATTTAATTTTTCTTAGGTAGTAATTAAATTAATTTTCCCTGGCTGTGTTGCTAGGGGCTCTGAAATATTGACATTGACATTAAGTGTTGCCAGGTGGCGATTTTTGTTTTCTGCTTTTAGCTTTGAAATTCGCGTATCAAGAGTGTGAAAGAGCGATACTACATAGTAAATATATCTCGGACTAAGTACTTCATATAATCAGGATTGAACTTCACTTCAGGTAAGTTCGTTTAATCCTATCATTATTAAAGCCATTGTTTGTTACGAAATACTTAAAATTTTGATAATGTTGCTTTGGACAAAAAGTAGGAAATAACTCACTCGCGAGTCGCGATGTATCCCAGGACTTCGAAACAACTCTTCCCCGAAATAGTAACTTAACGCGAAAGGAATTGAATCTAAAGTCCTTTATCAAAGGACCAAATTGTTTGATGCAAAATGTAATATTTGAAATGCAGTGATGCAAGGTGTTGGATGCAGGGTTGTATGCAGATGATTGCAAAGAAAAGAAAATGCAGGAGTTGTTGTCACGGAATCTAATCGAATAATGTCTAATAAAAATACATTATGTCAGAAAGTGCAGCTTGAAAGGAAATTGAGGCACTTCTTTTAAAAATTATATAACTGAGAGTGCAAAAGCTGAATAATAATACCTAATAATAAAAAAAAAAGTATATATTTATATATACATATATTATATGTACACACAATATTTCCCACACAAACACACGCACAAACTCACACACATACACACACACACACACACGCATGCTCTGGATTGTTTAATATGTTTAAAGATTTATCTACTTACATTAATTAAGTATCATTAGTGTAAACTGTTTATCCTAAAGATTTCATTGTTAAGGAAGAGCGGTGCCCCCTGACACAGGCATTTGAGCTTAAAAGGGTAATCCAGTAACTTATGTAATGTACATCTAAACAGTTAATAAAAAAAAGTTTATTTATTATTATTAATCCGGTAGGAAGTGAAAGAAAGCAGGTCACGGCTACGCCGCGTCTGCTACAATTTAACAATATATATAATATATATATATATTGTTAAATTGTATACGGTATATGGTATACTAAACTGACGTTTAATTTGCACCATAGGCTAGACAAGTTTAAGAGTAGTTATTCCATGTAAATTAAACTTGTTTTTGAATATATTTAATAATAATAATGAAATTAAATGTAAACGACGATTGTACTATGTAGTCCAAAATTAGCAAAGTTGTGTTAATATTGGTTTGTACTTTAAATGTTTTACTATTTTTTTGTTCTATATCCTTACTTAGTACAAACAATATTAAAATAGTATTTCCTCAGAGTAAATAATTTGAGTACTAAGTACATGTTAATGTATATAAACTAAAGGACTGTTTGGAGAAAATCAATTAAACACGTTTTAAATGAATTTTGACATGATTTTTTTTAAAACGAAGAGACATTGGTGTTGATTTGGTTGGCAACAACTTAACTGAAAGGGGTTGGTAAACTTTTTCGAAGAGAATTGTTTTATATATTTTTTTGATAGCACAAGTTTGAAGAATAAAGAAAATAATATTATGATTTTTTTATTTTACCTTGTTAACCAAATATATTTTTTTATATTATTATCGCGATAAAATATCAAACATACGGCTGAACACGAAGTTCCTTTGCATTTACTGATTAAAAAAACTGATTGACAGATTTGACAGACAGTGACAAATAGTAATCATACCTTTGTTTTTTTTGTTTTGAGCAACAACATAGAAAGACTTTGGAGCAAAGGCATTACCTACGCATACAGCCGTAATAGTGATTTATTGTACTATGCTGTAAATTAAAAATTAAAATTAAAATGAAGCATTATAAAAATTCCGCAATTTGTTATTCCTGACTCCAAAGCCAAAAGCTACCAGAAAATATATATAATTCACAACAGTTTTGGAAAAGTTTACCAACCCAATTGACAAGACTAAACTAAATTTAGTTTTCCATCCTTTTCTTGCGGTACCTATCGAAAAAACAAAGATGTTAGAATTAAGTTTAGTCCTGTCAATTTAGTTTTTATTTGTACCAAGTTCAATTGAATCGACACCAATATGTCATTATTAAGTATTTAATATTCTGTCAAAAAATCATCAAACATAATTATAAAAAGTAACAGACCCAAAGACCACAGACCCAAAAGTTGACCATTACAATTTTAAAATTAAACTTGTGTATTTTTAAATAACCGGCTCAGCTATGCTGACCTAAATTATATCTACTTTTTATTAAATGAGTGTACATTGCTTATCGAAAGGTATTTGTGGGTAAGTTGAAGAGGTTTCAGCAAATATTTTTTTCCTCGTTTCCCTTTAAAGATTTACAAATCTAATTGAGCTTTCATTATTAAGTCATTACAAAACTTCAAATATTATTTTTGTAATAAAAATTATCCAATCTTCCCCCGCATCAGGAATTCACTACACGAAAATTGTAAAAAAATATGTTTCTTAAACTTTCTTTACAAATAGGCTTTGCCTTTTATAAAAGTTTTACTTTAGTTTTGGATGTGCCCAGATCCTAGCAACCTGGGGGGGACATCCATTAATTACTTGAGGCGTGTTTTGCGATTTTTAGATCCCCCTCCCCCATGGTGAAATGTCGTGAGATTTGGCTCGACCCCCTCACCACCCCCTATAAATCTGACGTGAGATTTTTCACACATTCGCATTTTCAAAATGCGTATTTTTAGTGTAAAATCGTTCATTTGTGCTTGCTAGCGTCGATTTCATTTTAATAAAACATTTTTGGGTCGGATTTAGCCAAATTATGGCAAAAAAAGTTTTTACTGCCGAGATCTGCCTCATGTAATTAATAGATGCACGCTGAAATACCGTTCAGCCTGTCGTATGTTAGGGGACGAAATTAATAAGAATTACTTATAACACCTTTAATGACACTAAGGCGAACCACACACACACAGTAAATACTGTGGTCCAACAAGGGCATGTTTCATAAAATAATGGTAAATGTACTACAATAATTATACCAGCAGGACACTGCTGCAGGATCATATTATCAGCCGCAATAATATAATGAATTTACCATAGAAGTTTATTGGGGTTGAATTATGTTTCATAATTATGAAACAATTCCTTTTACCCTAACCCTGTGTAGGGTTCGCCTAAGTATAGTGTCATTTTATGCGGGTTTACTCTAACCTTTGACATTTTTGTTTTTCTTCCTTTTTTATCGAAGGGTAAGGCAGAGAATAGAAGCTCATACAGCCATGCACGCTACCATGCATGTTGCTTCGTCCATTTTACTAAAGAGTGTTTAATACGTTAAAAAATATATGATTACAGTAATAATATAATCTATCGTTCATTATGTATCATTTATGTATCAGTCAATCTTTATTTGCCATGTAGGTACCTCATAAAATTGGTATGGTTGGATATAGAACAAAGCAATGTGCAAAGGTTCTTAATATAGCTTTGTACCATCAGATTCAAAACAAACTGTTTATGGATATAGTACATTGGAAATGATTTCAAATGAATGAATCTCTTTGAAACCTGGACGTAGTACAATCGTATATTGCTTATCTCAGTAACTATACAACTATTATACGATCTGATCGGAGGATATAGTACAGAAAAATTGCTACAGTAACATGGGACATAAAACACAAAATACCTAAAAAGTGGAGTTAGTACAAAACAATAATAGGGCAGCGTTTGACTCCAAAATGGCACAATGCGTAGCACAACGACGTGGGTCACTGGTCAGATCGCTACTGAGTGCAAACCAGATGACTGCTTACCGCCATTTTTACAATTCCTAGTGACTGATAAATAAGTGTTCTTTTCGTTCAAAAACCCTCAAGAATAGCGCATACCTACCCACACAGTTTATTTTATATTTTGTTTGAAGTGTCCGAATTTAGGCGCTGTCACCCTACCTAACTCCTATCTGAAATTCAGTTGAAATCAAAGAAATTGAAGCTTAATAAGTGAAAGTACCTAGATTGCGAATTGCTATATAAAGTGCTCCGTGGTCTACTTCAGAAAAAATACTATTGGCAATAATGGCTTTTAAAACTTACAGAATGAATAATAACTGTTAAGGCGCTGCTGAAGGAAGTGAAGCTAGCGCCGCCACTACATTTATTTTTATTACTCGTATACCAAGTTAATATTTAAAAAAAGGTCATGTAATAATTTATTATTATTATATTTAAACTTACAGAAAGAATGAAAACTGTTGAAGAGTTATTCAAAAAATATTAGAGACAATTTAAGAGATGAGCTTTTTTTAAATATTGACTTGGTTTGGATTTGAGGTTGATAAATACCTAAACGATAGAAACTTTGATTTTCAATACATTCGCGATACGATACTGTTATTTTAATTAAGATGAAGGCGCTACTTGAGGTATAATCACAGAAAAATAGCATTGTGAATGCAAAAATCTCAAATTTAAAAATAATCACAGAACATAGAAAGCGCGGTTGCGGAGCGGTGGCGCATATTCGGTTAGTGACATCTACCGAGTAGTAGCAATGATTTGCTACTGGTGTGTTCAGTCAGCTTGTTGTTGTGCCTTTTAAGTTAATGCTTTCTGCTACCGATCCATAGAGCGCACTACTTACTTGTGCATTTTAAACTGAAGGCTTTCTGCTACCAGTTCATAGAGGGCACTACTATAGCTTAACCCTAGAAGTCATTTATTTATTTATCTGGGGGCACGGCAGTGCCCCCGCCAAAGTCGAGCGCGAAGCAAACACTGCCGTACCATCCTTTACTGGAACCATTTCTCCGCATTTTCAGGCCCCTATTTGAGAACCTTTGTATAAGACCAGAACGCAGAAATTTTCTTCATCCAGTGGGCTATAATCACATACTTAAAATCCAAAATTTCAAGTCTGTAGGTCATTTAGTTCCGAAGTTAAGAAGTAAGTTAAGAAGTTTAGAAAACACAAGAGCCCAACCGAACTATTAGAGATCGACATAGAGTGACAGCGCCTAAATTCGGACACTTCAAACAAAATATAAGATAAACTGTGTGGGTATGCGCAATTCTTGAGGGTTTTTGTACGAAAAGAACCCTTATTTTTTCAGTCATTAAGAATTGTAAACATGGCGGTAAGCATTCATCAGGTTTGCACTCAGTAGCGATCTGACCAGTGCCAGTGACCCGTCGTTGTGCTACGCATTGTGCCATTTTGGAGTCAAATTCTAGTTTCGAGCAAGTTCTGGGATATGTGATTTTAAATACTTATACTGATTTCTCGATCCATTGGCGTTTATATGTGATAAAACCGTAACCAAAGAATTATAAGAAGCGGTATTTTTTCATACATTTTTATTCGTTAATTACTTTAATATTAGAGTTGATTATGTTTTTTAACTAAGCTTATTTTTCGTTGATTTTTGTTATGCCTAATATAACTAATGTTGATCGGAATAATAATTATGTTAATTATTTGATCTAAATGTCAATAAAACCATTTCAGTTCCTAACTAATGTGTTTATTTTACCTTGTCCGAATTTAGGAAAAAATAGTCTGAATTTAGGAAAATTGGGTCACTCGTCATATTTTCATAATTTTACTATTATTATTTCCTTGATTTTCTTACTATTATTATAAAGAATAATCATGTAGCAATCGTAAATAACAAAAATTACAAAGCTGGAGTTCAATTATATAAAAATATTTGAGATTGAATTTAAAAAATTGCCGACGTGTCCGAATTTAAAGCATTTCACCCTACCGCCTTCACAAAAAATATTCAACTTGGTGGGCCGCTTCATTTGATGTCAAAAATCGAAGGTCTGATACTTCAAAAAAAGAAATGAAATCCCTCCAAAACATTCTGTATAAAACTAGCCAAGTCTTGATGGAGCTGCTTGTTTATCTCTAAAAAGTAATGAAATCTAGACAAAGTCGTGCCAAGTCTGGTTCATTACTGCGATTTCTTTATTATTATAGTTAATGTTGTGCGACTCGGCCGTACCTCGTTTTGTAGCCTTCCAACGGCCAAGTCACACAAGTACTTTAAATCTTTCTTTCTGGACTGCGAAAATTGGTGTCGCTCTGTCGAATATTTCATATTTAATCTCCACAAATTTACAATAGTTTTGCAATACCTTGTGCGGTATGGTTTCCTGCAAAACAGGAGCTCGGACTACTATATATTGTATGTATAAACACCACAATATGAGGTGCACTCATATTCTGGTGTACAGCCTTCTGTGAATTTGAGATTGTTTTATCATGTTTTTAGAACACGAATTGGAATCTAGGTATGATAAAGTGCTCAAGTGGCCTTAGGTGCACCCCCATCATCACTCTTGAAACTATGTATATTATTTTAAATTACCTACAGTAAATAGTAAAAGGGGTCCTGCCTGGAACAAAAATAAAAACCACAAAGTAATATAAACATCATTTTTTTTATTCCAACTTATAACCATACATAATATACACAGTACAAAAAAAACTTGCTTTCATCTAATACAGCGATAAGGACAAAATGAAATTGTCACATACTTCGTTTAACTAACATTTCGTAACATACTAACCAAATTGAGAAATCTAATTATAGGAGAAACTTATCTACACGCCGTGTTTTAATGTACAATGCTTCGAGCGAATACATTTATTTCAATACAATAACTTAAAAGTATACACTTCTTAATATGTACTCGATGGAATTCGAATTAAAAATTTACACAATACATACATAACACTATAGCTACAATTAAGCAAAGAAGAGTTTATTTGTATTTCGATTAAGGAACATAAAACATATCCACATCTCAACGATATCACCATAATCAGACTAATTTACATTGCACATACTCCGATTGCGACCATCGGACTAAATCACATTTCGAGTACATTTACACAACTGGTACACAATCCACTCGGACGCTTAAAAATGGCATCTTATACACGAAACGGCGCACAGCGCGTATCATACTCGCTCCCAATCTTACGTTAAATGCGGAACTTAGCGATTAATGTTACGTCGAGGTTGAGATCAAATGCGGGAGGGCCGCTCGGCCTTACTTGCCGGCCTCGGCGAGCGCCTCCTCCAGGCAGCACAGCGAGTCCTTGACCGCGTGGAACACGATGTTCTTTATCTGCAGCTTGTCCTCCTTGTTGGAGTGCTGGCGCGACAGGCGCCGGAACTGCTGCGCCAGTTCGAAGCAACGAGACACGTTCTCGGGCGACACGAAGTCTTCGGCGACTTTGATGCAGTCCAGCAGATTCCGGACTTGGTGCGGAGCGCCCGCCGGCACGAACACGGCGTCGCCGGGGCACTGCAGGATCGCGTAGCCCTCGACGCCGTACTCCCGGTACAGGCGTTCGCGTAATGTCGCGTCCAGGTACCAGGTCTGGTCGTGGACGGGGTCGTGCTGGGCGCGCGGTCGGGCGCCTCGCTCCAACTCCGCTCGGACTAGGAAATCGCGAATTTTGTCCGCGTCTTTAGCGGCGTAGATGTGCCACAGGGCCGCGGGCGGCTTGACGCGCGCCCGCCTCCTGGACAGGACGTCCACTCCGGCCTCCTCGGCCGCCCTCGCCGCCTCTCGGGCGCGCTCGGGCGCGTCGGCGGGCGCGCTGGCGTGCACCATCACGTTGACGGCGTCGCTCACGTCGAGGTGTAGATTGGTCGTGCCTCCGGCGCCTCCGTACGCGGTGTACATCTTCGGACCCAAGTCTGGTCGAACGAAGCATTCCGGGAGACGCGCGGCCAAATTCAACTTTCCGTTGCGGGACGTGTATTCGCCGAGGGGCAGAGCGCGCATGAGATCTTCGAATCGGGTCGGCAGAAGCTCTGCGAAATCTTCGCCGGGTGGCCAATCCTTCAATTTGAGCACCATCGGCGCTCCCCGCTCGTCGCGAAGCCGCTTAGCGGCTAGCTCGAATCCGTCCCAGAATTTTCTGCCAGGTTGATTAGGCACCACTAGGCCCGAGGCGCAGTTGACTAAGTCGACCCTCGTGTCGCCGAAATCCCGAGAGAAGCTCTCGGGTGTCCATAAGTCCTTATCGAGAATATTCGAAACGTCTGAGACTAGAACTGGTTGGCCGCGTTTCCATTGATCCTATAACAAAAGAGAAAAAATATTTAAAAGGTTTTAAAGGTTCAAAAACATTTTGAACTAGTATACTTTTTGACAAAAAGTATATTTATTTATTTTATTTTATTTTATTATTTAGGTAACAAACAGTCTTTAACAATTAAAGTAACAAATATTAAACACAAATAGACTAATGCCCATTTGCACTAAACTTGGGTTAGGCTTGTCCTAGTTAAGATACACCTAAGCTTAAGAGCAGCCTAACTAAAAAATCGGTTTGCACTAACAGTTCTGTCTCAGCTGTGACAAAACATGGGAATTGCCTAGTAAAGCGAATGATAAACGAATGACGAACGATTGAAATGATTTGATTGCTTATGATTTATTATTTAAAAACAAAATCTGTTTGAATTTGTCAAACCACTGAACTATTCAACACTTGATACTGGCAAAAACTACTCCCTAAAGAGGAGAGTAGATTGACGTACCAAAAAAAAAAAAAGAAGAATGTCTTTGACAAATGACAGCAAATGACATAAAAATTCTTTTTTATTTTGCTGTTTGTCAAGTAAAGTTGGACAGGCTAAGGAAACCTCCATGCTGTTACACAAAAATACTACTTAGGTATCGCCTAACGCGTTGGGCGCGTCCTATTCGAGGTCATAAAGTTAGGAATGTCCTAAGTGGCTAAGGAGTAGCCTAAACAAGTTAGGCAAGAACTTAGGCGATTCTTAAGTTTAGTGCAAATGGGCACTACAGTACCATTATGTTATAAACAAGATTTTATATAAATGAGTACGTAAGAAACAAAGAAATGTTCAGTAACTTACAATGACTTATATGACTTATATTATTATTAATGACGTATATTATTTCTAATGCCAGGAAAAGATAAATTCTGTCTATTATCTATCTATTGGAAGAAGCAAAAGGAAGAAGCCAAGAGTACTAAGACTCGTATTTATAAACCGCTCTCAACGTTGAGAGCTATCTTGAGATCATACCTGGGATGCTGTACCTATCAGAAGAGCATCTCAAGTATGATCTCAAGATAGCTCTCAACGATAAGAACGGTTTATAAATACGGGCCAAAGAGTAGTAAATAGTTACCTGGAAAGGCTTGTAATTGCCAGGGTGGCCAGCGTCGGTGAGATGAAGCAGTTTCCCGTCGCAGAGCCACGAGTGCGGCACATCCGGGTAAAGCAGCTTCGACTCGGTCATAGTCATTATCCGGACGGGCAACTCCTCTCGCCCCGCCTTCCTGTCATATCTCTTCACCACATTAGACAGAGCGAATGGCTTCTCTTCCCCGTCTTCGTCTTTTTTCTCGTCAACGACGCTCGAAATGACGTCGTCTAAAATATCTCCCTTATTCTTCTTCTGTTTCTTCTTAGGTTGAGTCTCTCCTTCTGGCGCCGGCCGTATTAATAACTCTCTGAGAGTTGAGAAGTTCCCACCCTCTTCGGAGTCTGATGAACTGGTATCAGATTTTTCTTCTTTCGTCTCGATTTTCAGCGGGATATCGGAGAGCCAGCTGACTACACTGTTGCTGGTCTTTCCGTTCTCTGATTTGACTGGCGATGACCCATTTGTGGGAGAATTTTCTTCTTTGACGTCCTCTTTTTTGATATTCTGTAACAAAAGATAATTACAATTAGTTTTGTCTCACACACAGAGACGCTCTTGGTCTTGACTTGGTCGCTCTTGGTCTTGACTAATGGAGTAACTTGGTTTTTCGAAAGCTACATGGAAAAGTATAAACAACTGAAAGACCTATAAATATTTTTCTAAATTTGAGATTTTAGCTTTCACAATGAAAAAGCGGAACCCAAGGGTTCCGTTTTCCGTCCGCGCGGTAAGTTCGCAGACGTAGCTGTGCGATGCCAATCGCGAAGAACGATTTTTAGGTCGTTACTAAATAATACGCTAGAAAAAATCGACTCGTCACCAGATCATATTCTCAGGCGAGAATCGAAGCCGCAACCTTTGTAAGTTCGTTCCAACGCTCTTTCAACTCAGCTGCCGAGATTCGGTTGGACTCGACAGACTTTGTTTTTTTTTACATGCGCTAGTATCACAGGTGTATGTATGTGGCGTGTACCCACCTTGTTGAGCACGCGGTGTAACAGCCGGCGCGCCTGCGCCTTGTGCTGCGGCGTCGGCGCTGGGTGCACGCCGCACGCGCACGCGGGCAGCGCCCAGCGAGCGCGCGCCGCGTGGCATCGCGCCGCCACGTGCGCTAGTATCACAGGTGTATGTATGTGGCGTGTACCCACCTTGTTGAGCACGCGGTGTAACAGCCGGCGCGCCTGCGCCTTGTGCTGCGGCGTCGGCGCTGGGTGCACGCCGCACGCGCACGCGGGCAGCGCCCAGCGAGCGCGCGCCGCGTGGCATCGCGCCGCCACGTGCGCTAGTATCACAGGTGTATGTATGTGGCGTGTACCCACCTTGTTGAGCACGCGGTGTAACAGCCGGCGCGCCTGCGCCTTGTGCTGCGGCGTCGGCGCTGGGTGCACGCCGCACGCGCACGCGGGCAGCGCCCAGCGAGCGCGCGCCGCGTGGCATCGCGCCGCCACGTGCGCTAGTATCACAGGTGTATGTATGTGGCGTGTACCCACCTTGTTGAGCACGCGGTGTAACAGCCGGCGCGCCTGCGCCTTGTGCTGCGGCGTCGGCGCTGGGTGCACGCCGCACGCGCACGCGGGCAGCGCCCAGCGAGCGCGCGCCGCGTGGCATCGCGCCGCCACGTGCGCTAGTATCACAGGTGTATGTATGTGGCGTGTACCCACCTTGTTGAGCACGCGGTGTAACAGCCGGCGCGCCTGCGCCTTGTGCTGCGGCGTCGGCGCTGGGTGCACGCCGCACGCGCACGCGGGCAGCGCCCAGCGAGCGCGCGCCGCGTGGCATCGCGCCGCCACGTGCGCTAGTATCACAGGTGTATGTATGTGGCGTGTACCCACCTTGTTGAGCACGCGGTGTAACAGCCGGCGCGCCTGCGCCTTGTGCTGCGGCGTCGGCGCTGGGTGCACGCCGCACGCGCACGCGGGCAGCGCCCAGCGAGCGCGCGCCGCGTGGCATCGCGCCGCCACGTGCGCTAGTATCACAGGTGTATGTATGTGGCGTGTACCCACCTTGTTGAGCACGCGGTGTAACAGCCGGCGCGCCTGCGCCTTGTGCTGCGGCGTCGGCGCTGGGTGCACGCCGCACGCGCACGCGGGCAGCGCCCAGCGAGCGCGCGCCGCGTGGCATCGCGCCGCCACGTCCGCGAGCGTGCCGCCCGCCGCTATTTGCGTCAGCAGTAACCGCCGGGCCGGGTGAGCGCCCCCAGAGGTACATGTTAACCACCTACGAAAGAAATGATAGGTTAGATACTGATAAGCAGAGACGTATTCAGAAAGCGGATAGTTGGGATTTATCCTCCCCCCGAAATCCGTAACACACAGAACGGAACTAATTCAAATCAAAGTCAAGTCAAAATAAGCTTTATTTAAATAAACTTAATTATTAAGTACTTTTAAATCGTCTATATTTTCCTACCACCCGTTTCAGACTTTTTTAGCTTTTTAAATAGCGGGCGAGTCACTCGTCCGGTTTGCGGGAACGGCGGCGAATAAATATTAACAAAGGATAAGGATTGTTGACACTGATAAAAACGAATAACAAAAAATACATCGTTTCAAAAAGTAAAATTGAAACTCACCCAAAAGCATCTCTTTCGCCGCTGGAGCTAACGTTTGACGTATTATTGGATTCATTGGTATTATTACTAGACTCACTACCGGATGTCCGGGACTGAAACAACAAATGAAATAATTTACAAATAGTTCCATCAAGTCGGATAGGATAACGTATTTTATGATATAGTTGTTCTATCTCACGAAGATTGTTTTGCTATGAATGTTGTAAGGCGTGCACATTATTTTAGTGTGCGTAATACGAGAGCGTGCAGACGCACACTAAAACAATGTACATGTGCAAGCCTAACACATCGTAGCAAAACGGTCTTCGTGAGATAGAAGAACAATAACAACATAAATTGTTATAAATAAGTTATTATAATTTGAGTAGACTTAATAATTAGGAAATTTAAATATAAATCAAGGGATCCATGAGCAAAACCAAGTCACGCAACCAACTTTTAATATGATAAAATTAAAAACAATTTAGCAATTTACCTTATAACAATCTAAACAGACGACGAAGCCGCATTTGCCGCAGGTCCAATGGAAATTAAATAACGTCGTCTCACACACGTCGCATATCTCTCTCACTCCTTGGACTACTCTTTTCCATGCTATCGTCTTATCTGTAGGACAAATAATAAACAATTAATTTTAACACAGGAATTTTAAGTCATAGCAGAATATTTTGACTTTAACAACAGTTGATTACAATGTGACTAACTATATACCTACAACAGAAGCAGCACTTTCACATGCGAATGTAACGCAAGGAGTAAATTTTACAGATTAAAATGCATCATTTTGAAGCATAAGCGGTCTCTTAATTACTTTGGTTGGTCACTTCTGTTGTACATAGTTATTGCATTGTATGCTTTTTAAAATTCTTTGACATAAATTGTGGAGCATTACTATTTTACTATCTTACTAGAAGAGTAATGGATATGGATGTGGATGGCTGGAAAGTAAAAGGATTACCGCAGAAAAGGTGGATGAATTGTGTGCGGAATGATATGAATGTGATGGGACTGGATGAGGAGATGACGAGTGACAGGAAGTAATGGAACAGAATAACGCACTGCACCCACTCCAAATAAATTGGGATATATTGTAAATTGGGATTTAGTATTGTGTAAAAATAGCATTGTGAATGCAAAAATCTCAAATTTAAAAATTGGGATAAGGGTATGGGGATGATGATGATGTAATAATTCAGAAAATATGTTTACCGTCATTGAGGTGGTGTGACTCCGCCTCTTTTTCTTGCTGTAGCAGTTCACAGAACTGGTCTCCAATCTCCCTCAATAGGAAGCAACTCATTTCTAAATCTAATTCCGCCGCTCCCGCGGACGATGTCAGCCATAATTTTTTATCTTCCTGCAAAGAAACAGATCACATTCAGTATCGAACATTTATGATGGTGAGAATGTTAATGAACTGGGTTCTATTTAATAACGTGAAAATTTGGTTTCCATAGCGATGTAGCTATGAGTAGTTGGTTCTATTTTACAATTGGTTGACGCAATGGATATGAAATTGCCACGAGAGGTGACAAATTGTCACGTTTAAAATATAGGGCCCTGGATTAATAATGAAGTTATAGTTACCTCATCAGCATCCTTGTAAGGGTCTGAAAAGCCAGCTATAGCTAGTTGCCTATTCTTGTTGGCGTATTTCAGTCTTCGGAAAGCGTAAAAGCGGCAGAAGATGTTCGGCATATCTTTGTCTCGCTGCGCGGGCGACCAGCGGCACTCGCGGCACTTGGCGAGGCGCGGCGCGACTTCAAAGCAGGGCCCACTTTGGAGGAAGGACTCGTTGGTGGGGCGCGCCGGAGCGGAAGCGGGCGCCCGCCGCGGCGGATCTTCTTTCCGCCGTCCGCCGCGCCCGCCACCTCCGCCGCGGGATCTCCGCCCTCTACTAGCGCGCCCTCCGCCTCCGCGTTTGCTAGACGTGCTCCCGCTCCCGCTCCCACTAGCGCCGGAATCGGAATCTTTGTCGTCGCTCTCCTTATCGCTCTCGCTGCCGCTCTCGGACGCCTTCTTCTTCTTCGGTTCGTCGCCGGCTTTTCTCGGCACGACGCCCTTTTTCCGTTTCGCTTTCGGAGGTTTCCTCTTGGGCGGCGCCGCGGATTCCCTGTCGGAACTGGAGCTGTCCCCCTCGGCGTCTTCTACGCGTCCGTTCATCTCTTTCGGTTTGCGCGGCTTCGACGTCTTTCGGCCGCCACGCTGAATAGATTTCGCGGCGACCGGCACCACGATATTCGAACTCGAGTCGTCCGGTTCCGAGTTTCTCGTCATCGTCATAGTCATCGGAAGCGTGATACACGTCCCGCCGCCGCCGGAGCAGTCGCCCTCGCCGATCGGGGCGGTCTCGTGTCTCTGGAGCCAGGCTTTCTTTCCAAGGTGTCGGACGGGGGCCGAGCCGTTCGGAGACGACGCTGACTTGGCCGGCGTGTCTCCATCGGCGAGTGGGGTGACGGGCGGGGTGACGGGGGGCGCGGGCGGCGTGGGGGCGGGCGGGGAGGCGGCGAGCGGGGGTAGCGGCGTCGCGGGCGCGGGGCTCGCCGCGGGCGTTACTTGAGGCGCGGGCGACGCGCCGGCCGCACGCTCCGGCGTCTCTATGCTGCCATCCGCAGATGGAACTCTCACGTCGCAGGGCGGCCCGGGCGCCTGGGGTGCCGGTTCCGACCCGTGCGGCGTCCTCCCCACGCTCGCGGCGGCGGCTATCAACGGCTCCGTCGTCGGAACTTCCTCGAGTCGCCGTCGCTTCGACTCTGCGTCGTTGGACTCGAACGGACACCGTCGTCTGGGTGATGACCTATCGGGATCGTCCCGCGCGACACCGAGATCCAACGGTTGCGTCTGGCAGGGGGACGAGACGTTGGTGTCTCCGTGAGCTCTAGGAGGCGGTCGCGGTTCGGGCGTCCGACAGTGCGCGACCGGAGGTGGCCTCGTTCGGGGCGCGGAAGAATACGCGGACGGCGGAGGATACGGGACCGGCGGAGGTTCGGCCTTCGTCAGTGGGAGGGGAGGTTCGACGGCGACTGCGTAATGCGCGGGGCTAGGTGAATTGCTCGGCTTGCCGTATATGTGCGGCGGTGCGGGGCTGGAGACTTTCGGCTTGGCTTGAGGAGCCGCTTGGTAGTACGCGGGCGAACGCTGCGGAGGTGGTTGGTAGAGCGGGCGACGATTGTTCTTGTCTTGCGCGGGCAAAGCAGCGTGCGGGGAGGTTTGCAACGCCGGGTGCGGGTGCGCGGGCGCGTGCGGTGACAGCCCCGTCCGGTACGGCCGCGAGGGGAGGTAGTGCGGGGACGGCTCGCTTCGGGGCTTGCTGGGGTACGGGTGCTTTTGTTCGAGGTGGATCTGTTTGGCGTCGTGCTTCACTATCACAGAATTCTTTTCAGGCACCAACGGCGGGGGCGCCGGTAAGTGCTGATCTTTTAACTTATCGTAGGGTCTATAGGGGTAGTTGTTGTAGGGCGAGAAGTTAGGTTCGCCTTTGGGTAAGGGTAGAGATTTATCTTGTTTGGAGATGGATAGCCTGGCGTGGTAGTCGGCGGGGGAAGGGGCGGGTCCGCGGGGCGCGGGGTGCGGGGGGTGCGCCGGCGGGGAGTAGTAGGAGGCTCGCACTCGGTCGTGCTCCCCGCCCGCTGCCCCTCTGCTTGGCGCCAAACTGCTCAGTATTGACCAAGACATGTTATTTCTTTCCCTCTGTGAAAGGAAAAACTTGACTTTAGAAAAAATATAAAAGATCTCAAATAAAATCTATGAATGTCCAAGAGTTTAAAGTACTTATTCAGCCAAAACACACTCAAAAGTATTTTGGGCCTTAACATTCATAAATGAAATACTAAATCATCAGTTTTATTGTCATATACAAGAAGCTCACTTCCCCAAGCATAAATTAATTTCGTTATGGGCTGATTTTTCAATAGATAAATAAAACTTACAGATAGCGCATTGTTGAAAATGATTGCCATACATTTGTCCGTCACATTTTTTAATGATTTTATCAGTTTTCAGGTTAATTATAAACTTACTGATACATATCTGTTAATTGAATAACAGCCTAAAATAATATAGAATAAATACCTTTTGATTGGCTAGCCTGAAAGACTCCTCGAAATGCCTTGTGACTAGTTTTGAGGCAGCATTTTCTTGGTCTCTCCTCTCCTTGTCTTCCCTCTCTTGCTTTTCCCTCTCTCGTTCTTTTTCCCGTTCTCTTTCTCGCTCCTGCTCTATCCGTTCTCTCTCTTTTCTCTCTTTGTGCTCCCTTTGCTCCTGGTCTCTCCTATCTCTGTAAACAAAAGAAAAATTTAATAAAATTTTTATAATATGTAAACAGGAAACAAGCCCTGATAAAAACACACTAGGTACTGCTAATAAATAAATAATACGTTTTTATCAAAATTTAATTTATATTATTCATCAAGATCTAAGTATAATTTTAAGCTCTTATTTAATTTATTTCTAGAACTGAAATAGATTACTTAATGATTACAAATGGTGATAAATTTAGCTGAAAAGAAAAATTAAATTAAATTTTAATAATAGGTATGTAAACAGGAAACAAGCCTTGATAAAAACACACTATTGCTAATAAATAAATAATAAGTTTTTATCAAAATTTAATTTATATTATTCATTAAGAATATTAAGATCTAAGTATAATTTTTAAGCTCTTATTTGGATTTTTTTCTAAAAATAAATTACTCAATGATTACAAATGGTGATACTGATAAATTTAGCTTATCAAAGATTATTTTGTTAGGTACTGTTTCTATTCTAGATTCAACAGATAAGAATGAATGTAAAAATCTCATGTTGATTCACATGATATTTAAAGTAGGATGTGATAAAAGTGGGTCAAGGTCAAATGGTTTTTTTAAGAAAATAAAGTTGATATCATCATTTTAAGTCAAATCTTATCTGACAGGAATGACATCATAAGCCCAGATACAGTTTATTTATACTGCTTGTTGTGTTCACACTGAAAAACATTGACCTACATAATAAATAATACATAATAATTATTATACTGAACCCCTCTCTAAAGTAAAACTCAATAATGTAGGGTCCACACTAACACTGAAGACATAAAATAGCTGCCAAAGAGCAATGGATAAATGTTTGTAAAAGCTTAGAAAAATCCAGATTGTACAGAAATGGTGTGCAACCTACACACGCCTGAAAGCTAAATTTTACTATTTATCCCGTATAATAATCAAATGGTTTATACAGACAAAAAGTTCCAATAGACTGGCTGGAGAAAGGATTGGTGGACCAAGAAAAGAATGACAACCAAATCACAAATGCTGAATGTAAATGGAGCAAAACCTCACTCAAATAGAAAAGACTGGTCTGGACATGGCTGTTACACTACGGTGATTACAAGGGATAATTACAAGAAAAGCTAACAGACTAACAAATAGATTAAACAAGTTTAAATGGCACACAAATTTAAATATTTTTTTTATAGAAATCTAATTTACTTTAATTTTATTTAATTTAGTTTTAGTTTAATTTTATTTTTTTATTTAATTTAGTTTACTAAATATAAAAAAATAACTCAATAGTGAGATTTATAGTTATAATATAGACAGTAGCTGAAACAGAAACATTATTAAGTTCTTACCTACTAAAGAAATCCAAACAGCATTTTAATTTAGATTGATTTCAGTTACTAAGAAATTATATATGTTTGCTGTATTTACTAAATAATAGTGGAACTATAACCAAAGCTGAAGATACTTTTCATAACTACTGACCCGTTAAGCCAGGCAAAATGAGACACAATAGATTTTCGAATGTTGTTTGGCCTCATGCCATGCCATGCTCAAATCATCCACTAAGGAATTTAGCAATCCCAACAGGTTACCTACCTATTAACATTATTTGGTGTTTATGAAAAATATAGTTCTGAGATTCAATACCTACAATAATCCTGACTATTATCCATTCCATACAAATATTATTATGTGAAAGCGTCCATTTGTCTGAACATCATAAAAAAAAATCATACACATGGTCTTGTCAGTCAGGGGTACTTACAGAAAATGACTATATTTTAGGGTACCTTTCATCCCGAAAAAGTACTATTCCAGAGAGAGGGATACTATGATATTATTATACTTTACTATTCAACCGACTAGGTATTGTTTTTAGGTTGTAAGGGGTGCAGAAAACTACTATGACATCTGAAGTCATTGCTGGTAATTTGAAATAAGAAAATGTTTAAATCGATAACTACCTACTTTCGATCCAAAAATCTAAGTTAAAACTTCAGTTTGCAGTCTTTATTTATGAAATATTATAAATTAATGTTGTATTCTAAGTTTGCAGCACATAATTAGGTCGGAGAGTCAGGTTCGTTATTGTAGTTGGTTTGCATTTGCAGTAGGTAGGTAATAACTTTACTTACACTCACAAGCTACTCACGATGGGTTTGATTGATAAAATCTGATACAATAATAACCTCAATTTTCTGTTCTGCAAGATTTTCTTTCTACTTTTCTGCTTTTGTTGCTCGACGACTGACTGACACTTTGACATTGACAGTTGACTGACTGACACACACTCAAACAACACGTTGGATGCATTCCAGAGGCGTGTTTTCGTTTAGCTAGCGGCCGCAGCGATGCGCAGCTCATGACGTCACAAACTGCTGCGCATGTGCTGCGGGAAACGAAAACGGGTTTTTATCAAGCGATGGTAACCAACCAAGTTACTTTTTTGGCGCGAAGTGAAAATGAACCGAAATACTAAAAGTGCTTTAATAGGTCTTCTGACAGAAGAATTCTGTAATGATTTTATATAATATACATAATTTACATAATTTACCGAACTGGATCAACAACAACAATACCGCTGACAGTGACATATAAATTACTCTATGACAGCAAGCAGCGATGCAAACCACCTTTGGAGGAGGATTGCAGATTGCGAGCTGCGACCTGCCGATCGGCAGCAGCGTGACGTCACTAGCATAAACGAAAACAGCACCGGTAGCGCCAGCTAGCAATCGCTCACTGAACGAAAACACGCCTCTGGGGTTGCGTTCCGAACCTACGCTCCAGTGCAACAGATCACTGTCTTGTACTATAATACAATGTATCTGTGACCGAACGCTCTAACGGCGGGCGTTCCAAACATTATAGCGTGACGTTCGGTTAACACAACCTTCTCGTTCCAAACGTCAGGGGACGTATTTTTAAATCATTCGAAATTAATTTTAAATTCATGCACGAAAGCAAAACGTAAACGAAATCAATTTCGATTGCTCCCAATTTTACGTATTTTTGAAACAACAGAAATGGTGTTGCCCTAAAACTCGAATCTTATAACATTTTTCATTTCACGCAGAAAAAATAAAAACCGGAAAGCCATAACTCGTTGATTTTTTTCTATAATTCCAAGCCATGAAGTGAGCAGCGGGTCTACCGGCTAAAATTAATGAAGTTAATGTTAACTGTAATTGACAGATGTATGTGATACATTGCTACTTCGTTTTGGCACAAATAAAAACATACCAAAGAAAAGAAGCAATGTATCATATCCATCTGTCAAATTACAGTTAATAATAATAGTAATATTCTTTTTATTATTGATTATTTCTTTTTCCTATATTATCTGCGTCTAAACTAGTTGTAAATTGTGATGTAAGTTTATTTCAAGTAAGATTTCATATTTATTATTATTATTTATTTATTAGGACATGAGGTTGAGTCGAATTGTTTGACCTTTTCGGGGGTCCTTTAGTACGATGAGCATTTTGATCTTTTGATTTTGATCTCTTCTAGCAATGAATCTTACAGCATTGGAAAGGTCTTTAAATTAAACATTTTATTGTATGACAGCAAACGTCAACTATTAGTACTTTGAGAGTTAAATCGCTCTGAAATCAACCAAATGACCTAAAACTCCGAAAATACTAACTATTGATGAAAAGTATGTTTACAGCAAATATATTTCATATAAAAACCTTTCTAATGACATATTATTCAATGCTAGAGGTGGGGTAGATCAACTCCCATAGACAATAAACCAGTTTTATACTTTAATAACCTTTAACTCCAAAAGTATTAACAATTGATATAAAGTATGTTAACAGCAAATATTTGTCTTTAAAAGACCTTTCTAATGATATATCATTAATAGCTAGAGGGCGTGTTAATCAACGCCCTGCTGAAAAAAATCAACAAAAAAGATGACATCTTTGACAGCCATTTTTTCCTGGTTAAAATTGTAATTTTTCTTATTGATTAATATATAAAGAACTTCAATAAAAGAACTACATTATTTTCATATTTTCAACCCCGCTCGATTACCACGAAAGAAAATATCGACTTTTTAAAATTGAAATATTCCCATAAGTACATACATTTAGTATGGAGACTAACCGACGCCATGACCACGAACTGACACTAACAGACGTTGCCAAACTTAAGTTCACGGCTTGTAAAATAGAGAACGCTATGCTGTCAGTCATTTGATTTTAATATTTCTCTCTCTCTCTCTCACGTCATTTCTACTGGTAGAATATCGAAAACGGTCGGACCACGCGTTGCAAAATTCACGAGTATGAATATTCAAAAATAGCGATTTTAGTGATTCGCATACGAATCTTGCGATTTCATACACGATTTGGAATTCTAATGATTCAAAAATGGGGCCCCAGAGCGTTGCGAGCTTTTTAACCATCAAAATGGATGGTTGTAAAACGCTCTGACGTTTGTCTATAGAAAAAAATGTCAATGTCATGATGTTTTGTGTTTAATTTTTAAAATGATAATGGTATATCCTCAAAAACCGGATTTTATTTGATTTAGAATAAAGGAAAGTTTAAATTATTCGTATTCCAACTGGAAAACGAAGACTTTGTAATATGAATGACGTTTAAAGTTCTTGGTCGTTATTTATTATTATTATAGTAACTATAATAATACATAAATCGCATTAACTGTTAATGTTGTGTGAATTGGCCGTTGAAGGGCACACAAGTGTACAAAACCAGGTACGGTACAACATTAACTATAATATGTTGTTATTATACAGTTAGATCTCGTACTCCTATATAAAATACCAAATAATTATATCGATTCCCCTGACCTACTTACAGAAATAAAGTTTAAGATTCCGTCAAAAAGTATTCGCAGACCTAATAATAATATTTTCGCAAATCCTAGTTCAACTACTAATTATACATCAAACTCTTACTTTCACCGTTATTTGAACACACATAACAAAACAGTTTCAAACATAGATATTTTTTGTAATAATTTAAACAAATATAAAAACTGTGTTATAGATTATTTCATGTCTAATTGTTGATAGGTTGTTTGTTATCTATTGACAAAATCACATTATCTTTAATTATATCATGTAAAACATTAAAACACCAAGTTGTGTTGTTCTTTAAATATATTATTATCAAATTTTATTTTAAACTACCAAAATAGTAGATTGTTATACAAGACGCTAAAATGACCCATTGCATACGAGGTAGTTTTATTCCCGAGCTTTAGCGAGGGAATAAATAGAAACCGAGTTACAATGGGTTTTAGCGTCGTGTGTTACACTATACTTTTCACTACGATTGCGAGAAAATAAAATACAATATTAAATAGTTTATACCTACTTCCGTAAACGAATCCACTCGTTTTTCTATCCTCCACTTCATCAACTTTTTGTACAATATTTAAATAAATGATTTGGGCTTGACGGCAAAAGATTAAAATTATTTCTTTCCTATTACAGTCACACAATTTAATCAGTTTGTAATTATAGAAAAATTCTAAAGATTTCGCGCCATGGTACCTTTTTTAATTTCTGCTGTAGCAGCTAAGCAAAACAAACACGCATTCTACGATTCACTCTGTGCACAGAGTTAAATAAGTCTATGATTTCACCGAAGAGATCCATCCTTTTAGTTCCATTTTCAAATATAAGAATGAGAAACAGTATTAAGTCGAGCGAGTTTTTATTCGTGATTATGAATAAAGACTTTTTCGTTTTAGTAGGCTCATTGGTAATAGACAAACATTAAAAAAGAAAAAACTTTATCCCCTAGGGGTTATTATGCTATTTTATCTCGGCTCTTGTACGTTACAATGACGGACTTTTTGAGCAAGAGGAGTGAAAAATGTATTTGTGCTTAGGGCCAGTTTCACAAATTCCGTTTAAATTGATTTAATTGTTTACCTGACAAGTAATTTGATTTAAGTTCTGTTACATTTTGTTATATTGAACCATAAGTTATGCCTATTCATTGATTGTAAAACAAGTTATTATAACATGCACTCACTACAAAACTAAATTAAAACACAGAAGTATGTGAATTAGCGCTGTAATTTTGCTTTGTTTTTTTTATTGCTAATTGAATTTAGTTTCTCATTGTATAGTCACTTGATCTCGTTTATCACGAATCGTTTTCGATAAGATTTGTCACATACCTACATATAATTTTCATAAAGTAATGATAGGCACTCTAGGTCTATAAGTTAAATAATTAATAATTTAACATAGATATAGTATATTAATAGTTTAAGCATAGGTATTTATGTCGATGTACATGACTGTTTGTTGTCATTAAATAAATAAAAAAGAATAAAAAGAAAAAAGAAATCGCAGTAAGGAACCTTAGACTTGGTACGACTTTGTCTAGATTTCATTACTTTTTAGAGATAAACAAGCAGCTCCATCAAGACTTGGCTAGTTTTTTACAGAATGTTTTTGGTGGGATTTCACTTCTTTATGTAGTATCAGACCTTCGATTATTGACATCAATTGAAGCGGCCCACCAAGTTGAATATTTCTTGTAAAGGCGGTATGTCGATCTCTAATAGTTTGGTTGGGCTCTTGTGTTTTCTAATCAGCCCCCCTAGCCAAAGTAACATTTGCAAATTTTCGTTATCGCTTCGCTTCGAAACATGTATGGATTTGACGTTTTAAAATTAGATTGTTAACGAAACCTTATGTCAATCCCATACATGTTTCGAAAGCGAAGCGATAACGAAGATTTGCCAATGTTACTTTGGCTAGGCCCTCTGGGTCGCCAGGTACTCCAGATCTTCGATTATCCTAGTTTTTATAATTTTTCCTTTATGTGGCCATTAAACCCTAACTCTGTACCAAATTTCAGCTCTCTGAGTTTATGGGAAGTACTAGTTCTATTCTGATGATCAGTGAGTGAGTGAGTGAGTGTCATAAATGAGAAACTTTGCTTTCGCTTAACTTCGGAACTAAATGACCTACAGACTTGAAATTTTGTGCAGTTTTGTGTAGTTGACTTTTTAAGTAGGTATGTGATTATAGCTTACTGGATGACGAAAATTTCTGCGTTCTGGTCTTATCCAGAGGTTCTCAAATAGGGGCCTCAAAATGCGGCGAAATGGTTCCAGTAAAGGATGGAGCAGGAGGTTCGTATGTGGGGCTCGCCAGGAGGGGACCGCAGCATTTAACAACGTTGCAGTCCCCCCCACGACAGCCTCCCGTGATCCGGGAGGGGGGAATACCCACTAAAAACACCGGCACTTGCCCTCTCGCAACCGGTTGGTCTCTGGGGGTCCGTTGTGGCAATCACCCCTGCGACTTGGCGGCCTGCCCGGCTTCCCAGCCTGGGAAGCCTGGGAACCCCAGGCCTCCTCTCTGACGGGAGATGGCCGAGTTAGTTTGGCCATCTCCCCAACCTGTCAGGGCCGTGCAAGGCAGTGTTTCACCTCCCACCTTCTAAAGAAACCCACTAGTACCTATGTATTATCGTACACATTTTGTCACATTTCGCTAGATGGCGTTTGTTGTGATCTTCAAAATAATTTAAGATTTATTGAGATGAAATAATACAACTTTTAGTGTCAGTCAACAAGAGAATTCATTTACTCTTTTTACCATAGTACAAAAGAACAGATAACACAACATCTTCCTTCTTAATAACAAACAAAAGAAATAAACATTTTCCACTCATAAAATTATGTTACAAACAAACATTTCTCCTCTCATAGAAAAATAAAAATAAAATAAAATAATTAATTGATAGCCAAAACGATCAGGTGGTCGACTCACACGACCTGATGATGTTACATAAAATCCTAAAGAATTCCAACTACTTCGTAGCTGCGCTGGTGGTGAATCATTAACACCACCAGGATCATTAATACTTTTATCATTATCACTCCGAGGATTTTCTATACCATCATCCGAAATATAATAAGGAACTAATGTTAAAGGCTTAATAAATATTCTGTTACGAACAAAAAGTGCACTATTGGAAACAATTTTATATGTTCTTTTATCTAATTTTAATAAAATTTTACCTTTTCTCCATTGTTTTCCAACTTTAAATAATACCTCCTCACCTATTAGTAACGGCCATAAATCCTTCTTATTCAGATCATAATAAACCTTACTTTTAAACTGCTTTCTTTGTAAAATTGATTTAAACATTCTTAAAAATTTTAGGCTGTACATTATCAAAAGACAATGGCAAAATACCCCTTAACTTTCTGCTGTAAAATATCTGGGCAGGTGACGGGATTTCATGAGAAATCGGAGTATTCCTAAACTCTAACATTGCTAAATACAGATCCTTCCCCTTCATGTATAGCTTTCTTAAGCAAATTTTTAATAGTTTGAATTGTTCTTTCCACCATTCCATTTGACTGTGGATACTCTGGACTAGAAAATGTATGTTCAAAATTCCACTGCTAACAGAACAATGCAAACTTTTCACTAGAGAATTGTGGACCTCCATCGCTAATAATTAATTCCTAAATACCATGACGACTAAAAATATGTTTTAAATTGTTGATCACAGATTCACTCGTTGTACTAGTTAGTAGTGATAGTTCCGGAAACTTAGAAAAATAGTCAACAACCAATAAATACATTTTTCCATTCAATTCAAATAGATCAGCTGCAACTTTTTGCCATGCATAATAAGGAACTTCATGTGGTATCAATGTCTCTCGTTTGTTGTTATTGCTATAAACGGCTCGTGTATCGTGTATCATCTGTGCCCGGACCTTCCAGTCAAAGATTGGTTTTGCGAGTCACATGCGGGCGCACGAGAGGGCAGACCGTCAGACCAACACCTATTAAAGATGAGACATACAATAGTCGCCGAGGCCGAAATCGGCTGGGAACCGATGATGATGATAAACGGCTCACGGCCTTAGTGATTTTACACGGGCCTATTTCATAATAAAAGAATGGTACCTACTACAGTAATTTACCATAGTAGTTTCTTGGGGTAGAATTTATTGTTTCATATTTTTTTGTTTTTTTACTTTAGTAGGTAAGGTCAGTGTGTGGAAGTCCGGCATACTTTTCTAATATTTAAGATTAACTGAACTTATTGAACCAGATACGCTTTCTAAAGTGACTTGTGTCATCGGAAATTATAGGTAATGTATTAATTTACTTATATTGGTATAAAAATAATATTAATTGCAATAATCTTTAGATTTAAATGATATTTTTTAAAACTCGGCGTGTAGACGGACTTCCCATGCAGTTTGAGGTAAGTCCGTCTAGTACCAATATAACCATAACTAGTGAGGCTAAAATCTATTATTGACTATAAATTATTTCAAAGACAATTAAGGGACTTCTTGTTAAAAAAATGTTATTATAGTTTAAATGATTTTGTTGAACATAAGAATTATTAATTTCGGAACGTAGGTAGGTATATATTTTTTATTTTAATTCTCATTAACTAATAATATTTGACATTCATGAATATTTTTTGACATGCCCTTTTATGCTTGCCGAATTGCCGATTGATTAATTTAATTTATTATTTTTGTATGTTTTCCGACACAAATTATTTTGTTATGGAATAAATGAATTATGAATTATATGAATATGAAAGCAGTTTCTAGCAGTGATGCAAAACAGGCGTTGAAATATGTGTTTTATGTCATTGTGCTTACGGTTTAGATTTCAATGATAATTCATTTTATTTTATTTTAAGGCAAGTCCGGCATAACTTTGGTGACAGTGGTTGCAAACATTTTCAATAAAATTATAACTATTGTTTTTTCCGTAAAATTAAATACTAAGTAAAAACATAAATCTTATTTCAAATTGAACATTATAGGTGGTGACTGCAAAATTAACAACCTTCCCTGATTATCATTTAAGAGGTCAGAAATTTTTCAACTATATTTTTTGCTTAACTATCAAATTTATTTAGTATTTAAATATGTCAACCTAGTTGTATTTTTTGTATAAATAAGTATTTATCCCATGTGTACCGCCGTTTTGAGCTATAAAACAAAAAAAATACAGACAGACAAAAGTGACATAATATACGTGCAGCTGAAAAGGTTGACAATATCTGCAATCGAGGCAAGACCGGCATATGACGGACTTTCCTTATGCATGCTAGACGGACTTCCCAACTATTTACATTTTAAGGTTGGTATTTTGTGCATGTAATAATTATGAAATTCAAGCGATATTAATGAATCCATCACCAGAAATAAGTATATGGATCACTAAATGACTTTCGTAATCGAAAAAACTACAAAAACTACATTGATTTCCTATTTTTTATTTTTTTTCGAAGAGACGTTACACT
The DNA here is from genome assembly GCA_950108535.1 of Agriphila straminella. Classification (NCBI taxonomy): domain Eukaryota; kingdom Metazoa; phylum Arthropoda; class Insecta; order Lepidoptera; family Crambidae; genus Agriphila; species Agriphila straminella. Next base: position 5,624,870 of record OX467312.1, read on the forward strand.
CCAACTTCAAGTCTTAACGCGAAAAAAAACTGATGACCAATTTCTTTCAACCTAATGATGTTAGTAGCGACATCTATGTTTCTCAGTTCAAACTAGCTCCGTAATACTTTTTTAACGACCGAGGCATAAGAACCTAGTCCTTCAAAAATGGAAGTTATGGCCTCTAGATGGACTTGCCTCCCAGATGGACTTCCACACATTGACCTTACCTATTAAAGTAAAAAACACTACGGTATTAAGTAAGAAGTTTATTATAGTATAACTGTTTAATTTAAAAATAAGTAGGCACTACCGTGTTTACTGTGGTAACATTTTGCAGTAGTTACTATGGTAACTTTCTGCAGTAGTTGTAAAGTATTTTTTTTTATAACATTAAAAACTTATTTATTAAATAATCTAAGGTTATTAATGCAATATACTATTATAATAAAAGTAACAAAAAGTAGAAAATAACAAAAGGCGTGATGTCAAGATCTTCTATAAGCAACTCATTATAGTTCTTCTATAGTACTTATACAAGTACGGCCCAAGTAGCACACGATGCTGTATAGTCGCTGCACTACATGATATAGTAGCTCTCAATGCTGTTTTAGGTTTCTGTATAAGGGCTGTGTAGTGTTCTACACAGACCTTGTATTGCTAAATTGGGCCCCAAATTAACCAGCACTACGCTTTACAGTGTCTGGTTAACAGCTCCTGTACGGATCTTGAGCTGTACAAGGTCTGTACAATTGCTATAATACACCCACAGAGTCTTAGATTCAGCTACTTTAACTCTGTACTACAGGTGTTTGCTGCTTAGTGGCTGGTTGACAGCAATATTTTGTGTAAATAATCAACAAACTTAATTGTTTATGTATATTATAAATTCTAAATGGTGGATTCATGATGTGTCAAAGTATAGTGCCGGACATCAAATATTTAAGATAAGAATGTTTTGATATTTGTTTTGGTCTTTCGTAGCAAGTTGAGTTGCGAGTACCACTTTACTGTGAATGTGTATAGGCATTTACATCAAATATTTTACGCGCCTTCATAATAATATCGTTTCTCCGAATTAATTATACAAAATAAATATGATGTATATACTTCATAGTATATTGCTCAATAACTAGGTTCGAAACATATGATTTAAGTCAGAAACTATGCGCAATACATATGTCTCTAAATTCAGCAGTAATAATTTGAATTTCGATAACAATAGTAGTTCGTGTATTGTTAAAATGGCGTCCATTTGTTATCTAGCATGTATACTTGCTCAACTGCATTGAATAGTTCTTTGCTGTACAGTAGCGTTGTTAAACTCTATTGACCAATATAAAGCATTATGCTGTCTGCACAATGAATAGTTTTTATCTTTCATACTGTGTACTGTTGTTAAGAGAGAGCACACAACAGCTTTTTAGGGTTCAAGAAATCTTGATAGAAACCATTTTCTAGACCATAAGACGGATAAGGATTAATACCATTATAGACAGCTTCAGCTGATTAAGCTTGAAGAGGTAACAGATAGAAAGAGTTACTTTGTATTTGATTGTCATTTAATTTCTAATTTTAGTAGGTATTTTGGTAGCCCAATAAAACAAAAAGCTTGTCGCGTCGCGGTTACAATGCCAATAATATTAATCGAATAGCAATAATCTGGATTTACTCTAAAATACAGCTGTAAGCTGTGTAATTTGTGAAAGCTACATTTATGCATTGGCATATAAAGGCTGCAGTATTCTACTCCAATTTACAGCGCAAAGTGTACAATAATACTCTTATAATTGTAACTGCATTATTATAGAGTATATATACTCTTTTAATCAGCTTTTATCAAGCTCATTGAAGTAGCATTAGAATAGAATTAGTGAACACCAAATAAAAGCGATTTGCAATACCTAATACTATAATGCAGCTCACAGCATTACAAGAGAGATTTTCTGTAAAGCTAAACCAGTCGTTAACAAGCTTTGATCTTTAAACCAGCTAGAAATATCACATAAAGCCAAAGCCTGGACTAGATCGTTTTAGAATGCTACACAAATGCGTTTATGCTACAAATGCTACCATCATAATGCCGTTAGTCAGCTGTGGTATATAACAGTGTAAGAATTCTCCCCAATGCAGTTGAAAGACTCGCTCTACCCTTTAGTACTGCCGTTAGTCAGCTGTACGCTGTTATACATCTTGTTAATGATCATAATTATCACTAAATTGCTACTTGGGGGGCTACGTTATCTTCTGAATCGCTTGATAAATAAATACACTGGCCTTCAAAACTAAGTACTACAGAGGCCTATTTTCATACAAACGAGGTAACTTTGAAGCTTTGGTTCTCCGCCCAGAATTAAACGGGGTGTGTTTTGATGATGGCCATATGGAGGAGGCCCAGATCGCTACAGAAACCCAATACAGAGACAGTACAACCTATACAACCTATACAACCTAATTAAGGTAATCAAAGTTCTATATTGTGCCTTCGTACGCAGCCATCTAGAGTACGCTTCGCAGGTGTGGAACCCGATGTATAACATATACATTACGCGCCTGGAGAAAATCCAAAAACGGTTTTTGCGATTTCTGGATTATAAGGCCGGGCAATATTCTGAGAGTTACGAGCACCGCTGTAAGCGATATCACTTTCTACCTCTTCAAATTCGCCGTGAAGTAAATGACGTTTGTTTTATATCTAAACTTGTTAATGGCGCCATTGATTGCCCGGACTTATTATCTAAGATTGGTTTTCGCACTAACACTCTTGGTCTTCGTCGGCGTCCATTGCTTCATTTACCATCAGCCCACACAAACTACCGTCATAACACCTTTATGTTGCGTGGCTGCGAAACTTATAATAGGTATAGTAGCGAACATGACTTCGACTTATTTATGACAAGCCCGGCGACTATCAGGCGAACTGTAAACTTGCATTACTTTCGGCAGCAATTCTGTGTGGGTGCTCAACCTTAATTGTGTAATAACAATAGCAACATATTACTTTTTGTTTTTATTATTTTTTCTAACGTCACTGGTTGTCTTTTTGGTTAAATTTTTTATTTTTAGTGGAAATTTGTACTTTTTTGTGCATAATGCATTTTACTTTATATATAGGATACTATTGATATGTATATGTGGAGGTTTGTAATTGGCTTCGAGTAATTAATAATGTTTTTATATGCCTATAAAGCTGTAAACCTTCCTAAAATAAATAAAATAAAAAAAAAATAAAATAAAATACAAACGTAATACTCAAAAATGATCAAATTGTAAATAATTTTGGTATTATAATAGGTCTTTACATGAAATTGCCGATTTGTGTGGAGAATTTTCTAGATTTTCATTTTCGTGAAGAAATTTTCACGATTTATCGCATTTTTCATACAGCATTTTCTTCAAGCGAAAAAAAATTGTTTTGGCTAAGTCACAACCCCTCCGTTTACCCTTTTTTTGCTCACAAAAAAGAGTCACTTTAATGATCTTTTTTTAAATGCTATGAAAGCTGAAATAAGGTCCTTATTTTTACTGATGACTGCCACGGTTGGTGGTATTACCACGGTCATAATTCGATATAGTATCAAGATATTGTTAAATATTTTAAATCATAGAAGTTATCATATCTGTATGTGACAAAATATAAGACCTAATATTACGTTTGTATAGGAAGATTGACACAAATTACAGCTTCGATGAAAGGGAAACTTGGTAAAATGTAAATTTTATAGGCAACTGGCTGACTCATGTCATATCAGATAATTATGTTACTGTATTAACGTTTGAGGCAAAATGGTATACCGACGTTTAAATTGTTAGTTTACAGTATTCATTTCTGAGAACTACTTAATTACGCGCATACCTAGTACCTACTTAAGATTGTTTTGTTATTAATTATAGGTAAGTATTATTATTATTTAAGTGCGGCGACGGCGAGGTCAGTTCACGATCTGACGAAAATATTGATGTTTGAGCTTCCAGTGTGAAGAAATAATGTAGAATTCTACTAAACAAAAATTAATATGAACTGAAAAATGAAGAATAAGAATAACGGAACAAAATATTGAATGAAGTCGGTTAAAATGGCCAATGGTAGGTAACTCCTAAATATCACATATAAACTTCTAATCATTAGATTTCCTAATTTTCAACGACAGTGATATGATTTTTAATTGTTCCAACACATTACCTAACCGAGTAGATTTTAATAAATGATCCAGTATTCCAAAAATCTGTTAAAATGTACTAAATTTCTAGTATGCAATGCTCGACTTTATCTTTTCTTAAATGATCGATCGCATTTGAATGCCAACCTTCACCAATTTCGTCATCGAAAATAATTACACGCTGCAATGCAAACCATATAACGGTAAAGTCGAGCATTGCATTCTAGAAATTTAGTACATTTTAACAGATTTTTGGATACTGGATCATAAATAATTTAAAATCGTCACCTTGAAATCTTTTAGTGATTATTTTTGCTGAACCTGTGCATTGGCAATGAACTTTGCATTGTGATAAAAAACAAATGACTCGCGACTTCCATTATATATATATAGAGGTATTATATATAGGGGTTATAAATAAATCATAAATCATTTATTCACATTCATAGTGTTACAATTTTACTATAGTTAAAATTGGAAATAACATAACATTATGACCTCTTCCGAGGCACTTGTGAATTTTTATTAAACAAAATCAATAGAATATTTAATATGGCATTATAGAATTAGATAAGGATTACAATAAAATTACATGGAATTAAAAATTTTCATTAAAATATTCATTTAAATTATAAAAAGGTTTATCCGATAAGATTTTTTTAAGTTCATTCTCAAACTTTTTACCCTGGAGGGTCTTTAAGGAGTTAGGTAAATGATTATATATTTTGATGGCCATATAATAGGCACCGCTTTTAAATAGGGCGAGATGTGGTGCGGGAAGAACCAGATCGTTCCCACGACGCGATACGTAACGTCTTGACATTTCATTGATTCGACAAAAGTATTTATCATGCGCTCTCACAAATCGTTAAAGTACGAAATAGTCGATTTTTTTCTCACAGTGCACAGAGGCTCTCATATCTTCTATGATGTTAAAGATGCTTCGGTTACTTGTAATTATTTCGAATTATGATCATAACGGCCCACTATCAGCAATAAAAATATTTCTGATTTTTTTTACCCTGAACGTAAAAAAAGTATCTTAAAAGTGACTTTTTTTTTCATAAGCAGAAATTACCACTTAATTCGTTGTAAATTAGCCGATACTTATTTTTTTCTTGCCGATACTTAATACTTGTGGCATTACCGCATTAGTTAGCTGAATGTTTAAACATTTATGCGAAAAAAAAAATTTAACATAAGCATGGTTGTTAAATAAATCAAGAAATGTTAGTATGGAAAATGCGAATCCTTTAAAATTCTCCATACAAACGGCCATTTCATACTTTAACCCCTAAAATATTCAAATATTGATGAGTTGCCAGATACGCTCTATGTACACGAAAGAGTTGTCTACCTACCGAGCGGGATGTAGTTTTTGTTATTTCGATGTAGACAAACTCCCATCGAGCTTATCATGCTAACGGAGGCAGTACTTTTATTTATTCTTTGACAACCCAATCTTAAACCAGTCCAGAAAATTTCAGAAACTTTTGTGTTTTCTTAAACTAAAAATTGTAATTTCAAATCACACGCCTTGCTTGCTTATAAAAAAAATAAAAATTACGGATTATTGTAGTGCAATAAATACAAGTAACCTTGGCACATAAAATAATTAATGTGACACAACTATTATTACGGCCTCGGGTCTTATAAGATCACATAACATATTGTTTCGGTTCAACCGTTGATGGTGGTAATATCACATGAGTAATGTGGTAATATAATCATCATTTATGACGGCAAAATTAGCATAAACCTTGTAATGAAGTTGTGTAATAATAATTCTATTTTTGATTACAAAGTAGACATGATGTCTACCTGCGACGACGGACGTAGGAACAGAAAATTCGAGATACCGTCTTATGAAGTCTTTTTAAATTAAATATTTATATTAATAACAAAGCCTCTCCTCTACCTCTTACGTAGTCGGAAACAAAGTATAATAATGGTTATTAAGGTAACCTTTAAACATACAGATGTAACCAGTTCTGCCAACCTTGACCCAGAACTTTCAAGCAAGTGTAACTAACCTTGGAGCACTCGGAGCGTGTCTCTCAAATCCCTCAACAACCAACACACAAGACAGCTTGCTAATGCTGATACCAACATAATTCGGCCATGAAAACAAAACTAACACGTTCGGTTTTATTTATTCTTATGACGTTCGCTCGATCTAGCGCCGGCCGGCCGTGTCACAGAATAATATTAACTCCAAGCCGTGTATGATTACAATTCAATAAACAAAACAAAATGCACCATATTTATAAATAAACCAGTCACCTTGTGATTATGATCACGGACTGCATATGCTTAATGTAAATACGGGTTGCATTGACCAACTATTTGCATCACAATGATATTTACATAAAGTATTATCTACATTATTATGCTGGCTTAATTGCTATGGGAATTTCCGCGATTGAGGTTACATCGAATACAAGTTGATGAAGTAAGTTTACTTGTTCGTTTAGTTTTGTAATAGGTATTAATAAATTCTTATAATTAAACAATCCAAAATTTGTAAAAAATGTGCAATCTAATTCATTTGTATTATGAATTCAACGCTCATGTCATGTCTTTAAAAATATAGTCTTCAACCAAAATAAATATTAGATAGGCAGGCGAAATAACTTAATTTACTGCTGAAAGTAAACTTTTCAGAAAACCACATAAATAAGAATAAGTACTGACTGATAATTTAAAATCACAATCATTATTTACTATTTATTTATGTAATGCAGAAACTTTGATTGATACTTACCTTTGATAATAAAAGTATAAATTTTTCCTTATTAACGACTTTTACGATGAGAACTAAACGTTCTGAAGTTCTGATTACCTAGGTACATGAAGATGAATCACGTCTCAAGGTCTCAAAGACTATATGTTTTGTAATTTGATATTTTGCCAGATAATCAAAATCTTGATCAACTTTTCTGAAAATACTTAACTTGAATTTCTGTTACGATATTTTTGAATTTCACTTTGACTTTTATCAGAATAGGTAGGTACTTGGAGGGATACTTTCGAATATGATTTAAACTTCTCTTTGAAAAGGATAATTATGCAAATAATTAAAATGCTATAGATAAGGCTGAAGTGAAGTTTACTGAAAGTAAACCATAAAACTGTGTTAGTAAACATAATAATACAATAAAAAGAAGAATAATCACTTGATTATTGCTTATACGTCTTCCTTCATTGTTTATTTCATACGTTTGATAAGTTGATACTTGATACGTTATTAACCAAATTCTTGTATTAATATTATAATATTATCTATTATATTTTTAGATACGAAATTATTGATGTCATGAAATTTATAAATGGCTATCAGTTTGATAAGGTTATTGTATGGATGAATTTTTTGTTTGTTGAACGATATCGAATAGATAAAACACGATTTATTTATATTAAATGTTATTAATATGCTGAATATTTTTTTTTAATGAATTCATTAATATTAACCAAGATTCACATATTATTATATTAACCAAGATTAATGTAATTATTACCTACATTATTTTAATATTTAATTTGTTTGTTTTAATACCTAATTAACAAGTGAGGAAAGAAAAAGATTTTCCCAATGTTACAAATAAATAATAATGTAACGAAAACATAATTTAATTAAAACACGTATGTTTACTCTGGTAAACTACACCTTCCGAATTCCGAACGAAGAACTTGATAATACGCGAGGTCGCGCTTCCAAGGTCAACCCGTTTACGAGTTTTTTACGTTCGTTTCCGACACGAATACCTACGCAATTGTGTTATTTTTAAAACAATAATAATGAGATATTTATAAACCCGTATGTTCATTTTGATGTTGACCTCAGTATGAAAGTACTTTATTATAATTTAATATATAATATACGGCTATCTATACACTATACGTAAACAAAACCAAATCTGTTCGAACGTTTTCTAAGAAATTGTGGAGCAGTTTATTGAGTTATTATTATGATTGAACGTGACTCACAATATTTGCCAAGCCATTGGAACGACTGACTCATTCGGGCGTAGCGAATCAATACAGCCCCCAATAATTAATCTACGCAGCTAGGAAAAACATAATGGGACAATGACGCCAGCTACATACCTACCTACAGTTGAAAGGAGGATAATCATTTTCTGAATCTTTATTTTAAATGGGCATGCATAGGCTGTTCAACTCAAAGCGATATCCATAGCCAAAGCAATTGCTAGAGAATTGCTTTGGCAATGGCTATGTCGCCTCAGTCTGACTGAAGCTTAAGGAAGAACAGTGTTTGTTGAAATAAAGAAAGTGGCTCACCGTAGCAGTCTTTCATGTCTCTCTCTATCGTAGGTGGCCGCCGCCAGGTAGTCATCGGCGATGGCATGATGCAGCGGCGCGTGCATGGGCGCCTGATAGCGCTGCTTCCACAGCAGCTCGTTGGCGTAGAGCGCGGGCGGCGGCGGGGGCAGGTGCAGCAGGGGCGGAGGGGGGCCGCCGCCATAGCCGTGCGCCATACCGCGCCACTCGCGGTCCTCCACCGAGCTAGCGGAACCGCCGGACCGCACCCCGCTTACGCCCGAGTCGGACCTATCGTCCGCATCTCGCGCACACACTATCACACAGTCGTCCTCCTCTGAGGCCACGGCGCTAACAACACCATCCGCGCTCGCACCACCACTCACTTCACTCCTCACTTCAATCTCACTGTTAGTCACCACCGCTGGCTCGCTCACTTCCTCTTGCTTCACACACTTGTCGTTTTCCTCACTGACGTCGACAACATCACTTGCACTCACATTTACGGCGACACCTGGAACAATAGAAAGGCATCGTTAAAACGCTGGTCGATAATTATGGAACATTAACTTAATTCTTTGTTCGAAAACCCGTCGTTTATCATAATCATGGATCCAATTTCTAACTGTCATGTTTCGCTTATATCAGCTGTTTGTTGTCATTTGCTGACGCCGTTGCGCTCCCGCTGTCGACACGTTTGGGCTGACGCCAACACAAGCTCATTCACACGCCGCCCACTCTGCTGCACAAAAATATGTATTGTATGCGGACGCGACACGTAGCCATTTTCACGAGTGTCATCATCATTTTAAGACTGGCCTGTCATGCGCAGTAAACGTGATCCAATCTAATAAGTACCTACCTACCTAAAACATTTCGTACAGCATGTTGCAAGTGTAATTTTAACCATGTAAAACGAGTGAGGACGTTTTTCCTCCGCAAATCTTTGAAGGTCTTATTTTGTTACGTAAGTAATTTACTTTCACACCCGCTACTAATGCTGAATATCGACCTTTAGATTAGTTAATTCGAATTAGTTTCGAATTTCGTGGCAAGACTATTAATCAAAGCTGACTTCAAGATGGTATGGTATAAAGTGTCGGGACTCGCCGGAAGGGGAAGTGGGGAGATAAATATTTCATGAGTCGGATGATGTTAGCAAGTCGGAGGCACAGCATGCCACTCGTGAATAGCGCGTTGGACACCCGCCATCCATTATAACTCAGCCAATATCCAACAGTTGAATAGACGTTTGGCGCAATTTTGAAACGAGGCCGTAATGACAAGAAGTCCCAATTTATGTTGGCAATTATACGGATTACGCAAAAATGATGGACTCTAAATAAACTGGTAGCTCTGTAGAGCTGTAAACCTCGCGTTTGAGATATTTTTGAACATTTTGACAAATATTGATAAATATTGACAAATTTCGAAAAACTGAATCGTCAAATTATTTTAAAACGTGTAACAGAATTCTGAACACCTTTTCCTATGGTGGGATAAACTCTGAAATCTATTATTTATTAAATTATTCCGCTTTCCGTTCAATAGTTCAATACCGACACGTGTCGTGTTCGTGTAAGAAGTAAAATATGCACCGAATCACTGATTAGATATTGCCCGAACTAATACCGAATTATTATTCAAGCTAAAATGGACATTTATTTATTTTTATTATTTATTTAATCGAAAAACAAATGAAGATTAAGTTTTACAAAAGAATAATAACAGAAATCCTAATGAAGAATTCAACACGGCAACATAAAGGCCTACATAAAAGTTTGCAAGTCGAGAGCACTACAATGGAATTTTAATGAGCCGTTGTTAACGAGGATCCGCATTTACATAATCGCATTAATAATTATTCATAAACAAACGTGAAGTGTAAGAACAGTGAGTGCGCTATTATTGTGAGTTCAGACAGACTTGATGATTATCGCGGCGCGGCGCGGCGGGCGTAATGACATGATAATGTATGTGGTGCGGTCCGATGCACTGGGAAACACTGAGAGTTATGCGGGCTGCTAGCCAGTGAAACCGGTTGAGGATTTTTTTGCCTTTAGCGGATTATGTACTTTTGAGAAACGACACGATAAAATATGGTCTGAAGCAGAATGAATGGTCGCTTTTTGTAAAATGAGATTTTACTTTGAAGCAGAAAGAGTTACGAGGCCGCGGGCTTAAAACACAAAATTGTTTGTTGACTAAATAAGCATGATGGTATGGTAACATGTAAATATTGATTACAATCGAAACAATTAGTAAACAGTTGCGTTCGATAACAAGAAATTCAACAAACTGTATCTTCTAACAATGTTAAAGAACACGAGAATTGCAGAAAACAAACTTCGCCTCTTTACAAACAAACGACCATTGAAATGAATGTAAACAAAAGTAGAGAGACAATGCGACAGTGATCAGCGGGCAGAGACAATGGAGTAACAAATAACTCTACGGGAAGCTCGGCAGCACCGCCGCCGCCGCGGCGACGGCTGATTGACAAGACAAACGTTAAAGGGAACCGGTAAGAGGTTTTCTTTCATTAGGTAGAAAGGAAGGGCAAAAAGTTGAAATAGAGCCAGCAGAACGCGGCGGGAACCGGGCCCCAGGCGGCAGTAAATCTTGACCACGACTGCTTGAATTATGCATGAAGGGCGGGTAGGTACATCCGTTAGTGAGCTCAATTGTACGTACAAATATCATAAATTCTACCTATTGCAACATTGCAAGCAGCTGTCCTCCATAAAATCATAACAAAAACAACAAAATACCCACATCATAGATACACTCACACACAACACAACACACAATCATATTATTTGCCAACGTAAAACTTTAACAACCTATTGTGACGATTTTATTAAAACCGCAAATCAGCATACCTACGCAATTCCCCGGTGGCGTGGTTTTGAATTATTCATTTGAGTGCAATACCGTTTGCCATGTCATTAGCTAACTATGTAGGTCTTCTCGGAATAGCTAGACCGCAAGTGCCTACCAATCTGACATTAAATATTACATCATTCGGTCATTAAGCACTGCTTACTGGGCAAAACAAGAACGTATCTATTTGAATGTAACCTTATAACAAACTACAGACACGGGGTCAAGAGGTCGAAGTCATCAAAGCAATTCCTTAAGCTGAAAGCACTCGTTCATTACAAAGAGTTCGTTGGCCTCGTGACCCGAAGCGATCCATCAAATCATTTTGTACTAAACATGTTCACTTAATGGCTATAATTAGGTATGATATCATTATGTTAAGGAAAAAGTAATTACTGTCGAAAGATATAAATATATAACAAGTTTGTGCCATTACGGTCGAAATATATGAATAGATAAAGCGTAGCATATCGAATTAGATAAAACGATACAGAATAGAGAGCAAAATAATCTCATAATAAGCAATCACTACGTTATCCGGTCGCGTTTGTAGACTCAAAGCTATCTCGTTAAAACCACTAGAGCGTGTAGAGTCGCCAAGCGTGTAATGAAACACTTCCACTCGGCCAACAACCGTTAATAGGACATTTAGCAGTAACAAAGTTTTCTTGGTATTGCTTTGCTGCATTAATGCAATTATCCTGCACGCGTAGCATGAGCAAACGGGACTCTTGTCTACGAAGACTTGCTTGTCGGGTCCTCTAAATATGCGAGCACAGTTTGACAGACAGGTGGGACTCGCTCTCAGATTTTTACAATCTTTTAATGTCTTTTTATTACAAATATGAATTTTAAAAGGTAACATTTTTATTTCAACATCAATAAACGTCGAAATTATATAAAATGATCCGAAATAATTTAGTTTAAACATGATTCTTATTTTAAAATAAGTTCTAAGATAAAGAGACACTCAAGAGAGCGTTCACTTCCGTAGACAAAGCTCTCTCGAGCTCGAGAAGAAATAATGTTGCCAATAGTAAATAATTACCATAATTGCCATCGTTTCTCATAAAGTGCTGTTCCTTTATATACATTTCAAGACGCAAAACTTAAAACTGAGTAAAATTTAGCTGTATGGATATAGATTCGCTTGCCTTTCTTTTATTAAGAGAATTTTGAACACGCTTGTAAATTTAGTAGTCTGTGGAAACTGACGAGAAAATTACAAAATATTGAAATCAACGTATGAAAATAAAATGTTAATTTACGTTTTTAAATATAAAAAAATAAAAATAAAAAAAACTAAATTTGGGTAAAAAGGGTGATAATATTAAGAAACAATATTATTATATTAAGCAATAAATTATTTAGAATTATTTATAGTTTTAATTTTTTTTATTAATATAAGTTACAAAAAAATAAAAATATTTTTTTAAATACTTAGTTTAACACTTAATATTTTTTTATTTTATTTTTTATAAATTATATAAATAAAAAAATTAAATCAACACATTATTTATTATTTTTCCATAATAAAATATAAGCACGGGCAACTTTTATTTGTTTTTATTGCTAAATTTAGATTAACATAAAATAAAATACGTAAAAAATTCTTTCTCGACCTTCTCGACTACCCAAGGGGTAGTAGACAAGTTTCTCCGACTCAACTGTCAAATTAATGTCAATTGAAGAGAAAAGTGGTCGTTTGTCGACTTTTGACATAAGGCCACGACAAAGAACAATGCGAGTCTACTAGTGTAAAAGTGCGAGCATGAGTATCTCGATCTCAACCCGACAAAAGTGACATTTGGGTGTAGACAAGCCATTGTTCTGTGAGTCGAGTCTTTTCTCGAGAGTGGTCATGCTACGCGTGCTGAAGCTACTATTCATCTTGTTTAACAAGTGTGAATGTGCGATTTGTCCCCATTTAAATCAAAATGATCTCGGCATTACATCAACTGAAAAATTGTGGATGGGATGCCTACATCTAATCAAGCCACTTGTTGGCCTACTTTAAAAACACCAACTAAAGATTAAAGTCCATATACTATCGTGACTTTAAATGCAATACCACCTTGAAGATATAGCGTAGTTAGCATCACGACAGGCGGCGTGCAGTAAATTGCGCAACGTGCTATTGAAAGCCACGGAGGAGGCGAGCGAGCGGCCAATCTTCCTCCATCTCACGACACGTCCCGATGGTTCGTGACTGGAATTCTTGATTCCCCTGACAACATCGCATCGCCATAACACACGCCTACAATATTTGTCCCTTTGACCTTTTACGTTCTGAATATTATAGCGAGGAACATTTTGGAACTCATCGGTGTCTGTTGATTTACTGCTTTAATCACGTTTCGAGTGTAGTGCTTACTCGTCCAAATGAGTAAGTAACAATGAGTCCCTATGACCTTTTACTTTCTGAATATTATAATTATAGCGAGGAACATTTTGGAACTGATTGGTATTTTATTATTGATTTACTGCTTAATCACGTTTCGACTGTAGGTGTGCTTACTCGTCCAATTAGGTAAGTAACAATGACGGTTGACTTACAAAAAAAGTCTCTCTTTGGTATTCAAAACAAGTGACGATGATATACCTACCTAGATATCTGGAGGCACTGCAAAACCCCCGACAAGTCCAGAAGTATTTTGTAGGATTTTATATAGGATTTTATGTAGGACAAAACAAAGGACGACACAGATAACACTAAAACAAATAAGCGATAACAATAACAAGATGATATTAGTTAATATTAAATAATACTCGTAAGTAATATATTTCGTAATTACCGTTAATTAATTAACAACTTACATTGCTATTAAGTACATTAAATTGGTAAGTGTATTAAGTTCGTATGTTAGATTATTAAATTATTTCATTAAAAATTTCCTATAAGATTAAACGATAACTTATAATTGAATTTCTAAGATGATACTACAATAATTCAACGTCGAAAACCAAAACATGTTTCAGAAAATTCGATCGGAGCGTAGAGGGTCGTCTTAGACATAACGCATTTACTTTTTCTTGATCCCAAACAATTGGATTTTCCTCGTTGAGCTGATGGTCACCATCAACTACGTCATGGGAAATAAAAATACCAACCTATAAAAATAATAAAAATATGTAAGTAGGTACTCACTCTTCTTTGTGCTTGGAAAAATTGTATTCTTTAATTTTCACCAAGACGATTTTGAAAATGAAGACTTGAAAGGTTTATTTTCAACCACCAAATAATTCTCACATGAGACACAAAACAATTTCTTAAAAATTAACACAAATTCCAAGTCACTATCACAGATTTCACAGGATAAAGATGATCCTGATCTAAGGAAAGCTCCGTTTCTTGTTGCAAATCCTGGCAATGTCCTCAAAAATGCGATCTAAATTCAGATGGGGTCAGGTTAAGATTTCGTCACACGCACCACTTCCAGTCGGCTATGATATCTATGATAATTCGCGACTAAGTTTCGTTGCAAAGTTGCACAGACAAGCGTTAACTTCAGTGGCACACAAAGAACTGAAACGCGGGGAAACGTCGGCCGGAGGAAGGGGGCGAGGGGGACGCGGTAGCGCCAGTCTCGCGACGTCGACGTAGCACGTAGCAGGCAACGTAGCAACAAGTGAACGGCAACGCGGGTGTGAAGGGGGCTCTACGGGGGGATTGGGGAGCCCCCCGCGCTATATACATACATCGAGCACCTGATGTCGTTGCAGTCGTGGTGGAGGCATACTACGGAGAATTATTACAACAGGAAGGGCAGATGTCGATAACCACGATAATGCGCTTAACGTGTAACGAAACACTGCTCTCGAACGGCCATAATAACATATTTTTTTACCGACAACATCAATTTTAAGGCTTTGTGTTGTGAACTTTTTAATGTACTAATGAATGAGTAATACCTCAGTACAGTACCTAGTAATGAAAAAATATTTGAAGTTGCAGCTGCCTAAAGCATAGGTACTAGGTAGGTAGTTTGCTTTGTAAGTAGATAAAAGATATGGAATTATTTGTAGAATACAGGATGTAAAAAGTTAGTGCCTCATTCGATAGCGAAGCAAAAAACAGTAAAGATAAACAAATACTGATCGTTGACCAACATACCGAGCGAATTTTACAAAGCACTAACGATTTGGCAATAAGCCAACAATTCCGTGACATGCTATGCGTTCCGAGTTTGCGATATAAATAACACACAAAGAGAATAATACCTACTTACAAATATTCCGTTAGCGTTTCCAAGTAATGTATGTGCCAAACAATGGCGACATAATGTTAGAATTCTGAACAATGATGCCTCCAACAAAAAAAAAGGTTTATTTACATAGATACTGACTGTTGTTAGTATTTCGGAAAACATTTCCCAAGTCATGCAATGGAATCAACAAAAAATATATAAACAAGCCTTTCAATCCAATTCAACCTTACGTAGTTAAAGCTCTTCTTAAAAAAACTAAAACAACAACTGCGCATAAGTCTATAAAAACGTAATTACTTTTTTGATAAGTACTCACATCAATTATTTATTTTCCATGGCCTGTTTTTACGGGCGTTTCATGCGGGCGGCCGAACCGGATGCCTACGCGGGCGAATAGTGATGATGCAAAACCCGTTTTTGTTAAAACAAGCAAAGAGGTTACATACCTTATTCTGGCCTTGTACTAATCGAGTTAGCGGTTGCGTGCAAAATACTAAGTAATTTGCACTGCACGGCAAAAAAGAACGCGAGTCGACTCAAAAGCACTAGCACTAACAGATTTTATTAGCTAACTAGGTAGCTGTTTATTAAAGGGACATAATTTAATAAAAAAACAACATTTATGTAATAATACCATAACATTTAAACTTAAACATAACGATAATGAATATGATAATTAAGAAACCGTTAAAAGAGAACTAACCTCATTTTCACAATCACATTTCAATTCCGGTCTGACATTATTAGTGACACTAAAATATGTGCTTTGCAAACAATACAACGTTTTATGCGTTACGATAACAGTGATAGTGAGAGGCAGGGAATTTATAGATAAGGGAAGCAAACACGGCAGTCGATAACAAGCTCTAGTCGATAACACAGCTAGTCGATAACCTGGTTGCGCCACTTGATAGCGACTCGTTATCCGCTGTTTAAACAACGTTTATGAATACGGCGAAACTTTGCCTTGAGAAATACCAATACATTTATGCGACACCAATGAGGTTACGTAACTGTATTATTAATCGTAACTTGGATCTGCAGATTTTGTTAAGAAACCGTTTCCCTAACCTAGTGACAGATTTGACTAAAAACCGTTCGTTAAGTGTGCCTCCTTAGGGACAGATTACAAAGCAAATCAAAAGGGTATATTGTTATGTTATAGATTTCTCCTATTTATCTATTAAATGCTTGCTTGACGCGTCAAAGGAGCAGTGGTGACAAAAAATTTAGAAATGTTGGAACCATAGAATCACAGAATAAGAAATACCATGAGAATAAAAAGATTTCATTCTATAATAATCACAGAGCATTTATTAATTAAGATTTAACGATAACGCCGGAAATTACTGCTCGTAGGTATCTAATTTAATTTTAATTAACCGACAGAAACAAATTGTAAATAAAAGGCAATACGGCGTCGAAAACTTGAAACAATATTTTTATTACAATGTTCATAAACAAAACAAATTATTAATTTAAATGTAACTAACGTAATTTTTATTTTATGGCCCGTTTGTCATCTGTCTTTCAAATCCATGTTTATAAGACGATACCAGAAGATAGTACTATCCGAAATCTGTGAATCAGGCCCATACGATTCAATTCATTCAGATAGTTACTCATTCCGGAGAATTTTATTGTACTACATCCTCAATTTAATGTTAAAAACGGAAGGATTATTCGAAAATCTTAATTGATTTAACGAATAACGTCAGTAATCGCACTAGTACCTACAATGAAATGAACGGAAACGTTCAGGGTTATAAAGAAGTAAGGAGAATATTTACCCAATTATCTTATGAGGTTTAAACAGCAGACAAGATTATGTAACACACACAGCTGTTATCTTTCGACAGTGAAAGCCAGAGTCACCTCAACTAACGAGTGTGTATTTGTACGGAGATACTAAAACGAAAACTAACTGGTGCATTCAAAATTCAACTTTACGGTCATTATTATAAGGTATTATAAGGCAGGTTATTATATGCTGAGGCGGGTGTGAATGTCAACGTTTCGTGTGTTATTTGGATGTGTAAAGAATCAACTGTTGTTGCGATTTCCGGAGTCCATGAGTCACCGCTGTGAAGTGTGCGTGGGAGAACTCGAAACAATCTCCTTGCGCGACAACGCTTGCATGTCGGACCTCTCCCTGTCATAGACACTCAATTACTCTCTAATTAAATATTGCTTACACTATTGAAACGTTTTGCTGCAGGGTTATTTAGAATTTCCGATTTTTATTAAATGATCAATCAAGTAAGTTGCGCAATTGTTCACATTTCATATCAACTTTATATAATGTCATAAACGAATGTATACTTGAGAAAACAAAATATTTTACGTCGTATGGCGAGCCACTCGGAACAATGAGTTATTCATTCGCTGTTATCGATAGCTTACACAGCTGCGTCTAGTAGACAGGCGCGATACGATTAAATTAATTCCTCGCAGACTTAATGCAATAAATATGAACTCTCTGAGCTGATGAGAAGACGAGTGACGATCAGAGAAAAACAATGCGTAATATTTACAAACAAACTAGTTATACACAGTTCATAAACTATTCCGGCAAACTGCACCTAATGAATAGGCATAACTAGGTACCACTAGTAATTTTAATTAGACAAACAGTTTTATTAGATAGGGCGATTCTTGGAATTATTTGTTCAAAATGCTTAGTGAATCGCATTTCGTCATCAGTGGAACCGGTCCGCGATCGAATGTCAAAAACCGCACGACGCAATAAATTGTTGTCTCATGGAGAGTAAACATCGACGTTCGGCCGCATTCATGCATAATTGATGAGGGTTCGAACGAGCGCTTGGATTCCTGGCGGTCACGACTCCGTCCGTCGGCCCCAGCGCCTCCGGCAGCCATTTTGTGAAGCCTGCCCGCCCCGGGCGCGTTGCCACGTGAATATTAATACGACTTTACGAGCTTGCAGTATACATACAACTGTGCACGACAATACCATCAATTCCAAAAGAACTATATTCTTTCATCGCTTCCGCTGCGCTTTGTGCGCGCACGTAACTCGATGATCATGACACGATAAGTATTGCAAATTGCAAGCAGTCTAGCTTAGGCACGCAATGAGCAATTAATGCAGAATGATCGTTATTAGTTTCTATTGTTACGACCGAGTAAATAGAGCGTTACGGACTACGGTGCGCTGCGCCGCGCGCCGCTGTAATACATAATAAAAATGGCACAATACATCGCGGCCCGGGTAACTCTCACGCTCAGGCACGACACTATTGTACCGAGTAATCGTAATCAAAGGCATTTTCTCTCGGAAGAACTAAGAGAATAAAAAAAGACGTTTCACAACGATTAGAACAAGAGGAGCCACTGTTCTTGCCTATCCCCTTCAGTTTTCAGTATAAATTAAACGGTTGTAAAAGTTTAATTTGGTTTTAAATTAATTGTTAATGTTATAATGAGATATAAGTAGATTTCGTTTTGCCTAGCGATTGATTTTACGGCGATACGTTGCGGTCGAGGTCTACGGGCTGCCTGTCTGCACCCTCATTATTACTGATGAAAGTCTACCGCCAAGTGGAGTCGTAATAATAATGTGAAATGAAATACCGCGCCCGTCCGTCTGCTCGGCAACCGCAAGTCTGGCAAACGCTCACATGCACGTACGAACAGTTTAACCATGAACTACGCAATCACGACTGCGATGAGATTTTAAGCCCTTTTTCAGGCTGTGGTTTATGTAAAACAACTTTTGTAATAAAGCCGGAGTGAGCACTGGATAATACATTCCCCAACGTAAACACCGGATGGACTTTTCATAACTAAATTTGTTAGGTTCTAAAATAGACCACATAATGTAAATTTGATCTTATGTAGTTTATACGATTCGGATGTTAATAATAGAACTCATGCGTACCTATTGTACAGGAGGAGGAAGAGGTCAATGAGGTGGCCCGTTGAAAGGATAGAATCTGTATACCTCTACACAAAAAGGGTTTTAAGAAGGACTGTAGCAATTATAGAACTAAAACGTGCTTAGTGAGAGCCCTGATCTTTTATATCTTTATGTAATACGGAGTGGAAACATGGAGTATACTAGCCAGAGGGCGACATAGAATAGAATCTATTCTATGTCGCTCTCTGGCTAGCAAAAGATGCATTCGAGATGTGACGGCCAAGTGCACAAAATATATCTATCCTATCACAATTAAATGTCAAGACTCGGCTCTCCACTATTTGCTTACATCGCGTACTCTCATACTTTAGCCACATAATGTGAAGAGGAGAACAGAGTCTCGAAAAGCTGGTCGTGGTTGGTTCAATAGAAAGCAAGAGAGCCCGAGGTCGTTCGCCAACTAGATGGTCTGACCAAGTAAGAGTAGCAACCTCCTCGAGCAAATTCCATCAAGCAGTAAAAGTAACTATGGACAAAGACCGATGGAGACAAAAAACATAAAAGCAGCCAGTGATCACGATGCTCAGTTATGAGGAAACTATTAAGAGAGAGAGATACTATTACTTTTCTATTTGCGATTACTAAATCCTCATTCGTAATACCTAATTCATAACTTTAAAAAATTGTGTTTGTGAAACGTTAGCAAAATGAACGTTAAATTTGAATGCCGCCTATTACAGGTAGGGTTCAATGTCAAATGGAAACGCGTTTGGTTCACCGACAGCTGTGAGCGAAGCAGCCGTACTTCCTGCCTGGCACATCGGCGGTCGGCACCACCGGGCCATTGTTACAAACGTGGCACACACTTTTATGTCGATACCTATATTGAATTTAGCTGAGCTCTTGACTTGCTTATCATTGTTACTTACAAAAACTGACATTTGCAATAGTTATTTGTGATCGGTGGTATTGCCGTCTGAAGTTTAGTTTTAACAGTATTATCTAGTCAGGAAGACCTAGGTATCTATATAAAAATTTGTAAGTTGCCGAAAGCAATAAATAAACGCACTGTAGGGAAATTTTATTGTTGTTTCGTTTTTTGCAATACATGTGCCGTCTACAATTTCCGAGCGCTGGGAAATGTTGGCGTGAGATCTGAAAGTCGTGATCGCTGCACACGAGTCACGAACGCCCTGGCGGTTTATACACTAATCAAACCACACAATGACTGCATTGTTACCGTGCTACATTCTTCAACTGTTTTCGATTCAATTCACAATACTCAACAATGGACTTCCTAGCGCGACACCCTGCGAAACGTCAATCAGGTAAGAATTTGTTAACTCAGAGAGAGCTGCGTCATTGTGCTTTTTGTTGAAACGTTTCATTGACCTTGACGAAATGCCTGAGTGCTCTTAATATGATAAAAAAGTACCTGTTTGATTATAACAATGACTTGGAATAAGAAGCGAGAACAAAGCATACCCAGGATGTCATGGAAACAAAAGAAAATATAACACCGACACCTATAATGACCGATGGTATCCCATACCCAATATACCCATATATTAAAGATATACAAATCGATACTTATAAAAATACGACAGTAACAAAAGAATCGACGAAGCAATGCGTAATACCATTCGTTGAAGTACACGTACCTACGTCTCTCGACTTTAGCTCGTTATCAGGCAGTCAGTAGTGTCAGTCAGTTAGTCAGTACCTATGTGAAGCTGTTTAAATTTTAAATAAAACTAGGTAGAATATTCATCATCTCCAAATGCAAGCTAACGACTCCAGT
The DNA here is from genome assembly GCA_950108535.1 of Agriphila straminella. NCBI lineage: Eukaryota > Metazoa > Arthropoda > Insecta > Lepidoptera > Crambidae > Agriphila > Agriphila straminella. The sequence continues at coordinate 5,646,062 of OX467312.1, forward strand.
TATCAAGGTTATACCTGAAATTGCAGTGGAACTCAAAGTTCGTAACTTTGGAAGTTTGCCAAATAATGTTAGCGTTCGTGGTCGATTTACTGAGAATGTAATATTTTATGAAAATGCTCCAAATATTCAGAACAGTCAGTAAACAGTTTTGATGTGGAATTTTAATGCACACATCATCGTAAGTAATAATTGTATGTATTGATAAGAAGCCTTAGAAGTGCATTACATAATGGCTTCTGATTCAAATAATGCGTTACCCACGTACATACGTACGTATTTCACCAATAGACATAATTATCGCTTTTCGTGCGTCGTCATCGTCAGTGAATTGCGTTGCGTTGCGAATGGTACAAACAAACCCATTCATCATTAGATCTTCAATCACAACAATTCGTGCTTCATTGACGAAATGTGTTTATTATAATGCACGTATTGCAATATTTGCAATATCATTAACATTATATAAAATGTTATGAATTCATAATTCAATTATATTATAAACAATAACATCCCTTGATGAACTAATCAAAATTCCGTCTTATCAGATTATTGTTAACGATGCAGTAACAATCACTAAATTATAAGCATATATTTGGCCTCCAGACGAGTGTTGATATGTACAAATACAAAAACGTTATTAATAGGTAACTACCGTATGTAATGAAGCTAGAATGACGCCTACGATCTCGTGGAATTTCATCGCATCGGTTATTAAAATATCGATGTTCTCTGCACGACATTATTTATCTAATATATCAATTATTAAAATTCGAAATACCTCCAACTGTTTGAGTCCAACATGTATATTTTTTCAGTTTATATTTATTGATTCGTTGAGGAAAGCGGTAGCTCAGTATTTTTTACGTATTCAAGACGGTTTTAAGAACTCTTACTTGATAATAAAAGTGTTCGCTCTTGAACGACTATTGACTTGGCACTAGTAGATACTTAAAAATAAGTAAACGTACTTAACATAAGTAGATGTTCAAATATACATCCCAAAGTAAATTAACTGAACTGACAATTTAGCAAGAAGGTTTATAACTAAATTCACAAAGAAGATACAGAGGTAAAGTATTCAATCGTAAGTAATTTAGTTTCCAAATATCGTACGTTACGGACTTTGTGGATGGAATAACAGCTGTTAGGAAGGACCGACGAAAGGAAAATGTCCCAATTCAATCGCTTTCATGAGAGTTGGGGGGGAGGTCTCCCCAAACCGCGGCCTGTTTATTTCGTCACCCATCAACTGAGATGAATCCCCTGACAAAACTTCGGTTATTTTTATTTTCATTGTATGTCTACAAGAGGGCCTTTATTAAAAAGTTTGTCTTTGATGCGAACAAGAGAAAAATCTTTATTTAGAAATTAGTTCTAGCGGAAACGATGGATATTAAACATGTTTCTTAGATTAATTTTACAAATCTCAAATATTATGAAATCTTAATTTCTAATCATTAAAAAATATTTAACATTTAGCTCTTCTGTGTTTATTGTTATGAAAGTTAATTTATCTTTCAAGATAGCTAATAAATAGTTCTCTATCATTTACCCTACATATGACACTGATACGAATATTGGCAATGATATCACGTACTGCCATGTTACCATGTCATTGCTAATCTTTAGTATACAAGTACCTACCTATAGTCTTATCTTGATAATTTGTCGAGTTATTTAGTTTGGCAAGCATTTGAAGTAGATTAATTCGTAAAAGGAAGATAAACAGCCGAGAACAATGTGTTACCACTAGAGCATAACTGTATCATCTTATTATATTAACTAATAATACAATACAGCCTTTGATCAGGGAGCTTGTTCCTAATAAGGCAGCTTCCGTTCCCGGGTCGTTGCCATGGCAACGCCAAGGGTCATGTTTCATGAACAACCCTCGCTTATTTATTTCCACCCCGGAGCAGCTGATTCCATTCCATTCATATCGCATAATTGTGTTCTCCTTATCTGGGATCCCTTTGAAAAAAATACAAGTGCCTACCTGTCTCCAAAACGAAACGGCTTTGATTAAAACAAAGGAATATTAAAATGTCTGGATGTAGCTTACTCGAATCAAAGTATTTAATAAAATTTGCTGTCCTATATCAATAATACAAAATTATAATGTTTGTAGAAAGTGTTTTCAAATTGCACAAATTGTTAGATTGTAAAATTCGAATGGGATGCGCGAGCTATACGTGCCAAAATTAAATATATGACGAGGTATCCTGTCAACCCTTCTCATGGTGGGGCCACAAAGGTCCTCCATCCTTCCCTCACCCTCTTTCGTTAACGCATAAAAGAAAAAAAACATTGATATAAAGATACGCAGACATTCCCGAGGGCGAAAGTTATTATTCTTATATGAGAGCGATTTGTCGTTTCATGGCCGCGTTCCCTTTGTTCGTCGACGTAATTAAACGTCGGTTCTGTTATTAACAACAGAATATACATGAGGTGGTCTTTGTTTGCGCTATTTTCGTATGTTTCGCCAGGACTTATTTCATAATTATTCCCTTTGCGAAACTTTCACGACTGTTTAGAAGTGGAAAAACATACACAAGAAAAACTTCTGAACTTAATTCGAAGAAAACGTTCATACTTAGAATTAACGATGTAGCCGTGATATTTCGTTTTAAACTTTCTGAGAAAATAAATTAAAGACCTTAATTCGTTTCTCGGTCCCCTAATAGCTGTAATTGTAGTAATTTCGCCACACACTGCTGCTGCGCCGTCGCGGAGCTCGTCGCGTCGCACTAATCGTGCTTTTCCCCTAAAACGAGCGATGACTGCAAAGTGCAAACTACAAAAAACGATAATGACAAATTCAGAGATTGTGTTCACGTTTTTGTGTCAACATCACGTTCCAATGTTTCATTATCACCTCACGCCTAGTTTTTCTTTTAGATTTCTATTGTATCTATCTATGAATATCTATCTATCTATGAATTAATGTGCACGAAAAAATATGCCATGCAAAAATGTTTTGAATGTTGTGGCATTGAAATTATAGCGAGTAGATTAATCATCATTTGTTTGTACAGAATACCAACATCGGATCCTAATATTTTCTTAACTAATCTTGACAATTTACTAAATGAGATATTCGACAAATATAAATATAAAATAAAGATAGTTTTGGCTGGTGATATAAATATCAACACATTAAATAGAAATAAAGTGACAGAAGATCTAAATGACTTAGTCCAGAATTATAATTTAACGCTGCATATTACAGTACCCACTCGAAAGCAGTCGTGTATAGATCATATAATAAGCAACATGGAAAATGCTTCAGCTTTAGTCTTACCACTACATCTCTCTGATCATGAAACTGCACAATTATTGAGTTTTCCAGTAAAGAATAAATATACAGGTCCTCGGTCTTACTCTATTTACAGGAGAGACTATAGTTGTGAGAACATCTTAAAGTTCAAAGATTGTCTAAAAAGCATCTCTTGGTCAGACATCTATAACCAGACTGATTTGAATAATGGTTTCAATGAATTCCATGAACTGTTCACACTTTTTTACAAATTATGCTTCCCAAAAATAAAAATAAATATAGACATCACTAAAAAAAAGAAGAGTAATTGGGTAACGAAAGGATTGAAGCTAAGTTGTAGAAATAAAAGGAAATTTCGATACATATATTATAAAAATAAAACACAATTAAACAAGGATAAATATTTAAGTTATTCGAAATTGCTTAAGAAATGTATTCATGCTTCCAAAAAAAAATCAAACATTGACTTTATCCATAAAAGTGAAAATAAATGTAAAGCGTCTTGGACCATAATAAAAAACGAATTGACTGATACGAAGCATTCTCTTAACCATATAAGTGAATTAAATGTAAACAATTCAACATTGACGGATCCTCTTAGCATGGCTACGGCATTCAATGATCATTTCGTAAATTTATCCAATGGTGAATCTCATAACAACATAAAAAAAGATATGAAGCAACCCCAAATATTAAATTCTATGTTCTTGAAACCTCTTAGTGAAACAGATGTAAGAAAAGAAGTAATGTCATTGAAAAACACCAAAGCCGAAGGATATGATGAAGTTTGCACTAAGGTTTTAAAAGATTGTGTGAATGAATTCATTGCTATTTTGACTCACTTAATAAACTTATCGTTTTCTACTGGTATGTTTCCAGAACTGCTTAAACTCACCTTAGTAAAACCTTTGTTTAAAAAAGGAAATACCGACGAAATTGATAATTATCGTCCTATTACAAAAATATCAGTGTTTTCTAAAATATTTGAAAAGTGTATGCATAAGCAATTGGTTGATTTCTGTAATAAGTTCCATTTATTAAATGGACAACAATACGGTTTCCAAAAACACAAATCAACCACTTTGGCGATACATAAACTTATGGAAACTATTTTGACAGGTATAAACGACAAAAAAATGACAACTGGTATATTTGTTGACCTATCAAAAGCATTCGATCATGTATCACACCAATTGCTTATAAGAAAACTAGAAATGATTGGTGTACGAGGCCATGCTCGATCGCTAGAGTGGATAAAATCATACATTAGCAACAGAAAACAGTGTGTAGTTATAGAAAAACTAAGTAACAGAAATGAAGTTGTAGCGTATTCATCACAATATAAATACAATCAATGTGGTGTGCCGCAAGGGAGTGTATTGGGCCCAATGTTGTTTATCATTTATATTAATGACATTTTTAATGCAACCGGTTATCAATGCATCGCATTTGCTGATGATATTTCTGTAGTAGTAACTTCAAATAAAACAGTGACAGAACATGAAAATGACATAAATAAGACTGTATATAATCTGATTCAATTTCTTGACATGCACAATTTAAAAATTAATTTGACCAAAACTAAATATATACAATTCAATAAATATAATAATATAAACCTTGACATTAAGTATAAAAACATTAATATTGATGAAGTAAAGCAAATCAAATTTCTGGGAATAATAATAGATAGTGACATAAATTGGAAAATGCATATAGACAATATTTGTACCCGAATTAATAAATTTGTATACGCACTAAAGTGTATCAGAACTGTAACTAATTTAAATACTGCGATTACTACTTACCATGCTTATGTGTGTTCCATTTTACGATATGGCTTACTGATATGGGGCAATAGTTCTCATATTAACAGAGCATTTATTGCTCAAAAAAAATGTTTAAGAGCATTATGTGGTGTTCCGCCAAGGACTTCTTGCCGTTCTTTATTTGGTAAAATGCAGTTACTGACTCTAACATCGCTTTATATTTATGATGCATGTGTATTTGTAATGCAGAATAAGCATTTATTTAAAAGAGCATGTGATATCTATCCAAGAAATAGTAGAGATCCGAATAGGTTGGTATTTCAGGTAACTCCAAAAACAATGCAGTACAGAAAAAGCTGTTTGACTATGACTATCAAAATCTTTAATAAAATACCTAAGGAATTTAGGACCTTACATATCGATAGTTTTAAAAGACATTTGGGTAAATGGTTAGGCTCACATACCCTGTATGACTTAAAAGAATTTTTTGACATTAGAGAATGAATTGTATATTGATTGTATTATCAAAATAAGGAAATTACTACCTACCTAAATTATTAATGTAAATATTATGTACTCATTTAAATTTTGCATGCTAATTAATTTGGCTAAACATGTTAAGTGCCTATTATTATTACTTATTAAATCTTTTATATACCATGTTTATTTGCAAATAAAGATTATGATTATGATTATTATTATTGTCGATTCAGAAATCATTTGAGAATTTTTGATGTTCACAAAAAAAAATATTCGTAAATCTAGGTACCTTTAACACTTTGACTAGGTATACTATTTTTACTTAATATGGTGTGCTGTCATTCGTAGACAATTATGACTTGTTTGTTTTCGCTAGTTCGCTATGACATCATTATCATGAATTTGATACTAAAGTTGAAAATGTTGCGAAAACAAATATCGAGGACATACCTAATAATAAAGTTACACATGGCACGAATATGAGTCATTTCACTTCAACACTAACGACTCCCAAATCAGCTGCCGAATTATTATTTATAAACCGGTTACGTAAAGTAAATTGGTCGGTTTAAATTCAACGTATGCCAATTTAAATGCCATTCCGTTAAAACGACAAGGCCAACGTTATCGGGCGAAAATCGACACGTTTTATGTAGGCCAAAACGAGTTCGACGCCGGCCGACGACGACGACGGTAAGCGGAGTAGCATAATGACATTCCTTTACATTTACAGCAGTGCAATTTATCGTGATAGTTTCGTTTTCACGTTCCAATGACTCCGTTGTTCGCGCTTTTATTCAACAACGTGCGGTGCAGAATCGGAGTCGTGACCAGTCAGACGAGACCTCTGATAGTTTAATAGGTCGCTTCCTTTAGTGCCGGTTGATTGGCATCGGGGGGGCGAGGTAGTTTGGCTATTGTTGGTCACGGCGGCACGGCATGGTCGTCGTGTGGAGCCGGGCCGCGTGACGTCCGCCATAATCATCCATAAAACTGTTGCGCAACTACTTACTTATTCCGCAGACACCGGCGTTTACTTTCTCGAACTTCCATAATGGCCGCTGCCTGCCGCCTGCGCCGCCGCCTCGCCCGATGAGTTTGGCGAAACTTTTCGTCTTTGTTACGTATTAACTCCATTGACAGGCAAGTATGTAGGTTCAAATAATTCAATAAATTAAATTGTGAAGAGCTAGCATAGGTGGTATTAATTATTACATGTAAACTTAAGTTTTCTTTCTTAAGTTTACATGTAATAATTAATACCACCTATGCTAGCTCTTCACATAGGTCTACAAATACTGTTAGCTAAGAACATAATTAATTGTATCCTATTGCGGGGGTGGCCTGGTGACCTGTGTAACCGGTTTTCTTTTAAAACCTATTATGGGCACCAGCTTCTCACACTTCAGGTCATAATTGTATTTTACTCAAATTGTTCTAGAATTAAGTAAAGTAGCCTATTGTGTGATGAGGAAATAAATGATTTATTTATTTATTTATTTATTATTCACGTTCCTCTTCCTCTACACATGCAATAATTTAAAGATAAATTATGCGTATCGTATCGCATTTCTGTACACGTTGCAATTTTTATAACAAGTAGCACAACACGGCAATCATGAATGAAATTAATAATTGTAAGTATGTGGTAAGCATTAATATTTATTCTCTAGTACAGATACGATACCAATGACAAGAAATATTGCTCTGCTAACATGTTTAGACACAAAAACGAGCTTGTGAACGCTGGACAGTGTAAAGTGGGTAACCTTGATGGATGCAAGATGCAAGTAAGTTAATTTACTGGGTAACGAACGTATCAGTAAGTTACTAACTACATTACGTTTTATAGCACATATAAATATATCCATTATACTATTAGACTTTGTAAGTGCTGGTCATTAAAATATGTATGAAAAAGTTAACTAATATTTTGAACCTAGAAATAACCTAGAAATTGGTTCTGTTTGGTCACGTTTAAGAGACTGATCAAATTGATTATATTTATTATTATTCAAGACAGGACAGCCCTACACTACACATGCTTGCAAAATTCAGTATGCAGGTTGACCAACCAATTCTACACACTTTAGAATAGATTGAATTTCGACATTCTGATGGCCTTGTCATACTACTCTACTCATATACTATGATTCGGTAGTTACGCAAAATTAAATGATAGTGACAAAAATATTAAATGCTATAGAATTAAATATGGGTGTGGTTTAACTGGTTAGCAAAATATTATTTTGGTGAGCAGAAAAATATATTTGGTCAGGCAAAATGGTTAGTTGGTCAGCAACTTTTGGCTAGCAAATATTTCTTAATCAATCAGCAATTAATGTCATACTAGACTGTTCTAATTTTTTTTCAGTGACCCACGTGTAATAAAATTTTGATGAGCGATTCAGTGACCTACCACGTCTACTAAAATTTAGATCGTTTGATTCGTCTTGACAAGTATTGTTGGGAGATAGTGTCCAGTCCAGGTACTGATAATGAAGCAGGAAAAAGTCCACAAGAACTCTGTGATGAATCCAAACAATCCCATAGCTTGAGCTCGTTTGATTCGTCTTGATAAGTACTCTCGTGGGAGATGGTATCAAAGGTCTGGTGTTGGAGCAGAAGAAGGTAAGGCAACTTTAGGAAAGGCCTGGTATGAGATGGGTGTCCATGTGGGACTGCGATAACAAAAGTTAAGCAACTCTAGGAAAGGCCGGGTATGAGATGGGTGACCGTTTGGGACGGAGATAAAGAATGTTAAGCAACTTTGAAAAAAGTTCGGGTTTGGGATGGGAGACCGTTTGGGATTGCAATGACGAATGTTAAGCTACTTTTGAAGAGGCCGGGTATAAGATGGGTGTCCATGTGTGACTGCATTATTGAAAGTTGAGTAATTCCAGAATTGCTCATCCCGGCCTTTCGAGTATGAGATGGGTGACCGTTTGGGACTGCGATAACCACGGGTAGGGGTATGGTGTATGGGGTGAGGTTTGGAGTAGGGAGAGGGGAGGGGAGGTATAAAGGGGGATGTGCTAGGGGAAGTTGGTCTCCCACTACCCCTACCTACCTCATCCCCATAGCCCATACCCCGTCTCCATCCACTCCTCAGTTTTCTCTGCTAACCAATTTTAAATGTTGCTGACTGACCAATTAGATATTTTGCTCTCCAACTGTGTATTAAATTGCTGACCATTTTATGCTGGCCAAATAATTAGACTGCTGATTTTTTGCTGACCATTTAGAATTATTAATGGCAGTTAGTCAGATCAAAAAATACTTCCCATCAATTTAAAAAATTAAACAAATCCCATCCATCCCATTAAACAAAGATTTAAATCGTTAGATCTGCCTTCGTAGGTACTAAAAATCTGTAGTATTATTTCAAATGTGTAAAAATGTTGCACGCATGCGTGATGCGTTGTTTACGTCCATCGGAATTGACAACGGAAGGAAAATAAATGTCGATAATAATTGAAAACTAAATATTTACGCGTGAAATGTTACACCATGAGGTATGTTTCTCGAGGATAATGCAACCATTTATTATGCTTGTAAAGTAAATAAGTAAATTGAGGCTCATTTTCCTTCCTTAATCACTTCCAATCCGGCAGGGTTTTTAATAACACTGATATGGCTAAATTGCAGGCCCTGATGAAATAATTTCTGCACTTAAAAATAAAACTACTGTGCTTAAAAGTGAAGCAAAGATTAGAGGACTGCCCAGGCCAAATTAATTTTAGGACATATACTTAACAAAAACAGTTTTTTTTGTTGACTGTCATGTTAACAGTTAATGCAATATGTTTACTGAAGTCGATATCATGGTGAATGTAACGTAATTCAAAAATTCATAGAAGTGATAACAAAGTCGTCTGTGCTTAAAAGTGAAGCAAAGATTAAAGGACTGCCCAGGCCAAATTAATTTTAGGACATATACTTAACAAAAACAGTTTTTTTTGTTGACTGTCATGTTAACAGTTAATGCAATATGTTTACTGAAGTCGATATCATGGTAAATGTAACGTAATCCAAAAATTCATAGAAGTGATAACAAAGTCGTCTGTGCTTAAAAGTGAAGCAAAGATTAAAGGACTGCCCAGGCCAAATTAATTTTAGGACATATACTTAACAAAAACAGTTTTTTTTGTTGACTGTCATGTTAACAGTTAATGCAATATGTTTACTGAAGTCGATATCATGGTGAATGTAACGTAATCCAAAAATTCATAGAAGTGATAACAAAGTCGTCTGTGCTTAAAAGTGAAGCAAAGATTAAAGGACTGCTCAGGCCAAATTAATTTTAGGACATATACTTAACAAAAACAGTTTTTTTTGTTGACTGTCATGTTAACAGTTAATGCAATATGTTTACTGAAGTCGATATCATGGTGAATGTAACGTAATCCAAAAATTCATAGAAGTGATAACAAAGTCGTCTGTGCTTAAAAGTGAAGCAAAGATTAAAGGACTGCCCAGGCCAAATTAATTTTAGAACATATACTTAACAAAAACAGTTTTTTTTGTTGACTGTCATGTTAACAGTTAATGCAATATGTTTACTGAAGTCGATATCATGGTGATTGTAACGTAATCCAAAAATTCATAGAAGTGATAACAAAGTCGTACGATGTGACAGATAAGATTATGAACTATCGTAAACACAATGTCACTTTGTTTTAACCAAACATAAAAAAAGAAATTAAAGAGCACAAAATACCTTGTCAAAGATATAAAAAAAAACAATAAATAGGTACCTACTTATCGTATAGCATTTTGTCGATTTTCTTTCGTTTTGATCTTAGGTTAATATGAATATATTGATAAATTGACATTGATTAGACCATCATGAGAAATCACTTAAACACAACAAAAATAACTTGCTTTTATATACCTTAGATACTGCTTTGTAGTTTGTTGTAATCTCATTCCATTTGTTTTTATCTAATCTTGCAAAAATGCTTTAGCAACAAACATTACGCAATCTTTATAATAAGATAGTAATATTTCCATAATAATAATTGAATGATCGATAAAGAATCACGAAGAATGTTAAGTGGCTGCAGCACAATAATAATAGCCACATAATTATGATATTTTCCTTGTAATCTTTGTGTATTTATTCGTAATTATTTACTCTTATGACGAACTTACATGTAAATAACTTCATATGTTGATGGGATATGACACGAACAGTTTTTGCGAGAAAATTACGAGTACCAATCATTATTATGAAATTGTTTATAATCAGCGAAATGCAATTATTTATTTCTATAACTATTAATACTTATAATGAGACTTCGTCATCTTTACATGGGAACGCTTATAACTATTACAAAAGATATCAACGAGCCACCCATGACACATCAGACAATAGGCATTCCTTCCCATCCCACTTTAATCAACAATCTACATAACAATTTTCTTGCTGTATCATTGATTCAAAAACAACCTAAATGCCGATCATTAAATTAATTACATAGGTAGGTACTCAAACAAACTTTCAACGGGTTTATGGTACAAATATAAATTACTTAAGTACATTAATCCACAGCCAATGTAGAAAATAGACAATTATTACAGTACCTAATCAAGGAATGTAAGTGGATTCATCAAAGATAAATAACTAGGTACTTACTTAAAGTCCACATGCTATTTTTGTACGTCTTATCAATATACGCTCTAGATTTAACGCGACGTTTTCAAGAAACCCGCGTGATAAAACAAAGTATAATGAGATCATGTGTAGGTACTATTCATATTTTAGCTTGGAAATTAATAAACAATTCTTCCCCGCATACTATACAGTTGACTATGTAGATTGTCTGCTAGTATATTTAAGCTACATATTGTTTTGATTGATACCCACCCAATACGCGGTAACTTGGCGACGACCGTGAGAAGCGATCTCTACAAACAACGATCCGGGCATGTAATGTAATTAATTCGGCAATCTATAGCGGGGCCCAGTTTAGTAGCTGTTTAACCGATAGTACATTAGTTTGATTTACGACTTGTGTAAGACCGGTCTTCGACCGCTACGCCCCGGCTGGCTTTAATTAACGCACATCCGCCCGATCGGAATCGGAGAACGTTGTTGCCATAAAATTCATTACAATAAGTAAGTACCGTTCAGAATTGAAAGTAGTCAGAAAATCGATAATACATAATATCTATAGGATTATCGACACATAAATCACACTAATCTGCTTGATTACACATAATGTAGATAAACAAAGATGCTTTTTTTTTGCGAAACTGATGTGTACTCCATACTCATAAAACAACATTGAGAGTTGAGACGTGTAATTTCATGCTAATGAATCAAAAAGCCAGAAGTCATTGCCTCAACAGCCGTAGGCGTTCATAACTCATAGCTAATTAAATGTCGAGGTGCTTGACTCGATCGGTCGTTATAACTGGGTAGTTACTTTGTTCATATTCTCTTGTACGAAACGGTTGTGCAGCACCTTTTGATTAAGAGTGGAATGGTTCGATAGACGGCCTACGCTAGCCGGGGGCTATTATTCATATTGTTGTGTCAGTAACGTTCTGAATCGCTCGTTGATCCGCGTATCGTCGCCGCCCATCTCGGAACGAGCTCGTCAAAGGCCGTTGGCCCGCTTCACAAGAGCGTGGGTCGGTATTATGTGCACGACGCATTAGACGAGATACAGTTACGTGCAACGAACGATCTCAATATCACGCATTGTTTTTTTATTAATTACATAACTATGCAACTGCGCCTCGTCAACACCCTACCCTACGTCCAAATCCGACTGACGCTCACTTGCCAAAAGCTATTAATTACGAAAAGAGAATAGAATATCTGAATGTATCTGAGCGGCTTATCCCCAGAGACGGTTACAGTTACCGACAACGCTGATTAATGCTCCAGTCGTACGTTATATCTTTTTCTTTGTATTGTATCGTATACGATTCTCGGTTGTGTAAACGCAAACGCGAATAACCTTCTTTCGGGCCGGCCACGGATATAAATAGACTCGTATCCGCTGTAGAAACAAATAAATTATACGCTGTGATGTGAGAGACAGATGTGCTTAATTTAAAACCTTGAAAAAGTATCAAATGATACTTTATCATCTTTTTTTATCGGCGAAGGCTTAAAATTGACTGCTGATCGATCGTCATTGATGTCAATCAGGCGTCGTTTTCACTGATTGGCGTTGCTTGGCATGGCAACAGAACAGAACGAGGGAAGGCGCGCGGTGCGTGCACAATAGAAAATTTTGATGGGGTCGTTCGGTTCTCACTGACATTGTGAGGCGGCAGGCGTGCGAAGAATGCCAATGGAAACAACTGTTGGTTTCCTCGAACCGACACGCATGACGACCCAAGAACCGGCTACACGACATCGCGCAGAAACAATGCATTAGCAATGGTGTACATTAATTTTAGATTGGCTCGTATACCTTTGTTTAGGTTGAACATGTTGCCGCGAATGTCAGCGATGCAAGAAATGCGTCGGAATGCAAGCAAACATAAAATATGCCAGCGAGAAAGACGGGGGATTGAGGAATCTAATTAAAAAAACTTCAGCTAGCAATATGTTGCAATTCGACGTTTGGGCTTCATCCTGTTTCTTTTCAAACTGGTTAGTTATATAGCTTCACGTGTGAGAAAGCGATAGAAATAACCGAGTAAACTGTTAAACCGACACGCGCACATGTGGCCTAGATACAGTCTACAGAACGTTCGAAATGAAACAAGCTCCAGTCAGTAGACAGACAGCCACTCGAACTTATGCTGCTGCCAATGCACAGATCGCATAATCGATAAGACGAATTAGGTCACAGCAAAGCTAATTTAGTGGAAACTGGAAAGTTACATCGTTATTGGAACACATGAATTTTAAGAAAGTTAACAGTCTCAGTACGTACCTAGTGTATTTTTTTAGTAATGTTGTTTCGGTATTAGCTAAAAACACCGGACGTTATTAATTTCTTACGCACATGTCCCAAAAATTAATATAAGTTATCTGGACAGACTATTCGCTTTCCATTTACATGTCTTAACGCCAAGTTATCTGACAAGTCATAAAATATTCTAAGAGAAATTAAATGTCAAACCAGGTAGAGCGTAGAGCTACATTCATGAAGGACAAATGAAGGTGAACGCGGCAGAAAAACAGTTTATAGACTTTTTAACACAGCAATATGGTATGGTATGGTACCTACCTACCTACCTATTGTATTTTACACAATGAGGAATTACTCAGGTGTAGTCAAAAAATATTAACATACAGAAAAAATAACCAAAAGCACATTTTGAAATTATGGCTATGACGCACGGCATTATATTATATCATGTAGTTTCGAGAAGTATGATAAATGATAGCACAAGAGCCATACCGTCAATATTTGTTGTGAAAACAATGTAGAATTACCAAAGCGCCAAGTTTGTTTTGTTCTCTACGTGTGTCAGAGTCAGTTGTGCAAATAGAGTTGCGCAATTCATCATCTCATTATTGCCGATAATGCCGATTTTCAACATGGATCATTAATCATTATCAAATAAACTTTATTAATAATTTTTGCATTTACGGTAGATATGACTATAAATTTAAATAAACAAACGGATTTAGGTATAATTTATTCGCAATATTCCGTTGACCGCTTCACCTCGAGCGCGGCGGCTGGCTATAAATTAAGCGGACATAAAAGACATATGAAACGAGAATAAAATGAGATGTTGTCGTATAGTGAAAAGTTTACGAGGGGCGTGCGAGCCGCCCGCCGCCGCCGCCGCCCGCCGTCTACGCACACAGTTGGCGTGGGTTCAATTCCTGTTTGAAGTATATTTTCGGAGCCACGCTCGGAGTCCGCCGCCCTGTTTACAAATACTAGCGCACACTCGAATCACTCGATTCAATTCCATGAGATTTTGTAAACACTGCCAAAACTGATTGGCTCGGTCGCTCGCTTTATATACGAACTCCGTCATTGCCTCAGATTTCTCACATTTTGTTAGCATGTTTATGAAATTTGTAGTGGTTGGACATTACAAAAAAGTCGTGTAAATAGCAATAAGTTCTATAAAATTCACTTTAATGCACGGATGTCACACCTTCAAAGTTCAAAGGTCCCAGACAACACGTTTCCAAATATTGTTTCTAATAATTGCTGGTAACAATAACAAAGATTTGGAAAATTAATATTTATGTAGATAAGTAAATAAAAAGTTTTTCTAGGTTGTTCTCTTTGTTTCAAGATCAAAAAATGTTTCTACAAAGTATGTACAACTACACCATGTGGGAGAGGGCTAGTCTTTAAATAAAGCGGATCAACCGCAGACAGTGACTGATTTATGTAGAATAGAGAAAGTAATTGCTAAACATTGAACACTCGCATCGCTGCACTGTAATTGTCTTTTAAAATTAGCCCAGGGGCCCTAGGCGTGTATTGAGCGTGTAATAGTCATGTCTGCCTTCATATCATAACGATCGAACCGGATTCGAGAAGAAACAGATAAATTATAGAGCACCGTATAAGAGGATGAAAGGGCAAAAACGTGAACATTTTACCTGCCCCGAGGTCTCAGCAGACCCTTTGAGTCGTCCGATCACGGGGCTTTTAACAGGTTCTTGGAACGTTGCCGGTTTGTTAATAAAATTCTCGACATTGCTGTAATGATTTGATTTCTCCGTAATACTTACCAAAGACAGTAGCAATCTTATCGTAAACAGAATCGTGTTGAATATACGCAATAAGTAATTAAGGATGCTTGGATAATTTACATTATTTTATCAAAAAACAGCCAGGTAAGTAGTAGTAGTATAGTATTTAGTATAGTAGTAGTATAGTTAAAATGTTCAAGTCAAAACTGGTAAGAGTAACAAAACTTTAACAAATTATAAAGGAACAGCTTCCTTTATAATTTTAACACGTTTCATTGGGAACGCACGATTTGCTACGTGCATACAGTTAGTTCCTTTTAATTTTTTTAAAATAACTATTTAGGAAACGCTACCAAATTGAAGTGTGTTACTATTCATCATAGAGTCTATATTGGCCTGCAAATAGTTACACGCGCCATAAATCAAGAAGTGAAACAAAAAGTTTAGGATCGGATTTTCAGATTTTTTGCTACGGCCGGCGGGTTTTTGTTTAGCATTTATTGAGACCGTTTTTGTTTGCCTCGCTTCACGATTACTGGAACATTGAACCTGGCATATGTAAAATTAGAAGTATGGCTGGCTAGTTTGAGATTTAACACTTGTAGAAATTGGCTCCGCTGGACTAGATAGATCTTTACCGCATTCCATTTGCAATAGTTGTCCGTAGTATTTATTATACTTCAATTCAGGACTGTCCAGTCTATAATACTTAATTGGACTGACTGGCTAATGCAATCTTGTCAGATCAGTTAGCTATACTTCGAGGTTGACATCTCCATCACAAGCTAACCCAAAGACCTAAATAAATATGTCCTCACACATTTTAAACCAAATTATCGCCACAGCTGTTGTTTCAACCTTGGAACCTGTACGTCGGATCGGGTGATCAACCCCACTCTCGAAGAGAAACATGTGTTTGAACAACGCAAAGTCGTATTTATATCACAAGCGCTTAAATAAATCACCGAGCATTACATTTAAGCCACATTAAACGGGAGGTAAATACAGGGATATAATATGGAGTAGCCAATTTTGCTGATATACTTAGTACCTAATGGCTACAAAAAATCCCGACAGGTATAAAGAAACAACTAGAACAGACAGGTCAATGAAAAAGTGAGCTCTTCTAAAAGAGGTCAGTGACTGCACAGTGGGGTGGCGTAGGGTGGAGGCGGAGGGGGGCTTAATAATACATTTGAAAAAAGACCCTAAACATCTGCCGCACATGTGCGTTCCGTTTCGTGCGGACGATCGACGGTGGAATAATGCAAGTTGTGCGCGCAACTACTGACTGAGTCTTTTTGTGCAGTAGCTTTTTGTTGTCTTCACGCTTTGTACCCGTGGCTTTTAAACGGACAATGCCGTTTTTAATGGAAAGGAAATCAATACATCTGTGTAGTTACAAAGGATTTTTTTTGACGTATAGGAAAGATATTTGAAGGAATCGTTTGCAGGCAGATCGATAATGTTGATATAAGATGAATGATATCATAATAGCAATTCATATTCGGCGAATCATCATGCAGATGACATAAAGTGAGAAGACTACGCCGCATGTGACCGTAATTAACATGTTGGCGCGATTACACAAATAGTGCGAATCGATGCAGTTCTAGGAAGATCACACTTTGGACTTGTGCCAGACACTTTTCTCGTCGAGGGAAGAGAGAGGGGGACGAGGTGTAGTGCCACTTGTAACTTTGACGCTAGAACGATCACGCTGACTATGAATCTACTTGGTATAATAATGCAGTCAGTTTCAACGTTTCAAGTGCCTCAAGATAAATTAGCAAATGAGCATTTTTCTAATCGGTTTCATGCTTATCTCTGCCGGAAGTCAGAGAAGTAACTAAATGTCGTTAAATCATTATAATAATATTTATCCGTAAATAATTTCAAAAAGCATTTCTCGTGGTTCTAGTCTTAAGAATACAATCAAGACGGCACCAATGAAATGTTGTTTACACGTAAACATTCCACCGATTGATCGTTCGTTACCTGTAAGTTCCTACTTTCCAAAAAAGGTTTGCGATTGCGACATGTTGTCCTATAAACTTACATGTTTTAGTATTATCGGAAACCCGGAAAATAAACTGTTTTGAATGGTTATTTTATGTTCCCATGATATATATACTTATGATCAATAACATAAGGCGGCACTCGGGTAAGTAGGTACCGGTTATGCCAAGGAGGCAAAGATCGTGAAGTCGTGGCCTTTGCCTCGTGAGGCCCCTGGAGCGTGATGAACGTCTGGCCCCATGAAAGTTCCTGTTACATTCCGGTTACATTACCAATGTACGATGAAGAAATCAGAAATACAGATGGCAAAATAGAAGGTCATCAACAAACCGGAGTGCAAAAACTTGTTGAAACGACATATCAAAGCAAAAACCGTTGAAACAAATAAAATCTTCACTAATTTGTGTACCTATATTAGTTATTATTACACATAACGCCATAACATCATGATTCTACAGTAGCCGCAGGAAATAAAACTCAAAATGGATGTCGTAATCATAATCGGCGCCTGCAGACGGCAGACTGGCGCGCGGGGCGGGAGGAAAGTCCCGTTAGGAGAAAGTAGCCACCTACACTCAGGCGCACAGATCGTGACGAGCTCTGGGCCGGCCACGGCCATGTTGGAAAAACATTCAATACGTTTTTATCAACGCAACGAACCAAATACAGTGGCCAGAATGACATTACTAGCTTCTAACATTTTAGCTGTGTACATTTTAATCAAGATCAACAACGTCATTTATGATTCTGGAAATTCAACTTGATAAAGTCAAAAAATTTAATTACCGTTCAAATCTATTGATTACTCTGTATCTAATTTTGATGGACAGCGTGCTACTTTCTCTTTATGTATGCAATATCAACAAAATCTCAGAAATTCAACAGTGTTATTAAGCAAAAATCCGTCAATCAAGCGCTATTGTGTGGTGGAATACAATGGGTGAGTATAAAAGCAGACATCGACCCACAAAATGTCACGTCGAATCATCAGATCAATTTTTGTATGTGATGTGTGTGACTGGCCGATGATGATACAATATCTCCAATGTAAACTTACATGACGAGACCTGGCATTTAAAATATAGAAACATTACTCAAATTACTTTGTTATTTTATAGCACAAATTAAATACAAAGAAAAAGAAGGCATTTAAATTGGAAGTCAATTCTAGAATAAGTAATAAAAATTCTCATATTTTTAAAGTTTTATGTCGGTACTTTCGAAATAGAAACCTATTAGTTAGAGCAAACCACCTACACAGATAGTAATAAACTTGCCTTAATAAAATCCACTCAAAGTCAGCACGATATGCGTATAATTAAAGATGAATAAAAGTATTGGCCCGCGTACACATCACAGTCACAATCACAACACGAGGAGGCGGAGTATAGCGCTGAGTCGATCTCAGCAATTATTGCGCAAGAAGTGGAATAAAATCATGACTGAGATAAATTATGTTTCATAACTACTCGTCGGAGCTCTAGACAGCAATCGGAACTCGCTTTACCGGTCCGCAGCAGGTGGCATTCTCTCCTGGCTGGTTATCAACACTGAGATATCATATAAGTACATTATACCTCAAAGGTTTTCAAGGAAATAAACCCCGACTAAAAGTGCACTGTGATATTATAGTTCAGTTCATTACTGCAAAATTCCAAAAAGTTTATAGATAAGGTCAAAATAATAATTCAGATGATATAAAAATAACAAAATCAATGGATTAGTTTGGAATGATAGATTTAAGATTAAATAATGGTATAACGGCTATACCATAATTAATTCCTAAAGCTAAAGCCTTTATTGAACATAATTATATATTCGTACTATCCTCACTTGGCGGGATGTGGTACAAAAAGAGTACGTCGAGGATGTGGAGGGTGAATATGACCCTACCATATTTTTTTTTGTTTTTTAAGTGTTGATTTATTTAAAATTTTAAATGGTTGGAAAGCCAATTTACGGAACAGTTTAGTAATTATTGGATGTTTATAGAAAAAACACACTTATGCTCATAAGTTCTTTATTACGTCAATTATACAAAACGTCTGTATAATAAGTACATTATCTCCGTGTTAAATACTATCCGTGTTATTACAAATGATTTTTAAACACTGTTTAACTAAACACCTGTTTAAATGTGATGCTGTCTGTTTCAAACAATATTGTCAAAAAAGTGACAGCATCACATTTAAATAGGTGTTTAGTTAAACAGTGTTTAAAAATCTTTTGTGATAACACGGATTGACTCCGTGTGAGATCGTTTACACGTGCAATTGAAGCGTTGTCAAGTCAATTTCTCCAACAATGGCATTGACAAAAACATTGACAATCGCAATTGATTGTTACTGGCCGATACGAAAGTTGCGGCTGACGACGGGATGGTCGGACCCAGAGAGTAGTTAGAGGAAGGGCAATCACTACAGCTACTAAGAAGTTCGACAGCGTACGACTTTGTGATAACATACTATGTCCAAAATAAAATTAGTAGGGTCAAATAGACCCCGCCACATCCTAGCCGCTGAAAGTCACCTTTACAAGTTGTGATTTGAGATATAAGTAGTAGGTACACGTATTGAGTTGCGTTTTGTTTTCTCCTTGTTTCTCATCGAATATTCTATTCGACTCACAACAAGGTATTATCATACAATTATTATTCAGTCACATGTTCAATATCATGTACTTCGGTCTGTTGTTCAATTGTCTATTCATGTAAGTAAATCGACGCGGCTCTTTTTATTATTGATGTGGATATCTCGACTTTTTTGATTGAACATTTTTACTGATTGTAATATGAGATTGTCGTAATAAAAATGATTATTTTTCACATTTTACAATAAGACTGAAATATTTTATCTAGCACTTTCGTTTAAATAAACTCACGGATACACAACACGTTTTCACATCTCATGATTTTGAGCATGTGGTGAGCAGTTGGTTTTGCATATTATAAAAGACTTGGAATAGAAGAAATTTGTCCAATTTCAATTTACGTGAATAGTGTCCGTTAATTATTTGAGATAAGTACGTTGTTTATAATTATTTGCGTGCGGATAAATCTATACAAAGTTTTTCAAAAGTAAGAACTTCTTTTCAAGTAGGGCGCGCGTGCATTCGCACGACGATCGAAGGTTGTATAAAATACGGTTGTAGAAAGTCGTGCAAAATTACATGTTATGGCAACCGGTTGCGAGGCCCAGCGTGTGTGAAACTCTCGCATCAGCTGCCATACCATACCATAAAGTAACGTTTAAGCAATTACAAGAATGACATGCGGGCCAATTCCGTT
This sequence comes from Agriphila straminella, assembly GCA_950108535.1. NCBI lineage: Eukaryota > Metazoa > Arthropoda > Insecta > Lepidoptera > Crambidae > Agriphila > Agriphila straminella. Next base: position 5,666,533 of record OX467312.1, read on the forward strand.
TACATTAATTTAGTAAACAACTAAACATGGCCCGATAATGTTCACATTCTTGTGCAAACAGAAACAATTGTCTGATAATAAAATTCTTCCGCTTGTTTTTAGCACAACTGTTTCTTCGCCAATAAATATAACACTATTTACAGGCCACGTTTAAATAATCAGTTACTTTCCTAACGAAATTGGTAAGGAAAACTTTTTGATCATGTTCATTTATAAAATAATGTAATTATTAATTCATCTAATGACTTGCCTAGTGCTTTAAAGTTGATAGATCACGTTTAAATCAAATCAAACATTTAGACGTGTTTTCCTGCAAACGTCTCTATTGAGTATAATTTTAATATATTATAATATGATGTCATTGCATTAACTTATTATAATTACCGATGCATTTAAGAATACACTATTATAGTTAAGTAAATAATTAAATGCAGTGCGATGACCTTTCGCATACGGGCACTAATGCACCCATTGCAAAATGCAGGCAAGTCCAAGCCACGCAAGCTGCACTCCGTAGCGTAGAGTATCATTCAGTATCGGCTTGTAGAAATAAAAGTACTATTCAAAAATGTTAGAGTACAAAAAAACAAATGTAAAAGGAGCAAACCAGAATATTTCACAAAAATATTTGATTACAAAAACAACCTAAACGATTTTTCAAGGTCAAGCTCCCATCATCGCGGCCGCGGTTAAACAGGTATAAAATTGGAGGGCAGTAAAAACTTTAGAAGGGAGCTGTGGCCCAAATACATTCAAAACCCTAATAGCCGTCCGAAACCCTCGTCCCAAAATGGTTGCCGATGACAATAGACAGGTTCACCCCACAAATCTCACATCACTCGTAGGTATAGTTATTATTATTTCAAACGCAGCTTCATCGTGATTTTAAAAAGAGTATCGTGACTAAAACCGGTTGTTGTTACGAGTCGTGTTATGATTATGAAACGCGTTTAATAATTCCACTGAGCGAATTAGATGCGGCCACGTACTTTCACCGGCGCCTTTCTTGGTATTCGACTGCACGAACTGGTCCGGCGCGTCTGACCTCCTCTGATTGTTGTAGTATTGTTCACATGATTCTTTTCTAGTTACCTGCCAAATCTTTCAACCTATTGATGCCAGAGTTGAAACTTTGAAATAGAAAGCTATTGTTCATCAACATCATGTCTTTTCCAACAAAAGACTTAAAAGATGGCATCTGAACGTTAAGCTGATGTTAACAAATCATAACGGACGCCTTTGTTAATCAGAAACCATTAACCGCCTGCACCATCGCTCCGTGTAATTTCCTTAATTATGGCCCTTTCCTTCTGCACTGCCGTGGTCGTATCGCCTCCATTAATTATCAGTTTCGCCATCGCAGTCGGCTCTGTCATCGTTATAAATAACTGTGCTATCACATTCACATATCGAATGCGTTCGCAGCAATAAAATTCTCATTCGGGATTAATCATATCCGTCGGACGCGATCACTCACGCATATAAAGCAGGTGTTTATAAATACGAGTTCGTATAGTATAGCCGGTCATAGCAGCCGGTAATCGTAAGTTAAACATGGACAAATATCTCAAGACCGGTTCTCCGCCATAAAAATGTTTCAAAAACGATTCGTGGCACGAATATTCGAGTTAATTATCTAGATGACGCACGCGGAGATTGTTGTTAAGTGTTCTTTTTTATTTGCTTATTTATAGCAGAAGCTATAATGCTTGAGGACCTTCCATAAAGCGTTTAATGAATTCGTTGAATTTATTTATATAAATAAGGATAATGATATCGTCCGATATTTCCTTATGATAAATAAGTGTTGGGTGGGTCGAGATGTAAACGTGAATTTGTTACACCTACTGTAATTTTATTTGTATTGTCCGTAAATAAAATTAATGAATGACAATGGGTAAGCATTGCCTTTGAGTGGCTTTAAGTAACACAATTTCGAATAATTCAAAACCAGTTTAAAGGTGCGGTGTATAGAAAAACAAAACAAAACAAGGCGGTGTGTTGTAGCGAGGGTGGTAAAGGCAGCCTCGTGTGTGGCTGCCTTTACGACTGGAGGGGATTCGGAACATGTTGTTTTAACCCATTTCGAGCCCGATGACCAAAAACATCACAAAGAGTCTCAATTCAACCGTATAATAGAATCTCACATAGAGATTATTTTATACGAGAATAACATAAATAACGATTAGAAGTGTACCGTTGTGGTAAAGTACATAAAATGTCAACTAAAACAGGGAGACGAATAAAGAATTATGTAGAATATGGAAAACGTCATGACCCCGTTACTCGGATAACGTATTGAATTTCAGATATCGAAATAATAATAACAAATGTATTGTCGTCCGAAGTGACCTCTGATTTAAAACTGGCCGGGTGTGAAGTATAAGTAGTCCATCCATACGCAGATGAGGCTTCACAAACAAAGTACGATTTAAATGTGAAGTCATCTATCTCGATAACAACACTTTAACGCTGTGAATAAAGTAGGTGAATAATAAAAAGAGGCAACCATTTTGTTTCATATTTCTAACACCTTCGAAGATTATGGTACTGAAATCAATTATAATTAAAAAACGAACCGCACGCACATGTGTGTTACCTACCACGTAATAGTACATTATGAGACAAGTTAGCTTAGGTTGCTCATTGCACACAAGGCTGTGGGTTGCAGCCCGAGCCGCAGGCGAGGGCGTAACTCAGCCGAGTGTGCAATAAGCAAGAGCTCACGAGTTTCATACGACGTTTTTCAACACATTTGCGAGGAAAAAACAAAGTAATTTATCACACAACAACAAATTTGGCAAAAACAAAATATGATAATTATGGGAAAAGGCGCGCATGTTTTTTTTTGTTTTTTTTTTCACACGCCCAACGCAAGAATATTTTGCGAACAAAGGGGTGAGGAGCATACAGCCTACTAGTAATATGAAATAAAACACTTTTAACTACTTTTTACTAGTAATACTTCAAAATTATTATTTTAAGTGACAAAATGCAAATATTTTAATATTTTATAACAAAATATTGTGAATTACGAATAATTTGATAATAATTATATATTTATTTGACTTAATTAAGGACTTACACATTTATTTATTCCAAAAATGTATATGAATTTTCAGCAGCATAAAACCACTTTGTTGTCAAAAAAAAAACTGTATTACCCGGCTAAATTGGGAATGCTCTGTTTACTCGCATAGAACTTGCAGTAAGGTACTAATTTAACTTTGTAGGGTTAATTCTATTACGAACTAGTGTTTAATATATTATTGCACGCGTTTGTTATAGCTCGGTTTATGGCCCTAAAAGCGATGTATTAAAGCTCACTTTACGAGCAAGTGTGTTGAAAAATAATTTAAGTGTGTATGTATGTGATGTTGTTAACTGGTACGCCATAATAAAAAAAATACCTTTCTTATTAATTTCGCTGGATTCACTTTCCGGTGAGGAAACTGAAACAAAGAAAACGAATTGTTTGAAAAAAAATTACCAAATATTTACATTAAAATACAAAACAGGTCTCAGAACATCGATAACAAGTTCAATATCAATTTATAATAAAATTTAATTTATTCCTGTTGTATTTTTTGTGGTAAGCAAAACTCCGAATCTTAAAATAAATTAACAAAAATAAAAACCTTTACGCTTATTCAAAGGTCAAATATTTATCTCTTGAATATTTATGAGCTTGTCAAGAATAGCAGACGTGAACCGGTTATCTCAGCCTGTTTTGTCAAGTAAAAGGTATGAGAAATAAACAAACATTTTCGTCAGACGTATTCACAAAAAAGATTTCAATGTTTATGTAAGCACCTACCTATCTCTGGCTACATAAACAACATTCTGTTTGGACCGGTTGGGTTGACTCGATAATTACTCACGAAAATATTTAAAGTGCAGACGTTATTCGACTGGAGCTATTTTGGTGTTTTAATTTGACCTTTTTCGTTTCGAGAAGTGAATTTTGAGGTCAAAAACTGAGCTGAGCATGATTCTGACTTCTAGCAAAGTATGCTGGTAAAATATGTTCGGTTTTCCTTTCTTAAATAGGCTGTCAGTAATGCCCACCCAGCTGACCATTAAAAAGCTTGATATAGGTATACTATATGCAAGGGCGGCGGCAGGTGGTAGAATCTCTCACGTTTCTGTAATATCTGTTTGCCCGCATGATTATGTCAACCAGCATGCAGCTGTTCAACGGAAAAGCTAAATGCGTCGTACATCACATCAACACTAATGGATAAGTGAGTCCAGTTGGTTCACTTTACTTTAATGCTTTATTTAAATTATCGCTGAGTAGCTCATGCTGTAATTGTGGTTTAATAACGATCTCTGGCTCATGATACAATGTTTTTATTTTTTTGCGCAAAACTTTATTATTGTAAAAAACAACACAATAGGAACGAGCATAAATTACATTGACTTACCAACCAACTACTTCATAAAATTTCATAAATATTTATTTGGCTAATACAGTGCGCATTAACATAATTGGCCATAAATAAAGTCGTTTTACCTTATCCGCTATCAAACCAACCTCGATGTGTTTAACGTTTCTTCCATTGAGTTCAAGATGTGGCCAAATATAGAAACTAAACTTTACGTCACTCAATCCATCAAAAGTTATGTAGGTATCAATAATTATAGCCGAGTGTAAATTACGACACATCAGTGAGCAATGAGCATGAGCATGCTCGTTTCAATCGACGGTGCTGATAATTTTTATACTTATTATAGGTACTTACTTAAAAGAAAGAACGTTTTAGTTATGCAATGCAACGTAATAAAGAACTAATAATTTATTGAATACGACGCAGTTACTTCTGTATTCGAACAATCACCTGTTGATTGGAATGATTAACTTTTATAAATGTTAGGACTAAAGTCCTGAAATATACTTAATACTTACCCTATATCTAAGTACTTTTATTGAAATGTCATTCTATCATATTGTCTGGGAAAATCATTGAAAATTTAATGAAAAATATAAAATATTAAAATTTATATGATCATAATATATTTTTCAAAAATATCATCGACTACAAACAACGTAGATTCACTACCTACCTTAATTTCAACCAATTTTCATATTTTAGCTCAAGGTTTTAGCAGTTACAAAGAACAGTTAAGTACTTAAATGCCAATTAATACGCTGTAATTTATCATAACTGGCTAAGTCGCAAATTATAATTTGCTCCGACAAATTGTGAGTGATTTGATTGCCTAAGGGAGCCGGCGTATCAAATCAATATTACCAGTTGGTCTTACCCAGTTGGATCCAATCAACAAACCCGTTTTAGATGATAACCATCGTTTTCTTAGATGGTGGAATTATGGAAGGCATTTCCTCGAAGACCACGCAACAGTAATTATGTCTCGATTAAGATTTACTATACCTTTAGTCAGAAATTTGATGAAGTTTCAAATACCAATACCATTCGACGATATGCGAACCAGAACAAGTCAAAAAGAACTAAAGCGTCAATAATTTACGTTTTCTGAGAACTATGAAGTTATGCATAACAATATGAAATGACGCATTGTTTCTCGGTAATCGGTCGTAGCAGTTTAAGGAAATGTAATTAGCCTCACTGCCATAGCATAGCTTACAGGCGTGACGTCTTATGGTGCGGAAACATTTGTAGGCGTACCAAACATAAATGATGGAGGTTTGAGTGTAGGTTCGACCGTTGGCCGGACAGGCTAATGATCAGGCATGCTTGCTTGATGAACAAAAACCTGAGCCGTTTTCCTTTTATGTGCCTCGCTGGCTCCTTTCGAGCGCGGTATGAAGCTTGCTGAACCGGTTGTTGCAACTGGCCCGTGAGAATTTACGACACGCTCGAGCACATTGTTCTATATCTTTAAAAATGTTGATTTCTTTAGTGAATTTTAAGCAGATGACTTGAAAACACACTTAACCACAGAATATATAATAGTACTAATGAACTAACAATTGAATTTGATACATCTTGTAAATAACTACTTGATTGAAACTTGGTGTATTACTTTAAAAACATTGGTACACATACCTATATATGGATGGATAGGAGAACCATACCAGAGACCGGCCGGCCACTTCAGCCACACCCCTAGATTTTTCTAGATAGGTATCTTATTTACAAAATTAAATACATGACTAAAGTCACTGATAGCTATATCAACATAGTAAGGTAGCGTAATTTCGTTTATCAATGCTTCAAAAAGCGGAAATAGATAAGATTTCATTTCAGCTTTGCACGGATTGCTAGAATGATATTGCTTTAAATATAACGAAGTAGGTATTGTTCGGAAATAACTGCATAGTAATCTGCGTGGGTCCCTCAGTCAGACCATTCGGTACTGTCGTACTCTCTTTAGTTAGCTTTCTAATTGAGAGATAAACGCATGAACGAGTGTCAGCTAGTTAACGGATGTCGTCATACCGGTGGTGGCACGACCGGTCGTGGTCTGCCAAGTGGTCGACACTACACAATTTAAAAGATTAAAGCACATAAGGGGACTCGCTTGAAGTCGGTCGCAAATGTTGGTAATGTCGTGTAACACAAGCGTAATCCGGATGCGAAGGAGGAATGCTACGATAAATATTATCCATTGTAAACACCAAGAATGAATCGCGGAAAAGAACGTTGTTTGTGTTACATCGACACCTCTCGAGTCGTGTTTATCGTAAATTATAAACGAGCAACTTGGCAAACGCCCGTTGTACCGAAAATAAACAGATAATAAGTTGGAGCGGTCTGCGCCTTGATATGTTCTAAAAATAAGTATGTTTTCATAAGCTGATATGAGATTTTACGCAGAACAGTGTCGGGAATGGGGTCGGCTCGGACGAGTTGGCATTGGCATGTGGTGTGCCGGATCAGACGCTGTCCGAAACAATGCGGTAACATGTGAATCGAATTCTTATACTCTGCGTTATCAACTTATCAGATATTTATAAATGGACTTTTGTCAAAATCTCTTTTCTTTTGCATTACTTACTTACTTACCTACATTATTATCCTGAAAAAGGTAAGCGGAATTCGTAATGAATCGGTCATGACATGCCACTATGTACTATGTTATAGGTTTTCATATTTTTCAAGATTAAATTGAATGAACCATGACTACCTATGTTATTTATTTCAGTGAAATGATTTAACAACATTTATATCTATTCTGTGCCAACATCATATTGTAAGTAAATCAAATATTTTAGTACTTAATGTGTTATTGGTATTCGCACGTTATTAATTATCTATAAGGTCAAGGTGTGGAAGTCCGGCATACTTTTCTAATATTCAAGTTTAACTGAACTTATTGAACCAGATACGCTTTCTAAAGTGACTTGTGTCATCGGAAATTATAAGTAATGTATTAATTTACTTATATTGGTCTAAAAATAATATTAATTGCAATAATCTTTAGATTTATATGATATTTTTTAAAACTCGGCGTGTAGACGGACTTTCCATACAGTTTGAGGTAAGTCCGTCTAGTATCAATATAACCATAACTAGTGAGGCTATATGAATGAAAGCAGTTTCTAGCAGTGATGCAAAACAGACGTTGAAATATGTGTTTTATATCATTGTGCTTACGGTTAAGATTTCAATGATAATTCATTTTATTTTATTTTAAGGCAAGTCCGGCATAACTTTGGTGACAGTGGTTGCAAACATTTTCATAATTATTCTTCCGTAAAATTAAATACTAAGTAAAAACATAAATCTTTATTTCAAATTGAACATTATAGGTAGTGACTGCAAAATTAACAATTACCTTCCCTCATTATCATTTAAGAGGTCAGAAATTTTTCAACCATATTTTTTGCATAACTGTCAAATTTATTTAGTATTTTAATATGTCAACCTAGTTGTATTTTTTGTATAAGTATTTATCCCATGTGTACCGCCGTTTTGAGCTATAAAACAAAAAATTGACAGTCAGACAAAAGTGACATAATATACGTGCAGCTGAAAAGGTTGACAATATCTGCAATCGAGGCAAGACCGGCATATGACGGACTTTCCTTATGCATGCTAGACGGACTTCCCAACTATTTACATTTTAAGGTTGGTATTTTGTGCATGTAATAATTATGAAATTCAAGCGTAATATCGCTTGAATTTCATAATTCATCACCAGAAATAGGTATATGGATCACTAAATGACTTTCGTAATCACAGAAACTCCAAAAACTCCATTGATTTTCTATTTTTTTTTATTTTTTTTCGAAGACGTTACACTCCCAACTTCAAGTACTTAACGCGAAAAAAAACTGATGACCGATTTCTTTCAACCTAATGATGCTAGCGACATCTATGTTTCTCAGTTCTAACTAGCTCCGTAATACTTTCTTAACGACCGAGGCATAAGAACCTAGTCCTTCAAAAATTGAAGTTATGGCCTCTAGATGGACTTACCTCCCAGACGGACTTCCACACATTGACCTTACTTACCTATAATAATTAATTAATAAGATGGTGAAATCTAAAAAATAACAAAACAATATCAATACACTGGATAATGATTGTGTAACTCGGAATTTTCTTTCAAGGGTTTTCATTGCAATGTTGCAAAGAAGGAAAAACTCGCATCGTCAGCATATTCCAAACACTTTTATTGATGTTAAAATGATCTCGTCTTTACTTCTCCCGTTCTTAATAACATGGTGATGAAGTTGAAACAAAATACAAAGTATGTACTTAAATAAAAACATGTTTAAATAAAAGACGTCTCGTCGCCGTGGGATGAATTAAAAATGATGGAATCGAGGTCAGCGTACATACTTTGCAGGCTAATGTCACCTAATGTGTTAGCTAAGTGGTTGACGATTTTATTTCACTGGAAAATACTTTTTAACAAAGCTTTTGAAGATCGATCGAACATATCTTATTCAATAACAAAAAGAGTTCAACGAGATCTTTCAAGACGGTATAAATTCTTGCAAACTTCTTAAATCATAAGTCATTTATTCACTTTGAAATATGGTAACTAACTATGCTAGCTTTACATACTTATATATGTACCTAGAGGCCGGAGGAATAAGGAGGTAGGTAGTTGATCAATAAGCAATTCCATAAGAACTCAAAGATCTAATAGTGTAATTTGATATTTTCAAAATCAGAATAAGAAAATTCAAATATAGTGAATTTTGGGACATTAAAATTTCATAGATTTTCTAATTAAATACTTATGTAATGGATGGTAAGAAACAGCCAAGGCAGTCAGTCGGTGACCGACCGAAAAGAGGAAACGGGCGACAGAATATTAATTTATGATACCGATTTACACTCGTAAACGATGTATTCCATATTCTACCCAATGTTTCTACCAACTAGATAGATTATAATAATAATTCCGTTTTCTATCCAAACTCTAAAACGATTTCTACGCACAAAACTATTCAGAAATATAATAATTTGTTGTAAGTACCTATCAAAAGTAAAAAACGGAATAGATGTAGAAAGCAGAATTCAATATTCGTGTGTCGAAAAAATTGAGAATACGGAAACATCTCTTGAACATGAACTCCTTCCACTCGACGATGCTAATATATTCTAATCGTGAACGATTAGACGTAGGTACCTGCTTATTCGTGGTAAATTCTTTGTTTCTTATACATTTTGGAAAAAGTATGTGAAATTATTTTTAAATCCTGCCAGTTATTATTTATAACGGTTGATTCTGTATTCGTGCTACTATTTGTTATAAGTATTACTAATTATTACATTAGTCTGACTGGATGTATTCTTGATAGATAATACTTACATAAATGTGTATAAAATATAATATCGTTCACTTTTTTTTGTGAACACAGAAAGAGATCAAGGCACACAAACTATTATAAATTCAATATTACTTTGGTTCTCGGTCACGGCTGCATAATTCCTTACATATATAGTTATACGTCACTTCTGTTAACAAATTCTATGTTTAAAACATAAAAGGTTAAATACATACATATTTCCAAGTCTGAATTTAGTAGAAGCTCATAGTTTTTGAAATAACCTGAACAATGAAAATTTAAATAAATACCTACCTACGCTTGGTTTCTAATTTCTATAACGACAATATTACAATTCAAATATTTGTTATTCTGCGTTTACATTCAATGCCTAACGACAATTTGAATGTGTGTGTCGTATATTCATTGTGTTGTGATTTGTGTTGTGACACATGCTTGGGTAAAACAATGCGTGTGTGTTTGGTGAACTTGAACTGCAAACAAATTCTGAGCAAACTAAGGATGCCAAAATAAACAAAATTTAAAGTTTAACTATCGAGGTAGGTATGTGTCCTTCTTCCTTAGTTTAACAACAACCACTGAAATAAGAAAATAGTTTCTTCTTTCTTTGAAAGCAAAACAAAGGACGCTAATTACGTATAGGCGGTTAAAGTAAGCTTTGTGAAACTATAGGCTTCTATTCACGTACAAGAACGACGCAAATATGCACTTTTACCCATGCCCTTTATTATATTTAGCTGTGAGCATAAGTGATGCTTTTTTATAAGGAGAAAATGAAGGAACCTCCTCCATGCAACGAGAAAATACTCTGCTTCCGTCTCCGTCGTATAATGATCCTCAATAACTCAACGAATTAATTCTGTACTAACAGCTCTTTTATCAAATTGTGCTAGCCCTGCGGAATCGGAGGTCGTGGTGAATCGACGCGGGTTCCCATGGCCGCACAATACAATGCCAGCCTCGCGGAGCGCATAAAACGGAGAACAATCGGGAGAGTGGAAACAAGAGTGCGATATAAATCAAGCTAAACATTGCGTGCACCAACCAGCCTGCGAATGGATCCCGCGTCTACCCGTAGTCGTACCCTGCGCGAGCCGCTTCATAATTACCGTGTACTTTCGCCAACCAACGGCCCCACGCCATCTTGGTATTTTATTTATATTGCAAAATGGCGGCGTGCAGCGCAGAACGAGTTCCTCTTTCTTTTATTATTTAAAATGGAGGTCGATGCACGTGAATGGAACGCTGACTGGGTCATTTGATTGGATAATAAAGTTTTAATAATAAACAGACCTTGTTGCCACCTACAATTTGAAAGCATTCGTTTATTTTATGAAGTATCCAATGATTAAGAATGAAATGCCTGGTCCCAAATAAAATTAATAAGGTGTATTCGGCTAATCCCGAAAATCGGGTAATTCGGATAATTACTTATAACTACTAAACGCGGCGGGTTTTATTGCTCTGGCAATATTCACCTAGACGCCAACCTATTCCGCTCCCCCGCCCGCACCGCCCGAGTCGCTTTGAGAGCGAATAAGCGTGTCCAATTCAAAAGTTCTGAGAACGATTGCTATTTCGCGCATTTTTGGATTAACAGAATTACCCAAACATCTGTAATTAAGAAACCTGGTAAGTTATTTCACTAATTGTTTTTTAACTTGATAGATTTTCGTTTTATTGCACTTTAGTTGGTTTAGAAATCTGTACCCACACATACTTCGTAATTACACCCGAGCAAACTAAAAGTAATAAAATTTTTGAAAAGTTTTTTTTACAAATTCCGAAGATAAATGCAAAAGTCCTTGAAATAGACGTTAAGGCTGTACATTAAAGTAGACGAAGTGACCCTCGTTGGTAGCATTAACTCTAATATATAAATTAACTCTAATATAATAAGGTTTCTGAAAATACAAACATCCCATGAACTCATTAAAAATCCTTTCGTAAATACCCGAATGCACCTTACTGATAAACCTTGAAACCTATACAAATTATAGGTAAGTAGTACTTTCAGCACCACGTCAGGTTATACAAAACAGTAAAAATCTGCAATTTGTTGTTTTCGCATTTCGCATTCAAGTAAATATAAAATTTATTGAATTTTTACCTTGTCGTGATAGCCTAGCGTCTCGTGCCGTTGCGTTGACTGTACCTACTTAAGTGGTACAATACAACGTTGGAAGCATTTTTCATAGTAAAAATTATCGAAATAATTGACAACAACAATATTATCGTTTTCAATAACAATCACAAAATTAGAGAGCTGTTTGAGGTTAATTATTATTATATTTTCAAGATTAAGTATAGGTTTATTATTGGTTGGTAGTGTTGGTAGTTGGTACATCAGTGATAAACTATGAAATTGGTCACTTTACGATTTTTTTCTATTGAGAAAAGTTTTAGCTAGGTATCAATCACATTAGAGTAGGTACTATAATCTACTTTTTTTTGGGACCGATAAAGCAAGTAAAACTGTATGAAATCTTTGTTCAAAAATGTGTATTTGACGTTGTACGACCTCGTAACATATTATGGTAGAGTAATAAGTTTCGTCTTAAAGTACCTATATAGTAATTTACATTGAATGGTGGCAGCCGTTATGCCGAGTGACTGGTTACCAATGGGAAATCACCTTGACAGAGGCCAACGTCGTTTATCTTGCTTTTAAATAACAGCTAAATAATTTATAATTTATAGTGTCACATTTAGTTCCACAAAATGATACACCATTTATTAAATTACCCAATGTAAAGGGTATACATTATTAGGATAAATAAGGTATCCATATTTAACTAAAGGTTGTAAATCATTTAAGTATTTGTCCTTTAAAATGTAAGATACCACACTAACAAAAAAGAATTACTTTGAAAATAAACATAGATAAACATATTCAAGAGCTACTATAATAGACGATAGCAAAATTGTCCAACTAATACATCACACTCATAGCTGTGATACTTACTCAAAGCTTTATCTATAGCAAGTGGGTCAAGATAAACATAATGATAAACGCAATGTATAAACCATCACGCATGCGGCATACGTTTGTGATAAAAAATGCTCGGTCATACATAATCCGACATCATTTGATAACACGTTATCGTTAACAAATAACACTATAGCAACACCTATAGGTACGATTTTCCTGTCTATGTTTAGCGATTCTACAAAGGAAGCTAAATTTGATGGTAATTTCGATGCAGATCTTGCAAAGGCGCCCGATTAGTATTCTACTAGTTTTGCCGGCCAATGGCGACGGGCTATGAGTAAACTCCCGTGCCTTCTGCATTATGTATAAAGCGTTTTAAACGAACACCACACACACTAGTGATAGCCGTGACATACATCCACGGACGGAACATCCAATTCTTTACAATGAAGATCGTGCGCCGTTCTGCACCATTAACCACTTATTAAAATTATAGCAGCCTAACAATTAAGCAACGAGTGAGGAATCTTGTTATGTTTTATTCATAAGCCGAGTGGAAGTGAAATCTCAGGAAATTTATTTTGATGTACTTATGTTATAATATTTAATAATTTTAGTAACACAACAGTATCAATTGAATCGAAACATGTTCCTTCCGCTTTCAACTTTTGTTTTTCCAAGATTATATTGTTTAGCAGAAGTGAAACTGCTGGTTATATTGTCATCAGTATTATACTTGATCTGTAAAATACAAATATAATATTGTTGACATTAGGGGTCTTAAACTTATCCACTGCTTTATAATACTGTGACTTAACTTTGTACCTTTATTGGACTTGAGTTTGGCCACATTCCATACAAAAGACTTGGTTATTCTTTAATAATAATAATGAAGCAAGACTGATGAGTGATATGTGACGTAAGGTGACGGTAACAGTGCTCATAATTCGAATTAATTAATTTTCATTAAAAACTACATAAATGCAAAAAGTTTCACATATTAAGTCAATGAGGTTAATGAAACAACATCTCTATCGGACATGGATTGGCTCATTCTCGTGGCACCATCTGCCGTGTTCTAGTCTAGCACATGTCGGCTAATGGCGACAAGGTGCCACGTGTGCGTTAACGCCTCCTAGGAGCTAACGAAAATAAATATCAACTTGCTTTTAGGTATCTGAAAAATGATGGATTTATTTTAATAGTATACCCACTTTACAAGAAATATCGAGTCGCTCAAATAAAAGTGATACAAAGTCAAAGACAGACTGCGCCAAAATGCAATCGCCATTCATGCACAATAGAAAGGAAACCAAAATGAAGCGTGCAGGCAAGTGCAGAGCGCTGGTCTGGTACGCCGCCGTACGCGTCGCCTGCCGTCCGCCGCTGCCGTGGGAAAGCGAATGGCGGCATTGGCAATTGGCAGCCATCTTGGTGGGTTTGTTCGGAAAACATCACGTGTCCGCGTCCGCTCGGCAACAGCAGCGCATGTAGCTGCGAAATGTAGCCGATAAACGGAGCGGAACAGTTCGTGCACACCACGTGGTTTTTTTTGTTTGAGCAACATTCCACTGGCTCGATTAATATTAATAATTCCGAATACACTTTCGGTTGATTAACATGGAAATCAGCAAATTTTGTTGTTTCAATGCGGATTTCGGGGACTACCTAACAAGAAAAATGGGAAAACCAGAACATTCGATAGTTCTAAAAGTAGGTACCTAGCATTGAGATATTATAGTAAATATCTCAATGGTACCTAGTATTAAAACTCCCATAATAATGAAGTTGCCTACGGAATCGGTGGTTTTGGTAATGGTCAATTCACTTTAATTAAATATTATAGTTAATTGACCATTCGAGTAATACATATTAGTTTGTCTAGCCTAGCCTCCCACGTTCATGATTTAGAAAGTTCATCTATACTATAAAGATAAAATATTATTTATTGTACTACACCATGGTAATTCATATGATTATACAAATGAAGAACATATCTATCATTTGTCAACTTCCGTAATAAATTTTTAGATGGCGCAGTTCCCATCTCACTAATATTTTCAATTTTTCTTTTGTTTATCAGACAGAAGACATTAAGTACATTAAAAACAGACCATTTAAAACATAGAGTACCGCCAAATATATTAAAAACATTGTACCTGACTATGTATAGTGGATTCAGTGATATCTTACGCTCTCGACAGCTATGGCTATACATTTAAAACTTACTTAGATAAAATTGAAGCATTACAGATAAGATTTCTAAAACTACTTGTTGACAATAAAACAAAAGCAAAATGTAATGGCAACTATTACCAATTATTAGCAATCTGTAACATCCTACCAGCAAGCCTAAAACATAAATTACTATTTTTAACTAATAACCGTGGCTGTCGGGAGCGTCTGGTTTCCCTTCAACACAGCCATCACACTAGATCCGTGGCTAGGGGTATATGTTGTACCGAGAGTTGATAATTACTATGGAGACCGAGCACTTAATAAACGGTTGCCCTATTTGTTAAATGCACTACCACAAGAAATAATTTGTTTAGAAAATAAAAACCACTTTAATAATAAGTTAAAACAATATTACTTAGATAACATAATATATAGTCCTCAATATAATAATTAGTTAACTTCAATTATAAATACTTACCACAATAACGTCAATAGTCCGTTACATGTACTTAAATTATATAATGTTAGGTTATAATATTATTATGTTTTTTTACTTTTTAATATGTTAGTGAGCTCTTCACTCGCAGACAAACCATGGAAATGGTTTTGCGGGGAAAAATAAATGTAATATTTAATAAGTAAATTATATAATAAATAAATTAATTGAATTGATTGAAGTATATGCGCTGCTATCATCCTCAATCATCACGTGTTTCTTTTGTTTTTCCGAATCATCGATTTACTAATTCAAAAGAATATATATCATTAATTATTTTCATGCCTATCTAGCGCACAAACTTACAATTAAAAACGGCAACTATACATAATATAGTTACTTCGCCGAGCACTCGTCGCAGTTGTTGCTTCTGCATGCAAATGTGGTTAACGACTCAGAGTTCCTGTTTTGCGCCAAAGGCTACCTCTACCTCACAAAATACCTGTAAACGAACGCTTTGTTGTTATTTATAAGAATATGATTACATTGATTACAATTAACTAATACATATTCCTTATTTCATACTATGGCATTGGCAAAGTTTTATATTTCGATTGAATTTTCAGATTAACTTAAATTAAATCTTCTAGACTTGTTGCTAACTTGGATCTCACCTCAGTTACTATCACGTAATTCGTGAAATTCGGAGGCAAAAAATACAAGAAAAACCTTGGCAGTTGGTAAAAAATAACGGTAACCAAATCTAGAAGAATGAGACAGTTGTCATGGGTGCGTTTGGTCAGAAAGAGACAGTCGAGCTCGCCATCTTGCCTGCATTGAGTCTTTAGTCACGCGCAGTAAGTAGCGTTTCTATTTTTTGCGAGCTCTCGTCTGACCTCGTTGGTTTATCGTTATCTATCATACGGCTCTAATAATAAATGGAATTCGTTTTGCACGGAATGCGCATTGGCACAACGAGCGGGTTTCTCAATAACACAAGCACTGATAACCTTAGTACGAGGTTCATCAAATTTATTCGCTCGCACATTGAACATCTGCTCCAGTAATTATGTAAACTTTGTTGTATCTTAACGACATCGCATAAATCTAAATATTGCCCGCAATATTTATTGAGAGAGTAAACTTCGACTGACAGCATTATAAGTGTATTTATCTTACGCATACATAACAACGTAGGTATCTAATGTATATTTGATTGAATGTTAGAAGCAGAAGACATTTTGTTTAGCACATTTCGATTTAAGGCACAGAATACATAATAGTACAAGTTTCAAGGTTCAATTCGGTAAAGGTCATGCAATTTCATTTTAGCTCTGCAATGCAACAGATAATCAAGCCACTTTGCAACATCAGTGTTGTCATTATTAGTTCCACTTTTGATAAACTACAGCCCACTTAACCTCTTTATTACTAAAGTTCATAGTCAATTAGCACGCCAGTAGTTTTGAACTTTCGTCGCGAGTATACCTACCAGACAAGACACAATTGGCCGCATTCCGTCTCTGTCATGTAATAATAAAGACGTTTTAAACTAACAATCACGATGTTCGTGATCAACTGCTCACGAAATAGAGTATTGATGAATATAATTTACATGACTCTGTGAAGTTGAGTAGGAATTTGGTAGGAATAATGTTGCTTAAATGTTTTAAAGAATAAAATAAACCACGAATAAAAGTTATAACTTTGCGTTCCTTTCCTTGTATGTTAAGCTGACGTTCATTATTTAGTATAAAACATGATATTGATAACAAGTTGATAATTGACAAAAAGCACACAATTTACAAGAAGGGACAGGTAGTTGTAGAAAAATAATGAGTGAATGGTGTTGAACTTTGAAGTAAAAGTAAACTTTTGATATACATAACTTCCGAGGAACTTAAGTCGTTCCGAAAACAAAACTGACTTAAAGCAATGAATAAGAAGGCACTATAAATTAACTCGGATAATGTAATACAAAGTTTATTCGGAGCCAGACAGCAATTACGCCGAGAACTTTAAGCGGTATTCACGACCACCGACGGGAGTTACGCGGGAGGCTGGGCCCCTAACCACCCACATTCACCCTTTTGAATGTTCAAATACGCAGCGGGGGGTGAAATTGTCAAACTTCAACACCCTACAACTCTATTCATGTAGAAAATCTTTTAAAATCAGGTTAGTAACCGATTGTAGTAATCGCAAGAATATCTTATCGTTTATTTATATTATAGGTGCCATTATAACTTTGAATATGACTATGAATATTTCAACAAACGAACACGAATATGTGTAAATAACACGTTTTCTATCGTGATAAGAAAAACTAAAACGTACCTTAGAAGGTATACTTCGATCACGTTCCATTTTTGTTAAACTCTTGTTATGAAAGATATTTTGTAATATCTCTAAGTGTAAGTAAAAAACTTCTATTCAAAGAAGAAAAAACTAACAACATTCGCAAACATAAATTCGTATCCGAAGAAGATAGAAAGCCCAGACGAAGATTGACCAAAGTCGGATACTACTCCGAAGTTGGCGAGTACCAAACTTGGCTCCTATACAAAACTGTAATGACTGGAAGCAGATTAGCGGAGAGTTCGGCACAGTAACCAACTTCGGTAATGTGATCCTCAATTACTTTCTTGACGATATTTTAATAAGGAGCACAAACAATACATCCCCTTTCACAATAATTATCTTTTATAATTATTTCGGATTTGACAGCGAATTCCTAAGCATTTTTTATACTTTCAATTTAGCTGTGTAGGCTTGCTTACCTTTTGTTTTTAAATGGTAATTCTACCTTCTACACGATCCTCTAAATATCAGCTTCAAATTTAAATTACTCGATTTACTTACCAATAATTCGTTTTTTTAGAATCATTCTAAAAACCTATATTTTGTTTACAAGTTATTGATAAATTGGAACAGTCATTTAAACATTATCAAAACACGTGCCGATCTTTTTCTAAGTTTGAAATCTAAAAAAAGTGTCGCGAAGTTCAATAACAGTGAAACGGTTACTCAACTCTTAACGCAAGGGTCAGAAAATAACTGTGACGTCAGTGAAACTAAGCAAAAACAATATTTCGTAACGCATGAAAGGGTCTCGTTTAAATATAGATTCAAATGTTTTTTTTTTCACAATTAAAGAAGGAATAAAAAGTTTCCACATTGAGTTAGGTAAGTAAAGTAGCGACCGAGGGTTTTCAACTTTCTAGGTTGTGAAAATATTAAGTAAGTAATGGCAAACAGTTCTCTCTAATTAAGATTACAGTGTAAATAAACTGAATCAGATTCAAATCAATTACTTAATTAAAGAGAAACAAAAGTTGAAAGGTTTTAGAATTAAACTTGGATGTAATCGGTGCGTATAATCAACCATTTTTTTGCTAATTATATAAAGTATCAACTTGAATGGGTAAAGGCTTATACTGAGACTGTAGCAGTAGGTAATTATACGTTTTGAACTGGGACGATTAACTAAGTAAATAAATTGATCCTAGGCAACAAATAACAAGACTCCTCCAAACTCCAAGACAATCTCAGTTTGATATTCACGTACTTACATACTTATACCGAGACCGCGCAGCCGCTGTGGCTAAAACAATAACTGTAAATTAAGCTGGAAACTCATTAAAACTGCCGAGTGGGCGAGGAGAGTCGGCAATGTTATAGTCAGCATTATACCTATTTACAATCGGGGGTGTTACGCAATCGAACTTTAATTGGTTCCGCGAAACTTCAGTTTGTTAATACTTTGCCTCAAATTGCTGTGATCTTCCTTTGACAACTTTTACAATTTAATTTTTGTTTCACGGTTTTGAATGACATTGTATAAGCATTATTACATTTCGCATCTTCGATCAAGGTACCTGATCGAAGTTTCGCATTAACGACTTTTTTATTTTATTAATCACCTGGATAAAAAGATGATAACCAAAATAACAATTGTTTATCTGTACCTCAATGTTGATCATTATTTCTAAAAATAATCCTTTCTAAAACATTGGTTTAAAATGCGATGATGCATAATGATTTTTATTGCCTGCCGCAACCTCGATAGTTACCTATAGCTCAGTAAGTACCATTTATTAGTTCAGATATATTATAATTTTGCATTAGTATTCCACATGATGCTTATTAAAGGTCGATGCGGCCGTTAGCCGACGCGGGAAGTGATCAATCACCGCACAGAACACAAACACTCGGAATACGATTATCAGATTATCGTCCATTGGTATATTGAATTGGCAAAATTCCAGTTCTATTGTAAGATTTGTGAACCATGCAATCCATTTGAAGTTAAAAACCACGCACTTTCAAATCAACACAGAAGTTTCGGATATGTTTTACAATGATTTGATCCAGAAGTTTTGACTTCAAGCGACAAAACATGGAATAAATAACTTTAAACTTACACCGTATAATGTGTGTGTCATGTTTAATTACTATATTAACAACCTTTGTACTTGCAGTTACTGGAAATCATGACACTCTCTATCTAGCCTATTAAACTGGATTCTGTTATGGATAGATTGATGGATTTTATGGATATTCTTATATAGACCCATATGTATCAACAACACCTCTTAATAGACGAGAATTATCTGGAAATAAAACAAGCTTTCTTTATCATACATTTATATTTTTCTTTTCATACTCAAAGAATCATAACATAAAATAATTATTCGTGCTAAACTACTTACCCTACATACTTACCTACCTACATTTTTGTATCTAGCAAAAAAAACAAGAAAACAGCTTGGATGGAAAAAAATCGCAAGTATGTGTATATACTAATCATACTTTACAATAGCTTTAAAATAATAAAATTCGCCACAAATTCACCAGGCGTAACAAGGAAGTAACTTAAGACAAATTACATAAAATAAGAAATTGATATAACTAAGTTTGACAAAACAGACATTATTATAAACTTCGTTGTGTAATATTGCGATAATAAACATACCTACACAGTAATTAGAAAGTCTAGGACAACTTATCAGTTAAAAAAGTCGGATCCTTCTTTCTACGGAAAAGACGTAAATTTTTGTTATTGTACTGAACTGCTAAAAACATTCGGGATCGAATGTATAATTTCTGGAAATACGGGGCCGGAAAACAAGGACATGGTGGACAAAAAGAGAGCGATTGAATTTGTTCATAAAGAGATGTTGCTATTTTGCGATCTATGTACTCTAAACTAAAAGCATCACGGAATATTTTTTCCATTTTTTCAACATACATTATGAACTCTGGAAAATCATGCAAAGATTCGCTCATATCTAATTTTGATTTTAAAATTTGACATTTTTCATGTCGTTCTACGCATTTTTTGAAAATAAATTCAGTAAAATAAAAGAAAGAAGTGTCCTCTGGAATTTTTAGATTAATATAAGTTGACGAGAGAACTTCCTGGAATTGTCTACAATTTTCCTTCTCATTTATAAGCGCACATTCATCCTGGGCACCGCTATCAGTAATAGAATCATTAAATTCGTTCAACTGTAAAATAAAATTAACGACATCTTTTGCTTGGTTGTTTTTAGGGCGCTGTTTTATGAAAGCTAAATATAGTTTTCGAAAACCAGTTACAAACTTTGGACAAGGCGGCTTCGCACCGCACTTCTCCCAAATTGGAATCTTATCGAGTAACATTTTCACCCGATCTAGATTCAGATAACTCATTGACAAACATTTGTGATTTTCAAGTTTGAGGTCTTTAATTAAACTTAAAACAGATGCAATGGTTATGTGAAAATTTTGTATAAATTGAACGTTTGCGGTAGCGATCTTTCCATTTTTAGGGTTGATTAATTTTAATGAATGAAAAAATGTTAGCATATCACGCAGAAACTCAATCTTTCGAGTATTTCCTAAAGTGATCATTGAATTGAGTGTTTCGTATAATTCATCAATCAACAACAAGAATTTAACTGTATGAGATGCCGATACATTGAGGACGCTGAAATCTATATATGTCGATATACCTATCGCCACAGGTTTGCTAAACAGTTCAGTCGCATAATCTAACTTCCTTTTCTCTTCTGTTGCTTTTTTCTTTAGATTTGGGGAAATATGATCAATGGTCAGTTTTTGAGCTATTTTGATATTCTTTTTTCTATCTTCGAGGTGAAATTGTTTCACGTGATCAATTTTTGCAACACTGTCGCCTTGGAAACAAATATTATATTGCATAAAATTATCTCGAAGTTCTATTAATAATTGACGTGAGTCAAAAATATAATATATTTTGGCTTCATTTACTATAAAGTAAGGCCTTTCAACTGAGACATTATGTTTTTCGGCCAAGTCTGAAAAAATTGTTTCTACATTTGAGAGAAATGTTCGAATCTTTAGTCCTACCTTGATCATTTTGTCTAAAATTTTTAGAAGCCATATAGACGCATCGTTGTCATAGTTTTTTTTCTCAGATAACAATGCATATCCAACGGGTTGCGTCCATCGAACAAACAGACCTTGTACTATTACTACCACAGCCATATTCGCAGGGAAGGGAGACTGCACGCCATCCACTTCATGTAGTCCAATAATTTTATCATTGATAATGCTATAAAATAAATTGCTTGTCAAGTCCAAAGACTCCACTACAACAGTGCAGTTTCTTTCAAGGTCCGTCATGCTGTCAACTTTGATTTTCAACTTCTCTATTAAATCATCACTAACTTCAGTGGTCACTGGAATTTGCAGTCTACTTAGAGAAACTCCGGAAGGCAGAAAGAATGCTTTTTCCAACATACTATATGCTTGCGGACTGGATCGATATAAATACAAGCAAAACATTTTAAAAGACGTACTGAATCCCTTTTCCATATGGTGGTCTTTCAAGCTCGACTGCGCTTTGATGAGATCAGCTAATTTCTGAGATAAAAAATGGTCACATAAATTATCAAAAGTTTCTTTCATTGCCCTTGGTGAATCTTGTCCTTTTAATTGCTCTCTGCAATCGTTTAATTGTTTTTTCACTAGTTTTAATACTCGAGCATGGTCCTCTTCAAGACTTTTAGTTGTTTGTGTATATTTTGAGTTTTCCACTACACTAGTCGATGTCGTTAACGTACTGGTTGATGTTGTTGATTGAACAGCTTGATTGTTCCATCTGTTCTTCGGCAAATAATATTTTGGACAAACGTTTTTTTTTAATTCCGAAACTTTGTTAATGTCAGTTTTATGAAAATGCTTTTCACAAACAAAATATTGTTCATAGTCCTCACTTAAGTCGGGCCGTTGGATAAGTTGCAACCAAAGCTGTATCCTGAAAAGGAGTTAAAAAAATATTTAGATAGGATTGTATTGTAGCCGATAATAACGCATTTTGTTTGCGGAAGTAAGCTACATATATTTCTTTTTTCAAAATGGTTTGGGACTTCCGCCAAGTGACGCCTGATTCAATCAAATAATAACGCATATTTTAGAGAAACAACTTTGTATAACTGACAAATAAAAAACGGGTCAAGTGCGTGTCTGACTTCGCTCATTTAGGGTTCCATAAATCCTTAAGGGGTACGGGGTAAATCCTTAAATACAACGCTGGAACAATTTTCATAGTAAAAATTATCGATTCGATCGATCAATTATTAATTATTGACAACATTATCGTTTACATTCTATATCGATCGGCACATCATACATACTATAATTGTTGACCTTGAGACAGTCTTTTTACCTACGTAAACTTTATGTGCTGTCGAATCGCAACCAAAGAATGATGGCGTCGGGCGCGCCGACGCGGCGGCAACAGCTGGGCAAAAAAGTCTTAGGAAATAACTAAAATTATTCTGAGGTACACTGACTCTACTGAACTGACACGTGGTTTTTGAATAAAAAAGTAGTAGAGTCGAGTGTTGTCGCTCGTGCTCGTCATACAATAACACTAATGATAATGACAAATAAAGTGCCGTCCCCATTATTTTGTATAGTCTTTGCTATACTGTATACTCTTACTTCTGGTCAACTTTGGACCCCTTGTCAAAAGTAAAGATGAGGTAAAGGGAGTTATAAAAAAAATATTTGTAGTCACTTTTAAAATTCAAAATTTCTAGGCGCGTACGCTTATCCTCACGCTCAGCGCGCGAGCGTGGGAAGTCGGGTGGTGGGGGGGAGCCTCGAGTCTGCGCTGCGTGACGGGCAAATAAAGACAACAATTTAAATTTATGAATGATTAGTAAGTTTAAAACAAAAATGTAAATTCTATTGCAATATTGCTGCCATAGAATGACGTGATAAGTATTGACAAGGAGACCAAAATTGACCCTACACTAATTATTTCGTGACACTCACCTCGATTTTTCTCGTGGAAACGGAAAATACATGATATCCGGGTGCTTTTTACTATCGAATTGACATCCATAAACGCAGCAAAACATTGTATTCCAAGTCAGTGGATTGACCGTAAGTTTTGGTTTTTTTCTTGAGTTACTGCGATTTACAAGTGAGGGTGTTTCAGGAACGCTTGACGTGCTGGATGTCGCAGGAACGCTTGACGTGCTGGATGTTGCAAAAACGCTTGACGTGTTGGATGTTGCAGGAACGCTTGACGTGCTTGGTATTAGAGGAACTTTTGAGATACTGACAGGAATAGGAATGCCTGGTGGTATTACAAAAGTACGGGTAGTTTCAGGAGTAGTGCCGGATATTACAGGAACAGTACCAGTAGTGAAAAGAGCAGTACCGGATATTCCAGAAGCAGTACGGTTCGTTACAGATATAGTACGGGTCGTTGCAGGAACGCTTGACGTGCTTGGTATTACAGGAACTTTTGAGATACTGACAGGAATAGGAATGCCCGGTGGTATTACAACAGTACGGGTAGTTTCAGAAGTAGTGCTGGATATTACAGGAACAGTACCAGTAGTGAAAGGAGCAGTACCGGGTATTTCAGAAGCAGTACGGTTCGTTACAGATATAGTACGGGTCGTTGCAGGTACGCTTGACGTGCTTGGTATCACAGGAACTTTTGATATACTGACAGTGATAGGAATGCCTGGTGGTATTACAACAGTACGGGTAGTTTCAGGAGTAGTACCGGATATTACAGGAACAGTACCAGTGGTGCAAGGAGCAGTACCGGGTATTCCAGAAGCATTACGGTTCGTTACAGGTATAGCACGGGTCGTTACAGGAACAGTACCAGTATTTACAGGAGCAGAACCAGGTATTCCAGGCACGCCTAAGTTACTGGGTGTAACTTGGTTGTTTGGTGTACTAGCGAGAAGTATTGGTTGGTTCGCAGCATTCACCGTATAGTATAGAAACACAGGTTGGTTGCCTTGTGAGCCAAGAATTGTTTGTGAGTTAAGAACCCCTTGTGAACTAAGAGCTGGTTGTGAGCCTAAAGCTGCTGGAGAACTTAGAACCACTTGTGAGCTTGCAACAGATTGTGAGCCGGTACCCGCTTGTGTAATAAGAACTCTTTGAGAGCTTCGAGCTGCTTGTGAGGTCAGGGTTGCTTGAGAGCTTCGAACTGCTGGTGAGCTTAGAGTTGCTTGAGAGCTTCGAGCAGCTTGTAAGCTTAAAGCTGATTGCGAGCCAAAACTAGCTTGTGAAATTGCCACTGACTTTGTGCCGGGACCCGCTCGTGTAATAAGAATTCTTTGAGAGCTTTGAGCTGCTTGTGAGCTCAGGGTTGCTTGAGAGTTTCGAGCTGCTGGTGAGCTCAGGGTTGCTTGAGAGTTTCGAGCTGCTGGTGAGCTTAGAGTTGCTCGAGAGCTTCGTGTTGCTTGTAAGCTTTTAGCTGTTTGCGAGCCGAAACTAGCTTGTGAGCTTGCAACAGATTTTGTGCCGGGACGCGCTCGTGTAATAAAAACTCTTTGAGAGCTTCGAGCTGCTTGTGAGCTCAGGGTTGCTTGAGAGCTTCGAGCTGCTGGTAAGCTTAGCGTTGCTTGAAAGCTTTGAGCTGCTTGTAAGTTTAGAGCTGTTTGTGATTGTGTGTGAGCAGATTGAGAGCTTAGAGTTGCTGGCCTGCTTGGAGTTGCTCGTGACATTAGAGGTACTTGTAAGACCGGTGGGTTCGTATTCATTGTTTGTATTGAATTCCGTTCTTTTATAATTTCGGGATCTATTTCCATTTTTAGATCAAAAGGACGTGCCATCTGTAATCCTTCTTGAGTTTCCGCAAAAATAAACGAAGTGGGTGGATGTGATATAGATCCGACAATAGGCTCCTCTTTAATAGTTATACTGTCTGTTATGCAATCGCCTATAAGCTCTTCTTCGAACGTCATTTCCTCTTGTATGCAATTGCCAATAGGCTCTTCTTTAATTGTCATTTCCTCACTTACAAATCCGTGATCTGCCATCGTAATTTCGATAGAATTCTGAAATCTTGACAATTTGTTTTCTTGGTAAAAGGCGCGAAACAAAAAGCGTCCGACGAATAACACAAACACAACCAACGCGAAGTGCAGAATGGCGCAGACTGAGGAAGGGGGGGCGGGCGCGGCGCGACGCGATGCGGCTGGCTATGAGCCGCTCGCTCAGAGGGGCGTGGCGGGTGGCGCGGCCGGGCGAACCTATCGCTGCGCCAGAACGCCGCGTATCCTACGAATGTGAGTCGATATTCGCGTGGCAAGCAACACTGGCATGGCTAGCTAACGAAATCGTCGCTTTTCCATAAACAGATTGCGACGCAATTCAAATCTGTAATGTAGAATACTGGATAACTTAAACTGCACCTAAGTATTTGAAATAGAAAAAACCTGTCAAGTTTTAATTAAAAGGTAAAAATAATAATTTTACTTAAAAGTACTGACAAGAAAATAAATTATTCTGAAACAAGACAAGTCAAAATAATGACAAATGACGATGTTGTTTTTATTTCTTTGGCAGTAGATGTACCTAGCATAGACAATAATATTTCCACCAGGTTGCATATTTAGTTATTATATTATAATACTTATAATTAATATATTTCATTGAGCTAATGATTTAATAATTGATATTTTGTAATTGTTATTTAAGCCGATTCTTATAATATTATGATAATAATGATAGACATGACAATCTTTAAGTACCTACGAAGCAGGTACCTATAGGTAGGTACTTAATGAGCATAAAGTGCCTTATCTATTTGCTACTTATAGTTATAGGTAAGTATATAAACATCTTTTCCAGTGTTTTAATCACTACCTACGCTGTCTTATTTTTTAATACCTCGGACGAGCATAACAAAAAGGCATAAAAGCTTATTAATAAATGAATCCCGAAATATTTTCCTTATCTCTTTAACAGTCGTATTGTACTGTGCCTCTTTTTTAACAAAGTAGGTAGGTAACACAATCCATAGGTACATACAGATAAGTACCTACTTACACTAGGTTAAGTCAAGTCAATACAATGTAGGGTACCTACCTACCTACTTACCTACCTACGTAGAAAAGACTGTTATTTTATAGGTAGTAGGTATAGTATACACCGTTATTTTTAAATCTACTTATATCTAAAAATGAAAAGGGGATTTCAGACCACGTGAATGAACAACTTTTACTATGGTGCCAACCACGAAATCGCGAAAAAAAAAATCAGCAGTTCCATACATTATAGTCGAGTCGATGTTGTACTTTTCTATGGAACATACCTACAGCTGACATTTTTTCGCGATTTCGTGGTTGGGCCCATAGTAAAAGTTGTTCATTCACGTGGTCTGAACAACCCTTTTGATTTTTAGATACACTTAAAAATTAATTCATTAACGCCGGAGCGGTCGCTGGCGACCGAGACCGAGACACAATAGATTTTCTATTGTGTCTCATTTTCCGGGCGTTGAAGGGTTAAAGGTGTATAGTAATAGTATAGTGTAAAACTTGTAAAACTGCTCTCCAAATAATTTGCTGTGCCCTATTCAGGGTCTACAATGTACTTTGTTATTTTACCTATCTACCATCTTGTTATCATTGTGAAATGCAATAAAGTGAATTGAATTGAACTTTATTTTCTGTCAAAAAACCTTTAGTTTTCTTTATTCTTCAGTCTTTTACCATGTGTTTATAATATTCTACAGTACAGCATTGTCTGGCGGCTAAAAATACCACATTAAAATATTTATGAAATAACAAAATCTAGTAGAACTTAATTATGAGTATTATAAATATAACTAGCGCCCTCACGTGACTTCATCTGGTCAGTTATTTTTCTATCCCTTGCCACAGAATATATAATAGTACTAACGTACAGAAGTCCGACCCCGCGAGGACCATCAAATAATAAGCTACTCTCGCTGCACGGCAATAAAGTACAATTTCAAACTGCACAACGCTGCGTGGATAAAATTATATGCACCTACGAAGAAGAAAGAGAGGCGTCTCTTTCTGTCGCATAGCTCTGTCTCAACCGACACATTTCGGGGTTGCTACTCGCTAGTTACTGATATCATAGAAAACATTCGTTATGCCCAATGAATAAACAATGAAATTACTATAATAGGTACCTACTTATAAAATAAAATAAATCTACCTAATAGGTGAGCTGAGCATATTTAATAGAGCATAAATAATAAGTATTTCTAAGTAGTTAGAGAAGCTCGATGGCGCAGTGGTATAGCGCCTGGCCCAACGATTGCGGAGGTTAAGCAACTTTTGCAATGGTCAGTTATGGGATGGGTGAAAAAAAATTGTATTTTTTAGCTTTTTTCTTTACTGGTGCCATATTTCGAACTTCGATACAACTAAGTATGTAAATATGTATACAAAAAATACAATAAACTTTGGTAGGTAGGTAGGTACGTTAGTAATTAAGTATCAAAAACGAAGTGCATGCAGTTTCGCATTCGGCGCTTGACTGACTCGATTCGTTCGTGACGTTCACGCGCTGCGCTCTCGTCGCTTGCACACGCCACGCGTTTCGGTCGGCGCGGTGATATCCCTCGACAATGGCCCTCTTGGAGTGGGCCGCGAGCAGTAGGCTAATATAAAAGTTTAAGCGCGGAGTTATACCCCCCTGCCCTTGCTTCGGGCGGGCGAGAGACTCGCAAGCGGAAGTAAAAATCACAGAATAAATAATATGGTAATAGCATAAGAATAAAGTTTTATTTAGTCTTATATGGTAATAGTACATACTTACCTACTCTTTTCCTGGATAAAAAGTTGCCCTTTATCTTTTTCTGTGCCCCTACAATCGTATAAGTAATGCAAAATTTTAAAGATTGTGTCTGTCTTGTCTATACTTACATAAGTTTTTACTTACTTTGGAGATGAGACCTTGTCCTATGTCTTTTATCTCTACGGCTGACGGAGGATGAGTTTAAAAAAATCTAACTAAATGTAAATATTAATTTAGTTGGCAATTTGTCCCATTTCAACAGTAATATGCTTGAAACAATATAATATGTATCGGTAGCTCAGCGGTCAGAGCATTGGACCGGATATCCAAAGGTCGCGGGTTCGATTCCCGTCTGAGTATTGATCTGGTGCGAGTCGTATTTTTTCTAGTATATTATTTAGTATTGTGTAAAAATAGCATTGTGAATGCAAAAATCTCAAATTTAAAAATATAATATGCTTACTTTGAATTTGAACGTAGGATATTTTATGCTTTGACTGCGTTTACCTACATTTGTACGGATACTTATTAATATTAGTACAAAATCACACAATAGATATAAGTAGGTACCTACTACCGTACAAAATACATAAGAGAATAATAAAAGTGAACGAACGCTCATCACTCATCAGATATTCCTGGCCACATTCTGAGCTTCGGTTTTTCTGACGCTGCTGACTGTATTTTGTAATTAATAAAAATGAAATTTTCTCATATAAAATGTTTATTTGTCAATAATACAATAAACAATCGGTTTCATGTGAAAATAAATCAAGATGAAATTAACAAATTTAGGTACCTCCTATTACATAATAATTAATTAATATAACGTATAGTATTATATTATCTGTTTTATAATAATATAAGTAAGTAACTATTTTAAATAAAAAGTAAGTATTTCGTTAAACAAATTAACACATCATTATTGTTTAGTTTAAAAGAGACAAAATGTACTGAAATCTGTTGATTGTACTAGCTTATAATCAGACAGACATGACCACTAAAATGATAATTAATAAAAAAAAATGTGATTGAGTTCTCCAAGTCTTATATTTTATAGAAATATAAATATTTTTTATTTAAATAGACTTTTTAAAAGTTCTTTTAAATCGTCCAGTTTTTTCCCTACACCCATTCGGGACAATATACCTATTACCTAAGTACAATATTATCGAATGTCTTTAGACTAATATATTTATTATTATGTCATTGTGTGTATTTCATACGAAAAATACCATGCATTCCCATAATTTTGTCATATTTGACTAGGCAAATATCTCAAAACCACCATCATAAAATTACAATAAACGGTCCACACAAAAAGGCAGTTCCGCCTTTTTGCGATATGTGTGTAATTTTTTGTTGTTGTATTTAAGTGTTAAAAATATTCTGGCACGTACGAATAATTTTATCAAATATGTGATTGGGAAACAAGGGCACGGTGAGGCAAAGGGAAGCAATTTAATTTGTTCATAAATAAACTTAGCAATTTTTTTCGCATTTATATATGTTGTACTAAACGTTTCACGGAATTTATTTTCCATATTTCCAACATAGTTTATGAATTCTTGGAAGTCTTGAAGTGATGTACTCAAATCCAGTTTCGTTTGTAAGACTCCGCAATTTTGGTGTTGCGCTACACACTGCTTGAAAAGAAATTCAGTAAAATAAAAGAATGGGTTTTCCTGCGGAATCTTAATTTTCACATAATGCGTAGGAGATACGTCACATTCATTTCTTTCAGCCACTCTCAAAGAGTCATCATTCAGACTGGGGTTCGCGTTAGACTTATTGAATTCGTTCAGTTTTAAAATAAAATTAGATACATCTTCTGATTGACTGCTTTTTGTGCGCTTTCTGAGGTATGCGAAATACAGTGCTCTAAAAGCAGGCACAAACTGTCGACTGGTCGGTTTCTCTCCGCAGTTTTGCTTGGCTCGTAATCTATCAAAAAACATTTTAATCTGAACACGGTTTAGAAAACTCGTTGGCAATCGTTTGTGGTTTTCCAATTTAAGGTCTTCGATTAAACCTAGAAGAGATGCAATAGTTATGTGAAAACTTTCTTTTAATTGAACGTTTACAGAAACTTCTTTTCCATTTTTAGGGTTAATTAATTTCAAAGAACGGAAAAATCTCAGCATTTCCTTAAGTATATCTAGCTGCCGACTATCATCAAGAAAAATTATAGAATTCAATGTATCATATAGCTCACGGACCATAATTAAAAACTTAACTGTATGAGCTGCCGATAAATCAATGACACTAAAGTCAATGTAAGTTGAGATACCTGCCGCCACGGGTTTGCTAAACAGTTCCGTAGCGCAATCCAACCTTACTTTTTCTTGTTGTATTGGGTGAATGTAATTTATTGTTAGTTTCTCAGCTATTTGGATATTTTTTTTGCTATCTTCAAGGTGGAATTGTCTAACATGTTCAAATTTTGCAACATTGTCGTCGAAGTAGCAAAAATTATATTTTATAAAGTTATCTCGAAGTTCTATTATTAGTCGACGAGAATCAAAAATAAAGTAAATTTTGGTTTCATTTACCATAAAGTATGGTCTTTCAACTGATATATCATGTTGAGCGGTCATGTCTGAAAATATTGATTCAATATTTGAGATAAATGTTCGTATCTTCAGTCCTATTTTGATCAAATTATTTAAAAGTTTATGGAGCCACTGAGAAGCCTCATTATCATAGTTTTTACTTTGTGACAACAATGCGTATCCAATGGGTTGCATCCATCGAACAAACAGACCTTGAACTATTACTACCACAGCCATTTTCGCAGGGCAGGGTGATTGAACGCCGTCTACTTCATGTAATCCAATTATTTTATCAACATTAATACTATAGAATAAAGAACTTGTTAAATTCATAGAGTCCACTACAACAGTGCAGTTTCTTTCAAGATCCGACATGATGTCAACTTTATCTTTCATCTTTTCCATTAAAACATCATTAACTTCAGTGGTGACTGGTATATTCACTTTTGCTAGAGTACATGTGGCTGGCAGACAGAATGCTTTTTCTAATAAACAATATGCTTGCGGACTGACTTGATATAAATTCAAGCAAAAAAGTTTGTAAGGTGTACTATATCTGTTTCCCTTGTGGTGGTCTTTCAATGTAGTCTGTGCTTTGATAAGATCAGCAAGTTGTTGAGACAAAAAACTATCACATAAGCTGTCAAATTCTCTTTTCTTTGCTGACATGGAGTTTTCATCTCTTAATTGTTTTTTACAGATTGATAATTGTTTTCTGAGTGATGTTATTTCATGATGAAAATCCCCAGATTTTTTTAAAGTTTGAGTATGTTTCGAGTCACCAGTACTTTTTAATGTCTGAGTATACACACTACTTATATTTCGTGCGGTTTGGACTTCTCTTTCTATTTTGAGGCTTGGTAAGTTGTACTCCGGTAAAGTGCTGCTACTCAAATATTTACGATTTTGCGAGTTCACTCGTATTTCCTTTCCATGAAAATGTATTGGGCAGACATAATATTGAGTAGTATCGTTAAGCAAGTCCAAACGCTGAATGAGTTTTAACCACGTTTCTCTCCTGGAAAAAAATAAGCAAAGAAAAATCATTTTTTTTAACCACGCAGTAGAAATTGTTAACGCCAATAAGTACACACAACAGTTAAACCAAGTCAAACAGTTGAACTGCAAAAGTAGCTTTTATTACGTAAGGCATACAATCGACCACATCGGCGCTTTACCACCTCTAAGGTTAAAATCGCCTGCACGCCACGCCGCGGCGCGGCGC
Organism: Agriphila straminella; assembly: GCA_950108535.1. NCBI lineage: Eukaryota > Metazoa > Arthropoda > Insecta > Lepidoptera > Crambidae > Agriphila > Agriphila straminella. The sequence goes on from OX467312.1 coordinate 5,698,651, forward strand.
GCCGCCGGGCTCTTTTCTGCAAAGACTGGTAAAGCACGTGATTGGCTGGTCGTACCTAATTAAAGTATGGTCTCAAAATCAACGTGCCGTCGCGTGTACGTAGAAATATTGAATAAACTTATTTCATATTTTTTTAAATGTTGAAAAACAAATAATTATCAAAAAAAGAAATTTTAAGGTAAGTAATTAATATAAAGTAATTAATGGTAGGTAATCAACTATATAATTACACTAAAATAAAAGTAGCATTGTGAATGACTAAATAAAATCTAAAAGTTCAATAAAGACATCGTTATGACTTGTGACGGCCATTGACCAAATTCGTATGCGTGGTGTGTTGTGGTACCAAAGGAGGTAGGTATAGGTAGTACATAGTATTGTACACACGACGGCACCTCAGACTATACATGTTGACCTTGAGACCGCCTTTATTCCCTACGTAATAAAAGCTGTTTTCGCAGTTTAACTGTATAACCTGACATGCTGTCATCTGTACATGGTAGTGTTCCACGACTAGATACTACTGAAAATAACATCGAAACTGTGTTAATTAAAATTCATTAGCTGTAATTTCTGAATAGGTAGGTAAGTACTGTAAGCACAGAATATATAATAGTACTAACGTCTGTAAGTAGATTCTAGATAGGTAGGTAGTCTGCTTTCTAAACAAGGTTTAATGACTTTGCCGTGCATTTTGAATAAGTACCTACCTACTACGCGTTCACTTCATCATAGCCGCTACCTCCCGGCCCGCATCGTCATACTCATACCGCACCCCCTGCGTCGACTTTCCAGTACGGCTAGCAATGCAAAGCTTAATTTTTGTTTCTGTTGATTTAATCATTACGTTCGTTATTTGTGTTGTGATAATTATTGAGTAAAGTTCCTACATAATGGCGAACCTAACTTGTTATATAAATTAATGACACTCTTTGAACAAGAAAAAAATGAAAAACAGTTGAAAAGCATGATTACTTTTTGTCTACAGTACCGTTAAGTGTGATGTCATAACGGTCGTCGACGGCAATGACGAAGTGACCGCGTAGTACCTAACTATTGAATAGTAGGTAGCAAGAAACGTTTTCACTCACCTAAACTTCGGTGCTGGCAAACTGAAAAAATTCAAATCCGGGAAGCTTATACTGTCGACATAGCATCCTCTTACACAGCATTCTCGGAAAGGTTTCGATCTAACATTTGTGGTTGTAGACGTTGAAGCAACAGGCAATAATAACTTTTGTTGATTATTATCTTCGTTTGAAATAGGTAGTTGTATTTCTTTTTCTTGTTTTATTGTTAAAGTTAAAGTTTCTATAGATTCCTGTTCCATTTTGATTTCTTCATCTATTTCTATTTGCATAGCAGAAAGCGTGTTTGGTTTTTCTTCCTCCATTAAATAGTCTGTAGTGGTTGCGTCCGACACAGGTCCGCCTATCGGCTCTTCTTTAATAGTTATTTCAAAAGGACTGGGTGATCGAGACATTTTCAGTTTTCTTGAATATTTATACGCTTGTTATCAGATACGTGCACCACGACGCATGGAGAGGCGCCGACTGAGGGGAGCAGGGGCCCGGCGAGGGCGCGGGGCGGAGAGGAGAGGCGCGGGCTGAATGCGTTTAGTCACCCCACTCCACGAACGGTCGGCGACACAACATTAGTATGAAGTTACCTCATTGTTCGCGATAGCGCGGCGTTCGAGTCGAGCTCAGGCAATTTACAACTCTATTTCAACTACCCTAAAGCACCTTTCAGTTGGGATAAAGTTCTGGATAATAAACGAAAAGGTTAAAACTTGAACAGCTCAGTGAAATGAAATTGTAAAACTGTGAGTACTACAATACCTTAAAGGCAAATATATCATTGCCTTAAAGGTGTTAAGGTGCTACAAGACACTACAAATACTCCTATCCCTATGTCAACAGTTATTTATCGACAATAAAATAATAAAGCCAATACTTAAAAGCCGATCTAAGATGTCGTCTTGTTAAACTGCACCGACGGATAGGTAGTAAGTAATCCATCCAATCCAATCCAGTCAATCATGGATGTGAGTGAAGTGTCAACGTAAAAATTCTTCGTGCTGAATGATAAACTGTCGTGTTAAGACAGTGTGATAACGCACGACCCGACCTCAACCCGAACTCATCTCAAACTCAACTCAACCGGAGCCCACTCCTTGAAATACAGGCAATACAGCGCTTACAATTTTGAGTCTTATAACTATAATATATTGTCGATGAAACTGCACACGCCCCGCGCTCAACCCGACCTCAACTTAAACTCAACCCGAACTCAACTCAAACTCAACCCGAACTCACCTCAAACTCACCTGAACATTACACAGGAGCTTATTAATGTGTCATAAGACTCAAAATTGTAAGCGATGTATTTCAAGGTGGGCTGTGGTTAAGGTGAGTTTGAGTTGAGTTCGGGTCGTGTGTTATCGTTTGAATGCAGCCTTAAAGTAACCTATCCAGTTGCCGGTTGAATGTGGAATGATTTTTAATGACCAGTTGAAAGGAGAAATCATATTCACTGGAAGAAAAATTGCCGGTTGAATGTGGAATTACCTACCTACTCGTAATCGTAATAGCAAGTACCCATGCAGGTAGGTACTGTATTCATTCATATCATAGACCGGATAAATTAGCTTCCTGTTCCAGGATTGACCCCCGTTTCCGAGGTACTTATCGATGGTTTATCCCCTCGATAAAGTTAAACCTCCGATAAAGTAAGTACCTACTATGCGATGCGCGCCAAATAAGAATAGTACCTACCACAGAATAACTAATACGTAATAAGTACAGAAGCAGCATTCCGCAAAGTCATTTAAACAAATAGCGAATTTAGCTCCTACACAATAAGGTCGCGCAATATTCTGTGCTACAGATAGGGTTGCCAACCATACTATAATATATAGTATTGTACTATATTTAGGGTCTGCGTACTATATACTGTTGAAGAAATATATAGTACGCAAAAATACTATATTTTTAACATCGAAGGCTAAGAAACAAATCTTTAATTTTTTAAATTTGTGATCGTGCATTTTGACAGATTTGATAGAGTGTAGTGTATAATATCGTATCTGAATTCTCAAAGTATTTGTCTTACTTATTGCATCAATGTTAAATTGAAAAGCTTCAAAGGATAGTTTGGTCATTGGTTGGTCTGCTCTTTTTTTGTTTTGAGATTTTGTTGGTAGGTAATCATCTGCAAAACATAACATTATTCTTTCTTTGGGAAATATAACTCAAGTCTTAGATAAATTAGTTATGGAAAGTGGAAGCGATAACGAAAGTGCGTCAAGTTCAATTCAAGTGCGGTTAAAAAGCGAAAGATACAAAAAATACTCCAAAAATATCAAAAATTTGTTGAAAAATGCAAAAACTGAAAAAATATAGTTTTAATAAAAATAAATAAGTAAAAAAATATATTTGCCTATTAAATACTATTTTTTTTTTAAGTGTACTATATTTTTTATAGCTTAATTTGAAAAATACTATATTTCACCAAAGACATGTTGGCAACCCTAGCTACAGACCAAGTAGTTGCCTCTCTTTCTATCGCGTGCTCTTACCTCTTTTTACTATGCCTCTTCTGACGACGACGCAACGTTAGGGTTGTGAACTGCGTATCATATACCATAAAAGCAAAGCGATTTTACGTACTATGGTTATGGTTAAACAAAATCTTACAAGAATATTCGAACATTACTATTTTATTCAATAATCTAACTAGGTACTTTCCTTAGTAGGTTAGATACGTAAATATGGGAGACATAAAGATAACAAAAATCTACTTTTGGTAGGGTAGTTACGTAGGAAGGTACTTACCTATCCTAAAGTACAAATACTAGATACCTACCTACTTAGTTAAACAACTAAATAGGACAAGTAAGGATAAACATCCTTACTTGTCCTATTTAGTTCATTAACAAACAGTGTTTGTTTGTTATTATCATACAACACCTATTAAAAATTATGCTTTCTTTCGAAATCAAATTGTCATTAATAATTAAGTAACTTTATTTCGTAAGTACCTAAGTAAGAACCAACCTAATCTATAAACTATTAGGTATTTTAATAAATAGTTGGGTGAAGATTGTCTTTACCTAAGAATTAACGGACTATACTAAATACGTACTAGGTACCTATACCTACCTACCTACCTAGACAAGCAAAGCAATGTCGTTTGGAAGTGTGAAAAACGTGAGGTTTGGACACAGAATAGATAAGTTTGGATCCATTTTAGGGTTCCGTACAGAAAGGGTAAAAACGGTAAATCAGAATAAAATAAATATTTAAGGGGGACTCCCATTATCCCATACAACAAACGTGTTTTTTTTTTGCCGTTTTTTGCTCGATATTGATAACGACAACAGGTAACAGAATAAAATAAATATTTAAGGGGGACTCCCATACAACAAACGTGACTTTTTTTGCCGTTTTTTGCTCGATATTGATAACGACAACAGGTAACAGAATAAAAAAAAATATTTAAGGGGGACTCCCATACAACAAACGTGTTTTTTTTTGCCGTTTTTTGCTCGATATTGATAACGACAACAGGTAACAGAATAAAATAAATATTTAAGGGGGACTCCCATACAACAAACGTGTTTTTTTTTTGCCGTTTTTTGCTCGATATTGATAACGACAACAGGTAGACGCTTGAAATATTCACAGAATATTAAGTGGTATGTTCACTTTTTTAAAATAAATGAAAATCTACTTAAAATAAAATAATGATTTAAGGCGGCTCCCATACAACAAACGTGATTTTTTTTACGGAACCCTTCCCGCGACTGTCACTTGGCTTGTTTTTAACACGTTTTTATTAGGTTGCTTTCTCGTTTGTTTGTTTGTTCGTTTGTTTGTTTGTTTGTCCACAAAGTTTGCGAACGATTTTATACTAGTTTCCCGATGAGCTAGAGACTTGAAACTTTGAACATAGGTCAGACAGAACTGGAAGGCAATGCAATATTATGGTGTTATTGAGCTGATCTGATGATGAAGTCGGAAGAAAGCCACAGGAACTCTATGATGAAACCATACAACCCTATCGTGTTTTCATTTTAGTCCTTTTAAAAAAAGTGTTCTTAAAAAATATTTTTTTTTGTAAATTTATTACTATTAATACAATAATTATTACAATAATGTCGTGAATTCGACATTGTTAAAACGCTTGTGTATGTTATTAAGTGACCTTACCACAGATAATACCTACTAATAAGTTACTATATACTACGTAACAGATCCCATCATCACTCCCCGCAAAACGAAAAATACCTACGCTTCAAGATGATGGACTGCAGACTGAACCGAACGTTCCACTACACTCCAAATTTAACCATAATGTTATGAAAGACGGTCAATTTGAAGTGAGCGAAGAAATGTCGCGAACGCATGGCTATGCACTTCTCTTTTCCCTTTGAGCTTTAATCATAACATTACGGTTCAATTTGGAGCGTAGCGGAACGAGCAGTTGCAGTCTGCAGCCTGTCTCGGCAATCCACCTTTATAGCATTTAACTAAACTTTCTAGCTGTCAAGTGACGCGAGGAAACTTTTAACGGCTTTGACTCAACGGAGCGTTTCAAGTACCATAATGCGCGATGATGTGCGGCTGGTGTGATAATACGTTAGTGTTGGTCCAATGAAATAATATACAAAAAGTTTTATAAATGATTTAATTATATAAAATGGTCAATTTGTTTATTACCTTCCCTAAACTTTGCATTTGTAAATTTGATAACGGCAAATATTCTCAATCTGATAAAAAGTTTAATCAAATAATCATGTGGGAAGCATGGACACAAAGAATTAAATGCTATTGATTTTAATAAATCAAACAATTTGCTCCCAAGCCGTCCTATCAAGTTAGATGAAAAGTTTTCTGTAAATGCAATTTCTAATCTTCTAATATAGGCATTGAATATCTCCGGTGGTACTTTCAAACCACCATAAAAAGAAGAGCTCTTGTTATATGCTTTGAAATGCGTGAACATTCCAGATTTATTCACATTTGGCATTTTTTTAAATTCTTCTGCGAGAGTTGGACAATTATGTTTTTTGTTGCACTTAAATAGTAAATACCCAGAAATATACGTAAGAGCATTTTGCATGGGCAAGTCAAAACGATAATCAGTATCGCCATCAAGGGCAACCAATGATGACGGAGTTTTCGTGTCTGTTTGTTTCAGTCTTTCAAAAATAGTGTTTCCTTTCTGAAGTAAATCACAAATGTCCTCTTGGCAGCTGCTAAACCGCGAGTTCTTGAGCATATTGCACAGAAACAGTTTTGAGAATGCTCTCTGGAACTGAATTGGAGTAGGATCTTTGCAATTGCCGCCTTGCTGTCGGATTGCTCCAAAAAAAATCTCGAGCCCGTCTTGATTCAAACGTCTGGTGAAAAGAAAACCGAATCCCTCTTGTTGCAAGTCACTTGCAAGCATCAGTATAGACTGAATCGAAATTTGAATGTTTTTAAATGTTTTGATTTTGTTTGTTTTGTTTTTACCAGTTTGATGATCAATAGCAATTATGTTTTTGAATGTTTTTAAAGCATCTTCTAGTAGGTCTATCTGATATTTCTTAAATGAGAAGGCCTTCTTAAATTTGTAATTAGACTGTACTGTGCTTGAATTAAGAACATCAAATAGATTATTAATTTTTTCTACGAAGTCAGCTGATGCTTTGGCATCTTCTGGTAAGATTTCAGCGACGATCATTGTGTTAAGAGCGGCATATACAGATAGGCTGAACACTTGAGAAGCGTATTTTACGTGCATTTTCTGAAAATTGTTTGGGTGTATATGTTTTTCTGTTACTCGTGGTATATTTTTTAAGTTTTTTTCTTTTTGCTTTGAATATAATGATTCTATATACTTCCATGAAATTAATTTGTCGTCAATTTTAAAATCATTTGTTAGAAGATTGTTCCTTACGCATTTCAACAAGTGCGGGACATCGAGGATATAATAAATCTTTTTGTCATTTAAGAAAAAATATGGTTTTTCCACCGTCACTTTTTTTATTTCTTTGGCTAGCTTATCAAATTTTGAACCTTGGTCAGAGATAATAGCTCGGACATCTATTCCTATGTTAAAAAGTTTTGTAATGACTTCTTCCAACCAAGTATCTAAATCTTTGTAATGTTTGGCACTGGCGAGAAACGAATACGCAATAGGCTGTTTCCAATTAACGTATATGCCTCGAAGCATTATCACACAAGCATTTGAGGCGACTTCTTCCGTGACTTGTCCGTTAATATTATGGAGACCAATCACTTCATCTCGTTTCGTATCGTAATAAAGATGACGCTTGAGGACCATCTCATCTATAGATAGCGTACAATATGTGGCATTTTTTGGTAATGATTTAAGTTTGGCTGATAAAAAGTCTAAAACACGATCATTAAACTTTGGTGGGATAATCAGTTTAAATTTTTCTAAAGTAGATTCACTTGGCAGGCGTAAAAATGTTTTTAAACAGCGATATGTTTGCGGGCTGGCGAAATGAAAATTTAACGCAAATAATTTAAATTCGGGATCATATCTGTTTCCTTTACTTTTATTTTTTAATTTATTTTGCCATTCAATCAATTTGCAAAATCTTTTTGTGATATCATCTTCAGAATCAAATGTAAAACGCATGAATTTCTCGGAATCCTTCGACTGAACTTCTTTTTTTATTTTTTCCAATTCATTCAGTAGTTTTCTTTTTTTTAAATTTGATTGTTGTAAATCTTTGCTCAGTTTTCTTTTTCTCGGTGTGTTCCGAGAAAGAACAGCTGCTGTTTGCGTATTTTCACTTTGATAACCATGTGTTAGTGTTTGTGCAGACTTTGATTCTTGATCAGCTTTTTTAAGGCTTTTTACGGACGTTATTTTAATGTCGTTAATTTGGGTAGCCTGATCGCGCTTAGATTCTTGGGAAAATGTTGTAGGAAGTGCGTCTGGCTTTAATTGACGTACGAAGGTCATTGAAGATGTATCAAAATGTGAGGAACAGATAATGTAACTCTTAAGTTTTATGTTAGGTCCCATCAGGTCAGGTCTATCAATAATTTCTAACCATTTCTTGCGTCTGAAAATTAAAACAAAACATAATTAGCTAATAATTAGGTATGTATGCATGCAATGCACCACGGTGAAATTAGAGTAGGTAGGTGAGGTACTACCCTTATGGAGTTGTTTGTTCGTACCGTTCGTCCGTCGTCGTCGCCTCGGTCGTGCGGGTATATTTTCTATTCTAGCAAGATTGACCTATGATCTAAGACTAAAATTGATCTGAGCCTATTATAAAAAAAAAATATTTTTTATCTTTATTTTGAAAAATTCTGATTGAAAGAAACTTTCCGAGAAGTATTATTCGGAATATTTCGGAAGTTTTGCAACTGTAGGTAAGGTAGACTGTGATCCGATATTTTTAACTGAATTATAAAAAGGAGGGAGATTCTCCGTTCGTCTGAGTTTACCGTTTCTTTTTTATATGATTTTTCGAATGTGCACGTAGGTAGGTGTAGGTACCTAGATGCAGTCGCGGGCGGAAACTAGCTAAAAATTTATGTGGATTAGGTTTAGGATTAGGACCTAGTATATTTTTTCAAAAGTCAAGGTCAGTTCTATATTTTTGTAATGTTTTGAAAAAATATTATTTAAGCCTATCTCGTAAAAAAAGGTGCCCGACTGATTTACAAAGATTGAAACAGATCGCAAACATGCCAAATTGCCAACATCATTGGAGCAATGGAAACCGAGATAATCGCGAAAAACTGATTTTTGTGTGACCTTTGACCTTGAATAACTTACAAAATGTAGGTAGGGTACACGTGATTTTAGGAGGCTTTTGAGACAATTTTTAGAACATTAAATTTAAGGTGTACCTACCTATATACCTACGAGTTAGGATTATTATCTCTCATTCCGAGATTGAACCCTTTTATATTATTATTACAAAAGCAAACAAAAACACTTTACTGACCAAATCATTACAAAGCCTTTTTTGTTGTTAACAAATAAAATAATATTGGACTTCTTTTTTATAAGAAATCTACTTTTTTAAAAGAAGAATCCACTGGGATTCTAGTGAAAATATACCGAAAAAGAAACACCGCACTTACCTTTCTTCGTCTTTTGGCAATGAGAAAAACGACAATTGTTTATTGGTTTTTTGATTTTGACATCCGTACACGGCACAGTATTGTCGACTCGACATTGTTAATACCGCAGGCAGTAAGATATTATGTATTCTGTGGTAAGATGCCGCGCGACTACACAGGCGGGCGTGTGGCGCCCCTCTGCTCACTTGTCCCGCCGGCGGAACGGAACGGCTAGCGGTAGGTGCTTATCGCGCGACCTTGAGCTAGTGAAGGAGGCCTGATAGTACTGTCAAACGTCAATTTTGATCTTTGTTCCTTTTCTTGCACATTCCTACACACTGAAGTGGAAGTGAAACGCAAACAAAAATGGCGGCTTTGACAGTAGGTACTATTCTTATTGGGCTCGGATACTACTTCAGAAACCGGGGTTCAGTCAGCTATAGGGATTGAAATATCGTTAAAAAAATAACGATACAAAAAATAACTTTAAAAACACCGTTAAAACATATTATCGGTAAATTTACCAGTGAAAATAACGTTAAAATTATTGTACCGGTAAAATTACCGTTAAATAAAGCGTTAAACTTTACCGGTACAATAGTACCTACCGGTAAAATTATCGGTAAAAAAGTAACGTTATTAATTGGAATAACGTTAATTCTAAAGTAACGGTAACAAAAACTAAGAAATAACGTTAACATTAACGTTATTTACTGAAATAACGTTAATTTCAATGTAACGTTATTTAAAGTAACGTTATTTATTGACATACCTACCTAACGTTAATGTTAAAAGTAACGGTAAAAAAGTAAGAAATAACGTTACATTTAAAAATAACGTTATCAATCCCTGTCAGCTAAGAAAATGGACCGATAAAACGATGTTTACTTACATTTAGATTTTAGACCAACACGTAGAGAAACAATAACTTCATTGTTCTATTTTACGTTAACATACTCTTTTAAAGTTGGAATAATATTATATCAGTTATGTAATTGGGTCTATCCCATATAATTATGTTTATATAAATAAATAAATAAATAAATAAATAAATAATCTCCATAGATAATTGACAACATTTTTTTTTTCTTGTGTTTTATTTGTTATTTAGAAATTACTGATAAAAACAAGAGACACGTACTTTTCTCTTTTCCAAAATTTTTATTTAAAATCAACATAATATTAATTTGACAACTTGACAGCTTGACTGAAACCAAATGGCGAAAAGTTTTAATCTGTAGACATTTTTATTCAACATGTGGTGCAAATTACACTCAACGTCTTTATTATACCACTGATGACGTGTGTAAAGAAACTGTATTATCTAATACATATATACTTACCAATGAATTTAAAAGCATTTATTTCATTAATGATATTTTTACTACCATACCAATGTGTGTGTATTCTAAAATGCGTCATAAGTACCTGAAACAATTAAAATTAACATTAGCTCATTTATCTCGTATAAGATCGTAACTCTTTCAGAAAAACGGCAAACCAGGTATTGTAAGTAGGTAATGTTTTTAAAATTACAAACTTACATAAGTTTGTACATTACGAAAAAATTACAAAATAGCAACAGAACAAAATAAAGGCCCTATTAGTTCGACAGATAAATTTTCAATAATTGATTCTGATTTTTTGGAAAACATTGTTTTGTTTGGATCACTTGACTAAGTTCTCAAGGTTATCGTTTGGTATTTAATTTAAGACCAAGTAAGTATTTAAAATAAACATAAATTGTAAACATATAACATAAATAAGTATATAATAATAATGTCAAACAGACGTGATTATTTTGAGCTAAACTTAGTGGGATAACCTATGGCCTGCGATAACTTGTCACAAACAAACGGGTTATAAATTGAATTACAGTAAGTCAATTTATAAACTTGTAAAATCCATCAATATAATATAACGGAAATTTAAAGAATTTCCTAATTAGATAAGATTTATATGTCATTTCATGAAGACTGTGTTCAGTCAGTCAGTATAACTATTTGAAAAAATATGCTAAACGAACAGTCATTCATTATTTACTTTTAAGTATGTATTGTATTGTAAGTAAATATAGGCTTAGTGGGTAATTGACTTTTATAGGGTACTTATAATAACCCACAGTACCTACTTATAAATACTGAAACTATTTAACTTATATTTTTTACAAATAAAAAAAGATTTCGCGTTAAAAATTCACAAGTACTTGTTGATTCTTTTAAAACTTTTAAAGCTAAAAAAGCTATAAGTAATACCTAAATTAAAAATTAAGAAAAATAATTATATCACTTCTATTTAGAGCGCATTTTACCAAATCTGAAAAAATCGCGAGTTAACTACCTATAGCTAGGGGATAAATTTACTCCACGCACGATCGTCAGTAACTTACTTTTACATTTTTCCAACCTCGAATAACAGAGTGAATGATAATATCTCGAACTGAAAATACTACTAATATAAATACTACGTAGATGAATGTAATATAGTTTTATAATTCATCATAAACATGTTGATAAGTCTAAACAGCTTATCAGTTACGTGGGCTTACGATGATAGTATCTGCTCTTTTCGTGTTGATAAATTTTGCAACACAATAGGCTTGTGTTATCAGGAGTTATAAGTTTTCATTATCTAGTCATCACGGAAACCTATAGTGATTGGTAGGTAAATTATTTACAATAAAGCTGATTGAAGCAACTAATTGTAGCAATAAAAACTACTATTATAATAAAAAGTACAGATAAAACACAAGGTGTTGATTATCTTATTAGGCTCTTTGTTTTAAACTTAATAATTAATTAAATCTAATTAAAGTGTTGAACGAACAGCAATAAATAACGATAAACTCGTTAAATAGGGAAACTAAAATTAAATTGCCATTTAAAACAAGAATCTCCTCAAATATCTATCAAAATTACTAACCTTTAGCGACAAGATAAGCTGAATAAACAAAACGTTTATGAGCTAATTTTGGTTAAATACCAATTTTTTTTTTATCAGCATTGACTACATACATCATATAAACGCAAAACAAGATATTTCGGAGAACAAACCAAACAACTCATCTCTGAATTAAGTAAATATCTTAACGGGTCCATTCTTCATTATATTCTGACAAAACAACAAAATATAAAACATCATTCTTAGGCTTACACAAGCTCATGTAAATGTAATTTGCGAATAAAGTGCACCTTATAAGACTGTCTTTGACTTCTAATGCGAAGAGGAAAGTCAAGTACTTAGCCCGATATAGACATGTGATGTGCAGGCATTATTCGAAGCACGTAACACCGCTTACATACCGGTTTAATCTCCCTTGTTTCATTTGAGGTCACATCCACAAATAAATCCATCCTTATTAGTCCGAGGAGCAGAGCAGAATGTATGGATCTGTCAACGGACCCCGCGGTCGCAATTGAATATGATAGATGGTCCCATTGTACCGCTTCGCTCCAACGAGATTGATGGTGCAATAATCTAGAAAGCATGTGGTGCGCTCGCTTTCTATGCAACGGACGGAACAAAGAACAGCTTTAATCCGTGCAAATTGCACCATCATGATTTCGTGATGCGCCCGAGAACAAATTAATAGTATTAACTGTATGCTAATTGAACGTATTTCAGTCAGACTTGTTTGGGCATGGTTATTTTCTTTGTGATGGATACGAAAGTCACAAACATTACGTAAGATGTACGACGTTTCCGAGATAAGCATAGGTACTCGTATTATCATGATATTCAAAGTAACAGAATTACCGGAAGGAAGGTGTCTGTCCCCTGCGTGTGATAAAGCATTATAGAGAAACGACTTATAAAGATAATATGTATGTTGAGCAAACGTTACAATCGTCTTCGCCATCGTCAGCCAGCGCAGTCGTTAACAAAGCAGGAAAGTCGTGCACGAAATTGTGAAACAATAACTTTCCCAGTATTAAAATATCCTCATCCTACCTAAAATAACACAACGGATCGTCTTTTGTCAACTTTTGTTTGTCCAAATTTTTTTGGAGAAACAGACCCTTTTTTGTGAGTTTGACAGACCCCAGTGAACCTTTTGTGAAGAAGTCTTTTATATTTCAAAGAATTTCGTTATAACGGCAGTCAACGTGGTGAGTAATAAAAATAAAGTATGGCAGACCGCAGCTAATAATAAAGGAACTATAAAATAATAACACCTGTTAAAGAAACAGGGTTCCAACACAAAGGGCTATTAAATCCAGATGGTTGATAGTGAGTGTCATTAGGAGAACGAGTAACACGATCAATTTGTTACGTTATTAATTAGTGAAAGTAATATGCAAATTATGATAATAATAAACACGTTATGTCCCAAAGATAAAAAAAATCTACCCGTTTTGTCCGGAAAGAATTAACGACAGCAAACGAGTTGACCTTTCTCTTTTCCGATGAAAATGATAATGGAGAACTTACGTAAAAGCTTTAATGAAGTGGTATCAGTGGGGCTAATTTTGCTTGATTTTGGATTGATTAATTTTGTTTTGGATCTGAAACACTCTTAAAAAGTGACATTAAAATATGAAACGACTGAATTCCAAATCATACTTGTTTTCGTAAAACGAAAATGTCCGTCCCATATTTAATTAAAAAAATGCTATTTCTGTAGAATATGCAAAAAAACATAAATCTACTTACTTTTTATTGGATGTTTTTGTCTAGAAATAGTGCTCACATCGCACATCGGACTTCAGCACATTTGTCAACTCACTGGAAGTGACAAATTATGTAGATAATTTGTCAATTAAATGTTTCATAAGAATTGCAAAGAAAATGTTTCATTTTATGACAGTAAAATTTTTCCTCTAGCTAAAAAAGCCTATAGACAATAATAACTCTGTTATCATCAGATCACTTTCACTTCAATAAACACGTCGTAGGAATTTAAACTATAAAGAATGAGATGAGTTATTCTTCCCAGCTGGTAAGGTGATCGAATTCGTTGGCAAGTATCAAAACAAAACTTATCTTCATTCGCTGGAAGTCGGTCATCCGATCCGCTGGTAGTTAAGGCCACGACCCGAGACGCTATCGCATCGCATAATAGAATGTGAGAGTTCATTAGGGTCGGGTTTCTATAAAAACATTTGAATTCCGGGCAATTTGTAACGAGACGCTGCAGTCGTCTCGACGTAATTTAAGTTGTTATCAATGCAGTTTATTTTTCCCACAATATCCACATGTTCACCTTTGAGGAGCTCGGTGGCGCAGTGGTTTAGCGTCGGTCATGGGATTGGTGACCAAAAATTTAATATCTCGAGCTCCTCCGTGCTTCGAAAGGCACGTTAAGCCGTTGGTCCCGGCTGCATTTGCAGTCGTTAACACCCACCAATCCGCATTGGGCCCGCGTGGTGGGTTATGATGGCCCATCCTCCTTACCACCTATAAGGAAGGCCTGTGCCCCAGCAGTGGGGACATCAAAAATGGCTGATGGACACCTTTGAGTAAGGCGGTTGTATGACCGAAAGTGGCGCCCTCAGAGGTTTTTATTTAATAAGTTATTAATAGAAACAGATTTTAATAATCGTGGAGATTTTAGGGCCCATGGTCTAGTATTTATAGAAGGTATCACTACATGCCCTCGTAGTCATTCGTAGAAGTAGATAGCAAATGTGTCAAAAACGGCCACTTATAGCAGTTTTGCTATCTACTTTTAGCAGTGACTACGAGGGAATGTAACGATACTGTCTAAAAATACTATACTGTGGGCCCTAAAATCTCCACTATAAACATTTTTAAAATTGTGTATAAGAATTATAATATTAAATATAATTAACCGCGGCGCCACTTTCGCTCAGGGTACCACCTTAATCACAATGAGAAAGAGTGGATACCTATGGTTTACCCTATATGAATACTAATTGTAAACAAAAATATATTTCTGTAACTATTAATATACAATCTTAATAATACTTACGTCATCGCAGTTATTTGTATTATTATGTATTGATAGTATACAAGTATCCTGTTACACTTATTAACACACATTAGGACGATAAATTCGTGCCAAAACACGAGTACTATTAATTCTGTGGCAAAATTACGTAGTACTTATACATAGCTAGTATGTGGCCAAAACATTGATTTACTCAACATTGATAGATAATATATTTATATATTTTTTTGCTTTTATCTTTTTAGGGTTCCGTACCAAGATGGTAAAAGGGTTCCCCTTATGGTGCGACTCAGTCTGTCTGTCTGTCCGTCTGTCAAAGCTGGATATCTCAAGAATACTAATGCTATTAACTTAAAATTTTAAACGTTTGCCTTACTATTTTGCAAATAAGAAAGAAAAAAATTTTTTTTTTTTGGAACAGTGAAAACAAACAATGGGGGTCTTAAAAAATCGAAAAATGCCCCTAATGTAGGGTAAGTATAATATAGTAATATGAAAGAGGCTGCATAGCTTTTGGACTTTTGATGAAAAATCTCCTCCCCCTTATCTCTGAAGTTTGCATAGAGAAAAATCTGAAATTATTCTATAAGATGAAAGTAAAATATAACAGTAAATGTATGTTTTTTTAAAAAATGATGTATCTGATAGCACACTTTTTCAGAAATTATCAACTTTAACTTGAATGACATTAGTTTCTCTATCGGTCAAGAGATGGCGCTGACCTAAACTGCAACATTCTACACCGCAGTGTATTATATTACGGAACCCTCGGTGCACGAGTCCAACTTGCTCTTGACCGGTTTATTAAAACAATATGCCTATTTTAAATTTGTTTTGTTACCTATCGTACCTATCTATTTGTAATCTAAAATTGTGTATTCTGTGCAAATGCGGCAATGCATTACATTTCTGCTATCATGATTTACGTGGGCTGATGGAATGAGGCATAAAGTTGCCAAACATTTTGTTATCGGTCATCATAATTATTATTGTTATTTGGTCGACAGCATAGCGTAATCACGTTTGAGTAATTATTGAATATGACACGATGACTTTGCTATCAAAAGTCTAAACGTAAATAACTTAGTTTATCTTGACAATAATGTTAATAATTCCTTATCATTTATGGCTTCGTTACTACTGCGTCTATCGTTGGTGACTAAAAAAATAGTTTCTCAATAACAATACATTATCAATCATATTGTTAACAATAGTAGAATTAATACAGTAACCCTTAAACTATTCCAAGGAAGTTTCTGTCCTTCAGAAAACTTCCTCAGAAACTAAGTAGGTTGTTTCTATCCTTCAGAAAACTTCCTCAGAAACTAAGTAGTTTCTGTCCTTCAGAAAACTTCCTTGGCTTGGTCGTATTTATGTCCTGCATATAAACAACATATGAACATGATAAAATGGTTTCACATATTCGTAGCGAAACCACGGAATACATAATGCAAAACTAATTAATATTTGCCGTTTTCCAACACGTAATTTGAATAAGCGTCATACAATATTTTCTTATCTTTATGGCGAACTTATACGGTTAACTTACAGCCATTTTAAATACATACTTAATACGTACACGTAGTAAACAATTTCCGGAAAGTTTGGTATCCCACCAATAACAAAAAATAAGATCATAAAATTACACTCGCAATCGCGAGATTTCATTGCCAACTGAAAGTTTCTGGCACTACCATAATTCAAAAAAGTATAGCCGAATGTTTTACCTAACAAAGAAGTTTAAAAGACAAAGTTTCCGCCCCCTATTATTAGAATACGCGGAGAAAGAGCATTAAAAGTTGGCCGTTTCTTTCGGAAAGTTGTTCCCACTTGTTCGGGAGTCAGGACCAGTTCCGGGCAATATCGAACTAAACTCAGATTTATATCCGCTTACAACTTCTTTGACAACTGTCTGCATTGCCTCCCTTGATTGTGAAAGTTTCAAAGTCTTCATTGGCTGAATTATCTTTGGTCGACGTAATGTGAACACAGTTAAAACTTTCATATTGCGGCTTGCAAAGTGTCTAGACTCTAGACTAGTGGGGACCGCAGCTTAACTAATGGCTACTTATGTAAAGAAAAATAAGAATACCATATAACGAGAATAACTTGACGTGAGATTTAAGGCAACATCATGTATGTACTTACTACCCATTGTTCTTGTTTGAGACAACATCATATAGGTAGTTACATAGTTCAATAGACAACAACGAGGTTTTAAAATTTGAAATAACGGCATAACTAACAGTTATCATAAATGAAAATTAATATAATGAAGCTTATTTAATTAACAAAATATTAAAGTCCGTTTTGAATTGACATTGACTTAATAAAAAATATCTCACGCTACTGTGACCTTTGTCGTGTCGTGTGAGTCCGGAGTCGTGTCGTGTCAGACAGTGACAAAACATCACCGCGCAGGCATCCCTAGAGGCACATTCTCATTCCATAATTTACAGAACCCAACAAAAACATCGATAATGCTGCAAATGGTTCCCTTTGATCTCGCAGCAGGAGAATTGTTTGCATTTTTTGCACAAAAAAGCAGGTACACACAACACACACGGCCCATATTTGAATGTCTGTTGCCAAAGGGAGGTTTTTTTGTAAAATACAAAAACGACAACGCTTTCTGGCCGAAATGTATTGTGAGCTGTAATTATAAGAATAACTTTGGGAATTTCTTTTGTTGGAGGGGAGTTTTTCTAAGCGGGTCGTTACCCGCGGCAGGTGGCACATAAAATGGCGACTGATAAATTCATTGGAGAAAAAAAGCGCAGCAAAAACTGGCTGGGAGCATGAGGCGGCAGGCGGGCCGGGCGGCGCGGCACAACGCGCGGCGCGCCAATGTCAAGTAGAGGTCGTTGCTGATCACAGTTTGTTTGAATATTTGTTTCATGTTGATAAATTTAAGTATTGTGTAGTACTTACTAATATATATTCTTTGTGTTGTTGAAAACTTGATAGATTGTCAAATAAAATTTGGGTTTCTTTTTGTTATGATAATAATATGTAATACTTACCTAAGTATGACAGCTTTATAAATTAAAATGTAGGTAAGTATTTTCAGGCTAAATTAAACTACAATTGCATTTATTATAGTAAGTATCTTATTAAAGTAAGTACTTACCTCAATATACTTATGTTGTTATTATTGTACTAAAGGATTTATTTAGGACTAGTAATATCACTGATACACCCACGAATCCACAAATTAACCTTGACCAAAACTTCGCGATATTGGCAACAATATATCTACTCGTACATACAGACCTAGGTACCTACTTATAATGAAAATGTGGGTATTTCCGCTACAAACGTGATAATGTTATCAAATTCACAATGCCATTCGTTACAATTTGTAATACATAGATTAGCAACACATGGCTTTTTAACGTAGTAACATTCTGTTTTAGAATAATGATCAAGAATTAAATAGGAGAATCAATAAAATATGATTCGAATTCGGATTATTTATGTAATAAAATTTAAAAGAACTTATAGAATATTCCGAATCACTATCATTTTCATAAATCCAATTTCACGCCACGTAGGTATGCCGGATAGTATTCTATGTATAGGCAATAAAGTTTAAAAGCCTTGTCTTTGTATTCACCCGGCTGAGTCCATTAATATAATGAAGCCACAACGCCATCGTATCACGTTCTAAGCCCACGTCCGCATGAGCTACAAAAGGAATGCTCAGTATTATTATTACGAGAAAAAGCTGACACTATATTTTTTAGACGGCATCCATCCAGCCAGGTAGCGCAACAAAAAGGCGTGGGGGAGCGACGGGTAAACCGGTCTAGTGGAAAAAAACACATGCTCTTTTGTGAAGGCAAAGGCATAAATCATGTGGACTCACGACCGCGACCGGTCCGGTGCGTGGTCTCGCTCGTCTCGACTCGGCTAATGAGCCTTCAATCAAGGTCGATTCCTCGGAACGTTGCCGAACATTGCTTTATTTAAATAAATCAACATGTTTTTACACCACAAATCATAATCGTCGACTTGGTTTAAGTGTATTCATTCAAACTTTTTTATTATGTACGGATATAGGGTTGTTTAAACATGGTCTAATAATTTTAATATTGGTGTTGGTGGATATACATAACATAATATACTTAATGATAAATAATTAGGTAATGAATTTTGATAGGATTTCAAACAGTTAAGTCGGAGATTGATTAGCAAAAATGTAAGTAAGAAGAAGTAACAGACACAAAATTACTCATTCCTTTTTTAATCGGAAGCGCCGCCATAAGAATGGTAATAATAAAAGCCACAATAAGCTGCACCTATTGTGTGGTGCTGTAATACAAACATTTCTCATTAGGCGAGTACCTAGCGCGAATTGGCTATTGTTCTTCGAGAGGATATAACGGACTGTGTCGGATTTACGTCAACGCTGGTGGCGAGGCGACCGAGGCTATCACTTTAACAAAGACACTCATGTTTTACGATAAATCTTTCCCATACCGTGTCTTGATTCAAATTATCTATTTAAATAACTGAACTGGAACTTTAAACAAAAGACATCATCTCTCCTGATATGTTTTGTTTCACAGACATAAATCCGACAAAACAAAAAAACTTAGATACTTACCGCAAAAAGTAATTGACAGTAAAAAAATAACACACCTTTAAATTATGTAATTTAATATGTGGCTACAGGCGGAATGCTTGAAGCGAGTGGAGTGGAACGTGGGTCAACGTCCCCCGGACCTCGGACCAATTCGCGACATGAGATTGAATAATAAGTTGATTGCGAGCACGGACCAAGGCCGGCCGCCATTGCTGCGCGTCGTGTCGTGTGGCGGCCATTTTGCGTACCGTGAGCTGAGCACCCTCCACGTTTTCATGATAAGTATAATATTCTCTGCGTGATTCAATTTTCCCAGCAATGCTCGGACAATAAAAAATATCTCAGTAAAATGGTATTGATGCACAATTGCACATAGTGACAACCAAAACTAGCATGGATGGATTGAATTGAAACGAAATGTTGATATGTTGGGTTATTCTCTGAGGATCTCATTCACCGAGGACCATGTCCGGGAGGATCTCGAATTAGGTAGATACTTTTCTAAGTTTCAAATGAATGAAATATACTCGTACGATACCACAGTGATTCATTATTGAAGTTGTATAAAATGTTTGCATCGGTCTGGTCTATCGACCACCAGTGAGTTAACACCTTAAACGCCAGCATACAAACATATTTTTTACAATTCATGAATGAAACACTAAAAATAAATTAACAAAAATAAAAACGTTTGTAGAACATTTCAGATTTCATACACAATATTAAAAAAAACCGAAAATTTCCTTTGGGGAAAAAAGAAAATTAAAAGTTAATTTTAAAATTAAGGTCACCGGTGACCTACGCGGCGTCTAAGGTGTTAAAGGCCATTTAATTTTATAAAATGATAATAATGACGACTATGATGGTGATCATGATGATGATTTTATGGATGTTTGAATACAATGGTTGGTTGTCTTATCTTATAATTGAACGATTACATAATTATGATAATCGTGACCAGTGCGATCATTGGACCAGTGCACTCACGGGTTCTCATCTCAGTGAGTAGGTAGGTACCCTAATTAAGTTCGTATTAATTACTACATTAGCTGATGAAAGAAAATCAATGTTAGGTAGTAGTACTTACTTACTGATTTATGGACTTAAGTTTATGAAAAAGAGAAGTACCGATACCGAACCAATATAATATTAAACTACCTAGTTCAAGCTGGCTTTTAAGAGGAAATAACATCCGGCTCGGGCACGGCATTGATAATTTATTTTAAAATAATAGGTACCTAGCTTACTTACTTAGTGCCTGTGGTTGTACTTCTAATTAAATATAGAACATGATAAGTCATTTACGTTACTCATTTCCTTCGTAATTGTGCCAAACGAGTTGGCTTAGCATACCTACCTCACAAACTCACAATACAAGTAGGTATGTACCAAATAAGTCAACGACCTATTACTATTAGTATGAGCACGCATAAACTTACCTACATAGAGTTATTTCTAAAGTTAATACCTTCGTCTAACTTTCTTTTCTCCTACACCTATTCTCTCGGCTAGGTACTGATAAATATTCATTTCGGTGGATAAAATAACCAATTCTATTCTAAATCGCCCTTGTTCGAGTTTCCTATTTGCCTTATAAATAAATGTGTTTCGTAATACTCTTCTCACAGCATTATTTCACATGATGATACAAAATATCAATTTATATTTTTACCATTTATGACTTCTTTTTTGTAACAATCAAATCTTTTTCGACTATTAATAACAAAACACAACCTTTCATTTATAAAAATGCTTTCAGTGAAGCCTGGTCTAAACATTTTAAATGATTAATTACTTAGCTTTTATTCAGTCATTTCCAGTTTTCAGTTCTTGATTTTTACTTGAAAACAACAGACCTTTTTAATTATTATGATGACATTTGATAGACAAGCCATCGAAACGAGAGAAACAATAAGAATTTGAATAACAATATCTTCTTACTTTAACTTCTGTTGAAGTCAATTAATAATTTCAAAGAAATTGTGTAAGTTGCGTAGAATAAAGTTACTGAAGGATATTAGAACACATAATTGGAATTAAATGAGGTGATTTAGTTTCATTGGTCATGATTATTATGACAATAAGATATGCAAAAACAAAACATCCATCCACCAGAAGACAGGTGATAAAATTAATTCGCATAAAGGTAAGGCCATAACGTGAATACAGACTAAACTGATGTTGTTTATTATTCTAAGCGCAAATGTTACGTTTTTTCCTGTAAACGAGTTTCATCGAGTAGATAATAACTATGACGACCTTCATACTGGCAGCATTATTGATCTCGTGGATTCTTGTAGGTTTTCGTGACTCGATCGCGTGTCTATAACATCCATGATTACAGTTTATGGTCTTGGGAAATTGCAATTTTGCTGTATCCGAGCCTAGTTTCCGTTCCGAGGCTATTGTCCTCGTTCACGCGCTGGACGCAGTCAAGTCGTGTAATCTGATCGCCAATTGTTTGAGTTTGACGGAGCTATAATTCTCTAGTTCACTTAAGCAAAAATAGACTGCATTGCATTGCAATGAATGTATTGCTAAGTTTCATTATGTTCTTGCACTAATAATAATTTGCCTAAGTACTAAAAAACATTAATTAAAGCGATGTGAACTGTATGTTTATCAAAGTCTAGATTTCATCATTACATAACATTGCAAACATTATCTCAGAACGAGCATTATGGTTTAAGAACAATCTAGAACAAAGTGACGAATGTAATAAGTATGAACAGCTACAATCAGCTACATGCTTGGGTATAGCAACTGGCTTATTTATTTACCAGACAAGTGCACAAAAGGCAATGAGCGTCAATCAGCGCAACGATCAATTGCGCTCGCGCAGGCAGTAGATGAAGATGATGTAATTCCGCGTCGTCCGCCATTTTGGATACAATACGACTCTCCTCTCGCATTTGACCCGCACGAACTTGGTCAACCGTAAAATAAATGACGCAAACAGCTTATATTTGGATGTTTAAACATCACAGTTATTTAACCAACTTAAACTACCTATAGCAATTTCAAATATTGAAGCATTTTAAAGCGCGATAAGTACCTAACTAATTAATTGGTGCTTTAATTTCAGCAGTATTTTTTTTCGCACATTTAGTTTAGGTTGCCAAACACGAGTTGGAACAACTAGACAAAGCTCAATAATAATCTAGTATTCAGTCCACATCCTGGACGATATAATTTTAACGATAAAATACTATTATTATCCCAAAAAGGTATTCCATTAATTAAGCATGCACCAGCTGCATTCCGATTTTATTAGTGTAGTGTACTATTCCAATAAATAGGCTCGCAACAAGATTACGACCTCTGTTGAGCATAATGGGCGGGTGTACGAACAGGTTCTATGGAAAGGGTTCTGATAAATTCTTCTAGGAACCGATTACCATTCGACAGCAAAATTCCCTTTAAGGGCACCATGAATCTTCCCGTTTACGGCGATTAGAGCGAGATGAATGTATATGGAAGATTATCCTGATAGGCTTGCATGGCTCGCCCTCCAAGTATTTTATGGAGCTTGTAGAAAACCGGTCGAAGCCGAACGAGAGTGCGGAGGGCAAATAGAAGTCAACTCATAACGGAGCGGTCGGAACAAAAATACGAATGTCTTTTGTTTTTATGACTACACAAAATAGTGTGGTACAAAAAATCAGACGCAGATTACGAGTATAATAAAATGATAACTTTAATGTAGCTAATACGAGTAGCTAACAGACGGCCAAGACTTCACTAACTCGCCTCAAATCTTCATTTAATTAAAGAATAACTATATTAATAGCGTGTCTGATAGCGTTATAAATTGTGTTTAATATTAACATTATTTTGACTTGAATTTATTACAACGAAGAATGTAGGCTTAAAGATAATTCCAAGCAACTCGGAGAAGTCAAAACATGTTTCTGTTTTGATTACACAAGACACTGATAAAATATTCGCTTTGACGTTGAATATTAAACGCCCGTTCACATTAAAAAAAATATTTTAATGTAAATAGGAAATGGTTGTTATGTTTGAAATAAAGGAATTTGTAGAATTGGGTAGGTAACTCGCGGAGACTTGCAATACTTTACAATTTACAACTAATACTTTTTAGTTTATCTGTTAGGTAGGTCGAAAGGACAAGATTTCTATTTTTTTTTTCGATTTTATCGTGAAAGTATACCGAAACGACTCTTATATTTTAGACTGTATCGAATGCTCCTTAGAATAATAACACCTAGAAGCCGTGTCCTCGTATGCAAAGTGAGGCAACTTAAACTAAGCCTGAATGGCTTAGTTTTCAGATTTATATCCTTCATACGTTACCTAATCGTAACTAAAATCCATGAATATTGTAACTAATCTAATAAATGTAGGAAAATTGAAACTGTTTTGTACATATTCGGTATGATTAGGTAATAATGGAGAATAAAAATCTGAAAACGGGGCCATTTTGGCTGTTTTAGTTGCCTCATTTTTGACAGTGCGCTTTGTAGAGAATTATCGTTCTCGGTGTTATTATTCTAAGCGAATGTTCTAAACAAAAACAAATCACTAAAGCTGAATTTCTAAATTTTAAAGAGAATATTTGCTTAACTTTATACTTTGCATGTTAATAAATTCAAGGTGTAGGTAAGCACCCGAAGGAAAGGCTTTGAAATTCATCAGAGCCGCCATATTGTTTCCTTTCAAAGGCTATTCAAACAAGCCCAATCCCTTTCTCAATACACTTATAAATCGGCTGTTCACTAACCCTTCGATAAATTCTAAAGAGGGTGAGAGATACCTATACATCTGTAACGTAGCGTAGCTGGCTAGCTGGGTTGTGGGTAATACCGTGATGAGACAAGATGCGAATTATACAGTGTCCCAAAACACAGACATTATAATAGAATGTTCATTATTATATTATGTGGATAGTAGAGTACTTAGTTATATTACATCTATAAATACGCAAAAATAAGCATCTCGCCGAGATGTGGTCTACGGTACAAAGATAGACTGATCAGGCCATATGCTATTTTCATAATTTAAATAAATAATTGGTGTGAGACATCCGGAGTTTAAAATATTTTCTAAAGTTACATCCTGCGGTTGTCCTATTAAAGAAGCTATAAAAACGACTAAGGTAGGTAATCAAGATTGTACTCTAGCGAGCGAGCTAACACGCCACTTGCTCAGATAACGGTAGACCGGGTGAAAGTACACTTAATAACGTAACCGACGAAGGAGTAGTATCACGGATATTTTTTTCCTTTAAAGTATCTTATTATAGTCTCTAAAGTAAAGCAATTTCAGTCTCTAAAGCTGTTCAAAGCTTTTATGGGTATAAAATGGTAATAAGATTTCTTGTTATTACATAAAAACTTTAATAGTTGCTATTTAATAATTTGTTATAGCCATATTAATAATATAAGTGCATTAGTTAGTTCATTATACGGAGTGTTTTTTCTTTTGATTGTCAACGAAGAATAATAATAAACACAAAACAAGGTCAACTCAATACGGATCTAGATCTGTAACAATACGATTAAACTTAACGACATCTCCATTAACTATGTAACAAACTACTAAAATACATAATCAATTATGAAGATGACATCATTTTGTTTTCTAACTTTAATATTAAAAATAAACCGGTTCGGTGATAAAGTTCAATCTCTCAAACGAGCCAGTATCACGCTTTGCATACAAATGAAACCGAATATGGTAACTACTAGAAAAAACTGGATATGAAACAGGTAATAACATCGAGTCTCGTTGGCCAAATCAAAACGCGACGAAAATATGCAAATACTTGTTTATGCAGCGAGCTAGGAGTGCTAGGACGGAAACGGTACTGACGGTCGGCCATTTGCAATTCCACGACGATATTGTATAAAGCGGAGACAACGCGATGAATATATAAATAGAATAGATTCCGCGTATAGTATTCTCTTCTCGTTCACGGCCGCGTTCCCAGTCGGCCATTGTTCTTTACGTAACGAGTGCTTACGTGACGCCAGCGTGGTTTAATATGCTCAGCCAAGGTAGGGTTACTTACCAGCGGGTCTACCGGCTAAAAATAATGAAGTTAATGTTAACTGTAAGTATGTGATACATTGCTTCTTTTCTTTGGTAAGTTTTTATTTGTGCCAAAACAAAGTAGCAATGTATCACATACTTACAGTTAACATTAACTTCATTATTTTTAGCCGGTAGACCCGCAGATCCCATAATGAGATTTCCTAACCCTTCCCTGAGTTTTTAGAACATTTCCTGACATTTGGCATTTTATACACCTACATTACTTATTTAGTTGATTTAGAGTATTTTCTCTCACCAAAATTATTTACAAACATGTGTTTTTTCATTACTTTTTGAGATTTCAAAAACTCCTGACATGTACAGTTTTTCACTGTTTTCCTTAAGGATTGCTAAAATTCCTTACATGTCAGGAAAATTCCTGTCGTTTGGTAACCCTTAGCCGAGGTGTCGATTTCTCTGACTAATGAGTAGGTATGAAGAATATTGTTTGACGCAATCCTGTTTGCATTGAATTTTTAATAATAATTGCATTGCATTGGAAAAATTGTACCTATACAATTTTTGTACTGTTTTTTTTTGTTCAATGTGATTTAACAATCACAACGTCATAGTTATAATAATTGGACTTTGTTATCAAAACCTATCAGCACATTACTAAAGATAAATAACAAATTGTATCATAATTATCAGTTGTCACATTTTTACAACCGTCTCACTCACACTGTTAAACTGATTCTTTAAAGATAGGTATTAAAAAGTTACGTTTGTTTTTATTGATAATGTTTTCAATACATTTTAAACAGAATATTATTACAGATATCATAACACAATACATTGTTTTTGTTGAAAACTTTTATTAAGTATGTAAGTACAAACCTACTAATTAAATGTAGAAAAACCTAGTCCAAAATTATATTTTTTTTGAGGTTATTTCACCAAGTAAATCCAAAATATACCTATCTATAATAGGTATGTGAAATATAATATTGAGACGAATAAAATAGGTGATTTGAATCGTATAAAACAATAATATTACATAATACAACAACGATTCCATATAGACAAATTAAAGTCACGCTTATCTTCGGATTTGGAACTGAAAAAAGTTTATTACTTTCATAAATCTTCCACGAGTCCACGAGCATCCATCGACGCGACGCGACGTAAAAAGGTTGTCTGTTGATGGATCGGAAAATATAGCCCACATCGGCCCCACTCACCCTCGCATTTCGGGGAACCTCTGTGAATATTTTTAACACATTTATTCGCACTTCCGAGATTATTAATTTATTATTAAGTAGGTAGGTAAGTACCTATTAAGGTTATACTTACCCTTACTTAAATATCCCAGCGAATGATAGCTGGTTCTTGAAATTCTAAGAAAACGAATTTTCAATTATTTTTAGGTTCGTATATAGATTGAAGGATATTTTTAAGTTTATTAGTTCAAAGTTTCTTAGTTCCCATACGGATAAAAACAATAGATTTTTGGGCACATGACAATCTATTTAAGACTACTAACGACATCTAGCGGTACGTTACTGAACTAAAAATCTATTTGGTTTGAGTTGAGTATTGAGTGGAGATCCAATTTAGTACCAGGTAGGTAAGGTACCTACTTACCTAAGTAATTTTTTAAGCTCAATAGACAATAGTCATTGATTTCAAATGCTTATATTATTTTCAGTATGATGAAACAAGTTGCTTAAACCGGTTTAATACTTCAGTCATCATGACAGCAATCAGAAAAAATATTTTATTGTATTATCATCTATGTATTTCTATTGGAATCACAATGGCAGATGACTCCATTGTGTGAGCGCTGACATGTGTTTTTAATCTAATTAATCTGTTCGTTCCCTGTTGTGTTGTGATTCACGCAGTACGCTCGTGTCATTGACCTTCCTTCGCCGTTCACAAATTAAAAACGGATGCACCACTAGCTATTACAACTGAGCAAAGCAAGCAAAGCCATGAATAAAAACAAAACTGAATCACGAAAAAACAAAAGAAAGTTGACGAGTGTTAAACTTCTAAACATTAGAAACTGAAGGTGATTATGCATTTCTGCACGATTTGTAAGGCGATCCGTGCAATGTGCGCGGGTGTTCGTATGCGTGTCACATTCTCCCGACCCATTTGGCCCCTATTTGGCCCCCCTGCCCTGGGGCGAGGGAGTTGCGTGTCTCCGCCAGTTTCGTCGGCATGCAAATTTAATAAATTGTTATTTTTATTCTGACTTTACAAGGGCAGTGGGGGAAGCGAATTATGATAAACGGCGTTATGTGTATAAATGAGATCCTGTTCCCGTATCTTTCGGAACATTCTTTTAAAACTGTCTATTGTGTCATTTAACTTTATTATTTCTGACATATTTTTTGTACCAAAATTCCCATAACAAAGTTACTGATCGATTTGTGGAGGCCAGTAGAATCTTTCGCCATAGTTAAATGTATGAAAACGTTAATAATCACAGGTACACTGGCCCTGTAAGTAAGGGGTGGCAGAACTGGCAGAGTACCTATTATACTGTTAAAACTAAAGGAGCAGCCAGCAGAGAGTGATTGTCATTGGTGTAACGAAGAAAGAGGGAATGAAAAAGTAGGTATCATAATAATAATTATAAGATGACTTCACTTATAAGCTTTATCATAAAATAAACGATGCATGGATGCCGGGACGCAAGAATATGTAAACTTATGCAAACTGCATTACGCGGTTGGCGCAGGCGAATTTCGCGAACAGCTCATTTTGGTAATGGAAAACCTGAGATGGTTCCTGATTGAAAGGTTGAAACTCTGCAAATAGTAACACTGGCCATAATGCGAACGATTCAGTTAGAGAAATTAGAGAATTGAGGTCAGCTGAATATGTTTTAGAAGGCTGATCTCCACACGCAAGTATGCAAATTACTGTCCGACATAAAATGACGCTGATTGATAAAATTAGTAAAGAAATAGCTACCGACGTCTCAACCACATAGCGAATGAGTGTAATCAAATTCACATTATTACATAACTAAGAATTATCAAATTTTATATATTATGTTGACATTAATTAGGCTGCTGGAATATGTATGAATATAACAAATTTTGTCTTTGGTTATTTCCTTTCGGGGCGTTAGGACCAAGGTGCTAAAATGACCAAGGTTCTGAAATGTCCAAAGTTGCAAAATTACTAATATTTTCGGATCCTAATGACCAAGGTGCTAAAATGTCCAAAGTTGCAAAATGACTAATATCTTTTTGAAGTCAATGACCAAGGTGCTAAAATGACTAAGGTTGCAAAATGACCAAGGTTGCAAAATGACCAAGGTTGCAAAATATATTTTATTCTCATAAGGACAGATTCTCATAAGGACAGATTCTCATAAGGACAGATTCTCATAAGGACAGATTCTCAAAAGGACAGCAGTAGGTAAGCAGAAAAAGAGAAAAGAAGTTTTAACTTTTATTGGCCTAAAGCATCATTGACTTGACGTGATACTGTCTCAATAACAAGAAATAGGTCACTTTAATCTCTAAATCGAATGAAATGTAATACTACTTAAATATACTAGAAAAAAATCGACTCGTCACCAGATCATTTTGTCAGGCGGGAATCGAACTTGCGACCTTTGGAAGTCCGGTCCAATTCTCTTCTAACTGAGCTACTGAGTGAGAAAATAATTTGGTAACGAGTCGATTTTTTTCTAGTATATTATTTAGTACTAAAACCCTTTAAAATGTAATTGGTCGTACGTACGTGATTTAGTGTAAGCTGATTGAATGACGTAGGGTTAGGTACATTAAATACGCTTCGGTTTGATTGAACAGGGCTATCTCAGATCAAATAAACTGGCTATACTTACTAATTAAAATCAATCTAATGGGCAAGCAGGTCGAATCTCTAATGATTCGAGAGTTTGTCGCGATCGATAAACTAGGTACTTTAACATAAATAATAACTTCAATTAGGCTAATTATGTTTGAATTAACCGCTTCTTTGTCGTAATATCTAGTTTTCTCTAACATAATACTCGGTTAACAACAACAATAGGTACCATGTTACGCAAGTCTGTCAAAACTTAGCTGACGTCGATGCGCAGCAAATGTTGCAATATACCAGAACTTTATGACACCTCTTCCAAACTTGGAACAATTTGTATCTGTGAAATTATACAGTTTGGAGGAGAGCCTCCGGGCGCCGTCGGGAGCTTATCCAATATTCGAATTCCACTCAGTGACACAAAGGACTGTCGCTGGCAAAGTCGCTTTGTGCACAATGCGGCGCCAGCGTTCGTTGTGCACACGTGACGCTTTGTCCTCCCATGAATAGCTGGCTACATACATCCAGGCAGGTGTATTATGCATCATTTCAACTCATTCCATATAATAAGGTTACTGTTAGAATTTAACGAACTCGACGCGACGGGCTTGGTTAAACTAATCCTTTGCGTGAGAGATGCACATTACAGATGTAGCGTGCCATATTTCGGTACTATACAATAAAGGAAAATAAATAAGTGAACGAGTATGTAATAAATATTGTGATTAACAGGTTTCTGAATGTTCACTGCACGAAGCGTGGTCATAATTATACCGGTGTGTTGGCGAGGTGGCGACCTTTAAACATTTTGATTGCATTGAGTTTCGAAACGTGACTACCTTATAAGTACAGCACACAAGAGAAACGGTACATACAAAACATTGTCAATTATGTAAAATGTCATTGTTTACGGTGACCGCTGCGGAGTGACTAACCTTGGAAACTCAACCAGTTACAGAAGTTGGCTCCGCGAGCCGCGCGTTCAACGAAAGTAACCGAACTTCGAACGATGAATAACAATGCGAAAGTTTCACATCTGAGCAATATTTGTTCAAAGCACGATTATTTGGAACTTGCGAACAAGTAAAGTTATATGCTCTTTAAAATACTTAATTTAATTTAATAACTCCCGTTGGAGTATTTAATTGCTTCAGACTGAATTAAAATAGTATTCTCCGTTTCCGACTCGTATTTTGGGTTTCTGCAAGTGGTATTTCGCACTCTTATCAATATTCTCGTCTCGCTCATAATAACTATTTTGAAATTTTGTAATAAATTACTTAATATCAAATGTATCCATCCAATTAAATTATTACAATTTTCAGAATTAGACTCCATTCAATTTTCCTGTTAAGTTTACAGAGATTATTTAAAACGAAGGTCATCCCGTTCGTTTAAAGACATGGGTTGTGAGACGATAACTGCCACCATTTTGGGCCTACTAGCAATTTATTACCAAAAATAGAGATAATTTATTTTCAGATGGGTTTTAGAAAAGGTCAAACCGAACGGACTCGTTGGAGGAAATTATGCAAACCGGTGACTCGTTCGTTCTCTGCTTACAATATGAGATGCGACATTCCAGCTCTTTATTATGCAAATACATCGGCCCCGGGGCAACAATTTGAATTATTAAGGGAATAATCAACGGTAACCGACCACATTTACAAAAAAGCTGAACGCTTTAAAGTTTAATATGTAAGTAAGTAAGTAATTCTTTAGGAGAGCAACCGTGTTTCGAAGACTGAATAGAATTACAAATTCTATGTAAACGTTGCCGTTAGGAAATTTAAATGTTTCTCTTTTGTAGACTTGGCCTCTTTGGTTTTGTTATTATTCTGAACTTTTGTAGCAGCCAAGGCCGTTTGTTAAAGCCCACGCTCCACAATGTTTACGAAACTACGCGTTTTTGTTATATCATTTCATGGGGAAAGTAATTTTCATTAACTTTTCTCAAAGTTAGAATGAAATATAAGTTCAGTTTATTTTCATTTCGTCGCTGTAATTTAAAATACCCCGAGGTCGCGTCGGCATGAAGCTATAACTTCTACTTGATAGTACACGGCAGTATATTACGGGAGTGCTCAACGTGATTTATATGACACGTATGTATGCGACCCCCTTGCCCCCTTCCCGTGACGTCACCGCTGTCACATGCAGCCGTTCCCCGGAATGAAAGCACGTTTTATCAGCTTCCATCGCGGACCCATTATTTCGAAGGATAACATTCATCTGTCCGATGGAGAAAGAAAATTGTATTTCCTGTTTAATTACAATAATGTGGTTATACGGGCTTGTGGGAAGTAACATGAAACGAAAATAACACGGTTGACTCACAAATACAACCATGTTAAGTTAAATACATAGTACTATGATGACACTATTCGTTTATGTTTAACATCACCGTCACAAGAAAATTTACACCATCAATCGGTAAGAATAGTATAATGTTGGTTAGTAATACTACTTTACAAAATAACAAGAAGAAAAGTACTTACATCACTTGACCTTGTACCAAAACTTTTTAAGCCCTTTTTCGGGCAAAAAAAAGGTCTGACGTGAAGTGAAGACAAAAAGAGCGGTCCTTTTTTCTGTGTAATAAATCGCAAAGCGAAAAGTAGGAATTTTTTTATCACACAAATGGATAAATCATAGACAATTAAAATTTATTGGTTTCATAAATATTACCTTGCCCTACATTTTTATTCACATTTGTATTGCCATTAGCTTCGTATTTTACTAAGCTGGCTACCTTTATATGGTCGACTTCATTACGTATACGCACCAGGATACGGAGTGCTTTTGAAACCCGTCCAATTATGCAAAGACCGCTTTTTCCCGGGATTAGCAGTTACAACTACTGGCTTAGTTGGGTCACTCCGAAGACATGGTTGAACATCTATTGTCTATTATTTATTCTATGTGATACTTAAATAACATTCTTTAAATACAGAATTCCGTGTTATTGGACTGTATTTTAAAGGTTTTGCTTGTTAGTTGTTAATTCTTGTTAGTCTTATAGCATTTTAACTACAGTTTTGACTTGATTAGAACAGAATAATAAGAAGCAATCAATGATATTGGAAGAAATCCGCTACGTCACAGTTCTTTAAAACCAACTAAATATAAAAAATAACAGAAGTAAGAGTTATCTGTAATGAAACACTTTAAATCATAATCATAACATTATGAAACAAAAACTGATGTTATTCAATATTGATACCAATTACTCTTTCTTATTGGAATCAAGTAAACAAATCTAAAAATAAGCTTTTAATAATTATATCTCTCTACATTTATATTGCCTCTATTTACTAATACACAACAATATCCTTTTAGAACTGGAATTGACGATAAGTTTGTTGTTGGCTAAAAAAACAAAGTTCTACGCTACGACTCGTAGAACTTTTCTTTTTGTAGGTACTCGTAGACTACGACGGAGTTTCAGTTTACGTAAAGTCAACAAAACAACACATTACACTCACTGTTTTCCAAGCTAAAGAAAACAAATTCCATAATTTACGAAAGTTTGTTTGCAATAAAAGGCATAAAAAACTTTACTCTTGAAAATTTTCAAGACTTTTTTTAGATTAAACAGCCAATTCTACAACAACATGCCAAATATAGGATGTTAAAAAAGAATAAGGGTTTACAAATAGATCTTCACTGTATTGCGAACCAAAACCATCTACTGTTATTTAGTATCACTCATTTATCAAGTTTTGGCAACCGTCCAACTTTTACTCTGCCACAAATCTACGTAGTCAAAGGGTAATAAAAAAATATGGCAAAAAGTCTTCGTACTCTGTGTTTATATGTGCACACATTAATTTAAGGCCGACTAATGAATTGCAAACCGTTTCTTTTTACAATTCACTTACAAACTCGGCAACTAAAGTACACTACCTATTCTATAATGTTGTTTACGTTAGTTTACCGTCAATAAAATTAGGCATTCACTTTGCTTACATCAAAGTACAAAAACGTGCTACTTATTTGTTTTTGTCTGTAATCGAACTTTTACAGTCTGCTGAGCAACGAATTCAAGTGAAACAAGAGACAAGGCTGAAAAAAATATATAAAAGCCAAAACTAAAAGTCTTCAATAATACGACAGAAAAAGAAGCGATACGAAAAGGTAAGGTAGGTATCTGTCTCCTTTTGCTGTAGATCGTAAGCATGAAGTAGAATGATTCAATGGCCACCCGCTGCGAGCAAAAAATATGGCCTCGGACAAGTCTTGGTTCAAAAAACACGTAAAGGCATTACTTCCAGGTCTATAATAATAGCTATAGAGCTAATAATTAACTCGCATTTATTTCGTTATTGGTTTTGAATCTTACTTCCAAAAAGCCTTACCAACACTCTATTGCGTTTAAAATATTGAAATGAAATAAACATTTTGTGTTGTCAGGGAGTAATACAAATAAGTTGAAACTGTACTGAATAGATTTAACATAACTGGATTGTATTGTATTGTAGAGTAGAAAGACACGACTGAATGCCTGGAATTCTATCCTATTAAGCCCCGGGCTATACAGTATCCCTACAGAGCTTTTGTAACGACTACTTGGTCTGTATTTTGAACTAACCATAGAATAGGGATGTTGACTAATGAATAAAATAACGAAATACTAATAAAAATCGTAAACATATTAAACTTTTAGAGTAGCATGTTTACCTCTTGGTTTTATATATTGCATATTATTTGTTTAATGACCCTACAAAGTTGGGTGGACAAGTCCATTTAAAAAGTATAAAATTTATTAAAATAAATAATACCTTTAATTAGTCCGTAAAATGTATAGCAAATTTGTCTAAGAAACTATTTTGATAAACACAATATATAATATAGCTGCCGAACAAATTTCCTAACGCGTTGCATACAAACTAGCACGGCGTCACGTCATAACGTGCAACCCATTAGTATGGAGCGTTTTTGATCGAGTCCATTTGTGTGCATTTCACACTGTGATATCTCGGGCAGTTTTCATGCTAGCGAATTAATTCTTTTACCTATGTTTCTTTTTTTGAGAGGTAATTTATGTAACATAAAATAAAAAAAATAGTCAACATCCCTATTGTGATGTAAACATCTTAGCTCAGCTCAGTCAGGTAGAGAAATAAAGCTTTTGATAAATTTTCAAAATGTCTTAGAGCTAATGAGGCTATCCCACTACATAATTTATGAAAATAAAAGGAACAAAACGTTGAGAACAGTTTTTCAGCTTATCAAGTAAGGTACTTATAGTAATTAATACTCATATTAATTTATACTTATTTATTTATGTCTTATTATTTATTTTATTTTATTATTTATTTAATGATTATAAACCGTTTATGAAATTACATTAAAAATACATATAAAGTTGTTCATTCACATGAAAAGGAAAAACTTGTAATTTCGTGAGCACTTCTAGTAGTTCTCCGAAGAACTTGCAACTGTTTTCTTTCTCTTTAGTTGTCTTCTCGTTTAAAGTTCAATATAATAGTCAGAGTTTTGTGTTTTTTATTAGTCTGGATTTCAAAGTTTCTGTAAGTGCCTACTCTAGTTTTATCAGTTATGATTTTATGTTAACTTTTATGATAATATATTTGATATATTGGTACTTCATTTCTTTATGCGGTGCTTGTGAAGCTTTCATTGATATTTTCTTTATTAAAATTTATTAATGTTTAAAAAAAACAATATGGCGATTGTATGTAAGTACGTCGCCACTTTCAAACGTGAATTTTTTGCTTTTTCTTCTATTGTTACAATACTGGCATCAAATGAAAGGCCTTGATGGGCACATTTCAAAAATATATAATTTGTCACTAAAATGTGTGAAATAACTGCCAAAAACGAGAGAACTAAAAAGTCGGAGGACAAACAAAACGGTCCCCCAATTGCAATGACACTTGCTATTTAACTTTTTAGTTTGTTTTTGGTAGAGCAGTCGTGTATTTAATTTATTTTTACCAGTAGGCTTTCTCTACACAATCTACAATCAAATATTCTCCTTTATCCTTCTCTTATTGGCACAAATTGATCATAATGACACGAAAGAAGTCGGCATTCCAAAAACAGTTTACACTTTGCAACATTTTGTCGTATAATTAAATTGTTTGAGTACGTTTATTAACAAGTATAGTATTTATATTTTTTTCGATCCTAATGGTTCGTTCGGTAGAAATCAAGTTGCTAAACACTTTGAACACTGTGTTGCGCCAACTATAGTGTTAAATAAAGGTTACAGGAAACTTATTGATCAACCCTTGTAGTTAGTGTGTTAAAGTTCTTAAGTGCTCAGCCACTTCTTATTCTTATTCCATAATATAGCTTTAGCTTACCTGTCGCCGTCGGCGGAGGCTCAGTAGTAGCGATCTGCCCGTTGCTCTTCACTCCTGCTTTCTTCCTGCCCCCGGTGCTCGCTGGACTCTTCGTGTTCTCTCGATCAACCCTCTGGAACAAGCAAACATTTTTTATCCGGTGTAATCAAACAATATCATATGGGTCATACCAAGGGTGAAGGGAGGATAAATATTCTCAGCTAGTAGAACAACAAAACAAAGTGATACCTATTAAAATGACTGAGCTCGTTTTATCGTTCTTTGATAAACGATGTTGTCTATGAGATTGTCAAATAGCATTATTAACTCAGGAGGAGTTTAGTAGCACAAAAATGACATAAATTTAGCGAACATCAAAAATCTTTAAAAAATATAATGATCGGGGCACATTAGGAAACGCTATTCAAATACTGCCTCTGAAATCTGGTGAATTGATATGTTCATTATTTACCAATAAAATCAATTATTATTATAATTACGTACACTGAGTTCAATAGCCTAATAGCCTATTAAAACTAGTTAAGCAAGGATAATCTGTAACGATTACATTGACTGCAATTAAGATAGGTAGTAGCCGAGACTAAAGGTTAAACGTGCTTCCAATATTTCTGAAGCACCGGAAACTAACCGCTCCGTCACAACTATTTCACAACTTGCCCACGTCTGACTGCGGGTTAAACTATGCTGTCGAGTTCGACTTAACGTTGTTATGATGTTGAACACTTCTATGCTACAACATCTAAATTCTTGCGATAAATACTTCAATTAATTTATGAAATTAATTTGTTTTGAGTTACTACTAAGAAAAAGGCCAAGCAAATCGTAATGTGTACCTATTTGTAACCATCCATAGATAATGAAATAGCTGTGTGCCTTGGTCCTTTAAGTTGGTTTTCAAGTTTTGTTCTCTATTATTATCAATCCAGCTACTTGCAAAGAAGATCAAAACAAAGAATCATTAAATATAAGTTAAGCGTACGGCACTTTGAGGATTACGTCAGCGCAATTTAGATACAGAACGTGCCGTAATTTATTTCTAAGCCGGGAGCAGTGATAATCTCATTAAAAAGTAATTTGGGTCACTGTTTAATCTTAAGCACTTTTTTTCCAACTGCTAAACGGATGTGGAAACATCAAAATACGCGGGCGAGAGAAAAATGTTTAATCAATCGTGAGCGTCCAACAAAATAATAAGATCACAGAGCGCTCTTTAAAATGGAATCATTGAGTCGTGAAGCGGCAATCCACTTATTTCGGCTGACGGCGATCCAGAAACCGTCGAGTCATGACTCACGCCGGGGCTGAGTCACGCGGCGCTGCTCGCAGACCCAGCGCCGAGTCAGCGGCGGGCGAGCACACCTCGAGCGCTTATTGCGCTGACTGGACAGAATCAACAAACGCCCGCTCACTGAACTAATGCTGATTGATATCCGATAATGACAAGCCTAGCCTACATTAGCTTTGCTTTCATTAACACTTAATTACGTTTTCGCACGAATAATTTATTGTTACACAACTTCTTTTATCTACATGTTGCATTCCCTTTACAGTTAATTTATTGTAATGTTTCTAAACTAATACAATAAAACGGAAGAGGATCTTAATAAATCACTGTGTTGAAGGAGAGTCGAAACCGGATAATATATTCAATAAAACAACGCCAAGTTTACCTAACATCCAAGGGTCTAGCTAGACGCTAGAGACGAAAGCGATCTATTCATTTAATGATATACCTACCCACCAAGTGTATAACAATATAAAATTTCATTGTCATTGTTTTCTGAACAAAAATTCGAACTCATCGTTAAAAACTTCAAAGGGAAATGTTGGTACAAGCTAAAAAAGTTAGGTTACATACTTTATCGAACTCGCAAAAATATTGGCTCAGCTGACCGTTTGTTGTCATAACATAAATTTACAGAAAAAACACGCAACCGAAGTTGGGAGGGTATCGGGCGAGGAGGACTCCGCATTAAGCGTCAGTGAAAAATGGGACAGCTAGGGGGGAGGGGGCTAGGGGTTTGGGGTGAAGTGGGCGGTGGGCGGCGGGCGCCGACATCGGACTCGAATGAACCGTTTATGTGTACAAGCGAACACTATGCTTTGACAGCGCACCACGTCATCGGAAAACTGACAAACAAGGGTCGAAATCCATTTCATTGATCCAATCTGGCACCTATTCAAAATGTGAAAATTCACAAACTGTGAAATAATTTCGAAACCGAAACTCCGAATTTATCAAAACAAACAATAATTTACTTTACACACCCAAAACTGACTAAGTAAGTAAAATTTTGGAATTATATCAAATTAGCTTGCGCAACTGAAACAACAACACGCTCCGGAACTTTGGTATGAAAAGAAAGTTTAAAATGTTAATTAAAACTTTATGTTCGTATTGCACGGATTCGTATTAATGGGGGAAAGCTGTGAGTCATACCAATTCCGTTTATTATTAGCCGAGTTCGCAAGCGCCATTTTATTACGTCGTCAAACGGGCTAGTTGTAATACTTCTAATATTAGGTTCTAGTCTCGGAGTCAATTATCATAAGAATATCTCTCTTAACATGAGATTAACAAATTCTCGCTCTTTACACGCTCATTGGCTATGAAAACTAAGGGAATATTTGAGAATACCTTAGTTAGGGCACAGAATATATAATAGTACTAACGTGTTAGTGGATGAAAATGGGCGACTCAATTCAATACTGGATATTACTTTTCCCAATGGACAATTCATGTCTAAACATAATCTCATAGCATTATGAAGTAATTCTGACATATAGGTAGTTATTATTTTATTCAAATGAAAAACTTTGTATTCACTTTGACGTTCAACGGAAAATCTACATAATAATTTGTAAACATGTCAATTAATGGTAAGTTTAGTCAATGTTCCAAATTCATAAGTTAAGACCATAAACTTAATATTCCACTCGAAAGTATAAATAAGTTTGTGGTTTAGACAACAATAAGAACCTAAAATTAAAGAGAAAATTTAAAATCTACATCTACATCAAATCACTTCTTTTAACAAGCTCTTTTCCGTTTGCCATGACATGTTACCAAATTAGCTATAAAATCAAGAAGTGAGAGCAGAGAGAGAGTAGCCGTGAAAATTCTTGAAATACAAAAAATCTGACCTTAATTCTATTGTTTAATGCATTTACAAAAGTGTTTTCAAAATAAAACACATGAGCAGAGTGTCACATCTGAATCGAGAGTGAAAGTGAAGTGTTGGTATATGAAATGTACGTGAAAGTAGGTAGTTCGTCTTGGCCTGACCTACGCAATGCGACTGCGAACTGGGCCACGGACCAAAGACCACGGTTGGTTCGCAACAACTGCATAATGTGCTTATTGTATACAGCTGCATAACCTGCTACTTAAAACTGACCAATTACCGACTAAAACGACTGCTATATGGACACATCCTTTATTTCATAATAAACGGTAGGAGCTTGCTGTTTAATTCTGAAGCAAACCATATTTAATTTCTGTTATGAAATTATTCTTTTTGGTTTTTTTTTATTTTATTTCAGAGCTATGAACGAATATATAGCTTTATTAATGAAAAAAGAGCAACGTGTAAGTACGCAAAAGCTCTATGACGTTTTTCAAAATGCATGCCTGTTAACTTAATAAGTATATGCTCTTATGCAGCATTGTGTCCCTAATTATGTGTAGCAAATAAAAAACGTTCTGTTAGTTGTATGATGTAGGTCTGTATTAAATTATCATAGGTAAGAACCTACTGAAGCGAGTTATGTTTTCGAAGCAATTTCGGTATACGATCTCATTAAAACGGAATGGTCCATTTTATTACAACTTGCAATGCCTTCTGTTGTGTCATTGACCCCGTGTAATTGGTAAAGGGTGAACTTTTACAATATTATTTTGTGCGTGTTTTGAAGATCGAGAGAAACAGTCTCGTTTACAGACTTGGGAGTAATATAAGTACGGTTCGAGCCATAGTTAAGGGCATCATTCGGCAGTTCGATCTGATTTGAACATATTAGATTTAGATATTATCATAAACCTTGTAATATCCTGTAGTTGTTGGTACAATAAAAGAACGAATATCAGATTAACAAACAGAGTCAACAAATAATAGAATGGGGAAATAGTGTACGGCAGATTTCTGGACATTAGGGCAACAATAATTACTATCAGAGTAGGTATATACACTCTGGAGTAAATCTAGATTTGAGGTAGGTCTAGGTACTTACAATTATAATTGCTATAGTACAAATTAGTTAGGGGAATCGGGGGGCAATCACTACAAAGTTGGTAACAGTAGTTGTAGAAGCAATTAATGGAACGTGTATAAAGCAATTTACTCGTAGGAGGATATCGGAAACCACAGCTGTAAGTTTGAAATAGTTGCCAGAGGCAAGATTAATAGACTATAATAGTATAAACAACTTCAGTGAAACGATCTATAATAAATGAGAAACGCAAAATATCTTAAAAAGATACTTTTGAAATATTATATTCTTCATTCATCTGAAGACTTGCCAAACAGAATGCATTTAATATTACGAAGTGCCAGAAGTTATCTAAGATAATAATAGTAATCATTAGATGTCGATGAATTTACTTCACTAAGTTGACTAATTGGATTGCTTATAATGTTCGCATAGCATAGAATAGACAAATGGAAAATCTTTAATGATGAGGTAAATCCCTGTGGAAATATATACCCGTACCGTACACGTTTATCTAGAATTCTAGATAGTTCCATTCTATTCCACAGCGCTCCGTAGAAATCGATAAAGTACCTATTCGCTTTGGGTATTCGAGCTTCGAGAGTAACCTTGTATTCCTGCCTTTGTATCCTTTATCCTTTTGACGTTGGCTTGCGCACAAACCCTACAATATGCTTGTGTTGTGCCTCCCTCCGAATCCGATGTCCATAGAATAATGGCCAACAAAATGCGAACAGACTGTATAGATAGACAATGCGCTAATAGCTTTTTGTTTGTTCCATGTGTTTTTCTTCTTTGTTGGCCTGTTAGTACAGAATTGTGTTTATTATTTCTTCTTATCATTTCTTATGGTTATTATTCTGATTTGTTGTTGTAGTAGTAGTAGAATGTATTTGAAAGGTTAAATTAATTATATGTAATACCTGACACCTGTAATAGGTTTATTAAATTGCAAATATGTACGTGCCTTTTTATCATGGGTCCAATCAGGAACAAAAATAAAAATACAAAACTGATTGTTATTTATAACTTAAAATAACTGTTGATATACCTATAATATACATGTGTTGTATAAAAATGTTAATTAATACAATGTTTTCCATTATTTAAAGGTTTATTTATTTGCAGCTCCATTCAAGACCAAGAACAATGGTTTTAGCCCCTTAAGGCTAAAACCATTCGAAGTAAATCATTTATCAGATAGTTATTGTCAAGTAAAATATTAATTTGTGAAATAACAAAGGAGAAGATTAGAAATTTACAGAGATCAATCAACCTCTTTGCTATTCATGAAGCTTAGGCGCCATGTTTAATCCTTTAAAGGCTTTGCTCTCATCAATTCCTGGCACGTCGCACGTTATACTTATATACCTACCAACGTAGCAACGGTCGATCGCAGGTGAATGGCCCATTGGAAGCTTACAGGGTGATTTATTTAGTTTACTTTTTCTGGGTTGTCGCCCGCCGCGCCGCCCGATTCCCAAAAGGATAATGCCGGCACCATGATAAAATGACCCGTCCTCTTTAAAAGCAACACCCACTAATAAATGTAAGATGGGTGTTTTAATTAGGTGGCCAGTGGCCACGAGAGGCTAAAGACCAATTTAGTCCGGGAGGATAGGGGAGCGCCACCAGAAACGGTAAAAAAGAAAAACAGGGGTTAAAGAATTACGACAGCGCGCTTAAAAACGACTATGCAAATTTGAATGTTTATAAATCTGGAAATATGAATATTTATGAATTCAAAACCGATTGACTAATGGTGGACTTGAGTTATGTGAATTAATTATAATAGGAAACCGCTAACGGTAACTGAGTTTAACAAATTATCGTTCAGAGCGTGGCTGTTGCCATATCCATGGTTATAATCGGCTTTTAGTGGATTTCGAAAGATGGTGGCTCATTAGTTTTCAACAAAGCGGCATTCTCGGAGCCGGAAGACATTTTTCTATATAGAAGTACGATAGCTGACTCGTCTAGTTAGTATTATGAGTTGCATAACTCACGAGAACGGTTGTGGTTGCGCAAGAGCGTCATGCACCGCTTGACCTTTGTCATTTTGTCTGCATCTGCATCGATACGTAGGTACTTGTACATATAGACTGTACAATACCTGTACGCTTTTGCTACATACTAAACCGGATCCAAAACACATTAATAATTATATTTAAATCTGTTTCTGTTAAGTAGGTAATATTATTGCAACTAATTTGTAATTTTTATCAGAAACTTGTTTTAATTTTTTTTAATGACGAATACATATATTTTCTGTCTAGATTTCTCTAGATCAGTATATAATTGAAACCTTTCACCCAGGGCTTTTAAATTTAAGGAACAAAACCAAGGTCTGTCAGCCCTAATTGAAACTAGTTAGACCGGTAAAGGGAAGGGCTAAATACCTGCACAGACCGGTACCAAGCCACAAGCTGCGGTAACTAGATTGAAATCGTGCTTGGCTGCTGAGCCCGTTCCATTACTTTTATGAGGATTAAGAACATGAGATTGGATTGGACTTAATCGTTCTTCCATGACTCTATTGAAATTAAAATGTTCACAAGTATAGTAGGTAGTAAGTACCTACACCTGAAAACCGTCTTCTGAAAACTATTTGGAGTTAATTTTGCATTAATAAGATCTTTATAAGCTATAAATTATACAGTAATGTTGGACTATACTCAAAACTTTAATCAGGTGTTGTTGTATAACTCAACAACTTAGTATTTATGACTCCCAACATGATAGCAGAGCCAAAGCTCTAAGCTATAAATTGCAGCTGCATAATTATCAAAATACAAGAGGAATAAACTTTAATGTATTCAGCAC
This sequence comes from Agriphila straminella, assembly GCA_950108535.1. Lineage (NCBI taxonomy): Eukaryota > Metazoa > Arthropoda > Insecta > Lepidoptera > Crambidae > Agriphila > Agriphila straminella. Next base: position 5,741,443 of record OX467312.1, read on the forward strand.
CTGCGCGTGGAATTAATGCGAGCAACGAAATACTAAACCACACCCATCGAAAAGTCCAGTTTCGAAGTACTTACCTAGTAAATATTATTATTATTTTATGACGGACGGTAATTTGCTATGACTGACTGAAATAATTTATTGACACCTATCTAATAAGGTTTACTGAATATAATGAATACATACTGTTAATATAATAAGAACTAGTAGAAAGAATAAAAGTTAATAATGCTGTGTATAGTTAAAACATCAAAAGGCAGAAAAGGTGAGAACAACAGAAAGAGCGATATAGATTATAGGGAAGATTTTGTAACATTTCCTTGAATCTATCAATCACCAAATAACAAAAGACAGAAGCCTATCAAATCAAGAAGCACAAAACCAACATCGAAAGGTAAAAGGTAAAAGTCAAATAAAGTAGGTTGACTACAAGAATGGTTTATAGTGCCACAGGCGATACGTAAAGCAAACTCGAGTTGGCATCGATCCAATTTTCTGGATTAATGTCTACGCTGAGCTGAACCATAATATCTATGAATTATAGAAAATTACGTAATAAAAAGTAGGGCGAATTCATTTTAAATAGAAATGTAAGCCTTGTAGATAACAATTAAATTCATAAGACAGGTACTTATTCTTTATTCTATACAAACAAAACAAATGATTGATTTATAAAAATATAACGTCGACCGTAACACTGAAGGTTAGTATTAAATTGTAGCTGAAAGAGCACAAAATAAATAACTGAGAAAGAGTAAAAGTAAATTAAGCATGCCTATCTTACATAGGTATATTATACAGAAGCAAACATGACTATTAGGTATTACGTATGTATATCAACTAATGAAGGTAATGGGCGAATAATTTGACCTTTATCAAAAATTTACTCTGTTTAGCAAAAATATACTTCTCTCCTAACAAATTGGTTTAGCCAATACTTCCAATAAATTATTACGATACATTCACAAAGAAAAAACATCTAATAATAACGATCAAAGCTGTGCATTGAGTGAAAAAACACTTCCAAGACTAAATAAGAATAAAACAATTCCAACATACCACAAACCAATGCGGATAAACTACTACTTGGTTTGATGTCATTCTAAACTGTAAACATTATGGTAATAAATGACGTCAACGGAGTCTCATTAAATCAAAGCAAGAAGATTTACATAATGGCGCATCTCGAATGCAAGCGATTACCGTAAATCGGAACGTAATATATTGGTCGCCTCTTGGGAATTTATTCGCCTTTGATACGACCTCTCTCTCTCACAACAATTCATAGAATTTACGGACCAACAAATTTCAACAATGACTCATAAAAACAAGTATAATATGCAAACAATGGAATTGCTGTGAATTCTCACAACCTATTCCAAAGTGTAATACCAGTATTTGCCATGTTGCCAAGCAAGATGGAATGAGTAACATTAATGAAGAAACTTTATTAAAATATGAAGGTTCAATTGTCTTTCTGAAAAAAAATATTTGCTTGCAGAAAATCTCTTTGCAATTTTAATTTGAAAGTTGACTCTGAAACAATGCTGCCTTTGTACGGCTAGCTCAGTCCATGCAACGTTGTCAGGTGAGATTTATTCACGTATAGTTGGAACACGAGATCGGTGGGCGGACGTGGGCCGTAGACGGCACCGAGGCATTCACGCACCGCCTTTTCGCTGTACACTAGCGAGCTATTCAAGTTCCCTTTATATGGAATTTACAGCCATTTAAGGAAGTATTTTTACTCGAGGCAACAGTAACAAAAGCGACAGCAACAAAACGCCGCACCTGCCTCACCCCGAGTTACGCAACAGTCAAACATCATTTACGTTTAATGAAGAGAATCTTGGAAGTGAGTGACCTTTAGCTCATTGTGTAATAGAATGCCATCAAACAGCAAATGTTTATAAATAGCCTCTCTTCGTGAACGTGACGAACAAAGGAACAATACAACGATTAACAAAAGTTAAAGAAGAATAAAAGCAAAAGATCGAACTGAGTCGAATGAACCGTTTCTTTTAAAGGCGATGTAATAACAATATGGCGGGCTTTGTGCGTGCGTGCTATGATTAGTGATGGGAATGTACTCATACACGCGATTGTTCTAATTCCGGTATTTAAACAGTATGTTTTACGCGTGAAACACTGAATTGCATCTGGTGTAAAATATCGTTTTGCAGATAGAGAGCAAGGTATGAAACAGATAGTGCTTGAAGGGGTGGGGCTATTTCCACTTAGTATGCGGTGCTTAGATAGTTGCATGCGAGTGCATAATGTTATACGTGTGCAGTGCAACCGTGCTCATGCCATTATATGCTAATTAGCTTTCCGATACATGCGCACCGTTGCAGATTAGGTCGGTGCTCAATAATAATGTAGAAATATAAAATATTTGACTGGGTATCAAAGGAAATTAAAATGTTTGTTCATTGCAAGTAGAAAGTGAATGGTTTATCACAATATTCACAATGGCTATTGTGCATTACCTACTAGGATTAGATACAGTATAGATATGATATGATACAGATATTAATATAAACAACAATGTTGAGAAGGGACAGATAAAAATGCAGATAGCATGTTAATGAAGAAAATTAAAAATAAAGTTCGTCAATCAATGAATCATCAAATAGGTACCGCTGCTACCGGCGTCCACCGCTCCACGGTCCACAATGGCCACAAATCACCAAAATCACTTCACGACGTCACGCGATACATAAGTGTTTTATAAAAACAAATGACGTTAGTGCGGTGAAAGGTAAGATGTGTTCCGTAAACGGATTCAAGTTCCGAGCAAGTAACCGAGCGTAGTGTGGTGACGGCGCGGGAGAATGGCGCAAACTGAGGCGAGGGAAGCGGGGGGGCGGCTCGCCCGCCTCCTCCCGCGCGGCGCGCACCCACCACCAGACAAGCTTGCATAATTAATTACACTTCACACACATTTGATCTTCCTTACATACAAGGTCATCATTTTTGTGACAAAAACAATTGAACAAAGAAATAATGTTGAGAATGTAACGTAATCACAATGCTATTTAAGTATAAGAATAGAATACTAGTCAACATAAAAGAGTTAAAACTGGTTTCATTTGATTTGTTTTAGTTATAATTTAGAACTTAAGCCGTACTGTGACTAATGTTGATGTTGATGTAAATCACAAAAGGAAAGGATATAATTATGTTTATAAAACAAAAGATGCGACCAAACTTGAAATCGAAACCCATAAAACTTTCAATGATATACCCGACATACCTAAGGAGAAATACAATCTGTTTCCGCACAAGCTCTTCGTGCAGGTCAAAACGAATATTAACCTTCAAACAAAACAAGAACAAAGTAGTGGCACGTTAATACGGACCCTTTTGACGGGCGGTGGGTGGCGGGTGTTCGGTTACTCGGGCGTGCCAGACGGATCTCGGCATGCCGCACTTGTCGCGATCGATATCCGTATCCGCTGCACCACCAGCTCGCAGTAACTACGAGGTGGAAAGTCGGCCGATGTTGTTACAAACTTTACCGATTAGACTTTCCTGAGAAACTCTCCCCCTTGTTATTCTAAATGAATCAGCAACTCGCTTTTGCGTAATACCATCGACGGTGGATTCTCATATTATTTATATACGTAAGTAACAAAGTAAGTGATGGACACGTGTCAATGCCAACTTTACTTATAAAGTCGGTTCGTGCATTATTGATTGATGAGACTACTGATGATGAAATAGTTGATAATTGGAGATACATTTTAACGAATAAATTATGTTCATTGATTTTATACAGCTGTTATTTTAAAAAAACCTTGTTTCATTATAGTAGCGTTTCTAATGCAAAGATTGAACTTACCCTTGAGTAGTACATTATAATAGATTGTATCAACAAACATGCAACCGAGAATGTCTTGTTGTGTTAATTAGTTGGCAAAGCCAAGAATCTCTTAGACATTCCGCATACAGATAATACAAGTTTATGAAGCTATGTTATTATAATTTATAACATGCGCTATAATATTCGATTGTAAAATTAAGTTAACATTGACTTATTAAAAGGCTTGTTGGCAACAAAGAAGAACATCTAAAATTCCATTACTGCACTCAATGAAATAATTAAACAGGAAATTGATGACGTTCAAACAGAAGCTAGATCAATTAAAAATGTTATTTAACCGCGGCAATAAATTCTGAATCACAAAGTCCGAGCCAAGTTCCCCTGCATTATACAATCAGGCCACGTTGAAATAAAACGGTGTCCACGTGATGTAAAATAGAGTCTTTGGGAACTGAGATAAGGGATACGAATAAGATTGGAACGAATTGCAAATGAGAGCCAGTAATCATTGGTACAGCAAATGAACCGTTAGGAATTAGGATCTTACTTATGAGCTATATGATGAAAAATATAATAAATGCTTCTTTCATCAATGGTTTCCGACACTTTTGTTCATCGAATTCGGGTCAGAATTTTTTTTTATGAGATTTGCATTCTCTTAAAAAATATGTTTTCATGAATGTTGTTGTTTATTCATGATATTCATTTCATATTCACGATAAAATAAAGATTTCAACTGGCTTTTGTATTCAAAATAATATTTAACATATAGATACAACAGAACACACAATCTACACATGGTAGCAAAAATACGGAAACAATCCGATGGAATACATGAGTAAAAACAAGCGTGACGCCTGCAGCCAATCCCGAGGTAATAGGAAAAGTTTCAATCTATTCACGGCGAGACTCTCACGGCAGTGACGGCAGACAGGCACGACTGCGGTTGCCACAGTCGATGACAGTAATTGTGACTGGGAAGCTATCAGGGAAAATACGACGTTATTAAACTCAGCAATGATTAAAGGGTTTATAAAAAGCGTTGACAACTTAAATATGTTTCCAATATTGGGTGAGGAGATAACCCTAGCGGGAAAGCGGCCATGAGAACATCTTTGTGCTCCTTGAATTTTCTGCGACGATATCTTGAAGGTTTTTCGATCAATTGTTATCTATTTATATAAGATTTTAGGGTTAGAAAAGCGCAATCTAGATACTTCCTTTTAGAATACAGAATACTTATTTAAAATTGTAACTTATTAGAATTTGACTTTGTGGGAATAGATCTTCTTAATGTGAAATATATTACATTACATCTTGGTTGAAATTGCAACATTTTCATACAGGTTTTCCAAAATTAAAAAAACAAAACCTAAGTAGAGATTTTCTGTTTCAGGGGTACGTAAGAGGGCAACACGCACGAGTTAGGATTACCGCTTAGCATTCTAAGCGGTAATCCTAACTCGTGCGTGTTGAGATACTCACGATGAGAAAGAGATAGTGCTATCACATCACAACCCGAGGGAAAAGTGTAGGTGATGTGAGTGTACTTTTGGAATCGATAGAGGAAAGAGTATTCATAATACTTTTGATATTTCGATGCCATACGTGGATTTTGCAAAACGAATTATTTATTGGATCGTAACTTAGGGAATTCTCATGTCTTCGAAAAGGGTCGGTGAACCAGACAAATTACGACAGCAAGAATTTGCTCCCCTACAGCTCCGTCAAATTGATGCGCAATGTTCGGCTTTAATCGCATTATTTGCAGGATTTACGTCGGCTGAACATTCGGACGACGACAGCTCAAATTTGGTAAAAGGGAGAGAAATTCTCACTAATTGAGCGCAAATTGTACCTTTATGATTCCGTACATTTCCAACGACTATGCAAAACTTGCGCAAAGTTTGGATAGCTTCATATTAAGAACGAGAGGATGTGAATAATTTACATTTGCATTTCAAAAGCTTTTAAATGTCTTTTTCAATTGTATAAACGAACCGTTAATGCATAGATGGTTATCATGAATCCGCTGACCCACAAAATAATTCATTTGTTCGTTATTCCGTAATCTTTTCCATATTTACTAATTACTTTGGCTATTGTTGGTCATAAGTCAGCCTAAAGCCCTCCTGGATGTTAAAGAAAACATTGCAATTACCAAGGGAGACGGGGTCTATTAGCCGAAAACCTTTGTGAGAAGGTTCAAAGTCCCCTTGATTTAGAAGCAACTCGAGCAACGCGTAGAGATTGGCGAGGCAAACACGGCCATCAAAATTATAGGGGAGTGTATTGGTGGAATACGAGATGAGCAATATCGCCCATTTCCGGTTCGTCGTGACATGCATGCGGAATGTAGAGAGCACTAAATCTTTCTCTGCATCGGACAGGGTTTTATGGATGTTGACAAACACTTTTACGTTGGTAGAGAATATTCTTTATTGTTTTATGAAAACGAAACATAAAAAAAAATATAATTTAACGTTCTTACGTAAATATCTATACCGAACAGTGCAATTTTATGATTATAACATAATTTATAGTCATTGCTTTGTTGGTATGTGTATGTAAAGAACAAAAATTTACACGTGTTGTGTGTTCTGGGTGTTGTCATCAGTGTGTTACTAACTTAAACCAATTCAATTAGACCTCGATCCCTCACCCCAGCATTTGTCTATTGATCTTCCTTACATAGGAACAGGAACGCAAGTTCAACGCTGGGGGCATTCAGGGTTCCCTAATAATTGGCCGTGTTCAAATATTTCATCATCCCGGGCTTAGATGGGTCACTGCGCAACGGTCTAGTTTCTCATCTTTATTCTGAATAAAATGTTAATATGCTTCCTTTGTGTCCCAATTAATTAAAAACTGATGGTTTGATAAAAATATGGCTTGGTATAACTAAATACGACTATGACATGAACTGAAAGGAAACTACAAATAAAGATTAATTATTTCCAACGTTCTTTGTTCATTCATGACCTTGTACAAACTATTAAATGCCTAACTGTTTAGTTGTACAGTTTAGTAAAGCTGAATAGACAGAGTATAGCAATCATCTGAAGCCTGTTCTGAAGGTGAACTAGTAATTAGCCAACTAATTTGATCCGACAAAATTGATGTCGACGAGATTTCTCGAGACCTTGGCGTGACCTATCCTTGAAGTCTGTCTGAAGACGGGCGTCTCTGAGGCAACGTAATACTAGCGTTCTTGTACGCTCCGGGAGATTTTCAAAGTCATTGTAATTGAAAGAAAATATGTCTTTGTTCTTATTTAAAGGTCAACAAATACCAACACGGGCATACTTAGGAATTCCTGGAAAATGGAATAGCTTTTATCCTTTTATCTTATAAACATTGGACATTCACGAAATTTCCCAGAGGAATACCAGGAAAAAATCTATAAGTAAAGCATATTTTGGATTTGAAATTATTATATTATTCTTGATATTTTTCTTTATTTTTCTTGAAAAAATGAGCTTTATTTATATTGGTACATGAAAGTAAACGGCTATGTAACACATTACCTTTGTTCCTTCCTCTATCCTCCTATCCTTTGTAAACCTCAGAAATCTTTAGTCTGTTTTTAGGTTTGTTGATTGTTAAAAGACGAACCAACCAACAAATTACCAACTCCCACATTACAAACAGATGTATTAACAACTACTGTTTTAATCTTACTAATTTCTACTTTCACTGAAATTCTGAATCATAGTAAAGTAAGTGATGTTTGAGAGTCGGCTCTTTTGAAATGTAAACACTGTTTAACGACAAAGTTGCAGAGTAAAATTAGTCGTCTCATGTAAATGGACTGAAACTAAAAGCTAATTATCTCCACCACTTGTAACCAGCGGGGAGACTAAATTAGAAATTCACGAGGAGTTTTAAGCCGGGTGTATCGGTACCTACGGTAATATGTAGATTGTGTGTGTGTAGTGCTCCGTTTTAGTCCAACTCAAACATCCCCCGATTAACATTAGTTTAAAACAATGCCGGGAGAACCGAACTAAGTTCTTAGCACGCCACTGTTTCTATTTCAATATTCAAATGAGCTCACTGGTGCAGAAACTCGACCGTTTTCTACTCGCTTCTGGCTAAACATTAAGTTGAATTGCCGACGCCAATGGCTGCATTCCGGTCATTGTTTTGATCTAGATTGGAGTACCTTTTCATATTAGCATCAATTTAATTATGCAGTGTCCTTACTATTGATTCAGTTAAAGCAACATAAACTTCAAAACAATTTAAAACGATAAATCCGTTACAATAACCATTGAGTAGACAAGACAGTCATTAATAAAGTTGTTTCTGAGAAGTCTGTCTTGTATTTCTGTTTATTGCGGGTCGGCATTAAAATAGCATGTGTTCTATTAGTCATGGATGCCGTATTTAGTCGCAAAGAGGATGGCTCAGGATAAAGCTCGTGTGCGTCACTGTCGCCGACTCGTCGCAGGCACCAACGGAAATAAACCACGGACAAAATATTAAACTTTGCTCATTTTCTAATGTCGGGATTACATGCGGCTAGTTTTTAAAGCCAGAATATCAAGACAGTTTCAGTAAGCCAGCAAGCCAGTACTGCCCTGGCTTAGAACATACTTGCTCTCTCGCTTACTAGCCTTAGAGATGAAGCCAGTTCTGTTTACATGAAGCCAGAGTTTCTGGCTTACTGATACTGGCTAGGCATTCTGGCATCAAAAACTATCCTCGTGTAATCCAAACATAACATAATATTACTTACATGACTGCCGAATAAACATAATTTAATTATCTCTAATCTAAAGAAATATTTAACTGCAAAGTTGTAAACATGAGCAGGATTTATTGTAGCGTCAGTTGTTAATGTTGTTATGCATGTCAGCTCTCCTATTAACTGATTTATTATTAAAATAATTTAAAAAATCTAATGTAATACAATCAGCAGTACGACAAGTTATACAAAACTGTCAAAAATCTGATCTGCTATTTATTTTGATTCTTAATTAATTTCTTCGCATTTAAGTATATAATTGATTGAATGTGATTACCCTGTTGTGGAAGCCCAGCGAGCTGTTGTTGACTGTACGTTATCATTATCATCATGTTTATTGTGTGTGTTTGCGTCTAGGTAAAAAAAGTGGAAGTATTCCATGCTTCCAAACCAAGCCCAGGCCATTAAGTAACTTGTTTAACTTATATTAGACTAACTTACTTGGAGGTTGGATCGTGATCTCCTCGGCATGACGCCCACCACCTCTCCTCTCATAATGGATTCGATTACTGCAAAAGGGAAGGAAAAATAAATTAACACAAAACAGTACTTGCAAGTTAATTACTTCTATAAGATTAACATTATATTTGTCTACTGTATCGCATTAGGTGTACCTGTGAAGATAGATGTGTGTTATATAAATAGAATAAATAAATAAATAAAATTCGGATCTGATCTGATGTGAACTGACTGATCATAATTATAAAGATTTGTTAATAGCATTGTGCCATAGCTAGAGCTATAGATGTTAACTGTCTATAATATAAATCTTTCACAAAATAAAATAAAATAAGTACTAAGTATACTTAAAAGGTCTAGATAACCAAGACAACAAATGATTTTTCTACGGGTAATATTTAATCTGGTAACAATAAATTCCCATTTTGGGTATCAAAAATACTGAATATGGCGTACTGAAATATTAAGTGGGTGACGGACTGAGGGCGACTACAGATATTGAAAACGGGTGACTCTAAAATACAAATTGAGTAACTAGTTATTCAGAACGGGCGACCAAATTACTATTTGCCTATTCGGGCAATAATTATTTCCAGTCTCCCTTTCTCTACTACGTACTGAATATATTATGATCGTAATACAGCTTCTTGCATTTTAATATTTACACGTCGTTACATAAGCTTAAGGTGATTGCCTTTACGGGCGTGTAGTACGGCTTCGGTCGATCCAATTATAGCAAAAATAAGTACCTAGCATATTGTGTAATAAAATGCTCTAGATGTGTTTTTGTATTTTTTCTACAACGTGTAACAGAATTAAGGGCACAAGCAGAATATAGTAGATAGGGCACCATTGACCATGCGTAATGCATGATGCATACAACCCCGGATAATTTTATTTTAAACCCTGAAAACTACCAAATAAGTTGTTTTTTATTTATTCTGGAAAACTGCAAAATAACAACCATAGACGCAAATAGACTATTGTTTCTGATAATTATTAATCCACTTAATGGACAAAAGCAAAACACAATCACAGAATATATAATAGGGTAGCCACAATGCAGTTAAACTACAAAACCACAATTAAAAAAAAGTTAGATTTTATTGTGGTTTTTGGGTATTATTATTTTCCGGGGTGGTATGCATGGTAGCCCCTATCTTATGCTTGTGCCCTTTATTATACACTATACTATACATACGGTGGTTTATAAAACTCGCTAAAATCCCATTGTGCTGAAACACAAACTGTATAAAATACTGTTAACCCCTTAAATGTCTACTTATTGGCATATAATTATGGTGTGTCTACTAGCTCAAATGGCAGTGAACACCTGCATTAACTTTCTGCATTAACAACCTATTCTAAAGATGGTCTATCACTGCCGTGAAACAATTTCTTGTATGTTTGCTCACCTCCATCGCCGAGTAGCCTCATCTGCACGAGGGCGGGGTCCTCGCTGTGCTCCTCCAGCACTGTGTCATCTGTCACTGTCAGCTCCTGCGGGAGAATTGAGGGTTACAATGGAAAAGGGATTACTTTATAAACTATGCTTGATACAGTCGTTGGCATATACTAAAAGATTTAGCTAACCGATGCCTACAAAATCTTATATCATCAGTTTGTCTTGCAGTAATAATATAGATCATTATTTTATCTCAACAAAGGGTATCTTATATCGAACCTAACGTAATTTTCCTGAATCATCTTTCATAATGATCATTTTACCGCAAATATCTACCCAACAACGAGCATTTCTCCGGGAAAAAATATTCCCGAAGCATGCAGCTCAGCAGGTGCTTCCTATTCGTAAATAAACAAGATTCCCTGGATTCCTATCTGAAGTTTCTCGTGGCCAGTTTCAGATAACGAGCAAGAGGCGTCTGTTTTGTATTTAGTTTCATAAGTGCTGGTTTACATTCTCTTGGTATTATTATAATGCGGTTATTGACGACCTCCGTGGTCGAGTGGTTTGCACGCCGGTTTTCAAGGCGTCACCATCTCTTGAGGTCCCGGGTTCGATCCCCGGCTGGGTCAATGTAGAAAATTAACTTTTCAATATTGTATCACAACGGTGGTATCACAAACACCCAGACCTGAGTCTGGGTGTTTGTGATACCACTGTTGTCTCTGATTTCCATAACACAAGTGCTTTAGCTACTTACTTTGGAATCGGAGCAATGTATGTGATGTTGTCAAATATTTATTTATATATTAGTAAACCACTCATAAATATGCAGTTATTACAATACACACATCATATAGAATAGTAAAAAAGTAAACTTTGATTATTATTAACTTCGAATCTATTATTGTTTGATTTGTTTGCATACATAGCATTAAATACTTGCATTTATATTAGTACTCGTAATTTTAAATAATAATTGAATCGGTTGCACAACCACCTACGATTTCATTAAATAGTGTAAACATAACATTTAATCGCCGTATCAGACAAACGCACCCGTGAAAAGCAATTATTTTTTATCTATGTATGTAGTATAATTGCTGATTACGATTTTAACAATGAACATAAGTAGGTTAGCCTTTATCATCATTGTCGAGACACGAAGCTATGTCAATTTCACGAAGGTTCCACGCTAAAATCAACTCATCAACTTCCACGCTAAAATTTATTAATAACAATACACTATAAATCAAACCACTATCATACTGCACTTGTAATCTTGTGTCACAACCATGTCGCAACCTCTGGAGGTTATCTCCTAATCCTTATTCCTCATTAAACGTTTCGTAAACAACAAAATATGGTGCCCGATCTGTGGGGGTATCCTAAACAACAACAAATTACTCTTTGGCGTTCACTCGATAAACATGTCGTTGAGCCAAAAGACAAAGTTGGGAACAAACTTGTAAGAAACAAAGAGCGAACTTCGCGAAAGTTGCGAGATCCAGGAAAGGGGGGAATGGGGGGTTGGGTTACTCAAAACTTTGACGTCTCGGACGCCAGTATACGAACCAAAACTTTCGCAGTCGCTAATTCCCAGTATAAATTTGTTTAACGGTTCAACTTTTTAACTGTAATTACTTACCAAAGTTCGGAATAGATTGGAGTGCTGCTTATCTAACTCAAGCCAAAAGTTTTGATGAGCAATTAAATTATTATTGTTGCTGTTTTGTATACAAACATTGGCTTATTGTACCAGCTTTATTTCTAAATTTCTGATCAAACATAAACTGGATAAACGTTTAGTATCTTTGCAAAATTATCGACCTTTCCATTTATGCTAGAATCTAGAATAGTATAATTTATTTCACAAAGTCATACATGCGTTCAGAATCAAGCAAAACAAAGTTCCTGCACTTTAATTGTTTTAAAAAACACAAAGGAAAACAAAACAGCTCTTTCACAAAGGAGATGAAAGAAAAACAATAAACTGTTTCAATAACGTGAAACAACAAACTTTGTTTATAGAAGTTCCTGGGTTGAGGGGGCGAGCGAGCGGCGGCCATTGCCGGTGGGTAATATACATATAGGTGCAAATAGAGACGCTATCATAATAACACTATCTACAATGATATTAAAACTTTTAAGAGGAAACACCACGGTCGAGAGAATTGAAAAATTCCTATACAAAGTTGACAAAATCAACGTTTCGTTGTCCCCTGTTTCCTCCTCTAAAACCAGACCGATTTAAATACTTTTTTCATTACAATTTAAAGGAATGCTTTGGCTGTGTTTTTATTGATTTTTTTATATAGTCTCGTCAAATTTGATTGCTGGATGTCTAAATAATGGCATTTTTTTAGGTTTTTTTTAATAATTTATTTATGAAAAAAAGGAAAACATAGGAACACAGCCAAACCCTTTTTTTATTTTAAGATGGGTTAAAAGTATATAGTTTAACATACAATTAAACTGCGCTAAAGGTAACCAGCGCAGACCAATGATATTTTAATATCATTGGCGCAGACTGGTTCTACGTCCATACGCGGGACAGGCCGTTGCCCTTTTTAGGGCGTAATTAATAAAATCGAAGACAGGTGGAAAGTTCAGCATTCCATTTAGGCATTTATGGCGAGGTACGAGGCAGCCCGCACTTAGCAAGTTTCCTTGTGGGTCCCGTGTGGACGGATTCTTGAATATGCCCTTATTAACCTGAGTCGCCGAGTTGGATGCCTCCGCGTTCAATAAACCAAACTGGTTCCCGACTTCCCGCTCCGGAATGATATGGTAGAATGCTTTTACAGTTATTCGAACACGGAGTTTTAAAGGCTCAACCTGCTCTAGCTGGTAATGTCGGAAACTAATATTGATCGTAAATAACGTCGGTGATACGATGGTTAATAACGGACCGCCGTATAATGATAATGTTTTCAGGCGGGCAAAAACTACATGAGAGGAGATTGGCCGAGAGACGAGCTCATTTCGCAAGCCCCGAGCGCAGCGTTACATCAGAGTGGGCGTTGCATCGTTGTCGTAATGATGAATGCGAGGAACAACAACGCCTGTCGCACACGAATCAAAATTCACAAAGTCAGTGCAATGACTTTATCGAATTGTCAATTACACGACGATTTTGGCTGCACGTAATTCTAACTACATTTTGGTAGCATTTTGCAGAAATAATGATCATTCATTTTCAAGGGTTCATCAATTTTAGGAATCAGTATGGAAAGTTGGAAACGGATAACCAGTTATGGGAGGGATTATTTTGAGACCTACCCCAGTATGTTCATTGACTCCAACGATGACGGCGGTATACCACTGAGTGGCACCAGCCACCCTGTACACTTGGGCCCTGCAGCCGCCGAGGACTGAAGGCGTGGTGGTCAGGATCCTTTGGCCATCTTGCGTGACCCTCCACTCCGCAGCCTCGTTGGACAACACGGCGTGTTCGACGCCCACGTCAGAGCCGGCCAGGCGGGCATCCCATTCCTGTAACAAAAACATGATTAGGAACAATGGCAGCTCTATATCTGTCCATCGCTCTTACCTATGGCTTGGCATTTGTTAGCAACAACGCCAACAACCACTAGCAATTAGTCGATTCTTCTAGGGCACAAGATAAATAATAGTACTGACGACTAAACTGGTTTGACGACTAGTCCAACTAGAATCAAATGAAACAACTTTATAATGATGGTAGATGAGTTGTAATATAGGTAACAGAAAATCTGCACAAAGAAATTTGTAGTTAGGTAGGTAGGTATAACATAATAGCTGCTGATATTACCACACAAGCACAAATGGCTTAGATGAATCTTTTGATGGATTGTGTGTGTTATTTCACAGCTATATTATTATTATTGCCATATTTAGATTAATCTTATTAGTCTTAGAAAGCTGTCACATTATTAAGCGTCTCAAATGCTTCAGATTTCTACCATGCTCTTATATTTTCAAAACGACGATCTACTAACACTTCAAAATCAGACAAGGGTAGTGCGTAGCTAAGATAGCGTAAGTGACTCTCGATGAATAAATTAAATACGATTACACAGAATATTCCAATGAACTCTGTACACTCAGATAATGGGAGACTCAGATGACCTCTCAATTCGTAAAATAAGATAAGAAAATCCTATGAATAAAATTATTAGCGCTCGCTCGTAAATTAATGCAACTTGAGATAAGATAAAAGTACCTAAGTATATAGATACAATAACATGGAACGAAGGTGCATCTATCTTATTATTTATCTTCCTCATAAAGCCATGGTAGGTAGGTATACCGATCACACGGTGACCGTAACATAATTCCATAGAGAGCGTGCGCCCATAAATAGTGCAATTAAAAGTGCTCGATCGTTAGCTTTACGGCCTCGTATCAAGTCGTATCAGATGTAAACACTATGGCCTACATTATCAGACACCCACAAATCAACATCAATACCCGCGCACGTACATCGTATTAAGTGTAGGTAGCAATAACTCAGTGCATACACGATGTATGTATAGCATGATAGCATGTGTAAGTGCATACACGCGCTGTGTAGTATTTATGTCAATGTTACAGCATCGCACACACTAGAGAGCACGCACACCTGCGCTCGCGAGTGCATACGAGCCTGCCCATGCCCCGGCGACAGACGTATCCGGTGCGTTGAACCCACCCCTCCCCCCATCTCCCCCCTCACTGCTGTATACTGTATACCTACCTACTGTATCCGCCTGCTAACTAACAACGTCGTCGTTGGCGATTCAGGGTCACTAGCTTATTGAACAATTGCTAGCGAGTAATTTAAAATCATAACACTATGGAAAATTATATCAACAATAGAGCGGAGTCATTTGGTACAGCCAATAATTGCTTAAAAGATGACTTCGGTCACTAGCTATATTATTATTATTAATACAACCACAACTAAAACATAAACAATAGTCAGGATTAAATACAATCAAAGAAAGTCGAAAAATATTTCGAATCTGTGTTTTATTTTAAGTATAGGTACCCATTTCAATATACAAGGAATAATTAACAGTCTATCTACCTAGGGCTTAACGAATCGTTTTAAAGAGATCAACGGTAGATAATGAAGACAAAGCATTCTCCCATGCCATTTATGATTCACGGCCGAGTTACGAGCGCGTTGTAATCTCGGTTTGTTGTGGTCACGCTCGGCCGGGGCGTCCTGATGACTCAGCACTTCAGCAGTCAACGGTTACGCGTTCATTGGAAACAAGACGAAATATATGCTCTTCATTACTTCATAGATAGAGAATACAATCATGATTAAAGCAATGTGGTGTGATTCGGTTGGAGAATTTCTTTACAATAATAACAACAATTTAAAAGTAGGTAACTATTCGAATACATAATACAGAGCATTTCGTGAATTTCAAATAGGTACTTCAGATCTAACAATGAGTGAATCTAATAATCCTTTATTATATTTAAATTGCTTTAGCTCTTGAATAGTAGAAAAGTTTTCAAGAATTTGTCATTGTCAGGTAGAGTAGAAGGTGGTACTGAGAAATGAAACGATTCATTGTCTACATAAATAGTACCCATGATTGATAGTGGCAGATCTTTTATGCTCTCTTCATTCGACTAAGTATAGATGAAATACGAGTAGTTTCTTTCATTGGAAAACCTCTATCTCTTCAGCGATGATTTTATCTGGATTTTCAATTTCACGATAACGATGTTTGTAAACGTTTTGGTAAACATAGCCCAGTTGTAAGACGTTTCTGAAGGGAATTAATCATAAGCTCAACTCCGGTTTGCCGTGAACCGAACCGACCGCTTTGGTTACGCAAGGCGAGGCGATGTTTTGTGTGCTCGCTTGGCGAGATTATCCGTGATTAATTCTCCATGCTCCAAACTCGAGGGACCGGCTTACTTTGGGATTATCTCGCCTTTGTTCGGCAAGTGATTAATACGGCTAGAACATTGTCTGTGCTGCTTTTTCCAAATCGATATGGGTCATTCGTTTTAGCTCTTATCAAAACAATATCCATAAAATCTTAGATACGAGTACTATACAATATGATACGACCAAACCAATTTTAGTGGCTTTATTGAAAGAGTAATTTTCGTAAAATGCACCGATGGTTGAAATCAATCAACTCAAACTCGATGATTTATATTGACGACAATATCTTATGCTGTAGTAAGTATACGTACCTAGTTACTGTCAATTACGAAGCAATTTACGATTGAAATGCATCGTGAAGGAAATTACGGCTTTCGCAATAGTGTTCAGACATAAAGATTGATTAGAGTGAATAACTCCACCCGCCTATGCAAAGCAATACAACAGAATCAAGTGCAGTCATAATTTTAAGTGTCCATGTTACTTTAATAGAAATAATAAGCAGTTTTAGTTCCTATTCATCGAAATGTACTATTCTTATTAATGATAAAAAACATAATTAGAAAAAAACAAGAGCTAAATGTAAATGTGCAGAGAATATCATACTCATGAATTTGATAGGGATGACTAACTTTTTAAATCACGTAGGTATGAATAAAATCTAAAAGGTATATTTATCTGATCTTGATAATAATCGGTAGTGAGTACATAATCTGGTCTGGCTGGGAGATATCAGATGTCACACAGCACAGTGATTTTTAAAGTAATATCACAGAATTTACATAAGTGTAGTGGTAATAAATATTCTATGTAGAACTAGTTAGAGACAAGAAAGAGATGCTGTGGCTGTGTCGATTTCTCTGACAAATTTTCTGGTAATTAATATCTGAATATAAAAATGGCATTGTGAATGGGAAATGATATAGACTTATCGATATAGTCTTTGAGGCAAAGACTGACAATCTTCCTTTTTCCACAATGTTAAATAAATGCATTAGCACAGAATAGATATTATTATTAGTCTAGTCCCGACTGGTACCAGGAGCAGGGGTCTAATTGTCTAATTTCAAAATCTATCGCAATCGCTTTCAGGGTGTGATTCATTGATGCTTCTTTTAGGCACAAATAAAAACTTACCAAAGAAATGTAGCAATGTGTCACATCCATCTGTCTAATGAAAGCGACTGCGATAGATTTTGAAATAATCAAAGACAATAAGTAGGCAGGAAGCCATTACGACGGCACATGCTCGCTATCCCGCCCGGTACATTTAATGTCCTGCTACACTTGATCCGATAGATACTACATACTTCGATAGGACATCATAGTTCGCAGACTTTGTCATTCAGTAATTTTCACAGGCTGTTAGCTGTTAGTTTGAAAATTATATCCCCTTAGCAAATTCCATAGAATGTAATGTGTAAGCAATTTGGATAAGTTCGGCTGATAAGTCTAAATCAATAATATTGTCCATACATTTCTACTTCTGTTTAAAAGTTTTAAAAATGCCAATTATGATTCCGGTTCTGATACTTTCATGAGTTTCAAATTGCTTCAATTTTCTTGGAATTGCTGAAATAACAGTATTGAACACAAAATATCTGATTGCTAATAAGTTACCTAGGTACTTGAAGTGAGTTAAGTGAGCATAAACATACGCATTCAAAACTAAATTATCATTAATTTAAGTGGTTTGTAATCTTAATACATACTTACATTATAAAGAACGTCTTACCCAGTTTTATTTATTCTTATGGTCTTAGCATTGCTTAACCAGAAAAAGACCGTCTAAGCCGTTGCACACGTAACAAAAGATAAAAGAAAATAAAAAAGCAGCTAACTCTTCACAATAGCAGTTTTATTGGGATCTGGAAGTATCCAAGGAGGTCATAAACAAAGGGTTTCCACAATCGCAGCGCTGCCTGCTCGAGTGTAAGCCATCAAACGGATAGGGCGTCCTGAATGCACGTTACACCCTCTGCCGGCAGCTACTTAGTTCTACGAGATTGTAAATTCAGGTGCACACTAATTTTATAACCTACGTATCATAGGTAAGTACATCAGAAATAGTAAAAAGTAAAATCATAACCGGAACCAACGAAAAATACATTAACACTTTTTTTATTACTTACCTACCTACCTCCTATATATTTTATCTTGATGAATTCTCAGACAGTCACCAGTACTCGTTCACAAAATAGCTAATTATAGCTTATGTGCTGTGAAAAAGTAAAAATAGCCCAATAATTAAATAGACAATAATATAACATTATTGATTTTCGATTCTAACACGAGTAGGAAATAAAATTGAGTGATCAGAATTTAATACTTAAGTATAAAAAATAATATAGAATAAAATAGTAGGTACATACTTAGGTAGGTACAAGTATAGCGTCTCGAGGAAATATATCCGGAAAACACGCTATCTTTATGACTTAATGAAACATTAATTAATTAACTAAGCACACACACACACACAATCAACAGTTTGATTTAAAGGGTGTCTATTCAGACGACAATTTAATAGTAGATTGTTATACAAGACGCTAAAAGTACCCATTGCATACGAGGTATTTTTATTCCCGAGCTTTAGCGAGGGAATAAATAGAAACCGAGTTACAATGGGTTTTAGCGTCGTGTGTTACACTATACTTTTCACTACGATTGCGAGAAAATAAAATACAATATTAAATAGTTTATACCTACTTACTTCCGTAAACGAATCCACTCGTTTTTCTATCCTCCACTTCATAAACTTTTTGTACAATATTTAAATAAATGATTTGTGCTTGACGGCAGAAGATTAAAATTATTTCTTTCCTATTACAGTCACAATTCAATAACAATTCAATCAGTTTGTAATTATAAAAAAATTCTAATGATTTCGCGCCATGGTACCTTTTTTTTAATTTCTGCTGTAGCAGCTAAGCAACACAAACACGCATTCTACGATTCACTCTGTACACAGAGTTTAAATAAGTCTATGATTTTACCGAAGAGATGCTTTTAGTTCCATTTTCAAAAATAATAATGAGAAACTGGGGGCCTATTACGAAACTTGGTCACGATAGTCGTCCGCAGTTCGTCGGTTATAGTTATTACAAATATTTTCAATGTAGCTATCGTAGTCCATAGTCTATTGAACGAATAATGACAGATCCACTAGAGAGAAACTGTCAAATTTACGCAATCACTTTGCAATATCGCATACGCAAGAGCTTTGTAATAGGATTCAATCAGAACGAAGCACGGACGCAGCCGCGTGTATCGCATTAAACTTTTCGTAATAGGCCCCCAGTATTCAGTCGATCGAGTTTTTATTCGTGATTATGAATAAAGACTTTTTCGTTTTAGTACGCTCATTGGTAATAGACAAACATTAAAAAAGAAAAAACTTTATCCCCTAGGGCTTATTATGCTATTTTATCTCGACTCTTGTACGTTACAATGACGCACTTTTTGAGCAAGAGGAGTGAAAAAGACAATTGTGAACCCCTCTCACGTTCAAATTCAAAGTAACTTTGCCTCGTGGCCGCCGCACACACTCGTATCGACAACCCCATATTCCCCTCCCCATAAAGTGGGGGTTGGACAGTGGGTAAAGTAAAGCTAACTAAAACAAACTTTACTCGTTTAAAAGCGGGAAACTGCCACAGGCTGCGTGCGTGGTAGGTAAACAAGTTAAGAAAACCCTAAACTTCATATTTTAATTATAAGTCGTTTCAGTTGATAATGATTGCCTCAATAAATGATGCACTATCACTATCAATCAAATGTAAATAGAGATACTAATATTTCCGATCCGACTATCTTCATAAACACACGACAGAAACACATCAATATTTTCATATAGGTAAGGTAGTAGGAATATGTTTTTTACGCCTTTGTGAGGAGAATTTAGTATATAAACTCGAAGGTACCTATGTATTTACTTTCATTTTTAATTAATATGACTTGTAAGACTTGTTAACAACAACAATGATTTAAGAAGACAATGAAACTGGCACATGGCATTATTATAGGTAAGTATATCAAAAAGCTAATAAAAATATATTATGTAAGTAGTTGATTAAAAAGCAATTTAATGCTAAATCCATTCTTCAATTCACAAGAATATAATTAGATGACTTTCAAAGTTGAACACAAAACAAATTAACGATACAATAAACAGAAAACTGTAAAAGCACAGGCGTTGCGTAACGAAATTGCAAAAATTTAGTAGCTTCTGCGAGCGACCAAATACCAATCAATCATGTTTCCACGAGGTGGCCTGGCTAACCGAAAATAGCACGACACTACCAGCCGCCACCACCTGGAATATGTATATAATAAAGGGGGTGGTGGGGGCGGCTCAGAGGCAGAAAATCAATAAAGCTGGCTACGAGCATCAAAACATACCTCGTCCCGCGCTGCCCGCCGCCCCCCCGCGATCCCCTCTGTCCTCCCGCCACCCACCACCCCGTCTCCCGGGGAAACCCTCAAACCCACCCTGTGTTTTGCAGACACCGTCCTTGATCTCCCCCTCTCGCCCGGGCGCGCAAGTTTGGATAAACACTCCTATCGTCTCAGTTCAAATTGGGTCGCTTATGCGTTTTACTTTTTACTGTACTGTCCACCCTTTCAGTTTGCATGTCTAAGTGATCCGACGTGGGGGAATAGGAATCTGAAATGGTACCCAGGAATTAAAATTGACGAGTCTCTTTGTTTGAACTCTGTGCAATTTTGCACTAAACTTTTGGGCGGTCAAATAAGTTATTTTTGCTTTTCTATAATTCAACGATTGAATAGAATAAGTATACGACAAAAATTGTAGAAGTGTAATAATAAATTGCTTATTTCAGTTGCTTTTTTACTATCTTTCTTTTGTTATCTCTTTGTCTGTAGCGATACAAAAATATCCATAGTACGATTTTCCGATGAAAATTTATAGTATAGATGTCGCCGGCAAATTCTATAATTCGACTGCTTACATCTTCTTCTCTTATATAAAAGTGAAGGGGTGACTGACATATCAACGCCCAGCCCGAACCACTGGACCTAGAGACTTGAAATTTTGTATGTTATATAGATACTTTATACAGCGTAGGCATCCACTAAGGGATTTTTGGAAATTCTACCCCTAAAGAGGTGAAATGGGGGTTTAAAGTTTGTATGGAAAAAAAAATTAAATAGACATTTCGACTTGAAACTTCGTAGGAGTACTTCTACGAAGTCGTGTAGTAGCCGAATCGGCGAAGTGCGTGTCGGGCCACGCGCCGTAGGGTTCCGTAATTACCTTACATACCATACCATATTTAATACCACTGTCATTTTTCGTCTATAAAAATAACTTTGTTTTCACAGTGTTGGTACCTTTGAATGACACTTTTTCGTGTTTCGTGATTTTCCGAAAATTAACCCCTTAAAGGGTAAATAGGTTAAATAAATATAAAGATTAAAGGGTCCAAAATGGTGGTCTTTTTGTATGGAATGGAATAATAATACAAGAACGGGATCAAGAAAAAGAATAGGTAAGGGAACGGGGCGGGAACGGGAACGAACAGGAAGGGAATATGGATATCCTACTAATATTATAAGTGTGAAAGTTTGAATGTTTAGAAGTTTGGATGTTTGTACTCAATCACGCAACGACGGATTTAGAATGGTACACAGATATTTTATAGTCTGGATTAAAACATAGGATACTTATATGCCGACCAAAAATTCCCAAGGGATTTTCTGAATGTCCACGCGGACGAAGTCGCGGGCAAAAGCTAGTACTCTATAAAGCTTGCTACTCGTAACAAGTGAGTTTAATATAAAACACAACACCGACATAAATCTCGGTTGTGTTTTAGTTATTTATTACACCGTGTAGAGCGTGATAAACATTTAACCACAGAATACATTGATTTTAACTAGCAAACCGATTTCTCGTCCGCATAAAACACCCGGTGAGACTTGTGGCTTATGCGGGCTTATAAGCCTAGATTCAAGATAAATATAAATTACGAATAGCCTATACGAGAGCAATTCATCAACAGTGCGCAGTGTCCAGAGAACTTTCGTTTGTTTACTTAGAGCTTTTAGAGAAACTAACGCGCGTTGGTTTTACTGCAAAATGTTCCCTGTCAAGCTATCCACTTGCATCACCAATTTTTATGGTTTAGACTTAATAATAATCAGCGAGAGATGAAATGTCAAAAAAGGAGATAAATAAAACTGCATCATCATTTTATAAATAAATAGTTAAATTTGTAATGAAATGAAGCAATAAAACTAACAACTATTTATTACCCCACCCAAACAAAAACTTATTTGACATCGCTTAATAACAAGTAAATTTATACGTATAATGATTTTTTATTTCTTACATGATGATGCGAGACTTTTGTAAGTATCTAAAAAATTAATGCTACTGTTATTTGAAGTGATTTGTTACTATTATAATAGACCAGAATAACGAAGTTGCAAACAATTAAATAAATAATAAGGAAGATTTTTTTTATATGTCGGAGCGAGAGCGTAATGCTGGTGACAATGGGGTTGGTAAACTTTTCCAAAACTGTTGTAAATTATATATTTTCTGGTAGCTTTTGGCTTTGGAGTCAGGAATAACAAATTGCGGAATTATATAATGCTTAATTTTAATTTAAATGAAAATTTAAATTTTTCATTTACAGCATAGTACAATAAATCACTATTACGGCTGTATGCGTAGGTTATGCCTTTGCTCCAAAGACTTTCTATGTTGTTGCTCAATACAAAAAAAATAAAGGTATGATTACTCTTTGTCACTGTCTGTCAAATCTGTCAATCAGATTTTTAAATCAGTAAATGCAAAGGAACTTCGTGTTCAGCCGTATGTTTGATATTTTATCGCGATAATAATATAAAACAATATATTTAGTTAACAAGGTAAAATAAAAAAATCATAATATTATTTTCTTTATTCTTCAAACTTGTGCTATCAAAAAAAAATATAAAACAATTCTTTTCGAAAAAGTTTACCAACCCCATTCGGAACAGAATCGGTGCAGGCTGGATACGACTAAACTTTATGTTGCTAAACTCCTTTGATTATGGTAATGGTTGACTGGCTGGTTGGAGAAATGTCCAGCGTTACGTCAGTTTTAACATAACGTTGGAGTGTGGTCTGTGGATGGGTCGTCTTCCTCGTATAGCGATTCGGTGAGCTCAGGCTCAGTGTAAAAAGATGGAGGTTATAATATTGGAAAATGGAGATTATTGATTGTTGCGAGTTGTGTTGTGATGGAGAATCGTGAAAGGCCTCAGAACTCACTGCGTTTCTCTAATCAGCTTCATCCTGACCGTGCTCTGTAGTTAACAGTCAACTTTAATTGTGAAATTGTAATAAAATGGGATTAGAGGAAACGTCTGCGAGTTTATTTTAGAAAAATATACCCACACTCAAGAATAACTGATATCGGCAAGAAATACTTGAGAAACCCATACGTCTACTCCGACATCAGAAGTGAGATAGCAACCTATTGCCCACAAAGATGATAAATAGTGAGAGTGACGAAATATCACAACAAAGTATGATGTCAATGACCTCTATGTATGATGTTGAAAAATTGGAAATCCGAATCTGAATTGCGAAAAACGAGATTATGGGCAACTCCGATGCTGAATATTATGAAACTCGGTTAGCATGTTTCAAGAACTTATCTTTGTTTTACCAATGAAATATCTTCAAATCAAGTTTTGTGAACCAATACAATGTAAACTGCAATGACGGTGTATTAGCGACGTGATGGCTTATGGAAGTTGACGGCTCCACTAAAATTTAAGGAGAAAATACGATATTGCCACTAGCAACGTGTTTTGCTATTTTTGTATGGTAATCCAGGATGTCGCAACGTTTCAAGGATTACAGGGGTGGAAACTGTTTCCATGGCCAAAATTACTGATTTTACTGACTAAAACCTTCTAAAATACTGACCATTTACTGACCAAATCCAGTGCCCGATTAAGCCAGCGCGGAGCCTGTGGCAAATTCTATCAAGAGGCCCTAGGTTTGCTATAAGCTATAAGTTATCATAACCATACTACTTATCATACTACTTTCGAAAGGATGGAAGTTGCCTGCCTAGGATGCTCAAAATGCCGGATTAAAAAAAACACCTATCCATAGTGAAAAAAATGTCGCGAAGCGCGAATTTTGGTCAGTTTCATCCAATATTCTTGTAATTTTGTCTATCTTTAGTACAAAAATCGGTCGAACTGCGCGATCAGTTCCATCCACTACTGTTGTACTGTTTGCCTGTTTTTTGATTTCGATTTTTGTCAGCTTCATCCAAAATAGCAAAAAAAAACGGCCGCGCAGCGCGATTTTTGTCAGCTTCATCCAAAAAATCTTACAATTTTGCTTATCGTTAGCAAAGAAATTGGCCGCGCAGCGCGATTTTTAGTTAGTCAGTTCCATCCACTTACCTACCTACTTTTATAATTTTGCCTGTCGTTGTAGTCTTAAAGTCTTGTCAGTTTTTTCACCTCAATCTACAGAAACCAGACCGTAAACCCGTAAAGCTCGTGAAAATACTGACTTTACTGACCATTTTTCGATTAAAAGCAGGTCATGTGATCGTTTCATTGTTTTTATTGTGAATTTACATGTCAGACAACGACCAAACGCGGCTATGATTTTATGCTTCAGGTGTATTCGACTGGTCGCTTTACAAACTAGTGCCCGTGTGCTCCTAGAGCACGCCGGGTAGCAAGCAGCAGCGGCACCAGTGGCGTAGCTGAGCACGGCAACCAGCAACGCTGGCACTGTGGCGCTAGTGACGATGGCGCAGCACCGGCAGCAAGGGTGGCAATGCAGCGCTGAATGTGACTGCAGTACTGAAATGTTCTGATCGTGATGTGTGGTCAGTCTAAGAGGTTACTTGTAGTAACGGTGAGTCGTAACCATTTTATTTTGATTTTATTACCGAAAAGTAAAGTGTTTTTGTTCCTTATAATTATGATCTAGGTAATTGAGATTAATTGGAGTATGAACATTTTCATAACTGAGAGTTATTCGAGTTAAACAATTAAAAGTTAGAATTGAAGTAATGGGCTAAGTTTGCGTTTTGTCATGATTGGTGATGTATGTAGACGGTTATCAAATGGAGGCAAGTGTAATAATAGTGACTGTGTTCGGTCGGCGAGCGGAGCGTTGTGCCTTTTTGTTAGGATATTGGCGGGTAGGAAGGAAGTAAAACTATGATGATATGATCGCGGCGGCAACAGACTGAATAGAGATTATTGTTATGATGATTTGAGATTGTTTATTGTTGTTGCTAAGCGGGGTAGGTATTCACTAAATGATTTTATTGGGCTTTGTTACGATGATTTGAGATTGTTTATAGTTGTTGATAAGCGCGGTAGGCGTAGCTAAAAGACAATTTATAGGAGTTTGAAGTACGTCGTGAACATAATGATGACTACATGAGCTTTGTGCATGATATCTTAACGATATGGCAGCTATTAAGTTTCTGTTGGAATGTGACTATTTTTATGTTGTGAATATGATTGAGTTGAGTAAGTGGCGATTGCACCTATTTACAACGTCTCGTCTTGATGGCCACATCAAGACGAGACGTTGTAAATAGGTGCAATTTAAAGAGTGGTGACTGCGCATTTATGGTCTAGCGGCGAATTGACTGAACTAGATTATAAAGGTGGCTGTCTTTAGATTATAAACATGCGAGTTGGCTGTTTATAAGCGGCGAGTTGGCTGCTTCTAAATTATAAACATGCGGGTTGGCTGTTTATAAGCGGCGGGTTGGCTGCTTCTAAATTATAAACATGCGAGGTGACTGATTATAAACGTCGAGATGGCTATTTCTGTTATATATTTTGGATGCTATGGATTTGGATAGTAGAGAGCGTGGAAAGTTATATTTTTTTTTGTGCTATGGATTTGGATAGTAGAGAGCGTGGAAGGCAGGTATTAAAAATTAAGATTAAATTTGTGAAGACTTTGTAAGATACTACTCTTTTGTATTTTTTTGTGCTATGGATTTGGATAGTAGAGAGTGTGGAAGGTAGGTATTAAAAATTTAGATTAAATTTGTGAAGACTTTGTAAGATACTACTCTTTTGTAGTGTAGAAAAGAATTCAACTGTTACGCAGAAAGTAAAGCAACGGCATGTCCTGTGTTCGTTCTTTACTTGGTCAGGAGTGGCCGAAGCGCCTTATGTAATAAGTACTGTTTCTTGTTTGTAACCGTGTCTTTTATTTAGGTACTAAGTTGTAACGTCTAGTGAATGAATGAATGAATCGTTTATTTATCTTCAAATACAAATTTTAAAATATGGTCCCACAAAGCTAATTAAGTAGTTTGTCTGCGGGTACAGTCTCACAGGTAAATAATAAAATTATCGATGCTTAAATAGACCAAGACCTGCTTCACAATATCCGATTTAGTTCCAATTAAGTGAGACTGGTAACTTCTCTTGATTTCTTACGAGATATTTTGGCCCTATTGCGAAGAGTCCTAATCCTTGAGGGTGTGTAATCGTCTGAATAAGCGAGTATTAAGATTGTGGACTGGCCAATGATTCTTCTTTTCAGGCTCCCAGTCACACGAGGACGTGTGATGCTGCAGGATGGCCGTGTCGGAGCGAGAGCGTAATGCTGGTGACAATTCGGAACAGAATCGGCGCAGGCTGGATACGACTAAACTTTATGTTGCTAAACTCCTTTGATTATGGTAATGGTTGACTGGCTGGTTGGAGAAATGTCAAGCGTTACGTCAGTTTTAACATAACGTTGGAGTGTGGTCTGTGGATGGGTCGTCTTCCTCGTATAGCGATTCGGTGAGCTCAGGCTCAGTGTAAAAAGATGGAGGTTATAATATTGGAAAATGGAGATTATTGATTATTGCGAGTTGTGTTGTGATGGAGAATCGTGAAAGGCCTCAGAACTCACTGCGTTTCTCTAATCAGCTTCATCCTGACCGTGCTCTGTAGTTAACAGTCAACTTTAATTGTGAAATTGTAATAAAATGGGATTAGAGGAAACGTCTGCGAGTTTATTTTAGAAAAATATACCCACACTCAAGAATAACTGATATCGGCAAGAAATACTTGAGAAACCCATACGTCTACTCCGACATATATATTATATGGAACGTAATTTTTCGATGTCATTATAGTTATTTTTCGCAAAAATAGATATAGAGATAACAGAGGATAACAACATTTCACTAAAATCATTTTGAAGGATTTTAATTTAAGCAGATCGTTTTGTTGATTAACGTTGTTTGAGCCTCTTACTTATAGAAAAATAATCTTATTTTAATACATAATCACTTATAATGATTAGTAC
This sequence comes from Agriphila straminella, assembly GCA_950108535.1. Taxonomy (NCBI): domain Eukaryota; kingdom Metazoa; phylum Arthropoda; class Insecta; order Lepidoptera; family Crambidae; genus Agriphila; species Agriphila straminella. The sequence continues at coordinate 5,769,075 of OX467312.1, forward strand.
TTAGTATTAGTACTTAGGTAGGTAGGTACTCTAAAAGTTGCTTTATCTAATATAAATGATAATAGAATTATGTTAGGCGACATTCTGCAAACCTGCAATTAATGCGCACACAAATTGCGTTGCGATATTTGCGATGTACATGTCAAGTCACCTCGACACTACAATGTTTTACATACCTACTTTACAAATTACCACAACCTGTTTCATCGTATACTGGGTCAATCATCTAGCTAGAAAAACAGCGCTCCTTTTAAGTTAAGCTGAAGTTATAGTCGAGATATACTATAATGTAGTTGGTATTACGCGAACTAGCAATACACACATCCACAATAGAACCACAGAATTAATAATAGACAGAATATCTTTAATCACGATAAATTACATAACTAACTGTCTTGCCAGCACAAATAGCAATTTAGAGTAGCGGAACTGAGAGCTTTATTAATCCAACGGTTGCCGCCTCAATGTCACACAGGCATTGAAGCCTGAATATGACCCAACCCCCTAAGCCATGCGGAGGGGAAACCTACGCTTTGAACCTTACGAATTATACTGATAAATAAATCACACTGGCCTTTGTATGTCCAATGAAAACGCTAGGACTGGACAGTATGCGTTTAAAGCTTTTTTTGATGCGCCAATAATCTAAATAGTTTTTAACTTCGCTTTTTATTTTCTTTAAGGCTCCGTTACGCGAAATCACTTGTCTCTGTCTTTTTCTTTACGTGTGAAGAGTATGAAAAATAACCTCACTTCTGCACTTTTTCGATGTTTTTTGTTGTTTTTTCATTATAATCTTTAGCACAAATTATCTTTCTTGAAAAAATGTTATTGGAGCAACTGCACAGTACTTTAAAGTGTATTTTGATGTAGAATTCAAAACGTTTCCGCTATTATTTACGCCAAAAATATGACCCGCGTAGGTAATAAAAAGTAAAAGGAATAAATTAATAGTGTAAAAAATACAATTTCATAATCATTTTATTTTATTTGAATAAATACATGATTTAGTAAAGCTACGTTTTAATTAATCCTATTTCGACCGTGGTTTTCAAATCACATAACATGACGTACCTATGTAATAAAAACATTGTAGACAGTGTCTGGTCTATGTACAAAAAATAATTAAAAAACTTTGTATTATAGATCCCTGATGCTTACCATACAAGGCAAAAATGTTTTGTATAGAGATTGACTATGCATTTTTGACGATTGAATAAACTAGCGACAGCCCTACGTGGGCTACGTGTTTAGGCTATTATCGCTCGCTCGAGGCGCGATATGGCCTACCTTTTTGATTCTACTATGACGTTAGTCACGGAATTGCTCACTAAAATTTTATTAAACGTACCGAGGTAACTGTTTGCAATGCAGCTAAAAAAAAATTAGAGCAGTTTGATTTTAAATTATTTGCTAGCCAAAAGTTGCTGTCCAACGCAAAATAGGCGCAATAGACGTCGAGTTGCGGAAACCGCCTGCATTGACAAGACAAGAAGTTGCTGTCCAACTAACCATTTTGGCTGACCAAATATATTTTTCTGCTCACCCAAATAACTAGGTAGGTAAAATATTTTGCTAAGCATTAAAACCACACCCATAAAAAACAGACTTTAAAATTATACAGGTAGGTATATGATGTAAGTTCTTAAAGTACCTACAATTACTGTTTGTAAATATGTTAATTGAATACCCAAATGTAGCAGGTAGGTAGTTGTATTTTTATTTATGATGTAACTACCTAGGTACCTACCTACTAAATATTTTTGAATGGAAATCAAACATTATATGATTAAACAAAAGGCTAGTCCTGCCCCCTACAATGACTGTCAAAAGTAATATCGAAGCAATGTTGTAAATAAGATGGCGCTATACGCCATGTATAGTATAGCTCTGTCCCTATAACAACATTACTTTGAGGTTGCTGTAAGAGCTCAGAGTACGGCCTCTGGTAAGGTTTATAGATCAGTTTTAGCAAGTTAGTCGCCACGGATCTATTTATCAGGCGTTTTCTTTCTTTACCCTTATTTTATTACCTACCCTACTCGCTTCTTTTACACTCGTCGTAGGTAATAGATTCAATGTATTCCTGTTACTTATAGCAAAATGTATAAATAAAAGCTACCTGATATGGCTGCAGGCTAGCGTGATTGAGGAATTGCAGCTGATGATCATGAAGAAACTCGACAGGCTGTGCGTCCGCCTCCAAGGTCACATCGGCTGCCAGCGGGGTAAACGTCTGAAAATAACAATGGAGTTACTTTTAAAGGCAACTATTATAAACTGAAAATGACGTCCTTATAACATAGTCTTATCTATCCGTCCCTAGGTGATTACTGTGCTACCTAGGTAACCTAGGAGCAACGCCGCCGGCCGTAAACATAGATCGATAAAATAACACACAGGCTATTTCTACATACTTATATATAACCGTATCTTTCTTTAGCTTACTAGGACGTCTACTATCGATCAATAACTAGGACATGCTGATGTTAATCTAGGATAGAGGATAGGTCACAAATGCTTATGATTACATAATAATATGCCTATGGATAGATTAGGTAATAAAAAAAGGGCAACAACGCAGGGCAACAAAGTAGACACAAAAAAGATAGAAGCCATGAAGAAGCTTAATTGATATGCACCACTCAAACGAGAACGTGTTTGTCATGCAAAATTGCAAACACGATGCGTAAAAACTAGAATCGAGGTCGCATCGCATCGCATCGCAAGGGTTGCCATTGATCTCATTTTAGATAAAAAGAAACCGGCCAAGCGCGAGTCGGACTCGCGCACGAAAGGTTCCGTTCCGTATGTATATGGGAGCCCCACTCAAATAGGTATTTATTTTATTCTGTTTTAGTATTTGTTGTTATAGCGGCAAGAGAAATACATCATCTGAATATTTCAACTGTCTAGCTATGGATCATGAGATACAGCCTGGTGACAGACAGACAAACGAACAGCGGAGTCAAGGCTTTGCCAAACAACGCGTTATAGCGCCGCGCTAGACGTACGCAGCGTACTGCTAGCGTCGGCGCTGTGTTTGGCATAAGGCCGGCCACACACAGACGGAATCCCGTTACGGAATTCCGAACGGAATTTCGATAATGTATGAAGATTCCGTACGGAAAAATCACGCATGTGTGTGTGTGGTAGCCCATAGATTTGTATGGATTAGCTGCGTTCGGAATCACGTATGTAATTCCGTAACGTGATTCCGTCTGTGTGTGGCCGGCCTAAAACTAACAACACAACGCGGCGCTATTGGCTCCGTGCACGCTTTTAGCGCCACTTAGCGTTCGCAACTTTGTTGGCTCTGACCTGACCGTTTTGACGTTTTGATATGTAATTTTTATTTTATTTGATTTTATTTTATTTTATGTAATGGCGGCATTGTGGCAAAATGTTAAAAATACTAAGTAAACATATTGTGTTAATACCTAATGTAAATTTCAAAATTACTGTGATTTGGGTGGACAAAGTGTTGTGAAATCATTTTTAGTCATTTAAATTAAATATGGCAAGTAAAATCTATTCAAAAAGAGTGTTATTTTGGGTACATCAGGGTTTGTTTACTTCTTTTTTAGTTGTAGATTTTGTAAAACAAGAGGATAAAGCTAAGTACTTAAATAATTTTATTAAGTGATAATAAACATATTATATAATTGTTCCTGTATCGCTAGATTCCCTAGTAATAAATTAAATATCGTTTTCAAACAGATTACAGAGCCTACATTATTTCTACTTTTTGCCACCATGAGCGCTGCGATCGATTATTATACCTTCGCACCCAGCAAATAGCACGACGACGCGACGCGACGCGACCACAGAATACATAATAGTACAAGTACGCGACGTCAGGTTAGCGCTCCTCTAGCGCGGCGCTAGATAGAACGCGTTCTGTTTGGCAAAGCCTTTAGTAATAAGGTCCCGTTTTTACCCTTTGGGTACGGAACCCTAAAAAAAGACCTATAGTGATCCAAACAATTTATTTCTGAGTATTTTAAAATACCTAATGAAAGCTAGGTTAGCTATAGCTAGCTAGGCTAGGACTTGAGACAATTTGCCACTGAAACCGGCTAAGCAAATCAGACATGACGGGTACGTATCAGAATGTCTAAAGTTAGAATGTCTAAACTTAAAATGGCAAAGTTCAAAATGTCAAAAATTTGAATGTCTAACGATTAAAATGTCGAAAGTTCAAAATGTCAAAAACGAAAATGTCAAACGGTCAGATAGTCCTAAATAAAAATGTCTAAATTCAAATGATCAAAACTTAAAATGTCTAATATTCAAATTACCAATTCATAATAAATGCCAATTACATTTTTTGATGATGTGATGGTTGTAGCAGTCCACCAAAATTGAAGTTGAGAAAGCGTGATTTAAATAAGTTAAGAAATTTTGGCGTAAACATAAAGCTGGAGCTTTTTCAAAATCCATGACGACAAATTATGGATTTAATGAAATTTCTTTTTTGTACAATATTCAGGAATCAAATCAAACATAACATCATATTATGATGCTTTTCTTTGTGTGTACAAAGCGCAAATAGTAAAGGAAACGTTTTTTCACAGTTGTATGTGGGGCTATGAACGAATATCTGAGGAACGATTTTGAAGGTTCCATCCATAATCCAAAAAGTAGCTTGACTCAACAATAGCATGAGTTCTTTCGTGCTAAACAGAATCACTCTTTTACACTGTACAAAAGTCCTTTCTTTTATGACAAAGTTTTTGTTATTGTAAGTTGTCAGTTGTTCATCAATATAAAAATCAAACTCGGTTGGTTCCTTACCTAGTTTTTCCTAATGCTTTTTTTTCTCGCGATTTATCATCTGTCGCATCGAATCTTTTGTAGGTAAATAGATCGCAATATCGGTACTTGTAGACGCTTTATGATTTTGCAGGGCTCACCTTTCCATTATCAGACCACGAGTTTCGAATTCATATTTTTTTATGTAAAGAACTCATGATTTGGAACACGCATACGAAATTTTATGTATAGGAATCAAATAATACGCGAGAAAAAAAAATCTGAAAATTAAGATTTTCTAAGAAAAATGACAATTTTAGATTTGTGTCGTAATTTTTGACGTTTAATAGCGGCGCACTAGGTTGGTAGCACTACTAAAGGACCGCAGGTCACATGATAGGTGCGAGGAGCGTAGCGACGAGCATGTTAGGTGTACATGAACCCAGCGCGCGAGCCGAGCGAGCGAAGCGAGCGTGCCGCGGTAGCGGCCGGCGAAGCGCCAGAAACGACATTTTTTACGTGCGAAATTTTGTACGTACGTCCCCTCCCCTCTCCTCACCATTTTTAGCTTCCCCTGCTTAATTTCCAAATTTTTTGTTCTTTTAACCATTTAAAAAAAAAAGTATCCATCACCTAACTTTCAAACTTTAGGGAGGGGTTATTAAATATTTAAACTACAAAGAATTGCTCACAAAATTAGGGAGGGGTTATTAAATATTTAAACTACAAAGAATTGCTCACAAAATGTTGCAAGGCGATAAATGAAAAAAAAGGCGAATTGTTGTTTTCAAATCATTGTAAACCTTTGACTTATGGACCATTGATATTTTAACTAGTTTGATATTTGAACCGTTTGACATTTTGAATTTTGCTATTATGAAGTTATACATAATGATTTTTGACATTTTAAACAATTTGCATTTTGATTTTTGACATTTTGAACTTTGCCATTTTAAGTTTAGACATTCTAACTTTAGACATTCTGATACGTACCCGACATGACATGAATCATTAAAAGGGTAAAAACAAACAAAAAATGACTTAACACAGTTAACCTCCGAGGTACAGAAACATTCGTTTTTAGGGTTCCGTAGCCAAAATGGCAAAAAACGGAACTCTTATAGATTCTTATATTTTAAATGAATATGAGAAAAAAAATCTACATTTCAGCATTTCCAGCGCTTTGAGTCAGTTTTAAAACCCGTAGCGCCACCTATGACCGCAAGGCTATATCAATTGCTTGGCACTACAGCGCCATCTATGATTGTATGGAAACTAGGGAATGTAATCAAAGCACATACAAAACAAAACATTTTTTATTTCTTCTTGTGGTTGTCTTTATAATATTGACGCATACCAATAGATACTACTGTACCTACTAGATAAATAGATACTACTTACCAATGCAGGCCATTTCACATCTTTTCCTTCAAGGTTTCTAGGAGCCCACACTAAAGTTCTTTCCACTAAAAACACTCGAAATGTCCTTCGCGAATACACAGCAACCCATTCACGTCGTTGCCAGTCTACACCATCATATTCCACTAACACCTGAAACAAACAAAATTCTAATTTCATTTCAATAATCAAAATGACAAAATTCAGTATTAATTTTGAGTTTTAACGCCCTCTAGTGTCGAGTAGCTAAGTTATCACGCAACGTTATTCAGCTGAGACTGCTTTTGCAGAAAGCATGTGCTTTACGTCCCAAGTCAGTTTTATATTTCGTCGCTAGAGGACAGAACCAGTCGCATTGCAGCGCGGTGACAGAGATAAGATCGAATAGAAAACGCAATACACTCCTTCTTTTGGGCAGTCGTGTAAAAAGAGACGATAAAAATAACAAATCAACATTGGTTTTGGTCTTCGATTGCTAGTTTAGTGTTCTTACGCTATAAGTTAAATTAAATAAGAATAACACGAAATAAAATGCACGAGTTACTTAAGAAAATACCAAAATAGGTGTGCCTATAATGTTTGAAGAGTTCCCTTGATTTCTCCAGGATCCCATCATCAGATCGTGATCTTATGACAATCTGTGACTATATGCTTTCAAACAAAATATTTTTAATATCGGTTTGTGGTTGACAAAGTTATGAGGTAACAAACATTAAAAAAAAAACAGCCGAACTGAGAACCTCCTCCTATTTTTGAAGTCGGTTAAAAATAAAATAAAATAAAAAAGGAATGTAGGTAGGTCTAGAAGAAGAACCAGCTGAAAAATATTGTTCACTCCCTTCGTTCCGGACTATTATTGTATATTCTGTAATTCTGTGGTTCGGGTAGGTACCTACATCCTGATCGTCTCCTCGAGTTACATACATCGCAATGGCTGTCCCTGATTGACAAGAAATGTGAAGGACCAACAATGTGGGAAAAAGATGATTGCCTCATTCTGCCGCAAACAGGTTATTGTAGGTACTTATTGTGCAACGAATGCAACGATGTGGTTCTAGCGAGGAAACGGCTTTTTAATCAATCTGCGTGACATGGTACGGTAGCAATAAGCATCTGAAATATCAACACAACAACTAGTTGTACTTACTTACTTACTTAAAAAAAATAGAAAACCAAGCTTGGACGTAGGAAAGAACAATGACTCGTGTTTTGTTTACCTACCTTCGTTTCGTTTATAACGACGACGACGCGGGCAAAGATACTATGTAGGTATCAAACTTTTTTAAATATCTTTGGACGCGGGCGGGTAAGACAAGACCGGCCAAGAGAATCGGTACCTATTTTATATTTTTATGTTGGTAGAATAGACAACAGAGCCGGAGATTTTTTTTTATATTGTGAAAGAATTGGCGTTTCACCGCCAATTCTTCAATTTTTCGAACGTCCACGCGGACAAAGTCGCGGGCGGAATATGTCGCCCCGCGCGCGTGTCCCTAAGCGGAGGGCCTAAGGTAGGGTTGCCAACCATACTATAATATATAGTATTGTACTATATTTCAGGTCTGCGTACTATATACTGTTGAAGAAATATATAGTACGAAAAAAATACTATATTTTTAACATCGAACGCTAAGAAACAAATCTTTAATTTTTAAATTTGTGATCGTGCATTTTGACTGATTCGATAGCGTGTAGTGAATATTATATCGTATCTGAATTATGAAAGTATGTGTCTTATTGCATGAATGTCAAATTCAAAAGCTTCAAACGATAGTTTGGTCATTGGTTGGTCTGCTCTATTTTTGTATTGAGATTTTGTTGAAAAATCATCTGCAAAATATAACATTATTCTTTCTTTGAGAAATATAACTCGAGTCTTAGATAAATTAGTTATGGAAAATGGTAGCGATAACGAAAGTGCGTCAAGTTCAATTCAAAAAGCGAAAGATACAAAAAAGACCAAAAATATGCAAAACTTGTTGAAAAATGCAAAAACTGAAAAAAATAGTTGTTTTTAAATAAATAAGTAAAAAAAATATTTGCCTATTAAATAAGTAGGTAAGTACTATATTTTTTTTTATGTGTACTATATTTTTTATAGCTTAATTTGTAAAATACTATATTTTGCCACAGACATGTTGGCAACCCTAGCCTAAGGCTGTGAGACTATCAATAAAACCATGCGAGTCTCAGTCCCTACCTAGAGTTACAAAACTGAAAAACTCCGTGGGTTTATCGCAGGTAAATATTTCCTGAAAAGCCAACAAAATATTCACGAAAGCATATGTAGGTAGGTAGGTATTTTGTTTTTTTATTTATTCAGTGGGCTTGTTTGGCGTGCTTGGGAAACCAGTCAGACATTATTATTAGAATCGGTACTACGTCAAGGTTGCGAATCTAGGCCAAACACAGCTTCACTAGCTATGTATAGTATACCTACTACTATCTCACATAGCATACTAAAGCATAAAATAATAATATATTAAGTAGGTATTTAAAAATAAACACTACACTTAAAAAAATATTTTTAAACCTGCTAATATGTTTTGAAACTTTTCGCCATCTACTACCTATACAGTATTAAAAATAATGTAATCTTAAAAATACGAGTAATAGTTATGTACCTAGGTCAATGAACCTACTACTGTCATAGTTATTATGTTGCGAAACTGCTTCTGCGACCTTGGCGCATGCCACAAGCAGACATTTAGAATAAAATCACAAGTCACCTGCCAGTGCCATGCCAATGTCACTGACTGAGAGATAAGTACTACGTACTTAACACAAAGTATTAATTGTGCTTCTACCATAAGAATAATGCTTCTACTACCTACCGTACTACTATCATAATTATTATTATGTTGTAAAACTACCTCTGCGACTTAATTTGGCGCATGCCACAAGCAGGTAAAATCACAAATCACATGCCACTCACTGACTGAGAGATAAAACTACCTACGTACTTAACACAAAGTATTAATTGTGCTGTGCTACTATGTCCTACTAACATAATAATAATTATTATGTTGCAAAACTGCCTCAGCTGCGACTTTGGCGCATGCGCAATGCGCATGCCACAAGCAGGTAGAATCACAAGTCATCTGCCACTGTCACTGACAGGTAAATGTACTACGTATTTCTACTATTGACATAATTATTAAGTGGCGAAACTGCCTCTGTGATGCCACCTTGGCGCATGCCACAAGCAGACACGTAAAATCATTAGTCACCTCGTCTGTCACTTCACTGACTAAGGTAAACTACGTACTAATCTCAGTGGCGATTGAACTGCATACTTATTTTGTTAATCATTATAAATTAATATCACGTGAAAAAAGAAAATACTTTAGTGTAATACGTACACATGACAGTAGTTCCAAATAAATTTAATTTCTATGATAAGCAAAATACAGAAAAACGCACTGCCATAGGACCTACTGGACACTTGGTGGGGCAAAGACAAGTGGAAAATAATTCCTTAACTACCTATTAATATGCCAAGAGCTGGCCCCGGAAATAGGTGGACAATTTACAGAGCGACGGGCATTTACGAGAGTGTGCCATACTATAATTATTAACAGATCCCGGCACTTGGCAGATTTTCAGTGGTGGGGGTGGTGGTGGTGGTGGTTGAGCAACAAAGGGGCTGAAAAAGCGATTGAAGGTATCGATTTAGATACATGATGGGCTTGCTATTATACCACACCAAATCCAGAGCACTGTAAATTGTATACCTTCAATCGCTTTGTTGCTCAACCACTCCCACCCCCACCACTGAAAATCTGCCAGATGCCGGTATCTGTTAATAATTATAGTATGGCACACTAACAAGAGGGATTTCGTCGCACTGTAAATTGGCCACATATTTCCGGGGCTAGCTCTTAGTCCATAAACGTAAGTCTGTTGACTGCACCAACTGCACTGCCAAAGTGGCACGGTACCTACTACACTTCCTAAGTTCTCGACTCAACAACAGTGATGACTCAACTTTCGACTTTCACGGGTTCTTTTACTAAACGTCTTTCTGACAGTTGAGGTCTTTTGAGGTATAATTTGCTATAACAATAGTAAAAATTGTAGGTAATATTATACAATGCGATTAAATTGACAATATACAGTGATCCGCTGCAACTTCACTCGAGAATGTGAATGGGAAAGCGTTTGGTACTTGTACTATTAGTTATTGTGGTTTGGTACCGCAACTAGAGCGCTCAAGTTAGTCACTTCAGTTGTTGTAGTTCATTCATTTCTGTTTTGTGTCAATGGTCACTAGACAGACAAAAATATCATAAAAAGGAACTGAGAAAGATGTCCAGTAGAATTATAATAATACGAGTATGTAGGTGGTCTGGTGTATATTGTAATTGTATAATGCTTAAAGTTGAAGCTTCCCTCGGGAGACGTTTCCTGGAGGGGCCAGGACCTGAGTAGCGTCGCCATTATTAATTTATAAGACAACCGCACCGCAATACCTGTGCTACGTAACTTATTGTAACTGCAAAATGCTTTTACTGCCTTAAGTGCTGTGAGGTGCAAGTTTTATGTCCATTTTTATTTATCCATTACTTATTGGCAAAAATTTTTTGAAAAACTTATTTTTATCCACATACTTACCTACATTTGTAAATTTATCCCTTGTATTCTCTAGCTGTACCCTGCACCACAGAACACTTAATTAATAGTACCTACTATTGCCCTGTAACCATAATTAACTGAAATTCGTAAAGAAAAATAAAACAAAATAAAAAAGTATTCTATAGTTACTACTAGTGAAAATTCACTACTTATTACCGAACTACTTACATTACAATAAGTGTGAGTTGCACCAAAACGCTGTCAAAGTTATAGTTATAGTCAAATGATAATGCTACCAATTTGTCACGTCAAACTTGTCAAAGGACATCATGCTGGCTGGCAACCTCTTTTATTGGCTAACTTGTGCTTAACCGGCACTTTAACAAGCTTGTTATCGGTGCAACTCAGCCTAAGAGTTAGTAGAAAGGAATAATATTAGGTAATGTCTTTATCAGAAAATACGTGAAGCAGATTTCTCAAATAAACTAACTAAAAAAAAAGTTTAACAATAACGGTGTTAGGAATTTCACCATAAAGGTGTTAGGAAAGGAACATTCCCTAAAGAAGTAGAGTTTGCAACATTCAGAGGACTGGTCTTGCTCGATCATCAAAGCGATAAAATACCGGTCAAATAGCCACCTTCAGCTTTCATGTATAAAATACGTTATTACAAAAAGCTAAGGTCAAAGCTAACAATAATAACGACTAACAAAGAGAATAAACATCTATTTTTATCATACATAATACCATTACCAACAACCAGTTTTTAATGAAACACCTACAGTAGATGGATGTCTCGGTAGTTGTAAAAAATCGTGGCAATTTATCACGGCCTCAGCAGAGAGACCAGCCCGCCCTGAGGCAACACACCACGGTTCAACATTATCAAACCTGGGAGAATTAATTAAACAGGCAAGTACCTACCTACTTGGTCTCGTTTATGTTATGCTACAACATAATAACAAAAAAGCATAATGTACATAGTTTCAATGAGCATGATCTCGATTAGGGCAAAGAAAAACAAAGCCTTCTTATCACATCACAGACAAGACAACTCAAAAATTGTACCTAACGTAGCTAGATCATTTCTTTTCAATTTACGTTTTAATTAAAGCAAAAATTCCACTATGATAAAGGTCACGCAAGATGTTATTCGATGGCAGATTGGCGGCAGATTATATCTACCACACGGCTTGAGATGACGAATAATGGGCCTACATTGCTCAACTGAATGTATCCGGTGTTCGAAATAGTCGACGTTTCATGACGACATCTAATGGGTCTTTCTTGAGAACAGTTGAGAGGTTAAAATGTTGGATATAAAATATATCTTCAGACAGAAACATCAAACAAGCACCCCCTTTGGTGGATGATATTAGATATGTTTGCGTCGGCTTTGAATTGATGGACCAAAAACACGATAACTGTTGTTATAGGTACTCATATTAATAATAGTAATAGTAGTAGTAGCAACTAGGGGCGCTGTTAAATTGATTAGTATTTATTTGGAAATCCCTATCATTTAATACTGATAGAACCTCTTGTCTAATTTTGTTTGGCTCGTCTCATAACCCTACGTTCATGTTTTTTGGTTGGTGATAGGCAATGATTATCATTGGTGATAGGGCCTATTTTAAGTCCGCCTGGCTAGCTACCACCATCTTACCTAAATCTGACGCCATAACATCAATTTAAAAATTGTTGTGTTCCGGCAGTTAGAGGTAAGATAGCCAGTTCCTCAGTGATGAGGATTCCGGGTGTAGTGCACTTCCACCTTCCATCACTTAACATCAGGTGTGGTGAAACCGTGAAAGCCACGCACTATCCCGTTTTGCATTAAAAAAACATACCGTGATGGGGTAAGTACGGCCATTATGTAAGCAAACGTTTGCTGATGCTTCAAAAACCATCAATAAAATATGAGAAATCAACATAATCATCATCATCATCATCACATCAGCCGCCCCACACCCACTGCTGGGTATAGGCCTCCCCTAACTAAGGATCTCCATGACGATCGGTCCTGCGCTGCCCGCATCCAGCGTCAAAATAATCGTTGTGTTCAAAATAATTATCAAAGAAGATAGACTTTTTATTATGGTATCAGCTTGCATAATAAGATTATGAATGAAAAGGAAATTTGATAACATTGTTTAGTTTATAATCGTAATCGCAACGATTTATACGAAGATTATTTTTATTGCAGAAAATTGTCACAAGATTTCCTTCCTTGTTTATAATAATAAAACGCTGTTGTACACAGAAGCAGATATTTCAAGTAGATGATAAATTATATTATCATTGTACTTATACGATAACACGATGAGTTGACAATTGAAACTTTATTATTCAGGTAGGTACCTACTTTAGTTTAGACCTACCTATATTATTTCACAGAATACCTACGTAATAGGTAGTTTAAAATTTTAAATTAAACTCGATGTTATACCTACAGTTACCGATCATATTAAAATATTATTATCAATTCGAACTTGGACCTCGCTACTTTAAAATAAAACATAGGTAATGCGTATTAAAAATGTATATTTTAAATAATATTTTAGTACTTAGGTAGGTAGGGTCTGGCGTGGCGTGGTATCGCTGCGGCTATTATGTACTAGGTAGGTATGTGCCTACACTGAAAAATTCAGAAGAGTAAATACTCTAAAAAGCGTTGGCGTTGATAGCAAGACAACGCTTTTTACCAAAGACTTGAAGAATAATGATTTGTATGAATATGAACAACTCATTTTGTCTAATATTACACTACACTTTGACTAATAAATAACAATAACGCTTTGGATGTGGACGTAACCTTCCTGCCACTGACCGGCCTTGAGGTGATCCATACTCAATGAGCTAACCAGCTTTGCTAAGTAAAACAATTTACGAAAACAAACAAGTTTTGAACGTTGCTGGTCCGCCGTCCGAGGCTTTGAAGGATTTTTGCTACTCTTATTTTTTATTGTACTGTATACGTACGTATACTGTATATATTATGTACCTGATAGATAGGCATTTTGGTTTAGCAAGAATAACAAACTGTTTTTTTAATCTAAAACCAATAATAAGTTTATTTTACTCAAATCACTATATTTAAATTCCGATTCCGACATTTCCGACAAGTGAAGTAAAGTCTTTACGTGCGTGCACCCATTATAATATTCAATGTTGTTACGATATTATATCTGAAATAAATATTATGTATTTTGTCAACAACATAAGTATACAAGAGTGGCGGTTAGCTAAAGGCAAAAGACGGGGATAATACCACAGAATATATAATAGTAATACCATCTTGCTTTCAAATAAAAGAGGCTATAACATAGCGAAATATTTACGGGTTTCAGCCAACCTCCCAAAGCTGGCAGGAAGGACAGTAAAGCTCGATTCCATTTATAAGCACCCGGCTTCTGATGTCGCTCATAAAGTGGGCTGATAAAACCTCCGTTCTGTCCTCAGGGACGAGGGGAGAAGGGAGAGAATTAGGCGATGTAGAGGCTGATGTAGCTACACGTTTTATAGCGGAATCAGTACAACCAGTTATTTCTGTATCCAGCAACGGCGACCGCACACAATCGCCGGTTACTTACTTTTTCTGAATACTAGTAGAAGAAACTAATTAAAAAAATGATTGTTTATTTTTCCCCATCACAAATAATAGAACTTAAGTGGCAAGTTCTATGTTTACTCCTTTTCCGTCAGGTTCAATATCCATCTCTTGGTTGGTTCCGATGATGTGGTGTGTGTGTGCGACAAAATAATCTGCTTGTGTCTTCAACAAACCAACCAAACATAGTTAATGATTGGTTTCATCATACAGTTTTTGAATGTCATTCTTTACAGAAACATTTACTCACTGGAACTTTTATCTCACTCACACAACACACAAATGAATACTCACTTAAATTTTCGCAGAATCATTCTCTCTATCACGATCACGAATATACACGAATTTTCTTGAGTTTGTAATATTATTCAGAATAATCGCCATTCAGATAGAGTGCTTTTGTTTAATCGTTTGAAATTACCAGCAATAAAACCTTTTCTCTTCGTAGGAAAAATATTGACGGCCGTTGGACGGGTTTCGCTAGAACCAGTTTGGAGTCCACCTGACATGAAACTAGAATAGCTGCCTCCTCGTGTAAAAGTTGCGTTAATAACATTTAAGAAGAAAACAAACAAATTAAAAGATTTTGATACGCATGCCATTGAGTATAATGTAATTTGTTTGACCTCAATTAAGCCCGTGACTTGTCTGAAAATCTGGATATATTTTAGTTGCGTTTTATCTACTGTTTAATAATTCAACTAAATTTATTTGGAGATTTTCCCCAAGCCAGAATCGTTTTCTGTGCAACGCAACGGTAAGCTTCCAAGGACCTCCTTCCTTACTGCGTCTGGCGTCGTTTAATAGCCATATCTATCTCTATATGGCTTTAGAATTCGTATAACTGTTGTTAGGTAATCTGTGGTGGAACGAGCTATGACACGAGCCCAGAAAACCAAAAAATCGTTATAATATTATACTATATGATAATATGATATCGTCCGAACGTTCGTAAAATTAATTATCATAATAATTAAGTATGTCAAGTTTTAGGGTAATTTTCTTGTTTGAATATACTATTCTATTCGAGTGATTTCAAATACTTACTTAATCGCGTTTTGTTCTGCGTTCCAGTTAACTTTTGATTTGAATATTGCTCTATTTGCCATAAATAGCTAATAATAATAATTAAATCGCCTTTTCTCTTATTGATTTCCGCTATGTTTTGGTGTTAAATTCTTTAGATTAGCTTTAAATAATAGAAAGCTTACAATAATGTTTGGACCTTTCACCTGCCGCGTGTGGTTTTATATTTATTTTGTCAAGAAGACACTTTCTTGTTGAATTTTGCCTATTTATTTATAATTTCCACCTAACGTGCTAAATCGTGGTTTATTGTTACATTTGTAACTCGTGTCGTGTACGTGTAGTGTAGTGTAACATGTTACCTTTTTTGTTACAACTTCCACCATCATCAGAATGAAAAAAAATGGAATTAAGTGTCAGCACTTCATTAGCAAGGATACGAACGCTTTCTTGTAGGTAAGTAAAGTAAGTACCTAACTTACCTATAAATAAATTATTATTATTATTAAGTAAGTAATTACATTAAAATAAAATGAACGATCGGAGAGTCGATGATGCTTCCAATCCAAGGTAGAAAATGTTAAAAAGGTTAAAGTAAATAGGAGTGCAAATGACGAGGACAATATTGACAATCCGGCGAACCATATTTGGTACTACTGATATTTTCGTAACGTGATATTTTATAACAAAGTACGTTAATACTATGATATATTCTGTGACAAAGTATCGAATCGACTT
Source organism: Agriphila straminella (assembly GCA_950108535.1). Classification (NCBI taxonomy): domain Eukaryota; kingdom Metazoa; phylum Arthropoda; class Insecta; order Lepidoptera; family Crambidae; genus Agriphila; species Agriphila straminella. Next base: position 5,785,177 of record OX467312.1, read on the forward strand.
CCAGTTATTATTAACCGGAGCTTTCGTCAGCGGAACAGGGAACAGCTGTGAGCTGGGGCGGCGCGTGCGCTGCATTCCTAGCGGTCAACGCACGCACCGCACGCACACATCCGCTCAGCAGAACCGCATTTCTTTACTCTTCATTACTGATTAATTAGGTACGTTACATATAAATATTTAAAAAAAATGATTTGAACAATCCATGCAAAATAAAAGCCAACTTTGTTTTTAAAACAAAGTTCAAGTCCAAGGCTACCAAGGCCCGTGTAAATTACTAAATTTATCTTTCAGCAAGTGATTAATGTATATTTTATTTAAAATCTACAGACTTTTAATTGTTTTTTTTTTCACTGAAAATATGCGTGAAATTATAATAAGTACCTATTTAAGAGAAACACCTTTTCTTTGACCAATCAAAACAAAATCAGAAACAATAAACGAATCAAAATGTTCAAAATAATATCTGATAAGAAAATAATATCAAAATTTAAAAAAAAGGAGGCATTCGCCACATTCTCCCCCTTTTTACAAAAGTCTTTGACCAAGCAAAACAAAATCAGAAACCAAAAAGTAAAAAAAATACAAAATTAAATAGTACTTATTAACAAAAATAACATTCTATAAAAGATTGCATTCGGCCACAGTTTCAGTTGAATTAATGAAATAACATTTAACAAAACTGAAAGATTTCTCGTCCATAATTTTTACTACTTATCAACAGCATTCCTTATTATTAGAGACCGGATTATATGCAAATGCATATTGCATATGCATTTGCATATTTAACCCATTTTCAGTGGTAGTTGCATATTTTGGCAAAACATTTTAAAATCATCGTTCATCGTTCAGATGTCTCACATGTCCAAAAAATAGCACTCAAATTTTATTTCTGCCCAGTCACCTCAGTGCATGCCTCAGTTCGCGTTAGAGTATATATTCTGTGCCTCAGTGGACGTAGAACGGTCCTTTCCGCTTACAAATATATTAAGCCATCATAGACACAATTTGTCTTCAGAACATTGGGAACAGTACTTAGTTGTTACATTTTTAAAGGTAATTTCGCAAATACGATTGTTATCGTTGAGTATTGATACCTCTTTTCTATTATTTCATGTAGCATATTCTGGCCCTTTTTATGTATTTTCGTGCATATTTTAGCTATTTTTCTTGCATATTTGCATGCATATTTTGGGATTTTTATGTTGCATATAATCCGGTCTCTAATTATTATTATGTAACAAGTATAACAGTAAAAACAACATCAGCATTGATTGCCGGTAAATGAAATAACACAGCATTCATTCAACTTCAACGCTAAAAAATTAAATTTTGTGGCCAGCAGCGATTTCGCAGAATATGTCTAGTCTAGCCGGGTCTAAAAAAAAAGATAATAAGGGAGAGCAGAGCGGCGGCGATTGAAATTTACAGACTTGAAAACGGTTGACAATTTTTGAATATTTTTTAAGGCGAGGCCAGTTTACGAAATTTACTCTTTCACTATGTCTTTAGAATAAGGTTGAATATTGCATAACTTTAATTGACGCTTCGCCAGAAATTTTACGAATTTTAGTACATTTTTATTGATTTCTGAAATACTGGATCATTTATTAAAAATGTACTCGGTTATTGTGTTAGATCGATAAAAAAGCTATCCTTTTTTGCATATAAAATCATATCACTGTCGTTGAAAATTACGAAATCTGACGATTTGAAATTTATTTTTATAAGTTTTATGGTGTTATTCAGGATTTTTTTACAGAGTTACCATGCCATTTTTCAATATTCTGTTCGGTTAATTTGCTTCTTTGTTTCTTTTTCAGTCTACAGTAATTTTTGTGAAGTAGAATTTTACATCAGTTCTTCACATTGGATGTTCAAAAATCAGACTTTTCATCAGGTTTGGGACGGATAATTTACGGGTAGCCCCTAGATAAGCGCGATCGATCGAGGGTTCGTCTGTTTCGTACACGGGCTCAGACCGAATTTGACGGGAAAGATGGAAACAAGGGACGAAATTAAAGATAATTATGTTGAGAAAAATATAGGAAATAAGCGCTGCATGGCAAATGGCAACTGATACAAGTATAGTGAACTTGAAAATCGATAAAAGAACTTCTAAATACAAGTATAGTGACCCTGAATATCGATGATTAATGAAATTTTCAAATTACCTAATACTAAGCGAATACCTGCCATTATGATGCTTGCTTGCCATATGAAGAAACAAGAAACCACTAAAAACAATATTTTCAATTAACCAGCTTAACTCCTAGAATATACCTACTTATATAAAATGATCATAAAAACCATACCAAAATAAATATTACCTCAAATAAGTACTGCCACATGAATTATTCAATACGGGGTAAAGTGCGCTTAGAATAACTAACTTTCCTTGAACCACAAGTGGACTGCCTAAAAGTTTAGTGAATGTTTCAATGTTGAAATAATATTTAATTATTACAAGACTATTACGAAGTTAATTTCTGCTTTCAATTCAAAATTTACAGTCGATTCTACATTATTATAATGATTTATCGTACCGTCTAGACTTGAAATTGAACCACTGAGACAAAAGTAAAATAATCAAACGGTAAGACATTATAAAGTTCAATTCTAATACAATTTAAGATTTTAGCATTGTGAATGTAAACAGGACATATTTTGTTGGAGTGGAGAGACATTATATGATAATCTAGTAGTGGGGTGGCATAAGATGATGATAAATAAACTAAGAACCCTTTTATACTAACTGTAGGTGTTGTATATTGTATAGTATAAGAGCCGTATCTATCTAAACAAATAATTGATAAAATATGTAACGTATCACGTTCTCAAAGAAACAAATTTAGTTATTACGAAACGACGCAATGTTATGGTGTTACAGTTACGTTACGAAAACACAGAGGCCTCGAACTTTGTAAATTCATCGTTGGGTGAGATATTCGCTTTCTTTCTGATACAATAGAAGCGAACAAAAAAGGTCCTGACTCCTGATATGAGTACAATAATGTAAACTTTATCATCATAATATGGACCAAATTCCGTATAGATTATGTCACAGAACAGAGATTTTTTTATGTTCTCTGGATTATGTCGCTTTTTGTAAACGTTTAATCACGCTATATTCGTGACGATAATTAAAGCTGCTTTCACCATTTCAAAGTCATTAAACATTTTCGATCCTTTGTTCTCACAAGCCTTGGATCTTAGAGCGTCCTCTGCGCTACCGATTCATGTTCAAAGCGGCGTAAACACAACCAAAGTCAACCTTATAAACCTACAGTCCCTCTTGGGCCTGCCCCAATTTCCACCCTCGGGTGTGAGTTCTGACCCAGTTCCACCGCTCATTTGCCGTAGGTTTAAAATGGGGTTGCATAGCTCTGTGCCCTCCATATTTGGAGGGCTTCAGTCCTCCAATGAAAATCTTCTATCTCGCTTGTGCAACTTGCAACGAACGCAACAGACTATACAGGGTTTTCATCGAATCACTTGTTGGATTCTTGGATTTAATATTTGTAACAAGAGGAGAGCAATTGTGTAGCTATTGCTAGATTATTGAATATCGTGGAAAATCTGAAAACCGTTATTTGGTAGCCGGTTTAAAGTAGATTTGGAAGTTTTATTTTCGTACCTATAATTATTCCACTGACGTCAATTCTTTTGGAAGGGACAACGACTGACAGGAGAGGGCATTTATCAAATTCTATTTACAGATGTTGGAAATGGCAAGTGCCATTCGAAGAAGATGGACATGATATTTCATTGAGGTGAGGGTCGATTGAATCTACATCACCTCGGTTAGGATGTAACATTTAATATTTCAGTACTTAAACGTTTATGCTGAAGCAATCTATTTTCATGTACGTTCGTTTTAGGTTGAAATAAAATGCAGGATTAGGTAATATTGTCACCTGTCCCATACTCATTGTCGTTATCTTATGTTTCGCTTTTCATAGCTTCGTCCTCTATAGTCTAGGTACCTCCCTACAACATAAACTGTGGTTCAACACCGTTATTTGTTTTCACCAATTCAATAAGGCGCAAGCAGACGAAGTCGGTAGTTTTTTAGTGCTTCTATTCAAATAATAAGAAAGTGAGACAACAAGGTTCTCTCACGCGAGGGGTCATTGGCCGCGTTCGCGAGCCGCCTAGTGTCGTAACGTAACCTGACTCCACAAGGCCGTAGTCGTAGATACTTACGCGATAAGCCCGCCAAAATCAAGAAAGCTCCATTTGAAACTGAGTTCTGCAATTTTGGTCAAGAAATTGACAATTATGTGCCTGACCTAATTATGACCGTTAATCGTAGCAGCAAAAGGAAAGTAGATACCTAACATACAGTAGACCACAGAACAACCACACTCTTTCATAAAGAAATTTAAAATAACTAGATACCTACTTAGATGTTAATGAGGTATATCAATGTTAGATGCTATGTAAGTACCTCTACCCGAAGTGCTACCAAATAATGGTATTTTATACAGTTCGAAGGAGAAAGTAGGTAGGTAAGTAAGTATCTACATGGCTATTTGCAATCAAACCATTTAAAAATGCTTCGAAAAGTGAAAGTGTTTAAAATCAAATGCTACTATCGGAATTTAGGTAAAATAATGCAAGTATTAGCGGTGTAAAATCAATTTTTCCTTAGTACTTTAATAGCCGTCGAGGTGCATAAGCAACTAGGCAACAGTGTTGCATAACGTATAACCAAGCAACTGCATTCGGCCGAAATGGCACAGCAAATAAACGATTGCATAAACAATGTTTGATCTCACGCCAACGCGAGCAAAACGTGATAATTGTTTGGACAAACATAATTTACGCGTCTACTTCGTTACAGTTGTAATTGAAGTTATTGTTACTGTTTTCACACAATACAACGAACGATTGTGGAGCATATTCAGCATAATCTAAGATGTTTATCAAAAGATAGGAATTGCAATGTTACTTGGAGTGTTTACTATCTCAACCGGTATATCAGACAACATAATCAGATCCAAACTCGTGCAAAATACTCTATGCTACATTTTGAGATGATCGGCTTATTTATCATTCCAAACAAATAATTTATAAAAAGAAGTACTTAGGTAGATTGTAAATAGCCGTTGACGAGGTAAACATAAAACAAGTTTTCAACATGATATTTAAGATTTTCCTCGTGTTGTCTGAATCCCTTGACCTCGTTCGCATAATCGCTCCATCCAAGAGTCATTGGGATGAGTGGCTTGCTGCTCCCAACTAGTAGGTACTCATATTGTTTAGCACGTTTAATGAAAACAATGAAGGAAACTGCACAAAGCTTTAGAAAGGTTTAAACATCGGGCTAGACTACTTGATTGATTAAAGCTGAGTCAAAAGTGAGCTCTTACTAAGTACTGCAATAAAACTTATTGTTACTAACTAATATAACTGAATTAACTGTTTTATTAAAAAGTTTAAGGGCACTTGAATAAGTAAATCATTTTATGCCTCTCAATTTTTAACCGACTTCATAATTTAATAATTTTGTCTGGACCCAATACTTACAGAGATCGTTGCATACTTTCGATTCAACATCACCTAGGTACCCAGTATATTAACCTTGATAATATTTGCGAAACAGAAGTTGTGCGAATGTGCAAGTTATTTATGAGAGACTATCGGTCTTGAACTTGTTTTGTACGTACCTACCTACTACATTGAAGCCGGTCATTGTCCCACACATTTTTATATACCTACATCTACATCTATCTACGTATACGTACCTACTATACTTATCATATCAATGACATATCCATAAAGGAATGATTAACTATAGGTCTTATTAAAAAGTTCTTAGTTAAAAAGTTCGTATCTTCTATTGAATTTACTAAAATGATAAAATACAAAGTCATCAAAGGTAAGGTCCTTATTTTATCGTCTTTCGAATAAAGGTCAACGTGACAACGAGGTGTCTGTCACACTATTCGATGAAAATAAAAACATAATGAAATTATTCTAATCCTAATCCTAGCCTTGAATAGTTTAGTGATACGAGATAAATAGGATTAGCAAGTATCCTTCTCTCGTATACAGGATGTAAAGGGGACGCTCCCGAAAAAAGGCAGGCTTGGCATTCTCCAGGGAACATAGGTCGAAAAACATTTTTTTTTCGCCTTTCCATAACAGGTTGGTCAGCTGACCAACGCATTTTGTATGGGAGTATGATTTTTTTTTCGTTTATCGACATATATTCCTTGGAGAAAGTTGTTCAGTTTTAGCAAATCTACCTACAACCTTTTTTTTCAGATTCGTTCCCCTACCCTGTATAATAATAATATGCAATTGCAGATTTATTTATGCAATTGCTCCAGTTTTCTGTACCTTGGGTATTCCGTGCAAGGAGATGGGGCGATTCACCGCGATATAACAAACCGGATCAACGCAGGGTGGACGAAATGGCGACAGGATACGGGAGTTACATGTGACCCGCGGATGCCACTTAAGTTAAAGGGCAAAATCTATAAGTCCTTAATAAGGCCAGTAGTCAGATGGATCAGAATGTTGGGCTATGAAGAAGATGGATGAAAGGAAATTACATGTAGCAGAGATGAAAATGTTGAAGTGGATGTCACAACTGGTGTGACGCGAATGGATAAAATTAGGAATGAGTATGTCAGAGGAAATCTGAAAGTAGCACCAGTAACAGAGAAGTTGAAAGGGAATCGGCTGGCTTGGTTTGGGCATGTTATGAAAAGAGATGAAAGGCATGTTACTAGAAGAGTAATGGATATGGATGTTGAGGGCTGGAAAGTAAGAGGAAGACCGCAGAAAAGATGGGTGGATTGTGTGCGGAATGATATGTATGTGAAGGGAGTGGATGAGGAGATGACGAGTGAAAGAAGGACGCACTGCACCGACCCCAAATAAATTGGGATAAGGGTAGGGGGATGATGAATTGCAGATTTATTTATTGAATTATTTTTTCTCACAAATTAATTGCAGAATTTGCTGCAGGCAAGGCAATTCAAAACAAAGAACAATATTCTTATACTATTACTTACTTATACCTACTATAAGAATACATATACTTATTCTTATAATATAATAACATCGTTGCAAAGATGAATACAAAACATTTGCTGTTACCATTATGCTTACCGCTGACGGGCGCTATTTTGTAGCTGCGATAAGCGCGGCGTTAATCGCGGCGATATCGCTGCGATAAACGCGGCGATAATCGCGGCGACAATCACGGCGCTTTTTAGTCGCTGACGTAGGTTAACCCTAAAAGGCACCCGGTAATAATATTATAGAACAATCACTTTTATTATTGCTAAGCTCTATAAAATAAAGTTTATGATTTATTTATGTCAGTAATTATATACTTTTCACAAATGAAGCAAACAATGTATACGATTCAAATGTCTTCAGTACCCTTAGCACGAACAGCTATCGAGAAAAAAAACGCACGTAAAATTACTCGATAGACAATTCTCTATGGAAAATTTCATTTCGCTTATCGGCGATAGATGGCGTTGTACAAATTTCCAATACAAAATTTATCTATCGAATGATTATTTTTTTGATAGCTGTTCGTGCTAAGGGTACAGATCCTTTTATCGTCAAAATAGTGTGAAGTACAAAAATTCTGCATTTACTTTATATGCGCAAATTCAAGAATTATATAAATTGGTAAGCATATCATGTAATAATAATTCTCTTACTTTTTATTGCAAACTCTACCATTACAAAAATAATTATGTCAGCCAGCGAAAAAAATTGTGGTGTCTTTTAGGGTTAAAGCCGCTTGTCACTCTTGTCAGTGTCATTTCGTGGGCGATTAGTCGCCGAGCTATGTGTGAGCTACTTTTTGTAGCTCGTGGGCGTTTACGTATTGAACTCCATATGTTCTATTCTGGGCTACAAAAAATCGCTCGGCGATTAAGCGCCCGTGAGCGGTGGCGCTTACTCTCTTCTCACAGTGTCGGTCGTCTATTGAAGAAACAAAACATGATAGAATACTTACTGAAAATCGTTAGGTATAACAATACAATGCACTGAATACGTTCCTTGGCGAGTACCTACATAACAAACAATACGTACTATTTAATGTAATGACAGTACTATAATCTGCTATTTATAGTCGGTTGCGTGATAAAAGTACCGTCAAGCTGATATCAGAGACGAACAATAAGACACATTGTCACTCTGATAGAATCTCTGAGCAGTTAAAATCTACGACATAGTGAAAAATTAGATGCTGGAACTCAATTTAAACATACTAATTGATAAATAAATAATGATGGTATGAAGACCAAATCTCTTCTCTCTCAAAAGGTAGACGAAGTTTGAATAATGTCTTTTATTTGTATGAATCCGAGAAGACTTTAGTAAACGAACGCTGTCCATTCAAATCCTCAATCAAATAATTTCATAAATATTTATAAAATAAAATAAAGTAGGTAACAACAAGCGTCTAGATTAGAGGTTTACCAAAACCATTACGAATTGTGAACTGTAACTAAATAGCATAATACGTCATTATAATAATTAATCGCCAAGTTTCGAGAACATCAGAATACATTATGACTATGAGGAATACGCTCATCCATTTCAATGTTTTGTCTCACATCACATCCATTACGTAAACTATTGAGAATTCGAGACGAGAAAAGTAACATGAGATCAATTACTTGAAGCGTACCGTGGTATCTAATGGAGTGTTTCGTTTTGAAGGCCGAGTGTAACGTGTACAACGTGTTACCTAAACAGGCTGAACGCATTTTGAAACTTTGCTTATTATTTTGCACATACGATAATAAAGAAAAACGGTAGCTGACAATGTTTGTTACCAAGATGTAGAATGTATAAAGTAATATTGCAGAAAGGGCATAAACCTATCAAAATTTAAAAAAAAACTTTGATAACGGAGTACGTCCTATATACTCAATACTCATAGCCGAAACAAATTATGCAATCCGAACACTCCAGTACAATCTTTCGAACATCAAACTAAACAGTTTGTACAGAAAGGGCAAAAGTTTTATCTTGTCGATGCCTTTTTTCACTTAATTCCCTGAAGTAAATTTAAAATGGACTAAGGCCCTTTCTGCAATATGCGATTTTGGATGGAATTTCTAAATATCTTTAGGAAAATATATTGAAAGTTTGCTTACAGCCTTCACGATAATTCTTTCTATCTAAAAGTTGGTTCTAATTATCAGTTTGAATCGTTCATCTGTGATGTGAATTCATATCACACCCTGAATTCAATAATCTCTTCTCTCCCTCAATATCACAAAAAATAAGCTATCTATCTGATAATACTAGGTAAGTCATAAATAAAGTGATCATGTAGCAAGTGTGAGGTATAATTTAATTAGTCAGGGTTTCATCAGTGGGTGGACACTGCAGCAACAAAGTGAACATTTCAAATTGTTTTTCTATTTTCAACCTTATTCCCTTGTAATAAGGCCAACAAACACGCAATTTATAAATTCGTATATACCGCAGATTATGTGCAACATGATAAACTAAATTTTACTGTCGTAATGTTGGCTAAAACTTGGGAATATGGCGTCTGTATTTATTCTTTCTTTCACGGTTGCCTTCGAAATCGTAAACAAATCTTGTTTTGTTTGCTTTGTGAATGTGAATTAATATGAAATTGTGCTCTCGCTCCTCCGTATTTTTTCTTTGTGCCAGTTGGACGTCACTGAACTTAAATTTCTGTGGACCTGTGGTATTGCGTGCTAAAGTTTTAATGTTTAGTGTAAAGTCTTAAATGAATTGACAATGGAATCGTTTTGTTTAACTACACGCAACTATAAGAAAGAAGTGTGTTTTATGCAGTAGGAGACGTACACCAGGGTCGAACGTGTTCTTAGTCTGTATCCTGTATCCCACTTGACCATTAGAGGTTTGTATTGCTATACACTACCTAGTACCAATTTATGAGTATTATCTAAATATTATGATCACATACCCAAGTAGCTGAAGCATTTGTATTTGCATTTAACTTCTTGAAGTTGGGAATGTGAGAAAATGTTTATGTAATCAACAACCATTCGTTGCATTGATCTAAATGGGGTTATTTATTTCAGGTCTCAAAAGTGAATTCAAGCTTTTGGTCAAGAAGATCTTGTTTACATACCAATACAAAAACTTCATGAACTTAAATTTGTTTGAAATGTACATTTATGACAAGACTGGAATAAATCAAGAACCAGACTTGTTCCATGCTGTACCATATTTCAATTTACCTCTACAACCATTAGGTGATGAACTGTTACATGATTTTCCACTGCACATCAGTCAATACCAGGGACATGGTATGTACTCAGTTAATACTCCCATATTATAATAATAATTTAATAATTAATAATTTATATTAATTAAATTTTAATGTAATTGAATAGGGTAAGAAATCAAAGCCCTGAATCCTGATTCAAATAGCTATTATTGTATTTGTTCACTAACTTAAAGCTTTAATAAACAACAAACAAGTCACATGTCGGTCGGAGAGTCAGGTTCGGGGACATGGTATGTACATAAGTAATAAGCACACTAGCTTATGTAAATAACAGATTTTTGTATTGTATGCAATTGACAAGTTTAGGTTAGAATATTTAATTTGTACAGTTTATTGTTTATTTTTAAACTAAGTTAGCGAACAAATAGAAAGTTGGCCATATGATTAAGGGGTGGATTTTCTCAGTTTAGACGCAAAGGAATGGCTATTGTGTCTCGATTCCATGGCAATGAAAAATGTTACTATTGATATTTTTTCTACTGTAGATCTGTAAATTATTATAATGTATTTACATATCATTTTACCTTACAGATTCATCTGAAGCACCAGGTACTTCATGTGATGGGTCCCTACTTGAATGGGTATTGCCCGATGAGGAAGATGATCTACAAGTCGAAGATTTATGTTCTTTTGAGGATCTGCCTGTGGTATAATGTCAGTGGGTATTTGGCTATCAACTATCTTACAGCGATCGATTTCAATCGAGAATTGTTAGCAACAGACTTACGTAATCCACGTACTGGTGATTTTTATAAAAAAGCCCAAGTACAAAGTAAGACTTAAGGCGATTGGATTCCTTTCTCCCTTAATGAAATGTATTGTTCGCTAAGTACTAAATACATAATGTATCGAAAATTCACACGTACCGATTGAAGCTAAGGTTCTATAGTTTATTTACAAACAATAACCTCCGTAAAATATAGTTCTTGTAGCAGTAGTAGGCAAAAGAGAACTTTTACCTACCTATTCATTATCGAATTTTCCATACATTATGTAGGTACTTAGCAAGCAATAAAAATTAAGAGCACCACTTGAGGGTACTAATCACCCTAATATTACTCTGCTCAAGCCTTAACATGTGTGTAATTTTTTTATTCTACATACTACCAAAGTTCGGTTTCAAGTCCCGCCTGAGAAAATGATCTGCGGGTCTACCGGCTAAAAATAATGAAGTTAATGTTAACTGTAATTTGACAGATGGGTATGATACATTGCTTCTTTTCTATGGTAAGTTTTTATTTGTGCCAAAACGAAGTAGCAATGTATTATATACATCTGTCAAATTACAGTTAACATTAACTTCATTGTTTTTAGCCGGTAGACCCGCTGGTGGCAAGTCAATTTTTTTTAGTTAGTTTGCAAACTGTTATTCTAAAATTCCTCAAACTGTCTTCTAAAGTTAATGAGGTTGTGAAGACAGTAAACATAATGTTCACCTACTTTCTGTCTTAGCAATAGGTAGGTACTTATGTAACCTACTTTGATTTGCATTATTATTCCCGTTCAACTATTCTGTTTGTCTTGTTGCTTGCTAGAGATTGCTACCTTAGTAAACAAAATGTAATATACAGGATCTGCCACATTGCCGTTCCAATTATTTTGAAAAACAAAATGAAGTCTTATTTGAGTAAAATTAGTAAATATTTTCAATATTTAAGGTGGGTGCTTACTTTCTCTCCGTGTGGAAAAGGTTTTGGGACAACTGTATATAGGTATTATGTTTATTAGGTACTAAGGTAATGTTTCCTTCATTTTCAATTCGTCTGGATTTAAAAATGGTGAAAGTTCAGACGAACTGCGAATAAGAAATAATTTGTTAATCGATTAAACATTATATTTTGTGTTGTTGTTTAAATAAATGTGTTTTAAATCATAAAAGCTTTTTTTATTTCCCTCTTAAATATTAATTAATAAATTCAAGAACCCTGCTATCCAATTTTTTCGATAAATCCCATCACTAGCGACTATCGTGGAAATCTCGATACTTTCCCATCACTAATTGACGTACGTCAGATTGACAGTATAGCCAACATTAAGATTATAATACATCATCAAAAGCTGTGTGGTTGGCAATGATCTGCGTAACAAACTCGAGCTCGGACCAATGTATGGAGTGCCGTCTCTTAAACGTAGTGATTATATTCTCTTTGGGTTTCATTATAGGGCTTGTCAGGGCTTGCGTAATTGCGATCGTCTGCCGCAGCCGGTGCTGGGCCATGTCGTACCACCTTCAGTAGTTCAGACTGCTTTTGTGCCACTAACGTTTTAGCTAGGTACAAATTACAGGTGTTATTTAATTACAAGTTTATTGCACATTGTAATAAGTAGGTATGTAGAGTATAATACAACTCATTTTTTAAATTTCAAAATAGATAAATTTAATACAATTCAGATTTTTAAAGCATTTTGTGTATTTTTTTTCTATGTTTTTCAGTAATAAATAAAAAAAAATTAAAGTAGGTATTTTTTTACGTTAGGTACCTATTCTTTCTGAAATATCTAAAACACAATTGTATGCATGTAAATATCATTCTTCTTTATTTGTGCCGCATTCGCGTTTATCTGTTTACTGTTGGTTGACTGGTAGAGAATGCTATTAGCATTAAGTCCGCCATTTGTACCTTACTCTATGTATTTGTCCAATAAAGATTTATAAATAAATAAAATTGATTTTGAAAAATATGACTGAAAAGTGAAAATCAAAGTTGGTCTAACTAAACTAAAGAAAGCCTAACGATATCTACTTACCAGGTACACACAGTAAACCAAACCATCAGTTAAAAATTGATTAAAAAAGTAATTGAAAACCATTTCAACTGTGGCTAGGTTTTTAATTAAGTAGCCCATTTCTAATTTTGAACAATAAATTGTTCAAAGATTAGGAATGAGCTACTCCATTAATTAATAATGTTCGTCTTACTTAACACAACAAATAGCTTCAAATTTTTTGTTGACTAGGTACCTAGATAAATACCTAATGACGAATTGTAAATAGCAGTCACAAATCACAGCCCAGATTGGATTGGAAGCAACAATTTAAAAATCAAGTCTCAAGTGCGCAGACGCTGGTATTGTGAAATCGCAAGAAACCTTTGAAGCGAGGTTCTGGACCGCTCACCGCCCAAGGTCTACGGTCATGGCTGGCCATGGTGCTACAAAAATCTGACGCTACGCTATCTTCAAAGCATTCAATGCATTTAGTATTAAATAATAAAATTGTACAAGAAGAATAGCTAGGTATGTATGTCAATACAACAATAAGCAGGGTTTAGTAAAATCGTTTCTGGATCTGACAAAAAAAGCATATCTCCGAACACACACAGCACGCTTATTCTGCTGCTTATGATTATTATGAATTGAGTCAGTTAATGATAGACTATTTAAGTCGTAAGAAGACACATCAAGCGCTGTTAACTAGTGGAATAAACATAAAAAAATTCGAAGGCCAAGCGATAATAGTAATGATGGTTTTATATCCCAAGAACTATTTATTTAGGCAAAACCAGCTACCTACTTAATGTACGAGTAGATTAACGTTATTTACGTTGAAGAACGTAGGTAGGTACATTACATACAACACAAAGCAAAATACTTTGATACATGCTACATTGAGTGATGCAACATTGTTTCAAGACGGATCAGGTTACTGTCGCATATCTTAGTAATAAATGTTCACGCCTGCTTCTATTTACGGTAATCCAGTTCATTCATTCACATTCATGTTATTCAAAATAATTGCCGAGATTCCTGGGATGTTGCGAAGAATAAGGCGTGAGTTGGCAAAAAGTTGACAGAAGTGAACTTTGTTAATAAAAGTTATTCACGGAGCACCCTTGCCTAAAGTAACTTGTCAAAGTGAAATTACGGGGCATTAGCGCCGGCGGTTGGCGTAATCTGAAATCGATGGCGAAATACTTTCGTCAATGTTGTAACAGGTTATTCAAACGGGCCTTCGCCGTGGTATAAATAACAGTTAATTTCTCTCGTCACGCTCCGTTAGCCGACGTCGCGTGCCCAAGTCTTCCTGCTTGTCGACAAAGATTCCTAACGTTCAACGACGCTATTACAATTGTTCATTTTGATTGCAGTTCAGCGCCAGGTTGATCAGCTATTTGAATCTTTTGCATTCATTGAAATTAATAAATTCATCAATGTCGGCGTCCGGTGCAATAAGAACCAACAATGACTGGTGGAAACTGATGACATTTGTCACCTCAACTATTTATATGCGGAGTTCACTATAGTATCAATACATGAGCAAGTACAGTGTACTTGTTTGCCGCTAATCAATTCAATCTATTTCTTTTGGGATACACATTATACATCCTTGAAAATGTCGTGTTTAGTGTGACACAGACGCTATACCCACCTTATAATTATGTTTTAATGCGTTTGCTTTGGTTTCAAAATGTTCCAAGGTATGTATAAATACTGCTAGCATTACGTAAGAAACGGGTTTCCTGTATAAATACAGGGCAAGCGAGCCACGGACGCAGGAGACTGCGGTGCGTGACCAGCGGTGAAGTCTTACAGTTGTTCTGAAGAATACAAAACGGGATCAATACCCACGAGCCCACGACGATTGTCCTTGACATGACTGTTATAGTTGGTGGCAAACATGTTCCCATCACGGAAGCTCAAGAAATGTTGTTGTTACGTTCCTTGTTTCGTGATGCTGATGACGAATAAAAAATTATATGCCTTAACATCAACTATTAATTCATTCATTTCACCCAGATTCAGTTAACTATCTGGCTAGTTCAGTTATCTTTAAGAAACGCCGAAAAACTTAATTACCAAAATATGCGTATAAGTATCCGAATCAAAAATGAAAATTATTAAAAGTAAAATAAGAATTATTACCTTTACTTGTTTTAAGATTAGGAGCAAAAGCGACTACTGCATTAACAATTAATGTGGTACCTACTCGAAATACGTAGAGTATTTAGGTCGTCTGCAATTTGGGAGGTAAGCTATTTCCAATCTTCCTCGTTCATCAGATGCCAAGCCCGTACATTTGCGATGTGTTCCAGCGCAGATATCCATCTCGCTCACTCATACACATTATTTATTACGTAAGATCCCTGACAAAACTGTGTGCTCGGCCTGACCATATTCAGTTCCTCTCCTCTCATTTAAATTTTTCCATAGGTATTAACAATGAAACGAAAGGGACAATGGAATAATCCATAGGCTTCTTAAGGTCACACTGTGCGTGTCAGTCAACACAGAATGAATCACGATACATGAACCAGGTAAACGTAATCCATTTTTATGGAACTGACAAAGAAGTACTCGCTAAAGAGTAGAATTTTTGAACATTGCGATGAAAAATATACCTACTTACATTTTTTGCATAACAAAGCCTTAAATCAAATGATCATGCAAGGAAGGCCAGCTGTTCGGAGGAAAACCTTATCAGTTATCAGATATTATCTATCACTATTACTTTTTAACGAATTCTAAATTGACTTGTTCAATAATGTATAAAATATAAATGAAACAAGCTTATAGGTACACATGTACTATTATGTATTCTGTGCTTATACGATACGTGGGATTTATACCTACTAGGTGCATTCATGTAAATAGCAGAAGTTCTTTCCATGATTCATCGCCCCGTTTTTTAAAAGAAAGAAAGAAATGTTGTGTGTGTCAGTCTAGCTTGACCATTTCGAAAATACTGAAAAGTTGAATACGTCTGTCTAAATCGACGTAAACTAGTCATCTAGAAATAGCAAAACTATGGAATTAAATTCCAATTCATATACTGTGACTATATTATTTATTACTGTCTGTTTGATTTTCAGTACAAACGTTGTCATGAGAACGAGTTTGTTATTTTTGTCGATGGCAGCACAGAGGCCTCACAGGTTTCAAAGGGCTTGATCGAGGTCACACTCAGCACCTTGAGTTGAGTGAGACGTAAACATTGTCAGAGTTACACCTACGTGTGCAATGATTTTATAGTATTTCTTTATCTTTATTCCTTATTTTTATTGTTTCAATTTCATGTGCTTTTCCTTGGCTTTGTGAAATTATCAATTATGCATATTAATGCTTATTGATGATTATAAGTTATTAACATCATGATTTTTAAGTCTGATTTTCATCATGTTGCGCTAAAGAAGTTGGGGTTACATGGTTTTAATTTAATGTTTGTGTATTGTATAGTTTTGTCTCGTTTGGATGTTTGTTCTTCACTTGTTTTATAGTAAAAAAAATACTAATATTGTGTAAAAAAAAGTCACCAGCACTTAGCACGTCACGTAATAAACATAAATAACCACCTTTTAGATAAAAGAAAGGAGTATCTGGTCATTACTTCAGAATACGCCTAATATTCTTAATTCTATCATAGAGATGAATACTCATGCAAATATTATTATTATCAAATTACAATTTTGCCATTTTTCAGCTAGAGTAAGTATCTGATTTACATAAAGAATGAGTTTTAAAATTATTTTACTACTTGTGGTTTGTAGTTCAACAGCGGATCTTACACGTGCGTACCTACGTAGGGTGTATGTCCGTCAGTCAGGTGAAAGTCGCTGGGCCCCTTTTAAAAAGACGGTCGACACAATTATTTATTTTCCTAGTCGTACGTATACAAGTTTTGTTATTAATCTCTTGAGAAAAAAGCATGAATTCTTAAAAATGTAAGACTATTAATATGCGTTTGATTATCGCTCGCTTTACGCTCGCTCCTTGCATGGTTATTGGATTTTTTCTTTAATTTATCTCTCGTTGGTCATAATTGTCAACCTGATTCCAATACGTTTTCTACTAGAGTGTCATCAAACCGCAGAAACCAGTGTAGAGTAAACCAACAAAAATTTCAAGAGACAACCTCGCTTTCCCCGCGCTCGAGCCGCTTGATAAGTGGCCTAAGGGCTCCCCCCGCGCCCGCCCTGCCGCCGTGCCGACCTAGTTACCCCCCTCACGCCCTAGCGATCTTTGTGCTACACGCCACTTGCACAACTCGGTATCAGCTGTATGGTTAGATAGTAGCGACAACGTTTTCTATTTCGATTTATAAACAATTTTTGGAAAGGAAGTCATTGCAAAACAAATGAACAAGTACCTACTTACCTAGGCAGTTGATAGACAGGGACAGTTTTCAGCAGACTGCATCACTGCAGATTACGTAATGCTTAGATTCTTTCTATTACAAAACCGATTTCATTTTAATTTTTCGTGTCGTCCATGTTTTGACTGTGTTGGTTGAATAATCGAAGGTTGAGTTTTTCCAATCATTATTTTATTATCGTTTCAGTGAATCAGTTACGGTCGCGGTCGGCGGCGGCGGCGGGCGGCGCGGCGGCGGCAAAAAACGTAGAAGCAACGTCAGACAAGCAACTACAACACTGACAAAACCTAGCAAGCTAGGTAATTAGGTACATAGCTTAGTATAATTGAAATACTTATAGGTTTAATGTCTAGCTCAAGACTCAGTTATATTGACTTGTCAAAATAATATCTCTTAGTGAGATAAATACAATAGAGTTTATAATTTCTACCCATAGGTACAAATAGTATAATTAGTAGATGGACAAGATCACAAGATTCACAAGACATTCTCTAAAACGTCGTTCAATTAAACGCCAATTTAACGCGACTCCACAGAATATATAATAGTACTAACGTGCGACTCTCCACTCCATCAAAGCATCAATTATTATATACCTACCTACCTCCCTACACCAATATCGTAAAATTCAATCGCTTTTCCATTCTATGAAGGTCTCGTTTGTTTCCTCTTTCCTCTTTTTGGGTATAGGTTCACTATTATATTACGCGAGATAGATTATAATTTAACAGTTTTTATAATTTTACGATGACATCTAAACCAGTGGTCGTCATACTGCGGCCCGCGTACGATATTTGTGCGGCCCGCGACAAAGCAAACAATTTGCACCAAACATATTATTTCGCCACTACACAAGTAAGCACAATTAATTCACTGAGGCATTTCCTTTGGAATCGAAATAAAGGAAGAATAAAGTAGCTGCTTTGAAAACTGCAATTCGTCGTAAACAAAATGTTATGACGACAGCAGTTGGACAAAACGAGGCTGATACAAAAGTATATTATCAAGTTTGATTTGTTACATGCTTGCAAAAAGGATGAAACCTTTCACTGATGCTGAATTAATAAAAGAGTGCATTAACTGTTATCCAGAAATGGTTTCAAATAATAAACAAATAATGGCGGAAGTAAAAAAGCTTACGCTTTCCGAATCAACCTGTCGAAGGAGAAGGGAAACCCTATCATTTGGTAAGTTTTTAATAGGGTTTCCCTATCAATTGGTTTAACCAAAAAAAGGGGTTTTCCGGTCTCTGGTTTTGACAGCTCACAAAAAATATGTCAATTGATTGGTGGTGTCAACTAAAATCCAAAAATTGATAGACATAGCCGACAGTGATACCTAACATTGTCCTTTGTGGGCCCTTCACCAGATAAGTGTGACGACCACTGATCTAAACCCATTGATTGTAATGTGATTAAAGTGGGTCTAGGACGGATCATCGAAAGTTATTTCGTCAAAAGCCATTTATCCACCGCCATACTTGTACTATTAGTATTCTGTGCCGCCATATCATCGACAATCTACTTTTTAAGAATTCAGTAAGGTATATTAAGGCATTAGTACATAAGTACTTTGACCTTTAAAAATATTTCTTCTACCTATAAACAGCCTAGGCTTACAATTAGCGTAACGTAACGAGCGTACCCAACATACCTACTTACGTCATTTTATATAAATATCCCGACCCTTGGACCCTCAGAGCTCTATCGAATTTTTTTGCGACCCGGGAACGAGGTGTCTCCTCTGACAGTAGGCATTAATTAGAGCTCGACCTTTGAGCCTTCACTAATATGAAGCAACATAATTACAGCATTGTATACGCTTTTGCTAATTTATCTCCCGTTTATTATTATCAGTCAAGCCAAATAGCTAATATACAAATAACTATTTGTTGCACTAAGTAGTTACTTACGTAAACAATTAATATCAATAAAAATCTATTCCAATGATGAATTATTCGATGTTTGTGTATGTGATTGAGAACCATTTTGTATTCTATTCCCTGTGCATAGGTGTTATTATGTTTTCTGTGCCTAGGTGCCTAGCTAGCTGCTGTTAGATACCTAGGTACTATCTATATCTATATATATACTAGCTTCTGCCCGCGACTTCGTCCGCGTGGATATTAGAAAAAATCCTTAGGGAACCTTAGGGTTCCCGTTCCCGGTCCTGCTCCCGTTCCCGTCCCTGTCCCCGTCCCTGGCCCCTGGGGCTGAATCATGTCCACCGTGTTGGACTTCAAAATAAATGTCATTTTCGCAATCACCATCCCATAAAACCTCAAGAACGACATCCATATCGATTTTTATGTTTACTTACCCCATTTACCCCCTAAGGGGTTGATTTTCAAAAGAACAAAATATGTGTTTGCCTATTTATTTTAAGACGTGCTCCTACGAAATTTAAAGTTGTAAGTTGTAATGTCTATTTTATATTATTTTTCCATACAAAATTTGAACCCCATTTTTACCCCTTTAGGGGTTAAATCATGTCCACCGTGTTGGACATCAAAATCAATGCCATTTTTGCAATCGTTATCCCAGAAAACCCCAATAACGACATCCATATCTATTTTTAGGTTTTTTTACCCCTTTTCACCCCCATTTCATCCCCATATGGATTGAAATACTAACAATAACAATATACGTTGCGTTAGATTTCCATCCATAAGCCTAAATTATAAATTTGGCGATTTTTATCGAAAATGAGGGATTTACTTCTATACACAACTTTGACCCCTTCGGGGGTAGAATTTTGAAACACGGTCAATGGTTAGCCTAAACACAAAATTTGACGATCCTAGCTTCAAAACTGAATTATTTAAGCACTAGGACGAATGTCGTTCTAAAAATTTCGTAGATAGAGATAGTGGATGGATATTGGATACCCAATTATCCATGTAAAGAATTGTGATTCCACATCAAATAAAACTCCACGAATAAATTTTGGAAACTTGCCGTGAAACAAATGTCAAACTAGATATGACGAGCGAAGTTACTAACGTAATTAACACAAAAGCAACATTATGTCAACGAGGTCAAACTTGATTATTGTTCAACTCAATTATAAAGGTTTAGGTATTGCCGACGTCATAATTTAGTTTAAAATAACAATGTAAAAAACAGCTAGCTAGACCCACAGAGCAGCGAGAACGAGAACGCTAACTCGCAATTCAAGAGAAACGAGTTTTAGCGCTGTATTATATTAGGCAATATAAACAAATAACCTGTGCGTTCTAATAGCCCACGTCGCGATGTTGAAGTTGGTCTGGCGTTGCTCACTCGGTGGGAGAGAACAGAGAACGCAATGGTACAAGCAAGATGTTATTTATAAACGCAGAGATATGCACGGTGCATATCTGTGGCACGGACGCATCACGGAGCGAGTTCGCCTTTGTCATGTCATTTGATTTTGAATGTTTTGTGTTTGCTGTCCTGGCTGTTCCGTGGTGCCAGTAGCGGTGGCAGTAACTGCCTACACATTGCATCGCGGGACACAGACGACTGGAAGATGAAATTCGCGGACGAAGTAATAGTTATTCACCTGGACGATGTAACAACCTGTAACAAGCTCATAAGATACATGTAACTAGGGTTGCCAACCGTACTATAATATATAGTATTGTACTATATTTCGGGTCTGCGTACTATATACTGTTGAAGAAATATATAGTACGCAAAAATACTATATTTTTAACATCGAACGCTAAGAAACAAATCTTAAATTTTTTAAACTTGTTATCGTGCATTTTGACTGATTCGATAGAGTGTAGTGTATATCGAATCTGAATCACAGAACACAATTACTCAGGGGAGTGATACTCAGGATGATCTGAATTCTGAAAGTATCTGTCTTATTGCATCAGTGCCAAATTTAAAAGCTTCAAACGATAGTTTGGTCATTGGTTGGTCTGCTCTATTTTTGTTTTGAGATTTTGTTGGTAATCATCTACAAAATATAACTTTATTCTTTACGCAAGTCTTAGATAAATTAGTTATGGAAAGTGGTAGCGATAACGAAAGTGCGTCAAGTTCAATTCAAGTGCGATTAAAAAGCGAAAGATACAAAAAAGACTCCAAAAATATCCAAAACTTGTTGAAAAATGCAAAAATTATAAATAAGTAAAAAAATAATATTTGCCTATTAAATACTATATTTTTTTAAAGTGTACTATATTTTTTATAGCTTAATTTGAATAATATTATATTTCGCCAAAGACATGTTTGCAACCCTACATGTAACAGGCTTTTTCTGATATTTTAAATAAACATCAATGAGACTAGGAATTATGTATGTACTATCTACAATCTACATTACTTCACCCTTGTATTGATTGTATTTTGTATCTTGTTAAATAATGATAATGGTGATACGTTTATTAATCAGAAATCTTAAACTTCTTTCTTGTTCCAGTACTCGTTTATCGTGATATCGCTAAATAAGGTTAATTTTATTCATTACCCAGTAACAATCGACAATGGTCGACAAGATCAAAGTTCTGACGATAATGAGGTTTCATTGTTTTTTTATTGTCAAACACTTTCTTTGCCGTCGTTACTTACTATGCCCGTCCCAAGTAATGAGATAAGATAACCTAATGTTTAGTTTATTTGATATGTACATACATACTCAAGTAATTAGTAACCCCCTAGATAAGGTGAGATTTTGTTAAAGGTACAACGAATTTTGCCAAAGTTAAAATGGATGAATTTGACATTTTAAAAAGCTAGTTAGTGAAAATTTTGTCCATTTCACCTTGTACTATTATGTATTCTGTGATTTCACACAATTTTTCTTGGAGTTAGTAGGTAAATACTTCGTTATCGCTTATTATTTTGTAGAGAGCTAATTATATCATCCTGAATGTCGGACCCGATATGACGTCACTCCTAAATTCAGAGCAGTGTAATTGCATTCAGGAAGCTAGGATCCGATTTAGGATCCTAGTTAGGATAGAAATTGTCTCCGACATAACGGATGCTAAATCGGAAGCACTTAGGACAGTGTAATCGCATTCAGGACGCTCGGCTCCGACACAGTAGTACCACAGCATAAATAGTACAGTCAGTCAACGCCTTTTATGTTGGCGAAAAAATATCCGCCGCGCCGTTTGTCTAGATAGACAGTTGGCGCAACGACTAAAAGTATATAAGGGTTGTCACTCTGTGATTTGCTTTTTTTTTGACCTACATCAATATAAAAAACAAAAAAACCTGCCTCTGAAAAGCAAGAAATAATATATAAATCATTAGCTACGCATTATCATTTTTATAATAAAACACGTCTATTAAAGTCGGGTGGGGCTGGAGTACCTACAACTTTCTTTTTTATTCTAAAAGCCCCACCCGACTTCAATAGACGTGTTTTATTATAACAATGATATGATAATGCGTATCTAATGATTTATATATTATTTCTTGCTTTTTAGAGGCAGGTTTTTTGAAGTCGGTTTTTTTGTTTTTTAAACATTTTTTTATTTTTTTATTTTTAGTATAAGTACCTTCCGTATTAGGTAGTGTAGGTATATTATTTAGGTAGTAAAATCGGCTCAGCCAAACGTGAGATAATCGCGAAGAAACGTACATACATATACAAACTGAATAACTCCTTTTTTTGAAGTCTGTTAAAAATACTACACAAAGGTATCCCTCTCCCAACAAAAACAATCATCTAATTCGGTTCATAAATAACAAAGTCGTCAAGGTAGTTGATGTAAAGTCATAGTATTTTCGGGATTACTTGAAAACTACTGACCCGATTTGAAAAAAAAAATAATTGGAACCATCTCGCAAAAAAACTCAATCGAACAACAAAATAATCATCAAAATCGGTCCATAAATGTCGAAGATACGCGCGAATAACGATAAAAAAAAAGTATACAATCGAATTGAGAACCTCCTCCTTTTGATGAAGTCGGTTAAAAACTAGTTCAGATTAGCGTTGAAAATGACACGTACCTACCTAGCTACCTACATATACCTCCTATTTACCTAGCTTTGTATTTTTACAGCTACAAGAACATTCGTTTAACTACTGTATGATCGTAAAGCTGTGATATCGGATACGACATTCAGGACGGTCTAATTGGCGACTGAATTTCTCGTCCTAAATCGGACACTGAATTCCGGGTCCGACATTCAGGATGGTGTAATAAGCGCTTTAGGTATTATAGGTAGCACGCTTAGAATAATAACACCTAGAAGCCGTGTCCTCGTATGCAAAGTGAGGCAACTAATACCAAGCCAAAATGGCTTTAGTTTTCAGATTGTATCCTTCATACTACCTAATCGTAACTTAAATCCCATAATATAGTAAGTAAGTTTAAACTGTTTTGTACTTTTTCGGTATGATAAGGTAATAATGAAGAATAAAAATCTGAAAACGGAGCCATTTTGGCTGTTTTAGTTGCCTCACTTTTGACAGTGCGCTTTGTAGAGTAGAGATAGTTCTCGATAGTTCGAACGATAGTTCGTTCAAGGTGTTATTATTCAAGGTACCTAGCACGTTTATTTTGGATGGTCAACGGTTTTCTTTTTTGTGGGCCCATCAGACCAGTGATCAGACAATAAAATTAAATTCACGACTTTCATTCGTTCGACCGAAAGACCTAGCGAGTCGAAAGATGCGGCGCGGCGCGCCGGGCGGACCGGACGGTCGGTCGGTGCCGGTGGTGCGGTGCATCGAACGCGGTGAGAGTGGGGTCGTTGAACCCACCGTGCACAGCCATGTGCATTCGATTTCATCCAATTTTGTACCTAATCTGTTTATTTGTAAACCTTTAAAAGTTTGCTGAGATTTCAATATGTAATTTGTTGTTGGTCATCGTGGGCATTCGTCGTGGGGGATATGGCCGTATGGGATGGTATGGGTGACAAAAAGTTACCTTTTGCGCATGTGGTGCAGTTCCGGTAAAACAAGAGCTTCGGTAGTTAGACCAAACTTTCTGATGATGATAATGGCCTAGTGCAGTTCTTAGGTATAATAGGTACTAGGTAGTACCTACTACATCGCATCACGTAATGTATGTATAATGTTGTCTACAACATTTTTGTTTGTTATTGACAGATAAAGATAGGTACCTACCTAACCTAATAACAGTTTGTCGTCGGTCGGGATGAGATGTCACAAAGTCATAAACAGACATTTCGTTCGTTCGAACTTCGACTCGACACCCGTCATGCATGACGACGAGATGACACGAGCTACTGTCACCAGACACCAAGCTATAAGCTAGCTAGCTAGCTAAGCTAGCTTACTGACGACAGCATGACGACGAGACGAGACGAGACGAGCTTCTGTCACTACACTAGTCACCAAGCTATAAGCTAGCTAGCTAGCTTATTGTTACTGACGACACCATGACAACGAGTCGACACTAGCTGCTGTCACCAGACACCAACCAAGCTATAAGCTAGCTAGCTAGCTTACTGACGACAGCATGACGACGAGACGAGACGAGCTGCTGTCACCAGTCACCAAGTTATAAGCTAGCTAGCATGGTGACTGGTGGGTGACAGACAGCGC
Source organism: Agriphila straminella (assembly GCA_950108535.1). Taxonomy (NCBI): domain Eukaryota; kingdom Metazoa; phylum Arthropoda; class Insecta; order Lepidoptera; family Crambidae; genus Agriphila; species Agriphila straminella. Next base: position 5,810,067 of record OX467312.1, read on the forward strand.
GATGTCCAAGATAGGTGGGTAGACGCATATTTTTACGCAAACGCATAGCTAGACTAGTTATAGATGGTAGATATACATAGATAGATAGGTACACGTCTTGATGTTTCGGGTTTTTGAACAGTGAAGATTATAGGAATTTCGTGGCCAAAGTTACAAAGTTACAGACTTAGTGCAGACCTACCCTACCTAGGTACCTAGTAGGTAGATAAGTTTTATTGGCCGCGCCCGCGCCCTTTTGTAAATCCTACCTACCTACCTACATTTTAGCTACCTACTATGAATCAAACGTAGTGATTTTACATTCTCTTTGAATCAAACCTCTAATAAGACGCTTGGGAAAAAGCCATGACCACAGAATAACTAATCCATGACATTGATGTAATTACCTAACCTACTCCAAAAAGTGGAATTATGGAGTAAAGCCAAGCCAAGAATGTATAAAATAGGATAGGTAGGTGGTTGACCAACAAACAAGTATCAATTATTTTAGGTAGGTAGGTACATAATAAAGGCAATATGCAGGCAGGCAATCTTATCGGAACAAGTTCGAATCAAAACATGGAACTCCTACAATGTATTATGAATTAAACTGTTTCCAAAAATAATATGTAGGTAAGATTTAAGTCAATGAAAAAATACCAATTTTACCTGAAGCTCCTTGTTCTTGTTATCTTTGAGTGATGCTGCCCTGATAACACCAGCTTTCCATCCCCATTCAGTAACTTTATTCACGTTAATTTTCGTTACACCACTCACAGATAAAAATCGTTTGCCAACTAAATCTTCACGGTATTTATAGGCCATAACGAACTACACAATCACATATTCACTTTAAAACTACACAATCGTCAGAAACTGCACAAAAACGCCTAACAACACGTCACTCTCTTCGTTGAGCGAAGGGAAACTAAACTACATACATACCTATCTATAAAAATTCTACTCTACTCGGCCAGCTGAACATGTATAACACAACCAAGTCAAAGAAGAGTAACGGCTAGTTCTTTTCATAACAGCGAAACACCATCTTTATTTAGTAGAGTCATTGCAAAACTGACAGACTGTACATACAGGCACCACAGCCACAGCTACACACACAGCACACACTCATCAACACGGCTTTGCGCATTTGTGTGATGGTTCTCAGTAGGTCCGATAGATGACTCTGTTCACATTTATTAATATGTGACTGTACCCAAATACACACACTTGGCTAATTTTCAAAGTACAATCACAAAATACAATTCTAAGTGTACTGGCGGCACTACAATGCTTTTGAAAGAACCGGCAACACTATCGAAGAGTATATCAACACCATCTAGTGAGGCAAATAGTTACTATTTAGAGTATCAACACCATCTTGTGAGTCAAATAGTTACTATTTTTATTTTTTAAATGTCACTTTGAGTTTGAAAAGTCATCATTGGGTGCATTCCAGCAGGCAAATCGCTGGGTCATCGGTCACCATATTACACATTTTAACTATGAAAGTATTTTAGAACATTGAAAATGTTTTTCGATCGCGTTGATAGGGCTCTTAGAGCATTCAACCAAGTAATAGGGCCCCACTTTCGATCTGGGGGCTTTCCATCAGCAAATAAGAAACCGTTCAGTTCAAAAGCAGGCCTTAAACAGGACTGCTTAAGGCCTGCTTTCATACTAACCGTTGCGGTCATAATAAGAAAAAGTAAGGCAGTTCAATATAAGCCCTGCCACAGTAAGGCACGGTGTCGTGGATTAGCTTTATTCACTCAAAATACTGCGAAATAGCAATTTTTGACTATTATTATATTCTTTTAGCTTGGCCCCTGGTGTCGTGGATTTTAAACTATATTCACTCAAAATACTGCAAAATAGCAATTTTAGACTTTTATTATATTGTTTTAGCTTAGACTTTTGTCAAGGTGTATATACCTATGATAAAATTGATATTTTGTAGTATTTTAAATGATTAAGTTAAAAAATTTCAAGATTTTAAGTTTGAGATGACACGACTCGTTGGCCAGACTCTATTATCGTATTTTTTCCAGTATTATTATTTACCAGGGAAAGTCATTACTTTTCATGGTTAGAACTTAGAATGTAATCTATGGCGATCGATGACGCAGCGGTTAGTTGAGGCGCGTTCCAAACCTACACTATGCTCCGAGTGCAACCTATCTACAACCGAACGGCGTTCCAAACATTTGAGCGTGACGTTCGGTTGACACAACCGTGTCGTTCAAAACGTCAGAGCGTTGCAACTTTTTAACCATCAAAATGGATGGTTGTAAAACGTTCTGACGTTTGTCTATATAAAAAATGTCAATGTCATTATTGACATTAATTTGTATTTTGATGTTTTTGAGTCTAATTCTTAAAATAATCATGGTAGATTCTTAAAAAACGGATTTTATTTGATTTAGAATAAAGAAAAGTTTAAATTATTCGTATTTCAAATGGAAAACGAAGACTTTGTATTGACATTGACATTTAAAGTTCTTGGTCGTTCCGAACCTTTTGGAGCCCCTAGACGATCAAGCATTTCTTGTCACTCATTTACATTGCATTTACCATTTGGGGGCGTGGCCTACTTTTGAATGGCCACGGTAATCTATCTAAGGCCGGCCACACACAGACGTAATCACGTAACGGAATCTCGAAACGGAATCCCGATTCGGAATTCCGAACGCAGCAATTGCATACAAAATCTATGGGCCTGCCACACACAAGCGTTAACATTCCGTACGTAATTTTATTCCGTACGTTATTCCACATGAGAGCCCGTGCGTTCGGAATCTCGCACGGAAAAAATGCATTCCGAACGCACGACTACTATATATTTTGTATTGGTCGCCACACACAACCGTTTTTATTCCGTACGGAATGCGCACACACGCACGGCCTATGTGTGAGTGACGTATACATACACCTACACCTTTTTTATTACAGCTCTGGATACCAGGCTTTTGGCAAACACTTTATTATTTTCCTTAGTTATTATGTAGTTCTAGTTTCCAAAAAAGCAATAGAATTGACCTGTGCGTAATATAAATAATAAATAGTCTATAATTATGTAGTTTTTGTTTATTTTTAGAAAAATAATTCATCTTCGCTCAATGTTTCCTCATCAAGGTTTAGCGTCTGACTGAGCCGTGATTCCGAACGAAAAAAAACGTCTGTGTGTGGCCAGCCTAAGACCGGCCACACACAGACGTAATCACGTAACAGAATCTCGAAACGGAATCCCGATTCGGAATTCCGAACGCAGCAATTGCATACAAAATCTATGGGCCTGCCACACACATGCGTTAACATTCCGTACGTAATTTTATTCCGTACGTTATTCCACATGAGAGCCCGTGCATTCGGAATCACGCACGGAAAAAAGGCATTCCGAACGCAAGACTACCATATATTTTGTATTGGTCGCCACACACAACCGTTTTTATTCCGTACGGAATGCGCTCACACTCACGGGCTATGTATGAGTGACGTATACAAACACGTACAACTTTTTTATTACAGCTCTGGATACCAGCTTTTTGGCAAACCCTTTATTATTTTGCTTAGTTATTATGTAGTTCTAGTTTCCAAAAAAGCAATAGAATAGACCTGTGCGTAATATAAATAATAAATAGTCTATAATTATAGAGTTTTTGTTTATTTTGGGTTAGGTTAGGTTAGGGTTAGCGTCTGACTGAGCCGTGATTCCGAACGAAAAAAAACGTCTGTGTGTGGTGGTACGTACGGAATCACGTAAGTACGTGATTCCGTTACGTGATTACGTCTGTGTGTGGCCAGCCTAATAGTCAAAAAAAGTCGAAAAAAATAGTACCTTGTTCTCGGAGCATAGGTTTGGAACGCAACCCCGTTAGAGCGATCGGCTGCACTCGGAGCGTAGGTTTGGAACGCGCCTCTGCGGTCACGTGATCAAAACATCAGTCAATTTTCAACATGGCGGACTAGACTTTTTCACCGAGTGGTTGTGTTTTGTCATGTTTACTTTTGTGATTATTTAAAGTGAGTTTTCTTTCATATGCAAATATTAATATGATATCGGCGATAATTTCTCGACTGGTAATGTAAGTATTCTACAATTTAATAGTAATTTAAAATGTTCTTTGTGACGTCTTGAAAATTATTTTCATTTCATTAGGACTGACTGACAGCCCTTTGTTCACTGGTACGTAATAAATATAAAGTTACAGTTATTTTCCAGCTGTTATTATGTTTAATAACCTAAATCTCACCACCAACCAACTCCTAACCCAAAAATAAGGCCATCAGAGTATTTATGTTGGTAGTTTGGTAGGTATGTGATTGATTTAGAATTGAACTTTTCAGTATTTTTAGCATATTCTGAATTTCTGACTAGTAATTTTAATACATATTTTGGTTGCTTTGATCTTCCACATCTCGTTAATTTAACAAGAACTCCACCAAAATTTGTTTCTTAATTTTGACCTGTTGGTCGCTAGTAATATAATAAGTCTATGCTGTTGGTTCAATAACTTGTTTTTTTTTTTACAAATCCTGACAACTATAAACTCTTCAAAACCTTGTGTAAGATTTTGAAGAGTACAGTACAGTACAGATTTACAGAAAAAATTGTTAAATAGGTCTAGCTAACATGACATGATATACATGCATACACATCTACATTTATTTATTTTAGCTTTTAGGATTTCATAAACTAAATAATGTCTGTGTCACAAGTCACAACTGTTTAGAAACCTTACCACCCCAAACCTTATTGTACGACCTCTTATTTTTCTTCTTGTCAGTGCAGGCGGTTTCCCCAACTCAACGTCTATTGCGCCTATTTTGCGTTGGAGGATGTTATTGTAAGACCGCTAACGTACATAAATGGACGTTAGCGGTCGTTCCAAATCAACAAAATCAAAGTATATAGTTTATTCAAATCTATCTATGGCTATTAATGTTGCATATTTCAATATAAACCAAAACCTATGGGTTACTTATATTGGTGTTGATCTAAACAAGAATTATAAAATTAAGCAAGAAGCAAAGTCTGTATCAATACTAGTAATTTTGTAATTAAACTAGCTTCTGCCCGCGACTTCGTCCGTGTGGATATTAGAGAAAATCCTTAGGGAACCTTCAACCAGGATCTGACCAGCCATTTTTACGCATTACGGCTTCCCGTTCCAGTTCCCTTTCCCGTTCGCGTTCCCGTTCGCGTTCGCGTTCCCGTTCCCGTTCCCGTTCCCGTTCGATTTTTATGTTTACTCACCCCATTTACCCCTAAGTGGTTGATTTTCAAAATTACAAAATATATGTTTGCCTATTTATTTTTAGATGTGCTCCAACGAACTTTAAAGTTGTAATGTCTATTTTATATTATTTTTTCATACAAAATTTGAACCCCATTTTCACCCCTTTAGGGGTCAAATCATGTACACCGTGTTGGACTTCAAAATAAATCTCATTTTTGCAATCGTCATCCCCGAAAACCCCAATAACCACATCCATATCTATTTTTGGGGGTTTTTACCCCTTTTCACCCCCATTTCATCCCAATAGGGGTTCAAATACTAACAATAACAATATGCGTTGCGTTAGATTTCCATCCATAAGCCTAAATTATAAATTTAGCGATTTTTACTTCGAAAATAAAGGATTTTCTTCAATACACAACTTCATCCCCCTTTTGACCCCTTCGGGGGTAGAATTTTGAAAAACGCTGTGACCCGTATTTATTTATTTTCAATGGTCAGTCTAAACACAAAATTTGAAGATCGTAGCTTCAAAACTGAGGGACTTTCATACAAAATTTGATCCCCTTTTTTACCCCCTTAGGGGGTGAATTTTGAAAAACCCTTTCTTAGTGCACCCCTAGACCTCATAAGGAACCTACGTGCCAAATTTGAAGTCTCTAGACCCAGCGGTTTGGGCTGTGCGTTGATAGATCAGTCAGTCAGTCAGTCATTCAGTTTACGATTTTATAAATATAGATCACCAAGAAAACAATAATTATTAAAGTCTCCTCAAGTCCTCAGTGACCAATGTGCATGCAAGACTCACTTCTAGCAATTTCTTTTTCTAGCAATTTCTCTGACTACCTAGCTAGTTGTCACAAATGTTTTAACACTAAATTGCCGAACTTAAATTGCCTACAATTCAAATTGAGTAATTTTTGAGGGCCAGTTTCATGGACTCCATATTTTTTAGATAACTGAGGTGTCAGATAAATTTCATATGAATTCTGGTTCATTTTAAAATTAAACCAAAAGATAGCTGCTAACAGAAACCGAGAGTATTAAGAGTATTAAAATAAGAAAGGGTTTTATTGGAAATACTTAAAATATTATTTAGACATGCACTAATCTGTGTAGTTTTTGATAGAAAATAAAAGGAGATCAGTCATTTTAGGCCTTTTCTGAAGCTGGCCAGCAAAAAAAAATTATTGCTAGAACTAGCCATTTGGGGCAATAGCTAATATAGCACAAAAGTTGTAGCATTACTCTGAGCTAAGTTATACAAGTTCGAACATTCACTATTTTCATACAATAATAATTTTATTAAATTCTGAAAGTGCTGGGAAATATATTTGAAACAATTGTCATTATAGCCTTAAAGCTGTGAGATCATTATCCTGTTTTGATAAACAAGTTAGAAAACCGCCATTTTTATACTTCAAAAATTAGTGTACTCTGTAGTATAATTAATTATAACCGACTATATGACAATAATAGTTGCTACAGTAGCATTATTTTATGTTTCCCAGCACTTTCATGATTCAATTAAAATTAATTATGAATGTATGAAAATGACGAATCTTTGAACTTGGATAACTTAGTTCAGAGTAGTCTTAAAACTTTTGTGCAGTATTAAGAAATTGCTCCATCGAAGATTGCTTCAAATGGCTGGTTCTAGCAATAGGTACCATTTTTTTGTTGGCCGGCGCTTTCAGAAAAGGCCCAAAAATGTATGGCGCCTGAAGGATCTCCTTTCATCTAATACTAATAGATTATGTTATTAGGTGATCTGCTTTTGCTGTGTCACACACAGCAGTACATAAAATTGTATTATTATTATGTATTCTGTGACAGTACCTACAATGAAATTTTACAGGGATAACAAAGCACTTATTAATGTATGATTTAGATCCCTATTTTTTTATATGTTATATAATGAATTTCTATATTTAAGTATCTTTGATAGCTCAGGTTTTTTTGACATTATTTTTGTGAGGCCAGCCAGACCGACATTCTGATTGTGATCTACTACTACATGCAATCTTTACTGCTAAAATCGTTTGTCAGAATTTGGGTTTGTAAAGCATTTTTTTTTTTAATTTTGTTCCTTCAAATGTTTATTTATGGATTATAATTATAATCATCAATAGATTATAATAATTAGATTAGATTATAGATTATATTATAATTTCAATTAAGGCGCTGTAGTTAGTGAAACTAGCGCCGCCACTATTTTTTTTTTATTACTCGTAAACCAAGTCAATATTTAAAAAAAGCTCATGAAATATTTTTCTTAAATTGTCTCTGATATTTTTTGAATAACTCTTCAACAGTTTTCATTCTTTCTGTAAGTTTTAAAATCCATTTTAGCTCAAAGTGGCCACTTTTAAACCTTACAGAATGAATAATAATAACTGTTGAACAGTTGTTCAAAAAATATTACAGACAATTTAAGAGATTATTACATGAGCTTTTTTTAAATATTTACTTGGTTTACGAGTATTAGAAATAAATGTATAACGGCGCTAGTTTCACTACCACGCTTTTTTTATTGAACTGACCACTCCATACTCTGGCATAAAGTATTTGACATATTAAATAGTTAGTTGTTATTATTATTATGTATACAACTACAGCAGCTAACCAAAAACTGGCAATGTTCCAATTTGGTACGCACATCCCAATGTCCCATCTTGAAATTTGGCATCGTTGCAGCATCAAGTTTTATAATTTTGTTTTCACCTTCAGACGTTCACAAGACTCCTTTCAAGAAAGAGCATTTTAGTTTTTATTTTTTGTGGAAAATTCAGTTAAATAAAAGGTGATTCAAGTTGTAGATTATTAGAATAGTTTCATACTGAAGCAACAAGATCGCGGTGCCGAAAAGTTATTTTGAAACTAGATTCTCATTGTGTTTGAACAAAGCTTAGTGCGGGCCATTTCGAAATTCGTCATTGGGGCATCCCTGGTGCTGCTTGCTGCCGGGTGCTATTTCTGGTGGCTCGGCCGTTCGCCTCCGGGTCCTCCTTCATTGCAGAGCTTTAGTCTGTGGCGCACCCGGCTTGCGCCCGCGTCGCTAGCTACTCAATGCAACAAAAGTGAAGTGCGTTGACACCAGACCTAACTGTAGAGTGAATCATTACCGCGTTCGGTCTACGATTTGCTGACTTATTGTCTGTTCCGAGTGCGCTCAATCTGATATTGCTTGTAGGTCGTACACCTTGACTCCAACACATTATGTTCATATCGAGAACACTTGCTTTACCTTTTTAGGCGTAGCCTCGCCTGTTACCCAATGACTTGGTGACGTTTCTTTTTTTGCCTTTAAATGTCTTCGCGTACGAAACTTGAAATCAGAATAACAATTTATTACGAGGACCATGTAGTAGTTATTTATATTTAGGACTTGACAATTTATACTTATGCAGTTAGAGTGTCAAATCTAATTTATTATGTATTTTATTATATTATTATTTATGTAATCATTAAAGTGTTGTGTTTATTTTATTATCAAACATTTCCCAAAATATTTATTATTGTGTTCGATATTGTAAGTATCTGAGTACCTAGGTACTTAAGTTATCTTTAAAAAAGTTGAAAAATCTAATACATAGCGATATATTTAAGCACAGAATACATAATAGTACTAAAATTTAAGTTCCCGTTTCCCCTGTGACTCACAACACCATAATAGCATGATATTGAAATAAACACTAATTAATGGCCGAAGTAGATACGGTTGTGTACCAGTAATGTAGAATTTAGGTTAGTCGTTCACAAAAATAACTTTTAAGATGAATGCACTCTGAATGTGTACTTTTTATAATAATTATGGTTTGGTTGTAATATGACTGTCTAACAATTTGTATTATTAAGGGTACAATAGTTTTGGCAACCCTACGTACAACGCCAATTTCTCACAGTATTACTTGATTTATCGGTCCCAAAAAATAATGTAGATAGTGATAGTAGGTTATAGTTGTCGAAAGAGGTTCAAAGGTGGTCGAAAGATGTTTAAAATGTACTAAAAGAAAGGAAGGATAAATCTAAAGAGTGGCAGAGTGTGACTGATGAGGATGGAGATTTGAGAGCGTTGAAGAAAACAGAGTATGATATGTGTAAGAAAAAGGACAAGAAAGCAGTTGCTGTCAAGGTGATGGATGGGAGTGGTTAGCTTTATTCTTTAATATATCGATGCATGAAGAAGCTATACCCGATGAAGGGTGTAACAGCTCTCTGGTACCTACCCATCTTTAAAAATAAGGGGGATGTGCTTGAGTGCAACGACTATCGAGGAATAAAGTTAATGTCACATAGTATGAAAGCGTGGGAGAAAGTATTTGAGCGACGTCTGAGAGAAGAGACTGAAATTTCACAAAACCAATTTGGGTTCATGCCTGGTCGAGGAACAACAGATGCCATTTTCGCAATTCGGCAACTATGCGAAAAATACAGACGTGCGGCGTGCGCATGCAAACATCATGCACATGGTTTTTGTGGACCTTGAAAAGGCATACGATCGGTACCCCGTGAGGTTTTATGGTGGGCCCTTAAGGAGAAAGGTGTGCCTAGAGTTGATCCGAGTTATGTACAGTAGGAGGAGCTTGGTGGCGCAGTAGTTTAGCGCCTGGTCCAGCGATTGCGGAGGTTAAGCAACTTTCGCAAGGATCAGTCTTGGGATGGGTGATCAAAAATTTATTATTTCGAGCTTCTCTGTGCTTCGGAAGGCACGTTAAACCGTTGGTCCCGGCTGCAGTTAACACCCACCAATCCACATTGGGCCCGCGTGGTGGCGACATGTACAGTATGTGCAGTATACCCATGTCGGGATTTAGTTGGTACAACTGGAGAGAAGTATCAAATCGCTTCCTCTGGTAAAATAGTACGAAACAAAAACACAGAAAACTAAAAATAAAATACAATAAAGTTCAACAAATACCAAAAGAGAAACAAATAATATTGATAAAAAAAAACAATGATTTCAACGTGTCGGTAGGCTTACACCAGGGGTTGGCTTTGAGTTCATTTCATGCCTCTTCCTAATAGTAATGCACGCTCTTACGTCGGACCTAAAGGAAGAGGCCCCTGGTGCATGCTGTTCGCGGAAGAATAGTCAAGAGGTCCAGAGCAGATTGGAAGGATGGCGGCAAAGACTAGAGAGTGTTCCATTGGGCTGAAAATAAGCAGAAACAAAACAAAGTACATGTTTTGTGATTTCGGCGGTCTCTCTGCTCTTATGCCCATATGCCCGCAGACGCCACACAAGTTAAAGGGCAAAATTTATAAGTCCGTAATAAGGCGAGTAGTCACGTATGGATCAGAATGTTGGGCTATGAAGAAGATGGATGAAAGGAAATTACATGTAAAAGTAGATCCGTCTAGTAGTTTGATGTGTGCGTTGATAGATCAGTCAGTCACCTTTGCTTTTTATATTTAGATTATCCTGGTTAGAGGTTCCCTCAAGATTTTCACGAATGTCCACGCGGACGAAGTCGCGGGCAAGCGAAAGCTAGTTATGACATAAATGTAAGAGTTTTAATGAACCACTTTGTACTAACTACTAAATAACTTGAAATAACTTAGTTAGTCTTGTAAGTTATACGTGATTCACGCCTCACTGGCTGTTACATCGACCCTGAAGGATGAACGTTTGTTACGAGCGATGCGCGCACGCACTATACTTGGTGTGCTGTGTAGCTGTCTAGCTGTGCCGTGCAGTGCAGCCTGTGCTCAATAGAAAGGATCTACACGGTTGTTTAACCGGATGCATGCCAGTTACAAAGCGTATTGCAGTAGGTTTAAGTAATGGTTCGCATGTTAATGGTACACATCATGCGATGTTCTCATTATTTTTTGGAGTTTGCCTCTTTCGTTTGTTTATAATTTCCAAACTATGATTCATACTATTTCTCAAGGTTTTTGAATCTCATTTATATTTATTAATCCAAAGTATTCTGTCTGATAAAGTCAGTGAAAGTTCAGAGTTACTTATAATATTTATAGCCCGTTTTAATGTTTCGTTTCTACAAAGAACTCTTCGTTGTGCAACAGGTTTTGTTGAAAATAACAAAACATGCAGCGAATCATTGCTTACATCATTTTTGTCTTGACCCAAAATGCATAGACATTTTATGAAGTTGCTTGTTTGTAAGTATGGATCAATGGATCTGATAACGTTTTTAGACAATGAACAGAAATGAATATAATTTCCTCTTTTTATCCAATTACCCAATATATAAATTATAAAGACTAGTAACATGTTTTAGAAGTTGGATCTCGGGCCAGTCTTTTACAATTTATTGGATTATCTTTTCATAAAACTTTGATATCCCCAAGGAGAAAAATGACAACTTCACTACTGACTTTTTATGATGATAATGGCGACGTCATCAGTGTTAAATGTTAACAAGACAGAGTGTTTAGAAATCCGATGTGTTTGTATGTCTATCACTACCGTAACGACTGTCTTAAAAGACAGATGTTTCCGTTTATGATGTATCTGATCTCATTTTGTCGTATATAGTAGTGAAAGTTGAAGCCATCACTAACTTTGTGAACTAAATAATGAATTAAGAGTTAGGAAATCAATACTCCGAAATTCATACTTGGCTGAGTTTTACTGGTTTTACGCTTCGCTACATACGTACGCGGTTAGTTTATTGATTAATTTGTGAGTTCGTAATTAATATCAACTTTTACATGTTATATAGATAAATGTATAATAAGTTTTTACTTAGACTAGTTAAGTAGTAATTGAGTTTTTAATAACCGTTCTAAAATATCTATACGTACCTAGTAACTGTTGTCATACGTACTCTCATCACACCGCACCGGACAAATCTACGTGATTTTTGCGTAACATCAATTTAATGTTTTATTTTTGATAAAACAATAAAAAAAAAACATAAGTACTTAATAGCGGATTTAAACTGAAATATAATCAAGTATTATAGTAAAGTAATTTAAATTACTCATGAAACAAAACTGACATAAAAGGGAATTTATTTAGCTTACTTTGATATTTTTTTTGTCAAACTATTTTTCAATACAGTTGCTCGAAAATGTAAGTTTACGATGACAGTCGAGCGTGCGGTAAGTTGATTTTACCGCACGCCGTGCGTTTTTGTTTACGGATTAGTACAGCAGCGTACGGAAAGTTGATTTTACCGCACGCCGCGCGCCGGCCCCGTGCGTTTTTGTTTACGAACGTTTTTTTTATTTCTACTAGCTTCCGCCCGCGACTTCATCCGCGTGGACAGTAGAAACATATTGCAACCAGTTTAAAATATATAATAGTGTATGAAAGCTAGTAGTATGGAGAGTTCAAGCTGTTTCCCTGGTTCCACCCACCTGAATTTGATGAAACATAGCTTAGATTTTAAGTTGGACCTCAATCTACTAAATTGTGAAAAATCCCAAAATTTGTTTAGCGGTTTTTGCATAATTCGCGCACAAATATATATTCTTTATTGCACTAATAATTATTGTTACATAATTTATAATAATAATTGTGAGCAAAGGTGGACTTATCTCTAAAGAGATCTCTTCCAGCCAACCTAAGAGGTGTCAGAGATTTACAGTAAGCGGGCACATAAAGTGCATGACATATAAAAAATAATAATTAATAAAATATAAATAAAACAAAATATACCTACATTAAATACATACTCAATACATACATATAAATAAACATGTAAGTGATTATGAGATAATATGTTATTTATGACTCGATGTACGATAGTTGTGCTAGAAAGTGCGACTTAACTTTGGATTTAAAGGTCTTGACGTTAAGACAATCCTGAATGTTCAACGGGAGTTTATTCCAAAGCTGTACAGCTCTAACAGAGAAGGAGTTACGGAGGAAACTGGTGTTGCTTTTAGGTAACTCCAGCATCTTAGGTATGATGCAAGCACGCCTAGGGCGAGAGGGAGGAGGAAGCATTTGTGTTGCCGACCAGCACTAGCTACAGCCGTTTTGGATTCCTTTTTGGTTTTTCTTCTAAATTCTAAATTTCAGTGACAGCTTTTTGTAAAACAAATGCTTGTTGTTGACATTAAAACTTTGTACGGAATAGAAGTGTCTGTGTGATTTCGTGCCCTATCCTCAACAATTTGGAACCGGGAAACGAGGTACTTAGGTGATTTGGGATCCTTGAGGATTTTGAAGAGGGCAGAAAGGATGTGCATATCACGGCGAAGGCGTATAGGAAGCCATTTAAGCTGACAGCGAAATTGTGACACATGATCGTATTTACGTAAACCGAATATGAAACGTATGGCCAAATTTTGAAGACGTTCCAGCTTGTTCAGCTGTTCCTCGGTTACATCCAGAAAGCAAACGTCAGCGTAGTCGAGGAGTGGGAGGAGAAGCGATTGGGCCAGCATAATTTTAATAAATATTTAGAATTTACAGTTTTATTATATGTATAGATTACAATTTCAGTAGTACCTATAATGTTTTCTCGCAAATGTATTGAAAAACGTAGTATAGCATACGGTTGTTAAGGTTTTTTAAAACTCAAAAAGATTATAAAACTTCAACTCGTTTTAAAAACCTCCTTACCAACCTTGTATCATAAACTACTATTACCGATCTGTTAAAATCATTTAAGAAATTTTATATCATCGTTTAAAAACCACACGGTGTTAAAATCACAACATCAGCTAGGAAGTTAGTTTCTTAATCCGTTACCGATTGAGGTATGTGGAGCGGAATAGCAGAACAGTTTACTATATATTTTAGTCCATAGGGAGTTGAGAAATTCACTGCATACACACACACCACACATGGCTTATTTATATAGGACGTGTTCCCATTAAGCAATATCATGCATTTGCTTTAAACTTTTCTCTCTTTTGTCTCAAATCATTAAAAAAATTGAAAAAATACACTGGATAGTAGGTAGGCGGACTAGGCGGATGATGCGTAGGTTTAGAAAGAAATGAGATCATTCCGAAGAATTGTTTAGTATTTGGCAACATTGGCAACACAAAAATCATCCTCGCATGCTAAAATATTAAATAGCAACTTGCATAGCATAGATGGCACAATTTTGGAGACTATTGTAAGACCAAACACAAAGGTCGTTGCGCCACTAGCTAAACGTATGTTGTTCAATCAATCCAATTTTGATCTCACCTTGTAGAGTAGCCTGAAGGATAAACACATACACAAGGTGCCTTAAGGACTTATATAAAAAATTTAATACTTAAGTATTAACTTTTTTAAGTATAGCTACTTAGGTACCGAATTGAAGTTTTAAAATATTTAATAAAACAGCAAAAATTTTAAATATTGAATTAAAAAACCTTTTTTGGTTTTATTCAATAACATCATAATAAATAATTATATGTAGGTATTTTGTTTTGTCCCTCCCTTCCCTCTATTACTGAACCAGACCCTGCCCCTGTAGTAGCATAACATGACCACCTAGGAAATTTTCATATTATTATTATTACTATGGCTGGAAGGAAGTAGGTAAGTACAGTCAACGGCACGCGCTGGGTTTCCAGTTCCACGTCAGGGTAATTAAATCAATTAATATTAGGGTTCAAAATAAATTGCAGAGATTTTTGACAGTTTTGTTATTATGTAATCTGTGGTTTTGTATAACCTGACGTGCTGCTAGAGTACCTACAATAACTGGGTTCTATTCAGTCGCAAACTGTTTTTATTATTACCAATAGCATCGATTGTTCATTGCCTTGTTTATTTATAAAGTCGTCCAGAGTAATCGAGTGCCCGAGCAGCTGTCTCACAGTTGAGACAATTGTCCTAGGGGACCGGCTATCTAAATTGATAATGGCATAAACGCTGCCGTCTGCCATTTATCGTTCTTTTCATGCATCGCTTCAACATTACTGACTGTAAAAAATCAGAAATGTTTTGTGCAGTAAACTGGTCGGAATTGGAACATCATAATAGTAAAACTCTGCTCATATTTGTTTGTTCCCCAACTATTTTTCCCCTACTACCTAACTATTTAGTGATAACTCGTTAAATTGTCACGCACTCGTGCACATTACCGAACCGTGAACAGAAGATGGGGTAAAATGTAGAACATGTTCGTGTAAACAAAGGTTTCAGCATTTCAAACAAAACAACGGAAGAGGTATTTTTTTCCAAATAGATCTAAAAAAAAACTAATTAAAATTAATTTGGCGTTAGGGAAATTCTTACACAGTAAAAAGTGACCTTCGTTGCAGCAAATGAAAGTCATGATCATTGAGCATTGGCTATTGACTTGACTATGATTTAATGAAACATTTAAAACAGTAAATAGGTACCTACCTAATATTGGACATAATTATTAAATATTTGTAAAATGTACTGGTTATACTACTACTTTTGGTTATAATATTCATTTACAAACTGCGAAGTTAACTGATTGGTATTGTATTGATTTACACATGCAAGCTTTTGTTGCATTAATTGAGATGGATTCTTAACTCAGTGTCTCTACCACAGTAGACGTGTGTGCATCTACTTATTGCAATATTGATAAGTGCACTCGGACAGCCATTGTTATTGTTATTTGGTTCACGCACGCATAATCGCCGCAACGAGTGCTAATGTCGCGGCCGTTTCGTATCCATGGAGGCAGGTCGCGCGCGTTACCGTGACGACAAAATACGGGCTCCGACGCTGAGTCTCGGATTGTCCAGCGTCCGACTCATTGTCAACCAAATCGAGGCTGAATACGCTCGTGCCGTCGCCGCTGAAACTTTCGGAAACGGTCACGAACTCGTGAAGTACGATCCAAACATCGATGAAGGCTGCAGCGATTACGAAGACTTCCGTCTCGGGCGGCCGAGAGGACGAGTCTGGGGACGAATCGCTGTGAACCTCGGAGTGGCCCTTAGCAGATGCATACCTAGCGTCACGTTTGGCAATTTCGGTGTCTTAGCTGTACTGATCGGAACATTGGCTCCAAGAATGATCTCTTATTTGGTCGTATATCCGTTTTGCAGATTGGTATTCGGGACTCTCTACCCGGCTTACGCTTCCTACAAGGCGGTGCGGACGAAGAATTTGAAAGAATACGTAAGTTTTTGCATTTTTGTGTTACTTTTATTTATAACACGAGTTAGTCATAAAAGCTACTAATTCTGAGTTCTATAATAATGCTTTTAAAATGAATCATAACGTTGTTAGTGAGCCGGCCTTGTCACACCTGCTCGTTTTGTTCGAAACGCTTCAGTTATTATGTCCTTTACCTTGTTCCTGCCTTCCTATGGTTAATTACTTTAGCGTGATACGATCCATATACCTACAACTATTTTTTTAACTGATCTCTTTTCTGTTTTAAAGCTTTGTAAATGAGGTCATTGCCGTGTGTTGTGGTTGTTTCAATTATTGTACGCTGTTATTGTTAAATACGGTTGATATTGCAGTTATTTATTATCCTGTTATGGGTAAAGTAGTTTCATAATGAGTACCTATTATAATTATTTGAAACTGTGACTAATCATTTTCAACGTGAAATATTTAGTGCTCAGGGTTGTACTGTTTTACTCTGATCGTCGTCGTCGACTTTCGGAGTAAACCGATTAAATTGACCGAGCCCAGCGTTCTTATGCTGTTGTCCAGAACATAAATAACGTCATGTGTTGTTGTGCTTTTAGTGACAAACACTCTTTTTATTGATTATTTTTTAATCACCGCATGATGTTTTAGTCACGCTACACACAATGCTTTTGATATGCTGGCCCTTCAAGGCCCTTCTCATAGAGAAATATATTAAAAATACTATCTATACCACAGAATATATAGTACTTCGTGGTACTTCTATACTATGTCACTGTCCAGAGTTAAATTTTAGCAGTCACAAGCACACAAATGAATACCTATGAAAAGACGACATATGCCTGTTGATCAATGTATATGAAAAGCTGATTGTTGTTAGCAACGTATAGCGAGACAATAACATAAACACAGGGGTGGAAAATGGTCAGTAAAGTCAGTAAAAGTCAGTTTTTTTGGCTAAGGTCAGTAAAAGTCAGTTTTATCGAAAAATGGCCAGTAAAGTCAGTATTTTCACGAGCTATACGGGTTTACGGTCTGGTTTCTGTAGATTGAGGTGAAAAAACTGATTAAAAACGCGCTGCGCGGCAGTTTGTTTAAAACTACAACGACAGGCAAAATTATAAAAGTATGTAGGTAGTGGATGGAACTGACGTTGTTTCTTGGCACAGGCGATAACAAGTCTAAAAGGAGGCTCCGTTAAATAAAAATTGATGTATATGTCTCTATAAGAATTTTTTTTTTTTTTTTTGTGTTTTCGCCTACGATCAGTCCTAGAACTTTTAGTAGGCTTGTTGAATTTGCCATTGGAATGTGAGGGTGCTCCCCAGCGGAAGATTCCCCCGTCAGTCAAAAACGCTTCTCTAGACCCTGGATGTCATGGCGCTTGAGGCGTTTGCGGTATGTCACATTTGATAGGGTGGTAGCCAGTTCATTCGGGTGGTACTCGAGACGTGACTTGTAGCTTGAAGCCGATCGTTTTATCTCCTCCTTTACTGTAGTGATATTCAGGTTCTCGTGTAGTTCAGTATTGGTAACGAACCAAGGAGCATTGGATATTGTACGCAGTATGCCGTTTTGTAGTCTTTGGATGATTGACAGGCTTGTGTTACAGGCACTTCCCCACAGTTGTATGCCATACATCCATACCGGTAATAAGCATAAAAGTATTGCTTTATAGATGAGAAGCTTGTTGTCGACAGAGAGTTTTGAGTTTCGTGCCATTAGCCAGTACATATTCCTGAACCTCGTATTTAATTCGTCTCGCTTTGTCTTGATGTGTTTTTTCCAAGTTAATCGTCTGTCCAGATGTATTCCGAGATATCTGACCGTTTCATGATGTGGAAGGGTGTTGTTTCCTAGGGTCACTGGTGGACAATTTCCTTTTCTAAGTGTAAAGGTAATATGCACAGATTTAGAAGCGCTTGCCTTGATTCGCCATCTCTGGAGCCAGTCATCTACTTTACAAAGGCTAACTTGCAAGTGGTTGGAAGCTATTTCGGGATCTTTGTTGCTAGCCAATAGTGCAGTATCGTCAGCAAATGTAGCTGTTACTACTCCGTGTGTTTCGGGAAGGTCAGCAGTGTATATAGTATATAGTACAGGTCCAAGAACTGAACCCTGTGGTACACCAGCCATGATGTTGTAGATTGCAGACGTGTCTCCATTCTCTCGAACTTGGAAAATGCGGTCAGACAGATATGACTCCATCAGTAGGTAGAAGCTATGGGGCAGCGACCGTTTTATCTTGCACAGCAGGCCCTTGTGCCAAACTTTATCGAAGGCCTGTTGGATGTCCAGGAACACTGCTGAGCAGTACTCCTTTGTTTCGAGAGACTTTCGAATTCGGTCACACACGCGATGTACTTGCTCAATAGTCGAATGTTGTTGCCTAAATCCGAATTGGTGTTGGGGGACAATTTCATTTTCGATAAGTATTGGCGCTATTCTGGTAAGAAGCAACTTTTCGAACACCTTAGATAGAGTCGGTAGTAGGCTTATCGGTCTATATGATGCAACTTCTTCTTTAGGTTTTCCTGCCTTGTGTATCATGGTTGTAACTGATACTTTCCATATGCTAGGAAAGTGTTGCACCCGAAGTATACCATTGTACAGGGTAGTGAGGAAGACTAAAGCTTTCCTGGGAAGTTGAACAAGAATTTCCTTGGTAATCAAATCAAACCCTGGCGCTTTTCTATTCTAAAGACTGTTGATAGTCCTTTTCAGCTCCTGTACTGTCACTGGTTTTGGTGGCAACGATAATTGGAAATCTTGTTGCAGAGTTTCGTCTCTATAAGAAATAAATATTTTTTGATTATGATTTGACTAACTAAAAATCGCGCTGCGCGGCCAATTTCTTTGCTAACGATAAGCAAAATTATAAGATTTTTGGATGAAACTGACAAAATTACAACAGTAGTGGATGGAACTGACCGCGCAGTGCGACCGATTTTTGTACTAAAGATAGTCAAAATTTACTGGAATATTGGATGAAACTGACTAAAATTCGCGCCGCGCGACCTTTTTTTCACTATGGATAGGTTTTTTTAATCTGGCATTTTGAGCATCCTAGGCAGGCATCTTCCATCCTTTGGAAAATTGTAACCCTAGTAGTAATACCATAAACTTGATAACTTATAGCAAACCTAGGGCCCCTTGATAGAATTTGCCACAGGCTTCGCGCTGGCTTATTTGGGCACTAGATTTGGTCAGTAAATGGTCAGTATTTTAGATGGTTTTAGTCAGTTAAATCAGTATTTTTGGCCATCGAATCAGTTTCCACCCCTGTAAACACTATTGTTAACTGATGTCGATTCGAAATCTTTAACTTTATTGTGACATAAACGATTGTTGTCTTGTTTCTTATGTACATTAATGCCACACAGTTGAAGATCAGTTAACTCGCCTTTGAAGTCTTTAATGCCCTTTTTCAAAAGTTCACAGTCACCAGCAGCAGAAGCCAGCAGCATATATAGTTGTATTAAAAGCTATAACTTTATTTACAGGTAAAATGGATGATGTATTGGATAGTTTTCGCCCTGTTCACGTGCACGGAGACGTTCACCGATGTGTTCCTGTCGTGGTTTCCGTTCTACTACGAGGTCAAGATAGTGTTGGTGCTGTGGCTACTGTCTCCAGCTACGAAGGGCTCTTCAATATTGTACAGGAAGTTTGTGCACCCGGCGTTATGCAGGAGGGAACAGGTAATTTTGTTATTCTTCAATAATCTATTATAGTTGGTACCTACCTACGGCCCTACTGCATGTCATTATCGTTTATCACCACATAGCGATAACACTGATGATAACATTCTCTATACTTTGGGGAAAATACTGATTCATTTGCAAATGAAAAAGGCTGGATGTGGATCATTCCATCTTATTTAAGTGATAAGTACTTAATAAAAATTGACTTGATAATAAACTGTGTCGGTTGGACTACTCGGACTATAAAAGATTGTCAAATTTTTACAAGTTTCAGTTTTTTAATCTGCAAGAGCGGTTTGCAGCCATACGTAGCTCACCTTACCGTTAATAGGGATGTTGACTATTTTTTTTATTTTATGTTACATAAATTACCTCTCAAAAAAAGAAACATTGGTAAAAGAATTAATTCGCTAGCATGAAAACTGCCCGAGATATCACAGTGTGAAATGCACACAAATGGACTCGATCAAAAACGCTCCATACTAATGGCTACATGCAACGCATAGGAAATTTGTTCAGCAGCTATATTAAATATTGTGTTTATCAAAATGGTTTCTTCGACAAATTTGCTATACATTTTACGGACTAATTAAAGGTATCATTTATTTTAATAAATTTTATACTTTTTAAATGGACTTGTCCACCCAACTTTGAAGGGCCATAAAACAAATAATAAAAAAAAATATGCAATATATAAAACCAAGAGGTATACAAGCTACTCTAAAAGTTTAATATGTTTACGATTTTTATTAGTATTTCGTTATTTTATTCATTAGTCAACATCCCTATTATTGGCAGCTACCCTGTCTGTTCATCCCACTTTGTGGTAAAGTTATACATACATTTATTAACTATCGTTTCTCATTTCGTTTCCAGGAAATAGATGAATACATAGCTAAAGCCAAAGATCAGGGTTACCACACAGTGCTCAACTTGGGAACCAAGGGCGTCAACTACGCTACCACTGTTATCATGCAGACTGCGATTAAGGTATTTATCAACTTTATCTTCAAAAACATGCTTTCGTAACCGTCAACATAGATCCGAAAAAGCCTGAAATCTCAAAGTTTCAAATCAAAACCGTTTAACAGGTTTTATTTATTTTATTGAAGGCTTTTTCGAATCTATACAAGCTAAAAAGGGTAGGGTGGACTTAACCCTTAACAAAATAAAAATTCAAGAGTTCAAATTTTGTCATTAGATTTTTAACTAGGTGTCGTTTTTTTATTTTTCCAATTTGAATAAAATGTTCTAAACAATGGCGTGGCATGCTTGATCGCAAAACATTTTGTCAATAACACAAGTAAAAACATTCGCTTTAAACACGCGTGTGCTAATTCGCGCACAACCTCCAACCGCAAAAGTTATTTGAAAGCACAAAGACATTCATCAAAACACAGTTTGTCATCAGGCATGGCCACCGTACCGTTTATTTGTTTACCCTCACAACATCAATGTTTTTGACCACAGCCGCTTAATTTAATTTTCTTTTTAATTTTATTAACACGCTTTTTTAATTTCTCCCCCTCCTACCTTTCGTTCCTAAATATCCTTTCCGTCGCTGCTTCACGCAGAACTTCAATTTGCCGAGCCCCGAGCAAGAAGGAAGGACTAGGCAAGCGATCGGTAGTCGTGACGTCACAGATGGTTACCAAGACACGTACCAAGACTTAGAATACCAGCGTTCCGATACTAGCATGCCTGGCATCGTCGAGATAGTAGAGCTGGAAGACGATAACATTCAAATTCAAGATATTCACGGTGAAGGCGACGTCAATGATCCCGATTATGAACCGAGTTCCGCTCGCAGTAGGGGCAATGTCGTCCGTAAACGTAAAGTGGCCAAAGAAAAGAGACCTCGAAGCAAATCTAGAGGCCGCAGAACTCGGAGCCAGGCCGCCGCCGAGAAGGACCTTAACGAGCTAATGGTCGAATGACCGCTGCGCAGGCACTGGCCGAACGAAACGCAACTGTGATTTCTAAATAACTTTTAGACAATGCATAGGTTAATCGCTAGTTTTAATTTAAAGCCATTTATCGTAAAATCAATTAACTCGTCAAAAATGCACTTTGGTTTAATTAGTTCCGTTACATCACTTCAGTCAGAATATTGTTTGAAGTTTTATAGACAAATCAATGAGTGATTGACTATGTGTCGAGCCGTCCTGGAAGCTATATTATGATGTATTTTTTTGGTTCCTACTCACAATCTCACTTCAAAGATTCTTGTATATTTTACATTGCATGATAATAAATTCAGTACACTAGTTTTAAAGTGTGTGTCGCATCGCATGGTGACTAGTAGACGATTTTGTACGTACGTCTTTTAGGTTTAGTGATGTGTGACTGACTTAGTTTTATATCTTGATTATTTGAAATAAAAAAAGTTTTTTAAGTATCGGTCGATTTTCATTATGTAGAATTGAGCAATAGCTTCACACAAATCGGCTGAAATTAGTTCAGTTGCTGCATGCGCCGTTACACAAAGCTTTCATAGGCACCAAAAGGTTTCGACGAAATTTCATGTAAGTATAGTTTATTTTTTTACCATTTTTCAACATTAGTTAGTTCAACAAATATCAACCAATACAGGATAATAATAATATAGACATGAGACAATACTGGATAAATACTATTGACATATTATTAATAGGATACAATTTCCCTGGCTGGACAGAATACCATAATTTTTACCTTGTTTCTGTACCGTTTGACTCTGATCATAGTACTTTATTATTATATTTTTTACCAACAACGCCTCTTGAAATTCGGGTTATAATACTATGGCTGTATCCATATGTAACTTATTTAACGACCTCCGTGGTTGAGTGGCTTGCACACCGGTTTACATGGTGTCGCCGTCTCATGGATCCCGGGTTCGATCCCCGTATGAGATCAATCTACATTGTTTCAGGTCTGGGTGTTTGTGATACTACCGTTGTCTCCGATTTTCACAAGTGATTTAGCAAGTTACTTTGGAATTATGTTGTATTTTTTTTCAACTATTTTGATGCGTTGGCAGAGAGACTTTTTTTATATTGTCTCAGGTCTGGGTGTATGTGACTATGTGATACTACTTGTATTGTACTATTATCTATTCTGTGGTGATACCACCGTTGTCTCTATCTCCATAACACAAGTGATTTAGGAAAATACCTTAGAATTATGTTGCCAACTTTTTTTTCAACTATTTTGATGCGTTTCCAGGGAGGTGGGGGCTTAGTACAACAGCTCCGTAAGAGCTACAGCTTGTCGGACTTGAGCGAGTGCGAGCCGCGCGAGGAGCACCCCAGCGACGAGGCGGACGATGTGTTGGCCGAGCCGAGGCTGATAAAGCGAGGGGGAAAGAGGTGAGCAAATAAAATAACCCTTATTTATTAGTATCATAATAAGGTTTGTTTTTGTTTCGCTCGGACGATTGCTCAGCTGAAGTGGCAGTGGGCGGGACAGATAGCGAGAAGAACCGATGGTCGTTGGGGCGGAAAGGTTTTAGAATGGCTCGTGTGCACCGGACTCTGCTCCGTAGGTAGGCCCCCGACAAGGTGGACCGACGATCTGGTGAAGGCCCCGGTGCGCCGCTGCATGCGGGCCAAGCAGGACCGATCATTGTGCAGGTCCTTGGGGGAGGCCTATGATGGTTTGTTTTTATGCAGTAGTGCATTGGTCTCCTATTTTATGCTATTACACGACGTCTGTCGTCAGCGTCATATACATTTCATACACCGACGTTAGCGTTTGAAAGATACCACAACAGTATGTAATGTTGTTTTGTACTGTTGTTTTCTTAGTTGTGACGCTGACGTTGTATAAGCAGCCGACGGCGTAACTAGGATAGGAGACCAAAACCTTAGCCCATGGTCTATTTACGGCGGCTTACAGTTACAGTGTCGATTCGGTTGGCACGACTTAACTAAATTGACAGGACTAAACTTAATTTTTAACCGACTTCGAAAAAAGGAGGAGGTTCTATGTTCGTCTGTATATTTGTTTTTTTTTGTCTTACCGATTACTCGAAGACGGCTGAACCGATTGAAATGATGATGTTATTACATTAGGTACACTCCCAAGTTGGTCCCATTTTTGGAAATCGGTTCAGTACTTTTCAAGTAATTTTGAAAAAAGCACGCAAATAGTATGATTTTGTGTGAATTACCTCGATGTTTGGTCGTATTACTTCTTTGTTTATGAACTGAATTAGATAATATTTTTTTGTTGGAAGAGGGATATCTTAAGTGTAGTTTTTTAACCGACTTAAAAAAGGAGGTTCTCAGTTTGACCCGTATTTAAGTATGTTTCTCCGCGATTATCTTACGTTTGGCTGAGCTGATTTTTCTACATATACATAATATACCTTACCTACAAGGTGCCTACACTAAAAATAAAAAAATAAAAAATTGTTTAAAAAAAAACAAAAAACCGACTTCAAAAAACCTACCTCTAAAAAGCAAGAAATAATATTCGTAATAATAAAAATACGTCTATTGAAGTCGGGTGGGGCTGGAGTACAAATTCCTTTTTTTTATTCTAAAAGCCCCACCCGACTTCAATAGACGTATTTTTATTATTACGAATATTATTTCTTGCTTTTTAGAGGTAGGTTTTAGCATTCTGTTCTTGTCTTTTCGATACAGAAAGAAAAGGATGGAAAACTAATTTTAGTTTAGTCTTAACCGAATCGACACCAATGTTTACTATAGAAATGTACTGTTGTGTGCTTACTTTCAAACATTGACGTCGGCGTATGAATGGAATGTTTACGCTGACGTCAGACGTCGCATAAAATAAGAGAGCAAGTCCCAAGTTAGTCTTGTTGTTGTCGCAGTGGGTACAGCACTCGCCGCAGCGCTTCGGAGTCGAACAGCCGCTCGCCGATGTATTTCCCGGAGGTGGACGTGGACGTTCGCTCCGCCAGAGCCAACAGGAGCGATGAGCCTGACTTCAGGTTGGTGCAAATGCAGACGTTGAAAATGAAAATATATCTAGATACGCCAATGAGTATAAGGGCAATGTCCGTCAAGTTGTCAATTAATAATAAGTTAATTGTTAATAGAAAAGGATTTTAGTAAAACTTTTAGGGCTCATAGTCTAGTATTTTTTAGAAGGTATCACTATAAATTCCCTCGCAGTCATTCGTAGAAGTAGATAGCAAATGTGTCAAAAACGGCCACTTTAAGCAGTTTTGCTATCTACTCCTAGCAGTGACTACGAGGGAATGTAATGATACCGTCTTAAAATACTAGACTATTATTACATATTAAATTTGTCTATTAGAATTACATTATTAAATAAAAATCACCGCGGCGCCACTTTTGGTCAAAACAGCGCCTTAAGAGAAACTTCTAGCCTTAATCTTTGCTGAGTTGATTTGCAACATTGCCCTCGCCCTCTATTACAGTAACATAAAGTCGAGCGACGACATAAGCTTGGGCTACTCGAGGATAACTCGGCCTCTCACGCGCGCCGCATCGCTCTTAGCCGTCGCTAGTTCTCGCGCGTGATTCTCTCACCATAATCACAGAATACATAATAGTACAAGTACAGAAACATCATTCCGCAACAACATTTAATTAAATAGCGACTCTTGCTACGACTCGATAAGGCGCAATTTAGATCGCACACCGCTACAGCGCCTACAGTTATATTCACCTAGAAGTTTTCTCTCTTTCTATCGCGTAGCTCTCATCTCTTCTGACGCCGTTAGGGTTGTCATCTTTTAAATAAACTGCGTAGCATTATCATAAAAGGAAAGCGATTTTACGTACTATGGTTAAAGAAAATCTTACAATAATATTCGAACATTACTATGATATTTAATTATCTAAGTAGGTACCTAGTACGTAAATATGGGAGACATAAAGATAACTAAAGTCAACTTTTGGTAGGTACCTATCCTAAAGTACAGACTACAGATACTTTAAAGGTTGTTTATCATTACTTGTCCTATTTAGTTATTAAGAAAACAGTTTTTGTTTGTTGTCATACAACACCTAGGTATTAAAAATTATGCTTTCTTACGAAATCAAATTATCATGATAATTAACTTTATTTCGTAAGTAGGTAAGTAATTATTATTTCAATAAATAGTTGGGTGAAGATTATTTACCAAATATTTAACACAAGTACCTACCTAAGAATAAACGGACTATAAGTATATAAACTAGGTACCTACCTACCTACCTATAAGTAAAGTAGACAAGCGTTGTTCCTACCACTTTACTATATTATGGAAAAAATGGTCGAGTAAGCGCGGGAAACGTGCGGTGGTCGCGCTCAGGCGGCGCGCGGCCCTCTGCCAGTTGTATCGTGGACGATACGCACAGCGGTAGGTGCTTATCGCGCGACCTTGAGCGAGTGAAGGAGGCCTGCCATAATTACAGTACGATGTAAACTTGAAGGCGGATATGAAGTTGGCCGCTATGCGCGTAGCCGTGCACCGCAACTTCAACTCTCCCACCCGCTAACTCTTAAATAGTGTATTGTGCGTGTGCCTACTTTCACAGCCGCCAGCAAATTTGCATCGTACTGTAACAGACAGTTTTTTGAAGATGCTCAGTTGATTTTCAACATTGCCCTCTATTCCAGCCACATAAAGTCGAGCGACGACATAAGCTCGGGCTACTCGAGCGCGGACAACTCTGCTTCTCTCACGCGCGCCGCATCGCTCTTAGCCGTCGCTAGATCGCGCGCGTGATTCCCTCACCATAGTTACAGTACGATGCAAACTTGATGGCGGATATGAAGTTAGCCGCTATGCGCGTAGCCGTGTTCGCAACCTCACCTCTCCCACCCGCAGACACTTAAATACTGTATTGTGCATGCGCCTAACTTCACAGTCACCATCAAGTTTGCATCGCATCTTCTGAGCCTTGGGAGGATCGGCTAGTCTGCGTTACCTGCCAGATCATTGCCCAGAGTGCGCCGGACGCATATTTATCATGATGTGCCACTCGGGGAAGTTTGCATCGTATATTAACAGTAGACAGTTTTCTGAAGAAGATCAGTTGATTTGCAACATTGCCCTCTATTCCAGCCACATAAAGTCGAGCGACGACATAAGCTCGGGCTACTCGAGCGCGGACAACTCTGCTTCTCTCACGCGCACCGCGTCGCTGGGCGCCGCCGCCCGAGCGCGCGCGCGAGCCGCCAGGACCACAGTCACCACCATCAAGCGACCGCAGGCGGCCGAGGTCTGGTAACATTCATTGTTATATCGCCCAACTATCCTTTAAGCCAGTGGTTCTCAATGAGGATCAGTGACAGGTTTGAATCCTATAGTTTTATTGGTATAATATAAAAACATATAGCTATGAAACTTAGTAAGAGATTTTTTGAAATCCGTTTAGAAATGGTTAAGTTATAAGGGGTTTGAAGGAAATGCCAAGCTCAATGCAATATGTGCTTTATCACGTACGACATAACGTTCGCGTACGTCTCGATGACGTCATTAGGACCCCTCAAAATGACAGTGTTTTAGCACTTTTTAGCTCGTATAGCTTCTCAGGATTAAGAGATCTCGTAAAAATTTATTCACAGTTAATCATGTGGTGGCATAAGCTTTCTGATAAGCCACTAAACAAAAATCGTTACTGATCCTCATTTGTTTTTTCTGACCAACTGGTTTCAAACTTACGTTATTATAGAGGCCAAACAGAACAAATTTCAAACTTACGTTCAACATAATTACTTTAGGAGACCAATATTAATTGATTTTATTTATTTTATCTCCGACACAAATCTTGAGCGCTGAGCAAATGCGTAGATCTTATTTCTTAGGTCTACTCGGGTGTACCTACTAAGATCTCCATTTCACTTAAGTTCTTGGTAAACAATCGATTTGACAATATGAAAATGTACAATAACAACGACAACTTCACTCGAGACTTTATGGTGCGCACAGAGTATATTACATCGTATTCACAAGCACTCTACGTTTAGCTCCGTCTAAGCGAAAATCCAAACTTTGGTCAGGGGGGTATAACTCCGCGCTTAAACTTTTATATTAGCCTACTGCTCGCGGCCCACTCCAAGAGGGCCATTGTCGAGGGATATCACCGCGCCGACCGAAACGCGCGGCGTGTGCAAGCGACGAGGGCGCAGCGCGTGAACGTCACGAACGAAACGAGTCAGTCAAGCGCCGAATGCGAAACTGCATGCACTTCGTTTTTGATACTTAATTACTAACGTACCTACCTACCTACCAAAGTTTATTGTATTTTTTGTATACATATTTACATACATAGTTGTATCGAAGTTCGAAATATGGCACCAGTAAAGAAAAAAGCTAAAAAATACTATTTTTTTTCACCCATCCCATAACTGACCCTTGCAAAAGTTGCTTAACCTCCGCAATCGTTGGGCCAGGCGCTATACCACTGCGCCATCGAGCTTCTCTAACTACTTAGAAATACTTATTATTTATGCTCTTTAAATATGCTCAGCTCACCTATTAGGTAGATTTATTTTATTTTATAAGTAGGTACCTATTATAGTAAATTCATTGTTTATTCATGGGCATAACGAATGTTTTCTATGATATCAGTAACTAGCGAGTAGCAACCCCGAATTGTGTCGGTTGAGACAGAGCTATGCGACAGAAAGAGACGCCTCTCTTTCTTCTTCGTGGGTGCATATAATTTTATCCACGCAGCGTTGTGCAGTTTGAAATTGTACTTTATTGCCGTGCAGCGAGAGTAGCTTATTATTTGATGGTCCTCGCGGGGTCGGACTTCTGTACGTTAGTACTATTATATATTCTGTGCTTTGGTCACAAAGTTTAGGATGTTATGCAATTCTGATCCGGCAGGAATCGTGAGCGGCGAGAGAAATTAGAGTGGATTACTGCGCATGTTTGCATTCGCCCCGCACCACGTCCCCCGCCAATGAGACCTAAAAATAACTTCTGCGCATTAAATGTCACCGCTCAAGATCCTTCCCAGGGTACAACGCATGTTATCTGGATAGTTGGGCTTATTTATGTTCATAATCTGCTACAGAAATATTACAAAAGAAATGTTTAAATTAAACAATATTGGAAAAGAATGTGTAATCATAGTTTTAAGAGCACTTGATTTGAATAAAATTTAGCAATAAATCCATGATGGAAAACAAAAACTAATCGATATATTTCGATTTAATATTAGTGGGTCAAGAAAAATATTTATATTAAAATATTATGGTATGTGATACTGTAGAATTGTCTTTTTGGATTGCAAATTCAAACTTTGGATGTTTTGACTTTTGTCAACACCTAACTATAACAGAAAAATAACTTACAAGAAAAGGTCTGTAAAATCTGAAAGACGGTTCTACATTACTCAAGCAGGGTAGGAATGGTGCTGACAAGTTGTACTTACACAGAAGAGTTAATGAGAATTGGCTTGAAAGTATAATTTAAAGAAATTATCACAAATTGTAAAATGATATCAAACTTAGTTATGCATAAAAATATTTTAATTGGTACATACTTTAAGTACTTAGTTATGAATTATTATGAAAGTGATGGCACTATACCCATAGGATTAAAAACAACTAGATAGGAACAAAATTGTCAATAAGTCATTTCGTGTGTATGCATTTCTTAGCTTTCGTAAGATATATTTACTTACTTACTTTTTCATACTTTACTTTACTGGCCCTTGGCCTTAGGCCGTGGCTTTATAATATTGCATGTTTAGTTTCACTATTCATTTGGTAATACCGTGGTGGCGCTAAGGGTGCATAACTCATACTATACGTATCTTTGTTTTATGCTTAA
Source organism: Agriphila straminella (assembly GCA_950108535.1). NCBI lineage: Eukaryota > Metazoa > Arthropoda > Insecta > Lepidoptera > Crambidae > Agriphila > Agriphila straminella. The sequence continues at coordinate 5,839,752 of OX467312.1, forward strand.
AGCGGTGACAGACAAACACTGCAGTGCATTATGTGTATATCACTTGTGCCATCACAGTATTTCTGCTTCAGACCTACATGTCTATAAGTCTGCTCTTGCATTTATTAGTTTATATTACCTAAGTTTTTTTAATTGTAATGTTGATTTAGACTTAGGAACTTTTTATTTAAAGGAAAGTGAAGTAATCATCGAAGAGCTACTGGACGACGATACTTTTGACTATGCAAATATGCCCCCACTAGTCAATGTTCCCTCCCCAATCTTCTTATCCCATTCAGATCCACCATTTCTATATCAATATGTAGGAGATCAAGTTAAAATTATCCAAGTATTGGATAATTATGCGTTAGATACAAAGATACGTAATGAAATGAAGGATACTATTTCTTTAGACCAAACTAAAACTTCACAGGGTTTGACCGAAAAAAAGCCAGAAAATAATGAGGATGTTAATAAATCTGAGCTAGTTGAAAACGTCCACTTAACTAAACAGGACATTGCGCAAAAAAATGATGTAACAGAAAACACTGACAATAATTTAATTTTCCCTGATGACACTGTCAAATCTTCAGAAAACGATCCTCAGGGTATAGATGTACAGACATTTGAAACCAAAATGGAAACTATGCTCAATGAAGTACAGCAAAAGACGGATAACTTGACAGACGTTGATACAATAAGCCTGGAAACTACAAATAATGAAACTTATTCTGCTGAAAGTGATGACGAAGCATCATTTGGCACTCCAGAAGATTCTCCAAAAGCAAAGCGAAAGTCGCCTAAAGGGAAATATGGAAAAGCGAAAGCTCCACCCCCACCTAAATTAGATATACCGAAGGATGTGAAACAAGATGGCGTAAAATTTGAATCTAATGTAAACACGTCTCAAGAAAGCTTAAACGACATAATTAACCAAATGCCTAATATAATAGAAAGCAACATAAAGGGGGGACTTCAAGTAGTTAATCCCATAGCTGAAAAGAAAAGACGCCATAAATCAAAATCACCAGGGCGTATTCCTAAAAGTCATAGTTCTGGCTTAGGTAAATTGTTACAGCTACCAAACAAATTAGCATTTTGGCATAAAAGTGACGATAAAAATAAACTAGACAATGTAAAATCGGACACTGTCTCAAGTTCTTCTGAAGATCGTAGTAGAAGATCATCAACTGTTGAAAAACAAATTGATGAATTTCAAAGTTGCCATGATCTCAATACTGTAGCCGATATAATTTCTGAAATCGACAATTCTTTTTTAGAAGATGAAGTCGATAACGACCAAAGTGGTTTTAAAGATGCAACCGATTTCGATAACGAAATATCGAACGATATCATCGAAAAAAGCGATGCTTTACAGAAACTTATTGAAGCTAAAATAGAAAGTCACCCTGAGTATAAGTATGTTTCTTTGCACGAAGAAATACCAACCACATCCAAAAGTACCGATGTGTAAGAAGTTATGTCCCTAAGCCCTGAAACAGCTATCTGTCAAACAGGATACGAGCAGAACAGTATGTAGTGTAATTAAATTTGATATTGTGCAATGTATTGAGATATTTGCATGGCGTAACCTACCTGGTTTTCTGACAGTTTTTTAGATCCATACTAATAAGATTTACTGAACTGAATTTGATGGAATGAGCTTCATGCCTAGGAAAACTAATACGGAAACATTATTTTTACTTATCGCATCCTCTTACGAATTTTGATCTTTAGTACAATTTATTACACACTGTTGTTTTGTTTTAAGTGATTTAATTTTATTTTAACACTTCTGTAAGTTTTTTTTTGTGTTAGTGTGGTGTGTTTGTTTTTAATGTAACACAACACCAAGAGCAAAGTATAAAATATTTGTTCTAGAACATTTTTAGCATGGTGACATTTTAATTGTAAATGAATAGATTTGCTTTATCATCTAGGTAATGAAATCTAAAACAATGCAACGAATGGAGATTAAAATATCACTGAGCTATCGTCCATAGATGTGCTTGTGCTTTTTACGCATTAGTTTACAATTATTTGTTTTATTTTCAGGCAATGCTGTCGGCCTCTGCTACAATACCTCGCGCAAAAAAATCTAATAAAAGGAAAACCCAATAAACTTTAGCAAATGAGTATATTAGGTGACATTGCATTAGTATGAAATATAAAATCGAATATCGAATAGAGTAGCTTCAAAACAATGCTCTCTACAAAACGTGAGTTAGGGATGAATAATCTTAGAATATTAGTAGGTACCTACCTAATTATCTTAACTTTATTTTCTAAACTATGAAAACATTTTTTTATCAACTCTTCGGACTCGGAACAAAAGTATTTATGTCCTATGATATGTGTTTTATGATTACCAAAATGTATTCATTATTATTTTACATAAATCTGTTTGTAATAAAAAAAACAAAACTAATTTAACAGGAGGTTAAAACACGACTGAAGTAGGTAACGTGATGATCGATGAGTGCAATGACATTCTTTTAAAACCTATTTTTTATTTATTTTACAAAATTATCTATGTACCTAGCATAAAATGCATCTGCTTCTATCATGAATGTTTATGAGATCTCAATTCTCAAAAAATACGAATAACTATTTTACTCTACTTTCCCGACAGACATAAGACAGTGTAATGTAAGCTTGGGACTTTTTTGCATAACATCTGACTTATTCTTAAATAATTATTATTGTGATTATATTTTAGCCAAAATTTGCCAAAATGAAAAACTAAATGACTCAACACTAGGGAATTAAATTATTTTTTAATTGTATTTATTATAAACAATTTAGCTCTTAGAGAAACTAGTCCATAGTATTTATTGCTTGTTGAGGCTTTCATATCAGGGCCTCAATTCTGCGATTTTAACGTAGAAAATGGGAAACCTTTGAGATATCAATGTTAATTTAAATTTAGTGTTTGACATTAATTTATTTTCCCTTATCTTATACTATACGGTAATAAAAAGGCGATTATACTATTGAAACACCGTTGTGTTAGCAGAATTGGGCCCCAGTATACCTAATATGTGCAATTAACTTTCAATAGATGCCTTGCAACCACGAGTCATTAAATAGAGCTTCCAATATCTGAAGAATGCCCAAGTAAGATCTCAGCTATCTATCGGGCACAAAACAATAATTGTAAGCTTTTGTCAGCGACAGGTTTTTATTGTAATCTACTCATTATGTTTGTGAGACTAGGAGCTTACCAAAATGTTTTGACTCGCTTTCAAAACTAAGCACTTTTAATGATACACTATTATGTGATCTAGCAAAGCAAGTATGTTGTATTAGTTACCAAACATTGAATTATTGGGGAAGTTGTTAAGGGCGCACCGAGCCTCCACTAGCGCCGCAAATCAAGGAAAAATCATTACAATGAAATTACTACGGTATAACCAAATTCTAACAAATATAGGCACTGGTTTTATTATACAATACTAAATAATATACTAGAAAAAAAGTAGCTTACTTGGTAAGAGCATTGGACCAGATTTTCAAAGGTCGCGCGGGTTCGATTCCTGCCTAAGATCGATTTTTTTCTAGTATATTATATTATTTAGTATAGACACTGGTATTAGTCATAATCATAATAACATAAATTATTTTGGTATGTCATTTCTTTTTTGTTCAAATGTGTATGTGTAGTGTATTTTTTACAATCAATCAAGATTAACCACTAACACGGTATCGGTAATCTTAATAATTAAGATTATTGTAACTACACTAACACATTTAAACCAAGGAAAAAACGCATACAAAAATAGTAGTAATAGTGGTATTGTTATAACCAATACTAGTGCTCTATATTTATCAGAATTTTGCTAAACATTCTTGTCTTACTAAATGTTATATCGTTGTAATGATTTTTTCTTGACTAGCGGCGCGCTAGTTGAGTAGAGGCGCGGTGCAAAGTAATAGGTGAATGTGTGTGCAGTTTATTGATGTTGAAGTACATAATTAAGTAGTTAGAATCTCAGAAATGACATTTGGTTCCTCTTTGTAGTTGTTGTTTTCAAAGATTGTTAGTTGGATAATATGTAAATTTACCTACATACTGTCAACAGTATTATGTAATACAAGGGACTTCAACCCGCGGCCCGCGGTTGCGTTCTTGGCGGCCCGTCTCATTGTATTGACAAAATTAAATTCACATGTCTACAAATTATACCTATATAGTTAGAATTAGAATATAATATATTTCTTGTGTTGTGTTGTGGCCTACTGAACCAATATCAGAGTATACTAGGCCCTTGACTTCAAAAAGGTTGAAGACCCTTGATGTAATAAATAATATTATATTAGTGAGGCATTGGATTGTTATGTTGTGCTTTCACAATATTCTACAATTTTGTTTGATTGAAAGTGACATAGTTACCCACGTTATTATGATTGTTTTACTTATGTATAACTATTATAGTATATTCTGTGTGTTGGGTAACAAAGTTTGATTTAATCAAAATAAATAACTATTGATTTAAACATAATATTTTATTCATTACATACAAATTATAGAATACCACCTACTCTTAATCTTAGAGTGTCGAAAATATATTTGCCGTGGTCACTTTTATATTCGTTATTTATCAACTGCTGTTCTAACAAGTTTAAGGATTCGTGATCCCAATTTTTTATCCAGTATAACAATGAGAAAAGTTTATAATAAGAGCTTGAATTATTATCATCAGATATTTTAATTTTCGGCAGGTTTTTGATAATATTGATCAAATTAGATTGTATGACATTATTGAATGATTCAGTATTCTGTACAGCAAACATGTGAAGTATATTTACTGTCTGCATTGTTACAGACTCTTCTAACAAAATGTTAGGCAAAGTTTTAAACCATTCTTTAAAATTATCATGAGAGTGGAAATTAACTAAACAGTCATTCAGAGCAATTTTACACAACAAACTAAAAATCTTTTGCTTGAAGGATTTGCACAAGTTTTCATTGAAATATTCTCTTATAATTTTCTTGAACAAGGAGTCCATGACACTCATATTTCTAGTCCAACTATTTTGATTTGAAAATATTGTGTCAAGAATTTTCATCATCATATCTTTAACAGTGTCTGAGACTGAAGAACAAATTTTTCTTTCAATGTAGTTTATTACAGAATTTAACTCTTTGCTTTGATTTTTTACATTTACATTTGGATTGAGTTTCACAAACAAAAGGCATATCTCCAAGTTTTCTGCAACCAATTTCGGGTCTGTTATAACATCTTCAAAAGGTGAAGAGTTTTCCTTTACTTGTTTAGTTCTTATATTAGTCACATATGGAAATGAATTAACCAAATGTTGATTGAATAACTGCCTGTACTTTTGGCAAAACAATTGTTCAATGTTTGAACCAGGGTTCTTGTTGTTTTGATGCTGTACTAGACTGTACAACAGTGAAATAACTTTTAAAGTATGTTTTAAAAGTGAAGCTGCATCTTCATTAATAACAGTTTCCATATTCATTTCTGAGGTTGCCTTTGGACAAACCTCAAGCCAAGTCTCGTAAAGCAGTGGTGACAAAGTTGTTATGTATTCTTTGAATTTTTCTACTTCATCCAAAGGTGTTGCTATATCATGCATGTTTTTGGCTGAAAACACATGGCAAACAGATGTATAAATGGGGTTGAAAATCTGATAATGATTTATCTTGGTGTCATCAAACTTATAGGTCTTCACAGCTGTAGGTTTGTTGTTTGTGTTGTTTATATTATATTCAACATACTTATGAAGATAATCCTTTAATCTATGGAGGACTTTTACTCGCCATTTGACTGTAGTAATTTTACTACTTAAGTTTACTGTTAGTGTCCTACCAGGTTTTGAATCAATCCTTAATTTTGATATCATGTCCAAAAAATTTGGCATGATTTTATGAATATCATGCACAACTTTGTCAGGAGTGCATGTTAATAATATGTCTAGAAATAGAAGTGAATCCTCCTGTATTCTAGTATCAATGTGAGTCATGGCACTCCTTAAAAATGTAGACATTATATCAAAGAAAGGATCCAATTTTTCCAAACTGGTGTGAGACAGTACTAAATGAAGGACCTTGAAAGATTCATGGCGCACCTGAAAAAGAAAATTTATGATAAGTTTAAGCTGTATCCATTCTCCATTGTTTACCTAAGACAGTCTATGTCTTTTAAGCTGAGAAAGTAACACCCATCTTACAAACCAGCAGATTTGAACTGTGTTCCTGAAATGAGTAGTGTCAAGAGGTGGTACTTTGAGTCTCTGGTGCTGCAAGGAGCAACAATAGTGATGACCACTTACATGATAAATCACAGAAGCAGGAAGCTCATATAGATAAATTCAGGTTAGAACTGATTGTTCAATGCTACAACATTTTTTTATTTGTAAGGTCTTTCTTGTTTTAAGTGGCATTCAAATTTATTTGGTATAAATAATAAAACGGGGAACCTGCTGGCGTGTGCATTATGACACAAGCTCAAGTTGTTATCATCTTGCCTTCTCATTTTAACAGTGGTCAGTCTGACATGTTCGGACAGAAACTAAATGGTTTCGGAGTTGGCACACAGTTATAGTGCAAACCATTATTTTTGTAGTGATAATATTAAATTACAGATCTATTATTATTTTAAGGTGGTGACAAGTGCAAACCATTATTTTTGTAGTGATAATATTAAATTACAGATCTATTATTATTTTAAGGTGGTGACAAGTGCAAACCATTATTTTTGTAGTGATAGTATTAAATTATAGATCTATCATTATTTTAAAGTGATGATATACAATTTTATAGCTGGTTTTATCAAATTAAAAGTGCTATTAACCCGGCGAGCTTGTGGTAGGGTGTGACATGCCCATGCTTTGCGCGAAGTCGTGTATTCAAATTTGCCCCTCAATTGGTTTGTTGCTTCGAGTAGCTGGAGCCAATGTACTCCGCGGGGGGAGAGTGGCGTGACCGCAGTGTCGCGTCAACCGGCGCAGGAGCTACACGCGTGTAAACGTTCGTGGGGTGCGTCATACCCCGCCACATGCTCCGTGTTAGTTTTAACATATATCTACCTATAAATGCCAATTTATTAAACCAATACTTAAGAATTTATTTGTATTTTGAAATATGGTTTATATTTAGTGTATAAAATAAAAAACTGTGTATATTTATATACTTTTATTGTATTATTTATCAAAAATACTAAAACTAAAATCAACTAATTCTTTAAAAAAAATATGTTATTGAGAATCTTATATTCTTTAAGTTTTTAAAGTTGATTTTATATTTTTATTAAAGAATTAGTTGATTTTAGTTCCTTTTTCAGAAGTTCCTTTTTTTGTTTTTTTGTAAATGTTATATTTTAGTATTTCTGATAAATAATACAATAAAAGTATATAAATATACACTGTTTTTTATTTTATACACTAAATATAAACCATATTTCAAAATACGAATAAATTCTTAAGTCTTGGTTTTATAAATTGGCATTTATAGGTAATTATATGTTGGGGTTTGGCAAACCCCACCACATGCTAGGTGTAACTTTTTTCACCTCATGCTCGCCGGGTTAAATACATCCCTAATAAAACTGACTACATAATAAAGAAGGGTGTATATCAGAGGATTAAAATAAAAGCCTTAATGTCCGGTTCATCAAATAATGTGACCCAGCACTGGAATCCCCAAACGTGACTCTCCAACCCTGGAATGTACCCATTCCAGTAGTGAGATCTAGTCGAGCAGACTGGATATTGAACTAAAAAAAATAAGAACCGGACTGACAAATATAGTGCAGGTAAAATAAACTTACCACTTTTTCTACATTTAGAACTAAAGGGGCTACACCCAGCAAAATCTGTCCCAGATTTTGTATCAGTATTTCCAAGTTGCTGCTGATAATTTCTTTCAAGCCCTCCAGAGCTTCTGTTCTTGACTTGGTGTTGAAATGGTTGAGGCGAGATAGAAGCTCTTTTATGTTAAGCTTTTTTGAAGACAATACTTCACTTTTTCCATGTTTTTTTAATTGCTCTCTAATAACAATTTTTTTAATTTTGAAATTGGTTTTTGTAACATTCGTACCCTTAGGTAAATCTTTTTTCTTATCTTTAAGTTTCGTTTTTGATTTTTCCGTTTTGAGAAATTTCTGATGACGCGTTGCACCTGTTTGAGGCATATTTAATTAAAAATGTAAGTGATAAAAAAATAAAATAAAACTAGACCAAAAGTACAAAACTTTTTGAGGTTATTTAACAAGAGTACGTAGGTAATCGACGTAATCAATCAATGGGCTTGCCCGCTTGGGTGGTATCACAGAGGAAATAAATAATCACACTACGTGGGATGGGAATGGGAGCATTCCGCGGTAGTCTAATCGCTGGGTCATCGGTCGCCATAGAGAGAGTGGATTTTAACCACAGTACCACACCACCATAGCGGGCCCTACCACTAGGGTTGCCAACATGTCTTTATAGTACACTTAAAAAAATATAGTATTTAATAGGCAAATATATTTTTTTACTTATTAATTTTATAAAAACTATATTTTTTTTTAATTTTTGCATTTTTCAACCAGTTTTGGATATTTTTGTAGTCTTTTTTGTATCTTTCGCTTTTTAATCGGCGTTAGCGGCCGGCGCACTTCAATAATTTGAACTTGACGCACTTTCGTTATAATAAATATCCTTAACAAATCAGCAAAAAAAGAAAAACTTATGTGCAATCACTTTTTAGTCTTAAAATCATTTGCCTTTCCTACACTAGAGAAAAAGCCTTGAATAGGGAGGCAGCCCTGCAAGTCCCCAATTAGGATTCAATTCGGGGCATCGTTTTCAATCTGAAATTGGATCCCCAGTAAGGATGCTAAATCGGCGTATGTAATCGCGGCTTTAGAGCGCGGTTGTTTGGTTGTTTTTTAACTTTACTCTAAATGGTTCCTCTCCATTTGCGCGGACACGTCGTGCGACGCGTCCAAAGGGGGGCGAGCGAGGGGAAAAGAGTAGAGTAGAGAGGGGAGACTCTCCCATCCCCCCTTAAGTTTGTCAAGTGATTTGATAGGTAATTTTCATATTTATATTTAACAAACAACAGAAAATATATTTCTTAACACGTTCACGGACACTCCGTCTGAGGACGTTGAAAGAATTAATTTTGATATGACACACCGTCTGTAGACGGCAAGTTTTGTTGCTTTGAAACTGACGTCTCGTCAGCAGACGAACGATTTACTAAGCAGCATAAGGGATCACGTGACCCTGTGTCACAACACGAAATATTTTATCTTCCTAGTGTCACTGCAAAAGATTTTATGTCAAGTTTTAGGAAGGTTTGTATGTGTGTGTTGGCGCACACATCGAAATGCGTGTTGTGACATGTCGTCGGCAGCCGGCCGATTTCTGAACACGTTCGTTCGCGCAGTCGCCCGGTGTCACAGTACGAGAAGGTCATGCGCATCGCAATCGGAGCGGCTACAACCAGTTTCTAGATGATTCTAAGCTGAGTTATTTCAATAGTTTTTCAATTAGAGTGATGTTTAGGTACTTGTAAACATAGTAAGTGCCCTAATATTACTGTTCTGTGTTCATATATTTCGAATTCAATAAGGAAATGAATAAAAGTAGGGTTGATAGCCAGTATAGTACCTACCTCGATATTTGTTGTGATCTGATTGTTTTGCTTGTAATATTTAGCAATATTATTGAAGTAATAAGCATACGGTGAGTAGGTACAATATATCAAAGTAAAAGTTGATAATTGTATGTATTTGTGGTTACTGACTGATATATGATCGGGGTGTTTTGTTTGGGTTATTTATCGACTTTGGGAGACGAATAGGTATACTTACTTAGCGTAAATTCTGCCCCTTTTGCAGATGGCTTATGATATAGCAGATTACTGATATATGGTTATATATGACACATGTTTTGTAGTATGAAGCGTGACGGCCCGTCCGCAAACGTTGTCGTTTGTAGCCGGTATCGTCATAGCACATATGTACTTCAAGTCAAAGCGTGACGTTTCGTCTGCAGACGTTGACGTCCATGAACGAGTTTGTCACAGCACATGTGTAGAAGTATGGCATAGGTGACATTGCGTCTTCAGCCGTCATGAAAAAATGTATGGGATTTCGAAGTGTCATATTTCAAATTATTCTTTCAACGTCCTCAGACGGAGTGTCCGTGAACGTGTTAATACCCCTTAAAGCTTTTGTAGGGGGGATGGGTGAGTCCTCCCTCTCTACTCTATTCTTTCCTCTTCGCTCGCCTCCTTAGATGACTTTTTCATACATTTTGAGGTTAGGTTTAGTAAAATTTCAAAATGTTATTAAACAAAAAATTATGCATTTCCGCACGAAATGCTTTGGTGGGGAGAGGTCCCCTCTCTACCTCCCATCCCCCCCTTTCCCCTAAATTCAGCCCAACTATTATAATAGAAATAAAACCCTGGCAACATTAATAAAATCATAAACCTAACCTACGCAGACAAGCATAGTTCTAAAATAAGCTAATCTGAGTCGAGTACTCAAACACTGTTTTAAAATTAGCGTGATCTGAGTTTGAGTTTAGTTTGTTGAAGCTCTGCTCAAGCACCGTTTTAAAATTTAAAACTCGACTCAAAACTAGTTTTAAGTAGAGATCAAGGCTTGAGTCTCGTTCTGTAATACGGGCTTAAGACTTTGTATCGACAAAGTCTTCATTTTCCATTTGGAATACGAATAATTTAAACTTTTCTTTATTCTAAATCAAATAAAATCCGTTTTTTGAGGATCTACCATGATTATTTTAAGACTCAAAAACATCAAAATACAAAATAATGTCTTGACCTTGACATTTTTTCTATAGACAAACGTCAGAGCGTTTTACAACCATCCGTTTTTTTAATATACCTAACTATATCTATGTATACCTACTATATCTATGATTTGATGGTTAAAAAGTTGCAACGCTCTGACGTTTGGAACGGGACGGTTGTGTCAACTCGTACTTGACAATAAAATATTGTATAATAAGTTCGATTTTAAAAGTGAATTTACCCTATAACGAAAAGATAAACATTGTATAAGATTGTAGATGAGAATTGATAATAAAAAAAACATAAACAATGTTGACCTTTGCGTTATTTGTTTAAATTAATTGTTAAAATTTAACTTATTATACGGGTGGCAACTCTAAATTGGTATGCTAGATTGGATTTAATCGCGGCTTTAGAGCGGTTGTGGTTAGGTTGCACTCGGAGCGTAGGTTTGGAACGCAACCTAGCGCATCTACCCCTTTCGATCTATGGTGTGATTATATTCTCTTTGGTTATCTGTCTGTCAAGTGTCATTAGTGTCAACGTTATGTCATTGTCATTCAAATTGTCAACTTGTCAACCAACCAAACAGCCGGCACGTGTATGTGTAATGTAAAATAAATAAAATATTATTTTTAAGTTGTTGTAATCTAAATTCGTGTTGATTACCCAGTCTCAAAGAGAAAATGAAAGTCAAAAAGCAACATAGACGGAAGAAATATCTTCATCACCTAAATCGGAGACGGATGAATAAAAATCAAAGCAGCACTGGGGCAGTTCTGTGGTAGGTACAAATTTTCGTAATTTTATAGCTCCTAGTTTTTATCAAGGTAGTCCTGTTGTAGAAACTTTGCTTTTATTTGTTGTGCCTGATAGATATTGTCCACCACCCAGGCAGGGTGCCGGTAGGGTTACCAGATGGTATGAATGTTGGCGACTGGCTGGTGGATGGTTTTATAATACCATGTGTATTTCAAATAGATTAACTACTCTTTTTACTGCTCTTTTTTGACACATGTCGTGTGGTAATATATGTGATTGTCAGCTACTGGTTTTCTTTTCATCCACTTTCAATTCTTAATAGCCTGTAAATCCTGACAAAAACCCTACTAAAAAGTCCTGAAAAAATGAAAAACTAAGGAAACACTAAAGTTTCAGGCTTGTATCATAGAATCAAACTCAAACCTCTGCTTGATTACAGTTAGAAAGGGATGGTCCTGTTCATCGCATAATAACACCATCCCTTTCTAACTGTACTCAAGCATAGGTTTGAGTTTGGCTCTATAATACGAGTGTTAGTTTTCGTAGGTAGAAAAACTAAAACCTTATTTTTGTAAAGAAAGTAGATAGGCGATTCTTATCAAAGAAAAAAAATAAAGAAAACTTATTTTCTAAGGTTCTTTTTACTATATATTGTAAATAACCTAAAAGATCCTGTCATTTTCCAATTTCCGCTGGAATCCTGACAGGGAGCAAAATATCCCGACGTCTGGTAACCCTTGGTGCAGGTTTTTTTTTATAATTACTAAAACATCCCTTTACTTCAGCAAGGTAATGAAGGATGAGTGGGACTACAGAAAATCAACATTGAGCAACCTTAAAGAAATGGGATTAGCAAATGACCCTAACAAAGCTGTAAAAATCCCAAACTTTAAACGTGACCTGCTAAAAAAAGCAAAAAAGAATATGAAGGATGATGGATCAGAATCAGAGGATGAAGAAGTCGTTCATCCTCCTCCTAAAATAGATGTTGTTCAGAAATTAGAAAAGGAAGCTACTGCACTTAGAACAAGGAAGTTCATGTAAGTTTTCAGAATTTTATAACAACTGCGTCACTGTCTTTCCTTATTTATGACAAAATATTGGGAAGTGGACATTTCAGGAAATATACCTTTTGAAACCAGTATAAATTATGGAAAGTGTAAATTTTGAACCTGAAGGTATTTTTCAAAGCACTAGTAAACATATTTATATAAATTATTAATTAAAGGTTTTGTAGGATTTTTTTACTGTTCTAGAAAATTAAAACCTATGCCATTTAATTTTATACAGGTTACCGAAAGGCCAGGTTGAATTTATAACATACTTATTGGACAAATATGGACATGATTACAAATCAATGGCAAGAGATAAAAAAAATTATTATCAAGAAACATGGAAACAACTTCGAGCTAAAGTCAAAACATTTATGGGCATACCTAAACAGTATGGGGAATATTTAAAATCTAGAGGATTAATAGATAAGGAAGAAGATGATGAAGAATTGAAGAAACAAGCTAAGGCTTTAGCGATGGATGATAGTGATTAAATATTTAAGACTAGGCTGCTGTATATTTTGAATAATTGAGGTTTGTTTGTTCATCAAAAGATCAAGCAACTAATAATATTATGTACTTGTGAAAATACATTTATTTTCTATATGCAGTGTGTTAGTCTTGCAGAATCATAGCTTACCCATGCCATTTGCAAATTTTTAGGGTGCCTTCAAATTGCGCCGATGTTGCTGCTACGCAACAGTCGCACCACTAATTTGAAAGCCTTAAATTTAATTCCTTGCCTTATAAAAGTTAAACAAATAAATGTTTTAGTAGCATATGGCTTTATTGAAAAAAATTGAATAAACCATAATTTATTGTGTCTTGCAGTCACTAGGAATGTCTTTTATAGGTTTTACATTTTTGAGTTCTTCAAACCATTCTTTTTCTATATCCAAAAGCTGTGTAGGTTTTTTATACTGAAAAAAAAAAGTTTAAATGAATTAGTACCTAGTTGCCACAATAAAACACTTATTTTGAAACATAGTAGAGTATATATTTTGTTGTAGAAACAAACCATTATGATGAGTGTCTGAAATTGATGGCTGGAAGATATGTTGGCTTGCTCCAGTGGTAATTTAAGCCTCTCCAGTTCAGGAACTTGCAGTTTCTTAAAATATTTCTTGTTTGTAGTTCGTACTGTGATGCATTTATCATCATTGTTAGCGCTTATTGAATAAGTTTCAATAGGGTAAGGTAAGTTCCGGACCCGCCATTCTAAATTGACTCGAGTGTTTCTTCTAGTAATAATAGGCTGAAATAGTGTTAGAATTAGTGGAAAATTTGGTTACAAGTTTAATTGAAAAAATAAGTTATACTTCTGCCATCGGAAAGAATTTGTGTAAACAAAACTTATTATTCGTAATTCCACATTCCAAAAAATTAACACAATAAATACAACTTGGACAACATAGGTAAGCTATCAATGATACCTATTCGTATATTTTATAAAACATGTAGGTAATAAAAAAGTGCTTTTGAGGTTAAGTATGGGCAGTTTATTTGATTTTGTAAATATTCTTTCTGTAAGTTGGCTGGAGTATAGGTACCTACCTGGTCCTTACTCTCAACTATTTCTGCAGTTTCTATGGATGGCGTTGCATCAGGAATGGGGTCACCTATTTCTACTAACCATTTACCTTCGCCCCCAAGTTTCCCTTTTACTTTCCAAGCCCTTCGCAATAGAACCTGAGTGTCGACATTATACTCTTCTACCATCTCCCTATCGTCATGAAACTTATAGTGAATCTTTTTTATTTTATCTTCTTTCATACAAGACTTTTCTGCAGTCATCAAAGATCTGTACCACTCAGTATTTTTGTACATTATGGCACTTTGGATATAACTTTTGGCAAAATTAGCTTTTAACTTTTTATCAAAGCTGTTTGATGTTTCGTCGTTGTCGCCACAAACTTCGATCAAATTTGATTTTCTTTTCATTTTGTTACTATAGCAACCAGCCAGTCAAAAATTTTACTATGTTTTTTAGAGAGGGAGGGTTTTTTGTTTTGTTTTGTGTTTAACTCAGTGTTGGGAAATGTTGGATGAGAAATTATGGTGCTGCCAAGCTAAACATTATTGTATTTTGGGTCGAATTATTGTACGTTTTAGGGAATAATTTTTAATATTTAGGCCGCTAATATGCGATTGATTTTACAAAGTACAACTGAACTAAAGTCGCCCCACTTATTTTGCGCTTGCTCTTTTCTTTCTCATAAATTCTGGACTGAAGTAAGGATGAAGCGAATCATTCAATACAATCGCAAACCTTGTAATACAAGTTCAAATTTAATTTTTTTAATAGGTAGGTAATGATTTAATGTATATTTTTTTATTTAAAACATTTAATTTTGATTAAAAAAAAAATATTTTATATGATTCCACGGGAGAAGGCAAGATGTTTACTGACAATGCCTTGATAGTTTACTGCCAATGCCAATGTCGGTAAGCAAGAAATGAAAGTGAATTATCAACTTTACGGCATTAATAGAGACAAAAGACAAGACAAGTGTGACGTTACAGAATAATAGTACCTAGGTGATGCGTTTCTTTATTAATTTTAGTGTCACATGCCATGATATTGTACCTATATTGTGTCAAATCGGAAAATATTGTATAAAAGCGTACAATAATGAGAAAGCTATGTTTTATTGTACAATCAAATTTCGTATCACGAATTATTGTAAGAATCCAATAATTATTGTACGTTTCCCAACACTGGTTTAACTTTGAATTTGACACTGACAGCTTTGCTTTGGCTTTGAATGACATGACAGAGTGCATGCATGCCAAAAGACTAATCGCTAAGTCATCGATCGCCTTTAGTTGACTGATAACTTAATTTTAACTAAATTACTTAACAACTTGAACTGTGTAAACCAAGGGTCTGACATGCTTTGATAGAGCGAGATCGTCTTATTGAGATTCCTATAGGAGGAAATAGAGAAGAGTGTCATGTTTTTTCTCTATCACCGACCGGACTTTATTTCATGGTCGGGTTATTGGTACAGTTCAACTAGGTCAAACAAACAAGTGGGGTTATATCAAGAGTGCCAAAGAAATTAAAGGTTTTGTGGAATACTACATAATTGATACCCAAAATTTATTATAAATCGTATGTGTTGTGTTTGTGTCTAGCATACAAAATGGTGGGGTGTTCGATATTTGGCTGCAAAAGCAACAATCAAAGAAAATAAGCGGGTGTTACATTTCATGCGTAAGTACACTGTTTTCTATACTTTGATCGCGTATTTCTTTCTCAAATCTCACAGGAACCAAGTTTCTGAGCTAAATCATTAGTTATATCATGAAATACCTGATAAATAGGAAAAATCTAAAAATTATTTCTAAAAATAACCTCGTAAACATTTGACATACAAACCGGTAAAATTGCGTACATCTACGTAGTAGTAGAAGTCAGCTTAGCTTTGACGTCCACTAAAATCAGTAGGTTTATAATTCGATTTCCGAATGCCTACTATATAGAAAATTTTCCCCAAAAATTACCCCATATTTCAGGGAATTTCAAGCAATTTGATTTTTCCAGATTCCCGACGGAAGATAAAACTCGTGAAAAATGGATAGAAGCAACTGGAAAAAAGAATTGGGTGCCACACACGAAATTGTTCGAAACATTTTGAAAAAAATTGTTTCCGAAAAATAGAAAAACTAACGTTAATAAAAAACGTTCTGTATTCTAACGTTTAATAAAAAATTTACCTGTTTTAATTTAAAGTTCATCTTTTTATTCCATTAACCACACAATCTCATATCAAGTACCGGAGCGAACCCCAGCTAGTTTACTCTATGTATACGTATGTTACCGTTAAAGTACGGAATCCGTTAATCAGGAGATTAACTGGTCTAGTCAGTTAGTGTGCGAAATTATTCTTAAAGTAGACGATTTCCGTACTTTAACTAGTAATCTGCACATTAACGGATGCTACCCCGTTAAGGGTACTTTTTCTGATCATGGCAACCCCATATTTTGACGTCATAATATATCTATCCCTTACACCCGGTCGCTCGGTAGCGCATCTACCCCTTTTAATATACTATATCTATGGTGTAAACGGCTTAATTATGTTTTATTGGAATGCGAGGGTATTTCTACTTCCTCACATTGATGACGCTGTTGGTTTTTGGCGCCATTTTGTCGAGTTCAGTCCGGTGGCTATTTTAATTATTTGCAAATTGTTTCATAGTGGATATTGTGTCATAAAATTAATGCAGTTTTGTGGTACAAGTGTCTGTGCAACTGAGCAATATGTGGGATAATTGAAATAGGCGCAATCTTGGTTGTGTTGTGTGAAGCTGAGACTTTTATAGTAGTGGCAGCATTGGAATGCGATGTGGGTGCGGTCTCAAAGTCAACCGTTTGAAAGATAAACACTGCCAAAGTGGTAAAATGTGTGTCCCCCCCTTTTGAAATAAGACAGTGAAAAATAAAAAAAAATATGTGCTATAGATATTAATAAAAACTTTCAACGAAAATTGGTTTGAACGAGATATAGTTAGTTTTCGAGATATATCATATTTGCCAAAACCGCAAAAATATAACTTTGTCATTCATACCAACACTGTGAAAAGTTATTTTTACAGACGAAAAATTATAGTAGTATTAAATATGGTATAAGGTAACTACGAAACCCTACGGCGCGTGGCCCGACACGCATTTGGCCGGTTTTTTCTATACATATTGTGAACCCCCATTTCCCCTTTAGGGATTGAAATTCGACATTTCGATATTTGCAAAAGGAAAACTGCTAAGGGATCGCTTGTGCAATATTGAACTGTCACTCACCCCTCCATTTTTATATAAGAGATAATAGACTAGCTTCGCCTGCGACTTCGCCTGCGTGGATATTCGTGAAAATCCTTAGGAAACCTTTAACCAGGATAAATAGTCTATGTTTTAGTTTCATCAAAATCAGATCAGCCGTTTTTACGTGATTAGGCGGGTCCCCACACTCCCCACTAAGCGCGCTGCCTCCTTTTCCTCTCCCTCTCCCCTCCCCTTTCCCACTCCCTCCCCTTTACTTTTCCCCTCTCCCTCTGACTCTCCCCTTCCCACTCCCCCACCCTCTCCTCACTCTCCCCCTCCCTTCCACCTCCCTCGAAATTTTAATCGTCAGCTTAAACACAAAATATGAAGATCCTAACTTCGAAACCGAGGGAGAACAGACCCCCCCTCTCCAACGTAAGATTAGATGAGATTTGACTCGACCCCCTCCCCCCCTTAAATATCTCACGCAAATTTATGGACGCCCCCTTAGGCGTGAAAGCAAATATTGTTTATTTACAAGGAAATTGTATACCGATAACGAGCAATCACTTTGGTATTCAATAGAGTGTCTTTGACACTGACCGTCCTGGACAAGGCTGCAGGGAAACCTTCGTGTGGAACTGACATTCAAGGCTGCTCAATCAAGAGTACAATATTTTCGAAAAGAGACTCTATTTTCATTGTCTCACGACTAGTAATAGGTTAACTGGTAATCTGCGTCTGGTAAATACGCCTATTTGGCACTAATTAAGTATTCATCGAACCGTGAAGGTACATAATAAAATTAATTTACCAAATACGTTTCATAATTGATGTCATACGGTACCAACTTATTAAAGCCGATTTATCAGCAAACCATACATTTTAATCTTAATATTGCAGAGGAATATACATCATCATATCAGCCGCACGACAGCCACTGCTGGGTATAGGCCTCCCCTAAGGATCTCCACGACGATCGGTCCTGCGCTGCCCGCATCCAGCGGCTTCCCGCGACCTTCACCAGATCGTCGGCCCACCTTGTCGTGGGCCTACCCACGGAGCGCCGTCCGGTGCGCGGTCGCCATTCCAGAACCTTTCCGCCCCAACGGCCATCGGTTCTTCTCGCTATGTGTCCCGCCCATTGCCACTTCAGCTGAGCAATCCTTCGAGCGATGTCGGTTACTTTAGTTCTCTTGCGGATCTCTTCGTTTCTGATTCGATCACGCAGGGAAACGCCGAGCATGGCTCTCTCCATTGCACGCTGGGTGACCTTGAGCCTCCTTATGAGACCCATAGTTAGCGATCACGTTTCACTGCCGTAAGTCATCACTGGCAACACACACTGTTCATAGACTTTCGTCTTGAGACACTGAGGTAAGTCGGACGCGAAGATTTTTCGAAGCTTCCCGAATGCTGCCCACCCGAGTTGGATTCGACGAGAGATCTCTTTCTCGAAGTTCGACTTACCTAACTGGATTGCCTGTCCTAGGTATACGTAATGGTCAACAACTTCAAGTGTAGTGTTCCCAACATGAACTGGAGAGGGTACAGCATGGGCATTTGACATAATTTTCGTCTTATCCACTGTGTGTTTGTACTGTAGTAATGTGTAGTAATGTAGTGTAGAAGTAGGTGTAGTTTACATAATTGTGTTGTGTGCTTCATAAACAGTTATTAACAAAAAATAAAGATATTGAAATAAATATGGTGGTAAGTGAAATTTTATACTTGTAGTGTTAGTACACAGACACAGGGGGCCAGGCCCCCTTTCCCCCCGGGGGGTGGTATTCAATTTAAAGTCTTTTGAATGAAATCATTCAATTTAAGGTTAAAATGCAATTGTTAGAAGTGACAATTATGCCTAATGACATTATTCTAAATGAAATTCTGCCATATCCATCTTATACCGAATACCTTACCTTACCTTATTGTGTGAAAGACGAATAAATGAATTATATATTATATCAAGTGAATTTTTTAGAATATTCTGGTGCTTCTGCACCTTGCCGTTCAGGTTCGTGGGGTCTAAGTACGAGTCGTCGGTCGCGAGCTTCCGGCTAGTGCGGTGCCCGGTGATTTTTGTTAATATTGCTTTAGTTTGTTTTTGTAGCTGGTATCTGAAAAAGTGGAAACGCCTTTACCATAGTAGAATTTGATTCTACTATGCCTTTACGCTGTTTGTTTTTGAAGAGTTCCGTTGTGTCTTTGTAGTCCAAGTCTAGTCCAGAACGTTGCATCGCAGACCATGGTTTGGTTTGTTTTGGACTATCATAAACCTACCATAATCTCTTCACTTTAGATATACTATTTGACTTTGAGGAGTTCCCTTGTGTATCTTCAAAGTTCAAAGTCCAATACCGATGAAATTAAAATGTGACCATTCTTGAAGTACCTATACCCAAAAAAAGAATTATCTAAATCGGTTCATAAACAAAGATGTTATGTCCGAAATTCCGTAAAAACTCGTGCGATGGCAAGCTAAATACTTAATTGATATTTTTCAGGATTATGAAAAAACTACTAGCCAGATTTCTGTATTTTTTTTATGGGACCACACACGAACTATGTTTTTGGAGATAAAAAAAGAATTGTATACATATGTGTTTCGTGGATGATATGAAGATTTTTAAAGCTATCTCTTCTCCATCTGACATTGATGATCTTCAATCTGATCTTGCGCGTCTGGATGATTATTGTGAACGAAATAAACTTGACTTGAATCCTTCGAAATGCTCATCAATTACATTTACAAGAAAGAGCTGCATTGTTCCTTCCCAGTACTATCTGAGACACCAAATCTTGCAAAGGAATCACGTAACTCGGGACCTGGGGATTCTGCATGATTCTAAACTTCTCTTCGATGATCATGTCGAGAATATTGTCAAAAAAGCAAATAGGGCGTTAGGATTTGTAATGCGAACCGCGTCCAGCTTCAAAGAGATTAAAACTCTGAAAATTTTATACTGTACGTTCGTCAGAAGCATCCTGGAATATGGGTCAGATATCTGGAACCCGCGATATGACAAATACATTCATCGCATTGAGCGTCTTCAAATGAAATTTGTAAAATTTTTATGTTACCGTCTGCGGATTCCCTATGATTCGAATGATTACTTAAACCTATGCTCAAAATTTCACCTTCTTCCTTTATTTAAAAGACGAGAAGTGTCAGATATAACCTACCTATTGAAAATTATATGGAATAAAGTTGACTCTCCTGAGCTTCTCTCAAAACTAAATTTCAATATCCCGTCTAGGTCAGCTAGACACTACACCCCCTGTCTCGTCTAACTACCGCCGAAACTCCTTCCTGCTGCGAGCAAGCAAAAGTCTTAATGATTTGTGTAAAAGCAAAAGTTTGATATTTATTACTCTGGTTTAGCAACTGCGAGGCGTCTAATATGTGAGGATATATCTTTACGTAGTGTAGTCTGTTTAGTTAGTCATTTGGTTTGTCTAGATCTGTATTAAGTGTTAGATTAAGTATTTCAAGTGCTAATTTGCTATTTTGCTGTGCTGGTATTTGTCCACACTTATCCACATTTAAAATAATGTTTTATATATGTGAAGACCTTTAATTGGCTGACTGTTTATATATTTTAGATATTATTATGTTTGTCTTGCTGTTGGTTTTCCAAAGAATAAAATAAAATAAAAATAAAATAAATCGGTTAACAACTGACTAAGTTATGTTTAAACAAACATAAAAAAAACCGTCGACTTGAGAACCTCTTCCTTTTTTTGAAGTCGGTTAAAAAGTTGTAACGCTGGAAGGAATGTTGTGTCAACCGACAACCGAACGTCACGCTCTAAGTTTGGAACGCAGTTAGAGCGTTCGGTTTTCGGTTGCACTCGAAGCGTAGGTTCGGAACGCAACCAAGGTTGAGATGAGAGTCATAACGTCACGTCAAATCAAACAAAAAAATGTTTTAGGTTATATATTTCGTGAAGTACATACTTGGTTGGCAAAACAAATATTTTCAAATCATTCTGGCAATTTGTGTGGTTTTCTGAATGATAAAAACTATTTTATAACTACTACAAACCTTAAAATGGCTTCAAATATTCCTGACAGGTATGTGTTTCTAGCTAGAGACAGTATTCTTGAGAATGCTTACTACTATCCACTTTATTCGCACTGTGTTTGTTTACTCAATAAAATAATTGCGATTTCAGATGGATACCGTATAAATCATGTGGCAAGATTATTGAAGGGACGAGATTTATAAGCTTCAAAGTGCCTCTGAGAAAGGTAAGTGTTAAAATTAAAAAAATAATCTTGATACGATAATGTATAAGAAATAGCAAATAAAACTCTTGATGCATACGACATGTTTGCGTATTATGCATTTTTCAAAGAACTGCCTAGTAGTGCCTAGACTTTACTTAAAATAGTTTTAATTTTCGTAACTTTGGTAATGTAGTTAAAGCCGCGTTCCCACGGTGCGCGCTACCACGCACCGCACCGAGCCGCACGAGGGCGAGCACTGGCGCACAGCAGCAAACGCGTCGTTTCCCACCGTGGCCACGGTGTGTCGGTCTTGTCTGAGGGCCTAGCCAAAGTAACATTGGCAAATCTTCGTTATCGCTTCCCTTTCGAAACATGTATAGGATTGACGTAAGGTTTCGTTAACAATCGAATTTTAAAACGTCAAATCCATACACATGTTTCGAAGCGAAGCGATAATTTAATTTATTTATAATTTACGAAAATTTGCAAATGTTACTTTGGCTAGGGGGGCTGGTGAGCTCTCGTGCGTCTACAGACAGGCCGTGGGAACGCACCTTTAGATACTTTTAACTTCAGCGCCATCTATACGAAGTGTTCTTGACTAAACGAGAAGGTTATTTTTATTTATTGTGCTTTAGTTCGCATTATTCAAGCCGATGGTGCTAGTAGTCCTAAAAATTAATACACGAAGTACCTACTTATAAGTTCCTTGCATGCATTGCATGCCAGGTACCTAGCTTTTTTTTTTAAATAAAAGACTATCATTAAAATAATAATATTACTACTACTAGTACTTTAGTAAATTGAAAAATTATTTAAGCTTATACACTTAACTAAATCTTTTGGCATAAGTACATAAATCTTTCAAATTTCACGATAACTTTATATCTTTATTGTATAATAATTCTAGGGAACTACTACGCGTTCACTTCATCATTGCCGCTACCTCCCGGCCCGCTTCGTCATACCGCACCCCCTGCGTCGCCTTTCCAGTACGGCTAGCAATGCAAAGCTTAATTTTTGTTTCTGTTCATTTAATCATTACGTTCGTTATTTGTGTTGTTCTTATGATTAAAAGAGTAAAGTTCCTACACAATGGCGAACCTAACTTGTTATATAAATTAATGACACTCTTTGAATAAGAAAAAAATGAAAAACAGTTGAAAAACATGATTACTTTTTTGTCTACAGTACCGTTAGCTGTGACGTCATAACGGTCGTCAGCGGCAATGACGAAGTGAACGCGTAGTATAGGTCTTTAAGTACATCATGTTTTTCTTTTTTTGCAATATATATAAATGTGTGACTGTTTGTTCCTTAATATAAAAAAAAACAATTTTTTTGGGCAAATTTGTAACTTTAAAAAACTTTATGTAAGTACCTACCTACGTAAATTTTGGTTACAGAAATGAATAGTTACATACTACATTTGATTGTAGGTACCTATTTTAAGGGTTCAGTTCCTTCCTGATCACGTCGCCTAAAAATCAAAAGGTCTACGAAGCAAAATGCCTAAAATTCATGTCTAAAGGGCAAAATGTCTACTAAGTAAATTGTCTAAGACGCAAAATATCTAAAAAAATAGTTAGCCTAATGATTTAAAAGGTCTAAATTGCAAAACGTCTAGTCGTCGCCAATTTATCCTGGTAGGTATAAACTTCTTTGTCTGTTTGAAATACGTACGTGTGTTCCAATAATTCTGTCACCCTTTTGTAATTATGTTACCCTGGTAACGATATATTCAAGTTTGTAAATATCGTTACTTATGGCTGTTACAGCTGATAAGTTTCTTGCGCCCGTTCTTCTTGTCAGCTAAAAAAGTCTGGAACGGGTGGTAGGAAAATATAGACGATTCAAAAGTACTTAACAATTAAGTTTATTTGAATAAAGCTTATTTCACTTTCACTTTCACTTTCATAGATTTTTAATCAAACAATTACTTTCCATTTCAACTTATTGTTTACGGCATTCTGAAGAGAAGTTATTTAGTTCTCCATTTTAGTCATTTTGCATTCTAGTCATTCTGCATTTTGCACTCTAGTCATTCGACATTTTACATTTTCATCCATTTCATACCTACAATGTAAAGGGACATCGACATCAGCTGGACAACCGTTAAAATACGATCAAATATACAACGTGTTACAAAATATCTCCTAATGCCGAATGTGGTAGATAAGGAGGGACCATCAAACCTTAGTAATGATCAAACTGAACAACTTATACTATGGGACCAACTCTAAATAAATTTTATTATTATTATTATTATTATAACTCTGAAATCGCGAAAAAAAATCAGCTGTAAGAACATACTGATTTTACCATTAAGTACATATTTTTCTGATTTCCAAATTAAAATACAATGAAATCTAGTACGGTCATAGCAACTATTCAAATATATTTTTATTATTATTATCGTTATGATCATCAACTTAAAAAAAGCTATTTGACAGATCAATGCTTGTATGAGAAGTGGTCATTGTTCTTTAACCCAAACCATTATTTTCAAGGTAGGTACCTAATTCATATTTATTTTCAAGAAAATATACGTTATTGTCTGGAAGATCAAATATTATTTATTTTATTTATTACCTAACTAGCCTAGCTTCCGCCCGCGACTTCGTCCGCGTGGACATTCGAAAATCCCTAGGGAATCTTTGACCGGGATAAAAAGTATCCTATGTTTTAATCCAGGCTATAAACTATCTGTGTGTCACATCACATCCAAATCTGTTCAGCCGTTTTGGCGTGATTGAGGAACAAACATTCACCCTCAAACTTTCACAAATATAATATTAGAAGAGTAAGATTAAATTAATAGGTACTTGATTGACTCTATTAATTTATACTATATCTATGATTACTTAACCTATCCGATCTTGAAAAAGAAGGGAGTCGCTCGCCATGATATAGTGACATCTTAAGCCCAGCCGTCTTTACAACTAGGAGGCAATGTAATTGAAAGTGTCACCAAATTTAAATACCTCGGTCGCTACTTCACTTCTGACCTAAACCTTCTAGATAGGTAGGTGAAATGTAGAATCGGACAAGCAAATGCTTCCTTCCATTAAATGTCCAAAGTCCTTTGGGACCCCAAAATTAGATTTTCTATAAGACACCGCATTATGGCTATTTCTTTGGGAATAAACTCATTTAGTTCGCTTTTGAATCCTTGAACATCTACTATAGCATTCATTATTGATTGATTTCTATCTAGTCACACATCAATTGGATCAGTTTTTTTGTAATAATTGTAGAAAATGGATATTCTAAATTAATCATGTTAAACGTGTACTTTAACAAAATGAATAAAAACTTTCAATATGTAATTTTTTAGCAAGCTAGCGAGAACGAACACACATTATTTTTATGAGTCTTACTTTTATAATTATTGGATAAATACCTTTTTTAGGGTTCCGTACCAAAATGGTAAAAGGAACCCTTATGGTGTGAGTGTGACTCAGTCTGTCTGTCTGTCACAGCTGGATATCTCGAGAACTACTCACTAACTAACTAACTTGAAATTTGGAATAGTTAAAGATGACGTTTGTCCAACTATTTTGCAAATAAGAAAGAAATAAAAAAATAAATAGTTTTTTTACAACAGGGACTGAAAAGGGGGCTTAAAAATTTTAAGTGGGGCGACTAGGGCATGTAGGGTATCATATGAAAGAGCGCTGTTTGCACATTTTAACTCATTTTTTTTCTTTTTTTTTAGGCCGCATAGTTTTCGCATTATGATAAAAATGTAAAAAAAAATACCGTTCCCCCCCCTTATCTCCGAAGTTTGCAAAGAGAAAAATCTGAAATAATTCTATGTGATAGAAGTTTATGTAAAGATTACAGGAAAAATAAAGCGATGTCTCAATCTCTCAATATAACATACTTTTTTAGAAATTCAAAAAACAAACAAAAAATTAATTAGTTCCTCTACCAGTCAACAGATGTCCCTGACCCAAGAAAAAATTATTTAGTTCCACTAACGGTCAAGAAAAAATTGTTCCACTTTCGGCCAAGAGATGGTGCTGACCTAATACTGCAATAATAATTTTATTATTCTACAGCAGGCTCTGCAGTGTATTTATTATGATGGTACGGAAACCCTCGGTGCGCGAGTCTGACTCGCTCTTGACCGGTTTTTTAACGGAGATGTTGCAAATTGTACACATCACCATCTCACTTTCATCAACAGTTGAAACCTCTTCATTTCCTTCCCTAGAAGTAGATGTTCATCAAATACGTCGTCTCTTCTCATTGTTTCAGCTTGCCAATTTGTCCCACAGCATATTGTTTGTTAACAACATTTTGACTGTCTTCTACTTATCGTCAGCGGGCTGTGAAAACCTTGCATGTGCATAAAATTTTCGAATCAGAGTTTCTTCGACGTAGACATGTATTACGAGGTTTTCTCACGAAAAACAACTAAAAGAGATTTTCAAAAAATTTTGCGACTTACAAGCTTTTCACAGCCCGCCGACGTTATACGAATAAGTATCTGCAATCTGCATTGAGAATAAGTAATTAAGCACATAATAAGTGTTACTTACCACTAAATAGTGTTTTTGTTGATAATAAGGTTGTTTTTGTTCTTGACTACTGCTCAAGTCAAGACAACCAAGTACCAACCAACACGGATTTATTATTATAGGCGAATCCCTACTACTCTACCGACGAGCGATGTGTTAATGAGATCCGCGGTAGCAATGGCGGTAGATATCAATCTAATTCGCGGTAGATTCGCGGCGGTGGTCCAGGAACGGCGAATCCCTACTACTATACCGAGATTCGTATCAAGGTATAAGGTATCAATTTGATTCGCGCCCAGTAGGATGAGTTTCCAGTAGAGCCGCTGAAAACAGATAGTGCTCCCGAATCCCGAAGAACAACGCGTAAACAAATTGCAGTGCCTAGAAAACAGTCTTATTTTTCTGACCTATACCTGCCTATGCCTGTCCATTGGCACCTGTTAACGCAGGCTTCGCTAATGCAAGGCCTAGCCGACAATGAGATGCATTATTGGTTCACATGTGCGACGCACAATGCCTGTTTGTATAACTGTTCGGTTGCCTGGGCGTTACTTGACCGTCCGCACTCCACAGTTAGACGGTAAACACACCTCGACAATTTCTGTGTTAATTTGTTCTGCATAGCGCTTACATCGCTTTAGATATCAGAAGTTTGTTTAGTTTGCCCACCTCTTCTCTCGAGATGCTCGACTTCACTTTAAGTACCTAAATAATTGCTTAACTATCAGCATGTAACTTTCTACTTCGCGATATTGAGATATTTCACTATGTATAAAACTATACTTAACTTCGATAAAACGGGAAGATTTTTTTTCTTCTAAAACCGTCTTTACAGCAGATATTGCAATATTAGTACTAAATCCTATTCTTGACTGCACTGATGTGTTTATTATCATAAATCTTCTCCTTCCATTTGACGTGACGGGAACGCTGCACATGGTATCGTAAAAGGAGCCCGATACTGAGCGAGATACACCTGCCATCGACTGACGTCATGAAATTTGCAAAGTCCAAACATTTTCTCAAAAGAACTGTTGTTCGTGTGTTCACGGCACCATCCCAGTAACAATTTCAAAGGAGGTATTAAAAATTTAGAAATTAGAAACAAGTTAAAAAGCACGATTAAAAGATAACTTAAGCGGAATTTAAGAGAAAGATGAAGGTGTCACAATTCACATTATTATGTTTAAATTATTTCAAAGTACGTCTGAGTTTAAAAGCACCGGGAGTTTATTATTTGTTGTCACGCATTAACTGTCTGCGATAAGGCGTAAGATTAACGCGCAATTGTGCTTAAAGTGGCGACCTTAATCCTTCACACATCCACCCTCTATTTACCCGCCGTGTCAAAATATTTGTACCTTACAAAAGGAATGGTCCCGCCTTCGAAAGCTCTAATCCTGTATTTGATAAAACAGCGGGTGCTTACCGTTCTTTCTGTACTCTCTTTTTTCCTTTTACAATAATCTCTACATCTTTCATTTCTTTTTTATTCAAAACCACTCCTTTATTCGGCTGGCGCTTTGATTCCGCCCGTTTCTTCTTTATCCAACGGGACCTAACCATAAATTTTCATAGTTTTGTTCTGTTTGAATTATAAAGGGATATTACCTTAATGGCAATCGGTAGGTGTAATTTGATACAACTCATAGATCACGTTTTTTTTATCATTCTTGACTTCGCATTGATATTGATAGTTTATTAATTTATATAAGATACAGATTCGTGATTTAAAAATTGAGGGTCATATTACTTGAGGAACAACAGGCTTTTAAATCTCAATCAAGGTTATTCTGGTTTTGTCGCCGAATGGTCTTATTTTATTTGTGCTTTTGTTGAAATTATGATAAATTACAAGACAGTTACAAGCACTTGAGCTTTTATTACTTTAAGCAGATGAGACAGGTTTCCTAATGGTTAATGGTAATCGCTATGATGACTTCTACCTGACTTGGTAACGTCTGTGAAAGCGAAAGGTATATTAGAATCGCCACACTTTTCAATATTTTGATTCCATAACGTGTTCCGACTTCCGAACTATGTTTATTCAAAGTATTGTAAAGAAACATTTTTCACGGCAATGTTTTGACTTTCATCAGCGAAAGCGATGCATCTCACAGATGCCAGACGCATCACATTATGTCAACCGGTCAAACGTTTCGTCGATAGCCTATAACAATATTTTGTTATCGCAATATATTTTTACGATATAACCTTTAGCTTACAATTTGTTCAACAACTGTGATATACGCAGTACTTCAGTTTTCATTATGCACATACACGAATGTGTTAAGAATGTGAATGTGTTAGCTTTAAAGATATACGAACAATCCTTTTGTACTCGCGATATTTTTATTTGTCTTGGACCCGTTTAAAAGCTTAGCTGGTGACAAATGACTCTGCACTTCTTTATCTTTTGTTGTTTGTTGATATATTCTATCTAGGATCGTTGAGAATGAATGTAACATTATAAGCTTAATTTCATTTTATTTCACTCAATAAAATAAGGATTAATGAGTATTGAATAACACATTAAACACTGTAGATATTGAAACTTAGTTATGAAGGAGTGTTACAAACGTATGTATTGGATCTTAGTATGTTTACGTGTGGTCCTTGAATAGACGTATGATTTTTTTGTCCCAAAAAAATAAAACTGAATAGATGGTATTTGAAACATGTAAAAGAATAGTGTTTTTCATATTGCCTAGTATGACAGGATGCTATAATACGTGTAAGATATTATGCGGTGTCGATTACTTGGCTTGGTTTACATGGCTTATTTTTTATCACTTCAGAAATCAAGATTTTATTAAATATCGATTGTTATTTTTGACTCATTAAATAATAATTAGTCGAAAATAACAAGATTCAAATGAATAGTATTAAATTTTTGAGGAGGTTAATGGCGTTTTGATTGATCTAAAATGGATCATTTACAATACTAAATAATATACATACTAGAAAAAAGAATGATCTGGTGCGAGTCGAATTTTTTCTAGTACATTATTTAGTATTGTATAAAAATAGCATTGTGAATGCGAAAATCTCAAATTTTAGGATCATTTACACTTTTATAGCGCAATACACTTCAGTATCGGCGTCGAAATCTGAATCGGGAGTGGTGTTGCATTTCTATGGCCATCAGGCCGAATAAAAAAGTCATAAACCGATGACATGCTTGGGAACACAGGATAGTAATGTAGGTCGATATCGGCTGAACATTTTATTGAGCCGACAACAGCGAAAGATCCAACGTTGCACTTATCGTTTATCGTGTAATGTTACACGATCGTAAAACTACGAACCAAAAACTAGTCCGTCCTCAGACCCATTACATATAGGGACGGGTTAAATTAGCCCTCGAACCGTGTTGAATATTCATCAGGGTGTAAAGGATTTGGTAATTAATAAAGAAACTGATCGAGCGTCAGTAACGAGCGAGCCGAGGAATCATTCAGCGCCAGTTTGATAGACGTATTTTAACGGGATCCTTTCAAAATAAAGTTCTCGCATCCTTTTGTTATTATTCCTAAATATCATAGATTTTGACGTGTCGGGGTGCGGTTTTAACGTTTTTATTTATGTTCCTATAACAGCCCGTGTGCTTAGATTGACGTAAATCACGGTCGTCACAAGGCGTTCTGGACAAAAGGACTTTCTAATGCAGCTTCTCTCCTTTGTCCTCGGGTCGCGTTGCACCGGTACGCTTCGGCCACGCAATTGTTTGGCATTGTACGCGAAATTGCACCTCAATTATACGCAGAAGCTCAGAAAAAACCCCAGACTTGTCCATTATGTGCGATCCAAGGGAGGGCAATAATTTATTCGCTGTCTGACTTCCGCGTGGCGTCAAACGGTGGGCTTGTTGGGGGGTGGATTCGATAAACCATCTGTTTGTGGGCGAGGCTGCTGTTTCTCCAAAAAGTATCGATAGATGATCATAAAATGTATCCTGGTTTTGATCCTCGAAGATGGGATCTGGGGAGATATCTATTTTGTTGCGTAGTAATTGGTCATTAGTATCAAAGTGCTAAAATCGATATCGCTGCTGAATCGATTAGCATCACACTGATTGCGACTCCGTTACCCGTGGGCAGTGTTAATGGTCGTTTAGCGAGATTTATTTTTAGAACTTTGGAAATACATTTGTTTTTGTGATATATGTATTTTTGGTATGATAATAACAAAGCTAAATAATCGTTTCGGCTATGGCGAGTGATGACTGCGATGGCGTCAAGCGCCGTGTGATGTTGGGCTAGTGTTGTCATTCTATCATTTTCGTTCGTGATGTTTTTTCTTCAGCAGAATTAAGTATTATAGTGATGTCACCGACGGTCTGTGGCCACGATAATCGTGGTAGTAACGCCCTGCTTATTACCATGTTCAAATATGAGGTCATTTTATTTTTTGAAATGATTCTTACTTAGTCATTGTTGGGGTCGGAATTAAGTCAGTTAAGAAATTGATATATGATTATGAAGCTAATTAATTGACTTGACACTTGGATGACCACACAGGCTCGTTGGGGCTGGCGAGACCCCTCTGTAATCGACGTCGTTGATTGCCAATTTGCTCTGTGATATATCGCCGATTGCTGCGTTCAATTGTCTATCTGGTGTCAGGATTGGTCGAGGTTTGATGATAGACGGAAGATATGTCTTCTATATTACTCTTTTTATATGATATCCAAAGTTTTCGGGTAGTAAATATTTGTAAATTGTTAAAAAAGGCTTAATGATGATTTTTCTTGACAAAATTTTCTTGAATAATAAAGGTAATTAAAATAAAATAATTAATATAATTAAAAAATACTAGTTTTTTTTTTAAACTAAAATGGCGTCGTAGCTACCCTATTGCTGAAAAATACTTGTAACGAAAGAATCAACATGAGTATTTGGAAGCGTACGTATCATTTTACGCATTGGTGTTTTTTCCAATATCAATATCATTCATGTCCATACAATGCAGTCGGCAGTGGGTGGCGGGTGCATACTTGCATTCAATCAGCGACGATCGTTGCGCACGCGCCGGGGAATCGCGACGCGAATTACTATCGGCGTTATTGTAACATTTGTAAAACATGAACACGCGAGTTCTAGTGTCAGTAAAATCTAGGGTTGTCTCTATTATTTTGTAGGTTCCTTAGTTAGGGTCAAATTAGTTTCAGGTCTTTCCTTTCTATACCTACCACATTATTAATCTTGTTATACTCGTAGTCATTAAGAAATTAAAAATTCCGCGGATATAAGTTAAAATAAAAAAAGATGATACATTTCTATTACATTCTTTGTGGATATTTTTGCTGGTCCAGAAATCACGCTGATAAATCTCTATTCAATTTAATAAGTTTTATTGATAAGAGCTTTGCATAAAGCATTTCCATTCACGAATCTCACGATCACGACTAACACAGAACGCAGAATAAATTGTTCAGTAGTTTATAGCAGTTCTAATGCGCTTTTTATAATTTGATTGTGTTTGTGCCTTGATCTGATTACCTGATTGCTAATCTGCAGTGTAAACGATAGCACTGAGTATTTTTACACATGTTTTGAAGAGATCTAAGGGCCTGCCGTGGCGATGGCGCTCCAGTCCCTCTGATTTCACCCGTATCAATTACGCAGATCGAGCGATAAGCCCTCGATAAATTATCGTGCGTGCGATAACATCTCCGCCCGATTGGGCGTCGCTCGTTTGGAATTTCCGTTTATTGCTGATGATTTACCGGAGGGTTATTATGAACACTTTTGTCATTCATAAAATTATAAGGGTTAACTTTTTCTGATACCACTCTTACCTAATTCCTGAACCGTAAATGTTTAATGAGTTTATCAATGATAAACTAAATACGAAATTGAAGTGACCTAAATTCGATTGAGATCGTAATTAAATAATCTTTGCGGTGAAACATGTAGTAATATCTAATTAGAAAGCAACCACGAAAGCTATAAGTTATTTAGTAATCGATCAGATGTTGTAACAAATATTGAAGCAGTAATCTTGGAAGCGCAGACGTCAATTAAAGTGGATCCTCAAAGGCACGTGGTCCCAATTCGAGTCCAGTCTGCGTTTGTTTATAAAGGCGAGACCACACAGTAAGCAGGCAATCATCTGACCATCGCTCACCCCGCTTCCACTCTGTAATCACGGCATCATTACCTCTAATGACGTGTTAACGTTGCTTTATGGGAATGCCAAACATGACGTTCACATTTCGGTCATTTACATTTGTTTGTCTACTATCTTCGGCGTGTTTGCTCTCATCTAAAACAGAGGGCGGCGTTTCAGCCACCAGTGCTTGAGCTTGAGCTTTTTTACATTCAACTCAGTTTTGGGTTTTGTTTAACCTTACTGTCACTTTAAGTCTACTTCTTTTAAATATACAATAGTCACGCTCAACTTAATATGATAGTGGTCTTTCCCTGATTCTTATTTAATCAATGTCTTAACGAAATTAATGTCTGCGATCTATATTCTGGATATATTCGTGACCTCATTATGAAAGAAGGATGCTAGATAAATAGCATTGTTTTTAAGGAAAGTTCTGAGAAAAACAAATCCATTCAGAAGGTTGATATCATATTTACGCGCTAAGCTACTATTCATTTTATGTCTGTGTGGGTGAAAATCGCTTCAGACCTATATATATATATATATATATATATATATATATATATAACCCTTAAAGGATGAGTGTTTAATACGAGTACTATGTATATGGATCTAATCTAATAACTGTTGGACCAGTTTGTTTAATAAAGAGGAGTAATCAAGTCGCAATGTATCGCTATCCAACTTAAATACTACAATATTTCACGCTTTCAAATGAATAAACAATGATATTCGTAACGACAGGACATAATTTTATTTGTCTTATAAATCTTGAAGAGGCTTTAAACAAATAAAAGGAACTAAAGATGGGAATACATGCACCGTTAGTCGAACAGGTGTATCGATATCTCGGGAAACCGTGTATCAAACCGCGCGTCCTTCTTTGAACTAACATTACTATGTATTTATTACCTTTATAGACACCTAGCTGACTAAACTCCAGCACCCCTTCTTACTTTGATCACAGATTTTTTTAGAAAACATCACATAAAAACTTTTCATAATATCTTTACAAGGATAGCTTTCATTTTAGGATTAGGACAGGTAATATTAGTTATTTTTTATCGAATGCTTTGGCAAATGTTTTATTTAATGTGTCAATAATAACGTACTTCATGATTTGACTGTGTCACATCAATAAGATCAATTTTGTGCGTGTTCCTTTTTCGTCTTAGGCAATTACCAAATATGCTTGCGGTAGTTAGTGTGTACAATATCCACTGGTTAGGAACACCCACGGTTTCCTACCTTCCGGCCGGTGTTAATACGTCCATGTTTATTTTGTAGCCTCAACAAATTTATTCACGTCTGGACATCATAAACATGATCTTTACTGTATTAGCATTAAGAACGATATCGCACGCAACAAAAATATGCATGTCCGCAAGCCAAGCTTAATTCACACTATGTATTTAGCTGAACTTTGTGAAACACAACAAAGATGTAATGATGACTGTGGTAATGCATTTTTTCGTGTGCTTAAAGACGGTCGCCGCAATGCAGATGTTAATTCAATTATCAGTGCGACTTCCGTGTCATTATTTAAAACTGGTTTATCTATGTTTGTAACGTAATAGTAACACGATGCGTTTTTTCGAACAGAGATCTCTAAATGGAAATATTAATATTGGCCTCGAAATAAATCGATTATGCATTCACAAATTCATATTGAGCTGTCGGCGGTGTTCGTTAAAGAGTATAGTCACGTTTCAGTGAAAGGTTGCTGGAAAAAATCTATAAACGCTCGTAATAGTCATTGGTCACGAAGGTGCCGCATTGTCAGAGGCGCCTGCAGTTCTTGCTACCCGCTGTGAGGGCCAACCCTCCCAGATTAAGGCGATGGCTTACTCTCCCTCTGTGCTCTATAGAACACTACTAAATTGAAAGGATCACCGAGATATTTTAAATTGGTACGCACAGTCTTGCGACGTAAAAATTTGTCGATTGAATTCACACCCGCGGTTTCTCTGTCCCCTCCTCATTATAAATCAAATGCAGGTATGACTCCGTCTGACGCAGTCGTGTGTGAACTGCGGCGGGGGAGATTTGTGCCAGTCTGTTGATGCTACTTCTGTTTTGAATAAACTATGACTTAGTTGGCATCATTGAAATTCTTTCTTCGGTATTCGATATTTTAGATACAATGATGGTGTACGATATTGATTAGAATTATGTAAAACTGTACTGTATGTGATGTGGGTGGATTTTGTTTTTTTCTGATAAACGTGTAGACTGTTATCACATTAATATTGAAATATTAGTTGATAATTGAGCATTCGAATAATATTTGTAGGTTACTCAACCAATAAATAAAAAGATTAATAATAATAAAGATTTCATTTTGAACACAAGTCTAATACTGCGTGACCAATTTTCTAAAGTTTGTTTTCATAAACACGTCTATGGGCCATAAAAACTGGGTTAGTATTAAGTCGGCACAGAAGTCATCTAAATTAGGGGCTTAACGGATGCCTTTACAGACGATAAATAGCTTAAATTGTTGCTAATGTATAGAGCGGTAGTAATGAATGAGTCGTCACCTTGAGACATTTAATCGTAGTTTGAATACTCCTGTGAAAGAGTATTTGGTCTTCTTTTATGCTTTTATGTTATTAATCTATAATGAAATGAAATATAGATTCCGTTATCCATCTAATAAGTGTCCTGTACCAACAATAAGCTTGCCAGTCAGTCTCCGTGCCTTCTCATGGTCTGCCTTACCCTTCTCACGTGTGACGTTATGCATTTGTTTGTCCGCAGCTGCGGTGCCGACAACATATTTATTGTGCTCATTAACCTTCAAGAACGCTATTTAATTGTCGGCCGTTTTTTATTCAGTTCACCTTTGACCCGTCCGGGACTTATTGCTATACGGCCTCTCTTTGAAAGCGAGAACTGGATGTTATTTATTACACCGCGAGACGGGGATTCGTGTCGCTTCTATCTTTGTGGCGCTTGTGTGTTCGTTTATGATTTACGTGGTTGTAAGGACGTGATCACTGTCACACGGAATTGTGTCTGATTGTTCTTCTGGTGCCCTCTATTTAGGATGTCTGTCTGTCTAAGAACTTTCCCTGAAGCAAGTTTGAGAAACACTAGCTGGTGTTGGTTATGAGTACTGTTATCTTTATGTTAATATTACTCTTCATTACATTAAAGGACTTGTGTATGCGCCTTGTTAACATCCCTCGAGATAGCTGAAACCTGTTCATTCATAGTGAGATGTACCACTGTGATATAATCAAGTTTAGTATGATAATGCGACGGAATATTGGTTTAATAATATTTGTGTCGACGATATTGTCAAATGGTTGACTATTTCTCACGCAGTGAGAGCCTTACTTGCGGGGGTCTAATATCTAAAGCTAATGATCAAAACACACGGCTTACAGGAATTTGTGTATACAAATACGTTTATTGAATCATAAGCCTGTTGCGTAATTTAAATTGTTATGAAGCTTATGACGGCCCTTATGATATTTTACGGCATTGGAGTTGTCGGATTTTGCTTTGCCTCATTCTTCCTATATTTCAATGTTTTATTCATACTAAACAAGTCGTTCGACATGTTGTCTGGGATTATGGCTATTGAATTCCACGTTTTTAAGAGAATTTCATTGAACGTTACGGGTAACTTCTATTCTTATTGTAATTGAACTTACGTTTTTGACACTGATAGCTAATGCTTTGTTAATAATGGGACACTACATCAGTTTTCAATTATAAAGTAGGTATTTAAAAAAAGATCATTCCTTATCGTACTGTAAATGTCGTTTCTATTGTTCTCTTCTATCAGGGCGAGTTATTCTTAGCGGTTTGACGTCTTCATACGCACTATCGGCAACAGTAAATTGTGGTATCATGTCGGTACCGTCGTCGGTATGGAACCGTTTATTGATTGGTATCGTAGTTTGTCCGCTGTTCACTTTGAATAAAATTCGAATTATAATTAATCACGTTTGCCGCGTGGGAGAGCGTCGCGTTGTGCTCGACGATCTATCATATTTTGTGATAACGCCACTAGGACGCGTCTTGTATTGTAACGTATTGAGGGGATCGAGTTTGAAGCTCAGCTATGCGACAATAGACCGGTGCAATGATATTATGCCATTTTGTATCACTCTAACGCTTTACTTGCTCATTATCACGCAACAATCCTAGTATCAAAACTTTAAATGCAAACTATTTCAAATAATTTTCATATCGTACAGAAAATAAGTCAGAGATTCGGTTACAGTACCTATATGCAAAATGAAATGTCCAAGTCGATCAAGCGGATTCTAGTGGGTCTAGGAAGTCCACAGCTTGCGACGTTCCTACAGACGACGGTGTCGATGACAACAATAAAATCGGATCATAAAGTTTAGATCGCACCCTTTGATAGTCGCTATGCAATCTTCCCGCTCAATTTTATATCCAATAGCAGCGTAAATAGATAGGCGCGATGTAACTAAGGGACACCCTGGGGCTGCGTCGGAGGCTCCTGTCAATTGAATTTGTCTGCAAGCGCGCCGAGCTTTAATAGCGAACTAAACTGTCTCGAATACTATTATTGATATTTTCATAAAGCCACGTGTCCATTGTGCGGTGACGGCGGCGCCCAATACGTGTCTAGTTTTACTGCGTTTTCGTTATGGTATTTGATATTTTATGCCAGCGCTGCGTGTTATAAGCAGTTGGTTATGTAGTTTTATTGCCGTCGTACGGTTTGATTTGATCATTTAATCTCTGTGCTTCCGGTATTTTTGTTGTACATAACAAGTTTCTTTCTGTCGTAGTCGTTTCGAAAGGTTTCCTGGAATTTTGATTTTTATCAGCTTAACTTTCAACTTCAATCATAGAAAGTCAAAGTTTATTAATATTAGATATGCTACTTAATAGAGGCTTCCAAAATATTCATATTTTAGTTAATGGTTCCAATGTTTTACAAGTTAACTAAGGTAGTTTTCAGACTAATTATTTGTTTTTGTTAATATTGTTTATAATTATAAAGATTGTTCGGTTTATTGTTTCCCTCATTATTTACTCCATAAAATTATCCTGCTAATATTGCACACTTTTGTTTCTTGCAAACTTCGCGCCATGTCGTCTTTCTCCCGTTGTTCCCACGTTCATGTCGTTTAATCACGCCGGGTCTGCGCTCGCGCCTAATATCGCACTGTAATGTGTTTATTAAGAGCCGTTGCCTCTAATGGTGCACCATTTAACACACAATGTGCAGTGGTCGGTTTCGCGTGCTGCCGATAACACCTCGTGGATGAGATCACAGCCGAATAATTTTCAAATGTTCACTTCGCACGCTATTAGGTATGCATCGTTTCGTTAGTCTCCTACATTGCGCATCGGGACTAAATCGATTATACTTTCAATAACGTTACGTTTATTACATTTCATTGCTATTAATACCTACGCTTCGTAAACTTTTAAACGGTTTAGAGGAGCATGAAGGCTGTCATATATTTAAAGCAAATCGCTTCGTTGTAAATAATATTTTATTATTAGGTACTTACATGGACTTTTCCTCTTTAAATATAATATTGTAAGAGTCATCATCATCATCATCATATTCATCATATTCGTCATAATATTCGTCACCAGAAAAACGGCAAAAAGTATTCTTCTTCTATGTAGGTACTTCGTTCAGTGGATCAACAATCAAAACAATACATGTATAAAATTATAACAATACAATTTTATAATAGACACTTTATTGCACATTAAGACAAAAACCTGTACAAAATGCCAGGGTCGATTTGATACTTATATTGCTACAATTCGGATTTTTTCACTAATTGCTGTGTTCTCATGAACTCATCCTCATTATGCTTTCGTCATCTTTAACTGGTGCGCCACTGTGGTATGAATAACGTGTATTCATTAACACTACGGCTGTTTATATGCTTTTATTCATGAGTTTGGCGTCTGATTCACGTGTGACGACTCCCATTATCTGATAATGCATTAAGGTGATTAGTATCCTCAAGTGGCGCCCTCATCTTAATTAAATTTATTGTTCGCTAAGTACATAATGTATCGAAAATTCAAACGTTGCGAATGAAACTAAGGTTCTATAGTTTAGTTTCAAACAATAACCTTTACCAAATAACAAAAAATAACTTAAAGTGAGAAAATGCAGCGTTATCAAATCTAAAAGTGACGTGTAACATATTTACATCTATTACAGATAAAAATGAAATAAAACACTTAACTGATGGAGCAAATTTATAAAGATTAATTTCTGTCAAGCTGCGCACCTTGTTTGTTCTACAACCTTTCCTATTCTATGTTACGAAGAAAGAAGTGTATTTAGAATGCAAACATTAAATATCAATATGTTCTCATTAAAATTCTAAGTCACACAAGAGATGCGTGCCCATAATTTCATTAACGTAATTCGTCATGATGAAATCAAAATGTATGGCGTGTCATAATAGAAAGAACTCGCATATCATTCTTTATGAGTGTCTCGCATTGAATAAATTAACTTGTTTAGTTCTGGAGAATTTCACTTCTTTCTGCTGGAAGTGTCTACAATTACCGGAAACCCTACCGTGATCATCGTAATCTACTTATTTACAGTCAAAATTAAGCGCTTCGTGAGAAATGTTAGCATTTAACTCTGTTTGCCCGGCCATTATGTCAACACCAATGTCTTAATCGCCTCACATAAGTTTTGGATCGAAAGTGTTTGATATATCTACCCGTGTCTTCATTACCGAATGTGATCTACGTCCCTCATTAGCTTTTACTAAATAAGATATCCGGTGATTCACTGCCAAGAAGGTTTGATTATTTTATTGCATTCCTGCATTAATAAACAACTGATCATTTAACGCCCGATCGTATATTGTCGAAAAACGGTAATGCACTTTTAATATATAGGTACCTATAGCATATAATTAACCGTTAAACTGTTAAAATATCATTAACGGACTGGTGCGAAATAACATAACAGATCGCTCGTATTTTATGCCTGTGATAAAAGTATTATAAGGTCGTAGAAATCTCAACTATCTATTGGGAATCTAGTTCTGTCAGTAATTTATTTCACAAGTAATTGAAAATTAATGAAGAATGGTTTGAGCACACGCACTAAATAATTTTGGCGTCATTATTACGTTTTTAATGACTCCTTTGGGGACACTAAAATTAATAGTTTCATTTTGTTGTTGTTTTCGTTATACGTCGTTAGTGTCGCTGCGTGGCTCCGAGCGATGCAAATTAAGATGTTCTTTCCTATTTGGTTTTGATTTATGCTATTACAAAATCCGTTTGCTTTAATTTACTACTTTAGTGTAATCCATTTGTAAGTACATTTACATTTAAAAAATGTTTTACGTGTTTCTGGTTTTTTGGTTTATTATTTATACTAGATTATATAGAACATATATATAAAGCTATAAATATTGATTAAACAGACATAAATGCTGTTGTTTATTTTGAATGTTACTTATCTCAGTTTATGGCTCCAGCAAGGTCAAAACATTTTGCAGATTCCTTAAATCAATCAGTTTTTTCTAAAATTTTAATGTTTGCAATAAATTTTATAGACTACATATTTAATCAACGTCACATCTTTAAAATATTTTACGCAGTTTCGTATATCGTGTAGAAATACAAACATATTTATTATTGTTTGTCAGCTAATTTTTAATGTGCGCGATGATTAAACATCGTCGTCACATAATTAATTAATTATCGAATACATTATGGCACTAATTTATTTGATGCTTTTTAGTTTTATTACTCTATTGAAACTTGCATATTTTATGAAACAGAATATCGTGAACGCATAAATAATAGAAAAGGCATTAGTTATTTCTTAATAATTTAAATAAGGCTAATGACATTGCTTGTTCCTCCGGCGACATAGAGGCATGTTAGAAACTCTGTGTCGACACGTGTGACTTTCATTGGAATTATCAATTCAAAATTCTTTCGTATCACTAAGGCGAGGTTATCTGTTTTGT
This sequence comes from Agriphila straminella, assembly GCA_950108535.1. Classification (NCBI taxonomy): domain Eukaryota; kingdom Metazoa; phylum Arthropoda; class Insecta; order Lepidoptera; family Crambidae; genus Agriphila; species Agriphila straminella. The sequence continues at coordinate 5,879,925 of OX467312.1, forward strand.
CAATCTTTATAAACATGTCATTATATCACTAATTGAATTCAACACTGCGGTTCATGGTGTAATGTTATCTTTACGAGCCGGTATCTGAGGTCGCTCTGAATACATGTCGGGTCAAACAGCCATATTAATCGTCTCGCGAAAGGCTTTGCTTCGGCACTTATCTTTTAATTCAATTTACACGTGTTCCAAGCTTGTCGATCGGCAATTTATCGTCCATAATTCAGGCGTCTATCTGCTAACGATCTTAATTTCTTCATTGTCGATTTCCTCTGCGTATAATTTCTCAATAATAAACTTATTTTTTGCGTTTCAAATGTTGCTGAGTAAGTATAACCTATTAAAGCTTCTGTGTCTCGGTTTCCTAGCGCTTTATCTATGATAGCATGTACGACAAGTGTTTGAAAAACAATTTTAATGAAGTGTCCCGGTCCATAAGCAACACCTGCAGCTGCAGCAGGCGCAGTAATAGAGGGGTGTGTCGACACGCCCCGCTGGTGATGTGTCGACGACAGCACTCCGACTCCGCCATGTTGATTTTGTTCTAGCTAGCCCTTTGGTGTAATTAGATTAATGACTTTTACCACAGCATCTACACAGTACACACACCATAATCTGCATAAATGTATTTAATCCTCTCGCTGGGGTACAAGACGTCCTTACGGATGGGAAGTAAAAGTAAGTAAGAAAAGTTAAGGTAATCTATATTCGAATATGTTCTGGACTCCAATGATTTGCAGTAATACGCATAAAAATAAATATGAACGATCAGCCCCACAATTTAAAATTAGCGCTATTGGACCCCTGCCTTCCTAGCATGACCGATTTATATCGCATGATATAGCATTTTATCACGTTTAACTGTGAAAAAGACAAAGGAGATTGACAGTTGAGTGTCGATAAAATGCTATATAACGCGACGATATAAATCGGACATGCTAGGCAGGCAGGGGTCCAATAGCGCTAATTTTAAATAATAAAACCAAAACTAAAACGTTACCTCTTCAGTTTCGTTTACAGAAAAATACTCGCCTTAGTTGCTATGCCTAGGGGTAGGGAGTTTAAGATGCCAATCTTGGACAATTTAAAAGAGAATTCTAAATAAAAGAAAACCAAAGATTTTTAGGTATATCTAACCTAAATGACAACGTAACTGTAATGGTTTAATCGTTCAGAATTAGCGCGATTGGGCCCCATTCGATGTTTGTTCCATCTCTGAGTTTCACAGTCGCGGTAACTTTTGTTTTGCAACTGCTATTTTGAGTTTGTCTAAATTGAAGTTTCCTTAAACTTGTAATATCAGTATTATTATATTACCCATTAAGAATGTTCTTCTTCGTATTTTATTTTCCGCAAAGAGACAGTCCACATGACGTGAATCAGATGGCCTGCTTTTAAGAATTTAGAGTGTATCCGTGATGCGTTGCTGTGGGGTGACTCTTTTCGTATGCAGCTCGACTTCAAACGTTTGATTGTATGTGCAATTATGTGCGCCCGCCGGGCGGGCGCTACAACGTAAGATATTGTTAATTCTGCTTTTCTACAAACATAAAGTTGGTAGCGCAGCCTGATTCTGTGACACAGATGAATTTGTATGTTTTCTCACAATGTTGCTTTGTGCTGGTAGATTTACTTGAAACATCGAAATATTTCTCGAATATCTTGTATTTACGAGTATGTATTCTGATGGTGTTTGTTTACTATGCTTTACATTTTATCAATGTACTTGACTCCCCAAGGCTTTCCTGTTTATGCTTTTGTTGCCTCCATAATTTTTGCTCTAAAATTTTCTATATCACCACACACAAATCAACAGCAAACCATCATCTCAGATGTTAGAATTACGCATGCACTTAGTCGCTTTCGTGTGTTTTCCTCTTTGACCCCGTTTGATGCCTGCGCCTGAGCACCTTTTCTCACGAATTTCGCGGCGCGGCGCTAGGCGCGTGGGCGGCCTATCGTATGCCGCCATCGCACGTCTCACTGTACACAACTACAACACCACCTGTGCATCCCTACAAACATTATTTCCAAAACAATAAAGACGAATTTCTAGGATTTAACAAATATAAAGAAGTTGTAAGGACAATACTATGGCCCTTTGTTGCCTAGTGCGTCTAATTAGTCAGACTGTTTAGTGCTGCACTCGCCGCGGGTCAGCATTAACTACGGTCCGTCCACTGTGAAATGACGTGATTTGTTGCGATACGTTAACAATGTTACCAATGCGTGTCTAGGTACACTTAATTAGGTTTCATTTTAATGAAATTTCTATACTTAAACAATTTAATATACATTAGCAACCATATTCCATTTTCAATTTATCTTATTTTGGTTGATTGTTATTGAATATGAGTCCATCATTGTCGATCCACCATACCAGAAATAATGACCACCAGATCCCTTAATGTTTACAAGTTAGTCTCGTTTGACTTGACTTTTGGATCACACACATCATCCATTGATTGAACTCCAACATTCTCGATAAAAGAATTTATAGTAGTGAGTGTATGTCCAGGCGCCATCAATACGCCTACAAGAGTATAATAACGTCGTCGCGTCACATTAAACGGAGACGTCGTATTTCAAGAGTCGTGTGCAGATCATCTTGCTATTATTCATAAGAATATTCGCATATTCACGAGAGACGTTAAAACTCCATGTTTTGTCCGTGGTCACAATGTCGGCGAATATCTGTTGGCATATTTTTCTTACTTTATTGTGGTTGGCTAAAGCAACAATACATCGAATAAATATTTTCCTTAAATCAGACTATAATGGTCTATTTTATGACTTTGCTTTTAATACATAGCCTTCAGTGCTCATCCCCTCTTTATTGATATTGACCTTTCTTTGATCACATCGAATGATACCATAATGATTTCTACTGAATTAAAGAGGATTAATAAATATAGCCTTGATGGCATTTTAACAAGGATCTCGAGTTTTTATCAGGGTCTCATTGAAATAATTGGTCGTGCCATTAAATAACCAAGATGATAGTGCATAAGTCAGTTGGGTCACGAGAGAGATCCTGAATCAGAAATATGACCTGAAATACGGCGCCTCTGTGGCGCCAACAGTTAAAATAATCTGAATCATTGTATCCGTTACTTCGATTGGTTTCATTTTGATGCAAATTGTAAGTAATGTTTAATCCTGATATGCCTCCACTTTATGAAATGGCTTGAGACTAACGCGTGAAAGGTTGATTCATCCTCGTGACAATATTGGCTTATATTCGAAGTATTTTAACTTTTCATGTCAATTCCAACTTGGTGATCGAAATGGTAAAATTAGTGTCGCCACGCAACATTGCTATTGCTAATGATTCCCCAATTAAATAAACGGCTCATTGTTGTCACCGATTTGTCGCCCGGTGATTTATCTCCAATAAATTTATCGCTCAATCAACGTCGTCGCTTGCGCCGGTCCGCGCGGCCGCTGATTGGATTTCTTCATAATTACATCTTTTGACATGTACGCGCCAAGTTTCGTGCCTTGCAAGCCGCCTGCCGCCAGGGCATGAGATCGTGGGAGCACCGTGTAATCAGCTTTCTTGACCGCCTTGTTTTGATTCAGTTTCATGGAATTGGACTTAAAACAAAACAAATTCAACCTAACCCCAACCGCATCTAAAATAAGCTTTTGATATCGAGTCTCAGGGGCTGTCTGTCGTATCAACTTCAGCACATCCATCCTTGTTTCGTGTACTTACATTACGAATAACAGTATTCCGAAACAAGTTAAAAATTCTTATCTCTAATGCGATATTGAACAAGCAATAATAGCTGTATAATATAGTTGTAAACATGAAGCATTGAGAATTATGAATGAATTCCCTACGTCAGCTCTTCAAGCTATCATCGCCTGTAATTACTGTAATAATATGTGGTCGTTGATTCTGTAGGAAATTGATCTTTTGCCAGCTCCGGTACTGGTCGAGTAGGCTACTCTAGTAAGATTTTTATGATTGGTATGTCATCTATAATATCGCTAGTAGGTACCTATTGGTTGGTTTGATAGACCTAGAAATAATTGTTCCTCATCTAATAGCCTCTTCTCAATATGTTTAAATATTAATTTAATTTAAGTATCAAAACTGTATTGATTAAGTAGTAAAAAAAAAGAGTGTGTCCAATTACAAAAATTTGCTCTCATACGTAAAAACGTATTATCTTACTATAATTGATTGTTTTTAATATTCCCTTTATCTTTATCCGGAATTAAAGGCTGCATGCGTTGTTTCCATAATAAGGTCTTATCGTCCGGACTCCGGATTCCGGTGCACGGCCCCTTCTCTTTATTGTCATAAAATACAATCTTACCTTCGAGATTAAGCTCGTGCGCAGTCGCACAAAAAAGAAAACAATTAACTCTTAATTTCGCAACACCCGAAAAGCGATATAATGTAGGGTGATCATTAATTGTTGAGTTATCTTGAGATACGGTTACGACTCATCGCCGGATTACTTTAATGTGTTGATAAGAGCAGATCGTAATTTTAATTTAAATTAGTTTTTGTCGTCAGTATTTCCGCAATTTTACCATGATTTGAATATCAAAGTTATTTTTGTAATAAACGGTAGAAGAAAGTACATTATATTGCACGTAACATTTTTGGACGGATTATTAGTATTTATGTCTATCTTTTCTCGTTCATTTGGTTAAACCAATTTGTATTATTAATCGTGGTGGAGTGGCGTACAGTTTAACGACACGAAGGATCTTTCGACATTCCATTCGATATCCTACATCGGCGAGCAGACGAGTCACTCGAGGTATCGCCGATGCCCATCGAGCCACCCAACTCGCTCTCGGGCCGAATTTCGGCGCGGTGGTCGCAATTAGGCGCGATAAATGCCCCCGACATCCGATACACCGGCTTTTCATTCGATTCATTCGATTAATCGGTCGAAACGAACACGGAATCCGATTTTAACAGGTCGTTCCTTTTGCTTGTTTATGTAGCACCTCGTGCGATATTTCGATACTTATCTCGGCGTGTTCTCATGCGATGGACCTGATCATAATATGGTTAATGATGTACCGCTTGTATTACCGTCGATATAAAGTGTGAATAAACGACCGTTTCGAAATGTATTCTCTTTCAAAAATCGTAAATTTTACATAATTCAGTTTATATTATTTTTCTGGTGAAGTCGTTAATAGATTTTTTTGGTTATCTCTCGTTCCCTATTTGTATACCCGTATAATTTCTTAACAACTACATTTGATCTCTTTATTAGTAAAACATGAAGTTAGGGTTAGTATCTCTTTAACTGCCCGCATACACCGATTGTAAGAAACTGGTCACATATCAATTATTTTGACACCAAATTGCTATGGCCGTTAATCAATTATAGTTTGTTAACTTTTATGTCTCACTTTCAATAGTCAATCAAACTCTTCTGGCTTTAGAAAATATCTCCTTAATGAATAATCACGTTCTAGTGTTAATTATATGTCGTCAATATTGCAAGTTATGTGTGATTTTTCTATTTTATGCTGTAACTTACGACTTAACTGTTTTTGATCGACATTATATCTTACCCCAAAGCAAGCTCTAGCAATTATCACGCTAATTGTCAATAACTACGTTCAGTGTTACATAAAAAAAAAACATTACAAATTTCCATACTAGGACATAAAATATGTTTAAAGACATTCTTACAAACTTGCTTTGGCAGTTAAACTATCGTCTGGATTGAACGGCTCCTCCTTTTCTTAATTTGTCGCAACAGTTGCACTGGTGTCAAAACGGAATGAGCTGGTAACGATCCCCGAAACAATACGGAATGCCCCGCCATTACAAGGCGACAAAACTCTAATATCAATAGAACACAATGGGAACAATAGTTGCCCTCTGTCAATTATGCCATCATTACCATCGGAATAAACGACGTAACGGATCAGATGATTGTTGAAAAAACAACATGATGACAATGCAACGTGGTCTTCAGCGCATATCGGCTAACATCCAAGGAAAACTAAAGCTTAGCTGCTAATAAATACGATATCTATTGCCCTCAGATTGTCATCGGTGATCTTGCATTTTCGAGATGTTGAAACAGTTACCCTATAAATGATTTATAGACTGCGGCGGCGGCGCCCCGTTTAAATTTTTGTCACTTAACAATGTACAATGAATCTGAATAATTAAAATGTTGCACGCTTGTTAATGTACTGTGTGAATATTTTAAAATATTATCAGTCATTATTATGCATTATGAAATTCGAGTATGGAATCTAGTTTGGGCTGGTTGGGCCGGTTAAGTTCTAAAAACCGGTTAATTAGAAATTGTAATAATGAACTCTTTAAACGTGACTACAGCCTGCGTTGCTTGAGAAGTAGTAAAGCCTTGTGAATTTAACAGCTTCTGTTATAGAAGTTAACTTAAGCAATATTCATTCAGGGAGGGAGGGAGAGAGTTCGTTCGTAATATTACTTCGTGTAGGAATTGCTACAAGGAGTTTCTTGTATTCTCATAAATTCTATTTCCAGTTGATCAGAACTATTTCCCAAACATTGTTTAAATTGAAATTTAATACTCCAACGTAACGGTGACTCACTTCGGGTTATTTGGATTTGCGTAACATCTATGTGGTTGTAGCCTTTATTAAAATTAAGAATTACATCATTCCCATATTTATATTATTTTTTTGCTAAATTGTATTGTTCAACCTGGGACCCTACCGCGTAACTAACATGACAGATAGATGTGACAGATTGCTACTTCATTTTGGCACAAATAAAAACTTACCAAAGAAAATAATAGTAGAATATTATTTCTTGCTTTTTAGAGGTAGGTTTTTTGAAGTCGGTTTTGGGTTTTTTTAACAATTTTATATTTTTTTAATTTTTAGTGTAGGTACCTTCTGTATTAGGTAGTGTAGATATATTATTTAGGTAGAAAAATCGGCTCAGCCAAACGTGAGTTAATCTCGGAGAAACATACATACATACGGGTCAAACTGAGAACCTCCTTTTTTAAGTCGGTTAAAGAACTACACTTAAGATATCCCTTTTCCAACAAAAAAAAATTATTATCTTATTCAGTTCATAAAAAAAGCACTTATACGACTGATCATCGAGGTAGTTCACACAAAATCATACTATTTTCGTGCTTTTTTCAAGATTACTTGAGAAGTACTGAACTGATTTTCAAATTTTAAAAAATGGGACCAACTTGGGAGTTTACCTAATGTTTGAATCGTTTCAATCGGTCCATCCGTCTTTGAGTAATCGGTGGACATACACAAAAAAAAAACAAATATACAGACGAATAGAGAACCTCCACCTTTTTTGGAAGTCGGTAAAAAGTAGCAATACTCGTATATCACTCACATCCATCCGTCAAATGAAAGCGATTACGATAGCCATGTAAGTTAGACGGTAAGGCCCCTGTTGATCCTATCAGCATTTTCTGTTTTATGATTAAAACTTATGCGGTTTGATTGTTAATTTAATAAATTGCATCTTAATTTTCAAAGGCAATAAAGTCGTTTGCGGTTAAATAACCGCAGAGATATGTTTGCAATCATTTGATCTCCGCATTTGTCAAATACGATCGAGTTGTGCGATGCGAAGGCGTTATTCGTTTTGTCGACACGCGATCGTGCGATAAGTCAGACGCTGACCACTTGTAATTTGATGGGAGGTCCTGGAGATTAAATACTTATATCTTTTGTACTAACGTGAATTAAAATTGTGATTTTTTAACATTATGACAGTTTGATATCATTTTGTTTTACGAATAAACATTAGCACATGATTTTCAGAGTGATGATACTTTGTCATTTTTAATATTTCCATGTCGGCCTTTAAAAAGGTATTTAGGGTGTGAAAAAATGATGATATTTGACTTAAACATTTTTGATGATTTTGATTTTTGATGATGATATTTGACTCAAACGCTTTGTCTTATTTATGCATATTCGGGACTCTTCTCATTCTTCATTGTTTGCAAACGTTCTTAGAGAACGCGCTTTTACTGCTGCTGCCGCTTTAATAATACATGCTCATGTCGTCCTGCATGGATTTTGTCAGCATGTAATTGGTGATTTATGAAAGTTCTTTGTCGACTATTTCATTAACAAAATCCTCCATTTGCGAGAAGGTTTATGTGTTTCATTTATCTCGAACTCGCCGATGGTTTTACGAATCGAATGTTGTATGACGGTATTGTCCATGTTTATTATCCATTAATAAACCTATGCCATTGGAAGTATTGGAAATTCCTTCTACTCAGCATGTATTTCCTCTGACTAATTTAGTCTTGATAATCTAATAAGCTATAATGACAATTAATGAAGCAGCACGATGAAATTTTATTAGAAGCTTCAATTTCTTGTCACCAATCATGATAGAGATAGCGAATTCCTATAATATTACAGTTAAATTATGAATTCTTTATCGGTGTCTTAAAAGTATACTTCTGTGAAAAAATTTTTTTTACATAAGCGGTGTATGTTGATGTGTTCTGATTCGGCTTGCGATGAATTACGATTGTCATTAATATCGTAATGGTTTCGATTTATGATCGTGTATCATCGTACAGGTTTTATTTCAATCCTCGTAGAGATACATTTCTGAGGCCAAGCTATTACAGAATGCCAATTTGTAATCATATCTTCGATGTGCTGCAAGTCTTTTTTATTTGTTCATGTCTTGACTATTAGTTACTGATCGCTCGATATCAGTGTTTTTGGCCCCTGGAAATGTTTTAAATACAAGCTTGGATGTTAAGTTATTTCGGTTGATTTATTCTTATGCGTCTCAGGAAAGTTGTAAATAAGCAAGGAAAGATTGAAATTATTTTTCAATAAGTTATTTGCGTCTGAGTTGACTTTGTTAGCCACCGCACTTTTAACAGCGATATTCGCGGTTCCAATAAATTCCTTTGTCCCGGCAACTTTTATTTGTTCCGGTGCCTTGAAGTTAATTGAAAGTCGCGGTAAGTGGATACGATGAGATCGAATGGTTTTTGAAAGGTTCTGTTCTGGTAACGAAGTAACGATGCATACGTTACACCTTGAGGTTGTTAAATTCAAGTGTATTTTCATGAATTTTAAAGTTTTGGCCAAATTTTTAAATCTATTTTACTTTTCAATAAGTTAAAGTAATATCAATTGTTCTAAATCTAGTTTTGTTTTGTTTACTTTTTTTTCAGAAAGCATCAATTTTATATAAGTAGTCGTATTTTGTTCAGATACAACTTATTTCAATGCATCGTCACTGATAAATACTGTGCTGATAACGTCATCATGCTTGTTTACTGTTATGGTCTTGCTTGCATATTTTCTCCACTCGAATCATATGATTCGTCAAGAATTTATGACTCGTGTATCTTAATTTAATGTACTTCATTACGATTGTCAGTGAGTTTGCATTGCAATTAATTAATTGCAGGATTGCTTTTCGGTACTACCAAGACAGAGACGTCCACACACCTTATTGCCAACTTTCTCTTGTCACCGATTAATTTTAATCGATCGTATAAGTTAATCAAACTCGTGATCAAGTGGCAATGTCCAATATTTATGCACACTTCTCAGTAGCGTACAATGTGAATTTATTTAAATTGGTCTCTCTTTATTTATAGAGGCCACCAGCGAAACCAAATTGAAAATTAACCCCATTTAGGATACACCTCCTGGGCGCTTCGGCGTTTTTTTTCTCAACGTACTTTTTACGTCATGTCAACACTGCCGATAAATTATGAGCAATCTAACAACCTATTATTATAGGGTCTGACATTTTATTTAACGTAATTTTGAGCAAAATTGAAAATTTTTAACCAAAAATTTGCCCTGCGGTGCAGGTGAAATGAATTTTTGAGATTTATGTTTCGGCCGATGCGTGTAGTTTTAGATTTTTCGTTTTTATTGAGTTGGTTAATTTATTTCAAAATTTCTTTCGTCGTTGTCAAAATGTTCAAAATGGTGGGACACAATTTGAAATGCGTCGTAGAATGTCCAAAACTTGATTCCGTCAGGTGTCCGGGGTAGGTCATTGACACCGGTCAGGTAGGGCTGGTGATGATGGATCTGCGCCCTTATCAGCGCCGTCGCCGCCCGGCACTCTCAAAGAGGTATTGTCTCTGGCCATGGAACCGTAGACTAATGGCCAAGAAATTTTAACATACTTTGTTACTTTTACATGAATATAATTATTATGAATTCGCTTAGTTGTGTTTATTAAAACTTAAAGATATTTGTTTTGTTGCAGACGGTACAGCAGGGGAATGCAGAAATTACAGAAATGTAAGCATCAAAATTCATTATTCATTAGTCGGTGCATTTATAATTTCTTCGGTATTTTTATTCGGTGACGGACGGGTGATGATACAGTATGAAATTACTTTTTATTATATTATATTTTTGGTAAAGTAAAAGTGTGTATAAACTTCAAAACAGCGGTCATCCCAAAGCAAGGATCAATTTCACGCATCTTCATTCGCTTGTAGCAATATGGTTCTTGTGGCTCGGTGATAGAACGTATTTAAAAGATGATATAATTGGTGTTGAGCTGTTACATGGACATTTTGTAAATTGAAAACTGACAGTTCAGCAGTGACCTGTCTGACCCCTTCTACGTAATGATGACATGGTAATTGAAAATTTGCAAGGGTTAAACTTTATCTTAGCCACGGTTTATGACTACCATAATTTTTAATGATTGAAATGATTTAAATAATATTATTTAACAAAGGATAATGTATTTTTTACAGATGGGACATCAATGCGCTTTTGCAAACCATACCAAATTTGGGAGCCGTTATTGACTTAACTAATACAGCTCGTTATTATAATCCATCGGTAAGTTCTACATCGGTGTTTCCTATACCATTATTGGAAAACATTTATTTAGTTTGAAAACTGAATTATTGATTGTTCGGTAGCATGACTATTTTGAAGCTTGACTCATTTTCTTGCTCTTATATGTATCTTCTTATCTCCTTATACATAATTTTTTCACAGGATACGTTATTATTTTAACTATTTGGGTAGTGTCTTAGGATTGCTGGCCACAGCACGCTGGAATACCTTGAAGCAGTAAAGTTAAGTTCAGTTTTACGATTGAAAGTCACATTTTCCACTACGATGCTTTGTTCGTAGCTATGTCTGATTGCCTTGCATTCATCTTGCGGCATAATCTGATCGTAAACACGCATTTTCATGGAGGAACCGACTGTGTATTGCTTGGGTTTAAGCTATAAGATACCTGGAGTCAATATCAATTTTCACATGTCTTGAATTATTGTTATGCACAACATCCCCAATATAAAATTTTGTAATAACGGTATATTTTTAAAGCAGCAGTTAATAAAACATTACTTATACAGGTTAAATAACATTCATTAAGGAAATCAGTTTTTTTAAGAATTTAAACAATATAAATAGAAAATCTTGAACTTGCTAGTGTAGACTAGTGACTGAGATCTTTATTGAGTACCTATTTGAATGTGTTCGGTGGCTGAATACAAATATTTTCTTAGATTTACACCGTCTATTTCAGTGAACAACTCTCCATAACTTTCGTTATGAGTGACACTTAAGATTTCTTTGGTAATTTTAACATCGCCAGCTTGGATGTTAGCCGCTATGCCGTTTACATTCGCAACGTTCTTTTGTCTGCCGTGAACTGTCTCTCGTGCACATTATTTATTGGTTAAGCTCTTTCAAGCTGCTTGTTGGCACATTCTTCGTTTTTACGACTTTTGAATGATTCGTAGCATGCTAATCCCCTTGATTAGTATCTGTCAGTCATTCCTCAAGCTATATTAACACGGTTCTTGACTTTGCTGAACGGCAGTCTAGTCGTTTCCATTTATTGTGACCATCTTTTGTTGGGTTGGGAGTAATGTTTGTGCATATACAGCATATTTATTGCTTGTTTAACATCTCTGAGGTATTAAGATAGCACATTCCTACGACTAAATCCGTTTGGTCTGGTTTATTACAAGTAAACATTTATTGATGTTTAGTAAAATTCATAATGGCGTATTGTTTCTTTTGAGAGAGCTTATATAAAAGTTCTGCGGCAGTAGAAACTCTGCCTGCTTGTAAATTTAGAAAAGCTTCAACTATTTACTTACTATGATTTTAGCATCACCAACATTCATTCATCAAGGATGTTGGATTGTCCCGTGACATTTGGTTTCATAATTTACGTCGGGTCGGCACTAGCGGCGACGCGCGCCAGCGCAGCGGGCCGCGGGTTGGCACCTCGCCGCCTGTCACAGTGTGTCAACCAGCATCGCGCCTGTCAAACCCAATTAAGCTGATGTTTGTCAAGTCGAAATATTTTTATTAATGCACTCTACTCCATTTCGTAATCGGTTTGAACACTTTGTGCTGTTTGATATATTTTTACTATGTATTTGACTAGTAGGTATTTCTTTCCGCATCAAAGATCCAATTGTAATTTGTAAATAAGTACAATTAACAGTAATTGTTGTTTTTTGGCAACACAAAGCTGTTACAAGCCTTGGCATGTAACTTTAGCACTGCCATATAAATGTACATTTTTGCGCAGAAGTAATTTTTGGGGTCTCATTGGCGGGAGACGTGGTGCGGGGCTACTGAAAATATGCGCAGCAACCCCCTCCAATTTTTACCATTAAACTGACGTGCCGCGTAGGGTTTCCAGGTACTTTTTTCAGAAACTCGGGACATGTAGGTACTTCAATTCAATGAAAAATCGGGGCCAAGTATTTGACGCGGGACAACAAGAAATATTACTCTTTGATTGTTTTGTTTTTTTGTCTAACTGAAAAATACCATAATGCGGGACACATGCCGGCGGGACATTATAAGAATCGGCTGTTTCGCGGGAAGTCCCTCTAAAATCGGGACACTTGGCTACGCTAGTGCCACGTCCTATAACGGTTACAAAATATCGAGAGCATAAAACATTTATTTTTAAAGTTAAATTAAAATCAATTCAGCATAACACATAAATAAGTACTAGGGTAAAACCGGGATAGATGCCGCAGTGGGATAGGTGCCCCATTTTCAAAAACTTTTACTTCCCAAACTCGCAACTAAGAATTAATAGTATAAGTAGGAGCCGCAGTCATCCCGTACCTAATTGTCCACGGGCTGTTGTACGGCGTGGACGCGTTTCGCTCATGTGTGCAACCAACTCCGCGACGAATTTCACAAAAACGTAAATTTTTGAAATGCTAGTATTTGCCGTTGTATAACTTTATAAGTAGTAATAAATTCCGTTATCTTTTTTATTACGTCAATGTACTGGTTCATTAAGTGTGCACCTGGGTGTAAATAATTGCTCTTTTGTTTTTAATTTATTTAAAAACTACTTGGGCATCTATCCCTGTCACAAAGGATAGTGGCCCTGATTTTTCGAGGTATACGTGCCCCTAGGGGCATCTATCCCTTCATACACCTTATATGCCTATATAGGGTGTCAGTGTGTATTTATAATATTTTTTTCTGTTTTGTTATATTTTTTATGCATTTACATATATTTATATTTGGACTCTTTACTCATTGTAGCTTCAAGGAATAGGTGCCCTTAGGAGCATCTATCCCTCCATACACCAGATATAAGCATATATGGTGTCAGTAAATATTTTTAAATTATTTTAATTGTTCTGTTCTATTTTTATGTATTTACGGTTATATTGCTGTTTTAAGAGTAGAACGACCTCATAAAATTTGGTTGGGTATTCGTTTTTACTATCCCGCACTAAGGGCATCTATCCTTCTTAGTATTTTCATGGTGGGGCAACTATCCATAGGGTTAGGCATCTATCCTCAAAAAAAGGGTTCCACGAAAAGTTAAATTCTGCAAAATCTGTAATTGATAGATCAAAAATAAATAATTATGATTCAACTGAAATGATTTAGCCAACCTACTTTCAAAGAAATTATTCATATTAATGAATATTTTTTAAATTAGGAAGCCATTTCAAAAAGTAGGGCATCTATCCCGATTTTACCCTACCTACTGAAAATAAATTTATTCACCATTATTGCAAACTGTCGCGTAGAATAAAACTTGTTCAATAAGGACAAACCTCACTCATAAAAGTAGTGTTTAAACCATGTTTGGATCGAAACTGTGTCTACAAATGACTCTAAATCCGAAAGAGAAGAACGTATAACTTTAAAAGATCACTTGCTTAAGTTGGTGGTCCGCGAATCCAGATTGATTTTCCCACTTTACAACGGCAAAGAACTACAATATTTCACCACCAGGGTAGAGAACACTTAATCCCATTCTTGTAACCTGATTATACTAGCGTATATATGCGCATTGTAAGAGCCAAAAATCAATTGCACACCTTTTGGTGTGAATAAGTGTTTTAATTTTTAGTTAAAATATTGTGATTCCAATCACGATGTATCTATTATTGTGTTCCAGTTATACAAATATCTACCCACTAAGGTGAATAACTACTTATCCCTATTCTTAACTAGGATTTTGGGTTGTTTACTATTATATAATCTGTCGTTTGGGTTGCTATGCGCAAATCAATTAAATTAAAGGAAAAGTTGAAAACCTACCTAGAAAGGTACGTAGTAAATCTCTGTAGTGAATGTTGAAACTGTCAATATTATAATTTCAAGATATTGTTCTGAGTAATATAATGAAAGTGCCTTATATTATGATCCAGATATCTCAAGTAATCAGATTTAACGTTTGGACGCTTCTCAAACATTATCTCACTGCTAGTTGTCACCTGTACCCGGATTACCTGCGCTTGCGCTCAATTATTACGTCTCGTGTCATCTCTTTAATGCTCTAGTAATCATAATCTCAAACACACTCGATTATACCATCATCGATTAAAACTGGTTGTGATTTAGTTGTTGTATTAATTTAATTATTGGTGACGTTGTGTCGCCATGTTCGGTCAGCAGTCAGCACCGTATATGCTGGTATTATTACTGGGATTACTATACGATGGACTTTCAAAATTAAATTATTAAATGATTTTTTGTTTGTTTATTAATCGTAATGGTTTAATTGTAATTAATGTCAAAAGCACATTGTATAGGGTGCACTGATTTCCAGATAACGTGTTATCAAAGTAAAGTGTGAAATCGTATAAACGATTACTGAAACGAATTTTGTTGTTTTAGGAATTGCAGAAAGCTGGGATTCTCTACAAGAAAATATTAATACCGGGTCGAATGATACCTCCGGAAAAAAAAGTCAATGAGTAAGTCCTTTTTACATTATTTCTTGTGAACAAATTGTATAGCTCTGACTTCTTGACGTTTATCCATGTACCTACTTATTTCTTAAAACATTTTTTTTAAAGATATAAGTATTTCATTGAATTGAATCCGTCATGTATTGCAACATTGGCAATTAATTGTTAACATGCGTTAGACATTCCTTTATATGTATTTCCGGTTAATTTGTGTATTGTTTGCGTTTGATATATTGCACCTGTATTGGCGTATCGTAATTTGACGGCGAGTTCGTTTTATTTGCGAGTTTACACCCTTAAACGGTCGCGCGTAAATCAGAAACAACGCAGCTATCTATCAACGTGTTCCTCTGTTATCGTTTTGCATTCACGGCGGATTTTAATTTGAAGCGTCGAATTGGCGCCATTCGTAGGCCGAATATGGGTAATGTTGTAAATCTTGACGCGCTGCGTGGGCGGCTGCGCGCCCGAGGCTCCGGCGGCGCTTTGCTGCCATGGTACTCGTACCCAACAAAATGAAATGCTACGATGGAAAGCGCTTCATACAATACGTAGTTTGTTTACTCCCCTCAATCATGAATGCTTCCACGCACAGCAATGTTCGCTTAACTCTCCGTAGCTACGGTTTCTTTCTTTTTAATGGAGTAGTTCTCTAGTAGTTTCGGATTCAATTGAACTCGGTCGCATCTAGCGTTTATTCGGCGGCGTCTGCGCCCACGCACGCCGCACGATGCTCTCGGAATTTGAAAGGCATTTGTCGCTGCCCGGTGCGTGTCGCTTCGCGTGTAACAGTTGTCCCTGCAACTAAAACAGGCGCATACTTTATTAAGTCATAAATTGTGACACTATAAAATCGGAACGTAAACAGCTCTTGAAATCAATATTGAATTTAATATTGGTTTATGTCATCTGTACATGTTTTGAATCGGGATAGTTGCATAGCTTTTAAAGTGTACTCTAATAGAATATTTGATTTGATGTGTCAAAATGAGACCCTGGTATGCTTTCTGTTGTATTTCAATATCAGATACATACAAGATAAAAACGCGTTTATTTAAGAAAAGCCAAAAGCTCTCCTGGATATTAATTAAGGCCGGGTTACACTGACCAAAGTTGAATCGATTGACATATTTCTATTATTATTATTATTTTATTATAATAAAATAATTTACATAAATATTGATGTTTTTTCCAGCGCAGCGTCAAGAGTACTCTACATTTTATTGACAAAATTTACTATTAGTATTTAATTCTTCTTCGTATTATTTATTTTTATTTTGTTTAATGAGAAATAGGTTCTATAGTATGATATCTCGGTCATTTGTCCAGTCTTTTCTGTATACGGCCTTAGTCTTGTTTCGTCGCGCGTCGCGTCGGACATGTCTTGCTTTGCTCCTGGTATCTATGTGATGCAAATGCTATACGTATTTGTTAGTTCATCATATAGGTAGGGGTCGCCTGTAGCAGTTTACGATTTCGCTCTATTTAAATTACAATTTCATGCAATGTTTCGATAATTTTAGAAATTCGGTAAAAGATCTCTCGGTTTAAAATATAATAAACTGTTTACTTAACCGCAAAAGAAAATAATGAATAGTTTTTTTTTTGTTTTCCGAGTAATCATTAATCACACTTTTCAGACTCTGCTTTATAATACAAAGTTATTAGTTTAACATGTTGAAATTCAATAAGCTAATGACATTTTACGCGTTATTTCCTTTACAATTGACTTTACTGTTTTGATATCTAATAAACAAAATTCGGCTTATCGTCGTGATTTTGTTGTTAGCGAAGTAGCTTTTGAATCGAACCAAAACAAAAAGTTAGGTTTGTATTTGTCTTATAAAAATAAGTAAGTATCAATACTAGTAATGAAAAATAACTTACTTATTATTAAAATAAACTAGTTTTATCCGACCGAGTCATTGATAAGTTTTTTGCCTAATAATAACTAAAGTTTCAAAAAATACAAATTCCCAGATATTAGATTTCCTGTTAAAATCGCCATGTATGTGACAGACATGTTTGTATGATATTTAATGCAAGCAATTATGCTCTTTTTGAGAAAGAAAAGTGTAGTCAGCATGACTGGAGCATTACGAAATGATGTTAAAACAAACTTAAGTATTATAACTTAGCAGTATCAACATAAGATAAAAAAGATATAACAAGAAAAAATATAATGTGAAAAACACATCAGCATATGAGAAGCAACTTCACCGCTTCCATTTAACCTCGGGAGTCATTTGTCTCTTTATAAAAAAAGTTACAGTAAATTTATCAGGTGTAATTACCAGTGATCATTACATCATTTTCGATCCCCGGCTCTCCCAATCAGCCAACGATCCTTATTGCCCATTCATTTATCACCGCCGTATTTCTGTATCTCTTGTCCTGTCCACAGTCATGTCGTCATTACATACCATCTCTTGTAGCGATCAACTCGTCAATAAATTGTGACCACCATCGAGGTTTTAATAGATTTTTACTGCCCGTGTCTTTTATTGTCCTGTGTTTGGATCAATGCTTACCGATTTTTATGCGGTTTAGTTAGAGGTTTTGTGATAGTTCACTGTAGGTTAAGGTGACGACAGGAAAAATAACAACTTGTGATAAGTAGTAGCATTACTTACTTTAAAGCTTTACTGCTCGTTTATTGGTTTTCTTGACGTTTTAAAATTGGAATTATTAATATTTGCTCCATTATGGGCTGCGTGATTGCTTTGTCTAATAAGCTTTTGTGTATTGTCCTGTAAAAATTCAGGGTTTCTAGTTCCTGACACTCTATAGAGTCTAGTGAGACAGTTAAGAGGATTGTCAAGCAAACGGTCTCCATACAAACGGCGATAACGTTTCCCACTCTTCCCAGTGATTTCATACAAAACACAGAAGTGCCAATATTTCGAAATCTATTATAGATATTTAAAAAATCAAAACGTACAGCCCTAGTATTTAGGCATTTCAAAAACATACCAAAAATTCATTGCTGTAGGTTAAGATTTAGAGAGTGGGAAACGTTATCGCCGTTTGAATGGAGACCGCTTGCTTGACAATCCACTTAAGTAGTAGTAGTAATACTTATCATTTCACATTGATTGACTATGAAATCAAGATTTCATTTCGAATTCGATTCAAGATTAGATATATACCTAGGTAGAATGATTTTTCCAGTGCCCCTTTTCTTATTTCCTTTATGCTATTCATTTGTGTTAGCGCTGATGACCCAATTTTGGCGGCGCAAAAATTATCTTCGCCCAGACTTACCATTACTGTTCTAATCCTAGACAGTCAAATATTGACACGTCGGATTCCGTATCATGTACCCGTGTCAAATCCGCGTATAGCCGATTTTGTTTGTGATTGTATTAGCGCATGATTGAGAGTTATCGCGGTACAATTTTGACATCACATTAAATCATTCAATATTTTTAGTCGTCTTGCTCAGTGTCTTGTTGTTGGGAAAACCTACTGTCGTTTTTGGATTTATACATACAGCCTAATTGCTATTAAGTGGCATACGTCATTGATCCGCGAATAGCTGTTTGTTTTGTTAACTGTAGAATACAAAGTTCAAGTGGGTCTTTATTGTTTGTGTTGTTAGTCAAAATACTTAATAGTTGTGGTTTCTTTGTTTATTATAAAAAAATCTTAATTCGGATCAGCTCGTATTTAAATTTTCCCCCCTTAGTTAATTGAAAATCTGTAGTGGAGTATTTTATAGTTAAAGTTTTTACTGATTTGTCTTCCTGAACTTTAACTATAAATTTATAACAATAGTCAATCCATTCTATGATTTCGATGTTGATGTAGGGTAGAGAATTGTTTGTTTACCAAAATCAGACGGCTGCCATTTGGTATTATTCGGTAAACGATCACTCGGTCGCGTGCGTCCAATAAACGATTTCCCGATCCTTCCGAACCGTATCGAATGTCTCGTAATGTGTCTTATACTCGGGGTCGTTATGGCCCTATTATCTCACTGAGGTGTTAAAACTCTTACGTTGTTGATTGTTTGTTCAACAGTGGGACTAAATCAGAGTAAGATAGGGCCTTCGTGGCGTGATAACAAACACATAAATATGGCGACCGCTGGCTATTGTCCGAATTTAGTGTCAGTAAACCGCCTTACCTACGGCACGGTTATTTTTCACCGACTTTCAACGGGGTGATGTAATGTTTTGGTGTTAATGGCCCGAGGACACTTTTAGTCACGGAGTTAAATGTCTTTCCGTAAGAAAAATACGATTTTGTTTGTGTGTTCGTTGATCATGATTTAAAATTGGTTATGGTCTTAAGAAAGGAAGATCATTTAAAAGATGTATAATAATAATAATAATCTATGAGTACAAGATTTTTTCATTTTTCGTCTTTACAATACGCTTCTTATATTCCTAAGTGACTGAACGTAGAATTTTGCAAAAAGTCATAAAGCTACTAAATAAACCGTATGTTGTCTAAATTGCTTTAATTATTAAGAATACTTTAAATTAGGATATTTTTTGACTAAGAGTTACAACATAATTTACTATCATTTGAAAGTAGTTTAAAAGTAACTCGATTTCTATAATGAAATGTTAGATCAGATGAACATAAATATTAACTCTCAGTACGAGGAAATAAATTGAAGGTTTTCAATAATACCCCTAATAACATACTATTATTACTAGTAAACAGCAGTGTGTTCTTAGTAATTGGCGATCTAAATGTCGACAATGTTACGTTTTCGTTATTAAAATGGTATATAATCATTTGGACCCCACAGATTTTATATAATTGAGACATTGGTTCTAGTCTCTACATAATGTTACGGTTTGCTTTAAAGTTTGTTGTCTACTTGGTAAACATCGCGGTATAATCGTTGTTATAGCTTTGATAGATGCTGCTTTTGGTGTCACAGATTAGCTTTTCTATTTTGTACTTTTAAAATGAAAAAGGGTAGAAGATGGAATGTTATAAGTATAGAATGAAGTTGCGAGAATAGTATTTGCTAGAGTCTGTCTGCGGTAAATTATTTTATTTTTATAAGTAAGACCGACTTATTTTTTTTATCTCCACGTTTGGTGGTAGTTATTTAAGTTCTAAGCCCCTATGTATTTTTTTAATTACCAATGTAAATAAATATAACAAATTAATAGGTAGACTTAAAGCTTTATTTTTGCGTATGATTCGAATACTCTCGAAATTCAGGCAACCTACTAAAGTCAATAAAATTACGACAGATTTGTCTTCAGGGCTCGCACTTATTATCATAAGTACATGCAATTTCCAATCTGAAATGTTCAAAATATTTAATTAAAATTATGGGTTTATGGGATTCTGTTATGTAAGTTTTTATTTGAACCTTAAATTAATTAAGTTAAGGTCTATTAAAGTTCGAATTGGGGACCACAATGAAATTGTTTCTGAAATATTGTTATCAGTTATCAACAAAATTGCGTTTTCAGCGAAAACTATGATTTCAGTGTTGATGAATGAAAAGTTTTTCAGTAAAATATTATTAGGTGAAGGCCATATTTATTTATTTACATCAAACGGTAACTTAGTCATTTCAATAATAATTTCGGATCCGCATTACGCATCAAATACCAACTCAGAAATTCTCAAATAACATTTCCATTAATAGGTCATGTGCTAAGGATTCCACTAATACCGCATTGAATTAACCTTAAACGGTAAAGATTCGCTGAACACAATGACACATCCAGATACGTTGTCAAATTAGTCTAATAAAGTTTTACTCTAAT
Organism: Agriphila straminella; assembly: GCA_950108535.1. Lineage (NCBI taxonomy): Eukaryota > Metazoa > Arthropoda > Insecta > Lepidoptera > Crambidae > Agriphila > Agriphila straminella. The sequence continues at coordinate 5,900,857 of OX467312.1, forward strand.
TTTAGTATTATGAATAATAGTTTTAATTTCGCAGAAACTTGTTATACAGACGGTCGCTCATTATTCCGTCTATGACTGTTTGATCCTAATTAGAGTGAGTCAGAGTTACTAATTAAGGGAACAGACACATAATCATCACTCATTTATTTGTCTACAGTAGCAGCCCTACGGTCCGTCGTCCTAATTTTAAACGATAAAAATTTAAAAAATTAAAAAACCCGCCTGCATAAAAAGACAAGTCGACTGAAAAGATGGAAACAAGATTAAATAAATATAAAAGGCAACATGTCATAATAACATGCAGTCGGAGGCATGCATAAAGAAAGTGACATTATGAATGATTGAATTATATGCCTCCGACTGCATGTTATTATGACATGTTGCCTTTAATATTTATTTAATCTTGTTTCCATCTTTTCAGTCGACTTGTCTTTTTATGCAGGCGGGTTTTTTAATTTTTTAAATTTATTTTTTATTTATATCTTTTTAGTTACTATATATTACGGTCTTGATATACCTTTTTGAAATCCTTATAATAAGCCCTTTAATTTGACATCCATATTGCAGTATTCAAAAAAAACACTTTTTTTCACTTTTATAATAGCACCGTACAGCCGCCATGTTGGTTTTTTATAACGCCACCTTCTTTAGAACACTTGGGCTGAAAAGACAAATCTAACGATATCTTAATCATAGAAATCCGTTCAGCCGTTTGAAAGATATGAGGTAATAAAGAATATTACATACAAACATACAAACATACTTACAAGATACGCGCGAAAAACATAACCCGCAGTCGGGTAAAAAACAAAACATTAACGTGCCATTTTCGATACTTAATCTTTCTTAAATTTACTAGTGTGATTGATATCCTCGGCTTTCTTTCCGAATTTAAAGTGTCCTTACTTTATTATTAATGTAAGCTAAGTACCTAATATTCCTTGAATTATGATCGTTGCCTTGTATATATCTACGTACAGTTATATATAATTCTAATTATTGTTTAGATATTCAAGCTTTTTCTTTTCCGTGCAATAAGCGATACCGAATTTGCGTTAGTCACTGACCGCAGCTTTGCATTTACCTTAACGTGTCTCACAGGCGCCATCAATTTATTTACACATCCATCAATCACATTAGAAACACATTAACCTTCTAATAGCACCTATGATAGTGACATGAATACCATATTCTGAGTTATATGTACCGAAGTGCTAAGTATTGTTCGGTGTCGACCATACCATGTATGTTTACTGATGGTCATTGTTCCGTTAAACTACGAAGGCGGTATACTGAAGCTTTCTATGTATTTTAAGTTGTGTCTTTAAAAGCACTTTAAGGCTTTTGGCCACTTTCCTAATGAGAGCACAAAAGTCTCAATAATCGTCTGAAAGTTCCTACTGAAGAGCTGTATTACTTAATACCTACTTACTTAATAAGTGAAAAAATTATTTAGAGGGCAAACAAACATAATTTTTATAAATACTGTAAAGAAAATACGAAAATCCGTTTTATTTATCCGTTTTGTAATTTAAATTACAAAAGCTGAGGAAAATTCTTTCACTGTACTAGTAAGAATGTCTTTATTATGAGAAATTCAACATTCTCGTATGAAACTTCGCTCAAGTCTTTGAAGGCTTCTTGGAAAATCTTACCTGTGATTTGTACTCATTACTTACGCTTTCGCATTTAGCTGGCGGCGACGAAAAAGTTTCTAAGAGAAATGTCCCGGCAGATCCCTCTGTCGGGTGTTATACGCACTTTCTGAAGTTCGCTTTTGGGCTTTTAAGGACTTATGGTTACTTGTCATTGTGTAATATTCGGAAGCTCTGGATTGTCAAGTTTTATTTAAGAGTGCGATCAGATTTCCACTCCATATGAAGCCCGCGATTTATATGGCTACTACACAACTAGGCAGGGATTGAAATAACGTTAAAAAAAATAACGATACAAAAAAATAACGTTGAAAATACCGTTAAAACATTTTATCGGTAAATTTACCGGTGAAATAACGTTAAAATTATGGTACCGGTAAAATTAACATTAAATATAGCGTTAAACTTTACCATTTTAAATTTATCGGTAAAAAAGTAACGTTATTAATTGAAATAACGTTAATTTGAAAGTAACGGTAACAAAAGTAAGAAATAACGTGAAAATTAACGTTATTTACTGAAATAACGTTAATTTCAATTTAACATTATCTAAAGTAACGTTATTTATTGACATAACGTTAATGTTAAAAGTAACGGTAAAAAAGTAAGAAATAACGTTACATTTAAAAATAACGTTATCAATCCCTGTACACAACACACTGAGATGGCAGCTTTACTCGTGCGGGTATGCGCTCGGCAAAATTTTGGCCGTGTCCGCTGCAGCAGCGGCTCGGTTTTTAGGAGACATTAGGAATCAATAGATGAGGTCTAAAGCCAACTATCATATGCCATAGTACAAGACCACAATACTTGAGAAACGGTTTCCCCAGTGTTGTAATCTAGTATTTGGTGCTTTTGCTTCTAGACTTACTTTCGTATCTATAGACGAGTACGTAATAACTTGAGTAAAACTTGCTTGTAATCATGAGTGGAACCACCCCACGGCGGGAACCAAATGATTAAAATTTCAGCGTTTGCATAACGAGGGTTTGGACTTTAACCTTTTTTATTTAAATTTTTAGATTTTGAAGTTGGTTGAAATTGAAAAGACTAGTTGTTGGCATAAAAATTTCAAGATGGATTTATGAATTACCTATTAGTGTCCGGTGAACTGCGGTGTCTTACATACATTGCATTTAGCTTTGCAGTACCTAATGATCTAAAAATGTTTAGAAACTTTACCATCAATAATATATTTTCAAGCAATAAAATAGTATGACGCTCGCTCATGCTCTATATATTTTTACTGGTTTTCTATGAGTAAACAGCGTTTGTGCTATTGTTTCTCCAATTATTGTTTTTACGAGTCGGTATAGCACTATAACTCGTCATTTTCATGACCTATTTTATGACTTCTGTTTATATCACAAAAAGCAATAAATAACGCAATGGATTTAATTTGTATGTAAATTGATGTTGTTTTCTTCGATATGTCTGGGGTTCCATAATTCAAGTATTTGTTAAGATCACATTAATAAATACATGAATTATATAAACCAGACATATTTTTTTTATTTATTTATACTTACTTTTTGAATGATACATTTAAGTAGCTTTGTTATCATTGCTTTCTTTCTTACTTTTCAAGTAACGTACAAGATCAAATAATGATAAATTATTAAAAATATGCAAATCTAACTCAATTACTATGACCGCTGTAGAAAGCATTACCAATTCAATGAATACGTAACTAGATTTTCTGTTAACTTTCCTATACTCAAACCGATAGAACACATCAACTCCTACGGAACCCCGCACAAACCGCGCTTCAATATTATTGTTTTGTGGGTTTTAGTTATTAAATTATACTGTTTGTCGACTTTAACTATCCTTTTATGCGCCGCAGTTAGAAACCGCAAAGGAGGCTGTATTCCCGGAACAATATCACTGATATACATTAACTACCGCGCAAAATGATTCACTGTGTATAAATTGTGATAGTTTTTTATGACTTAGATGAGGACACGTAATTGTCTCTGCGCATGCGCCATGGTATGAGAAATTGAGAATATATTACGTTTCCAAGCTTAGGCTTATCGCGCACTACGAGATTTGACCGTAGTAAAATTCGTAGCATTCGTAGCTCAAAATTTATTAATAATAATAGTTTCGTCATGAAAATGGTGTTACAAAGATCTGCATGTTATATTTTTTGTCTTCGGGGAAAAAGTTGAAGTCATCTTCAACTTGCTTAGTACGGTATCACGACTTCAATAGATAGAATGTAAAATGGTGAGTAGAAACTTTAAAAAAATATGCATGAAAAATCGTTATCTTAGTACTTACTACTTACCTACTAATGTGTTTTTCGCCAAGTAAGCTTATGTCAGTAGAGAGCTTTTTTTATTATGTGAGGTTTCTTAGTTCATATAAAAAAAACTACTTCATTGTTCTGTTCAAGCTATTCTTATCTTACAGTGTGAGACCGAACAATAAAAATACAAATAATAAAAACAGTAAACTGAATGTCACTATCTTGTTTTCTTAATAAAAGAAAAGTCATGGTACTATTTAAGAGCAAAAGAAACATCTCTTTGAAAGTTTTACAGCTAATAAATCTTAAAATATCTTGTCTGCGAAAACAGATTTATTTAGTGGATTTAGTTTTGACACAACAATCCGCGAATCAGATTTATACAGTGGAAACTTCTCAGACACGAATTGGTATCTTAAAGGTCCCTCAAAGCAGTTACTTTTTATTGTACGTACTGTGGAAACATTGTGGGTTGTGGGGATCCGATTTTTCTTTCATTCGCTGTATAGATTGGTTAGGCCCGTTTCATAAAGAAAATATTTATATGCAAACGGTTGCGTGCCTTTTCAAGTGGTATTTTTTTGTATTAGTTGGTTCGGTACATCAAAGGAAAAAACGGAATCCTTATAGGATCACTTTGTTGTTTGTCTGTCTGTCTCTTGACAGATCTTTCTTTTATGTCGGGAACGCGTGGACGTGGAGTTATCGAGTTGAAGTTGAAGTATACTCAGGTCTACAGTTCCTTGAAACTGTAAAAAAAAATACTGCCGTTTATGCCGCAATAAACGCATATTTCGACACTCAAGAGCATCAAACATTTTTATTACATTGCTGATAGTTTTTTTTTGTAATCTGGTTTGTCTATCAAGTTTTTTTGTTTTTTATTTCTAGACAAATTCCAAGTCAACTTTAAATCGATTATAAAATCACTACCAACCACCCATAACCTGCCTATAATACAACCTGTTACAAAATAACCCCTATTGCCAAATATTTGGCAATAGGGGTTATGTTATTAATGTGACAAAGTGATAAACTGTAAAAAAACTATTTTTCAATACAGTTGCTCGAAAATGTAAGTTTACGATGACAGTCGAGCGTGCGGAAAGTTGATTTTACCGCACGCCGTGCGTTTTTGTTTACGGATTAGTACAGCGTGCGGAAAGTTGATTTTACCGCACGCCGGCGCCGTGCGTTTTTGTTTACGAACGTTTTTTGTAATTTCTACTAGCTTCCGCCCGCGACTTCATCCGCGTGGACAGTAGAAAAATATTGCAACCAGTTTAAAATGACCCCTTTAGTGTATGGAAGCTAGTACTACGGAGAGTTCAAGCTGTTTCCCTGGTACCACCCACCTGAATTTGATGAAACATAGCTTAGATTTTAAGTTGGACCTCAATCTACTAAATTGTGAAAAATCCATCAAAATTCGTTTAGCTGTTTTTGCGTAATTCGCGCACAAATATTTAGAATTTACAGTCTTATTATATGTATAGATTACAATTTCAGTAGTACCTATAATGTTTTCTCGCAAATGTATTGAAAAACGTAGTATGGCACACGGTTGTTAAGGTTTTTTAAAACTCGTGACGATTATAAACCCTCGCCTACGGCTCGGGCTTATAAAGCGTCAACTCGTTTTAAAAACCTCCTTACCAACCTTGTATCATAAACTACTATTTCAACACACTTGCTCGTAAAGTGAGCCCTAATACATCGCTTTTAGGGCCATAAACCGAGCTATAACAAACGCGTGCAATAATATATAAAACACTAGTACGTTATAGAATTAACCCTACAAAGTTAAATTAGTACCTTACTGCAAGTTCTATGCGAGTAAACAGAGCATTCCCAATTTAGGCGGGTAATACAGTTATTTTTTTTAGTAACAACAAAGAGGTTTTATGCTTCTGAAAATTCATATACATTTTTGTAATAAATAAAACAAATATTTATTATTATCAAATTATTCATAATTCACAATATTTTGCTATAAAATATTAAAATATTTGCATTTTATCACTTACAAAAACCTGCGCGCCTTTTCTCATAATAATCATATTATTTTGTTTTTGTCGTATTTGTTGCTGTGTGGTAAATTACTTTGTTTTTTTCTCGCAAATGTGTTGAAAAACGTCGTATGAAACTCGTGAGCTCTTGCTTATTGCACACATTTGGCTGAGTTACGCCCTCGCCTGCGGCTCGGGCTGCAACCCACAGCCTTGTGTGCAATGAGCAACCTAAGTTAACTTGTCTCATAATGTACTATTATCAAACTCTGAAATCGCGAAAAAAACAGCTGTTTCATACGTTTTGATATTTTCGGTATTAATTTTTGTATAAAACAGCTGCTGTTTTTTCGCGATTTCAGAGTTGTCCTCATAGTAAAATTTGTTCAGTTTGATGGTCCCTATCTACCATATTGGGGTTATTTTGTAGCACGTTGTATATATTTTTCTAACCTAATTCCATGCACGCACCCTTACAATCGCAAACCGCCGCAGACAGTTCGAAAGGCTTGAAGGCTATCCCGAAGGCGATCGGTAAACTTTCCCGACAAAAACATCCCACCATTCGGGTACAATGGGGTGTCACATCATAGCTTTTGTCCTGATTGAATAGATAGATAGATAGATAGATAGATTAGCTCTTTATTGCACACACATTAAAAAGAAATACAGTATAACTTAAAACTTAAGACTAATGGTGGGCAAAGGCGGTCTTATCGCTGGAAGCGATCTCTTCCAGACAACCTTTGATTTAGAGAATAGGTACCTGAGAAGGGATATAAAAACAGTGTGCTAACTACATACAAAATTAACAAAATAAAAAGAAAAGCTATACCTACAATAACTACCTATACAAAATCAATAAACTTACACAAATACGGTACGAATAACAAAAATACACTACATAAACCTAAATAAATATATATGTTGTTGCAAACTAAGATTTAGCCAGTAGGTAAGCGTGTAGATGGGTCTTAAATGCGGCGAGGGATTTCGAGTGTCGGACATCAGGTGGAAGATTATTCCGTAAGCCAGTAGCAGTAACCGTAAACGAGTCCCTGTAGTATCCAGAGCCGGAGTGAGGAGCTCTAAGGCGATTGTCGGATTTGCTTCTAAGATCCCGATTATGATCCACGCCAAGGGGCTGGAAACGCTCTTTGAGATAGGAAGGAGATCTGGGGTCGTAAAGGATTTTGAAGAGCAGCACAAGAACATGCTCCTCACGACGTAACCTGATAGGTAACCATCCTAGTTCCTTCCTGTAGTCAGACACATGATCGAATTTGCGCAAACCATATATGAACCTGATGCATAAGTTCTGAAGACGCTGTAGTTTGCACAACAGCTCTTGAGTGAGGTCAGTTTGAACAACATCTGCATAGTCCAAAATCGAGAGAAGGAGCGTCTGCGAAAGTTCTACTTTGGTCTTCATAGGTAGTAGGTTTTTCCACTTACGCAAGGAACCAGCAGCTGCATACACCTTCCTGCTCACTTCGGCAATATGTGGAGACCAAGACAGGGTATTGTCGAAAAGGACACCAAGGTTTTTGACAACATTGCTGAAGGGAAGTGTAGCAGAATCAAAAAGAAGAGGTGGTACATTAATATGATTCAGTTTGGCAATCTGTTTTGATCCTCCGATAATAATGGATTGAGACTTGTGGGGATTCACTGTGAGGCCGTGACTTACGCTCCACTTATGGATGACGGCAAGGTCAGCATTAAGGTTGGAAATCGTATTGCTTATGTCATCAAAAGAAGATTGGGAATAGATTTGGAGGTCGTCGGCATACAGATGGTACTGGCATGAAAGAAGAGGTGTCAAGAAGCTAATAAATATAGAAAAAAGAAGAGGGGAGAGGACACCACCCTGAGGCACACCAGCCACAACGTCACAGGGGGTGGACAATTTGTCATCAATCCGGACACACTGCCGACGCCCAGCGAGGTAGCTGTGAAACCACTTGACCACATCATCCGAACCAAGGACAACCTTGAGCATTGCCAAGAGCATATCAAAATCGACAGTGTTAAAAGCGTTGCTAAAGTCTAAGAGAACTAATGTGGTGAGCTGCTGATTTGACATACCCTCTCGAATGTCGTCAGAAACCTTGGTCAAAGCAGTAACTGTGCTATGCCCAGGGCGGAAGCCAGACTGGAAAGGACACAGGAGGTTCTCAGAGTTAATAAACACGGAAAGCTGGTGAAGCACAAGACGCTCGAGGACTTTCGAAAGAAAAGGGAGGATAGAAATGGGTCTGAAGTGAGAGAGAAGAGAAGGATTAGAAGTTTTAGGAACAGGGATGACTATGGCTTGGCGCCAGGAGCACGGAAAAGTGCCGGAGTTGAGCGAGAAGTTGAAGATGTTGCAGAGGATGGGGAGAATAACAGAACCACACTGCAGGATCATTTTACGACTTATACGATCTGCACCCTCCGCATTCGATTTAATATCCATGACAATTTTTTCAACCTCACGTTCAGAGACGCTTCTAAATGAAAAGGGAGAACGGTGCATGACAGGCAAGGACGCAAGAGATCGAAGCGTGGTCTGTTTGACATTAGGGGAGAGAGGAGAGTGAGCTATAAAGTGACGATTAAAGGAGTCGGGGTCGAGGTTATGTGGAGGAGTTGACTTAGTCTTACCAATCCCTAACGAATTCAAGAAAGACCATACCTTAGCTGGGTTCCCATTCGAAACTGAGTTATGTATGTGTCGACGCTGCGCATCTCTACACAACCTGTTACATCGATTTCTAAGCTCCTTATATCGATTACGGGTGTACTCTGAAGGGCAACGCTTATATCTAGCTTTTGCTGCATTACGCCGATTCATCAGAGCCTTTATATCTGCGGTAAGCCAAGGTGTAGGCAGGTGCTTAAGGCGAATGGGTCGCAACGGGGCATGAAGATCGAAAAGTTGAATGAGGATAGAATTGAAGACCTCCAACTTCTGGTCGATAGTAGGTGCTTCCAAGACTGCATCCCAGTCGATAGCGTTTAGGTCCGACAAAAAGCGCTTGCCGTCAATGTTCTTAAAGTCGCGCTGAAGGATCACACGTGGCTTGGGTTTAGGACACCGAACTTTATATGATAGAAAGATAAGGTCGTGGTAGGAGAAGGCTTCAGCAGAGAGTTGTCCATGACTGCTCACGTGGTCAGTAGAGGATACAATGACAAGATCCAACAAGGAAGGCTGGCAACCAGGGAAGTGATGGGTGGAAGAAGACGGGAGAATATTGAGGTTAAGAGAATCTACTATAGAGTTTAGTCGAGAGGAGCGTGAGTCACGCTTGAGTAAGCAGGTATTAAAGTCACCCAGAATTAATGTGTGATCGACCGTAGGAACAAGATTCTCTAATATATAGCTTCTTTAACTACATTGGTAGTTACATAATAAACTATAAGTAAAGTATTGACTTTACTTATAGTTTATTGTGAACACTTTCTTTAAGAAAAAAGTAGTTACCCATAGCTTGTTTAAGTAAAAAGTAACTTAAAAATTATAAGGTAAAATTTCACTTTCCATGATAAGTTGATTTTTCTCTCAGCGGGTGCCTACATCATAATAACTACAGTTTGCTAATTTTTTGCCATCAAACCGGATGTAGCACAGTGCGTAACAGCAAGCGACGTTGTAATGTATGAAATGCTATGGTTACCTGTCACATCGAACGCAGCGCGGCTGCGCATCAGTCACGCGTTCGGTGTGACATATACCATAGCATTTCATTAATTGCAATGTCGTTTGCCGTTACATCGCGTGCTACATCCGGTTTGAACGATGAATCAGTCAGGGCAAAGTATATCTAGATTTCAAAATCGGTTCTTTTTTTGGCAGTACTTATTTAAAAAGTTCTGGAAGAAAGCTGTAAACAAATTCAAGTCGCATCTAAAAAAAAGCGACCAAAAAGTGATATACCAATTTTTTCATATCGACACATTGTTTTTAAAGAGAAATACTTTTTCACAGCAACGCTAGTTGTTTTGTTGGGAATTTGAATTAAGACGTTTTACCTTCACAAACATTGTCACAGTCTTTGTCACAAACTTTACACGTCGAGACAAAACTCCCACGGAATAATATTGTCAACCTCCCTGTTTATTAGTAAAGTTTCCATTATTATCACATTACGCCAAACTACCGTATTTACTTTCTTCTGTTACCTGTGATGTAAAAGGAATTAATTTAGTTTTTCTTTCATGTTCCAGATTTTTCTTTCTTATTGGCTTTCCATTTCGATTATTCTCAAGAATTTTATCCGTATTTCTATGTCCTCAGATACCTCATAATATTTTGTATTGACAAATAAATCTACCTTTCTTTGGTCCCCATACACATATACACAAGGAAGAGAAAATAATGTAAGACATTTCACAAAATCGTTAATCTTTACAAATAAACAGTGTGTAAGCTGAGAAAGGCTTTTATCTCTTCATGCTTCACCTCATTCAAAGTGACAACTGAATGTTGTTCTAAACAAAACATTGCAACTATTCCAAACTTTGTAACGCAGTAGACAGTCAGCATGGTAATATAAAACACCATAAACAATAACATCTTCTGACCGGTAATCCTATAACTAGCTGCTGTGACGACAAGGATTGCCCGGGGCTAATATACAGGATGTCCCAAAACTTTGCGACACGAAGGATTGAAGTAAGATACTGAAAGAAGACTTCATGTTGATTTTAAAATAATTGGAACTGCATTTAAAGATTTTTGAAAATTAGCCTGCCTTAACCAGGAATCGAACCCACCAAATATGAAAAAAAAACAATCTTTTATTTTTACGATACCTATCGAAAGAGTTACTTATTAGAATTATATTTTCTTGAATAACACAGCACCTTAAATAAAAGGAAGGCCATGAAATTTAACATTTTTAATTATTAAGTTACGTATTGATATGTATCGTATGCAATTTTTTAAAAATCTTTGAATGCAGTTCCAATTAATTGTAAAAACAAAATTAATTCTTTTCTTTCAGTTAAATGTTCTATCTTCAATATTTACCCTACGTGTGACAATGTTTTGGGATACGCTTTATATTCAACGGTAATAGTGTGTTTCTTTGTCGATCATTTGCTATGTCATTACTGTCCTCTTTTCCTGGCCGAAACATTTATGATATCTTCAACAGGATACTGTTTATTGTATCAAACGATATTATTACAGGGATAAATATAATTAAATTTATAATGTTGCGCTAGCTATTTATTATACACGTGTTACCTAATAATAGTAGGCCTTTACCTCAAGCGTGAGATTTGAATGGACAGTATATTTGTTCACTATATTCTTGGGTTCCATTGACGCAGTGTATTAAACACACTTGACTTTTCTGTCGTTGGCTTTTTTGAATAGAAAAATAACGAGAAAGGTTCTTATAATCTAAACAGTTTTATATTAATACTTATATAATATTTGCCTAAAATCATTATGTAAGTAAGTACTTATGATCAGTTGTGTACTCGTTCAGTCGTTCGCGCGTGATATTGTCATTAAGTCTCCTCGGTGTTAAACGATGCATTAATTTTATAGTGTTTAACTTAGGATCGTTCAATATCGAACAGAAAAACGTGGATATTGATATGTTGTGAGAGTTATTAAATAATAATGCCTTGACATAACTCCTTATTTATTTCCTAAAACATAAAAAAGGTTCTGAATTCATCAGTTTCTTTCCTTGATTCTCAATACGTGGCAAAATTCTAACGCTTTCAAGCCCTAGCTGATACCCTACCTAGATGATATCAGAATCAGCTATGCGTCTTCTGCAAATCACTTCTCAGCTGCCGTCGACCAGTGCCTTCCAGCAATTCACACGCCGTAAACTTGCCTTCGGTCGATTACATACTACGCCACACTTCAAAAGCTATAAACATTTCCAACTATACTACATCTTAATACATCTAAAGAGATCTTAAACATCTCAACAATTATCAGGAGTCGTAAAGAAGTATCAGCTTTAGTCCTCTTTCACCGGATGTGTTATATTATGTCTCAATGGAGTATTTTGTACACGGTTGACCTTTGTCCTGGTGTTCCCAAGAGGACGCCCTGGATCGCCATGGGAACCTCCTGTTCCTTATCTCGCGTTGTATCGAAATGTCGGCCATTATCTCTGTTTTGGGGTCCGGCTTTGAGAGCAACGTGTTGACATGTACGGTCCTACCATGATGGATGCGCGGGCGCTGAGCATGTGAGGTCCGCCGCGCTGTTGTGAAAGCATGTCTCAATTTTCACCCTCGGCATGTCAATAAAGGAAAAATAAATTGTCGTGACAATCCTTATCCTTATTGTTCGGCCGACACTATGTCGATTAGAAACATGTCTCGCGTATAATATTTATAAGTTAAATTATGGTAATAGTGTTGAGTTGTGTTGGATAAAACAACGTCATTGATTTGCTAAATTGATTCTTGAATTCTGCTCCAATTTTATGATCCTTGTAATAGCCCGTGTAAATTTGGCGTTTTACGATCTATAAAATATGTAGCTTATGATTTTTTACATTATACGAAACAGATTAAGTACTGATTATCTTCCGTAATGTATTTTTAACTTACACTTTGTTGTTAACTTTTAATTAATCTTGTTTAACTTTTACTGATAGTAGTAGTTGTTTTGTAGTGATACTAACAAAATAATGACAACTTCCATCATTGTAATACTAACACCTGCATATCACAAATAAATTATTCTATTCTTTTTAATTAATCTAATTCCGCCAAACTACCATACACATATCTCGTATTATATTATCAGTAATGCTGAGAACTCTGTTATTTATATTATCCAGAGTTTGATTCAGTGCAGTCCAGTATATTCCAGTGGTCACTGAGCAATAATAATTGAGGCGGTTCCTACAAGGTTTGAAGTGCGCCACACAGAGGCACCGCGGCTCGTGCTTTATGAAAAATACCCGGATTATAACCGGGGCCCGATTCGAGGCACCGATAACGTGGCTAGATATAAATTATCACACAAACGCAAGACGCTACTAATATTAAATAAGAAAGCATGTAATTCACGGTACTCGGATCTCCTGGCCGGGTAATAAAATACACAGTTTTGACAGATTTTAAATAATGACGTCCGTATAGAGCAGGAAATACTTAGAAAGTTTCACTCGATCGCTGCTTTAAAGTCGTTCAATGTTCACAGTGACCTTGCAAATGATGCATTGGAAGCAGTGCACGTTTCACAACTAATTTAATTGCCGATACACGTGTTGCACAATAAAAGTTTTTTCTGAACACTATATCATCTACTGTCATGCTTTCGTATATACTGGTTTATAATATTACCGTTGTAATGTTATTATTCATTGAATGGCTTTCGTGACAACATGTAATTCCTTGTAAAACCAATTTAATGGGGAAAGTTAAGTTGATTCGTTATCCTTGCGCCGACCACAAATCTTAGGAAATTAGTCTGTCGTCTTATGATAAATTTGACAAAATAAAGCTTAGGTATAGCGTAGCAAACAATTTTAAATAAAAAATAGGTAATGGAACAAAAAGCCTATTTGCGCTGGTAAGCATCAAAATCCATCTTAATTTTCGGGCAAATCATCATTAATGTCAGGAAAAAACCTTCATGCGTTTTGAGGAAACGTGACTTTATGCCTAATTAAATTGTTTGTTCATTGGCGCCACGTCGCTGGTTGTTTAGTACAGCAAACGTTATTGGACCAACCTACGAAATTCCGTGAAACATCTTGTTAACATAGCACTGATCGTTAATGGCCACGCTATTGTTTCACAGATCATCAAAAATTATGTTTTGCAAATCTATAAATCTTCTGACATCACATTAATTATGCCGCTTTAACGACAAACTTTAATGCTTACCACCGTTTCCCATGAATCAAACATTCAAATTAAAGTTTGAAGTATTTAAATAATTTCCAAGTCTGATTTTTATCTTTGTTAATAACGAGACCGGGGGTGATTGGATTCTTTATTGAATACCCGAAATTGCATAAGTAAAAAATAAGCTTTTTGCATAAGAAAAATGTAATCAACGATTTGTCGTCAACTTCACTCTGAATATTTTCATTTCATACAAAGTATCTTTATTTAGAAATATCAACAATTTGAATCATTAGACCACCCTAGCGAGTTATTTGAGAAAGCATCCCAATAATGCGGTGTTGGGGAATCTCGGCAGCCCCTCTTGCCGAAAGGCATCGTTTATGAAGAAAACAAACATATTTCACGTGCTGGCAGAAAAATGCAGTCCCCGGTCGGCAGAAACGCCTTGTAATTCCAAAACGCCCATCGAAACCACAGGTCATGCGGTTTTAGGTGTAAAAAAATCGATTAAAGTATGGCGACACGCTGCGATCGATTCATGATAATATTTCATCTCACTCTTGACAGCCAGTATAGATTTCGTATTTTTGTGAAATTCAATTATACGTTTTATGGTGGAATACTATTGCTATCAGTTTACACCTTGCTCGTTTTTATAGTTGCACCGGACGAGCGTCGTCGGTCGTCTAGACCGACGGAATTTAGTAAGCTTACACCTCGACTAATTTTATTGTTAATTCTGCTTTAATGCGTAGAGACATCGTGTTAAGTATCGGATTATTACTTTCCAATGGAGAAATTTATACTTCGAAAATGTATAATGAAGTTACAGCAACAGAATAGGATTTTTTTTTTTTTTTTTCTCTTTATTTATTTTGGGGCTTTTATCCAACAGAATAGGATGCGATGTAAAACGTTTTAAGTGTATTAATTTTCTTTGTTTACTTCCAGATTTATTAAAGCCGTTGACGAGTTCTTGGGAAAAAATTGCGGTGAGTCAAATTTTTGTTTGCACAACGTGTTAACGCACTTGATTGCTTTTGGGCCGTGGCTAATGACGGCTGGTGTGTGCGGACTCACATTGCTTTTGCGGTTTTCTCTTCTTTAGTGGCTGTTCAAGTAAAGAGAGCTCGCCTCGGCGTTCCGACCACAGGTAACGTGTGGACTGCTCAATACGTATAAACATGTAGTTTCTACAAATTGGGTGCGTTGTTAGTTCTCATGTGTACGCCTGTGTGTACTGTAGATGTGGGTTAAATTCATGATTCGTCGGAAGTTTTAGAGCCGCTTCGCGTGGGTGACGATGCCGAGAGGTGTTAATGCACGCCCATTGCCTAATTGTATTACTTTACGAGACCACCATAAAGAGTTTCGATGAACTGAGTCTTTATAGTCACTAATCGTTATTCTATTGTGAACGTCCTCTCAGATAAATATGGCCATATGTGTCACGCCAGTATTGTGAATGCGGCTATAAAATGTCCAACTATTGTGTCGTTGTATTGTGCAATCCTTTCGTTGTTGTAAATTAAGACATCGGTGGCATTGGTTCTTTCAACAATCGCTCATAAATTTAAATCGCATAGAATTCATTGTTGTTAATGTACCTAGTAGTAATTTCACCATTTATTTTTTGGTTGCATTCACGATTAATTTTGGAATTTTTGGTCATTTGAATCATGCCCTTAGAACTACATTGCAGACACCGATTTAGATTGTTATGGGCTTTTTATGATATTTCTTAAATATCACCTCCAGTTTTACTACGCAATGCTAAGTTTTGTAGATTGTAAATAAATTTTGCATCGTAGTCTTCGAAACTCTTCCAGCAAGTGCATCCTTATCACAGACGTCAGACTGTACATACGATTTCAATTAAAAGCCGCTTCGATTTTAACGAGGAATGTGTCGCGCGATCACCAACTGTAGAGCTCTATTGCCCTTCGCCACTCTCCTTCCTTAGCGTGTAATAGCATGATCAAGAGGGCCAGCTTACACTGGTTCATCAATAACTCATCGCAGTCAAAAGTAGTAAGTTCGGTCAGCGCGGCCGAGATAATCGGCAGCCACACATTTAATTACAGTGACACAAATCGTAGTTATCGTCGTCTTCTCACGGTGCCGAACTCAATATTCAGAATGTTCATTAAGTTCTAATTACGAATGGTCGCCCTTGTTTGTCTTGATCGTCAGAACTAGCTTTTATTAGATTACGTGGGTAGTTTCAATTAATTGTGAGCATGTTGATATCTGTCGGCATTTTCGTCAGTAATGGCCGGTTATCGGTGTCGCTAAGTAGATTGTGTGAGATGTATTTATTAAAGTCTACGGGTTTTAAAATAGGTCAATGTTTTAACGTTGATTGTTGCTTGGCTAATTATTATTATTGTGTATTTAGGTTGATTGGTTTTATGGACTTTAAATATAAATGCCCGTGAACCACTTGTATATAAATATTTTTGTCGGACATATTTTTCCAATCGACAACACCTTAATTATTGGCAGAAACCAAATGAAGCATGACTATATTTTTCTATACATCAGATACGGTCGTTCGCAATGCAAGTCCGATGCGCGGCGGTAATGCGACGATATACATATTTCACGCGATATCGCACAATCGCAATTCGCAATCCCGACTCGATTTACGCGACTGCGTGAGACGCATTTGCTACCGTTCGTGCGACAGGGGGTGGTCTTGTTCATTGCGTCATAGACTTATTACGAACGTAAATCGAGTGAACAAGTGTGCGAATAATAAACTACAAGAGAAAGTTGCAAATAACTGTCTTTTTATACTTTGTCTTTGATTGAGAATATTTGTTAGATAAGTACTAATGTAATAGTAAAAATAATCAAAAAATTGTTAGGTAAGGTAGTACTCCACAGCAAGTTCATCGCTCAGATAGCATTGAATTGAATCTTTCATACACACACACTACTTAGAAATACCGCTTGCAAACTTCTTATAACTAATAGAGATGATTACATATTATCAGATACATAGTAATGTTAATAAGATCAAAATTATTAGTTAGGTACAATTTTACAATCTGACGTCACAGAAATTTATTTTTTTCCAGAATTTTGTTGGAATGTTTGCTTCATATTATAGTTTCCAATTTAAATAGTAGTTCTCTGGAGATAGGTATCAGTATAACAAAGTTGCACTTTTGCAAGAATAGCATAGTGACAAATGTGGCGAGGCGTCATTGAAGGACTGATAATGTTGTTAAAGAGTTTGTAATATATGACTTTATTTGTTAAATTGCTGTTGAAAGTTTCGCCATTGTCTACGTTGGAACTGCAGTTATAAAATAAATTGTATGTAGTTATTTTGTATACATGTTTGTAGTTTGTGTCTTTTAATGGTAGTATAACTAGCACCGATGTTTATCTAATCGCTGGGTACTGGTCATGAAAATAGAATCCTGGGGCCCAAGTCTCATAATCGTGATATTCGTGATTCAATCGTGTTTCAGTTCGGTGGTAGTGAAACTAGCGTCGCCACTACATTTATTTGTATTACTCGTAAACTAAGTCAATATTTAAAAAAAGCTCATGTAATAATTTCTTAAATTGTCTCTAATATTTTTTGAATAACTCTTTAACAGTTATCATTCATTCTGTAAGTTTTAAAATCCATTATTGCCAAGAGTGAGACTGTACTACTTTGAGAAATATATAAAAAAAGATTTGTGTTTATTACAATCAGAGACTAGAAAGCAACACAAGAAAAGTACAAATAAAAGATATATTTTATAGAAAACGAGCTTGGGTAGGTAAACTACCTAGTGGCACTGATAATAATTTGATTTAGGTAAGTACGACAGGAACGAAAATGTAGTAGGAAATGAAGTAATAAGTTTGGTTCTCCTGTAACAAACTAAGGAAAGATGGGTAATAATTTCTTGTTATTAAGGAAATCATAAAAATACCGATCAAGATGTACTCACAATGTAATAATTAATATCGTCAAATAAGATAATCAGTCATCTGATGATCAGAGGCCTGCCCACGCGCGGCGCCTCTCGCCTAGGGTTGTCTCTTAAAACGTTGAAATTAAAATAATATTGTGGCAATACATTTTTTAACACATAAATTGATAACATCACATTTTTATGCACAACATTAAATAAGCTAGCACAATTTCTAAATAAAAAATTACAACTGTAATAGGGAATATCCGAAAAAAATCAAATTGGCTGAATATTTTTTATATGTAGGAATAAGCTCCCTTAGTAGGTAATAGAAAAAAGTTTCAGAATTTTCGGTTGCGCGAAAAATAAAAAATAAATTAAGTCTCTTCGACTTCACAAATGTACGAAAGCAATAGCAGAATGGAGAACCGTTGACACCACCTGCTACAACCACAACAAGTATTAAAAAAAAATTGACATTGTGTGTTGAAACTTTTTTTAATACCATGTTGTGGTTGTGTTGTGGCAGGTGGTGGCAAAGGTATAATCTCCATTCTGCTTTTACTTTCGTACATCTGTGAAGTAGAAGAGACATTTTTTTTTAAATTACGCAACCGTTACTGAAACTTTTTTCTATTACTAAGGGAGCTTTTTTATATACCTATAAAAAATATTTAGGCAATTTGATTTTATTCGGACATTCCCTATTCTGGAAAGATGGGGAATGTCCGAAATCCTACAATAACCTAAATTAGTGTTTCATTATAAATAAATAATGGTTTAGTTTTTAACGAATTTAAATGATCGTTATTTTTACGATTATACAAAGAAATTACACAAATAACCAATAAATAACACAAAACTTGTAATAAATGTTATTAATGAAATATTTTTGGTCAAGGAAATAAAAGAATGATAATCATAAAAGTTTTCAACGTTTGTAACCCTATCGGGAAGTATGTGGCAATATGTACTAAGTACATCGTAAGTGCTTTGAATAATTTGTTGCTACATTCCAACACAGATTTATTTATTTAGTCAATGTAAGTGTATACTTCACTATTTATAAATTACTTACGTAAATTACGTGTTATGTTATGTCATATCATGCGACGTTTATAGAATATCACGTGATTTTATCTCTTGCTAAAAAACTGAAAAAATATCTGTTTTAGATATATTTAACTTAAACAGTGTGTGTGATAGTTTGATAGTACACACACTGTTTGTGCTTGTGTACTTGTAAGGCAAAATTTTGCAACAATGTCACAGAACTTTTCCACCGATTGCATTAAAACTGAAATTAAAACTGAGACATCACATCACATCAATGCGTGTGGTACAATCCTATTAAGCCGATTACGATGCATAGGGGTCGAGTGTGGGCGGCGCGGAGTATCGATACCGACTCGACTAGTCCACAATGCTTCGATTGTCGATTATCGATCTGCGACTCGATACCGATTGTCGTATGAGTGCAACCGATGCGATTTTCGGTAAGCAGCCATAGAAATTAGAATAAGGTTGTATTTAGAGGTGGCAACTTTTTTATTCTTGGGCTGATAATTTTCATTGCTGTTTGGACATATATAGATTAATCCTTTTATTTGTATAAATAAACAACCTTAATGAAAATAGCCTTCAACAACTTGTAACTAGGTATTCTGTATTTTGTTGCTCATTTAAAGACACACGTAGACAAACTTATGTGATAATTTTATTGCCTTGTTAAAAATCACGTGTCGTTTAAGGTAAAAAATACATTAAGCCTCAAACACCTTTTAAATACGTGAACATTTTAGCGTCAATTCACATCCGATATACAAATATGTTGTTTGCTAACTTGATGGCGCCTATGATTTCTTTGTTGGTCTATGTATAAACCTTCCGTTACGCAATAATGTTATTCATCACATAGCGTTATTATTATAATTGCGTCACGCCTTCTTTTGATACCTTTTGTCTGTTTTTAGAAGCGGACTCGTTACGCTCGTAATGTTTACTGATGTCGCCTTTCTATGCTAAATTATCAAGGTTCAGTAGAAGTTGGTTTGTTGGTAAATATTTAAATTATTTATTAGGTATCACAATATAGTTTTAGAGAAATAGTATAATTTAGTACTTAATTATGTACACGATAGACAAATCAAGATAAGATAAATCAAATTGAGGGCTACGGCATGCTACGGGATTAAAATTAGTAACTTCTCCTAAATAAAGTTTAAATAATTATACAAAAAAAAAATCCCAAAAATATATTTTTGCACAGATGGGAATTATAAAGTAAATTACGAATGATAACGAAACTGAATTTTAATAAACTCATTTGAAGCCCACATACATTACCCGTGAGCGAGTTCTCTCGCAATTATCATTGCACTCTGTTTGTTTCTGTAATTGAAAACATGTTCACTCGTTAATTAAGTTGCCGGCAAAAGCCTCTTGATGGATTGTTGTAAATGGAAATGTTTTTTTGTCTGTCCTGAGCCGAGTTGGCATGAATTTGCATGTGTAATGCCTCATGCATTACCTCTTGGCTCCGCCGTGGGAATTTTGCATCGACAATTTTGTATTTTCTCGTTTTTTGTCTCGTGCTAAAGAAATGCTAAAGGCGCGAGCGATTTTTCACGTTTATTACTACTCGATTGTCCCAAACAAAGCACCGCTTTATCCCCATCAATGCTTGCCGTATGTTAATCTCCAACTTTTGTGCTGGAGACAAAGGGTTCGAATTGAGGATTTCTCTTTCTGTTTGTGTCTTCATCCTTGACTGAAATTCGGCTTAAGCATTTGTCTTAATCTAAATGAGATTTTCACGGCGGGACGGGGATGTAAAAACGTGGAATGAATGATTGTTGATGTTGAAAAATATCCCGCAGATTTTGTGGAGGAGAAATCACGAGCATGATTTAAGGACCTTAAGTATGTTTTTCGTAGCGGTTTAAAATATTTTTTTACGTCCAGACGACGTTGGGGGACGGTAACTGCACACGATTAGGTAAGTTCCTTCGTGCTACATCAAAGGTCTTCCTGAGGAAGTGTCAAACCGCGGCCGCGACTTCCCGCCCCACCCCCGCCCCCGTGGGGGTGGCAGGGGTGCAAGTCAATGACCCCTGAGACTTCGGTGTTTGCGGTGCGATTTTGAAGACAGAATGTAATGAGCTTTTCGTTTTCTTTAACGATTTTTGTATAACTATATCTTTCTTCTTTATTTATCTTTGATTTGACTTGTTTCGCTGTTTGAACTATGTGTTTGTTCACTGATGGTTGTATTGTGCCAATAAGTATGTTAGTGTTGAGAAGTCTTGTCTATTATCTTAATTGCCAGAAGCTAATAATTTTCTACAAACAGTACAAATGATATGAAGACAGATTATTTTTGCAAATCAATAAAAGCTGATACCAGTCTTGAAAACTCATAAAATCTTGCAAGTAGGTAGGAAGTGAATCACCCAGTTTGGACCAGTTCCTGACTATTATAGTAGGTTAATAGTTACATTAGTACTTCTATTAGAAGTGTTAATAGGCTAGCTTGCCAGTACAAAGTTGTAGTTCCTGAAATTGGTAGTAGCTTGAATTATAGCTACATAATTATTTGTATCATTATCATTTGGGGTGATTCTCTTAAGTTACAATGAGTACGCTGTTCCAGATTACAGCGGTTCACATTTCACAGTAATGCTGACTGAACTAATTCTTGTGTAAAATGTACAAAAATCTACATTTATCTAATCTATACCATGGGAATCAAATATACACACCTTAACTCTTGAACTAATCCTAGTTCAAGAGTTAAGACTCCGTAGCGATTTTGCCGCTGACTGCCGCTCGCACATTTCATGTTTTCTCAAGATTTTTAAATCTGAGTGAGCAATTGAAAAATGTGTCTCGGCCACTTTTCGTAATATAAGATTACAGACATTTTAAAATATATTTCAGTTTTTTGTTGCTAAAGTACAAAAAGTTATCGTTTCTAACAGTTATTTATTTATTTATTTTATTGTTAAAGGTACAATAACAGAATACAAACTATACGATAACTTTTTGTACTTCAGCAACTCGAAACTGAAATATGTTAATGTCCGTAATCTTATATTGCGAAAAGTGGCCGAGACACATTTTTCATTTACGCACTCAGATTTAAAAAATCTTGAGAAAACATGAAATGTGCGAGCGAGAGAGCGGCAGTCAGCGGCAAAATCGCTACGGAGTCTTAAGGTTTGTTGTGTAGCTGATCTTAATGAGTGCATTTGTTTCAGAATCCTTAATCGGCGTACACTGTACCCACGGCCTAAACCGCACCGGGTACATGGTGTGCCGATACATGCGCGATCGAATGGGCATCGATGCGAAACAAGCTGTCCGTAGTAAGTAACTACCTTAAAACAACTAGTCTTTAATTTTCTGATTTATGACTACAATACTTTCTTGATGTGAGGTTATTAAAATTTTGCTCAGTGGCTCAGGGCTCAGTGCGAGTTTTTTCAAATCACAAAATTCAGTGATTTTAGAAACGCCAGCGGAATAGTCGGTGAAGTGAACGACACCATTTTCATACAAAAATCTAACACGCTCATAATCGAATGTGAAGTGAAGAAAATCGCACCAGGGGCCGTACCGGCTAACGCTCCGCATTTCGGCAATCAGGCCAAAATGGCGAACCCCAATTCATGATGTCACACGAACTCGATATCTTCCAAATAAATTCGGCTAAATAGTGCAATACAAAATTCCTTACTTGTATTTATCTGTTTTAAGTTGAAGACCGGCAGACCCACCGAAGTTCGAAAAGTTAGCCGGTAGGGTCCCAGCCCTCTTCTTGTTCCTTAGCTGAGTTAATTTGTTAATTGTTGCAGAGTTTGAAATTGCCCGTGGTTACAAAATCGAGAGAAGTAACTATATAGCTGATCTAATAGGGAAAAAACCGCCTCCTCCAGATGTAGGAAAGAATACAAAAGTTAGACCTATAGAAGGCACTGAAGATGTTGAAGGCCATGTGTCTTCTAAAGGTGCCGGTAGATACTCGGATAAATATAGTAGCAATACAAGAAATCGTGATATGGTAGGGTCGTGGAGAGACATATGCGTAAGAGGTGACGAAGATTACACTACTGGTAGATACGTAAGACATCCCAATTCCTGCAGAAACGAAAGACAAGCAAGTAATCCACGATACGAAAGTAATTATCGTACAGAAAGTACCAGTGCGGATTCTGACAAGTCATACGATTTTAGATATGACTATTGATAATGATGGACTTTAGAAAATTATATTACAATGGTAAACCGATGTCTACCATTAACATTGTTTTGATTATTATTGGGTATTTTTTTTAGAATTATATTGCTTTAAAGTATAATTTTATCCCACCAAAAACATTCTGTAAAAAACTAGCCAATCGAGCAGCTCCATCGAGACTTGGCTAGTTTTTTACAGAATGCTTTGGGATTTCACTTATTTTTGTAGTATCAGAACTTCGATTTTTGACATCAAATGAAGCGGCCCACCAAGTTGAATATTTCTTGTAAAGGCTCGATCTCTAGTAGTTTGGTTGGGCTCTTGTGTTTTCTAATCAGGGTCACCAGATACTCCAGATCTTCGATTATCCTAGTTTTTATAGTTTTCACTTTATGTGGCCATTAAACCCAAACTCTGTACCAAATTTCAGCTCTCTGAGTTTATGGGAAGTACTAGTTCTATTCTATTCTGCGAAACTTTGCTTTCGCTTAACTTCGGAACTAAATGACCTACAGACTTGAAATTTTGGATTTTAAGTATGTGATTATAGCTTACTAGATGACGAAAATTTCTGCGTTCTGGTCTTA
Source organism: Agriphila straminella (assembly GCA_950108535.1). NCBI lineage: Eukaryota > Metazoa > Arthropoda > Insecta > Lepidoptera > Crambidae > Agriphila > Agriphila straminella. The sequence continues at coordinate 5,924,345 of OX467312.1, forward strand.
TCCAGAGGTTCTCAAATAGGGGCCTGAAAACGCGGCGAAATGGTTCCAGTATAAAGGATGGTACGGCAGTGTTTGCTTCGCGCTCGACTTTGGCAGGGGCACTGCTGTGCCCCCAGATAGGTAGTTTTTATCTATATCAAAAGTACATTGACATAATATGAAATAAACGTTTTGTAATAGTTTTATATTTTTTTCCCAAATAAAGTGAGAGTGAAGGTCCGTTTGTATAACTATCCTAGTTTACAAAGTTAGGTAAATGCTTTTTCTAATTAAACTTTTTCTAATATTTCGGTGATGCAAAATAGTTGTTTATTAGTTCCGTAAACACTCATATTATCAGTATTGGTAATTGTATAGCTATATGAAACGGACTTTTAGATCTATCTTTTGTAACCATGTTTTTTTATCCTCTCATACAAAGAACCAGTAGATGGAAAAAAAGTAAGTAATAGTAATTTCAGATTGTGACGAAACATCTAAGATTTGCTTTCGGTACAATGGTAATATTAATATGTATAGCGAGGTTAAGTGATATATTCGTAAAAGTTGGTGGTTCATGAGAACGGGTCTAATTATGGTGATGTCGCAGGGATCACGTAGATCGCATGCGTGTGAGATGGTATCGAGATGGAAGCTTTGGGCGCCCGGTACGACATAGCTGACACATCGAGCGTTAGGTCATGCAGCTTCAATATTTCCTTCCAGAGTAAAGACCAACAGAAGTTCAGAAAAATTTTGCTTTGTTTCGGGTAATATTCGTTCACAGAATTTAACCATTGTCTTGTTGTCTGAATGTTCATTATCGGAACATTCAGACAACAAGTTGTTTATCAATCACATAAAACCTAGATTTTCAAAACTTTATTTCTTTTATTATTTCTGACTTTGGACTTGCCGCGGTAATAGATAAAATAACGACATTTTCTCAACCAAGTATGGTGATTTAGATAAATAGAAGTTTATGCTATTTCGTATAGCCAACAGTCTGTTTCGTACGATTGCGTTGCGATCGAGTTACTATATAAATAAGGGCTAATAACTTGCTCATATTTTTTTTTCAATCAAATTATGACGATAGATACTTGAGTGGCAGGGGCAGTGTCTATATACTTACTCTTCCAGATTTTTAACTTCAGTACCAAAAAAAATATATAAAGCATTATAAAACTCCGCCGGGGATTTACATAGTAAACAATGATTCATTTTTATAAATCAGCTAATCGTCTATAAATATCTATGAAGCTTACTAGAGCTGACTTAATCAAACAAAGTATTTTTTTTAATGCCCATACAAATGCAGTGTGCAATAAAACAAAATTCACCTCCACCTGATCCGATGACCTCCACATTGCCCTTACGAAAAAAATCGTGGAAGAATCTAGGTTAAGATAAGTATAATTGTATCAAAACTGTGGGCGCCCATAAAAGCTACGTGATAGTACTCAATGGGAGCAAGTCTTACATTGTTAGACAATAAAATATTACGTCTTATCTTTTGGAAAATGGAAACAGACGTGCGACAAACCGATGTTGGTAGCAGATCAATACATAATGTAGACATTTGTCGTCCACTTGGAGTTGCACAATGCTGTTGCGAGCAAGTTTGACGATAACGGCCCCGTGTTATGACTGGCATTGTCAAAATGTAGTGCTGTCTTTTGTGAATTAACGCGGAGTATTTCTGTGAAAGTTTTGTGTACTACGAAATTATAGCGTATTGGTTGTATTAAACAGTAGGGTGCAAGCTACTGGTTCGCTATATCCGTGTTGATACTTTAGAAAAGATATAATTGAAACTACATTATGGGTAGTGTAACTAACAAATTCTTGCTGGTTTTTAGTGTAAGGGCTACATAATGCGTACTTACAATTATCGGCATAGTAGGTATCAAATACAGAAATAGCTAAACAACATTAATACAGCATATTTTATGAGCCAAAAATTTATCAGAATTTGCTTAAAAAGTTTGGATTTTTTGCAGTATATCATCCCAAAATCAAAGATTTACGTGTACCACATCGTGCGCCGCTAGAATGTCGGCAAATAAATCAGCGCAGAGATGAGGCAGATAAGTGTAAAGTTCACCCAGACAGCCAGCGCTAGATTTCTATGAAACTCTGTGTATTTTATGTAACAGAAAATTGACTTATGTTTCGGTTTGTTTGGGTTGCAACATTCTTCGTTAAATTTCCGGGGTGTCGCTAGTTTCAGTGGTAACGCTCCGGGTTGTGTCTGATTTATCTGTGGCCGATACGGTCGTAGCTTTCTCGTCTCGTTGGATGTCGTCGCATTTATAGCTCTATTGTTTTGCCTCGTGGCGTAGATTACGAGTGCTTCAAGTAATTTACTTGCGACAGCGGCGTATTATGAATATCGCTTCTTGGCGTTACTGTGGTCGTCAATCGCAATGCTCTCGCGTGTGAGTCGGCCCGACCGCCGAGGTCGACCATTTAGGATGAGCGATTGCTATGAAGAAACTGCGTTTTGTGCAATGAAAGATTCCCTGCAGTTGCTCGGATTCGTGGTCACCGGTTAAATAGTAAGAAAGAATTTAGAAAGTAGAAATTACACATTGTCTTGTGTTGCTTTCTGCTTTACTGCAACCGAATGTAAGTATGACTGGGGGGGGGGGGGGGAGCAAAGGTTTGCAGTTTTTATGACGAATGGTTTTAGTCCTACTAGTTCTACGTTCTACCTGAAAGAATAATATGTAAAATATTTTTTCATATGTTTTTGAAAACAGCCACTTTAGCTTTCTAAGGTACTATTGACCACAGCCACGATAAGTACAAAAAGAATCCTTCTCCACTCTACATTCTCACGGTGTAGCCACTCAATGATTCATGATCATGATCAGAGATTAATTTCAAACTTACGACCGAAAAAAGAAGTAAATTAGTTTCACTTTGTTAGCCACTAATAAAGTGGAACATCTCAACTGGTGTTATCTAATATTTTTGTTCTGGATCTTAACTACCTGGCTTCCGTCAGCGGTCCTCAGTGGTCCTGAGTGACGTGGATGACTATTTAATTTATGTCCATTAGTTTCGTTTTAATGCGCTCGTTTGCCTCGGTGACGTTCGGTGACGCCTCGGGCGCCACGCCGATTGTTATCTGCGCGAGCGCTTTGATAAGTCTGTCTGTAACTTTGGTGATCTGTGAAATTGATATCATGTAAAATGTTGTTCTGTGCCGATTTTAGTTATTTCACAAAAACTTGCATTTTATTAAAAGTAAATTATTGATAAAAATCATGCCTGAATGGTTGCAAGTTGCAATAAGCCAACTTAAATGATAACTTGGATGCAGCCCAACCGATCACTTTAATAAACAAGTTAGCTGGATAACTTGGATAATTAAAGTAGCTGGAACAATATACGGGGGTATTACTCTCGCGATCCCATTATCGGATCGATAATTCAATCGGGGCCGATATTGTCTGCGCCTCCGGCCGCCGCCACCACTTCTGGTGCGGTACAAATATGTTGATTAACACTGCGCTCAGTTTCATGCATATCTTTTTTGGGCTTCTGAGATACTTAATTAGGTTATTCCACATTATGCTCATGGCCCATCCTCCTTACCACGCATAAGGAAGGCCTGTGCCCCAGCAGTGGGGACATCAAAAATGGCTGATGGACACATTATGCTCAGCAGTTACGTAAAGTTAGTGTTTTATACAAATCATTTTGAATTTAGTTTTTATCAAAATTCATGGAGTAAGTACGTTGCAGTTTAATACAATATTTTTATGCTATAATATTATAGTAACGTAATAAAATATTCCAAAAGAGCGTAAACACGACATGAACTTACTTTAAAAGTTCTATTAAAGTTTTCTAATATTTTTCAATGAATCTATCAAAAGCTTCCATTTAAATATTATTCCTTAAGGTGGTACCCTGAGCGAAAGTGGCGCCGCGGTGAATTATATTTAATATTATAATTCTAATACACAATTTTAAAAATGTTTATCGTGGAGATTTTAGGGCCCACAGTCTAGTATTTTTAGACGGTATCGTTACATTCCCTCGTAGTCACTGCTAGAAGTAGATAGCAAAACTGCTAAAAGTGGCCGTTTTTGACACATTTGCTATCTACTTGTACGAATGACTACGAGGGCATGTAGTGATACCGTCTAAAAATACTAGACCATGGGCCCTAAATCTCCACGATAAACATTATTAAAATCTTTTTTCTATTAATAACTTATTCAATAAAAACCTCCGAGGGCGCCACTTTCGGTCATACAACCGCCTTAAGGCGCTGTAGGTAGTGAAACTAGCGCCGCCACTACATTTATTTTTATTACTCGTAAACCAAGTCAATATTTAAAAAAGCTCATGTAATAATCTCTTTAATTGTCTCTAATATTTTTTGAATAACTCTTCAACAGTTTTCATTCTTACTGTAAGTTTTTGGCCACTTTTGGCAATAATGGATTTTAAAACTTACAGAATGAATGATAATAACTGTTGAAGAGGTATTCAAAAAATATTAGAGACAATTTAAAAGATTATTACATGAGCTTTTATTGAATATTGACTTGGTTTACGAGTAATAAAAATAAATGTAGTGGCGGCGCTAGTTTCACTACGACCGCGCCTTAAAATAATATTTTCTACAACAGACTTGTAAGTGTAAATAGGTATGTTACATTACAGCGGACTTTGTTCTTTCTTCGCTTACTTAGTGTTTGACGCACAAGGGATTAATAAGTTTGGGTCGATTAAAGTAATACACATGGAATCCTCGATTCAGATGATCAAATTAAAGAGTGGATGCGGCGGATATGGAATGGATACCGTCATTTTGTGACACTAGGTCATATTTTAATTATTACCTTTCAATTGATACTACCTGAAGGATTTGATAAATCGACGGTGATTATTGGGTGAACCTTACAATGTTTACTTCAGGGTACAGTCAGCAACGAAAGTCACTTAACACTTTTGTACTTTGTCATAGCAGTTTTTTTGATTAATATTTTAGTGACAGAATGTCTCACGGTTTACTGTGAGACATTCTTTCATACTGTAAGACATTTTGAAAGAATGTCTCACAGCACAGTAAATTAAAATTAAAAACATTCTGTCAAAAAAATTGCAAAGACAAAGTACTAAAGTGCTAAGTGACTTTTGTTGCTGACCGTACAGACAGGTATATGTACTTACATTCACAAAAGAAATATTTTTTTTCCTTACATTGGTTTTCCATGGCTTTATATTATCTACACCTACAGAATGATATTCTGATGTAAAAAAACACTTCTGTGGTGGCCATACTAATCATACTGTATGTAACCTTAGTGAACCGCCCTTAAGCTTTTTATCTTCTTAGGTAGGTACTACGCTATTCAATTACCGGTACGGTTACAATCTAATTGGTCAAGTATCAATTAATTAGGAATTTTACGGCCAATTTGAGATACTTATCTCGATTTAAAGATAAGGTGAAATCACCATCACATGTTTTCCTTTGATGGTTTTCACTGCCGCCTCCCGAGAAGAGAGAGCGTTCAAAAATTAATTAATATGTGTAAGTATATTATTTAAGTTATGTACCTACCTATAGGATACTATTGTACAAAATATTTCTATCATGTGTGAAGAAAAATATTTCATTACAGTACCTACCCTTAGCACGAACAGCTATCGAGAAAAAAAACGCGCGTAAAATTACTCGATAGACAATTCTCTATGGAAAATTTCATTTCGCTTATCGGCGGTAGATGGCGCTGTACAAATTTCCAACACAAAATTTATCTATCGAATGATTTTACGCGCGTTATTTTTTTCGACAGCTGTTCGTGCTAAGGGTACTGGGGGTCAAGTCTGCTAATGTTTTCGTCAAAATTGTGTTTCAATGGTGTTTGAATGGTAATGCTTTTTGACACTCTTCTCGTTTCTTAAACCCAAAATCGTGACACAATGTGTTTCGGTTTTGGGTTTAAGAAACAAGAACTGTGTCAATAAGCATTACTATTCAAACACCATTGAACTACGATTTTGACGAAAACATTAGGACCCCCTGGTGTCAGGTAAACATAACATGAACCGATTTCATTAATTAAATAAGTAAGTTAGATTTAAGCTCACATTAGATTTAGCTACACTTACTTTAACCGTGCGAATCTGTTATTAGCTTTTTATGTTTATATTTTGTAATTTAAAGAATATTGTTGGGTTAGCTGATGATGCACTGAAAAATAAATAAATAAACAAATAAGTAACTTTGCTTTTATGATGATTATAAAACAATTTAGCGTAACTGACACATTTCTATTGGATTTGAAAGAAAATAAATTCAATAAACCGTGTGTTATATTGAATCATTTTCTTTCTATGAGTAGATTTAATCAGGAAAATATGCGTGTGCATATTTTCCTGATTAAATCTACTCATGCCTATCAGGATTTCTATAGCCAAACCTTGAGTGTTTCTCAGTAATGTCCTCAGTTGCCGACACAAAGAGAAGTGTTCTTGGTACTACTAAGTATTAGTTTTAGACTTAAGTCTCATTAAGTACATCTTGAGCTATGCTAATAAACATACTAATTGTTTATAAACAGTCTTTGCAACCTTGTCTCTGACTGATCAAAATAGTATTTCTTAGAAGTTATAAAATCCATTGACGCGCCAGTTACTCTACACAGGGTTATTTATTTGTAAAACACGTTAGTACTGTTACAACAACATTTGTTCTACTAATTTTCCTAAACAGATAAAAAAAAATCGAATACAAGTTTCTGAATTACCTCATCATCAGCCTATCATCGTCCACTGCTGAACATAGGAATGAATGCTGAATTACCTAACTTGACCTAAACTGACTTAAAACTATTGACTTAAAACTACTTGACTTAACTACTTGACTTAAAACTATTATAATTATTGAACTTGACAGCTTTCTGAAATGCTATCAATTCGTCTCTTTTTTTTATACTTAAGTAAGTACTTACAACTAAAAAGAAACGCGTTGATTCAAAAAACTGACGAGTTTTAAGAGGTTGTAATTACAGGGGTATCGGATAGAGTACTGTATGAAAAGTCGATTTTGTTTGTTTGTTTTCAGAAAAGTCGTAGAGCAAAATATGTTGTTGTTTATGATTATGATGTTAGTAATCTACTCCTGCGAGGATGTTGGTGTCTTACAAATAACCCTGTTTATCGACTAAAAATATTCTTTGAGATTATTGAGATATGTAATTTATTTCCGGTTTTGTATGATGATTTGTACCCAATTCTATTTAACTAAATATATTCGGGATTATACGGGTATTACTAAACACCCCGTATATTTTGTTACACTCTACAAGGTACTTATGAAAAGTCACAAACCTTTGATTACGCGCTACACTAGCGCCGCCAATGGAAAATATAGTAGTGCTTAAATAAAACGAAATTGTGAATTGTGTTCTAGTGTATTCCGAAAAGCTTTGTTGTAAGTACTTTTTGTCGTTTAAACAATATTTTATAACCTGTCGTTTAGTCGTCGTTTAGTTTATTGCTAAAAGTGGCCACTTTTAGCAATAAAACTCCATTAAACTAAACGACAGACTAGAAAATATGGTTTAAGCTATATAAAGTACCACAAATCTTATACGGAGTACACTAGAAGAACACAATTCACAATTTCGTCTTTATTTAAGCACTATGTTTTCCATTGGCGGCGCTAGTATTTAATTAGTCGAATTAAAATTATGTCAAGTGTAAACATCAAAACATTTAGTAGGTAGGTAGGTAGGTAGGTAGGTACCTACCTAGATAATTCATTAAAAACTTCATATTTCTCATCATTCGCTTATCTGGACATGAAATAAAATCGATATCCCCACAGGAAGCAATTTATAAAAGTTTGATCATTCGATCGTGTCGCTTGCTTTGTTAACGTTAGCGAGGCTCGATTATTAAATAATATCAAAAAAAATGAAAGTTATGAGATGTTAGCTGTAGATTAAATATGATGTTTCACTTTTCTTGTTGGATCCCATAGATTGGATGAGATATTTCACTTGTTTATTAAACAGGAATTAGAATTATTTCATTGGTTATTTAATCAAAATTTCATTATTGATTTTATATATAATAACTTTTTACTTAAATGACACAATAATTTAAAGTTACGAGTGTGGTGTGGTGCATTGTTGAAACAGATTTTTCGTAAGTATTGCAATGATAGCCGAGTAAATTGTTATTTGTCGTCACAAAACATGCAGATAATTTTCTAGATCTTAAATCAAACTCGGGACTTTAGCAATCGTCACAACAAGATCGTCAGTCACAAATCACGACAGTACCTACCAACTTTCATCATTATCATCATCAGTCTATCATCGTCCAATGCTGAACATAGGCTTCTCCAAGTGCACGCTACCGAGCACGATCCGTGGCTACTCTCATCCAGCTTTACCACCAACTTTGTAAGTTAAATATACCTAAATAAGTACCCTAGTGTTAATATTTATTTGAAGTCGCAAAGAATACAAGATCGTCTAAACGTAATATATCTATTCTGTGCTACCACAATAACATTCAAGCTTTATTGTAAATACATATTTGTTGAATAGTACATATTTATCGTTTTCACCATTTTTCTGAGCCATTGTGTGAAGATAAGTATAACGTATAGGTAATATCTGTGATATATCGGAGTTTGATAGTTTCCCCGAGTCATTCTGACTCATTAATGCCTAATAATTCTTACTTTACGGATTTTCTCAGGGCCGCTTTATTTATTCCCGTATTTTATAATGCATATGAATACAAAATATTACGCCAGATGCTAATCTAATACTTTTTCCAGCTCGTCTCATCCCGTTATACGGGATCGGCTCTCCTTACATTGAATTTTGTTCTAGCTAGTTAATCTTATACCTAGGTATTAGGACTCTACCTATTATTAAAAGGGCAAATATGTGTATAACTTATTAAAATTTCGTTGTATCAATATACAGGCAGGGCAGGATGCAAGAATGTCTAATTCTATATCTGTCTGTTGCTAGATATACCTACAAATTAGAAATTCTTTAATTCCTCATAGAGATCAGATAATGTTTCTTCTTAAGGGCAAATATGTGTATAACTTATTAAAATTTCGTTGTATCAATATACAGGCAGGGCAGGATGCAAGAATGTCTAATTCTATATCTGTCTGTTGCTAGATATACCTACAAATTAGAAATTCTTTAATTCCTCATAGAGATCAGATAATGTTTCTTCTTAAGGGCAAATATGTGTATAACTTATTAAAATTTCGTTGTATCAATATACAGGCAGGGCAGGATGCAAGAATGTCTAATTCTATATCTGTCTGTTGCTATATATACCTACAAATTAGAAATTCTTTAATTCCTCATAGAGATCAGATAATGTTTCTTCTTCAAAAATCTCTGACAAGACAATGAAAGTAGGGAAAATCCAATCTATTTGTTTGAAACAGGCTAACTAGAATTTGTGTCAAATCGGTTTATTACGGAGTAAGTACTTACACTAAAATTGGTTTTCAAAATCTTTGGATTTTATCGATTAAAAGTGCTTTCCATAATACCCAACATCTGAACTTTTAGTATCTAAATGTGCATCCGAATATCCGATCTCACTTCACACCGTTAATTTTTAAGTAGGTATATTTAAAAATTAAATGGGGATATCAGACTACTGAATATGTAGGTATGTGCAGTTAAAAATAATCTACAGTGGGAAAATATCGAAAAAATCGGCAAACTCACAAAGATAGCAAAACACGTGCGTAGACGCATTAATTCATTCCAAGATTTACCTAAACAAGACAGTTCTTTTCATTACCTAGGTACCTACGCGTGTCTATGAATATTTCAGTAAAGTTTTGAGACTCGAACAAAACTCAATGTCTTGACTAATAATTAAATATTAACTACGTTTAACTACACATACCTACTTGATTTTTAAAGGGAAGAGATGCGCCCTTTACATTTTTAATGTAATTATTAAAATTAATAGTTTATTAGGCTGAATTTATAAGCTACCTACCTATATAATGTAGAAAAACCTAAATTAATATGTAAAAAACGAAATATTTTTGGTTAGGCATTGATTCCCGCCTAGCTCCTAATTTAACATCAATTTGATGTAACTATCACTTGCGTAATACACTTTAAAAAGGAGGCTATTTAATCAGCGGCGTTACAAAACCAGGCTTGTCCGGGATTTGAACCCAGGCAGGACCTATCACACTTTGAGTGTGAATAAGGGTAAGATCAGATATTATAGCTTTTTTAAAATTGCGTTGGTGGGAATTAATTTTGATAAATTATAGCGAAAGGGAGGGGTCTGGGTTCGATTCCCACCTGAGTAGGGTTACCAGCCCCCCTAGCCAAAGTAACATTTGCAAATTTTCGAAACATGTATGGATTTGACGTTTTAAATTTCGATAGTTAACGAAACCTTATGTCAATCCCATACATGTTTCGAAAGCGAAGCGATAACGAAGATTTGCAAATGTTACTTTGGCTAGGCCCTCAGTTCTAATAATGATATTTTCTGACTTTTTTCCTGACTTTTCAGGAAATTTCCTGACATTTTGTACATCTACATCTACATTCTTCGTTTAGTTGACTTTCGATATTGATTTCTTACCAAAATGATAACCAAATTATGTATGTGTATACATTTTTGGGATTTAAAAATTCCTGACAACTACAACAGTTTTTCCCTGTTTTCCTGACGCATGCCTAAAATTCCTGACATGTCAGGAAAATTCCTCCCTACACCTGAGTGATAGTGATAGAGACGAGTTGTTTTTGTATACTTTACAAAATACTTTGTAATATCTTTACATTATCTTGGTACTAGCACTATTATTATATTCTGTGGTACTGGTTTTGGATAATGAAGATTGAATGTGCCAACTAATGTTTAAAATTATTAAAAAAGGGCTCGTCCGGGATTTGAACCCGGGACCACTCGCACCCAAAGCGAGTATCATACCCCTAGACCAACGAGCCGCTTACGATGGATATTAAAATTTTATTTCAATTGTAATTATTATTTGTTTTAGCGCTTATATTGATGCACCTGTTCAAACTAAGATCTAAACATTTTGATACAAAAGCCATTATCACAAAATAAATAATATTCTGGCGTACATTATTGATTCATTACTACTTATAATGCTTTATTTAGTTTTCGTTTATGTACTTATAAAGAAGTACGTAATAAAAAAACATTTTGAAATCTAGACTTTTTGGAAGAGTCAACATCTCGTTAGTATTTTTCAGTGCCGTCTGTTAGGATGCTTATAATACCTAGTTGATAATTTAATGGGAGGTTTTTACGGATGTATTCAGATCTCATCTAAGTAGGTAGATACTTACGTTAAAAAAAAACAAACACCTGTTCACATGAAGAGTGTAGGTTAAAACAATTGTTTTTTTTTAATGCTATATACTTAGCAATTTGTTATTGTTACTATTGAGTATGTCTTACAGGCAGGCATACAATTTGTTCTATTGAAGATCCAAACTCCCACGATACCTTTCTCCATGTCACACTGGCAAAGTTCCAAAGCGATTTAATCTAAAATGTTGTAACCTTATGATCCAAGTGGTAAAGTTTAAATTTCAGGAAAAACCTATTTGGTGGAGTGCATCTGTAGTTTGGCGATGTATTAAAACGGGTTGCGGTGTTTTCGAATCAAAGTCGATACGTTATAGAGACCACAAGTTTACGATCCACTGTGCGAATTGGTTGGCGGAACCTCAAACACATAGTTCTGCATAAACCCCATCTGATATTATGGTTTCCGAGTACGGCCCCGGGTACAACATTAGTTTAACGTGACAATGACATGTATTTCATGTAACTACGGTACGTTTGACAACAAATTGAAAAGGCAACCTTTGTTCTTTAATTATTTTTACAGTTGGCGATGGCGACGCGGCGCGGTTCGATCTCCGTATTATTTTACGCGGCGAAAGAATTTCCAATTTACCAGACTGACATTAGGATGCGTGTATAGGGTAAACATCATAAATTATAAGTAAAACCACAAAGGTAATCCTTTGTAAGAGTTACGGAAACTTTTGGAAAAAATGGCTATGTTTTTTGGAAGAATGCAGAAAAAATATCGAAAACGCGGTTTTCCAAGCACCATGCAATTGGCATACAGTTTAGGTACAAAGGTACCTATGCACTATTATATTCTGTAGATTTATTCTAACGTCATCTCAAAATACTAGTTTTTAGTAAATATTTCTCTTTTTCCGAAATTCAGATTCGCAAGTGCGCTTTCAATACAATTGCTGTTTACACAGGTGCAAACTAACAGATCTAAAGTAATCTTTTGGAATATTTTGTAGAAAATTTAAACTACAATTGCAGGTGGCTCGTTGGTCTAGGGGTATGATACTCGCTTTGGGTGCGAGTGGTCCCGGGTTCAAATCCCGGACGAGCCCTTCTTTTAGGAAAATTTAGTAGCTTAATTAGCTTTATATTATAGAGGTATTTCCGTGTAGGTAAGTATGGATTATGAAATGATGCTATAAAGAGGTAATCTGATATAAGGACTTTCTAGTTGAACTACTCTATATTGTCTTTAAAAGTAAAAAAAGTTATTTTGTTCACATTCCCTTATTGCAAAAGTGTGTCACAAATGGAAAATAACGTTAGGTATCAGTTGAACGTTACATTGAATACGGTAGCATTCCATAATAGTGAACAGCTACACATAATTGACATCAATAAATTATTTAATAGTTTTTACTTGACAAAAGATAAGTTCTATCTGCCTAGTTCTTTTAGGAGACAAATAGCATTATCGCTATCTTTTTATTTTAAACATTTAGCCAATAATCTGGCTAGTAAAACAACTGCTTCTATTGAGCATTCAACTTTGGAATCTGTTCCAAATAAAAATAATTGTAACATTTTACTTAGTCCAAGTAATAATATTTTTTCTCATTTAAATTACCATCTAAGACAATAGAGGCGTCCTCTAGCCCTGAATTAACAATAGAAAAGCCAAAGTCTTTAAGAATTGTACATCAGAATATACAAGGCTTTTCTTGCAAAGATTTAGAAATAAGCTTATTCATAAACTCTGAAAATATTGATGTGTTATGTGTTACTGAGCATTGCACATACGGGTATTTCAGCAATCTGGCCGGCCAAAAGTCGAATTCTTGGAATTGAACGCAAGTAAAAAAAAACAAATCGCGGGTAGGTGAATGTTCAATGCATCATAATACGATACTTAATTCTGTCCATACTTAGAATTCTACCCTCTGCGCTCAGTCTAAACTTGATCGTTCGTTTGAGTGCATGTGAAAGTTTTTGATATTCGTTAAAAATAAGCATAATTTCAATTTAATTTTAAAATTCTAAGCCAACAAATCAAAGTGAAAGACATGGATTGTGTTGAACCAGGTAACTATGCATACTTTCTTGTTTTTTTATTTACATAATGTGTAAGCAATTATTTTTTATAAATATTTAAACAAGCGTAGTTTAAAATAATTATTTAAGTGTGTTTTTTTTTATATATGAGCAATTTTGTTAAGTTTCCCGGCATTTCCCGGCTTTGAATTTGGTATTTTTGAATAGCTTGTTTTCTTATCTTTACAACGCGTGCAAATTTGTATCCGGTTTCGTCTGATATTTAACGATATAGGTCTTTGAAGCACCTAGAATATAATTACCAAAAAATATGGAAATCTTATGTCTAGCTACATTTCGGTTTTTTATTGTTGTAGGACCTTCAAAAGTCCGAGTTATGACTCGTAAACACTTGTTTACTATTATGATTCAACAAAATTTGAGTAATATCAATGAAAAATTTGATATTTTGGAAAAAATATGTCCTAAGTTTTGGCCCATTCTCGGAGGGGGGTATAAAGCAAATTAAGCAAGATTTCTCACTTTTTAAGACGGAAATAAAAAGAAGATGGACCGATTCCCACTACAAAGAAGAAAATTTTATGAAAAATAATGAAAAATGGCTAGAGGGCACATTTGTAGTACCAAAAATTACAAATAAAAAAGGACGACCCCATAAATCTTTTTCTGAATTAAGTGAAAGGAGCAAGAGAAGAAAAACGGAAGAATTACGTAAAAGCACAGACTTGGAATTGCTCACATACACTACGCAATCAAAGTTAGGTAAAAGTGGATTAAGAAATGCCTCATTAGTGCTAAAAGAAATTGTAACAACATCACCTAAACGTGCTACAAAATACAAAAAAGCGTTTAATCAAACTAATAAAGACACTGCGACTTCTCAACTGACTCCAGTACAAGCCTTGTCAATGTTTGTCGAAGCTGATCTTACTAGAAGGCAGTACAAAGTGATAAGGAGCACAAATAAAAAAATGTATCCTTGCTATAGCATACTTCAGAAATCGAAACAGGAGTGTTACCCTGACAAACAATCGTATCGGGTAACAGAAACATGTGCTGAGATAAAATTACAGTTTGATGGACCATACCTACCACTACACGGTTGTTAGCTTATATCAAAGAAATATTGATACCACTAAAGGAAGATGAACGCAGTGCATCACGCACGCACGCATCACGCAGCTGAGCCTGATATAACATCTGATGGCGAGTCATGATCTGGGGCCTTACTATGAGCTCTTATAGCAAGACTTATATTGAACTGTCTTACTTTTTCGTACTATGACCTCAACGGTTAGTATGAAAGCAGGCCTTAAACAGTCCTGTTTAAGGCCTGCTTTTGAACTGAACGGTTTCTTATTTGCTGATGGTAAGCCCCCTGATGGCGAGACATCATCAGACGAAGAGCCATGGTCTTCTTCTAGTTAGTTCTTGAAATAATAAAATTGTATTTTTTAATTTTGGTATGTAATTAAATAAATAGCTGTTTTTTTTGCATTTATATACTAAATTCCTTTTAAATATCCTTATAACTACGATTAGCATTGATTAAAATAAAGAAAACATTTTGGCCGGCCAGATTGCTGAAATACCCGTATGTGCATTGGTTGAAAAAGCACGAATTACTTTTAAGTTTAGATAATTATAAAGTTGCTAGCTCGTTTAGTAGGAAATCTGCTATAAGAGGGGGTTCACTTATTATTCTACACAATAGTTTACAATGTAAAGAGCGCAAAGATGTAGTATCCCTCTCAATTGAACGAACTATTGAGTTGTCTTGTGTGGAACTTGATCAAATAATTATTGTATGCGTATATAGACCCCCCACCGCGAATTACTCTGAGTTTGAGTCCACTATGGAGGAAGTCTTGAAAATAACTTGTAGGAAGAATAAAAAAGTCGCGATTTGTGGAGATTTTAACGTCGACATCTTAGACCCTAAATTAGCCAAACTGTCGAGTAGGTTCATAAACCTATTTAAATCATTTAATTTAATACATATTTTTAATGAACCAACGCGTATCACACCCACATCGGCAACCTGCTTAGATAATATTTTCTGTAACTGTAATGTCATTGAAAAATCAATTTTGAATTGTATTAAATCCGACCATAGTGGACAATTAGCCTCCATTGAGCACCATCATGTTCCGCCTAAACGGGAAATAATGTGTAGGCCAATAAATAAACACTGTATTGAAAAATTCAGAACCAATGTCACAAGTAAAATTGAAACATTACCAGAACCAAATTTTGAAGCCAATAACTTATAGGTTTAAGGTTTATAAGCGTAAAGGCATCTTTAGAATAATTATTGTAATGTTATCTGGATAAATAAAAAAAAAAAAAAAAAAAAAAAAATATAATCATTTATTTAGCATAGTTAAAACTGAATTTAGTGAAACTTGAAATAAAACACTTTTAACGGATACTAGCGCGGTTTTATTGAAAGTACTTTGGTAATTAGTTGGTATTTGGTTTGATTTTTGATTTTCCCGACGTTTCGGGAATATCCCAAACATAGGCGCGATAACAAGTCTGCAGTGAGTGAACACGCCTTTGAGGGGCCCAACCATTATATTAGATTTGACAAACCCCAAATCCTTGCTAGGGAACGTAGATTCATTCCTAGAATGCTCCGCGAGGCTATCGAAATAAATAAATATCCTAATTTCAATAGAGATGATGGTTGGAAAATTCCACCAGCTTGGGACCCCATCATTCACAAGCTAAAGCCCCAAACACACACTGTAAGATCTAATGATACGGTTAGTTCCTTTTGCAAATAAATTAATTAATATAAAAGACGGAGGTCGGCCTTCCTCTCCAAGTTTTCTTTCGCCATTTCTTTCTTGGAGGGGCCTCCCAATTTTTTGAAATGGTAGTAGTTTCAGTAGATTCTCTCTTTTTAACATATAAAATTAAATTAAAACCAAACCAAAATTAAACTAATTAAATTTGATAAATTTTAATTTCTGAACGTTCTAAAAAATTCATCGCTTGAGGGTAGGCTCACAAGTAGCTTCAGTCCCCCGTGACCACGGCAGCTGCAAAGGTGCCGAAACGTCGGGAAAATCAAAAATCAAACCAAATACCAACTAATTACCAAAGTACTTTCAATAAAACCGCGCTAGTATCCGTTAAAAGTGTTTTATTTCATGTCTAGTGAGCGCGTAAGCTTGAGAAGTGAATTAGTGAAACTTTCAAACAAAAAGTCATCAAATGTAATGATAGTACGAAATTTAGTGACTGGGCCACACCCGGCATATATAAAAGCAGAAGGAAATTATACGAACTTTATGCAGAGAAAGCTACTTCTTGTGATCCTAACTTCATTGAATTTGTCAAGAAGTATTCACAAACATTCAGAGAAGTTTGTATCCTAGCAAAGTCCAAGTACTTTGCAAATAAAATAAAATTAGCTGATAACAAAATTAAAGCTACCTGGAATATTATTAACAAAGAAACGGGCAAATCAAAATCCAATATAAATTCCTTCTGTTTAAAAACTGGTGATCAAACTTTTGAATCTGACAATGAGGTTGCTAAAGTTTTTGAAGATTTCTTTGCTAGAATACCTGTAGAAACTACCAGTACTCTTAGTGCTAGTCCCAACATCGCTGTCTCCCTTCTGGAGTCTAGTGTTGATAAGTGCAATGAAAGTTTTTCTTTTAAATATATAAATAGTGCAGATATCATTAAAGCTTTTAAAACAATTAATGTTAAAAAAACAGAAGATCTTTGGGGCATGTCAACAAGCATTATTAAATCAATAGTTGATATACTAGCCCCCTACTTGGCTTTTATTTTTAACAAATGTATTGACGAGGGGGTCTTTCCTGACTTAATGAAAAATAGTAAATTGATTCCTCTTTTTAAATCTGGGGATAAAAGTGACCCAGCTAACTTTAGGCCAATATCTATACTACCAGCACTTAGTAAAATATTTGAAAAAATTATATATTCCCAATTATTAGATTACTTTGCATACAATAATATACTTCATAAAAACCAGTTTGGATTTTCCAAGGAAAAAAGTACTACTGATGCTGGAATTGCACTTCTCAAACATATTCTTGACGCTTGGGAAGAAAAGCAGGATGTAATTGGCATTTTCTGTGACCTTCTAAGGCATTCGATTGCGTTGATCACCAAACACTATTAAAGAAGCTAGAACATTATGGTGTCTCTGATAAGTCGGTTAGTCTTATGAAATCGTATTTGTACAATAGAACTCAGAAAGTAGTAATTAATAGGACTGAATCTACTGGAGCCCCCATCAATATGGGTGTGCCACAGGGATCAATATTGGGCCCAATGCTGTTTCTAACTTATATAAATGACCTTCCCAACTACGCGAGTAATTTATGTGAGACTGTACTATTTGCGGATGATACTTCTTTAGTTTTCAAAGTAAACAGAGGTAATAACTGTTCGGACGAAGTAAATAGTGCCCTCTCTAAAGTTTCACACTGGTTTAATAGTAATAATTTAGCACTTAACCCAAAAAAAACTAAATGTGTAAAATTTTCTTTACCTAATGTTGAGCAGACAAGATTAAATATTAAATTGAATGACGATAAAGTAGACTTTGCTGAGAGTACAAAATTTCTAGTTATTACACTAGATTCTCGATTGCAATGGGATCCACATATTGAAGCCTTGTCAAGTAGACTTAGTTCAGCGGCATTCGCTGTTAAGAAAATAAGGCTTTTAACTGATATTGAAACGGCAAGGTTAGTATACTTTAGTTATTTTCATAGTGTAATGTCTTATGGACTGCTATTGTGGGGCTCAGCTGCCAGTTTTGAAAATATTTTTGTACTCCAAAAAAGAGCTGTTCGCGCCATATACAATCTACGGCGGAGAGATACCTTGAGAGAATTGTTCAAAGAAATAAATATTTTAACTTTGGCAGGCCAATATATTTATGAAAATTTAGTTTATGTAAGGAAACACCATGATTCATTTGATAAGAACAGCAACATTCACCAGTTTAATACAAGAAATAAACATGAAATTTCATTTCATTTTTCATTTCATGTCTAGTGAGCGCGTAAGCTTGAGAAGTGAATACAAGAAATAAAGATAAACTTGCCGTTCCAAGATTTAGGCTTGCAAAAACGAGAGGTTCATTTATGGGGAAAGGCATAGCCTTTATTAATAAAGTTCCACAACAAGTGATTGATCTTCCTTTGCATGAATTTAAAAACCATGTTAAAAAAACGCTCATGGGTAAAGGTTATTATAAAGTTGACGATTATCTTAAAGATCAAAATGCGTGGAAATGATGTAACACATAACTTGCTAATATAAGAACTTTGTTGAAGTAATATAATAAGTCTATGTTGTTGCCAATAATCCTGTCACCCTGTTGTAATTATCTGGTAACGATATATTCAAGTTTGTAAATATCGTTACTTATGGCTGTTACAGCTGATAAGTTTCTTGCGCCCGTTCTTCTTGTCAGTCTGGAACGGGTGGTAGAAAAATATAGACGATTCAAAAGTACTTAATAATTAAGTTTATTTAAATAAAGCTTATTTCACTTTCACTTTCACTTTCACTATACGTCGATTACTCATTTAACAGCTAGTTAAATGTGTAATCGACGTATAGAATAGTTATTAAGTAAAAAATATGTTATATTTAAATGCAAGCTCGTTAATAATATTTATTTTGTTACTAACTAGCTGTAGCTTAGGTACTAGCTAGTAGTAACTTACTAGCTGAAAGTGGGGTATGCATTAAAATGCCGATAATTCATAACACATACGACCGAGAAATATCGACTTTCAAAATACCGAAAATCCAATGTCGATATCCAATAGACCGAGATCGATTATTAAATGACCGAAAGTTCGCAATCCCGACCCGACAAGTGCAAAATTATTGTAGAAAATTTAGGTATTGTTATTGTTTTGTTAACTTAAAAAATTACGAATTTAATTACAGGTGGCTCGTTGGTCTAGGGGTATGGGTATGATACTCGCTTTGGGTGCGAGTGGTCCCGGGTTATAATCCCGGACGAGCCCTTCATAACAAGTTTCGTCTCGTGTTCTATAACTATGATACTATAGTGTTTAAACTGACTTAAATGCTACTAGGAATGTAAATAACGAATCTATGCTACTCCTATTACAGCATTCGTCGATTCGCCGCCTAGCCTCTATATTTGCTGTCGTTACATCACATTTGGATGAAAGCCATCGCAGTTCTATGATGCCTTTGCATCTGCACTTAGTAAGTACTCCTCATATAAATTCACCCCTAAATTCACTATCATAAGGTTGGACAATTTCATGAAAACGTGTAGTTTTTGTAGAGAAGTATGTATACTTATGTATAAAGCCTATGAGTTCCATGAACTTTGTCGAAGGCTGTTAAATGAGGCCCGGTGACAATGCCTTCACATAACGACTGTTAGATTTTACTGCGAAGATTTTGCAAGTATTATATTAAAACAAAAGGCTTGAATAACTTCTTTGAAATTTTTACTACAGCTTTTACAGGTGCTTTGTTTTGTGTGTCATTATACCTATACATTGTTTATTTATACCCCATAATTTAAGGATTTTTTATATTTCTTACCTTTTTTCTTGAGTATTTTTCGTCTTTCTCTGATCTTTATTATTCACCCCTATTCACACAGCCAATTACTGAGCAAAACATTCATATGATGTGTAAGGAACATTCTCATATTTTCATCTCGTGTTTTAAATACTCGCGCAAATCTTCCGCATATGAAACATTAATCCGAGATTAAGTGTAACGCTCGGCTGCAGTGGAACCCGGCGCGGAGGAAAGATGGCAATTTTGGCAGCGGCCCGAAAATGCCGACGACGGAACCCCAAATTGCTCACGGAGACTGTCCTGCCAGCATAACTCATATGCTGTTTGCGCGTACACTGATGCCTTGTTGTAGTCACTTTACAGTTTAATGAAAATTTGCATTTGTTTGCCACCTAAATAAATATTATTACGAGACAAAAGTGTCATAAGGATTGTCCTTTTTCAGATTTTATGATTTATTATCTGTAGATGAAATAAAAATAGTTGTCTGATGGTTGAAACCATGAAACTAAACTTTTCTGGGTAAAATTATGCAATATAGCAATCACTTGTTTTTTAAAAGCCTTGGTAAATATTAACGATAATTAGGAAGGAGAGAGGTTTCTGTAACGTAATTATAGTGTATGTTGTTGTAATGAAATTATATTTATACAGCTGTTTAGCTGTAATTCTTTATCCAAGTTTATGAATTATGTTTCAAGTGGCTCGTTGGTCTAGGGGTATGATACTCGCTTTGGGTGTGAGTGGTCCCGGGTTCAAATCCCGGACGAGCCCAGCTTTTTACGGATTCTGGGAAAGTTAATTAGCCGAAAAGAAATGTACAAGACCGGTTATTTTAAAAAGATTGTTTATTTAAGTAGAAGTAGGTAGTATATTTATCTATTAGTTAAAAAGTGTCGCTGAAAAATAAAAAGAAAAGCTACGAGTATATTGTATTTCTCAATCAGGTTGTTTAGACAACAGTTTAATTACTCACGCCACCGAATTATTTCATATTTTAAAGAGGTTTCGCTGTTTTGAACTTTTGCGACAGTAATACCTACTCGTGTTTCATATTGAGCTTTCAACTCTAGCAGCTATCCCTAAGATATATCAATAGTTATGGCTGGCAATCTCATAAATTGTACCGACAGTTACGTATTTCACCAACAGCAACCAAACATCTCACATCTCACTTTTGAAAAAAAAAAGGGAAAATGAAGATTCAGTAATTTTGACAAAAGTCAGATTTGTCGTATTCCCAAAACGCTGCCATTCGTGTGGTACAGTGCAGTTGTAATTGTCGTAGAGTAAGTTATTCGCGGGTTTTATTGCCCATATCAAGTCTGCTGTCGTCGTGTGTAGACGTCAATTTTTGCAACCGTTTCTTGGTATTAGTCACCAAAAGATGGCTTCTTTATTGTATAATGTATGCTATTGCATTAAAAGAAGTTGTTTATACCTGTATCTGTACCTTGCTAATTGATCATATTGTTTACATTTACATGTTTTACTTGTGAAAACAGTTCTCGTGAGATCTAAAAAGATGAAACCTATTCTGTAAATACAGTGCTAAAATTTATCATTAAATCTAATTAAGAAATCACCCCCGTAAGCTTAAAATATATGGGCTTAAAATAATCAGTAAAAATTATTTTAAAAAACAAAAAACCGACTTTAAAAACCCCTAAAAAGCAAGAAATAATAAATTCAAAACACTTAGATACGCATTTGTTATAATTAAAACACGTCTATTGAAGTCGGGTGGGGCTGGTTGGAGTACAAATTTCTTTTTTTTATTCTAAAAGCCCCATCCGACTTCAATAGACTTGTTTTAATTATTACAATGATAATGCGAACCTATCTAGTGATTACAATATTATATATTTCTTGCTTTTTAGGGGTAGGTTTTTTGAAGTAGTTTTTTTGGTTTTTTTTAACATTCATTTTTATTTTTAGTGCGTTCTGTATTAGGTAGTGTAGGTATATTATTTAGATAGAAAAATTGGCTCACCCAAACGTGAGATAATCGCGGAGAAACATACATACCTACATACGGGTCAAACTGAGAACCTCCTTTTTTAAGTCGGTTAAAGTTCCAACAAAAAATAATTATCTTATTCAGTTTATAAGCAAAGAAGTGGTGCGACCATATTCATCGAGGTAATTCACACAAAATTATACTATTTTCGTGCTTTTTTTCAGGATTACTTACTTGAAAAGTACTGAACCGATTTCCAAATTTTAAAAAATGAGACCAACTTGGGAGTTTACCTAATGTAATAACGTTTGAATCATATCAATCGGTCCAGCCGTCTTTGAGTAATCGGTGGACATAGGTACACAAATAAAAACATATACAGACAAACAGAGAACCTCTTCCTTTTTTGAAGTCGGTAAAAACAGGGCTCGTCCGAGATTTGAACCCGGGACCACGCGCACCCAAAGCGAGTATCATACCCCTAGACCAACGAGCCGCTTGAATTATAGCTATTAAACGTCGATATTTTTTGTACCTAGTTAATTTGAAGCATCTGTTTAAATAACAGTTGAATTAAAACATCTATATTTATATCATCAAGAAATTATTTTCTTGGGGGATAATTGTGGTATATGAATGCATCTATAAAGTGTGGTATCAGAACGCAGCTATTAATATTACGTCTCGCTCGCACTATCTACCTCGCTCTCTCGCTTTGTGCAAACATGTCGGCTACATTGTGTGTCTTTCATTAATAAAGATCTATCTAGTAAAAAGGTGTATAATTGAAGACAGGACAATTTGGCGACGAAAAAAAACGAACCAGAGCCGCAAATTTAAATAAGAAATATATGGGGAATGCAAAATTAAGCATTCTCATCAATCAAAAAAAGTTCATCGTGCGTGACGCTTCGCAGTGAAGTTGGTGCAGATCGCCACGCCACACAGATCGCTAAGCTAAACGTGGCTAAACGTAAACTGCCATTTTGGCGATTGTGAATTTTATTTCAAAGGCAGGTGAAACAAATGTCGGACAGTGAATACAAAGATACTGAAGAAACGACAAATTCTGCAGAATCCAGAGAGTATACAAAGAGATCTTGGATATACTCACTGAATAAATCGCAGTTGAAAAAAAAATTACAGGAGCTTCACATTGCCTGTGACACGGATGCAACTGTTGATGAACTTCGCAAGCTACTCGGTGATTTCTGTAAAGAACAACAACATCTCAAGGCTAAGGCTAGCATCAATAAGCATATAACTATGGCAAGTTACAACATAACCCTATTTGATGGTGAAAACTGGGATTGTTTTGTGCAACAGCTGGAGTGCATAATAAGTTTAAATGAAATTCCCGAGCAGAAAAAAGTTCCGTTTTTGTTAACAAAAATTACACCTAAAGTGTTTGAAACACTAACATATTTGTGTACACCACTTAGACCAGTGAATTTATCATATGATGTACTATGTAACAAACTAAAGGAAAAATACACCAAAACCCAGTCATCGGCAATAGATCGATCAACTTTTCGAAACAGAAATCAATTACCATCAGAGAATATAGAAGAATACGTATTGCAATTACAAAAACTAGCTGCGAAATGCAATTTCAAGGACTTAGAGGATCAAATAAAGGAAAAATTGATAGACGGAGTGTATTCAAAGGTAATCAAATTTGAATTACTTAAATGTGACACGAATCTCACTTTACCAACAAACCTTAGACTTAGCACGAACAGTGGAAGCAGCTTTAGTTGAAAGTATAACCCAAAAAAAGGACACGGAAGTATCTGAAATGTTCTACTATCAACAAGGATTTAAGAATGAAAAGAAAAGATCATTTTTTACTCGGAATAAACCTAATACATACAGAGGAACAAGTTCAGAAAAAACAAGGTGTTTCTGTTGTGGAAATAACAACCATATTAAAGCTGAATGCAGGCTTATAAACAAATTTTGTTCTGAATGTGGGAAACAGGGGCACATATTTAAGGTTTGCCCACTAAACCCGAAAACAAAGAAAATTTATCTTTTACATGAAGATGAAAAAGATATGAATATGAATTTGTGCCAAGAAGAAGAGGCAATTGAGACAGCGCTGAAACAACCATATGATTACAATGGATACGATATGTATTCATTAAATGTAAGTAAAATACCACCTCTGATTGTAACACTTAATGTTGAAGGTAAACAGCTTGATTTCCAGTTAGATACGGGTTCAGATGTAACTGTTATGTCACTAGAGGATAAGTCTCTATTATTCAAAAACAAAAAAATATCAGAGTGTCATGTCAAATTCAGGAATTTTGATCAAACAATTTCCAAACCATTAGGCATTTTACAGAACTTAACTGTTAAATATAAGGACACTGAAAAGAAATTAAATATTTACATTGCAGTGGGACCTATACCACGCATATTAGGCCGTGATTGGTTAAACGAGCTCAATTTATGGCCTCCAAAGTTTTCTGATACTAATGTACTAACTCTTGATACGGAAACAAATGTTTTAAATGATAAAACTGTTTCAGAAGCAGAACACATAGTGAAGGAAAGGTTCGCAGAAGTATTCAGTTCAGGTTGGGGAAACTTTAAGGGCGATGCCATAAAATTGAAATTAAAATCTGATGCAAAGCCCAAATGTTTTCCTGCACGGCGCGTACCCTTTGCTTTAAAGGAAAAGGTAAGATTAGAAATTTCCCGATTATTGAAAGACGGTAGAATAGTCCCAGTCGAGCATTGTCAGTGGGGTACACCAGTTGTTCCAATACTTAAAACAGATGGTTCCGTCAGACTATGTGGCGACTACAAGGTAACTTTGAATCCGCATTTAGAGGTAGATCATTTTCCTTTACCCCATATTGATGAAATTTTTGACACCTTAAAAAAGGGAGAGTACTTCTGCGAACTGGACCTTAAGGAAGCTTACCTACAAGCTCCTTTAGATAAAGACTCGCAAGAGTTAACTACCATTGTAACAGAAGTTGGTACTTACAAATATAAGTACTTACCTTACGGAGTAAGTACAGGACCTGGCTCATTCCAGCGTATGATGTGTAACAAGCTTGCTAATATACCTAATGTGATTGTATTTATAGATAATATATATATTGCAGGCTACAGTGTAAATGATACATTAAAAACCTTAAGTATTGTTTTGTCAAAGCTTAAAGAATGTCAATTAAGATTAAAAGTAAACAAATGTAATTTTTTTAAAACAAGTATTGATGTATTCGGTTTTAGCATTACTAAAAATGAAATAAGTGTTATTAAGTCTAATCTAGAGCCTTTATTGAAAGCTCAAGCGCCTACAAACATTACAATGCTAAAATCATTCTTGGGAAAGGTAACTTATTATGCCAGATTTTTGAAAGATATGTCTACGATTATGGCGCCTCTTCATGAATGCACTAAGGAAAATAAATTTAAATGGACAAAACAATGTAATGATGCCTTCAATTTAATCAAACAAAAATTGTCATCTGTAGATAATCTGAGACATTTTGACCCAAACTTGCCTCTGATTTTATCATGTGATGCGTCTGACACTGGTTTAGGGGCAGTTTTGTCAAACCGGGATCATAATGGTATTATTAGGCCTATAGCATTTGCTAGTAAAAAATTAAGTGCCACAGAACAAAAGTATTCTGCAATCGACAAAGAAGCTATGGCTATTATTTTTGGTGTAACCAAATTCTATAATTACACATATGGTCACTGTTTTGAGTTAGAAACGGATAATGCTGCACTTGTTAGGATATTTGGCCCCACAAAGGGTATTCCAAAGATGGCCGCAAAAAGGCTGCAGCACTATGCTATATTCTTATCTGCATTCAACTATAAAATCAGACATATTAAAAGTAAATTAAACCCTGCTGATTTTTTGTCCCGCTCAGATATTCAACCAAATGCAGCAAAAATAAATCTTCATTCAATTTGTTTAAGTGCAGAAATAAGTAACATTTTTTACTTAAATAATTCAGAAATAAAACAATTAGATTGGAAACTCATTCAACAAGAAACAATAAAGGATAACATTTTGACAAAAATTAATAGATATATGGTGGATGGATGGCCTGAAAAAAATTTAATAGATAAAGATATAACACCATTTTATAATAGGAAAAATGAACTTAGTTTAGACAGAGGATGTTTATTTTGGGGTTATAGAATCATTATACCAACATCATTAAAAGAATCTGTTTTATTAGAATTACATAAAAGCCATTTTGGTATTGTCCGCATGAAACAATTGGCACGTTCTTTCTTTTGGTGGCCAAATTTAGATACTGAAATTGGGAAAATTACAAGTAATTGCCTTATATGTTTAAAAAATCACAAAAACCCATCAAAAATGAAATTAAAACCATGGCCTGTACCACCTTCAGTTTGGTACAGACTCCATGCTGATTTTTTAGGACCTTTTTATAATAAAATGTACCTAGTAGTTATCGACGCTTATTCAAAGTGGCCTGAAATTTTTGAGATGCCCAAAATAAATGCAACCCGCACAATAGAAACACTTAAAACCTTATTCGCTCATTTTGGTTATCCCTCTCATTTAGTTACTGATAATGGGCCAACATTCACAAGCACTGAATTTGAAAATTATTGCAAAATGATAAATCTAAAACACACTTTTTCGCCACCTTATCACCCAGCAACTAACGGAGCTGCTGAGAGATTTGTAGAAACTTTTAAATCACATGTTACTAAAATCAAAGAAAACGGAATACCATTAACTTCAGCGATTAACTTATTCCTCTTTGACTATAGGAACTTACCTCACAGTACTACTGGGGTAACACCCGCTAAACTGATGTTAGGGAGAGAGTTAAAGACTAGGTTCTCATTATTAAGACCACCTCCCATCTCTGATAAATCTTATGAAATGTTACAAAAGCAAGTAATTTATACATCAGGTAATAGGAATGTAAGTTTTATAATAGGGGAAAAAGTTATGGTCAGAGATTATCGCAAGGGACATAAACCGTGGATTGAAGGTATTATTACACGGGAATCAGTACCTAATGTAACATATGTAATTGATGTAGACGGTTCTATATGGAAAAGGCATATTAACCAAATAATTAAATGTAACAGTAGTCTATCCGAGTAAAGTAACACTTTATATTGTATGCCTATTAGTTACTAAATGTATTTTATTGATTTAAGTTTCTTATTATAATTCATTAAGTACTTTAATTAATTCAGTTCAGCTGAAAAAATGCAGTAAAAAAATTGAGTTACAGAGTCCACTCTAGTGTAATTTTATCTGTAATATTTCTTTAAAATGCATATAATTTGTACTACTTACTTCTAGTACTAACTGCTGGAAATACTTAGTGCGGCGGAGAGTGGGGTACTGCTCTTTAGCTTAGTTTTGTCTGTAACATTTCTAGGTAATTCATAACTTTTGTACTACTTTTAGTACTAACTACTTACTACAAGTATTTTATTGTCTGTAATATTTAATGCGGCGGAGAGTGTGGTATATGAATGCATCTATAAAGTGTGGTATCAGAACGCAGCTATTAATATTACGTCTCGCTCGCACTATCTACCTCGCTCTCTCGCTTTGTGCAAACATGTCGGCTACATTGTGTGTCTTTCATTAATAAAGATCTATCTAGTAAAAAGGTGTATAATTGAAGACAGGACAAAATTACTTAAAACTGTTTAACATAATATCAATACTAGTGATGTTCATTTTAGCCTTCCACCTCTGTACATCTCGTCAAAATTAACTACATCAGACGAATTAGGTCATTCATATTAACTTCCTTACTACCTCACTAAATATTAATTGAAGGAAATATTAAATAAAATCTATGAGTGTGATAAAACTGTAAAACCAGGCCTAGCTATGTACTTACCAATTCGTACAATGGGCACGCGCAGTAAATCGTCGCTTATGAAAAGCTCATATTTGCATTACAGCGGCTATTCGTCGGTTATTTACGGTTGGGCAATAAAATTGAGCGTATGCAAATGACACGCCGCGATTCTCCACAGATTCATCTTGTAAGTTCCCGGAGGGTACGAGTGTGAAGGCTTTGGGGGGCTAAAACAGCGTTTTGTGAGGATTCAGAATAATTTTGTTGATGAGGAATTACTTAACCTCTAAGCTAAGGGTCTTTTTCACAGGTTCCGGGTAGGACAATCTTCGGACTTAAATTAAAATTGGGACAGTGTTTTTATGAATCATGAAAGAGATATATTGTGCGAATGTAGAAGGAACGATTGCGCAAGGGCGTCCCAGAAAAACCTACGCAGACCAATTAGAGGATATTATAAAAAAGGCTGGTGTACGCA
Source organism: Agriphila straminella (assembly GCA_950108535.1). Classification (NCBI taxonomy): domain Eukaryota; kingdom Metazoa; phylum Arthropoda; class Insecta; order Lepidoptera; family Crambidae; genus Agriphila; species Agriphila straminella. The sequence continues at coordinate 5,952,573 of OX467312.1, forward strand.
GTGACAAAAACCGCAGGGCATGTATGAAAAGATTGATGGATGTGAAAGAAGCGAAAGAAGTGTGTAAGAATCGTAGCAGGTGGCGATCCATAGTCTCTGCCTACCCCCATGGGAAACAGGCGTGAGTGTATGTATGTTTTTATGAAAATATTAAATATTATATTGTATTTACCGGACGGCGCTCCGTGGGTAGGCCCCCGACAAGGTGGACCGACGATCTGATGAAGGTCGCGGGAAGCCGCTGGATGTGGGCAGCGCAGGACCGATCGTCGTGGAGATCCTTAGGGGAGGCCTATACCTAGCAGTGGGTGTCGTTCGGCTGATATGATGATGATGATGATTCTAGTTAATGAGCTTATATACAATCGTTTAAGTATTTGTTTTTGTTAATAGCCTAATACTTAGTTTGAAACTTAATTGCAAATTGAATAGGAATACTAAGTAATATTATGGTTGTTAAATAGGTAGGTACCTAGTTCATAACAATTTGTAAAGGTCCATTAGAACTTATAACTTATCCTACAGGGTGAAATCGATATCATTGGCAATCTTTTAAACTAACCACGAAATGATTAACTTATGACAAACATTTCTTAAATCAAAGTGATCAAAGTTCAAGGTGAAATAAATATAAAATATATACAAGAATGATTACTGATTCTACAAACATGAAAAGGACGATTTCTTTATTTAACGTAAAATAAAAAAAACAAAAGATTGCCAATGTCTTCGATTTCACTCTGCTAAGGTGATTCCTTCCAAAGCGTCATTTTAGCTGAAAGTTTTTAGTCCGTGATGGCGCATACATAACACGATTAGCAACATACGAGCAGGAATGCGGCCCCACATTGTTTCCCTACATTCGAACCCGCTGCCACTAAATTTACTACAAACAACCGCACGCACTAGCGACATGTCCTTACAACTGATTTTCTACCGAATAAATAACGCGCATCTATGTATATCAATATTTACTAATCAATGAAATCAATCTTTTTTCAAATAGACACATAACGTAGCACTTTTAAATTAACAATATTATTTAAGTGATTTAGTAAGATCCACAAGAGTTTACGAGTATGTTTTTTAGGGTTCCGTAGCCTAATGGCAAAAAACGGAGCCCTTATTCGTCATGTCTGTCTGTTTTCAATGAAACAATCTACGAAATTCTGGTAGGTAGTGTACGTACACTATGGATACAGGCGTCGTAGGTACTCAACTTTATTTTGTTCAGTCAATTTGTAGAAATTTTAGAGATCTTAAAAACTTGTTTTTTCGAAAAGTTAACTCTACTTATTTTTGCAAAAATATACATAATTTGTATACCAAATCTCAAAGTTCAATAAAACAAGTTGGGAAAAAAGTAAATCGTCGATGATGTAGGTTTAGAGAAAATAAATAACAGACTCCACAAGACGAATTTCACAAAGTTGTATCTATAGTTTAGTTTCTCACTCGTATCAAGTCTCATTCAAGTGATGAGATGTAAATCTATAGCGTAATTGGCAATAAAACGTATCATCGGCTATGTATGTGATTTCACCTCGCCTTTCTGTGAATCTGGAAATTTTAGTTCGAGCTAATTTCGTACAAAAACCCGATATTTACGTTACTTTTAGCAGCATTTAAGAGCTCCATGATTGATTAGATACACAATAAAATTGATTAGACATTTAAATAGACACATATTAAAACAATTCTATCACATAAAAAATTGTATTAAAAATCTTGACAGTGGCAGAAGTTGCTATGACTGCCATTATTACGTGAGGCGATTTTGGCGATTTTTCGATCCGCCCCACTCCCTTCCCCATATAAATCTCACGTGAGATTTTTCAAAATGCGTATTTTTAGTGTAAATATGTTAATTTGTGTTTGCTTACGTTGCATTAATTAAGTATAACACCATTATTGTGTATTAGGATGTAGCCATGGGTAAGATTTTTTTTAACTTGACTTAACCCAGCAGCTGCAGCAGTCTCCCCCTCTATCCCACGTGAGATTTGACTCGACCCTCTCCTCCTCCTTAAACGCCTCACGTAATTAATGGACGCCTCCTTACCATCACTTTATCTAACATAATATCAAATAGTAAGTTCATACAATACCATTTAAACACTACATATTTAGTTTTCCTTACACTATGCTACTATAATAAAATTGTTACACTACGAATAAAACGCTTGGCATAATACCTGTCATATACATTCGACTTTACAACTAGACGCGTGTTCAATGGCTTAAAAAACTCCTACCTGCGTCTTCCAAGTTCCAAGAATGTGAAATTGTAAACTCTGACTTCAGTAGTCTCGATGCCGATCTTTAAAGATAATGTTTACATTGTTCTTTTCAAGTATGAGTACCCTTTGAATATTGGATTACGTTTAATGTAATATACTGTTAAAGGCGTGTGCATGATTCTTTAAAATGTGACCGTGTTTTGAATATCCTTACTAATATTTCAAATGCGAAAGTCCGTTTCTTTGTTTGTTACGCCTTCACGTCTTAACTACTGAACCGATTATCATGAAATTTTTCATACATGTGAGGGATACACAGAAGGACGTATGGTACCTTTCATAATAAAAGTACTGTTCCCGACGGCACAGAATAACTAATAGTACAAGAGGGATAACAAGAAAACTTTCCACGCAGACGAAGTCGCAGGCGGTCGCTAGTACAGAATTAAAAAAAAATAGAAATTCTTCATTCTTCATTTTTCAGAGAATGTCAAGAATTATTATTGATTTATAACATGTACCTACCTACCTACCTTACTAACTAAAATGTAGGTACCTACTATAGACTTTACACTTATATCTACTAACAAACAATAATAACTTGAATATTAAATACCTAAATAGATTCAACATTGCTAAATTTGGGTGGTCGTAAATATGGCAATGTTGAATCTCTTTTATCGTACAAAAGCTCAAGTGTATTGAGAGTTTTTTCCTGTCCATTCATGTCTTTCAAGAGGTGCGTCATTCCCGTGACGTCACAGCTAATCCAATGGACTGGGTATGTTTACGTGCTCGAAAGGATCTTCAACAGATTTCGTAATGTGGGAAAAAAGAGCAGTTAACAGTAAACACTTTTGTTGGTCAAGAATTATTCGAATAAATGCCTTTCTTTAGCGTTTTCTGTCAGCTTGTAATGTAAGGTAATTTTGAATGATTTGATGTACTAACACGATATTACTACCAAGATATACGAGTATGATGAATAATTAAGTGATAGATTTATTAATTCAGTTATTAATTTTATTTGTTCGTGTATAGATTCTTGCTAAAACGTTTTCTCACTCATAGCCAAACTTTATCAGCCTCTAATAAGTATACTAATAAATAAGTAGAAATAAATTACAATCTGATCCCGATTAATTTGTTTCCGTTCAATAATTATGTCGGATTCATAGACTTATTATATTTTGGTAGGATTGGATTTCTTTCTTAATTTGACATCCAAGAAAGTCATCATTGCCAAGAAAGTAACTCCAACTCATCCAGCATACATAAATTGACGGTCTTATATATTCAAGACGTCATCTACAATCAAATAAACCAATCAGTTGTGGTCTGTCTAATGATGAATGTCCATGATTTGCGGTATCATGACCTTCTTTATGCTCCTTATTTTAGTTTATTGTTGCGTGTTTTCGCCGTTCTTCTCCGGTCACAGGGATGGGTCTCCCCCCCAAAAAGGGGGAGGTTCCCCGTCAATGGAAAGTGTGTCGCGTCTGAGACTCGGCGACGCCACGAAGTATGGCATGTCTTTGTAAAGGGTGATTTATTTTAAAGTTTGTGATTTCGTTCGCGAGTAACTGAAATGAATGTTGGATTGAAACAATGAGGTAAGTTTGGTTCTTGGAAGCGATAGATGGATATCTTACTTTCGTAAGTTTTTCAAATAGGTAATGTGAAGTCATTGCTCATAAATTAATTCTACTTACTTACCAGCTACATTCCTTCATAGCAAAATATTGGATTATTAAGCAAAACTTTAATAAATGTTAAAATAAGGAAAATTCAAAACGTTTAATTACGTTTATGAGAGAGGTCGAATTTCTTATTTTTTATGTGTAGAGTAAGTAGGTAGGCTAAAATAAAAAGAGGGCTCGTCCGGGATTTGAACCCGGGACCTCTCGCACCCAAAGCGAAAATCATACCCCTAGACCAACGAGCCGCTTACAATCAGTAACAAAGTTATTAAACAGATAATATAAATTACTCTTACTTATTTTTAAAGCTGTGTAAATATTTGTGAACAGCAATTCTTTTCGAATATTATGTATGAGGTCGTTTTTATAATACAAAAAAAAATACAAATATTTTAATTTAGGTACCTACATTACATAAGATTTTTAATGTGGGTCTTATAAGGAGGCTCATGGTCACCCAGCGTGCAATGGAGAGAGCCATGCTCTGCGTTTCCCTGGATCGGCTCAGAAATGAGGAGTAGTAGAACTAAAGTACTCCTAACCGACATTGCTCGAAAGATTGCTCAGCTGAAGTGGCAGTGGGCGGGACAAAGAAGAATCGATGGTCGTTGGGGCGGAAAGGCTCTGGAATGGCGACCGCGCTCCGGACGACGCGCCATGGGTAAGCCCCCGACAAGGTGGACGAACGACCGCATCCAGCGACTTCTCACGACGGTCGTGAGAAGTCGCTGGATGCGGGTAGCGCAGGACCGATCGTCGTAGAGATCCCTGGGGGAGGCCTATACGCAGCAGTGGGTGTCGTGCGACTGATGATGTGACATTAAGATTTTTAATAACTTGGTAAATAAAACATATCGTCCTGTACATTCATTTTCATAGACTCCCACGCGGTTTTTCAGCGCGTAGGCGATCAGGGTAAATACATTCGTAGTGTATTAATTCAGCTTAGTCATGGATGTCCGAAACGGGTATATCAGAATCTCTGCTTCACATAATGCAAAAAACTTACAAGATGTAAAATATTTTATTTACAGTCACACTCACACGAAAACTACTCACACGAAATCAATAGTTTTAGTCTTTATTTTTCTTTTTGTTAGTTTTTTTTAACAAAACTGCATTTGGCCACCATCTCGCCTGATGATTAAGATAAAAGCTCGTCTTGCATGTTTAACTTAAGGTTTATATTAATAATTAATTTAATTAATTAATAGTACATTTAATTAATTAAATTAATTTAATTTATAGTGCATTACTTACTGCAGTGGCATGGAAATGGAACACGGGCATTTATGGACGAACGTGAAAATGTGGGCCGAGGCGAAGCCGAGGCTCGCATCACATCACATACTTGAGTCTATCAATGCCTAGTTGCGGCCAAGGCTTGTACCTATACATAGTAATTTTCTCAAACAATGCGTGGAAATAAAAAAAAAACATCACTCATTTACCTCGCTTGATTAAACTGATTTCGTCAAATTAATAAGTACCAAAATGTCCAATGATAATCACTTACCTAGGTACATATTTGTTTTTTTTTACTTGCATGTGTGAGTGTGACAGACCTCCTTGGGTCGCCGTGTTTCATTGAAAAAGTTTGTTCCATTTTTAATGACACGGTAAATATGGATTTTCATTCTTACATTGCAGGCGTGTTTTGAACTTGTCCTGCTACTCCAATTTAGCTCGAAGAAGGTTTTCAAAATAATGTGGTATTTTCCAAGTGTTTTTGAGAAGAAAAAAAAACAGTCGTATTCAGAACCTCCTATTTTTGAAGTCGGTTAAAAATAGTTTTACAGCCCTAAGTCATATCGACCTATTAGTTATATTGACTGCTTGTTGCTAGTCTGATGTATGTATGTACTAAAAGATGTCATATAGTAACTAAACTATAAAAAAGCAGTCCTTCTGCTTTTGTTGTTATTCAGTAGGAAATAAAGAAAAGGAGGTTGGGGCGCCCGCCGGCCTTGGTGCAGCTTATAGAACTCAAACTGAAGTATACACTTTATTAAATTGCTTACTCTATTTTCAGCTACAGTAACGGACTTGAATAATTTCTAAGACTTTTTGGATATTTGCAGGAACATTATCAATTATAAGATCGCAAAAAGCTTCATCGAAGACAATCGACTAAAAAGATGGAAACAAGATTAAATAAATATTAAAGGCAACATGTCATAATAACATGCAGTCGGAGGCATGCATAAAGAAAGTGACATTACGAATGATTTGAATTATATGCCTCCGACTGCATGTTATTATGACATGTTGCCTTTAATCTTGTTTCCATCTTTTCAGTCGACTTGTCTTTTTATGCAGGCGGGTTTTTTATTTTTTTTAATTTATTTTTTTATTTATCTCTTATTATATATTGCAGTATTCTAAAAAAAAAATTTTTTTTCACTACGTATAATCGCCAGTTTGGTTTTTTTATATAACGCCACCTTCTTAAGAACTTCTGGGCTGACAAGACAGATCTAACGATATCTTAATCATAGAAATCCGTTCAGCCGTTTGAAAGATATGAGGTAATAACGAATATTACATAAAAACACACATACAAACATACTTACAAGATCCGCGCGAAAAACATAACCCTTTCTTTGCAGTCGGGTAAAAAGTAAAGTTTTGAATAGCAAATACCATACCTACCATAATGAGAAACGCAATTAAATTATCATTCATTAATTTCTTTGTTCTATTTGTTCAATTAAAAGACGGACAATGCAACATTTTCCTGTTGTACTTATTTATTTTTTTAATTTGGTGGGTTATTTTAGAATAAAATAATCGATTGTAATATCAACAAAACCCATTTTGTGAAAATATTTTTGTATGATTATGCAACGTTTTTCCTATTGTATTTATTTTTTAATGACGTCCGTATTTGGTGGGTTATTTTAGAATAAAATAATCAATTTATTGTACTTAATATCAAAACCCACTTTATGGAAATATTTTTGTATGATTATTATGTTGAAAGAACACTAGCCGTTACTAACTGAAATTTTCTTTATTCTTTTATTCATAACGCAGTAAGCTTATAACATTATATTTTATCCAGTTGATTTATTATGATTATATACGCGTATGGGAGAGCATAAACGCCATGTAGTATCCATGATGAAATTGTCGTGGCCATTTTTATAGTTCAATAAACATTACAGTTACAAATGTTTGTTTGTCATTGTTGGTATTGTGGTGTATTTCTATAATGTTCCACGTCGTAAATACTGTTTTGGTCGTATTTACGGAAGGCAGTTTTTGTTATCTGTCACTGTTGTCCTAATTAATTGACGTGACATGAAAGAAATATTCATATAAAGCCTTTGTTTTGTTTCTATTTTTTCTTTTATAGTAAATAAAAGAATTGAATTAACTAATAATGATGTTACCTTCGGGCCATTATTAATGTTCCTTCATAGCTCAATTTATAGAGCAGTAATAATTCCTAAATAATATATAACTTTACACAAGTACACTGAGAGAAATCGGGTTCGTAATTTGAACAAGTTCGACTTGTTAAGTGGTTATCTGTTTGAAATAACAGTATTTTTGTTAATCGAAACAAACGCAATGTTAACATTACAAGTCGATTTTGTACAAAGAACAAGATTAAACTTGTTAACGGGTATTTAGTTGAAACAACCAAAAATTTGTTTGAAACAACCTGCTTCATGTTGATTTAACAAAATCGACTTGTAGCTTCAACTAAAACTTGAACTTGTATCAGATACTATTTGGTATCACGTTAAATCAACATGCTTGTTTGTTGTTATTACAGTATAACTTGTTGAAACTACATGGTGTATCTTGTTAAATGCTATCTTGTTGAAACAACGTTACAGCGGTTGAAATAACATGGCGTCATGTAAAATTGACATTGCCGATTTAGTAAAATCAACAGTATATGGTCAAAAAATTGTACTTGTTGAAGTAACAACATAAAACACAAACTTGTAGCAGTAACAAGTTGGCGTCTTGTTAAATCAACAAGGACTGTTTGGTTGTTATAACAATATAATTTGTTGAAACTACACTGTGTAACTTGTTAAATGGTATCTTGTTGCAACAACGTTACAGCGGTTGAAATAACATGGCGTCATTTAAAATTGACATTGCCGATTTAGTAAAATCAACAATATATGGTCAATAATTTGTACTTGTTGAAGTAACAACATAAAAAACAAACTTGTAGCAGTAACAAGTTGGCGTCTTGTTGAATCTACAAGGACTGTTTGGTTGTTATAACAATATAATTTGTTGAAACTACACTGTGTAACTTGTTAAATGGTATCTTGTTGCAACAACGTTACAGCGGTTGAAATAACATGGCGTCATTTAAAATTGACATTGCCGATTTAGTAAAATCAACAATATATGGTCAATAATTTGTACTTGTTGAAGTAACAACATAAAAAACAAACTTGTAGCAGCAACAAGTTGGCGTCTTGTTGAATCTACAAGGTCTGTTTGGTTGTTATAACAATATAATTTGTTGAAACTACACTGTGTAACTTGTTAAATGGCATCTTGTTGCAACAACGTTACAGCGGTTGAAATAACATGGCGTCATTTAAAATTGACATTGCCGATTTAGTAAAATCAACAATATATGGTCAACAATTTGTACTTGTTGAAGTAACAACATAAAACACAAACTTGTAGCAGTAACAAGTTGGCGTCTTGTTGAATCTACAAGGACTGTTTGGTTGTTATAACAATATAATTTGTTGAAACCACACTGTGTAACTTGTTAAATGGTATCTTGTTGAAACAACGTTACAGCGGTTGAAATAACATGGTGTCATTTAAAATTGACATTGCCGATTTAGTAAAATCAACAATATATGGTCAACAATTTGTACTTGTTGAAGTAACAACATAAAACACAAACTTGTAGCAGTAACAAGTTGGCGTCTTGTTGAATCTACAAGGACTGTTTGGTTGTTATAACAATATAATTTGTTGAAACCACACTGTGTAACTTGTTAAATGGTATCTTGTTGAAACAACGTTACAGCGGTTGAAATAACATGGTGTCATTTAAAATTGACATTGCCGATTTAGTAAAATCAACAATATATGGTCAACAATTTGTACTTGTTGAAGTAACAACATAAAACACAAACTTGTAGCAGTAACAAGTTGGCGTCTTGTTGAATCTACAAGGACTGTTTGGTTGTTATAACAATATAATTTGTTGAAACCACACTGTGTAACTTGTTAAATGGTATCTTGTTGAAACAACGTTACAGCGGTTGAAATAACATGGTGTCATTTAAAATTGACATTGCCGATTTAGTAAAATCAACAATATATGGTCAACAATTTGTACTTGTTGAAGTAACAACATAAAACACAAACTTGTAGCAGTAACAAGTTGGCGTCTTGTTGAATCTACAAGGACTGTTTGGTTGTTATAACAATATAATTTGTTGAAACCACACTGTGTAACTTGTTAAATGGTATCTTGTTGAAACAACGTTACAGCGGTTGAAATAACATGGTGTCATTTAAAATTGACATTGCCGATTTAGTAAAATCAACAATATATGGTCAACAATTTGTACTTGTTGAAGTAACAACATAAAACACAAACTTGTAGCAGTAACAAGTTGGCGTCTTGTTGAATCTACAAGGACTGTTTGGTTGTTATAACAATATAATTTGTTGAAACTACACTGTGTAACTTGTTAAATGGTATCTTGTTGCAACAACGTTACAGCGGTTGAAATAACATGGCGTCATTTAAAATTGACATTGCCGATTTAGTAAAATCAACAATATATGGTCAATAATTTGTACTTGTTGAAGTAACAACATAAAAAACAAACTTGTAGCAGCAACAAGTTGGCGTCTTGTTGAATCTACAAGGTCTGTTTGGTTGTTATAACAATATAATTTGTTGAAACTACACTGTGTAACTTGTTAAATGGCATCTTGTTGCAACAACGTTACAGCGGTTGAAATAACATGGCGTCATTTAAAATTGACATTGCCGATTTAGTAAAATCAACAATATATGGTCAACAATTTGTACTTGTTGAAGTAACAACATAAAACACAAACTTGTAGCAGTAACAAGTTGGCGTCTTGTTGAATCTACAAGGACTGTTTGGTTGTTATAACAATATAATTTGTTGAAACCACACTGTGTAACTTGTTAAATGGTATCTTGTTGAAACAACGTTACAGCGGTTGAAATAACATGGTGTCATTTAAAATTGACATTGCCGATTTAGTAAAATCAACAATATATGGTCAACAATTTGTACTTGTTGAAGTAACAACATAAAACACAAACTTGTAGCAGTAACAAGTTGGCGTCTTGTTGAATCTACAAGGACTGTTTGGTTGTTATAACAATATAATTTGTTGAAACTACATTGTGTAACTTGTTAAATGGTATCTTGTTGAAACAACGTTACAGCGGTTAAAATAACATGGCGTCATTTAAAATTGACATTGCCGATTTAGTAAAATCAACAATAAGTATATGGTCAACAATTTGTACTTGTTGAATTAACAACACAAACACAAACTTGTAGCAGTAACAAGTTGGCGTCTTGTTAAATCTACAAGGGCTGTTTGGTTGTTATAACAATATAATTTGTTGAAACTACACTGTGTTGATATGTAGTAGAAACAACGTTACCACGGGGTTGAAATAACGAGACGTCATTTAAAATTGTTATTCCCGAAATTGTTAAATTAACATTGCTCTCAGTATGTACTTGTTGAAGTAACAACATACCTTATTATAAGAACATTGCTCATTTCGATTTAGAATACATAATAGTACAAGTACAGAAGATAGATCCACTCCGCAAAGTCATTTAAATAAATAGCGACTCTATCCCAGACGCAACAAAGTGCAATTCAGGTCGCACATCGCTCCCTTGCCTATAGTTATATTCACCTAGAAGTTGCCTCTCTTTCTATCGCGTAGCTCTTATTTCTTCTAACGACTTCAGGGTTGTCTTCTTTTAAATAAGAATTCATCTGAATACCTACAAGTTATTGTGTTAGCATTGTAAGGAGCTCGGTGGAGCAGTGGTTTAGGCCCAGCGATTGCGGAAGTTAAGCAACGTTCGCAAGGGTCGGTCATGGGATGGGTGACCAAAATTTATTATCTCGAGCTCCTCCGTGCTTCAGAAGGCACGTTCAGCCGTTGGTCCCGGCTGCATTTGCAATCGTTAACACACACCAATCCGCATTGGGCCCGCGTGGTGGGTTATGGCCCATCCTCCTTACCACCCATAAGGAAGACCTGTGCCCCAGCAGTGGGGTCATCAAACATATTGTGTTTATAATGTGTACTTTAATGTGAACAAATTACTTTTCAAATAAAACTAGGCTAGGTATGTACAGTCAACGCACATCAGACTACCTATGAGGCAGCCTTTATGCCGCCGTCGTACCGAACCGTTGTCGTACAAGAGCTGTTTTTGTAGTTCAACTAGGTATACTAAACTTACCGAGCTGACGTGCGTAGTTAGTGTATAGGTATCTCGTAGATTAGAAAATTATTTCATTTCTCAGTGTCAACTGTCAGCACGTTAAGTTAAACAGTTGAACTCCGAAATATTACGTAGGTACCTAGGTGGTATAGGTACCTACTTACGTTACAACGTGTACCTAACAGAATTAATGGCTAAACCAAAATACGTATGTTAGAGAGGGATCACCAAACTGAACAACTTTTACTATGGAACTAACTCAGAAATCGGGAAAAAAATAGCTGTTTCATACAAAAATTCATGACGACAATATGAAAATGTGTGAAACCGCTGATTTTTTTTCGTGATTTCAGAGTTGGTCACATACCTAGTAAAGGTTGTTCAGCTTGATGGTCCCAATCTACCATATTCTGGTTTAGCCATAATTCTGTTACACATTGTAGGGTAATATGCCTAGTTAACCGGCCGCCCCCAGTTATCCGGCCCCCCAACAGTTTTTCGAATAAAATAAGAAATTCGTGGCAATTTCTTAACAATTTGGATATTTTCCTGGCAGCACTGTTATCGATCTATCGAATGGTATGGACGCCACTAGCGAAACGTTACGTAATATTTTATAATTTGTGTTTCACGTTGAAGCATCTGGGTCGATTTCGCAAGTGGAGATAAAAAAAAATAGTGGAGAGCTCTTGCCAAATAGTCAATATTGTCCTTCAGGGCATCGTTAAAAGGTAAATATTTAGTTTGTTCTCAAGGTATGTTGTTATTTATTACTATTTTAACGTTAAATATGGCTTAATAAGCAGATATTTAGTAATATCAAGGGGGCCGCCTTACTAGACAACGAAACCACATGTTTCCAGTATACCGGCCGGGGGCCGGTTAACTGGGACTGAGCTCGATATATTGTTTTGTCTCTTTTTGTTAAAAGAGGGATTCCATAGAAGAATGTATAATGCTATACTTTGTGTCCAGTACTCGGCCGCCTAAATGTGCTTGTATAAGAAGTTGATTTTTTCTTTTTGTATGGAAACGGGTGGCCGGTTCTACTGGGTGCTTGCCCAGTTAACCGGCCTCCTAGTATACACTAGGAGGCCGGTATACTGGCTATCCTGCAAAATACTCCCAGTACACCGGCCAGCTTTGAAATTTATCTACTAATAAAATTAATTGTGCGTCTCGTGAACAAGCGACGGCGACGTGCCCGCCATCCAGGTCGTTGACCCTCGCTGAATACCTATTTGTCTCTTGTTATTTCCGAAGTGTATGTCAGCGAATTACTCAAACGAACGCTACTGCATTGAACGATGTGTTTTTTTAAGCAGACTTGCCTATTAGCTAGACTTCTTTATTTCTACACTACACTTTAATACTAATCTATATATTATAATTAGAAAAAAATACACAAAAATATTATTATACCTATATTATTATTGAATACCAATCAATGTTATTGATTGCTAATATTATATTTTTTACAGGTTATACGTACTTCCGGTCATTATCATAATACCCATAATATTTATTGTTATTGTTTATAAGAGACCTATTGACATTCGGCTTTAGAAACTATTTTTTTGTTAATTATTAAATTATTATTTGTTACCTATGTCTTCTTGAGCTCGGTGGCGCAATTGTTCAGCGCCTGGCCCAGCGATTGCGGAAGTTAAGCAACGTTCGCAAGGGTCGGTCATGGGATGGGTGACCAAAAATTTATTATCTCGAGCTCCTCCGTGCTTCGAAAGGCACGTTAAGCCGTAGGTCCCGGCTGCATTTGCAGTCGTTAACACCCACCAATCCGTATTGGGCCCGCGAGGTGGGTTATGGCCCATCCTCCTTACCACCCATAAAGAAGGCCTGTGCCCCAGCAGTGGGGACGTCAAAAATGGCTGTTGGACATGTCTTCTTGATTACTTTAATAAAATTATTAATCGAAGATTTAGATTTTCTATAAATTTTCCTATTCCTATGAAAAACTGCAAGGCTGATTCCAGAATCAATATAAAGGTTCCAATTAATAGTAAATGTTAAATAAAAGTACAATCAACGATTTTTTTAACTCAAAAATATTAGTTCACATCACAAGCCAAGCCATAGGACAATACTTGTTAAGTATATTATCTGAAATTCAATTTCATACAAAAATCAAAGAAAAATGGACCTTATTTAAACTGTATTAAGAGTCACAGGCCGCTTACTGGGCTAGCATATCTTTTGCCCAGTATCCGGCCGTCATGTTCTTTGAAAGGCGGCCGGTATACTGGGCAAAGGGGGGCCGGAAATAGGAACAGGGGGGCCGGAAACTGGGCAAATCGTACTTTTTTGGAAAATAATTTCTAATGACAAAACCGACTGATGGAAATTTTCAAAAAAAATACAAGTAATTTTTAAGGATATATCCAACAACATAAAAAATAGTTGGGATAATTACTATTTGTTAAATTTAAGTTACATCTGTTCAAAGTCAATAACTGCCTTAAACGGCCGGAAACTGGCACTTTACCCTAGGTAGGTAATTCATTATTATGTGCCGTCGACTGTACCTACCAAAAACAGAAATTGGTATAGGTACCTACAAGGTACTACCAACCTACCTAATCTAAGTACCTACGATAATTACCTACAAACTTATCAAAGCTAAACTTGATCTTGTAAACAGATCTTGTAAGGACGTAGGTAACTAGATAAAACGAAACAATTAAAAGCGGGCGTTATAACGGAATACAGTACAGATGATCGTATGTAGGTAGGTACCCTCAACGAACTGACACTGCGTCGCGTCGCGAGTCGGGACTCGCGTCGCGCTCGCGGGGCGCCCTTCCCGCCACCCGCGGGCGGCGGGCGTCCCCGCGGCTTGCGCGTTGCCGCCAACAATACAAGAAACGTGATTTTGTAGGGTTCATAGTAGGTATTAAATCTTGTACCTACGATGGTACGGAACCCTCGGTGAGCGAGTCTGATTCGCACTTGGCCGGATTTCATGAACTTAGCTTGACGCGCTGCTGCGTGTAGGTATAGATTACAGAGGAGGCGGCAGGCAAAAAAACTGCAATGAAGGTCATTTGTAATAACCTCGATATTTTTAGTACCTAGGTAGGTACCTACCTACCTACCTACCTAATGTAAAGATAAATAAATAGAGGCATATAATGCCCACCTAGTGTGGCAAACTGTTAGATTATAAGGTAACATGTTGATAATATAGCGATGAATATTTTCCATGATTGATTTTTAGTAATGTTTTTCTATGAGTCAAGAAATTAAAGGCCTATGAAACTTTATAAAGAAAAATAAAAAATATTCATAAGTTCCAATTTCGATGATACCAATTCAGTTAAAAACAGTGTAGGTATTGCAAATTAACCCATTATGACTTACACGTTAAAGGTCGCTTTTTATTCAAACGCAATGTTGAGATAATATCCGTAGGTAGGTCGAGTTCAATAATATCAGCTGTGCATTTTTGGACTATGTCGCATTAAGATTTTTGACATCGTCTTTAACTTTCTGTACAAATTGACACAATAATTACTAGGTACGAGTACGACAAAGTTCAACAGTGCAAAGATAATATGAGAACTGGGTAATTCACCAACTGGACACAAAAAACTGGACACACGTGTGTCCAGTTGGTGAAACTTAAAATTAGCAATTCGTCATCTGGACACGCCCAGTTTTTTTTGCGAAAAAAAAGGGTACAGTTGAGTTAATAAGCGATTTTATGTAAAAGCTGCCATACTTTTTTGCTTTTCAACCTTATTAGCTTAAAATGTAGAAATAAAACAAATATGCAACAATTAAATAGTATTATGATATTAATATGAAGACAAGATAGTATACCTAGCGTCAAATACTCAAACGAAATTTAAAGTTAAGGAAGGCCACCTTAAATTCAAAATACTTCTTGTCAGATTTGACAGAGACTCTATAACTGACAGCTTTCTTAAAGTTAAGGAGACTTTAACTTAACTTATTCGGCCGTTAGCTAATGTTACTTTTTTGATTACCTATAGGTACTTTCATTACAATCTAAATATATCTAATAATTTAAAGTCATTACTTCTGATATCACTGAAAAATCAAATAAGGACATACATAATTGAACTCAACAAAATGTAATTTTCAAGGTTAAACGCAATGACTTTCTTAGCCTTAAAAGATACACTCCACTCCTATACAAACTTGTAAAGCTTGCTTGCTTGGTAAATCTCGTTGAAGTAAAGTTTAAGTATACGAGAGTGGAGTTGAAACGTTCAACCACAATTATTATTACTCTCTCTATTTTGTGGTTCAACCTTGAGTACCTAGTATAGAGGTGGCATAAAATAATAAAATCAAATATCAAAATAATCATCAATAGAGCATACTTATGCAATAGACCATGTTTACGGTAGAATGTATCGTGGATTTGAAAAATAATTCTTTATCACAAAAAAAAATGTATTTGTATGACATAACAATACTAAAATGGGTATTTTACAAACAATAATCATTCATCATTGAACTACAAAAATTAATGACAAAAATATCAAAATGTATGCTATGTATACAGCTGTTTTTTTCGCGATTTCAGGGTTGGTCCCATAGTAAAAGTTGTTCAGTTTAATGGTTCTCCTATCTACCAAATTCGTCTTTATAAGGCTATTACCAAACAATTTGTTCAATAAATAATCATCAATGTTATGTTGTTAGAGCATACTTATGATATAACAATTCTAAAATAGGTCATTTTACAAACAATAATTATTCTACCCAACTGTGTAACAACAATATTTGACACTGGAAATAGAGTATCAGTTATTGTTAAATATCTCAATAATTTTACTAAGACAAATATGATATAGATTAATAAAACCATATAATATTATTATAAGACAAGACAATATAGAGTGTACATGGTGATAGCCTTATAAAGCCGAATATGGTACATAGAGACCATCAAACTGCAGGAGTGGGACGTTTAGTGGCTGTGGCTGATAATGATTGTGACACAAAACATTTATCTCCGTGACTGTACTTTGTTATGAATTCGGGTAAAATGCGAACGGAGTCCAGTTAGACAAGACATATACTGGAAAAAAGGCCTCCGTTATGAGTCTAGACGCGAGACGAAGTTTTTGGTAACCGATGTTTTCTTATTAATTCGACCCCGCTGAATCATAAAAAGTCAGTTGTTAAACAACAGCAACAAACAACTTTTTGTGTGGCAAAAAACAAGATGGGTGACTAAATTAGGTCGATAAATATCGTGCGGCCACTTTTAGTGTGGCCAAAAGCAAGATGGGTGACCATATTAGGCTTAATAAAGATTATGCACCCACTTTTTGTGTAGTCATAAGCAAGATGGGTGACCATATGAGGCTTAATAAAGATTTTGCAGCCACTTTTTGTGTGGTCAAAAGAAAGATGGGTGACCATATAAGGCTTTATAAAGATTTAATTTAAGATAAAGATCAAAATTTGAAGACAAACAAATGATTATTTGATATAAATAAATAAATAAACAAGATAACGACCATATAAAAACGTGTTAGAAAACCAACATTGCTATTTGAACTTATCTTTTACTGTGGCAGTATCGTCTATCAGTCTCTGTCTGTCACATTACTTCCACATGTTGACCTTGAGAACGCCTTTATGCCTTAGGTAATAAAGTTTGTTTTTGTAGTACAACTGTTACATCTGACGTGACGTCCGTCGAAGGTACAGTTAGACTCGATAAATCGTGCGGTACAATTAGACCACACAATTTTAAAAATCTGAAAATCGAGCGGGCTCGGCTGCGCGATTTTAAGATTCTTACTGTCTTACTCTGTTTACACTACGCTGAGTCTTAAAATCGCATGCTTAAGATTGTGTAGTGTAATTGATGCTTTAGGATTGTGGAAATTTAGCTTATTATAAAACGTGTTTCAACTTTTATCAGCTTAAATTATATAATAAAAAAAAATATAGGTTTATATAATAAACCTTAAATTATTACAATCGAGTAGTAAACAACGAAGCTACAGTCGTTTTAGTGAGTGGAGTCCTAGTAAGAAGAATCTAAATTGATGTAACTGGACTGGTTTTCTATTATATTACTAGTAAAAAAGTGTGATAATTATACGTGCACGCATTGTTTTAATATTCATCATACATCATATTATAAAATAATCCCCATTACTTTTTTTTTCATTCGACACCTTATTTATAATAATAATAATAATTATAATTTATTTATTTGCAGATAACAAAGATCCATTATTGTTAGTAACGACTTAAAAATATGTTAGTTTAGTTAACGTTTGATGGAAAATTACATTACATATTATTGGTACATGTCAATTACTTACTTAATTAAAATTATCACAGCTACAAATGTCGAAAAATAAAATTATTAAAATAAATATAATTAAAAACAATAATTAAAATTAAAATAAATGAAACTGTTATTAAACATTTTAAAATAAGATTATTAAAAATTCATTCTAATAAAATTATTAAAAACAAAAATACTTGATTAAATTAACATCATTAATAATAAAAAATTAAATCAACAAAAATTTAATTATTAAAAACATATAAGTAAATAATTAGGCAGGTAACAAACACAATAAAATCATTTGCAAAATTTGTGAACAAATAAATAGACAAGAAAGTGTCTTAAAACAGGGGCTACTGGGCAACATGCAGGCTAATCCAGTGCTGTAGAATAGGACAGTCCCACCTATCAGCGATAGTGCCCAGCCTGCCTAGCATGACCGATTTATATCGCGTGATATAGCATTTTATCGACACTCAACTGTCAAATTCTTTTGTCTTTTTGACAGTTGAACGTGATAAAACGCTATATCACGCGATATAAATCGGTTATGCTAGGCAGGCAGGATAGTGTGGCGACTGGCTCGTACGCGCGCTATTTAAGTAAATCGGTGTTGTTATCTAGAAATACCGCATAATGTAAAGGGCCGGCCGCCATCTTTGTTACGTCACACGACTGTAGCCTCGTTTATTATTATTTACTTGATTGTAATAATTTAAGATTTATTAAACAGCTGATAAAAGTTACAACACGTTTTACCTACAATAAGCTTTTCTACAATCGTAACGGTTAACAAAATATTTAAATAAGTAATATTTTTTTGGTCAAAACGTCGTTTTTTTAATATTTAATTTGATATTAGCTTTACATACAAATAGTGCATTACATATTTACAAATAGTGCATTACATTTCCTTGCATTCAACACCTTATTTGAGTAAATCGGTTCAGTAGTTATCTAGAAATACCGCTTTATAAAATGGATCGGCCGCCATCTTTGTTAAATCAAAGCTAAGTACCCGTAAGTGGCAATCGTACTTTTTGTATTCAAGAAAACTTACCAAACAAGTACCTACATACCAGTAGTCTGTATGGCGAAGCCGAGTCCAACGAAAATCGGTTTTTTGGAAAATTTTATACAAATCAATAAATCATGGGCCTGTACCACAGAATATATAATAGTTGCCTGTACTACAATGTCGAAGGCTGTATTTACAAAAACTACTTATCGTATAGATATAAATTTAGCATTGATGTCTAGAAAATTTAATGTAAATTAACTTCTTCTTTGATAATTTGCTCCCATCTGTAAAAGTTGTTTTGTAAAATGAAAAAACGGCGAGGGACACTTTGGAGAGGGAAGGGGGGAGGGGAGGGGTTGGCAACTGGTATTTTTTTGATTCAGCGGGGTCGAGTTAATAAGAAAACATCGGTTACCAAAAAGTAATACGATTTGCTTCTAGACCTTAACTTTTTCAAAACCTGGTCTCCACTAAGTTGGCGAAAACATAAATGTGATTTAATTTATGTTTCACTATGTGGACACGCGTTAAAATCTTGACGTGTCCAGATGACGAAATAATAAGTGATACTTACTTACTAATTTTGAGTTTCACAAACTGGACACACGTGTGTCCAGTCTCTTGTGTTCAGTTGATGAATAACACAATGAACTCGACTACCTACCTGGGGTAGGGTTGCCAACCGTACTATAATATATAGTATTGTACTATATTTCGGGTCTGCGTACTATATACTGTTGAAGAAATATATAGTACGCAAAAATACTATATTTTTAACATCGAACGCTAGAAACAAATCTTTAATTTTTTAGTGATCGTCCATTTTGACTGATTCGATAGCGTGTAGTGTATATCGTATCTGAATTTCTGAAAGTATCTGTCTTATTGCATCAATGTCAAATTCAAAAGCTTCAAACTGGTCATTGGTTGGTCTGCTCTTTTTTGTTTTGAGATTTTGTTGGTAATTAGCCGCAAAATATAACATTATTCTTTCTTTGAGAAATATAACTAAATTAGTTATTGAAAGTGGTAGCGATAACGAAAGTGCGTCAAGTTCAATTCAAGTGTGATTAAAAAGCGATAGATACAAAAAAGACTCCAAAAATATCTAAAACTTGTTGAAAAATGCAAAAACTAAAAAATATAGTTTTTATAAAAATAAAAAGTAAAAAAATATATTTGCCTATTAAATACCTAGGTACTATATTTTTTTAAGTGTAAGTACTATATTTTTTATAGCTTAATTTGAAAAATACTATATTTCGCCTGTATTTACCGCCCTATTTACCTGGGGTGACTCAATTCTGCTAATGTTATTCGCAAAATCGTTTTTCAATGGTGTTTGAATGGTAGGTATTACTGTTTCTTAAACCCAAAATTGAGACACAATAATGTTTCCGTTTTGGGTTTAAGAAATACAATGTGTTATGGTTTTGGGTTTAAGAAACAAGAATTGCAAACACCATTGAAACACGATTATGACGTTAACAATAGCAGACTTGACCCCCAGTTTGACCACCATTCCAAAACGGTATCGTCCATCCAGAGAAGAGCCAACCGAAAAAAACCATTAAGTTTACCTACCAACAAAGATTTTTAAATATTAGCCTAGCTTAGGTACCTAAGTACCTACTACCTACCTAAATATTTTTGCGCCACCGCTGACCAAAAGGAGGGTTTGAATTGAATGAATGTTATACAAAGGTGATAATATTATGGTTGGTTGTTGGTATATCTTGTTGACTCAAGTCAAGAGTAATAATAATAATAAAAATGAACTTTGTACGCAACATCCAGTCCAGACCTGTGACGACAGGTCTGGACATGCTTGACTACGTGCAGGGTTGCGTTCAGAACGTTCGAGCGTCGGTTGTATGGTTGTTTTTTAACTCGCTCTAAGATTTGGAACGACCAAGAGCTTTAAATGTCAATGTCAATACAAATTCTTCATTTTCCATTTGGAATACGAATAATTTAAACTTTTCTTTATACTAAATCAAATAAAATCCGTTTTTTGAGGATCTACCATGATTATTTTAAAAATTAGACATAAAAACATCAAAAATACAAAATAATGTCAAATGACATTGACATTTTTTCTATAGACAAACGTCAGAGCGTTTTACAACCATCATTTTTGATGGTTGTTTGGTTGCAACGCTCTGACGTTTGGAACGACACGGTTGTGAGAACCGAACGTCACGGTGTAGGTTTGGAACGCGCCTCTGTGCTGTGAGCTGTGTGTCTAATGGAGTGCCGGTTTTACTTGTGTTTGTGTGTTGTGTGACTTTCCTCGGTTTATTGCTTTAATAGGAATTAAACAAAGAAAAGCTTTTGAAGAAACGAGTACATAATGTACTTTTGTACATACCGAAAAAGTAGATAGGTTGGTAAATTTGAAGAGCACCAGTTTGACATGGGATTTCGGAGGACGAAAAATCTGATAGCCTACAGCTTATCAAGAGTGCGGCTCTAACTTGATGAAAGAATATTTTGTGAAAGTAGGTACCTACCTACTAAATGAAAGTACTACTAATTGCATTACAAGTTTAATTTTCTTTTACTCAATTGGTACTGTACCTACTGTCTTCTTACAGAAGATTTTGTTTGTATGGAAATATGAAGGTGTTCTAAATTATAATTTGCTCTAAAAAGTGTTTTTTTTTGTGTGCAGTCACATCAACATCATGAACAAACACGATTAATTTCAACATCAAAATGAGATGACCTGGACCTTCTTATGCTACCTAAGTCAAATGGAAACAAAGAGTAGGTACTAAATAAACTCTATGTAAAGCTCAGACGGGTAGGTACTACCAGGTGAGTCAACTTTTTCTAGTATTTTTCTATTAAATTAATTATCTTAATATAAAAATAGCATTGTGAACGCCTGAAATCTAAAAATTCCTAGTGCAAAACATTTCTGCACATACGAGTTGCAGTAGCTAGTATTTTTTATATCTATACGTAATTGATGTTACAGGTACTGAAATTAACTAATTGATGGGAAAGCGATTTTAAATTGTGGCCATAAAAATCCAGGCTTACTTGACCAGACACTGAGAAGTCGTCTAGCCAGATGTCTAGAAGTGATCTTCGCCGATGAGTTTGAGGAGTTCTGTAAGTATAAGAAACTAGTTCTGCAACCGAGGAGACACCGTTAACATCAATAAAATGCATAGTGAAGAAATTCATTAGGTACTTATTTTTATTAATCTTTTTTCTTGCGACCATATTATTTTTTCTGAATATTGCATTTTTCTCCTTGGCATCTTTTTAATTTTACAAGCCTCTAGTGTTTTTAACTTTTTAGGTTCATAAATATAATTCTATTTTATTTTCATATTGTTGCACCGCACTGCAAAATTTCTGCGGCGTGCTCAATGTGGACAGGCCCTTAACGGTGATGTAGGAATATCAGGAGGTCATACATTGGAGTATAAGGAACAGAGTAAAATGTGTGATATTTTTTATTTTATTCGTACCAACAAATATGTATTTACAAATAATTTTTTGGTACCATTTAAAAATAAACACACGTTTTACTAAGATATATTGTATCACCTCCTAAAGGTCTTGAATCGTTATGCAAACACTGTATATTACACTAATATTATAGTCCTCCGTGGGAGAGTTCGGAGATCGGGGTTTTTTGTAATTAACATCTTATCTTCATTACAGCTGTTGCAAGATTTTAATCACATGTAGATGAACAACAAGGACTTCTTGTATTCAAATATTATCAACTACCAAAAAAGGATGGCAGGACATCAAACAAGCGATACAGAACTGTATTGATTCCATAAGTGGTAAGTCTCTTCATTTTTATTTAATTTTATGGTTCTCACCTCTGAGATTGTCGGGATTTATGGTCACACATGTACAAGTTAGGTGTGAATTGGAGTTACTGCATTGCAGCTGTCCGCAATGTATGTCCATATATCATAATATACTCATCAACTTTGTCTAGGGATAGTAGGGATACAGATGTTATTTTCATACAAACGAGGTAACTTTGAAGCCTTGGTTTTCTGCCAGGGATGTACCGTGCTGGCCATCCAGAGAGTGAATAGAGGAGATTCAGATCGCTATACACACCCAACTGATCTGATCAGCATTCTAAAAAAACCTTTGGAAGTGTCAGAGTTCTCAGTTTGAGGATCCATACATCATGCTATTTTCGCGGTTTTTTTAAACATATCCTTCAATCTTTTAGAATGCTGGTCAGATCAGTTGGGTGTGTATAGCGATCTGTATCTCCTCCATTAACTCCCTAGATAGCCATCATCAGATCACAGCACAGTACATCCCTGGCAGGAAACCAAGGTTTCAAAGTTACCTCGTTTGTATGTAAATAACACCTGTATCTCTAGACAAAGTTGATGTGTGTATAATATATCTTAAGATAAGTAATATAAATGTTTAGATATACCCATCTGGATATTTAATAATTACATCCAAACCGATTTCCATCCAGAAGTTCTACTATTTTTTTTACTTATCTGTTCCTTTCTATTTCAGATGGTAGAAACGAATGCTGCGTTGTTGCTGCGGGTAGCAGTATTATGAGATTTATGAGTATGCACATGTTATTGTAATGTAATCGGGATTTCGATTTATTTTTTCGAATGTGCTGAAAGTGTCTCAGTTTGGTTTTGTGTAACTAGTTAAGAGAAGTAAAAGTGGACCCAGAAAGTGTTGTAATTTTTTTAAATAAATAATAAGATCTCAATTTACTTGTTTTTCTTTACAATTATATTTAAGGATAATTAGGTACTCATTTGCAACACCCTAATAATGAGAAAACTGGAGTGTGTTTAGTTAAAATTTAAAAATATATACCTACTGTTGCATTTTGTCGGTGTTGTCCAAAAGAGTGTTATTATGGAGATTCCATAAAAAATATTATCAAACAGTAGTTAATGGGGCGAATACATTATCAATTTTATGGCGTGATACACGCATATCAGCGAACAATTTGAAATATTATGATAGACCAGTATCACAATAATATTGACAGTCATCCGCCCCAATTATAATAATTCATCTTGTTTTCTCTACATGATCCGTATTTGTTCTAACATATTTGTTTGTTTGCAATTGTTTTGGTATTGTGTTTGTATACTGTTTACAGTTATTTTTATCTTAGTGTTGTTACGTGCTTGTTCCATCCATAGTTGGCTTGTTTCAAAAGCTTGAATCTGTTTTTTGTACCTACATCTCTAGTCATTTATGTTTAGTTTTTGAATCTTCCTTCTCTATGATCAACAAAACATAAAAAACTTATTCAGGTTGATATTTCATCACTAGCAACAGCCACTACCTACAGTTAACTTGTTGCTTTATCTTTCTGTTATTACATGACGTGCTTGTTTCATTAACAATTTGCTTGTTGTGAGATCTTGTTTAATCTGCATTTTTATGTAAGTACTGTTATTTTCTCCACAGGTAGATTTTTTATTACCTGCCAAATTGTGTATACCTACTTACTCAGTCCATCAACCTGAACAATTTTCACAGGAGCAACTCTGAAATCACGTTGAGAAATCGGCTGTTTATACATTTTTGTCAAGTAATGAACTTTTGTATAAAACACCCGTTTTTTTCGTGATTTTAGAGTTGTTCCCGTAACAAAAGTTGTTTAGATTAATGGTCTGAGCAAGTATACAAAATTTGGTGGGTAATAAAAATCTACCTGTGGAGAAAATAACATTACAAAATGCAGATTCAACAAGATCTCACAACAAGCAAATTGTTAATGAAACAAGCACGTCATGTAATAACAGAAAGATAAAGCAACAAGTTAATTGTAATTAGAACAAGCACATAATGCAGATTCAACAAGTAAACATAGCAAACAACATGTTGATAGAACAAGCACGTAATGTAACAACAACAAGAAAACTTAACGTAGATTCAACCTGACGTAATGTCAAAATAACATGATAAGTAGGTTGTTGAATCAACGTGGCAAGCAGGTCAAACCTATATGCTTCAACATGTAAGAGCAACAAGATATATTTCAAGCTAACTGCTGAATCAACAAGCTTTTCATGTTGCAACAACAAGAAAACTTAACGTAGATTCAACCTGACGTAATGTCAAAATAACATGATAAGTAGGTTGTTGAATCAACGTGGCAAGCAGGTCAAAACTATATGCTTCAACATGTTAGAGCAACAAGATAAATTAACAAGCCAACTGCTGAATCAACAAGCTTGTCATGTTACATCAACTAGAAAATTTAACGTAGATTTAACCTGATGTAACGTCAAAATAACATGATAAGTTGCTTGTTGAATCAACGTGTCAATCAGGTCAAAACTAATATGCTTTAACATGTAAGAGCAACAAGATAAATTAACAAGCTAACTGCTGAATCAACAAGCTTTTCATGTTACAACAACAAGAAAACTTAACGTAGATTTAGCCTGATGTAATGTCAAAATAACATGATAAATAGCTTGTTGAATCAACGTGTCAATCAGGTTAAAACTATATGCGTCAACATGTTAGAGCAACAAGATAAATTAACAAGCTAACTGCTGAATCAACAAGCTTGTCATGTTACAACAACTAGAAAATTTAACGTAGATTCAACCTGATGTAATGTCAAAATAACATGATAAGTTGCTTGTTGAATCAACGTGGTCGATTTAACAAGTTTAAACTTGTAGCTTCAACCAAAGAGCAGATTGGCGCTATTTTAACCTGAAATAATGTTGCTGGCAGCTTGAAAACTTGTTGTTTTTTCTCTCAGTGTATAAATACATTCTGTGCCAAGTCAGACATCAATAGTTATTTTTTTGATAAGAAAATGCTCTCTTTAAGCGCGACATAACCAGGCTAAATGTAACACCGAGAATTGCGAAATGTGTCTCGAAGCTAATTCTCTTATATTATGCAATAAATTGGTCCATTACATTATTTTAGTTACCCTTAACCTTTGCAAGCTTGTCTCCGCTCCCGCAAATCCCACGCAAACGTCCCGACTTTTGGCTGCCTTCCAGGGTTCGAGTCTTCATTCATGTTTCCCACTTTGATAAACATTCCTTAGTATTGTGAAATTGATTCATATCGATTTTGAGATCGAAACTTGCACCCACGTGAATCCAGTGACGCTTAAACTTTCGACTTGGAAATGACAAGTAATGTACCTACGAGTAATATATTTTGAGTTCCGAAATTTTTGACTTGTTATCCACCAAAAAATGCACACCAAATTATATTAGGAATTATAAATAAGGAAAGCATTTTGTCATTAAATATTTACAACTATATCTAAAGTGTGACTAGTGAGTACAGTTTCCACCGATTCGAAGAAATACCTTGTTATTATTTACTACAATCTTAAAGTTTCAAAGAAATTAGCAACGATTTACTTTATTTTTAAGTCTTTAAAAAGAAAACTTCGAACAAAAGTATAGAAATTATTTAACCATTGTCTAAAAGTGGTCGCCCACGTTATTTTTATTGCAAATGAGTTTCAGTTTCCTGACACTGTACAGGAAAATGAAAGATTAAATTTAATGTTTGACCTTTAACATTTTGGAAATACTTTTTTCATGTTACGTCTGTCCTCTGGCAATGTTCCAAGTGATTTGATGTAACTTGGGAATGCTTATTCATAATTTCGTTTTCGGCTACGTCATGATAAAGTTTCGTAATTTGCCTGATGTGCGAATACGACTATAAACTATTAAGATGAAAGAGATCGTAGCTCTTTTCCCACAATAAGTTACAGGCTTATATCTCTACAGAAACATATGTCTACCCATAAATAAAGCGAAGGAGGACATCTCGAATAATACTGTTATTTTTCTACAAGATCTTTGATACTGGACGCAAAATCGAGTAACTAAGTAATGTAATTGCCTATTCTAGATCTGAATGGACAAACTTACTAATTAAAAATGATACAAGAACAATAAACCTAAAAGTTCAAAACGACAAAAGCACCGATGTCTAAAGCTCCCAATGATTGTGTAAAAGAAAATGTTCTGAATGCTATGAAAAATTGTCGCATCGGAAAAATTGGAATTCCAAAGGCCCAGTTAGGAAATGTAGGAGCCAGTGGTACCTACTGCACCCGGTGAATTCAATTTATGCGCCCCTGCCATCGGAAATTGTATCGCAACACTTTGCTGTGTATTATTTTTTGAAACGCTGACGGTACATTTTCGCGTCATACATTCGTTGGTATTATTGATGATAAAAGTTTTTGGATGGAATTTTTCATGTTTTCAAGTTTCAGAAGGATTGTTTGCTATATCGTTTCTATAAGAAAACTGAAATGATACAATTATTGTTTTTCGTCTTATCGTTCATCATGACGTATAGGGTACCTACTAATGAAAAAAATATAAATTTATCGTTATAATGGCACGTTTCATCAACTGTATAAGTGGTCTGAATATGAACTTACGATTCTGTTTGGATAATTTTTATCTCTCGTATCGCTAAATTAGTATTACTAGCGTTGTGGGGATTGGTAAATGGCATTGGAAAATCTATATTTTATTCTATTGTTTATATTTGACTGTAAATTCTCCCACAAGCAAATAAATAAATAAACTATAAAAATTCAATGTGTCGTATAGGAAGAATGATTAAATTCGGACAAAATAAGAGACAACCGAAAATGCATAATTTTGATCACAGGCACAACAACAAATAAAGTAAAACAAAAGATGTGGTGTAATTTAAGCATAAAGTTAATATCATTAACTTTATAAATTTAAGATAATACTTTATAAATTCAACATAAGCGGAAGCAAGATAGTACATACAAGCGAGCGATGCAAACATGCCGATAAAATTTACAAAAATCGAATCTCACGCCCCATAACGCGATTTGCCGGGATTCGTTTACGTTTATAGGTCCTTCATCGTCTCTGTTTCTGAACGATAAAGTGCATTTTTCACAAACAGCGTGGTTTTTCTAGAGCGTTCCTTAATTAAGATCGATCGCGTTTTGTTTTTTTGCTAGTCTCTCTGATTTCAATTGTCTTTTGAGTGGCCGTCTGGAATTGCGACTTCTGGTAATCGACAATCAGAAAATCAAGGTATTTTTTTACTCGTTTTGTATGAATTATGTCTTATTCTTTTATTTTCACTATAATGCCATTTTAAGCAGTTTTTCAGCATGCTTAAGCTAAGTGGTGTTTCATAAATTATAACTTTGTATTAAAATGATAAAAAATAAAAATGTCTGCATATACCTATTAAACAACGAGTTACAAAATAACCCCTAATGCCGAATGTGGTAGATTAGGGACAGAACAACTTTTACTATCGGACCAACTCTAAAATCGCGAAAAAGAAAAATCTGCTGTTTCATACATTTTGATAGTTTCGTTATTTTATTATTTTTTGTAAGAAACAGCTGATTTTTTTCCGCGATTTGAGAGTTGGTCCGATAGTAAGGGGCCATCCATAAATTACGTCACACGTTAAGGGGGAGGGAGGAGGTCGACGAAGTGTGACATTGTGTGATAAGGGGGAGGGAGGGGTCCTAAATTTCGTGACGTCACATTTCAAAATCATTTAAATTGAAATAAAACAAATTTCTAACCTGCTTTTTATATCAATAATTATTTCTAGATGTAAAATTGTAAAATATGTGACGTCACACTAGGGAGAGAGGGTCTCACAAATATGACCAGCTGTGACAAGGACGGGGGAGACGTTTTCGTGTGACGTAATTTATGGATAGCCCCTTTAAAGTTGTTCAGTTTGATGGTCCCTATTTATTAAATATTCCGCATTAGGGGTTATATATTTTGTAGCACGTTGTATACTAAGTACGGTGCTGCTTGAATTCTATTGGATTATACTGTATCTTCCTTAACCAAATATTGTCTTAGATTCATCACGATTATGGACGCCATTGCCTGAACTTGAAAAAAAAGTTTCAAAATAAAAAAATCTTTATTCGAAAAACTTAGAATTAATGTGCTTTTGAATGATCTATATTTGCCTAAAGTGCCCGTTCGACACTTTTTTGGCTGACAAGAAGAAAAGTTTAAAATAAAATTCCAAAGTTCCTTGACTTTGTAAAGATTATTCGTTCGCGTAAACACACAAAACTGCTGACGCGGTAAAAATATATTTCAGTCGTCGAACTTAACGAGTTTGCGTGTCTCTACAACAAGCAAAGCTGCACTAAAGATATTTGGAACGTAAAATTAGAAAATTTGGAACGTAAAATAAAAAGATTTGGTAGTGAATTTGCTTTGTTATTACAAATTACGTTTGTGGAACTAGTGAATAAGAAGAAGCTATTTACGATTGTCTTGCTTGAGTAAGAATAGCGGTAAACTGTTCGTTTTTACGATAATGTCCTTTCGGGCTTATTCCATACCAATGAGGATAGCTTTTGAAATAATATTCCTGAAAAATACCTAAACGAAATTGAATACTGACGAATATTTGTGAATATTAAGTGTGTTTTATTAATAAGTGGTAAATCTATGAATGTCTTTGTTTTTCTCAACGCTAAAGTGCTGTGTTAATTTTTAAAAATAATTGTGTTGGACGAAGTCTATACCTACATGAATATTTTACTATTTTATACAAAGTTCCAAAATGATATAAAGATTATATCGACTTTAAATAGGCTTAGAAAAGCGTCAATAATATGCAGATTAACTTACTTATCAAACTCGAAACATCTATTACAAAAATAGGTAAAACCACGTGCAGTGAGCTAGTCAATAAATAAGACTTGTAATTATATTCATCGATATTTCGTTAAGCTATAGGAAGGAGGCTTAGAGATTAACAATTTATCGATTAAAATTTCGATGGGGGCTTATTATGTATTCATTGTTATTCGTGTCGTTATCTCGAAATCATTATTAGATTACTTAATGTTTATTTATTGTGGAACCAAAACCAATGTCATTGGACAATGTCTTCGGTGTAGATAATTTTATGAGTCTCTGTATGGTGTCTTTTTGTTGGACAGTCAGTGGACATTATGTAAGTAAGTACCTAATGTATAATTTAAGGAACAACGCAGATAGTGTAGGTGTTTCGCGAATGTGAAAGTTATGTAAATTACGCAAATACTTGTCAAATGGATGACAAAAATATGATGTACCTACTGTTCTGTCTTTTTTAAATTAACAGCTCTTTCTCATTAATTATAATTCAAATGTTGTGTTAATCTACAGTTTTTTAAATAGTTAAAGTAATTTAATTGTGTTGTGATTTAAACGGTATTGGTCGATTCATCAACCCTTCAAAACGCACATGAAAAAATATATCATCGGTTAACAGACACTTATAGGTTAGATATATGTGATACACAAAGCAGCGACGACGAGCAATTGTATGAATGAACAGCCTTAAAACGTATACAGTCATTAACCCTACAATACTTTATATCGCTTTAAAAACTTCGTAGTTGGTCACAATCTCTAACAGAGCTCTGATAAAACTCCGTCGTATACCTCCTTGGTTTGAAAGCTGCCGACACCAGCAGTCGCATACCAGTTCGACGTTTGATTGATGTAATGGTCGCCGCGTAAATTTTTTATGTCACCAATCAATCAATTTTAATTCGGTGTTTGTGAGAGCGATGATGTGTTGCTCCAACGTTTAAGTACCGGTTGATCTAATAATGCCGTTAATAAATAGAATATGTTATCGAATTGGTAGTTTTTTCTCACAAGTAAGCATACGGTCTGTCTAATGGGTTAGTAGCATAACCCATAAATATAAATCTCTCATGAACAAGCCAGAGAATTCAACCGCCCGAAACTGGCGCCGCGGTGAATTTTATTTAATACTAGCTTTTGCCCGCGACTTCGTCCGCGTGGACATTCGGAAAATCGCTATGCACCTTTGACCGAGATAAAAAGTATCCATGTGTTAACTATCTGTGTGCTATTCCAAATCCGTTCAGCCGGTTTACGTGATTGAGTAACAAACATCCTAATTTTCAACTATCACATTTATAATAAAATATTATTAGTTCCCTTTCTGTTCCCGTATTATTTTTAACCGACTTCCAAAAAAGGAGGAGGTTCTATGTTCGTCTGTATATTTGTTTTTTTTTGTGTATGTCCACCGATTACTCGAAGACGGCTGGAAATTGTTCGATTCAAACGTAAAACATTAGGTAAACTCCCAAGTTAGTCCCATTTTTCAAAATTTGGAAATCGGTTCAGTACTTTTCTAGTAATCTTGAAAAAAGCCCGAAAATAGTATGATTTTGTGTGAATTACCTCGATGATAATGGTCGTATTACTTCTTTGTTTATGAACTGAATAAGATAATTATTTTTTTGTAGGAAGAGGGATATCTTAAGTGTAGGTTCTTTAACCGACTTAAAAAAGGAGGTTCTCAGTTTGACCCGTATGTATGTTTCTCCGCGATTATCTTACGTTTGGCTGAGCCGATTTTTCTACATATTATAACCACCACCTTACCTACAAGGTACCTACACTAAAAATAAAAAATTGTTAAAAAAAAACAAAAAACCGACTTCAAAAAACCTACCTTTAAAAAGCAAGAAATAAAATTCGTAATAATAAAAATACGTCTATTGAAGTCGGGTGGGGCTTTTAGAATAAAAAAAGGAATCTGTAGGTACTCCAGCCCCACCCGACTTCAATAGACGTTTTTATTATTACGAATATTATTTCTTGCTTTTTCCTTTTTTGTTTTTCTATTCTTTTTTAATATTCTTCTCGGCTTTTTGTTTTTTTTTTTTTCATAAAAAAATTAAATCTCCGTTTTAGTCCTTAAGGTGTTGGAAAAATGTCCACCGTGTCTTGTTGGACCCTAAAATAAATGCAATTTTCGCAATAAACATTCCATAAAACCTCAATATCGACATCCATATCGATTTGTTTGCTTATTTGTTTTAAGAAGTACTCATATTATGAAGTTTCAAGTCGGAATGTCTATTGAATATTATTTTTCCATACAAAATATGAATCCCATTTCACCCCTCTAGATGTTGAATCATGGTACCGTATTAGACTTCAAAATAAATGCCATTTTCGCAATCACTCACTAAGCAAAATCACGAAATACGTGTTTTTGCTTAGTTTTTAAAAGTACTCTTACGAAGTTTCAAGTCACAATGTCTTTTAATAAAAAAAACGATGCAAAATAAGCCCTTAATCATGGTCACCGTGTTGGACCCAAAATCCATATCGAGTTTGGGCTTTTTACCCCATTTACCCTTTAAGGGGTTGATTTTCAGAAATTTACGAAATACATGTTTGATCATTTGTTTAATTAGAAGTAGGTACTCCAACGAAGTTTCAAGTCGTAATGTGTATTTTATATATTTTCATGCAAAGTTTAAACCCCATTTGACTCCTTTAGGGGTTGAATAATGTCTACAACTTAATATAATTTTTGCAATCAACATCCCATAAAACCTCGATAACGACACCCATATCGATGTTGGGCTTTTTTACCACATTCACCCCCTAACTAAAGGGTTGATTTTCGGAAAACCACGACTACGAAGTTTCAAATTGAAATGTCTATTAAATTTTTTTTCATATAAACTTTTACCCCCATTTCAACCCTTCAGGGATAGACTTTCCAAAAATCCCTTCTTAGTGGGTGTTTGCACTGTATAAAGTATCTATGTACAAAATTTCAAGTCTCTAGGTTCAGTGGTTTAGGCTGGGCAATAGTCTGCCAGTCACCCCTTCACTTTTATATAAGAGATTGTAATTATATTACACAATTTTTATAAAACTTTACGTGGAATTTTTAGGGCCCATATTCTAGTATTTTTAGTAATGATAGAGGACATTTCATCGTAGTCACTGCTAGATGACAGATGTAGATAGCAAAACTACTAAAAGTGGCCGTTTTTGACACATTTGCTATCTACTTCCACGAATGACTACGAGGGAATAGTGATACCTTCTAAAAATACTAGACCAATGGGCCTTAAATATTCCACGAAAAGTTTTAAATAAAATCCTCCGAGGGCGCCACTTTCGGTGGTGTAACCACCTTAAAAATAGAACTAGCCAAATCGAAAATTATTATTAAATTTCAAACTGATAATAGCCTAAATTACCGTCTAATAAACCCAAAAGATGTAGAATAGTTTTTTGCAAATGTAAACAGCCAATAAACCTGTCTAAAATAATATAAACTAACCGTACTTGTCAAGGAAGTTGATCTAGTTTGATCACTCATTACCGACATTTTTTTCTCGTCTCATATTTGTATTAGCCTTTTTTGCTCACGATGATCTTTCATGATATTGAAATAATGGCTTATTAGTTTTTTCTAAGTGCTATGTAGATCGGTTTCCTCAATTCCCAGACCTTGATTCGTCCAGATGTTCAGAGTCAAAGAGTTACTATAGAATAATTGCTAAGACATGCATTTGAATAACAAATGAAATTTGCGAGTGCGCATGACTAGGAAATCGTTATAATTCGAGGTTGCTTTTTAACATATTTGATTCAAGGGTCTTTATGATTGCTCGCCTGTTCGACATTTGTTTGTTTGAGCGTATGTGTGATTTTGTATCTTTCAATTTGTGTATTCATAGTAACAGAAAGAACAGTTCCATTCTAAAACTTGAACTATGATCTTGGACGAATTAACCACACTATGATAAATATATGTTTTTTTATACACCGTTTATTTTGTGGAAGTTTTGTGGTCGAAAAACTACAAACAATTTAGGTCCTCCCATACTAACTAGACAGCTCAAATATTGTAATTAGTAAGGGAAAGTAATTTTTTTTTGTCGTTTTTATACCCATGTTTCTTTGGTAAAAATGTTTAGTTTAACTGAACGACTACAAAATAACGTGTTCCTCGATGAGTTTATGATAATTAATGACTTATAAAATTTTGAATTAAACTCTAAATTTTATTTTCTATGTAATATCTGTAAAAACGGCTGAATTATTGAATGTAGGAAAATATACACTAAAAGGAAATTGATTGTCACAATTATTTTAGGTTTTATATGATTACGTACCTACGTCCGCCTGGATTTCCACTTCCTATGGAAATTCCGGTACTTAGTAAAATCTAGCGTTTGTCACTCAGGGATAGTTTTTTAGCTTTCTATTCTGAAATATGAGTAATTTCGGAAGTTACCTCTTACACCCAAACTTTATCTCCTTATAAATTAGTGTAGATAATTTAATTTCAAATGCTCATCTACCATTTCATAGCTCGTTGTTGTTGATTAGTCGTAACTACTCGTAACGCGCGCGGCACGCTGTCTACCGACTAAGATTTTTTACTCAAGTACATTGTGCTATATTTTTTATTTCATTTGTCAATAGGTAACACAAAGAATGCTATAATTGATGGCTCCGTTGAGCCACGATGAGTAACTAAGCTTTATGTTCCACAATAGTGCTAATTAATTATCTCACTGAACTGCTCTCGCTGTTTAATTGCTCTACACTTTTTATATGTATTTATTCGACAGTTTAACAGTTATTTTCTACTGACACGAATTGAGTTTGTTAGTTTTGCAACCTTAAGTGGCTTGTCGTGTTGGCTGTTAAGGATTTGAATTGACATAATCTGATAAAGAATACTTATAAGTATTACAAAAGTAGGAATTTTAATTCGAGTCAGTTTTACATTTAAATCTTTTAGATGTGTATAAGCGAGCAGTGGGCCATTGCTGAAAATGTCTACTTTAATGTAAGTCACGCTTACCTTGAATTTGCAGTCGATTTTTCATCTCTATAAAATACCGTATGTTTTTGGTTAGTTGGATAATGAGTTTACAATAATTGTGGTTTATCATGTATTAGAGAAACATCTATTTACTAATTGACAGTAACATCTAACGTAGGTAAAATATGTACACCTACCGCCTGAATATATTAGTAATTTAAATTGGATACGAATTAAAAAAGTAGGTACTTAAGCAAAAATAGGTCACCATCGAATATTTAAGATTTCTATCTTATGTTTGACTGTGGAGTTAATTAATTTGTATGTTGTGTAGGCGTTTGTAGTATGTTAACAAAACCTATTAATTAGCAAATAACTTTGAGAGGCGTTAAAATTCATTATGAATACTATCATGAATTCTGACGGCTTGTTGACGAAGTAGTTATTATGTTAGTCGAAGAGCCGCAGTAACTTGTTAAATAAAAAGTTGATTATGTTATCGTATATCTAGAGATCAATAAATACGATAGGTGATAAAGATTTTTAGAATTTTAGTAAATAACCAAATATTTTTTCTAAAGAAATGGTCAAGAAATAGGAAAAGGTACGAACTGTTTTGTTTATTACTGGTGGTCGTGTGTCAGCTATTTTGCCAACGAAACTAAGTATTTTACAAGGAGCAAAATATACGATATCCCTACACTTTAGCAGTCGACTGTACGAAACGAAATTCAGCCAATCGGAAAATTTGAAATATCGAATAGCTTCACATCCGATTGACCACAATACGATTGTGAAATATTGCCGATTTGACATCTATTGTGACAATAATCGTGACTAATGCGATGGTTGCCTTTGTGGAAGGACACGTGACAAAAATATTCCTTTTCACCTTCCCGGCAGATGGTGAAAGCTGGCATTTTAACGAATTGTTTGCTATTATTGGAATTTGTTATAACTCTCCTCATAACTGTCCTCTCCCTTATCCTTTATTTTGGCATTTAGTCTCTATAAAGCTCGGATTATTTTACGTTTCTTGTGATTCGAAGTTACATTGTATGTCAATGCATTTAAAGCACATTTTTGAATGTGACAAAAGCTTGACTGCCCCATGACGAATGAAGTCGTCGATTTCGGACGGAAATAGAGCAATTTCGTCGCGAATTTATTCGTTTCCTATTTATTTAGTGTGTAAGTTGGTCATTTTGGTGGCAGGGGAGTGATGGATGCATTGTGTCTGATCGACGGTTATTGATGTGCTATTTATGTGGTACACGGAGAATTCACTAATTGACGTAAAATTGGATTTGGTAATGGTTACGGATTTTGGGGTTGCAATCATTTTTATACAAATTGAATTATTGACAGCATGTGGTCCGTTTGACGATAATTTAATGAATCGAAAGGGACCTATTGAATTTGTAAATGGATTAAGAGTATACCAGTAAATTAATTATGCTGTGAATTCAGCTATTGCCGAAGTTATTATACATAACATAACTATAGGTACCTATACGAACATTTGAAAGATAGCTGTTGATATTTGCGGTTGTGAGTGAAAATTTAAATTATTTTTAAATATCTACTTAAGCTTGTATTACATATTTTAATAAATTAGTGCAAGCTCCTGTTCTTAGACTAACTCAAAAACTTCATGACATAATTTAAAATGAAAAAGTGTAGTAAAAGCTCTATAAATTAAGCTTTTACCATTAAAACCTACTGTGTGGTCTACATGCTTGTTCTATTTGCGCGTCAAATGAGTCGTAAAATGCTGCATTTTATATATCATTCTTCAAGACGGTACCTATCGCTGCCTGTGGTCCCTTTATGGTCTTTATTTGCTAACGCTTTGCTGGGATTATAGGTACTTTGAGAAGAATATCCTATCATTTGGTCACGGTTTTGCAATAGCTACCTCTCCTTTGGAAAGAATAGTATAAGGTCACGATGGGGTTGGCATGTCTAAAAGATAAAAACCCCGGTAATTTTCATCTAGATTAAAAAAAAAAGAATATCGTATTGTTGTTAAACTTATTGAAATAAATAATAATGAACTTCGAAATTGCGATCACTCTTTTGTAATAATGTTTTAAATTTCACATAAATTGTTTTAAATAACCTCCAAAAAGATCTATCTACTGAAATAATTTAAATGAAATAAATCTTTAGTTTCAAAGGTTGTCTGGAAAAGATCGCTCTCAGCAATAAGACCACCTTTGCTCACCATATTTTTAAGTTTTACGTTATTGTATTCTAGGCCTTTTATCTATATGATCATACTTTAATTATTTATTTGAATACCTAACATAACAATATCAAATACTTAATTTTAAAGATAAGATTTTCACGATAGTGTAACTCCATCTTTGAGCAATTCTGATTATAGTTACTCCAAAGTTTTTCCTCATCAATATCTTTGTGATAATTATATTCGTAAACAATGTCACTGATTGTGCAGAATATCGCATGTTAAATCAATCATCAACTGTGCAATTAAATTATTTTCAAGAAACAACGATAATACATTTTTTGAATTATCGATTTTGTCGTGGCTGTTGTAAAAGTATTTGGTGTAGCAAAATAAAACGATACGTTTAATTTCCTTCTGATTTTGACGCCAATGACTCTTGGGCCTCCTTAAATTAAAAAAAGTTGTCAGATTTGACGAAAACTCTATGAAAATGTAAACTTCCTTAAAGTTATGGAGACCTTAACTTATGATTTTAGCTAAGAACTTCTTAGCTAAAATCATAAGTTAAAAGAAGCCTTTGAGTATTCGGCCGGGCTTATTACGAACCAATAATCGATCGATAATCGTAATTCAAAATGTCTTGATTTTCGACCTTATTCTAATCGCTCGTCGCTATAGCATCTATCTATCTATCTATCTATCTATAGCCGGCCTTATTTACGAATTACGATAGAATTTCTTAATCGGATCGCATGCGCCTATTGTTGACTTAATCAAAATAGGTCCTATTTAGAAAGTGGTGCTTAACCTAATTATAAATTATTATTATTGCCCAGGTAATCCCCCACAATATTGAATACGGAATTCAGCTAATGTGCGATTATCGAGACCTAATTATCGTTATCTATGGTTATTATCGAACACGCAAATATCTCTTTGAAAATGTTATCAGTCTGCATTACAAGTAGACCTCATCCATATGTTTACCACTTGAATTTTACAGCTATTTTCAAGTACCTATAGAGGTGTGTCCTACTTCTAGGAATAACATTTTTGTACTTCGATATTTTTATACTGCCTTATTATTATTTTGTGTTCACTTTATTTATGAAAAGGTTTGTCCTAAGTCCTAAGGCGACGTATGAGATTTAACTTTTTCCTTATTTAAAATAAAAGTATTATGTGATTGTTGGAGAATAACTGTATCAACCACGTACCTGGTGACTTCGTATGTCCTCGTCTCTGGGGCCCCAGGAGTGGTCGCTGGTTGCTGATGGATCACAAATTCTCTCCAGACGTGCACTGGCTATATTTTGAAATAGTTCACAGTTCGATTTTGGGATTTGATTTGGTTTTATAAATTTTAACGAATTATGGTGCGTGTGTCGCACGCTGCGCGCTCGCGTTCCGGGACGGTAGTTTTCTATACTGACGTTAGAGTATTTGATAGCAGCACTGTCTATAGTAAGGTGCTGCGATTCGTTTTACGAAGACTTGCAGTTATTGTGACCGATACAGTTCCAATTTAAATTAAGAATTAAAGAAAAGAAAATGATTTGTGCTAGCGTTAATACTAAATACACTATTTGTTTAAAGTACGGAACAGTGATTAAAAAAACAAGTGTGTAGTTCTCTTGAAATGCTTCAATCAGCGTTTCATGTTTGAAAGCAAACTATCATAAGCTTCTTGACGATTTGATTTTGAAAATAAGGCGCAATTGTTATAGTGCAAAATATTTTGCTTTACTCAGAGTCTATAAAGGGGCTTTAGGAGAAAGAAATACATGACTCTAGGAAAGTTGTTACGAAGCTGTCTGGTTTGGTATGGACTATGGTCTCAGAATACATAATAGTATGGTACAATAACATACTGCGCCTGGTATATCATTCCGAGAGACAAGGGTCACATGGGCGACACTATGTTACCAGTCATGTGAAATCAAACTCCTGACTCCTGACTGACCCATATATTACCTGTAACAGTTTTATAAAACTATAACTGTATTATTGGAAATTAGATTCATTCGGCTTTTTAACTTGAACTGTTTCTTTTGCTAAGGGAAACAAATCACAATTGAAATGCATATTATAGGTACCTAATAATAGGGATGTTGACTATTTTTTTTATTTTATGTTACATAAATTACCTCTCAAAAATAGAAACATTGGTAAAAGAAATAATTCGCTAGCATGAAAACTGCCCGAGATATCACAGTGTGAAATGCACACAAATGGACTCGATCAAAAACGCTCCATACTAATGGCTTGCACGTTATGACGTCACGCCATGCAAGTTTGTATGCAACGCATAGGAAATTTGTTCAGCAGCTATATTAAATATTGTGTTTATCAAAATGGTTTCTTCTACAAATTTGCTGTACATTTTACGGACTAATTAAAGGTATCATTTATTTTAATAAATTTTATACTTTTTAAATGGACTTGTCCACCCAACTTTGAAGGGTCATAAAACAAATAATACGCAATATATAAAACCAAGAGGTATACAAGCTACTCTAAAAGTTTAATATGTTTACGATTTTTATTAGTATTTCGTTATTTTATTTATTAGTCAACATCCCTATTATGTAATGTGTGATGACACTGATGACAGAAAAAATCCTCCATTCTTTGTTTGTTACCATAAGTGGTAACTAGATCTACTATCTAGTTGTCTAGATGTCTTAAGAAAATGTAAGCAAGTGTCACCCCGGAATGCCAGACCTTGTTTTCTTGGATCATGGTATGGACATGTTATGAGAAGAGATTAAGGGCATGTTGCTAGAAGAGTGATATATGAACGTTGATGGATAGAGAGGAAGAGGAAAACCTCAGAAAAGAAGGATGGATTGTGTGCAGAATGTATGAATGACAGGAATGTGAAGAGAGTAATGAGATGATAGCTGATACGCCAGATGGCCTACTCAAATGGCCAGTTTTCTATTCGTTCGCTAACTTGAGGCTTAAAAATAAGCAATTAGACGATCAAGTCACACGTCGCAAGTTTATGTAAATCACAGACATTGTTCTATTGTATGGAATTGACAAGCCTACGACACGTAATTTTAGAAATTAAGGCTTACTTTTATTAATTTTTAACCGACTTCCAAAAAAGGAGGAGGTTTTATGTTCGTCTGTATATTTGTTTTTTTTTGTGCATGTCCACCGATTACTCGAAGATGGCTGGACCGATTGAAATGATTCAAACGTTATTACATTAGGTAAACTCCCAAGTTGGTCCCATTTTTTTAAAATTTGGAAATCGGTTCAGTACTTTTCATGTAATCTTGAAAAAAGCACGAAAATAGTATGATTTTGTGTGAAATTACCTCGATGATAATGGTCGTATTACTTCTTTGTTTATGAACTGAATAAGGTTATTTTTTTTTTGTAGGGATATCTTAAGTGTAGGTACTTTAACCGACTTAAAAAAGGAGGTTCTCGGTTTGACCCGTATGTATGTTTCTCCGCGATTATCTTACGTTTGGCTGAGCCGATTTTTCTACATATTATAATATACCTTCCCTACAAGGTACCTACACTAAAAATAAAAAATTGTTTAAAAAAAATAAAAAAACCGACTTCAAAAAACCTAGGTACCTCTAAAAAGCAAGAAATAATATTCGTCATAATAAAAATACGCCTTTTTTAAACATTTTTTTAAGTTAGCGAACGAATAGAAAAGTGGCCATTTGAATAGGGGGGCAGGACAGAATGGAAGAGAAAGAAGCAATGCGCCGACCGATAAATAAGGATAGGTACAAGGAGATTTTAATTATTATATTTTGACATGACTAAGATACGTAAATATTTCATAAGTATATGTGGTATTCAGTAGTTGGTAAACAAGAGAATCTGCGTAGAAATTTGTCAATTCGTTGATCATGACTATACCTTATGTGTGCCCCAGTTGTTATAAATATTTCATAAGTATATGTGGTCCAGTAGTTGGTAAACAAGAGAATCTGCGTAGAAATTTGTCAATTCGTTGATTATGACTATACCTTATGTGTGCCCCAGTTGTTATAAATATTTCATAAGTATATGTGGTCCAGTAGTTGGTAAACAAGAGAATCTGCGTAGAAATTTGTCAATTCGTTGATCATGACAATACCTTATGTGTGCCCCAGTTGTTATAAGTTTACATTACTATATTAATGAATGTCTTCAGTGATTATTAAATAAGACGCGCCAGCACTATCTTGTTTTTAAATACAATACAATTTGCGTCCGCCAATGTGACTTCTACCGACATCATGTTAGAACACTGATACTGAGAACGTAGTAAAACTTTTGTTGTGATATTTACCTATAATTGTAAGCTACGATGTTGTGATACTTGTGATACCTTTAGAAACAATTTGAAAATAAGCAGCCCGTTGTGGTTGACCATTTAATTTGCTGTTTTTAAAATGGGAAATGCTAAGATACTAATTAGGTAAGTAGTTATATCATGCGAAAGTTTAATTGCAAGCTTTATTTGAAAAAAAAATCCCTGAAATTCCTTAATTTTTTATGTATCATAAATAAATAAATATAAATATTGGACAACATCCTTCGATCATCAACATCACATACATTGTTCCTTGTTCCGATTCCAAAGTAATTCATGTTAATCATGTTTTAATTTTTTCAAAATCAATATGAGAACAAAAGCTAGAGCGAATATAATTTATTCGGTTAAAGAATTAAAAACCTTAAAAGCCTTAAGTCCTCAATGTCAGTAGGTCCTCAAGCACGTTTAAGGTGGCGATCCTCTCGACATTCCTCGATAAGGGTTTTCCAACGAACAGCACTCGACGTCCATTTCCGATAACCATTTGTAAGGAAATGCGTATTAAACACGGACGTTCATGTAACGTCAATATTCGAACTAATGTAGCACTTATTACCAAGCGATAAGAAACGTTTATGATTATAACTATAATAGTGAATATATTATTATGGTGATAGACCGTTAGTGAAGTAGATAGTTATTGCTCAAATACGCACAACTTGGTTTATTTGGATTATTTATCAATCAAATCCTATAAAATAAATATGTACATCCTATTAATCCTACTTTTAAAGTTTGGACGTTTGGTTGTTTAGATGTTTGTTACTCGATCACCGGTCAAAGGTTCCCTAAGGATTTTCCGAATGTCCTCCCGCGGACAAAGTCGCGAGCGGAAGCTAGTATTATAAATGCGAATGTTTCTGTGTGTGTGTTTGTTACCTCTTCACGCCTAAACGGCTCTACGGATTAGGATGAAATTTGGCACACAGATAGTTTATAACCTGGGCAAAGGTCCACCCACGCGGACGAAGTCGCGGGCGGCCGCTAGTGTTGAATTAAAGTTCTTAAACTTATTAATCCACTTGAATATAAATCGCAAATTCATGAGCATGTATGTATAACAATGATATGTCATATTAATAATGTTTTCTTTGTACTGCGGAGCCTTGACGCAACAATAAATTGACCGTGTCCAATAAGGCACCAAAATAAACACTATAAAAATTTCACCTTTAAAAGTATGTGTACGAAAAAAAACAATAAAATACAACGTGTCAAGGTTACGTCGCGAGGTATAAAATCATAAATGTTCGTAAAAATTCTCATAAATCCGGTGCTTAATGACTTTTGTATTCGTGAGTAGTTCGTCTGTGCAACTGTTATGTGACTTTGTTGAAGCGAATAAACAATCGAATGTCAACACTTGAGGGAGCGATGACTCGGTGCGCCGGCGCATCTTGGCCGTCAGACCGCAGTCATTATTTAAAACTAATAGATAGGTGTACAAAGTTGAAGCTTTTTATTGTTGATTTCAAACAATATTAAATGTAAAGTGTAATATTCTTTGTCTTGTTAGTATGTTGCTGGCACACTGCCTCTTTTT
Source organism: Agriphila straminella (assembly GCA_950108535.1). Taxonomy (NCBI): domain Eukaryota; kingdom Metazoa; phylum Arthropoda; class Insecta; order Lepidoptera; family Crambidae; genus Agriphila; species Agriphila straminella. The sequence goes on from OX467312.1 coordinate 5,995,013, forward strand.
AATAAATAAATCCTTTGTAACAAAGGTTTGCCTGGAAGAGATCGCTCCCAGCGATAAGGCCGCCTTTGCCCACTGTAGTTTTAATGTTTTATTTGTATTGTTTTTTCCTGTAATGTGTGAGCAATAAAGAGTTTTATCTATCTACTTATCTAAATTTCTTCTCGCATTATTTAATTATTATTTTAATAAGTAAGCATTAATTAATAAGTCTTGCAAAAAATATTTTGCATTAATGCACTTTAAAATCAATAAATAATTTTTAAGATAGCTCAAATTAATTAAATTAAATAAGTATTTTGCTTTAGATTTTTCTCTCAAGCATGCTGTTTATTTCTGAAACGGGCTTAAGTACTATCTGCTATAGTTTAGTTGTTTCTACTATCTGTAGGTATGTAAACATTGAGCATTGTTTTCTTGCATTATAGAGTCTCAATCTCAACATCTGACAATCATTAGATGATACCGATAAAGGGCGTAAACCAGCCAGAGTGCAAATTTACTAGTTAATCTGGAGATTACTTAGTAATGTCCGTCAAAGTGTAAAAAAATGTTTCATTTCTTACATATTAACTAGCTAGGTAATCTGCAGATTCTGCAGCGGCCGGCGAAGCACAAGAAACGATGTTTTTGTACAAATTACTTACAATAAAAGTTTCTGAAGCCTTGTCTATTTTACTCGCTGTCTTCTGCACTTTAACTGTGTAGCATCCGTTAATATGCAGATTAACTAGATAAAATGCGGAAATCTGCTACTTTGGAGAAAAAAATCGCACTTTAACGGATCGTACCTAGTTAACTCGCATATTAACGTATTCCGTACTTTAACGGTAACATATAGACACCGATAAAACTTAAGATACCGATAAGTTGGTAAATTACCCAAAACAATCCTACACAAAACATAATACGCCCCAGAATCTAAATAGCCAATATATTTTTCATTGGAATCTATAGAAAACGCATTTTGACGCTATAAATACCCGATACTCTCATAGAAAAATTTAGGCAAATCACGTTTTTATATGGAAGATCTTTGGATAATTCCCTGTAATCTGCAGATTAAGCTCGCCCACTTTATTTCTTTGCTATTTTATTATAACAAATCGTAATAACAAATTTTATTATATTCGAATGCGTTATTTACTCTTCAGTAAAACGAAAATAATAGACATTTTATAGAGGAAATAAAATATAACTGTAATATTTACGGGCATCCATGTTGTATACCTACATGTCTTGTTTATCCTAATTAATTATCAACGTCGAGTACGTTGAAGTTAAGAAAGATGTACGGAAATTATGAAATTTAGTTGAATTTATTAGGTTCCATATTTGGACACTCCATAAAATCTTGCTAGTTTTGTATGGAAAATAGAAAGAAGCGATTTGGTATTATATTTCTATCTTATACTAATAGCACAGTTTTACAATCCATCCATATGTATTGTAAAACTGTTCTAATAGAGCACACACGCTGCAACAGATGTTCACGACAATCGGTCTTGCTCTGTCTGCATTCAGCGACTGCTCTCGATTTTTTTGAACAGTTGTTAAAAAACTTATGTGCTAGCTAGAGTAGTAGTTTATGATACAAGGTTGGTAAGGAGGTTTTTAAAACGAGTTGACGTTTTATAAGCCCGAGCCGCATGTGCGGGTTTATAATCGTCACGAGTTTTAAAAAACCTTAACAACCGTGTGCCATAGGTACTACGTTTTTCAATACATTTGCGAGAAAACATTATAGGTACTACTGAAATTGTAAACTATACATATAATATAACAGTAAATTCTAAATATTTGTGCGCGAATCACGCAAAAACTGCTAAACGAATTTTGATGGATTTTTCACAATTTAGTAGATTGAGGTCCAACTTAAAATCTAAGCTATGTTTCATCAAATTCAGGTGGGTGGAACCAGGGAAACAGCTTGAACTCTCCGTAGTACTAGATTTCATACACGAAAGGGGTCATTTTAAACTGGTTGCAATATTTTTCTACTGTCCACACGGATGAAGTCGCGGGCGGAAGCTAGTCGAAATTAAAAAAAAAACGTTCGTAAACAAAAACGCACGGCGCCGGCGTGCGGTAAAATCAACTTTCCGCACGCTCGACTGTCATCGTAAACTTACATTTTCGAGCAACTGTATTGAATAATATGTTCTTTTTTAATATGTAAGATATCAGAAAGTACATCCACATACAGTTTCGTACTAACACTTATCCATTGGACACCGCCACACGCCCGCTCTTATCTCCTAACATTATTAGTAGATGTTATCGTGTGATTTACTAATAGCATTAAGGTTGCATTTGATATAGAGTCCCCACAGCCACAACTCGTACTGAATAAATTATTATCAATACGTTTTTATATTGTTTTATTGGTACGAAAGCACGATCTGTGTTCGTCGGCATTACGAAACATTTATATATGGCGATAGTGTCGTAAGTGTTATATTTGGTGATAATTCCAAATGGATGCGTTTGCGTCGAAACGTCATAAATATCAAAAGATAATGTTGCATGTTTAGAAAAATATGTGGATGACATATCATAAATGCAGTGATGATATTATTATTTGTTCACATAGAGATGGTGCTTGCATCAAAATGGTAAGAAACCATCAGGTGTAGTTTAGCTACAAAAGAAAACATGATCATGATCTTTCTAATAAAGATATCCATAGAGAATATCTTAAACCTATCTAAAAGGCCTGCCTGTTAGCGGTTAGGGACATTAGGAAAACTCACACTTTCCTACACACATAGGTAGATAGGGCAGTTTTCACTTTTATTCATCGTTCAACTTGCTAAGATTCTTATTCCTGATTACTGAAACTAATACGAAAATTGTTCGAATATTGGATAAGACTTAAACGTGAAAAAAATATTTTACTGGATTCCACAAAACGATTAAAATCTCAATAAAACCAGACGTTCACTGTTTCGAAAAATCAACCGCTCAGCGTAATTTTTAAACGTATATTAATATTGATTATTATTGCTTTCTATCTAAATAATAAATAATTAAAGACTCTTACTTTTAAATCTCAAAAAAAATCTAAGAAAGTTGTCGAATAAGTTTAAATAAGTAGTAGGTAAGTAGCAGTGGCGAAGGGTCCATACAAGCCGATTCCCACCGGCTTACCTTTTAGAAATCCCACCCCACTGGTTCACTTTGCAGATCATAACATTTTTCATAATTTTTGTAGAGCGGCTTACCTTCGCCATAATTTCACCCCTCGCCACTGGTAAGTAGTAAGAGATATCTCTGCCTTGCAGCGTACAACATGTGCTACACAAAGTCAACATTTATGACTTTTTAAATAATACAGAATCAAGTTTATCATGTAAATGGAACTGGAAACAATACGACACCGTAATATTTCGTTGATATTTTATTTAATAGGCGACATATAAAATGGCCATTGTTCGCATTTAGAGTTACATAATACTTTTGTTACAAGTTTTTCCGTTCATTGAGTCTTTCCCAGTGATATGCCATAAATGTGTTATTTAATGCTTGCCCGCTAATACACCATTTCAACCGTTTTATTGCGTTCAAGATGGAATTTATGTCCATCCGATGGACTATTAGTAATTTGATTTAGTTGAATATGAAAATAAAGAGTTGTTAAATTTTAACTGCGTTTTAGGATTCCGCGTCTAATGTTACATTGCAGCAATGTTATGTTACAAATGGTTTATTCAGCCGCAAATGCTATTATGAGTCGTATCTTAGTGTAAGACGCGCTTCTAGCCGGCGTTGCTCGAAGAGTCGCACCGGTATTGGATGGTATATTATGTATTTTGTCTTGACTATAAGGTAAAGGTATTGAGCTATGTTGGCCAAGGCGTGCCTTTGAGAGAGAGAGAATTTTCTGGATTACGAATCTACTTAAATTAAATCTGTTTCTAATTCCAACTTGAGTAATTAGTCGCCCAAATAGCAAATTCAAAAATTTCGAATTATAAAGTGCGATTATTGTCAATAGTCAATTCAGTGATCCGCTGCAACTTCACTCCTTGCCATACTAATGTATGGCAAAGAGTTTACAGATTAAAATATGTCATTTTGTACCGCAATCGAGCGTTCTGAAGTTGATCTCTTCTGTATTTTCCAGTTTTTATCGTCGTCATCGTGGTCATCGTCGTCGTCGATGATCATCATACGGAACCCTTTACAATTAACTGGCTCACGCAAACCTCTCTTCTCTTTTGTTTGCAAAACCACAGTATTAATAAGTAATTGTATTATGTAAATTGGTAGTTCTCGCGTTTATAAAAGACATGGTGCTTAAATTAGGAAAACTAACGCTCACTTCTTGTTCTGATAATGACCATATGAAACCATGAAATAATCAAGCATAGACCAATATTTTATAAGAACTGGGGCCTAATCGCGCTAATTTTCAACGACAAAACCAAAGCTAAATCGTAACCGTTTCAGTTTCGTTTACAGAAATACTCTCTTTAGTTTTGTTAAAATTGTTGAATACTTTACCTAAGGAGTCTAGGATTACAATCTGGGACAATTTAAGTGATAATTATGAGCTAAACCAAAGATTTTTAGGTAAATATAACCTAAATCACAACGTAACGTTTTTAGTTTTATTGTTCAGAATTACCGCGATTGGGCTCCTGGAGTCAGCGAGCGGATGAGTGCACAATGTCAAGCTCCGAACAATTTGTTAGCTCTCCGCTCTTGTCTCGCACTGAATGCGCTGGAAATGCATACATTTTACCGTCGGACATGGATGTCCGCGTCGGTCATTCGCGTCAATCATTCAGGTCATCTATTCTAAGCTATCATGGAAACTTTATTGAAAAATGGTTTTCTTATTCGAGTAGAAAATTCGATTAGCCCTTATAATTTTGACTCTCTTTACGGTTGATCTTTTGAATGATCCTTGGTACTAAGCATAGTGTCTATTTTCGTACTTAGTGTTTACTTAGTGGCTAAAGAGCTGTTTAGCTACCCGATGGCAAGCTTATGGCTCTAATTAGCTCATAGAAATTTGTAATCCCAACTAATGTAAATACTAATGTAAAGAAACACAATTAAACATTACATACCCGAAAACAAAATGTGTGGGATCTTCCAATATAACCCTTCAAAATGACTCCTCGGGCTTATTCTTCAGGTTGAATAAATAAAATAACTAGATCACATTCATTCATGAGCACAATAGAAATGTTTTTGAAAGCACAAGTATGCACTGCTAACCTATTTGGCTGTCGTAAGAATTGGCTAACGCTGGACATAAAGGATTCAAAAGTATCCAAATAGTTAGTGCTTAACCACTGCCAATCTTTTTTCTAAATTGAAAATACAGGCGCTGTTCAAATTAACAGAGTAACGTTAAGTTCTTGATTTTATAATGATATTTTGCTACCTGTAGTCCCTCTGTTGAGGAAATTTTCAGCAAAAAGGGAAGTACCTACAGTACCACTGATCTAGGTCTCTCTCTGCTCGAAGACCGCTGTCCTACTGTTCAATATCGAAACTTGTAAATCAGCGGCGGCGTTACTTCAATATCGTGAGTTAGGTTTCCTTTCAATTCGCTTTGATGTTAGGTGCGACTTTACGTCTGTTGTACTTTTTGCTGATCATGCACTTCCACGCTATTCAATAGGCTGTATGTGGCGATATGATTGCGTCGCTACATTTCACTTGTTGTCACCTTTTCTTTGAGAAATAACGTTACAAACCTGTTCAGCATGGTAGGTGAAGAAAATGTAGGTATACCTAAAAGGTTTCCTAAACAATGCTTTATAGTAGTATTGATTAGATTATAATAATATACTCCGTACAGGGTAGAAGATTCCAGATTACATCACTTGCAGAGGGGAAGTTTAATTAAATAGCATTATTTTGCAATACTTGCACTCCCCGTTCTGCAATAGAGACATAAAGAGGATGAGCTTGTGCCAAACCGGTTATTCAATGAAGCTGTAACACTGTATTGTTACATTTTAATTGGCATTACCATGAATTACCATAGGAAGGGTTGGTGTTCCCTGATTTAAAAAACATTGGAACTTGTTACATGGAAATGAAGATGTTACGATGGAGTTTGAAGGAGAAAACGGGAATATGTTTTTTTAAGAAACTGCACGTGTTGACAAATCTTTCGAAAACACACGATTTACTTCCCACCTATTGATGCTGCATGTAAGCGTTCGATCGATGGTCTTAATTAATTTGATCTTAATTTTTAACCTTATTCCTGATCCAATACGTCAAAAGTCAAAAGCAATGACAGGACTTTGGAATTCATTTTATTAAATTAAGTATTTTTTATATCTTTGACATTAATCACAGCAAAAGATTTATTTAAGATTTTAGATCCTAATACTTAATAATGTTTGCAGCATTTCACCGATTATTTAATAATACTTAAAATTTATTTTCGCTCGTTATGACAACAGCTATAAAGATAAATTGTTTTCACACACCCGCGGGGTAAAATGCGGTGTCAATCAGGGGACAAAAATCCCCTTGCGGTGGCCACAATCGATAATGGGTAGGAAATAAAACCAGTATCACTTCCTACTTCGCCCTTCTACACGTCACCTGAGGGTTAGATAGGGCGCGAATTGTGGCATTGTCATTTTTTTTTAAATTAATAAGGGGGATTTTTATACGGCCGGCTGATGGTAAGAACCCGCAATCTTCTCTCGAGTTTCCTAGGTGGCCCCCGAGAGGTACTGAGACTGACTGACTTAACTCTAACAACAAACCTATTCGTAATCTAAAAATTCACTGACCGAAAGTGGCGCCTTCAGAAGTTTTTATTTAATAAGTTGTTAATAGAATAGGATTTTAATAAAACTTTTCGTGGAATTTTTAGGGCCCATAGTCTAGAATTTTACATTCCCTCGTAGTCATTCGTAGAACTAGAGGGAAAATTGTGTCAAAAACGGCCACTTTTAGCAGTTTTACTATCTACTTCTAGCCGTGACTATACGAGGGAATGTAATGATACCTCTAAAAATACAAGACTATGGGCCCTGAAAACTCCACGACAGATTTAAGAAACAAAATGGAATCGCATTTTATTATTACAGGCAATTGTGCAATTTACTTATTTATCATTTTATCAACTTGACAAAATTAAATGACCAATATAATTCTATTTTTATATTTTGGAATATTTACGACGTGGCGCTATTATCATTAAAAAAAATTGTATTGATATGAATATTTTAAGTATATTTGCGGCAAAGTATTAAACTTTTGCCGCGAAAAAACGTTTCAAAATGGCTAAAGAAATTAACTTAAAATAATTAATTCGAAATTAGCTGTGTATAATATAGTAATAATGTGTATAAATGTGCACATAATATAATAAAGGTCATGATTTTTCTTATAATACGAAGTAACTGTTTAATAATTTGTGTTTTATTTGGTACATTTTAGGCAGAAATAAAGTAAGTACCAATTTTCGGATGACTAATTTTTGTCTTGGAAGTGAGAAAATAGAAATAACACGATAATCATGTCGAAAATCCATGTCGTATCCGCTTCAGTTAGTTTTGGAAACACTAGGTACTATATTTTGAAGTAGTTGATTGTTACGTATTATATACTAAGAGCTGGCCTCGGAAATAGGTGGACAATTTAAAGATCGACGAAATCCGTAGTAGTGCCAGGCGGCACCAAACTTTACCACTTTTTCGCGCATTTTGATGCCGTTGGCACTACTTTTCCACCAGCCAAAATGCCTGGCAATGTTATATTAAATTTGGATACCTACATGATTGGCTTGCTATTATACCACACCAAATCCAGAGCTCTGTAAATTGTATACTTTCAATCGCTTTTCAGCCCCTTTGTTGCTCAACCACTCCCACCCCCACTACTGAAAATCTGCGAGGTGCCCGGATCTGTTATTAATGATAGTATGGCAAACTAACAAGAGGGATTTTGTCGCTCTGTAAATTGTCCACCTATTTTCGGGGCTAGCTCTTACTCCATTATTATCATCACGTATGTGCATCAAGAAACATTACATTATTTGGCATATTGTTATCTTAAATGTGTTATTATTTGTAATACATCATTTATATTAACTTCTGTCCTAGATCTCATATGTTTTAACGAATTTGAAAAGTTTGCAAAACTTAAATGCTTAAGTAACGACACATTATCTCGTACATGTTAATTGTGAGGCTTAAATTAATTTTTAATTCCCTTTAGCGGCAAAATAATAAGTATGTTGATGCAATGCGGTACAACATATTAAATCGATAAATTATTACCGATGCAAGTCACTGTGATATCTTCTGATATGATATGTAATGAACGTGTAACTGATACTTCAGTATCCGATGATAATGTATTCTGATAAATAGTGCAGATATATTCTTTGCACATTGAATGGGTCTACACTTTGTCATACATTAATGAGCATTAATTAAAAATCACGATAACATCAAATTAATGGTTACCAAGCAGACGTGGAGTGAAAACATATTAATGTAATCAATACGTCAACAAGATGTGTGTTTTTAATTCAAATTTTAATGCCACTGGATAGCAAATGCATAGGTATGGAAATGATACTTTGGAATATTGGTTTCCGGGTTCCGGGTAAGGGCTTCTGTTTAGTGCCACCCAACTAAAGGTTTGAGCTAACCATAAACGTTAAAAATATCTATACCAGCATTAATTAGAGATGACGAAATTAATTAGAAGATAAAAACCTTTTACTCCAGCGTTAGTACGTACAAACCCATGAACATTAGATTCGTATGTACAAATCGCGGTAATATCACAAATAAATCGATTAGCTGTGTGTCGGTGCCGCGCGCCATGCTGACGGATGGCCTGCGCGCGCGCCGACCGACCCTTTCGCCTCGATTTGGGGCGTGAAGGGTGAATGAATAAATTAATATCGGCCCGCTTCGCTTCGCAGCTGTCATTTCGTTTCGCGCAGTCCTAATCCGCGAATGAATATTTCGATCGTCTGTTGTTTATTTTTATTAATGCAGTTTTGGTGGCTGTTTCAATTAAGATGTGTTCTTTTAAACCACAGATAAACGCTAATGAAATTTCGAGCAAGCAAATACTCGAAATATTCAATTTCACTGCTTTTATTTTATGTTATGGTTATGTATTTAATTCAATAAAATTTTTGTTGAATCTAAAGAAAGTAGGTACCTACCACACCACGGTGTTCGTATCGTACCTAAATGTTGTTGAGATTCTGTAAAATAACTGAAAATTCAAACCGTTCTACTACTCTTGATTAGGACACGTAGGTATAAATGTATTTAAGTAGATCCTTCGATACTTTACTATCGTCTTTCGGTTCCATGTTGATGGTGACTGCTGAAACTCACAAGAAATAAAAAAAAAGTCTGAAATACTCTGTTCAAAGCAGTTTTACGTCAAAATTAATCGAACTCAAGCAGTGTGCAATGGCAGTTTGTTTTTGTTTGATTATTGATATTATCTGTGCATGGGAGACACTGCTCACATCACATTTCTTTTAGTCGCCGCCGCGTAGTCTAGAATATTCATACCTATTAAAAGCCAAGGATCAGTTCTAGTTCATAAAAGGCTGTACCTGAGCTAGTACTATAAAAAGGTCCAATTTTGGCGCACGAGTAGGCCGTAAATAATACAGGGAACGATGTTCTTATCAGAGATCTGTTGGTTAAAGTGGGCTTCTCGGCGTATCGGATTTCTGTTTATTGCCGCTACCGAGACGCCGCGAGTGAGTCGTCCGATCCGATCAGATGCATCTGATAAGCTTCATTATCAACTAGCCAGCTTGTTTTCCTTTGCGGTTTTCTTACAAATGATTCAGCTATTCCGGTTTGTCTGAAGAAATTCTAAACGGTTTAGGTTTATAATGTTCTAAGTTCTTTAAATAACTTTTAGCGTATTAGTGGCACAGTGGTATAGCGCCTGGCCCAGCAATTGCAGAGGTTAAGCAACTTTTTCATAGGATGGGTGACCTAAAATTTTTATCTCGAGCTCCTCCGTGCTTTGGAAGGCACGTTGCCAGTGCATTGGGCCGGAATCCCAAGGGTGCGGGTTCGAATCCCGTCTGAGCTGCTACGGGTGAGTCGATTTTTTCTAGTATTTTTTCAATTAAGCCGTTGTTGGTCCCGGCTGCATTTGCTGTCGTTAACACACACCAATTCACATTGGTCCCGCGTGGTGTTTTATGGCCCATCCTCCTTATCCACTCATAAGGAAGGCCTGTCCCTCAGCAGTGGGGACATTAAAAATGCCTGATAGTATAAACGAACAGTGATTTGCAGAAGGACCATGTACTTACGACCAAAGAAAATATATATTTAGAAATGTTATTCAATAAAAAATTGCAATGACTTAAAATTGCATTTTTTATAAGTAGCTATGCTACTTTACAATTAATTGTATTGTATTCTAAGATGTAAGATATTTAGCAAAGTTGAATCATCAGCGATCAATGCAAATTGCCATTGACTCTTTTCGTTATATTCAATTCTTACCTGTTTTCGGTTGCTCTTCTAACAATATACTTACTTCAAACGTCAACCTTTTTAAAGTAAGATATTGCACAGTGGAACTATCTTTAGTAGCCAGACTAAATAATGGGCTATGAACAACAGACAACCAATTGTACCACTTCGTACTTGCTTGCTCGTACTAACAAGGACTACAATTGCTGTACAACTTCATTCATGAGGTCTCCTTTTGTCGTATTTTATGAATTGAACGAGTCCATATAAGTATTTTTATTTATTTCATAAGTGTGACCAATGAGCATAAGGTCTGTTTAACGAGTAGCGGCCACTTACTTAGGTAATGTCCATCAGCCATTTTTGATGTCCCCACTGCTGGGGCACAGGCCTTCCTTATGGGTGGTAAGGAGGATGGGCCATAACCCACCACGCGGGCCCAATGCGGATTGGTGGGTGTTAACGACTGCAAATGCAGCCGGGACCAACGGCTTAACGTGCCTTCCGAAGCACGGAGGAGCTCGAGATAATAAATTTTTGGTCACCCATCCCATGACCGACCCATGCGAACGTTGCTTAACTTCTGCAATCGCTGGGCCAGGCGCTAAACCACTGCGCCATCGAGCTCCTCTTTACTTACTTAGGTAATAAATGATAGCAAATATATATTTGAACTTTGAAAGCTCACCCTCAGACAATGAAAAAGCTTTGCGGTCTAGGCGTGAAAACGTAACAAATGGAGTTACTATCGCGTTAATAAAATAAAATTAGTATGGATGGATAACTGTTATGATATTTCCTTCACACTTCAAATATTATGATGGCTTCCTATTGCCTAAAATAGCTATCAATAATAAGTTTGAGTGAATTTCGCAGAGAAACAAAAAAGCTCGCAGCTCCTTGATTCAAGTTCATCAACCCAGAAAAATGTTCAAGGAGGCTTTTAATAGTTAAGTTGATATTGGTTTTTATTAGTGATTTTTTAAAATACTTCTATCTGATTTGCTACCAATATAGAGATACATTGTGAAAAACACAAGTTTGCCACAACAATATTGATTTTAGCCAATGGAAATTACCACAAAGTATCTTTTGGCTTTATCAAATATTTACATTCGCTTTGTATGCGTCTACTTCTTAATGCTTAAAGTCATAGTTAAATAGTGACATTTTTGAATGAAGTTTCTGTTTGTATTTTTTAGTCTGTGGTGTAGTAGTCGTGACTTTATTTCACTAAACTTATTTTAAAGCTTTCGGTTTCATAGGTTCTCTACTCTATGTCGATTCTCAGTTTTGTGTTTCTAAGATATATCTTATGTATTTTATTTACTTTAAATTGGAATAATTTTACAACTATTTTGTCCGTTACTATTTTAAAATATTAACTTTTTAGTCACAATTGATTTAATTAATAGAAAAGAACTGCAATTACAATACTACTAAAATAAAAACGTTTCTTTTAGTAACTAAAAGACAGTTATAGAAAAATTAAACTCGAGGAAGTGTCAACCCTGTCAAGTCATTGCGTCACCACAAAAGTGATGTGCTTACAGAGATATATCTGTTAGTTCGCTGTACTTAATAAACAGAATCCGATATCGAAATTGCAGCTCCTGTCTCGCAACAAACTAGGCAACAACAACAGTTGTAAACAGCGACGTCTCGTCGTCCTGCTTCCCGGCAGTAGTCCTGCGATACGCGGAACTGGGTCGCACAACTTCTGCATGCTATGATGTCCTGGTACCCGACCGTTTATGTGCAAGTTCTGGTGTTAGGTTATTGGATATAATAATACTAAAATATAGCGTCTACAATTATGTCACATATCATTTGTTGTTCTCAATGAATCCGATACAAAATGTCGTAACATCAAAAAGTTGTCTTAAAAGCGCTTGAAGCAAGACGTTATTTTAAGTTGTAGATGCATGAGGAACTTGAAAGCGCAATTTTGAAGACGTAATAAAAGGGACTGGCCCGTATTCCTATAAGAAGAGCATCTAAAGTATGATCTCAAGATAGCACTCAACGTTGAGAGCGGTTTATAAATACGAGGCTTAGTAATTGATACAATTTTAGCATGAAAACAGTTCTTGACATTTAGGAACTAAACCCAAAAAATTATAATACTTAAATGAAAAATAATAATAATTATAGTAGGTATTCGTAATCACGTCAATAATAAACTGCTGTATTGTATGTGACGTCGTTCTATGCCGCTATGTAAGTGCTTTTTCAACACACGCTTTTTTTTTTGTTCGTAAAGTGAGCCCTAATACACCGCTTTTAGGGCCATAAACCGAGTTATAACAAACGCGTGCAATAATATATAAAACTATTACTGCAAGTTCTATGCGAGTAAACAGAGCATTCCCAATTTAGCCGGGTAATACAGTTATTTTTTTTTTACAACAAAGAGGTTTTATGCTGCTGAAAATTCATATACATTTTTGGAATAAATAAATGTGTAAGTCCCTAATTAAGTAAAATAAATATATAATTATTATCAAATTATTCATAATTCACAATATTTTGTTATAAAATATTAAAATATTTGCATTTTGTCACTTAAAATTATAATTTTGAAGTATTAGTAGTAGGCTGTATGCTCCTCACCCCTTTGTTCGCAAAAAATTCTTGCGTTAGCCTGTGAAAAAAAAAACCAAAAAAAAACATGCGCGCCTTTTCCCATAATTATCATATTTTGTTTTGCCATATTTGTTGCTTTGTGATATATTACTTTGTTTTTTCCTCGCAAATGTGTTGAAAATCGTCGTATGAAACTCGTGAGCTCTTGCTTATTGCACACTCGGCTGAGTTACGCCCTCGCCTGCGGCTCGGGCTGTAACCCACAGCCTTGTGTGCAATGAGCAACCTAAGCTAACTTGTCTCATAATGTACTATAAGGATATTGTTTGCATAACTACATACTTATACATAAGTAGGCCTTTGTGGTTTTATTACGAATTTATTCAATACAAAGTCAAATTTAATTTAACTAAATTATTTATAAATTAACCGAGTTACGGTAAAATATTTCTATACTTAATTCAAATTCTTATAAAGTTGGTTGTGGTAGGTATGTGATGGATAAGTGGTAAAAGATTTTACTAATAATTTTAACATTGTATGTAATTATGACTATGTAAGGCCCGTATTTATAAACCGCTTTTATTAATATGGGCCTAAGTAATTCAGTAAAATAGTTAAATCATTTACGTAAAATCTACTAACTATGCTTATTTTAAGTGTAAATTCACAAAACAAAAATAAATAAAATATTTTAAACCTATTTTAGATAGTTCCTATGGGAAGAACATCTCAAGTATGATCTCAAGATAGCTCTTAACGTTGAGAGGCGGTTTATAAATACGGGCCTAAGTTAGTCAAATTATCGGTGGTTGATTTCTTGTCAACTTGTGTTTGTTTCTTGTCGTGAGAGAATATAGATAATAATGTTTTTTACACAAACTCCCAAAACTACATGAAATAAAATAAAATATGCTACGAAAAGTCTGTCCACAAACTCATGATATGTCCTGCCCTACAAGTATACGACAAAGACAGTCATGTGAGCCCAAAATATGGCCTTAACTTTTTTGTCTTACGCGATACTCAATTAAATCAACAAATAGACTCTAATTTATTATAAAATAAGAAAGAAGATTGATTTATATGGGCATTATTTGATCGATATACTTTATAAGTTATGTATCTATGACAAATTTAAATATTAAAAATAAAATATCGCTATGCATTCTTTAGAAGTATTATTTGGTTGTATTAATTTACCATACATACCCCAAGTTTTACCTGCAAAATTTGCATTTGAATAAGGCTAATTCTTTATAATGACAACGCACTTCCTATCCGAATATTTGCAATAACAATATAACACGGGACTACAATAGGCATACGACGATAAAAAAAACGTGTCAATATACTTCGCTCTATTTGCCACCCCTTAGTTCGTTCGGCTCATTCACCAACGGCGACGGTCTTAATTTTTTCGTCATCGTATTATTACAAGTTACAAGTTTTACAGTTTTAATGAAAATGACGTGACAAATAGTGGAGATCCTCAGAAAAATTATTCATTGTGTTAAATAAAGTGAATTAAATGTTCCTGGATGCGTCACTCGTCGGTCGATCTGTAGGGCAACCGGTCGGGGCGAAAGTCGACTTCGGCCACACAGTTGGACCGCCGCGGTACCTCGCCACAGTCTCATCTAAGCCGCAGCTATGCGCACATCCTCCCTATTATAGCCGAAATATCATTCGCACTCGATAGGGAGAGAGCCGTGCTCGATCACGCGAACGAAACGAATAGAAAGCGCGAAACCACGCAAATTCGAAATTTAATTTTTCCAAACTTTTTCCGAAACTATAGGAAAAGTTGCAGTTGGCGGGCAAACGGTAAACTTGTGTGTTGTGTAAAAAGTGCGTTAGACGTCTTGAGCTTACTAAGATATTTTATTATTTTGTGTGCTTTGACAATGTGCCGACTGATTGTATTGTTGTGAAGTGTATTTTTTATTTTGTGCACAATTTTGATTTGGATTATTTTGCTCTGGAATTTTTGGTTGGTTATTTTTTTCCTTTTAATGTTTTTTCTTTACTTTATGTACACCTACACTAAGTTTATTATAGTATTACTGTTGTAATGAGTTAACAGGTCTAGTGTGGAAAATGTTATAAAAAGCGTTCGTAGCGAGTGCAGGCGGCTAACCTCTTTAACTTGAAAAGAGTTTCCTACTTTTGAACTACCTATTGATGGAAATGTTACGGTCGGTAACTAAATATTTTTTGCCAGCGGGACGCTTTTAAGTTTTTATATCACTCGATGTTGTCATAAAAGATAATTTTTAATGTTGATATTGAATTTTCATATTTTGAGAAAATGTTTTTGCTACTTTTTGTGATATCTGATTTACGAGTGTGTGGGCGTTATTTAAAATTTTACTAAGTATCGTCGCAGTCTTTCGATGTAATGTAAGCCATCAATTTCATTGCAGTGACAAATACGATCGCGTTTATTACTAGCGGCTACTCGGTAAACTAGCGTTTGCGTGCGTCTTTTATTGTTTACCTATACCAATAAACAATTGATATAATTTTCATTAAATTATTTAAAATTAGACCTAGAATTTTTAAAATGGTTATATTGTGCAACGAGAGTAAAAAATAATTTGATGTAATCATGCGAAATTAATAATATTTTATATTCTACATCTAGTGGGGCTTATAATGGCACATCAATTAAATAATTTGCTAAGAATATATCCTCTTCTCAGGTGATTCAAAAACATTTTAATTTCATTTAAGAATACGGTTTATTTTCTGTTTACTCATTGAAATTCTCATGATGACACCAATATTATTTCTCAATAGACGGACTAACACGTACACATTTTTATATTACTTATGTATGATAGGATGCGTCGGATCGCAAGAGGCGGGAGAGAATGATTGATTTCTAATGGCGAAGTGTTTACTAACTGTCTATAAAGAGAAAATTAATATTTTTACGCACTTACATTAAAATTTTATCATCAGTCTATCGATTCTGTAACCAAACTAGAACCTCACTTCCAATCTCACTTCACTGCGCGGGAATTTTAAATAAATCATAAATGATGATGGGCTGATTTTTAATCACAAAATACTTTAGAAAACGGTAAAGTAGCTTATATTCAGCAATTTTTTAATAACAAACTCACTCGAAGTGAAGTGTGGTTCGAAGTGAGATGCGAGTTTGGTTACAGAATCGACAGGCTGTTATAGGCATTGACAGTATTACCAAATAAGACGGTGTATCACCAACGTTTACTTTTAGCTTAATTTATAATTGACGAGTTAAAAAAGTGGACAGTTATTTTTCCATCCCTCGGGAACTTTTTTTTTCTGAATGAAAGGTACCCTATATTCTTTTCTATACCCCTGAAAACGGCTATACAAAATTACACGCAAAATTACGGCAAATACGTGAAAGCAGCGTAACAAACAAGCAAGTTAGAATTTACATTTAATTTTGAAATGCTAAAGCCAAATACAACTAACAATTGTCACAAAGTTAATCGTAGAAAAATTAACAAGATATCAATAATTGTTTTTGATTTCCTTGGTGGCTTAGGTATGTTTTGAATCACCATGAGCTCCGTAAAAAGA
Organism: Agriphila straminella; assembly: GCA_950108535.1. Lineage (NCBI taxonomy): Eukaryota > Metazoa > Arthropoda > Insecta > Lepidoptera > Crambidae > Agriphila > Agriphila straminella. The sequence goes on from OX467312.1 coordinate 6,011,638, forward strand.
TTAAAATTGTTGTTTATACATTCTTAGTAGATATCGCCCTAATTTTGAATGATATAAAAACCAAAACTAATTATTACCCTTCGTCTATGCTTACCTTCTGAAAAATATTCTAATATCAGTGAAACTTTAGTTTGGCAAGCCCAAGTTGAAAATACATTCGAAATCAGTGCGATCGAGCCACTAGAGCCTCTTTGATTGAAAGTTAATGAATTTGGCGATATCTTTTCACAAACAGAGAACTTCATTACCTACTTTATAATTTTAAAATATTTATCAAATGCTCGATATTATATCGACCTTGATAGTCAACTATCAGTAATAATAGAATCCTTATTTTAGTTTTCAATATTTAAAAAGTTACCTTGAATGTACTTAATTCCTTTTTTTGACAGCAATATTGTAACTTAGCTTAGACAAAACTTTTTTTCGACTTACCTAATTGGAATAAAGTGTTCATACATAAATTTTCGTGTGCAAAACTATTGTACAATCTTTAGGGTTGCCACCCGTACTCTAAAATAGAGTATTTCCCTCTATTTCGTGTAGGTGTACTCTATAAACTACGACAGCAATGAGGACGCTTAAATACTCCATTTACGTAACTATCTTTAAAATAGACAAATATTTGTTAAAAGTTGCGAAAAGTATCACAAAATATGTCTTTTAAGAGAAATAACTTATAATAGGCTCTTTTTTATGATGCTTTATACTGTACTAACTGAGTTAACTGTTAACCTTCGTTTGGTCTACCTAAATAAAAAAAAATAAAAAAAAATAGGACTGTTTTACCTAAAATCATAGATTCAAATTAAAAGGCTTTAACTTTCTTCTGATGACATAAATCAATAATCATCTAAAGTTATTCATTGTAAAACAAACATTTTGTCATTTAAAAAAAACAGAAAACCATGTATCATATACATATAACCCTATATATCATATACCGTATTTCGAACTAAAAATATGATACAAAGCTTAGTCCAAAGCAGTTTCAATTGTTGAAAACGCTGTTTTTCAGCAGGCACTGTCCATAAATCAAGTATGCAAACACAAACAAGTTAACCAAAAAATATCGTAATTTTTGTCTACCTCGAATTCAATATGAATATCAACACAGTTTCCCGCTCGAAACTTTATAAGAACATGAATGCTACAAAAATAGCTTATTTTGATAAGCTATTTTTTTCGGTTGATTTGGAGTTACTGTGGAATAAACCTTCGCATTTTAGTAAACGACATAACCATACTATGACATAACACTATGTGCTAAGTAAGTTCTAAAGCTTAAAAAAATACCAACACTTAGCATCAAGATCTTTTTTTTCCCACCTGTCTCGTTACGTTAATCTCTATAACTTTAAATTACCAAATCGTTAATCTCTATAACTTTAAATTACCAAATCACATGGTTTAGGAAAGTTTGTACGCAACTGAAATAACCAGCAATCACAACGATTCTAATACCTAATTGCATGCTTCCGCACCGCAGAACATATTATTATAACCATGCATGATTACGAGTTTAAGATACCTATCTAAATTAGGTACCTACCATAATACCTGGACTATCCAGGAAAAGTATTAAAGTTGTTTTCCCATACATTCAGAGGAATAGTTTTATTGACTCATAGAAAATAACTTTCGGAATAACAACCCCGTCTGAACAGTTCGTATCTTTGTTACTGCGACTTGGAAACTTCCAGTATATAAGCATTTCGCTTTAAAATAGATGTCCCCGAGAACTCTTTAGAGAAAACGTCCGTGTATTTTTGGCAGAATGTTACTTGGAGTTTGTTGTTTAGAACTTCTTTGAAAGCAGATGATATCGATACGTACGACGGTTTTAAGGAATCGTTTCTTTATTACGACGATTTTACTTCGACTAACTTTCATTTAAGTTTTCTCAGAAAACCTTTGTTATTGTAAGTCCTAAATAAGTGACTTTTCCGTAAGCGAACTTTAGAGCGCTAGATTTTGTAACGTGATAATTTTTGTTTTCTTTATAAGTAGTGTAATTTTTGGCAAAATAGCGTGAACCGAATATAGTTTCTGCTCTCTTAAAATAAACTGAGATTTTGAATAATACAATTACCTACCTATCGGCCTTTTGCAACGTTTTCTAAGTCCGATTTCGGACAGCCCCCAGAAGTACTTTTTCACAGCAGCAACGATGGTTATTTTTTAAAACCAGTTCCACTGTTGGTCTGTGGTCGTCGCTGGCTGGATGAAGGAATGTATGGTGCTGGTGCAGCCAAATTTACTTCGGAAAACTGTATTTTATTGCATGGATTAAAACCTACAGCGTGCAATATTTTTAATGAAATAGAGTGGATTTAATGTTGCCTGTGCCTCGACTACAACACAACCCTATCATAATGATATGAATGCAATGATTCGTTTCTGCTTCTCGTATAGGCTGAGTATTTTAAGAAAAACAAATTAATAAATAAATAACAATTGTCAAAACAACGACGGTAGCTGTGTCGTATTGTCGTAGAATAGAAATAGAAAAGCTAAATAGTTTCACACCAACTTCGATCATAATAATATGACCACTCCAACACCAATCAAAAAGCTACTTGACGTCGCTGAAAGTCAAGTTGGAGAAAGCATAGACACAGCAGGAGAACTTTTATAGACTTATTCGAACTTGGGAAAAATAATGATGGGTAATTTAAAGTAAAAAGGTACCTCTTTACTTGAAAATTAAATGTCAATTTCATCATTTAAAAGCCATTTAACAATCAATCGTACACGAAAATTTATTTTCTTTTTACTATCTTTAGACTATACGATTCTTTTACCAATATTAATTCGAACGCAGTAAATAGTTCGAGGCAATCTTTTATCGTCGGTAATAGATACTTATTGAGAAAGATTTTAATGGATTATTTTATTTTTACGACTTTAGATATATCTTTATGGCATGTAATTAATAATTCAAATATAATTTAAGAAATTATTAATTTGCCATTATTCTGAAAAAAAAAAGAATCTGCAAGTTTGATATTAGGAAAAAAATCCCTTTATTTACTGTGACACCTAAGTTAGTATTCAATAAACATTTTTATTAATTTATCGAGGTTATTAAAAATGTATCATACATAATAAATTATTATGTGAAATTAAATATTAGGAGTCCCAAATAAAAACTATTCCAATCATAAGTTTACTAAATGGGGAAAAATGGCGACGCGTTGTTATAAAATAATACTTCAAGAACTGCATCCAGACAGTTTTCGTAGACGGGGCGGAGCAATTTCAATAAAACACTTGGAGTCACCGATTCGTTGTTCGCAGATAAATCCTTTTAGACGGTTCTAATGGCTCTTGAGACGTTACATATGATAATTTATACTTTTGTGAATGTAACTTGCTTACTGAAATACTTAGATATTGGATTGAAGTCTGAAGTACGATTTGAAATGTCCGATCGTAGCTACGTGCTACGGATGCAATGTCGAAGATATCTCTCTTGAACAATTAAATGATTTCTTAGTCTATTCGAGTTAATATTTTGTGTTTATCCATTATGTACTGTAGCCTAATAACATTAATTTCCCTTTTTGATACAAGGTATTAATTTAATTTAAAATAAGTTCTCACATTAATCGACTTTATAAAATCTGCTGTTTCTTATAAAAGTTGTTTTAAAAAAATTCCTTTAATGTTACCCGTTTATTTAAATTTAGATATCCTACAGTTAGAAACATTCGACAAAAAGTTAATAAAACAGAGACCTTCGTAGCACTAAACGTATACCATGTTGCGCCAAATATGTTTACGGTAGGGTTGCAAGACTAAAAAGCGATACCATATACCATATCGGTATAATAAAATTCTTTGATAATAAAAGACTGTACAAAGTTGACTGTACAAACATCTAATAAAATATAACGAACATGCTGAACCTCACAAATAAGATACGAGTTTGAAAATTTCAACGAACCAAGTAAATTGTGTTTTCGTAAAAATAACGTTTTAGTGGCGACATAGCGGTGCCGAATGTGGAACAGATTGATTTGTATGTTTGCCTATGCTTGATGATTATCGAACTTTTAGTTTGATATTATTATTATCTTTCTATTGAATGAATGAAATACATGAATGTGTAAGGCGTGCACATGCACATATTTTAGTGTGCGTAATACGAGAGCGTGCAGACGCACACTGAAACAATGTGCATATGCACGCCTCACGAACACCAACAATCGTAGCCGAACGGACTTCGTGATAGAATAACTTTATTTAATTTTTATTTCTTATCTCATTACATTAGTCTATCTGTCATTTTTTATTATTAATTATATTATTTTATTATTATCATGGGTTTCATAGACACAACAATTTACCATGAGTACAACATATATTTTTATTTATTTTTATTTATTTTATTTTAATAGGTACACCAGCAGAACACTTATCGAACAGTTACAAAAAATAAAATGATACAGACATACATAGGCTAATAAGTGCCCCATTATAGGTGACACAGCATTTGAGAAAAATAAAGTAACAAAACAAGCGTCTAGGAGGAACTAAAAAGATATTCATATTATGGGAAATTCACAATTATTATTATATTAAAACTAAGTACTTATTATACAATACTAAATTCTAATTAGGCAAATCAGGCTGCAGTAATTTGACTCACTCGGCTAGGCCTGACAAATGTTCTCGTAAGATACGCCCAAAGGTCTCGTAGCTGTTGTAGAAGATGTCTAGGCCCGGTAAATCTTTACACGTGAGATTGTAATAGCTGCACATTCGGTGAAGCGGTGCGTGAGCACCGACATTTGTTCGGCAAGCTGAAGTACGTAGAAGATTTGTCAAAGGTTTTCTAGCGTGTTATATGGAACCTTTAATGAAATTTTATCCAAGAGACGGCTAAAGCCAGGGTGACTGTGGAAGATCTTGTAAAGAATGTTGAGGTCATGGAGTCTACGTCTATCCCTTAGCGAAAGCAGAGCAAAGTGTCGAAGCCGAAGACGATAGGGACATCGATGTGAGCAAACAGGTGAGATGTAGGCGAGATGGCGAGTAAACGCTCTTTGCACATTCTCGATTCTTTGAGAATGAACTGCGTACGTTGGACTCCAAGCAGAAGACGCATACTCTAAGTGGCTACGTACAAGCATATTGAATAGGTGTATTTTTGTATTAATTTGAAAGCCACGAGAGTTACGTTTAATAAAACCAAGCATTTTTGCGCCTTTTTTAATGATGTCATTGAAATGAGAGGTAAATTTTAGCTTGGAGTCAAATATCACACCCAGATCCCGAACTTCAGTGACTTCCTGAATAGTTTGTCCACTTATGTTATATGAGGTGGCATGAGGTGATGTCCTTCTTGTGAACTTAATGTGGAAGCACTTTTTAGGGTTCATGGCCATACCGTTTTGATTGCACCACTTCAGAACTCTATTTAAGTCTTCTTGCAAGAGGGCCGAGTCGCTAGAAGACTCGATACATTTTAAGAGTTTAAGATCGTCAGCGAAAAGTGAAAACTGGCAATGACGAATTATAGCTGAGATATCATTAATAAATATGGAAAACAATAATGGTCCCAAATGAGAACCTTGGGGCACTCCAGATTCAGCAAAGTAGGTTCTTGATGAAAAACCACTTAGCGCGACGGTTTGTGTCCTTCTCTCCAGGTATGATTTGAGCCATGTGAGCAAAGAGCCATGAATTCCACTGTCTTTCAACTTAGCAACCAGCAGTGAATGTGGCACCTTGTCAAATGCACTGGAAAAGTCAGTGTAGATTGTGTCTACTTGACGTCTTTCGTCCACACAGCGAGATAAGTAAGTAACAAACGACGTTAGATTAGTTTCGGTTGAATGGCCTTTTCTGAAGCCGTGTTGATGTTCGCTGATACAACTTTCCACATGCAGAGATTGGGATGGATGGACCAAAGCTTCGAACAATTTTGAAAAACACGATAGAATGGAAATCGGGCGATAATTAGCATCATTAGCAATATCTTCTTTCTTGTGGACAGGTGTAACTCTAGCCTTTTTCCATTCCTCGGGAAATGTACCACTAGTTAACGAAGCATTAAATATCAAACATAGCGGATAAGACAGATATTCACCGCAGCGCTTCACAAAAACTGGCGGTATTCCATCCTGCCCAGCACCCTTGGCCATGTCAAGTTGTTTAATTTTTTTGTAGATCTGTTTCTCAGTAATATGAATGCTGCTGAGTAGAGATTTAGATGGCAAAACCCCAACACTGTCGTTTGAAGGTGGAGTAGGACAATTATGAGAGAAGGTAGATGAAAAATGCTCTGCAAAAAGATCCGCAACCTTTTTACGATAAATAAAAGGTAAATATATATATTGTGTTTGATATTTATATTAAGTAATTAATTTTTATGACAAATGAGTTAAAGTACCACGTTACATTTTGAAAGTTATTATACAATTTAAAGTTAGTGTACTAACTATTATTACTTGATTTAGTATATGATTAAATCAAGTCAGAAACATAATGACTTAATTACACAGCAGTATGTTACAAATTGTTAATCCGTTCCAACTTATACCTATCTGCTGAACTTTTAGTCACGGATTTCAAATCTAGTTTACATAGATCTATTATCTAACTAACTAGCGGCCGCCCGCGACTCCGTCTGCGTGGACAGTTATTTTTCTATCCCTCGGGAACAGTACTTTTTTAGGGTTTCGTAGTCAAGTCAACAATGAACCCATATTTTCGCCATGTCCACCTTTCCTTTCGTCCGTCTACGGCTTTCAGCATTCAGCTTCGGCATTCAGCATGAATATATTACCTAATTACGCCAAATAAGTGAAAGTATAAAATCTCGAAATATATTTTTTTAACTTACCCTCCCTGGTAAAAGGGGATGATTTTTTTTTCTCATCGACCTCATAGTGTAGGGGTGTCGTTGGATAATTATGTCTTTTAATAAATTTTGTAGATTTGTGAAATCCATTTTTTGATTCAGGAATCGTTTGCGAAATATTAAGCTTTAAAGTGCAAAATTTTGTTAGAGTCAAGTGTCAAAGGTTATCTCCTCGAGTGGGGTAGTAAGGTGGCCGAACGTATCACGTGTTATGTACCCCTGGTACGAACAAGTTGAGAAAAAAAAAACTCGCGTTTTTTTCTAAATAGATAATGCTTATCCTAGGGGTACCTACTGTACCCGTATAGTAAGCACACGACATCTATGGAAAAAAACGCGCGTAAAAGTACTCGATAAAGTAATTGTCTATGTGAAATTTCATTCCACTTTTCGGCGGTAGATGGCGTTATACAAAATCACAAAATATCTAAGTATCGCTTTTTTTTGATAGCTGCTCACTCAATATCTCGTAAGCTAAAGAAATTAAAAAATACTTAAAACGCTATTTACTTGAATTTTAAACTTTTTAATACTGACCGATATAATTACTTATTCCGTACCCTTACGAACAGCTATCCAAAAAATAAAGCGCGTAAAAACATTCGATACAGTAATTTTGTATGGGAAATTTGTAAAGCGCCATCTACCGCTGAAAAGCGAAATAAAATTTCTCGTAGACAACTACTCAATCGAGTACTTTTGCGAGCGTTTTTTTCTCAATAGATGTTCGTGCTAGGGGTAGGTACCGATGTTTTTTTTGTAGATTTCGTTACAAAATTTATATTTTCATTTCTTATCTTAAATCATAATGACTTTGCATGTTCACCTTATTTATGCTAAACTTTCTCTAGGTATTTTTCAAATTGTTTTGATAAATACTTGCAAAGAGAGAAAATGAAAGATTTAATTTCTTCTCTAAATATTTAATTTCCCAAAAAAACATTTAAACCATTTATTTGCTTGGTATAAAAAGATGTTACATTTTTGCGGACTTACATGTTTTAGTCAACTCAAGGTTTTAGTTATCATTTTTAATAATTCCCTTTTTACTTTTATGTAAGTATCCAAATAATATATTCTAACGTTACTAGTACTACTGATTATAGCCAACTTATGTAATGCTGGATTAGTCGTATGTTTTCTCAAATTGGACGCTGTATCTAAATTATGTACATATAGATTACATGTCGGACTATATGAGTCACATATACATAAAAAACATGTTAATGAAATGGTTCATCCGATACAAATGGACCACCCGCAATATTCGAGTAGTTTTTGTTGATTGAACATGTAATAAGTGTTTTTTAATTTTTGTTTTTATGGCAATTTTTTTGCGATCGCATAGCCAGTAACAAACTTGTTTGCGCATTTTTTGGTCTACTCATTAGTTTTTGCCATTTTAATACGCAAAAATCGAATCTTTTTTTATTTTCCGTAATAATTACATGACCTTTATTTTAACATAGACTCGCACTTCTACTATGAAGTCACACTTCTTAACATTTTTGCTTAAGACGGAACATTCAGAAATAGGTACAGTCAGCAACACATCCGACTATACATGTTGACCTTGAGACCACCTTTATGCCGTACGTAATAAAAGCTGCTTTCGTAGATCAACTGTTGAACCTAGCATGCTGTCGTGCGTACAATCTTATTGTGCCATCTTTTCACTACGTTGCTTGTTACGGTCTTTCTCGTAGATTGAGATTGAAGAAACGTAATGTAACATTACCAAAGTATCCCAAAAGTATACGCTTGAAAATACCGAAACAAAGGTGTAAATTCAAATCCACGACTCTTAAGGCTTTTAAGCGCACCCATCATGCCCGTTAGTTCTCCGAAGTGAAGTCAAATAACTTCTGCGCATGTATATAGGGTGTTTGGTAATACCTCTGTAATCCCGAATATAGTGGAAAGGGACTGTAAAGTAAAGTGTAAAGTGACAACCCTAGACGCTGATAGACTATTGTTTTTTTTTAAATAAAAAGCAAAACATAATTTCAGCCTAGGGTTACAATGCCAGTTTTTCATAAAAAGAAACAAACAAATTGTTCAGTCATGTGGTGGTTTTAATAACACCCAGAAGCCGAGTCCTTGTATGTTAAATGAGGAAAACTTTTCAGATGTGTATCCTTCATAAGTTACCTTATCGTAACTAAAATCCAATAAAATAGTAATGGAAATAAAACTTTTTCGTTCTTATGAAAACACCCATTTTGGCTCAGTTTTATTTGCCTCACTGCCAAAACAGTGGGCTTTGTAAGGAACTATCGTTCTCATCATCATCATCATATCAGCCGCACGACACCCACTGCTGGGTATAGGCCTCCCCCAAGGATCTCCACGACGATCGGTCCTGCGCTGCCCGCATCCAGCGGCTTTCCGCGACCTTCACCAGATCGTCGGTCCACCTTGTCGGATGCTTACCCACGTAGCGTCGGTCGTTCGGTGCGCGGTCGCCATTCTAGAACCATTCCGCCCCAACGGCCGTCGGTTCTTTTCGCTATGTGTCGCGCCCACTGCCACTTCAGCTGAGCGATCCTTCGAGCGATGTCGGTTACTTTAGTTCTCCTGCTCCTCATCGTTCTAGGTTGTTATTATTCTAAGGGCTTAAATAATATTTTTCCGGTATTATATGCATGGTATCATCTACCATATTCGGGATTTTAAGAGTATTACCACAGCCTGTATAATGTATATGCATTCATTCATATGTATGTGCGATTCACACGTTACGCGCATATGTGATTGTGCGTGTCTGTTTGACACAGACGAATATTTGCCAAAACATTCTTTGGACCAGTTTTGGGTTTATTCATGTTTACAAAGGATTGATATATTGAAGCTGTTCGAAATGTAACTGTATGAAATTTGAGCCTTTTCTTAACATGAACTGCGTGACATACGTATATCCTCCTGTACGGGACGGTTGTCGGTTATAGTCTGATCTGAAACATTATACAAATACAAATACAAAATCTTTATTTGCTTGTAAACATGGTATACAATTGTGGTAATTATACAATAATAGGCATGCAAAAATATTTCTTATAAACTATTAAATGGAAAATAATAAATTATAATTACGACATTTTATAGAAAAATTTATATTTGAATATTTATTGATAATATAATAACAAATTAGTGCTTAGTATTTAAAAATTCTTTTATGTCATAAAAAGTGTGCGTAAGAAGCCATTTATGCAGGTGCGTTTTGAATCGACTTATGTTCAGTTCCTTTATATCGTTCGGTATGTTATTATTATATTTTTTGACCTAATATACCAACCAGTTAAATTATTCTATATGAAATGATTGTAATGTCGTAACGTGAGCTTTATAATATTCCTTAATATTATTCTTCCGATCGATCTAAACGAAAACCTATATTTTTAGACATTTAGATTTCCTAATCTTGGAAAACCTTTTTTCTTTTCTTATTTAATTGTACTTTATAATCGAAACTTAATGAAACAACGAAATCATTGAAAATACCACTTATTCAGAACCATTATTCTTACAATTAGTGCAAACATCTAAGCAATACGAGTGTTACTTATTAACTCGGCACCCACAAATGTCTTGTGCTTGAGTCAAACAGTTCGGGGTGTGCAAACGCTACGCGCACGCTTAATCGTTGGATAAACAGATTGCAGTGTGGTCTGGCCTTAAATGGCAGATATATAGTAGTCTAGATGTGGTTAAGATTTAGTCCTGTACCCTTAGCACGAACAGCTATCGAAAAAAATAACGCGCGTAAAATCATTCGAAAGATAAACTTTGTATTGGAAATTTGTACAGCGCCATCTATCGCCGATTAGCGAAATTAAATTTTCCATAGAGAATTGTCTATCAAGTAATTTTACGCGCGTTTTTTTTCTCGATAGCTGTTCGTGCTAAGGGTACTGGATGGAAATTTGTGATGTGAATTTTTTTTATCTATGTACAGAAAGCCTACATTAATTTATATCCAAACGAAGCGTTAATTTTATGTTATTAATGTTATAGTTACGATTTTTTTACACACCTGTCTATTTTGTCGTTCAACAGGTGTAGCTAAAAACCAATTAAAACAAGAGTGTGTTTCCTATATTAAATGATGTTTCCCTAACTAATTATATGACAGCTAGCTTCTATCAAACCTGGGGGAAGATTCTCCTGACGCGATCGATATCGAGTTTGAATCGAGTAAACGTCAAAACAGTACTTTGGAAATAATGGAAACGGTTTTCAATATTGTAAACTAACGGATTTTTGATGCTTATTTGATCCTGATGTAAACTCGATCATGTCGAGAGCAAGTGTTTTTGTGCTGAAATATTAAAACCTAACCTTCTGACTAAGTTTTTATATTGTGAGAAACCTGTAATAGCAACTCATTACAAACTGGCCACAAGTTAGCTTAAAGTTAGGTGGTTGCAATACCACATCCAGTTACATAATGTTTACGTTGGCAGCTTAAAGGTACCTGGGATCCGCACTCAGGACCTTCTTCTTTATTTATGTACACTCAGACAGAAATCACCCTTTGCGTCGCCCGCTCCTCGCCTGTGAACCAAGAAAGCATTCAAAATGATTTATTGTAAATGGTTTTCTACTTTGTTGGCTAAAATAATAACGCAGCCCGTTCTAAATTCGATATTTTATTGTTACTTTTTCTTTTTGCCATACCGACACGTTTCTCGAAAATTTAATTTGCAAGCCCTTTGTTCGGCCATTAGATGCTGTGATTGAATGAGTCAGCGATATGGTAATTAGCGGTGAGAAATAAAATTTGAAGAATAATTAGCGAGAAAGTGGTTAAGTGGAAGCAAATGTTGGGTTGGCTGAATGAGATATCGACAATAACGGTAATAAAAACGTTAAAGGCACAGTAGAAGTTGCGGGTGGCTTTGTCCACTTACACAATGGGAGAGACGTCGAGCCGATTGACGCTTTAACTCTAAAGGTGTCACGAGAATTAGTGGCCCATTATTGCTCTATAGAAACGCTATGGTCAAGCAGAAAAGAGATAACAATAATTAGCTTGGACGCAACAAAAAGTGACATAAATCCCACATAATAAGTTCTTCTATGTGCAAAAAAAGCACAGTTTACCTGGATTCCTGACTTTTTTGCATGACTCGGAACGAACGTGGATGATATAATAAACACCTCAATTCCTGGCAGGGGCATTGTTTAATGATTGTCTGTTGTGATCTTGCACAATTCTCGGCCAGCACAGTTTTTTCGTGTTGAACTTGCGAGAAAAATAAAAGTTTTTGTATGTCTTGGTAGCATTTAAACAAAAGGGACTCGGGTTTGTGTGAAGGTGTGATTTATTTATGACTTTACCTTGAGAACGCTCGGCATAGTGAGTTTGGGTGGCTTCTAAGATTTCTCGCCGCCCATTCGTTGTTTGTATATCGATCAAAATCAATAAATCGGTTAACGTTGTTTCTTTTGTTGCAGGAACAATATGGGATTCTTTAATTCAACCGGCACGCTTCTACAACACATTTAAACTTTAATTTCGAACCATAAGACGTTTTCAAAAACCGTTATAAAACCAAAGATGCTGGGGTGTGCTCTAAGAAGAGTTACTTCAGTCATCTCTGTCGCTGCGAAGAACATAAGCTTGAGCTCGGCTGACGACAGCCGGTGCCTAGATAAGTAGATGTTTTGACGACAGACTTCTTAAATAAATTTCGGCTAACAATTCTAAAAGTCTAACAGCAATAAGATTAATTTATATTTTTAAACCTGAAACTAAACTAGTCAAGCTCGATAGCAATAGTAAGTTACCAGAAGCGGGTAGGGTACAGGACAGGGCAGGACGTGCGTGCTGGGTCGCCACTGCGGTGGTATGCGTTATATTGCCTATTGGATCGACTGTGCGCTGACTGGTCGCTACGTCACGTGGCTTCCCGGCGCGCGACTTCAGTGCTGGATGCTACTAACTGTATACACGTAAGTCCTAACTTTATGTATTTTTTAACTTCAACACCACAACAATTTGTTGCTTTATTTCAACACTGGGTTTGATTGATCTTTAGAATGCTGCGATTTCCAATTGACAAGTAATCTTTATATATAAATAAGACGGCGTGGATGGCTCTTCCCAAAAGTCAGATTTCTCAATCATAAAATACTAATTCTGTTCATACTTACTATTTATGTAAGTGTCTCTGTAAATCTCTGTTAACATGTTCATTTCTGGTTACCGAGTTATATATTTGAGCTTAGTAACTTGTTGAAACTAATTACAACATTTAGTTTCAGTTACGGCCAGTTCTGACTTTACGATGACATTAGATGATAATAATTATCAGGTTATTAAATGTTCTATTATGAAGCATGCAAAGACTTTAATGTCACTTCGACTCATTACATTAAGTTACCAACTTAACAAGCTTTAAGCCAAGTTGATTTGTGTCAGTAGTTAAGCTGTGGTTATACGTAGCATTTTTACAAAATGTCAAAAAGATTAGTGTACTCTCTGAGAAGAAGTTCCTAGATTTCAAATAGATAAGTACCTATAAAACTATTATGACGGATTAAAACAAGTTAAGCGGCTAGACGTATTATATGTTAAACTATTAAATTTATAACTAGAGTTGGACCCTTGACTTTTGAGGTCTGTTGCGTTAACCCATTTTTTCGCCTATCTATATGTATAACAATATCTATTGGATTAATATTTGTAGTCCTTAGGGTTCGGAAGACCTTAGATCTCAATAAAAGTCTAAAAAAGATGTTAAAGTAGAAATACCATAGTCATTAGTACCCTTAACGAACGCGAATAATTGCTACTCATATGTATGTATGATTTATGTAGGTATATAAGTATTTAATTATGTTTTTATTAGGATTTAGTATATACTTTATGTATAATTTTGTATTTTTATATACTGTAATTTTTTTTGGTAGGTACCTACCTGTATTTCTTGATTCAGTTTTTTTTATTAAGTTTTGTTTATTGCCGCCACGATTTTTCTCCTTAACAACTTACCGGTTGACTGGTAGAGAGAGGTAAGTCCGCCATTTGCTGTTTTTATTTTTAGCAATAAAGATTAAATAAAAATAAAATAAAATAAATAATATTTTAACTTTTATGAACTTAGAGCAACTTCTCATTGACATTTTAGATTTTCTAAACAATGTTAACTGCGTGATATACAACGTGTAAGAGAATTAATGGCTTATAGAAAATATGAAAATGTATGAAACAGCTGATGTTTTTCTCGCAATTTCAGAGTTGGTCCCATAGTAAAAGTTGTTCAGTTTGATGGTCCCTATCTACCATATTCTGGTTTAGCCATTAATTCTGTTAAACGTTGTATAGTATATAACTAATAGTGATAAGTCAGCACCTGCAAATAATTTTTTTTACTGTGATGTGGTACAGTCGGCCCAAGAAGAAGCTGGACACTTGTCACACCAGCTATAACGCTTCTTCGTTAGTATTGAAACCATACTTTTTGAACACAAATTTGGCGTGACATTGGTATTCAACTTCAGTCACCTTTAGTAACCAAAGCTAAAAGGCCAACCGTACACTGGAGACCGTGCCTAACTCTAGTGCGAACTAGCCTTACTCTTCTTCACGCTTATCAATGTAAAGGACATAAAATGTGTCTATATGTCCCGTTAACATCTTCGCGACGACCTGCTACGGGAGTGGCTGGTTAACATACGATTTACGACAGTTCGTGTTCTTACAAACATAAGATTCCCTATGTTCCAAATTATTATCCAGCTTTAAGGTTTGATACTTAATTTTCGTTTATTAATCGTAACTTTTAAACTTTATTGATCTATAGGTCTGTAAGAAAATGTTTTTCTGTCAATGCCAACGTAAAGAACTGTATCGTAAATAAAATAAATAAAAAATACTAATACGGTAAAAAACTAGAAGCTCTTGATTGAAACTGCAATCAATTAGGTAGAAATTCAAAGCTCACCTACTTTATTAAGAGTAGTACGATACTTTTACTAGTTTTTAAGCTGAAAAACAGTCATCGTGGTCACTTATTAATTTTGTAAATATTTACAGTAAAATGAAGAAGAATTAATTTTATACATCTTCCAAACATCTATGATATGACTTAAAAATATTTTTGTTATTGTTGTGTTCTGTAAGTTTGAAATATTTAACGCCGGCACGAAAAGTGATTTGTTTATTACAAATATTTACCTAAGCACGTTAGCGTAATCTCAGTAGGCCTTGGCAGCAAATAGTTCATCAATAGATTATGTAAGTGCTTCCAGATAATCGTTGATAATAGTTCGTTGACTGAGTCCCTTACTTCCTATTGGAATAGTTCTATGTTCAGAAATAGATTGTTGTCTCTTTCCATTACCTTATATGCATGTAATCGACTTACTTACGAGGAGCTCGGTGGCGCAGTAGTTTAGCGCCTGGCCCTGCGATTGTGGAAGTCAAGCAACTTTCGCAAGCGTCGGTCATGGGATGGGTGACCAAAACTTTATTATCTCAAGTTCCTCCACGTTTCTGAAGGCACGTTATACCGTTGGTTCCCGCTGCATTGTCAGTCGTTACCACCCACCAATCTGGATTGGGCCTGCGTAGTGGGTTATGGCTCATCCTTCTTATCAATCTATAAGGAAGGTCTGTGCCCCAGCAGTTGTGGCACTTAGAATAATAACACCTAGAAGCCGTGTCCTCGTATGCAAAGCGAGGCAACTAATACTAAGGCAGAATGGCTTAGTTTTCAGATTTATATCCTTCATACGAGTACGTTACCTAATCGTAACTAAAATCCAATAATATAGTAGCTACTTACTAATAAATGTAGGAAAATTGAAACGGTTTTGTACTTATTCGGTATAATTAGGTAATAATGGATTTTAGTTGCCTTACTTTTGACAGTGCGCTTTGTAGAGAACTATCGTTCTAGGTGTTATTATTCTAAGTTGTGACATTAATAAAAATGCCTGATCTAATCAACTTACTCCCTTGATAAAGTCCTATTTTGCAAAAACACAACGAACTTCCCTTTTGAACACTGATCTGAAAAAATCAGTGCTTTTGAAGCATTTGATGTTTTAAAAATCGAAGGTTTGTTTTATTCATCTTTCGTTTTCGAAGTTCGTTTTTGCTTTTGTAAATGTGACATTGGCTACAGGGCTTGGTCGTTGTAAATGCGAAACTTGTAAATTAATTTGGCAATAACACGAAATGTTTGCGCATACGGTTTGTCAAAAAGATCACATCGATGTGTTAAATTGATCGGTATGTAACATTTGATGTTAAACAGATAAATTGTTACAATATGGGTTGTAATTTAAGTCACTTCAATGGTTTGACATAAATGATATGTTGCAGGCCCCGATTATCGAAGGTTGCGATGAATATTTTTGAATTATTGACCGTTTGTTTCATGATAAATTGTATTCTTGTGTCATTGTCATAGAATTAATATTATCATTGTGCCATAAAATTAAAAATATGTGTTAATGAGCTGTTAAGACGCCATCTGATGGTATATTATGACAATAATATAAATTATACTTACATACGAATAGGTATCCTACTTAATATTTTTATGCACAACGGGATACTTAGTGCTTGGTTTTCACCTCACCTGTGACGATAAGGCCGAAGGTGGAAGCGCACTAAGCCCGGAATCCTCATCACTGAGGAACTGGCCTAACACATCAATTTTCTAAATAGTTGTTATGGCGTCAGACTTAGGTAAGATGGTGGTAGCTAGTCAGGTGGACTTGAAATAAGCCCTACCACCAACCAAACCGAGTATTATTAAGTACCCCCCTGGGAATCGAACCCGGGACCCCTGCGTCTTACACGGGTGGGCGAACCACTAGACCACAGAGGCGGTTAAATAAAAAAACGTAAAAGTAGTAAGTATACTAAACTATAGCTATGATAGACAAATACCACATTCCCAATATTTTTTCATAAAATCATCCAAATTAGGATTTATTTCATCATAAACTGCTAGATTATGCATATCGAAAATCTATTGACAGCGTTTATCTTTTACCTTCTAAGTTATAAGAATACTTAATAAAAATCGAACAGCGATATAAAAGATGAATCTTTTCCTATCTCATAAATACCAAATGCGGTTGGCTTATCTAAAATAATGTACTTTATTGAAAGTTGTATCTATGACATATATATTTGATTGAATCAGGCGTCACTTGGCGGAAGTCCCAAACCATTTTGAAAAAAGAAATATATGTAGCTTACTTCCGCAAACAAAATATGCAAGATGCACCGCCCGCCCGCCCGCAAAAATATGCAGCACACCACAAAATATAAGTGCACAATACCTGCATTTAGCAAGACAGCAACACACCTTGCACCTTCACCAATTAGGCTACTCTACACGTGTTTCGCCCCAACCCGGAGCATCCTCAGGAGTTAGATCGTGCGTAAACCAACACCGAATGTGGAATTCGGTGTTGGTTTACGCACGATCTAACTCCTGAGGATGCTCCGGGTTGGGGCGAAACACGTGTAGAGTAGCCTAATTGGTGAAGGTGCAAGGTGTGTTGCTGTCTTGCTAAATGCAGGTATTGTGCACTTATATTTTGTGGTGTGCTGCATATTTTTGCGGGCGGGCGGGCGGTGCATCTTGCATATTTTGTTTGCGGAAGTAAGCTACATATATTTCTTTTTTCAATATGACATATATTTTTGGTAACATCTTTGGTTCGGATAAAAGAATGAAGCAAAAGCATTAAATAAAATATTTGGTATTCACTTCTCAAGCTTACGCGCTCACTAGACATGAAATAGCGCGGTTTTATTGAAAGTACTTTGGTAATTAGTTGGTATTTGGTTTGATTTTTGATTTTCCCGACGTTTCGGCACCTTTGCAGCTGCCGTGGTCACGGGGGACGGAAGACCGAGGTCGGACGGAGGAAAAATAAAAGACGGAGGTCGGCCTTCCTCTCCAAGTTTTCTTTCGCCATTTCTTTCTTGGAGGGGCCTCCCAATTTTATGAAATGATAGTAGCTTCAGTCCCCCGTGACCACGGCAGCTACAAAGGTGGTGAAACGTCGGGAAAATCAAAAATCAAACCAAATACAAACTAATTACCAAAGCACTTTCAATAAAACCGCGCTAGTATCCGTTAAAAGTGTTTTATTTCAAAAATTTGGTGTTAAAAGTTTTCTATCCTAACGGGTCCGACCGAGTGATGTCATAAATTCATTTCCTGATTTTTCGATCCTCGACCACGAAGCTCATCAAAGAAAGGTCACCGAAAATAATACTAAAAGTCACGAAGTAAATGATACGATACCCTTGGCCGATTCGTTACACCCACAAAAGTTATTCAACACTCGCCAAATCGGGAAACAATGGATTAATTAATTATAATATTCAGTATCAAGCTTATTAATAAGTTCGGTAGCAAATACGTGTCACCGTGAACAGTAACTATGGTATAGTACAATGCTTGGCTATTAATAGTTGTCTTTCATGATGATCATGTTTCACATTCGGTTAGGAATATCAATTTATTTTTGGTGTAAGTGGATGGCAAATGATTTGCTATTCCTAAGGTACTTTATCGTGGTTCCACTACCGTGGAATGAGGTAGTTAGCAAAGGGGAGCAAAAAAGGAGGCGCAAAGCGGCTGCTCAAGCGGCTGCAGCTGCGTCACCTTCAGCGAAGGGTCTGTCGGGGACAACAACTCCAGCAGCTCCACTGACAAGTGCTCCCAAAAAAGCGACAAAGCCGAAAAAACAAAAACTTAATGTCCCCCGCTCCTCAGCGATTGTGGTGACAATTTCCAAGGAGGCAGAGGAGAACGGCATGACATATTCTCAGGCTATAGCTAAAGCCCGTGAAAATATTAAGGTGCAGGACATAGGCATCGTGAACATCAAGATGCGTCAGACGCAAACGGGTGCCAGGATCATCGAAATCCCAGGCGCCGATAGCGGAGAAAAGGCTGACCTTATGGCGTCCAAACTTCGAACGGTACTCGAGGGCATGGCCAGCATTCACAGGCCGATGAAGTCAGCAGATCTCCGCTTCACGGGAATCGATGATTCAGTCTCAGAGGGAGACCTTAAAGCAGTTGTGGCAGAGAAGGGAGATTGTCCAGCCGACCAGGTAAAGGTTGGCGTAATCAGAATCGGACCTAATGGAATGGGCACTGTAATTGTTAAATGCCCTCTCACTGCGGCTAAAAAAGTGGTGGACTCCGGCAGGTTTTTGATTGGGTGGAGCTCCCCACAAATAAAAGTTCTGGACCCCCTGCCCATGCGCTGTTTCAAATGCATGGTACCAGGTCATATGAGGACGCTTTGCCCCTGCGCGGCAGACAGGAGCAATAGCTGTTTCCGTTGTGGCGAAGAGGGCCATAAGGCTGCAGGATGTTCGGCTCAGCGAAAATGCGCGGTCTGTGCGGAAGCTAAGCTCCCAGCGGACCATGTTATGGGGAGCAAACGATGTTCTCCTCCGGCGAAGAAAGTTAACCCGGCTTCAATCAGAGTCTCGGCGGTGAAAGAGGGGAGCAGTAATGCTCGGGAGGGTGTTGATATGGAACATTAATGTCCAGACGCCAATTCAACATCCTTCAAGGCAATTTAAACCACGCCGCCCGTTCTCAGGACATAATGTTCCAGCACGCGGCGGAGTGGAAAGTGGACCTGGTCGTGGTCGCGGAGCCATACTGTGCTCCCCAAAGGCCTAACTGGGCCAGTGACGTCGACGAGACTGTCGCCATAATGGTCCCTACTCATGCCGCCCACTCCCCCCCCCTCTCGGTAAAAGAGAGGGGACCGGGCTATGTAGCGGCGCTATGGGGGGAAATAGCACTCGTAGGGGTGTACTTTTCTCCCAATAGGGACATCACTGCACTAGAGAGTTGGACCGACGTTCTGTGCGGTGTGGTCCAACGCTTAGCACCAAGACAGGTTCTCGTACTGGGCGATTTCAACGCCTGGCATCAAGCGTGGGGCTCTATCAGGACGAAACCCAAAGGGGTCGTCGTTCTGGAGTGGGCGACAGCTGCCGGAGTCGTCCTCCTAAATAGGGGCAACACATTTACTTGTGTGCGGGGCGACGGCGGTTCCATTGTGGATCTCACATTTGCTACCCCAGCCCTGGCGTCACGTGTGTCCGATTGGAGAGTGCTTGTAGGCCCAGAAACCTTGTCGGACCACAGGTATATCAGATTTACGGTCTCCCCCTCCGGCAATGCGGTTGTGGCAGATCAGCGAAGCCCATCTGGCATCCTGTCAGTATTCCCAAAGTGGGCATTGACCAAGCTCAACAGGGAACTAGCAGAGGAGGCATCGTTGCTGCAGGCCTGGAGGCTCGATGGGACCGGTCTGGGCAATGGCAGCCTGGACGAAAGGGTTAGTAGGCTGGTGGCCAGTCTGAAGACTGTCTGTGGGGCCTCAATGCCCCGGGTCAATGGCATCCCCACCAAAGACCAAGTCTATTGGTGGACGGAGGAAATCTCGTCGCTCCGAGACATCTGTCAAGAGCACAGAAGAGCCCTTCAAAGACACAGACGCCGGCGGCGGCGACGAGTTCAGCGACCTGAAGACGAATCCTCCCTTAGAGAAGCCTACTTACAGGCTAAGACGGCTCTTCAGATTGCCATTGGCAGCTCCAAAGACAGTGCTTGGAACGAATTCCTTCAAGACCTCGACCGGGATCCATGGGGGAGGCCGTACAAAATGATCCGAAGCAAAATGAAAGGTCAGGCTCTCTCCACGGAAACCATGGATCCAGAGCTTCTAGAAAGGGTTATAGCGGGACTGTTCCCGGAACAGGTTCCAGTTGTACCTCCTCTGACGTCACCGGAGGCGAGAAACCTGCCAGAGGTAAATGACAATTTCGCTCCAGTCACTGATAGTGAGCTAGAGGCTGTGATAGATCGCCTGAGGGGCAAAAAGAAGGCTCCAGGACCTGACGGTATTCCGGGCAGAATCCTGCCAATAGCCCTAAAGTACTTAGGGGAGCATCTCCGGGAAGTTTTCGACAGGTGCCTGGCGTCGGGGGAGATTCCCAGAGCATGGAAGATGGGGCGCCTCTGCCTACTAAGAAAAGAGGGGAGACCCGCAGATTCCCCAGAGGCCTTTAGACCGGTGGTGCTGCTGGACGAACTCGCTAAAATGTTGGAGAGGCTTATTGCGGATAGAGTCGTCCAGCACCTCGAAACAGCGGGCCCCAATCTCTCGGGGAATCAGTACGGGTTTCGTAGGCAGAGGTCCACAGTGGATGCGGTGAAGACCTTGAGAGACCTAACGGAGAGGGCGATAGGGAGGGGGGAACAGGTGGTGGCGGTGTCACTTGATATAAAAAACGCCTTCAATTCCCTTCCCTACTCCGTGATCAAGGACGCCCTAAGGTATCATCGCATACCATTTTACCTGAGGCGAATTCTAGAGAACTACCTCGAAAATAGAGAGGTAACATTCGTTAATGCGGAAGGACGGCTAGTCACCCGGGGGATGACACGGGGGGTTCCACAGGGGTCGGTGCTGGGGCCACTCTTGTGGAACCTCGGGTTCGACTGGGTTCTCCGCGGAGTCCTCCTCCCAAAAATGAGCATCATCTGCTATGCGGATGATACTCTTATCACTGCCAGGGGGGAGGACTACTGGGACGCAAGGTGTCTGGCTGGAGTGGGAACCCAGCTGGTGATGGAACGAATCCAGCTAATGGGACTGGAAGTGGCGGTAGGGAAGACCGAGGCCATAATCTTTCATGGTCCAAGAAGAGGGCCGCCTGCGGGGGCAAACATAAATGTGGACGGGGTTCTGATCCCCATTAAGCCCCATATAAAATATTTGGGGCTTGTAATTGATGGGCGCTGGCGGTTCACCGAACATTTCCGGCAGCTGGCCCCCAGAGTAGAAAAGACCGCAGCGGCCTTGGGACGACTCCTCCCAAATCTTGGAGGCCCAAATGCCAGTTGCCGAAGGCTGTTTGCGGGAGTAGTCAGAAGCATGGCCCTCTACGGGGCTCCGGTGTGGGCGGACTCCCTCAATGGGGAGAACCGCAGGCTGCTAAGGAGGCCGCAGCGCGTGATCGCCACCCGAATGATCCGCGGGTATAAGACGGTCTCCTTCACGGCGGCCTGTGCGTTAGCGGGCACACCCCCATGGGAGTTGGAGGCCCAAGTGCTCAGGAGGGTATACCTCGAGAGAAAGGAGTCCCGTAGACGAGGGGATCGTCTGGCCCCTGAAGAGGTGACTGCGGTAAGGAGGAGGGCGGAGGAGGAGCTGTTGGTCGAGTGGCGACGACAGCTGGAGTCTCCGGAGGCGGGCGAAAGGACAGTGGAGGCGGTACGCCCACTGCTCCAAGATTGGAGAGATAGGAGACATGGGGCGATGACATACCGCCTCACGCAGATCCTTACAAATCACGGATGCTTCGGCAAATTTCTGCACCGCATACAACGTGAGGAGACACCAAAGTGCCACCAGTGCGACGCTGAGCTGGACACCGCGCAGCACACGCTCGAGGCCTGCCCTGCGTGGTCGGAACAGCGTCGGGACCTCGGGGCGATAGTAGGAGGGGATCTCTCCCTGCCCAGCGTCATCAATGCGATGCTGGGCAGCGAGAGATCATGGCAAGCGGTAGTCTCCTTCTGCGAGGATGTTGTCCTCCAGAAGGAGACAGCGGAGAGAGAACGCGAAGAGGACGCTCAGGCGGCTCTTCTCCGCCGCAGACGGATGGGGGTAAGGAGGCGTCGCTACGCGAACCTCATTGCCCCCTAATCGAGGCCAAGCGGGCGATGGGGGGTGACCCATCGCCTGCCTTGCACGGCCACAACTGTCTGGGGAGATGGCTAAACTTGCTCGGCCATCTCCCAACTGCGAGGGGGCCCGGGAAACCGGGCCGTCGCCGGGTCCAATGAGGTGACTCCCAAAGGGGACCCTCAGGGCCAACCGGCGGCGTGAGGGCAAGTGCCGTAGTTTTTTAGTGGGTATTCCCTCCTCCCGAGATCCCACCGAACCTTCTGGTTGGGTGGGATCACGGGAGGCAGTCGTGGAGGGGGCCGCAACGTTGAATGTTGCAGCCCCCTCCTGGCGAGTCCCACATACCCCCTTCCCGATCACCAGCTGGAGGGGAAGCGCGTAAATGCGTTTTTCTACGGCATATAAAAAAAAAAAAAAAAAAAAAAAAAAAAAAAAAGGTACTTTATCGTGGTGATGGTAACGGGTTAGTAGTATTGCTTATGAATATTATTTTAGGTATATCATTACTACACTTTTCTTATAAAAAACAAAATCTGATTGAGGGTCTTAATGCATAAATACATAGGTATTGCACTTCAGACAAAACTTGCAATTTTCTGTGTTGTTAAACTCTGCCATCTCTATTTACATAGGTTATACCTACCTTTAGCTAGTCAATACCAAAAGTAGCTGATGATTGGTGCAGTTTCAAAATAAAGTTAATTTAAATAAATATGGGACACATTGACCTAGAGATTTCGTTTTGAAATCATGAAAGCATAATCTAACGCCGATGACTGTACCATAGTTTGAGCGGAAAATCTTTGATGTTGTCTGTACAGGCAGTCTTTATTTATTTGTAACACTTAAATAACATAGTACATCCACGTGTCTTAAAAAACAATAATTAGATGCGAACTCAAAACACCCGCCCACTGGTCGTGGATATAAAAAAAGTCTACCGTTTGCTAGTCTAGACGTTGTTGTAATATTTGTAACCTCTAAGACAATATTCTGCCCACGTTCTTAATGGAGTGATATTTCATAATGAGCACGTACATACAGCCGTATGTGTCCGGTAGAATAAATTAATATAACCAACCCTTCATACTTAGAGCTTTCGTAAGAGGCGACGAATGATATAAATGTTGTAGGATGAAAATAACGTAAGATGAAGATGATGAAGCAGCTGCAAAGGTGCCGAAACGTCGGCAAAATAAAAAATCAAACCAAATACCAACTAATTACCAAAGTACTTTCAATAAAACCGCGCTAGTATCCGTTAAAAGTGTTTTATTTCATGAAGATGAATTGCTTATTTCTTGAACCGCTTCAGTTTCAGTTTTCAGTACTAAATTAACATGTTATTATTACTTCCCTCAGGTATTTGTGACAAATTGGATTATTCTAAAAAAAACTATAAATAAGTATCCCGAAAATATATACGTTTCTGATCATCAGTCAAAAGAAGACACGCCTCCTGACATTAGCAGTGAATTCGTTATAGCCGATAAACGGTCAAGTGTGAGTGGGGCTGACTGGGTACTGGCTCGAGAGCCCTCAGACGGGATTTGGCAGAGCTCTTGAAACCACACGAAGGGCTAAGTACAACAAACGCATACCTTGAGTTTGTTGATACTGGTATTTCAAGCTTTAGTATTTTGTGTAAATAAATTAGTTGTATATTTGAAAATAAAAACTTTAAAATTAATGCGCACAGCTAAGAGTGGGATTCCCTGCCTGCGTATGTATTCTCGCAAGCATACAACAGCGCTATTTAAAGCCCGAGTGAATAGGCTTCTTCTGGGCAAGCTCGCTCCTTCTTAGGCCTCGTATTAGCCTCATGGTTCTCGAATGTGGCCAAGTGTAAGCCCATTTAATGTAAAAAAAGTATTTGAAAAAAAACTTAAAAATTACGCGCGATCGCCAGTAAGTTTTTAGCATTTGAAAAAATGGTATGATAATATCTGTGTGTGTCCTAATCTATATATATAAAATTCAAAGTCCTGACTGACTGACTGACTGACTGACTGACTGACTGACTGACTGACTGACTGAGTGAGATATCAACGCACAGCCCAAACCGCTGGACCTAGAGACTTGAAATTTTGCACACAGATACCTTATACAGTGTAGGCATCCACTAAGAAAGGATTTTTGAAAATTCCATCCCTAAGGGGATGAAATAAGGGATGAAAGTTTGTATGAAAGTCCCTCAGTTTTGAAGCTAGGATCTTCAAATTTTATGTTTAGGCTGACCATTGAAAATTAATAAATACGGGTCTCAGCGTTTTTCAAAATTCTACCCCCGAAGGGGTCAAAAGGGGGATGAAGTTGTGTATTGAAGAAAATCCTTTATTTTCAAAGTAAAAATCGCTAAATTTATAATTTAGGCTTATGGATAGAAATCTAACGCAACTTATTTTGTTACTGTTAGTATTTCAACACCTATGGGGATGAAATGGGGGTGAAAAGGGGTAAAAAACCCAAAAATAGATATGGATGGATGGATGAATAGATATGGATATGGTCGTTATTGGGGTTTTCTGGGATGACGATTGCAAAAATGACATTTATTTTGAAGTCCAACACGGTGGACATGATTTGACCCCCAAAGGGGTGAAAATGGGTTTCAAATTTTGTATGGAAAATAATATAAAATAGACATTACAACTTTAAACTTCGTAGGAGTACATCTAAAAATAAATAGGCAAACATATATTTTGTAATTTTGAAAATCAACCACTTAGGGGTAAATGGGTAAACATAAAAATCGATATGGATGTCGTTCTTGAGGTTTTATGGGATGGTGATTGCGAAAATGAGATTTATTTTGAAGTCCAACACGGTGGACATGATTGAACCTGGACATGCACATCCAGGGGACGGGGACGGGGACAGGGACGGGAACGGGAACGGGAACGGGATACTATTATCTCTGGATACAATTCTGAATATTATAAACTAGCTTCCGCCCGCGACTTCGTCCGCGTGGACATTCGATAAAATCCTCATGTTTTAATTTCATTAAATTCTGATCAGACGTTTTTACGTGATTAGGCGGGTCCCCACCAAGCGAGCAGCCTCGTGCGAGGCCCGTGCGGCAAACGTCCTGCCTCGCGAGGCAGCGCGCTTGGTGGGGACCCGCCTAATCACGTAAAAACGTCTGATCAGAATTTAATGAAATTAAAACATGAGGATTTTATCGAATGTCCACGCGGACGAAGTCGCGGGCGGAAGCTAGTTTGGTATAAAGGAAGAAAACTACTTACTTATTTTTATAATTGTTTCCGGCTGATCATAATGTTTATGCATTTGCAGTACTGAGATCAATTTTTTTTTTGCTGAGATCTATTTCTCTCGCTGATATTTATTTTCCTCGATTTCAGTGTCTCTCTCAAACAAAAAGCTAATTTCTGCGTTATTTAAATATGTTACCCTGTGTTAATGGCATATTCCGTAATACAAGTTAGAACAATAATATACATAGGCGTCTGAGGATTCTTCTTACACGTGCTGTCAAATTTCAGGGTTTTCATTTAATTCCTCCATGAAACTTGTTAAAATGTTTTCAACATGACGTGTGAAAAAATTATTAAGTATGTTTAGCGTGAAATTTGCAACCATTGCGAATTTCATCGCTTCAAATGCGCACTTTTCGCAATTCCTGTCACTTATTTGTATTACAATTTACACACAAATATTTAAGAGTGGTTAAATTTCTACGATGTGCAATAAATAACAAATTTTTTGTGGCTTTTATTACAAACTAATTTTTTTTCGTCTATTTACAACGGGGTTATTACGTGTGTGGTAAGTATACGTTAGCTATTAGTCTAACAAATTATTTTTTTTGCTAAGTTTAGTACTTACTCAAATAATTTAGTATGAATTGTCTGGAACTTAATCACTTATTATAATTTTACAAAATAAGACCAATTAAACTGATTTACCTAAATTTTTCAACAAAATTACCTATCTATACGACTGTACCCCCTAGCACGAACATCCATCGAGAAAACAAAACGCGCGTAAAAGTACTCGATATCATTATCTATGGAAAAAAAATCATTTAATTTTCCAGCGATAGATGGCGCTGTAAACATTTTCCATACAAAGTAACACTATCCAATTTTTTTCGCGCGTTTTTGCTCTCAATAGATTCCGTGCTACCGGTACTGCCCCCCTGAAGTCAATTGATCTTTATCTCTGCGTGAGTGCGGTGGCTCGTTATCCGAATAATATAATGATTGTGACTGTCAAGTGTCAAAAATAATATCGAAGCGATGTTGTGATTGAGATGGCGCTATACGCGATGTATAGCTCTGTCCCTATAACATCACTTTGATGTTGCTATAAGAGCTCAGAGTATACGGACTCTGATCTTGCTATAAAGTAAGACTATGAAAAAGGTCCGTTTAAACATTCTTGGACATCCAAAAGGCTTTTGTTCATTGCGCATTAGATATTTAATACCTACTTGGAATTCAGAGAGTCGTCCCAATGTCAAGAGGCTCGGATTCGAACCCGTGAAGTGTCACGATGACATACCAATACTAATAGTCCGATTAGTTTTCTTTACTGATTGTGATCAAAGACGAGTGATTGTTGATGTACTGAACATGTTTCCATTGTACACGTACGGCACGAGAAATTAAAAACAAAAATGATAGCGGAAATTTGAACTAATGGGCTGAAACTTTTAACTTTTTTTTTTACATTTATTGTCATTTTTTATAGTAAAATTTTAGAAGCATTCAAGGACTGTGAACATCCTTTATCAATTTAAATTATAAGGTAAACTTTTTTTATACAAACATCGTCACGCCTCTCCCAGTTCCCAGTGAGAATATGTAAGTAAGACTTCAGACTTTTCACTTACCACAGTTAAGTGTTCCACAGTTCGGAAAAAATAACATTGTTTTGTGTTTTTATTCGGATGTTAGTTCTATTATATTATAGCAATGGACTAAGGTTTGTTAATTTGTTCGTGATCCTCCATACTTGTTATGTCGAAGTATGTATGGCATTTGTTACAGAAATTTTCCCTGCTAGCTATCAGACGGGCCACACGTCTATTTGCCACACTTAATAAAGCAATAAAATTTAATGTCAAAGCGTTGACGCGAAGTGACAATGGAAACAAATTCTGCATTACCATTATAGATGTGCGAAGTAACTGTCATTACCGAACGGAGACCCATTGAAATTCATAATAGACCTCTAATTATACAGTGGTAATGCATTTAATTATGATTTGTTCCACTAATAGGTGGTCCAGTGGGCGGTCGGCGAGGTAACGTCTTCATTCAGACATGTTGTTGTACCTATTTAAGTTTGTTTAAAACTAGATGGATGCAAAAACGTTAGTGTTTGCTTTTTAAGTTGAGTTGACGTTTTTGTACTAGCACGGTTATTGCTCATTAAAATATAAAATGCTTAGGATGTTACCTACATACCTACATAGAAGAAACGCGCCATATCCTCCATTTATTAACGACTGCCACAAAAACCAACGAAACGTGCCTTCCGAACCTCGAGACTGGCGATAATAACTGTTTGGTCACCCATTGACAGTTGCTTAACATCCACAATCGTTTACACGTCATTGCTCAATATCTTCATAAAAATACTGACTGAACTTCTAATACATATTGTGTACGTTGCTTTAACTGTAGCAAATTCTATAAAGGGATATTATACTCAAGAGGCATAAAATAAATTACGCGACATATCGGATATGCTGTGTCTCACCAATTGGTCGGTAAAGTAAATTATTGCAACTGGATATGAGAATAAATTGTCCGGACTTAGAAGCAATATATTTCTTTGTTGGAGTGTCACGGTGCAGGTACAATTGGAAAGTGACTCTTAGTTATAATGCGTGGGTGCCCTTATTTGGGACAAGGAGCTGTAAGTTTTTCGAACTATGGGCTACCTATGATGCATTACTTTGCGCGTCTTTATTTCCCATACTTTTGGTCCATTTGGATGATAAATTGTAAAGTTTTCTGGATTTGAATTACTTAAAATGATGAAGTGGCTTCCTACTTCATTTCATAATTGTTATTACACTCTGCCCTTAAATGGAACAAAAATATTTACATGGATATTTTATCGTAAACTTTAATGGCATTCTGAGATGTTTCCTTATTTCAAATAGGTTTATGTTAACTGATATAAAGATTGTCTATCAGCCGGAATGAATAGTTCGAATGCATCTATACAATCTTGCTCACCTAATGAAAGGAATCGAAGATGGGCCCTCAGCATTCGACATCCCTCTTAGCCACACGTGGATGGGACCACCTGACCTCAGGAAGCTTTCAAACTAGAAGCACCTATTCTGGGATCAAAGGGCCTATTATATACATTTTGTACATCGATTATATTTGGTACGTCCCATTTCTGGGACCTTTCCGGAATATATTGGCCTACTAACCCGGAATGCGGTGTGTATTTATGCATTTATACTCGTATGTAACCCCATCGGTGAGCACAAATTAATTATTCGATTGATGGCCGAATATTGGCCGAATACTCAAACGCTGCTTATTTCAAAATCTTTACCTAAGGTCTCCTTAATTTTAAGGAAGCTGTCAGTTTCATATTGTCCTGTCAAATCTGACAAACTTATTTGAAAATAAGATAGCATTGACTTTGAGTTAGGTTTCTAGAGATATTTCAAAATGAAATCGGTTAAAATATCAATATTATTTGGTTTTCCATGTGGAATTTATGCAGGTAGGTAGAATTACTTAAATCCTATTGGACTGGACTGGTACTCTGCCCAAAGTACCAGAATCAGGGATTGATAACGTTATTTTTAAATGTAACGTTATTTCTAATTTTTTTTACCGAAGCTTTTAACATTTATTTATTTATTTGGACCATCAACAGAGTTAACAAGATTACAATACAATACAGTTAAATACTAGTTTTTGGTTCATGCAACTCTAATTATAGACAATTTATTACTCTAATTATATTAACGTTATATCAATAAATAACGTTACTTTAGATAACGTTACATTGAAACTAACGTTATTTCAGTAAATAACGTTAATTTTTACATTATTTCTTACTTTTTGTTACCGTTAATTTGAAATTAACGTTATTCTAATTAATAACGTTACTTTTTTACCGATAATTTTACCGGTACTATTGTACCGGTAAAGTTTAACGCTATATTTAATGGTAATTTTACCGGTACAATAATTTTTACGTTATTTTTACGATAAAATGTTTTAACGGTATTTTTAACGTTATTTTTTAACAGTATTTCAATCCCTGACCAGAATAAACCCCAAACAGATCTTTGGTGCTAATTAATTTAGTGTCACGTACCATAGATCTCGCTACGGATGTTTATTGTTTAAAACCTACATCGCGTGTGAGGTCGGGACGTCTTAATATTGAGCACGACTCCAAATTACCTTATAATAAGGCAAACTTATTAGTGGACATGTGTTAATTAATTTATGTTTGATTTCTGTCGTACTGACTTTAACAGAACTTTGTACTGTCTGGCATTGTAAAGTTTTAAACTGGGACAATGTTTGAATGTCATTTTTTGCAATGAAGTTTAACTTATTTAAATAAAGAGATAGGTTAAGTGGTCGTAAGCTAAACCTATTCGTGTATTAGATTTAACGTTTGATGGGGTCATACTCACAAAATATAGGAATACAGTCACTTAAAGTAAAGGTGCGACGATCCTAGGTCGTTGGCCCCGGCACATGACCGAGCAACCCCTACGAAACCTTATTGTCGTTGCCAAAGAGGTTAAGGTTTTTGTTTCAAACTATTCGAGTAGAATGTGTTGAATAGGCCTAGGTGCTTTTGATGTCGGATTTGTAAGACATTTGGGCTCTGTTAAAACTGGATGGAGTGCAATGACCAATTATTTCCCCCCAAATAAGAGTCCTACGACCTACATTTTTAAAGATTTTGAGTTCAGTTCAGAGTCAGACATTTTAATTTAAAAAAACCTCTTCGTTGTTTTGAGATAAATAACCAAATTTTAATGACGTTTAATAAACCATTTTAAGATATTCCAATTATTTCACCATCTCCTGATGCACATCTTTGGAAAGTTCCTTATCTGTTGTATCTCGGCAACAGTTCCCATAATGTAGTATTAATAGCGAAATTAAACGGTTCGTTTTAATTTGGTGTACGTCATAATAGCGAGCGGTGCTTTTGATCTGATCGTCCAATATGCGTAATTGTGGGTTAGTGGTTGAATGATTGGTGTCGGGGATGAGAGGTAGCGTTTTGGTAAGGACAACGTCGCATCTCCGTATTACATACCATACACCATTTATTTAGCGTAACAAATTAAGTAAATACTGCATTTGTGCTTTTAATCGTAAAATAACATAAGAAAATAGTACCAACTAAAGTAAGTTTTACAATATTAAGTGTGAGTTGCACCAAAACGCTGTCAAATTTAAAGTTATCGTCAAATGGTAATGCTACCTATTTGTCACATCAAACTTGTCAAAGGACAACATGCTGGCTGGCAACCTCTTTTTTTGGCTAACTTGTGCTTAACCGCTACTTTAACAAGCTTGTTATCGTTAAAGTTATATGGTGCAACTCAGCCTTAGTTGACAATCATTGCACCTTATGACAAACTGTGCAAGTCCGCAATAACTTTGTAGAAATGATACGTATGTGCCAATCAAAACTGACATAGGAAAATAGTGCCACTATATTTTGTAAACCCTACCCTAGCGTTTTGAAATATTAAAATAGAAGTCGTTACGCATGTCTTTATTACATTTGATTGAATTTGCTCACTTTTTTTTTTAATTTCAAAGATCACCAGAAATATATATCTTTCCGCTGTCACTTGGGCCAAGATACTGCACTTGTTTTTTACGCGGTACAAGTGTTTTAATGAATAGGCATATTGCATTAACTCAGAGACTGAATTTTTTCTTTAAACCGTTGATGTCTTATTATTACCGGGATCAATGTTGCGTCTCGATTACCATGAAATATATTCAGCGCTAAGACTTTTAATTACTTGTCTTTTACGATTTTTTACCATAAAAATGTAGTTATAAAAGCTTCAATGATGTTTTTTACTTGTATTGTAAATTTTTCTAGTGATTACTCTTAGGCTTCGAGCATCGCGGCTTCGAACGCGTCTTACTCTAAGCTCTTAGGCATTTATACGCGTAAAATAATAAAATGTAAGAATAATTAATGAACTACTTATTTCAACTCTGAAATCCTTTTTTACGAATTCAGACCTTAGTTACACCGTTTGAATTAAGACAACGTTTTTTGTTCATAATTTTGAATAGCTTCCTTTTTAATTTGTTTACTAGTGTATAAAAACTTTACAATAGAGGTCTTGTTGATTCAATAAAAAGTGATTGATTGAGAGCCGTACATAGTATTCTTTGGTCGTACCTACATCCTTTTTATTTTTAATGGGATCTCGATAAAAAAAAGTTTTTTTAAATAAGGCGGATGGCATCCGATGCATAAATTACTAATCGATTATGGATTTGAATTGTTATTTCAACACTAACCTTTCGGTCTTTTCTACAATTTGTCTCAGTGTATCATTAATTTTAATTCATTCTATTACTTAATAAGTATTTTAATTCGTTTCTTGAAGTTTATGAGATTTTTTTAGTGATTTTGAGAAAATAATGAAAATGATTAAACATTAGTTTCCATTTTACGTAACTTAGGCATATTTGTAATGTAATGTAAGAAAACCAGACATTACTTAGTACACTAAAATCTTGAATATGACAGAATTAATTAAAAATCTAAACCATGAACATACATGTCAAATTATAAAAATAAATAATATATAAATGTAACAATAAAATTGAATAATAAGAATATCAGAATTATGTCACTCACGCTTCACCAAGTAATATTTTGAAATATAATATAGCCCATTAAACCAGACGACATTATTATTTAAATATTTTATTACTTCTTGTTTTAACTATTACTTAGTGGGCAATAAAGATGCCAAATGAGGCACCTAAATTTTTATATAAACACTGCATTATAATTGCCTATTGAGTGTAATAAACTTATATCTGCATAAATATGTGTCTGATACGCCGGAGTCACAGCATGTATACTTTTAATGTATATAAAATGTAATATTCATGTAAATTATATTTTTATTGGTAAAACTATGAGTGACACGATAATAAATGATTTGTGTGATTTGATGCCAAAGTTTTTATAAACATGAATGTTGTTTCAAACATCTGGTACTGACAAAAGTTTATAATTAATTTGCTGTAACCTGTAACAATACTCATTCATTTCTCAGTTCATTCTACACTACACTAGTTTAGTTTTATTAGCATATGGCATTATTCACAGTTTATTTTAATGTAACCATCACCTGTTGCTAAACCTTCTGTTTGACGTTATTGTATCGAGAAAGAGCACTGGAGGCTTACCATCACCTTTTAGAAAACCATCATGTTTTATGAACGTTTTGTTATAAGCTTACAATAAGATTTTTCAAATTCGTACCACAACCTGCACAAAGTAATAATACTTTATTCCTGCCAAAGAACGAATGATATTGCGAAATTGTCTATTCCCTGCTAGCCATCACTACGGCTTATTAGCTATCTACACTTGACACTGGCAAAAATTACTTCCAAGAGGAAAGTAGATTGCCAAAACACAATAATAAGAAGAGAAAAATGGCCAAGAATGCGCTGAATGCGACAATTAAAAAAAATGTGTAAGCGCGCTTGTGTTTGAACTTTGTAAATTAATAAAATTTTATATTTTAAACTTAAATGTCGGACTTAAAGTAAGTAAATACAGATTTCCATTCATCACCTTTAAACGCGCAGTGCTTTAGTTTAACTATTAAGTATTATTTCTTATTATACGACAATAAAATTAGAACTTCTATGGGAGTTTCTAAATTCCAATAAGGATATTGCTTCGGCCTATAATAGGTCGTTGCAGGCTAAAGAATACACTCGCACAGAAAATGGAACGAAATTACAGCAACAGCAGCAGCTAATTTTACAGGGGACTTCAGCAGAGGTTTCAACTCCTCGATGAGGTTATAAACCAATTTCTTGGTAAGTCGATAACGTTTCACAAACTCAGCATCCTCTAATTCGAAGGGATCACTTTCTTCAACGCAACATTAGTCGACGCTGCCTTCAATTTATATTGGTTTCTGCGTTATCGGCTTCCAAAAACTCAAATACTTCGTATTCACTTCACTGTCCATCCGAAAACAAGTGTGTCCATCAGCCATTTTTGATGTCCCCACTGCTGGGGCACAGGCCTTCCTTATGGGTGGTAAGGAGGATGGGCCATAACCCACCACGCGGGCCCAATGCGGATTGGTGGGTGTTAACGACTGCAAATGCAGCCGGGACCAACGGCTTAACGTGCCTTCCGAAGCACGGAGGAGCTCGTGATAATAAATTTTTGGTCACCCATCCCATGACTGACCCTTGCGAACGTTGCTTAACTTCCGCAATCGCTGGGCCAGGCGCTAAACCACTGCGCTACCGAGCTCCTCCGAAAACAAGTATTTGTTATCAAATAGAAATGAAACATAACAACTATAACATTCACAATGAAGAACAATATGTATAAAAACGTTTCACTTACTGTTTATGACGCAATTTCCAATTTCTAAATAAAATAACTCAAAATAGTTTTGTTTCCGTCGAGAAAAAGCAACTTTTTTAAGACTGCAAAATTTCTCAATATTTGACACAAAAACAATAATGCAAGCTGTCAAAAGACACGTCGTGGTACGGTTTAAGTGAACGATTGAACGATGACGTCACAAAACTTCCAACGGAAACATTATTACAATAATCATACTTTATTAAGGTCGTAGTACGAAATAGCATGGTAAGAATGTTATAATACTGCGCTAAGACATGGCAGTAGGCACCCTGCACCTGAGATACAGGTTTCCTAGTTTAAGTGCAGATGTTTTTAAATATTAATTGTAAATTGTTAAGGTTTAATCTAAATTGTTTTCAAAAGTTTTGTTTTTGTAAAAAATTTGTGTCAATAAAATTTTATTTATTATATAATTTTAATTTAATTTATTTTTTTATATCGTAAACATTGTTACCACATTGTTGTTTTCATTTGATTTCTGCATTTCCCCGACCACGTTTGCAGCAAGACGTGATTGTTAAAAAAGTAAAGTATTAGGTACTTACAAAAAAAAAGTCCATGCTCACAACGATGACGGGACTCGAACATATACAGATATCTGGAGTGAATGTAGGTGACGACTTGAAAGTATTTGTTTTCTTTTGGGGTGTTGTTGGAAGGTCGAAAGTGGCAAAAAAAGGAAGGAACCGAAGCGAAGCGAGGGCGGGTCGCTAGTGTGTTAATAAAATATAACATAATTAATATTGAATTTTACTTGTGTAATGCCTTGTTAAAATTAACTTTAACACTGCCGCCTGCTTAGAGCATTCAACGCCGCCTGTCTTGGTAATTTGAATATCCGAAATTCTATTTTTTTCCTAAAGAACAACCAATAAAAATAATTGTAATGTTAAAAACACAACTGTTCGTTTTGTTATGGGGTATTTAGACGGGTAGATTTTCCGGGCGACTTGCAATAGGCGACTTGCAATAGGCGACTTGCAATAGGCGACTTGCAATAGGCGACTTGCAATAGGCGACTTGCAATAGGCGACTTGCAATAGGCGACTTGCAATAGGCGACTTTAGTCGAAGAGGGCTTTTAATCGCCACCTCCTTAAAATTAGGTTCGCAATAAGATTTTACAAGTGATTGTCGATAAAAAGCGTTAATTGACTAAAATCGACCACCAAGTCGCCTGCCAAGTTGACTCGTGTAAATGCCATCTTAGCCTTCAGTAATGTGGGCTCATTAAAAAAAATCCTCGGTAATGTTTCTCAAAATGAAAAGCACTTAATACAGCATCGTAAGACACTCGCCGACACTTCGAGTAGATCAAAAACATTTTACGATTATTAAACCCTGCGATTGACAACCGGGGAAGGCATTTGTCCCTTTCCCATATTTTTATGGCGTTTAAGCCCCGTCGGCTCGTTTTTACATCATCTCCTAAGTGACATAAATTCTAATACAAAGTCCATTTGTGTATCTCGAACCTCTTAAAAGGTATGACGATAATCGTTTTTCTGCCTTTTACAAGGAACTCATTTCAATTATCGAACGATTTGATGGTTATA
The DNA here is from genome assembly GCA_950108535.1 of Agriphila straminella. Classification (NCBI taxonomy): domain Eukaryota; kingdom Metazoa; phylum Arthropoda; class Insecta; order Lepidoptera; family Crambidae; genus Agriphila; species Agriphila straminella. Next base: position 6,047,415 of record OX467312.1, read on the forward strand.
AGACGCAATGCTGTGGATGGCACCCTATGGTGAATGGTAGGACATCCCGCGCTCTCCGGCGTTTTTTTAATTTGTATGATGCTAATTTAATTATAAATACTTTTTTTAAAAACCTTTTTTTTACTTTTTAAAACAGTTGCGTTCTTAGGCATAACGGTTCACATCGTTATTATTCCAACTTACTAATTAATTTTATGTAACTTTTGATTCGCTGGTACTTGAGTCAGTTTTAAAGTAAGGACTTCATATCATATAAATAAATATTTTTAAATGTGATGACTTTTAAAAGTTCTTAAAAATAATAAATGAAACCGTTTAAACTTTAGTAAGTATTAAATTGATTCTAATTAATTTTACCATCAATCTTTGAGTATAATGAGATACAGTATCTCTTATCTCGAATCGATGAATAGATTCAAAATACAAGTAGGTATTTTAATTTAATCTCTGCGTAGGTGTGACGTGGAGTGATTTTGTATAGGGTTAATATTTTAAAAACTAACAATAAAATAACTAAGAACGAAAGTTTGAAGTGATACAAATAATGGGCTTACTTTGTGTTGATGATTGTACATCGAGCTTCGAAAGTTTTGGTCACTTACTATTATTATTTACGGTTATATGAGTCCGTTTCTTTGAGTTTCATATTTTATTGTATAGAAACGAAGAAAATAATGATAAATAATTGAAAAATGTAAAAACAATACAAAATTCTCTTAATTTCTAGTCGAATTTAAAAACATTAACGTCAATGGAGACAAAGCGCGCTAACCCAACTGTTACTTTTTCAATATAATCCATCAAAAACAGATCACAAAGTTGTGACAAACCCTGTGTATCAGTGTCACAATGTCATGTCCTATATCCAATTCTAAGCTCCACGTGTGTTTTACAAAGCAACGACATTCGAAGCCTAATACCGGTCGGTAACGTCACAGATATCTACCTCTTTTTGTTTCTTTTCCCATACCAACACGGTAAGACTATCCAACCTTACCGTACCGTTACGTAGTTATTAATTAAGATGAAACTTATTAGTTCGGCTGTCTAATTTTTTACTGCCCATGAATGTCTCATTAAGTTTACTAATGTGTTACTTTGGTCGATTGAATAGGTTATAATTAATTGAATGCCTTTGTTATTTGATACTGTGAGTCAAGCTTTAGTTAGCCGATTGAAAATTTCGAAGATTTGTGGTTACTGTTACGAAATTACATAAATAATAAGGCACTTAACTGTTCCTTCTGTGACTTTTAATGTCTGTAGCATAAAATACATTTTTACATCCCGTAGAAAACTTATTTATGTACAAATAGTTTGTTTTCATTTTGGTAACCTTATATCTTAAAGTCACTATCTTAAATCGTCCAAGTTGTTAACCAGCAGAAGACATGTCATTTGAAAAAAAGAAAGCTAAATATATGCACTCCAATATATCACTCAGATTTAACATCAAATTGGTACTTTCAAAGGAAAGACAGATGGCTTCTTATATAGTTATAACAAGGTGGGTCATCGATTCATCAAGTGGTTGTCAATTATTGTTCTACTCGCGAAGTGACTTCGGATTTAATTAGAATTTATTTGACACTAGCTCGTGTCAACCGGATTTACATGGTGGCTGAGAATCTGGTGCAGTGTCCAAATCAAGTTTAAGTTCAGTGTGTCTCGTCTTGCCTTTGGAATTGAAACTGAATTGGAGCTTTATCGAGCTTTCTTGATAAGTTCTAAATTTTAATGCATATTCCAAAACTCGCTAACTTAATTGGGTATGTGTACTTTTATTACTTAAGTTTTCAGTTGATTTAAAAATAAAAGACTTGACTTTTATAGTTATGTAGGAAAGTCCTCTTAGCTTTTTTAACTATTCTTTTGTAATTTATTATTATTTTAAAGGTTATATTGTAACTTACCTAGTTTTTAACCGATTTGATGAACAAATACTGTTGTATTAAATTAAATGTCAATAATGGAGCAACATTTTAATTACAACTATCAACCCAAAAAGCCCCAAGAAAAAGTTATACTCTGATTTTAAACTTGTGTAATTCGTCCATCAACTCTTATCGATTACGCCGACATTATCTTTGATTGATTAGATGGAAATTAAAGAAAGTAGTTACCATTACAGTAATCGCTAATTAAGTTTGATACACTAATTAAAACTTTCATTTCAGGTTCCGTATAGATAAATAAGGCTGCTCAAAGTGAATTGTTACGTATTTTATGGTAATCATCTAATCTACATTCTACAAAGCATTTCATATTTTCTACTTTACAAGCTCCTGCGTTTCGTAAGACGGTATTTTACAGGCTTATGCAATTAGTCTGTCTTAGTGTACAGCATTGTAATAATATACTCGAAAGTTTATTAGGTGCTTGCCTTTATTGGTATTTAATTGGAAAATTTAGAGGCATATAGATTTTCCGTTAAGGCCTAATTTTACTCATCTACTCTCTACTTTGAATTGCCTAACTTTATTTGCTTGATAAAATTATTTTGCGAATTATGTTACTTTGCATTGCGGTGGAGCTTCATAAACTACTTTTTCTGCTGAAAAAATATTGACATATTTAGGATCGGTTCATAAACAAAAACTTACGCCTGAAAATGAGTAAAAACTTGTGCGATTAAAATTTAAATAATTTATGTTTTTCAGGATATAAAAAAACTACTAGCCAGGTCTCTGTAAAAAAATTATGGGATCACACCTGAACTATGTTCTTTCACATAAAAAATAATTATTAAAATCGGTTAAAAACTGGCGAAGTTATGGTAAAACACACATAAAAAAACCGTCGACTTAATAACCTCCCCTTTATTGAAGTTGGTTAAAAAGTTCAAAGTTAAAAAGTCTTTCAGGGCAATAAAGTTACACCTAGTTTTTTCTTAGCTTTGAGCTTTTATTACACTCATTTGTCTTAAAGACAAATTCCTCAAGAATGAAAGTCCTTAAAGTTGATTACGTCGGTTTATGGCAAATTAATGGTAACCAATTTATGGGCGTAACATGGTTGTATGGCCGGTTAATTCGGATTAACCACCGTGTAATTACAATGTACGCGAGAGACCGTTTTTCTTGTCTTTCACCGGATGATTTAAGTGTTGATGAAGAATTTTATAATTTTGGGAAAGGTTTAAACAGTATTTAAATCAGATGAAAGATTTACGAGCATGCGTTGAATTGGGTTATTAATTGTTAATTTGACTGTTACGAGTGTATTTTAACAATGATTATAAAAATAGTAGTTTATGATACAAGGTTGGTAAGGAGTTTTAAAAAACCTTAACAACCGTGTGCCATACTACGTTTTTCAATACATTTGCGATAAAACATTATAGGTAGGTACTACTGAAATTGTTATCTATACATATGATAAAACTGTAAATTCTAAATATTTGTGCGCGAATTACGCAAAAACCGCTAAACGAATTTTGATGGATTTTACACAATTTAGTAGATTGAGGTCCAACTTAAAATCTAAGCTATGTTTCATCCAATTCAGGTGGGTGGTACCAGGGAAACAGCTTGAACTCTCCGTAGTACTAGCTTTCATACACTAAAGGGGTCATTTTAAACTGGTCGTAATATTTTTCTACTGTCCACGCGGATGAAGTTGCGGGCGGAAGCTAGTAAAAATTACAAAAAACGATCGTAAACAAAAACGCACGGCGCCGGCGTGCGGTAAAATCAACTTTCCGCACGCTGTACTAATCCGTAAACAAAAACGCACGGCGTGCGGTAAAATCAACTTTCCGCACGCTCGACTGTCATCGTAAACTTACATTTTCGAGCAACTGTATTGAAAAAACAATTTTTTCATGTCATTGTTAAATGCACTTTACTTAAACGTTCCCAAGAAAGTTGAAGTAAATCTGACTTACATTGCTAGCAATGATTAAGCAACTTTTTGCGATTTGCAACTTTATGCATGACTAATTGAGTTATCAAGGTAAGATTTCCATAATATTTTACTGGTCCATTAGCCAAATATTTACCATACGGTTGCCAGGAAAACATCATCATTATTTAGTTTTGTTTTGTGATGGTTTCCTCACAAATATTATTATTTATTATAACAAACGTTTCTCTTGAAAGTTGACTATTGAAATACATACTACAAATTAACTTCAATCAATAATACGCCAATAAGACGGTATAAAGCTTATTGACTATTAGCTTTTCCCTGGTAATAATAGATATTGTGTATGTGGAAAACAGTACTTATGAGTAAAACAATCTCATATACGTCGCAGACATTTGATGTATTCCTGCAATAAACGTTACTTTTGATTGTTATTATATAAGATAGACTGTAACAGTATTTTGGTTAACAGTAGAAAATATCAGCAATGATCTCAAATTCTGCTGAGTGAAAATATTATGTAAAAAAAGAAGGTTACTTCGTTAGTAAGCGTGTTATAATGTAGGCTAAAATAAAGTAGTGCCTCTATCAAATTTTTATTTCATGAAATGTAGTTATTGAGTGGCATAATGAAATTAATTATATAATACAGTAACTATAATATAGTACCGTTAGGGTATAGTGCATAGAGGTATATTCTAAATGAGACCTATAGTGAGTGAGAAATAAAACTATAGAAACATTATAGGGTCTTTATTAGGACGATTGGACTTATTTTACCATAGTGTTTAAAAAAAATGTAGAATGGTAGAATGTCTACACCATCTGATTTTTTTTTCTATTTAACTGGACAGGCTGTCTGTATGGTTTGACAGCAAAGTTTTTGTGCCTATTTGAAACGCCACTAGCGTGCGTCTAAAGAACTAATTTTGTCATTTTTGACAAGTTTGAATGGATGTTTTAAGTTGTATAAAGGGCATTTGCCGACACAAATAATCGGTATTTGCGTCGACATAAGCACATCATTAGATTTAGTACCCTGTACGCACGCTACGTCCTACAGCGCCAAAATGGTGGAAATCAAATAGGCACAAAAACAGTTTGACAGCAGCCAGTCTAATAGTGTGATAGCGTGGTGTTGAAAGGGAATAAAACTGTTCTTTTTCCCATTCAATCAAAACAATCACTATCTACTGGATGTAAAGCTACATCTTTCAGGTTGTAATAAACCCGAAAGGCCTAGGTTTCTCTGCATTCGTGTAACTAGCTGTATAATTTTGTGTTGGCCCTGACCTTTTTCTAGGGCTCATGTTTCCACAATCTAGCCCCTCGATCTACGCTAGGCTTATCTTTCTTGAAATCTTTGTTACATAACTTTTACTTCAATGCTATGTTTTTTATGTTTCAAGTAAAATATTTACAATATTTCATAAAATGCTTTTCAACACACTTGCTCGTAAAGTGAGCCCTAATGCATCGCTTTTAGGGCCATAAACCGAGCTATAACAAACGCGTGCAATAATATATAAAACACTAGTACGTATTAGAATTAACCCTACTAAGTTAAATTAGTAACTTACTGCAAGTTCTATGCGAGTAAACTGAGCATTCCCAATTTAGCCGGGTAATACAGTTATTTTTTTTTAGTCACAACAAAGAGGTTTTATGCTGCTGAAAATTCATATACATTTTTGGAATAAATAAATGTGTAAGTCCTTAATTAAGTCAAACAAATATTTATTATTATCAAATTATTCATAATTAACAATATTTTGTTATAAAATATTAAAATATTTCCATTTTATTACTTAAAATTATAATTTTGAAGTAGGCTGTATGCTCACTCACACTCACCCCTTTGTTCGCAAAATATTCTTGCGTTGGGCGTGTGTTACTTTGTTTTTTCCTCGCAGTTGTGTTGAAAAACGTCGTATGAAACTCGTGAGCTCTCTAACTTGTCTCATAATGTACTATTATAGAACTCAGCCCCGGTTCTACGTTTTCAAAAAGGGGTGCAGATTACAATTTGCCACCCTCTAGGAAACAATAAATAAAATACTGCGGTTTAAAAAAACATAATTATAATAAAGTGTATAATATATTGGCTATAAATAGCATGCAGTACTGTTAATGTGCTTTGAAATTGCAGATTTTAATTAACTTTAGCTGATGTATTCTGTAGTTGTGCATTAATTTTCTAATTATAATCAATTTTCTAATAAATAATAATTATATTAATGTTTTATAATTATTGCTAGCATTAGCTTTATATTTTAGTGTAATTTAATAGTAATTTAAACTTTAACCTAAAGTCACTCGTCGTAGGTAATTTTACGTGATGGAAAATGAATTTTCTGTTTTAAATATTATCACGAATTGAACCAAAGCTGTAGTTAATTTCTTTGCATTATAAAAGGGAGCTTAACAATTGGACATATATTTATTTTGCTTCTCTCATTGCTAAACACAATGATTTTATTTACAAGTCCAAGAAGATATACATTGTAAGATAATTAATTATTTAGCTTTATATTTGTGATGACCTATAATTGGCTTTCTGTTACTATTTAAGTTTTGTGTTATGTTATAGTAGCTGTTGGTCGTCCGAAATTAAATAAATAAATAAAGAACCTTAACAATTTAATGTTTGTCCAATAAGAATCTAAATCGGGATTTTCAACTTCTTTGAACAATGTGGATAACTTATCCTCAATGAAAGACATTAAGTAATCAGTACATACATTTGCATGTCCTACCCTGTTAAATGATTATCAGTATCAATTACAGACATAAACGTATTGAATTAAGTCCGAGATAAAAGTGCTGTATCTTAACTGGTAAGACTAGTAGCCAATTAGCGAATGGAGTTTATGCCAATACCAATGACGTTGTAGTTGTTGGATGATTTTAATGAGATGCTGCGGTATGCGTCGATATTTAAAAACAATATTGGAAGAAGTCGGTATTCAATAAAACACTTACTGCTTTACTAATAAATAAAGAATCAGTTTATGCCTGTCATAACTAAAAACTTTGTTGAAGAATATAATGCTTTAAGACATTAGAGATAATTTTGGTAAATAATATTTTTAGTTATTTCTAGGCATAAACTTATTCATCATTGGTTAGGAACAGGGGCCTAATCGCGCTAATTTTCAACGATAAAATCAAAGCTAAATCGTAACCGTTTCAGTTTCGTTTACAGAAAAATACTCGCTTTAGTTTTGTTAAAATTGTTGAATATTTTGCCTAAGAAGTCTAGGATTACAATCTGGGACAATTTAAGTGAAAATTATTAAGCTAAACCAAAGATTTTTAGGTAAATATAACCTAAATGACAACGTAAAGTTTTTGGTTTTATCGTTTAGAATTACCGCGATTGGGCTCCTGTTTTACTTATGCTGAGGCGACGCACTAATAATGCGAGTGTCCGACCGAAACTGGAGTTGCAGCCGGAACCGAAACCAAAACTTAGTTGACGTGTTTTTTACACATAGGTACATGGTTGGTGCTCTAGGGTTTGTTTCAAGCCCGCTAGTGGTGGACGGATTATTAGAAACACTAATCGATTTTCATATTATACAAACGAGGTAACTTTGAAGCCTTGGTTCTCCGCCAGAGATTGATCGAGCTGTGATCTGATGATGGCAATATATCCAGGAAGTGTATGGACACTATTTTTACCGGCTTCTAAAAAAGGAGGAGGTTCTCTGTTGGTCTGTATATTTGTTTTTTTTTGTGTATGTCCACCGATTACTCAAAGACCGGACCGGCTGGACCGATTGAAATGATTCAAACGCTATTACATTAGGTAAACTCCCAAGTTGGTCCCATTTTTTAAAATGCGGAAATCGGTTCAGTACTTTTCAAGTAATCTTGAAAAAAGAACGAAAATAGTATGATTTTGTGTGCGAACTACCTCGATGATCAGTCAGTATAACTTCTTTGTTTATGAACATAATTATTTTTTTGTTGGAAAAGGGATCTCTCGACTTAAAAAAGGAGGTTCTCAGTTTGACCCGTATGTATGTATGTATGTTTCTCCGCGATTAACTCACGTTTGTCTGAGCCGATGTTTTTCATTTAGGTAAACTATTTTTATAATCACACACTTTCTATCTTTACTAATATTATAATTGCGAAAGTCCGTTTGTTTGTTTGTTTGTTACAGCTTCACGTCTTAACTACTCAACCGATCATAATAAAATTTTGCATACACGTTGTCAGGGGTACAGAAAAGGACATAGAGTACCTTTCATACCCGAAAAAGTCTTGTTCCCGAGAGATAGCAAAAACCTTTCCATGCAATCGCGGGCGGCCGCTAGTTGAACTATTAATTTTCGTGAAAGCGTATTTGAATATCGTTAAATCGTGAGAAAAAAATTACAACTGTAGACGCCATATTGGCAGCTCTGCTTACAGCGTTCCAGGTGACAGAAAACAGAATTATATTCCAATATCTTGACTAGGCAAGTTATTAAACGTCAATGAACCAAGTCATTTGCCTTGCCATCTAATAAAATGGCTTATGGGAAGTTAGGCCACTGATTGAACGGCGCCGTTAAATAAAAAGGCTAGGCCGTTAATTGAACGACTGATTAAGCTAGTTGGCTGCGACATACATACCAAGTTTTATTTATTTAAAATAATAGTTGTAGCTTTTAAATAGTGCCAGTTAATTCCTATTTATTTGTAATAAAACTTTGTATGTACCTTACTTACTGAATAATATCATCATATTCATACAATTTAATTAGCAATCGGCATGTCTTCGACCATCTAAAGTGTCTGTTTCAATGATAATAAAATTACTTATTTATTACACATCAAGCTGCAATTAAACCAGTAATTGCGAGCTTGTAAAAATTTTACTACGCAAAGACATGCTCTTATACGAGCGATTTTATCAGATCTCTGTATACATCTGTTTTGCGAAATACCAAACATTTAAATGTAGACATAACAGTAAATTAAACTTGACTTGTGTTTTTCCTTCATTTAATTTGTTTCGCAGTTGTTTATGTTAAAAGCGATTATTTCTTTGTCCTCAATAACGTTATCATAAGTAATGAAACCGTTTTATTGTTTAATAAATGGAAGATAATTGTTTACATAATCTGAAGTTAATCTCGGGAAGATAACTGATTTATTGGATAATTTGTGTTTATTTCTAATTGTTTGCAATTTATGAAAGTAGGTAGATAATATAACCATTATGGTTATATTTACATTAACTTTCATAGACGTAGATATCTACGTTAACGCAATAAATATACAAATAAAACCTAATTTGTATATTTATTGGAAAAAAAACACTATTCATAAGTATAAAAATAAGAATTTAGGCACTATCAAGTCGGAACATAGTATGAATCAGTAGGTACATAAATGACCAATGAATAGACTGGATAGGTGAAAAAAAACGTTTTCTCAGGAAGAAAAAGTCAGTTAAAAAAAATTGAATAAATAAATAAATAATAAATAAACGCTTGGACAATTTCACACAGCGCCATCTAGAACCAAACTAAGCAAAGCTTGTAATAAGAGTGCTAGACGACTGATATAATACTTATATACTTTTTAAATATATACTTATTATACATAGTAACACCTAGACCCGTCACAAAAATTAAAATTCATCATTTCAATTTCTGCCCGGCCGGGAATCGAACCCGGGACCTCTTGCGTCAAAACAAAACTTTGCAATTCTGCAATCAAAACTTTTGACAAACTAAAACTTAAAACGTTTTTGGATTTAAACAAAAGTAAAAAGAATCTATTCACTATACTTACATTCATTTAAATTTGAAACAAATGAATTACAAATCCTTTTCTACTTCTTCTTATTTTTGATTTGGCAATCTACTCTTCCTTTAGGGAGTAATATTTGCCTGTGTCAAGTGTTGAATAGTTCAGTGGTAGGTATTGTTTCAGTTTACATTAGAATGCGGGCGCATCGCATTCTAATGCTGCTTGAAGCATTTGGCACCAAGTATATCAAGAATTCAAGACAGTTTCTTCGGTAAGTTCTGCCGAGGTTGCCACCACTACAAAATAAGTCTCATTTTAATACATCCAAGATCGCGTCTATTTCAATTATCCAACATATTGTTCAATTGCATAGACATTTGTACCACAAAACTGCACCAATTTTAAGACACAATATCCACTAGGAATCAATTTGCAAATAATTAAAATAGTCTCCGAACCGAACTCGACAAAAAGGCGTCAAAACTCCTATCAAATCCTTTGTGTTAGTGTTCAATGTAAAACACACAGTGGGTGGCTTTTACCACCTCTGATTAAGGCCGGTTATAACAGCTCGGATTAATACGAAGGAGCCATGGCAAATTGGCAACACGCCCCTGCGCCCGCGCCGCGGATGATTTAACGTGCCGTTTGTTACCGCCGATTCAATTACATCGGCAAATAGAAGAAATACTATGATTTGTCTAAAATATAATAATACATACTTCGACTATGTTATTGGAAAACTGACCAAATATATGTCAAAGTATAAATATTGTTAATTCAAAAGACTAATTTATAAAATTTTACTACCTTGCCTCAATAAAAATAATTAAGTCTTAACAATAACCTGACAGACTAGTGCATAAAGTCACAACTCATTTATGAGTTACTATTGCAAATAATAAAAAGATGTATTAAATACTTTATTTAATTAACCATAATAGTATTGCGATAATAAACGTCAATTATAAGGCTTATTCCAATAAATGTACATATTTTATTTTAATAGTCGTAATTACATCAGATCAATTGAAGAAGCAAAACAAAATGTCAGCACGATATTTATCGAATGACAGATGATATCGATTCGAGCATTCGATCGTTAACGTGTTTTGATTAATCGATTCACGATTTATTGTTTATATCAAAACAATGTTCAACAGGTGAGAGATGATGTGCTTCCTACTTTAGCCACGTTTAGTATTTGAAGTAATTTATTTAAATATTTTTGTTTATAATTTATGATAATTACATTACAGTTACACGCACGCTACTTTATTTCTCGTAAAGCCTTAAATCTTGCATTATGTACTCATAAATTCAGAAAACTATATATAAATAAGATTGTCAGATGTATTCGTGATATGATAATGCTTTATTTGAACACCACAATAATACAACAATAAAATTGTATTTGTCATAATATTAGTGATTAGAATTTTTCCTTTCTTGAAAATGTACTTACTTACGTGAGAATGTGTTTCTAAAAACAGGTGCTTTCAATTTCTTAAAGTCTCAATTCTTAACTCCATTCTTAACTATACGTGTAAGCTCTACAATTTCTCATTACTTAACCTAACTTTAAAAGCATGTTAACATTAAAAGCAAATTATCTCGCTGTGCGGTTGACGGCCCGAAGAATGGTGGTCTTAATGAAGAAACATGGCCTCTATAACGGCAATATTAATGAAATAAATTGTTTCAAATCCACCGATTGTCTACAGCGCTGTTATTCTGCAATGAAATTAATACCCTATCCAGCGGTCGTAGTAATTGCGTATTCGGAATTTGATTGAGTATTCGGTGCAGTAATAGTATCGGAGCTCAATCTATCGATTTGATTGTGGTGGGGTTACGCAGAAATAATTATTCATCGATTTCGATGATATATATATATAGAGAATAAGTATATCGATAAATTTATGTCGATCGAATTAGGAGATTTCTACGTGTGAATCTCTATCATTAAGAGAAGTTTTAATAAAGTACTGTAAGAAGTTCAACTGTTTTTCTATGATGATGTCTGCGATATTGTAGACTGTAGCTTTCAACACGAATTTCTTTAAAATTATGAACGTTCTGAAATATGCTAAAGGGCCACAAGGGTCTTGAACACTGTCAACGGCCCTTAATCTTAAAAGCCGTAAACTAACAACCATTTCCGGTATTGATTTGTAAAAGAAGAACAAAACTTATTTAATGAATTGTTCTGTAACAAAGCATTAATACAAATAGGTCTTTGAGTGATCTTGAATAATGCGGAAGCGAGTTCTCGATACTATCGAAATCGATCTTTAGTAATGATCGTGCGTCAAACAAATCGTTATGAAACTAATATTAAGCTCCCCGTCTATTACTCTGCGTCTGCGCATCGCCGATGGTCACGATTTGACAGACAGACAACACCATTTAAATTGTTGTTTATAGTGTCTCGAATTGTTTTTGTTTTGGGCGCCATGCCAATATTTAAGTTGAGCAACTTTTATTGTCTGTAATTAGTTTGGGAATGGTAAATTATAAAATGATAGTCGTTAACGGTCTGGGTTTGTGTGCGCAAGAGTAGTTAACTAAGGTAATGTGGGACCGCAACTAATGCTAGTTGTATTGCAAAATCCAATGTTGCCATTAGATTTCAATAACGAGGTCATATGCTTTGCTCCCACTTTTAGTAGACTACTTACTTCAAATACTTTTTAACTATGGCAGTTTTTTCCGAAAGAAGATTAAAAACAGTTGATAATCTTTTAATTAAATAGACTGTTAAGGCGCGGTGGTAGTGAAACTAGCGCCGTCACTACATTTATTTATATTACTCGTAAACCAAGTCAATATTTAAAAAAAGCTCATGTAATAATCTTTTAAATTGTCTCTAATATATTTTGAATAACTCTTCAACAGTTATCATTGGGATGTATTTAATAGCACTTTAAATTTGATGAAAACAGCAATAAAATAGTACTTAAGCACTTTAAAATAATAATAGATCTTTAATATAATATTATCACTTAAATAATCATGAACCAAATTTACAAAATTAATATACACTCTAAAGTAATAATTTCATAGACAACTTAATTAAAATACCTACAAAAATAATGGTTTGCACTTTAAGTATGTTGAAATTGAAACGAAGTAGAGAGTAGTTAAAAATAATTGAATTAACCAAAAAAATAATGATTTCCACTGTAAACATGCTTAGCTTTAGATAATACTTTGCACTATACAATTTAATTTTATAAGTTTAGTCAAGCTTTAGTACTTATTGTGTATTGTGTAGTGTACGTAGGTAGTTGATAGTAAATTTTTCGCTAAGTAGGTACATAATGTATAGGTTTAGAAAATTCACACTTACCGGTTGAAGCTGATGTTCTTTAGTTTATTTACAAATAATAACCTCAGTAAAATATAGTTTGTTGTAGACGTTGTAGTAGGCAAAAGTGTCCAATTTTTGCTCTTGAGGTTGAAGTTTCTAATAGATATTATAAAATTAAATTGTATAGTGAAAAGTATTAATTCTAAAGCTAAGCATATTTACAGTGGAAATCATTATTTTTATGGTTTATTCAATTATTTTTAAAGCTAAGCATATTTATAGTGGAAACCATTATTTTTATAGTTGATTCAATTAATTTGAAAGCTAAGCATATTTATAGTGCAAACCATTATTTTTAAAGTTCATTCAATTAATTTTATAGCTAAACATTTTAATGTGTATAGCATTATTTTTAAAGTGCGTTTATTTATTCCCCGTTATCATTAATTCTGTAAGTTTTCAAAATCCATAATTGCCAAAAGTGGCCACTTTGAGCTATTCAAAAAATATTAGAGACAATTTAAGAAATTATTACATGAACTTTTTTTTAATAATATTGACTTGGTTTACGAGTAATAAACATAAATGTAGTGGCGGCGCTAGTTTCACTACCTACAGCGCCTTAAGAAAAACTTAATTATTAAATACCTATAGGTAGGTACCCTTAATTCTATTTAGTGAGTGAATACATTATATTCGTTCGTATCTATGTACATTCGCAATTCATTGAGATTGCTTAATACCAACATTCTTCAAGCACGCAACATCTAATTATTACCAATCAAATCTCGAAGCTACCAAGTTACGAATATTCACAAATCATATGCTCCCGCGCCGCCGCCCTCCGCCGCCGCGCCGGTGAAACTTCCAACTTCCATTGACACATGTCAATATGAACAAGCTACAATAAACTGCATAATTAATTATCTAGAACCCGAATGACAGTTTGAGACTCGCCAGTTTCCAATTCTATAATGTTTTCCGTTAGAAAATCATGTGGAAACTGGCATGCTTGACATCGCGCTTGAGAAACAGCTATTTTTGTAGTAGTCGCTATGTAGCCGTTTACTTATTGATCATCTGATCCTTCGTTGTATGATAGTATATAGTAATGATGATAGATTTTATGTGTGGATATGAATGAATATCCTACTCTTACGCTGCAAGCCAGCGTTATTTCACCAACGTGAGGAATTACCTCGACATTCAATTGAAATATCTTTCCAGATATTTGGCAATCGATTAAGATGAAATAGCTATATAATTTTTGGCTTGCAGCGTAAGAGTAGGATATACTAGAAGAAATTCGACGATGTCACTAGTGACTCGGTAGCTCAGCGGTCAGCCTGCCTAGCATGACCGATTTATATCGCGTGATATAGCATTTTATCGACACTGAACTGTCAAATTCCTTTGTCTTTTTGACAGTTAAACGTGATAAAACGCTATATCACGCGATATAAATCAGTCATGCTAGGCAGGCTGAGCAATGGACCGGATATCCAAAGGTCGCGGGTTCGATTCCCGTCTGAGTATTGATCTGGTGCGAGTCGTATTTTTTCTAGTATATACGTGTAATCTATATACAAGCCTCATTAGGAAATATACTTATTTATTGTATGCATTTTATTATTTTATATTTCTGAAGCTTCGCAAAACACTTTTCGGATGTTTTATTAGTAAGGTTCGGATAGAGTTGTAAAACAAATGTGATTCATTATTTACTGATAATTTATTACTTTTATGACAAAGTACTCGCAACACCTTTTACGGAATAAATTATTCAATTTATAATCATAATTTTAAACGACACATATCATTTAAAAGTATGTTAATGTGAAAGCTGGCTCACAATGGGATACGAATAGCTTAATAAGACTTTATTATGTTATTCCATGTTTTACTTTCGCAGTAAATCTCTTTTATATGTCTTGCGAAATGACAGCGTTTATTGCTTCCGAAACAGCATAAACGAATTATGTATAGTAATGAAGTCATTTTTTGAAGTGCCGATAAATACTTGGAGGGTGTTATTGGGTGTATCGTGATTGTAGGATTTTCATACGAAAGATGGATTGTCTGTACAAACATTATCTTTTAATGATTTCGGTTTGAGTGTTGTGAATAAGAATGATGCGTAAATTACATTGTCATTGAAGGGTGAATGGATGTTCAAGTGTTAACATCTTCATAAATAAAAATGAATTGCAAGACCTCAAGTCTTATTATGCTCTATCTACGCTACGCCTTCCTAAGCCATTCATCCGATTGGTAGACCTATCAAGTTGTCACCTGTGCTGTGACATTAGTAAATTGTTCTGCGTATACGTCAGCTAAAGTTTCTTGGGCCAAAAATACCTATATCAATATTAAAAATGTAAGTAAGTTTGTATATCTGACCTCCGTGGCATTGCAAAGCTTGTTGATATTTCGCATGATTGTATACAGCCTTTTACATGTTCATGTATTAATAGTTCTACTTTAGTAGTAGTCTCTTCTGTCTTTTGGCTAAAAATTCACAAGTAGTGAAGTAAACGAGCTACATTTGAAATGTTGAATGAGCTTATAGTGTTACGGAGCAATTTTGCTGATTCATCGATGAAAGCGCCGAAACCATACAATTGTAGGTAATCGCTAGAGCTAACAAGGGAGGGTGCTACCAAGAAAAAAATTACCGTAATAAAGTTTTCACAAACGATAAAAACTGTGTTGGAGGAAGATTTAGTGCCACCGGCGCCGGCACTCGGGCGAGCTTTACGAGCGGTCTTGATGGTGCCTTCCATAGTACTCCTAAATATTCCCAGAATTGTGTTTTATTTACCGCCATCGGAATGGGGCGTGATTTGCAAATGCCCATTGCTCAGGATTTTTTCGCGCTTTCTTCGTTGGATGGACACTGGACACCGTACTCGAAGGTTCAACCCATTATGGATCTGTACAATGTATCTCTAAAATTTTAAGGTCTCATTAGATCCATTTTTCTAAAATTAGATCTTAAGAGAAAAAAAATCTCACAAGATCCATTGTGGATCTGGCCAATGGATCTTCTGAATATGAAGGGTTCATTCATACAACCTTCGTTCTGGTGGGTTTAGTAGATCATTTCTTTTTCGAAATTTACTGAGTCACTTTAAAAAGTTTCAGTCTGTAGGGATATGTCAATTTGAGGTTCCACTATTAGCAAGTTGTGATGAAAAAATTAGATGTATGTATGTATGTATAAATGAATGCCAAGTTAAATAATTAAAGTATGACCAAACATAAAAGTAGATATTTAAATATCTGTACCTACCTAAAACTGATGCAAAGGTGTGCAATTTTTATTTGTTTTAATTTTAGTTGAAGAATGTGAATTAGCACGTGACTTTGTTATGAACATAATAATTATGCCGTTTTTTATTTTAACACCACTAGCGAGTAATGTTTCGGGTAAGTCCTTCTTATAGTGTTGTATATACATGAAGGAAACCCCAAGCGCGAAGAATTGAAGGCCCGACCACCAGCGGTCTTCAATTACAACTATAAGAATGGTGTCTTGACGTGTCCTAATTGTTCGCGCACGTTCTCAAGAAAAATTGGCTATATAAGCCATATCAAAGCGAACGAACGCCAGCAAGAACGGCGGAATCGTTTGCAGTCGCCGTAGTCGAAATCGGCTAGGAACACACATACTCGTACATACATACGAGTATGAAGGAAAACTTTTGTGTCGTCTGAATCTGAATGACTATAAAATTTTCTACAAGCATTATTTTGAGCTGTTTTTGTTCTAATTGACTTACTTTCTCTTCTCTTCAGTCCCACATAAATAGTTAAGATTGGTAACTCCGTGGAAGGACGTATTGTACAGTACGAGGTATTACAACCTGCTACGGTTCTTAGCTTGGCGCAACGTGACCTTCACTGGCTTCTCCAAATTGTTCTGGGCTCTAATATGAGCTGATACAATCTGTTTCCGCTACCTTAAACTATCGGATATAATACTGCTCACAGTCAATGCGAGTGAAAGAGAGAAAATGATAGTTAACTCATGGTAGCGCTACCGACCAACCGACCAATGTTTTGGCTACTGCTTCACAGTCTTTTTCCTTCAATCTAACGTTTTTTTTTCTATTTATTGGCAACGTTACGGTTCGATTAGCTTTTAGGGTGTCGGTATGTCAACGCGCGACCTATGCCCCAAATATCGTAAGATTGGTTGCAGCGGAAAGCCCCGACTGACTTACATGTGATTCTATTTTATTAGTTAATGGCTTTCAGCAATCTTCGTGTTCCAGTTATCGTAGTATTTCAATCAGTTGCCCTTCTCATTTATGCACTAAAATTCATACATCATTTAGCATAGAATTGCACAATGTTTTTGCGCATTAGGGTGAGTACCCACTAAGGATCGCGAACCTCGTGCTCCGCGAACCTATGTTGTAGGTTCGTGGCGCTCAATGTAAACGCATGCAATTTCGAACTTCAATCGCAAAATGCGGAGCGCGCACCGAGGTTCGCCAAGTACACACTGGCGCACTGTTGCAGGTTCGCAGTTCGCGAACCTAAGTGGGTACCCACACTTAGGTAGAATAATGTGCTTCATACACAAGTTAACAGTTACAAAATTGCACCAACATTTTATAATATTTAGGTATGTGAGTACCGTTCACAGTTTTCTCTTAGGGCGTCTTCGCACATTGTCATGAATATGTTCTCGTCACCCACCATTTACACAGATATGTCCTTTACAATAACCGTATAATAATGTATTGTACAAGACTCGTAAACCGTCGTTGCCCGGTTAGCTGTAGTTTTCAATGGATGGGAGAAATTCATGTAAATTATCTTTCTGTGACGAGAATTTTATTTCGGGAAAAGAGTAAATAAGTACCTACCGACTTCTTCAATCGAATTATTTTAACAAATCTAACCAAACACATTGAAACTACAATTGATTATTTTTCATTGTTGAAAAATTTTGAAAAAATATTTAAATTAAGTAATTTATAAAAAAAAATATTTAGTAGTCATACTTATACGTCCAATCAGTAAGTCATGCCAATATCCAATGAACAAGTCCAACAAGACGATATTCTTCATAACTCTCCGTTATCAAGATGAAAATCTTAATCGAAGTAATTATAAACAATGTTTAATTGTTACCTTGCATAAAACGCATAGACAATGAACTTGTTGATCGGTTATCGTGGGATGAAACTGGCAATAAATGTCACACAATTTGATTAAACGATCTATCATCAAAAGCATTTTTTACTCAATGATCAAAGTGAGCTAAGGGAATAAAACCATAAACTTTAAACTTTTTTTACTTAAATTGTAATAATTTCGTTAACGTATTGCAACAGAATTTTGATGTGAAGAGTTTCTGAGATGTCAAAGTCGTCGTTATGTTTGTAAATAATTCTTTGTTAAAGATAAATACAAAAACTTTGGTTTTTTTACCTATACATAATTATACGTTGTGGTAAGTATGCAATTCGCTAAGCCTCTCGGTTCGTTATTACCTACATCTACAACAGACTGCACAGTGTGAGCGTTAGTTAGTCACGGTGATCAATTAGCTAAATAAAAAAACCGACATAATATTACTGGTGACCGTACGGCGGCCTCTTAAGACGTACGTGATAAAAACCTGATACAGTTAAAGTGTGATTGATGGACTGCTCGTCAGCATGGACGGCCATAATTGAATTATGATGCCGAATTAATTTTTTCACATAGACTCATGTCAAAATGATGTAAATTCAATACGTAGAAGCGCGTATCGAAAATACAATGGGATAGGATTTTGACGGCTGATGATCTTCGATCAAATGATCGAAGTTGATGATCGACAATTGTTGAGTTGAAAGAAACATTGAACCAAATCCCATAGTGTTCATGACATTATGTTTTTTTTGTATAGTTTAATCTTCGCATTTGTATAGCAGTCGTCTGTCGACAGACGAAACTGGTTCTAATAAACAATGCCAATTTAGCATAAAAATAATAATTTTGAATACACATTTCACCCACGGCATTTTACGGCAGTAGGAAAATAAATACAAATCAAAAGCACTTAATTTCTAAGCATATTGATTGAAGAATTTTTTTACTGTGCTAGACAAAAGCTTTCTTTTTTTAAAATAGGTAGTCAGACACTTCCTATGTTCGATTTGGATTTTCCATTTTACGCATAATGACACATTTTGATTACGCGAAATGACACATACGCAAAATGACACATACGCAAAATGACACATACGCAAAATGACACATACGCAAAATGACACATACGCAAAATGACACATACGCAAAATGACACATACGCAAAATGACACATACGCAAAATGACACATACGCAAAATGACACATACGCAAAATGACACATACGCAAAATGACACATACGCAAAATGACACATACGCAAAATGATTGTTTAGTACTGTAGTACGTGGACACCCAAAACATCGTCTGCGTGGATTAATTTTCTATACCGAACAGTTCTTTTTTCTAAGTGACAAATTTTTATAATGATCGGTTGAGTTATTAAAGTGAAAACGACACAAACAAACAAACTCACTTTCAAATGTATTATAATAGTTAGAAAGATAATCTTTCTAAGGTTCCAGTTCGTAAGTTTCCAAGTAACGGATTGTAAGTTAATACTTAAAAGACTTGCGTAAATTGCATAATGGATTTGTCTTTATTTTGCCGTAGGAAGTAAGTGAAGAGCGGTCCGAGTCCATTTGATCCTTAATTTGTTTTGCATCTGTTGCGAAGTCAGTGCGAGATATGCAAAACAATCGAGATAGCGAATGGGAGCTGTAGATCGAACCAATGCAAGTAATGCACTGGGTGCAAGGTTATTATTTATTATAAAATACAAAAGATTTCATACATGAACATTTGTAAGTATGTTCTACAAACATTGTATGTAAAGTAGTTTAAAATGACTTAAAACAGAAGAATAATATAAACATTTATCAATTTTGAATGTAATAATAAAGAGCTAAAAGTATGTCAGTTACTTATTAACCTAACCTTTAATTCTCTATCTAACCGTTAATAATATTACGCCATTTCCAATCATACGATGTGATTTAGCTGGCAAGTTCCATCGAATGAAACTGTTGTTTGCTTGTATGTACCTTCAAAGTAATATAGATAGTTTTATGCCATTTTTGATGGTGTACCTAAAAGTCGCATATCGGTGACTTGTGAAAATTTGCTTGGTTGTTTGTCGTCGCACTGCATCGTTGTGAGTTGTAGCGGCCACCTGCTAATTATGTACGAACTCTGCGACATCCATTGGTTACGCCGTAATTCGTTACTAGGAAATTCATTATGAACAGGAATGTTTACAGCATAATAATAATTATTGTTTAATAACGTAATCGCAACGACGGATAACTAGATAAAAAAAAACCGACTAACGTGGAGATGTGCAGCTACGAGAAACTTTGAAGTACTACTCAAAGGCTTCTTAGTTAAAATCTTTAATTTAAGGTCTACTTGTCAGTTTCAATGCGTACCTATACCTACTTATTAAGTGCTAAGTTTTGTAAATTGTTTATCGGTGAGGACCTGGAGGCTTACCATCACCTTTTAGAAAACCATCATGGTTTATGAACGTTTTGTTTTAAGCTTACAATAAGATTTTTCAAATTCGTACCACAACCTGCACAAAGTAATAATACTTTATTCCTGCCAAAGAATGAATGATATTGCGAAATTGTCTATTCCCTGCTAGCCATCACTACGGCTTATTAGCTATCTACACTTGACACTGGCAAAAATTACTTCCAAGAGGAAAGTAGATTGCCAAAACAAAATAATAAGAAGAGAAAAATGGTCAAGAATGCGACAATTAAAAAAAACTGTGTAAACGCGCTTGTGTTTGAACTTTGTAAATTAATAAAATTTTATATTTTTTTTAAAAACTAGTCGGGTGTCCGTACGATAATTAAAACTTCTATGGGAGTTTCTAAATTCCAATAAGGATATTGCTTCGGCCTATAATAATAGGTCGTTGCAGGCTAAAGAATGCAGCAATTTTTACAGGGGAATTCAGCAGAGGTTTCAACTCCTCGATGAGGTTATTTATAAACCAATTTCTTGGTAAGTCGATAACGTTTCACAAACTCAGCATCCTCTAATTCGAAGGGATCACTTTCTTCAACGCAATATTAGTCGACGCTGCCTTCGATTTCTATTGATTTCTGCGTTATCGGCTTCCAAAAACTCAAATACTTCTTATTCACTGTCCATCCGAAAACAAGTATTTGTTATCAAATAAAAATTAAACATACCAACTAATATTACATTTACAATGAAGAACAATATGTATAAAAACGTTTCACTTAATGTTTATGACGCGATTTCCAATTTCTAAATAAAATAACTCAAAATAGTTTTGTTTCCGTCGAGAAAAAGCAACTTTTTTAAGACTGCAAAATTTCTCAAATTTTGACACAAAAACAATAATGCTAGCTGTCAAAAGACACGTCGTGGTACGGTTTAAGTGAACGATTGAACGATGACGTCACAAAACTTCCAACGGAAACATTATTACAATAATCATACTTTATGAAGGTCGTAGTACGAAATAGCATGGTAAGAATGAAATAATACTGCGCTAAGACATGGCAGTAGGCACCCTGTAATTTGCTTCCAAGTGTTATATTAGCTTCCTACTGTGTTAAATTTAGCTGTTGGTCTTCCAAATAATAAAAATAATATAGAGTTTCTGTCAAATCTGACAACTTTTTAAAGGTAGCCTTAACTTTAAAATTCGTTTAAGTATTTGGCAGTTAGGTTGTAATTTTCTTATAAAACTCACTTAGTTCTGTACATTTCCAAATATTGTTTTGTTTGCTTAATAGCTCTATATTTAAGCCATTTTATATAAATTGTCCACGCAGTTGTTGCCACCATAAAAATAGATGTTGTGCTATCTCATCAAATTATAATAAAATTAATCTCGGTGTGCCACAACCGTATCCGAAACTGCGGCAATTCAAAGAGGCTTCAAACTGATAACGCGACCGCGACGGTGGCGCCTCGTCGAAGCGCCGGTAAACTACCGACAAAGTTTAATGTATAATACATTAAAATCATTATCGTTGACTAACTCGAACGATCATTATTTTGTGCGTTAACGATAAGTGATTTGTCTGTATGTTTGGTTAATTTATTGTGTTACATTTACAGCAGGTACGGTTAGATAAATAAATAGTATACAGAAACATCAGTAAGGAGAAATTGTTATCCATGGTGTTTTAGAAAACTGTTTAAACGAATACGGAAAATATGTGATAGGAAGAATATGCTCTTGCTACGTATGACCCCCAGCATTCTTTCTTTAGTTTAGCTAACATACATAAAGGTATTTAGATTAATCAATACATTAACAGATGATTTACAAGTAATCTTAATACACCTTATATATCTTCGAATACACAAAGCACTTAGGTTTGATATGAACATCATTAATATTATTAAATCATTATTAATAAAATCACATGTGGAATTCCTTCGATGTCAATCACAATTTGCTTCCTGAAGCTTCGTGTATAAAGCGTTTAATAATATTGTTGCAACATTATCATAATGATGTTATTTAGTGTAGTTGGCTACTATTTGAATGCAATTATTGAAATTGTAAACATCGAAGTAACATTATCCGTAATCGTGTATCTACTTGATTTATTTGTTGGCTGTTTTTTTTCAGTTTTAGTAATGTGGGGCGAAACAAGACTTTACATCGACGACCTCCGTGGTCGAGTGGTTTGCACGCCGGTTTTCAAGGCGTCACCATCTCTTGAGGTCCCGGGTTCGATCCCCGGCTGGGTCAATGTAGAAAATGAACTTTTCTATATTGTCTCAGGTCTGGGTGTTAGGATACCACCGTTGTCTCTGATTTCCATAACACAAGTGCTTAGCAACTTACTTTGGATGCAATGTATGTGATGAAATCTATAATAAAAATAAAACCATTAATGTGGGGCGAACTAGGACAATTTTGTAATGTGGTGCGAACCTTTGGGGCGAACAAGGAACAAACCTCGTAAAGATGAAAGAGTGCCATATCGCATACTACTTACTTTAGGTTTTATTAAAATTAGTTTTCCTTTTAGATTCAGACCATGAGTAACAACTGAGTCCCGTTTCCTCGTCTTCTAAAAGTACGATTCAATTGTAACACTACATAACTTAGGTCTTTAATATTCGTTCCACGTATGTTAACTACAAATTGAAATCAGCTGTAAATCGATTGAACGTGCCTGCGGGCATACCAATGGTGGACGCACCGGTTGGTCCTCCAATATGAATACAAAACAGACGGTATTTTGGAAGGTAAATTGTTAATTTTATTTCTCTATTGATAAATTAGTAGTAAAAACTGATATGTATTTAAAATAGTTAAGGGCCCAGAAACCTGCCTTGAAGCACCCAACCCAAAGTAATTTCTAAATAACTTGAAATAATATGACAAACCGAAATTCAATCGCCTAAAAGCGAATTTAACAGACGAAAACAATAAAATTATGATAAATGTGAGCGCCATGTCCATTTAAGTAAAAATCCAAAACAAAAGTTTCAATAATATTTCGAAATCCACTTGTCAAATATGGTTCGTCCCGTCTCTTTATGGTGCATAAATGTAGAAACAATCATATTAACGCTCTAATTTATTATAATGATAATTCCATTATTATACTTGAGTCTGTTGCTATGTCCACAGAAGCTGCCATAAAATACAACACAGTTTCAACGACGTGAATTCAGATAAAGCTTCTAATAAAATTACGATAATTGAGCGAAACGACTCACAATATTGATTGTAAATTGCCAATTTGCATATGATTACGTCTACACTAGTTTAATTGTCTTATGTTTCGTGTGGCACACATAAAAATGGATAAAAGCGGCGTCATTTTAGACGTCATAAATTCTCGATGATTCCGCCAAGTGGAAGCGTATAGAACATATTATGCGTGATTTAGTACTTTGTTTAGTCTGATTTGTTTTAGTTTTACCTTTTTGTTTACTGATTTTAGGAAATATTTAGGATCTTCAAATCGAAATATGTCATTGACTGAATAACAAGGCTAGCCAGCATACATAATTTATCTTTACTTGTCACATCAACGTTTAAATTAAATTTCTACAGAATCTAGAGTACATTTATCAGAATGCATTTTCGAAACAATAAGTTTTCTTTTATCATCATACCTTAGAATTTAGATAGGTATTATCTCTAAATTCCCGAATAAAACAATAAAGAAACCAATGAAAATTCCATAAAACCAGCTTATGTCGCCTAGTAGTCTTGCTATTAGCATATATGGACAATAAATTATAGTTTCGACAAATAGTTATGGGTATCTACACGGAGGTAGATACATATCTACGGAATTTGCAGTAATATGTCAAATAAAGTATAATAAATAGTCTTCGCCTTTGTTTCTTTAGAGAATTAGCAATTTTAATGAAGTCGCAATCCTAGTTTAAAAGATTCGATGTCCGATAACGTCAATGGATTTGTTGAAAGAACGATAAAATGTGACTTCTATATTAAATGATGATTTTGAAATAGTCGTCGCTAGATCAATAGTTGCAACATGGTTTCAACATAAAATAGACTAGAAAAGTAACGGTGACTAAGTTATATGAAATCAATATAATATTGTCAGTTGTCAAATAAACATTTATTTCATCGGAGAACATATTTTTAATATATTTGTATTTTTTATTTTGTTATAGTAACGTAAAGTCCAGATTGTCTCTAATCAGATCTTGGAAACAAAAGATTTCTATGTAACGTGAGACGAAGTTACTTTCTCAAGATAGCAATTAGTTTTCAAGTTAAAACCTTATAGCGTTTACTACTCCGGGCGTCAAGTTGACACTTCCTATTTATCTTCAGACCTTAAACTAGCTCGACGACATATTGTAGACACTTCCGAAAATTGTAGTTTGGGGCCAAAGAAAGTGTCATCGATCGTTTCGATTTAGATGGGAAATTTATTTCCTCCTTCTTTGTTGTCACTCTTCTGATTTCTAAATTGACATTTGCATGAATTTACGGTGGCATTCCATTGGTTTTTAACAGCTGCACGATTATCTTAACTGCCGGTTTCAAGTTCATTCGTTGTCTGAATGACTTTTTGTTGAAATATATTGTGAGATTTGTATTCGAAGTGATTTTGGAATCATTCGTAATAAATTCTTGTATTGGAAGTTTGACTCTTTTCATGCCCACGCGTTCATCTTGATATGGATTATATAGCCAGTTTAATGTCTAAAGGTTGTATTATCAAAAACGTTTGTAACACATTTGTTTCGGATTTACATAGAAAAAATACAAATAACTTATCATTATCATAACATCATTAACATTTTGGTAGTTAGCATGGTAAGTTTTATCAGTGAACGGGATTTTCTAAGTATATCGGTGTGTTATGGTTGAAATTCAAATTAGCATAAATGTTGTTGGACACGTCACTTGGACTGCAGCTCAGACGAATCTGTTGGTCAAGGTTCTTAATGAATATTCAAATGAATGGGCTTCTACGAGATTATTTATTTAATAATACACTAATAGTCAACAGGTTTGTCCGAAGCATTTAGAATACATAATAGAATAGAATAAAAATTTGGTACAAAACAAGATGCATTAAAAATGAAAACTTTAGTACCATACCAAATATACCTGTGCTCAGTATAGTATATTATTATGTTGTTAGTACAATTAATAAAGATCTCTTTATAAACGTTAGTAGGTATATAACAGGGAAGACCATTTTATTACCCAACGAATATAGTCGTGGCCAAAGTAAATTTCATGATCATATGAATATGTTTGTTTTCATGCCGTTTTCACTCCAGACAAGTTTGTTTTGTTATGTATGATGTCCACACAGAGACGACCTTGTATACGAGAACAATGAATATACTAAAATAAATGGCTGTCACGTGGCAAATATTATTCAAACATAGATTGAAATCCATTTAAGGAAGTGTTCCGACGAAGAAAATGATTTATTTTTCAAAAGATACATGTATCAAATCGACCAAAATCGACTTCCTCACATAGCGCGTTTTGATTAGACTATTTAGTATAGAAAAATAATATTTGTTTGGCGTTTTCGAGTTATGGCTCTCCGGAATTTTTTTTTAGAGTCATTGGTAGAACATTTTTCTTTTCTCAAAGGGATGCAAACGATTTCGATGTAACTTTGTATAGATATCTTATATAGAATCACAGGGGCTTCGCACAAATAGGATTAATTGTATGACCACCACCTCGATACGGCCGTGTCACCTACATTTGGCGTCACGCGATCTAGCGTTTTTGTATTTTGTTGATTCAACGATTAGTATTTAGGTTAAGGGCCATCGTAAAGTCTAGACTGGTGTGGCCCTTTTTAACCCTCCGTTCTCTACTATATTTTAACATTGTAATCTTTGGGCAATCTATACTTATAAAAAACCTGACTCACTGACCAATTCGACTCCTCACACGCACGGGATGAAATTTTGCTTGTCCATCAGCCATTTTTGATGTCCCCACTGCTGGGGCACAGGCCTTCCTTATGGGTGGTAAGGAGGATGCGCCACCACCACGCGCGCGCACCACGCGGGCCCAATGCGGATTGGTGGGTGTTAACGACTGCAAATGCAGCTGGGACCAACGGCTTAACGTGCCTTCCGAAGCACGGAGGAGCTCGAGATAATAAATTTTTGGTCACCCATCCTATGACCGACACTTGCGAACGTTGCTTAACTTTCGCAATCGCTGGGCCAGGCGCTAAACCACTGCGCCACCGAGCTCCACAGAAATTTTGCTTACGGATAAGTTATTCTGACGTGGCCGTCTTGCCGACTTGGTCTGCGTGCGTTATTTTAAACCCAATTTTTTTTCTGGATAAAAGGTAGCCATAACTCATTCTGACGTAGCAAGGAATTATCTACATTCTTATGGGAAGTGGAATCCATCGCGGATGAAGTCGCGGGCCGAAGCTGGTAGATTTGCTGCCAGTCACAGACGGGTGAAGTGAGAGTGATGACTTTTTGAATAGAAAAAAACAACAATTGATACTCGTGGGTAATAAATAAAATAGTGTGGGCTTGTCCAAACTAGTTAAGAAAGTCTTCATTTGTTAATCATATAACAATATCATTTATTAAAAGTCTGTTGGTGTCTATTATAGGCCTATTATATTTTGCATTCAATTAGCAAGATGACATTTATGTTTAATATAACTATTCACACGCACTTCAAACTACCCACATGCGAAACAAGAGAAGCTTTCTTGTAAAAAAAAAGAAAGCAATGAAATAACTTGTACTTATGTACAATGTAATAAGGCCATAATCTGAATATTAAATTTATCTCATGAGTTAGTCATAATTTAATCTTGATTGATAATTTGCTTCAGGGAAAAGTATGAGCAGCATTTTAAAAGAGATCAGTTTTTGATGTAATATTTTAAAAATAAAATTATGCTCTAATATTTCCTTCATGATCGTAGGGGTGTATTAACATCATTAACATCAAGTGAAGCGACCCGACATATTTTCGTGGCAATACAATGCTTTATTGTGACTTAATGTGTGTTGTGTTTATAAATAGAATTCAACGAATTGATTAAAATACTGAGAACACTGCATAGTTGTAATCGAGTCCAACAAAACTTTCGATTGAATTGGATTCCGGGAAAGAAATGCAACATAATATTTGTTGCAAGTATGACATGACTGCAGGATTCAAATTATTTTCGTAAGTCAAGTGTGGTAATTATTGGCAGATCCTACTATTATAAATGTGAGAGTTTGGATGTTTAGATGTTTGTTACTCAATCACTTAAAACGGCAGAACGGATTTGAATTATAGCCTGGATTAAAACATAAGATACTTTTTATCTCGATCAAAGGCTCCTTAGAGATTTTCCGAATGTCCACGCGCACGAAGTCGCGGGCGGAAGCTAGTAATTATAAAATAATTATGTAAATTACTTCCGTTTGAATAGTTTTTAGGGTTCCGTAGCCTAAATGGCAAAAAACGGAACCCTTTTTATTCTTAGATTCTTAGAGGTTTTATTATTTGGTAGGTAAGAAATCTATGACTTTGAAATTGCTGATAATGACAAAATTTTGTTGTGATATTTTATCATCTAAAAAGCTTTCGAGTGTGTTTGTATCCGGGTAGAAATCACGACTAAAAACCTGACTGGCAACGAATAAGTATTTTCATTAAAATTAGTGAATTGATATTTTGAAAAATAAACAATGCATTGCATGCAAAAAGTTTATTATCTTCGAAAACCTCTATCGATTGATCAGTTTTGCTAGTTTTGAATTTGAGTACCTACTTTTTTTGTCTTGTTAACTGTATTTTGATGAAACCTATTCAAAATTTTAGGGGGAACTAAAAAAAAATACGAAAAAGATTTTCAGCGATTAAAAGAAGATTTTTTTTCAAAACTAATCTGTTTTGTTTTGTAATATGAAACTAATGTGTCCTCGGTCGGACATTGAACTTTTAAGAAAAACTCATTGATTTATGCGATTTGCTCTTAAGAGGTAAATCAGGGGCGTCGACGTTTTTCAGTTTGTATGATTGTGCAGATTTTTTTGCTCAAATTGTTTTAAGTTCAAGGATACAAGACATACAAGACAGACAAGAGTATCTATGAGACAAGAATCATGTACTCAAAAAACGGAACCCTTATAGGAATAGTGATCCTATAAGAGTTCTTTTTTTCCTGTTGTCTGATTGTCTGACTGTCTGTCAAGACCCTATTATCACGGGAACGCGTATAGGTATCGAGTTTAAATTAAAATATATTCCCTTAAAGATTTGAAAAAAAAAAAAAAACTTCTAAGTTAACGTAAAAAAAAGATACGGTCGATTATGAACACTCTCAAGGGAATCAAAATTTATAGGGTACTTTCCGTTGACCTTGAACTATGAAATTTGGCAAGTAATATCGTCTTATACTACAATTACAAGGAAAAATCTAAAAACTATACATTTTTAATTAAATCATAAAAAAAATACTTTATTTAAGTACCTATATTTGTACTGAATCCTCGGTGGGCGAGTCCGACTCGCTCTTGTCCGGTTTTTTAAATAATGACTGTGTCTTTGTCTCATTACAACATTCTGATGTCATAACCTTCTCATGCTAATAAATGATAAGAGTCATTATTTTTGAGAAATTAAAAATTAATTTCTTTATGACTTTATTATTACTAATTTTATGATTCATTTAATATGTTTTATCTTTCATGAACTCATTATTCTAAATAACGTCTATCACATAATCGTAAGTTAAGGCTTATGAAGGTAGAAGTAGTTAACTAGTCTATGGATAATATCTACGCTATGCAAAACCTAAAACGATATGAGATGTAATACCTAAAACATATTTTGCCATTGAAGACCTCCTAAAATTCAGTAAGTATAAATCTTGTCATCGAAAGTGATGTTTTTTTTAATACTTTCTTTCTTTTCAAATTCTTTCCGCTTGAAAATTCTCAATTTTTTTTTTCGGTTGGAACCAATGCCTCGTCATCTTAAAAGAGTACCAATACTACCAATATAAATAGTGTCGCGATCTCTGAGGTCTCTCTTTTTGATATTTCCAATTATAGTAGGTACCATCGTTGTTGTCTTCCATCGCTTTCCATGACATGCTTTAGCTACTTTGGGATCGTGTCTAACATCTATTTAATTTTCTAGTACATACTGAACTTGCAAAAAAAATAAAATTAAATTTGTAAAATGGTGATTGTTAGTGAACCACATCAACTTAATGAAGGATGCAGATAATTCAAGGTTTAAAACCTATTCAAGAAGGTTTAACCTCATATGAGCATCGGATGCATCTCTATCTGTTGCGGTTTTGTTAGATATTTGCGTGTAATTATTCTGGCGTGTGGTTGCGCAGTGCCATCCCAATAACCATTATATTGTTGCTGTGATATGTAGAACCTTGGGTTTGATATGTGGATCGGTTGAATTCACTCCACAAACAACTGAACAAGGGATCCAACTTAGCACGTGATTGATTCATGATCTAATAGTGTTTAAAAGCATTCGTTAAATCATTACAAAAGCACTTCATTAATGGAACATGATTATCGGAATAGTGTACAAGATGTAGTTGGTTTAACACAATATTTGCGTTATAATTTGAAAATTGACATGCCGCATAGGAAATGTTATGTTTCGAGCGAAGCGTGCGCTTGCATTAATTAGATACTACAGGTCTTACCAAATATATTTGCCAAGAAAATTCCCGACTACAAATTTTACATCTACACAGGTTGGCCTCATTCTTACATGATGCATGTACTTGTTTTAATTTGAAATATGTATGACTGTTTTGTATGCATCTGTGCTATGCATTTGATATCACCACTTATTATGACTTGATCATAATCATCCATAGAAATGACCGTTTGATGGCTACTGAGAATTAACTTGATATTACTTTGCCGTCACAATTTGCCTTGAAATTTTCCGAACTTGTGGTCACCGACCACGATTTCCTCAATTTGAGACATTTTATGGAATTTGTGTTATTGAACTCAAAGTCAAATCGATGAGTAAAATGTGTTAATGGAAGTTAATTTGGGATCCTTTTGTTATTCACCGAAAACTAAAATCCTTGAAAGTATTATTTCTGAATGGCTTAATCTTAAGTACGGTGTGTGCAGCAACTTGTTTGACACTTAATTAAACAAAACCCACTTGGCTTGGTAAATTGGCAAGGATCAAAATAATATTTGCACACTTTATTCATTCATTCAGGTAAAATTTTAAAATACCACTGGTTCTTTAATAGAAAAGACATGTTTCTTTATTTTAGTTATTGTTATTAATGTACATGTGTGGAGGTTTCCTATAAACAATATTAAATTTATGTCTGATGTTTATTCGTCTGCTGAGCATTGTCATTTAAAATCCCAATAAACTACATAGTCATGTCAGATAGATTAATTTTACAAAATGAAAGGTATATTATTATATTGTACCCGTCATGAATAGTAAATAGATTTTTTAATGCGAAAAGAACTCAAATGTATTGATTGAAATTGGGTTCAGGCTAAAAGAGGTTGAAATTAACTATTAGAGGCCGTATACGTTTTGCCGCTCTCTCGCTCGCTCATTTCAAGTTTTCTCGGGATTTCTAAGTCCGAGTACCTAATTAAAAATGTGATCCACTTATTAAAACTATATACTATTTACGACTTTTACTAACTATATCATTTTGCAGGTACTTCGACAACACAAAACTGACATATTTTGTTTAAATGACTGTAATCTTTAAGAAATATTGAGTAAACATGCATGTGCAAGTGAGTGAGCTGCAAATCGAATAAGTACGGCCTTTTAAGAACACTAAAATTGTAAGAGCTTTTGCAAAAAGTAAAGGCCCCTGACCACGGCGTTTCTCGCTATTATTACCTTTGGGCTCTACGACGGAGGTCCCTTGACCGCGGAGGGAGGTCAAACGCTCGTCCCTCTGCTTACTATGTTTGCAAAGAGGCAGTGTTAAGGAATTCACTCCTCAAATAAGGGATCCGTCTTGGCAGCTCAATTTTATAGTGTTCTCCGTCACCACATCAATATTGGTTATTGTTTTAATGGGCAGCTACTTCTTCTTAAGAGCTTTATTGAGATTTTTTTTTATTTTTTATTTAAGTTACTTATACATAATAATTATACAAAAGGTGAATATAAAATGATGAACATTATTTTTTGGGAATAATGAGTAATTAACTTGGGTATTTAATGGGCAGCTACTTCTTCT
The DNA here is from genome assembly GCA_950108535.1 of Agriphila straminella. Taxonomy (NCBI): domain Eukaryota; kingdom Metazoa; phylum Arthropoda; class Insecta; order Lepidoptera; family Crambidae; genus Agriphila; species Agriphila straminella. The sequence goes on from OX467312.1 coordinate 6,079,157, forward strand.
TAAGAGCTTCATTGAGAATTTTTGTTTTTTTTATTTAAGTTACTTATACATAATTATACAAAGGTAAATTTAAAATGATGAACATTATTTTTTGGGAATACTGAGTACGATCAGATTCCAGCATATCACTGTTGGTGACTCTAATAAATAAATAAAAATAAAACAAAAAATACTGCAAGTATCTATGGTTTTCGTGGTTGTACCTGAAAATCTATTCCGAAGACCGGATCACGATATTCGGACGACGTTCGCTCATGTCATACATGTTAGCTATGAAATAAGATCTAAAACAAAGAAGTCTAACGACGAACATCATTCGATTATCGTGATTATTTTTTCGTAGTAGGCCTTCTGATTTAGCGCGTTACGGGACAAAAATTCGAGTGTTATAAAAATAATTTATCATCTTAAATGCTTAGCCATATGTTTTGATTATCTACCGTCTTTGTATTTCTAAACGTAATTTATGGTTTTGCCTGTTAATTAGATTACCATCTAACTGGTCTTGACCCATTAAATCTGTTTTTATTCCACGGTCAAAATCACTATGTTAATGTAATTAACGGTTTGAGTGCAAAATATATATTAAGCATTTTATGAAATATTTGTTACAAAACATTGTCGATTGTTTCAAATGTCAAAATGGAGGATATCCTTGCTTAGTAAATTTTACATCAATACACCCAAAAAGACCTTATGCCATACAAGCCTATTGCATGTACCATCCACTAGAACGAACTACCAGTCTCACTCCTTCGTTAACAGAGCACCCAAACTACTTAATTCTTCGTTAAATACCATTGACTTTGACTTATTTAATTCAAGCATACCTACATTCAAGAGATTTTTTAACAATAACTTCTTTAAAAATAATAATATGTAAGAGAGCTGTAATTTATAATTTATTGTTATTTTTCTTAAGGCGAGGCCAGTTCACGATCTGATGAAAAGTCTGATTTTTGAACGTCCAATGTGCAGAACTGATGTAAAATTCTACTTAACAAAAATTACTGTAGACTGAAAAAGAAACAAAGAAGCAAAGTAACCGAACATAATATTGAAAAATGGCATGGTAACTCTGTAAAAAAAAACACCATAAAAACTTATAAAAATAAATTTCAAATCGTCAGATTTCGTAATTTTCAACGACAGTGATATGATTTTTTATGCAAAAAGGATAGCTTTTTTATCGATCTAACACAATAACCGAGTACATTTTTAATAAATGATCCAGTATTTCAGAAATCAATAAAAATGTACTAAAATTCGTAAAATTTCTGGCAAAGCGTCAATTAAAGTTATGCGATATTCAACCTTATTCTAAAGACATAGTAAAAGAGTAAATTTAGGAACTGGCCTCGCCTTAAGGCTAGTTTATAAGCATTATCCTCTAACTAAATGTGAAAACTTGTAAATGGCTGTATTTTGTTAGCTTTAATTCATATTATAACATAAATTAGCTGTAAGTTTTCCAAAATAACATACAGTTTTTAAAACGTTTTAAATATTTAATGTAACGTACAATGATTTTTTAGTGGGACGGATGCCTACTATCGCACTTAGCCGACTTTTCAATATTTTTAAGTACTTCATTCTTATCAATAATGTAGCACCCATTCCCCGAGAAGTATGATTTCATTATGTAATAGTCCACAAGTTATTGTCAGTTAATTTTCATGTTGACGCGTCAGAGTTCTCAATTTGTGACTCACGTCATTCAACACTCAAAGATCCCATCGAATTGGTACACACTAAGTTCGTTGACACATCGATAGCCGTCCACATGACTGTCAATGTCGCTATTGCGTATACGCAGACTTCTACATTATTCCATATACACTAAACGAAAGCATCACTGTCAGTAAGTCGTTCAAAATAAGGGTCAATATCCTAAAATAAACTTTCTTCCATCTTCTCCCATACTGTGTTTTCCCAGCCCAACTTTTCGCTACTTCACTGATAAAATTGTGAACGCACCCGAGCTTTATGCTACAGACTAAAAACTTTCAGAGCGATAAATTTTAACTCTGAGCAGTTTGTAAAGTTGGAAGTTTGAATGTTCAATTGCCTATGGCATGATACATTGCGTGCATTTAGTACGCGCAGCGCATGTGAGTGCCGTAGCACAGAATATATAATAGTAGCCGTAGCTTTACGCAATGGTTTTATCTATTCTCTAATTGATGGTTGAGTGGTTAGGTTTGGTGATTATTTTATGAAAACAACTTTAAGATAATGCGACATTTATTCAATTGCTTCAGTAAATAGTGACTTTTAGCTTTAGTAATCAAAAAACCCCTAAGAGCTTGATGGCGCAGTAGTTTAACGCCTGACCCAGCGATTGCGGAGGTTAAGCAACTTTCGCAAGGGTCGGTCATGGGATAGGTGACCAAAAATTTATTATCTAGAGTTCTTCCGTGCTTCAGGAGGCACGTTAAGCCGTTGGTCCCGGCTGCATTTGTAGTCGTTAACACCCACCAATCCGCATTGGGCCCGCGTGGTGGGCCCATCCTCCTTATCCACCCATAAGGAAGGCCTGTGCCCCTGTAGTGGGGACATTAAAAATGTCTAATAGTCGATCTCTTATTATAGCGATTAAGGGTAAGACTACATTGACCCGCTCAATAGATCAATTTACAAATAGCAAGAAAAAGAAAATCTCTCGACCACTGTCGCGCTCTTCAGCATTAGTGAGCCCTAAGCAGCGGAAAGATAGAGAACTATAAAAAATTCGAAACTATTTGGTTCTAATAAATTTTAACCATAGATAATACAATTCTATAGTAGGTTAGTACCCGTTTTAATAAGAAATTGCTAAAAATTTTTTAACACTAACCTATCTACAAAGTGGTCAGGCATTGACGACTTGTCAGCTTGGTTCTAGACTAGTATAATATAATAATGTTATTTGACGTTATATTATCTTTCCATGATGGACTTTTCTTTATCACAAAGAACGACGTCTCAGGCAGGGGTACGTATCAGAATGTCTAAAGTTAGAATGTCTAAACTTAAAATGGCAAAGTTGAAAATGTCAAAAATTTGAATGTCTAACGATTAAAATGTCGAAAGTTCAAAATGTCAAAAACGAAAATGTCAAGCGGTCAGATAGTCCAAACTAAAAATGTCTAAGTTCAAATGATCAAAACTTAAAATGTCTAATAGTCAAAATACATAATTAATGACGTAAAGAATTTACTTATGCCTTTCTTTCATTTGGGTACCTAATTAATTAGGTAAAATAATTCCGTGTTAACCTCTGTGTCTCCGCGGCACATCACCATAGCCACGCCCCGCTTCCTGATTCGGTAGCCGGTGCCAGTCACTGATTAAGTAGCCGCCGAACGAAATCCACCAATTGAGTTTGAAATAGATTTTTTTCTGGCGCTTCGCCGGCCGCTGCCGCGGCACGCTCGCTTCGCTCGCTCGGCTCGCGCGCTGGGTTCATGTCAACCTAACATGCTCGTCGCTACGCTCCTCGCACCTATCTCGTGACCTATGGTCTACGGTTTCTTAGTCCCAGTAGACTAGTTTAGGCTCATTTCCGGCAGCTAAATTTGCTATAAAGCATTTCAGGCGAAGCCCAAAGACCTCCACAGACTCATTTAACCTCAAAGAAAGCGATTCGTTTTAAGATCCATCCCAATTCAAATAAATCATTGTGAACTTTAGACTTAATGACCATTGATATTTCAACTCGTCAAGTATTTGATACGTTTGATACTTTGAATTTTGCTATTTTGAAGTTAAACATAATGATTTTCGACATTTTAAACCATTTGAATTTTGATTTTTGACATTTTGAACTTTGCCATTTTATGTTTAGACATTCTAACTTTAGACATTCTGATACGTACCCCTCAGGCAGTCTATTCACATTCCTATATTTGATCAGATACTATCATTGTGTATAATCGATGCACTTTTGATACGGTTTTACAGTTTAAAACTCACACATACTTTACTAAAACGATGTGTGTTTAGATAAGTCAATAATGTCATAAAACTAATTTATAAGACTGGGCGTACACTCGCGGTATATGAAAATAGTGTGCAAATTATTTGACTCGTATTTATAGCTATGAAATGAAAATGACTTAAAGTAAGTACTATCTATTTAAACATTTTTAATTATAGCTTGGAATTAAATAAGTATTTCGCATTTGTGTGTCTTCAGACAATAAAAAAAATCATACAAAATAATAAAAATAATAATAATTTTGAAATAAATATGTTTAGATGATTGTTGTAACAACAGGTTTTTTAAACGACGGTAAATTTTTTTTTTACTTTACACGAATCTTGAAAAAAGGAAAGGACCTATTCCAAAAACTGAACTACGACAGTCGGACGATTTTTGATTTGTTTCATGGCATTATTAACTCAGCTGCAGCAGCAGGACCTTTCGTCGTGGAGATCCTTGGGGGAGGCCTATACCCAGCAGTGGGTGTCGTGCGACTGATATGATGATAATAATGATTAACTCAGGAATAAGATTCAAAATAAGTAAATCGATGAGCGAACAACCTTCGCGTGTATCTTTCTAGAGACGTAGGCCCTCTGTGCAAAGTAATCCGCTTACAAAAATTGCGTTTTACTTCAAATGTGTCCTAGCCTTAGCATCCACACTCCATTAATATACACATATAAAGTTTGCCATAGCTGTTTGTCGACTGGCGCCTCTTGTAAGTAATTGTTCGAACAAACACACAGTGTCGAGACGCCTGATTTACTAATGTATCTAGTTTTAGCACTTACATGAGCGGATAAGCTGAAACGGACAGTTCGGTTGAGATGTAGAGATAAGGCAATGTTGTATTTTACGGCTGAGAACGAAAGTAATGGGTTCTTTTATTGCTTAAATGATACAAATGGATGATGTTATACAAATCGTTGTTATGCCCCAAGGTTTTAAGAATATTTGCATTGGAATATAAAAATGAAAGCGGTAATTTATATACTTAACGTAAAGTTTACTTTTAACATTTAGCTATCAAAATTTGATTATTGAAGTTTTAAATTAATTGAAGAAGTAGAAGAACAAACAAATGTTTATTTAGTTATAAATTTATTGATTTTCAATCTTTGGTTCAGCAAATTATGGATAAGCCTTAAGCTAGACTTTTCAACTGAGAAATACTACAACTACATGATTAAAGCCGACCAATAATGTTTTCCAACAATAAATTAATAATTTGTAGACTAGTCAGCTAGAGAAAAAAATAATATTTAAAATTTTGGTATGCCACTGGTCGGATTTATGGGAATTTCGGTGACGGAGAAAAACAAATTCTGTGACTTAAAATCGTGTATTTTTATAAAGTTCAGCTATTTTTAAAACAGAAATCAAGATTATGTTTTACTACTTTGACATTACAGGCATTCTAAACTTTGACCGTCTCAAGGCTGTGTTTTATTTACGTAATGTTACGCACCAATGTTATCGCTTTAATAAATAAAAATTTCAATCTCTATTATCTATTACGTGTAAAGAAAAGTTTTATTATTTTAAACTTACAAAGTAGCGTAAAGACATAACTAAGCGTATTTATCATGTTCTATGACAAAATACAGTTAAATTAATAAACCAAAGAAGCCTGTATGTGTTTAGAACGATCTATTTTTATAAATCACTGAAAATAAGGAAAACATGATTTATAAATTGGCAATATCCGCACAAATTAGGGTTTTGCTACAAGATGTCAAAGGAATTGAAAAAAAATGTCTAGGTATTGCATCTGTCCTTTTCGTAAATCTCTCACTTAGTTTGCAATAAAGATTAACAAACAGTTGTTACCTACACATAAAATTTTGGGCAGTTAGTACTTTCTTATCTTCTATTTGTCTTCTACAACCTTTGATGTTGTTTGATTATTTATATAAGCAATTTCCGACCCTTCTACTAAAATATAGATTGTATTAAAATATTGATGGGCAAAGTTCGCTCTTGAACTCCGAGGTGACATCCTTCAATCACGTCAATACGGAAATTGTTGCTTTTTTATTTGTACACAGTATCTGTGATGTAACCATAAGGTTGATTCAATCACGCCTTTCGGAAAAATTTTCAAGATCATCTTTATGAATGTATATAGGAAAACTTATTTGGTACAAAACTGTAAGTTTTACGAATTCACTCCTTATCTATAAGGCATAAGATATATATTTCCGTTTCGTGTAGTAATACGTAGTTTTTTAACATTAATGTTAAGCAAATAAATAGTGGAGAAGTGATTATGTGGTTTTAGAATCTAAAGTGGTTGTTATTTTTTATCAAAACACAATTATGAAACACAATGCTTAAATCAACATTACACAAACATCAGTAAACATTATGGAATGTAATAAAATTTAAATATCGTTCTAATTTGTTAACCAAAAATAATGAAAAACTAATTTAGTTATCGTAGATTATCTGTATCAAAGTCATCAAGATCTGTATCAAAATCATCAAGATCTGTATAAACAGAATTAATACGATTACGAATTCGTAATCGTATTAATTCTGTTTAAATCAAATGAAATTGGTCTTTGATACTTAAAAATAAAAACATTATTATTATTGTTACTATAATTTTTAAAGTAATTTGAAATTTTATCTTTACTCTACGAACTTTTTCTGTAGAAGTGTAAATATTTTAACTATTTCGGTTAGTCTTTGCACTATTGATCACGTGTAGTGAAAATGTGTTACTCGTGTAACAAAAGCAAATATTCCAAAATCCAAGGCCATAAAAGTTAAATCTTTCGGATTAATTCTATTGATTTAGTTCTTGAGTAAAGCAAATTACTATTGTTTTCAAAAATAAGGACTTCAGTATTGATAACTTTTTTCATAAAAAAACGAGGGTCCTTTTATTAGAATTGATCGCCACGTTAAGGTTCAAGTACACGTTAAGTGTCCCCCTAGACGGGTTTATGTTTAAGTCACAGCTTTTGTAGTAAGTTTATAAGGCTCACATGATGCAATTTCTACTAAGATCTATTTTTATAAAACTAAAGCAAATTGTGTAACTGTATTAAAAGGCCAATAAGTATTTTAATTGAGTAAACTGAAAATGTTTTTTGACAAAAGTTTTCTCACAGAAAAAAACCGTATATCAAAATAACGTTTTTGCTTTTGTAAAATAATCTCATAATTCAAGAAAATATGTATTGACTAAAATTGGGTAAGATGCAAAAAGTATACTGGGAACTTTTGTATTAAGATATTTTAAGACGCTTATAATAAAAGAAGCTATTGAGGCAGTATTCGAAACATAAGCGTTGGAGGGGAATGTTATTGATACTGTCAATACTTTTGGCAAACAAAATCAAGACAATAAGGTTAAGATAATATTGGTGTCAAGGTTGGTGGTTACCCTGAGGATTCGCCAGTTCTGACGAATTGCATATTTATATTTTTTTTTCTAGATGTCAAGACCATAACTAAAGATGAATCATTAATATGGCGAGATTGATCTAGTCTAGTGGTTATAGTGACCGTGATAGCGAAATCCATGGTCATTGTTTGGAATATTTAAGTGCCCTAATTTTCCGATAACGGGCGTTAGACGTTAACATCAGTGTGGCCCCAGCATTAGATAACTTATTTTGTAAGGGTGCTTCTACACGGTGCATGTAGCTTGCGCACGTCGAGGCGCGGGTTTTACTTGCGCGGGTGTACAATGCTATGGTAGCTGGACCCGCTTTACGTGTTTCCACGGAGCATGTAACCTGCGCAAGTGCTCAACTTGCGCGGGCTACTTGCACCGTGTAGAAGCACCCTTATCTAAATATATAAAACTCAAAGGTGACTGACTGACATAGTGATCTATCAACGCACAGCCCAAACCACTGGACGGATCGGGCTGAAATTTGCCATGCAGGTAGATGTTATGACGTAGGCATCCGCTGATTTTGATAAATTCTACCCCCAAGGGGATAAAATAGGAGATGAAAGTTTGTATGAAACTTTGTCAATTTTAAACCGATCGGGCTGATAATTTGCATGCATAAAGCTACTATGACGTAGGCCTGCATCTCCCAAGAAAGGATTTTGATAAATTCAACCCCCATGGGGATAAATAAGGGATGATGGAGGATGTAAATGTATTAGTTTGAACCTATCAGTACCTAATGGAACGAACAAATTAGACGAACAAAATAATTCAAAATGTTGACAATAGATGGCGTACGAGTATTTTCTTAACTAACTACATTAGTTCGTATTTATAAGAAGAATACGTCGGAGTCATAAAGTCCACGCGTACGAAGGCGCAGGCATCAGCTAGTTCACAATATAACTCAAACAAAACACTCTCGACCTCATAGGCGCGCGAGTGTTTTGTTTTGTATCCGACGCGAGTTACTGTTTGAGTTAGTTGTTTTGCCAGTCTTCCCTTGACCCATCCAGTGGTGACCGGTTGATTGCGACCAATACACGACCTTTGAGACTCGTCCCATTTCCTTTATTTACAAGATAAGTTGAGGCGAGGGTGTTTCGGTCCGACGAGAGTTTTGTGACTCTTCGTTTTAAGGTTTACGTGTCCTTTCGGCATAGTTCTCCTTGATTTTTCTTACTCGGAGTTAAAAATATGGTCAAAACAAGGAAGGTTTACAGTTCATTACTTATGAAATATGTATGTTTAGGTTAAAATATAAGTAATTAGTTATAAAAATCCACCTATTTTACAATCTCAAACTCATCAAATTAAAGCTTGTACTAATGATAATTAATTGCTATAATCATTATAAGACGTCGGTTAAACAATTAAAACTCTAGCACTAATGCTAGTTCAGTTTTTCCCAAAAATGTTGTTACAGACATTTTTCAGATTTTGTAATTGAAAATATTAATATTTTTGTTATTGTAAAACGAATGATGCAATATCTAATGTGATTGATGTAGACCTAACACAACACACATTGTTTGTTTATGAACAAGTTACTCAACTTGACCGGTTGAACCTTGTCCTGTCTTAGCGTCCTCGATCTACACAAGAGGCGGGAAAATTCTAGTCCTCCAAACTAGGAAGTAGGAAACTCCGTGGCATTCGAAGGCGTCAGTTTCGTAACATTCGAAGAAAGAAAAACGTGAAAGAAATGGTAATAAGGATTTTAGTTTAGATGCATGTGAGTCATTAACCAATGAAGTTTAATTTTCGAAGTATTTGATGCCATACCTCTTAATTAGGAAGTAGGAAACTGCGTGATATTCGAAGACTGACTTTCGTAACATTCGAGGAAAGAAATACCTACGTGGAAGACATGGTTATTAGGATTGTAAATACGTGTGAGTCACTACCACCGAGAATGTTAAAAAAAGTTTAATTTTCAAAGTATTTGATTCTTGTCTTTAAAACTATGAAGTAGGAAATGGTGTGACTATCGAAAGAACATGACAGTTTCGTACTATTCTAAGAAATACTTACATTTATTTATTTATTCATTTTGTACACACAATTTTGAAAAAAGTAGTGGACAGAAGAAAAGCACAGCTTATTTCATATTGAAATCTTTTCCAGCAAGCCCGGAAGGAGAGAACATTTAAAAAGGCAGTGTGTAACTCTAAACATACAATTATATATTTCCTGTAAAGGGTTGAAAGAAAATGTGATAATAGCAATGTAATTTGTGTAAGTTTGTAACATTTGTAGAATACCGAGTAAAGATAAACACTATAATAAAAAATAGAGTTAGGTTGCTCTAAAATATTTGACAAAAATTCATCAAGCAAAATAATTTATTTAATAAAAAAAAATTGGATTAATAACGATTCTATGGAACTTGCCATGTAACTTATTAAATAAACTAGTGTGGAAGCTAGTATAAGTGCTTATTAACGTAGTAGTCGGCGCCGGTCCGCGCAGGGAGTCGGCGCCGAGTTTCTATTGGGTCGGCTAAAGCAGCGCCGATCTGCTCCGAATAGCGCTGGGCTGCCACAGTATGGAGACTCGGTACCGACTGCTTGTGCCGACTACCATCGCGGACCGGCGCCGATAAGCGCTGGTAGATCGGCGCCGGCTACCCGCTTCCTACGTATCCTTACTTCCTTACTGCGAAAGTCCGTTTGTTTGTTACGCCTTCACGTTTTAACTACTGAACCGATAATCATGAAATTTTGCATACACATTGTCAGGAGTGCAGAAAAGAACAAAGGCTACCTTTCATCCCGACAAAAGGAACTATTCTCGAGAGATAGACATTATAAGCGGATGAAGTCGCGGGCGGTCGCTAGTACGCCCTAAAGATGTAATGCCTTGATTAAGGTGAATTGAGTAGTATCAGTGAATGTTGAGTTGAGTTACTGCTAGACTTGATTGCAATACTGAAGAGTAATAAACACTTATGAGCCTACGCAATTCCAAGTGGAAGCAGAAACATGATCATGTCAATTTAACAATGACATAATTTCGAGTTGGCCATACAAACATCGTTAGGTTGGCATGCAAAATGCAAATAAAAACACATCGACATTCGACAAGGTAACTTATCGACAAAGTGGTGGCAGCCCAACCGTTATATTACCATTCTGTGGACTAATGTTGTTCATACATTTGGAATATAATTCCTAGCCTAGACTATTCCTTAGGTCAAAGGCTAAAATAAGTCGCATCTTCGTTCCATTCCTTATCTTATGACTATCTACATAAATGCGTTTTTTGCATCCTCTAATATAATAAGTAACATGTGTTTTGCTTGTTGTACAAGTTTGTAGAATTCGATTTCTACTTATTAAAATGTCTTAATCAACATGTTAGTATTGACGCTACTGTTTAATAATATTGCGAATTTTTGATGTCATAAATAGGCAATATCATTAGGGAACTGTTCATAATTTGATTTATTTTAATTTATCTACTGATCTGAAATAATGCACCAACAATTAGTTAGGTTATAAACTTCCGTAGAAGAAAGGGGTAGAAAAATGGTAGGTAGGTTTTCTTATTATGTTTTCTTTCGGCCTCAGAAGAACAAACACTAAAAAACCTTGTCACACTAGCTTTTTCGCTTGTTCACTAAGTTGCAATTGCGACCCTATACGTATAATATGCTATATGTACACTACTATCGGTGTGTCATGGTTCTAAACTATTTTTACTAACTTCTGGGACCAACGCTTTACTAGGGTTTCAAAGTGTACCTACCTTATTACAAAAAGGACTTGTACTATTATGAATTCTGTGCAATAGGGAGGTTTCAAAACAACAAAAACGAAAAGAAAATCTCGAAAAAATAGATTGTTGTTTTTAAATGTCGCCCGGTCAAAAGGTCTTAGAACATTCTGACAAATAAGAATGCTTCAAATCCGGTTGACATGTAAATCATCATCAGATAAACTTATCTAAGATTTCGATTTCACCGATTCCTCTTATCGGTAAGTATATAAGTTACATCACACTTCGAATTCCATTACCGCTCACATGCTGCTAATGTCTTCGCGTAATGCAATGAGCAGCGCAAAGTGCATAAAACAAATCATTTTCCACGTATGAACCGTGTTGCAGTAGAAGGAGTAAGGAAGGTGCAACCGCATTGGCCTATTTCGATAAAGCCGCGCATAGATTATGCGGAGTCCATTTTAAATCACTGAAGTACCGTCAGCAACGGTTTTCGACGTCGTCATTTAAATTCAGGCGCTTCGATGGAAACCAAGATTTAAAGAAGAATTTTAGATAACTACTTATCATGTGTGTGTATTTTGACATAGACACTTTAAACATAATACTTTTAATATGTCATTTAAAGTGCATTTAATTGTAAAAATAATATTTTTTTAATATTTTTTTTACTTTGATATCGCATTATTAAATACCAACATTTTTCATTCACCCACCATGGTTTGTTTAGGATCAAGTAAAAGAAATGCTTAAACCATATTATTAAGTAATTAAACATTGCATACTAATTAAGTTTTAACATGTCTGTTTATTGGTTTACAAAAATAATTCTAAAGTTTGCAAAATAAATTAAATGGTATTATTCTTTGCAGACTGTACTAAGTGCATGCAAATTCTGTGGCAAGCGTTTTGGAGTTTAAACATTTATTCATTTTGGAAGCGATTCTACCGTAGTGGGTTTTTTTTACCTATAATTTTAATTATTTAAAGTTTCACTGTATTTTCTGTGTAGGAAGTTCGAATTACATAGCAAATTTGAAACGTTTGAAGATAAATAGTGAAATCCCGTTTCCATCTACAATTAAATCGTATATAATTGAAACAGTTTCACATTTTTAAGGGTATCAAAGCTGTACGAATCAGCAGTTTTCCGAGTAATATTTGCGTAAAATCACAAATTCTTTTAATTATGTCATGATAAATCTCATTGACGTCACAAGTCCACGAAAAGATTTTCTCAAAAACATAGGAACTCATAAAAGTATCTACGCAAGTGAAAACTTTGTAAGGTCACCGACAAAGCCTCGTGCACACCGGCTTAAACGGACGCACACAAGAAAAAAGTTTAGCTTATAAGTTTAAAATCAAGCGAGGTTTTTATCTCGTAGTCGATGGCCGCCCGCCACGCAGCGCGCATGTCGAAGCTGGCGCCGAAGCCGTAAAACTACGCGCGTGAAAAAAAAAACACCGGCGAATGAAAAAAATAAAAAATTCAAAGAAGCCCCAACAGTCAAAGGCGTTTGACAAAGTGTTCCATTTTCGAAACCGCACTCGCTCAGACGGGCTCGTTCGGAAAATGTGATGTGACACGTTTGTTTTTAACGTTCAGAATTTTCACGTTATTTTTTTTCTGTGGCTACAAAAGCGATTGTTTGCGTCCAAGCAAAGCCTTAAGCCACGAAAAGTATACAAATTACAGTGTTTTGTTCTATTGAATGCGGAGTGTTTTGGAATATTACATAAAAGTGAGCTGTTCAGTTTTGCTAAAGGAAAAGCGGCAGTTAATTCAGTTAGATGTATGTTCAACATAATATACAACTGGACACAACATGACGGCAAAGTTCGGCTATGTAAGTGTATTTTTGGCCCACTTTTATTATTTTGAAATAGTGTGCATGTTAATTTCCGGTCAATGTTATTGTTTTGAAAGAAAACTGTAGCAACTTGACAATACAAAAAATAGTAATTTACTTTTCAATAGTCACTTTTCTAGTTTTATTGTTTAGAGTTAGATTAAGGATATGGTTTACGTCGCCGCCAATTATAGTTTTTTAGGTTAATTTAGCTTTTTAGGACACTGTAAATTATAGCATTTTAATAAAACCTGTTCTCCTGTAAAAATAAATTAGGTATTAATTTATCTATGATGAATATAATATTCATAATTATGAAGTGAATATTAATTTTGAATACTTAGGTATATAAACTTATGATAAAAAAACTAAATTTAATATTTTTAGTTTGACCAAATTATTATTAACAAATACAGTATTGGCATTGATATTTCGTTTTCTCTAATCAATATTAAACTCAATTTCTCTGAAATAAGGAACATATTTCAAGAACTTACATTGACTTTCCTTCCCATAGTCATTTCCAGGTAGAACACTGATATTTTCGTTTAATAATTTTATTCTCGAATTTAATTCTTTATTAAAGGACATTTAAAGAAGTAAAACGGCATAGTTTTATGTCTCTCGAGATATTTATGTACCGTTGTTATGAATGGAAAATTAAGTCCTTATAGATAAAAAGCAGATTTTATATCGTTTCAATCGATATCGTACTACGTAATCAGTATCGATTGTGCTGTGGCGCTTAAATATATGAATATTGATATTATGTTGCTTAACGACAGTTAATATATTATTGAAAACATATTTATTGGCTGTTTCAACAAATGTACTTTTTTATTTTACGACAAATTAGCCCTACACAGAGCTAGCCGGATGACCACTGACCTAATAAAAAAAAACACTTTCCAGCAGAAGCTAGATAGCATTTTTGATGTCCCCACTGCTAGGGGCACAGGCCTTCCTTATGGGCGGTAAGAAGGATGGGCCATAACCCACAACGCGGGCCCACTGCAGCCGGGACCAACGGCTTAACGTGCCTTCCGAAGCACGGAGGAGCTCGAGATAATACATTTTTGGTCACCCATCCCATGACCGACCCTTGCGAACGTTGCTTAACTTCCGCAATCGCTGGGCCAGGCGCTAAACCACTGCGCCATCGAGCTCCACGATTTTTTAGGTCAGATCAATGGTCATTGGGTCAGATAACATTATTAAGAAGTGTATTTAATCAGAACATTTAGCATTGTTTTCATATTCCTACATGGGCCCAAATACTGTTTTGAAAAATATGTATTTTTTGGTAACGAAATAAAACATTTTTATTTTTTAATTTATTATTTTTTAAATGACCATATTCTATCTATTTGACTAATAACGTAGTCGTAGGCTACAGTAATAGTCTATAGCTTATGATATATTTGTAGTACCTTACATGATGAGGGTGAGCACTAAGAAAGGGTTTTGGAAAATTCCCGTTATACAGGCTGCTACAGGGTGTTCCAGTGTGAATGGGAATTTGTATAGAAAATTTGAAATGTGTAATAGAGTCCTAACGGCTGTGTAGATTAGATACCTTTCATGGTGTAGGTGAGCACTAAGAAAGGGTTTTGGATAGAGGAAGGGGAAGTGGAAGGGGAAGGGGAAGTGTAAGGGGAAGTGGAAAAGGAAAGGGATATAGGGAAAGGGATGCTAATATTTCTGGACCCAATTCTGAACGGGGACGGAAACGAGAACGAACCTCAAACGCCTTCTACCAGCATTTTTAAGATACTCAAGATTTTTTAAAATGTCCACGCGAATTACATTATTTATTAATTATTTACACCATTTATAACTCAAGAACGGCTGGACTAATTTGGATTAAATTTGGCTATAATAGGCTACTTAGGTTCTAGGCGGACGAAGTCGCGGGCGACCGCTAGTATATGAATAATTTATTTCAATAGAAGTACACTTACACTTTTACTGTTTTTTGTACAATTAAATATTATTTGTAAAGTATTATGAAATAAATTTCAACCATTTATTTATGTACTGGAATTCTATTGCTTCGCAATACTAAGTTATATCAATATTTATCAAAACGTGTTACTGTGACGCTATGTAAGTATATACAAAAAGATAGTGTAAAATACGAACATATGTTTTTATTATGGACACGTTGTATGACTTGTATGTCGGTGTATTATCAGGGATTTTATATATCGGAAGGATTAGCCATACAACCATGTGACATTTGAGTTAGGCGATATCAAACGTACGTAAAGTTGTTATTATAAATAAATGAATAATAATAACAAATTGAACACTGAGAACAACCTTATATATTTATAAAATTAAATTAAAATAAATTGAATAATGTAAGGTCGCTGTGACTATGAATCTTGAGCTGTAACTTATAAATAAACTCGGTTATATAACAATTAAGCAAGGAATTAGTTTCCACAAAAAACCTATTTTTTTTTTATTTTTTTTTACTTTAGCTTAATTCAAAATTTTCCCTATATTTTTTACATAAAAAAAACTTAGTACACTGCCTACGAAATGGCAGCACTATTGATTTCGATATGTACCTCTACTTATGTTTTTGTGATTAATCACAATATCTATATTTTTTAACGATAGTGACTCAATATTTTTATTATATTATAAGTACCTACTCCTGGGTAGGCCCCCGACAAGGTGGACCGACGATCGAGCTCTATTTTGAATCGCTCGTATGACATAGTTTTGACGCATGGGACTTAAGTCACACTCGTCTTTCAAGTAGCATGACTCCGATTTTCCGTATTTTTGAATCATTCGTTTCTTAATTATGGACATTCTTTGGTTTCAATGGGTGCATCAGCAGACCAATCGCTAAGTCATCGATCAGTTGAGCCATGGAAAGTAGTTTGTTTATAATGTTCAATATTTTACTTTCCATGGTTACAATGTACTCTACGGCGATCTATGACTCAGCGATTAGTCTGCTGGAATGTGGGGATGCATACTGTGGAACGTGTATATAATGGCGCCACAAGCGTTTGTGCTAAAATCGTTTGATTGGTAGTTTCAAATGTCAAATGTAATTTCTGACGTATTTTAACCCCACGTCTTGTGTTTTTGATTGAATCAAAATAATAGTTAGGTATTAATACAATTTTGTGTGTCAAAAACTATAACTTGTTTATTCACACTTAACAAGTTACTACATTGCAGCAATCAATATCAATTATTTTTGCATTAATTCATAACGAATACTAATAGTATAATGATAATATTTTATAACTTTTTGACAACCTGTATACTTACAATAAATTATATTTTTTCCTATACTTATTAGGATTAAGTTTGCATAAAAAAGCCATTGAACTTCGACTATAAGTCGAGTATATCTGAATTGATGTCTCTATTATGAACAAGCACCTTATTTTTTTAATGTCAAAGAGAAAAAATAATTTCAGTGACGAAGATATTGTTTTCTGAGGTCCCCAGACGTTTGTGTCATATGGATTAATGAGGATTCATCGTTTCTATCAGTGTCTATATCCATTGCAGGCTTAGAGCATTCAACCAAGTATTGCAGGAGTTCTTTGCGTACTACGCTTTAGCTAAGGCGCTAAGTAAATTTAGAACTGTCGTTTGTAAATTAACACCGTCAAGTCTTGGCCACATCTGCGTAACGCCTATAGTTTAACGCTTTAAGCTATGCGTTAAGACGTAATTCTTCTTTAAATTTAAGTATGAACATATTTTTTTTTAATTTTGAAATATTTTTTAAAAATAATACCTAATTGGAATATTTTGCCTGTTGGCCCTATATCCCAGAAGCGACCGCCTGCGATATTATGCGCGTGGAATTTGCTTGATGACGTGAACATTTTCAAGAATTCTTTAGTGCTTGCATACAGTATAAAAGAAAACCTTGTGCAAAATTTCAAGTTCCTAGTCCAAGGTGTAAATAGTAGGTACCTATTATCAATTACTCTGTGATTAGTTGGCCTATGAACCTTGGTTTTTGTTGTAAGTGGCATCGGAACAGTATCATGTTACCTGCGACAATGATCCCGTGATCATGCTGTGATTAATTGTTTATTACACATTATTTGAAATAAAACGCTTTTAACGGACTATAGCGCGGTTTTATTGAAAATACTTTGGTAATTAGTTGGTATTTGGTTTGATTTTTGATTTTCCCGACGTTTCGGCACCTTTGCAGCTGCCGTGGTCACGGGGGACTGAAGCTACTCGCCCTCAAGCGATGAATTTTTAAGACGTTAAAAAAATAATATTTAACAAAAAAAAATTATTGGTTTAAGTTAATTTATAACTTAATTTTGTAAATTAATTAATGCTAAATTAACTAACTACCACCATTTCACAAAATTATTAGGAGGCCAGGGCCAGGAGGCTTTCGCCATTTCTTTCTTGGAGGGGTCCAAGAAAGAAATGGCGAAAGAATTTCATTATAGTGAGCGCGTAATAGCTTGAGAAGTGAATATGGACATTATTTGTTTGAATACCTACTTATAATGTTATGGGGCATTGATTTTCCAGGCGACTGGCTAGCCGACTTTAATCGAATAGGGATTTTTATCGACAATCGTTTGTAAAATCGAATCGCAAACCTAATTTCAATGAGGAACCTATTCGATTTTATTAGCGATTGTCGTTGAAAAGCTCTGTCTATTCGATTAAAGTTGCCTAGCAAGTCACATCGATAAGTGTAAATGCCCCATTAGTTTGCGAATCAGTATGAGACGGGCCTTCAGGTTCATAATGTACGTACCTACACTTCCCATTTCCCGAAATGGCCACTTTCCAAAAAGTACCTTTCCCAAAATGTACATTTCCTAGCCTTCGGCTTCGCCTCGGGCTTCAACTATGTCAGACCTCCATAGCAACTCAGCGACGCGACGCGCATCAAGGAGCGCGCTTCCCGAAATGACGCCAACACGCTTCATATTGTAGCCCTCGTTGATACGCATCTTTTGAGGCTTCAACCATTCATGTAGCCTTAAAACTGACGACACCAAGGCTCTGAGCGAAAATGGGGGCTATACACGTTAGTACTATTATATATTCTGTGGCTATACTGAAGCGATCGAAAAAAGATTTTTTAAATATTAGAAGTTAACTTTCTCCATATTTATGTGATCCATCCAATCAGTTATTCGTATATGTTGTAAGAATTTAGATATTGGGAAAGATACATTTTGGAATATGGTTACGGGAAAGGTGGATTTCGGAAAATGTATATTTTGGGAAAGGTTCTTTTTTGGGAAGTGAGAATTTCGGGATATGTAGCTTTTGAAACCGGTGTACATTATGGGAAGTGTACATTTTGAACCTGAAGAGAGACTAGGAGATTACGGATTAACCTTCTCCCGCGTGTGTTAATTTCTTAATATAAAAACGTGTCAAAGACCTCTTTTCATTCTCCTGAATTAGAAAATATTATGATCTTCATAAAGTGGATATAAAACTTATATCATAAGTTAATTTTGTTCGTATCCAAAATGAACAACTCTTCTCTATCCTACATGTACAAATAAAAACAGACTTCAAATACATTTATGATAATAATGTAAACACTTTCAGCAGATAGTCGTGTCACACTTATTTGTAATATTCTGTAATACGTCGTACGTAACATTCAATATGTACCTATCATATTTTTTTAAGCCTATTAGAATACCAAAGATCGCGAAAAGCCGGTCAATGACCCGACCTTTGGTCTGTAATCAATCATCATACTCATTATTACTAATAAATAACATTCATTTAAATACAGTTGTCTATAAGTAATTTATTATATTATGGTGTTAATTTTTCAACTCATTGTGCGAAAGTCACGTTCATACTAACCTATATTTTTCAAATTATTTACTACTGTTTTAGTACAACTCAAACACACTTAGTAGTGTTTACACTTTCCATTTACAAGTTGTTTCCGCAACTACCTACTTGATTGCAATAAATAAATGGACATACATAATTATGTGTTAAAAGTGTTTTGTATGTTTTTAGTGGTCATATATTTGAGTGGCTGTATACAATGCCGTCATGACAAACATGACAATTTTATTATTATACTTTTTTGCGCTCAGTTAGGCTGTCTCACTCGAACTTTTGAACTTTTTGAATGGTTTCAACACAATACATCGTCAATAGAATAGTATTAAAAGTTATTATAACAGGTACATTGTTTTTGTTGAAAATTTATATTTAAACGTGGAAAGAACAAGTTCAAAATTATGATTTTTGAGGTTATTGCAACGAGTAAATCCAAAATATATCTATAAATAAATATAAGTGAAATATTCGTATTAGTTTAGAATTCTATTGTCGATGTTATTGAAAACATGCCAAAAATAAATCAAGTCAAGTTGACTTAAAAAAGTTCAAAAGTGTAAGTGGGACAGTAAATGTGACAACGCTTATAAGATGTTTTAATTTGTATAAGAAAAGAATAACTTTATTTCTTTTTTTTTCAGGTTACCACAGCTTGCCGTCTCTGCAAAGATATTGTGCCTCCTGATGGTAAGTGTTTAAAAAAATGAGAATAATCATAATAATACAAATTAATTAATAATGAATGATAAAGTCAATAATAATACGACCATAAAATCTTAAATAGATTACCATAATGCCAATGATTTGATATATGATTAATGATCACTTAATATTGATGTTCTTAAATATGAATTGAATATATATTTTTTATGAAAATGAGTGATGAGAAGTGACCTTCACATTAAGAGACACAGCTAACTTTATAAAACTGACATTTGCTGAGAATTATGCCATACATTTTCCACTTTAGAATGCTTTACGTCAAATTTGCGTATACTTTTATCATATTTTGAATAACATTTAAATAAATTATATTAATTTCATTGAATATACAAATACTAGTAGCTTGCGTAAACAAATATACATGTTCATTTAATGCATTGGCATAGATATTGAGCCAAGTAAAATGATTAAAATGATGTGTAAAAAGGTCAGTTGTCCGGTATAAAAGGATTAGTATTTTCAATTGAACTCAGTATCATTTTATTCGCATTAGCCGGCACTGATGAGAAATCGTGCGCTGCTCACTCTTGAAACCCATTCGACTGGTTTTGGTGCAAACTATGACTTAATTATTAAAAAAAAGTGTTTTGTAGACAGGACACATTGGGTATAGTCTGGCTAAGTATATTACAAGTCTTAGGTTGAAAATGTACAGGCAAATGGACTGCCTACTCATTTGTAACAAACGATCAGTTAGCTACCTGTTTTCTAAAAGATTACATCGGACGGCTTATATAAATCGCAATATATAATTTTATTCTTTAACTATAGTATACAGAGACTGTGAGACGAGAAATTAATTAAATAAATCAAATAAAATAGTTTCCTTATTTTAGTAATTTCATGCGTACAAATAAAACCTCAACTGGTTCACATTTTTGTAGGGTATTGCCTTTTCTGTCAAAGCCGGTTGGTAGTAAATAAGTTTCTATCTAATATGAGGCTCATCAGACGAGGTCTTTAGCGATCGGCACCTATCATTTGTCGTGATTACCCGGCCGACACTGCGCGCTATGCGATGAAGAAATTTGCTTATTCAATAGAGCTATTACGGATCAAGTCCGCATCTGCATTTGCCGTATTGGTTATATTAGTTTATTATGATTTCTTTTAATTTTTATTCTTCTTAAATTTTTTCATTAACAAATGATATTTGAGAAAAAGTATAACAGTTTGGTAGTGTAGGTAAATTGTGTCACAAATTACAATAATAAAATAAAACCAATGAAAATAAAATAAATTCTTGCTCAATTAAATTTGACAGCAGAAATTGATAAAAATGACCAAAGCCTTTTAACTAAATATAGATTGTTTATATAAATAAAAATATTTGTCCAAAACTACACAGAACTTTGGTGGGCCAAAGCAATAAAAGTTTTATACACAAAAAAGCTTAAGATTATAAAATTCCGAAGGTGTGACAAAAATATGCAACAGGAAAATAAGAATTCGCCTCAAAAATGCGGTTTGACCAGATTAAGAGGCTTTGTGTGATTTATTGTTATTAAATAGGTATTAGTTTAATGGAACATTAACACCATTATTATTATTGTAGATGAAATATACTATGTTATAACAAATCCAATGCTACTTTTTACCATCTCCAAAAGACTTTTGGTATAAAAAAGTAATGTAAATGTAATGATAGATTAGAGTTGAACATTTTTGTCTACATTAGGTACTCAACATAAAATTATAATAATGTTATTTATGTAATGTTGTCTACCTAATGAAGACAAAAATGTTGTTGTTGTTATTCGTATCCACGAATCTATCTACTAACTGAAGAGCTCGATGGCGCAGCGGGTCAGCACATTCGTCATGCGGTTGAGCAGCCCCTCAATTCTCTAAAAACATCCGCAACAACAAATGTCATTTTTGTATAGAAAAATAGTTCCGATCATCGGCGAGCGCGTCGTCCGAGCGCTGGCGTATATGTGACAGCAGTGCCGCATCGTAGAGATAATTTTAGAGAATTGACACACAGGCTAAAACTTTCTCAACGGTCAGTCGGGGATGAGTGACTAAAATATTTCAAGCTTCGGAAAGCAGATACTGGCTGAATTTGCATTGTTCAGCACCCACCAACCCAGGTCTATTTAGTGGGTTAGAGTAGAGCCCATCCTCCTTAAAAATTGCTGATGGTTCCCATCCTCCTTATCCTCCCACATTAGATGGCAGAGTACGATACAAAATTAATTGTCCTGACTGACTGATTCATGATCGCACTACTGAAGACAGTAGATGGATAGGACTGAAATTGAGCTTAAACAAAGTTATTACAAAACGTAGGCATCTTCTAAGGAAAGAATTGCACAGGATGTGAAATTGCACGTGGTCGAAGGCTTGGGCGGAAGCTGGTAGTATACGATGTTATAAATTCATGACTAACAAATTGATCGGTCTCATTCCGTCATCATACCATGGTGTTTGACGTACAACCGAGCTGATAAGGCAACCATTGAAATGATTTTACATATAAACTTTCTTTTGTTACGTCACCAATTAACATAATATTTTTCTTTGAAACAATTGCTACTAAATATTTTGCCTATTTTTGATGAACTTTGATATTAATCAAACCAATTATGGTTTGTTTTTATTATTGCAATTTCACTGTCAGAGTTTATCAGCAACACAACGAATTGATAAATCTTGACTTTAAACAAACCATTATTTGATTAGTTTTTACGTTATCTTATTATCACAGACCATTTGTTAGCCTCTTCTATTTAGATGCTTATGATATTCTGTTACAATTTTTTTAAAGAGTAATTGACAAGCTTTGATATTTTGAACTAGAACATACCTCAAATGTTTCAAAAGCTCAATAATAATAGGTGTAACACACGGTTACACTAATCGACTAAATGCACATTAGGTCCAAGCCAATGAGTCATCAACACAGTTTGATATCAAATCATATACCGTGAAGATTTCCGATACACTTAACGTGGGTGTGTGATAAGGCAATTGAGTGTCAATAATGTACACATTATGAGAATAGAAAGCCTATTACCTAATATTTAAAAAAACAGCATTGGTTCTAAAGCCAACGCTGTAGCACGACGAGTTTTAGCGAATATTTGTCTATATTTCAAAGACAAAAATTCGATCGGCGCGATGTAGACAATTTGAAGCAGTGTAAAGAAGTAAAGGCAAGCCATATTCTGAGAAGAATCGGCAATAAACTCAATAAAAAGCTTTTTTAAGAGAACACCAAGATTATATTTTATCTTCTATCTCTATTATAACGGGTGTAACAAGACACTCAACGAAGCCGAAGTCCACGCATTCCGCCCATTATCAGAATAATTTTTGTCTTTTAGACTATACCTGGGAAACCAATAGCCACGAAGTTATTGAAGATCAAAGTCAAAAAAAAAATTCAATTTTTTTTCATATTTTTTATGAAATCTTATTTTATTCGTTATTTCATAATTTTTGTCTACAAAAACATTATCAAAATTTTATGTATTTCGTAACAAACAATGGCTTCAAAACGTCATCACTCAATGTATTTCATGAGCATGCACATAAACGTTGCCTCGGCCGCACGCAGCTGTATAGCATACACTCGCAGGCGCGTGGTAATGTATGCAATGTTTTTTAACACAAAAAATAAAAATCGTTTCCAGCTATAATTTTGAACAGAAATGGTCCTGATGATGGGCAGAATACGTAGACATCGGCTTCGTTGAGTGTCTTGTTACACCCGGTATACTGATTTTGAATAATAACGCTTATTTAAAATCAGAAATACAATAATAGTAAACTAAAACAAATAAAATAAAAAAATAACACAATATGGTCAAAGATCTAATGAGGTTATCTCGACAAAATCTCCAGAAAGTATAATAACCGGAACTCATTGAGTTATTTACAAATATGCTGTTATTTACAAACATGCATTTGTAAATACTATTAAAACAGCTTGTATTGAAGTCGACGTGACTAGTCATATAAAATCTACATAAAAATTAACAACGCTCTACGTATGGTACGGGACTTTACACTCAGTTATTATATTAAAGAGGACATTACTATAACTGCAACTGCATAATAATGAACACCATATTAAAAATACGATCGTTAGTTTTATAGTTTATTTTGACGAGTTATGAATTTATGTCGCTTCATATACATATATATCGAGCACCAATAATGTTAAAATGTTGATTCTCGCTATGCATTTTATTAAAATAACTTGTAAAGAATGTCTTCAAATCGATTTATTGAACCAAAGGTTTGAAAATAAGGTATTGTTTACAAAAAGTCTTCGTGAAATTCAATACGGCTGAATAGTGACCACGGAGCGGTAGCCTATGCTTTCCCGCCTGAACATGACACCACGCAAACAGACACAGAAGGTCTTAAAGTAAGTAGTGATCAAGAAAGAAAACAAACATTTATAAACACTAGTGTAAGATATCAATTTGAGTGCACCCCTTACAATAAACCCCAGGCTGACGGATTAGCAGAGCACGGCTGACCCATTAAAACGATCGATTGTTTCCTTATTGTGGTGCTTGAAACTGTTGGTTCTATTAATAATTACAAAATCTAATGTGATTGTGAAAGTGTTCCTTTTGACGTCCCAATGATCATTTGATATGCAATCGACGATTATGTAAATTGATATGACTTACTGATATGAGTTTGGTTTGACGCAGTTGAAGAATTTTAAGCATCTCGAATCAAGTGGTATTCAGTTTTAATGTCTCTTTAGCAAACATGAGAATTTCATTATGTTTGTCCTCAAATGAAGTTGTTGCGAACTACTTATACACAGCCAGTGAATGTTGAGGAGTTCAATTCGTGAAGTTCAGGGGGTCATTCGAGATAGGTCTTTGATCGATATCTTCGTAATGAAGTGTTGGTATACAACAGGCGCCATTAAAACCTGGTGAAAGCGCAGTAACAGTATAAGGAAACTAATTTAAACCAATCAACAGAGTGCTGGTCTGTGATAGAATTACACTGATACAGACCACACAGCGGCGCGTGAGGTTTCTGCTTGCTTTTAATTTCTACAAACGTATGTCAATTGTTTGTCATTCAATACTGAATGGAATGTGTAGGACTGCATCGTAAAAATTAAGTAACGATATTGACGCACGTTTTTTAATAGCGTCCTGTTCTTTGTTTTCATTATGTGGATTTTCTGCTGTAACAGGTTGTGTCATCTGAGTGTGCCGTCACGGAGCTCAGGGCATGAGAACTTGTGACTAACCCTGGCATAAATCAGTGTTTTACAGCATGCCGTGTTATCGCACAGTTGATTTAGCATGACCATTGTATAGCTGCACTTTAACGTATAGGTAAGCTCATACGTGGCTATGGAATAGATACTTTTGTAGTGTGAACAGAGAAGTCCTTCTCTGATTTTTTGACATTACTCGACTTATAATATCATTTCAAATCAGCGAAAATTAATAAAAGAAAATTGGTCCACATGTTATGTAAATTAAACGTATCTTTCAAAAGTTTAAGTTATTGTCTTTAACGTCAGAACTTAACTAACTTATAATTATCTTATAAGAGTTTTTAGACACTTTAATGTTTATAAAACACGCAATAGGAAAATCAGAAAAATTGCAGATATGTTTTAACTTTGCTTTGAAATGTGTAAAGTTTTATGTTTATATGGTAATTCTCGTATCTATTAAAATGTGGGTAGTACTGTACCAGAGTTGTAAATTTTATAGGAAAATACTTTACACATTATAAAGACTTCAAAGGTATCGGCATTATCGTTTATGATTGTCTTCATTGTCAGGACATTGTAAAGATGGTTTCATAAAAATATGAGTTTCAAATCAATGCCTATTGCCTATATTTTTTACTGAATGGAACAGGAAATTCCTGTCACTGATTTAATGATACTGCATAAAAAATACATTTCATTTGAGTGTATGAAATATCTGCTATGCCCATGCGGAAGGATGTGTGATTCTTCAGACGTGGCAAATCCATGGACTAGTTTTCATTAGCACTAATATTTATTCTGTGTATTTTCCGAGCAATGTTTGTCTGCAAAAATGCAATGTTTAAATTTTCAATAACTTCTGAACAAACATTATTGCTTGGTATAGACAGCATTTAAACCAAAAAGCATAACCTCAGAAGCACCCAGATGGAAATGGGGAAGTGATGAATTAATTAAAATTATTGTGAATTTAATGGTTAAGTCCTTAATTTTCTAATACACAACCTTAACTCATGAATTGTCTTTAGGAATAGTTACCACAATAAGGATTGTAGGTACTGCTCCCAATCCTTTGACACAACTATAGTCGGCTTCGTATGTGGGTGGTAATAGAATATTCTTGTCTTGTGGCAGGTGGTGATTTGCGGCGCGGTGCCATCGATGGTCCGTTCAGTGCGCCTCTTCAACTACTGCTCCCATCTTTATGTCAACGTGCTTCCAAACGGCACCGTCATGGCTCTTTCAGATGGAAACGACCAGCGTAAGTACTTGAGATAAAGACCTATTATGTAAGATTCTAACATTTGTTTTTTGAATCCATGTGGCGTATGGAAGATCAGATTAGGATACACTATTCACACTTGAGGGCTTTCGTAAAAGGCTACAAATGAATTAGAGGAAATATAGCTCCCAGGAACTGAAAAAGAGCAGCTGCGTTTTCTGATGAAAACGGGCCAACACCACGATATTCAACATGGGTCTCCCAAACGGGAGAGTCTTGTGTCCTGCAATGTACTGAAATGAGCTGATAATTATGTCGAGCTTTTTTATCTTGAGAATTTCTATAATGCCAGTTGGGGGAGTTGGCCTATGTGGGGTTTTATAGTTCAACCAAAAAAATATCACCTAGAATGATATGTTTTGTCTTTTTGGCGAGAGAACAGGATCAACAGTTCCTGTGAAAATATAAATCCAAAGTATTCTAAAGAACTTGACACTAAAAAATAAAATTACACGTGTAGATTTACCGAAGGTAATCAATCAGCTGTTCAGTTAGTGCGGGAGACCTAAAATTTTAAATATCTATTCCGTATACTATCTTATCCATTGTTATCATTGGCATTGTTTACAGATAACATTAATAATTAATTCTTGAAATGTTTAGCCTATATGCATATCGGTGTGTTTAGACTTAAATATAAATAATGTGGCACTTTCATATATTACAATAAGTAAGTAAGTACCTACAGCAAATTTATTTATATAGAATTATTATAGAAAGCATTTGAGGCTACCATCGACAGTATTACAAAATTATGAATGTTAATAGCAATGCTAGCACAATTTTCCTTACTATTTTTTGTTGATAATGATTTCTCTCAAAATTCGTGTAGATGATGTTCTTTGTGCAACATGATATTCGTGTGTACGCCTATTTGTATTCTTGTAAGTACACGTCTGTGCACACTACGGCGTGTCTGTTGACAAAACATTTAAAAACCCATCATTTATATTAGCCCACGCCGTCCGTAGAAACACACCGTGCGTATTGTAGCCTGGTAGGGCTTTACGTGAGAAACTATAGGAATATGTCAATACTTGAAGGGTCAACGTCCAGTCGCAACAGGTAGGGCCCACTATACGTTATAGTAACAAGTGTGCTGATGGAATGTACGGAGTTTTTGCTAATACTTAACAT
The DNA here is from genome assembly GCA_950108535.1 of Agriphila straminella. Lineage (NCBI taxonomy): Eukaryota > Metazoa > Arthropoda > Insecta > Lepidoptera > Crambidae > Agriphila > Agriphila straminella. Next base: position 6,106,304 of record OX467312.1, read on the forward strand.
TATTATAATGCATAGGTTTTATTTAAAACTTTCAATAATAATTTTAGTTTTTCCGTAAACATACGATACGCTTTGCATATCGTTTGTGTACGGAAAACATACGATATGCAAAAGCATGGCAATGCATACTTCTATATCTTATTTGATATAGAAGAACAGAAAAGGGCATCTGATAGAAAACAAACGAACATCAAAACACGAAGATTGCCAACTATACAACAGTTTTGCTCAAAACCAGCATGATTATATTATAACACTGTTGTGTGATATCTAACTCTATTCGCCTTTATAATAAGTGTTAAAACTTTTATGACTATTTGTTTAATTGTTCAAATGGCGTCTACATTTTTAAACAGATGTTTTGTTATTTTAGAACACCAGAATTAGTAGGTATGCTACAGGAACATATGCGTTTTTCGTGTTTTACATAAAAATAACTTAAGGCGCGGTGGTAGTGAAACTAGCGCCGACACTACATTTATTTTTAATACTCATAAACCAAGTCAATATTTAAAAAAGCTCATGTTATAATCTCTTAAATTGTCTCTAATATTTTTTGAATAACTCTTCAACATTATCATTCATTCTGTAAGTTTTAAAATCCATAATTTCCATAAGTGGCCACTTTGAGCTAAAATGGATTTTAAAACTTACAAAAAGAATGAAAAGTGTTGAAGAGTTATTAAAAAAATATTGGAGACAATTTAAAAAATTATTACATGAGCTTTTTTTAAATATTGACTTGGTTTACGAGTAATAAAAATAAATGTAGTGGCGGCGCTAGTTTCACTAGCTACAGCGCCTTAATTCAATTATGTTTATTATGAATATTATAAAAGCAGAAGGATAAAGGACAAAAAAAATTGTTTTGCTATAAAGTTTTCGATTCACAAATGGCTGGCAAGACTAGTGGCATTCTAAATGTCTGTAAAATACGACCTTTTTTAATTTGTGCGACACTAATTTGTTTATGATCAATGGAGCCGACACGACATGCCATTCCATATTTTACTCATGTCGTAAACTCGATCTCGTTTGGAGATATATGCTAAACTTTGTGGTGGTATTTTTTGTTTCGAGTGCCTTTTAGTAAGTATTGCTGCTTCGTTTCCAACGCGTTTTCGCGAAGTTTTTTCGTATTGGGAACATTTATATTAGCCCACGCCGTCCGTAGAAACACACCGTGCGTATTGTAGCCTGGTAGGGCTTTACGTGAGAAACTATAGGAATATGTCAATACTTGAAGGGTCAACGTCCAGTCGCAACAGGTAGGGCCCACTATACGTTATAGTAACAAGTGTGCTGATGGAATGTACGGAGTTTTTGCTAATACTTAACATTATTATAATGCATAGGTTTTATTTAAAACTTTCAATAATAATTTTAGTTTTTCCGTAAACATACGATACGCTTTGCATATCGTTTGTGTACGGAAAACATACGATATGCAAAAGCATGGCAATGCATACTTCTATATCTTATTTGATATAGAAGAACAGAAAAGGGCATCTGATAGAAAACAAACGAACATCAAAACACGAAGATTGCCAACTATACAACAGTTTTGCTCAAAACCAGCATGATTATATTATAACACTGTTGTGTGATATCTAACTCTATTCGCCTTTATAATAAGTGTTAAAACTTTTATGACTATTTGTTTAATTGTTCAAATGGCGTCTACATTTTTAAACAGATGTTTTGTTATTTTAGAACACCAGAATTAGTAGGTATGCTACAGGAACATATGCGTTTTTCGTGTTTTACATAAAAATAACTTAAGGCGCGGTGGTAGTGAAACTAGCGCCGACACTACATTTATTTTTAATACTCATAAACCAAGTCAATATTTAAAAAAGCTCATGTTATAATCTCTTAAATTGTCTCTAATATTTTTTGAATAACTCTTCAACATTATCATTCATTCTGTAAGTTTTAAAATCCATAATTTCCATAAGTGGCCACTTTGAGCTAAAATGGATTTTAAAACTTACAAAAAGAATGAAAAGTGTTGAAGAGTTATTAAAAAAATATTGGAGACAATTTAAAAAATTATTACATGAGCTTTTTTTAAATATTGACTTGGTTTACGAGTAATAAAAATAAATGTAGTGGCGGCGCTAGTTTCACTAGCTACAGCGCCTTAATTCAATTATGTTTATTATGAATATTATAAAAGCAGAAGGATAAAGGACAAAAAAAATTGTTTTGCTATAAAGTTTTCGATTCACAAATGGCTGGCAAGACTAGTGGCATTCTAAATGTCTGTAAAATACGACCTTTTTTAATTTGTGCGACACTAATTTGTTTATGATCAATGGAGCCGACACGACATGCCATTCCATATTTTACTCATGTCGTAAACTCGATCTCGTTTGGAGATATATGCTAAACTTTGTGGTGGTATTTTTTGTTTCGAGTGCCTTTTAGTAAGTATTGCTGCTTCGTTTCCAACGCGTTTTCGCGAAGTTTTTTCGTATTGGGAACTTACTATTCCTACTATTTCTCAAAAAGCTTTTAACACTCATGCTTATGTGGACAAGGAATTCTTTTATATATTTTTTAAAATGAGCGGTTTTCAAAAGGCAGTTTAAGAAAAAAAGTAGTACCTAAAAGACGGCTAGATGTCGTTTTTCAACTAAGTACGTAACTTTTTTTAAAAAAAGCAAAGGATGAAAGGAGTCGATGCCAATTTTTGACGTTGTAATGGCAATCTACTCCTCTTCAGGGAGTAATTTTTGCCAGTGTCAAGTGTTGAATAATTAAGTGGTACACTCGCTGTCAGAAAACCGCTCATTATATTTCTCGTATTTGATTTCATTAATAGTAAATGGTGTCGATTCGGTTGGCAACGTCTTGACTAAATTGACAAGACTAACCTAAATTTTGTTTTCCATCCTTTTCTTTCGGTACCGAAAGGACAAGAAGGACGCTAAAATTAAGTCCTATTATATTCCTATCAATTTAGTTGAGTATTGTTGTTGTGCCAACCGAAAAATATATATTAAAAAAAAACTTCGAAAACTAAATTAGAATAAAAAACTAAAATGTGGGTTTAAAAACAAAACTAGTTGTCATAATTTAGAGGAATTAACTGTACGTAAATATTAATGTCTTGCAATTTAAGTGACAGATAGATTCGTTATAGCCGATTTAATTGAATACTGACAAATATCGGCCACTTTGTACTTTGGCCTTTTATCTATAAATTACTGGTGGTCTCTAATATAATTCCGCTTCCTAGCAATAAATTGCATAATTTCAACACATCTCATTGATTGTCGTAATAATAACGTCAACGGATAAGATATGAACCAATTTGACTTTAAACGATTGTGATTAAATCTCTTATTTTATTAATTTAAATTTACCTATCGTGTAAATTTCTGCCCAATTAATTTAAAACATGTTTACAATTTGCGTGAGGTGGTTCGTAGAGTCTGTAAGTATAGGTACAACTACAAAAATAATATGACGTCAGACTGTGAAAATTTTAATCGTGGCATCTACAGTTGTTTGTATATTAAAATTTAGTTTATTATACTACTTTGAAATAAATATTTTATGTGTTTTGTCGCAGTAATAACTAATGAAGCTGTTAATGTGTAATAAATTTAAAAGGATTTCTTATTTGTCAAAACAAAACTTGCACAAACCTTGCTCTACGATAAATCATTGTCTTTCTTCTTTTTCAACAAGACTTGGCAATTAACTCTTCGCGTCACTCCGAGAATTTCTTTTTATCTTTGGCGAAAGCATTTGCGAATATGTAATATATAATTCTCACCGACAAATTACTTAATGTTTGTGGTAAAAGCACGCAACTTTTAGCGTCGTCACTTGTTTAAATAAAACATGCTTTCACCTTTATTTTGTCTCGCCTTGTGGTTTGCTCAAGAATTATCGCATACTCCTCAAAGGTCAAAGACCATACTCCTACTAGGTCTGCCCGTGACTTCGCTTATTTTGTTCACAGAGCATTTGTCTTTTTATCTAAAAAAAGGTTGTAACGCCGATAAACAAATTCAATACCATGTTTATTTTATAGACATTTATTTTCTTAAGATTTCTACAATATATAAATAGGTTACTTTTAAGCAGGCGCGTTTCATCGCATCAATGCTTACCACCACCAGCCCCCGTATTACAAATTCTTAAAACTTGCCAGTTTTCTGAATGGCTATCAGTGCGTCTCTTTTATTTGCCATACAGCGAGAAAGAGATGTAACTATAGCAATTTATAAACCTGGCAAGTTTTAAGAGGTTGTAATACCCCCACTGGGCCCTTTTCAATAACGTGACAATTTGGTTTACATTGCGGTGTAGCTATGACTAGTTTATACTATTTTCCAATTGGTTGACGCAATGGATATGAAACTGTCATGACAGGTAGCAAATTGTCACGTTTAATAGATCCGGCGAGATGGCGGTCAAGCGCTGCCTATCTCTAATAAAAAAGCAATGACTACGTCATAAAGAAAACTGTTGATGTGTGATGCAAACCATTGATATGTCAACTTATTACAATGTCTTCGCCACTTTAAATTTCAAATAATTTAGAACCTTAAATTATACATGTTAAAATCTAATTTTCAGTCCAATAACGGTGGTTTACTACAAGTGCGTACGTGCATTAAGCATCGTCTTAGAAGTTCATATTACAACAAACACGTTCATTTGTTTGACCCAATATGGAGTGCGTATCAGCATTTGGTTGGACACGTAATTAATTGAAATGATACTGCGAGCTACAATTAGTGGAATATTGCATCAACTAATTACGAACTTAAAATATATACTTTTGTAAGCGAAAATATAATAATAAGTATGTGAATATGGTGTACTAAACCTTTGCATGACGCAAGATTGAAAGTTATCTTAAATTTCATTTGCACGTTTATTAATACTGTAAAAAATACATACATAATGCAGATGTGACTGCTTTTTTTTAACCCTCTGCAGCTGACGTGGTAGTTAGACAGACAAACAGACTGATCAGTAAAGTAACAATGACTCAAAAAATATTTTTAAAATATTACATTTAAACACCTCATGTGCTTCGACTTTCTACAAATAAATTATGCCCGCCATGGCCATTAATCGAATAAGAACAATAATCGCGTGAGAATAAACATTTATTTGTTGCCATGTAAAAAAAATAATCACTTGACCCGTGTTAGTATACGTGTTAGTTGTAAGGCAATAAAAGAAACAACGCGGCCAATATTAAATTTAACGATTTAATACCACATGACCAAATTCAGAAGAGCTACAATTTTCATGTTTTTACAGGGCTTCTCTAATAAAGCAGAGATCTTCTTAATTTGGTCGGTTAACATCGTCTTTGAACTCAATGCACCGCCCACCGCCGAATAACGCGTGAAATATGTGACGCTTTTTAATTAAAATTAGATTTAAACGTGCTGATAACGAAATTTAATTATTAACGAGTTAGAAATATGATGGGCCAAAATAACGGTAGCGTTTGCACGAAAACGATTTTGTTGCATTTTGACTTTTGAAAAAAAAAACTGGCTTGCTGTCTCTTTATAAAAATACAAATTACAAACAAACATTTTTAATAGCTTAGAATTAGATTTTCAAGTTAAAACCAATTGATTGACAGCGATAAAAGCAATAAAAAACATATTTGGGAATTCCTTGTTTATGTACATAATTGGTGTAGGTAAACCAATTTCTCTCGACCTCTTTTAAAAGTTACCTATCACCAAATTTTGTTGTTTTCATGCAGACCTTACTTCCCGAGTTTTTTGCGGCAATTCATCGGAAGGCCATTTGGCGGTACGAAAATTATATGAAATCAATCGACATGGGCGGCGCTGATCCTTCCCAAATTGAGTTGTTATAAAAATATAATAATAAAGACCTCAAAGGTTCCACTGTTTCGCAAAAAACGGTATACCACACGCATTCACCCTCATTAGGGCCCTATAATTTAATAAAAATAATGAAACACCGTAATCGGCATAATCGATTCGAAATTATCCTATTCGAATAGTTTCGATGTGAAACGATCTTTTTTTGCTCAAACGAGTAGGATCTGACGTGAAGAAGTTTATTTTGGTACCAAAATATTTTTTGAGAGCTCTTGAGTTACGTATTTTTGATTTGTATCTATTGACATTGGCGCTTCAAGATTGTATAACTGCCTTTTTTAGCAGGTTGTTGTACCGTGTTTTTTTTTCATAATATTTTCGTATGATAGTTTTTTGAGGTCTAATTTTATTCGTATCTTCTGTCATCAAATCGATGACTTTTTTAGGCTAGAAATCCCATTAATTGAACTGAAAGAAGAGTATTCGTTATTGATAACAAATTAAAGATTGTTGGCTAATGATCGCAGTTTTCGTCATAATCATTAAATGATAAAATTATTACCTAATCGATTGTTTTTAATCAAATACGTCATAACAAGGCACTAACAAGGTTATTATTCTAAGAAATAAGATCAATCAAAAAGTGGACTTTGTTATTTATCTCTTTGTTATGTGTTGTTATTCTTTTATCCTCGGATATTTATGTGTAGTTGACCCGTCTGATTAAGTTGTACGTACCTTTTCAATTAAAACCGACCTCTTATAGATAAATTTCACATTAGTACTACCTCGTAATATTTTTCTTACATATTAAAACGGCAGGCTTTACCAACATCCGTAAAGAAATGACACAGTGAAAATTGTTTCTATGTGTTTTGTAAACTAGTGGCTCTTTGAAAAATTTCGAAAAACTGAATCGACAAAAAATCAATTTATAATTATAGAACCTGCTCACAAAATTACACGTGAATCGGATGAGAAATCCGACCTGTAGAGGAGAACAAACGGACAGCCGGACAGCTGGATGGATATACGCAAACATTTTTGCCCAAGCTGAACGAAAACGCTTCGCTCGCGCTTTGCGTTTGCTCAGCCAAATAATAATTTTATGATTTTTGTGAAGATCAGTAACAACGCAGTCCTTTAGTTCACCATAATTTTTGATTTTCAACGGGAATTTCGGAAATTAAATCAGTAAAACAGGTGACCTTAGTTGATTTTATAATTGAATTCAATTTATCAACAACCTTTAAACCAACAGATACGTCGCTTATCGCCCCGATTCATTGCTGTTATTTTCACATCTGTTCGGTTGGTGTTACAATAATACAAAACAAATATAAATATGCTTAAAAAGAAGGTTAATTTGTCTATTCGTCTTTGATTTTTAAATGTTATTATTAAAGTCAGTTAAAACAAAAGGATGATGATTTTTCGGTTTTAGCTGTTTTATTACTTAAATTAAAACATTTATAAATATTCCGGTAAATTATTTACTCTATGTTACATTTATTTTCCTTAAATTGCGTTGTATTAAACTACTATTGGTGTTGTCACTTACAGAATATTAACTTATGTAATGAGTTAGTCTGTAATAAATGTATTATTGTTATAAATTCAGTAATAAAGTAAATTCTTGGAATGAATTGAATAGCATGACATCAAATCATCCACTATGCTTAAAATCCTGAATCTCATCAGTAATGAATGATTATGCTATGATCGCATCTTGACCTAATAATAAATCTTTTTTATTATCAATACATTTCGTCACACATTAATCCGAGATATCACTCGAATACTAAGCCGCCTATGTGCTAAATTAGTCCAAGACTAAAACGATAGCATGTATTACGTGTAGTCGAGCAAAGTCGGGTATTGTGTGAAGTGCAGAACGACAGTATGGGTGGTCTCAATAAACTTGCAAGCGGAAAAAAATAACTTCGAACTTGGTAAATATTTTTACACGGAATATAATGCTTTGCAATGTTGCGTCTTTCTTGGGTTTTTGTTTAAAACAATATTTATTGTTTTGTTCGATCGTATATGACTTCGACAACAATATTTGGAATGTGAAATTCGTAAATTTTTCGATTATGTATTGTGTAATATTGTTATTCAATACATCAAGTTTCCGACGACATATTTTAAAATATGTCATGCGATTTCTTTTGTTTTTATTTTTAGCCGTGTGTATATCTATCTATACACTTGTGTTGTGACTAGGGACTGTTTAAAAAAAATATCAAAATGTTATTATACATGTAGTCCACTATTTATCAGATATCGAATATGACCCGATTTCTACTTTGATAAAATTCTAACACACTTTGGAATTGATAAAACGAGTAAAGGTAAATAGGATGTAACATAATATCAGTCTACTATTTGTCGATATGTTTAAAGATATTGTATAGGATGTAACAACGCCTTCTGTAAAAGTAAGAATGCTTTTTTTTCTTAAAAAGTAAAGTTAATTCTTCATATTTCTTCTCATCTTCATTCTTCATCTCTTATCTTTCTACATCTGGTAGCTTATCAATAGCTATTAGTTATATATATTTGTTTTTACCTGTATGTTTATAAGCTGTTAGCTATCCAAAAACGATTAATAAATAAATATCAGTTCTTAACTCATCTTTTTTTTTCATAAATTATTAGTATTTTAAAATCTCATATTTCAAAAGTAGATATTATGACCAATGTAATATGTGTCATGTACCATACCAATATAAAACACCGATATTTGTGTTCTATTTACTAAAGTACTAAATCATTGGTTCTATAAAGAGTCATCTTACAGCCGATCGTAGCAGAAACACCATTTACACCTTAAATTATGTTTGCGGCACCAATTTGTCAGTATTATGGATTAGTTAACATCACCACGGGACACAAGTTTGGGGCCTCTGCTTAAGTATGTTAATGTAACAATCGTGTCTCAATGGTATTTCAATATTGCTATTATGTTACTTTTTGACACAGTTCTTATTACTAAAGCACGCATAATTGTACCAAAAAAGTGAAGATGGGCTGGTCACATTAGTCGCAGAACTGATGACCGGCGGAGCAGAAAGTTTCTGGAGTGAAGTCCAATGCCAAAAATCCAGACCCATTGTGTCAAAAACAATACCATTGAAACACCATTGAGATACAATTGTAACGCCAACAGCAGAATCGAGGCCCAGATCACACATTTGTATAGTATTCGTGTCATTGCCATGACTTGCGGTCATCTAGCTGGACTGTAACTTGATAATAATTTGATGGATCAAGGTATATGTCATAGTTACAAGAATTTGCGTATAACATTGCGGTGGGCGTTCTACGCTGTTTTAAACTGATTGCATTTGTAGGTTTTGGGTTTACTGTTAATTATAACACGGGACTCTGGAGGCGTTTTAAATAAAATCACGAGGATTTCGATAAATTTGAATAATACATTATCAATAATAATATCTCAAGTATAGACAATTCCTGTTCGAATCAAGCATGTTCTGTAGTTTATGCTGTTTCATACAAAAAATAATAACGAAAATGTCAAAATGAATTTTTTTTCGCTATTTCAGGGTTGGTCCTATAGTAAAAGTTTTACAGTTTGATGATCCTTATCTACCATATTCGGCATTACTCGTATTTTTGTATTATGTTGTAAATTAGTCTATGATTGAATGGAGTTAAGTAAAATAATCATAGAAGACTAGAAACGTTATCTTATTCTATGCTCTTAGAATGAAAATGATTGTTAGTGAACTGTTAGTTAAAATAGGTTTCTGTCATTTACTTACAGTTTTTTAGTTAGTTGATGAAATTGAGTCGACTAAAATGTTATATTGGGTATTTACGTTTGGTAAAAATTAAAGTTTTCCAACAACAGATAAGCGATTATGACCTAAAATTTTATCGCAGTCTCGCGTGTATCGATTGAAGATATGCGTTTCGGTATTTGTCACTAAGTGGCAAGCTTAGGGTATTTGTCACTAAGTGGCAAGCTTAGGGTATTTGTCACTAAGTGGCAAGCTTAGGGTATTTGTCACTAAGTGGCAAGCTTAGTGCAGGATCCAAGTATTTATTATTAGAATGGAATCGAAGTTACAAATCTTGACGTAAATCTTGTTTTACTTACTCGATAAGTGACAAGACAAAAATTATTACATTCTGTAATAATACATACAAGGTCATTTTGTATTCACCATCCAAATTTTGAGGATGTGTTCAGTCCATGAAACTGAACAACTTTCTCTAAGGAACACATGGCCAAATATGTAAAATAAAAATCGACTTTCTATACAAATCAAAGAGATCACGTGACCAATTTAGTATGGGATGACCAAAATTTTGTGACATAATTCGACACATGTTTCTTAGAGAAAGTTGTTTAGTTTCATGGACTGGACACATCCTTGAAATTTGGATGGTAAGTTCAGAATGACCCGATATGATGTTCGATATTTTTTTTGTAATCAACTGTTTTGAATGAAATTTATACGAGCACAACCGATGTAGGTACTATTTCTTTAAGTACTTTTTCGTCCAAACTATTTGAATAGTGCTTAGGATAATGTATGACTAAATAAACAAAATGTTAACAAACCTGGATTAGTCTGAGGTTTCAGTGGTGTAGGTAAAATCCCGTATAACCCATTAATCTCAACGTATCTGTCGCCGGGGTGGCGCTAGTTCCCTGGAATCTACGTTTCCATTGTTCGACACTATTATGAGAACATGACACCACTCATGTAATAAGCTACCATCATTTTTACGAAAAGGCGTTGTAAAAAGAAATTTTTGGTTTGTGTCTTAATTTATACTGCGATTTTCATAACCTCACTGATATTAGAAATCGTAAAATACACCGTTATTTTTAAGTACTATATCTACAAATGAAAAGGGTAGAAAAGTACAACATCGACTCGACTATAATGTATGGAACAGCTGTTTTTTTATCGCGATTTCGTGGTTGGCCCCATAGTAAAAAAGTTGTTCATTCACGTGGTCTGAAATCCCCTTTTCATTTTTAGATATACTTAAAAAATAACAGTGTATAATTGATGTTACCATTAACGATAACAAAAACGGACTTCAAACAACTTTGAATTGGAATGTAGTTATTACCGTGAGTTTTTGGATAATCTTAGTTGTTTGCCAAAAAATAAACGGATTGTAAAAAATAATTATAAGTAAAAGGAGAGAAGCCCAATGGCTCAGTGGTTTAGCGCCTGGCCCGGTGATTGTAGAGGTTAAGCAACTTTCGCAAGGGTCGGTCACGGGATGGGTGACCAAAAATGTATTATCTTGAGTTCCTCCGTGCTTCGGAAGGCACGTTAAGCCGTTGGTTCCGGCTGCATTTGCAGTCGTTAACACCCACCAATTTGCATTGGGCCCGCGTGGTGGGTTATGATGGCCCATCCTCCTTATCCACCCATAAGGAAGGCCTGTGCCCCAGTAGTGGGGACATTAAAAATGGCTGATAGTCAAATAGAAGAAGACGTGATATAATGAAAACAGTGCCAGCTACCAAGGAAGCTCAGACTCAGCCCAGTTTACCTACCGCAGCGCCATCTCTCGGTATTATCGAGATTACGTTGATCCTCTGTTTGTCAGCCTGCGCCTGCGCACGCGACGATTGCAGTTTATCAACTAGGCTATGTAGATTGTGTACGGTGAATGTGATGTGTCTATAGATTAGCTATTGACGTGTGTCATGAATTTGTGTCGACTTCACAAAGTTAGGCCTGGTTTAAATCTAAAGTAAAATAGTAATAAATGGATTAGTTTTTGGTGGCTATAATCCATACATACATAAACATCTAGGTAGATATGTGTAGAGTTTACATTTTCATTACATTACCTTAATAATATTTTTTGTTCTATTCTATACACTCGGCGTCAGAATAATCGCGTCTTTTAAAAAAATTCTTCAAAGTTAATTTGATCCTATCGAGTTTAATGGTAAGTGTTGTTATATACTTGTTCCCCTTCGGACATAGCCAACAATCTCTAGAAACCGTTGGAATACTCGTCGAACGGAATCAATTACTGAGATTCAGTTTCCGAGCAACATTACATTGCCTCATTTTTTTTGCAATATTTGAGCAACTTCATAGGCAATCTTGGTTATTCCTTTTTTTTAATTGAACTGTTGAAGTGTGTTTTCTCCATCATCTCGATAGCGAATTTACCCGCATTTCCTGAATTGACCCCTTTTATTCAATTTTATCGAGGCGCAAGCCATAACGCTTTAAGCGTTTAATTATGGTAAATGTTATGTTAATTGAATCAAACAATTATTAATTGAAAGCTCATTAAATGTACTTTCAATAGATATCAACATTTACACAATAAAACGTTAGCTAGCAATAGCAGGTGGCCAAGTCTAAACTTATTTTCGAAGAGGCGGAAATTTTCTAATGTCGAGTGAATTTAAAGTTGCATGTTAAAAAGGTAAAAAGACCTATGAATACGCAGACGAAATTATTTAAACTACTTATTATCTATTTACTACTCCACTATGTATACTTATTTACAACAAACATACTATTATTCTGATTCGATTTGTGAAAATTAAGCAGATTGACAAACAGCTTGCAGCGTGCATATAAAATTTTACTACAGTGGCATTCTGATTAATAATCTAATGTTGAAATTGTTATATGACATTAAATTTAAAATGTAGAATTTTATCTGAAACAATTACTCAGCAAAATGTGTCTTTTATTTTAATATTTTTCTTTTTAATTTAACTCATTAAGGTGTGGTTTGAATACAATTATTAAAGTTTAATATTAATAAAATAATCTTTAATTGGATGAACAATATCATGAATGTAATAATATATTATGTGGTGCAGGTTGTTATAGATTTTCCAACCATGTAAAAATAATTGAATAATTTAAACAAAAGTGAATTCGAATCTTGCATTGTGTGAAATCAGTGCAAAGTCATAAGAATTTCATGAGTGGCGGCGTGTATAATGTTAAGATATTTTCTTTGTGAAAATTTTATGGTTATGAAAGATAATCCGAGCTATCAAAGGATTATGCTTCTATTCGCTTGCGCCACAGCTGCGCGGGAGTTTCGGATAACATCTTCTTGACTTTAGAGTTTAGACCACATACTATGCTATTTGGCTGTTATCATATGACGCAAATTACGTGAATCCATCTTATTAAAATATTTGCTTAATTTTACCAGAATACACAAGGTCGGAGCAGATAACAGCGTGCTCGATAGACATTCTGTCTTTTTTAATGTAAACAAACTCGCATCATGGAATTCTAAATGACTTATTTTCTACTACAAAAATTCCATGTACCTATTGATAATACGGATACATAATATCTACTTAGTTAATTATTTTTAATGATTTTCTTAAGGTTAAAGATCAATCGATGACGCCTTTGTATTATTGAACAATTAAATTTTAATATTCGGAATACAATACCATGACAGTATTTCTTAATATTTAGATTACCATATTATAATTTACTGATTTCGTATCTATCTAATCCTAAACCTTTTGATAAGTAGATATTAAATGTAATATTTCTATGGAAAAGTACAAATTAACATTACTTTGACTATAAATTATATGATTAATTATAAAATTTTCAGAAACGGGGTTAAGATACTTAAGTACCTACCTATCTAATAAAAAAATATCATAAAAAAATGAGAATAGATTTTTCTTCTTACTTCCAGATTATCAATCTAATGGGAAATCGCCACGTGGGGACAGTTGGGATTTTAAAAAAAACTGGACCAATCGACCCATGTTAATAACTTGTCAACCATCCCCATGTTATTAGCAGGGAGTCAGTTGAGCCAGTTTTTTAAAATCCCAATTGTCCCCAAGGACAGAGGCGTGGGGTCGGTTGAACAGCACACATGATGGTCCATAGCCTTTTCTTTATAAGAAGAATTTTGCCATACTCTACCTACACGATTGGCAGACGGGTTGAAAATCTCAGTCTCAGTCCGCTTTCATCGGAATAGCTCTACTGCCCATGTTTTAGTCCACGAAGGTATTACATTTACTACCTCTGAAGCCTTTTGTCGCCATCTACGATACTTTTATAAGTGTGTTATTCTACGGCTCATGGCTATTTAGGTTACACATACAATTTATTATTATAATCTTCTCAAAATATTTCAACTTTCATTGCGTTGTTAGCTTTAGACGTGTCAAGAACTTCAATACGGTGTTGCAATGAAAATTCAGTAAAGCGAGATTACGCCGATACAGTCACTATCAGTGGCGATAATCGGGCATTGACCCCGGCGGCTGGTCACTCAAACGCACTCTGTTTACATTGTCGTACAACAATGTTCGAGCTACTTACAACCGTTACTATCTTATGTTAAACAATGGATGTACCTGACAACGTAAAATAATTTTTGGGATGAGATTGTATCTTTTAGACGAAAATTTATTTACGTCTGTCCGTGTACCTATGGTGGTTTTCCAATTGATAAACAAACAGATCAAATAAGAAAACATTTAAATAAATGAAAGATATTCTGCTTATAAAAACGATTTGTAAATAAGTATCGGTGTTTTATTAATTATACTTACCAAATATTTTTGCACTATAATAATTTAAAAAACAATGAAATGTCTTGCATTAAAAATATTATACCTCGTAGGTTTTACAATTATTATTTTGTGATTGAATACTAAAATAAAATATTAAGTACTATAGTACCGATATATTTACAAGCCTCTGGCGATTACTTAGCACAATACAATAAATTACTAGTTTGTTTTTTTTTAGTTTTTAATAAAATGTAAATAATTCTGATGATAGTAAGTCACGCAGAAATACTTTGTTTGAAGCATAAAAAATAACCTTCGAAATACATGTATATTTTAATAATTTATTCCAACGTAAAAACGTAAACACATTCTGATATAAAACTACACGATTGCAACAGCAATTTGTTTTTTAAATTTAAAATCGACAAAATACAAATTATTTGTAAATTTATTATTTCTTCGAATTTAAAAGTATTACACAATACTAAATAATATACTAGAAAAAATACGACTCGCACCAGATCAATACTCAGACGGGAATCGAACCCGCGACCTTTGGATATCCGGTCCAATGCTCTGACCGCTGAGCTACCTTGTCACTAGTGACATCGCCGAATTTCTTCTAGTATATCCTACACGCTGCAAGCCAGCGTTATTTCACCAATGTGAGGAATTACCTCGACATTCAATTGAAATATCTTTCCAGATATTTGGCAATCGATTTCTTACTAAATAATGGATATAATGGTTACTTGGAATCAAAATAATTATTTTTCATACAAATTTTAATGCGCATTCTCATCAGAATATTTTGAACTTACCATAGATATTTCAATATTGTTCCTTTCGACTTCGGATATAAATAAACAAGACTAGCATGGAATAGAGAAGATTTAGGTAGATGTAGGTATATTTAAACTTTCCTGTTTTGTTTAAAGACTCTGGAATCATTTCAGATGACGAAAATTCTGTTTATTCGCACGTTCTACAACAGTGAAAAGTAAATTGTCGGCATCTCAAAGAGAAACTGTTTGCGCTATACTAAGATCATGTTGTCTTTTCGAAATTAGTCTTCGGCCTAAACGTAGTGTGTGGATTTCGAAACCAATCTCATGATGTTGACGAAGCTGACGCAACGGATCCAGGGAAAGAAAGTTCACATAATCACACATTTCTCCGCGTTCACGTTTGGACATATGCAACTTTTTGATTATATGCAACGTTCTGTGGGCGTGCGTATTATGAGTTTTCGCTTACTATACTAAATAGTGACTGTAGTTGACATTTGTATAACTTTTAGTTTAATGTAGTTACCGCCAGAGGCGCTGCTGTGCAAAATTGCATACAAAATCTACACTGTTGCTATCGAGTATAGTAAACGTAACTGTGCAAACTCATAAATCTCATAATAGGCACTGTTATGTAATTTTGCGCAGTCAACTGTTTTTGAATAAAAGGATTCAAATCAATAATTGATGTTAACAAAAAACACTTCGATGATAATGTTGGAAATATACACTTTTTGATTATACACAACATTATTTGTACGTTCCCACCAGATTTTCGTCCTCCTATCTTTCTATATTATTTGTAAATATACAATATATTTCAACTACTTATCACCAGTTACGTTATTTATCTTTAAAAACAAAAGGAACGATAAGAGATAAAACTATAATAAAACTAACTAGTTACTTACCTATCTCAAAAATTACGATATCATTGTAATGTAGAAGAAGAATTTTCAGTTATATTAAGTAACTTAATAGAAGAAGATAATTTATACGGATCTCTAATTTTATATTAGTAAAAAAGCAATTTTAGAGTAATGAAGTTATTAAAATGCTGATTGAATAAGGTGATAATGCTTATATGAATTTTTAGGAAACACTGCGTTGGTAAATCTTAATACTTGCTTCATAATTTTATGAAACAAATTCTATATTATTATATCGAACAGGAAAGTGTTTGTAAAATAATACGTTCAAGTCCTTATCTCGAATTCGAACCTATCATAGAATAGCTGTACTTAATTTTATCACTTTCACGCACTCTCACCCCGTACCACGAAATTGTATCGAATTTATGTTCCTGATGTTAGAGACACGATCCAAAGCATTTTTATTTCACCTAATGTTAATTGAAATGACATGTACAGCCCGAAAGCTTTAACTAATTATAGACCTTAACACCCTCACTTAGAGTTCACTTGTGGACACGATAAACCCATGTTCATATTAATTCTTTTTATTGGAGTCCCATCGCTTTCGGTCATCGGATTCCATATTCGAACTTTCCACTTTTATGTGTCCTATTGATAAGAAAGATTGGTTTACATGTCGTTTGTGTCGTTCGTATTACCACGTAAAAGGATGGAGAAAATATTAAATATGATTGATTTAATTATTTAATTTATTATTCTCATGCAAAGAACAAAAACCGGCAAATTTCATAAGTTAAAAAAATAATTGTTAAGAGAAAATTATGAAAATGACAATAAGCCAATAAGCTAAACAATTTTAGTCGTATTTTTAAGAAGTTTTAATTTTCCAGCTTTTACGTCACGTAATTTATTACATGAATCACTAGATAAACTGTTAACTGTGATACTTTTACCCGCATGTAAACCTTCCCTAACACCTCAGTATTGAATATCTTGCATCCAGCTGTAGATTAATATTTATGGACATTTTATTTTTGAACTTTATTAGTGTTCAAATATCATTAACGCTTAGTTTGTCGCGTCGGTGTTCTGTCCCCTTCTAACATCGAAATTAGTTAGTAACTACAACTTTCTCGTTCTCTCATTAGTAATTGAATTTATTACGTGCCGTAGTGGCGGCTTCATTACAGTATGCACCAGCGGTGAGGCATTTTTCATCATACTTAGTAGGAAATTCCTAGAATACTTAAATTGTATTTATGAATATTTTTCTTATGAGTTAATTAATTCGTTAGAGCCCGGGCGGTCGGGAAAGTATAAAATCAAAGTGCCCGTAAGACACAACATTCAACTTAATTGTGTTTACTTACAAGTTGTTATTTGATAAATTAAATCAATTTAAATGCATGTTCATATAAATGAATAAAATAAAAATGTATGTAAGCAAAGGAAAGTAATTTTCTCTTCCTGACATGGTCTACGCAGCGAAAACTATCTATCATCTTCAAATTGATTCGTTGTTGGAATCCGTACCGCTAGAGAGTGGAACTCCATGCCTGCCTGCCTAGCATGACCGATTTATATCGCGTGATATAGCGTTTTATCACGTTTAACTGTCAAAAAGACAAAGGAGTTTGACAGTTGAGTGTCGATAAAATGCTATATCACGCGATATAAATCGGTCATGCTAGGCAGGCTGAGTCTGTGTTTCTCGATATGTAAAATCTGGGGGCCTTCAAGTCGCTAGTGAATAGGTTATTTTTAGATAAGCGCGATTTATCGTAGATCGCATCATCGCTTACCACCTGCAGGCGTGATAGCGGCCAAGTGCTTGCCTGTCCATGTCCATCAGCCATTTTTAATGTCCCCAATGCTCGGGCACAGGCATTCCTTATGGGTGGATAAGGAGGACGGGCCATAACCCACCACGCAGGCCCAATGCGGGTTGGTGGGTGTTAACGACTACAAATGCAGTCGAGAGCAACGGCTTAACGTGCCTTCCGAAGCACGGAGGAGCTCGAGATAATAAATTTTTGGTCACCCATCCCATGACCGACCCTTGCGAACGTTTCTTAACTTCCGCAATCGCTGGGCCAGGTGCTAAACCACTGCGCCACCAAGCTCCTTAGTGCTTGTCTAATCTAAGATAAAAACAAAACGCTTTTTCGTATTTGTAACACACAAAAGTCTTACAGTGACCGAAGCAAATAGAAATAACTTACAGCATTGGTATATTCGAAGTTACTGCCTAGTGAAGGTCGCGGGAAGCCTGGATACGGGCAACGAAGGACGGACATCGTAGAGATCCTTGGAAGAAGTTATGCCCAGCAATGGACTTGTCGTATGACATGACGACGGTGATGATGTATTATCGCAAAAGTGTTTTAATTTGACAAATGTAGAATGCGGAAGAATAAGGAGTAGGAAAATATTATGAATTCATGTAGAATGTAGAGTTGATTAACGCACAGGAAGCGTTATGTGTGACTTAGCGTGTATATGATTTTTGTTTATTACTTACTTACAAATAAACAAAAATCACATACAAAAAAAAAATTGAATATAATTATTATTATAACCATATCACGATTAACCAGTAAGAACATGATTGTTCTATAAATTATTCACGGCTGTTATCTTCGGAATGGTAGAATTCGATACCCGATTGTGGTAATGTATAGATGCCTCGTTATACATTCATCACGTAATTATAGTACAGTTGTTAATACTTCTTTGGTTTTAGAATCCCTTTGTTAGGATTTTGTTTTTGTTTGATACGCTACGCGATTTTTTGTTTGTCATAGGCAGGTATTGAGAATTGATTTCCTTATGGTTGGTCGTCACGATATTTTGCATTAACTTTGGAATACAAGAAATGTGATAGAAATATTGACCATGAAGGTTTATAGACCCATAACCCAGTTTAGCGTTATAGGTAAAAAAGTCTGGCAAAAAAGTTAGCAAATTCTTTGTGAGACCCAGGTATCCTTCTCTGACTTTATGTATTATGTATAATAAGTCGGGCTTTACTTCAACAGATCTCTATGGTATAAACAGATACTGTCCCTTCTTTCCACTTTCGACGATCCTTACAAACTTTTGCTGCATCTATTCTCATCACAGTTACAGGTACTCCTGACTCAGTCCTTCTTTAAATCTCCGTCCCGTCCCGTCTCTCCACTTACCTATCTTCAGAAATCCTATTCGTCGATCTCCATTCTTTTGTTTCTTTAGCCGCATTAAATATTGTTTTTTCATTGTTACAGCGAATCTCACCATCAGCACCCGCGGGTTCAGCCTCGAGCTGCTTATCCACTCCCCCATGCAGGACATGTACCTGTGCTTCAACCGGTCGCGGCTGGTCGGCAGGCGATTGGTAAGATACCACTTTATTCATTATCCTGTGTGATTTTATGGGTCAGTTTTGTCTGATTTCATAATTTTCGTCCAATTTAATATTTTTTTCCCGCTATCCAATGGTTAAAATGATTTTTCATTCATAAAAAGACAGAACTCTGATTTTATCCAATGGCTAGACAAAATTAAATTCCAACAAAGTGCCGCTTATGTTTTGGGAAATAATATAGTTTTATTTTTGCCTACAGACGCGATTCCAAGCGGAGAGACAACCCAACTGCCTGTTCAAAGAAGAGTTTGTGGAAGGCTACAACAGATACCACCTAACGAAAAACGAAGACCGTTACATAGGTTTCAACAAGCGAGGCGTGCAGCTGCGGCGAGGCAAGAGTCGCCTGCCCAAGCAGGTGCACAAGTGCTTCTCGTTCTTAACGGTGGCACCCGACGACTTCGACATTACCAGACACAACAGGGTTCTTGGAGGCGAACGGAGACGTCCGCAGCGTAGGCTGCGCGCGCCCACCTCCAACGACATCAAGCAGCCCTGCCACGGCGTCCGCCACCGCCACGGCAGGTACCAGAGGCGGAGGAACTGCGAGGGAACGTAGATAAACCCCCTCCCGACTTTAGCAGCTTCACGCTTCAACGCTTCGCGCGTTCCGTTGCCAGCTGTTGACATTGTGAGTGGACAGAGTATTAGTCAACTATCGCAGTATTATTACAGTGACGACGACTGGATAGCGTTAGGTTAGCTCGGCGGTGGCCGCGGCGTCTCAAACGCCGCATGAATGGTAGCTGAAGCGGGCGAGCAAACATTTGAATGGGAGAAAAAGGTCGGACCGGGACGAACGTCCGGAGATGTGAAATTCCTTAAGCTCGTGCAACATCGTGGCGCTCGTTTGCTCTCGTCTGCGGTCGGATTTGTGCTCTAAAAGGAAAAAGATTTTCTGTAGAAAGAGCAAATAGTAGTCTTGTCGGTCACGAGCCGGCCGCGGGCCGATAGACCACCGCTGGACTCTGGTGTTTGCCCGCTGTCGTCAGGACTTCATCTATGGCAGTGACGAGAGTCGAATGCTCCGGCTGGCTTGCCATAAGTGTAGCAAATGCCTTTACGTCAATTCTCAGTGTGTTATTATTTAAAACGCTTTACTGTTAAATTAAGTACGGATCGTGTTATGCTTGTAAATATAATAAGAAATAATAATTTGTGTTTACTTATTTATCGAAAAAATTAATCAGAAAATTTGTAAACGTAGAGGTTAGTTGTAAAGTTGTATTAAAAGTTTTGTATTTAATTATGGGTATTTAATCTATCCGACCAACCGCTCTCTTGTGATTAGCCACAGTCGATATAACCTAGATTTCTTTATCTTCACGTACTGAAAGCCAATTCAAGTAACATTCATGATGTTTTTTTATAAATTGATTGTATGGTTTCGAGAGTTTTGTATATATTATTTTAAGGTTTCGTATGAGAGTGATAGGTCATTGAATCTCTTAACGTCTTAGTCTGATGCCTAGCTTCTTCTTAAACAATGTCGTCATCTTGATCCTCGTCTATTTGCATTAAGTCATTTGAATTCATACTTCTATTGGGAGTTAACTTCGTTAATCTTGCATTCCTTATTAATGTTTATTTTAACGAGATCTGTGCCATAGAGTGGCAGTGTGTTCGCAATGTAACTAGTATTTTAAGTTAATGTCTGTAAACTACGAGTAGATAACTGATGAAGAAGTAACTGATTTAGTTAACTGTCTGTTTGTGTAAATTTTTTTAGTAAATTCAATTTTGTATTGTTTTTCTCTGGCTTTCTAAATAAAATTGTAAAATTGTACTACAGAAAAAAATATTTATTACTTTATGACGTTTGTAACTTTTTGCGTTGTAGTAGCTGTTGCCAATAGTGCAATAAATAAAAAAATGGATGCCTTACATTCCCCCAGTATTCCAGTTTTATAAAAAAAACATTGTCCTGACATTCCATATAAATGCAATGTAAAAAAATATATAACTTAAACAAAATATGCGCTTAAACATAATTATTGTAAAATAGCTCGACACTGTCTATGGTATTACTGTGTCTAATTATAAGTTATCAGACGCTGGACGAAAACGTATAATTGCTAAGAAAAATTATGAAATTAAATATTTAACTCGCATTTTATCGTTTTCTTATAATAGTACCGTTTATACGAGCTAGTTTTTTTTTTACAAAAAAACTAGGGGGTATTTATCATAAACAAGAAATTGTGTTGCCATCCCTGGAGCCCAATCGCGGTAATTCTGAACGATAAGATAAAACCAAAAACGTTACGTTGTCATTTAGGTTATATTTACCTAAAAGTCTTCGGTTTAGCTTCATCATTTTCACTTAAATTGTCCCAGATTGTAATCCTAAACTCCTTAGGCAGAGTATTCCACATATTGACAAAACTAAAGCGAGTATTTTCCTGTAAACGAAACTGAAACGGTAACGATTTAGCTTTGGTATTATCGTTGAAAATTAGCGCGATTAGGCCCCTGGACTTATTCCCCTACCCCTTACTACCTTATATACCACAATATTTGAACGGTAAAGCCAAAATAGCTGCAGTTTTCTGTAAGGCAAAGTGATTACCATCTTCAATATGTGCTTGAAGTAGGTGCTCCAATTTGAGCGAAAAATCTTCAGCTCTTCACCTGATTTCAAATTTTCTACCTTAACTTTCTTCAAGACCACTTATTGAAAATGTAAAGACGCGTCAAATATGTCGAATTTCCAAGAAACCCCGACTTCATTATGAACTTTAATGAAACTACTGAGAAGTTTTAAACATTATTTACATAACAAGGTAGCGGTCACAAAAAAGGGGATAAAATTTCCAATGATCGGCCGGAAGAGGGCGTTTGCGGGTGAAATGTAACGTTTAGAACAAACAGGGTAAGTGGCCCTAACTGGAGTCGACGCGTGCGAGACTCTATTAGCACCTCCCGGCCATAGAATGATGAACGTACAGAGGCGACTTCAGATAAATGTTCTATTAGAGCTAGTGAAGTACCTACTAAAGATGAAGATTGATGACCGGTATAAATAATTAATTAAATGTTTTTTTTTAAACTGAATTCTTTAGAAGTTCCTTACACAACATTAGGTACCCACAATCCACGTACACCTAGAATAACCTGAAGTGCTTTTAATGATATAAATACAAAATAAAAACTATAAGTAGTGTTAAAAATTTAAAACATAAAAAATAAAAACTGAATACAGAAATCGTTTTATGTGACATATTTTGCTTCTAAAAAATTTGGATTCGTATCTTAACGAATTTTTATAGATAAGTATGGCATAGAAGGATGTGCAAAGCTAATTCCGGGTAATCTAGAAAGTCCAAAAGTATTAATGCGATTGTTAATTAAACGTTATCAAATATCACATTCCTTTGAGAATTGCATACTTAAAGAAAGACGATAGCGCCATTATTAAAAATGATAAGCAGGTAGGTATGCGATATGATTTCAGAATTATTTATCGATGACAATGCATTGGGTGTAATGCAATCAAATGATAACAAACTCAGTGTGCATCTTAAACTAAACTAAATCATAAATAAATAAACTTAGGAGTATTTGATTGAATCAGGCGTCACTTGGCGGAAGTCCCAAACCATTTTGAAAAAAGAAATATATGTAGCTTACTTCCGCAAACAAAATATGCAAGATGCACCGCCCGCCCGCCCGCAAAAATATGCAACACACCACAAAATATAAGTGCACAATACCTGCATTTAGCAAGACAGCAACACACCTTGCACCTTCACCAATTAGGCTACTCTACACGTGTTTCGCCCCAACCCGGAGCATCCTCAGGAGTTAGATCGTGCGTAAACCAACACCGAATGAGCAACTACGCCCTCTGACACCGTATTTATTGTCACTTCCTCCCCACTGCGCATCGAGTGACTGACAGTGACAACATTTGAAGAATGTTGCCAGTTTCCGGGTTGGGGCGAAACACGTGTAGAGTAGCCTAATTGGTGAAGGTGCAAGGTGTGTTGCTGTCTTGCTAAATGCAGGTATTGTGCACTTATATTTTGTGGTGTGCTGCATATTTTTGCGGGCGGGCGGGCGGTGCATCTTGCATATTTTGTTTGCGGAAGTAAGCTACATATATTTCTTTTTTCAAAATAAACTTAGGAGTTTAACTTGCTTATCAATATAAAGATGAATTTCAGATACCTACAATGCGATTAATTTAACAATGTACAACTGAAGTGAGTAACTTCAGAGAGCTTGCGGTACAAAACGACGTACTCTAATCTGTAAAATATTCTCTTTGACATACAATTATCTAGTGAAGTTGCAGTGGATCACTGTATATTGTCAATTTAATAGCACTGTGTAATTTCTTAAAGTAATTAGTGGTTAATTATGTTTTTAAATTATTAAGTAAATAATTTGTGTTTCAGCGTGGTCTTGTTTGAGAAGTTGACGTTTCAGTTTCAGCGTTCCTTATCACTCGTCTTAAAATGTGGTTCTAAGTTTATGCCAATTATATGTATACCTAAGGCGCATAAAGGTTCACATAGGAAAAAGAATTCTCTCCTTAATAATGTATACACAACGAACTAATGTATACCAGGGTTATTTTTGAACCCCTTTACAAATTTTGTGAGGTCATTCTATAACAGCAGTAGGTACATTACAATCAATTTAAGAAGTATTTTTTTTTTACATTTTTACTCTGAACATGAATAAATTGAATCTGTAGTCACTGTTTGCGCATCGCACAGCACGCGAGCCCCCCCTTCGCCACCTGCCTTCCCCGCTCGCGTCTCGTACTCGAGGGTGAGCGTGCGCGCCTAGATTTTTAGGATATAAAAAGTGGTTGAAAACTGCAAAATTTAAAAAGAAATCTTTTATAATAAAATTATCTCACCAATTTTTTTACTTCCTTGAACTTATATTTGATTTTGTAAAGGGGTCGCAACGCAAAATTACCTTGTATAACGGGTGTAACAAGACCTTCAACGAAGCCGAAGTCCACGTATTCCGCCCATCATCAGGATCATTTTTGTCTTTTGGACTATACCTGGGAAACCAATAGTTACGAAGTTATTGGTGGTCAAAGTCAAAATTTATTTTTAAATTTTTTTATTAAATCTTATTTCATTCGTTTTTTCCTACTTTTTGACTAAAGAAACATTATCAAATTTTAAGTATTTCGTAACAAACAATGGCTTCAAAACGTCGTCACTCGATGTATCTCATGAGCACGCACATAAACGCTGCCTTTCAACTCGGCCGCATGCAGCTGTGTAGCATACACTCGCAGGCGCGGCCTGTTGTACGCGTCACATTGCGTGGTAATGCATGCAATGCTTTTTTAACACCAAAAATCAAAATGGTTTCCCAGTAATAATTTTAAACAGAAATGGTCCTGATGATGGGCAGAATACGTAGACCTCGGCTTCGTTGAGTGTCTTGTTACACCCGGTATACAGGTCTACGTATTCTGCCCATCATCAGGACCATTTCTGTTCAAAATTATTGCTGGGAAACGAATTTAATTTTTGGTGTTAAAAAAGCCTTGCATACATTATCACGCAATGTAACGCGTACAAAAGACCGCGTCTGCGAGTGAATGCTACACAGCTGCATGCGGCCGAGTTGAAAGGCAACGTTTATGTGCGTGCTCATAAAATACATTGAGTGATGACGTTTTAAAGCCATTGTTTGTTACGAAATACATACAATTTTGATAATGATTCTGTAGACAAAAAATAGTAAATAACGAATAAAATAAGATTTCATCAAAATTTTGAAAAAAAAAATTGACTTTGACCTTCAATAACTTCGTAGCTATTGGTTTCCCAGGTATAGTCTAAAAGACAAAAATGAACCTGATGATGGGCGGAATGCGTGGACTTCGGCTTCGTTGAGTGTCTTGTTACACCCGTTATTAACATGTTTAATGTCTTTGTTTATTGAATGGTACGGGTTTATTAAAAAATAATATTTTACAGTAGTAAGAATGTACCTATTGGTTTTCAACGATGATAGTAAGTTCTACAATGTTTCTCAAATTATATTCGCTTCAAAGTTTTCAATGGCCACTTATCGGTGGCGTCATGTTGTAGCAGCTAACATTGACACGTGATGGATATGAATAAGTACATTTTGTGATCAAATCCTTAGTTTGTGGTGTTATTATCCTTAAACGTCTAACTGAAGATATTGAATTTAGTAGTAGGTATTAGGTACGAAGATTATTGTTCTCAATGAAATCAAAGGAGTTGTTCCATTTTGTATGGGGGCTGGGCCCATTTGGGTAACCCGTGGCCTACGGTCATAAAATTATATTTTATGGAAAGAGAACAAAATAAGGAACCTGTCCATATATCAATATATATATTTTTTTAAACCTGCAAATATTTTTTATTTATTTTGAAAGTTGGATAGTTAAAGTTAATAAAACAGCAACCCAAAACGTTTTTCTACAAACAAATAAAAATAAAAATGCAAAGGAATATCCCTTAACAGCCGGCAGCCTCACAAAATGGATTTTCAGGATTAAATCAACAGTAAAAACTTGTAACAAGCATTAAAATTTATTGATATACTTGGGAGAGTAAAATTAATAGTAAGACACTTTCATTTTAAAGCGAAAACATTAAGAAATACACGATGAAGAGCACCATTATTCAAGTTTTTAAATATTTTTTTATTTATGTTTGCAGGTATTGATATTTTTTTTCTTTTTGGAATCCTTGTCCCACGAGATAAATCTACGAGAAAAAAAAATATTATGGGTGTAAGAAAATTTTAAAAAAGTGAACCCAGGAAAGAACGACTCCTTCGTAAAAAGATGGAGTCACTTCAATTAAAATTACTAGTTCCATCCTTGGAATTGGAATTATTGAAATTATTCCTTTAATTATACCTACTGTATTGTAAGTACTAGGTATAGTCTCAAAGGCTAAGGATAAGCCAAGAGTCTATTTTAGTTTAAAATTTAGTTTCCACTGTTACATAACACACACAAAGTACCTAAAATCTAATAACGGACACAAAGGGACAAAATTAAAAAAATTGAGCCAAAATAGGTAGGAAAAAACTAAGTTAATTTTAAGAAAGTTAATGTTAAACTTTAAAATTATATAATTATTTATGAACTACCTACCCACCACTATTATTATTTTCTTATTCTTTTATTAGTATCTGCCTAGATTGTGATCATTAAGTATTAGTTTTTCTCTGACGAGAAAATATCCAAATAAACATCCAAACATTCAATTCTACACTTTTTCTTTAAAAGTAAACATTTCAATTTTATTCATGTGGATTGCCTTATTTATTTTAGTTATTTTCAAAACTTTACAACTACTTAATTACTAACTTTCTATAGATACAATCCCAAATGCATAATTTTACGCGTCTTGGACAAAAATAAAATAATTTGCAGAGTTCAGTTAGTACATACGAGTATAAAAACATTTACAATGATTATTCAAAATGAAAACTGAATGATTATTTACACATTGTAAAATATTGAGTAATATGTTACAATGTGGGTTAAAACCTATATTAGAAGATGCCATCTTTAGTTTACAATAACATTATGATGCCTTCCTATGGGAGTATTTAATATAGATCAATAATTAATTTGGAAGATACAAATAAGTACTTCTAATTTTCCCTGAGTCGATTCAGTTCAATTTCAACTCTATGGAAAGTAAAGGAGCGTCATATTTATACACACTCACACACATACTTACTAACACCACAGTATAAATAAGTTTCAGTATTCTATCGTCCAGTTCGAGCTAAGGAATATCGATATACAAAACCAATGTCACCTGCCTACCGCATAGGCGTAGTACGTTCGGTCTACGGCTACGAAGCGCGACGCTTTCGCGCATTTATTTATGTCTATTTTTTACACAAGATTTTGACTGTACCTATTGATATTCGAAATTATCTATCTCACAGAAACCGGCAGTCAAAAGGCAGCCCTTGTACTGTAACAGCCGTAGGTCAAGGACACTGGGGGAGACAAACTACTGATATTTACTTATTCTGTGTCAACACTGACTTGCGCCCGCGCAGCTTGCAGGTGTGTTTGGAAAAGCAGGAATGCTGCGCAAGCGATACTCGGGAAGACTAATTTCAATATGCCTTGTGTTTACGCTTTTTAATTAGGTAAGAATTTTTAATTTATTCCGACTGTGAAAGTACTTACTAGAACAACTGGTTAGGTGTCATTTTAATGGATGTTTACTTGTTTTGTATTTAACATGGAACGGTATTAAATACCAAGCAAGGTACTTATTACTTATCTGTGTTTCTGCAAAATTTATAAATTAATGTAAGTGTGCTAGGTATTATTAAATGACCTTCATACATTCGCCATCAATAGCCTATTAAATGTTAAGAAATAAAATCAAGTGGAAAGCACGTGTTTCACTACTTAAGTAAAACATATTCTTATAATTAAAACAACAGTTAAAGACAAACAATTTGTTTCACTTGAGAAGCATAAAATAAAGTAATTAAAATAGTAAGTATAAAATATTTAAATATTCTAATAGATATAATTTATACGGCAAATGAAGTAACACGCACATCATCGCTTAAATGGACTTGTTTTACAATAAACACGATTTTATTAAGGAAATTATAATTTGTAATGCATTAAATTAACTTCAAATGGCACCGAGACGCAGAGTCTAGACTGGACTTAATAATTTATGCTCAAGAATGTACTTTATCGGCCTTAAGATAATAATTACTTAATGGCACGTGGTGAACATCTTCAAACGTGATGTTCGCAATTGTTTATAAATAAAAAACATCTTAACGATAATTTTTAAATTGACCGATTAACATTTTAATAGGTACATTTTTTTTAAACGAAAATTAGGGCACAATTTGTTGACATGACATACTCAAGGCAAGGATTGGGACGATTTACCCCTAAGGCAGCCATTACACGCTCATGCAAGCGTCAGTCAATTTCCATCAGTCATGCATGACAGTCACGGCTGTGACTGACGATTAACCTACTGTGTAATGGGGTGACTGATGGTTGCATGAAGTTGATTTCTTCTTTCCATCAGTCAATCAGTCAAACGTAATTCATGACTGATGGAATTTGACTGACGCTTGCATGAGCGTGTAATGGCTGCCTGTATGCTTTTACAAGTCCATTCCACGAAACGAGCTCCCGAAAAAATCGATCCATGTTCGCCTATTGGTTAATACGCGTGACCTTAGTAGCCTACCCAATAGCCTAGCTCTTGCCGCGCGCAATGACCAATGAGCTGCGAGTATTTTATTCCCTAGGAGTTCGATTCGTGGAACGGAGTTTAGAAGAAACTTTTTAAAATAAGGTAACAACGGAGGTCATAAATCAATCAAGATTAACTTTACAAGGCAGGTCATCTAATCCACAGTTTCCATTTTCCTTTATATTCATGTTATTATGTGGACAAGTTTAATACTTGTTTGTTATTTGATCCGACTAGAATGTGGTTTCGCAAATCGGATACTTATTTTGGTCATAAACAATAATAGCATGAGTTGTGTTCATAATAAAAATACGTTTAGACTAAATTAATGTTGGAACATCGACTTTTGACACGTGAGTTTGTAAATGAAGGCAGACAGATGTGTAAAATAAGTAACTAGCGATATTTTTGGATGTGCTTATAACTTAAGTAGGTACCTACTTAATAGAAAAAAAAAATTTGGTTTAACCTTTAGTTACCAGCAATTTATTCATTATTCAAAAAACCAAGAGGCATGTAACATTATTATAATAATAGTGTAGTCCATCAGATATTTTTGATGTCCCCACTGCTGGGGCACAGGTCTTCCTTATGGGTGGTAAGGAGGATAGGCCATAACCCATCACGCGGGCCCAATGCGGATTGGTGGGTATTAACGACTGCAAATGCAGCCGGGACCAAAGGCTTAACGTGCCTTCCGAAGCACGGAGGAGCTCGAGATAAAAAAAAAATCACCCATCCATGACCGACCCTTGCGAACGTTGCTTAACTTCCGCAATCGCTGGGCCAGGCGCTAAACCACTGCGCCACCTAGCTCCTCAGTAATAATAATAGGGTAGGTAAGGTAAAAATACAAAATTGGTGGATTTATTTTGTCAGAGTTGTCACCTGCCGTGATCTAGTCAAGCACGCAATGAAGAGAAGATCACTCATGTCTTCGCCATCTTCAGCCTCTATAATTCACCCTACTGATGGAAGTTATATTACTTGTCCGGTTTTCCGCCGTGGCATAAGCGGAAAGCGCGGAAAGCAAAGCACGAAAAGCGTTCACTGATAGTACACTGGTGCAGTTTTCCGCCGTGGCTTAAGCGGAAAGCACGAAAAGCGGTGAAGAATTAACCGCAAACTTCAGCTGAGAACCACCTGTAACCCACCCAACAATGGGAAAAAAGTGACAAATACTTAATGTAAGTAATTTAATTGGTGTTCATCAGGTTTAAAGTCATTTTATTCTCATAAGAACTTACAATGTTCAACTAAAACGAGATAACATTGAATACTTACTTAAAGCTGTAATTTGGCGCAGTGCAAATGCATCACAAGCCAAAACCAAGCTAAAACTAATCATTAGTAATAAAAACGACGTGAATATAACACTAGGGGTGCCCATACTTTTTCTTAAAGAGATCAACCTAGCAAAAATTTATGACTAAGAGATCGACATTTTGACCGTTAAATCAGATTAAATATTTTCCAAATACTTATTTATCAAGTATATAACCGTTTAACCCACCAAATATTTATCAATAATAATTTTAGCTATCCTTGGCGATCGACATTAAAACCTCTCGCGATCGACCGTATCTCTGCGACAAACCTACTAATATATAGGTAGTAGGTAAAGAATCCATATTTATTGAAACTTATTTCAGAAATTTCAAAATGAAGCTAGTAAGAAACAACACGATACGATTACCAAACCCATCCTCTCTTTCAAATTGTATTCACGTGACGAATATCCGATGTGTGAATTGAATTACCGGAACATGGGTAACCAAACCACGCTTAAGGATTTACCTATTTTTAATACTTATAACTATTCGATTTATTTGTCCAATCGGAGGTTATCAACCTTCTTACTATTTCAAAACTTAAATGGACGCTAAACAAGTCGAATGTGACGCTCATCGATGCATCATGCGTGCTAGCGGCCATGGCGCTAACTGCAACAGCAAACAAAGCCTGGTGAAA
Organism: Agriphila straminella; assembly: GCA_950108535.1. NCBI lineage: Eukaryota > Metazoa > Arthropoda > Insecta > Lepidoptera > Crambidae > Agriphila > Agriphila straminella. The sequence goes on from OX467312.1 coordinate 6,136,938, forward strand.
CTACCTGGTGGTGCCTTTGAATCGGATCCTAACTGGTTTTGGAGCTTGGAAGGCTTAGAACATGGCCAAATGCTTAACTCTTATTGATTTTGAGGTATTGATAAAGAGATAGCATAATATTGGAATTAACGTAAAAAACTCTTGACAGATAAATTCAACTTTTCTTTTAAGGCGGTTGTATGACCGAAAGTGGCGCGTGGTCTAGTATTTTTAGAAGGTATCACTACATGCCCTCGTAGTCATTCGTAGAAGTAGATAGCAAATGTGCCAAAAATTGCCACTTTTAGCAGTTTTGCTATCTACTTCTAGCAGTGACTACGAGGGAATGTTTCGAAACCGTCTAAAATTACCTTAAACCTTAACCTTACCTTAATATTGTGGTCAAACAACAATTCGTTTTTATCATAATAGTTTATGATGAAGTTGATAGTAATAGTAGTTGAAGTATACACAAATTTTGCTGATATACTCGTAGGTATTTTTTGTTTTTGTTTTTGTATCAGGTAGTGAATTTAACAAGGGACAACAAAATAAACCGGTACCAAAACAAAATGCCTCTCAAATTAGGAAGGCCTTAATCTTAGATCTGATTTAAAAAGTAAAAAATAGGGAGATTTAAACCCCCTTCGATCGTACTCATTAATCCGTGGACTACCAGGGCACTGAAGAGATCTGCAAACAAGCTACGGAACGAATCGCGCGGCAAACACTAATGTACTCAAACACCGTTGAAAATATCAACATTCGATGCTTGGGCATAAGAATAATTATTCTTATGGCTTGAGCAAGATTGTGGTTAATATTTTGTAAGGTAGAGGAAAAATTATAAATCTGTTGTGGATTATTTTTAATGCTTAAAATTTCAATGTCAGAACTATTGGTGAGCTTTGGAAATATTGGAGAAGACCTATAATTTATTATTAACCTCCCCTAAAGATTTCCACCGCGATTGGTCCTGTACTGGCATGAAATAATACTTGTGGCTGTGACACAGCTACTAAAAAAATCAAAAAAAAAATCAAAAAATCATTTATTCAGTCTAGGCTGTTACAAGCACTTGTGAATGTCAAAGAAGCTACGCCATCGGTTCGCAAACCCTGAGCGGGAGACCTTGTAACGAGAAGAACCGGCAAGAAACTCGTCAAGGGCTGCTTTTTTCTCCCTGTATATTTCATACAGAGTCGTCAACATTGAAAAATGAGCTCCACATTTAAAGTGAGGTCATTTTCCATCACAATAATTAACAAAAGTTTGTACACAATGGGTAGGTAGGTTGAAATTAAATACCTACTACATATCGGATAGGTAATTGTGAGAGTAAATAACTTTCAACTAGTTGAGAAATCAGTAATCACTATGTCTGCTACTCGAAAGTGCACCTAAGTAGGCAAAATTTACCAAAAAATACTTGAGACAAGACATAAAAAATAACAATAAAAAACGCAATTCTTACAATTCAATATGCGTTAAGATAGGTACTCAGAAGCAGACCCATTCCCACTGGCAGCACCCGTTCACGAGCATGACGCGTGGACCAGCCATCGCTTCGCTCAACCATATTTGAGGGAACGTAACGACCCGCCCCACACGACACCACCGCAGAAATGATTAAAGAGAGCATGACATACTTAGGCTACCCATCCTAAGGTACTGAATTGAAAACTAATATCCAAAAGCTTTTCATAGGCCTTTACTTACAAAAACTACTGACTATAGAAAGCAAAATGATTGCAATAAAAAAAAAAAGAGAAATCAAAACAAGGTTTACTTGCCTATTAGTTTTATGTTTTGAGTAAGAAGTGCCATACATATTGATAACATCAAACAAAGAAAAAAAAAATATAAATATACGACGCCCTTAGTACAAGCAGACAGAAGCAGACCCATTCCCACTGGCAGCACCCGTTCACGAGCATGACGCATGGACCAGCCATCGCTTCGCTCAACCATATTTGAGGGAACGTAACGACCCGCCCCACACGACACCACCGCAGAAATGTTTAAAGTGAGCATGACATACTAAAGCTACTCGCATTAAGGCGTCGTCGAGTCAAAAAGCTTACAATAAGTTTTAAGTAGGTAGGACACACTAGGTATGATGATTGATGACTGAAATAGACAATCGTAATTTTTCGAACTCAAATGAATTTGACGACGTCCATGGTCGAGTCATCGAGTGGTTTGTAAGCTGGTTTTCAAAGTGTCGGTATTTCTGAGGTCCCGGGTTCGATTCCAGTCTGGGTCAATTAGAAAACCAACTATCTGTATTAGCTTGGCTCAGGTCTGGGTGTCTGTAGTTCCACCGTTGTCTCTGATTTCCATAACATAATTGCTTTAGCTACTTAGTTTGGAATCAGAGCAATGTTTGTGATGTTTCTGAGAAAGAGTCTGCAAACAGCAGACTCCTGCTTGCATATAAGAGCTTAAGTTACCTACTTAACGAAAAGGAAAGTATTTGTGAAATAGGGCACGACAAGTTGATAAAGCTATTGAAATCCTATGCCCCCGCGTATGTCACAATAGCACGTCCATTACTGTATTGTGGCGGCATAATTTTCATATTCCACCGGAGTCTGTCCAAACAGCCCGCCATTCAACCCTACCACTCGGGCCTCACAAAAAATACCCCGCTTGGTAAATATTGGACGTCCAGTGTCTTCGATTGGTACAACTTGTAAGTTTTGGCGATCTCATTTGGCCAAATTTTCAAACGAATCTTAAAGTTAAGGCCACCTTAAATTTAAAAAAGTTGTCAGATTTGACAGAAAATCTATGAAACTGACAGCTTCCTTAAAGTTAAGAAGACCTTAACTTAAGATTTTAGCTGAAAAGCCTTTGAGTATTCGGCCGCAAATCTCACAAACGACAATGTTTGTCACAGCTATAACAAACTTTGCGAGGATAAGATCGCATACAGGTTGACTTGTTGCTGCTCTAAAGTGTTTTAAAATGTCAAATTCTTACTCTATCGTATAATCGATGCGAAGTTCGTTAAGGCTTTTAAAAATGTGACTATGCCTGGGGGACAGACCAAAGAATAACATGGAACATTATAATCTCTGAAAGCAGTTTAAAGTTGGTTCCAGTTTTCTTGCGTTTGCATAAATACTCGCTGTAAAGCGCTTCCCTCTAAAGCTGTGCATTTGCGTTTTACTTAGTTGTAAAAAAGTTGTATTTATTTATAAGTTCATTCAGTACATTCAGTCGAAATTAAAAATTGAAACTTTCAGAAAACTATTTTTTACCAAACATTTTGGATTAAGTTTTAAACTGTTTCTACGGTGTTTTGGATATGCGATAACCTATAAGATACGAAGTTATTAAAATCACTGAAAGCCATGATTGTGTTGGTGTAATCAGAGGGCTTATTACAAAAAAGAATCACGATAATCGGACGCAATTCGTCGTTCAATTTACTCAATAGTGCCACGGAAATGCGACGAACATCCCCATGTTTTTTTTTGTGATAGGCCCTCAGGTTCTTCGCTTCCATCTTTACCTTGCACCCTTACTTACAGGAATAGGCTGTTAGTCCTTTTAACGCCACTCGCGTGTTTGAAGTCGGCGGGTATTACAAGTCCATTAGGTTAGCTTGCGGATATGCTCGGATGTGGCTTCGTACAATTGGGCAGAGGAACGAAGGGACGATTGGGGATTTTCGATGTCTGGAGTACTTGGGGAGTTAGAGCCTTGCAATAAGACTATACTATAGTACTTATCGGGTTATTACTTTATAATGTCATATTAGAACTATAGATAATACGTTTCGCATATTTTTTTACTTCACTAAGTAACAGTACCTATTCAGAAATGTAAATGGTCTCCTGATATGATCATGTTTTTAAAATCCGAAGTCTGATGGTCAAGAATTTATTTCCGAATTCTTATAAGTTAACTTTTCCACAACTGAATTAACCACATCAATACACTATTTATTTAGTAACTGACTAATAAAAACAGTAGAGCCTTCTCGAACCAAAACATAATACTTAAACCCACGATATATCTTTTAAATGTTGGATCGGATAAACGTTGAACGGAAATAAGTCCAGTTGCGTCGGATTAAAATTGAGAATCCCTTACAAAGGCTTTCGTATTGGTTGAAATATATTTATTTTCTTGTTCCTAGCTAGCCTCCCTAGCGCCAGTCCCATTGAAGTCGGCCATTATGTTTGTCTATCCCCATTATGATTTTGGACAAAGGTCTCGAGTGTTTGGCGTTTGAGAGACGAACAAACAGGCAAATACTTTGGTTTCCCACGGACCCTGGCTGGTGACCTGAGCTGACCCAACTTATTGATTTATGGAATAATGAGGAAACGATTCGGAATCATTTTTATGGGTAGGTTAGGTAGGTAGCCAATTATTTAGCAAACTACACTAGTATAGAAAATAATATATTTACATAGTTTGCAGTTTTTAAATATAGACAATTTTAATCTGCAATCTAGTTTTAACAGCGAAATGGAGTTAAATTTTATTGTACCTAATCTGCTAAAGATAAGGCAACCATTTGCAGTTATAACACAATTTTTTTTGTATGGATTTTGTTTTTTTTCCAAATCCCATCGTGTGAGATATCCAATGAAAGAGCTTTTTGAGATGATTCCAAATATATACAATTTTATTACATTACAGCAACTGGTTTGAAAAAAATCAGAAAAACATTTACCAAACATACTAAGATTGGGTAATTGCAGGCGGGAAAACGACTTAATGAATTCTCATGAAACATACGCAAAATAACTTGTAATATACTCTTATCTAACGTCCTGGAAGCAATTTTAAAAATATTAACATCCAAGATGGCTCCCCTTCTTAAAATTATCTAAGGGTTCAGAAGGTTCAGCTGCCAATGGATATCCCTCGATCACGAAACGCCGTATATTGCACTTTTATGTCGTGTGGAAATGCAACTACAGCAAACTATACAAAATTGGTCTTTCATTACGAAATAAATGTTATAAAACTATCTATTCATTTAATAAATTTATATAACAGTCACTGTTACTACAAAACAAAAACAAAGTTTACTACAAAAAAAAACAAACTTTAATCGCTTGAAACTGCAAAAATGAATTTCTTAAGGCGAGGCCAGTTCACGATCTGATGAAAAGTCTGATTTTTGAACTTCAAATGTGAAGAACTGATGTAAAATTCTACTACACAAAAATTACTGTAGACTGACAAAGACACAAGAAGTAACTCTGTAAAAAAATCCTGAATAACACCATAAAAACTTATAAAAATAAATTTCAAATCGTCAGATTTCGTAATTTTCAACGACAGTGATATGATTTTTTATGCAAAAAGGATAGCTTTTTTATCGATCTAACACAATAACCAAGTACATTTTTAATAAATGATCCAGTATTTCAGAAATCAATCAAAATGTACTAAAATTCGTCAAATTTCTGGCGAAGCGTCAATTAAAGTTATGCGATATTCAACCTTATTCTAAAGACATAGTGAAAGAGTAAATTTCGTGAACTGGCCTCGCCTTAAAGTGGATTCTAAGATAACTGCAAACCACTAAGAAGGATTTTCCACCAGCAAAATGATCTATGCACATGCTTTAAGGATATTGATATTTACAATACCAATTACTGTCCTTCTATATAAGACTACTAAAATAAACCGTTCTTTTGAAGAGACAAGTGTTAATTTACTATCCATTATTACATGCTTTACATTGACTAGAAGACATTTAAGGCGCTGTAGGTAGTGAAACTAGCACCGCCACTACATTTACTTTTATTACTCGTAAATTTATTTTAGCTCAAAGTGGCCACTTTTGGCAATTATGGATTTTAAAACTTACAGAATGAATGATAACTGTTGAAGAGTTATTAAAAAAATATTAGAGACAATTTAAGAGATTATTACATGAGCTTTTTTAAATATTGACTTGGTTTACGAGTAACAAAAATAAATGTAGTGGCGGCGCTAGTTTCACTACCACCGCGCCTTAAAGACTACGAAACGCTACTCTATCAAAACGTCTACATCTCAACAAAACAATCGAATTAAAAACACAAAACAGATAAAACTAAAAGTCAATCGTTCTGCGATAACGTACTAATGATTACCATTGAAAACAAAGTTATCTTGATGAGACGGTTCCGACGACATTCCATTAATAATCTACAATAATATAAATAATAACATTAATTCTTAGGTGGACCACCCAAAATCATCACCTTAGTTGCGTGCCGTAAACTTGGAGATAAGAAAGAAAATGACGGGAAATGGTACACGAAAAATTAAGAGAAACCTGTCGTAATTGGAGGCTACCATGGCATCGCAATTTGCATACGATATGAGGAGCTAATGGATGTAAGATACGATTTTTTGTGAACACTTTGTGCATAACTATCGTGTACATACTATCGCTATTAGCATAGATAAAGCAAAGAGATGAGTACGCCTTCTTTTGGTAACTTTCTTGCCTATTTCAAAATGAACTTTTCAATTATAATTGTTGGCAAAGAATAGACATGATACAGATGACGATATCCGAGACGAGGCATAAATCATTATTATCTTCAATCGTCTCTGTGACTTTACAAAAAAGACATTTGTTTAGTTTGAGAACAAAAAATAATAATTTTAGTTTATAGAAAAGGCAATTTTATAGAACAGTTTGTGGGACTAAAACGAAGTGTATATACGAGATAATAAAACATATTTTTAAATCATTTTTTATTTTATTATAATTTATTATCTTATTCATTAAAAAAATAACTGACTGATTTCTACAGCCCTTAATCGCTGAGCTGTAATTGTCACTTCTGAATATTATTTTTATCATTGCTACTAAATAACTGTACTTACTTGAAAAGTGATACAAAAATATGCGTCGACAGTTTTTTGTAGGCGTTCCGACATGTAATGAGCATATTTAGCGAACATTATTTAAAAAATAATTTATTACCTACTCGAAGGTGTTAAGGCGAAGTATATACCTACATCTTCGAAGTGTGTAGGTACTCACTAAGATTTTATAAGGATTTTATTAATTTGACATTGGTTTGGTTGAAAGGTGGAAGGGAAAGAAAATGAATAATTTCACCTACTTAAATAAATACCAAACTATTACACATAACATTATGTTTTTCTTTAAAATCTCCGAGGCAAATCAATCGTTATTTTTTTTAAACTAATATGCGAGATCGTAATAGATAAATGTCATAGAAGCCATAATTAATAAACACTGTTACACAAACTAACATTAATGTATTCTTAGAAAACGTACGTTTTCTAGAAATCTACTTCAAATCTCAATCCTATATCCTTGTTGAAGGCTGACGTGTGGGTATAATTACATGCTAATTGGAGTTGTGCGCTCCTTTGTATATATAGAAAGGCTTGTGTTTTGTGAGTTAATTAACGCAGTTGTAGGCTAAATTACATAAACTACGTAGAACCACAAAATATCCGCTTACGTACTTTGGGGTAGATCAAAATCGTTTGAATTCGATGCCTATACGTTACAAGAATACTCAACAAGAATTTTCTTTTGGTAAGTAAGTAATGATTGTATGTACAACCCAACATTTTCTTTGGTAGTATCTTTTTATTCGCAAAACTACAAACTACTATCGATGAACAAAATTTTTAGGCAAAAAATAAATTAAAAAAATTAAAAAACCCGCCTGCATAAAAAGACAAGTCGACTGAAAAGATGGAAACAAGATTAAATAAATATTAAAGGCAACATGTCATAATAACATGCAGTCGGAGGCATATAATTCAATCATTCATAATGTCACTTTCTTTATGCATGCCTCCGACTGCATGTTATTATGACATGTTGCCTTTAATATTTATTTAATCTTGTTTCCATCTTTTCAGTCGACTTGTCTTTTTATGCAGGCGGGTTTTTTAATTTTTTTAATTAACTCTTTTTAGTTATTATATTTTACTGTCATGATATACCTTTTTGAAATCCTTATAATAAGCCCTTTAATTTGACACCCATATTGCAGTATTCTAAAAAAAATATTTTTTTTCACTACGTATAATAGCACCGTACAGCCGCCATGTTGGTTTTTTTATAACGCCACCTTCTTAAGACCACTTGGGCTGAAAAGACCAATTTAACGATATCTTAATCATAGAAATCCGTTCAGCCGTTTGAGAGATATGAGGTAATAAAGAATATTACATACAAACATACATAGTTACAAGATACGCGCGAAATACATAACCCGCAGTCGGGTAAAAAGTAGGCCAAGGCCATGCTAACAAAAATAAAATGTGATTACATTTCATGAATGATATAATTCCTATAATAAAGATTTATGTCATGAAGATGCAAATTGTTGTCTACATTCCTAAAATACAACAAACTTTATAAGCAAAAAAATGCTCCCCCTTAATCATTTGACCGACAAAACAGTTTTGCATGAAAAAAAGAGTACTTAATCGTACAATTCGAGACGCTTCGTGTCGTGTCTTCGGCGGGCGCCGATAACAACAATAAAGCATATTTTTATACTAAAATAACCAATACCTACTTTATATTCTTAACAATGATACCCAAATATTTTCCTATGTTTGTTGATAATATTTGTCAGTTGAAAACAATCCTCACAATTTGAGCTATGCAAATTTTATAATGGCCTTAAAAATATGCGTACGTTTTTTTTAAATTTAAATATTGAAGTCAATATTTTTTGTACGAGATCTTCTTTGACTTTTGAGACCTGCTTCTGATCCATATTATTTTGATTGGCAGAAATACACCCTTCCTACAATGAAATACATATCAGTAGGTCAAATACTATACTTTTAACCTGCCACTTAGTTTTTATGCCACTGAATTAGCAAAGTACCTATGCGACATGATAGTAAGTCAACGATTACATTGTCAGCCCCCTTAGCATGACCACCACAACGCGATATGATAAGCATGTCAAAAGACAATGGATTTTGACAGTTGAGTGTCGATAAAACGCTATATTATATCACGCGATATACATTATAGTGTTTCGGTGGTCATGCTAGGGGGGCAAAGGCCTTCTAGTGGCTCGGTGGGATCACAGGAGGCGGTCGTGGAGGGCGGCCGCTAGCGCCATCAGCAGAGCTAGAGCCTCACATACGAACCTTCTGTTCACCTACAGGGGGGGATGCGTAAAAGCAGTTTCTACGGCTAAAAAAAAAGGGGGGGCAGAGGCGTGTGACGCCTTCGCAAGTAAATTGCAGACTCAGAAGACACTGGTGTTTGATTCGATTTTCAAACGACAATGTTACAGTTTCAGTTGTTTGTGTTAATACAATCTCTACACTGTCCAAAAAAAATATGTGAGTTACTATTTTCAAAACCTAAACTCGAATTCCACAATTGTATTTCAAACTGTCCTACTGAGTTGTTCTATTTATTGTGCCTTGTTCTCATGTAAAATTCTCAAGACCTTGGTAATGTTATTTACCTTTATGTAAAACAATGGTTTTGCATAATTCATAATACTTACATAACGTAAATTCTATAAGCGTTTTGCGAATGTCGTGTAAATCTAAGTATAACCAAAAAAAAATATGTTTCAATCAGACAACATCTTTCAATGTAACCAAAAATTATAAATTTTTCTTTGACATTAACAAAGGTTTTCCATTCGTTTGAAATAAATAATATAGTATTTTTATACAATCAGGGATAGTTAGGTGTAAAAGATAATCTTAGCGACTGATATCGATCTAACCGCATTATTTTTGGTTCGGATAAGATTAAAGATAGCCCCCCTCCACTCCACCCCTATTAGAAAGATTTTCTATTAGTTTAAACGCTAGCACTACATGAAAGTTTAAAACCTAAAATCACCTTTAACAATTTTGCTATTCATTAACGCTCGTGTTACGTGCAATAAAAATTAATCAACGCGTATTCAAAACAAAACGAGTTTCAATATATAGGAGATATTTTTTTTTAAATAATAATTATTCTAAATCGTGTAAAATTTGCATACAATATATCTAACTAGTTCGGTCGGCGGGCGCCATGACTCGCCCACGCTTGTAAGGAAGCTTCATTAGTACTTTGTCAAAATCATCAGTGTCCGTGGTTTTTGTAAAACGATCAGTAAGTTTTAAAGGTCAGTTGTTTCCATAAAGTTCTTGTTTTATTAATTTAAAAATTGTAATTTGAGAAATTACAATTTTTAGTGGCTGCCAATTACTAATGTCTTCGTCGTAGTTTTATTTTTTCTAATAAATCAGACTAGTTCATCAAAATAAAATTAAAAATACCTAGCCTAGGTAACAATCATACAATACATAGCAATAAACGTATGAAATAATACCTATATAAAGTCGTAAAACAATTTTGTTTATTGGCATAAAAATGTTTAGATTAACTGTATCTATATTACCAAATAATATTCTAACTATACTTAATAAAAATAACGCGGAAATATGTTTGTTGGTAATTCCCCATTATTACACGAGCAAAAAAGACATAACACTTAGATTTTTATCTTTTACTATCAATACCAATCCAATAGATTAGATGCGGAATCTATAGCATTACATTTACAATAGCAAAATACTATAGATAATTAAATTACAATTAATACTAATAAAAAAATAAAAAACCATGAATCTACCTTTACCAAAATTAAAATCCAAATAATAAGGTTCTAGGTAAGGTATTTCGTATAACGAAAATTTTATTGCATTTTATTTTTTACGTTAAAAACGTATAATGCATACAAAATAAAAAGTCGTGTGTTAGTATTGCGTTTAATTGTGCCAAAGAATAATTTTAGTATTACTAAAGTTCAATACTGAATTTAAAGTATTCTAACGTTATGTCATAAAAGTCTCCACGAAACGTCAAACATTTAATTGACCAACATCTTAAATCTATAAATCTTTTCAAAAATGCATTAAACTATACCAATTAAATATTAACATTGAATGCATCACAATATGGGCAAAAGAAAAACACTATTAAATAATTTCAAAAGAGCCATTATAACGCTGACTCATATTTGAACATGTTCTAGGTACGGTCTGCCTTCACCAAGTCGCTTCAACTTTCATGTCAAATTGCGTCAAAAGCATGCAATATTGCCTCAAAACCATGCGCTTTCCTTTTCAACTGTAAATAAGTTATAGCATTATTATATTCATGTATAAGAATTTTTAATTTCTCTGCGGGAATTCCATGCAGCGGGGTCCCGCTGGAAAGGCAAATTTTCCGCAAATTTCCAGCTGGACAAAAAAATACTGCGGGATTGGAAACCCTAATCGCATTCTTGCAGGCCATGTTAAATTTTTTGTCATTATATCATAGCATTTCAATAATAAATAAAACAAAATAAATAAATAAGTAGGTACAATACAAACGTTTACCTATTATTTGCTTGTACTACATATTTTCACAATGCTGAAAGTAAAATCTTCTGTTTTATTAACAAAAGTTTAATAACATTAAACATATATACTCACACACATTAACATTAAACATATACTTACTACTACACAATCACATACTACTTTTTTTTGCCGGTCGGTACATAAAAAATAGGTCAAATATGCCCAATGACCTTTGACGGTTGTTTTAAAGATAGGGAATGCAATATGTGATAGCGCACCTGAGGCTAGAGAGCCTCGAAGAAGAGAGAGAAAGACTAGAGAAGTAGACTTCTGTTGAAAGCGCAAGAGAAAAGCGAAAGCGAACGGTCAGCGTGCGCTATTGAATGCCTTGAGGCATGCTCAATACGGGAAAGCGATCGTATGAAGACACACCTTTAGTTTATTTTCTAAACAAAAGAATTTATTTTGTTCATTCGCTGATTTACAATCTTGACAGAGTTTTATTAGCCTAATCGCAATAAATCCGGGTTTTGATCACATATTAATTTAAATTCTTTTCAATAGACTGCCTAATAGAATTTTACGATATGTTTATACTTATTAGTAAAGCAATAAAAATAAATGATTTCTTTAAATCTTGCGGATCTGTTGAAGGAAAATGAGTGACTAATTTTAAACGAAACTTTGGTCACAAATGTTGTTTATTTTTTATTGTTGTTTTGATTGCGGTTTTTGTGGTTTATGAATTTATTTATTATACGAGTTAAAACAACTATATCTAGATTTTCTTTTAAGCTCTTTAACGCAAGATCGATCGATAAAAATGTAAAGATCTACGATTGATTACCATTGAAATAGGCTTCGATCAGATACCAGAAATAGGATTAAATTATCTAATTTTTGTACAAGTTATAAGGAAGTCGTATATTTTGCTAGCAATGCATCAACTCGTAAAACATTTTTACGACATTGTTAAAAATAATATTATGGTCTTTAGAACTGTTTGAATTAACATGATTTATGTTTCGATTGTTTTTATTTGTCTAATTTAATTTAAAACGACTTCCTTAAACAGTTCATCACGCTACAAGAATGGGGGAAATAGGGGGGGGCACATTGGGTTGACATTAAATAAACGCTATGCTATGCATGCATGCAAGCAATAAATCTGCACCGCCCACCCGCCCACAAATAAATTCACATGCAAATACTTGTACACACCGACAGCTGAGCACCCTGTGCTTGGCATTGCAGTCTAACTAAGATGATACTTACTCCGTGTGGGGACGAAACATGTGTAAAGCAGTTGGTTAAGGGCACAGATTTCTTGCATATTTTGCCACCTGTTGTGTGGAAGTTATTGCCAAATATTTGCATCCATTATAATGGACTTCCGGAAGGAGACGCCTGATTTTATTTAATACTTGAATTTGAATAGAATAAAGAAAGGAATTCTTCGAATAAAACAATACGAAAACGGCTACAACTCTACCCTTAGTTATAGCGATTAATCGGCTCCCACAAGTAGGTGAATTTATTATTAAGTATACGAGTACTTACTGAATACTGCATGTTATAATTATCGGGGTTATTACGTTACCCGGTAATTTGTGACCGGTAATGGTGCCTATTATGGTCGTCCCAACGTTGGGACGTAGTTAAGTAAGTACTTGAATAAACGTAAGTATGGGATTTTTTAACTAAGCATAGCATGTGAATAAATTAAAAATATGTGCTTTAATTATCCATAATAAACTATAAGAACATGGCAATTGATAAACTTGATATGAACAGTAACAATGTCCGCTGATATCTAAAAATATTTACTTCACAAAACCAGTAAAACTCTCTATATAGGGTCATCAAAAAATCAGCTGTTCCATACATTTTGATCTATTTGATTTTAAATTTTCTATGGAACAGCTGTTTTTTTTTCTCGATTTCAATGTTGGTCCCATAGTAAAAGTTGTTTGTATGCATGAGTACATTGACCCCTTAAAATTTTGTGCCTTATATACGAAACGACATTATGTGCCAGCCATGGCATGATGCACTTTAGGCAATATGCTTAAAATTGGTTTGCAATTTTTGACATTCTCTTTCATTGACTATGGGCAGTAGTAAATCTGATAGTTTAAAACTTTAAATCATGATCGATAAATTGATCCCGATCTATCCCAACAATCCATTTGGCACATGTAGATAATATTACTTAGAAATCTCTAGCTGCTTGACATTTATTTTATTACATAGGCTGTGTATTCTGTCAAGTACCAAATGCATAACATAATGCTTCCGTGCCTAGACAACCTCGCTTCCACAATAAATCCCGTAGGATACACGTGCATCCCCTGTTATTAGGACTACCACCTTCCATTTTCTCAGGACCTTGTGTGAAATCGCGATACATCAAATGTTAATGGCAGGGGAACCTTCTGGCACTCAAATTGATATCCGTTTATTAAGAACGGCAATTATCGTATATTTAGTGTTAAGATTTATTGGTCACTTTTTAATAATGCTGATTTTCAATTGAAGCACCGACTATAATTATTGCGATAGGTGTTGCTGCAATGTGTTGTTAAAGATAGTTTTTTAAGAAAAAAGAAACTAAGTATTGGGTAAAGAATTTATGAAGATACAATGTTCTTAATGTTGATAATATTAACTATTGATAAAAATTATACCAGCATTGTGGTAGGTATGTACTAAGGCCTAAGGCCAACAACGGTACTATTTATTTAAAGGATATTAAAGGTATATAAAGAATTTAGGACATTGTTATTGAAAATGAAATTAAATGTAATAAAATAATAATAAAAGAGTGACTCTAGTGATGGTGATCAATTTTAAGGTTAATTTTAAATGCGCTTAGCTTTTGTCTAAAAGTTGTAAACACCAAATGACAAAAGTGTGATACATTTTTACTGAATTTGGCGTATATTTATAATAAAAAGATCAAAAAGTAAAGTTTGCCGAAACCCGGGATTGAACCGGGGACCTTTAGATCTTCAGTCTAACGCTCTCCCAACTGAGCTATTTCGGCTGATACGCTACAGTCTGAAATTATTAATAACCTATTACTGAGATGGTCTGATAATAAAACGTTGCGTAATGTTGCGTGTGTGACATATTTTTTTTATTTTGTGTTTATGTTACTATTATTTATAAGTTTAAAAAAACTAAATGAGGATCAGTAACAGGTTTGAATCCTATAGTTTTATTAATACAATATAAAAACATATTATTAATAGCTATGAAACTTAGTGAAAGATTTTTTGAAATCCGTTTGGAAATGGTTGAGTTATTAACGGTTTGAAGGAAATGCCAAGCTCAATGCAATATGTGCTTTATCGCACGTCGCGATGACGTCATAAGGACCCCCCAAAATAACGGTGTTTTAGCATGTTTTAGCTCGTACAACTTCTCAGGTTTAAAAGATATCGCAAAAATTTCTTTACAGTTAATCATGTGGTGGCATAAGCTTTCTGATAAGCCACTAAACAAAAATCGTTACTGATCCTCATTACAATGATTTCTTGATAGAAGAATGATGTTAATGAAAATCATGAAGTCGTTTTAGTCAAAGACTTCTCCTTCGTTTAATTTATGAAAAAAAAAACCAAGACGGAAAATATTACCGATATTTAAATTGGACTGCTTTTGGTGTTGACGGCAGCTAAAGGAACACCCAAATAGCGTTCAAACCACAATGGTAAGCTCCCCATCAAGTTAACCACATATTTTCATCGAGATCAACAGACAATAAACCACTAATTGCCCTATTAAAGATGTTTCCCCCGCCCTGTTATTTGGAAGGCGCCCACTTATTTTGAGTTTCAGTGGAGATTATTTTTGCTTCCCAGATTTTGTAATAAAGGTAACTCTAACAATTTTTTTATTTCGACTCTATGATATTCTTCAATGCTTTAATGTAACTATAAAATAGGTAGGTACCTATCACATTTTTTTTCCTAAATAATACATTTGACTTGTACTTAAATAACTACTTATTTAGTAGAACTTTGAGAAGAAGTAAGGTTTGAAGTAATTTTTAAAGTAAAAAAAAAAAACTTCTTCACTTACAAATCATTTTAAATGTTTATTTAAGTACCTATTTGTTATTACAAAATAATTCAGTAGGTAGATAGCTCTAGCTACTTAGGAAATACTACTATGTATTACAAATAGGTACAAAATACTCGTATACCGAAATGAAAAAAGAAAAGGTTGTAATTTTAAGTAAAACATTAAGCATAAATTATGATAATTACTTAATCGGTAAAATAATAGTAGGTAGGCGATTCAAATGCAATTTGTAAGACAGTATACTTACTCGTAGTATAATAATTGAATTTCTCTCTAGATTAAGACTTAAGACAGTTAAAGTGACCCTCGGGCAATCACAATGTGCCCCGAAACATCCTGATGAATTTCTTTGTGGATCGCCAGAGAAATCGTTAATATCAAACCGGTAGAAAATAATAACAAGAGAGTTTAACTTTTTCTCTTATTCCCACTAAACGTCAAAAATCTTATTACCTACGTTTGTCTACCTGGTGAGGACTAACAAGAATAAAACATTACATTACTTATACTTATATTATTATAATTTTGTGGAAAATACAGCAAAAGTTATACACTTTTATTAAACAAATCCATTGTTTCCACTAAAACATATTATTTCAACACCGAATTTGATAAAAATCCTTTGTTTCAATGCGTTTGCGCACCTGTTCGAGCACTATGCAAAGCTTTATGATATACTTAAATGATATTACGTAGGTACTATCAACAAAGCCAGTATTTTTTATTTTTGTAAGCAAATTTCTCTATTTTATATCAATTCTATAATATAACTTACGAGCGAAAGAAAATTGTGATAGAAAAAGGACATATTGTCAGAATTGAGTTTGACGGTAACAAAATTTTGTTACCTTTGTCGTAAAATAGTAGATATAAAACTGTCGATTAAAGCATAAGAGCCTGGTCACTACCCTTAGCGATCAATTTGGGATAAAAGCGCCGCAGGTAGGTAGCTCCATTAATTGACTATTAACCACGTATCGGCACAAAAAGGCATACAAGTTTAAAAACAATGAATTTCACGAAACTTGATAACTCAATTTTGAGCTGATGTTATGTGGAACAGGAAAATCTTTAGAGTCGAAATTAGTTAGTGAAAATAACAACTGGAAAATAAACAAAAGAACATGTCTAACAAGTTTTTTTTATCTCTTTAGTTACTTTTAATAAACGTAAGTACCTAGACAGACAGTGCCGGCCTTTCCACAAAACACTGTTTAACACGTGTTTAACTAAAACACTGTTTAAATGTGATGCTGTCACTTTTATGACAATATTGATTGAAAGAGACGGCATCACATTTAAACAGTGTTTTTATTAAACAGTGTTTTAAAATCTTTTGTGGTAAGGCCGTGCATCTCTGGCAACATTTTAATCATATTTTTACAGTTCAAAAATATGTAAGAAAAAAAACCTTGAAAAAAAATGCGAAAAAGCACTTTTCGCATTTTTCAATCAGTCGTATTTATATCACTTTTTTTAAACTGCATAGTACCTATCGCTTCACTCTAGGGTTAGAAGTTGTTTTTAATATATATTATGAAGATATGAATATATTATTATGTTATATAAATATTTATTATGAAGTGTTTTGTTTTCAAGTTTCTTTTGCCTACTAATTATTACCTATTGTAAGCCACTTGCAAGACAAACAATTTTTACTGAAACATCCACAGTTTTCTTTGTGCCCAACTGTCGGTATCTTTTGAGAAAGATGCAAGTTGAATATTAATAGTGACACGTGTGTTATCATTAATACCAACGAACATTCTTCTCGTGAATCACTTACAAATCATTTTAATTAGCTTCCTTTTAGGCCTACGGCACTTCTGTGAGTGATTTTTGGTGAAAAATTGCTTTTAATTCGAAATTATCATCTTTCGTTATGGTTTCCTGGGACAGATGGATTGAAGGCATGATTTTTTTATAGGTAGTGACTAATTACTGTTTTAATATAATGTTACTTAGTTTTTTTTTGTATTGTGACGTGTTACTTAGTTAAAATATGATAATTATGGGAAAAGGCGCGCAGGTTCTTTTTTGTTTTTTTTTCACACGCCCAACGCAAGAATATTTTGCAAACAAAGGGGTGATGAGCATACAGCCTACTTCAAAATTATAATTTTAAGTGATGAAATGCAAATATTTTAATATTTTATAACAAAAGATTGTAAATTATTAAAAATTTGATAATAATAAATATTTGTTTGACTTAAAATTCCTAAAGCACATCATTACCAATCTGTGAAAGTCTCAATACTAAGGCAAGCTCTCTTTTTTCGTATATATTTTTTTTTCATTTATTGGGGTAAACAAACGGTTTCACAAGTAATACATCAAAAAGTATACATATTTATATTGAACTAAATAATTGTGAGACCAACACCGTTAACCACAAATAAGTTTTAACAAGTTGAGAGATAGGTACATGTTAGTATGATTTAATATAAATAGGTAATGAAGTTAAATTTAAATATTGCTTATGTTGTTAGGTACATTTTTAACTATTTTTTCTATGAAGTTTAGTCACAATAATGTTTTTATTTCAAAGTTTCGTCACAGAATATACATTTAATAGTAGTACTAAACGTGTTTTGAAGCAATAATACTTATAAATTTTATATTTTTTTAAATGGTATGTAAGTAAGTATATCGTCTAACTTATGTATGCTTCCAAAGCGTGCTGTTTAACAATTTGTCCATCTTTGAGAGTAATATAATATAAGAGACAAATTGCTAACTCAAATTCTTTCGAAATATTTATAACAATAATAATTAACCCTTTAGATGCAGCCCCATTATTTTTTTATATCAAATTGCTAATCAACAAGCTCCCTAATGACTGTCAATAAATCTGTAGTGTAGCAGCTAATAGAAGGGCGGCACCCTTTAGACCTGTTTAATTTGGTTATTTTAAGGGTGCATCGTCACTAAGTCGTTAAAGGGTAGCTTTGATGTTTAAAAGATACGATATCTTTAAAGAATAGGACTTTTATTGTTCTTCTTTTGTTAGTATTGAAGATTGGTTTGATGGTTGATCAAAACATTTTCGGAACGGGATTGATCGCAGTCAAGTCAATAATTCAGAAAGTGAAACCTGGTGAAAAGTGTATCATAAAATTTAATTTCTTGGATGAAAAAGAAAATTCATGAAAAATTATTTGTTTTAACTAAGGCTCATAATATTTTTTAAGAACAAAAAAAACAAAAAGATAGCTGTCTATAGAGGGTTAAGCGGAATCTTTAAAATATTTATTTACTCGTAGGTATCGCTCTTTGTTTAGTTACGTTTAGTACCGCAATTAAAATATCGACCTAATTAAAAGAAAAATAAGTTAAAAAAAACAGTTTTATTATAATGTACTTACTTAAACTAAAATTGTATTTTATTATCTTAACATTTTGTTACATTGTCGCAATACTTACCTACCATAATAGTACATTATGAGACAAGTTAGCTTAGGTTGCTCATTGCGCACAAGGCTGTGGGTTGCAGCCCGAGCCATAGGCGAGGGCGTAACTCAGCCGAGTGTGCAATAAGCAAAAGCTCACGAGTTTCATACGACGTTTTTCAACACATTTGCGAGGAAAAAACAAAGTAATTTACCACACAGCAACAAATACGACAAAAACAAAATAATTATGTCAATTATGGAAAAAGGCGCGCAGGTTTTTTTTTGTTTTTTTCACACGCCCAACGCAAGAATATTTTTCGAACAAAGGGGTGAGGAGCATTCAGCCTACTTCAAAATTATAATTTTAAGTGATAAAATGCAAATATTTTAATATTTCATAGCTAAATATTGTGAATTATGAATAATTTAATAATAATAAGCATTTGTTTGACTTAATTAAGGACTTATACACATTTATTAATTCCAAAAATCTATATGAATTTTCAACAGCATAAAACCTTTTTGTTGTTACTAAAAAAAAAACTGTATTACCCGGCTATATTCGGCTATTGTAATACAGTAATTTTTTTCAGTAACAACAAAGAGGTTTTATGCTGTTGAGAATTCATATTGATTTTTGGAATAAATAAATGTGTAAGTCCTTAATTAAGTCAAACAAATGTTTATTATTGTTAAATTATTCATAATTCACAATATTTTGTTATAAAATATTAAAATATTTGCCTTTTGCCACTTAAAATTATAATTTTAAGTATTAGTAGTAGGCTGTATGCTCCTCACCCCTTTGTTCGAAATATATTCTTGCGTTGGGCGTGTGAAAAAAACAAAAAAAAACCTGCGCGCCTTTTTCCATAATTGACATAATTATTTTGTTTTTGTCGTATTTGTTGCTGTGTGGTAAATTACTTTGTTTTTTCCTCGCAAATGTGTTGAAAAACGTCGTATGAAACTCGTGAGCTTTTGCTTATTGCACACTCGGCTGAGTTACGCCCTCGCCTACGGCTCGGGCTGCAACCCACAGCCTTGTGCGCAATGAGCAACCTAAGCTAACTTGTCTCATAATGTACTATTACAACATGACGTTGTTTTTATTAGGAAGGTCGTTCATAGGAAATCGTTATTATAACTTATTAAAACAAAGTCCAATGTTTATTAAGGTTTTATCATATTTATGCGAATTCCATAAAACAATAATTTAGATTGAGGTTAAAAGACAGGGTCAAATGAATAATATCTGGGCCCTATTTAATAATTAGTCAATATTGTTAGGTATGACAATTTGGTTTACAGTGTAGGTAGCTATGAGAAGATTGTTCTATTTTCAAATTGGTTGACGCAAAATATTGTCATGACCAGTGACAAATTCTGGATAGAATATCAAGTACTTACACTAGGCTTACACTAAGTTGGGTAGGTTGTACCTATTTCTAAAACTACGAAAAAAAATATCAGCTGTTTCAAACAATAATTAATAACGAAAGTATCAAAATGTTTAATTTTTTAATTTGAAATTTTTGCATACACAATGCTATTTTTATACAATACTAAATAATATACTAGAAAAAATACGACTCGCACCAGATCAATACTCAGACGGGAATCGAACTCAGCGGTCAGAGCATTGGACCGGATATCCAAAGGTCGCGGGTTCGATTCCCGTCTGAGTATTGATCTGGTGGTGCGAGTCGTATTTTTTCTAGTATATTTAGTATTGCATCAAAATTTGTGAAACTGCTGTTTTTTTTTCGCGATTTCTGAGTTTGTTTCATAGTAAATGTTGTTTAATTTGATGATCCGAAGAAAATGGTTTCCCATTTTCAGTTGATTCATGAATACCCTGTATAGCTAGGTATTTTCCAAAGAAATTATGGCTAATACTTAGATTTAAAAAATCTTGAACTAGGTCTAAATGTTGACCTTAACCCTGCGCCGGCACACGCGTGATGGAATTCGAAACAATACTCCATCAAGCTCAGTTTTATTATGCGAACGCCACTTGTCAACCTGTGAGCTGCGAACCTTATGGAAACGACTTGAACTCACAGGTATTTATTTATTGATAGACATTTAGAAGGTTTACAAAGTTATCTGCGTTTTTGTCAGCTTTGAAAACAGTGAAAAATTGAATTTGAAAGATTTACTTAGACTTAAAACTTAAAATATCAACCAGTGATCACAGTAGGTACCTACCTACTTACAACATTATGTTAGTTTTTTAATAGGTACTTAGGTAAAATGTCTTTGGTTTTGGACTAGCGATCATTATTTATACTTAGGTGTAAAATATCCTACCTACCTCATTGATTAAACAAACTTTGTTTAATCAATGACCTACCTACCTTATTTTATCGACAAAAAACACCGACATGTCGGGGTCCATCTCCTGAGGATGACCGCAATTTTAAATTTTAAGTACTTACTTATTATTTTGGACGGCCCTGCGAAAAGTTTTGCGTAAAAAATACAATTTGAAAGCTAATAATACCACAAATCAAGTAAATATTATCTAAACTTTTAACTTTGCTGTCATAAAAAAATACTAAATAGGTAGGTAGGTAGGTACCTATAGGTGCTTACTTACTTCCAATTTTAATATAAGTAATCGAAGATTCGACTACTTTTTATTAGTTTTTCTTGCATAGGTAGGTAGGTACGGCCTTACCACAAAAGATTTTAAAACACTGTTTAGTAAAAACACTGTTTAAATGTGATTCCGTCTCTTTCAAACAAAAAAGTGACAGCATCACATTTAAACAATGTTTTAGTTAAGCACGTGTTAAACAGTGTTTTGTGGTAAGGCCGTAAGAAATTATTGTTTATTTTTTTTCATTATTTTGATACACTACAGAGACAAAATGACATCAAATTCATTGCTCTGAGTTTTTATTATTATTATTATTGACAAGCTCTGACAAACTTTGTCAGTGGGTGCTTATTTTCACGTATTTTTTAGTTAATTTTTAATAATCGGACGGTAACTTGAAAATGCAATAAAATTAAAATATCAACGGTAACGAAAAGCAAAATAATAAAACTTTTAAAAGCTGATTTTCTCAAAAAAGAGTCATCTAGCAAAACATCACACAACTAATTTGCTTTTCATGTACCTACTAGAGGGCGCTGTACTTTTGCTTTTTGTAGCGCCATCTGTGTGCGGCCAGGCTAAATACAACTACTTGTCGCGACGACATCCCTATGCTTTATATAGCACGTGTTTCTGTTTAAACAGTTGTCATTCAGTAAAGTAAAGATGTCGCTGAATGATAAATTCAAATAATTCATTATTTTAATAGTAGATATATAAATCATTCATAGTAGGTATGTACAACAAATTTATCAATAAAGTTACGTGAATCACCTACATACATATAAGTTAATTTGTAATAAAGATTTGATATTAATAACATAAATATAAAATACGTACTTAATATAAAGTTTTTTTTTGTAACAAAATATATTCAGCAAAAAGGGTCTGCCCCGGGTGAGGATCGAACTCACGACCTTAAGATTATGAGACTTACGCGCTGCCTACTGCGCTACCGAGGCCTTGCGCAATCTGTTTAAATTTAGATAAACTATAGAACTCTAATGATTTTAACTTCCCTCATGCTTCGTGCACATTGTATGGTCTGTGCCTGTGGACAGAAAGAATGAAATAGTAGTTTATGATACAAGGTTGGTAAGGAGGTTTTAAAAAACCTTAACAACCGTGTGCCATACTACGTTTTTCAATACATTTGCGAGAAAACATTATAGGTATACATTATACTACTGAAATTGTAATCTATACATATAATAAAACTGTAAATTCTAAATATTTGTGCGCGAATTACGCAAAAACCGCTAAACTAATTTTGATGGATTTTTCACAATTTAGTAGATTGAGGTCCAACTTAAAATCTAAGATATGTTTCATCAAATTGAGGTGGGTGGAACCAGGGAAACAGCTTGAACTCTCCGTAGTACTAGCTTTCATACACTAAAGGGGTCATTTTAAACTGGTTGCAATATTTTTCTACTGTCCACGCGGATGAAGTCGCGGGCGGAAGCTAGTAGAAATTAAAAAAAACCTTCGTAAACAAAAACGCACGGCGCCGGCGTGCGGTAAAATCAACTTTCCGCACGCTGTACTAATCCGTAAACAAAAACGCAAGGCGTGCGGTAAAATCAACTTACCGCACGCTCGACTGTCATAGTAAACTTACATTTTCGAGCAACTGTATTGAAAAATTAATTTTCATGTCTTAATAACTCCAACATCCCAAAATTTATATTGTCAGATTTGCAATAGAGATTTAAAAAGTTTATTTTTTTTAGGAACCTATCTACCCAATATCTACCTGCCTGCTGTAACATGTTCCTAACTTATTTTATGAAACATATCATAATCATATCTACTTCTAGCAGTGAGTACGAGGAAATGTAATGCTACCGACTAAACATACTAGACTATGGGCCTTAAAACTTCCACATAAAGTTTTATTAAAATAGTGTATAAGAATCATAATAAATAAAATTCAACGCGGCGCCGCTTTCGATCAGGGTGCCACATAAAAAAAATTTTTGGTATCAATCAATTATTATGCCATAACAAATTTCCACCCTTTTCACAACTCAAATCCTTCTGCCTTACAGAGTTGTCAACTTTTCCTAATCGACACCTAAAATGTCATTATAACACGAACGAAATTCTCTGAGGTGTAATAAATTTCCCCAGTTTTTGGGTAACTTTAACCCTTCTCCGTGAATATTTAAAAAGTCGTTGGGCGCGGTTTAATTGGACAATCCTGTAAGGATTAAATTATCAAGACACCTAGTTACGGTAGACTCGAACTTAATGAATTCAACATGAATTTGTCGGCTGGGCCGCATAATCGCGACTTTGGTCAGTACACATTATGATACTGTTAGGCTGAGTTGCACCATCTTACAGATACAAACATATCTGACTGGATGACAGCGTCGCTGTCGTCTATGGCGTAACCTAGGTAACAATATGTAATAACACCTTAGTTCCACTTTTGACCACTGGCTCAGATAAGTTTGTATCTGTTAAAGTTATGGTTAAGACAAGATGGTGCAACTCAGCCTGTTGCATTACTTATATCGATGCTATAATATTTCCTTAATTCTCCAATAAAAGGCAAGACAGTTTACCGTTTGCGTCGCGCATCGTCAACACCCATTATTTATGGTAATTTAATACTTGTGTGGATAAAGATGATTTTAAACTAAAAGACATCAAACTCTGAAAAATACTCCTGAAAGAGAATGAAATATTATTATGATTAAAGTATTTTTGCTGATAAACTATACAGGTGAATAATATTATGTATCTATTCTACTTATTTCAATCCTATACTATCCTACTCCTACTAATATTATAAATGTGAAAGTTTGTGGGTTTGGATGTTTAGATGTTTGGATGTTTGTTCCTCAATCACGCAAAAATTACTGAATGGATTTGGTTGAAATTTGGCACACAGGTAGTAAATAGCCTGGATTAAAACATAAGATACTTTTTATCCCGATATTCCCACGGGAACGGGAACCACGCGGGTGAAACCGCGGGCGGCCGCTAGTAGGTTTATAAGCACAGAATAATATAATAGTACAGTATAAGTAGACGAGGTGATGATGAAAAAGACAGAATCATTGAAAGCTTAAAGTTTTTATTATTGTTTCTTATTCTTACTTCACATGTTTTGATTGGTAAAAGAAATATGTTGAATGCTGCTGCTGCAAACGTTACGAATCTAGAAAATGTTTATTATACAAGAATTTCCTCAGTGATCCAAGTCTGAACACCACCAGCGGGCCGCGCATTCACAAAGGCCGTTTTTAATTCACAACCATCCAATTCTTAAGCGAACGTAAAATGTTTACTCTCGCCAAAGAGGGGGACATTTCAACTTTATTTTTTAGCTTCTCTTGTGCCTTAATTTTTTACGGAACCCCTCCAGAGACCGATACGGGATTTGAAAAGCGTAAGACTTCCGAACTTCCCCGAGTTTGTTAAAAAGACACTTTTACAATGGGTTACATAAAGCTCGGAAACGTCTTGAATAATTTTATAGTCCCCGACGAGATAACGGCGTACCAACTGCCTTTACACAATGTGCTTGTTGAATTAATTTAAATAATTTTCACGGTGCCTTGTTTGTTTGTTGACAAATCTGTATATTTAGAGAATAAATACATGAGTCGCCATGCCACGTATGAAACGCACCTGTGCAAAGTTTTTATTACGCAGAAATGTGTGAGAAAGTTAAATTCACTAAGGCTGAGTAGCACCATGTAACTTTAACGGCACAAGTTAGCCAAAAAAGAGGTTGCCAGCCAGCATGATGTCCTTTGAAAAGTTTGACGTGACAATTATGTAGCATTATCATTTGACGATAACTTTAACTTTGACAGCGTTTTGGTGCAACTCACACTAAGTAGATTTCAAGTATTCTCATTTTTACTGACGATTTATTTCCGAAAAGACATGTCAATCTGCCATTTTTGATGTCCCCACTGCTGGGGCACAGGCCTTCCTAATGGGCGGTAAGGAGACATGAATGATTTGAAAATAGATTTTTAAATTGATATTTAAAGTACAAAATTAGTGTGTGTGTGTGGCCATTTTGATATCTGTAGGAGTACCTAGAGTACCTACATACCTATGTATTCTGTGGTACCTACAGATATCGAACCTTACAGGTGTGGATTACATAAGGATCAATTTTGGAAAAATCTTTCGGGATATTTTATTAAATTACGATGAGTAGATTATCTACGTAAATAAAACATAAAATGTAACGTACATTTATAAGAACTTAATTTTCACGAATCAGCTACGAGATGGCGCTACTAGGTTCAACCCGATCGTCGAACCTAATAAAAAGTAAAACTTCCCCTATGGAACTTGTACTATTATGTATTCTGTGCTATGGATAAATTGGGAAAGCTGGATAAATAGGTACCTACCTATCTTTTTTAAAAGAGTATGATATCAATTTTATAAAACTCTAATGTCGTCTAATGGCTTTAAAAAGTTTAAGATATGAAAATCGCATCATGAAAGAAAAATTTAGAACATGTTTCTTCAAAACTACTTTCTGTTAATGTGCAAAAAGTAAAATATACATAATTTATTGATCTAAAAGAAGTCTTTTTTCTACGTTTACACTTCGAAACCCAGTGCCTACGCGACAATATCTCGCAAGAACATTAAAATTTATCACAAGTGAGCGACTTTACGCAGAAGCCAGGTGATAAAATAAAATGACAGTTGTTTACTATAGACCCGGGAATATTACTCAACTGAGCACATTTACATGCATTTACAAGCAAAATAGAGTCTTATTACCCTAAAAATAGGGGTAAAGGACGCGCATCTTCAATTGCAGCTTAGGCAGTAGAAATTGAAAGGTATGGGGCGTGTGAGACCCGTTTTATTTATGGTGGAAAATGGCTTTTGGATTGCTATGAGTAAATGTAGGCACGGTGAAAATGTTTATGATGTTTTTCTTTTGTGCCATGACCACACAGCCATGAAGTGTGACTTAAAAGTAAAATACAAACGTGAAAATCCGCGATAAAAGCCTTTACTACTGTTTTATTCAATTTTCCACATAGTACGGACCACATTATTTTTGTTCAATCCTTGTCCTTACACACACGGCGCTGTAGGTAGTACTACTAGCGTCGCCAATTTTATTACTCGTAAACCAAGTCAATATTTAAAAATAATCATCATCAAAACGCATTGCTAGGTTGTTTTAAGTACAATAAAAGAATAAAGTTTTATGAAACCTTTATGAAAGTTTTTAAAATTAATTCATGACAGACAGACAGATGAACGAAGTTCTGACTGCAAAAATTATACTTAATTTTCGCTCAGGCTTACATTATGGATTATATATAATACTAGTATATGTTTCGAAATAAAACTGGCAATGGTGTGCAAAGCCAAACAAGTATGTTAATAAACAATACTCGAGCTCAGATTTTACTGTCGGACACGGCGTAAAGGGGTGGTGCCACGCTCTGTCCGGCTCCGTCCGGCGCCGTAACCCGGAGCGGATTACTTTTATGCCTCCTAACGAATAATGGCACATAAAACTTGTGTGAAAAACACTAGTTATGGCCCCGGCTGGATGAACGTATACAGCTCGGTAGTGTGTGCAAAAAAATAAGTATTTACCTAAAAGGAATTGTTCGATTACCTACGGCTTTTGGTGCACAAGTTGTTCGTATTTTTATCGTGATTCCTTTTTGTAATTGGCCCTCTGAACCATTCCCTTTTTTGAAGAAATTCTTGGATTTTTTCGGATAAGTACCTAAATTCGGATAAACAACTCAATGTAACTAAATTTGTACCATTAGACTATGACTATGTTCTAAAACTATTGTCATTGCCAATAATTGTTTATATTACTTTTTTAAACGTAAATACATAGGTACTGTCTAAAGTCAGTAGACCATAGCCAAAAAGACTAATTTGATTAGTTTAGTCAAAGTCATGATTTTGCATTTTATTCCTGTATTCTAAATTCTGAAAACAGACACAAACTTAAATTATTAAAGCAAACAATACTTGTATGTATTTTTGACTAAGTAAATAATTATAGAAAAAAAAACTCTTGAATTTTTTCTGCAAACCGTCCAGTAATTCCTAATTCCGGCTAAGCAATAGGGGTGAAGTAGCTCTTATAAAAATGTCAGGGTAAGATTTAGGTGCTGTGTGCATTGGGATGCGTACAATAACATAGAATGGCGTGTTTTCGTGTTACTTATTTTATTTAATACTTATAATTATAGACTAGATATCATTAGAATGGTATAAAAATAAATAGTCATAATAATAATAGTAATAAGTAGAATCGAACGTAACATAAAGTTTTGATTTTAAGATGGTTCGATGAGTTCAGTAGCGCCACCAATGGAAATAAATCAATTACGTTTTATCAAGGGCTTAGATTAAAAATTGTTTAAAAAAAACAAAAAAACCGACTTCAAAAACCTACCTCTAAAAAGCAAGAAATAATTTTTATTATTACGAATATTATTTCTTGCTTTTTAGAGGTAGGTTTTTGAAGTCGGTTTTTTGTTTTTTTCAAACAATTTTTTATTTTTAGTGTAGGTACCTTGTAGGTATATATATTATACCTACCTCTATAAAGTATATTATATAATATGTAGAAAAATCGACTCAGCCAAACGTAAGACAATCGCGGAGAAACATACTTAAATACGGGTCAAACTGAGAACCTCCTTTTTTAAGTCGGTTAAAAAACTACACTTAAGATATCCCTCTTCCAACAAAAAAATAATTATCTTATTCAGTTCATAAACAAAGAAGTAATACGACCAATCATCGAGGTAATTTACACAAAATCATACTATTTTCGTGCTTTTTTCAAAATTACTTGAAAAGTACTGAACCGATTTCCAAATTTAAAAAAATGGGACCAACTTGGGAGTGTACCTAATGTAATAACGTTGAATCATTTCAATCGGTCCAGCCGTCTTCGAGTAATCGGTGGACATACACAAAAAAAAACAAATATACAGACGAACATAGAACCTCCTCCTTTTTTGAAAGTCGGTTAAAAAGTATTGATAATTTTGCGAAAATAAAAGAGTAAAATGCATTTTCTAAATATAGTTTCAAGAACTCAAGCTTAAGCAATAAGTCGTGCATCTTCAATAGTGCCAAAAGTGACCATGTAGCAATATCGAGATTCATAACTTATTGCATATATTTGAGAGCAGTATCAGGTATTCTAATTAAGCTCTATTTTTTGTATTTAAAAAAAGTAGAGGTAAACTCAAGATAGGGTGTTGCGTCACCAGTACTCTATTTTATAAGTTAAGCCTTCAGTCTATTTTATTAAAAATGTGTTATAAGAAGTTTCTTATTCACAAAAAACGCTTTCAACTTATCCATCAGCCATTTTTAATGTTCCCACTGCTGGGGCACAGGCCTTCCCTATGCGTGGTAAGGAGGACGGGCCATAACCCACCACGCGGGCCCAATGCGGATTGGTGGGTGTTAACGACTGCAAATGCAGCCGGGACCAACGGCTTAAAGTGCCTTCCGAAGCACGGAGGAGCTCGAGATAATAAATTTTTGGTCACCCATCCCATGACCGACCCTTGCGAACGTTGCTTAACATCGGCAATCGCAAGGCCAGGCGCTAAACCACTGCGCCACCGAGCTCCTCAACTCTCTCTCCTCAGCTCTTTCAACTTAACAGAATTTAAATAAAAGTCTTATTAGACTAGTAACTATTTAAGTATTCAAAAAGCTAATTATCGTTAGTCACGAAATTATAAAATTACATGCTTTTTATACAATTTCCAGCCAGCCGCAACAATCTTAAAATTGCTTACTTAATAAATAACTTGCAGCCCATAACAATTTCTTCCCGCAGGGCACAGTTAAAACAAAAGGTTATGTCTTCTTTACTGCCAACCATAAACATAGACTCACAAAGAGTTTACACCTCATCAAACATTTAGAAATTAATCGTAGACTCGCTCTCATATTGTTAATCGTAAAAGTTCAGGTAGACTATGAAATTACAAGTAGGTTGCGAAGATTGGACGTCAAAGAGTTTAAGAGTCACGAAAGAAGTTGGTTTTACTTTCTGAATTGTTGATTATTTATTTATTAGCTTTAATAGTAGATTGTTATACAAGACGCTAAAATGACCCATTGCATAGATACGAGGTATTTTTATTCCCGAGCTTTAGCGAGGGAATAAATAGAAACCGAGTTACAATGGGTTTTAGCGTCGTGTGTTACACTATACTTTTCACTACGATTGCGAGAAAATAAAATACAATATTAAATAGTTTATACCTACTTACTTCCGTAAACGAATCCACTCGTTTTTCTATCCTCCACTTTATAAACTTTTTGTACAATATTTAAATAAATGATTTGTGCTTGACGGCAGAAGATTAAAATTATTTCTTTCCTATTACAGTCACACAATTCAATCAGTTTGTAATTATAAAAATATTCTAAAGATTTCGCGCCATGGTACCTTTTTTAATTTCTGCTATAGCAGCTAAACAACACAAACACGCATTCTACTATTCACTCTGTGCACAGAGTATAAATAAGTCTATGATTTCACCGAAGAGAAGCTTTTAGTTCCATTTTCAAAAATAAGAATGAGAAACTGGGGGCCTATTACGAAACTTGGTCACGATAGTCGTTCGCAGTTCGTCGGTTATAATTATTACAAATATTTTCAATGTAGCTATCGTAGTCCATATTCTATTGAACGAATAATGACGGATCCACTAGAGAGAAACTGACAAATTTACGCAATCACTTTGCAATATCGCATACGCAAGTGCTTTGTAATAGGAATCAATCAGAACGAAGCACGGACGCAGCCGCGTGTATCGCATTAAACTTTTCGTAATAGACCCCCAGTATTAAGTCGAGCGAGTTTTTATTCGTGATTATGAATAAAGACTTTTTCGTTTTAGTACGCTCATTGGTAATAGACAAACATTAAAAAAGAAAAAACTTTATCCCCTTGGGCTTATTATGCTATTTTATCTCGACTCTTGTACGTTACAATGACGCACTTTTTGAGCAAGAGGAGTGAAAAATAACTTTGTTAGTATGTTTGAGTTGTAAAGTAAGGTTCAATATTTTTTGTTTAAATATCAAAATCAATTATAATTAATTTGTTAAATTAAAAAAAAAAACTTTGTTATGTAAATTTGGCATGGTAATTTGAATGTGGATGATTGATGTTTAATATATTTTTCAATACAGTTGCTCGAAAATGTAAGTTTACGATGACAGTCGAGCGTGCGGAAAGTTGATTTTACCGCACGCCGTGCGTTTTTGTTTACGGAGTAGTACAGCGTGCGGAAAGTTGATTTTACCGCACGCCGGCGCCGTGCGTTTTGTTTACGAACGTTTTTTTTTTAATTTCTACTAGCTTCCGCCCGCGACTTCATCCGCGTGGACAGTAGAAAAATAATTCAACCAGTTTAAAATGACCCCTTTAGTGTATGAAAGCTAGTACTACGGAGAGTTCAAGCTGTTTCTCTGGTTCCACCCACCCGAATTTGATGAAACATAGCTTAGATTTTAAGTTGGACCACAATCTACTAAATTGTGAAAAATCCATCAAAATTCGTTTAGCGGTTTTTGCGTAATTCGCGCACAAATATTTAGAATTTACAGTTTTATTATATGTATAGATTGCAATTTCAGCAGTGCCTATAATGTTTTCTCGCAAATGTATTGAAAAACGTAGTATGGCACACGGTTGTTAAGGTTTTTTAAAACTCGTGACGATTATAAACCCTCGCCTACGGCTCGGGCTTATAAAACGTCAACTCGTTTTAAAAACCTCCTTACCAACCTTGTATCATAAACTACTATTTAAAGAGCACAATATTTTCACGTGTTTCTTGAGATATTTAACTGAATTTTTACATAAAAAATAGTAATAAGATTACAGTTGTATTTCTCATATTCTGCTGTAACCTACCAAACATCGCTAACTTCCAAAATTAAATCACACAGCCGCTATAACAGGCCGTTTTAAAAATAAAATAATAATAATGACGTCACAAGGCTACCTATCAACCCCCAAACGCCCCAAAGCGCGCGAATGTCATCTGGAATATAATATATCGCGTCGCTGGACCCGGGGCATCCCTAAGGAGCCCCTGTTAATTACCAAGTACAAGTCCTGCCCGCATAGGGATATACCTTTTAATGTTTATCTTAATCGGGGATATTTTATTTATTATTGTTTGCTTGGAAAATATTTTTATAGTTTTGCTCTTGCAAAATTCTAGACAGTATAAAAACGCTATTTCTTACAATAAAAAGATAGAATTAATATAAGTACTTATATTTTGTATGTAGAAAGTTTATCCTAAAATATTGTAGGTAAACGCCAGAGTATTTTACAGAATCACTGAAAAGGTTACAAATAAAACTTCGTTAAAGTAACATAAACTTAAACAATCACTTGGCGGAAAAAGTTGCGCTCGTTGCGTTCCAATTTTAATTTCATTTTTCTTTTTCCCGCCAAGATGTTGGTCCTTGAGGCCAAGTTGGTTCTGCCACTTGGGATATTTGACGTCGTTCCAGTTCGAAAATTAAATTTAAATCCCCCACGATTTTTCGCCGCCCTTCGAATTATTGCTGGCCGCGAGGACTTTTAGCGAATTTACTTTTTTAATTTTGGCGGGGTCACTACGGTAACATTCAGTGGCTAATTTTCTTCGATCACAGCAGCTCTGATGTGGCAGAATATTTTTTATTGTTGGTAAGTCGAGAAAGACTTGGAACAGAATATTCCATGCATATGCACTTGTCGTTTAGCAATATTGTATAAGATGACTGAACAAATCTCGTAGTTTTGTATTTTTTTTGCTGCCGATGAAAAGTACAAATTAGTTCAAAGTTATTTAGTTGGCGTAAGTTGAACACCAAACATAAAATTAAGTTTTAACAAATAACTTAAGAACAAATAACTATAAACAAGTAATTCATGTTGAACAAAATTAATTCTACCAGTTCTCTTGAAAATGTATAGCATGCAAGGCACAAACGTCATCTAATGCAAAATCTGTGCCATAAAGAGGAGTCTACACTCACCCATATAATGCGCCATCACACGCACGCCTATTAATATTCATAATACAATTTAACGCAGAGAGGTTAATTCACCTAAATATGTAAATTATCATGAGCCGACCACCGTTAATTCAGAGTTGTCAGTTTATAAATATTCCTGTCTCCTTCTTGCTCATTAGATCGGATGGGTGTGCGTGAAGGATGGTCGCTCCGCGTGTATTATGAATAAGGTGGTAGGGAAAATTTTAACGGCGCCTATGAGAGTTGTGAACGTTGAAATAACTTTCAAATATTGTCGCTAGGTGGACGGAAAGTTTTGCTCCTGAGGGAGGTTGTTTGTCGGGTCAGGCTCGTCTCTCTGTTTATAAATGAAACGCATATCATTTTAAATCCTTGTACAGTTTACGTGGCCTGGTGAACAGGGGTGCTTCACAGTCTGTTTGAAATCAGTACTTCAAAAGTAAGTAGGTATCTAGTAATGGTAGCAATTCGTTGAAAGTCAAATTATTTTTGACCAACTTAAAAATATATATTTTAGCGATGTACGCGCATAACTTCCACATATTTATGGACCAATTTTTATTGTTAGAGTCTTTACGTATTTTCGGGCATAAATTCTTTGTTTATGAACCGATTCAGAAGATATTTTTTTCATAGTAAGAGTATACCTGAAGGGTGATCACATTTTAACGCATCAACGCCCGTAAAATGAGACACAATAGTTTTTCTATTGTTGTCCGGCCGCATACGGCCGCGCAGGCATTTAATAATTAATTTGTTCATTGGTATTAAACTTTGGACTTGGAAGACACACAAGAGACCTCCTCTTGGGAAAAACCGCCTTCAGAAACCTGAAAATAAAACCTAAACAGCTTCAAAATTAAACAGATCTAAAAACAAGAAATAATATTCAAATCATAATTTATTATAATTATTTAAATACGCCAACCTTTTTTTAAAAAACCGTCTATTGAAGTCGGCTGGGACCGGGGCGGTGGAAATTAGTAGATATTTTACGGCTAATACCCGAAGTGCGGCTAAACCTAGTTCTAGCCGACTAAACAAGGTGTAGCCGGCAGCTGCTGTCTAAAACTATAGGTGTAACCGATTTGTTCGCGGCTAATACTAGGTTTAGCCGTTATATACTAAGTCTACAGTCACGGCTGAATAATTATTTACATAAGTAACTTAGATTTTTTAGTCTGTGACTCGCCATACTGCGTCCATAGTACGTACACAGTCCGTACACATAATGTCGCTGTGGACTCCCAAAGTTTCGGATATTATAACGATTCGCCACCGAATGTGTCGGACGAGTTTCGGACTTCTCGTGTGCCTTAATTAAGGACATGGACACATTAGCGGGGGTCATTGTACGGGTTCGCTAATGCAGATGGCGTGTAAGAAAACTTTAACGTTGTAAGTTTACATGCTCGGTTTCAGGGAAACGTGTTGGGAGGTTTTATTAAGCACTGTTCTTTAGACAACTCTATCTCAACTACAACTCGACCAAATTAAAACGGTGTCATGAACTTAGCTGACATGCAGTTGTCATGCGCCTAATTATCTTGGTCGATCGAACTGTACTTAGAAAAGATTTAGGCGATTCTTAAGTTTAGTGCAAACAGCCGTAAAAGCTATTTTACTTTCTAAAATATAAAAACACCAATGTAACAGTAAAGTAAACAAGACTATCTACATGTATATTCTTATTTACAAATTAAAAAGTAAAATAAAATAATTTAGGATATAGGGTACATTGCCAAATGCTCCGTAACGTGTATTAAAAATAGAACGGATTACAGCCTTGGACGAATAATTCGTCCATGATTACAGCGCGTATACTCAGTTAATCAGTTTTGTTTGTTTTTTTTAGTTTTGATTTATTGTTTTTTATTTATTTTTAGTGTATTGTTTTAAACTTTTTATAAATAAACAAAATGAAAATGAAGAAAACAATGATAAACTCTACATTCATATTATCGAAGCTTTATATTTATTTACCAACTTACATTGAAACGATAGAAGACAAATCTTTAAAAACGTAAAATCCCCATAGCAGGTAGTTAATCTGTGAAATTGCGAATCGCGGGTCCATAAAACATAATTAAAAATTCAATTCGGAAAAAAGGCGGGAAAAAATGGCGCGAGGAATCCGCGTCATCAATCTGAGGAATTATTTCATTTGCGTATTAAAATTCTCGTTTTGTCGGTCCATGAATTATTTCTCGTCGTGTTAATTACTCGCGCCTGGTTTACAGTACCCTTGTGATTTAGATAGCAAAGATTAGGTATGGAGAGGAATGAAAAACAAAAATGGGTTTTAATATTCATTTATGAACGTAGGTACCTACAGTTTAATGGAGAAAATGTCTGAGTTATATAGTTGTTGAAGTGTGTGGTTATTTTTTTAAGGTTATTTTACATAATCTTTTTTTGAAATCGAATGATAATGATTGGCGTAAATTAATAAGATTTATTAGATACTCGTATTTACACCACCCAAACGTATAAACGAAGAATAAGACGTTTATACTTAGAATAACCAAAAAAATTGTTTAGAGACGTTAAACTTAAGGAGTAATATTGCTAAGCAAAATTTTTGGTTAAGGCGATTAGCTTCCTCACAGTGGCGCCCTCACCTTAAATAAATTTATTACTCGCTAAGTACATAATGTATCGAAAATTCAAACGTTGAGATTGAAGCTAAGGTTCTATAGTTTATTTACGAACTATAATGTGTGTAATATATAGTTCGTTGTAGTAGTAGTAGGCAAAAGAGCAAAAAGTGGCCACTTTATAGGCACTTTTGCCTAATACGACTACAACGAACTATATCTTACAGAGGTTATTATTTGTAAATAAACTAGAACTTTAGCTTTAATCTCACCGTTTGAATTTTTGATACAATATGTACTTATCGAGCAATAAATTTAATTAAGATGAGGGCGCCACTTGAGAATACTAATCACCTTAAACTAAGTATAAACTTATTCTTCGTTTATTTGTACGGCGGCGGATAGGGTTTAAAAACGAAACCCAATAGTGTTAGAACTTCAGTACAGTTTACAGTTTCGATTTCACACAATAGAAAATGCAACGTGTTCAGTTCACTGCAACGCTCCATTTAAACCTTTGAACTTGGAGTAAACAAAAGGCAATGGTCACATTGGTACGTCGGTGATACCCGAGACAGCGGCCGCCTAGAGAGTTCCCTCCATTATCGCTCCAAGATACGGTAACTGTCGCCATCACTGGCACTTAAACGACCGAATATGCTACTGTCACGGTACGATAAATGCTGCATAGAATTGTCGCCTCTGTTCCATAGTTGGTGTTTGAATTGTTAACAATTGTGTTTGTTTTTTTTAAAGTTAGAATAAAGTTTTTAAATTTGAGATTTTTGCATTCACAATGCAATTTTATACAATACTAAATAATATACTAGAAAAAATACGACTCGCACCAGATCAATACTCAGACGGGAATCGAACCCGCGACAATAGTGACTCGGTAGCTCAGCGGTCAGAGCATTGGACCGGATATCCAAAGGTTGCGGGTTCGATTCCCGTCTGAGTATTGATCTGGTGCGAATCGTATTTTTTCTAGTATATTATTTAGTATTGTATAGAATGAAGTTGTTTTGTTTTATGTAAAAGTAGGCAGTACCATCTTGTCTGTTGAACTGTGCTGTGCATTAGTACTAATGATGTAGGAAGGTTTGATTCGGTGATATATTAGAAAGATCGAAATTTGATTTTAAAAGAGAGTAGGTACCTATCTTTTTTTTAAGTTTTTGCCCTTGTTTGAAAAAAGGAGAAAATTAAAGAGGCATCTTTTTTTTTACTTTCAGCAAAGAAAAAAAACGGAAATTAGATCGTCTAGCTTACGATATTTAATCATATTTCAACATGTTTACACGTTGTGTTTTCACATGTTGTTAGTAAGCAAATTAATCTCAACTATTTTTTTTAAACCCATGCACTCACACATTTCAACCAATACTCGTAAGTACCGGGACTACCGGGCTAGGTAAGACCTTTCGCTATTCCAAAATAAAAGCTATTAAACAAAAGAAAACCATATCTTTCGGCGGCTATTACTAGTTCTTCCCACCCCGTTTCGAGGAGTCGGTACAGCCGCGTGCGATGTCTGCGCCAATTCCCAGCCGTCGTAACGTCTAATTTTCACCGCCTTACACACATCAGCGTTTCCGATAGGTAGTGTGTTGCTACCTTAATGCACAGAGTAGAATACTAGTTCAATTTATTGAGTTTACACCTTTTTTAAATGAAACATTAAAAAATTCAGCCGAACTGAGAACCTCCTTCTTTTTTTGAAGTCGGTTCAAAAGGTACTGAATTTGAGATATCACTCAAGGGTTGCAAGATCTTATTTGGGGTTGTTTTTACTTTGAAAATAAAGATTATGAGATTCTGATTGCAAATAGCATTGTGTCTTTAAGCAAAATATGAAAGTGACCGATTCTGCAGTCTAGTAGGTTTAAGGTTTTTAATCCAAATCCTTGAGTAGGAACAGAAAATTTAGAGTTTTTTTTATAATCTCGAAATCATGACTATATAAGGTCTTTTTTAAATA
Organism: Agriphila straminella; assembly: GCA_950108535.1. NCBI lineage: Eukaryota > Metazoa > Arthropoda > Insecta > Lepidoptera > Crambidae > Agriphila > Agriphila straminella. The sequence goes on from OX467312.1 coordinate 6,173,976, forward strand.
GTGTACAAAATTTTAAGGGGTCAATGTACTCATGCTTACAAACAACTTTTATTATAAGACCAACATTGAAATCGAGAAAAAAAATCAGCTGTTCCATAGAAAATTTAGAATCGAATAGATCAAAATGTATGGAACAGCTGATTTTTTTTCTCGGTTTCAATGTTGGTATTAGTAAAAGTTTGTATGCATGAGTACATTGACCCCTTAAAACTTCGTGCACTATTTAAGAAGTATATATCATTTGCTTTGATCGTATGTTTATTGAAAATCAAAGTTATTAGAAAGAAGTTGGTATTTTTTTAATTTCTGTATTGCAGCAGTGATCTGCGCTGTTTCCTCTTGCTTGTAAGACATCGAATTAAACGGCCATCGTTATAGCAGTTAGCGCGTACCTATCCGAATTTCAGAGATCTCGTAAGCTTGGCGTTTTTATGTTTTTTCGGGTTTTTATTTCTCTATAATTTGTGATATAAAAGTGTATAAATATTATTAAAACAAGTTCAAAAATCAATTACGTTTTTCGATAGTAAATCATTCTGTTTGATGAAAATAAAAAAACAGTGAAGTTTTTCAGTAAAATGGTCTTCAATTCAGAAATTACACAGTACGCGATAATTTGTAATAAAGCACAACTAAGATTAACTAGCTTTAAATCAAATGCGTATTCGAGTTAAGCGAATTACACACTGGCGCGTCCAATTAAACACGTCAAACGTGCTCATTGGCGCGTGACGCGATTAGGCGGGCGCGTGACATTGCGGCTCGTCTGCGCACACCTTTACATTTGTATGTAGGTTTGTGAATTCTGAGTTTAGCAAGTAGATATCGATTGGTATTGCACAATCTCAAATCATTCAATATTCTTTGAAATGTACAATTACGTTAAAAGTTGTAAAGAAAAATCATTGGGTCTCACAATAAATAAGTGTAATTTTTATGTGCACAGAATTAATATTAATAACAGAATAGATATGATGCATTTTTTGTCAGTGCAGGGCCCAATGTCTAGCAATGCAAAGACAGAAAAAATAAAATATAATGAAGTTTTTTTTCATAATTATAAACATAGTAATCACACACAAATTTTTAATTTGTCATTCATTATAATTCGTAATAACTCGCTTTTCAGTGAACTTGTGGTTTTTAATGGAAAAACATAAAAAAAATATTTTAACATAAAGTTAAAAAGGAAAACTTATGTTTTTACATAGTTATTCCATTTTACTTGGTAGGTGTCAGAACTAATGTTGAACTAATAAAGGAGTCAAAATCTTACCCACTGAAGCTCCTGTCACGTTGTTAATTACACCTCGTGACATCACGTCTTGCCAATTCACACGTTTACACCTACTTCACGCTTCGTGTCGGTCTTGTGAATGTCCCTTAAGATTGTCACGCTTCAAGATTATTCTCTACCATTAATAGTTTACATTTGTATTGATCGAATCTTAAAATAAGTTGCAACAAATAAAAGATTATAAAATTTTTCGGTCATTATGTAAGTATCATGAAATTCATAAACCTTTGTTTAAAGGTTGTAATCGTGAACATTGCAAATGAAACAAAATACTGCTTAGTTGAATTAAAATTAAGGCGTTAACGATTTTGAAGAAAATAAATCTTAAAATGAAATTAATGGTGTAGGTTCATAAATTTCTAAGTACCTAGATTTAGTTTGATAAAAGTAAACAAAATGTTACAGTAGGTAACATTAAATATGTGAAAATGCGTGAAATTCGTAGCATACCTCTTAGGTGCTATGAAGTTTCACGCGTTCTCAACTTTAACCCTTAACTGCGCAATAAGGTTACGTCGAAATTTCCCAAATAATATGATCATGGAGCGGTAGTGAGATCGATAATTAATTAATTATAGTTAGGTGAGGCCGCGCCCGGTTACGTCGTGGCACCCGTAACTACCGAGCAACAGTCGATTTCCCAGGAGGTCTGTGTTCAACGTTCCTCAAACACTAGGGTAATACAGAGTGGCAACTTCTTTGATGTGGCGAGAAAAAACTTAAAAATAGTCATACTAAAATCACTGTTTGATAATAAAAATACTAACTGGAAACTCGGTTTATAAACAAAACCCTTTTGATTGTGAAAAAAAAAATTTACAATAATTTTCATTGTTTTTTTCTTTTTAAGAGCCTAGCTAGACTGTATAATTACTTAAAAAAAATTTGGACTTAGCTTGAACCCTGTAAATTGATTCATAATGAAATGTGTAAATTAAATAATGTTATTTTTTTTGTTAATCTATGTTAACATAATGTCTGGAAACGATATATATATATTTGTAAATATCGTTCCATCTGATAAAGCTGGCAAGTTTTTTGCGCCCATTTTTCTTGACAGTTAAATGACGTCATAATGGATAGTAAGGTAAAAGAATTGACGATTTGAAAACGCTTATTATGTGAGCTTATTTAAATAAAGAATATTTCAATTTCAATTTTCTAAATAGTTTTTTTTTATTTTAACAATTTATAAATAAGATTAAAATTTATTTTTCAATACAGTTGCTCGAAAATGTAAGTTTACGATGACAGTCGAGCGTGCGGAAAGATGATCTTACCGCACGCCGTGCGTTTTTGTTTACGGAGTAGTACAGCGTGCGGAATGTTGATTTTACCGCACGCCGGCGCCGTGCGTTTTATTTACGAACGTTTTTTTTTAATTTCTACTAGCTTCCGCCCGCAACTTCATCCGCGTGGACAGTAGAAAAATATTGCAACCAGTTTAAAATGACCCCTTTAGTGTATGAAAGCTAGTACTACGGACAGTTCAAGCTGTTTCCCTGGTGTCACCCACCTGAATTTGATGAAACATAACTTAGATTTTAAGTTGGACCTCAATCTACTAAATTGTGAAAAATCCATCAAAATTCGTTTAGCGGTTTTTGCGTAATTCGCGCACAAATATTTAGAATTTACTGTTTTATTATATGTATAGATTACAATTTCAGCAGTACCTATAATGTTTTCTCGCAAATGTATTGAAAAACATAGTATGGCACACGGTTGTTAAGGTTTTTTAAAACTCGTGACGATTATAAACCCTCGCCTACGGCTCGGGCTTATAAAACGTCAACTCATTTTAAAAACCTCCTTACCAACCTTGTATCATAAACTACTATTTACATTTCTGATACTTCAAAAATGTACTGTTTTTAATTATCATTAAAAGAGCCCTATAGCTATTTATTATTTAAGGTTTATAAGGTTATTAATTTAACTAAGGTAAGGTGCATATATTGCCGCAAAACTCTTTTCAATACAGTTGCTCGAAAATGTAAGTTTACGATGACAGTCGAGCGTGCGGAAAATTTATTTTACCGCACGCCGTGCGTTTTTGTTTACGGAGTAGTACAGCGTGCGGATAGTTGATTTTACCGCACGCCGGCGACGTGCGTTTTTGTTTACGAACGTTTTTTTTTAATTTCTACTAGCTTCCGCCCGCGACTTTATCCGCGTGGACAGTAGAAAAATATAGCAACCAGTTTAAAATGACCCCTTTAGTGTATGAAAGCTAGTACTACGGAGAGTTCAAGCTGTTTCCCTGGTTCTACCCACCTGAATTTGATGAAACATAGCTTAGATTTTAAGTTGGACCTCAATCTACTAAATTGTGAAATATCCATCAAAATTCGTTTAGCGGTTTTTGCGTAATTCGCGCAAAAATATTTAGAATTTCCAGTTTTATTATATGTATAAATTACAATTTCAGTAGTACCTATAATGTTTTCTCGCAAATGTATTGAAAAACGTAGTATGCCACACGGTTGTTAAGGTTTTTTAAAACTCGTGACGATTATAAACCCTCGCCTGCGGCTCGGGCTTATAAAACGTCAACTCGTTTTAAAAACCTCCTTACCAACCTTGTATCATAAACTACTATTAAAGGGCTCACAACATCATCATAACAAAATATACTCTTTCATCTTAATACTTAGCAGCGTGTAGTACTAACCCGATACTATTGGTAGATCATTTGGCGTCCAAAATGTCAATAAATGCTGCAGATTGATAAACACCACCGGTCAGATAATCTTTGTCCGGCATCCGAGCCGCACCCGCCATGTTATTCCGCCTATTAAGGCACCTGTCATGTGAGTTTACAATAAGTAAATATGGACGCACCGCATCCTGGGACTTTACCCTGTTATTGCTCCACTATTGGTGACAATAACGCCGGTTTTGTTTACACGAAAAATTCGCAACTCGTCATTAGGCCGAATATCGGAAAATTGCCTGGGGCGACTGAGCAAACAATCGTTTTGGACCAAAATGCAATTTCTGTTTTATTTTGGTTGCAATAGGTTCAATTTCGAAGCGCAAACTTTTTGGTCATCCTGAATTGCTGTAGTCAGGCTATGGGATGGGTTTTGTTTCGGTTTTCCGTAGACTCGGATTTTATTCTTGTTTTGCTGTCTGTTCGTCTTAAAGAGAGATGCAATAAAAGACAATGCGAACTTTTATTGCGTCGGTGATTTGAAAATGTCCATTAAATTCGGGTTTATTACACGTGACCGGGGTTTCTGTTGAAACAATAATATTCAAATCACCATATACTAAACTAAATATGCGATTCCAGAATAATAAATAAATAAATAAATAAATAAAAATGTTTATTTCCAAAAAGTTTACAAAGCTTATATAACTTAACTAACCCCCACACTAGGCTATGCCTGTCCTATGGGGGAAGTATACGATTTACACAGTATGATTTGAAGCCAAAGACAAACAAATTTAAACAATTATACTAAGATTTTTTAAAACACGAAATATGGAAATTTAATTATGTAGTTGTGTGCGTGCGATGTGTGTGTTTGTGTGTGTGTGTGTGTGTGTGTGTGTGTGTGTAGGCGCATGCAAAAACGGGTGCAACCTTTTAATATATAATTTTTAACAAATTTTCTGTTTCCGTATATGTCCACTGTATTAAAGTATTTGTAACGATTTTTTTAGTTTCTCTGACAGAACAGAGTTTAAAATGGCAAATGTTTGCAAGCTTATTGTAGATAAATGGGAAAATAAAAGCCTGGAATCGATGCGCAAAAGTAGTGGCGGTGGAGGCAAGGGGAAGCTTAAAGACACGCTTCCCTATCCGTTCCCGATATGTATCAGAGTTCAGTACAGTCTTATGAACAGCGGAGACTACTCTAACATAGTACAGCTTCCGGACACTCATGACCCCGGCCTCCGCATAAAGAGCATCAGTTGAATATCGTGTATATATATATATACATTAATGTCCAAGACAGAATTACGAGTAAATCGCGTTTGCTATGAGGTACAAACGAAAAAAACCCTTTTTTTTTCGTAAACCTTCCCAATTTTTCTCAATTTTACCGAAGGCTAAACATTGCCTATAAATCTAACAGCAAACATCATTTTAATAAAACCCATTCCGGTAAAGGGTGGAAATAAAACAATAATATCGGCTTGCCCTCCCGACGGACACATTCGCGCCCCAATAATACTTTTTATCATATATTCTATTGACTGATAAATGGAAATGTTGTCGAGTGCATTTGTATGTTGTTCCGAATTCACTTAACTGGGAATTATATGCTACGAAATACGAATTTAGAACGAGATGGCTTTTAACGGTTATTCGGAACGTAAAATCTATGTTATAGTAATATGGATCAAGCTTATATTTTGGTAAGGTGTATTGAAAATAATGATTTAAATCACATCATTCTTGCGGTTTATATTATTATCATTATTTTACTGCGAGAAGTTCGAGTGTAAGTGAAATCATGATAATATAATAATTGACCGAGCGAGCGAAGCGTCCCTGCTTCAGCTTGGGCAAAAATTCTTTCGTATGTCCTTCCGGCGGCTGTCCGTTGGCTCTCCGTTTGTTCTCTTCTTCAGGACGCATTTCTCAACCATTTATCTCGTGAAATGTTATGAGCAGGTTCGATATAATATAAGTTTCCAGTCGAGCCAGTTTTTCGAAATTTTTCAAAATGGCGGAGATATGTAAAAAAAAGTTTACATTTTAATGGGTATTATTTTTAATATTTATCTTGTTACTACCAACAACATAGTAAACAACATAAAAGTCATAGCAACCACTATAACAATTTATGGTAAAAGTGGATACAATTTTAGTGTAACATGAAACGGATACATCCCCAAATTCACGCATGGCGACGTAAAAACTCGCTAAGAGATTTCAGGCTTATGAAATTCACGTTCGGCAACCGAAATAGATTCTGTTTTATACAAAAACAGGTGCCTTTGAGTACAAAGCACTACTGTATATCCCTAGCGGCATTAGCCGATAACATATCGTATGCGAAACGGGTAAAAGCGTGGGGTGTTCAGATTTACATCAAATGTAAGAATCGCGACTCGAATTTCAAAGGGTTTTTTGCGACCTATTTCTGCTTTAAGGATGAAGTGAAAGGATGATGGATGGATCCGAAAAACTAAATTTTTTTTGGCTCTCAAGTTTTGTTTATTTTTTTAAATATACGAAGACTCGAACACATTGCACTTCTAAACTATCCGATTGAATTTTTTATTTCTTAAAAGAAATAAACAAGTCCAGTGAAGGTTAGTTTTTGCTTTTTATATAACAAAATTGTATCAAAATTGCATTACTTCTATATTACAGAATCTTAAAATGTACCTAAGTAGTATAGAATCTACTGACCATCAGCAATTTTTAATGTCCCCACTGCTGGGGCACAGGCCTTCCTTATGGGTGGATAAAGAGGAAGATAGAATTGAATAGGTAGTAATAACTAGGTAGTATTGAATCTATACTACTAATAGGTATAAATTTAAAGATTCATTTATTCAGTCTAGGCTGTTACAAGCACTTGTGAATGTCAAAGAAGCTACGCCATCGGTTCGCAAACCCTGAGCGGGAGACCTTGTAACGAGAAGAACCGGCAAGAAACTCGTCAAGGGCTGCTTTTTTCTCCCTGTATATTTCATACAGAGTCGTCAACATTGAAAAATGAGCTCCACATTTAAAGTGAGGTCATTTTCCATCACAATAATTAACAAAAGTTTGTACACAATGGGTAGGTAGGTTGAAATTAAATACCTACTACATATCGGATAGGTAATTGTGAGAGTAAATAACTTTCAACTAGTTGAGAAATCAGTAATCACTATGTCTGTTACTCGAAAGTGCACCTAAGTAGGCAAAATTTACCAAAAAAAACTTGAGACAAGACATAAAAAATAACAATAAAAAACGCAATTCTTACAATTCAATATGCGTTAAGATAGGTACTCAGAAGCAGACCCATTCCCACTGGCAGCACCCGTTCACGAGCATGACGCGTGGACCAGCCATCGCTTCGCTCAACCAGACGTATTTGAGGGAACGTAACGACCCGCCCCACACGACACCACCGCAGAAATGATTAAAGAGAGCATGACATACTTAGGCTACCCATCCTAAGGCACTGAATTGAAAACTAATATCCAAAAGCTTTTCATAGGCCTTTACTTACAAAAACTACTGACTATAGAAAGCAAAATGATTGCAATAAAAAAAAGAGAAATCAAAACAAGGTTTACTTGCCTATTAGTTTTATGTTTTGAGTAAGAAGTGCCATACATATTGATAACATCAAACAGAGAAAAAAAAATATATAAATATACGACGCCCTTAGTACAAGCAGACAGAAGCAGACCCATTCCCACTGGCAGCACCCGTTCACGAGCATGACGCATGGACCAGCCATCGCTTCGCTCAACCATATTTGAGGGAACGTAACGACCCGCCCCACACGACACCACCGCAGAAATGTTTAAAGTGAGCATGACATACTAAAGCTACTCGCATTAAGGCGTCGTCGAGTCAAAAAGCTTACAATAAGTTTTAAGTAGGTAGGACAATTCCCTCAATTTTCACATAGAATAGAAAAATCTACGACCAGGCTGTTTTATCAATTAAATAATCTTTAACGGTATAGTATCCTTTTTTGAGAAGACAATTTTTTACATGAGACTTAAAGTTTTCAAATGGTAAATCCAAAATATTACTTGGAATTTTATTATAAAACTTTATACCAAGACCTATGAAAGAACCACGGACTTTTTCTAATCTATACTGAGCATAGAGGCAGCAGGAACTACTAAGCGCAGCAGGAACCGCTCTAAAACCCATAATGTGGAAATTACTTAATTAAATCCACTTCATTACCATACTTATCATCCCTCATTACTTAACACGAGATCATGCGCGTCATTTTAACACCAGGGTGGAAAAACAAACAGAATTTTTGTCACTATGTCCAATGATATTAACAGCAGTAAGCTAGATGACTTTAACTTATGAGTGGGTGGCACGCGATCGTGTCATGGTAATGACAGAATAATAAATAACAGTATAATAACTTATTATAATGTACGCTGGTGGCTAACTAATGGAAGTGGGGTAAGTGGTTTTAATTAGCAATTTTATTAATTAAGCGCGCATGTTTAAGGTAGTAATAAAGGGTTAGCGTATAACTAATATGAACGCTAATGGTTGGGAGTTGGCGAGTGTTGTTTTCTTGTGTTATATAGTATGGCATTTATGGTAAATCTTCTGTTACGTAGAGATTTCATCATTTTGTTAATGTTATTAATAAAAACAAAATTAAGTACAAGAGTTTTCTAATCAACTAAATACTTTTTAAAATTTTCTCAAAAGACCATTGCTTGTATTTTGTTTTACTTAAAAACTTCAAGAGATACTGCTTGATAAGTATTGTATTTAACTACCGCTTACCATTAAAATTTATTATCATAATATTATGTAGGTTAGAAACATATCTACGAGCTTTTACAATTTGGAAAAAACAGGCATCAAGTATTTCCGCCCGCCCGTATTATAATGCCTGAAATATTAAAGGTTTATTGGTAGGTAGATACTATTATTAAAGAAATAATATAATGTGCATCACAGTGATTTTTCACTCCCCCGCATGTATTAAACCCAAAAGAACCTAAGAACATTAGGACCCAATAAAATGTCCGTATAGTAGCATTATAAATTCGAATAGTTTATTTAACTTAATAAACAAAATGTTAGCTGAATTCACCTACTTGGTATGCACCCTTGGGGTGTACCTTGTATCAAATAGTTAATTTTTAATTACAGTTTTATTACCGACGCGCGTCCCATCCAATTACCGAAAGAAATATTAGAAGGCGAAGGGACAAATTGTTTCTAATGGGAACCGAATAGCTAAGTCTAACATTTATAGCGATTTTAATTGATACGGGAAAAGATATTGGTTAAAATACTTTTGTTCATTACAACACTAGTAGACCCTGTGAACTTCGTATTACCTACAATTTATATGATTATCAATTTTACGATGGTTTATGAGGGTTGGAGGTAGATCGTAGAGTTGGTCTGTTTAAATTGGAAAACTATGCTGTCCATTTTTTGGTGCACGGGGGTGTTAGTATTTCTTAGATATTCAATTCAAATCAATGTACTACCTCAAAGATTTAGAATTGCCTTTTAAGATACCGCCAAGTATAAAGGGGCGGTACTTTTCTCTGGACTGCACTCTGCCGGTCGACACACAGCTGAACATATAGGTAATAGCATGTATTAAAATGTCAATAAAATTAATATCCGCAGGTAGAAATAAAGCCAACTTCAATAAAAACATCTCTTATTCCCACGAACGATAAACGGCGATATCAATAAACCAATACGGGGCTGCGTCAGAGTCGACCACGTGCGTCGTAAACATCGTGACGGACGGTCCGGGAAAATCGGGCGACTCATCAATTGCCTAACTTATTGGGTAGCATGCTAGCATAGCGCACACGGGGGTGAACTCTGCCTTCGCGATTATGAAAGTGTTTTCGATAATTGAGATGTAGTAAGCAAATTATTGTAAAATACTGCAAAGTTGATGTTGCAGTTGAACATTGATGCACAGTGAGAGAAATAAACTTTATTGTAAAGAGCATTATCAAGTTTGTTAACAAAAACAGGAGCCTTAATTTATCGTTATCTAAAGTTTATAGTTTATGTTTTATATTATTTAAATTTATCTTCAGTATACATATAGGTAGTTTTATTATTAGATCAAATTATTATTCTTCTATCTAAATTATAAACAGACAGCTTTGATGTGCTTAAAATAAACTTCAAGATACCATGTATTTTGAAATTAATAAAATGAACTAAGTAAATTGTTTTACTTGAAAACAAAATGACATCCCAAAAATACAAACAAACCAAATCGTGCCCGTGTCTAACAAACCGTCAAGCCCCTAAAAACGTCTAAAACCCGCCTCGGGCGAGACAACACCTGTTTTACCATAACAAGACGTGAAATTTGAATGTCCACAAATCGAATAACCCGAGTGGAATTAAGTTATCCACTTTTTGCAAGAAAAGGCGGGCACGTTAACATATGAATATGACAAATTGTCGGACGGCGGTCTGCTGGACCGCGGGCAGAGTTTTACGGCACCCCGGGGACTGGGGGACCGACTTGAAAATTTTTCATTCCAGCCTACCAGCAAGAAAAACGGCCTGGTCACTCGTCAAAACTGTTACAATTTCTCAGAAACAATAATGGAAACTTGGGGCGTTTTGACCGGTGGAAACCTATTACTAACACTGTCAATGTTATTTATTCGGAGGCATGTTTCGAATTTTTATTCTATCATGGGATTTCAAGTTTTATTGGCAAGAGTACTTGCATTTGGCAGCTGGGGCACTTTAGTTTTGTATTTTACTCTCGTAATTTTTGACAGTTATATTTTTAGGTTTGGGATTACCTAACACCAAAAATATAAGCTGTTCTTCGTTCTACGTTTTAGTTTGACAGACAATCTTTTGTCCATTTAAAAATAACAAGAGTTTTGTATTAAATCGTTATAAAAATATATTACATATATGCATATAATATGCTACGGGTGAGTCGATTTTTTCTAATATTTTTTCAGTTATATTAAGTAACTTAAAATATATTACAGTTTGTATCCCTTTGTAAGTGTAACGTACACTGAAAATAAAATTAATATCTTGCAAATTGATCTTGCAAACAGTCTTCTATCGTCTATATCTTGATAGTTCGTCGGGCTCTAATAATCAAACATATTTTTTTTCATTCCTTTACGAAACTAAAGAAAGTTTAACCCGAAGCGAAGGCGTTAAGTAACCACGAAGGCTGGTAATGAAAGTAGAGATTCACGTGTCGGCGGCGACGTATTCCCAAATGGAATCAGCCGAGTGCGCGCGGTCCGCATCGCAACGCGCCTGCGATCGCATACGTCGCGCAGTTTATGCGGTCTGTTTGTAGGAATGTGGATATATTTTTGTGACGTAATATTTTGCAGCGAAAATATTTTTATAAATTCCTTTTAGATTAGACTAGTTGCGTGGTTAACTTGAGCTAAACCAACAGCTTCAATAACCTAATATACCTTACCATCAGCCGGGCGCGCACTGTGCAAATCGCAACGCCGAACCGCGCGCCGTGATCGCATTTGTTTAAAAAAAACTCATTTCTACGTCCTTTTTACTTGTTCTTGTCTTTGTGCAATCTACCATTTTCAGTCACAACACAAATCTTCTTAAAATATTTCACGGCATGATTTTCTGAACAAAACCTTGCTTAAGGCGAGGCCAGTTCACGAAATTTACTCTTTTACTATGTCTTTAGAATATTGCATAACTTTAATAGACGCTTCGCCAGAAATTTGACGAATTTTAGTACATTTTTATTGATTTCTGAAATACTGGTTCATTTATTAAAAATGTACTCGGTTATTGTGTTAGATCGATAAAAAAGCTATCCTTTTTGCATAAAAAATCATATCACTGTCGTTGAAAATTACGAAATCTGACGATTTGAAATTTATTTTTATAAGTTTTTATGGTGTTATTCAGGATTTTTTTACGTGTTACCATGCCATTTTTCAATATTCTGTTCGGTTAATTTGCTTCTTTGTTTCTTTTTCAGTCTACAGTAATTTTTGTGAAGTAGAATTTTACATCAGTTCTTCACATTGGATGTTCAAAAATCAGACTTTTCATCAGATCGTGAACTGGCCTCGCCTGAATTCCCACATCTATTTCAAACGATAAACAAATCGTGAGGCCTAACTCCCCGTACAGAATTACAAAGTCAATCTGTATCGGACGAATGCGGCTTCAATATAAATGTAAATAGAAATGGCTCCGGTGAAATATGGCAGTTATAATTGCTTTATTGTACTTGGGACTCGGGATGTGGTGCATATGCTAATTCTGAAGGTGTTGGCGTGGTTTTGCGAAAATCCACTGAATGTTGGAAATTCTGAGTTGCGAGATGTAGCTTAAGTTGAACTTCAACGTCATTGACTGATATAATCAGCTCTATAGTTTGACCAAGTATTACTAATTTTTATTACTATGGTTTGACCGCCAAAGACAGTCATTGGAATTATTGATATTTCAATTGCTTTACTAGAATAGATAATGGTAGAGGTGATTTTTGAAGTCAACAAAACCAGGATGGGTAAAGTTAGAGTTCTGGAGATGCCCAAAGATAATGGATGTTCTGATAACAAAGGTACAAAACACATTAGCTTTAATAGTCTAATAAGCCACAATATCGAAGATATTGTATTACAGGTTTGTGAAATATAAAATAAAGTTAATACTGATCATGATTAATGTCCAGAATGTAAAGTATGTCATTGCATTTTACACTTGATTGGCAAAACCTATAATACGGCCCTTAGCAACCCCGCTTTACAGGCCAATCCAAAACCTGCATGCGCGTTATCTAATCACCCATCTTAAAACCAACCAGAGAAGCAACAAAATACATTAGCAAAACATCTAGAGCAGATCGCCGCTCATAAATATTCACAAGTTACAAGAGACGGCTCATTTAGAAATGAGCCCCTCTTTTTTGCGTTATTAGCTTAATACACCAGAGGGTTGTTGGATCAACTTGTTTTAAGAAGGCCCGATGGCGGTAATGGACTGTTTTTTTATTAATTACAACGTGAATTCGATGAGAAAAACCTTTTTGGGAGTTGGAGTTTTCAGGCGTGTCTGGATCCGCTGTAGGTCTATGGAGACTGCTTTAAGATCGACAAATGTTTTTTTAAGTGATTAAATTCTCCTTGGATTTTTTCTGTAACATAATATAAATATTACCAAGAATTTTAGAAGACTATGATTTTAAAGTTCTTGCAGGTACACACTTTTTAGATTTTCGCATCATTGCACACCATTTTATTGAACATTTATTTTTGTGTTATAAGATTGTATGTTGCATTTCGCGATCTTTGGCTTATTTCATAATTACCTATTAGACCGAGATGAACAGAAAAATATTCCAGAATCCAGAAAACAAGAAAAGGTGACTAACAGGCTACTAAATAGATATATTTAGGTACTCATTTACCTATACTAACATAAACAAAAGCTAACAAGACAATACTACACGCGAAGCCTTTCTTTACACATGTCCAAGGGTTAAGCGATAAATCAGTCCATGTACGTATTGGGATTTGATCAGGAGTTAGGTCACGGCTGCAGCCGGGATCATTCCTCCGGGATTCATTACCCCGGAACGCGGAACTGATTGCCCGGAATACCACCTAACAATGGAGGTAGCGAGCCTTAGCGAGGAAGCTACGATCAATTTACGTCTTACAGCACAGTCAAGTAATACCAATAATATCGATGGTTAAAATCACAGGTATCAAACGAGTTAAAACTAAACATATACCAGGTTTCGACCAAGTTGCATCAGCCGTGGTCACAGACTGACTTGGGCAGGCGTGAGCCCGTGACCACGGCCGATGCAACTCTGTCAAAACGTCGGGAAAAAGGTAGGTGTTTAAACACTTATGTTTAGTGGAAACGCGATTAATACCTGTCATTTTTATCTAATAAAATGCAACGAAAGTTTAATAGTGTAAATATCGATGATGTCAGTAAATATAATGATTGGCAATAACGTTGGAAACGCTTGGTTGTAAGAGGGATATCTAAGTACATCCTTTTTATGTTACATTTCTTTGTGGATTTCCGTGCCAAATACTTTGTTTAAAAATGATGCGGTTTCTGTCTTAAAATCGCCAACCTGATGATTATATTTTCATGCATTTAAGTGTTCGTGAAGAAGATGAGTAAGCTTTTTTAAACACTTTATAAAAATGTTACCCCAAGTTGTATACCCAAAGTCATTGATATTTAAAAGTAGCAATAATGCTGTTTTCATGTTTAGATTTTTTCTTTATTTTTTTGCTATGAATTAAAGTGCGTTTTAATTATTATTACTTATTGGCCGTAAGTGATTGGCTGCGTGATGTTAATCAGTATTAGATCAGAGTTTAAAACCAACGTGCACATGTTCCGAGCTCGGATTACTAGCGAACCCTAATCGTGTGCGTTAACCCAGCCGGAACGAAAGGCAGCAGAAAAGTTTATACAAATATAAGTTATAAAAAGAAAGTTATTTTACATCGGAATAGAAATGTGTGTTAAATTAAAAATTTGTAAATTCAAATTGTACTTATTAAAAATGGTTAAATACACCAACAAAAATCTATTTTCTGAATATATTACTAGTGGATCTGTGAGCTATAGACCTCGCGTTTGAGAAATTTTTGAGAATTTTTCAAAATGGCTCCATTTTGTAATTTTTCTAAAAACGAATCGTAAAAAAGATCTGTATAAATATAGAGAACCTGAACAAAATTTCACGATAATCGGTTCAGAAATGTAGAAGAGAAAAAGCGGGCAGCTGGACATATAAAAGCATTTATGCCAAAGCTTACACGCTTCGCTCGCTCGGTCAATGAAGCATTCTTAATTATTAAAATTTAAACATATTTTATTCGTCATTATTGTAATTTTTTTGTTTATAGATGTACCTATTGGTGAAGACGAGGCCGCTGCCGGCCACAGCACCGCGGCGACCGGTCCCGGGCCCGCCAAGGAGGGGCGCGGGGAACACACGGCGTAGACGGACGACGATGGACGAGCGACTTTTCTCGTTCCCGCGCAAACACACTTCTGCACCGTTCGTTGCTATAATATTGTCGGGCGCGATTTGTACCCTTATCCAAAATCTGATTATTTACCAGTACATGAGTTTTACAGTCCGCTCATCTTTTATTTATAACCAGGACAGGATTCCCTTTGCTCCACCATCAATATAGGAAGGGCACTGTCCCCAACATATGGTATTCGATCCGTCAAAAACGGTCAGATTTTGAAAATACGGGCGAGTCATCTACGGTCAGCTGGAGGTCATCGCCACAATTTCAAGACTTCGATACGCTTGTGAGGTATTTTTCTCCGGGTGAACAACGCAGAGGACTTCGGATTCATGCCACCTTTGCTGACACTAACGGAAGAAAACCAAAATTGCGTCGGTCAAGAATTGGTGATCGTTACCTACGAGTATACCTACATTACAGCTGCGACCATCCGACAGCGACATCGGTAAATCATCATTTTCATCATTATCACGTTAAGAAAAGTGATATTTTATCAAGAGGATAGTGCACAAAGACCGTGAGATCGTTCCAATTATTCAATCACTCACTTCCTATTCTATTTCATCTTTTCTTTTCATTTTCTCATTCTACTATTGCACCACATTGTAGCATCATCCTAGTAGTCATTATAATCACAGCTTAATCATTCATTATCATCAACAAGTAATTTCATAAAGTGATTTTTTAAACATAAAATAATTATAAACACCTTATACGTAAAAATATAATTTAAACTACAAATCATAAAAATACAAAACACAAATTACAAATACTAATAAACCTTTCTATTTTTTTATAATAATTATGTAAAAGGTGTCGTAGTTCGTATTCATAAACAGTAATTATTGACAACAATACCATTAATCACTTTCATACTTCATATTTCGTACCCCTAATCAGTTAATCACAGATTCACAATCACAATTTAAAACAATCATCTTTCAAAATATAATATAGTCGCCGCGGTGCTGTGGCCGGCAGCGGCCTCGTCTTCACCACCTATAAATTAATTTCTTTTCTTTGTATAAAACAACAAAACATGTTTTTAAAAATGTTTTCACTCCTCTTGCTCAAAAAGTGCGTCATTGTAACGTACAAGAGTCGAGATAAAATAGCATAATAAGCCCTAGGGGAATAAAGTTTTTTCTTTTTTAATGTTTGTCTATTACCAATGAGCGTACTAAAACGAAAAAGTTTTTATTCATAATCACGAATAAAAACTCGCTCGACTTAATACTGGGGGTCTATTACGAAAAGTTTAATGCGATACACGCGGCCTCGTCCGTGCTTCGTTCTGATTGATTCCTATTACAAAGCACTTGCGTATGCGATATTGCAAAGTGATTGCGTAAATTTGACAGTTTCTCACTAGTGGATCCGTCATTATTCGTTCAATAGACTATGGACTACGATAGCTATATTGAAAATAATTTGTAATAACTATAACCGACGAACTGCGGACGACTATCGTGACCAAGTTTCGTAATAGGCCCCCAGTTTCTCATTCTTATTTTTGAAAATGGAACTAAAAGCATCTCTTCGGTAAAATCATAGACTTATTTATACTCTGTGTACAGAGTGAATCGTAGAATGCGTGTTTGTGTTGCTTAGCTGCTACAGCAGAAATTTAAAAAGGTACCATGGCGCGAAATCTTTAGAATTTTTTTATAATTACAAACTGATTGAATTGTGTGACTGTAATTGGAAAGAAATAATTTTAATCTTCTGCCGTCAAGCACAAATCATTTATTTAAATATTGTACAAAAAGTTTATGAAGTGGAGGAAAAAAAAACGAGTGGATTCGTTTACGGAAGTAAGTAAGTAGGTATAAACTATTTAATATTGTATTTTATTTTCTCGCAATCGTAGTGAAAAGTATAGTGTAACACACGACGCTAAAACCCATTGTAACTCGGTTTCTATTTATTCCCTCGCTAAAGCTCGGGAATAAAAATACCTCGTATGCAATGGGTACTTTTAGCGTCTTGTATAACAATCTACTATTCTTTTTAATTCTTTTATTTTTTTATTTTAAATTTGTCATAAGTAAAGGGTCCTGCTACATTAACACACAAAATAAAAGTGAACAGTCGAAGTGTAACACAAGTACCCGCGCATATGGTAAGACTAATTCGAACTACCCCTGCGTGGGGTTCAAATAAAATAAAACCCGAATTAGGGGAAGATGACGCAACACCCCTTCGATTTTTGATAAATTCCATTAAAAGATCATGCCGGGATCTCGCATTAGCTACGAATATGCGTGATCAGTTATTTATGAACAAAAATTCAATATTTTTCACATGTAAAAGTCGTACAAAAATGATCTATCGAGTTTGTATTTTCATAAAATAGACTTTCATTTGTTAAAATTTTTGACTATTTTACAAAACAAGCGACAGCTTTTGTTATACCAACTAAGTAAAAGACATAAATGAAAATGAGCTAAGGCTTAGTTGAAAATATAAAATGGCGCAATTTGTGCAAGACAAATAATTAAGTGATCCGTAACTTACAGTTACGACACGCATTTCAAGCTGTGTTGCTGAGAAACTTGTAGCTGTCATTCGTCTAAAATTTCCAAGACTCTACAATTTTACAATAATAAACTAGTATCTAATTGTATCAGTGGCAAAGAACTAAATTTTTCTTTAAGTGAGACACGAAAAATTATTTTTCTTTTGTTCTACAAAGATTGACATTACGTTAACAGCAAACCACTGAAAAGACAGTTTTTTTCGCATCTAATATGCCATATCTAATGTAAATAAATTATGTTACACGTGACGAAAGATTCTCCAAAAAATAAGCAATTTTCCAAAGTTATCAATATCACTACCGATCCATATTCCACACATGTTAACCAATTTGCAGTGCAAGATCGCCCGCTGCGCTGAATAAATTATTACCGTCGAATACTGCGCACGCCCCTGTTATCTAAACAATTATTTGTATAACAAAGGAGATCATCACGGAACTTATTATGGCACGTTACGTTTTTATTTACGACTCTTGTGCTTTATGATTATTGAGAGAACAAGTGGCGAGTTTTGTAGCAAATTATAATGATGCTACTGAAATAAAAAAAAAGGGGTACTTATATTTTATAACAAATAGGTATAGTATTTCAATGCGTATAGGCTTTCAGATTGATAATTGGAAAACTTTATTAATTTAAAAACAATCGAAGTTATTCTTTCTGATTTCTAAAATTCCTACTTTTTCAATGCCGTAATTATAACTTCTCGTGTATGATATGCTATTATTAAACATCTTTTTAATACTCAATAAGTGGTACCTATTGACTTTTCAGTAAAAAAATACTTGGTTGCCTTAAATGTTATTGTAAAAATTAATACGATGAAATGTGTGCGTATGTTTGTATGCATAATAATTTCTTAACTTCTAATATAAACAAAGATAATGGCTCTGATAAAAGAAAAAAACTCGCTAAACATAGGTGCTGCCTTAACATATTCGAAAGTATCACAATAAAACCTTCTGTTTAGCATAATCGAGTGCGTATCAGGACATTTTTTAACAACAAACTTTTTAAGCACACTCTCTATCGTGCCATTTGATCACCACATTAAAGTACGAGACATGTTTAATCTATAATGCGCCTTATCGCCATATTTTCCATTTCCGGGTAAAACTGGGAAACGTCGGCGGTATCGCCAGGGGAAATAAGGCCGGCGGAGTTTCACTTTGTTTTTTTTTCCGAGCAAAGGGGGGGTAAAATTTTTTCGTAGTTTCTCCTTCGTTTACACTTACTGTTACCGGTGTTCGTACGATTGTTACCTGACTCCGCTGAATTAAATATGGAAGGAGGGTATGTCTGGATTTGCATTTCGCTGCAACAATGGACGCGGATTGGTTGTTTGAGTTGAGCGGGTTAACTTTGCGAATGTGCCGATTTTGTTGTAAATAGCTTTGCTTTTAATAAGATTTTTTTCAAGGAAGTTTGGTTTCTGTTTATTTAGTTGGAGAGCTTGTTGCTCTCAAATGAATGCTTTATTTAATACTAGTTATACTTGATGTTTTGATTGCTTTTTATTGCAATTTCTTACATTTGGAAACGATTTTATTCGTATACTTATTTGTTGTTTTTTCTAGACTTACTTCAAACAGTCGGCAGTCTTTGTTAAATGTGCAGGTACAACTTTAATCAGCAGTTTTTTAAAAGTTGATTTTGTAGAGGTACAGCGGCTTCAGAAATAGATTAGAACTTCAATATAAATGACACTGCGATCATTGAGTTTCTAATAGGGTTGATGCTTATTGAACAAGTGACATAGTGTGGCGCTCAGTGTGTCATAGTACTAAACGGCCTTACCACAAAACACTGTTTCTGTAATGTGATGCTGTCACTTTTTTGAAAATATTGTTTGAAAAAGACGGCATCACATTTAAACAGTGTTTTTTATTAAACAGTGTTTTAAAATCTTTTGTGGTAAGGTCGAAAGTGTTCTGGAACTACTAAGGCCCGCCGTAATTGTCTAGGTTACTAACACCCGTATTCACAAACATTACTTTGAGGTCTCACAGTGCCCGCGGACGCACATCGTCCCAACTACCAATCACCTCCTCTCCACGGGTTGACGTAGCAGCAGTCACCACGCTTGGCAGGCTGGTTAGAGACTAAAGATTTTGACTGTTTTTATCTTCTCTTCTCTTTCTTTTCTGGTCCACGGCTGTGTTAGGCCTTCGTCTCCTATTTACGCCGTCGGCCGCTTATAGCGTCTCAGTGTCACAATGCTTATTAAATAAATGTACTGTTGTAGTCTCTTTAAATCGCTGACGTCTGCGTATGAAATGTATAGTCAGATGTCGCGAATAGCATAAAATGTTAGACCAAGGCCTTAAATGTACCCATAAACTTATTTATACTAGCGTAATATTAAGTTTATGGATGTACCCTTGAGGCAATGAGGCCTTTGTTTTGACAGGTCTCCAAACACAGTGGCGCTGCCCAATCGAATACTTTTTGAACTGCCAAGATTAGTCCACGTTATCGCCATTTACAACACACCTAAGAATGAAGTTGGTGTTACTCCGCTCTGCCGCCACACAGCTTGTCTTGTTTACTAACATCATAATAATAATAAACAAAATATTCCCGATAAACTTCTCCCAGGTATCGGTGTCGGTAATTAGTTAATGTTCCAGCTCATCTTCGGTAATTTATTGAGACGGAGCACCTCCCCCCTTGATGCTCCCCCCATTTGTCCGGGACAAACTCCCGGGAATTGACGGCGGCGAAAAACTCAACCAAAATATTAATGCATACCGCTAAGGTAAGTATTGGCGCGAATATTATGATGGAACCAATCAACATGATACTTGGCACTTTTTAATGTTTTTTGCTTTAGATATATTTAGGTTTGTGAAGTGTATCACTACCGGCACTACTTTTTAAAAATTGGACATGGTGTTATCTTTAGTTCAGTCGGTAACTACCTCAAGAAATTCAAACTTAAATCGATCCATTTTAAAAGGTCGTGATCCAACTGCTCTGTTCAACTAGTTGGACTACGTTCTTTCAAGATGGGCGAAGTTGTAAAAAAAATACAAAAAATTACGAAGCTACCATAAAATAGCTTCGTGACTGAATTATGCCGTTGAAGAACTATGCATGGCCGCTTTACATAGTAGATCAGCCATTTTTAATGTCCCCACTGCTGGGGCACAGGCCTTCCGGGTGCATAAGGAGGATGGACAATAACCCACCACGCGGGCCCAATGCGGATTGGTGGGTGTTAACGACTGCAAATGCAGCTGGGACCAACGGCTTAACGTGCCTTCCGAAGCACAGCGAGCTCAATCGCTGGGCCACGCGCAATACCACTGCGCCACCGAGCTCTACATAGTATAAGATCACAAACAACTTTCAGTTGGTGGTTGAAAATCTGTCATCAACACCAATAGAAATCAAGTATCAAAATCATCGTTCCGAATTTCAACGTAGCTCGCTCAATAGTCTCAGGGCGGATTAATCAGGGATTGTTTCATTTCCCACTCGCCGGTGAAAAAGTGTCACCATCACTCGACTCGGCGCCTCGCCTCGCCTCTTATAACTCGGTGATGCATCGCCCGCGATCCTCACTTGTTTCACGGACTTGTTCGGAATTTGAAATATCGCTGCGCCTTTTTTTAGCGCCTTAACTTTTCGATGTTTCAATCGGAATTGTGTTTCATTTGTTTTTGTCGAGATTCAATAGGGAACATGCATAAGTCACCGATTTTGATAAATTTGAGCTTGATCGCAGCGGACACGTACAAAAACATGATGGAACAGAAAAAAATGTATTATTTTAGTTTTATCACACAGGGGAAAATAGCGATATTTTTGTTCATTTTCAGATATAATGCACTTAACAGTCGGATAGAATATCAAATTAAAACTAATATTTTGTATGACACATTTGTACTTAAACGCAATATTTAGGGAGATATTTGAAAATTCTTGGCTAACTAATTATTTCTGTCAATTTACTTAACGAATGCAATTAATTGAATCTTGCAAGAATATCAAATGTTCTGGTATTTGTAACGATATCTGTAACATCCATTTTGCAATAATGGTATAAATTTGTTATAGCTATGAAAACCTATAATTGGCTTAGTTAAGACTTATATGTAATTATTACTCAATCTGTACCTAATATAGCTGATGGTTTTCTGAATAAATCATAAATAAATAAATAAATAACTCCATACAAAGTAAGTAAGTAAGTAATAGTTTATTTGCGTGAATATGGTACATTGTGTTCTTAAATTACTAATTACCAACATATTCTATCGTTGTGGATACGATGTGCAAAAATTTAATGATTTAATTATATAATAAAGATAAAGACATTTTAATTAAATTAGGTTATAAGTTAACAGTGAGAAAAAAAAACATGATTACAATTAAATAATAATTCCCTACTTCAGTTCACGTGCACTAGTCATCGTTAAAATGTCAAGAAAATGTCAATAGAGTGGATTATTTTGAGAAACGTGAGTTAATTTTCTCACGCATTATAATTTTGATTTTGATACAAAAAAAAATTAATGCATGTTAACCATTGTTCCATGGCAGCAAATCCAAATATTTATAGAGAGACGAGGTTTGCTTAGGGCACAAAAGTAGTAAAAGTAAGTAATTCTGAGTAGCTTTACTTGACGGATGATTTGACATTTGTGTTATGAAAAATATTTCAAATCATCTGTTTAACTTTACTTACTTACTTTTTAAAGGATTAAGTGTGTGCGCAAAAGTCTAATTTCGAATAATATATGATTTTATTTTCTTAAACCAATTTTTTCAGTTTTCGTATAGCTTTACATTAAAGTATTACTTTACGAAATAAATGTTAGTGTTAACTTTTATACACATAACTACTCATTGATATTTTTTTTAAACTGGTAGATGTGTCACTATAATATAACAATATAACTTTACCTTGTTTTTACTTAATTGTAGTATGTATTATTTATATAAATTAACATTTAAAGTAGTACACCTAATTACAGTAGTTTAATTGCTTTTTATCATTCGATATATAATTTTTCCCTTTTCAACTTCAATAATTTAGTGTAAAGACTTTAAAACTATGATTTTTTTGGGAATGGAGCATAATTTATATGAAATTATTCGTCAGGTGTGTTAGTTTGAGCTTGGCCGGACTTTGTGAGACAGTCCCTTAGTTAAGTACCTAATATTTATATAGCCAATTATCCATCCGTACCATAAGGCATGATGTGGCTGCCTTCAATAGAATTTTTCATTCTCCATGTTACAATGTAATACCTACTGTGTAAGACTCAATGTAATTTTCTCTGGCGGTCCTAATAAATAATAAAATAAAATAAATAAATTTTATCGCAACTTTTCATTACGCTTATCACGCCGCAATCCAATCACCTTACACACTCCTATCACTCAAGGTAATTCAATCCGTTGTACGTATAGGCCGTACTTTTCCCATAATAAGTTCACATCTCGCCGTGATTGGCCCGTCTCCCTCGGGACCGAACTTCGTCAGCAAATGAGCAGCGAGCCGACGCGATCATAATTTATAAGGCTGCCACGGATATTTATTATCACAGTTATGATACCGGACTGGTATTTTTGCAGCACTAAAAATAATCTGTAACGAATTCAATTTTAGTCCGATTTTTTTTAAAACAATATTATTACGACCTCTGCGGTCGAGTTACTTGTAACTTTATAAGATAGTTATGGCATTTCTGAGGTCAATTTAGAGAACAAACTATTCTATACTGCCTCAGGTACCTATGAGTTTTTTCATTATCGCCATTGTACTGCTCTCCATAACTCAAAATTCTTTATGTTATTTGAGTCAGATCGACTTATGTGATGTTGGCAATATTTTTTCACTTTATTTATGGTAGATACGTGATCATCAAAACATTAGAGACAACAATAATAGGATTAGTTGTGATTTTATAAAAATTGTCTAGGTCTAATAAGTTGATGCACATGTATAATAATTTGAGGTTTTAAACCTTTCTCAAGAGAATGAAAAATCATGTAACTTAAAACCACAATAAAACTGCTTAGAAAGGAATTTTCTTAAAATACTTTTACATTTTTTTAAATCTTTGTGTCGACACCCTGTTCTTTAGAAAGTGCTACCTTGGTTCTGGTGTACTTGAAAAAGCAAACGCATTGCTAGCTTTAGATTCTAAAACAAAAGCGTATCGCCATTTTTATTTTTTAAATCCAACACTTCTCTTTCTTTAGAAGAAAAGGCACATTTTCAAGTTACGCTACAGAAATAAATAAGTGAAGCGGCGTGAAGAAGATGTATGGTGCGGCGGGGGAATACAATTCGGAGCATAGGTCGCACCGTTAGTATAAATGTAAGTAAATTTGAATAAAACATGGCGCGGGTCGGACGATGTGGTTTTACAAAATACGCGTGATAGAGTACTCTACTTTTTGTGGTATGAAAGAACATGGGGATTGTACTGTGCATTTAGGGTTGTTAGTTATATGGGTGGTGTAAATCACAGTAACCACTCTTGGCATTTAAAATTTAACCAAAGGTTCACGAATCGTTTTCGGTAAGATTTGTCACATACCTACATATAATTTTCATAAAGTAATAATAGGCTCTCTAGGTCTATAAGTTAAATAATTAATAGTTTAAGCATATTTATGTCGATGTACATGACTGTTTGTTGTCATTAAAAAAATGAAAAAAAATAAGAAATTATTATTTTCTACTTTTTAAGTAAAAATATAAATAAAAGGCATTATTAGCGACTAGCCTCAGAACTCCTAGTGTAAATTACAGTATCCACGCTTGGCGTTTAAAATTAAACCAGAAGTTAGTATTGGAAAAAACAATTGTATTCTTATTTTCTACTTTAAAAAACTATAAACGTAACGCATTACTGTGACTGGCCACAGAACTTAAACTTTTAACCAAATATAAGATAACCTTTAACCCGCCACCTTAATAAGCTTTTACCAAATATCAAAATAAGGTTTATCTAATATTTAATTTTATAGCAATAACTTATCACGTGTAATTCAAGCCCACTGTTTGCTATTAATTTATGGCACTTCAACTTACATGATTAATTAACTTAAAGTAATAAAGGGGTAACACGATAGACATAGTGTTCTTAACAACGATTTGGTTTAATTAACTAATCTATTATTAAGGTTTCCAACTATACACAAGCTTTTAATTTGAAAACTTTTTTTTTTTTTATATTTAATGGGTTTGCTCTTGACCCCAGTCTTGCCCAAAAGCAAAGACAGGGTCTACGATGGAGCGAGCTTGCCCAGAAGGTGCTTGTTCACTCTGGCCTTGAATAGAGTCAGGTTGTATGCGCTCGGAAACACAGACGCCAGCAGGGAATTCCATTCCATAGCTGTGCGCAATTTTAGTCTAAAGTACCTATCTTCTATGGAAATATGAGTCCATGAGCGATTTGCTTGTTCCCTGTTTGAATTTTGTATGTATTATTAAAAAAACAGCAACCGGCCAAGTACAGTCGGACTCGTGCACGAAGGGTTCCATACCAAAGAACGACAAAAAATCACGTTTGTTGTATAGAAGCTCCACTTAAATATTTATTATATTCTGTTTTTCATTTATTGTTATAGCGGCAACAAAAATACATCATCTGTGAAATTTTCAAATGTCTAGCTATCACGGTTCATAAGATACAGACTGGTGACAGACATATAGACGAACAGTGAAGTCTTAGTAAATGATTCCGTTTTTAACCGACTTCCAAAAATGGAGGAGGTTCTCTGTTCGTCTGTATATTTGTTTTTTTTGTGTATGTCCACCGATTACTCAATGAGGGCTAGACCGATTGAAATGATTCAAACGCATTAGGTAAACTTCCAAGTTGGTCCCATTTTTTAAAATTTGGAAATCGGTTCAGTACTTTTCAAGTAATCTTGAAATAAGCACGAAATTAGTATGATTTTGTGTGAATTACCTCGATGATAATGGTCGTATTACTTCTTTGTTTATGAACTGAATAAGATAATTATTTTTTTGTTGGAAAAGGGATATCTAGTGTAGTTCTTTAACTGACTTAAAAAAGGAGGTTCTCAGTTTGACCCTATGTATGTATGTTTCTCCGCGATTATCTTACGTTTGGCTGAGCCGATTTTTCTCCATATATAATATAACTACACTAAAAATAAAAAAATAAAAAATTGTTAAAAAAAAACAAAACACCGACTTCAAAAAACCTACCTCTAAAAAGCAAGAAATAATATTCGTAACAATAAAAATACGTCTATTGAAGTCGGGTGGGGCTTTTAAAATAAAAAAAAGGAATCTGTACTTTATCTGTACGAATATTATTTCTTGCTTTTTAGAGGTAGGTTTTTTGAAGTCGGTTTTTTGTTTTTTTAAACAATTTTTACGCTTTAGGTTCGGAAGTAAAAGCTTAAAAAACTTGAAATAAAAAAAATATTACTTTCATGCGAAACAAAAGATAGCGTTATACGTTTTGCGACTATTCGTCGCACACCCCCACTTAAAAATTTAGATAAATGTTTATTATACATTAAATTTCCACCTCGTAAGGGGAAGGCAATCCGTCGTTCGGTGGGTGTTAAAACAAATGTCACATGTTTATGGGATTTTCGTGTTATGTTAATGTGGCAACCGAATGTATTAAAGTTAAAAGCTAGTGACTTAAATTTAAACCTCTCCTGGGATGTCGTCTTAAATGTGCGACGTCGCAACATTTAATTTTGCAATAATAGGAAACACCCTAAAAGAACCGAGACTGAAAACAGATTGACATTTTAATCAAAACCGAAGAACTCTTAAACCCTGTTTTCTGAGGATAAATGTATTTTTTTAAAAAATCAGACGTTTTCTTTCGCTTAATCTCAATCCAAATAACGTTTTCTTTCGCCTAATCATAATTTTAATAATGGTTTCTTTCGCTTTATCATAATCTTTAGTTTTTCAAGAAAATTACTGATTGATAGTAAATAATTATTGTTCTATTAATTCTTTCCAGCTACTAAGTATTTCTCTTATCAACGGTATTCAAAAGCTACAAAAGCTTAATAGGTTCAATAATAAATACAAAAGCATATTAAGAGCCCGTAGCGATTTTGCCGCCGACTGCAGCTCTCTTGCTCGCACATTTCAAGTTTTCTCAAGATTTCTTAAATCTGAGTGCGTAATTGAAAAATGTGTCTCGGCCACTTTTCGCAATATAATATTACAGACACTTTAAAATATATTTCAGTTTTTGTTGCTTAAGTGCAAAAAGATGTCGTTTCTAACAGTTATTTGAACTGGTAAATACGATAACTTTTTGAACTTCAGCAACTCGAAACTGAAATATCTGTTGAAATGTCCGTAATCTTATATTGTGAAAAGTGGCCAAGACACATTTTTCAATTACGCACTCAGATATATGAAATCTTGAGAAAACATGAAATGTGCGAGCGAGAGAGCGGCAGTCAGCGGCAAAATCGCAACGGGCTCTTAACATGCACCTTTTAGTATCAAACCAATACCGATTATTAAAAAAAAACAAAATATATAATTTGCTGACACAATCAAAAACTATTGTTTTGTACAGCAAACTAAATTAGCGTCCCCTCGAAGCAGCTAAACGCTAACCCGATCAGGCATAATTTGTGACCAATTAGAATAATGGTCCGCAAGCCGTGATGTATGCACGACGTGTGCTGACTAACAACATCTGTAGAGTGGAATTACTACAACAAAAAGTTTAAAATATTTTTAAATTTGAGATATTTGCATTCACAGTGCTATTTTTATACAATACCAAATAATACCTATACAATAGAAAAAATACGACTCGCAACAGTTTATCGGACGGGAAATAAGTTTTTAATACTTTGTCACACTCACACCAACTATAAGTTTTGCTCTGTCAGGCAATCCTAC
This sequence comes from Agriphila straminella, assembly GCA_950108535.1. Lineage (NCBI taxonomy): Eukaryota > Metazoa > Arthropoda > Insecta > Lepidoptera > Crambidae > Agriphila > Agriphila straminella. The sequence continues at coordinate 6,201,403 of OX467312.1, forward strand.
TAGAGGATCTCTGAAGAACGCAACATTTGGCGTGAAAGACTAAAGTTTTCAGACTTCTGATGTTAAAATTTGTAAGTTTCAGGCAAATCTCTAATGGTATAAAAAAGATATTTCAAGTGAAGACTACAGCTGCTATTTAATGGCAATTCATAGTAAACATTTCAATTAGTAAAATTTTCGAGTAACCTACAATACATTTGACTTGAAAACATTAAAAAATCTATAACTCTTGCTTTTGTCATTATTTGAAAGAACTTTAGTAGCCTTCACACTTGAAGAATTACAGGTTGAAATTCCAACTTTGATAAGCAAAACACCACCATTTTATTCAAAAGTTTTAAAATTTGTTATCAAAAGAAGTCAACCTACTCTACAACATTCTTTGTTCGTTAATAAATGTGTGGGGCACCGTTTGTCCAGCGACGGAGCGTCAATGTCGCGGATTGTACGCCCGGTTATGTATTTATGGCCACTAATGCAGATGCATTTGGATGCACTTGTGAACTTGCATTGTTTTATACCTCTCGTACCTCTAGAGATATCCGACTGAAAGAACTTTTATACATATCTCAAACTTATACAATACAATTATACAATTGATGATTGCTGTATACTCGAAAAAGCTATGTCACGTAGCAAATTATAATGTCTCATTTATCTGTGTAATATTTGAACTTTTAAATTTTACTTACAATGGAAAACATTATAAATTAAATTCACAAAGTTTTATTAGATCAAAATTATTTATGTTCAAAATTATCTTTGCTGAAAAAAAATACTGCAAAACTTATCTTCATTAGATCAAAATTATGTTCAAAATTATCTTTGCAAAACTTAATATTATTTACTTTCATAATTAATTGCTTATAGTTTATTCTTTTAATAGGTTTTCAAAACAAAAACAGTCTTTATTTTTTTTTTAATCATCCAATACTGAAATCAATATCAGCATGTAGTGAGGGCCGCTGTCCGTCATGTCATACGACTGTCCCGCGTGTCCCAGTAATTAGATTAGCTAGGCTTTGACCTGACAATGTCGAATACTATCTATCATTGTTTTGTACTAGGTACCTACTAACTACATTACTAAATTAGTTGCACTTTTTACCATGTTTGTTTTTTTTAAACATTATAGTCAAAGTCAAAGTCAAATAAGCTTTATTAAAATAATAGTACATTATGGGACAAGTTAGCTCAGGTTGCTTATTGCACACAAGACTGTGGGTTGCAGCCCGAGCCGCAAGCAAGAGCTCACGAGTTTTATACGACGTTTGTCAACACATTTGCGTGGAAAAAACAAAGTAATTTATCACACAGCAACAAATATGGCAAAAACAAAATATTATGATAATTATGGGAAAAGGCGCGCATGTTTTTTTGTTTTTTTTTCACACGCCCAACGCAAGAATATTTTGCGAACAAAGGGGTGAGGAACATACAGCCTACTACTAATACTTCAAAATTATAATTTTAAGTGACAAAATGCAAATATTTTAATATTTTATAACAAAATATTGTGAATTATGAATAGTTTGATAATAATTATATATTTATTTGACTTAATTAAGGACTTACACATTTATTTATTCCAAAAATGTATATGAATTTTCAGCAGCATAAAACCTCTTTGTTGTCAAAAAATAGTACATTATGAGACAAGTTAGCTTAGGAGCAGCCAAGTGTGCAATAAGCAAGAGCTCACGAGTTTCATACGACGTTTTTCAACACATTTGCGAGGAAAAAACAAAATAATTTATCACACAGCAAAAAATACGACAAAAACAAAATATGATATTTATGGGAAAAGGCGCGCATGTTTTTTTTTCACACTCCCAACGCAAGAATATTTTGCGAACAAAGGGGTGAGGAGCATACAGCCTACTACTAATACTTCAAAATTATAATTTTATGTGACAAAATGCAAATATTTTAATATTTTATAACAAAATATTGTGAATTATGAATAATTTGATACTAACATTATATTTATTTGACTTAATTAAGGTCTAACACATTTATTTATTCCAAAAATGTATATGAATTTTCAGCAGCATAAAACCTCTTTGTTGTCAAAAGAAAATAACTGTATTACCCGGCTAAATTGGGAATGCTCTGTTTACTCTCATAGAACTTGCAATAAGGTACTAATTTAACTTTGTAGGGTTAATTCTATTACGAACTAGTGTTTTATATATTATTGCACGCGTTTGTTATAGCTCGGTTTATGGCCCTAAAAGCGATGTATTAGGGCTCACTTTACGAGCAAGTGTGTTGAAAAAATAACTGTATTACCCGGCTAAATTGGGAATGCTCTGTCTACTCGCATATAGAAATTGCAGTAAGGTACTAATTTAACTTTGTAGGGTTAATTCTATTACGAACTAGTGTTTTATATATTATTGCACGCGTTTGTTATAGCTCGGTTTATGGCCCTAAAAGCGATGTATTAGGGCTCACTTTACGAGCAAGTGTGTTGAAAACTTAATTATTAAATACTTTTGAATCGTCTATATTTTCCTACCACCCATTCCAGACTTTTTTAACTAACAAGAAGAACGGGCGCAAGAAACTTATCAGCTGTAACACATTACACATTCGTTATCAGTAAGTATTAAATAATGTTAGGTAAGGTAATACAGTAGGTTCTACTAAAATAAAGGTAAATAAAATAAATAATAAATGAATAAACATTTCACAACATCTCATACAATTGCTCCAATTATATACCATAAAAGTATTCACTTCTCCATAAAAGTACTTTGGTAATAATTCGTTGGTATTTAGTTTGATTTTGTCCCCCCCCCCGTTTTCAGTCACCCGTGATAACGCTACCCGCAAAGGTGCCGAAACTTCGAAAATAAATAATTAAACTAAATACCAACTAATTACCAAAGTACTTTCAATAAAACCGCACAGTATCCATTAGAAGGATATTTAGTTCAAGTTATACTAATATGTTAGTCTTTCGTTAAATTTTATTTAAAAACCTCCGAAGTTAAATAAAAAACTATATAATGCAATAGCGAATTTAAAATCTTTAGATTCCTTTTAAATGGTACGATGTTTTTTAAACTGCAATCAATCAAGTAACAATGACATAAAATACTCTTTTCAATCAAGTTTTGAAGCTACATTTACTTTAATGCGGCTTAAATTTTTAAGATTAATGCTAGATAATTGTTACATGTATCGTAATATGTTCTAACTACCGCATGTGTCTAAATTAACGTCGCATGTTAAACGGGTCTCAAGAGAGTTGACAAGACAATTGTATACTGCCTCTGATTTATAGGCTTTTAACCCATATAAATGCTTACAATGAAAGTTAATCTTACTGTATGTTTATGCATAGATAAAACAGACCTTTTAATCTAAAACATATTTCTTACAGTTGAAGCAGTTTCTTCATTCAAAGAAAATCAATCTTGACTGAAAGAAATGTGACTGTGCGGAAGTTACATGATAATCTTAATATTTATATTTACAACATGCTGTTATTATATTTTATTGTTTGGTTTTTCATATTCACATTCAGACTATAATAAAAAAAAGAGCAAGGAAAAGATTAAGCTGTAAGGCATTTAGTGACTACTACGGGATTTCGTAGCACTCAACGTAGCAACTACGAACTCCGAAAACCGAGGGCCTACTCCAAAAACCTAGTCATTGATAATCGGACGTACTAGTTGGTTCCAGTTCGTGACATATTAGCTCAAGAACAAAATCTAAATTAAGCTGTTGTGCAAACGACTATCTTTCGATTATCACGATACTTTTTTTTAAAGTGGGCCCTCAGTTCTCTAAGTTTTATGTACAATATCAAAACTAAACAATTCGAGTTTTAGTTACGTGAGAACTGACCTGGGTCCTGACTTTTAGCTCTTCCTGACGTTCTGACGTTTGGAAGCTCGACGAGGAGTAAGTCGGATTTTGCGATTAAAATGATTATAAAAGTTAACAATTTCTTTATAGTCTTGTAGATTGAATCTTGAATTTTTATATAGGTAAAATTATCCAAAATATTCTATGAAGATTATGTATTAAAGCATACTATTTCGGATTTCTTACAATCACATTATAATCGAGTTTTATAAATATCCCATTATTCGATAGGTAATGAGCCTATAAATAAGCTCGATAAAGTCGCACCCGAACGCGTTATTATTTACCGCGGAGCGACAAACGGTCGCTCGTTGTCGCGATTGGCGGCAATTTGTCGTCGATATTTATGACCGTTTTGTGCCCTGCATGTGCGAAAAAGCAGGAGTAGAGGAGTTTGGCGGCGCAGTGGTTTAGCGCCTGGCCCTGCGATTGCGAAAGTTAAGCCACTTGCAAGGGTCGGTCAAGCAATGGGTGACCAAAAATTTATAGTCTCGACTCTCTCCGTGCTTCGGAAGGCACGTTAAGCCGTTGGTCCCGGCTGCATTTGCAGTCGTTAACACCACCAATCCTCATTGGGCCCACTTGGTGGGTTATTTATGGCCCATCCTCCTTGTCCAGGCTTGTGCTCCAGCAGTGGGGACATTAAAGACTGATATCGATGTGCTAAAAAATAATTTTCAGTGATGAAATCGTTTTTTGTCGAAAAAAGCATTTGTAGGTAATACCGGTTTTCTGTACCCTTAGCACGAACAGCTATCGAGAAAAAAAACGTGCGTAAAATTACTCGATAGAGAATTATCTATGGAAATTTTAGTTTCGCTATTCGGCGGTAGATGGCGTTGTACAAATTTTCCATACTAAATTGCACTATCGAATGATTTTACGCGAGTTAATTTTCTCGACAGCTGTTCGTGCTAAGGGTACTGGAGTGTACTTTTCAAGGAGTATGGGTTTTGTACTTACTTTTTTTATTGAAATGATTCAAAGTCGAATCTGAAAGTGATGGATTAAAAACTCCATAGGTCACTTTATTTTATGTTAAAGTCAACATAAGGACTTCTACATAAGTAAACATTCGGATTTTCTTTATATGTTTAAGGCTAAATATAAGATTGACTAAATAATTAATGGTTTTAAGTTCTATGACGTAACTAAATCCCTGATCACACACGGTAATTCAGTTTCTTAATTATGTAAAGTATTTTTTCTTTTTTCTAAAATATGATTCATCATCATAAGTATAAAGACACATCCACCTTCATAATTATATTACTTATTCGTGACTGAATGGCAGGAGCCATCGTAAATACTGATTATTGCATACAATTTATGCGCGGGTAATTAAACGGATCATGTTAATTTCGTCCGTGCATAATGTTGTTTAATAAGTGCATGCATTTGCAGCGTGTTTTTTTTATTTTGAATACAAATTATACTGTTATACAAAATTTACATAGGTATACTAGACTTTTAGATGCTTGTATCAAATTCAAATGACAAAAATCTCTTAAAACATTTCATCAGTCAGCAAATTTTTTCAAACGAAACTTCTAGTTAAGCTAGAAATATCTACAGATAATACAGGCTCAATGGTTTTTACTGTTTATTTTATTCTGTCTTGTTTTATCAAGACCATATATTGACTTATACTGCCGTACAAATAAACAAAGAATAAGTTTAAAACTAGTTTAACGAAAAATAGAATATAACTATAACAGCAAATATTACTCTTTACGTTTAACGTCTCAAACTTTTTGGTTATTCTAAGTATAAACCTATTCTTCGTTTATTTGTACGCCAGATATTGCAAATAAAATAAGAAGAAGAAGACCATTCAGGATTCATTTGAATATTAAAACTCATACATACACATACCATACATGCATGATCCTTGAAAAGTGACTTATATCACAGAATAGATAATAGTACTAGCGTACAGAAGTTGCACTCCGCGCAACCGTTTAAATAAATTGCGACTCTAGCTCCGACACAATAAAGTGCAATTCAGGTCGCACAGCGCTCCCTTCGCTCCAAGACATGCACTTAGTACTTGCCTCTCTTTCTGTCGCATAGGTCTTATCTTTTCTGATGTATGGAATTTGTCCTCTCAGAGGACGCCAAGCGCTTCGCACTCGCGCGCGGAGTGACGGAGCCCTGCTTATATTTAGAAAAGAACAATTGAATGCTGTCTACATATCGTAAGCAAAAAAAACAATCTTTTTGTAAACTCCTTGTTATGCCTCGTTCTTATTTGATTCCACAATCCCCAATAAACCGCAAACTTCGTTAAAACATCCGCTTGTAAATTCACGTAATCCACGTTCGCGACAAATTTTCAAAGCGGAAAAATTATGCATGAAGCAATGTTATTCAATGAGGTGTGCGGAATGCCTGCAAACACCCCACAAGCCTTGAATATTTGAAGGGCTCCGTGTCTCGCAGAAAATTCATTATGGCGGAAAAACTCCGACGTTTTGTTTAAACGCAAAATCGCCGTAAACTTGCTTTGTAATGGGCTATGCATTTTAAATGAGTGAATGGAGTTTTTGAAGTTTTTTAAGTTATGTTGTGTGGGAGAAAATTTAATCACAAGCTGAAAGCAATCCACTTTACCTTTTGGTTTATTTTATTTTATGCGCCGTTATCTTTGTCGACTTTTATACTTTCTTCATTTATTTTTGTAAACATTTATTTTTTTCTTACTTGGCAAGACAGGGCCTTAGTGTCAGATAGGGTATTTTATTGTTTTATAGACACTCTGGTAGTTTTTTAAAAGTAAAATTAATAATCATCTTCAATGAAAGCATGTTCCGGATTTTTTTCTATGTAAATACAACCATTTGTAAGATAAACGCTCTGAGCTTGTTCAGTTATTTTCTGGTCTAAGTAAGTTCTTTATTTAAAAGGGAACAATATTTCTAGTATAATGTAATTTAATAAGAAATCATCAAGTACCTGTGAAATTGGAAATTAAAATAGATTTTGTTTATATGTAATTTGTGCAGAGATAGCGTAATGTTGTACACTATCAGTTACTAACGGATATATTGGTTCTGTCAAAAAACAAATTAACCACTAATCGTAAACCAAACACACTACCAAACGAAACATTATTAAAACAAATAATAATATCCAAAATCCGTCTTCGTCCGTAATCTACGCAAAACAGATTATCCCGTCTGGCCAGCGAGTCCGTCTGGGCTGTCCCCTAAGGTTTCCACGCCGAAGTATGCAATGTCCCCTTACTTATCTGACCGACCAATATGGATGTTTAAACCTGGGGCCATTGTCTTTCTGAGCTTAATTAAGAATTTGAGAATGTTTGTGGAAAAGGTCTCGTTAAATAGTATTTTAATTAGTATGGAAATAATTATTATTAGTCGCCTTTTAAGTACGACTAAATTCAGTAATATTTTTTTTTTCTCTAAAATATACCGTTTCTCTTAATAAATTTATTCTTAAAAAGTTAGTGTTTTTGTATTCTTACTTGAAAATCCGCTCTCATTAGTTTTCCATGCTTCATAATATTAGCATTAAAATACAACGTGTTACAAAAATATCCCTATTGCCGAATATGGTCGGTAGGGACCATCAAACTGAACAACTTTTACTATGGGACCAACTCTGAAATCGAGAAAAAAAAACAGCTGTTTCATACATTATGATATTTTTGTTATTAAGATATTTGTGACACGTTGTATTTACTTCAAATGTAATGTAATCATAATCGTAGTAAAAGCTGAAATCCTGTCTAAATACAGCTCAAGCTAAACCAATCTGAGAATTGAACGTTTATTTTAGTTTTTGTCTTGTAAGTGTCAATTTGAAAAACATTACGATATTTAAAGTTGGCGTATGAAATCAAGGTAAAGGTATTTACAGTACTTGTAATAAAATGTATAGAACGTTGAACCATGTCACATTATCTTTCATTAGGTCTATGGTGTGTACATTTTATTGCTCGTGTCTGTACATGTGGTCAATCATGGAGCTCCGTCTAGCTGGACCGTCCCTTGTGGTCGCTGCAGTTTCGGAGCACTGATTTATCTAGTACTTTAAAAGCTTCCGGTCCAACTCCGGAAGATATTCCCGATACGTATGCCTTCATGCGTATTTGTTAATCGGAGAGAGGGAACATTATTTCGTTTTCAAACTCAGAGGCACTGAAATAAAAACGTAGTATTATCGTGTTTTAAATAATCTATCTACTACTAAATCTATCTCTAAATCTTTGCAATAGACAAACTATTGCATTGATTTAGGGATAGATCCATAATTTATAAAAAACGACGAGTTGTCCGAACAACGTACATTTAAGATACCTAACACTCGCACGGCTACCACTTTTGCGCACCGTTTTGGATACTTTCTTTCTCCCCATCTATATAATAAATTTGCAAATACATGTAATCTTAAAGATCGCACGGCAAGGGAAACCAAAGCACTCATTACGACTTCCTTATTGAAGTGGAGTTATCTGGAAACTGAAGGCGCACTTAAGGGCATTGCATGAGGCTGCAGATAACTATACACACACTAACACACACATACACCAAACACACACACATAAACACAAACACATAAACACAATAACACATACACAAATAATACTATTATAGATATTTATCCACAACATTATATTTGTTTTTCGATTTTTTTTCCTGTTTTGTTACTGTTTATTCTGTTTTGCCGTAATTGTTTAAATTGTAAAACGTATACTTTCCCCACAGGACAGGCTACGCCTAGTGTGGGGGCTTGAAATACTACTGTAAGATTTTTTACGGAAATAAAGATTTTTAATTTTTTTAATTTTAATTTCGATATGAACCGATCTCTATTGCATAGCTCGGTTCAAATCGAAGCAGCACTATCTTGGGTTAATTTTATTTTTATTTTATGATGTTCGATCGTTATAAGCAAGTACCTCATTCACAAAGGACCGAAAACTTTTCTCAATGAACTGTAAAACGTATCAATTTGTCGCAATTACGTTCAAATAGAGCGAGCCTTCCCAATTTGGGATATTATTGGGCAAATTGGTCGATTATTGGGCAAATTTCGGACATTACCCTACCTGCTGGATAGTTTTAATGCGCATCTCGTGGGGATATTATGCGTAATATTCTATTTAATGACACAAAGCGCGGGCAGTTCGGTTCGTTTAACACTTTTCAGCCAATCAGGTTTCAATGGCGGTATATAATAAGAAAACAATTATGCAATAATATGTTATATGAAGTTGTAATCTGTCTCTATGGAATATCTGCACCACACAGTATCAGAAAAAAAACACACATACTCTTACAAAGTTGCCATAAAGCTAATAAAATAAAAAAAAACAAATGGAATTGTTAATTTTATTTCTACGTATAAATCAAGAGTTCTGAAACTTTTGAGACTAACTAATAAATAAGTGACTTACAAAAATATAACTTTAGTTTCACTCTTAAGGCAAAAAAAGTATGATTTATGACTATATTTGTATATGCCAAACTTATACCCCCATCGGAATCCCAACTTTTTGGGTTTTATTAGTGAAGCCAACAACTATAACTAATCTAATATCATGTCGGATCATATCCTGAGGGAACGCCGGGAATAAGGATCAAAGTTGTCGCTAACACTATTAGGGGGACAGATTAGATTCGGCCAGAAGTGGCCCGACTTTACCTGCCTCTGATTGCAATTAATTTGACAGATAAGTTTTGTGGATTAACTATTTTAGGGTTAATTTCGCAAAATGCTTGCAGACCTTTTGATAAGGCGTGTACTCGCCTATTTTATAATTATTTATTAAGTTATTAAATATTTTGACATATTTGTATTCATTCTCTTGATAAATTAGATCAAAGGATTTCTTCAATGTCGCTACGTAGAATGTATCAAACCAGACCACCAAACGAAATAAGTTTATTTAGTTTACCTTATTTAGGTAATATTAATTTTCTATCAAATTCCTTTTTTACAAACTTAAAAAAAATCAGAGGCAATATCGTATCTTCTTTTAACCCTAATACTAAACGATGTACATCAGGTGCCAAAAACATTTGAAAACAAATGGAATCGAAAACCTTAACAGGCAATCATGATTACCAAACATGGCCGTCCCTCTAAAATATTGAAGAAACGGCTATCGAATCATAACATGCGTACGTAATTACATTTACGTCTGTACATCTCCTTAAACATTTAAAGACGGCGGTCCAAAGGATACAAGATGGGGCTCCAAATTGGCTCTCCCTATGAATTTTATAGGAAATGCTTGTTCAGGTCTGTATTGCCTGTTATTGGTTAGTCCATTTTGTATTACAGCTGTTTTTATTTTGTTTAGGAAGAAATTCGTAGACTGTAATTCGTATTACGTAGCTTTTTAAAGATACATTAAAAAAGACTTCTTTGGTTTTATATTTTCGTACGTTATTGGATCTGGTTTTTTTATCATTAGCTCTTTAGTTTAACGCTACAGTAAATAGCAATGTAATACAGAGTTGTATTTTCATAGTTCTTAGAGCGAAGGCAAGAAAATATTACTGCATCTTTTGATACTTTTTGTCTCTTATGTAGTTTTTTAAAGTGTGCAAAAAAGCGGTTTTACCTTGTTGAAGCTGGTGTCATACTTTTTTTATGCATGCTGCTTTAGTCTGCCATTTGAATTTCGCCTATTGCTTTCAAAAACAATAAAAACTTCAATATATTTCCTCATTCCCAGATAATTCGCTGTATGTAACATTCCTGTCTATTCCTCAGGGAGACGATTTGAGGTAGCCAGTAGGTAACCGGCTTGTTAACTCTTCTCATATATTATGAAGCTCTGTCAAATGTATCTCACTCACTATGTAGAGGGTGATGGAAAATTCACTTCCTCTAAAGCAGTTTATTAATTTTAAAACGCATAAAAATATAAATAATTCTATAACGTTTTGCAAGTTAGGCTGTCTGCATTTTAGTCATCATGCATTGTAGACGTTTTGCTTTATAGACGTTTTGCAAATTAGACTTTTCGATCATAAAGGATAATATAATGTGCAGCTTTTTATTGTGAAATACAATTTGCTTTGTCATTTGTTTTTATTACGTTATTTTTAACATAAACATCTACAGATTGAATGACTGGTATTTAGGGCGCTTTGATTTGAACAGCAAAAGTGTCAATAACTGAAAATATTCACTGGCCTGCGACTGCGAATGAAAAAATATTTAATATTTTATAGAATATAATATTATTAACAAGATCGTTTCATTCCTGTGGAATCAGCATGCCTATTACATAAAAACAATTGAAAGGGGACGATTATCGTCCCACTCCATGACACTATTAAGGCGAGGCCAGTTTACGATCTGATGAAAATATTGATTTTTGAACTTCCAATGTGAAGAACTGATGTAGAATAATTCTACTTTACAAAAATTATGTGGACTGAAAAAGAAACGAAGAAACACAGTAACCGAACAGAATATTGAAAAATGGCATGGTAACTCTGTAAAAAAAATCCTGAATACACCATTAAAACTTATAAAAATAAATTTCAAATCGTCAGATTTCGTAATTTTCAACGACAGTGATATGATTTTTTATGCAAAAAGGATTGCTTTTTTATCGATCTAGATCACAATAACCGAGTATATTTTTAATAAATGATCCAGTATTTCCGAAATTAATAAAAATGTACTAAATTTCGTCAAATTTCTGGCGAAGCGTCAATTAAAGCTATGCAATATTCAACCTTATTCTAAAGACATAGTGAAAGAGTAAATTTCGTGAACTGCTTCGCCTTAACTCACGAATAAGGTGCAATATCAAGTTAATTAAACGACGAATTGCGTCCGATTATCTCGATTTTTTTTTATTTCATGGGCCTGCTGACACGCCATTTAATGCACTCCCAGCGACATAATATCCATTCCATCCTAGATCAATTACTTCACTAGATTTATTTACAAAAAGACTCAGACTTTTCCACTGGAATTATTCCAAAATAACATTTCAAGCAATAAAATTATGATTTTTTTTAAATAAAACTTGAAAACCAGTTAAAATGAATGACTCCAGATAACCTTTTATTTTTATTACCAAACCACTTCGTTTATTATTTAATGCATTTAGGGAAACGTCTGAATGCATTTCCCAATCACCCTGTGCATCAGTGGAGGTAAAATAAAGGCAGATGTCGCAAACCTTGGGGACGCGGGTACTTATTTAACTTGAGCTGAACTATCTCTCGTCCAATATTTGCATGCCGGCCATGCAGGGTTGAGTCCACATTATTTGGCTATGTTTGAATGTCTCCCTTTATAATCGTGTTTCTTTTTGAGATGAAGTATTTCTTTGGATTATTTCTGGTTTTCGAGACTTACTGGCTAATACCACAGCTTTACCATCTTACAGTTAAAAACGAATGTACAAACTTGCGCATGCGCAGAGCAACGGAGGGGATCTCGAGGGGGGGTAAGACAAGAACTTAGAATATTTTCGATACAATAAAAATAACATAGCGTGGCGAAATATAGTAACTAATAGTGATAGTGAGATGAAATTTATACTACAAAAAAGTCGTAACAAGAGACCGATTGACAAAATGTTAGAGTCAACAAAAATATTGTGCCAAGAAACAAAAGACGGCTCTATCTCGTATCACTACTTTTTTGTCACATTAGTCTCGTATGATGACTTTTGGTTGAATCAATCATAAGTGACGACTTTTTTTGTGTAAAAGTAGTTTCATTTACGACATTTTTGTAAAAATCATTTTTTAAGAAATCTGTCTAATTAACATTCATGTGGATGATTGGGGTGCTATGTTAGGCTATGTCAACAATTAAGTTGAAGAATAATGATTTTGTTATAAATTAACAGCAACTTTCACCTCAGTGACGAACTTAATGAAATATGAAGTCGGTCCTACATTTTGCGGATCTTCAATTTGGTAGCAAAAAAATCCTATTCATCACCGCAACGCTTTTACAGATGAGATGAGGGTGGATGATTTGTCAAAATAAATTAACCATAAGACAGTCGGCGGCGAGTCGTCACAGCTAACTCAAATATTTACGAGAGACGGGGGCGGCCGACCGCACCGCACCGGTGCGTGAGGTAACGAGAAGGTAACACCTTCTATGGGGCACAGAAGTTGAGGAGTTTCTGCCATTCAAAATGGAGCCAAATGTTCAATTTTAAATAAAAAAAATATCGAAATAAAAAATCAACAATCCTTAGTTCTGTTTGTTAGTTTGCTTGTTACGCCTTCACGCCTTACCATTTAACCGATCATCATGACATTTTACATACACGTTGCCAGAAGTACAGAGAAGGACATAGGGTACCTTTAATCCGGAAAAAAAAGATTTTAGCCATTCACAATGCTATTTTTATATTAAGATAATTATTTTAATAGAAAAAATACTAGAAAAAATTTACTTACGGGTTCCCGTCGTAGCTGCTACTGGTGAGTCAATGTTTTCTTGTTTTTTTGTCAATTAAAATAATTATCTATAATAGTAATTTGTTTTTCTAATACCCAGTGTTTCTTGTTTTTAAATCGTATACGTGCTTTATTTATACTTTTGTTTGTTTAGGTAGTATACAAATATTAGTGCATTATTCAGTCTATAATTTAAATACAATCCTGTTTCCTAATTTTTGTTTAACTCCAGCTATCGCAATCGCTTGCAACTTGACATAATATCTAATTGCATTGCTAGGCAATACAAATAACTTCGAGAACTGTCTTATAAGCTAGTGATGAATATATACCGGATTGTCATAATTAGAAGCGAGCTTGATAGATGATGTTGACAATTTAGGGTTGGAATTTTTCTTTGTAATTTATTTTTTTAGGTTACAGGTTCTTCCTCATTTCTTGTACCCCGCAGTAAAACCAGCGAAATCTCCAGTGATTTGAACCCACGATCCATCATCGTACGTCCGTTGGCGTAATAATAGCTGAATATCAAATACAGAAGAATGGCCGAAAAGAAAACAACACAGCAAATATGAACGCATATATTTCTGTTACATTGTTTGTATTTAGTTTATTTACTTTCTTGATAAGAAATCTTTTATATTGAATCCATATTTCTTACATTAACATTACGTAAAAAGTTTTTTAATATGAAGTGATCGGTTCCAAATACAGCCCAACACTACACTGGTTCACTACTCCCCAACATTTTTTTTAATAATTTGTGTTTTTATATTTTTATTTAGTTTCCAGATTTGTCCAAAAATACTAACTATAATAAACTAAAAACGCTTTTTCAGCCTACCCATCCATCTAGATTACTTGCGGTGATGACGTCATTATTCAAATCACAGAACGGGTGCGCGTGCATTTAATTTTCATTAGTGCGGCTTCGAAATGAACAGACGCACTGTTCCGCGTCGCTGGTTCGTCTTCGTATGCATTCTTGTTGATCTGTGTTTGTAAATACGCATCCATTAGGATAAGCAATGTGTTATTGTTGAATCTCTTAAGTCATTTTGCGTAATTAAACGGGTTTTTCGAATGTTATCAAACTTCTTTGCCAATATTTTCAAAGTTGGACACTTTTAAAACGGTTACGAAAGTTGTGCAGTTTGGGAATATTAATACCTGATTTATTGATAAAAATATTTGCTTTCTAACTGCCGAGAAGGTAATAGGTATTTAATAAATAATAAATAAACAACATCAGAGGCATATTTCTATAAAGTACATTTCTCCTATTTCAAAGTAAGTAGCTAAAGCACTACTACTAAACACAACACAGCAAAAGCAAGAGCTCATTATGTATATTCACAAAGATAAAATTAGTTGGTAACGTGTTTTTTACTATTCTTGCTTTTGTTTATATTGAGTTTTGAAAAATACCCGTCGCCTGAAGAATAAGCCACTGAAATATTTTTTATTTTATTTAAGAACTTACTTACTTATATTCTTATTGAATTTTTAGATTTAAGGCATTCCATGCAATGCTATTTTTATATTAATATCCGTAGCATCTAAGATGCGGGTCAGTCGATTTTTTGTATAATTTTTTCTAGTATTAATTATATTCTTTGTAAAAATGAACACTGTTTTTAAATAATTGCACATTCCCAACAACACACTGTCGACAATAATCCTTGTACGTACAGTCTTCAAAGTTCAAAACTATCAAAAACTAAGCCGTGGACAACCCGATAACATGGAACGAAGCAAGAAATTAAGAGTTGACTGCGCGTCCCGCGGGAAATCGCGCCAATCGCGTCGGCGAATTGCTCATCATCGCACGCACGGACTCCCGGAAAATGGCGGGAAGAACGTTGTTATAGTTACGGGAAGTGCAGGAGAAAAGCCGTGTCATGGACGGTAATGTAAGATCGGAGGCAGGGCAACTTTTAACAATAATGTGTACTGCTAAGCTGAGTAATGGGGTATTTACATGGGTGACTAAAGCAGCACAACTTTCGCCGCACGGTGAAAATTGCAATTCGGCCTAGGCCGCAGGTGACTGAACAAAATGATCTGTACCCTTAGCACGAACAGCTATCGAAAAAAATAACGCGCGTAAAATCATTCGATAGATAAATTTTGTATTGGAAATTTGTTCAGCGCCATCTATCGCCAATAAGCGAAATGAAATTTTCCATAGAGAATTTTCTATCGAGTAATTTTACGCGCGTTATTTTTCTCGATAGCTGTTCGTGCTAAGGGTACTGATCCTGTAGCCAAGACTGGAACTACGTTATTACATACCTAGGTTACGCTATCAACTACATAAACGACAGCGACGCCATCACCTGCCATACAATTTTGGAAGCGACTTGCTAGGTGACTAAAGTCGACCGCCACATGTGATTAAAATCGACTCATGTAAAAAAGCCCATAAGTTTAGTTTATTTCACTTCAAATACTACTTAACTAACTTCAGATTTTTCGTTCAAAATGAAACAGAACTTCTAAGAAATTTGTTTGTGGAATAAGTTGTTTAATAGAATATGAAATTATTTCAAATTCGAGCTGAAGAATGGCTTTACCAAAATAAATATTTGTCTTAACTAAAGGCCGGTTCATATATTCAAAAACGATTCGTTTTGCTTACGGATGTTAGTATTTGGACATAAAGTACATAATAAATGTGTCAAAATTCTATTATCCGTAAGCAAAACGAACCATTTACCGTACATAATAAAGGAATGGGGGTTAAAGGTCTTTAGTTACGGTATGAAAGTGAGTTTCCAAAATCACAGATGATTTCTTGATGCTTCAACGTTTCCTAAGGACTTCCAACTTCAATATCTGGCTATATCAAAATCGCACCAACAATAAAGAATGGCGTCCAGACGTAAGGCCCTGCCCACATTGTCTTGCCGTCGCATCGTGCTCGGAATGCATAATCAATCAGCACCGTTCGTTTGTGACGCGCGATCCGCCTGGGATTGCGCCCGACAAAGCTACCGAATCTTTATTTTACTTTATGGCTCTTGATATAGGCTCGGAGATAAGGGGCCTAATCGCGCTAATTTTCAATGATAAAACCAAAGTTAAATCATTACCGTTTCTGTTTCGTTTACAGAAAAATACTCGCTTTAGTTTTGTTAAAATTGTTGAATACTCTGCCTAAGGAGTCTAGGATTACAATCTGGGTCAATATAAGTGAAAATTATGAAGCTAAACCAAAGATTTTTAGGTAAATATAACCTAAATGACAACGTAACGTTTTTGGTTTTATCGTTCAGAATTACCGCGATTAGGCTCAAGGTAAGGGTAAACTGAACAGCAGTTTACCCGATAAGGTATAAGTATTGGTGCTGAGTTTTTAACCGCTTTTCCAATATTGTTATATTGTGACGTCAATTATAAATTCAAGACTAAAGTATTTAGCTTTTAATAAATACTTCTTATTAATTTAAAAAATGAAAACTTTGCAAAACGTCCGTATCAAATCATAGCTGCGCTGCGTGTTGAAAAGAACGCTGCTGAGAATATTGTGAGTTTATATTTAGTTGTCAGAAGAAGTAAAAACGTTATTAATATTCTGTAAGTACCTATACCTCTATTCAACGTTGGAAAACTTCACATTGACTTGACTAGTTTTATTACATTATGTTGACTGCGTAAGTACACTTGCCATAATTTGTTTTTTTTACAATATTATTGATACAATGATAAAATATAAGAGTCTAGGTATTTTGTTAGAAAATTGAAGTAAGATCGTTGTAATATTAGAAAAAGCTGTTGTTTCAAATGACGAAGAAATGTGGCACAATTTGTGACACTAAAATTTACACTGTCTCTTGGTCTACTACCTACATAGCGTCTGTTTTTTCAACCATTGTTTGCGGCTAGAGGGAGCCAGTAACAAAGAATCGACAATTTTGAAAGGCTGTAATTTTGAAAGCTTTCGCGGCTTAGGCGTTCGTCGTCAATCCTCGGGGATTTCCTTTCGATTATTGATGTTATGACAAGTTGTGTTCCCTAATAATTATGGTAATCGACATTCAAATGTTTTAAAAACCTTAAAAATGCTGGAATAAAAGGTTGGGGTTTTCGTAGTAAGTAGTGAGGAAGAGGAATTTTTTGTTCACTTTTTTACAGGAAGACTGGGCTTATGACAGAGTGACAATGTAACATTACAAAGTGAAAAAATATGATTATTTATCAAAAGGCAAATGTTTAAAAACCTACGGCCTTACCACAAAAGATTTTAAAACACTGTTTAGTAAAAACACTGTTTAAATGTGATGCCGTCTCTTTCAAACAATATTGTCAAAAAAGTGACAGCATCACATTTAAACAGTGTTTTAGTTAAACACGTGTTAAACAGTGTTTTGTGGTAAGGCCGTTACTTTTTAGAAGAACCCGTATAGTTGTGTTTATAAGTTTTAATCTATAGGTACCCAGTCTATAGATAATTTTGCGTAAATCATTTAACAATATTGTAAGTTAAATACTTATTGTTGAATGAAAGAAAGTATGCAGTTGTAATTTAATTTGTTTATAAAGATTACTAAAATATTGCTTAATAAAAATGTATTTTTATTATTATTTGCCAATAGCTTTATTTAAATGTGAATTCTCATTAGCGACCCTACTCATAACCCCATCTTGACACCCCGACTTGACCGACTCTACCCAAGATGTCCGCCACTGATAATTCCTGAATCCCGAATGTCCTGCGTCTGTACTGATAACATTATGTACCACATTTTAGGGCATCAAGGGAGCTAATTAACTATTTTCAAATGGAAAAAATATTAAAAATATCTTTATTTGGAATGATTAGAATAGGCATGATGACAATTTTTTTTATTTTATGTTACATAAATTACCTCTCAAAAAAAGAAACATTGGTAAAAGAATTAATTCGCTAGCATGAAAACTGCCCGAGATATCACAGTGTGAAATGCACACAAATGGACTCGCCCAAAAACGCTCCATACTAATGGCTTCCTAGTTATGACGTCACGAATAAGTAGTTTGTATGCAACGCGTAGGAAATTTGTTTGGCAGCTATATTAAATATTGTGTTTATCAAAATAGTTTCTTTGACAAATTTGCTATACATTTTACGGACTAATTAAAGGTATCATTTGTTTTAATAAATTTTATACTTTTTAAATGGACTTGTCCACCCAACTTTGAAGGGTCATAAAATAAATAATATGCAATATATAAAACCAAGTGGTATACAAGCGATACGATTTTTATTAGTATTTCGTTATTTTATTCATTAGTCATCATCCCTATTCAAAGTGTGGGCTGTAATACTCTATCAATACGATATAAGTACTTCATAGTATTTATTCTAGAAACATGCTTCTAATATACACAAGGGACTTTATATTATTGAAAAATCTTCTTATTTTGATGAACCAATTCACTTTAAAAACCAGTAATGATTGTAGGTACACTAAATGGTTTTGCATTTTGCATTGAAGCAGAAAAATGTTTTTCAAACTTTTTGTTGTCTATAGGTAAACTAAAGCTCAATATTCTAAATCAAACGAAAAACCAATAAATCATTTTAATTATTACTCAAGAACTGTTTAAATATTTAAATGTCTCACAAGGTTAAAAAAATATAGGGTAGGGGCGGGGATATAAAACGAAGTGATGAGCTGTCTCAAGTATCGATAAAATTCAAAATACTGTGTGTTTAATAGATCACATTTGACATCTGTCAGTCTTTTGTTCTAATTGTCAAAGTAAATCGTATGCTTTCGTTTGTGATTATTACAATAAATATTATTATTATCTTAAAAAAGTTACGAAATTGAGCTTTTGAAAACATAAATATTGTATGCCCGCCGTTAGAAGGTAACGTTGTTGAATTTTCAAATGTGATCTATTAAATTGGCTCTACTGTAATAAAATAAGTCTTTTTGTCGGTGTGTAAGTAAGCACCAACTATTATATAAGAAAGTTAACTTGAAATGAGTTGTGCTTTTACTGCTGTCACAATATCGAAAATAAAAACTTCTAAAGTTACCAAACTTACCGAAAGTATATAACGACTTACCAAAAGTGTTGTCAACTATGAGTTTTATTGAATTAAATTTGTTATTAAATTTTATTTACTACATTTGATTTATGTAAATTATCGATATTGAGCACTAACAAATTCGGCACATCACTATAATTCGATGACCCCTTTGGTACCATGTGGCGCGTTAACCAACGAGCCCTTGTCCAAATTGAGAGCTACTTTAGTGCTTTTAAAAGAACATGATTTAATTTTTTTATGTAAGAATAATGCAGTTTCACTGTTGTAGTTTAAAGTTTAAAGTCAAACTAAAAAGTCACTTTTTTAACTAATTAACTGTCATAATCATTGCGTTAGTTAAAAATCTTTATTTTATTAACCTAATGACTAGTGTATTAAGTATAACACATATTTAGGTAAATAATTTATTACTTAAGTTAACGATAAATGTATGTAACCTATATCTAAAGATTATTTCTTTATTGTTACATATATTTTTTGCTTTTAATAAAGTAAGTAAGTATCGACTTTGTAGGCTCTAATAGCACTCACTATAAACCTCAGTGGTTTACGTAGTGCTTTTTAAATTTGGTTTTTTACTCTGTATTATGTTATATTGATAAATAAATAAAATAAAAAAAAAGTTGTACCTATACATTGCATTATGTAATAGATCAGATTTCATCACTATTGTGAATTAAAGATTATTTAAAACTTATTACTTACATTAAGCTCGGAGCTCGGTGGCGCAATGGTTTAGCGCCTGGCCCAGCGATTGCGGAAGTTAAGCACCGTTCGCAAGGGTCGGTCATAGGATGGGTGACCAAAAATTTATTATCTCGAGCTCCTCCGTGCTTCGGAAGGCACGTTATGCCATTGGTCCCGGCTGCATTTGCAGTCGTTAACACCCACCAATCCGCATTGGGCCCGCGTGGTGGGTTATGGCCCATCCTCCTTACCACCCATAAGGAAGGCCTGTGCCCCAGCAGTGGGGACATCAAAAATGGCTGATGGACTTACATTAAACAAGAAAACACAACTAGAATTTTTATTATTCTTTAGTCTTCTTTATTCTTCTTCAAATAATAATTAAAAAAAAAATGGTACTAAAAAGGTAAATCGGTAAATTCCGCTTGTTACATGAGACGTTTTATGCCTTCTTAGTTTGTAGTTGTAATATTTCCTGATGTCATTATTTACAGTCTGTCTATATTTAATGTTATATTATCTATCACACAAGCATCGAGTTTTCCTAAAGACACTTAATTTTTTTTATATATATATTTTTATAGATTTTTCACACAGTGACTATGCCACCCTCGTGGGGACAAAGACACTTAATTGAATCACTAGAATTTAGATACTTAATTGAAATATTACACGTTTTCATAAACAAAAAGAAAATTCGTAAACAGGTGTTAGCTCTGTCACAAAACCAATAAAGATCAATATCTCTATCCAAATAGCCAATTAAAAACTTGAACTCCACGACAACTGTTTGACTTGTTAGCAATATTTTTAATTGAGCCAGACCACGCGTATGTTGACAAACAATAGTTGGCACCACCAATTGATATCGACCCCCACCCCCCTTATGATATAAACCAGTTTTCTTCCACTCTGATTAGTTTTCAGGGGTCTGCGTAAGGTGGTTTCCTTTCGGGTCATTGTTTACTTAAACCGGGCAAATAATTAAGACTGTTCATTGGTTTTGTCAACACAATCTGTGGTTCGTGATTATGGCGGGGGTATTGTTTGATCTCCTACCGTATGTTTCCACTGTATTCAATTTTGCTCATGTTTTTAAATACACGTTGGTAAAAAATAAACTTTGTATCAATACAAGCTTCAGGATTCAATTTATTACTGCAAATGGGGCTGTAAAAATAATACAAACCATACTAAATAATATACTAGAAAAAATCCGACTCGCACCAGATCAATAGGTACTCAGACGAGAATCATTGGACCGGATATCCAAAGGTCGCGGGTTCGATTCCCGTCTAAGTATTGATCTGGTGCGAGTCGTATTTTTTCTAGTATATTATTTAGTATTGTATAAAAATAGCATTGTGAATGCAAAAAATCTCAAATTTAAAAATAATACAAACCATTTAAATCAGGATTTATTTTATTAATAAGAACAACGAGACAAAGTTATTATATTCATAGTAAACTTATCAATTAAATCCTGAAAATAATATTGTGTTTTAATTATTGTTTATTTTCCTAATAGCTATGCTTCCTAGCTATGTATGATGGCATTATAGAAAACTAAAAGTCAATAATATACGTACCATTATAGAAATGTTTGAGCTAGGAAGCTTAGTAAAAAAATAAAAACAAAAACAAAACCCCGTTAAGTAATTAACAACAAAAAACCTCTGCTTGGATTTTAATAATAAATCATCGAGGTAAGTAAACAGTCCATTTTCTTCTATTTAATTTCAGCAGCGGTCCTCAGAGGGTACTTTCAATTTGGCTACCTCTTTCTTTTTAATTCCACGTTTTTCTTTAGGGAGGCTCTTAGTTATTAAGTGTTTGCTTGGGCCGCGAGGTCATTACGCAGAGTCGCGGGTCATGCGATGCGTGAAATTATTTTGTACTTTACACAATCTGGGGGCATGCGTGCGAGTGGGTTCGAGGGGTGGAGTTGTATTTAGGTGGATACGCCAATTTTTCGATGAGCACTAATTTTTATACCCTTTGCTGGAAAAACTGTAGAGTCCTCCACAAATCCATAAATTTTTCTACTTTTTTGTGTTTGACAGTTAATAAAATAGTAAACATTATTTTAACCGTAAACTAGTCATAAGCTCACAATATTGTATAGGTAATTATCAAATTAGATTTATAGGTTGCAAAATCAAACTTTAATTAAGTTCACTGTAAAACATTGATCTATTTATTTGATTTTGAGTGTAAGGGGCTCTGTAGCTCTGATAAAGCTGTAGTCACTGCGACCTAAAAGACCTATTGTGACTCGCCACCTAATTATAGTAACTCTTTAAGCCCTGCGGCTCCTAAGAAGTCTAGTATCTTCCTGGTTTAAGAGTTTTTAAAAGTCCTCCGGGTCGATTAGGTACGTGTCGCGTCGCCCCAGATGGATAAGTACTACTATTGTGGATATTATTTATTTTAATTTTATTTAACAAACTTTATTGTACATTTCAAACAAAACGTTACAAAAGGCGAACTTAATGCTAAAAGCATTCTCTCCCAGTCAACCTTTAGGAAACAGATATCAATGAAGGCGGTACAGTATTAGATGCAGAATTATGTTTACTTCTTTATTTTAATGTTTTTCGTTGGTCTTATCCACACAATTTCTACAACTGTAGGGTCACAAAGACCCCGCGCCATTGCGTCTCTGAAATGAAGTTGTAATGTGATACATCTGCTTAGCTCGACACCATGATACATTGTACAATGACAACTCGATTTACAATTGTACAATACGATTGTACTATTGTCGCGCCATTCCGTTCTTTGTACCCAATGAGCCGTTTATAAACATAATTATGTACTAAAGTGGATTTTAATTCCGTGTCAATTTGTTGTCTTTGCGTTATATTTCACTCCTTATATTTATTTGAAAATAACAGGTATCTATAAAGTAAAAGTTGGCGTTTTTGAATATTTTCTTTAACACATCACTTAGGTAATTGTCTTTTCCTATTCAGCATGTACTTAAATACATGTCTTTATCATTCGATATAATGTACAAAATTAGGAAAAGCATATGAAATAAATTGATAGAAATAAAAATATTATAAAGGAATGTTACTCGTTTGTAAGATCTTGTATTAAATCATTAGAATTTTCTTTTACTTAAGTGGCTCACATGAAAATACACTTAAAATTCAAAGAGAACCCCTAACGCTCGGAGATTAATATATCTGATAAAGCAAACGAAAAGAGATAATCGTATCGTAAAATCTGGGTGTTAACACATTCCCCGGCTTCCCTGTCGCCTCCTGTTTGGAAAGAATAATAAATTAAATTCACAAAGAGATCTGGATGCGAACAAACTGGCGTTTCTTAAATAAGCCAACGCGTAAATCCGCTGAATGTGAATGCTGGTTACTGTCAACGATTAAAAAAAAAACTGAATTTAGATTGTTGTATTGTTGTTTACTGTTGCTGGCTGGATGTAACTTATAATTGAAAAAAATACGTTTTTAACTCATGTTTTGTTACATAACTACCTACCCGCAGGCTGATTATCTAAATAGAAACTATTTAGCGACCGGTTTCATTTGACATACATTGCTACTTTTCTTTGGTATGTTTTTTTTACCCCAAAAAGAAGAAGCAATGTATCACATTCATCTGTCAAATGAGACCGGTCGCTAGGTGGTTTCTAATTAGATAATCAGCAGGTTATTATAAGTGCTAAACGCATTCACTATTGCATTAGCAATGGTAGCTTCAAGGGTCATATAAAGTAGTAAAAGCGATGACGCTTGGAGTCCGTGTGCCACATGCAACTGGCAGGTGCAATATCGATTTATTAGTTCAATATTATTTACCTATCTGATTAATTAAACTCGTCAACGCCCGGAAAACGAGACCCAACAAATTTTCTATTGTTATCCGGTCGCCGGCGACCGCTCGGGCGTTTATGAATTTAAATACATTCTCAGTGATGAGGATTCCGGGTGTAGTGCACTTACACATTCGGCCTTATCGTCACTTAACATAAGTACCCTTAGCACAAACAGCATCAAAAAAAAAACGCGCGTAAATATATTCGATACTAAATACAGTAACTAGCGACCCGCCCTCGCTTCGCTTCGGTTCCTTTCTTTTCGCTCCAAAAATCTGTACCACGTCCCGTTAGAGTCCCGTCGTCATCGGTATGAGAAACGCGCTTGAATTTATTTTCGCGCGCGTAAACTTTTTGCGATAACTCCTAAGATATCTATATAAACTAAATAGTGTAAAGGACTAAAATTATGTGCATGAAACGCTTATAGTAACAAATGCATTTTATTTGATAAGGATTAATACTGTTTCCGTCTAAATACCTTTTGCAATACCAAATTGTTTGTTACCATTAAAAAAAAAGTTAAAATGACTATAGTAAGCTATCCTTAAAAGATAGACATATGCCGTCGCGGACTTTTTTGTAGACCTATAACAGAGAAACAATTCCATCATACATTATTTTGTTATAGCTCGAAAGGTTTAGGCAGCATTTTTGCGCGATTTTTTTTCGACAAATGTTCGTGTCACAGGACTTACAGGTGAGGTGAAGACTAAGCACTATCCTGTTGTCGATAAAAAAACCAACAATTTGAAATATAGATTTTTTCGATAGAATAGCGTTAGTACGCTGTCTCTTTGTGACTCAGTCTGGCACTCAGTAAACATCCCGGGTGAGCAAATCTGATAAGTGCGTGTGTTTATGCGAGAGAATTTCAATCGGCCCACCTGCCTGCCCGCGTTACGGCGGAAGCAATATTAATGGTGCGCGAGTCCCCAGTCCCCCTACACCATGAAACTGTATGTTTACAGCTAAACCTATGTTTAACTGAATTTGAGTCTGAAAAATAACTTTATATATATTTAATAAAAATTGCTAAACGGTTCGAAGAAAAGTATGAAAGAGGTATTATATCTACACTGCCAAATAGAGTTTGCCCGAAATAGTTTTTTTAATTAAAAGGTTTACCATATTGCTGATGTAGCATGGAAAAAAAACTTTTAGAAATTAATACTTTTTACAGATTTATGTTCCTGCGTATACTTATTCGATTTCAAAAATATAATGTACTTACCGAATAAAATATGGCATTCGTAAGCTAGTCCCAATCAACCAAAACACTTGTCATTACCATTTGCTCCACTAATGCAGCAAACAAAACTAATTAGTGTCATCTGTACTGCACCACTGATGGTGCAAGGCAATGGTGCATATCGTACAAAGGGTACCATTATATTTTTCAGTTTACATCACGATTA
Organism: Agriphila straminella; assembly: GCA_950108535.1. Lineage (NCBI taxonomy): Eukaryota > Metazoa > Arthropoda > Insecta > Lepidoptera > Crambidae > Agriphila > Agriphila straminella. The sequence continues at coordinate 6,226,696 of OX467312.1, forward strand.
AATAAAATTAAATATTAGGGCGAAAATTCCTATTCCAAACAATCCTTTGTTGCTAACTATTCTTAACCCGCCATAAGTTCGTCTAAAGTAAATTTCGTCGTCCATTGATCGGCAGTAACAACATCAGTTAACTGCAAATTAAATTTATTGCCTGTCAAATTCCGCACTTGTTATTGTAGCATTGGGATGCGGTGCCATTGGTGGTAATGGCTGAAACACATGCTATTGTGACGGGCAAAGGGTTAGTTCGATGCTCGTTACATACCATTCTTTGGTATTAAATCAATTACTTTTAGTGAAATAGGGCTTACCCTATTTCACTAAAAATAATTGATTTAATGCTTACATCAAACTGTTCAATGTTTTGATCATTTATTTGTAAGTACAATAGAGATTATAATCACAGCATAATTCCTTGTGTTGTTTAAAAATAGTTTTTTTTACCGGTTTGCATTCCTTATAAATCATTGAAAAACTTACGATAGTCGGCCTATTTTCAGCATTGTTTTCTGAGGATTACCTACATATTTTTTCTGCAAATTATACCTATAACAGATTAAATGAATTTGGATACATGCTTACATATAAACTGAAAATAGGCATCTTTATTTTAAGAATACCCTACCTACCTTTGTAAAGTTTTTTCTTTAACTGTAATTTATATTCTGTATAACCAAACTTTCAAAACTAACACTTATTTAAAATTTACAGCGATTGAAATTTCGTAATGAAACTCACTTGTAGAGCTCGGTGGCGCAGTGGTTTAGCGCCTGGCCCAGCGATTGCGGAAGTTAAGCAACGTTCGCAGGAGTTGGTCATGGGATGGGTGACCAAAAATGAATTATCTCGAGCTCCTCCGTGCTTCGGAAGGCACGTTAAGCCTTTGGTCCCAGCTGCATTTGCAGTCGTTAACACCCACCAATCCGCATTGGGCCCGCGTGGTGGGTTATGGCCCATCCTCCTTACCACCCATAAGGAAGGCCTGTGCCCCAGCAGTGGGGACATCAAAAATGGCTGATGGACAATGAAACTCACATCACAAAATTAAATGTGTTCCAAATCACGAAAACCCCCATATTTTCTATACGATAAGTATACAAAAGTGTAGTGTAACAAACAACTACTGGAAAGCATTCGCCTACCATCCAAGTTTAAAGTCGCGTATCCCTTAAAAGTGCTAAGCCGTGTTGAGACCGGGCCGTCCCAGGGCGCCCCGGATCCATCAATATCTTTGCATACGCCAGTTATAGTTTTAGGGGTTAACTACACCTTACGAAATGCTTTTACCTACCTAAAAGTTTGGTTATGATGAATGTTACGTTAAGAATAGAGATGTGGTTTGTATTGAAGAGGTTTTACGACGTTTCTTATGCGTACATATTGTACTGAATTATTTATTGTTATTATACATAAGTGACATTTTTGCGTCTTATGATCGTGTGATCGTCAAATGATCACATCTCACAGATTCAGGATTTCGAGGTTAATTTGGCGTTTCATGCTAATCATTGACGAGTTAACTCAGGGTCTATACGTTACAATAAAAATGGTTCACCTTTATGGTATGCCGTACAGAATTTACGCAATCAATCTCACGTCATTTCAGAGCCTCGTAACAAAGCTATATAAAACCTACCATACCCATTCAATTCGCCGGACTTTAATAACCCAATTTCACGCAGTGATCACACAAACAACAATTGCGTCATAGGACACCATTCAAAATTACCTATTGCCAACATTTTTCCATCCAACTCCCAGTAGGCATCAAAAAGCGGGTGGGTGTGGTCGGAAAGTTAAGACACTCCCATTGGTTGCTGAGGTACACACCCACCGCCGTTACAAAAAGGAACGCTTTGACATTTCCCAATACGATGAGAGCCTTGAGACTTTTTCCTTCCCTTTCTGCAGCATTTCGAGACGGAGCGCAGTGAACGTTGGTTCGCGTCGAAGTCCCGGGAGATGGATAACGCCATCTAATGGTATTTTCTTGTACTACTTACTAACGGCTGCGTTGTAGAGGGCAGTGTGGAGCTGGCTTGTATTCCTTTTTCCATGGAAAAGTTTACTTGTCTGTTTCAGTTTCACGGGCGTAAAATGTGTTGATAGATGTTTGCCTTTAGAAACAATGGGGAATGTACGAAAAAAATCAAATTGGCTGAATATTTTAGGTTACCTATAAAAATAGGTTGGAATAAGCTCCCTTATTAATAGAAAAACGTTTCAGAATTTTCGAAAGAATTTTAGAAAATTAAAAAAAAATCTTCACAAATGAACAAAAGTAACAGCAGAATGGAATTTATACCTTTGTCACAAACAACTCAAAAAATAAGTTTCACCACAAAATGCAAAACTTTTATTTTCAAAATATTATGTTGTTGTTGTGGCACGTGGTGGCAAAGGTATCAACTGCATTAAGCTGTTACTTTAGTACATTTGTGAAGTCGAAGAGATTTTAATTTATTTTTTATTTTTCACGTAACCGAAAATTCTGTAACTTTTTTCTATTATTACGGGAGCTTATTCCTACCTTTAAACTCGTAAAAGTATACTGTCAATTTTTTTTTAACAAATTTTTTTCGCACGTTCCTCATTCTTTAGACGATGTATAGACTAGAGTTTATCGAATAGTAACAGAAAACTTTTAAACACTACCTTATTGTTTTTCCTGTAACTCGTTAGTTACTATTGTTATTTTTTGCCAGAGTACCTAATTAAATATTATATTTATTGTAAATATGTTTTGTTTGTTTTGGGTTTCAATCTCCGGTGGCACCATTTATTTATACTTATATTTTATCACAATAGAGTTACTCTTATATTACCAGTTTTCATGGTGTCGCCATCTCTAAGAATCAATTTGGAAAACTATTTTTTCTATATTTTCTCAGGTCTGGGTGTTTATGGTATACTGCATTACTGTCGTCGTTTCTGATTTTCTTAACATAATTTCTTTAAATAACCTTGTATTTAGTACTTACTCAGATATTGGAATAATATACTTTGCTAACTACATAATAAAGAAATTCTGAAACTTCACAAAATTACGACATTATAAAGTTTTTAAACATTTATAGTATCTATTAAAAAAAAAATAGATACACAGAATAAATTTACAAAAAAACTATGATTAAGTATTAGTAGTACTTAAATGGAAAAAAATTCAAACGAAAAAGTTTTATTTGTGTTTATTTTTTTTCCTAAGCGGTAAGCGGGCCGAGATGATCGCAAAATGATGCGGATGACCAATAAACTCTTATTACGTATTTCAGACATGATATGATTCCCTTCCTTTATAAGGTCACAAAAAATGAAAAAATAACAAAGTTTTCAGTAAAAAGAAAAATTCTAAGACACAAAAATATATTGACGAGGCGGAGACGATCATAAAATGTCGCGGAGGTTGGTATCGACCTCGGTAAGAAGCTTATCAATTTGTGCGGCTTACCGACCTCCATGCGGTGCCATTTACAATTGCAAATTAAACTTGTGTAAATTATTAAATCAAACTTTTTTCCATTGAAAATGGTTATCAGATGCAAATCGCCTGAGACGTAAGTATTTTTAGCCATATCCCCGAGGATTTTGGGAGGATCGAGATGGGAATGTATACCAAAAGTTGAAGAATTTATCAAGACACGTAAGAACGTTTGAATTTTGAAAATCTGGTAACTTTTTTTGGAATTTAGCAAAATTCGGGTTTTTTGGGGGGTGTTTGTTTACTAAATTGTAAATATTTCGGAAAAAACCGACTTAAGAAAAAATTAAAAAGTGGGTCCTAGAATATTAGTTTAGCTACAAAATGGCGAACCAATTTTGAAAATCGGTTTATAATTGTGACTGTAGGTGATCCCTTTAGATTGGATTTCTATGATTATTAACTGATCGTCATGGTAATAGTGTTAAAAGATGCAGAAGCAGACGACAAGTGCATTCGATGGAATTTTGAAAATCGGTTAATAATATTTCGGCCGCGTCGAGGCAGCCAGCGGGCACTTTTGTGACACGAGGCGAAGCCGATTGTCACAATCGTAAAAATAAATAGGTACTACCTAGGTAACTTTAAAAATATAATAGGATTTGCATTTGACTTGATTTTAGTTTTTCGTAAATTTTTGGGTTCATTTTCAATGCTCCGATTCTTGCGGGGACTGTAAAATCTGTGATTTTTTTTAAATGAAATTATTGTCTTTTCAACAGTACAAAAGTAGAGTTAAGAAATAAAAAAAGGAGAGAGTCTGCCAATCAATTTCATGTATATCATAAAAGCTGGTTTTTAACACCTACAGTTTGATTAACCAATGCATTTCCCACTAGTAAATTATTGACTTTATTTGATTAATTTCACAAGTTTGGGATTGCACCTATTATACCTTTTTAAAAATCTAACAGAATTTGTATGAAAATATCTGACAGGTCTCTTTACAAGAGCTCTAAAAAAAGTTGCATTCTTCAAACTCAGCTCAACTCTTCACACACATTTTACTACACCAAAAATATATGAAATCAAAAATTTAAAGCAATATTACATTGTAGTAGCTTGGACGATTTGTCCAAGCATTGTAGTCATTGCAGATCGTTATGATTTTAGTAGTAATCACTCAAAACCTGCCAATCTCGGTACACCCAAACAAATTGTAACCCGACCAAAATTAGGATCGACCGCATTATATCGGTAATAGCTAATTAGCCGTAATCCTGTAATCGGTCAGGTTAGGGAATCGCCCACCGGGGTCCTATTTGCGGTTGCCGCGATTAGTCCCATAAAACTCGTCCGATCTTGATAAGGGACGCGCGAAAATCGACAACGGACCGACCGACGCACCTATTCTGCATTGTTGTATATGTGAATCCGAATTTATGGGTTGTTGCTGCCCGCGGGTTTGCTTGTACGTACGGTGGCTTCGATATATCACTGGTTTGGAGTCACCGGATATGCAATCTTAGCTATACACATATACTGTGATAGCTGTTTTTCTTTGAATTCAAAAGCAAACTCACATTGTGATTCCGATTAAGATAAAAGGCTCATCTTTGATGAATTCTATTTTTATTACTTCAAATTAAAAAAAGTTAAAAACGTAACGAAATGTAGTTACATTATAGTTAGATAACATTTCGTAACATAAATTTTTCAATGTCGCTAAACTAACAAAGTAAGTACCTAGGTATCCCAAAAGTAGCCGATATACTTAAGTGAAAATAAATAGATACCTACACTGTAAAGATAAATAAAAAAAAAACCGGTCAAGAGCGAGTCGGACTCGCGCACCGAGGGTTTCCGTACCATCATAATAAATACACTGCAGAGCTGCTGTAGAATAATAAAATTATTATTGCAGGTATTAGGTCAGCACCATCTCTTGGCCGATAGTGGAACTATTTTTTTTTCTTAGGCCAGCGCCATCTCTTGACCGATAGTGGAACAACGATAATTTTTCTTAGGTCAGGGCCATCTGTTGACTGGCAGAGGAACATATTAATTTATGTTTGTTTTTTGAATTCCTAAAAAAGTGCGTTATATTGAGACATCGTTTTATTTTTCCTGTAATCTTTACAGTTTCTGTTATCACATAGAATTATTTCAGATTTTTCTCTTTGCAAACTTCGGAGATAAAGGGGGGGGGGACGGTATTTTTTTACATTTTTCATAATAAGTCGAAAACTATGCTAATTTTAAGACCCCTTTTCAGTCCCTGTTGTAAAAAAAAATTTTATTTTTTTATTTCTTTCTTATTTGCAAAAAAGTTGCACAAACGTCATCTTTAACTATTCCAAATTTCAAGTTGATACCATTAGTAGTTCTCGAGATTTCCAGCTGTGACAGACAGACAGACAGACTGAGTCACACCATAAGGGTTCCTTTTTACCATTTTAGTACGGAACCCTAATGATATATAATTTTATGAAGTAAAATCAAAAACGATCACTAGTGTTTTATTATACTTACGTAATCCAAAAATATGTATGCCATCAGCAATAATAGCAATTAATTTCATTTTTTTTCACCAACATAATTTAAAGAATAAATTATCAATTCGAGCAAAAACGACAAAAGTTAGCGTACATCAGGAGAGCACTTATTATTTCATTCAGACAGTACATTACCTGTCTCTACAAAAAGCAACTATTTTTGTAGTCGTGTAAATTTTTAGACAGTTCTCCGTGGTAGTTCTAAAACATTCGTTAGTGGCTGAAACTCATATGATTTTTGAACAAACTTTCGTCTCGGACGGCCATTCCTGGCGTCAGTTACGAACATTCAGACTGCATTTGAATACAGTTTTATTAAGCCTATGCATATTCAAACAGTTTGTCTATGTTCGGAAACTCGGAATGAGTTGCATTAGCTTACATGCTACTCCACTCTGCTGTTGATTATGAAGTTGTTTTGATTCCACTGACTGTGTGTGTACATTAAAGCATTAAATTTCGGATAATATTGTTTCAATGGGTGTGTATGACAAAAGTTTGATATTGTTTGCGTCTAGCAGGGTTACATGATGGCTCAGTTTTATGGTTGTTAATACTGATCTAAAGTTGTGTGAGAGCTCATCACTGAAAGGTAGCAAATATTTTCCAGACATAAGACTTCCTGCTGCGAGCTGCCATACCGACTACGGCCGTGTACCTGTCCCGCCTGCACCACACCACCACCGTGCAGGATGTGATAGAGTACATAAAGAAGAAGGCTAACTTTTGCTTGAGAGTTCAGCCTCTGGAGTCGCGCCATAACACGAATTTTAAGTCGTTTGTGGTGCGCATCCCGACCGCCAGGCTGGACACTTTCATGAAGGAGGACTTCTGGCCGCAGGGCGTGGTATACAGGCGCTTCCGAGGGGCGTTGCCTTGTGCCACCGAAATGACACAGAAAGTGCCAAATTGACTTTATACTAACGTAATATTAAGTTATATTTACTAACAATATTGTTTATACATATATTATGTTTTAGTTTTAAGGTATGTATCTATGGGCCATTGTTGCCTGATTATAACTTAATAAATAAATAAATAAGACCTCTTTTGTATCTTTATTTAATTTGGGGACTTATACACAGAGTAAATCAGTTCCATTTTATTACCCAACGCTTATAGACCTCTTCTAGATTGATGATCCAATAAATAGAATCCTTTCATTAATTTCATTCACCTTATAATGCCTGGAAAATAATTTAATACATACCTATATTTTTAGTATACTTACCTAAATGAAAGTTCATGTATTGCTTACTTCTCGTACGTAAAAGAAGCTTACGTCTAACTAACCGAAAAACCTTTAGGTAGACTTTCAGGTACATTTCCTCATATGCCAGTCTACCAAACAATAGTAACTATATATTTTTTGTGCACCGCTTGTACAATACAACAGCTGTAATACAACAGCTGTATTGACTATGACCCAGTTTGCCTGTACCGCTATTTGTTCCAGGTGGATCTTCTATCTACTTTATATTTTGTGTTAAAACTGTAAAGTTGTAAACGAAAACACAGACCTCTTTAGCCTTTACCTTTATCGCAGGTCCAACATGTATACAATACATTACCGGATACACCGTACCGTCAGACAGACACACAACAAAGTGCTACAATTAAGTCGCTCTGGCGAAGTTCAACAGTTTTTCCCCCGTAATTCTATTACATTATTAACTTACACCGTGTTAAGGAAGTAGGGATGGGATGACTTATGGTAGAACATAGAATATCGATAAAAATGAAATATATTAATAGCATCGAAACAATCACATACCGGCCTATAGCATTATATTATCTGTGCTATAGCATATGGTTGAAAGCTGCAGAGTTGTCAAATCTGCATGATAGGTATTAAAACGCGAAAAAACAACCATAATATGAAACCACATAATAATGTTTCCTCTTAACTATATAAGATATCTAACGTGCGCCGAATCTGAAGTCCCATTCCTGTGGAAATAAAGGATGTATTACCACGAACAAATTTTATGCAAAGTGGCGGTCTCTGACAAGTTCAAGTTTAGAAAATTTAGTTTATACACAGTCAACGCCAAAACAATCTGAGCATTTAAAACTACCAAAATACCTTACAAAAGTCATCCTTATCTCAAACCAATAAGGTGTAATTTAGTTTGTTATGAGACTGACAACTAATGAAAGTGCACCGTGATGTCCCAAGATAATGTTGAATTTTGATTTGCTTTTTTTTTATTTATTTATTTTGGCAGCAAACAGTCATGTATAATAATAATGTTATTAACAAACAATTATAAAAAATTGACCTACAGTGCCCAATAGCGATTTTTTACAAAACTGTGTCTAAACGTGGACATTTTTTTTTGTACCACACTAACACTAAGTTACCTATTAAAAAAACATATTTTGGTAGCCAAATCATTTGCTATTTTGGTAGGTTTAAATGTAGGTAAATCTTTTCATCTAAATATACCTACCTATTTTTCTAAGTTTTCACAGAACTACACTATACATTGAAGTCGCATTTAATGTATTTTGTAACAAATGAAACACCTTTTAACTGAAACGATAAGGTCCACTCTCAAAATAATACATCGATAGCGATCATTTTGCACATCACTACTCGCCTCCGCCTCGCTTGACTCGCAAAGATCGCTAGCTGAAAACTTTTAATACTTTAACTCGACTTTCACTCAATTTCGCTCACGGCTCCGTTGACACGCCGCGATCTCGGCGCGATAACGATAAACCTTTAACAACCGTGAAACCTTGCTAAAAGCCTTGTTTGAACGAGGCTTTCCAAATACTTTCCAAATAGCTAACATTTAATATAAAAAAGTTAGCATCGTCATTAAGAAATCAAATGTTTTTGGACTTTGATTAAAGTTTCTGTGTAAGTAATAAAGATCTTTTTTTTTTTGCAATAAATTTTCTATTCGACTACAAAGCCTTACTTCTTTTAGATTAAAACATATGAGAATGTAAAAGTGCTGCGATTGTATGACAAACGTACGAAATGACCGATTGATAACGTAAAATACTCAAAAATTTAGCAAAGCAGAAACAAAATAAAACCCCATCACGACACGACAAATTGATGCCATCCATCCCTCTCTGGCTAACAGTCGCAACATATCACTCGGCGCACGTCCTCGACATTTTTCCTCTATATATTATTAATACATAAGTACGATCAGATGCACTCTTCGAACGCACACCGTCTTACGAGTCCGTCCCTTTCTATATTGTTGGTTCTAGTTTTCCCAAGCGACCGAGCCCCGAGGGTAAAACTCCCCAGGGTCGGTATTGACTCTATGGAAGGAAAGTTATCTGTACACCTATTGTCGACCCCCACCCACCCCCCTCCGCCCGTCGTAGTCTTCTTATGCGTTACGTTTTTATTTTCGTAGAAGTTGGACGTTTTAATTCGTGTCGGCACTTGTTGAGCTACGGTGCTACGGAGTTTAAGATCGTAGCACACGTTACGTTGTAGCACTTAATAAAAATGTTTTAAGTCAATGTAGATTTTTATTGGTTTTAAGCTGCTTTTTTCAATGAAAATAGTCTAACAAAGAACGACAATATCACAGTGCCTATCAACTAAATCTTTTCCAAGTTTGCTTTTGTAGTTTTCAAGGACTTTCAACTCAATAAACAGAGTGTATTTTTACACTTTCGTTAAATATGAACTAATATTCACTTACGTATTGACATTATTGTCAATGTAACTTCTAATGATCTTAACTTTCTATAAGAGCAAGGTCTCGTAGTCAATGTCAAAATATACTTTTCAAATACTCTAAAAAATTTAAATCGTCTATATTTTCCTACCACCTATTTATAATATTTTTAATTGTTAGTCCCGTAGTGGTTTTTGTTTGTCTGAACCATACCACAGTATTATAAAGCATAGTATTAAGACGAGGAAGAGATGGTCACAACCATACTAATCTATTATTTTAATTCATTGCAAAGAAGCATACGTGTACATTAGAACGAAATCAACACACAAACCCAGTCACAAAATTATACTAAATTATAATTTCGTTTGACAATTTTATTCTTATTAGTCAAGCTAATCGCTAACAAGCTTGGCCCACAGCTAATGCGATATAAGGCTAAGTGTACACCGGATGGTAATTCGGTAATGCGCGACACGACACGCGACCGGCACGCGCGCCCGCACGACAGATTGACGCAGAGCGATTTGTTCGCTCGGCTTGTTTATCATAATCACTAATGTATGTAGACAAATAAAAATGTCATATGGCCCCTTTTTGATATTTGATACCCAATCGAATGTGGATGTATCAAATTTGCAAATGCACTTTTCCAATTTATTTTTATAGTACCTACTTAGTTCACACGTATTATTTTACAAAACTTTTTAGCAGTAGTTATACTATCTTCTGATTAGTCATCAGTATACTTTTGGGTGACGGCTATTTGTACAAAGGCTGTATGAATCGTTAATAAAATTTACTTTGATGCTTAATGACATTTATTTTCGCCGTATAATTGGCCTGCACTTTAAGAAAAAATTAAATCACCTAACCAGTTAAGATGAACTTCGTTTCCGAGAATGCTCGTCTTACAAAAATTGATGTAACTAATTAAATACAATACTCACACAGTTCTTATCCAAATAGCATTCCAAACAGCCCCGTACGCAGCTCGCACGTGCGCCGCACACGCCGGCAAACTGCCGCCGGCGAACGCCCATTCCAGAATGTTGTAGCGTAATCAAGTTATACAAACTACAGTGTGTATCCCGTTTTACAAGATTGTGTTTCAATTAGCTTGAAGCGCTTTTTCTAGGTCAGGGTAATGTGATGGTAGTTGGGATTAATGTAGCTACCTTGTTTTATTACTTTTTTTATTAGAAACCATGCAGCTTTATCGATACAAAAATCCACGTCTTCTTTATAGTGTTACTTAATATTGAAATTTTAACTAAGTCGATTTTATGATAAATATTCAATCGTTTGAAAAAATTGTCAACATGTCATCTTAAACAAGTTACGTAGAGCAGATTTCCAAAACATGTTTTGTATTTATTTTGTTAAATGTATGTACGAGTATCTACTTATTTATTTATTTAACAAACTTTATTGTACATTTCAAACAAAATGTTACAAAAGGCGAACTTAATGCTAAAAGCATTCTCTCCCAGACAACCTTTAGGAAACAGATATCAATGAAGGCTTATTGATATACTTCGATACTTACTTTTATAGATTTTCAGGCGATAATCCATAATACTTACCCAATTGGCATAAATAACTAACACATGAATTCCGAGTAAAACTAGGTATTAATTCAACACCCCAACAAAATCGCCATAATTAATTTAAGTTTACAAAAAATGCCGCCGTACCAAATTGCATTCCTTCTATTTTGATGCTAATCTGGTAGTAACACGATCCCCATTCTTCGCTCATACAATTAGAAGCAAGATAAACCCATGCATTATCTAGTCACGAATAACAATGGAAAATATTACCCTTGCTGTTGGACAAAAATTGTTAGTATAATATTTCAAGAGGGCGCAAATGGGACCATGTGGGACGTCAGAATGGCTCAAAACGATGTTTTGTGTGTGATGCGTGATCGATGGAGTTGTACGACTCTGATAGTATTATTAGCTGTAATGTTTTAGCAGTTTTGGACAACCATTTGCTGTAAGCAAAAATTCATTTGCAAACTCTGCATAGGTAATTTGGGACTCCTTACTGGCGAGCCCCAAATACGATCCACATGCTCACATGCAGTTTAAAGAGATTTTTTTCTAAGCATAAAAAAGGTAGTTTGGACTATTAATTTGGTGTAATGTTTCCGGAATGATTATTTACTTATTATAATACATGAATTTTAGTTTTTATTTTAGGACTATAATTGAATTGGACACAATTCGTGTTATTACAAAAGATTTTTAAACACTGTTTAACTAAACACGTGTTTAAATGTGATGCTGTCACTTTTTTACCCGACTACGGGTTATGTTTTTCGCGCGTATCTTGTAAGTAAGTTTGTATGTTTGTATGTAATATTCTTTATTACCTCATATCTTTCGAACGGCTGAACGGATTTCTATGATTAAGATATCGTTAGATTTGTCTTTTCAGCCCAAGTGTGTCAGTTAAGAAGGTGGCGTTATAAAAAAACCAACATGGCGGCTGTACGGTGCTATTATACGTAGTGAAAAAAAATTTTTTTTTAGAATACTGCAATATGGGTGTCAATTTAAAGGGCTTATTATAAGGATTTCAAAAAGGTATATCATGGCCGTAAAATATAATAACTAAAAAAAGATTAAAAAAATAAATTAAAAAAAATTATAAACCCGCCTGCATAAAAAGACAAGTCGACTGAAAAGATGGAAACAAGATTAAATAAATATTAATTATGCAGGCGGGTTTTTTATTTTTTTGACAATATTGTTTGACAGAGACAGCATCACATTTAAACAGGTGTTTAGTTAAACAGTGTTTAAATATCTTTTGTAATAACACGGTTTTTTCTTTACAATCCTAGTCTAATACTAAGTAGATCTCTACAATCGGTCCTACAGATAGTCGGTCGTGTGCGAGCACGCTTATAGATAAAGGATTACAAAAGAAACAAACATAATAATTAAGATTAATTACGCAATTTAATCTCTTATTTCGTGATTCGTTTCATGATCGATTACAATGTACAATTTCTTATCAGATACACAATTGTGATAAACAATACATAACTACAAGTTCGATATTCAAACAATATAATATCTCTATACGTTGTTCGCATTCCCTTCAAAATCCAAGCGAAGTGATCAGGAAATTTTATTTTCGTATACACCTTTTTTCGTATTGAAGTAAGATATTTTCTTTTCGTTGTATCCTTATTCAAGTAGAGCCTCTATTTAATAAATACAGATATGTTTTGTTACGTGATATGGTCGATATTTCAAAGACATTCGATGATGGAAACAAGCGATCACTATATCTTGCCGAAATTAAAAAAGGTAAATTTACACGTTAAGTACAAGTAATTTTAAAATACTTACAATAAATATATCACAGATTTTACAGAAACAAAATTTACAATTACAGATCGTTAAAATAACATTTAATCAGAATAACTTTTTACATGACTCTTATTCTAGCCCTGAGCATTCCATGAGGTCCTGGTTGGGCATAGTTTTTATAAAAATCTACAACTACACGAACCTAGCAACCGATCTATGAAAACATTCAATTAGGTATCTATTATTTACATTAAAATTACAAGAGTTATTTACAATTCTCCTACCCTAACATCAGCTTGCGTATTCCCACCTTAGAAAAAAAAAACTAATCAAAAGTAAAAAAAAACAGGAAATAACAATTTCCCGTATCATTTCATTATTCTGTAGGTACCTAAATAACATAATTATTATTTGGATGTTGAAAAATCTGCCTACTCAAATCCAATATCATCAAAAAAAAAAATGAATAGTTAAAAGCGCATCACGGAACACTGCTAACGTCACTGCCTACAAGTCAGCAATATACATTATTATAGGTATAAAGAATCTGCCTATACAGAAATACGAGATTCAAAATCGAGTGTCATCTGTACGTGGATTACGTAAGTCTGTTGCTAACAATAAAATTCTCGATTGCTACTTTAGTTAAGATAGTTGTCACTTGGTTCTTACTAAAGCAGCGATGTAACTGCGATTTCTGTCAGAGTTGATTGCAACAAAGTTACGTAATTACCCCCCAGGCCAATGCATTGATTCTCTTTTACTTTGACACTAAGAAGCAGTTTGTGCATACTCCTTAATTGGTGACATTGATATCAAAAAATCAGCCTTAACCGAGATGTAATAAAATTCAAAATCCTATGTCATAGTCATTACCAGGCCGAAGCATTAGCCCGCTGCTACTTGGACGTCAAAGGAGCAGTTTGAGCATATTGCTGAGCGCTGCAAGTCGGTAGTGAGAACGGATTCACGGAGAACGGGGATGAGACGAGCCCTGTCATTCCTGTGGACAAAAAAGTCAACATTATATTATTTATTTATTTATTTATTTAATTATGTCAATTTTTAGGCACTTTTGTGACTCTGATAAAGAAAGTAAAAGTGTCTCACGGGGTATTTATGTTTATTACCTTTACGACTAGAACATTATATTTGAAGTTCGTTTTAAAGGCGCAGATTAAAAGGCACACAATACAACAGCAAATAAGAATAAAATACTCGTGAAACTTATAGGATTTATAAAGAAAAACAATTAAAAATAATTATTCTGATAAGTATTTTGCAACCTTCCCGATGGCCAATTCTTAACAAATATATTATAGTTCACCAAAAATTACTTCCAAATAATAACCACTGTATGATTCAATCATAATTTCGAAACTACCACCACAAAAAAAATCGGTTAATCGGTACAACTTAGGATTGGTTTAAAATAATAATAAAACTAGCAAGTGAGAGAGAGCAATTAAACAAAAAAGCATCAACAAAAACAAAAAAGCGTCAATAAAAACAAAAACGAAGCTACTAACACTGCACGGCGAGATGTTGCCAGTTCTGTTGGTGGTGGACATTGTGCCGTGGCGGACTATGCCTCACTACCGCAAAGGCGCTTCTCAGTTTACTCTCTCTACTATGAGCCCCTTTCATATCGCTCTCGCTGCATTTTGTATGAGTGTTTGCCGGACAGTCAGCGCTCTTAGAACTCCCATTTCTTTCACTGTAATGACCGCTATCTTTCGTGTTATACGCGTTATAGTGATGGTCAGATGATAAATGTCCATTCATGTTCGCTGGATGATACGGGCCAAGGGACACTGGACGGAACAAAAAACTGGGGTTAACACAAAGCAGAGTAAACAAACAGCGTGCAGAAAGCGTTGGAAATGTGAAATTTGTTTTGTTTTAGTAGTTTAAGGTGGTTAACGTATTGAATCAAATTGATTTTGTTTTATGATTTTTTATTTATATCATAAGACTAGCCAACTTCTCACTTTCTATTTTTATTCTAATATAAATAGAACTGTATACACCTAATCATTTTACATTATACAGGTATTATTCTTGCTTGAAGTCATGAGAGACAGAAACAGTAAAGGTTAAATATGGTCACTATGATAATAACCGCTTTATTGAAATTCCATTATATTCACTTGGGTTACTTATATCATTTGCACACAGTATTTTGCATTACTTTAGGCGGTATGCGGTACCATACCGCGGTGAAACGGTTCCACTAAACATAAACTTATAGCCTTATGATTACCGCTAGTTTGTATTCAAACTTACGTGAGGTAGAGATGAACAGCGAGGTAGGCGACGCGGGGTAGTGCTGTGGAGGCGGGTAAGATACTAGTAGTGTTACGCTAGATTTCTACTACTTCTAACTAATGTAACCTTTACTTGAGGTAGTGTGGACGCGAAGCACTAACGCGCTAAAAAGGTCCCGACTTTGCGCGCCTAGTAGTGTAAAAACTACTACTATAATGTACTGAAACTTACATGTGGTAGTGTTAAACAGCGAGGTAGGCGGCGTGGGGTAGTGCTGTGGAGGCGGGTAAGATACTAATTCTAGTAGTGTTGTGTTACGCTAGATTTCTACTACTTCTAAAGTCACCTTTACTTGAGGTAGTGTGACCGCGAAGCACCATCGCGGTAAAACGGACCCGACTGCGCGCCTAGTAGTGTGACAACTACTACTATAATGCACTGAAACTTACGCGAGGTAGTGTTGAACAGCGAGGTAGGCGGCGCGGGGTAGTGCTGTGGGGGCGGGTAAGATACTAATTCTTGTAGTGTTACGCTAGATTTCTACTACGTATAATGTAAACTTTACTTGAGGTAATGTGAACGCGAAGCACCATCGCGGTGAAAATGACCCAACTTTGCGCGTCTAGTAGTGTGGCAACTACTATAATGTACTGAAACTTACGTGAGGTAGTGTTGAATAGCGAGGTAGGCGGCGCGGGGTAGTGCTGCGGGTGTGGGTAGGAGGCTGGCGCGGCGTGGGGCGTGGACGCCGCGGAGCAGTACCGTGGTGAAACGGACCCATCTTTGCGCGTCTAGTAGTGTGGCAACTACTATAATGTACTGAATCTTACGTGAGGTAGTGTTGAATAGCGAGGTCGGCGGCGCGGGGTAGTGCTGCGGGTGTGGGTAGGAGGCTGGCGCGGCGTGGGGCGTGGACGCCGCGGAGCAGTACCGTGGTGAAACGGACCCAACTTTGCGCGTCTAGTAGTGTGGCAACTACTATAATGTACTGAATCTTACGTGAGGTAGTGTTGAATAGCGAGGTCGGCGGCGCGGGGTAGTGCTGCGGGTGTGGGTAGGAGGCTGGCGCGGCGTGGGGCGTGGACGCCGCGGAGCAGTACCGTGGTGAAACGGACCCGCCGCTACGCGCGTAGTCCTCTAAAAGAAAAAGCCTGGGGTCAACACGAAACTAGCGTTAGGATTTTGAAGTTAGTCAAAGTGAATAAAAAATTTAAATCACTATTTTAACTTATTGAAATTATTTTTGGCGAATGTTAACAACTGATATTTTTTGTATTTCAGATGGTGTAGAGCTCAATTATTCAATACTATATTAAAAAAGTCTCTAGAACAAATTTCTTGAATGTATAATTTCTTAATAATAGAATTTCATCATTACTAAATATACGAATTTTGTTACAAGCTACCATTAATAGTTAAAATGGAAATAAAAATGTATTGGAATATCTAGTCAACACCAACCTTCGGTCCACTGCGAGGCAGCGGTGTCTTGCACGCTCACAGCGAGCTGTCCAGTGTACGAGTTGAAGGGCATACTGGCGGGTGGGGAGCGGGGCGCACTCAACCCGAGTTGGTTATTCCGGGGCATCGAGTACAACGCTTCTGCTAGATCTGCTGCCCGCTTGAGAATTATTTCCTATCAAAGAAAAAAATTCTATAAAACTAGAATTAATGATTTATTTTAGGCTTCGATACGCTTTTTCTTGATTTAAAGATATTGGTTATATGCCCAGTTGATGCATGCAAGTCTATAGGGCGAGGAGCGGGGCGCATTCAACCCGAGTTGGTTGTTCTGGGGCATCGAGTACAATGCTTCTGATAGATCAAAGAAATAAGTTATCTAAAACTAAAATTTATGGTTTATTTTATCCTAAGGTACGCTTTTTCTAGTTTAAATTATATTGGTTATATGCCTAGTTGAAGTTAGTACTATCGGGTGGGGAGCAGGGAGCACTCAACCCGAGTTGGTTGATTCGGGGCATCAAGTACAATGCTTTTGCCAGATCTGCTGCGCGCTTCAGAATTATTTTCTAAGATGACAAATGCGTTTTAGGAATGGGACTTGAGTTGTGTTTTATATCAATGAAAGCTTCATCTAGATCTGGTGATCTTATTGCTAAACTGCCGAGTTAATGTCCTTCTAGCCGAAAGAGGATCGGGTCGGGGTACACTCAACCCGAGTTTTAGGCACAAGTTAAAAGCTACTACTGAGAAATTTTCTATTGTTTTGAGACAATTTTAAAAGAGAAAAGCTAATAATAAATGTGTAATGAAATTGTTAAAACCTACCTTTGGTAATTTTTCAGGGTCACCAGGATGCCTTGGGATGAGTTTCTGCAGCCTTTGGAAGCCGTAATCTATCGTTGGCTCGTTGAGAGCTGCTATGCAAACAGAAACAATCATTAAAATGAAAACAAATTGGTCTATAAAATATTATTCTCTTCAGGGAATATTTGTAATAATAACTAATAAGTCATTATGAACAAAACTTAAAAGATTTGTGATATAATTGTAAGCAAGTAATTGAAAGAATTTCGTTGCAGGAGTACTTAAATATTTTCTTAAGGGCAACCATAAATGAGCGTAAGTGTAATAAACGTAATAAATAAACCGTAATAAACAAAATCAATCATGAGCTGGCACTAACGAATGGTAAGCTAATTGATGGATCGCCCAAGACATCGGGCCTATCGAACTTCCCAAATTAAGGCAAAAAAACTCGCCTACACTTTTCTTCTATTGTAATAATTGGTAGCAAATATTGATGTATTCCTGAAAGTAGCAAAAACGCAAACTTTTTGTATAAACTTGACTTTCATAATCCATGTCTCATTCCATGTTCATTGCCTAGATTCTTAAATTTCGTCACAGTGCAATAATAGAAGTTATACTTAAGAGCGGTCACTCACAAACATAGACAAATCTACCAGGCGCTCCTTTACAGAACTGTTTGCTTTTGTAGGACAGTGTCACCTCCACCACGCCCGGTATGTGCCGCGGCGGCGTCTGCACTCTTATCGCGTGCGATGTGATTAGCTGTACAACAAAGACATTACGTAAAAACAATCGTCTAAAGGAAATCGAAAAAGGCCTCGGTAGCTTCGAGAAAATCTACCTAGTAGTCCGTAAGCCCGAGACAATATTGCCTACGTCATATGACATCACGATGAAATGCATGGCACACGGTCGGAAATGTTGTGCAGAGCGAGGATCAGAAGATTATCGCAAATAAAATTGGCCGGAAGCTTGAGAAAATCCTTCACTTCCGGTCAAAATATTAAGGTTATATTTACGTCATGTGACATCAATACGAGACCCGTGGCATCATTTAGCCTTCATTAGTAAAGAGAGTTAACATAAGTCTGTCACTTCTGAAATGGCCTGAAAGTACTTGACAGACTTCCGGCAATTTCAGAACTGACAGACTTATGTAAACTCTCTCTACTTAACTATTGAAGGGCTAAATTTTGCCACACCACGGGTCTCGTATACTGATGTCACATGACGTAAATATAACCTTAAAATTTTGACCGGAAGTGAAGGATTTTCTCAAGCTTCCGGCCAATTTTATTTGCGATAATCTTCTGATCCTAGCTCTGCACAACATTTCTGACCGTGTGCCATGCATTTCATCGTGATGTCATATGACGTAGGCAATATTGTCGCGGGCTTACGGACTATAGCTACAGAGACCAACAGACATGTAAACAGTATACACAGTTTCCCTGACTTGTCAGGGGCACTCTTGCGCCTTTAGCCAGATGGTTACATTACAAACATGCATCGTTAGAGAAACAACTTGGTAGTTCATCGGAGATGTTTTCCCCACACTATATGACCCTTTTTAGACTCATTCCTATTCTATCCGGGGTTCACCTTGATGCAAGGCGTTACTTACTATAGGACTTGTTCAAAATACATAAATCCTCACCTCGCTCCATACCAGCATCGTCCCGAACACAACTTGTATAATCCATCGAAGAAGTTGTGATTGTGACCCACTATAATGACAGTGGACCCCCCCGAGGTCTATCTCTCGCTGGGGAATATCGCCTTCGTGCAAAGCGTTATACTCACTTCACTATAGGACTTGTTCAAAATACATAATTCCTCACCTTGCTCGAAGATGTTATCCCCCACTTTAATGACAGTGGACCCCCCAGAGGTCCATCCCTCACTGGGGGATATCACCTTGATGCTAGACGTTGCTCACTATAGGTCTTGTTCAAAATACATAATTCCTCACCTCGCTCCATACCAGCATCGTCCCAAACACAACTTGTAATCCATCGAAGAAGTTGTCCCCCCTTTAATGACAGTGGACCCCCCAGAGGTCCATCCCTCACTGGGGGATATCACCTTGATGCTAGACGTTGCTCACTATAGGACTTGTTCAAAATAGATAACTCCTCACCTCGCTCCATACCAGCATCGTCCCAAACACAACTTGTAGTCCATCGAAGAAGTTGTCCCCCACTATAATGACAGTGGACCCCCCAGAGGTCCATCCCTCGCTGGGGGATATTGCCTTGATGCAAGGCGTTGCCACCGGCAAGGGGGGGTACAGGCCCGCTGCATTGGACAAATACACTGTTCTATGTTATTAAGCACTTAAACGAAACATTCTCATCATTTATACAGCTTTAATTTCAATGAAAAAAAAGATTTTTTGTAGAGTACGCTTGTAGAGGACCTCCTCTACAAGCGTCCAGGGGGTCAAGTCTGCTATTGTTAACGTCATAAACTTATTATTGTAGTCGGACAGTAAACGAATTAAAGATTGAAGAAAACCAAAATGTGTTGGAAGAATAATTGATCTTGCCAAAAATCGCTTCCAACATCAGAAAATTGATAGCAAACATATGAAAACAACGAAATGACAGGTCTACATCTACACTAGCGCCAAGTTAGTAGTAGTGCGCCGACTGGTGGACGATTTGTGAATCAGCAAAATTATCTTGCCATTGTGTTTGAAATAATGCTCATTGACACAGTTCTTGTTTCTTAAACCCAAAACCGAAACACAGTGTTTCAAAATGAACTCTGTCAAAAAGCATTACGATGAACACGATTACAGCATACTTGAGCCCCTGATATTTAGGACTAATGGCTTGGCAAACAAAATCAACTAAAACCATCATTTAAAAAAAACAACTAAAACCAGGATTTAAATATTAGGTATATCGGAACTAACTAACATAATACGGTTTGGACGTTACCAAATCAATGTTACTTCAATGAAGAGTTAACAATTTAACCTTCGTAGTTCGAACTGAAAAGTTTTAAAAGCTACTTTAATAGAAGTACGATTATCCAAGAATGTTTGCTTACTTAACATTCTTACAAAGCTAGAAGTATCAACTTCCAGAACGTATAAATAGCATCGTACAAATGGCGATGCTCCAGAAAAGTCGTTCGCCCCGCAAAAGTAATGCCGAATTGTATGCTCGACAACTTAAAAGTTGAATAAACGCCAAACTACTAAAAGTCGTTCCGTCCCATTCGGACGTTTATCTTTGACTGCTTCGGAAAAAGGACAATTGCACGGTGCCACCGTAACAAGGTGCGAAGAGGTTTGTCGCCGTTAATTGAAAATGAATTTTGATGTCATTGCTTAAAGTTGATGTTGGGATGGAGTTTTACGGTTGTTATGACGTTGTTAAACGCCGACGGGATGCAAGAAGGTTCTAGTAAGGGGGACACGCGTCGTAAGACAGGGGGAGCTGAAATCTCGCTAACAAAACGGCTCTGTAATAAAGACGAGAAGAGAAAGTGAATTTAAGGGGACGAAAGGGGATTACGTTCGAGGTTCTTTTTTAATTTGACTGATATAATATTAATTTTGCCGTAGGTATCCCCTCCAACGAGAGACTACCTACATTTAATAAAAAAGAATGTTGAATTCAAATCACTGAAAACCAAGTACCTACAGTTAAAAATAATCTACGTTGTATCGAATGAAAAATTACGTTATTTTTCAGACATCGAAAAGAAAAAAATATTTTTTAAAAAACAATTATTGTTCGATTCTGGTTTGGCTGCTAGACTTAAAATTTGTAGCCATCTCACTTTATATACCGAATATGTATTTAAATGAATGAAATAAAACAGTTTATTAGTTTAGGAACCAAAATTATCCATGCCAGTTACAGCGTAACAGTGGCGGTAACGTAACGTAACGTAAGTAGCTGTGAGGGGCGGCCGGGAAATTCAGCCATTCGCACCGTGTAATCCGGTGAGCCGGCATCACGCACCTAACTTTACCGGCTCATTTAATGTGGAGCGGGCCTTTGTTTTAATTGCCCGCGTTATTCGATTGTTTTTAAAACAAATGAAAACTCGGATTATTAAATGAACTTTGTATGATATTCAAAATACATTGTATCCATATAGTTCTATCGTTCAGTTCTACTAGTAGAACTAAACGAAGTAAAAAGTCCTTTTAGTTCTACTAATTTCTGTGCATAATTTACAAAATTTAAAAGGACTAAACGGACATAAAAGTCCTTTTAGTCCTACTAATTTTCTGTACAATATTCAATAGGACTAATTGGACAAAAAAGTTCTTTTAGTTCTACTAATTTCAATTCGAAATTTAATAGGACTAAACAGACACTAATTAAGACTAAATGGATAATTCTAGTAGGACGAAACGGACTAATAGGACTAAACAGATAAAAAGAAAATTCAAAGTATTAAACTCGTTTTTACATGTTTTTTCTTTGCTTTCAAATAAGTAAAAAAAGGTTCAATTAAGATTGAAAGTATTGATTAATATAAAAACCTGTGAACATAAAAGAACAAAGTTTTTAAATTATAAATTTTATAAAGTTTACCATTAGTTTTTTTAGGATTAGAAAATTAAAAAAAACGATTTCTTACATGTTTAACAGATTTTAATGTCACCACATTATAACAAAATACGATCTAACGTAACGTGCAAACTTTTTTCCAGAAAGCATAATTCCTCGCTATATTACCCTCCGTCTCAACTCAACGCCGGGCCCACCCCAAGTTCTTTGCGAAATGTCTACAACGATTCCGTGCATACAAACGACTTCTGGCGTTACATTATGAGTTTTGCGCATTTGTCCTCGATTGACTGTGCGTCTAGATAGCAGTTTGCCACGTTTTACTCACATCACGTGTTTTATTATCTAGATTCTAGTGGGTTTAGACTAGTATCAAAATTTAAATTCATAATAATTTATTCAGTCAGGCCGTTACAAGCACTTGTAAATGTCATAGAAGCTACGCCATCGGTTCGCAAACCCTAAGCGGGAGACCTTGTAAAGAGAAGATCCGCCAAGAAACTCGTCAAGGGCTGCTTTTTTCTCCCTTTATATTTCATACACAGTAGTCGAATTGAAAAATTACCTCAGCATTTAAAGTGAAGTCATTTTCCAATATATCAGATAGGTAATGTGAGAGTAATAAACTTTCAACTAGTTGAGAAATCACTGCTGTCTTCTACTCGAAAGTGCATAGGTACCTAAGTACTTCAAGTTGTACGATATGCAATATTAACCAAAATCACTTGTTATACAAGATACTTTTTTTACTCCATTTTATCTGCAAAAAATTACCTACGAAAAGATTTTTGGAAATCACCAAGGGAAGTGGAATTCCACATTCCACGTTTCCACTTTCTCTACTGTGCATTTGTAGGACAAAATTTTCGTAGAGCGTAATCCACTCCTAAGGAATTTGGTAGTTGTGTTGTGTTATTAAATTCAAATGTTTTGATAAAACTTGACTGTGTGCAAACACTCATATGAACCAAAAAAATATTATAACAAAAAAGTGAAAAGAAAAAAAAAGAAAATAAAAAAACGTACAAGTGGTCTCTGGCGCTGCGTCAATACCTTCAGTCGGGTCGAGGCGCTTGGCGCGTCTGCCGTGCTTGCTGTTGTTGTGGACGAACATGTTGTCCGATATCGCTAGGAGCGGCCCGTCCACCATCACTTGTGTTGATATCACCACCTGCAACAATATTAATCGTCAATATATTTTGACTTGTAAAAAGTATTACTATGTATTTCTTTTCTCGGAACTTGAATACTGTGTCTTCTAAAAAGTATTAAGTATGTATTTTTGCCGGAACTATTGAACTTGATAAAAATACTGTTTTGCTCAAAAGTACAGTAGGCCGCAGAAGTAAAAGCTGAACACATTGAGCTTGAGACTTTGAACACAACTTTTTTAATGATTGTTTAGTAAGTTGCAACCCTAATACACTTCTAAAGGGCATCTGAAGCCAACCGCACCAACTATCTTCGTTGCGTCACGTCAATATTTTTAGCACTATATCACTATAAAAGTCTATGTTACCCATGTTTACATTCAAACACGTCACGAAAATTTTAAATCGCGTAAACATTCCAAAGTTCAAGATCACGGTACGGTCGGCGAAAATAAAATCCTTCCTCACGCACACACGCAGGCGAGCGATAGGGAGAGTCCCTAGGGAGGGGCCACTGTCTCGATACGGCTCCAATGGGTAGGGCTCCAATGGGTACCGAGTGCATTGTGTGCAGGGACCGTGGCGTGGGTGGCCGGAGGTTTCCCGATTGATACACTTTTTTACAGACCGTACTTTAAGCTTTGTTGTGACGTGCGAGTGATATGTGAAAAGGTTTATGTGGCATTTTAACCCGCGATGATCATGATAATAAAAAAATAAAAAAATAGTATTCACAGGTATTTTTAAATATCCAATCCAGCTAAGAAGATATTTTCGTTTTAAATGGATAATTTTTAACATTTTAAAACATTTTAAACGTGAAATATCATATCCGTAGATAAACATTTATGAATCTGACATTATTGTATGAATATAACTTCCTAAATCAACCTTATCATGTGTATCGGAAACACCTAGGTATTATTAGAATGCGAAACACCACATTCAAAACTTAAACGTGCACACTAAAATGCATTCTCGAATAACGCCCAATATATTATTCAGGCCGATAAAGAGACTGCATTATTTCGATTCCGAGAGCCATAAATATGTACATAGATATATATTATGCCCATATATTCTTACCCTTGAAACGGTGGGGAACGACCACTGAATTATTCAATGACACACAGTAAGCCCAAATATAGACATAACTACGCACACAAACTTAGATATTGCTAGTACTTCTAATGCATACAGAAATGTGTTCTATGTGAGTAGGGTAAGTTTCATGTTTGGTTAAAGTTTGGCAAAGGACACGTAAGACAAATATGTCTTAGCCAACGGTAGAAGCAAATTTGTACTCATAAGTAGACAGTGAATGCACCTTTACAGTTGCAGGGTTGTCCTTAATTAGTTTAGAAACACGGGAGTTTGTTAATTTTCAACCTGAAGTATTGTAGTCGCAAACTTTGAAAATTTAGCTTCATTAGTAAGCTTATCTATGTTTTGAGGATATAAATTAGATAACTTGGGCATTATTTTCATTATTCCGCACTAGCCTTGTTAAGTATCAAGATGTTTAGGGCTGGTCATGTTAAGCATTATAAATATATAGATTTTATTAGTAAGGGGGTATCGCTAAATTACAATATCTTGTAGTAACTATTGGTATAATTGGTAACATAATTAATAACATATCAGTTTAAGCTCAGGATCAAAACTCAGGAAAAAAATCAGGATAAAACGAGTTTCCTATATATTTTAACAAAGTTAAATAAATTAGTAGTAAAGTAAAAGAAAGAGCAGAGATCTTCGAAAAGCAAATAAATAAAATAAAGTGGAATAAATAAATTTAATTTCATCCCTTCGCAAATTGGAGCCGCTTCAAATATTCAGCAGTCGTGAACGCAACCCTTCACGTTAAGGGCAGGTACACACGATGCGAGCGGCAATAGAGGTGCACAAGTGCAAATGTGAGGATCATTTTCACTTTGAACTTAACGAAAGTTGCGTTTGATCATCGAATGAAAAAAAACGAGTCCTTCGACTTAAAAATATATATTAATCGCAATATTAGAACCAGGATCCGTAGGCAACGCTTAGTAACGCAACGGTTTAGTATTAGCCCCGGTTCGAACGAGAGTTTAAAAAGCGTCGCGTTAAAACCCGCCTTTTTTAGCGTGCTCATTTTACGTCCAACGCTCAAAGTCAAAAATCCAACTGCGCCGCGCTTTATAAACGCTTTTGTGTGAATAAATATTATTACATTTGTGTACATTTAAAATGTTTTTTTTTAACTCGCGCTCGTGCGAACCGGGGCTTATTCTGTCCCAAAAAAATGAATCTGTTCAACCTTATTTATGTAATTCTATTCTATCCATTTTTCATTTACCATAGTACAAACTTTGCTTAGTATGGAACTAAACGATTGGTGTGGCATGTTTGTAACAAAAATAAAGAGTAAAAAAACAGTTAACAAAGCTGCTGTGAAGTCTAACACTTAAACTACCTACCTACTGCTAAGTCTGAACTCAAAATTCTATACGCAATTCACGAGCAATACAAACCATGGAGGGAGGCAACGTTCCCGCGCTTTTCCTAAATAAGCTGCAATTTTCTGTCGACAGCTGAGTTGTAGAAACGAAGTTTAATATATTTCTGGCGCTTCCAAAACTAACATGGTAATTTTTAAGATGTTCAAAATACCAATACTAATGTACAACAGCCATTTTTTGATGTCCCCACTGCTGGGGCACAGGCCTTTCTTAAGGGTGGTAAGGAGGATGGGCATAACCCACCACGCGGGCCCAATGCGGATTGGTGGATGTTAACGACTGCAAATGCAGCCGGGACCAACGGCTTAACGTGCCTTCCGAAGCACGGAGGAGCTCGAGATAATAAATTTTTGGTCACCCATCCCATGACCGACCCTTGCGAACATTGCTTAACTTCCTCAATCGCTGGGCCAGGCGCTAAACCACTGCGCCACCGAGCCCTCGCTCCTCCAATACCAATACTTACCTAAAATTAGTAAATGCTCACCAAATCTTGGGCGGTTTAGGATTTGGTGAGAATTCACTAGTTTTGGAGAACAAAATGTTTTTTTTTGTATGCTAAAAGTATTAATTCCCATTTTAAAGTTATGTTACAAACTAGGTATATGGATGTTTTGTTCAGTCCATGAAAATGATCAAATATCTTTAAGAAATACGATAAATTAATCTGCAACTTACTTGAAATCTTCTCATATCCCGTGGATTGCCGGCATTCTTCAGACAGTTCTGGTTGCATTTTAGGAAAAACTTCAGAAAAAATCTGCAACAAAATACAACTATAATAGATGTTAACTCTTATTAATATTTATTTTTTTGCAAAAATAGCTAATTAAGTTAATACCACTGAAACATCTTAAACTAAACATCAAAGACGAAGAGGAGAAAAAAAGAGGAGCGCCTCTTCAGCACTTGTTGAAATCATTGAATAAAAAATACCAGATATCAGTAGCTGTCACTAATATCGAGTGTTCCATAAATATCATGCGGTGGCCGTGTGAACAGATAATGCGACTCAAATGATGCGGACGCATAAATCAGTTTGAAGTGTTACCTATTAAACGCGCGCTTTACACCAGATTGGGGGAAATAAAAGCTTTTTGTCGTTAATTTTGTACATGTTAACGATTGTTGTCACAAAACAAAAGACCGACTTATTTTTTTTATTAGTTTTACTATCTATGACACCAAACCTCCAAATTTTTATAAGATATTTGTACAATGCAACATGGAATTAAGGCGATTGTATGACCAAAAGTGGCGCCCTCAGAGGTTTTTATTTAATAAGTTATTAATAGAAAAAGATTTTAATAATGTTTTACGTCGAGTTTTTAGGGTCCATGGTCTAGTATTTTTAGAAGGTATAACTATACATGCCCTCGTAATCATTCGTAGAAGTAGATCAGATGTGTCAAAAACGGCCACTTTTAGCAGTTTTGCTATCTACTTCTAGCAGTGGCTACGAGAGAATGAAACGATATCCGTCTAAAAATACTAGCACTAAAAGTTCCACGTAATTAATTATTGAAATTGAGTATTAGAATTATAATATTAAATAAAATTCACCGCGGCGCCACTTTCGCTCAGGGTACCACCACCCTAAGAGAAAAACCGTATTTGCAATATTTTTCTACGTCTCACAGTTTGATATAAAATTATGACCATCAGCCATTATTAAAGTCCCCACTGCTGGGGCACAGGGCACAGGCCTTCCTTACAGGTGGATAAGGAGGATGGGCCATAACACACCACGCGGGCCCAATGCGTGAGTGTTAACGTATGCAAATGCAGCCGTTCCGAAGCATGGAGGAGCTCGAGATAATACATTTTTGGTCACCCATCCCATGACCGACCCTTGCGAAAGCTGCTGTACTTATATAAAATAATATTTTCTGTTTATTCACACTTAGTTTTTATAGAACTGGAAAGTAGAAAAAATAGGAAACGACTCGTTAGTAAGAAATTAACACTACAAAGAAGTTATGACTGTTGGTTTTTTTGTCGCCACAGAAGCCATGTGTTTCCACTTGAAGTGTTTCACATAATTTGTACTTTCCGCCCTTCTTTCATACTTTTTCACAACAACTTAGCTAGACTAAGTTTTTTCGCTGACTATAATATTATGACAAAAATTCTTAAACAAAGTTTGAGGCAGCAATAAAGATCAAATTTAAAAATAAAGATCAATTTTACTATCATTTATTACCAAAAAATATTTGGCTTGCGTTGCTATAATTATGAAGTTATATTTATTTTTACTGTGCTACAATACAAAGTGGTCACTTCTGACGTCGATCGGTACTAGTATTATTATTATACATTTACATCATGTATGAAAAAACACTAATTTTGTATTGAAATAAAACGAATTAATGAAAAAGTACAAAACTACATTGATTTCGTCATAAAGATTTTATTTTCAACGAATGTCAAAACGAAATCAAACAATTTCGAGAGAGAAAGATATCGGCAACTATCGGGGTATCGGATTACAACAATAGCTTTATTCGGCAAATTTGTCTTTTGAATTTTTGGTGGAAAGTAGACTCTGTGTGGGGGGTAATAAGGTGCGTGTGGTAGTAAGTTGGGCTGTGTGTGCGTAGAGGCGTACGGGCAGACGATCACGATGAATGCTTTAGCAGAAATATTTTACATGGCCGCGGGCGTCGCCGAATATTGCTGTGCCAACAACGGAGTATGCGAATAGAGCAGTCTTTCTGTACCTACTGTGATTCGTTCTGTAATAGTCAAACAATGAAGAATTTGATTCATAACGTAAGCAGGAAAGTCTATTATAAAAAGCAGCGAAGATTTAAAGTTTTGTTTTTCTCTATTATGTGAAAAAAAAACATCAAATGTATAAAAAGACAGTAATAATAATTTCTTGTTACATAACACAGAATTTGAACTCGTGATATCACTAATAAAAAACCGGCCAAGTGCGTGTCAGTCGGACTTCGCACATTTAGGGTACCAAATATTGCTAAGGGGCGAGGCTTATCTGTGCTACGCGTTTGACTGCAAAATTAACTTGGTTTGTAATAGGAAAGTGAGAGCATTTAAAAGAAAAATTAATACTATAATAATGTAGTTTTGGGATTTAATTACAAATGTATAGTTTTCAGATTTTTTCCCTGTACTTTTGTACAAGACGATATTACTTGCCAAAATTCATAGTTGAAAGTACCCTCTAAATTTTGATGTCAATGTTCGTTGAGAGTTGCGTTTGAATTAGTTTTCATAGCTTTCATAGGTAAATCTTGAATTTTAAAGTTTAAGGTAGGAAGAAAAGTAAATTAACCAAAGAAAAACAAACGAAATACTAAGATTCTACGCAATCGTATTAACAGCTCTACATACAACCCTACTAGGATCGTTCCAGATACGAGCGTACGTGTATTTGCGCCGCCCGCGGCGACGCACATCTGTCCCCGCATTATTTATGTTAAACACCTTATGTCACAATATCGCGAGTTAGAGCGGCTTCAATGGAGTCTTTATTTTTGGAACAAGTGACAACTGACAACGGCCGATAAATCTAAATGATGTCGTATATTAGTTTCTGTGGCGAGGGTAATTAAGTCGGCATTTGAAATCGATTTCATTTAATCGTCGTCGTAAAGCTTCCCAGTTAACGTGGACTTTTCATTTTCGTATAAGCCGAGACAATATTTCAGTAATACCTTTGTATTTTCTTTTTATCTCTATGTCACAATTCGATACCTGTCTTTGTTTTTGGAGAAAGTGACAACTGACAACGGCCAATAAATCTAAAAGGTGCCAGAAAATGTGTTTCTGTATATATAAGATAGTAATTAAGTTGGCGTTTGATTTCAATGACATAAAATCATAAAGGTGCCGGAAATAGTTTTCTGTAGCAGATAGTAATTAAAATGGGCATTGATTTCAATGACGAACAATCATTAGATTATAGCTAACTTAGTACAACGGAGTTCAACCAGTTCAACTAACACTTTTGTTTTATAAACAACCTCATAAATTTGAAAAAGCGTAGGTAAAATAAGAAAATTACTGGTCCATATTTGGCACTCTTTCAATACATAAGAAACTTTAATGAAAAGGCCTTAGAACCATATTTGACGTGAATAAGATTTTCTTTATTAACTGCAACGAGAAAGTTTACTTGTAGACATTTTAAGAAAACCATAATCGTAAATAAAGTATAAAACCTCCATGCTATTTAATACTTATATCTAAAGGACAACGCACCCCACCCATATAAAAAGACCCCATTGAATACCTTAAGCTCAGATCATTAATATCTGTGTAAGGGTCACCTGACAGTGGCGTTATCCACTATGAACGGTAAGCCGTAGAGTTACGACCTAAGGGCAGTAAGTGGGATCTATGGGGTAACCTTATGGTTTTTATAAACTCAGCCTTGATGTAAAAGGGCAGTTTTGTCAATACATGTGAAATAATATGAGTAAGTAAAAACCGGTCAAGTGCGAGTCGAACTCGCGCTCTAAAAACGGCAAAAAATTACGTCTGTTTTTAGTATTTATTGTTATGGCGGCAACAGAAATACATCATCTGTGAAAATTTCAACTGTTTAGCTATCACGGTTCATGAGATAAAGCCTGGTGACTGACAGACAGACAGACGCACAGTGGAGTCTTAGTTATTACTAAGACTCACTGTCCGTCTGTCTGTCTGTCACCTCTCGTTTTTACCCTTTAGGTACGGAACCCTAAAATTTTGACTTTTGATATTGTTGTTCGAATTAGTTCAACCATTGATTGAATCCATTGTCAGCTTTCAGCATTATTTAATATTTTACACTACAAATAGTTTTTTTATTGCGTTAGTAACTACATCAGTAATTTATACGTATTCTCCTTTTTTGCAAAATCTAAATGAATAAATCCTATTAAATTAATCGGCTGCTGTACAAAGACAAATGAACAATAATTGTATCTAAGTACCTAATTGTTTATGGTATTTCTAATATTTTCTAAATAGTTAATTTATTGTTCTCGCTCCGTCATTGCGATTTTTACCTTTTTAATTCCGTTCCAAGTGAGTATGTTTCTCACCAACATCCTCAACTAGCCCAAGCCGTTACATTAATACAATAGTTTACTTTTCCATAGTTACATTTTATCAACTTCCCTCACTGTTCTCATCGTAAACTAAAACGATATGGAAAGTATTTGCTGTCTCTAAGATTATATACGCACAGAGGAAGAGGGTAGTTTTACGATGCCAACGGCATCCCCGACGCGATAGGTAAATATTCCCTGTTCTTAGGGCGGAGAGATTCGGGGCTAAGGTTTTAGTTTTTACGGCTTTATTATGTAAGTGGATAGGATGCTTTATGTGGGGTTTGTTTACATTCGAAAGCTGTGGAAGACCGATGACAATTGGATGTTTGGAAAATTCCGTTGGGTTTTCAGTTTCAAAGTCAGTTGTTTCTATTTTACATTTACTTAAGTAATCAAAGAATGCCCGTGAAGTGATGGATGACTTACATGTTTTTTGTAGTTTACTATTTAAGTATGTTCCTCGCCCGTGGTATAGCTACTTCCTCTATACCTTGACGTCTCAATAGGGTTGTCTTTCGTTAATCGATAAACTAAATGATAGCTTTTGAAATGTCAAATTCATAAATTTTCTGAGCGAAGTTTGAGAAAATTAATTGTGTCTGTTCAAGGGTTGATAACACGCGGCTAACAATAAGTAAGTATGTCTAATCTATACTTGAGGGTTCCGTGCCCAAAGGATAAAAACGGGACCCTATTACTAAGACTCCACTGTGCGTCTGTCTGTCTGTCAGTCACCAGGCTTTATATCATGAACCGTGATAGCTAGTCAGTATTTATTTCTGTTGCCGCTATAACATCAAATACTACAAACATAATAAAATAAATATTTAAGTGGGTCTCCGATACAACAAATGTGATTTTTTTTTGCCGTTTTTGGTACGGAATCCTTCGTGTGCGAGTCCAATTTACACTTGGCCGGTTTTTTTATAAAAAATGCAATTGATTCAGTACAGCTGTAAGAGGAAGAGGCTCTACCGCATTACAGCTAGGTCGCAGACAAAACTCCAAGTATCTTCCCCCCAATCCACCACGTGGCTCACTCTAATGAGACAGACGGACAGTGAGTGACTAATAAGTACGGATATCTAAAAAAAGTCTGGAACGGGTGGTAGGAAAATATAGACGATTCAAAAGTACTTAATAATTAAGTTTATTTGAATAAAGCTTATTTCACTTTCACTTTCATTACTTTTCAATGGTCGAATCATTGTTTTTTTTTTAATTAATACAATTGTTTACTGAAGTGGTTGTTAAACAGCTGTATGTAAGGCTCTACCGCATTACAGCGAGGTCGCAGGCTAGCTTTCAAGTATCTCCCCCACACCCCACTTGCCTCATTTACATCCGATAGCCGGCGAAAAAATGGGGCTCCCTTACTTAGTAATGTCAGTTTTGAAGTTATTATGAAAACTATTTAAACTTAAAAGAAAAAAAAAAACATTTATAAAATTGTAATGTAATAATTTATACTAAAACATTTATCAACAGTTTAGCAGGTAGTTAATGTAATAAACTCAAAACTATAACTTAGTTTTGACTCTACAAAACAAGAATCAAAAGATAGTATGGAATTAAATAAGGCATTTAATATAAAGATAATTTTTAAACTATTGACCCAGAGTTTTAATTTAATTGTGTCGTGTTGTAAGTAAATAAAAAAAATAAGGCTAGGCTTTGATTATTGATAAGGTTAGGTCTCTTTAGTAACAGCAAAATCTTTAAAACAAAAAAAAAACGCAAGCTTACTTTCACCTAACGAACAAATGATAGGTAAATAGTTTTATAACAAGCATTGAAAAAATTATCCAAAAAGTTCAATTTTCAAATGAAAAAAAAGAAAGAATCGCGAGCCTACATTCGTAAATCGAACGAATGAAGAACGCGGGATCTGACAACAAGCGGTCTCTTATAACTTTTCCCTTTTAACCTTTCGTCCCCCTGCGGCGCGGTCCCTCGGGAGGCGGTCCCCGGGGCCGTCCCCCGCCCAGCCCCCGCCACTCAATACCGACACGCCATGCGGACGGCAAAGAGTACACTGCAGAAGCGTTAATGAAACTAGTTCCAGAATGTATTATTATCTTCAATCAAGAATACCCTAGATGCCCGGTCAGAGTATCAAAAATGGTATCCCAAATAGCATACCACTTACAAGCTGGGCGCTTATTTTGCACAAAGTAAGTGATAAAAGATGTGTTTTATGTTTTTGTACAAAATATGCTTGTAGTCCATTAGCCATTTTTGATGTCCCCACTGCTGGGGCACAGGCCTTCTTTATTGGTGGTAAGGAGGATGGGCCATAACCCACCACACGGGCCCAATGCGGATTGGTGGGTGTTAACGACTGCCTAAAATATGCTTATTTAGTACAAAATAAGTGATAAAAAAATGAGTTTGTAAAAAATAAGAGGTGATTATGTACAAAATAAGCGCCAAGTTTGTTAGTGGGACGC
This sequence comes from Agriphila straminella, assembly GCA_950108535.1. Classification (NCBI taxonomy): domain Eukaryota; kingdom Metazoa; phylum Arthropoda; class Insecta; order Lepidoptera; family Crambidae; genus Agriphila; species Agriphila straminella. Next base: position 6,259,896 of record OX467312.1, read on the forward strand.
TATTTGAGGTGCCATTTTTGCCGTAATGTTTTAGATTGTGAAGCGTTAACTAGGATATTCTTGATCGAAGATTACTATTCATAACAGTGCATTTATTTCAAGTAACAAAGACCCATTACATAGAATACAATAAAAATATCTGTCTTTTTGTAATTTCCCAAATTTCGAAGATTTATTTTATGTTTGATTCTATTGCTATTTAATACGTTGCTGTTCGACAAATCTTGCTGAAATTGCTGACGTCACTACGTGATTTAGGTACCATCTTAATCTAGGAACCCGCATCATGATTGCATACATATGACCCTTCTTCCATCGCTAATCTTTGCGTCCACGCGACCGGCCCATAACGGACCCAGTTTTCTACTTTGTTTTTCCGCATGCTTCCATAGCGCGCGTTAATATTTCAGCGTGTACGAATCCAAGGGTTAACTGCTTCACCACCGGTGTAAATAGACCCTTACAATTGACCGATTGTGATAAATAATAATATTGACAAACATTTTCTTGATCCCAAAATACGACCCTAGCACTTATATTGTGAAACTTACACTAATACAAACACATATTTAATTAAGGCGGTTGTATGACCGAAAGTGGCGCCATCAGAGGTTTTTATTTAATATGTTATTAATAGAAAAGATTTTAATAATGTTTATCGTGGAGATTTTAGGGCCCATAGTCTAGTATTTTTAGAAGGTATATCTACATGCCCTCGTAGTCATTCGTAGAAGTAGATAGCGAATGTGTCAAAAACGGCCACTTTTAGCAATTTTGCTATCTACTTCTAGCAGTGACTACGAGGGAATGCAACGATACCGTCTAAAAATACTAGACTGTAGGCCCTAAAATCTCCACGATAAACATTTTTAAAATTGTGTATTAGAATTATAATATTAAATATAATTCACCGCGGCGGCACTTTAGCTCACCTTAAATATTTGCTTTATTCTGTATTTCATGTTAAAGCGGCTACAGAAATACATCATCTGTGAAAATTTAAATTGTCTAGCTATCACGATTCATGAGATACAGCCTGGTGACAAACAGACATACACAATTTTAAAAATGTTTATCGTGGAGATTTTAGGGCCTACAGTCTAGTATTTTTAGACGGCATCTTTACATTCCCTCGTAGTCACTGCTAGAAGTAGATAGCAAAACTGCTAAAAGTGGCCGGTTTTGACACATTTCCTATCTACTTCTACGTTAGACTACGAAGGCATGTAGTGATACCTTCTAAAAATACTAGACCATGGGCTCTAAAATCTCCACGATAAACATTATTAAAATCTTTTTCAATTAATAACTTATTAAATAAAAACCTCTGAGGGCGCCACTTTCGGTCATACAACCGCCTTAAGTGGGGCTCCCGTGCATACAGCAAACGTGATTTTTTTGCAGTACGCAATGTTTCGTGCGCGAGTCCAACTCGCACTTGGCCGATTTTTTTGTTTTTATTAAGTTAAGGCGAGGCCAGTTCACGATGTGATGAAAAGTCTGATTTTCGAACATCCAATGTGAAGAACTGATGTAAAATTCTACTTCACAAAAATTACTGTAGACTGAAAAAGAAACAAAGAAGCATAGTAACCGAACAGAATATTGAAAAATGGCATGGTAACTCTGTAAAAAATCCTGATTAACACCATAAAAACTTATAAAAATTAATTTCAAATCGTCAGATTTCGTAATTTTCAACGACAGTGATATGATTTTTTATGCAAAAAGGATAGCTTTTTTATCGATCTAACACAATAACCGAGTACATTTTTAATAAATGATCCAGTATTTCAGAAATCAATAAAAATGTACTAAAATTCGTCAAATTTCTGGCGAAGCGTCAATTAAAGTTATGCGATATTCAACCTTATTCTAAAGACATAGTGGAAGAGTAAATTTCGTGAACTGGCCTCGCCTTAAAGATGAAAAAGATTGCAACAGCAAATAGTTTTTATTTCAAAATAATGTTATCTTCGTGTAGGTAAACGTCGTTGTACTCGTTTGTTTCCATACAAAATTTCCGCATTAAATATTCCAACAGTTGATTGGGAGGCCTTGAACTGGGAAGAGAGGTCAAAGACCTCTTACAAGTTATCTACGTATTGTTTATTCTATTAACCTATATAATATTGCAAGAATAATATCGCTTATTTCACATATTCATTTATACGATATACGGAAAGATAAATAGGGGGTTAATTTTTGTGTTAGATTATAATGAAAATAAATATTGCAAAACAATTTATAAAAACTAAATTAAAGTAGGTACCCTTGATCCGGAAAAAATGGATTTTGTATTTTATCTTAAAACAAATTATATGACCTTTGGCACACCTTCGGTCTAATTAATCTTACGGCCTTACCTCAAAAGATTCGACACGTTTAAATGTGATGCCAACACTTTCATACAATAATTGTCAAAAAGTGACAGCATCACATTTAAGTAGCAGTGTTTTGAAGCCCATCCTTGAGTTTTTATATCCGTTTTATTCCAAATTTAAATTTGGAATCTATGCAAATATTTCAAACTTCTTGGACTGTCATTCAAAAATCGAAAACTTTCACTGATTCTTGCTCTCCGCATATCGAGCGGTAGTAAATATAAAGTGGTAGTTTTTCTGCGAGTCGAGGGCACTGCGGACGCAGCATCCCAACGTTGCCATGGCAACGCGATAAAGCCTCGCCTTTTCATAGCCCTCTTGATAGTAAACAGAAAAGTATCACATGTTTCCTTTCACTCTAAATAGTAGTAACAGATACTCCGAACACCTTGAGTGGTTCGATCCCGGCTGAGTCAATTTTGAAAAACAAACTTTTCCTTTTTTAAACATACGACGGACCGAATAAAATTAGAAGGCCTAGTCTGAATGAATGATGATGAATTTCGAAGCAAATAATAAAATTATGAGTTAAAGGTAAATTAAAACTTACAGAAAATGTCCATCGTCATTGCATAAAGGTAAGTACACAGAAGTACTTTAAAGTGTCTCTAGTTCAACTAATGAGTTTAATAAACAAGTCTAATATTAATCGTTTATGATAATAATCTCTATAATGTCTAGTAATATTTACGTAGTCCCCGAGGAGTGTGGCGTTAGGTAAAATACAAAAAAAAACTATTTTGTTTAAATACTTCGGAAAACTTCGCGTATACTGCATCAGATACTCTTTGGAATCGAAAGCGCTTGCTGTGTAGTAGTTTCCAATTGACAATATACTACCTACCGATGACGACGAGCAATCGCTCGCGGCTCTAAGCGCCTTTGCCCGCCATTGATGAAATACATTATTCTTGGAACTGATAGTGGAAAGCTTTGAGAATGGAGACAGATTTTAAGTTTTAAGTTCACTATATTATCATCTTCTAGCTAATCCGAAGCTAGATAGTAGTACAGTACCTGATTACACCGTTATTTTGTAGTCGTTTAAATTATCTTAAGGGAGTGTGAAATGAAACTAAACATTTTTGCCAAAGAAACAATGGTACGAAAGTCGACAACAGTACTTTTGAATCGTCTATATTTTCCTACCGCCCGCTAACAAGAAGTTATAGTAAGTTTATTTAGTTTAGGAGGAGTAGGTATACACCAACATATTTTATTGACGTTTTTCGACTCATATTTCTTTGGCAAAAATGATTAGTTTCATTAGTAGACACTGTGGAAACTATCGTTAATTCACTTCGAAACTTACTGCAAACCATTCTCAAAAATAGAGCAAAACAAAAGTTCCGTGGCCACAAGTGGCTCGACTAGCCACGGAACCGGCACAATCACCATATTCACCATACAAAGACAAGAGACCCTTCCAAAAAATAGAAGCATCCAAAATACAGCAATTGTGAAAAAACTGCAAACCATCCTCAAAAATTGAGCAAAACAAATGTTCCGTGGCCACAAGTGGCTCGAATAGCCACAGAACCGGCACAATCACCATACAAAGACAAGAGGCAACATTACGCGGGCATCACTTCATTGTGGGCACCGTTCTAATTGTAACTACACTCTTGGGCACCATCGCCCGCTCAGCGCTCCGCCGAGTAGGCGTGCGCTACTAATCTTCGACCCCTACATACCAATACGCCACTTCAACACTTCAAAGGAAAACCAAACTAAAACCGACTACCCTAAGACCAAAATCGAACGTCACACCGAATCGTATTTGCCAACGAAGCGAGGGTTAACGCACACTATCAAGTCATTAAATTGCATCGCCTTTTTAATGAGTCTGAAAGTGAACAAAGGATATTGAGCGCGATTACATTAAGTGCCCGCTGTAGATAGTCTGTTTTCGAGTCTTTTACTATGTTTTGGTAAGTTAGTTGCGATGCCGTGTGGAACGGTTTTGTAGTTTGTTTTTAAAGCACATAACACACAGAACGAAACAAACAAACAAACAAACGGAAGTATCTTACAGTGTTGAAAAACATACATAAACGTTTGGGCTGACATAGATTTCATGTGCCGAGGTCTTAAATTTATTATCTTTGTTTAATAGTTTAAATCCTACAAACGAAAGCTCACTTAAACCCTTCTGAGAACACACGCGTGCCTAATATTATTTATCACAGAAAAAGCCGTCCTACTCCCCAGGAATACAAGTTACAATCGACCATATTTTTTAAAATTTACGCCATTTGCGTTATCTTGAAATTCATGAGGGTGTGGCGACACCGAGCAAAATGTCCACTTCACCAAAATACCCCATCTTGCGGTGATAACAGTAACTTAGAATCCACTTAACATCCATGTGAATATTAAATATTTGTTATTATAACATACATTGTCCCCAAAATAATTATCTGACCAAACTCGTACGATATTTATAATTTTCATAACTTTTACCGTTTTCTCTAAGAATATCTTATGAGGAATAAGAGTGCATTCAAACTTGTAATCAACGGAATCCTTTTGAAAAAGACAAATAATTTGATTAAATAACGATTTGTGATCTGAAAAAAATATTAAATTTTCTTCATAATAAAATCAATAAAGACACTCAAAAAAGCCTAATCGAAAATCTTCAAATAATTATACTTTTTTCATAGTCAAAATTGTGTCGATTTGTTGGAATCTGTTCGTATTTTTTTTATTGTAGCCTGCAAAAAGACTCCTCATTATTCAGACTGAAACTACTTTTTGATTTAAAGTAACTTTTATCCTACTAGAGAACAAACATAATAATACACTTAGTTGAAATCCTATTGCACCAGAGAAAAGAAACCGCCTCTGTGGTCTAGTGGTTCGCCCACCCGTGTAAGACGCAGGGGTCCCGGGTTCGATTCCTACGGGGGGTACAATTTTTACTCGGTTTGGTTGGTTGTAGGGCGTATTTCAAGTCCGCCTGGCTAGCTACCACCATAAGTCTGACGCCATAACAACAATTTAAAAATTGTTGTGTTCCGGCAGTTAGAGGTAAGATATAGCCAGTTCCTCAGTGATGAGGATTCCAGGTGTAGTGCGATTATTGGTCCATGAAACAAATATATGATGAAAACTACATAGCTGTTCCCATCATTTAGTAAAAAGTATTTTAAAAAGGAAAACAAATCAACAACAACACTCTTTGCAACCCTTACACCTCCCAAACCCGTATCTACAAGCATAATAATTTCACCCCCACTTAACGTTCATACAACATATTACATACGGCCATATTTACCGGCTGAATGCTCTATAAAGTGATACCACGTGATCGTTACCCGGGTAATAGTTATAAATTATCCGGGTAGTTTATAAAAGCCGGTTAACCCGAGGTAAGCGGACAAGCAAAATTTATGATTGGATATTTCGCGCACGCATTTTCATATTATCGATCATGTTATCTATAATTATTGCAGGTGGTGGCAGGCTGGTGTAATAACGAACAATGTGGTGACTGGCCTTTCTTTCTTACCGTATGAGGATAAATAAGTGGCCACCTCTGCCTGCCTAGCATGACCGATTTGTATAGCGTGATATAACCCTAAATTACCAATCTACAGAGAATCTACTTCATACTCTGGCCTAGGATCCTTTTTGTTACCGCTGTGTTCCTTTTTTCCGATGGATAGCTTAAACAAGTGAATATTAATACACACTTACACATACACACACACACACTCACTCACACCCCACACACACACACTCACACCCCATACACACACACTCACACCCCACACACACACACACACGGACACGCGCGCGCGCGGCGCGCGCCCAACACGCACACACAAGGTTGAACCTCTCTGCTTCACTTATATTCACATCACACGTACATGCATACACAAGTACAGCAATTCGTTCTAGTAGTAATTTTTATTATTTTCTAATTTTTTGTAATCACTTTAATCTCACACGTTCATGGTTTCTCATAAACGGTGTTTTTACATTAATGTTTAAGCAAGAGGGCCCTGGTGACCTGTGGCACAGGTTCTTTTAGATACCTATATCGGGCACCAGTCTCTCACAATGCAGGTCATATTATCATATTGCTGTTATCAACATCCTAGTTATCTAAGAGTACCTATTGTGATGAGAAATAAACTGATTTAATCTTTAATCTTTAATATAGCATTTTATCATGTTTAACTGTCAAAAAGACAAAGGAATTTGACAGTGGAGTGTCGATAAAATGCTATATCACGCGATATAAATCGGTCATGCTAGGCAGTCAGGTGTTAGAGTTTATCAAGTCGCCTGTAAAGCCCTTTAACTTGACTTAACGTTTGTTATCAGATGACAACAGCCGGGACTGAAGGTTTAACGTGCCCTCCGAAGCACGGAAGCGCTCAGTTGTAGTGCCACTTAACGGTCACCCATCCGACACCTGGCCGGACCGAGCGTTGCTTAACAAACGTGATCGGTATGTGATGCGATATACTTAGGTAACGATGAGTTTTGTTACATAGTTTGCGATGTCAGAATTAACCTATAAACCACCAACCCACCATGTTTCATTCCCTTAGTATTTTTACATTGACTAAAACTGGTAACTAAAGTGAGAAGAAAAACTATTTTATTGAAGATCGTTCTGTCATAGATCTAACGTAGGTAGTCGAAAGGTTGCAAAATATGGAACCACTGTACACTTTATCATACCTCCTTCTAACTTATTACCCTTGGACAGTCCTGAAGAAAATACATGAGTTAGTTTTGCTCTTACAAAATTGTGTTGCTTAGGGGAAAAAATATCGCCATCAGCCTAGATTGGATAGGTTTTGCATGAGAATATCATAGTTTTTTATCCCACAATGCAGTCGTTATATTTAAAGTTTTGAACAACCAAATAATAATTATTCAATTGTTTTTTAAAAACAGTTTTTTCACACTGCTATGTTAAAGTTGCTTAGGTATACATAGGCATAGACAAGTATCATATATTTTAAATGATACAGTAAGCAACCATCGTTGTATGTAACTGTACAAGACGCTTTATATTCGCGAGCCCTACCCGGTATTTATCATCGGGAACTTTAAGGTAAGCATATTTACGTACTTCTGTCGAGTTTACTGATAATATTTTGATTCATGCAAAAATATGCTTTAAGTTTTAGTCGAAACAGTTTGATAACAGAAATTTAATTGTCAATTATTAAATTGTTCTTGATAACTACTTTCGACATCCACCCACATGTCTTACTTACTGGGTAAGTTTTTAACATTTCTGAGAGTCCAGGATTAATCGCATCACAATTCGCAAGACACAATTTTTTTCTATACTTACTGTCTCAAAATCACCTGAAAACAGCAATGCCAAATTTGTATATAATTGTATTCCTCAAATGACGTTTTATTTCGATTGATGCGTCACAAAGCTCTTTCTAACAAAATATTGAAGGCATTATGCAACAGAAAAAAGCTAAACATAATAGGATTGCGCCGTTCAAATAAAAAGTAAACAACGTAAAAATTGAGTACACGGATACAGCAAAGGTGTTTTGTTTAAAACTCATCTGTATTCCAGTACTCAAACTCACAATCGGGGTAAACAATAAACAGCAACAGAATGAACGAACAACCGCACTTCACTTACATACACGATGCCGCAGCATAAACATTACACGAACCTACGCAAAGGCCATCAAAATATAACGAGCCCGATAAAAACGATGGGAAAGAAACCAAACGGCCCCGACGAATTTCCAAAGATCACACAATAACGGCTTTTACATCCCACTCTTATGTATCAGAATGTATACAGACGTCCTCCTCTAACGCCAGATCGCAGTTTTATAGGCGAACTGATAATATTTGGACCGCCAGAGATATGAGTGTTAAATATTTTATGATGTCCAGTCAATGTAGAGTTTGCTCTAAAAGTATTACCTTTTCAATATTCGGCCTTAAAACAACTTTCACGTTTTATGTAAAAAGAAAATATAGTAGTTGTAAATCTAGCAAGTTTACTTATAAATGACAATTAAAAGAAATCAAATCATAGAAAATGTATTATCGTTATATCGAATCCTATTCTTTGAAGTTAATTACAAGTAAATTTTTTGTCACGTTTGTCTCTTACAAACTGTCTTGGCGTAATGTCATTAATCTTAGGAGTCTGGCAGCGCAGCAAACGACCTCCCGTTAAGACCCTCCATGAGCAGGGTGCTCCGTAATATGCTCCCGATGCCAAATCTCCAAATAGCTAAACACCAAAATCGAGCAAGCAAAACCGAACCTTCCACTAATTGTTATTAGTCTCATTAACGCGCGCACTACTGCCCTAAACTTCTAACCTTTCGTTGCGCAGTAAATAGAAAATAAGAAAATAAAGGAATCCCGGCGAGAAAAAAGGTACGTAAGATGTATTTTTTCGCAGAGAAGCGTGTCGGTAGCATTGTTAAATATATCGTCCAATCAGTATCTCGGGGAACGAGAAGGAATTAGCGTCCCGAACGAAGCGACGAGACTGGATCTACCCTTTTTATGCGGCGTAATAAAAAAAGAAGTCTTATTTGAATTTGGAAGACGAATTAAAAAAGAAAATGAATTCTGCACTAATTTAAAACAAAGAGGTTGGCTTCCAGATGATTTTCAGGGATTAGGGGGGTTAATTGATGCATCAGGATGAAGTCAGCGTTACGATAAGGTGCAAGGCAAAAAATCAATGCTATTTTGTCAGTTACTTAACTTTATAAATTAAAACTCGCAAAGCTATTTAATTCTCACTTTCGTCAACATGAATTGATTTAAAATGGGCGACTGAGAGGAAGATAGGATTAAATTTTAAAAAACCATCAGATTTTTTTTTAATGTAATGAATGACCAATAATTAAACATTTCTGATCAATCAATTCCAATTGGAAAAATTTATGAAAACTATTCTTTTTTATAAAACATCAATTTAAGAAATGGATCAGTATATAAAGGTCATTTTACACGTCCAAAGAAACTAATCAGAGATAAGACGACCTCTCCCCACATTGATCCTTGCCATCGGAAAGGTTACACAGGCACTTCGTCTTCATTCGGGAATCCCTTTAAGGAACGTTTCACTTGTAATGAAAGCTAATTCTTTCATTAACTCTCCGTGACAACGGGAAAAATTGTAATCCAAACGAAAACGAATGTAGAGCTGCCTCTACGCGTTTATATAACCTGGGGCTGATAATTCTAATTTTTATTTTCAACTATTACTTATGGTAAAATTTATTGATGATTTGGTACTAGTCTATCAATAAATTATGTAGAACGCCAAATATTTTGGCAGGTATATATTACTTTGTAATTCGATTTTTCATTTATTTCAAATAAACTAACAGATATTACACGTGTCACAAACAAACTTTAAGTAGGTAGGTACAGTCGAGTTCATTAATATGTTGGCACTTTTGACAGCTCATCATCGTTTATGGCTTTATAATAAAGGTCAACAGCCTGTCAAAAATGCCAACATATTAATGAACTCGACTGTACCATATAGCATAAACATAAAAAATATCGCAATCAATAGTAAAGAGTACCCCAAAATATAGGGTGGATCTATAATCTAAGTGCAATAATTCCAATCTACCCAATATATTGATTGAAATCGGATCTGACAAGGCGTTAATGGGTGGCTCAATGCAATTTTAGCTACCCCACTTCGAGTGTAAGTGAATTTATTTCGTGCGACAAAGATAGTATCTTGTTTTTAACAAAAATGTTAAGCTTAATGGATACATATCATGCATACGCATTTATTTGTATGCCATCATGGGATTAAAAATAAAGATTTCTTTTTGAACAGAGTACCTACTCATATTAAAAATATTTTTCAAAGAATAAAACTTAAAGTTCCAAATCATCTGAAGTACCCGTAACTAATAAACCAAAACCAGAAACATTACAAAAACTCCGATCAAAAAATTCATAATTACTTTTTGCAAAAAAATAGTTATTATCGAAATAATGTTAGTGATCGCAAATATTTATTTTCGGAAAGAAATCGGGCTTATCACTGCACTACACCCTACGCCATGGACTACCAATATACAGTGAAAATTGGATTTACACCGACAATTGGAGAAGGCGCCACCGTCAAAGGCAACCCTTGCGATATATTTACCGAAATACATTTTAAAAGCTCCGTTCTTGCGGATGCATGCTCCTAGAAACCGACTATACAGTATTCTTTATGGTTATCTGTAAATACCAAAGTATTCATCTCAGATACTACTCTTTTCTTTCAAATATTTTTTTTTATAAGAAGTGTGATCGTAGTTACAGCTCTAGTTATATTTTCGAATTAAGATATATTTGCTTTCTTTTCAAACAGTAAATAAAATATTAATCTTAGTTATGTCATGATAACAGTCTACGAAAACTTTTATTTTGAAGACACTTATTATCTGTCTCTGTAAGGATTCATATCCTTTGCTCTACAATGCATTTGTTATATCTGGTTACAAATTCAAAATATCGGTTGACATGGTACAGTCACACTCTAAATATCTTCCAAGTCCCAGCTCTCAAATTCTCGACCCATCTCCGCATATGCATGCTCGCAGTTAGTGCTCAGACTACACGACGTCAGCGCTTAAACGCCAATTAATTATTAACGCACTGAGCTCCTTCCTTTGCTCTTTGACGGAGCACAACAATGTGGCTTGCTTCGTGATTGCCTGCTTTGTAAATTGCATTATCTGGTGACTGCTATTTACACGATGATATTAGTGTATCTCCGCAGAAGTTGTTTCAGACGTTTCAGAGGAGACACAAGATTCTCCTCTAAATAAATTGGAAAACTCATCGGAAGTCGACTAATATTGCTCACAAAATACAGGATTAAAATTTTGTTTTTCAGTTTTTTTATAGTTTTTTTAGCAAATTCAATTTATACATCTCAAGATACCTATGTGATATTTTTATAAAATACATTAGTGTCCAATAAAACAACATAATAAAGTAAGTCTAATATCTACCATTTATCCTACTTCATCAAATTGAAACTATAATATTTTTTATATCACTGTCCAATAGGAACAAGATTTACTAAAACCTCAATTATTTTAACACATTGTCATCAAAGTAATGGATATGCAATTTGCCTCTACACCGCAATTAGACGAAACGTAAAATTGTGGAAGATTGGAGCCATCAATCAAATGGAAGGATGATTATATTCAAATCTAGATAACTAATTGAATGAGCCACTCGTTCTAATTGAATTTAAGTGATGTTTTGCTTTTTTTTGTTTTATTCCTAAGGATATACGATTTTCTCTATGAGCTTCCAGAATTTTAGTTTAAGATATCCTTTACTTTTTAACCGACTTCCAAAAAAGGAGGAGGTTCTATGTTCGTCTGTATTTTTTTTTTTGTGTATGTCCACCGATTACTCGAAGACGGCTGGACCGATTGAAATGATCCAAACGTTATTACATTAGGTACACTCCCAAGTTGGTCCCATTTTTAAAAATTTGGAAATCAGTTCAGTACTTTTCAAGTAATTTTGAAAAAAGCACGAAAATAGTATGATTTTGTGTGAATTACCTCGATGATTGGTCGTATTACTTCTTTGTTTATGAACTGAATAAGATAATATTTTTTTTTTTGGTCTTAAGTGTAGTTTTATAACCGACTTAAAAAAGGAGGTTCTCAGTTTGACCCGTATTTAAGTATGTTTCTCCGCGATTATCTTACGTTTTGTTGAGCCGATTTTTCTACATATATAATATACCTTACCTACAAGGTACCTACACTTAAAATAAAAAAATAAAAAATTGTTTAAAAAAAACAAAAAACCGACTTCAAAAAACCGACCTCTAAAAAGCAAGAAATAATATTCGTAATAATAAAAATACGTCTATTGAAGTCGGGTGGGGCTTTTAGAATAAAAAAAAAGGAATTTGTACTCCAGCCCCACCCGACTTCAATAGACGTATTTTTATTATTACGAATATTATTTCTTGCTTTTTAGAGGTAGGTTTTTTGAAGTCGGTTTTTTGTTTTTTTTAAACAATTTTTAACTACTACAATTATTTTTATTAGATTAATTAAGCCTCAGATTAATTAAGCCACAACAGTAATAAATTATTAATACAATTTGTGCGTTTACGATGACAATGTAACCTGTAAAATAAGACTTTGCCATCAAAAGTTCAGTAGGTTAGAAAAAATAAACAAAACACGACTCATAATATGCCACATCCAGTCATATATCAGATTATACCGAAAGAGAAATAACAATTCATTTGCTAACCGACCACGAAACACGCGATGCCATCATAAAAGTAACAATTAATGCTAGTTTGTTTTACAACGAATTAGGAATGTTTGTCTTCAAAGGAGATGTCACGCGTAAATGCTCATTCAAATTTTATGGAACTTCACCGTATTTAATGGCCATCATGAACGGGCCCCTGAAGACAATAAAATTAAAAAATATCTTTATAATAAACCGAACACAAAATTGTAAGAATAAATTCTATCATAAGACGAGCCTATATTTAAGCTGCGCCAATATGGCAGCATTACAGTTGAAATTGCTAACGAATGGAAGCAAAGAGGGGATGATAAGACTCCGTCACTAATTAAATGGGCCCGAGATGTCCTGTTCTTAATAGATTTGTAGCTAATTTGGAGTAATTTCATCGTCCTCTACGTAATATCAAAAGTCAAATTAAAATTTCATTCTGTATTTTTAGATACAGTCAATCTTGGTATTTATTTAACAAACATTATAATCTCAGTGATATTAAGTAAGAGACAGAACTATTCGCAAATAGACTAAAATCTTTCCTAAATAAGAATTCCGAATAAATTCGACATAAAACATAGGTTAAGGGGGATATAAGCGTTAAAACCGCTCCATAGATTAGATCCTACATCGGGACCGGGCTAGTTGCAATTCATCATTATTATTCCAGACAATTTATCAAGCGGTTGGCTCGCTCCGACCGGATCGCACATTCTAACGAGATGGTGAATTTTCACCGAATAATTTGAGAGCCGACGAATCACGTATTGGAATCTGGAATGAGCTTGAAATTGAGATAGAAGAGTCGAACATGGTATACGATAAAAGCGAAGGAAAAGATTTCAGAAGGAAGTTAATGGAAATAATAATAATTAATGATGGTTGGCCAAAGAGACACGCTATTTCTAGACTAGGCAAATGTACTGTATTTTATCTTGCCAATTTCGTTTGAATTTTTTTCCTTAACGTACTTGTAAATGAAACATATAAGTTCAATGGTTTAGTTTAAAAACCTTGGTAGGTACTAATTATTTTATGTGCATATGCTTCCAAAATATTTTCTTAGACGATTTAAATATTCACATCAATAAAAATGGTTCCATTGCTTTACATTTACCATAGATAACTAATGAGGCAATATATCACAAACGCCTGTTCTTTCTCTAAATTAGCATGAAATCTCGCGTTGTCACCCGAGCATGCACAGCTGGGGGGTCGGATCGACTACTAAGGCTTATTACTGCGACTTTATCATATTTCAATTTACGATCGTCACCCAGACTTATCGAGTAGAAAAAATCAGGGGTACTCTCAGTGCCCTGATATAAATCAAAAATGAGACGTCTCATTACTGAGGTGATTTATTTAAGCGTCGCGTCGATAGGTATTACACTGCAAATCGTCAACTCCGTAAATAAAAAAGGTAATTTTCATACTAATAGACAGGATAAAATTCATAAGCGCCTAATATCCATAGGAATTTTAAGATGAACGAAAGCATTAGATAAGTCGGCGAGTAAGAAAATGCTTGGTCGGAGGGAATAAGAAAACGGTACTAGTTGTTAAGTCTTGCACAGTTTCTGCCGCTATCTCGTGGATAAGAAGCCTAATCACCAGTCGTCGTGTCTGTATCGGGACCGGCGAAGCGCGCGAGTGTCCCCCAGGGTATACTTTTGGGACCGGTATTCTTTTTTGGTTTACATTACGCTGTAAGTGTGCCGAATTCTTTTGTCGCGCCCTTTTCTTCGTACAGATTTTCGTGGTTCGCGTTACTTTTATCTCAATGATTCTGATTTTGAAGAATCCATTAAAAGTAACTTTATGCTTTACACTGCATTTTTTGAAATATTTGAAATAAACTTAGTATCACGCAAGAAAAAGCAAGTGTAAAGCTATTAATAAGAGACTTAAGAAGTTATCGAAACTTCCACAGTTACCACAAGCGAACCGTTCCGGAGTCGCGCACCAACAAACTTGTCGCAAACTACTTATATGTAATATGACTTTGCGATTTTATTTAAACTATTTTAACTTAAAAATGTTACATTGTATTTGTTTTACTTAATAACATGTTCAAAAACCTTTGATTTTAATGTAATATCTTTCAATAACGAAAACAAAGTTATAGTTGCTAGCTGTTTTATTTGTACCTATCCGCTTAGATTTTAAATATTTCGGTTCTATTTATTTTGATTTTGTTTCACTATTGTCAGAAGTATAAATTTTCAAACGTATGCGTATCGCATTAAAATGCGACAAATTGATAAGATTAAAAATTTATAAAACGAAGCAAATGCACTCGAACAGGTAATAGAGATATCATCCACTCGGAATGGAATTTATTTGGGTAAAGAGGCGCGCGGCAGAGCGCCGTCTAATGAGATAATATAATAGCCGCGATTCCGCCCGGCGCCGTTGGCAACACCGAAATTACCGGAAAACTGCACTGAGAAAGCTCTTTTGGAAAACTCCGAGGAACAATTCTTACACTTGGAATTAGAAATTTTGGGAATAGATTTTTCACTAGCGTTTGGGGTTGGGATTCACGTTACATAATTGTGTCTCTGAAATGTTCATCTAACACTCAAGAAGGATGATTAAAATATCTCAAGAAAAATAAAGTGATCGTTGCTAACTTCGCACATTTCAGGAATTTTGTAATTTGTGGTTAGGTTCTAATGAGTATGGAATAAGCACAAAATAATAGTATAATATATAGCACATTTAATTAAACTACAAAAATGCCAGTACCTATCTCAATAAATTTCCTGAACATTCCAAACCTTTGTCACTTTAAATTTAATGTTTAAAAATAGACTGTTCATTTTCAAACACTTCGATTCGAAGGCAGTGGACTTGTAACCAAATTACAATATTGGCTGGAGATGTATTTTGAACCGTTCTATTTAAAGAAGTTAGGTTTATAATATATTTCAGAATAAACTATTTAATTCTTCCCACGAGCTTTTTTATTATGTTGTACTTCGATCATCTAATAGGTCTGAAAACCACGTTGAATTGTCTATGTATACTTATTCAAAAGTTTCATTCTCGTAGACACGCTCTATTGAAACTAAATGAAACAGAATCTAGTCTGTTATGTAACCAGTTAACAAGCAAGAAGTAATAAGTTTTTCTGTAGTAAAATAATAAAACAAGATAAAAGTAATTAGTTTTTCTATAGTAAAATAATAAAACAAGATAAAGTAGTTAGTTTTTCTGTAGTAAAATAATAAAACAAGATAAAAGTAATTAGTTTTTCTGTAGTAAAATAATAAAACTAGATAAAAGTAATTAGTTTTTCTATAGTAAAATAATAAAACAAGATAAAAGTAATTAGTTTTGCTGTAGTAAAATAATCGCAGTTTTTTTTTCCTAAAGCATTATATTTACTCGTAGTAGTAAGTAAGTGAGTTTTTTCCCATCTGACATTGTTACGACTCAATTTAACCAGAGGGAATATCGAATCGAATCGATTGTCACACCCAAACTGGGGTGCTAAAGTCCCATTATGATATAGTTGGTATCCATATGTCAAATGTTTTTTTTTTATTTGAAGAGTAGGCAATATTTGTTTAAATGCTATAAACTCTTTTATATGTCAAGCTATATTCGCAACTTTTTTTATAATTATTGTATACTTCAATTCCTTTCTTTTTGAATAAAAATGTTGTTAAAGTTTTGCCAAAACACAGTTTTTTCTCACAGTATGACCGCCCATAATCGGTAAACTATTAACACCCTCCCTAATGAATGTGCATGTAAATGTAAGACTTAATCCTTCTACATTTATTCCAGTCACAATATGTTTTACACAATCAAGTTTAATGCCACTAGCACCCTAACTCGATCGGTTTAAACTCTTGTACAAAACATCTTAATCATCACGGCCCATAAAATTTTTAAGTGATTGCGTAGGGGGCCGATGCGTGGGCACGAATTGATTTTGAAAGTCCATCTAGTAAAGTACCTGCTTCGTAAACTATTAGAGACAATTATGGGGTGACGTTGTTTCTCTTTGTAGTATCTTCGTCACAATAATTGCTAGTAAAAAAACAATCATAAAGCATTTTATTTTTCCAAGCTTTATGATAAGACCAGCAAGTGCATTTGACTTTAAATGTGGAGCTCATTTTTCAATGTTGACGAAAAAGCAGCCCTTGACGAGTTTCTTGCCGGTTCTTCTCGTTACAAGGTCTCCCGCTCAGGGTTTGTGAACCGATGGCGTAGCTTCTTTGACATTCACAAGTGCTTGTAACAGCCTAGACTGAATAAATTATTTTTGAATTTTTAATAGAATAGAATAGTTAACAAATTACTATTTTGTTTGACCAAGCGAGCGCGCACCGCGAGCGAAACGACTCTGTTTCAGATTGGCCAAAAATGCTTTTGTATGTCCGGATGTCCGGCTGTTCTCCTCTAGTACAGGTCGTATCTCTCTACCAATTTTATATAAATATTTTTTATTGACTTAGTTTTTCGACATTTTTTTAAAAAAAAACTTATTTCAGTCATTTCGAAAAATGATTAATCTACTAGTAATTAAAATTTAAAAGTCACGACAACATTATTTGAAATTTTAAATATAGAACGCATTTAGGAATAAAATGAAAAAAATGTACAGCTGAAAACAGCATCGCATAAGTTAATAGTAGCCGGCCGGGCGGGCAGAGATAATGAAATTGTGTACAGGAGCGCAACGAGCCGCGAGCGTGTCTCGGGCAAAAATCCACTTAACAAATTGCTGCTGATTCGAAGGGTTCTGGATTGTTGGCCGCTTTTGCCGTTACGTCAATTATTTCGTGTTATCGATATTCGAACGGTTTTGGCCTGTCGTTACGTCATCGAGTCAACGATTAGAATTCGCGGTAACCTGTTTTGGAGAGAAATACATAACATTTAAAATATTAACCAATACGACCTAATAGGTTACTTTTTTTTTCTTAACCACTTATTTAATAGGTAAACTAGTGACGTTTTAGCGTTGTTTTGGTTTCACCCCTGTTTTTTCATTTACTTCAAATTGAAGTAAAAATTTCATATTTTCCTTTAGGACGTAGACATAATTGAATGATGATAAAATTATGATGATGAAATATCATGGATATAATTTTATTAAAAAACTGTATGAACCATCAAAAACAGATATCAACAATGGAAAGCGTCGATGTAACAAAAAAAAGAAAAAATCCAAATTGGCAAAAACACGGCGGTAATGAATTCGGTGTTGGGCGTTTCGCACGCAATTGCACAATTTCAATTATCGCATTAGTCCGCGAGTGCGGGCGCGCCCGCTGATGGAACATTGTCGCGTGCTTTTATGAAATGCAAGTGATATCAAAGTTTACTTCAGAATCCATCCTACTAATATTGTAATTATGTGAAAGTTTGTGTGTGTGTGTGTGTGTTTGTTGCCGCTTCACGTCTAAACGGCTAGACGAATCTGGATGAAATTTGGCACATAGATAGTTTCTAACCTGGAAAAAAAACATATAATACTTACTTTTTATCATGGTCAAAGGTTCTCTGGGGTCGAAGTCGCGGGCAGCCACTAGTAGTCTATAATCTTAATAAAGCTGTCTTGCTAACACTATAATTAGAAATTGTATATCTCAATAAGTACAGCAATAGCGGTCTTGCTTGGTATGTGTTTAATCAATCTGGAAATATTCTTCACCCTATTGAAATTAGATATTTGGGCATTTTTATCATCAAATTGTTAACTCTACACCTCATTCAAGACGGACGTATTTTGAGTGACTAGAAAAATGTTGAAATAAAATTATAGTACTTTATGTTGTATCTCCTATTCAAAAAGCCAATACTTATTAACGATGACACACACGATATAGCCATCAACCATAAATATCTAATCACAAAATTTTAGGCGTAAAAGCAATATGAATATTCAATGAGAAAGCAATGTAAAAATTTCACACATCATCGTATTCTAATAAAGCGATCAAAGCGCTTTAATTCACAACAAACGGTGAAAAAATCACAAGTTTTATGTGGCCAGGAAATTTGGAGGATCAACTTCGTGGCCCGAAATGCAAAGGAGAGTTTCCGACAAAGGCCGCCGTTCAGCTTTTTGTTTCCAAGGTAGAAAAAAATTGAATCGGCCGAATTACAAAACCAACCTACAAATCGTTAGGGCTGCCGGTATCGAGAAATGAAATGCGAGGTTAATAAAAGCTCATTTACTTGATCGGAAATAGATTCCATTATTTGGTTGGAAGCATTTTATCGTTATGTCGTTTTCATTCGATAGTGACAAACTTTTTTCTGAAAATTTCTCTTTTCTTTTTTTTCTGAAACTCAATGGAAATGTAACATTTGTAAAATTTAACTAGGTCTGTTTATGGTCGGCAGTCATCCCCATCGCGGATTTTCTCTGTGAAAAATTACCAATATTACCAACATACCGTACCTACATATCTTTGGTGTGCGTAAAACTTAAGTTCTCGATTATCAAAGAGTTATATCAACCACTCGCAAGCATAGAAATATGACGGACTAGCAACCCTAAATTTCAAATATCGAACGACGTTCCAAACGGGAGACGCCTATCTCTATTGAATTCCCGAAAAAGGACGCAAAATAAAAGCACCACCACTCTACCCACTCTCCCCTCACCTATCAATAGTGCCGTGTTCCATTGAAATTTCGATATTTGTCAGCCTGATTAGCCCATGCTCCTCCCGAAAGCATTAAAAGAATACGTGAATGTCACCGCGGGAGGTTCGGAAAAACATTGTGGGTTTTGTTTTTTCTAATTGGCCAAATCACACATTGTCAAAAAAGTCATTTCATCATCAGTCTAGTAGGATTTTCGACACACATAAAAAATTATGTAAAATAATATTTTTATTACAAACATGATGAAAAAGCCATGTTAATATTTTAGGGCACACGTCTTGATCGAATGCGCTATCTACTAAGCTGCGTGATGATAAACCATGGGGCTTTACATTGTAGGTCGTATCGTTATAAAAGCTAGCGACCGTCACTTGCGCCAACCTTGACCCTGACTAGAGTAATTAAAAAAAATCCCACAAAAGGGAGGTTGGCAGTGAAAAGTATTTTCACCAATGTCGTCTAGCTTAATCTATCAAAAAAGTTTTAATTTCCCGATGACAACCTTTGGAATATACTCTAAAAGCGAAATTCAAACAAAAACGAAGTATAAAGTGGGGACGGCAACAAAAATTGCACAAAATATAGAACAGAAGAGCTGCTTGAAACAAATCGCAGGTTTTCGTACACGCTCACATAGGCATTCGATACCGGCAATCTCAAGCCAACTCGGCAGGCCTATTACATAAAAACAATCGCGATAAGCGGACGATATTCGTCCCACTCCGGGAAACTATTAACTCATGGATAAGGTTCAATATCAAGTAAATTGAACGACAAATTGCGTCCAATATCGCGATTATTATTATATAGTAGATAGGCCTGCAGACAATATTCAGTACCGTAGCAGTTATCAAGGAGTTCTAAGGACCTCTTGAGTAACGGTAGCGTTTTCGAACGTACGCTCAGGGGCCCTACCGACTAACTTTTCGAATTTCGGCGGGTCTGCCGAGCTTTAATTTAAAACAGATAAATCGAATTAAGGAATTTCGTATTGTAGTATTTGCCGAAGTTATTTGGAAGATATCGATGTTCGTGTGACAGAAGTACGAAGTTCGATGCGTTAGCCGGTACAGCCCCTGTAGCAGTTGTCAAGGAGTTCCAAGGACCTAGAGTGACGGTAGCGTTTTCGAATATACGGTCAGAGCGGAACTTCTGTCTAAAACGGACGACCTTTTTATTTCGTATGAAGTGGAGTATTGTGTAGTCGAGGCAATTCATCTGGTGCAATGATGCCAATCTCTAAACTTCCCCTGTAAAATGCATTTCCACCGAGAAACTTTTGAGAGTCGTATCGTATTTTTATTGTGGCAGCGACAGCTATGTATCGGTATGGTTTTTGTTTGTGTTATTATGTTAAATACTGGTGGTATTTCAGTAGGATTAGAGTTCAATTAAGTTCAAAGTCTGTCTGTGGGATAGATTATCAAAAAGCGTGATTCAATCGTAACAAGTATTTTAAGAACAATTTATTATTATTATTTTGGCCATTATTCTTTTCGTATTGATAAAGGACTCTGTAGAAGTCTAGACTTTTTGTGGGACCATTTTGTGGGACTTTAATAGCGGAAATGACAACAAATGACCAAAATCTTTTTCCGAGTGACTAAAAATGTAGAAGTGCTTAAGGTCATTTTTTTATTGAAGATTAACACAGAAAAACACAAGTGTTCTAGGTCGAGGCATAAATTCGATAGGCTTAGATATTTAGAGTAAACCACACATCTAATATTATCCAAGAAACATAATTAAGGCGGTTGTATGACCGAAAGTGGCGCCCTCAGAGGTTTTTATTTAATAAGTTATTAATAGAAAAAGATTTTAATATTGTTTATCGTGGAGATTTTAGGGCCCATGGTCTAGTATTTTTAGAAGGTATCACTACATGCCCTCGTAGTCATTCGTAGAAGTAGATAGCAAATGTGTCAAAAATGGCCACTTTTAGCAGTTTGGCTATCTACTTCTAGCAGTGACTACGAGGGAATGTAACGATACCGTCTAAAAATACTAGACTGTGGGCCCTAAAATCTCCACGATAAACATTTTTAAAATTGTGTATTAGAATTATAATATTAAATATAATTGACCGCGGCGCCACTTTCGCTGAAACTTACCTTAACTGAAATAATAAGACTCACCGGTCTATGATGACTGGATCAGATGGCGTTTCATTTCTGTTCCCACAACTCTTCTTATCACAACACCGACTGTGGAAAAAAATAGCATTAGTAACTATAAAATAGACATTTACACTCGAAAGTGAAAATATTACATTGCAATAAATATGTGAATACAATATTATGTCAATAACTATCTGGATTTAACAATCTAGTATTTTTAAAGAAAATAAGTTGCTATAAGAAGTTGCTAAAAAATATTACTAAAAGAACCAAAGTGTTATATCCCACTCTGAAAGGTACACCTAACAGATAAAATTGTACTTAAAAGGATATCGTGAGGGAAAAATCAATATATTCCCAATTTTCCCAGTAAAAGAAGGGTCCCGGCGATGCGCGACTCATACATGTGTACGTACGATTTATAGTGCTATAACTGTATATTAGTGGAAATGTATTTGTCACAGTTCAACTGCGCGATCAGACAAAACACATTCTGGCCAAAATAAAATATTTACTGAATCGACAAATACAATATTTTCTTATCATTTGATAATTCTAATTATTGAATTAAAATTTAATTTCTAGTTACTCATAAGAATGCTGGAAAAACTGCCTTACCTATATTACGTAACGAAAATGTAGAATTTCTATTTTCTCGAATGCTGGAAAATCTGCCTTACCAATATTACACAACGAAAATGTACGACTTTCTTTATTACAATTTGTTTGGTACAGATTTCCTTAATATCATGTTTATGGACAATGTTACAGATAACATCATAAACAACAACGATTGTACTTTTCCGAAATCGACGAATATTTTTTAAATTTTCATACAAAACTTTTTTTTGGAAAAGTGGTAGAACAAACGTAAGTGTGTAATCTATTCCTGCAAGATTATTGGTTATTGGTGTTTTACAATAATAACTTTATTTGTATCCGTATCCTTATAAATGTAAAAATCTGTTTGTTTGTTGGTTTGTTGTGCCGTCACGTCTTAGCTACTTAACCGATCATCCTGAAATTTTGCACACACGTTGTCAGGAGTACAGAGAAGGACATAAATGGTACCTTTCACTCCGAAAAACTTTTCCCCGAGAGATAGAGAAATAACTGTCCACGCATCGAAGTCGCGGGCGGCCACTAGTAATCCGTATAAAATATCCAGCAGACTAAAGAACTACAGTACATCCACTTTGTGTACACTATCCGCGGTATACATTGCGCCCTATCGGGCCTCCTTGACGCAAAGGGCAAAGACATTGAAAGAACAGACTCCCTAGAGACTCCACCCCTGAAGACGTGCGAGCGGGACGCCGCTAGCCCGCCGACAGGGATGCCACCACTGCGTCTAAGGTGGAATAAAATTTTAATTGCTCACACAGACGCAGTTGTATTGTTGGGGCAACACAACGATACGCAGGTAGTGTTACCAAGAAATGGGACCTTAACGGATTAGTGCAACAAACTTAGTTAATGTACCAATGTTAGATTGTAAACGTTTGTTTTGACGCACAAAAATATTTAGAAGAAAATAGACAAAATCGGAGTTATTCTAATTCTGTTACGGGTTTTTTTATGACTTTTTGATTACCTTACACTGTCGTAGGTGGTAGATACTATAATAATACATAGTTTAATATAATATAAGTACCAGGGGTGCCTATACTTTTTCTTAAGGAGATCGACATAGCAACAATTCATGACCAAGAGATTGACATTTTTACCGTTTTTGAAAAAAACTTGCTTATATAAAACTAATGGGTACAAAGTGTCAAATCTGTTTTCTTTGGCGATCGACCTTAAAAACTCTCGCGATCGACCCCACCTCTGTACTATACAATGATAAATAAAGTTAAGTAACTGAATTTAGTTTTTTTTTTATTAAATCCATTTAAGATTTCTGAATTGAAAACAATAAGGTTATGAATAAATAATAAATGAATAATATGAGCTCGCTGGCGCAGTGGTTTAGCGCCAGGCCCAGCGATTGCGGAGGTTAAGCAACGTTCGCAAGGGTCGGTCATGGGATGGGTGACCAAAAATGTATTATCTCGAGCTCCTCCGTGCTTCGGAAGGCACGTTAAGCCGTTGATCCCGGCTGCATTTGCAGTCGTTAACACCCACCAATCCGCTTTGGGCCCGCGTGGTGGGTTATGGCCCATCCTCCTTACCACCCATAAGGAAGGCCTGTGCCCCAGCAGTGGGGACATCAAAAATGGCTGATGGACATGAATGAACATTATTTTGGTTTTTAAAACAAAAGCATGGTAACCCTACACTCGGGCGAGACGATCTCCTCGCGTTACGAGCGGAAAAACCGCCCGAAACAAATGTTTAAATTAATAAGGACATTCACTTCTTTGTAAAATGTTTAGACTGCGGTAATTAGGGGAGCTCCAACGCACAGACATTTACGGGAATCACTGTCACACTTCACTTTTGAACACGCAAATGTTATTTGATAAATTTTAGTCTCGTTTTTTGGCAAAAGGATCGCGCTCCATAGCGTCGAACTAAAATAAAATAAGTCATGTCTATCTGTATTATCGTTTGTGTTATATATATATTTCTTTGTGAAAATTTTCTTGTACGAGTTTTGGCTTAATGTTATTTGTTTTACTTCTTGTATGTCATTTTTCGTTAAATTTGTGGTGTGTGTTGTGTTCTGTCCGACCACTGACTGTTTCCAGGCCCTGGCAGAATAACAGTGCTTCTGGGTCATTCTGACCATCTACGAATGACTCAGAAGTTTTTTTACTGAGACAGGGCCTTTTAGCAGCACACTTTGTTATCCTTTTTATCCCTCTTCTGTTCTGTGTAAATGTGTACCTACCTATATATTGTTTTCTCTTCTTAATCCTATTGTGTGTTGTTAATAAACGTTTTTTCTATTCTATTCTATGATATAATTGTACATACTTACGTATATGTACGATCGGCAATTCATGTGCTTTACCACTTTGCAGAAAAAATCTGCAGAAAGAAGTGTGCGCACGTAGGTATCGCCTCTGCACGAACTAAAAGGCTTTCAAGCGATTTTAACGATTTTAAACTTAGTGGTAAAACGGAAGTGTTGTCGATAGTACGTTGAAGTTTCGATATATTTACTTTATTATTATAACTCTGTTTATCATATAGATAAATACTAAGTAATACTGATTACCTTCATACATAAATGAGAATGAATGTAAAATAAAAAAAGAGATATTTCTTCGGTACAAAAAAAGTTAGCTTCGTAGGTATAACACGCCCCCAATTTTAAGAAACATGATAAGCAAAAATCTGAGGAATGCAGTTTGACGTTGGCGTTAATGATAAATGGTGTCTTTGTATGTATGACATTTTATGAACGGAATAAATTGATTTGCCAATGGAAAAACTAAAACAGATGGTTTGATAAAATTCGAACACAATTTTGTAAAAAAAACAAATAATGTTAAAGTATTTTCTAAGTTTGGGGCAAAAACCTAGTTCTTGACATGAAATACAATGTTGAACTTAATTGGAGATATCGCTTAAAAAAGTTTTATCCCATTCTGTAAGTTGTACATATTTCGCCGCAGTCGCTGAATGGCGGTTACAAAAATTCCGTCATATGACTTAAAAAATAGGTAGAATTACTTCTAAACTTTACCTGCACATAACCTCGTGTGTTAGAAGGACTCTGCACATTTCAGGGTTCTTATCTTGACCTTCATAGACAATGGGCTGCAACAAAATTAGTAAATTAGTTTTTCAATCACTTTAATATTAAGGAAAATTTGCCAGACAAGTGGAAAACCGTAATGTATCTTATAGAAAATCTCCTGTCTTCGATTTTTTAATTTCGTTAAAAATTGACATAGAATTGAGTTTTTTTTAATATTATTTAGGAAATTTTGTAAGTAGGTACTTACATGTAAAATAAAACAAAATAAATTGATAATCTAATTTGTTATAGGTAAGTTACATTCGCTTAACTTAACTTTATGTCATAAACGGAATAAAAACAATTCATTAAATAGATTTTTTTACCGTTGGTCATACGAAAATGATTATTTTAGATAACAATGGCTATGACGCACTCTACACTACAATTAAGAATACCTACGGTATCTATCTATACTATTACTCTAGCCATCTTATGGATGGAAAGAATTTGTAAACAAAGCTTTGCACATTTTTTATAATTATTCCACAAATACCTACGTTAAGTTTCAGTGAATTAACACCATAAATACAATTTGGACAACTCAGGTAAGCTAACAATGATATTCATTTATTCATAAAACTTGCATTAAAAAGTACATTTGAGGTTAAGTATGGGCAGTTTGTTTGTAAACATTTTTTCCGTAAATTGGCTGGAGTATACACGACTTCAATTAATTAATTAAAACTAATTAAAATCGGCGTAAAGATAAGATAAAAGTTTCTTCTTCATAACATTATTACTTTTTTGCTAATTTATGCACCCCTGTACGTAATCGCATTTTATTATCAAAACCAAAATGCATTTGCATAGTTCTCATAGTGACCTTTCACAGAATGACTTCATACCAGTACAAAAATATAAAAAAATTGTTGATGAAATCGTTAATAGTACCTTATAAAACAAGGTCTGTTGTTACTACTCGTCTAAATGATTGTTTTATTTATTGTATTTTATGAATATATATTTATATTATAAATTTGAGATTTTTTCATTCAATTATTAATAGCTAATGCTAATTTAGTATTGTACTAAGTTATTTATTACTTAAAGAAACAAAGATTTATCTAAACATGGCAAAACCAGTGCGATTGCTTATTTATAAGGATACAAGTATGTACCTATATAAATAGAACTTAATAATATTATCCTTAAATTGTATTTTGTAATTTCTTATTTTTTAAACAGGGTAGGGCCCTGTTTAAAAAATAAGAAATTGGGAGAAAATGTCTTTAAATAAAAGAAATATTTGCATCAGGTGTATGTAATCTGACTAACATTATACAAGTAGTTACACCAAACCACCATTAGCCTAAACCCCCTAAGTCCAAAAAATAGATTTTTCATCCCCGATCAAAATATTTAATTGAATATGAAACAGCGGGGTCTTATCATCTTTTGTACAGAGGATTTGGCAGGATATCTTTTTGTAGGGTGTTCTGTTATATGTATTTAAGGGTCATACGAAAGTATTAAGATGAGTAAAAGCTAAATAAGCTTGGGGTATTTTATCTATGAGGGTATCAGGTGGCTTACGCATCAATTAGGCATTCAGAATGCTTTGTAGACGTTTTGATTCTAAGGCAGCGTTATTAGGAAGGTATTTTTTGCTAATCGTAAAATGTGAAAAAAATTAAAACTAAAAAAAATACAATTACGATTGTTTTCTTTATATATCTCTAATCTATTGAATGCATCTATTTATCTATTATTTCATTGTTTTCTGTTAATAGAATTATAGCACAAATTAAGTTCTTTTTTAAATTCACCTTTTTATATAATGTACCTACAAAATGCCGGTAATCCCTTGATCCATCATGCATTTACTTCAGGAACGAAAATATGCAACTCTTCTAAACTCTCTCATTTGATTGTAAAAAACAATTGAAAACCGTTTTGTTTAAGTTATAATCGGCCTCCTTTTGCATCGTTGTGTAACAATACGCTTAGTACAAAGGACACAAAAATATAACTACTGGTGTGTAGAAGCTTGTCCCAGATGAAATCCCTCAGGATGGATGCGGGACGGGCAGTGTCCCTCTCTGGGCATTGGGCGCCGCATGGGATTCAATCTCTGGGGAATTTGTGGGGATTCAAAAAAAATGTAGTTATGCTACCGTTTGTAATAAAATGTTTTGGAAAGATGTTTTAAAATTATATGTACGATTAATAGGGTAAAAAACTATTTTTAATGTTTTGATTTTGAAAACTTCACATGTGTGTGTCCCATTGGAAAATCTGCCATAGTGTAACAGACTTAAATTGAAGTAATGGTAAAACTTGGTTGTACTAAATACTTATTTCAAGTTTAAACCAAAAGTTAGGTACTTGATTTTAACGAGAAAAAAAAATAGGCTTTAATAAAAAAACATTATTATACTTACCTATATATTTATTTTTAGTAATATTGTTTTCTACAATTACCGCGTGCTGCGTGATATAATGTTTATGAGTGAAAATAAACAAAAATAAAAATAAAATTATCGACCAGCAATAATTAAAAAGCTGCTTACCAAACCAATTTTCGCAACAAAAGGCACCAAATTAATATGTTGTTTGAACATAGTTAAGTAAACATAATCATAAGGGCACGTGCACAGCGCACGCCTTTCCATTCAAACTATAGTGAGTGCTACAGGATTTGCTCGTATCCCATTCGGCGGGCCATGAGTCAGTATCTTAAGACCATACTCAAATAGAGGGAGCCAGATTGATGTTTTAGATATTGATATGATAGTGATTTAGTATGGGAACACAAATAATCCCGCTGTAGGGGACTCGCTTTGCATTAAAGATTTAAATAGTCGCTTGACGAATTGACTTCTATCTCATCGAGTCTATGCATTTGTGAGACTTCAATTTTTGATACAGTTACACTTTGTTTCATGAACTGAACTAAGTGACAGAGACTTAATTAAGCAAGCACATTTAAGTAAAAAAAATCTTTATTTCTGATATCATTTTTACAAAAATCAAAAATACTTGTGTGTGTCGGGAATGACTCGCAACTTTCCAATGGGATTGCAACGTTTTCTTATTTTAAAAGGTTACAGCAAGCTTATATTAAGTATGTTAAAATAGAATGAAAAACTACTATTAAAGGTTATTTATTGAAATGTAAGTATATTATATAATTCTGTAGATATATATTTATTGGTGTGTATCAATGTATTTTGTATGCATGTAAATATCATTCTTCTTTATTTGTGCCGCATTCGCGTTTATCTGTTTACTGTTGGTTGACTGGTAGAGAATGCTATTAGCATTAAGTCCGTCATTTGTACCTTACTCTATGTATTTGTACAATAAAGATTTATAAATAAAAAAAATAAAGGTAACATTATTAAAAGTAGGTTAGTACGCGTGCGTGCGTGTAATTAGGTCACAATTATTTTTTAAACTGTCAATCGTCAAAACGTATAGTGTATAAATGCCTTAAATTATGTCCATCGGTCACACAGTAAAATAATATAAAGGGAGAGCTGATCTGATTTATGGATAGTATTTACTAACTAATATACTGTTTTCTGATTTATAAGTACTCGACACTCGTATTATGAATAATTATTGTCCTTGTGCTCTCCCAAAAAAAATCCGAAAAACCTATCTTTCCAGATAGTCGCGTGCCATGTTCGCATGCACCGGGCAATGTCGGACATTAGCTGATTGCCGTCGCGGCCTAACGTTTTAATACGATTAATTTGAGCAGCGGCCCATCCGCCATCTTGCACCGCCATTTTTACCCAACGACTGTTTTGCGTGTCGCTTGTTTGACTTAAGGATAAAATGGCACTTACGTGATGTTACACTATTTTAATACGTTAATATTTTTGTTGTTTTGTACTAATGACAGTAATTGGTTGATTTGGGTGCTCAATTTAATTTATTATCTTTAGAAAATATGTATAACAAAATATACACAGCTTCAAGCAAAGCCAAATCTGCCAACATACACAATGTCCACTGTCCTTTTCGTATATACTAACTAACTACTAATATACTTTCGGTTTTTGAATATTATTCTGAAGGGCCCTATAGCCCTCAAAGTATTAAATTTATTGCTCGCTAAGTACAAAATAATCCTTAATGTGGCCTAGTAAAATAAAACTTTTTGCTTTTTTGCCTACTAGTAATACAACAAACTATGTTATTATTGATTGTGAATAAACTATAGACGCTTAGCTTCAATCTGTACATTAACATGTGAATTTTCGATACATTTTGTACTTAGCGAGCAATAAAATTAAGATTAAGGCACTACTTGAGGGCTATAGGAGCCTTAAGGAACAAAATGTCAACATTGACCTCAACTGTTGCAGAAAATCTACAGAATTTTCAAGTTTATAAACCGTTTTTTACTCTATAGGTGCTTTCTTACATTTCCTTTTAATATATTTCCCGTCACCAAAGTTCGTGCTGCAAAAGCTAATCTTGAACAATAAACGAACAAAATACATTGGAACACATTCCGTTATTCTTAGTTAACAATGTTCAGCCTAAGTTAATTATGTTCACGGTATAAATCTTTCGTAATTGGCCTCCTGTTTCACAACACTAAGAGCTTGGGACGTGTTGAAATTATATATGTGGAAGCGGCCAACTTTCATGATGTTTTCGGTAAATTATTATGTGTTTACTCTGTATGGGTTTAGGTGATAATATTGTTACCAAAACAACAGTTTTTATAAAGCAATTAGCAGTGAAAATTATATTGATGTTAAAAATTAATGGCTGAATTATATATTAACAACACAGACCTTTATAGGACTGTGGTAAGAATGATAGAATTTGAATGTTTGACACTTTTTCTATACAAAATATTTCAAACGTCATTTTTATTCTTGAGATAAAAATATACTTATCTAATGACTGAAAAACCGGCCCTTAGTGTACTACCTTATTTTTTTGCGGTGTAATCAATAAAATTAAGATAGTTTATTTTACAAGATCCTCACTGTCTTGTAAACTGGTAGATTTGTACAACGCGTATACTTCATGGTACCCTATATTAAACAGTTGAATTTTTTCAGCTACGTCCAATAAAAAGAAGCTCTTGAAATCAAATACCTACTATTTTGCTCATATTTGATTCATGAACTTGGTAAAGTTGGTACAAAAATGTGCCATGTCTATGTGATTATGATTACACATGTATGTACTCGTATATGTGATTTATTTACCTGAACAAATATTTAGTTAAACAAATAACTTAATTTAAGTCAGTAGGTTGAGTAAAATTAAACGCCCTATAAACACTTACTTATATTTCAACCTTTGCCATTTCACTCCCATGTCATTCAAAGCGGCTTACTGAAGCGATTCACCCATAACCCTTACGAAGTTCAATCACATCTAAAATTTCATGACGCGGTCCACAATGGACCAGTCACCTAAATTGAGGTGCGGGGATGAAAATAAAATTGTAACACGAGATAACGGTAATGAGTGTGCTCGGGTGCAATGCAATTTCGGTGGTGGGGCGTGGGGATTTAGGCATAATCGGACGTTGGCGATGACAATCTGTCGCGTGTACGTCACGTGTCCGCCGCGTGCGCGCCGCGCGAAGCATTGCGGTGGTGGACGGGACGGGAAACGGTTTGCGGATCGTTTTGTCGGACGCGATCGGAATTCGTTTTTAGGAATTATGTCTATATTTTTATAAGAACTTAATTAGTGTCTAAATAATCGTCAATTTTACTAGCTACTGCAATACCATCACGTCAAGTTTTTTGTTAAGTTTTTATTTTGCTGTGTTTCAGACAGTCAGTGTATTCTTTTATCTATCAAAATTAGTGAGTTTGTGTTACTTATTTATTGGAACGCTGTCCCTGTTATTACCGGAGACGAGCGTTAGTGCTGCGACACAGTTTTTATAACTTTTGCGGTTATTAACGTACAATACTAAGTGTAACAATATAACTTGTTCCAAATAAACTATTACTATTACTAAGTCATACAATGAAACCACAGTACCTATACAATATGTATAAGTTTTTGAAAAAACTTGTGGTGAAACTCAACACTCAGCTCGAAAAACCGAAACGTCACCTAAACTTTTTAATTTTAGGCAAAACATAGTGCTTCTTTACGAATTTTTTGTTATTTGTTTTTACTTAACAAAACTCAAATAAAATTCTGTACTCACTTGTTTTGTTACCGAATCGATGAGACGAACGAAAATGTCCTGCTCCTGTCTAATACCTGAAACAAGAATATTATTATTATAAAGAAACTACTATAACTATTACCAATAGGTATAATATAAACTCCTATAATGTAACGTAATATACGAGTATTACTAGATCCAATGCGTGTGCGTAAATAGCTCCATCCATTGAAATAAAATCGTAGCAGTCTACGGCGTAGCAATGACGTAGCGTTATAAAAGACATTCATTTTTTGTATGTATAAAGGTAGGTATGTATTTTCTTATGCATTCCATTATCCTACCTAGTACCTTCCCATTGTGTGCAAACTTTTGTTAATTATTGTGATGGAAAATGACCTAGCACTTTAAATGTGGAGCTCATTTTTCAATGTTGACGACTCTGTATGAAATATACAGGGAGAAAAAAGCAGCCCTTGACGAGTTTCTTGCCGGTTCTTCTCGTTACAAGGTCTCCCGCTCAGGGTTTGCGAACCAATGGCGTAGCTTCTTTGACATTCACAAGTGCTTGTAACAGCCTAGACTGAATAAATTATTTTGAATTTTGAATTCATTCTTAAAAATCTTAATTTTGTATGTAAACAAGAACCGAGACTCGGATGACCGAGTCTTGGATGATCGAGTCTCTGATGGCTATGAAGCCAATAGGTAGCATTACAAAATTGATAATTTAATAATTAATAGGCTTTTTTTTTTGATCGTCAAAAGTAAATACTTTCTGATGAATAAAATAGTTTAGTCAAAACAATTTGTAACAAAGATGAGAGTTTTGAACTCTTAGGCTGAGTTGCACCACCTAACTTTAACAAGATTGTTAAAGTACCGGTAAAGCACAAGTCAGCCAAAAAAAGAGGTTGTCAGCCAGCATGATGTCCTTTGGCAAGTTTGACGTGACAAATAGGAAGCATTATCATTTGACGATAACTTTAACTTTGACAGCGTTTTGGTGCAACTCACACTTAGTATCTTCAGCTGATAAAACTACAAGTTAACTCAGCGCCGTAATATCTTTAAACGTAAAAATCGCAGCGAGGATATTACACTATTTGTTACATCCGGAAATTGCCTCCACACTCGCTTTGCTCCTCGAATGTTCTGTGTTTTTTTTCTTTCTTTACTACCGACGCTAACACAGCATAGATAAATTTAGAACCTAATAATAATAAACTAGCCTTAATGTTGTCTATACCTACAACAATATTAATGTTGTCTTTGTATTTAACACAATTTTACGAGTACCTTGTGTACCGTCTTTATTAATATCTGTTTCCTAAAGTTTGACTCGGTGGGAATGCTATTAGCAATAAGTCCGCCTCTTGTAAATAAATAATTAATATGAGGTAGCCTCTTTGATCAAGAACCTAGATGTCAGTCGGTGACATAAAATATTGCTTGCTGTTTTAATTTGTGAAGCGTTATCTAGGGTGTTCTTGATCAAAGGGGAGCCTCTTAAAGATAACTCTTAAAAGTAAATGGCATTATAATTACAGTGTTTTTTTCTAAACTCTGACTATTATGTTTTAGAGATTAGAATTTAAATTGTATCGCTGAGATAACTATTAGTTTTGTTTACCGTTTTAAAAAAAAATTTTTACTGTTTCACTGACTTTACTTCACAATCGTATATTTCTAAGAATTTATTCAGCCAATAACAACAATATGATTCATAAGTCAGGCGTCTATCCGTGCCAATTTTCCATGGCCCTACTGAAGGCAAGACAGCAAACATTTACAATCCGACGGCTGCAGTCTGTGGTCTCCACTGAATACACAATCAACCCCTGCCTTCTCTACATACCGTATGTCAAAGAGGTAAGGGTGATATTTGTATAACAAGAAGACATCTTATACTTGTCAGCTTGAAGATCTAGCTGTTTGAGTTATTAGAATGTCGTGAATAAATTTTATGTGAGCTATTTTCTGTTACATTTTTGGTCGTACAATTAACTCCGTATTCATAATACTCTCTAATAATATTTTTTTAACTAAAAAGTTTATTCTATGACAAGTCGGTCTCACATACTATGATAAGTAGGATAAAGGTTGTATTTAGGTAACTGGTGAAACTATTATTACACTAATATTTAACTACATACCACTAAAGTTTGGTAAATATTTTCTAGTGTTTATTTTTTATTTTATTATTAAAAAGTAAATGTACACGTCTTGCAACTTGTCTCGCAAAACCTACCATCAGGTTTGTCTGCGAGTACATAAATAAATCTAATCCCTACCTACCCAAAGTTTTTTTTAAATACGTTATACAGTTATCCTGGCATTATGTTTCCAACCTTTATGTACTATAGACAACACTTCCGCTTTACCACTTGCACTGCACGCGCCGCCGAATATGTTTAGTTTTTCTGCAAAGTGGTAAAGCACGTGAGTTGCCGATCGTACACACCTGGATCGAGGAGTATAAGCACAAAATAAATAGTCTGTGGTACATAAGTGAGTACATAGAGGTATACCATATTATACTTTCTGCTTAAGCTTAATGCACAGTCTAGGTACAAAGTGGAGCGCATCGCTAAGATGCATCGACAAGGAGGCTACGACAATGCCACAAGACCGACAATATTGACACAAGGTCTGAACCTGCATACAGAGCAAGCTGGATTGACGCGAATCACTTAGCAGCCCCGACTGTCTCGTAAACTATGATGCTTGTTGTCCTTCTGAATAATTAAATGCGTCTTTTGTTGACTATTTTAGGAGGAGACATCTATATATAGTTTAATTTCGCAAATAAACGTAACCGTCATGACGGCGTCAATATACAGACACCAGTCGATTTTCATGCGAACGAGGTAACTTTGAAGCTATAGTTCTCCGCCAAGGATAGACCTGGCTGTGATCTGATGATGGCCATCCAGGGAGTGAATGGAGGAGATTCAGATCGCTATACACACCCAACTGATATTCTTATAATGCTGATCAGATCAGTTGGATGTGTATAGCGATCTAAATCTCCTCCATTCACTCCCTGGATGACCATCATCAGATCACAGCTAGGTCAACCTTTGCCGTCGTTAACACCCACCAATCCGCATTGGGCCCGCGTGGTGGGATATGGCCCATCCTCCTTATCCATAAGAAAGGCCTGTGCCCCAACAGTGGGGACATTAAAAAAGGCTGATTGACAACCTATCATTACAATTTTATATCGAGAAGAATGACGGCGTTAAAAACACCCGTGGATTTACCCGGAAAATTAATTGACACGAATTACGTAGCATCCGATTGTCTTTAACTAAGTAAGTTTTTGTATATCCTTGTTCCACTTGATGTGTTTCTGAATAATTGAAAAAGTGTGACTTACTTTCGTAGACTATTTTGGAAATGAAAGAAGTCGTTTGTAAACACTTTGTTTACAAGAGCATAATGAATGGTTTCCGAACTTACCTTGGTAATCTATCTATAGGTCAGTTGGTTTTGAGAGGTTTTTAAGTGAAAATTACCTAAGTATATGTTATGAACTTACCATTCGCATAAAGTAGTTGCAGTCTGTACTGGATTCCATTGTTTGTCTTTTGGCCTTCAGCTTCCTGTGAAAAAAGTGTATATTTATTGCGTCGCTATTACTAAATTTTTAGTAGTAACATACAAAATAGTAAAGGATTTTCGCAGCACGTAATCAGACTAGAACTTGTGGGTTTTTAACAAAAGCTTAAAAACTTATCAAATGTAAAAGCGACTGGAAGAAATAATACACAAAACGGACGCACGTCGTAAAACACGGTACACTAGAGTTTACCGCGTGAATAATTAAAGATGGCGCGGACGAACAACAAGTGTGAAAGCGCCCTCTAGGTGGCGCAACCTAAATTTTTTTACTAGTTTTTGGAAGTGTGAAATTCTACTATACCTACCACCAAATGTATATAGTTGAAAAATACGTAGGTACAGTCGAGTCCATTAATATGTTGGCACTTTTGACAGCTCATCAACCTTTATGGCTTTATAATAAAGGTCACAGCCTGTCAAAAATGCTAACATAGTAATGAACTCGCCTGAACCAACGTTTAAATTTCTAAATATTTTATTAAGCAAAAGAGTCATCCGAAATTCAACAAGCTTTCTTCGTAGCTTCTCCTTTTCAATATTTTGATATTCTAAAATCTAAGCATTACGCGTTGTTGTATGAACCAAAAACTACTTATTTCTTTTAAAAATAATTTATAACAAAATATAATTTTAGACAAATTCCAACAAATAAGTAAAAAAAATAATTGACTGAAGAAATAACTTTTAATCAAGCCTCTGTTTTTAGAAATTGTATGGTGATTTGTTTATTAATATAAGGCTTTTAAAAATCTATAATTAGTGCATAGTTTATTTTTTATTTCTAGTTTACCTTCCTAACAAAACTGACTGTTTGTTGCCTTAAATAAATAAAAAAAGCAAAAATAAAAGGCAGCTACACATGCCACCAAGGCGCGAGCATTATGTAAATAAGGCATTGTACACACAATAGACATCATGTCGTAACGATCCTGATTAATGGGTCTTTTGATTCGCGATATGATCTCAAATAAGGGATTTGTTGATAATACTGGTAATGGTAGAGCTATAGAAACGAATGTGTGTTTAAATAGCTATTTTATATTCTTTAGATAAACGCTCTATCAATAAAATGTCATTAAAATAATCAATATTTTTAGTTAGTGTATTGCAATATAATAATAGGTCTTTAGTTCTTTACCTATAAAATTGATATTGGCACATAGGTACAGAGAAAATAATAATTTCTATGATTTAAAATATTAAACAAAATCTTGATTTATTATTAAATCGAATTATGACCATGATGGTCAACTATCAGTAAAAATAAAGTCCTTAAAAGCTTTCATAGCATTAAAAAAGATCTTGAAAGTGACTATTTTTTGTGAGCAATAAAAGGGTGACCGGAAGGGTTGTAACTTAGTCAATACTTATTTTTTTAGCTTATCGTAAATGGAATAAGTAACATTGTATTCATACAAACAAGTACATTAAGTTTATTTTGCGATGAAACTTAGCAAAAATGATGATTATTTTAGACCTAATATCTTCCTTTCGTGATTTTTATATTGTGCGTATACGCATATAGAAATCACGCAAAAATATATTCCAGCTCAATATAGAGTGAAGAGAGAGTAATAGAGAGTTTCAGAATTCTGTTTTCCAACATTGATCAGTTTTACTTTAAGGGTGTTTCTTTTGACATACTTATTGGACGAAGTCATCCAAATTATTTGTACAAGTTACTTACATTTAATAAAAAAAACGAAAAGTTACTATTTAAAAAAATATGTTTCTATTAAATAGTTACATTTAATTAATTTAGTGTAAAGTTAAATTTAATGAGTTGAATACCATCCCATCCTCACAGTTTCAGATATGTAGAAGTATGTAATGTGCGGCAAAACTCACTTGGTCTTTTTCTATGAAACCGATGAACGCGGTCCGTTCGATCTCGACAGGCTGTCCCGCTCTGTCGTATAGCGCCACGACGAAATGAAAGAAGTTGCTCTTGCGCAGGTTGCTGGGCGGCTGCTTCTCGAAGTGTGCGCGGCCCACGCCCACGCTGCTATTGGACGAAAATAATCCACCATTAGTTAAAACCAACTTGTTCTAAATACATAATTATTTTATTACCTATACATAATTAACCAGGAATATGAACTGAGGCAAAAAGTGTAAGAACGCATACCTACTCAAACTTTTGAAACCAATTTAAATTGATGAATTTTTAGGTTTTAGGCATTCACAATGATAATTAATATACTTACTTATTAGAAAAAATCCACTCATCCGTAGCACCAATGTCCCGTCTGAGGTGCTACGGGTGAGTAGATTTTTTCTAGTATTTTTTCTAATATATTAATTACTAGCGACCCACCCTCGTTTAGCTTCGGTTCCTTTCTTTTCTCTCCAAAAGTCTGTACCCGTCCCGTTCGAGTCCCGTCATCATCGGTATGAGGAACGTGCTTGAATTTATTTTCGCGCGCGTAAACTTTTTGCGATAACTCCTAAGATATTTATTTGAACTATATAGTGTAAAGGACTAAAATTATGTGCATGAAACGCTTATGGTAACGAATGCATTTTATTTGATAAGGATTAATACTGTTTCCGTCTAAATACCTTTCCAATTACCACATTATTTGTAACCATTAAAAAAAAGTTCAAATGGCTATAGTAAGCTATCCTTAAAAAATAGACATATGCCGTCGCAGACTTTTTTGTATACCTATAACAGAGAAGCAATTCCTCCATACATTATTTTGTTATAGTTCTAAAGGTTTAGGTAGCGTATTCGATGCAAGCTCCCAGACGGCTTAATATGTTGCGATTCCTTCAACAATAATTATCGTCATTATTTCTATCAATTTACATAAAACCTCAATTTATTATACACCAAAACCTTCCTCAGGAATTACTCTATCTATCAATGGGTGAAAACCGTATGATTATCCGTTCAGTAGTTTCTGAGTTTATCGGGAACAGACAGACAGATGTGGCGAGGGACTTTGTTTTGTAAGGAAGCATCTCAATTTTAATTGATTTTGGAAACTAATTTAGACACTCATTATTTTAGATGTACCTTGTCTGTACAATCTAAACTTGTCTGAATAACTATGTTTATTATTTTGTCATTATCGAAAGTAACACAAAATTCATACATCTGGTGACGTATTATTTAACCACAACCGAGACAAAAAATACAAATACAGTCGTAAATATCTTTCGGCAGTCACTCTATTTGTCAATAGACAGTCACAGCAGCGAGCAATAATTTAGCGCGCTTTTAAAATTAACCACAGACAAAAAAATTGAGAGAACAAAACGCACAGATTATAATCCTTTTAAAAATTGATTTACTACCCTCACCGTTAGCAAAGAGTTTGCGGTCTTTTTGTTGCAGTTTCTGAGCCATATGCTTACAAAAGAAGTGATTGTCATTTTTTTGTGTGAACATGATGTGACGTGAACGTGAGAGATAATATTCTTCAAAGGAATTCTGATTTTGTATTGTTTATTTTAAAAGTTTTAACCAATAGCATCATTATTGGACTGCATTTCTAAAATTATAGATAACCTAAATTTTAATGAAGTGACGACATACAAATGCCGCCACACAACTTGATATCGACACATGTGTACCAAACCATAGTGCCAAACAATCAATAACATGAATCTCTATCACTGTGCAGTTAGGTATAAATTCGTAAAGCACAAATGCTAATCGGACCTCCGTGTGTGCAATAAACACATCGATAGAGATTTTCAAACGCGCGTAGTTCATCAAATCCTCGGTCTCATTTCTCATTGCCGTTGCGAGCGTGTTGCATTTTGTATTAGTGTTGTTCTATTCTAGGAATTTGTACCCATTTAAATTTAAAGTTACAAACCAAACCATCCTGAAGTTTTAACTTTTATCACCGAAAAATGTTAAAAATAAATGTAAAAAAAATAGTGAAAAGTTTGATCATCGGCGATGTAGAGAGGAAATTACAGGACAATCGCATTTGATTCATTCGCTCTGAGAAACTCTAACAAAATACTTGCCATCAAACTTTTCACTGATTTTTTTTGTAAACAAACTGATATAGGTTTGTAACCTTGATAAAACCATAACAGAGCAGTAAGTAAAATTAAATTGTATAGTTATTGTTTGTCTTGTTGGTATAATTCACCATCAGTTAGCCACTTTCAGTGAGTAAGATTTTATGAAAAAGGTATTATATAGTATAACGGTATTACGCTAATAAAAAAGAAATTGTAGGTAACAGCATGTTTCGAATGGAGAGTTTGCATGGTATAGGTAATGGTCGTAACACTTTCCAGAAAACCGTACTACGTCCAGTTTGATT
Source organism: Agriphila straminella (assembly GCA_950108535.1). Taxonomy (NCBI): domain Eukaryota; kingdom Metazoa; phylum Arthropoda; class Insecta; order Lepidoptera; family Crambidae; genus Agriphila; species Agriphila straminella. The sequence goes on from OX467312.1 coordinate 6,299,027, forward strand.
CGAAACGCTAAGAGGAATATCAAAGTAACGATATCGAAATGAGGTCCACGTGTAATACATGCGGCATTATTCGCCGGGACGGTATTACGCTATGGTAGCCCATTCATCTCTCCCCGCTGCAGAATTTGCGTAAACAAATTGGTTTCGCGATTGCCATTTTATACTCTCGCGCGCGACACTCCATTGTTTTATTTATCGCCACCAGTTCCGGCAGCGCTCGCGTTTAGGTCGCAGCGCTTTTTTCGCTTACGGATCGCGGCGCTATCAATCTTCGGGCGGATTTTGTTGAGTATTTATTCTGACTGTTACGGGTTAAGGTTGGAGTCGATTGTGATTTGTGGTGCTGCGGACGCGACTGATCGACAATTCGGGGGTCATCAGTTGTGTTTAGGACGAAAAATCTACTTATTGCTTTTAAGGCGCTGTAGGTAGTGAAACTAGCGCCACCACTACATTTATTTTTATTACTCGTAAACCAAGTCAATATTTAAAAAAAGCTCATGAAATAATTTCTTAAATTGTCTCTTATATTTTTAAAATAACTCTTCAACAGTTTTCATTCTTTCTGTGAGTTTTTTAATCCATTTTAGCTCAAAGTGGCCACTTTTGGCAATTATGGATTTTAAAGCTTACAGAATGAATGATAACTGTTATTGTTGTAATTATTACATGAGCTTTTATTAAATATTGACTTGGTTTACGAGTAATAAAAATAAATGTAGTGGCGGCGCTAGTTTCACTACGACCGCGCCTTAAGGTTTAAGCTATTGGATGATAAAATAAGCATACGTTTTGATATTTTCTATTCTTAGCATGCATTTTAGCCCATAACATAAACATTGGTACTACATCAAATTGTTACTGATAGAATAGATTACAATGAATATTATTTAAAATTAAAAAATAAACTCTGAAAACATTAGTATCAAAGTTTCATCGTTTCGTTCAAAAATGGAAACATTAGATACTTATAATAACAACAAAACGATGAACGATGAACGAAAATGATACAAATTTTGCTCCTCCCATACTAACGAGACAGCTAAAACATTTTAATTGGTATGGGAAAGTAAAAAAATAATACGTTTCTCGACTCGACCCAAGTTTCTTTGGCAAAAATGTTAACTGTTAATAGTTTCATTGGTAGAATAGTCCCTTAAGTTAATTAAAACTACTACAAAATAACGATGTATTAATAGTTTCACTTGATAAATAGTTATCAAATTGTAAGTTCCATAAAAGTCGATGTTTCCGTAAATTAAAAATTTAATGATATCATAATCGCAGGGGTGCAGCGTTAATGATTCCGAGTCAGTTTTATAAATGAGCCCGTCATCGCCGTCGGCGGGTTATCTGTCAACATTCGTCATCGCAGCTCTTGATGATTCCCGACGATTAGCCTAATTACTCGATTTTAGGGGTTGGATTTTAATTAATTATGTTCAAGAAGTAAAAATAATATTTGATTTTGTTGGCCAAGAAGCTATAAAGTTTATTTTCTTATTTTATCGAAGCAAATATATAAGTAGTTCAATTTAAACCATTCCAGATATTTATAGACAATAAAATTTAAAGGTACACACATACTTATCGAAAATCCTACTATAATAATATAATACTATAAGAAAGTTTGGATGTTTAGATGTTTGTATGTTTGTTCCTCAATCACGCACAAACTACTGAACGGATTTGGTTGGAATTTGGCACACAGATAGTAGATAGCCTATATTAAAACATAGGATACTTTTTCTCTTGATATTCTCACGGGAACGGGAACCACGCGGGTGAAACCGCGGGCGGCCGTTAGTATAAAATAATCTTTAATTTGATTCTTCTCCTTAAGAAGTCAATTGAAAAATTGTATTTAACAAATTTTATGCACTTATTATAGTTTTACGTGTAAAAAAATCTTAATTCATTAAATACAAGTTATTAAGTTCACAAACAACTAAAGTTGCGCATTAGAATACACATCTTATCGCTATTTTGATTGTTTTAGACTTCACACAGGTAAGTACTAGGTTTTGATTTCGCGCATCAAATATAAATATTTCTCTTTTGTACGTTGGAAAAACTCACAAAAATAAATCGAATTCGTAAGTAAAACATGACAGATGTTTGGAGAGCCCTCCACAAACAATGCCCACTAATTCAGCAACCGGCAATACGCCGCAATATGACTTACAAATGTTTACTGTTTAGTTAATTTGTTTGTGCAAATGCTAAACGCAATATTGTTATTGAAGAATGTTTGTCTAATTTCAAAATAGGAACTCTATGGTTTTTTTTTATAAAAATAGGTTGAAAGCAACAAAAAGTGGATGATCGAACCTCCATGAAGGCGAGTCAATAAAATCACAGCGAAAAAAACAAACGACGAAGTTTTCAAATTCAGAACGGAGAAATTTTAATTTTCGAACTCCAAACTCGCGCTATTCAAAACCGAGTACAGTCATAAGCAAAACTGTTCCGCACCCCACACCGCGGTATGATTTATCACGCCCTTTGCGTTTATGAATACGCACTTGTTACGAGCGAGTTCATTATCGTGCAAAATTCGCTCGCCCCTGATTGGACCCTGCTCTGTGCGGTAATAAAGACCGCATTGTGAGTATCAACCTGCTGCAGTTTCAAGTGATGATTAATGGTTTTTATTAAGCATGTGTGTAAAAAGCTGTTCATTTCAGATAAATAAATTGATGTTACTATTATTTGACTATACCAAGGTACAGACGCAACTTTTACATTATTCATAATAACAACGGAATTAAAATTACTAACTGTAGGAAAATAGTTTCATTTTTAAGTACTTTTAAATTTTTTCCATAAAAAAATACTATATTTTTTCATAGCAACGATTATTTCAATGGCAAGTTTTGCAGCATTAATAATTTTTGAAGCGACACATGTTTTATTTTAACATTTCCAAGCATGCTATTCTTATTGATAGCTTATTTCCGACCCCTCATAGAGTGCGACTTAATCCCATTCAGTTATTTAATGTCAAACCAGTAGACATTTGTTACGGTTTGCTCAGTTTGCGGTGCTCTAACACAATTTGTGGACATAATCAGTTTAGAGCGTTGCTCTTTCTACTAAAAGGTTTATGAATACCATACAAATAAGATCCTTTTGGATGTGTATAAATATTTACTCATTCCGATTTGCATTAAACTTGGTATAAATAGTTTGTATTAAATTGAAAAAAAAACTCAAATTTTGTAACACAATAAAATTTCAACTTTATTTTTTATTTAACTTTTGTGTATTTGTAAGGATATGTATTCAGATAGATTTTTAAATTGTCACAGAGCCTAAAATATAAGGGCATTATTTTAAAAGTATTTTTTTCGATCCCTTATAAGAAAAAAATACTCATTGAATTTTTAGACTCTAAGCATTAACACAATGTTATTTTTATATTAAGATAATTAACATAATTAGAAATACTAATTACAAAGACACTAATAATAACTAAATAAATATACTTTCCTACACTAATTAAAAAATACTAGATACGTCCGTCTGAGGGCGAGTCGATTTTTTCTAGTATTTTTTCTGATATATTAATTATTATAAAAAATACTCATTTCAGTTCAATATTATTCTGAGTTCAAAATGTCCGATTTACTAAATAAACAATATTTCAGTTCTGTCTCAAACAGAAAATAACACTTTTGTATCTTATTTGCAGAAAAAAACGAAAAAAACCTAGTCATACTAACTTGGTATTATCAACTAAGGAGCTGGGCGTCATCCAGGCCCTGGTGAGGGGTTCCTCCTTGAGCGAGGTGACCGGGCCGCGGGGCTGCGCGTGCAGCCCGCCTGCCGCCTCCTGATGATGGAGGCCGAACATGAGACCACCTGGACCGACACACAATACCTTATGACTATGTGGATGAAGACAACTCCATCTTGAAATATGCTAAGATGCTTATTTTACCTATTACATGTGTCATACATGCAAGAGGAGCTAAGATATTGTGTTGTGTTACCAAAAAGTAATCAAAATAGTGTTAAAAGAAGTTTTTAAAAACATATGTAACTGAATAGGTTTAATTCGAATGTGTCAAATAGAATAGAATTAATAACTATATTTGCAAGAAAAAAGGACATGAATCAGCAGTCAGTAATATTTAAAACTGCAGGACATTTTCATTCTAGCTTGGGCATGTAAAATATTTTATTAAATCCAGGTATCATAACGTCCTTTTAGAAAAAAAATCTAACCTTTTTTCTCTCAAAAATCATCTCTTTTTCTTTTACCCTCCCTTATAAGTCGTATAAATACTACTTTGTTGCTAAACAGTACCCAGGATATTATTTATTTTTAATTTAAGTAATGCATTTGTATAAGAACATTATTGTAGTTGAGATCAGTAATTAAATGATTTTGAAAAACGTTATCAAATGTCACTTTTCCTTTTTTAATTTTACAGTTACAATTTTTTGCGTTTTAAAAAAGGGAAGACCTGAACATAACAATTTTATATTTTTATTTTTTATGTTACGTTTATCACAAAAATAACTCTACTTACTCACATTGAAAATTATTGGAGATAGCATCGAAAAATTTACTACAAAACAATGCCAGAAATAGAAAATGCGTCTATTTTTACGTTTAAAATTTACAACTTACCGGAAGACCTGGGTGCTCCCGATGGATACAGCTTGCGTCCCCATCCCACGGGGTCTAATTCCAGTGGCGGCCACGGCGAGCCGGTGTACCCGCTCGCCGCCGCGTTTAACTCGTCCGACCGAATCGCGACTCACGACCTGCGCCCGCAACCAGGCGCCCGACAGCGCACGAACTCCCGCGGAAAAATGCGAGCACGTCAAAGAAAATATCCGGAAAAACCTTGTAAAACTTGATAAGAGTTCAAAACGCGCGTAAAAAAGTAAATAAAATGTTGTGGAAAAGTTTTGTGCACGACTATACTTTTAGAACAAAGTCACGATTCAAATTTAGAACGTAATTCAAAATTCGAAAACTAACACAATTAAAATAAAAGAGTTCACTTTTTACCCAAAAACAAAAAACACTAGAAAATTTTAATGTGGAATAAAAAACCAACTTTTAAACGCAGTACCAATATTTAACCGGTAGGCGGCTCTGTATTATCGTATGTGCGTTCAGGGATCTGGGTCCCGGTTGTGCGGGCGATCCCGCTGTGGATTTGCGGAACACTAACAAGCGTCGCGGGAGCGCGCCGCGGAGTGCCCAGGACGGCGGCGCGGGGGTGCGTCCCCGCGGACTGTGGGAGGCGCCCCTGGGACACGCCCTCGCCTCCAGAGCGGGACGACAACACCAGCACAGGTGGCGCCACTTTCGCACATTCCATTTTCGAAATTTCACTATAACCTTTTTTAAAAACTAACTTTAAAAGTCTTTTTATTTTTTGAGAAATCTAAAAAGGTTGTACACGAGTGAAGTTCGGAGCGGCATGTATGGAAATGGCGGGTCGGTTGCGGTGTTGCAAAGGTTTCCCTTAGAGACCGCGGGATGAGTGCGCGAGTAAGGGATAGCGGGCGAGATGAAATGCACAGCCTCTCTCTGGACCAACGCCGGTCTCAGTTCGGGGACGGCCCACAAGTATTACTTATTAAACCAAGTTAAATTGACGATGATGGAATTTCACTGGGAATTGACTTCAAGTGGTGATTAGTGTTTTTGATATTAGTTTGTACACCTATATTTTAATCACTTAATTTTATTTGTACCTTTATTTTAACCACCTAATTTTAAAACGAAATCAGGAGTATTATTTAAAAAAAACATTAATACATTAAACTGATTTCAGGTATCAAGTAATTATATTTTTTTTTTAAAGATGAATACATACCTAAGTTTGGAAACTTGCTTGTCACAGTTGCAAAAGCGACAACGAACTTCACTTTAGTCAACAAGTAGGGACGAGAAAGATATGAGTTAACACATGGTTAAGTTAACATTAAAAAATAGTCTATGGTCAGGGAAAACTTATGTCAACCCAATAATGTACATTTTTACTTTCTTACGTAGTAGGACGTTATTGCTTATAAACTTGTATGAGATAGGGTCTGAAATCAACTTTGTTTGCTGAAATAATTCCTTGATGATTTTTAGTACTTAGAAGTGTTTATACTCAAAGTATTATTAGTACCGAAAACAAATTAAATAAACAAGTGGCTCTGTGAGCTGTAGACCTCGCGTTTGAGATAAGATTTTTATTCAATTTTCAAAATGGCTGAATATTTTTTTTTTTAAATCGAAAAACTGAATCAACAAAATAATTATCGATCCTGCTCACTAAATTTCACGAGAATGGGTTGAGAAATGCGACGTAGAGGAAAACAGACGGACAGCCGGACAGCGGGACAGACATACGAAAACATCAATGCCCAAGCTGAAACGGAGGCGCCTCGCTCGCGCTTTGTGTTCGCTCGTTCAATTACAAAAAAAAAATTGATTGCGAATAGTTTGAAAAATAGTTTGTGCAATAAATTTTAAGTGTGTAAGTAGATACTCAACATTATACCGTCCGTCGAGGAAAAATAAACTAAATAACAATACATTACACACACGTATAACGCGATTAATGTAATATTGTACAACAGAAGTGACCAACTGAGCGCTTGCGGTACAAGACGAAGTATTTTAATCTGTAAAATTCACTCTTTGCCATACATTCTAGAGTGAAATTGCAGTAGATCTCAATTTAATCGCATTGTGCCCAGGACAGCAACAACTACCTTCGAGAAGATACTACTGAAGATTTCAACGTCATATTGTACTATCCTCGCAAATTGGAACTTTGTCACATTAACATCCACGTTGACGTCATCCGCAACTAAAAATGACATGTAACAATAAAATTCTAAATGTAATTTAATACAGTAGATATCAATAAGATTGGTACCTATATATATACTTACATATAAGAAAATTATAATTGTTTTTCGTTTTTTAGGTTGGTCGCCAGGTTCATTACCAATTTGCGGGGATAGTAGTGTACAGGGGCCCAATCGCGCTAATTCTGTACCCTTAGCACGAACATCCATCGAGAAAAAAAAACGCGCGTAAAGGTATTCGATCCACGCACCGGTCGGTGAAGCCTCGTCGGTCGGCTCGGTGGATCGTAGAGGAATGAGGGTTAATTAATTATCTATGGAAAATTTCATTTCGCTTTTTGGCGGTAGATGGCACTGTACTAATTTCCTTTGGTCATCCATAAAATCCTTTGGTTTAGCTTTAGAATTCTCATTTAAACTGACCAGGGTATCCTCATATAATTTGTGCGATTGAGCCCACGAATAGTAGGTACCTGTAGCACGAATAGCTATCGAAAAAATAACGCGCGTGAAAACATTGGATAGAGTAATTTTGTATGGGTTGTACAGTACAGCGCCATTTAACGCTAAAAAGCGAAATGAGATTTCCCATAAAGAACTCTATCGACTACTTTTACGTGGGTTTTGTTTCTCGATAGGTAGATGTTCGTGCTAAGGGTACAAGTAGAAGGGTTTTATGTGTCCTTTGTCAATTCCACATAATTTTAATGGAAAAAAAGAAAAAATCCAACTAATAGTTATGTTCAAAACCAATCTAATAAATTATGTTCACTTAAGGCAGATTTTTCAATGCCTAGCTAGATTTATTTAGCTACGCATTGAAAAATCAGCCCTTTTAAAAAAACTTTAGCTTTATCCTTTTGATAACGTATTGTGAATCTGTCCCATTTTAGAATGACTTTCATTATATTTGGTTAATATACAAAACTGACTGTCAACTGAGGACTGAAAGTGGTACCTTTTGTTACCTTAAAGTTTTTCATTGACCATTCGAGTTTAATTTAATGCTTTCGATGATATCTTACTAATTTTAGCTTATTTTATCTTATTTTGTTAACGGATTTTTCACTCTACTAATTACTACGATTACGAACTACGATTTCAGCATAAAATGCCCTATTCGATTAAGGCGCTGTAGGTAGTGAAACTAGCGCCGCCACTATATTTATTTTTTTTACTCGTAAACCAAGTCAATATTTAAAAAAAAGTTTACGAGGAATAAAAATAAATGTAGTGGCGGCGTTAGTTTCACTACCACTTTTCATATTATTTAACAAGCTAAGAAGCTAGTTAAGTTTTTAAAATCAGATTGGTGTGATGAAATATCCATTTTGTATTTTTAAATGTATTGTTAAAATTTTACTTTGTCGAAGTAAAACCATATTTTTTTACTTTTGACCGTTTTTCTTATCTGGATGTTTTGTAGTTTATTATTTTACGTATGGAAGAATGATTCAAGACAATTATGTTGCAAAAGAAAACCCAAAAAATTTTTAATGGGTGTTTTCGGATGCACCCAGGTGTGAGTAATCTAAAAAAAATTTGGACGTCACTATTTGAACCACCCTGTATGTATATTTTATAGATCGAGAGAAACGAGCAAAACGTTGGATAACTAGATATAGACGGAAATTTGTTGATGTTTGACGATTTGTGAGAATAAGGTTCGACAAACGGTCTCTCTCCTTTCGAATATTATTTTCCAATGAGTTTGATTGGTTAGTGGTAGGTAATTACATCATAATATGGGAAGACAACTTCGTCATAACGAAATACACAACCCGCAAATGAGCCAGTGTCCAAAATAGTCGCGTTCATCGAAACTGTCAGTAGTGTTTTGTTTTTGATTTATTTTTTGAGCACAGTTTAAGCATCACGTAATGGGGTGGTGAATTTATGTTTTATAAATTGTTGACAAGTGTATTGGACAATGTATTTAATCAGAATCACATACACAAATAATTGTACTCAATTGTGTAATAATTTTGTAAGTCCAAAATTTTTTACTATATATTTTTGACTTAAATTGACTTTATATGAATCATGTCGATACAAATAGAATGTATAGATAATATTTTCATCAAATCACAATATTTACTAATTTTATTTATAATTCTTAGCTTGTTATACTTATGCCCTACCCCTACCTAATGCTATGAACTTAAGCTTTGATGTACTTTTCATCAAGGGTAATTTTTGGTATTAAATCAGAACGTTTACCACGAATTTCCTTTTTTATTGTACTTCACTAAATAGATACCTATTAAAAAGGATAGATAGATACCTATTAATTCGTGTTCGTGTTTCGCCTTGTGTTCTGTGTAACAAGATTAGTTTTGAGAAATCGATCTTGTAAACGCACGGCTTTTTTGATTTTTGGTCATTGCCAAGAACGAAGACACAGAATACATAATAAAAAAGTCTCGAACGGGTCGTATGGAAATATAGACGATTTAAAAGTACATACTTAATAATTAAATTTGAATAAAGCTTATTTGACCTTGACATAAAAGTACGAAGGGAGATAAAAGGATTTATGTTATTTAAAAACAGCAATTAATTGAATCTGGGCATTCAATTATGGACTTGTGCATAAACAATTTATATGCCTGACTAAATTTTTTTCTTTCACTCTTACTTACGAGTAAGCACCTACAAGAAAAAAGATAAAAATTTACTGCAGCAAAATGTTTAACTTTTTTTAAAGCACAGTGGGAATCGACCTATTCTTTACTAGATGTTGTTTGTTAAAAGCTCTTTGCATATTAAATCCTTATAATCAGAAGAAAACTAACATAGCGTCTTATGTAGAGAAAGAGATTTAATTTAACCAAATTTTTTGCTACTTTTTACTTTGTTATTAACAACTTCACTTTTAGATAAGTAGATAAAAATATTTAAAGTTTTGCTCACGTAAGTTAACTTACAATGGATTTGCAAATGTAGGCACTTTTTGTAAGTAGCTTTCGGTAACTTTTTCATACTTAATGTACGTATACAGCTGTAAGTTTTTAACATAAGTTTTCGGTACATACGTAAGAAACTTACAAGCGCAAGGACGTGCGAATGCCATTCATACGAAAAATATCACGCTTAAAAAACAATTTACAAAACCTTTTTGCAAACAATAGTCGTACCTACAGGGACTTCAATACATATCAAACTCAGTATACCGTTCAACAATAACTAATGCAGAGTTTCAGCAAACAAGTAGAAGCCTCATAGGACCCGCCCGCCCCAAGACACGCCCAACCAAAGCCCCGCCCACCGGCCACTGGAGAATTCTGTAGTATCGCATTTTGACTCGAGATGGACTATGGATCAATGTGGTAATTTACGATAATAAGTATACACAGCTTACGTTACAGGATGAGAGAAAAATGTTTATTACAGGCATAGTTTATTAGGAATATGTCTAAATGTATAGAAGATTACCTTTTTCTTATGGTTCGTTAGAGTTCTGTTAAGCAAAGCGATCTATTGATATTGAAATTAATCATTTCGGGATTAAAAATAAATCCATACATCTATTATGATTAGACTGTACGTGCATGGACATCCAGTATACTTAAGGTTAGGACTACCAACCCTTTTCGTGATCACACTCAGGAGATACCTATAATCATGTCTTTTTAAAGATCACTCACTGCCATACATATGTTACATCACGTTGCGATGCAGATTTTGGTAGAAAAATAAAAGCTACTAAACGCGCATAGATAATTTGTTGATGTGTTTTATTCACCATGCTCGATTTGACTTTGATGTGGATTACGTCTAAGCTCATCTTGTTATAACCGTAACTTATAATAAATCACGTAACTTTTGCAACTAGAAAAGTAATAAAAGAAGCCTTCACACTTTTATGGTTTAACAAATTATTTTCAAGGGAACCATAAAACCTTGTTGTTATAACTGCTTTGACTATATCTTACGGGATTTCATTTATTAATTACTGATAATGATTTTAACAGTGGAAAGGACCTCTCTCTCTGAAGCTAAGAATCAAATCAGTTCATTGTATGTGTTTTACCAATGTCTTATATTGAAAAAAACTTGTTTTACCAACATCACCATTTCGTATCTACACCATTGTAACTATTCAAAATATTGGAATCCATCACCATACACTCGGGCAAAAAATGGACATACCATCTCGCCCCATATTTTGAAATTGATGTTCGTGAATTATTATTACTTTCACAGATAAGCTTTATAATTCATACTTGTAATTAAATAATTACAAGTATATATTATAATTGATTATTTAAATAATTTCTAAAGCATCCTTCATTAGCATAGTAATTTCATTTCCTGAGTCATGCCCATAGTCGGGACAATGGGTCTAGATCCAGGCATCACAATTAGGTTACTATTGTTGAACCTAACTAGATCAATGAGCCTTCTGGGAGGTGCATTTGCATTCATCAGTGACGCGAATGTTAAAGCAAAGTAGATTGCGAATAATATGACGACCTCCGTGGTCGAGTGGTTTGCACGCCGGTTTTCAAGGCGTCACCATCTCTTGAGGTCCCGGGTTCGATCCCCGGCTGGGTCAATGTAGAAAATTAACTTTTCAATATTGTCTCAGGTCTGGGTGTTTGTGATACCACCGTTGTCTCTGATTTCCATAACACAAGTGCTTTAGCTACTTACCTTGGAGTCGGAGCAATGTATGTGATGTTGTCAAATATTAAAAAAAAAAAAAAAATATAAACAAATATTTATCGATTGTGCTTTATTACAATTTCATAGTAATGATTGTTTGATGTTGTCGTGTTTGTTAGATTTTCCAATATTTTTTTATGAATTTTATCGAACCAAAAATAAACCTTTAAATTTTCATATCTACCATTGAACATAATATAATAGGTATAATAGTAGATTATACAACAAGTGAAAAAAGAGGGAATTTAGTTCGAGGGACTAAGTTGGATCCCGAGAGCAGCGAAGGATTCTAGAGTTGAATCCCGAGCGTAGCGAGGGATTCAAAAGTAGAATCCTGAGCGAAGCGAGGGATACAAAGGACCGAGATGAAATTTTTTTTTCACGAATTGTGTACTCTACTTTTTACCATTGACTGCGAGAAAAAAAAATAGCAGTACCTATAGTATTTATAGTTGTCCATTAGCCATTTTCGATGTCCCCACTGTGGGGCACAGGCCTTCCTTATGGGTGGTAAGGAGGACGGGCCATAACCCACCACGCGGGCCCAATGCGGATTGGTGGGTGTTAACGACTGCAAATGCAGCCGGGACCAACGGCTTAACGTGCCTTCTGAAGCACGGAGGAGCTCGAGATTTTTGGTCACCCATCATCATCTCGAGATTTTTGATCATTTTTGGTCACCCATCCCATGACCGACCCTTGCGAACGTTACTTAACTTCCGCAATCGCTGGGCCAGGCGCTAAACCACTATGCCACCGAGCTAACTAAGAGGGAAACTACATGATCAGTCTTTCATCAGTCCACTTCATCAGTTTGTATATATATATATATATATATATATATATATATATAGACTTTGAATTTTTACAGACTGAAGATCGTACCAGACTGATATAATGGACTGATGCAAGACTGAACAACTAATCTCCCTCAAATATATAAAAAAGAACCCAAATATAAGTCACTAAAAAGGACCTAATTGATTTAGCGGGATATTTTTTAGAAAAGAACCCAAAGATAAGACACTAAAAAGAACCTAAATAAAATTGGCGGGATTATTTTTGTCATTTAATTGTAGAACTATATCTGTATCTATGGAATAGCTCCATACTTTCAGCACCTTTTATTTTTTTTGTACCTAATTCATACGATGCGCGCTTGTTCCAAATTCAAAATATTTTTATTCACTCGGTGAATAAAAACGCTTATTATTCACTGTTATCAATGAATAAGACGCACTTTTTTGAGTGGCGATGGTAAAAAAGTTCTTGTTGCTATACAACAAGACAAGATAAGACACGTCTTATCTTAGCAAAACGTTCGCATTGAATCGTACAGTACAAATATAACTAAATTAGAATGAACAATATAGGTTATAGTGACTTCAGTAACATCGATTTTGAAAGTACCTAAGTCAACAACCGTTTCTTATATTAAAGGGTCAGTAGTATGAAAGTATGGTATGGGAGGTTTATCTTTTTATATAAAAAACATAAAGTTGTAGCCACAAAAAAAAACATATATGACAAGCTAAAGAGATTCTCTGGTTACTACAAATATGATAAATAAGTAACAGATAATTGTAAAATAATCAGAAAATCACCAAAATAAGCGCGCTAGAATAAGTAATAATTCAGTTACATTTTACGGATTTTCTTTTTACCATTATTTAAAGAACTTCACGACGTTTGATTAAAAAGGTAAGTATAGGTTAATAAATATTCACAACTTACCAACATTATCCTAGTATTAAATCTCTAAAAAGGTTCCCTTGCATCTCCGTTGACCTCGCAGCTCCTTAACACGACCTTCCATTTTAATTCGAAACCTAAAGTCAGCTTTAAATTACACTTTTTTTCCGAGATACTACCCCCTCGACGGCAGTGCCGGATTAAGGGCTACCATCGGATACTTTTTCTGACGGTGTCAAGGAACATCGTTGTCCCTTAGTTGCCCCCTGGGGGTGATTCCCGGCCCTTACCGTTTACGACTACGCGATTGCTTTTCTATGAAGGGATGGGCAAAAAGGGACAGATGTTCCGGAAGTTGATAAGGGCTTGATTGGGAATTGACCAGTTTGAAATTCACACTTTTAAGTGGGATAAGTGGCGCTTGCGGCTTGTTTTTGTGGCTAGAATCGTAAATAGGTGATATTTTGTCGTGTCAACGTTTTATGTTTCCTGTTATGCTCTAGCTGATATTTCTCAGAAAACGGGAGCCAATTTTGAATGCTGTTGCAAATGTTAAAGAACAGATGGAAACTCGATTATAAATCAATATTGCAATAGGAGACATCATATATAATTATTATCTAAAAATAACAGAGCGTGGACCCATTCAGTTTTGTAAATATGCACAGTGTTAAATAACTACTAAAGCAACTGTATGAAATAACTCAAAATAGAATATTATTAGAATTAAGTACTCGGTTCTACGACGCAAGAGGTCCAGGGTTCGATTCCCGCCCGGGCAGAAATTGAAATTATTAATTTTAATTTCTGTCACGGGTCTGGATGTTGCTATGTATAATAAGTATATATTTAAAAAAAAAATGTAGTATCCATATAAGGAGTTATAATTTATTCATAATATTACTGACGTTAAAATGAGCTGTAGAAACATCGACAATCGTCTACCTAGCCCCTACAAAAACAAGCAAGGAAAGACTTCACGCTGTGCAGACAAATTCCAAAAACATTTTGACATAATATAACTGACGACCCTATAAGAATGCATCGTCAGTGGCTCGATTTGCTAAACAAATACACCGAAAAGGAAAAGAATACAACAAAAAGATTACCACAAAACATAATAAGCAAGTGAATGAGTTACACGCTTGTCAATCTTACCTACTACTGTTCGCTAACATCAAAGATCGCCGACTTTTCTATGAAAATATTGAATCAGCACTTTTAGTCACTCAAATATGAATTCGCGTTAGTACTTTTCATTGTTCAAAACTTCACGAAATTGACAGTTTTAATAACAAAAAGAACGAAGGAACGTACCAAATACAATTGAACAAGATAATGTGTTAGCTTTAGGACTCCAGTAAAACTGACAAAACAAAAGCCATATTTTAATGGTCAGCTGGATGGACACGCTTACAAAGAGCTAGCCATTCCACACGTCAGTTAGAACAGTAGAAAAACTAATAAGGTCACTAACAAACTATGAAACGTCGACTGAAACGTGCTGGCAGAAATAAAAAAAGAAAAGAAGAAAGAAAAAGTATAAACAGTGATCTACGGCACTCTACAGAGAGCCGCCATTTGCATTCTGTAAAAAAATGAAAACTCGCGAGAACAATTCGTATAACGTTAATGGTGTGAGAGTGATATTTTCATGGTGTTTTTTCCCACACGGTTGTCGAGATGGCGGGTGTATGATAGAACACCGGTAGCTCGCTATAATGCATTTAGCTGATGCTTTTTTAGCGGCAAAGAAAATTTAGGCAGAAAGTTCACTATACTATTAATTCGAAGTACAATTCTATTAAACTTTTGTGAATATTTACTTGAAAAATTTACTTTTTTATATGGTTAACAAACTTACTAGTAAGTATAAAGTAGGGGCAGTATACATAACAAAAGACATCCAATTACATTATTTAAACCAAGAATTTTATATTAATATATTAAAACATACCTTTACTGTTTTTTTTTTTCAAAATGACATTTCTTTCGTGAGTCAAAATTGGTGTGTGGAAATCTCCCTGAAATATCAAAGGTCGCTTCTACTCGTAGTCTAATCTCCGTATTCATATTTCGGGACGCTTTACTTATTCAATATTTCCAAATTGGCCGCGCTCCGAAGTAATGGAGTTGAAAAAACGCGAAAACCAAGCAGATGGATTTGGGAGCTTGATTATTTATTTAAACATTCACAATTTGCCGCGGTGGCGGCGTATTCCGTAGTTGATTACATATGAAACTTGGTCATTTATTTGATTATGACGTCAGGAATTTGAGTTCCAGCTAAATATTTTATTATAGCTACGTAGGTTACAAATACTTACAACCGAAAAACCTGTGAGTGATGTTATTTCCTCCATAGAATGAAAGTTGTACAACTTTCATTCAAAATTATTGCTAATAAAAAGGACTTTGTAAATTTGTATAATTATATTGTTCTGACACGTTATTTCTTAATTTTATTGAATTGAAACTCGCTATTGTGGTTGGTCTTGAATATAATATATTGCACTAAAAAAATGTCCTTCTAATTTAGGCAATTACCTATAATATTTAGATAGACATATACGTTAGGCGATAGTTAAGCTTTGAAAATCTGGGTAATCGAGCAGTTAAGTAAATTTCTTCAGGTCTATGTAGAATTAATGTAGCAGATTATGAAAATCCATAATACCTTAAAGTTGAATCAAAAGAAACAGAACTAAGGAGTATATTGTAGTCAAATGACATCACTTCCAAAAAAGCAACAAAACAAAATTACACGACAGAAAAGAACAAAAACCAATTGGCTCATATTCATAGTGCCCCAAACACCATCACAGTAACAAGTGGCACCAATTCGCCATATGACCACGGTGTCGTGCGCCCATTTATCATGCGCGATGTGACAACTGAATTTATTTCTAAAAAAACAAACAATAGCGCTGGGCTTGAACGTCCCCTGTACAGTTTTGCGAGTGTCGTAGATTTTTTTAAAGAGCAATTCGTGATCAGAGATTTTTTATTTTTAAACGAAAATTTTATCTTCTTTCTCAATATCAAAAATTTATTTTACGCATATTAGCGTCACAAGTTCCCAATAGAGACACGGAGTAATTAGCGAAAACTTAGCTGTAAATTATTTTCTGCATTAATAATTCAATCATAAAATAGTAGATTATACAACAAGTGAAAAAAGAGGGAATTTAGTTCGAGGGACTAAGTCGGATCCCCGAGTAGCGAGGGATTCAAAAGTAGAATCCTGAGCGAAGCGAGGGATACAAAAGACCGAGATGATTGTTTTTTTCACGAGTTGTGTACCTACTCTACTTTTTACCATTGACTGCGAGAAATTTTGTATGCAATTTGGCACAGCGCCTCTGGCGGTTACTACACTAAAATAAAAGTTTTCATACAAATGTTAACTTCAGTCGCTATCGAACAAGCGTAGGTAAACTCATAATATTGCAGGATGGTAAAATAGCCAGTTCCTCAGTGATGAGGATTCCAGGTGTAGTGTGCTTCAACCTTCGGCCTTATCGTCACTTAACATCACTTGAGATGAAGGCCAAGCACTATCCCGTTGTGCATAAAAAAATATTTATCACTTCATTCTGTTTCTCCCGACTACTCTGTGCATTTAACGCAAGGGTGTATGGTGCGCAAGCACATACGAGGGAGGATCACAATGGGAAGATAGCAATTTGATATTCCGGCCACATTTTTAATAAGCAGCGTCGCTTCTGCAGTAATGGCGTATGGCCCACTCTTTAAATAGCTTTTTGTTGTACCATTAGACAGTTGAGTGGACGGGCTTGGTTTTTATGGTCCGGCGCTGTTTGCTATAAAGAGGTGTTGGTGTTTCATATTTGGCACCAACTTTTCATATACCTACATTGGTCATCTTATCTGTGATTATTATTTCCGAAGCACAAACGATTCTTTAAGAAGGAGTTTACAAACGGCTGCATTACTTTATAAAATAAGAAAGTAAAACTGGAAAATTTTACAATCTGATTAACTTTACACAATGAAAAACTTTAGAGATACGAGACTGTTTGTATTCAGTGTAAATTAAAAACTCATTTTTCTCATCCTTTGCAATGATTGTGTTGTAGAAAATATCACTTATATTTTTGCTTAACTAGACAATCGGTAAAATTGCTACTATTGGATGAATTAAACTAATACAAAGGCAAGAAGAATATTTAATTGTCACCAAAAAAAAAATCATTTAGGCCAAAACCTATGGAGCTATAGGTTTTGGGTTCTTTATAAATAAAGGTTAAAATAAAGGTTCTTTATAAATAAATCAATTCTTTATTGCTGTAATTGTGGTCAGTACAAGATTTATAAATATCAAACGACAGATAACTTAAAACCAATTCTGTTTCATATTAAAATGAAGGTGATATCCAAAACCTGTGAAACAAGACTATTTAAATAACAGAAAAGTACAAAAAGCTACGAACTTTTTTTAAATCGGAGGGTTGTTTTGTGTTGTCATATGCACTTTCATTTTATTACAGTTTATGATATTTTTATTGAGTGGGCGCTGTATTCTAACGAACTATTGTGGCGCATCTGTTCATTTTTTTTTGTTTTCTCGGACAGTATGGAAGCGAATTCATTGCTGATAGACATTCAAGAAACTGAAACAGAACTTAGGTTTTTTTATTTACTACACATTTGGAATACTTACAATGATTCTAATAAATGATTTTGGAATTACTAGTTCTGTAGATTGGGATCTGGGACAAGGAAGAACTTCCTTTAAAAGAAACATTGCGTAATTTGGTTTAAATAAAAATACCCAAGTGGCAAATCGTCTTATCAATCGTTCAGGTAGGATCCTTTTCTTAAGGTTGCGATCTCAACTTTTCTACTGTTTAAAAGTATACGAACCAAACAGTATGTTTCAAAGTTATAAAACTTTTCCAATGTTGTGATTACGTAGTCTTACCTTTTTATACTGAATTGATTTTTCTGTCGATAATTATCAGAATGTGGCCTTAGGAACTCTGTAGAAATAATGACACGTGGGTAATTTTGCCTTGTTTCAATGGAAGCTGAGTATTCTCGTCGAAACGAATACCGGCAAATAAATATACCTACCCCTAATATAATAGTAAGCAAATATTGTATTGTAAAATACTGTACCTACTTACCTTAAGATTACCCTGAGCGAAAGTATGGCGCCGCGGTGAATTATATTTAATAATATAATTCTAATACACAATTTTAAAAATGTTTATCGTGGAGATTTTAGGGCCCACAGTCTAGTATTTTTAGACGGTATCGTTACATTCCCTCGTAGTCACTGCTAGAAGTAGATAGCAAAATTGCTAAAAGTGGCCGTTTTTGACACATTTGCTATCTACTTCTATTACGAATGACTACGAGGGCATGTAGATATACCTTCTAAAAATACTAGACCAAGGGCCCTGAAATCTCCATGATAAACATTATTCAAATGTTTTTCTATTAATAACTTATTAAATAAAAACCTCTGAGGGCGCCACTTTCGGTCATACAACCGCCTTAAGGCGATAAGTTTTTATTTAATAATAATAATAATCTTTATTTTATCCTTGTTTTCACATAATTTGTGGTACAGTACATAAGTTGTTAATAGAATAGGATTTTAATTAATCTTCTTGTGGAATTTTGAGGGCCCATGGTCTTGTATTTTTTAGAAAGTTACATACCCTCGTAGTCGTATATAAGTAGATAGAAAAAATGTGGCATAACGGTCACTTTTAGCAGTTTGTAGCTACTTCTAGCAGTGACTACGAGGGAATGTAACGATACCGTCTAAAATACTAAACTATGGCCCATAAAAATTCCACGAGAAGTTTTATTAAAATTGTGTATTAGAATTACAATATTAAAAAAATTAAATATTAAAGTCAGGAAAACGCCTTAAAGACAGACATTAATTAGACAATAATTAGTCTCAGTCTCTATGCCCCAGCCTAACTTTACTTCGAGTGAACTTAGACAATCCAACTTAGGGTGAACTTAGCGAAACAGTCCTGTATCACTTAATTAGTGTTTCGATCCACAATGCACTAACTGGCTAAACTAAGTAGACCTAATTAGCAACGTCTTGTAGCCTGGCTGTAAATTTAGATAGGACAGCCTAGGTATGAGTACGTGTACACCACTCAATACTCAATTCACCGAAAATATTTTTTCTGCCCTGAGTTTTTAGATTTTTACAAAAGTTACTTATTTAAACGCAAAAATTGCAAGTTATCATTCAAATAATTCAGCGTGTTCGGGCCCCATGTATATGCCTATGTTAAAACTTACTGTCACTCTTTTCAGTAAAGAAACTTAACAGGCCCGATATATTATTTCAATAGCTAAACTTCTTATGCAAATAAATAAGATGTGGTTATTTGGTATGCGCAGGGTTAATATCCGGAAAGCTGATAGTGGCAGTCGGCGTCAAGCTAAGGCCGTGCTAATTAAATACAAATCTCAAGACAATACGCCGAGATTTCAGACCAGTGTGCACACACTAGGCGATTTTCGTGTTCTTAAATAATATTTTCCGAATCGCAATAGAAAGTTGATGAGAAAATTATCGCAAAAATTAAAGGCTGCAACTTTTAAACAGTGAACGTTTCTCAATCTATGTTTAATTAGATCATTCAGATACAATAAAATTTAATATTTGATACTATACCTTGTCCATCAGCCATTTTTAATGTCCCCACTGTTGGGGCACAGGTCTTCCTTATGGGTGGTAAGGAGGATGGGCCATAACACACCACGCGGGCCCAATGCGGATTGGTGGGTGTTATGCATTAACGTGCCTTCCGAAGCACGGAGGAGCTGGAGACACTAAAATGTTGGTCACCCATCCCATGACCGACCCTTGCGAACGTTGCTTAACCTCCGCAATCGCTGGGCCGGGCGCTAAACCACTGCGCCACCGAGCTCCTAGGCCGAGGCTATACTTTACTCACCTATTATGTATTTTGAATAAAACAAGGTCAGAAACATGTTTTTTTACAAAATGTGAATAAATCTAAGTTTTAAAATAGTCACCATTTTTTAGTTTACAATTAACACAAAAAATGTCAAGTAATAGGTACATAATTATTTATAAAAATTAACAGAAGCCCTAGCGAAATCACCCCGTGTGCCATAAAGGCATCCATCCAAGTCGAAACTAGCGGAAGTTATAATTTATGGAGCAACTTCCGGCCTTCAGCCATGGCTGCCTAATGAAGTACCTGATGTATAATGCACGCCGTCTGAGATCACCTTAAAACTATAATTAAGACGGTCGGATAAGGAAATTAGTTGCGAAATTATACTTACGCAAGTAAATTAAGATTTGAGAACTTTGTATAAAATCTCTAGATGTTGAAAACCTAAACACCATTTAATATTTCTAACACAGTTTCACACAGCTGAAAAAGAATTGAACGCTTTTTCACACATTTTATTAAGATAAGAGCCCCCGTAAACTACAGACTTTCTATCGGGCGATAGTTGGACGGGCCCTTTAATCAGTATGAAGAAGAATGTGACGGATTTTATAAAGAGCTTTCGGTGTTATTCTCTAATTAATTGTATTTTTTGGCTGTATGAACATTTGCCTTTGCCTTACACTTCAGAATGTTAATGTTTGGTAATAGTGTGATCAAATCATGTATTGTTTAAGATTAAATTTTGATTCAGTTCTAATAAAAATAATGTAAATATCTTATAAATATCTTAGCAAGTTTTAAAAGACTTACCATTTATTATATTTAACAATTTCACGATAGTTAGTTGTAACTCCTATCATTGGCTGAAAGTATTTTTAAGAATTTAAACAAGTAAGACTACAGTAATTAATATAACAATTATTGTAATTCATTGGGATTTAGTTTCAAAAGGATTACAACGTATTTGTTTTATAAAATGTTATCTCTGATATTCCTTTTTTGTACAAATAGTATAGTCGATTATGATTGGTTGAAAAGTGGTGAGAGGGGTAAACTTTTTGTGTTGAATTTAGTGGGTATTTAAGCAATGGAAAATTGAGCATACGTTTGACTTTTAAGTTGGAGCACCACGGGACTTAAGTTAAGTAAATTCTTCATTGTTATTATGTTATTTTAAATTAATTGTTTTGTGTGTGACTTAATTGTTGTTCAAAGGCTATCCGCTGTTAATTTTCATTCCCAATATTATGATTATTCTGATTATTTGTAGTTACAATAAGTAAAGTACATTTATTTTGCATTTGCTTGGTAACTAGTATCCATAGTTGAATAAAAGAGATTAACTGATAACTTTTAAGTTTATATTGTTGTTGTTTGTGACGATTTAATTGTAAATATCCGATTTGATAATAGCTGACGAGTTTCTTTCGCCTGTTCTTCTCTCAGCTAAAAAAAAGACGTCCGAACAGGTGGTAGGATAAAAGAAATTGGACGATTCAATTTAATAAAAATTACTTTATTTAAATTGATTTGTTTTGTTTTAATTCTCTCCATGTTTTTGACCATTTCTGACATCAGAAGTGGGTATCGACTCGGTCCATTTACAAAATATTAACACCAATTCCTGATGATTTTCAGGATGGATGCTGAAGTGACCTCGCTCCGCTGCCGTTGTGATCCTGAGGCCTGAGTAGCAGCAAGCTGGTGTCAGTGAAAGAGATGCGAAGTAAAGAAATCCGGAGGTCCTGCTTCCAAGGCCGCTAGCCGGTAAGGCCATTAGTGGCTGTGTTTTATTGATTTATTTTACGAGACTGCTACTTGGTTAGTTCAATACTTATTTATTGTTTTGATGTGGAAAAATAAGAAAATTAGTTTGTTGTAGCGAAATGAACATTAAAATACATTGAGAAACCAATATTAACTAAAGATTTTTATAAAATTATTTGTGACGGTATTTGTGATACTGATGTGGTTTTATCAAAAGTCTGAGTAATTGGTCTGGCGTCTAGTTAAATGTGATTAAAATAAGCTTAAATGCTGAACTCATGTTCACACAATAACATAATTATTATTAATAATTAATGAGTACCTACTTTATTTATAATTTTGGTAAAAGTTTGATATTTTTTCAATAAGTTTGTTATTGATAACACGACAGTTAGTCAACCTGTTTAGGTGTATCTAAATATAGATTTAGTTAAATAGTTTAGATTTGATTACGTTGTCTCCTGCCAGTCATTAATCTTGCTACGCCAAGAAGTTAAAAGTTTAAAATGTACCTATGATTCGATGTCATTCGGATTTATTATTACGATTGAGTGGGTTTTAATTGCAATAAGCAATATAGGCATAATTTTATGTTTTGAGTAATTTATTCAGAGATTTTGGTTTGTTTATTGTTTGTACCCAAGTTCATGATATTATATTTTGATTTTTGATTTTCGGATTTGATTTTCAGATTTGATTTTCGGATTTGATTTTCAGATTTGATTTTCGGATTTGATTTTCAATTTTTGGTTTCGATTAAGGTTTCGATTTCGATTAATGTTTCGATTTAGGTTTCGATTTCGATTTAGGTTTCGATTTCGATTAAGGTTTCGATTTCGATTAAGGTTTTTAGTTTCGATTAAGGTTTCGATTTCGATTAGGGTTTCGATTTCGATTAAGGTTACGATTTCGATCAAGGTTACGATTTCGATTAAGGTTTCGACTTCGATTAAGGTTTAGGTTTCGCTTTAGGGTTCGATTTAGGGTTTGATTTTCATGTTACTGATTTCGATTAACATCTTGCTGATATCGATTTACATTTTGCCGATATCGATTTACATTTTGCGGATATCGATTTACATTTAGCTGATTTAGATTTACATTTTGATCTAGATTTACGTTTTGATCTCGATTTACATTTTGATCTAGATTTACGTTTTGATCTCGATTTACATTTTGATCTCGATTTACATTTTAAATTTTAGTTTAAATTTTTAGTTTGGATTTTCAATTTACACTTGGGTTTCCATTTACGTTTTGGTTTAGATTTTAATTTGGATTTAGATTTGGATTCGGATTTAGATTTAGATTCAAATTTCGATTTAGATTTGGATTTCCATTTGGATTTGGATTTCGATTTAGATTTTGATTTCGATTTATATTTTGATTTCGGTTTAGGTTCCGATTTCAAATTTAGGTTGTTATTTTGATTTAGATTCGGATTTCGATTTAGATTCTGATTTCGATTTAGATTCTGATTTCGATTTAGATTCTGATTTCGATTTAGATTCTGATTTCGATTTAGATTCTGATTTTGATTTAGATTCTGATTTCGATTTAGATTCTGATTTCGATTTAGATTCTGATTTCGATTTAGATTCTGATTGATTTCGATTTAGATTCTGATTTCAATATAGACTGACTTTAATTTCATGATGATAATGATAAAATGATGATATTGATAATAATGATGATGATAATTATACTTATGCGGAGTATGATGATGATTATGATGATAATGATGATGGTAATGATGATGATAATGATGATGATAACTTGTTCGCAAATTGATGGAGCCAAATGATCCATCATACCAAATACTTGTTTTAGTAGGTTTGTTTTCTGATCATATTGATTAATTTAACAATTGACATTATGATGAATAATATTGATATAGTCAGTATGTTTATTCTACTTGTCCTATTTGGTAAACGGCTTCTGACAGTTTTCTTCATCGTCTTTTAAATTTAAATACTTTTTTTTAAATATATTCTTATTAAATCAAAATTGTTACTAATATTTAGTTAATTTCTTTAGTAATCTTTATTTGTAAAACATCTTTTTTTTATTCAATAAAGAGTTGGGTGAACATTGTTTATCAAATGAGACAAGTGGGAGATTATATTGGTAATAATCATGATGGTGGCCTTATGACTTATGACTGGAGAGATGAGATGTTTGGCCTGCGGGCAGAGGCTTGCGAGCCATGTTTGAGAGGCTTGCGAGCCATG
Organism: Agriphila straminella; assembly: GCA_950108535.1. Classification (NCBI taxonomy): domain Eukaryota; kingdom Metazoa; phylum Arthropoda; class Insecta; order Lepidoptera; family Crambidae; genus Agriphila; species Agriphila straminella. The sequence continues at coordinate 6,323,145 of OX467312.1, forward strand.
TTTGAGAGGCTTGCGAGCCATGTTTGAGAGGCTTGCGAGCCATGTTTGAGAGGCTTGCGAGCCATATTTGAGAGGCTTGCGAGCCATGTTTGAGAAGCTTGCGAGCCATGTTTGAGAGGCTTGCGAGACATATTTGAGAGGCTTGCGAGCCATGTTTAAGAGGCTTGCGAGCCATGTTTGTGTAGCCTGCGGGCAGAGGCTTGCGAGCCAAAATTTGACTTTGACTGTTTTGAAGACTGATGCCCATTGTTGGCAGTAGTGGTTTTGTCAATATGACTGTTTTATTACTTTAAAGGACCATTATGATTGCTATTAATATACCTAACATGTATGTTTTAAATTGTACTTCGAGAGCGAAGTACTTGTCAGAATGGCCGTGACGGATTTTATAAAGAGCTTTCGGTGTTATTCTCTAATTAATTGTATTTTTTGGCTGTATGAACATTTGCCTTTGCCTTACACTTCAGAATGTTAATATTTGGTAATAGTGTGATCAAATCATGTATTGTTTAAGATTAAATTTTGATTCAGTTCTAATAAAAATAATGTAAATATCTTATAAATATCTTAGCAAGTTTTAAAAGACTTACCATTTATTATATTTAACAATTTCACGATAGTTAGTTGTAACTCCTATCATTGGCTGAAAGTATTTTTAAGAATTTAAACAAGTAAGACTACAGTAATTAATATAACAATTATTGTAATTCATTGGGATTTAGTTTCAAAAGGATTACAACGTATTTGTTTTATAAAATGTTATCTCTGATATTCCTTTTTTGTACAAATAGTATAGTCGATTATGATTGGTTGAAAAGTGGTGAGAGGGGTAAACTTTTTGTGTTGAATTTAGTGGGTATCTAAGCAATGGAAAATTGAGCATACGTTTGACTTTTAAGTTGGAGCACCACGGGACTTAAGTTAAGTAAATTCTTCATTGTTATTATGTTATTTTAAATTAATTGTTTTGTGTGTGACTTAATTGTTGTTCAAAGGCTATCCGCTGTTAATTTTCATTCCCAATATTATGATTATTCTGATTATTTGTAGTTACAATAAGTAAAGTACATTTATTTTGCATTTGCTTGGTAACTAGTATCCATAGTTGAATAAAAGAGATTAACTGATAACTTTTAAGTTTATATTGTTGTTGTTTGTGACGATTTAATTGTAAATATCCGATTTGATAATAGCTGACGAGTTTCTTTCGCCTGTTCTTCTCTCAGCTAAAAAAAAGACGTCCGAACAGGTGGTAGGATAAAAGAAATTGGACGATTCAATTTAATAAAAATTACTTTATTTAAATTGATTTGTTTTGTTTTAATTCTCTCCATGTTTTTGACCATTTCTGACAAATGCAATTACAACGATTTGGTATCGGCCGATTCTTCATAATAAAAAGGTCCGACCCAACTATCGGCCGATAGAAAGTCTGCAGTTTGCGGGGACTCTAAAATTTCCATTTGATTTCTTTGTTCTGTGAAAATTTCTCAACATAATCGAAATATTAGATAGAATAGAGTACTATTGGAATACTTGCATAAATTTCTAAACTTTATTGGTTAACTAAGTAAATCTTTTTGGTAATTATTATAAACTAGCTTTTGCCCGCGACTTCGTCCGCGTAGATATTTGAGAATATAATGGGAACCTTTAACCAGGATAATTAGTATTCAATGTTTTACTTTCATCAAAATCAGATCAGCCGTTTTCACGTGATTAGGCGGGTCCCCACCAAGCGCGCTGCCCCGCTTTTTCCTCTCATACAATTTCATCCCCTATTTTTACCCCTTCAGACTTTCATACAAACTTTCATCCCCTATTTTAACTCTTACAACCATTATTTCGCAATAAAAAGTATCGTATGTCCTTTCTCGAGCTCTAATCTATCTCTGTACCAAATTTCATCCAAATCAGTTCAGTTTAGGCGTGAAGGCGTAACAGACAGACAGAGTTACTTTCGCATATATTCTGTGATATTAGTACCTATGGATAAAATTGAAAAGTAGATTTCCAGAACCTGGGACTTGAGCCCAGTTTAAAAACTGCATTTAGCTTGCTAGACGTCTCGATAGTAGTTCGCATTGAACTTTTTGATTTTATTTTACTTTTATTCTAGCAGAGGAAATAATTTATAAATACCTACAAAATACTTTCCACTTTTTCGAACTATCAGCGCTCTCTGTCGAACCATCGAGCAACCTTCTCTATTGCGTAGCATTGTCTGTAGTCTGTAGCAACATCACGGTTTGTCACGGTGCTACGATTGTCGTAGAACTTAATGTTCTTCCCCGAATGTAGGTGGCGATAGCGTATTTGGAGATGTAATTTGTTAATATGCATAAGTTATCAACTTATGTAACTTAAATCAACTTTTTATAAAGACAAATAATAAAAACATCGAATTAGACAAAGGATGACAAGCAAAAGTTTTCTTTGCTATTATTTCTCACTAGCTTTACTCAGCTTACATTGCCCGCTTATACTAAACTCCCTAAACTTCGGGAATAAATAAAATAAGCCTACGTAGAGAGAGTGTTCTTATCCAAGGTTCAACTAACATCAGACTAAATCCCATCAATCGTAGTTTCAGCTGTTTTGACTTGCAAACCTAACAAACAGACACACAGAGTTACATTCGCAATAATAACGTTTTTTGTCCATCAGCCATTTTTGTCCCCACTGCTGGGGCACAGGACCTCCTTATGGGTGGTAAGGAGGATGGGCCATAACCCACCACGCGGGCCCAATGCGGATTGGTGGGTGTTAACGACTGCAAATGCAGCCGGGACCAACGACTTAACGTGCTTTCCGAAGCACGGAGGAGCTCGAGATAATAAATTTTTGGTCACCCATCCCATGACCGACCCTTGCGAACGTTGCTTAACTTCCGCAATCGCTGGGCCAGGCGCTAAACCACTGCGCCACCGAGCTCCTCTTTTTTGTAACATAAGGAAATAAAGGATATTTTGAAATAAAAAAACTACAGTTTCGTCATAGTATATTGTTCACTGCCAAAAAATATATCACCAGTGAGAGATATTTAATGGGAATGGGCCTGCCAGCTTGCATCTTAATGAATGGAATCTTCTTACCAGTAGTGAAGCTGGCCACTCTTGTGTACACGCCTGGTTCTACTCCGCACACCCCGCCCCAAGAGACTATTCCAAATAAGATGCCATCACAAACTAACGGCCCACCGGAATCACCCTAAAATCAAAATAAATACGCGATTAGGTACATAATAATAATAATATTAAGATCGTTTAATCTGAATTCGTGCTGGCGACATGTGCACATGAGCGATTTGACTATAACTATAGGTACTTGTAATGTACACGTCTAGTTCTACCACAGAATATAAATGTATCTACAATAGTCGTGTTCTACTCCGCAATCACCGCTTCAAGAGCCTATCCGAGTCGAGGTACCATCACAAACCGCAATGGACCACCAGAATCACCGTTAAATCATAATTGAGACGCGATTAGTTTTACATCAAGATCAAATTCACCAAAATCTCGTAAATTCACTAATCCAACGTTATCTCAAAACTATGGATTATTTACCATAAAACTGATATTTATCTGACTTTATATTTAGAGAATCTTATACTTAAATAATGTGGCGTCTTGCTGTCGAGTTATTATACCTGAAATTAATGTTTAATAGAAAGCTCAATCAAATTATGTCATTTAGATCCATTAGGTATCTCTGTACGAGTAAGTAATCCAAGTTAGTCTCTACATAAAATCTAAATAGTACCAGCTTCCACCCGCTACATTGTCCGCGTGGACAGATGAAAATTTCCATAAACTATCTGTGTGCCAAATTTCATCCAAACGGTTCAGTCGTTTTTGCGTCATAAGTACAAACATCCAAACTCACATTTATAATATTAGAAGGAATAGTAGGACAAACCCATAAAAGGGTTGCCAAAATATCTTTGGCGAAATATAGTATTTTTCAAATTCAGCTATAAAAAATATATAGTACCTATTTAATAGGCAAATATATTTTTTATTAATTTATTTAAAAAAAACTATATTTTTTCACTTTTTGCATTTTTCAACAAGTTTTGGATATTTTTGGAGTCTTTTTTGTATCTTTAGCTTTTTAATCGGCGTTAGCGGCGCCCTTGAATTGAACTTGACGCACTTTCGTTATCGCTACCACTTTCCATAACTAATTTATCTAAGACCTATATTAATTTCTCAAAGAAAGATCAATTTTATATTTTGCAAATAATTACTCAATAAAATCTCAAAACAAAAATAGAGCATCAGCAGACCAACCAATGACCAAACTATCGTTTGAAGCTTTTGAATTTGATATTGACAAGTTCGGAATGCAATAAGATGCTGTTAGCTTACCTATTAAATAAAAAATAAAATAAAATAAGACAGATACGTTCAGAATTCAGATATACGATATACTCTACACTACACGCTATCGAATCAGCCAAGCAATGCACGATCACAAATCTAAAAAAAAATTGTATCTTAGCGTTCGATATTGAAAATATAGTATTTTTGCGTACTGTATATTTCTTCAACAGTATATAGTACGCAGACCCGAAATATAGTACAATACTATATATTATAGTACGGTTGATAACACACACACACCTCGCAGCTGTCCTTGGTGTTCTCACCGGCACAGACATTCGTCGGATGTATTCTGACCCCATAGTAATAACCACACCGTCTATTCGACACGATGGGCACGCACACCATTCTTAAAGTGTATGATCGCTTTCGCTACCAACAAAAAGGACATCGTTATTGGAAATTATGGACATCTCCACTGCTGGGGCACAGCACAGGCCTTTATTATCAAAGTGAAAGTCAAAATATCTTTATTCAAATAAACTTAAACATTTTAAGCATTTTGAATCGTCTATTTATACTTTTTTATATATTTATTTAGCTCACAAAACAAGTTACAATTACATAAAATAAATAAGTTAGTTTAGCCAATATAAATCTAAATTGCAACTCTAAATATGTGGGCCTAGTACTTGCCTAGTATGATCTAAACAAAAAAAAATAACGGGTCGAATTGAGTACCTCCCTCCCTTTGAAGTCGGTAACAAAGTAAACATTTTTCTATTAGGACTTAATATTCAAATATGACAATTTATTTTATATTTTTACGTATAAGTCTGATAATTTTTTTTTCAGTTTCAGTTCCATGTATGGGCAGCTCCGCCCCTTAATATTTTATTTTTGTGTAAAAATCATAAAGCGGCTTACAGAATACATTTACTCACCAAGTTTAAATTGTGTAATCCTACAGACAGACAGGAAAACAGACAAACATGACGAAGCTATAAGGGTTCCGTTTATTGCCATTAGGCTACGGGACCCTAAAAGGCCTTATGAAAGTTGGGGGTGGCTGAATTTCGTGGCACGTATTAGATACCTAGTACGTATTCTTATTCGTGAGTACTTACATTGTCCTTAAGCCCAAATCCGGACACCATACAATAATATCCTTCGTCTACCTTCACGTCCATACCATACACATGCATACGAATAGGATTCACTTCATGCGTTTGTATGTACTCGTGATCCACCTAATACAAACACAATAAATACGTTTTATTGAACATAAAAACACAAAATACAATGTAAATAGAAACCAAAATTTATCAACACAATTACACACAAATCTTCATCGTACTTGTATTAGAAAAAATACAATTGACAACATTTCATTTTGAGAAAGTACTAAAATTAGAAAACCATTTCGAGATTTTAGTGTTAGAACACTAAAATCTCGAAATGGTTTTCTCATATATTTTTTTTAGAATTTTTCAGATTTAGGGTAAAAAAATATCCAGCAAGGTATTATTAGGGTATAGATTTTCCTAGAGTATTTCTTAGGGTAAATTTTGTGTTAACTTTACTCTTACTTTCTATGAATTAATATCTCAGTTATATATGAAAATAAATGGAAAAGAAAAAATACGTGTTGCCACTATTCTGTATTCTGTGGTGTTGCCTAAAAAACCATAAATTTTCATTATAACCATTAAAACATGTACCTAAAATTTTTGAAATGTTGACAAACTTATTATAAATACGCTACGCTACGACTCGTTTGCGAAAAGGGTTACCAGATGACAGGAATTTTCCTGACATATCAGGAATTTAAGGCATCTGTCAGGAAAACAGAGAAAAACTGTAGTTGTCAAGGATTTTTGATATCCCAAAAAGTGTAAGGACATAAAGATAACACATAATTTGCTAATATGCATTTTGCATTATAGTAAGAGAAAACCGACTTTAATAGATACGCATTATCATTGTTATAATAAAACACGTCTATTGAAGTCGGGTGGGGCTTTTAGAATAAAAAAAGTAAGTTGTAGGTACTCCAGCCCCACCCGACTTTAACAGACGTGTTTTATTATAACAATGATAATGCGTATCTAATGATTTGTATATATATTATTTCTTGCTTTTTAGAGGCATGTTTTTTCTAGTCGGTTTTTTTGTTTTTAACAATTTTTAAGGCGAAGGCACAAAGGCTGGCCATACACAGTATACACTCGGAATTCCGAGTTTCTAAGTCTCTCATTATAATACAATGGAATAATATTTATTTGCAGTAAATAGGGTATTTTGTACAAGGAACTATCGGTACAGAATATAATAATCTATCGGCACAATTTTAATATGATTCTGTGCTATCGGTGAGTGTTTCCAACTTGTTCGGTATTTTATAACGATTTCTGCGATTCCTTTTTTTTGTATCCGTAATCTATTGCTATAAAACAACTCAATTCAATGTTTTACAACAAGATGTACGACCGACACAGTAAGTGAATTTTATTAGAATTGATAAAAAAATTGGCTGAGTTGCACCATCTTAACTTAACCTTAACTTTAACAGATACAAACTTATCTGAGCCAGTGGTCAAAAGTGGAACTTAGGTGTTATTAAATATTGTTAACTAGTTTACGCCATAGACGACAGCGTCGCTGTCATCGAGTCAGATATGTTTGTATCTGTAACCTAGGTAACAATATTTAATAACACCTTAGTTCCACTTTTGACCACTGGCTCAGATAAGTTTGTATCTGTTAAACATAGATATAGTATATTAAAAAGGGGCTGTTAAAGGATGGTGCAACTCAGCCACGTATAATTGTGTTACCTACTTCGTTCAAAGATCCAGCTATGATACAAATATGGAACGACCAAAAATTATATATTGTATAAATAAAAAAATACATATTAACAAAGCTAGTAGATTTTATTCCATGTTTCCTTGACCTTAGTACACGTGACGTGTCACACTCACACCACACCAAGGTCCAATGTCCATACATAAATTAAAAATAAGGCCATAAAATGTAACAACAAGTCAACAACCTTTGCTCAACACATATAGGCTCTCTATATGTGTTTCTCTATATCTATAATAATGGGTCTAGTTAGATAGAATTATAAACATATCCATATAATTTTTTTTCTGCTACATCACATTCATTGACATAGGTAATAATCCTGATAGTTTAGCATTATCCAGAGACCGAAACCATAACCGAAACATCACAAAAATTGAAACTAATGGGTTCCCAACCAGTGGGGCGCGCCCTCCCCAAGGGGGGCATAGAGCTATCCAAAGGGGGGCGCGAGGAGCGGCTCCAGATAGTACTTATAAAAAACATTTTCTGACGGCGCGAACGGTTCCACCAATGCGTACACTCTTGTGTTTGATTGTTGAAAAATTACTTGAATTTTAATAAAAATAAACACATCTATTTATATATATTTTCATCTTTTTAAATTTGAGATTTTTGCATTCACAATGCTATTTTTATACAATACTAAATTATATACTTACTAGAAAAAATACGATAAAAATATAAAATCTTTATCAATTTTATTGTCAAAATATCTGGAAAGATATTTGAATTGAATGTCGAGGTAATTCCATCACATTGATTCAACGCTGGCTTACAGCGTATACATAAGAGTTGGATATATTTACTAGAAGAAATTCGACGATGTCACTAGTGACTCGGTAGCTCAGTGGTCAGAGCATTGGACCGGATATCCAAAGGTCGCGGGTTCGATTCCCATCCGAGAATTGATCTGGTGCGAGTCGTATTTTTTCATCATTTAGTAATTACATATTTTCATCGTTTCTCCATAAAATATGATCATTGTCGGGGGCCGATTGCACACCGTTGGGTGGGGCGCAAAGGGTAAAAGATTGTGGGCTCCACTGTAAACTGTGAAATAAAAATATACACTACTCACTTTTCTTACAGATTTTTATTAAGGCAATCGTGTCATAACAAGTTTTTTAAAACCAATAATTACGGCTCTGATTTAGCATTAGTCTCATAATAGCGAAATAAACCTACTTAAAAACTAGTTCAATCACTCGGCACGAACACCTGATTACCAGAATAGATTTAACACTTCAGCAATCATATTTTTTGCGAATTAAACACGTAATTGAGGCTATTATGACGTTTCTATTAACTAACTCTGGTTATTGTTTAAAGCTGCCTGGCTAGCAACATAATAGAATCAAGCAGCGCCACTATTGTTGATTTTAACCGACTTCAAAAATTGAAAATGAGGAGGTTATGTATTCGTCGCGTAGGTATATTTTTTGGAGGTGTGCTACAAGCGTGAATAAAGGTTGTTATTTACCTCAAGAACGCTTATATCGTTTATGAAACTATTGGTGTTATATTCCGCATGCAAATAAAAATTTGCAATTCTTCTAGTTTGAGCTTTCTTGGAACCAAAAGCGTTCACAGAATATGAGCTATTCGTTCCGGCTACTGCCCTTACATTGCTTCTCCATCTGTAAGAACTAAAAAAAGTAAAAAAATATTAGGGACTGATAATTATGTATTTATAAATTACTATCTTCCGCCCGCGACTTCGTCCGCGTGGACATTCGGAAAATTCCTGAGGAACCTTTGACCGGGATAAAAGTATCCTAGTTATGTTTTAATCCAGGCTATAAACTATATGTGTGTCAAATTTCATCCAAATTTGTTCAGCCGTTTTTGCGTAATTGAGGAACAAACATCCAAACCCATAAACTTTCACATTTATAATATTAGTAGGATTATTACTATCATGGACGAAAATATCGTCCATGTAATTATTGAAAGAAATTGAAAACCCTTTGAAAACGTTCAGAAACCAAGAAACATAAGTATTGTTTTAAATTGGAAGTTGTTTTCAATATGTTGTAATGTTAAAGTGGGTTCCCTACTTGATATCTAAACTTGATATATCGAACGCCGCGACGGCGAAAACGGTACACCGCTCGGTCGTCAAAGCGATGGTACGCCACATCGAATGTCTCGACAATGAATGATCACAGCATCGACAGGTTAAATCATCGAAAGGTTATCAAATCGACGGTATACCACGTCGAATTTCGCGACATCGATTGTTACGACATCGAATAGTCAGAGGCACAGTATGGGAGGGATGTTACAAAACCAACGAACGATTAAAACCGGTGTAAAAATACTACTTTCAACGAGGGTAGTTAGAAATACAACTTTTCAACACACTTGCTCGTAAAGTGAGCCCTAATACTTCGCTTTTAGGGCCATAAACCGAGCTATAACAAACGCGTGCAATAATATATAAAACACTAGTACGTAATAGAATTAACCCTACAAAGTTAAATTAGTACCTTACTGCAAGTTCTATGCGAGTAAACAGAGCATTACATGAACATGCGCGCCTTTCCCCGTAATTATCATAATTTTGTATTTGTTGCTGTGTGGTAAATTACTTTGTTTTTTCCTCGCAAATGTGTTAAAAACTCGTGAGCTCTTGCTTATTGCACACTCGGCTGAGTTACGCCCTCGCCTGCGGCTTGGGCTGCAACCCACAGCCTTGTGCGCAATGAGCAACCTAAGCTAACTTTTCTCATAATGTACTATAACGTGCGTGCTAAAACACGTAGGCGTAGAAAGAAAATCATTGATATTATTTATTACTAAAGAAAAAATAAAACAATGAATTTGCTTTATTTATTTAAATGCGTTTAATTGACAATATTTTAACGTACTTTTCTTGACTTTCACATCAATATTTTTATTTAATGTTTAGATTTTATTTTGTGTATTCGATGTTTTCGAACCTACTAAGTACTCACTTATTTCTTTAGGTTTTCGACGTCATGGTTAATCTATACCACGACCTTTAGATGTCAAGACATTCATTGTGTTAACCATTCGATACAGTGATGGTTCGACATTGAGACATTCGCTGTCGCGACATTCGATGTGGCGTACCATCGCTTTGAAGACCAGTCGGCGCACCGTTTTCGCCGTCGCGGCGTTCGATATATCAAGTTTCGATATCAAGTAGGGAACCCTGTCAAAGTACCCCCAATCCACGGTACCTCTATTGAAACAAAAAGTATAATCTTCTTACATTATTATTATCTAACTATCAAAACTTAGTAATTAACTTATAGGAACATTAGGAACAATAGCCATAGAGACGCTACTATATATACTTTAAGAATAAGTATAACAATAAAAATCTGAGCTATAATTAAACAAAAAAAAACATCATTTCTTAACGATAACGACGTGAATTTTGTACTTTATTGACGAAGTTAGGACCTAACTTAACAAACAGTAGGTACGCTCCAATGATTTTTCGCTCCAGCGTACCTACCACACTGACATTTTTTCGCCACAACGTGTGTCGCTACAGCGTCATTCGAAACCAAGTTGGACCCCTATATCTACTATACTTTGGGGCCTGCGACTCCAGAGGCCGTACTCTTAGCTCTTACAGCAACCTTAAAGTAATGTTGTTATAGGGACAGAGGCCGGCCGTACTCTGAGCTCTTACAGCAACCTTAAAGTAATGTTGTTATAGGGACAGAGCTATACTATAGCGCCATCTTATTTACAACATTGCTTCGATATTACTTTTGACAGTCATGGTAGGGGGGCAGAGCTATCATCGCGTGTAGCGCCATCTCAATTACAACATTGCTTCGATATTACTTTTGACAGTCATGGTAGGGGGGCAGTAGGGTTATTTTGTTCGTTCTAAATATATTTTGTTGGTATCGATTTCTAGGTTTTGGTTCATACATTTTGGAACTTCTAATTTTTTATTTTATCTGTTAGTTAACTTTCTTGTGCACCAAACCATGTAAAATTACATAGCAGTCAATTACTAATAAGCCGTTTATTCTGAATAACATTTGCTTTTACTTACTTCGTTGTAGTAAAACAATGAGTGGCTGAAATAATGAACTTTAATGTAATCAATGATCCGCCACAAAATGTCCACCAAGCGAGTCCACCGTGAGCAGGCCTTCTCAGTGCTACCTAAAACATAATTGAAACAAAATGTTTGGTATTAGGATTAAAAGTTATACAGTACCTTAATAAAATAAGAAATAGCCTCGAACTTTTTCCGTGGAAAGATTTTCCCTGGAAAAAGAAATTAAAAAATCTATGTTTTAATAAGCTCACATATTTAATAGGATTTTAAAATAGTCAATTCTTTTACCCTAGCACCCCACTACATAATTATAAAACAAAGTCTCTCGCTGCCTTTGTCTGTCTGTCCTCCTGTCTGTCTGTTCGCGATAAACCTAAAAACTACTGAACGGATTTTCATGCGGTTTTCACCAAATGATCGAGTGATGCGTGATGCATGAGAAAGGTTTATGTGCATAATAAATTTAGGTTTTATGTAAATATTATGTCGATAATTGTTGAAGATGTCGGCAAAAAATAATTCGACTGGGAGCTTGCATTGAAAAAGCGCTAACATAATAATATATGATGGAAACGGACCAATTTTTTAAATTCGTACTTGCTAGGTGCATTTCGAATATTTAGAGGTAAAACGTTCCAGAGTCGTATAGCGGAAAGGGTGAAAGAGTAGGAGACGAAGCCAGAAGTATGTGCAGGTGTTAGTAATAGAAGGTTGCTACAAGAGCGAAGGTCACGTTGATGAGAGTCACCCAGAAACTGAAATCTTGATTTCAAGTATTCTGGGGTAAGTGGATCGAAAAGTATGTTGAAGAGCAAACAGGAAGAAGAGCATTCCGATTCGATTCGGAAAGTTGGTTTCCGACAATCGTGAATAACCCCCCTGTTTTGCCCTGCGCGTGTCATCTGGGTCACAGAATACATAATAGTACTCTGGGTCTCTGCTTACGCTGACCCTAAGCCATAGTTAAATCCAGAATCCAGAAAACAATAGAACACCCACTTACTTGATATGGTACCATAGAAATAGGAACCTCAAAACCTCCCACTATCCTTAACGGGCATTTATCTGAATATCTTGAATAATTTGCATTCTCTCGAATAATATCCTGAAAATATGGGTAAATAATTTTAAGTAAGTAAAATATCGTATAGTTGTCAAAGTAACAGCTGAACTCATTGGTGCAGCTGCTTTAGTGTTATAGTGATGAACCTCCTCTGTGGTTTAGTGGTTCATCCACCTGTGTAAGACGCAGGGATCCTAGGTTCGATTCCGAAGGTAAATTTATTTATCTGTTTGGTTGGTCGACTGTTGGTTTTAAGCCGTCTAACAACAACAAGAAATACATTTTTGTGGAAGTATTATACCGGCACCTAACTGTCATTGCATAAACACACTGATATCACATGAATACCCCAAGACCAACGACGTATTAGATTACCTACTCGTTATTTCAAAACTGCTTTTGCCAAAAGACAGCTGGTAAAAATTTAGAATAGTTGATCACGAATTTGGGGGTTTTGGGGGAGGGGGAGGAGCTACCTCGCCCTTGGTGGTACTCCCACTCCGCGGAAGTACATAGTTACAGAGATATATGCATTTGAAATTTTATATAAACTAACCTCAAAATGTATGAAAAAATATATTTATGGTGACTCAAAACAAAAAATATGGAAATTAAGCAGGGGAGGCTAAAAGAGGTTGGGAGAGGGGAGGGGACGTACGTACAAAATAGTACTTGCTAAAATATATTATAATTATATATTTAGAAAAATTAATAAAAACAAAAACAATGAATAATACTATCTTCTCTCACTTGAACCATACCCTGTTCCAAGCCTGTTGCAAGCTGTTGCACACAAGAATAAACGAGCGCGCGTCCATGCACACACATCCATCTAGGCGCATAGGTACATACCCACGCGAATAATGTACTCCTACGACCTACCTACACTAAACGTACACTTACCATAAGAATAAATAATTCTTATGCATTTACTTCAATTCAAATGCACACTACTTCACACGTAGGTATTAATAATTATAAGTTAAGTTTTACTAACAACAAAAAAAAGTATAATTACTGTACCTACCTAGTATTGATTGAAAATATTTGTTTTTAATTCTTTTTTTAGTGTTCACTTTAGCACTTTAGTAATACTTCTTACGAGGGGGGGCTGGTAACCTGAGATACAGGTACTACCTAGCACGTAGTGATTATTTCCTCTGTCCTACCTAGTTGGTATCAGTCCACCATAATCTGTCAAATCCTACTGCTAAATTTGTTTAAGTACATTTATGTTAAATTGTAAGGATTATGACGAGAATTAAATGATTATTATTATTATCTCTAAAGATAGCCAAGTCAGTTCTTCAGCGGTTGACTATTGGTGGTGAAGTACGCTTCCACCTTTGGCCTTATCTTCATGGCTTGCATGCAATTTACTAGCTTTAATAAAGACAATTATTATGATGAGCTTACATTGAAATTAAAAGTCTTGCTATCGGATATTGTATCATCTAAATTGACAAACTGAGCGCCTTTCGATGTATTCAATATTAAAGGAAATATTATCAAAAATAACATCAACAAAGAGTTCTATGTTGTCATTGGTCTGAATGTAATACCATTACTGTAAATATTATAAATCACAAAATTAAGATAATATCATTGAAGAAAAGATGCGTTAAAATCTCGCTTTACATTCCGAACAAAAAAGCACGTAACCGTATTAAAAAAAATCTCTTGGATTGCACGACTGTTTGCACGCCTGAGGTGTAAACCATAGATATAGTGTAAACCATAGATATAGTATGTGTAAACCATAGATATAGTATATTAAAAGGGGTAGATGCGCTACCGAGCGACCGGGTGTAAGGGATAGATATATTATGACGTCAATATATGGGGTTGCCATGATCAGAAAAAGTACCCTTAACGGTGTAGCATCCGTTAATGTGCAGATTACTAGTTAAAGTACGGAAATCATCTACTTTTAGAATAATTTCGCACACTAACTGACTCGACCAGTTAATCTGCAGATTAACGGATTCCGTACTTTAACGGTAACATACGTATACATAGAGTAAACTAGCTGGGGTTCGCTCCGGTACTTGATATGAGATTGTGTGGTTAATGGAATAAAAAGATGAACTTTAAATTAAATCAGGTAATTTTTTTATTAAACGTTGGAATACAGAACGTTTTTTAGTAACGTTACTTTTTCTGTTTTTCGGAAACAAATTTTTTCAAAATGTTTCGAACAAATTCGTGTGTGGCACCCAATTCTTTTTTCCAGTTGCTTCTATCCATTTTTCACGAGTTTTATCTTCCGTCGGAAATCTGGAAAAATCAAATTGCTTGAAATTCCCTGAAATATGGGGTAATTTTTGGGGAAAATTTTCTATATAGTAGGCATCCGGAAATCGAATTATAAACCTACTGATTTTAGTAGACGTCAAAGCTAAGCTGACTTCTACTATTACGTAGATGTACGCAATTTTACCGGTTTGTATGTCAAATGTTTACGAGGTTATTTTTAGAAATAATTTTTAGATTTTTCCTATTTATCAGGTATTTCATGATATAACTAATGATTTAGCTCAGAAACTTGGTTCCTGTGAGATTTGAGAAAGAAATACGCGATCAAAATATAGAAAACAGTGTACTTACGCATGAAATGTAACACCCGCTTATTTTCTTTGATTGTTGCTTTTGCAGCCAAATATCGAACACCCCACCATTTTGTATGCTAGACACAAACACAACACATACGATTTATAATAAATTTTGGGTATCAATTAGGTAGTAATCCACAAAACCTTTAATTTCTTTGGCACTCTTGATATAACCCCACTTGTTTGTTTGACCTAGTTGAACTGTACCAATAACCCGACCATGAAATAAAGTCCGGTCGGTGATAGAGAAAAAACATGACACTCTTCTCTATTTCCTCCTATAGGAATCTCAATAAGACGATCTCGCTCTATCAAAGCATGTCAGACCCTTGGTGTAAACCAATCCCATCTAAATGCCTAGTGATTATATTATTATACTCATTGCCATTGTCTATGACCAAAGACACTGGACACTGAGCAAGTAATCACTAAAACGTAGTTTATTTATATTTCATGTCCACTATCTCAAAGAGTAGATTTTTATATGCACATGAATTTAAAGTTCTTGATCATGTAAAATGACCAAGAATTTTATATTAATGTTTCTTGTCCAGGATAACTCATGACAGGTCGGAATCTGCCGGTCATTCCAGGGGGGCTATTGTCTAATTTTAAAAATCTATCGCTGTCGCTTTCGTTTGACAGATGGATGTGACACATTGCTGCATTACTCTGGTAAGTTTTTTTTGTGCCATAAAGAAGCTTCAATGTGTTACATCCTGAAAGCGATTGCGATAGATTTTGAAATTAGGCAATAGAAAGGCAGGTCCGCATTGAAATAAGTTTCAGTAGATTCTCTCTTTTTAGCATTAATTAATCACAAAATTAAATAATAACATTAACGTAAGTAATCCAATTTTTTGTTAAATGTTAATATCTGAACGTCTTTAAAAATTCATCGCTTGAGGGTAGGCTCACGAGTAGCTTCAGTCCCCCGTGAGCACGGCAGCTGCAACGGTGCCGAAACGGCAGGAAAATAAAAATCAAACCAAATACAAACTAATTACTAAAGTACTTCGCTAGTATCCGTTAAAAAGTGTTTTATTGTGTTTTATTTCATGTGTAGTGAGAAGCGTATATAATAGCACAAAGTTCACTGTTCTGCGGTAGTACACTTTAAAATCAATGCTTCTCGTCTCTTTCTTAAAGGCAAGGACTTTGTATCCAACCCAAAAAAAACAAAATAGGTACAATTATATTCCAATAACTTTAAATTCATTCTATTAGATTCGATTCTATTAGAATGAATTTAATGTTCTGACTACTAGGTACTGTCGAGTTCATTAATATATTGGCACTTTTGACAGCTCATCAACCTTTAGGGCTTTATAATGAAGGCAAGGAAATGAGCGGTTTTCTGCACCTGATAATTTTACTAAAATATGTCGATATAGATGGTGCTTCAACTAGGTAGATTTTTAAAAATTATTCCCAAATTTTTAAAAATCTACCTAGTTGAAGCACCATCTACGATATCGACATATTTTACTAAAATTACCAGGTGTCAGAAAACCGCTCATTTCCTTGCCTTCATTATAAGGTTCAGAAAAAAGTTCTTCGGAACACGCCAAAGGACAACCAACGCACAACGCAACAACAACATACTCGACAAACACATGATAAAAAAGTTATTACGTTTTATCCTTTGCCGTTTTCTTAAAAACCTACCTACTTAGTTGTTCAACGCCATGTAGTTCTTTTTTATGTACTACTTTTTTTTTCTTAAACTGCCTTTTGAAAACCGCTCATTAAAGTACTTCGTACGAAGTACTTAATTTCCTTGAATAAAGGTCAACAGCCTGTCAAAAATGCCACCATATTGTTCTTCTTATTTTTGTTATGGCAATCTACTCCTCTTCAGGGAGTAATATTTGCCAGTGTCAAGTGTTAAGTCAAGTGTTAAATAATTCAGTAGTTTAATCACTGACCTAAAGATTTTTTTTATATAGAGCTCAATGAGGTTAATGAACTCGACTGTACCTTCTCCCATTCTCCCTTCCGTACATACTTTACTCTATGCTCTACCCTGCTCTACCTCTTCTCTTTTCTTTGCTATTATTCTCTCGGTAGAGAGTATACGCACGGTATGGAATATGTCAGTCTATCTATGATGCTATAATTTTTTTGAACGCAGTATGAAATATGAAAGCTGGTTTTGTCTTTCATATAACCTTTTCATTTTCCTATCTTCTAATAATAGTTTTAAAATCATGTTCATCACAGTATTTCGATCCGCCGGTATATCTAAACGAAACTTTTTTTACACCACGCGTGGTAAACGGGTATCATGCGAAACTTGGCGATGTTCCGTATCAAGTAAACAGTATAATTATCCAACTTTTTAAATTAAATATTAGATAACATCACAAACATTTCCCTGATTCCAAAGTAAATAGCTAGAGCACTTGTGTTATGAAAATTGGAGACAACAGTGGAACTACAAACACCCAGACCTGAGCCGATAAAGTTATACCTATTATTGATAGAAGTGTATCACATAGAAAAAATATTAGATTTTCTAGTCTTCCGAAAGATACAGTCGTACAACTTTTTAACCGCCTCTGTGGAGTGTCTACTGCGCGAACACCATTAGATTTAGCGGTAAGTCACAGACATTGCTGCAGGGCTAATGTTATTAAAATTTCAGGTAGGATTTAAAGACCTAGTTTCACGAAGACGCCGCTTCTACTCGACTTTTTGCGGAGGAGTAATAATTAGAGAAAGTAAACTCTTGTCAGCGGCACATTGCTTCGAGTCGAAGAAAAGTCGCTGCGCCGAACGCCAGTCGGTGTAAGTTTTATTGTTTAACCACATAATAAATAATACGAGGCCGTTTTGTATAAGTCCATGACTTTGAAAAGAAGAAATCCTTTTTTTTTCATAATGTATTTTTTATCATAAAAAGGAACTCCTAAGGAATCTTTACACCTTTTTTTTCAAAATTAGCAAAAGATCACTTTTGGAAACAAAAAGCTCAAGCGACTTCTAACTTTTCTTAATGACCCTGTCGACCCTCTCGGCGGCACTCATGACATCAAAACTCATCGAATGAAGATGTGAATCCTTCCTATTCTCTAGATTCAGCCCACTGAGTTTTTTGCTCCTACCAAACATAAATAAATGTCTTGGCGGGCAAAGATTTTCATTACCTAAGCCAAAAGGTGTCTGAAATGGGCCCTCATTTCAGTTACCAGTTTTCAGGCGATGAAAGAAAAAAATAATGGGAACTTCGTTGGACTGAATACGCAGAGCTACAAAAAGATTATGTAGAGGAATAAAACAAAATATTCCGATAAAAAGTGTTTCTTTATTACAAAGTCATGGACCTAACAATCCTCCCTCGTCGTACTAGCGTGTTTAACAATTGTTTGAGCTAACCAAAGTTTTATAAGTCACATATCCCGTACCATTTGAGACAAGGAAAGTGTAAACTATCAATAAAGAAAACCTTAACCACCATAGCAGCCTATCTTCTGTACTTGTGTGTTACATGTAGTGTGATTGAAATTGGGCTAGCATGGCCACAATTTGGTCGCCACCACAAAAGTAAAGCACAAAACCATTACCTAAAAAGTAAAGAATAAACATGTTAGGTATAAATATTTTTTTAAGATTGGTTAGGGTAAAAGCCGGATAGTTGTCCCACTTTTCAAAAAAGCTCTATTAATCAAAAATATGCACTTACCAAGAATAACTAACATGTACCTATGTACATAGGTACATGCGTGTTATTTGATTGAATCAGGCGTCACTTGGCGGAAGTCCCAAACCATTTTGAAAAAAGAAATTAATATAATGTAGCTTACTTCCGCAAACAAAATATGCAAGATGCACCGCCCGCCCGCCCGCAAATAGGGTGTCGGAGGGCGTAGTTGCTCATTCGGTGTTGGTTTACGCACGATCTAACTCCTGAGGATGCTCCGGGTTGGGGCGAAACACGTGTAGAGTAGCCTAATTGGTGAAGATGTGTTGCTGTCTTGCTAAATGCAGGTATTGTGCACTTATTTTTTGTGGTGTGCATGTGCATATTTTTGCGGGCGGGCGGGCGGTGCATCTTGCATATTTTGTTTGCGGAAGTAAGCTACATATATTTCTTTTTTCAAAAAAAAAACATGCGTGTTACTTATCCTTTGATTCTAATTTTAGAAACCAAAACGATGGGGTTGTTGTATATCTGAAAGACAACATTAATGCATCTGTTGAGGAGCATCAATTAGACGAGTCAAACTGCCTGGTCATAAAAGTATCTAAAGAAATTGCCATTATTGCCGTCTATCGCTCACCATCTTACAACAACATCAACACATTTTTAGATTCCCTTGACCGTTTTTTACATTCACTTCAGTCCTTTAAAACAGTAGCTTTGATTGGAGATATAAATATACATATCACTCCTGAAAATAATAATAGTGATGCCGACAAATACCTTAATATGCTGGCTTCTCACGCTATGTTGCCTGGTCATTACTTACCTACACGTAATCAAAATTGTCTAGACCATGTGATCCTTAAGACTGATAGAACGGCTGTTGCTTTGGTACTTGATTCCCTTTTTACTGACCACGCACCAGTAGTGTTTTACGTTGGATACAATTGTGACGTAAGCAATAAAATCCGTAATCGCACTATAAACCGACTCGATATTGCAGCCTGTATAAGGGACATTGAAAATACTAATTTCTCATCGGTTCTACAGGACTCAGATGCAGAGAGTGCAGCTAAATCGTTGGTTGATATAATATCGAATACAGTCAAATCCAATTCTCATCTAGTTACTATTCCATCTAGAAAACGTACTGTTAAGCCGTGGATAACGCCTGGTTTACTCCGCTGTATCCGACACAGAGACAAGCTTTTTCGCAAGTCTAGGCGAGATCCTGCCAACGCTATTATTGCTGTGTCATACAAAAGATATAAAAATTTCTGCAATAATTTATTAAAAAGAATTAGACGTGAGTATGATCGGTCACAATTTCACACAAACAAAAACAGTGTTAAGGGAACCTGGAAAGTAATAAGAACAATTACTAACTTAAAACAAAAGAACTCCTCCGATGCTCTGTTATCCTTGTCAGGTGATCCTCAAAGCTCCGTTGATGCTGTGAATAAGTTTTTTATCGGTGTTGGTGACAGGCCAGCTAACTTTTCCTCCTATCATCCTGATTGTAGATCTGAGATTTCCTCCCAGGATTCTATGGGTTTATTTGCTACTGATGAATCAGAAATAGATTCGATAATTCTGGGTCTCAAATTAAATAGTGCTGTTGGATGGGACGGTATCCCTACATCTCTCTTAAAGGCCAGTAGGCATATCATACTTCCAATATTGAACCATGTTTTCAATCTTTGTCTTACAGACGGAATATTTCCAAGTGTTTTTAAAAAAGCACTAGTTCATCCTATTTTTAAGAATGGTGACCGGGATAGTGTCTCAAACTATAGACCCATTTCTGTGCTTTCTATCTTCTCAAAAATTTTGGAAAAATTAATTAACAAAAGATTGATTAGCTTTCTGGATACTAAACAAATTATTTCAGCAAACCAATTTGGCTTTAGAGTAGGAAAATCAACCGAGGACGCTGTTCTCGAACTAACTGGGTCTTAAGTTAAAAACCTCAACAAGAATGTAAAGTCATTGTGCCTGTTTTTGGATATTTCGAAGGCTTTTGACACTGTCTCCGTCCCAATCCTACTACATAAACTTGAACACTTGGGGATCCGTGGTTTGGTGCTCAATTTGTTTAAAAGTTACCTCTGCGGCAGAAGCCAAAGTGTTACAATCAATGGTATAACTAGCGACGAGAGATCTGTCACTTCCGGAGTTCCCCAAGGTAGTGTGCTTGGGCCCACACTTTTTCTTGTTTTCATCAATGGACTATGTCAATTATCCCTACCTAATTGTAAAATTGTGACATACGCTGACGACACAGCGCTTCTTGTCCATGGGCAGGATTGGGAGGAGGCTCGTGCTTATGCGGAAAGTGCTCTTGGAACAGTCTTTTCATGGCTCTCAAATAATCAACTCCTTCTTAACCTCACAAAGACTTGCTTCGTGACTTTCGCTCCTAGACTTAATTCCCAACCTGACAGCACGTTTAATATATATGCACATGATACTTCTTGTCCCATCGTGGGCAATCCCCAGTGTACTATTTGCAATTGTTTTAAGATCCAACGTTTAAACCACGTGAAATATTTGGGTGTAGTCGTTGACAGTGTTATGTCATGGCATGAGCATGTTCAGTCAGTATCCTCTCGTATCAGAAAGCTGATCTTTGTCTTTCGTAAACTGCGTGGTAGTGCTGATGAAGGCACCTTAAAGATGGCCTACATAACTTTAGCTCAATCGATACTGAGTTATTGTATCTCTGTATGGGGCTCCTCGACAAAAACCAATTTCATCACGCTGGAACGGGCTCAGCGAGCAGTGCTGAAAGTAATGGCTTTTAAACCCATCTGGTATCCAACTGTACAGCTATATGAGCTTTGGAAAGTTCTTTCTGTACGTAAGCTTTTCGTTTTACATATCATTTTACGTAAACACAAGTCTTGTAGCTTTGATACTGAGTTAGCTTCGAATACCAGAATGTCTAATAGAATATTTAAAGTCGAAAGTTGTTCTACCAAGCTGGCTGGACGACATTATTTATACCTTAGCGCAGTCCTATATAATAAAATTAATTATAAACTGCGTATTTACAGCTTATCTCAACGCGAGTGTAAGAAAGTTTTGTGTGAGTGGTTATTTAGCCTGAATTACGAAGATGTCGAGTCTCTTGTTTTACATTACGAATGACATTTAGCACGCACGCACGCACGCACACACACACACACACACATAACACACACACACACACACACACACACACAACACACACACACACACAAACACACATACTAATTTTCATTTGCATTTATAAGAAAGTTTGTTTTACATAGTAAGTTCCTTCTAGATTCAACAAATTTATTTTTGTGTTTTACTGTTATAATTCTATAAGTTCGAGGTGGGCGCTAATAGCTGCGACACAGTCTTTGACTAATGTGGTTATTAACGTTAATTTGATTTTGTTAAAAATGTATAGACACAAATAAATAATTTTTGATTTTTTTTTTTTTTTTTTTTTTATATAGATCAAAGTATAGGTCTTTCATCTTTTATAAAAGCCTATTTTTGTACTTAAACATAGACGCCGCACTATGATTTTCACTGAAAAAGCTTGCCTCGTACGATTGATGAGATAATTTTACTTTGATAACATATTTCAAAGTGAACAATTGCCGTTAGTTGTCGGAACACTCTAAAATATCTTTCACTAAAATCCTGGAACACCATGTTATGTGCCTACAATAACGAGTCACATGCTAATGTTTAACCTTAATATTTAAGGACATTATGGTACATTATGAGACAAGTTAGCTTAGGTAACTCAGCCGAGTGTGCAATAAGCAGGAGCTCACGAGTTTCATACGACGTTTTTCAACACATTTGCGAGGAAAAAACAAAGTAATTTACCACACAGCAACAAATACGACAAAAACAAAATATGATAATTATGGAAAAAGGCGCGCAGGATTTTTTGTTTTTTTTTCACACGCCAAACGCAAGAATATTTTGCGAACAAAGGGGTGAGTGAGCTTACAGCCTACTTCAATTTCATTCAATTTTAAGTAATAAAATGCAAACATTTTAATATTTTATAACAAAATATTGTTAATTGTGAATAATTTGATAATAATAAATATTTGTTTGACTTAATTAAAGAACTTAATTAAACTTTGTAGGGTTAATTCCATTACGATAGTGTTTTATATTTATTGCATGCGTTTGTTATAGCTCGGTTTATGGCCCTAAAAGCGATGTATTAGGGCTCACTTTACGAGCAAGTGTGTTGAAACAGTACATTGTGAGACAAGTTAGCTTAGGTTGCTCATTGCACACAAGGCTGTGGGTTGCAGCCCGAGCCGCAGGCGAGGGCGTAACTCAGCCGAGTGTGCAATAAGCAAAAGCTCACGAGTTTCATACGACGTTTTTCAACACATTTGCGAGGAAAAATCAAAGTAATTTACCACACTATAACAAATACAACAAAAACAAAATATTATGGAAAAAGGCGCGCAGGTTTTTTTTTGTTTTTTTCACACGCCCAACGCAAGAATATTTTGCGAACAAAGGGTGAGTGAGCATACAGCCTTCTTCTAAATTATAATTTTAAGTGATAAAATGCAAATATTTTAATATTTTATGACAAAATATTGTGAATTATGAATAATTTGATAATAATAAATATTTGGTTGACTTAATTCAGGACTTACACATTTATTCATTCCAAAAATGTATTTGAATTTTATTCAGCATAAAACCTCTTTGTTGTTATTAAAAAAATAACTATATTACTCGGCTAAATTGGGAATGCTCTGTTTACTCGCATAGAACTTGCAGTAATGTACTAATTTAACTTTGTAGGGTTAATTCTATTACGTACTAGTGTTTTATATATTATTGAACGCGTTTGTTATAGCTCGGTTTATGGCCCTAAAAGCGATGTATTAGGGCTCACTTTACGAGCAAGTGTGTTGAAAATTTCTTTACAGAGTCGTTCCTGCTAAAGCATTATCAAGAAAATTTGCGGTTGCTGGTACACTTCTTAATGATGAAATTTACAATCCCAGCAACCCTGGGACAGCACAGTGGCGACAGTTGGATTTCGTGGCGTACCCAGCCGGTTACAAGTTCCCGAAGAAAGATATATGTATTGTGGTATGTTTTCTACCCGGGTTTGTCACGTCTAAAAATATGCTTTTACAGTTTAGAACTTTGTCACTTTGTTGATCATTTTGTCATTGATTTCTGTTCAAAAAAAAAACCGGCCAAGTGCGTGTCGGGCCACGCGCCGTAGGGTTCCGTAATTAACTTATGCCATACCATATAATTTAATACCACTATCATTTTTCGTCTGTAAAAATAACTTTGTATTTCACAGTGTTGGTATGAATGACAAAGTTATATTTGCGGTTTTGGAAAATATGATATATCTCGAAAACTAACTACTATATTATATCGTTCAAACCAATTTTCGTAGAAAGTTTTTATTAAGATTTTTTTTAGATTCTTCACTCTCTTATTTCAAAAGTTAGAGTTAGAGGGGGGGGGGGGGGCACATTTTACCACTTTGGCAGTGTTTATCTTTCAAACGGTTGACTTTGAGAAAAAATTGTCTTAGGAACCTCAAAGTCATTTTTAAAGACCTATCTACAGACACCCCGCACGTATTAGTAAGAAGAAAAATATTTTTTTCAGTTTCAGTTCCATGTATGGAGAGACCCCCTTAATCTTTATTTTTTTTAATTTTTGTGTTAAAATCGGTAAGCGGTAAATAGAATACATCTACCTACTAAGTTTCAACTGTGTGATCCTAATACTTTCGGAATAAAATGGCTGTGACATACGGACGGACAGACAGACAGACAGACAGGACGAATCTACACATTTTTTTTCGGCAAAGCTTCGATCTCAGTACCTCCCAACTAACATTTTGGTGTCAGTTACAGGTTTTAATATAACTTTAATATGTTTAGCTGTGTAATCATTATCTCAGTTATGACTAAAAACTATATAATGGCGTTAAAAAATAAATGTAGGATCTTTATCAGTTATTGTTCTAGAACTTTAATCAACGATACTAAACAGTTTTAAGAGTTAGAATAGTGGTAGTGACACCGTTTGTAGCACCTACATCTATACAACAGTGTTCTCTAACTCACGTTTACACTTATTGCTGTTTAGTTGCTGCCATGAAGTGTGGTATATCTCTTTAGTGATAATATTGACTATAAGATGCAGTCATAAGTTCTAAAACAGGCTTGGTCAAGAGTGTAGTAACACAAGAAGCTTAAAGTGTTGACCAACTCGTTTATGTAGTTTTAACCTGTAATGTAACACCATTAAGTGGCTAAAGACTGCACAATATTCTTAACTAAAGACGTTGTATCTCAAAAAGTGTTTTAATGTAACTTTAAAAGTGTTTTGGTGAACTAACCTATAAATTGACTGGGTTCTTCAATATTATGACAACAAAATACTTCATTATTTATGTTACTTTTTAACTCCATTGCTAAGTACCATTTAATATAACATGGCGCTGGCCATAAAGCAAAAATAACAAATGAAACAAATCTGAGGTGTCTATTTTCTCCTTAGTATGTACGTTGAATTCTTGAATAAAACCTGAGCGCGTTAAAATTGAGATGAGAAACATGGTATACATATACAGTAAAATCACAACGGCAGACTGTTTTCACTTGTCGAAAAAAAATAACTTGAATATTTACTTATTCAATACTAAATAATATACTAGAAAAAATACGACTCGCACCAGATCAATACTCAGACGGGAATGATCTGGTGCGAGTCGTATTTTTTCTAGTATATTATTTAGTATTGTGTAAAAATAGCATTGTGAATGCAAAAATCTCAAATTTAAAAATATTTACTTATTATTTCATACTCCTTCTGTCAACATAATAAAGTCTCTCTAGGTATTCGGTATGGCTGTGCTAATTGTCACATTTAACTAATATGTGGTTTTGAAACGAGTCGTAACGTTAAAAGTTATACAGTTGGCTATAAAATGTACTCAGAAAGCGGTAACATGCTCACTTGAGACTATTTAAAATAACTAATACGAGTCAATGTTCAAGCAACACTTTTTAATAGGTCTAATAAAGTTTTAAGTCATAAATAAATGTCAGCTGACGTGTGTATGTAATGTATTAACAATATACTATATCTATGGTATTAACCAACCCATCTACTACCACAGTAATACTACGGTTGAAGTAGTAGCTAAGTACGAATAAACACCATTGTGTAGGTACTTTAACACCTTTATATCGCTTTTCTACTGGCATTCTATAACCTTTACCTGTAAAATCGTGGGCCTCTTTCGTGGTTATAAGTGTGTTAGAGTACGCTATAACGAATAATAACGCCACTTATAAAGGTATTCTTATGACTTTAATACTCAAATGAAACCGATGTGCTAGTTGGGACTACTAGCGCCGCCAATACATTTATTTTTGTTACTCGTAAACCAAGTCAATATTTAAAAAAGCTAAGATCATGCCCTCTTAAAATGTCTCTTATATTTTTTTGATAACTCTTCAACAGTTTTCATTCTTTCCGTAAGTTTTAAAATCCATTTTAGCTCAAAGTGGCCACTTTTGGCGAGAATGGATTTTAAAACTTACTTACTTTTAGATAAAATTATATAACTTATGGATTAAGAGCTCCGGAAATACGTATACAAATTACAGAACGAAGAAACCTATCTTGTTAGTAAGCCATACTATCATTATTAACAGATCCGGGCACCTGGCAGATTTACAGTGGTGGGGGTGGGAGTGGTTGAGCAACAAAGGGGGCTGAAAAACTGATTAAAGGTACACAATTTACAGACCTCTGGATTTGGTGTGGTATAATAGCAAGCCAATCATGTATCTAAATCGAAAATAACAAAGTAGTGCCAGGCGGCATCAAACTTTACCACTTTTTCACGCACCTTTGATGCTGCAGGTGCCCGGATCTGTTAATAATGATAGTATTAGGTTTCGTCGCTCTGTAAATTATATACGTATTTCTGGGGCTAGCTCTTAATCCAAAGATAATACCAACAAAAAATATTTGTCTACATGCTGAATATCCTCGTTTGCTTTCAGGTCCTTAAAAGTCCCTTTGTATTTAACGCGTATATTGCTGCCATACCCTATGCTACTAAGTATAAAGATTATAAGGGCGAATGTTTAGTCTCTGGATACGGGAGGTTAAGTTCAGCATTTGCAAAGAATACTGTAAGTAATTATCTTTTTAACACGTTTTTATTAGAGAGAGAGAGAGAGATATATATATTTTTATTAACTCAAAGACCACACGCTACAATAAATAATAAAGCTAAAAATTTCACAAAAAACAGGTCTTAGGGCTAACTAGGACCTACCTCAGCTTGTGTTGCCATGACAAGTGTCACAGCAACGCTGGTATTCTAGCAAGACCTTTTTATATGCGTGGCAATGCGCGGTATGTGACAAACAAAGGATTTTATATACATGCATACATACATAATTAAAAAAAAAACAAAATTAATTAAAAGACACGGACAATCTTGAGAAGCATAGTGACAATGCAAATAAACATTAAAATTTGTCATGCTAATCAAATCTTAGATGCTAATGCAAACAAAAAAGAAGAAGCTGCGATTGTTATTGTGAGTACAGCGCACCTCCAGGTGCCGAAGACCATCTCTCAGATGAGACCAGACCAGACTCATTAGGTTGCTATCTCGTTTGTTCGTTTGTTTGTTTGTTTTTTTGTCCTCAAAGTTTGCGAACGATTTTATACTAGCTTCCCGATGAGCTAGAGACTTAAAACTTTGAACATAGGTCCGAACTGGGAGGCAATGTTATATTGTGATCTTGTTTGGGGTGGACTCTATCTTGAACAAACTGTATGCGTGTGTCTATGATTGTGGTGTGAAAATAAACATTATTATTATTATTAATAAAACAAGAAAAATGCAATATTATGGTGTCATTGAGCTGATCTGATGATGGAGCCGGAAGAAGGAACAGGAACTCTATGATGAAACCATACAACATCATCGTGTTTGAGCTCGTTAGAATTGTCTTGACAGTAATCTAACGGAAGACAAGGTCCAGGGTCTGATGATGAAGCTGGAAGGCCATGCCATAGGAATTCAATATAGAAACCGTGCAACCCCATCAAGTTTGGGCTCGTTTGAATCGTCTTGACGAGTACTTTCTTGGGAAATAGTTTCCACGGTCTGATGATGGAGCCGGACGAAGGACACAGGAACTCTTTAATAAAACCACGCTACCCCATCGAGTTTGAGCTCGGTTGAATCGTCTTGACGAGTACTCTAATGAAAAATAGTGTCCATGGATCTGATGATAGAGCCAGAAGAAAGCCATAGGAACTCAATAATAAAACCATGCAACCCCATAGTAATTTTAACAGTAACCTAACAACTTAGAATAACCTAACAATTTGTTTTGTTATATCTCAAAGGCATCAGGCAGCGTTTTCGATTAAAGCTCCCAGGTAAGGCGGTTTGACTTTTACGACACTTCCAACATATCGTTATATTTCAACCAATTAACACAAAACCTTGACAAATTATATTCATAAACCTTCCTCATGAATTACTCTATCTATTGGAAAAAACCGCATGAAAACCCGTGCAGTAGTTTTTAAGTTTATCGCGAACAGCCAGACAGACAGACGCGGTGGAGGACTTTGTTTTATACGCTCATTTGCAGCAAGGTCGACATTTTTCAAAAAGTATCATTTTACAGGAGATTTTTTTAAGTTTCAAGTAGGTACCACCGGAACGAAAGAGACAGTGCTATAACAGCACAACTGTGAATAGTTACTCTCTCTCTCTTACTATAAAGTTTAGAGAAATGGCGTTTTACAGTAAACAGAGCTCCATTTTTAGGGTTCCGTACCAAAATGGTAAAAAGGAACCCTTATGGTGTGACTAAGTCTGTCTGTCTGTCTGTCTAACAGGGAAAAAAAAAATTAAGTGGGGCGACTAGGGCATGTGGGGTATCATATGAAAGAGCGCTGTTTGCACATTTTAGATCATTTTTTTCTTTTTTTTTTAGGCCGCATAGTTTTTGACTTATGATGGAAAATGTAAAAAAAAAACCGTTCCCCCCCCCTTTATCACCGAAGTTTGCAAAAAAAAGAAAAATCTGAAATAATTCTATGTGATAGTAGTTTATGTAAAGATTACAGGAAAAATAAAACTAACGTTTTCTCTTTTTTACCCGTATTAACAGTTTATTAGGTATTCGATAGAATTCGATAGCCAAAATAGTTTGCAACAACTTATGGTAGTTTTTTTTTTTCCTTTATTTACTATTTGTATATATTTACTTTATTTGTATGTATTTTAAAAAACAAGATAATAATAATGTTTATAATCACAATTTTAAACCACTAAGGTGTGTTTGATGCGATTTCATTCACTAATAAAACTTAATAAAACTAAATCAAAATTAAAAACTAGGAATTGGGTAGGTAATACTCGTAAGTGTAACAATGACAGTCATTACATAATATTTTTTTAAATTACATAAAAAATAGACCTTGAGTTGGTTTTTTATATTAGTGCTTGTTAAAGTACCAGATAACTCATGCGGCAGATTATTTATTAGTCGGGGGACGAGATAGTTGGCAGTTCTTTCGCCGTACACATTGTTCGCAAGACACGTCTGGAGTCGGTTTCAAGCTACCGCGCGCGTATACACCGGGTGATTTATTTCCTTTTTAAAAACGTCGTTAAAGAAATTAATTTTTAAAAACATATATTTGAACTGGGTTTGAACCGGCAAGATTTTGCAATGACTAAAGAGACCACCACCATGAAATTTACATCGGATGTTATTTTTATTATTATTTATTTATTTATTAAGAAATTACAAAGGTCTTTAAATTAAGATATTTAAGCTAACAATGTGACAAAAACCAGTATTGGTTTGTCCGCACACTGACACTAGCCTCTTTACGCTCACATAGGTATACATTTTATAAGAATTAAATATTTACTAATATTACTATTAAGTTATTAACTAACACCATTGTTTTATATGTGTTTAGTTTTTAAGGTGCAAGATTATAAATGAACGAATAAATAAACAAGAAAGAAAAATAATTTGATACAATGTGTTTTAAAATTTGTACCTGCAGGTTATATATTTTATTTAGGTTTGTGTTATAGCTACGGCCGTAACTACATAAACCATACTGAACATACGATTCAGCAAGCGAGTTGTACAACATTAGTTTAACTTTATATATTTAAATAAATATTCTACATGATTCTACCGATTAAAATCACACGTATTAAACGCGTTTAAAAAAAAAATCAAACAATACCATATCAAAAACACATTTCGCAACGTTCTGATCGAGTTGCATCGGATGCGGTCACTAATCTAATAAAATGCAACTCGAAAGTTCAAAAGTATAAATATTCTACTGTTTTTTTAGCATTTTTTTATAATAATGACTTTAATAATATATTTGTAATAATAATGGAATATTATAATCTTTCAGATTAGATCGCCGAAATTGATGTTAGCTAACTTGGTTATTATACCAACTTACACTTGCAGTACATGGCACCGACAAAATATGAGAAACTTTGTCTGCACATCGGATCAAGTTACTAGCAGTGCGCAGGTATTCTAAAAAATAAAAGCCGGCCAACATACAGATGGAGTTTGTTACGGATATCCGGAAGCGGAATATCGTTAATGTACTTATAGAAAATCCGAACGGAAAACCCCGCATGTGTTCCACAACTATGCGGTCTGACCACTCTTTACATAGTTATTAGTCGCAAACTCTCCAGCTATTTTCTTACTACGATAAGACGTTGTTTCAGACTTGTTTTCATTAAAGTACTTACACCTTGTTTTTAAGGTTAATCACGCGGTCTCACATTTTTAATTGAAATAATGTTATTTACTTATACTAATTGTAATGTTTGGAAATAATACGATTTAAGCTGAATAACTCCCATTCTTCTTGTCAGCTAAAAGAAATAAGACGTCTTGAATGTGGTAGGGTAAAACATTTACGATTCCAAAATACTTATTATGGAATACCTACTTATTATATAAAATAGCATTGTGAATGCCAAAATCTAAAAATTCAAAATTATATAGCTGTTTCATCTTAATCGATTGTCTGGCATCTGTAAAGATGTTGCATTCGAATGTTGAAGGTAATTCTTCACATTAATGAAATAACGCTGGCTTACAGCGAAAGCGTAAAAAGTACTAGAAAATTTCGCCACTCCCACTAGCGAAACGGTAGCATAATTGGTTAGTGCATTGGGCCGGAATCCTAAGGGTGCGGGTTCGAATCCCATCTGAGCTGCTGCGGGTGGGTTGATTTTTTCTAGTATTTTTTCAATTATATTAAGTAACTTAATACTTATTTTGGTAAGCCAGTTCCTCAGTGATGAGGATTCCGGGTGTAGTGCGCTTCCACCTTCGGCCTTATTGAGGTGAAGGCCAATCACTATCCCGTTGTGCATAAAAAAGCTTATTAAGGTGAGCTTAATTGAATAAAAAAATGTTGCAGGGTGATTCTGGTGGTCCTTTAGTTTGTAAAAATACAGGGGATCCCATGGACAATGGAAAAGGCGTGCTTGTTGGTATCGTGAGTGGTGCCCGGCAAAACGCTGGAGGCTTTTTCACCAGAGTATCATCTTATAATAAATACATTAAACAAGTGAATGGAGGAATCTTATTAACCCCGTCGACATTTTATTATTTTATTGCTGTAATAAATTCGAGATTTTATTTATTTTACTTGTGTTTTATTACCCGACTGCGGGTTATGTTTTTCGCGCGTATCTTGTAAGTATGTTTGTATGTATGTATGTATGTTTGTATGTAATATTCCTTATTACCTCATATCTTTCAAACGGCTGAACGGATTTCTAAGATTAAGATATCGTTAGATTTGTCTTTTCAGCCCAAGTGTTCTTAAGAAGGTGGCGTTATAAAAAAACCAACATGGCGGCTGTACGGTGCTATTATACGTAGTGAAAAAAAAAATTTTTTTTAGAATACTGCAATATGGATGTCAAATTAAAGGGCTTATTATAAGGATTTCAAAAAGGTATATCATTACCGTAATATATAATAACTAAAAAGAGATAAATAAAAAAATACTTAAATTAAAAAAATTAAAAAACCCGCCTGCATAAAAAGAGAAGTCGACTGAAAAGATGGAAACAAGATTAAATAAATATTAAAGGCAACATGTCATAATAACATGCAGTCGGAGGCATATAATTCAATCATTCATAATGTCACTTTCTTTATGCATGCCTCCGACTGCATGTTATTATGACATGTTGCCTTTAATATTAATTTAATCTTGTTTCCATCTTTTCAGTCGACTTGTCTTTTTATGCAGGCGGGTTTTTTACAATATAGATATGGTTTTTAGATAGGTATGGCACGGTACAGAAATACGGTCCTTTCACAGTTATTGTACTTCTGAAAATTACATTTCTTTTCAATACTTACTATGAAGAAATGCATTCTGTTTGCAATCAATGGCAATCAAACAAAGCTAGCGAACACGACAATAGCTAAACCATGTGGTAAAACCTCGAAAAGTAAAAAATTATCACTTCGAGATTTTTGAATTAACATAGGTACAAGATTTATGAACAGGTTACGGCGGGTTGCGATCTTATAAAAAATATCAACGCGGCTTCCGTACGAAGCCGCGTTGCTCTAAGATTAGTTACATTATCGCAATGTAAAACTTGGCTTTTAGCCTTTTAGTATCTACAATGACGTAATAAATAACTAGGAGATCACAAAGGCAAGCAGCAACCTTTTCCGTGATTTAAATGTACCACGGGCGTTTATTTTTTAAATTATTATTAAATAAATGTATTTAATTTTTCTATGCGATGGCACAAGCAAGAACTTTTAAATTCAATATAAATAAAATTCTTGGCCACCAGTGTAACTAAGTTGTTTTGGTTCCCTCTTAGAGTAAGACGCGTTTCGTACGAAGCCGCGATGCTCGAAGGGTTCCCTGGTTCCTTTGATGTTTCTTTCCATTATCTATGGCTCGGTGTTTATGAAAAAAAGTAAATTTTGTTCTGTGGTGGTTCACATAGACATGACCATAGAGTAATTATTGAGTCATAGAGTAAGATAAATAATATTGACTGTTCAACGTGTTCACAAAACGTAGTGATTATTTCCTCTGTGGTGTTCACAATATTTTTGGTTAGATTTTTGGCATTTGCATGATTTGCATTTATACAAATAATTGCTTATGTGCTAACAAAATGATCTGTGATTTGTATTTGAAAACAATATGAAAGCTTGTGCTTACTTTTATTTACACATTTGTTTAATAATATTACTTGTAACATGTTCATCACAATATTCGGAGTCACCAGTTGCGTTAAACGGTTCCATATGGATACCACGCGTTGTGAATGGTCGTCCTGCTGAACTTGGAGAAGTTCCATATCAAGTAAGCCCTAAATAGTATACCTACATTAATCATTACTCATTGAAGAAGCGCTCTTGGTCATGACGGAGCTTCACAGACTGATCGTACATGATCACGTTTGTTAAGCAACGCTAGGTCCGACCAGGTATCGGATGGGTGACCGTAAGTGGCATCACAACTGAACGCTTCCATGCTTAGGAGGGCACGTTAAACCGCCGGCCCCGGCTGTTGTCATCTGATAACAATCGTTAACCGGTTGAGCTCCACGGGTGCCCCCAGGCACCCGCGAGAAATTTATACCGTCAAGCATCGCGGGTGCCTCCAGGCACCCAGAGATCAAATATTTTGCCAGGCAATATTTTGGCTTATTGTAAATTAAATAAATATTGGATTTAAATTTAATGTTCTGTGACATTGGGCCTTGACGGATATTCTTTTCAATGACGTATAACCCGTCTCGCGGGTGCCTGGGGGCACCCGTGGAGCTCAAGGTATAAACCAAGTCAGAGGCTTACAGGCGGCTTGATAAACTCTATCACCAGAGGTGGCCACTAATACTCATACGATAAGAAAGCAAGAATCATTACTGATTATAAAATGAAATCACAAAGTGCACAAATTGAAGTACCTAAGTAAAAAGCGTATGAATCTGTAAGTAGGAATTTCGCCACTTGACACTTATTCTTAGTGCCATATCTCACTAGTATACCAATGCTGAGGCAACCAGTTGTGCTACCAACATAGTGTATAGGTATGACACCGTAAAATTGAAAATACCGTTAGATCATAATTTATGACGCGAGATTGTAAACTGTCGAAAAAATGTGATTCATACCATACTGCTTATAATTTAAAGGATTATTTTTCGCTAGAATAATCTAGATTATAAAATCCATCGATGTGAATCCATTTAATCACATATCGCGCGTTAAATTGTCAACTGCTCAAAGGCTATCCCTGATTAGCTTTTAGATGATTAGATTTGGATAGCGGTAGGTCATTCTTTGTGGAGAATATAACTTAGGTTATGTGCGGTGACTAACACCGATCTATCATTTATGCTGCACTTTTTTGGTTTATCAGAAATTAATTTTACTTTTACCACGATAATTTTATATAACATTTTTTTAATAAGGCTGAGTTATTTTCAACACGAAATAATTAAAAATCACCAAAACACCGACAACCAACGAATTAACAACCAATGGTGGGGCAGGGCACATGAGGTTAAACCAATCCGCGTGCGAGGTGCGTTTCATAATTTGACGATTTGATTATTATCTATAGAAATATAATGCGTTAAGTTATAAGCAGTAGGTATTACGGATCACAAATTTGCAACAGTTTACAAACTCGCGAGATAGATTTTAATCTAACGGTATTTAAATTTGTACGGTAACATTTACAGATGTACCTATGGAGGGTACCTTACAATATGGTGTCCGCTTGGTTATCAACCAAAAACCAAACATGGTTGTGCCACAAGCCGGTGGAATCACACTAGTGGCCCTACCATGAGTTGATGCAAACTGAACATGAAATAAAACACTTTTAACGGATACTAGCGCGGTTTTATTGAAAGTACTTTGGTAATTAGTTGGTATTTGGTTTGATTTTTGATTTTCCCGACGTTTCGGCACCTTTGCAGCTGCCGTGGTCACGGGGGACTGAAGCTACTTGTGAGCCTACCCTCAAGCGATGAATTTTTTAGAACGTTCAGAAATTAAAATTTATCAAATTTAATTAGTTTAATTTTGGTTTGGTTTTAATTTAATTTTATATGTTAAAAAGAGAGAATCTACTGAAACTACTACCATTTCAAAAAATTGGGAGGCCCCTCCAAGAAAGAAATGGCGAAAGAAAACTTGGAGAGGAAGGCCGACCTCCGTCTTTTATATTAATTAATTTATTTGCAAAAGGAACTAACCGTATCATTAGATCTTACAGTGTGTGTTTGGGGCTTTAGCTTGTGAATGATGGGGTCCCAAGCTGGTGGAATTTTCCAACCATCATCTCTATTGAAATTAGGATATTTATTTATTTCGATAGCCTCGCGGAGCATTCTAGGAATGAATCTACGTTCCCTAGCAAGGATTTGGGGTTTGTCAAATCTAATATAATGGTTGGGCCCCTCAAAGGCGTGTTCACTCACTGCAGACTTGTTATCGCGCCTATGTTTCATGTCAGCTACATGTTCTTTAACCCGGGTCCCTATGCTTCTCTTTGTTTGCCCGATGCCAAGATCCTTAATAAAACGAAAGAACTCATCAAAGAACATTCAGAACAGTTAGATCTTGACGTCGATTATCTTATTCCATCCTGCCCTACACCGCCAAAACTGTATGGGTTACCGAAAATACACAAAGACAACGCTCCGCTACGCCCCATAGTAAGCCAAATTGACTCACCAACCTACAAATTGGCTAAACACGTAGCGAAAACACTCACACCACTGAGAGGTAACACATCAGCCTTTGTAAAAGATTCCTACCATTTTGTCAGTGAGATACAACATCTACATCTCGCTGATGATGAAACTATGGTTAGTTTTGATGTTCAGTCCTTATTCACATGCTTACCAGTACAGGACTGCATTAATATCATCAGGAAAAAGCTAGTTGATAATAACATGCCAATTGAATATGCAGAACTACTAGAATTATGCCTAACATCTGGCTATCTGTTATGGAACGAGGAGTTCTACGTGCAAGTGGATGGCGTAGCAATGGGCTCTCCTGTATCCCCCATTGTTGCTGACATTTTCATGGAGGATTTTGAGGAGAAAGCACTAGCCACAGCACCAGTGACTCCCCGGTTCTACAAACGGTACGTAGATGACACTTTCACAATACTACCTAGAGACAGTGTCCCTGCATTTCTTAACCATCTTAACTCCATAAACCCCAACATACAATTTACTATGGAGTTAGAGGCAGATAATAAACTAGCTTTCCTAGACATTCTCATTATCAGGAATCCGAACCAAACCTTGAGCCATACAGTGTATCGTAAAGCAACCCATACAGACAGATACCTTAATGGTGACTCTCACCATCATCCTATACAGTTAGCTACCGTAGGGAAATCTTTGTTTCAGAGAGCCCGCGGCATCTGTGACAAACAACACCTGACTGCTGAGCTTCAGCACGTCAAGCAAGTACTACGTAACAACAAGTTGCAAGTACCACGCCTTCGTCACAGAAAACGCACCAAAACAGCCACAGTAGAGCGTCAACCTGCCATCCTACCATACTTGAAGGGTGTCACTGACAAGATTGGAAACATTCTGAAGCGAGCGTCAATCAAAACTTACTTCAAGCCGCCGAAGAAGATCAACCAATTCTTACGACCTGTCAAGTGTAATATCCCCCTTCAAGCCGCAGGTGTCTACAAACTAGATTGTGACTGTGGGCTCTCCTACATCGGGCAAACAAAGAGAAGCATAGGGACCCGGGTTAAAGAACATGTAGCTGACATGAAACATAGGCGCGATAACAAGTCTGCAGTGAGTGAACACGCCTTTGAGGGGCCCAACCATTATATTAGATTTGACAAACCCCAAATCCTTGCTAGGGAACGTAGATTCATTCCTAGAATGCTCCGCGAGGCTATCGAAATAAATAAATATCCTAATTTCAATAGAGATGATGGTTGGAAAATTCCACCAGCTTGGGACCCCATCATTCACAAGCTAAAGCCCCAAACACACACTGTAAGATCTAATGATACGGTTAGTTCCTTTTGCAAATAAATTAATTAATATAAAAGACGGAGGTCGGCCTTCCTCTCCAAGTTTTCTTTCGCCATTTCTTTCTTGGAGGGGCCTCCCAATTTTTTGAAATGGTAGTAGTTTCAGTAGATTCTCTCTTTTTAACATATAAAATTAAATTAAAACCAAACCAAAATTAAACTAATTAAATTTGATAAATTTTAATTTCTGAACGTTCTAAAAAATTCATCGCTTGAGGGTAGGCTCACAAGTAGCTTCAGTCCCCCGTGACCACGGCAGCTGCAAAGGTGCCGAAACGTCGGGAAAATCAAAAATCAAACCAAATACCAACTAATTACCAAAGTACTTTCAATAAAACCGCGCTAGTATCCGTTAAAAGTGTTTTATTTCATGTCTAGTGAGCGCGTAAGCTTGAGAATTGATGCAAACTGTTTAAGTTACCGTAAACTATCGTTTTCTCTCTTTTACTCGCATTGACTGTGAGCAGTATGTCCGATAGTTTACGGTAACGTTAACAGTTTGCATCAACTCATGGTAGGCCCACTGCTTGTGGCACAACCATGGTGTCCTAGTGTGACAGAGCCCTTATGGGATTTTCAGGTAAGTTTTAAAACGCTGTTTCCACGTAAAATTTGCAAGTACACGAAGTACAGTACATTCTGCGGAGGTGTAATCATTGAAAAAAAGACAGTATTGTCTGCAGCACATTGCTTTGCGCTCAAAAGGAGAGGCAAACCATCTGCTCAGTTTCTGTAAGTTCTGCTGTCAAACCTTACTATTCTGTGATTGTAGTCAGTCTAATGCAAAACTGCATTTATTTATTTTTCAATACAGTTGCTCGAAAATGTAAGTTTACGATGACAGTCGAGCGTGCGGCAAGTTGATTTTACCGCACGCCGTGCGTTTTTGTTTGCGGATTAGTACAGCGAGCGGAAAATTGATTTTACCGCACGCCGGCGCCGTGCGTTTTTGTTTACGAACGTTTTTTTTTAACTTCTACTAGCTTCCGCCCGCGACTTAATCCGCGTGTACAGTAGAAAAATATTACAACCAGTTTAAAATGACCCCTTTAGTGTATGAAAGCTAGTACTACGGAGAGTTCAAGCCGTTTCTCTGGTTCCACCCACCTGAATTTGATGAAACACAATCTACTAAATTGT
The DNA here is from genome assembly GCA_950108535.1 of Agriphila straminella. Lineage (NCBI taxonomy): Eukaryota > Metazoa > Arthropoda > Insecta > Lepidoptera > Crambidae > Agriphila > Agriphila straminella. Next base: position 6,361,039 of record OX467312.1, read on the forward strand.
GAAAAATCCACCAAAATTCGGTTAGCGGTTTTTGCGTAATTCGCGCACAAATATTTAGAATTCACAGTTTTATTATATGTATAGATTACAATTTCAGTAGTACCTATAATGTTTTCTCGCAAATGTATTGAAAAACGTAGTATGGCACACGGTTGTTAAGGTTTTTAAAAACTCGTTACCAACCTTGTATCATAAACTACTATTATTTATTGATGACTTGAGTGGTGCAGTGGAAAACATGCCGATTGCCGCTCTACCACGCAAGAGATCCTGGGTTCGATTCCCGGCCGGGCAAAAATTTAAATGATGTATTTTAATTTCTGTAACGGGTCTGGGTACTATGTATAATGTATATATATTTGAAAAGTATATAAGTTATCAGTTGTCTAGCACACCTAACAAGCTTTGCTTAGTATGGGCACAGAATATATAAGTATATCTGTTTTGGCGCTACATGTCACAGTGTGAGATTGTCCAAGCATTTATTTATTTATTTTACAGGGTCATAGACGGTACACTATTACATGGCAAATTTGCGGTCGCTGGTACCCTTCTAAGCAATGAAATATACACGCCGAATAAAACTGGCACAGCGCAGTGGCGTCAAATAAAGATGGTGTCATACCCAGTCAAATATAAGTTCCCGAATTACGATATAAGTATTGTGGTATGTTTTCAAGTATGGAAGATTATTTTACTCAATATCTAGGTAGTAAGTACGCGATTTAATTAAGAGGATTGTCAACCACGTGGTCTCCATACAAACGGCGATAACGTTTCCCACCCTCTAAACCTTAACCTACAGTAATTAATTTTTGGTATTTTTTTTAAATGCCTAAATACTAGGGCTGTACGTTTTGATTTTTTAAATATCTATAATAGATTTCGAAATATTTGCATTTTAGTGATTTCATACAAAACACAGAAGTGCCAATATTTTCAAATCTACAATAATATTTTAAAAATCAAAACGTACAGCCCTAGTTTTTAGGCATTTCAAAAACATACCAAAAATTCATTGCTGTAGGTTAAGGTTTAGAGGGTGGGAAACGTTATCGCCGTTTGTATGGAGACCACGTGGTTGACAATCCTCTTAAGCTCGTGAGGTTAGCTACGAGCCACGACTCGTAGACTACGAAATTTATTGGAAAACTTTAGCTCGTAACTCGTAACGTAATGAAAAAATAATATTTTTATTTTGATGTAAATAAGGTCTACTGATTAGTACCGCATTCAAGGTAGATCAATCTTATCGTTTGCTTTAAAAAATGGAATGACGGAACAACTTAAAATTTAATATTTTGTGATACAATTCTGAAAATTTTATCCTAAAATAAGTTAATCCTACTATAATATTATTATTATAAATGTGAAAGTTTGTGGGTTTGGATGTTTGTTCCTCAATCACGCAAAAACTACTTAACGGATTTGATTGCAATTTGGCACACAGATAGTAGATAGCCTATATTAAAACATAGGATACTTTTTATCCCGATATTCCCACCGGAACGGGACGGGCGGCCGCTAGTACTAAATAATATATAAGAAAAATTTACTGGCTTTAGTTTACTTACTTGCACCAAATCAATTCTCGGACAGGAATCGAACCCGCAAATAAGTTACCTACTTTTTCGTGAGGACTCGGTGAAAATCCGAGACCACATTATATGATCAATATAAAAACAATTATAAAAACAAATGGAACAAAATTATCTAACAATATTAAAACAGGTGATAGTGTTGCTAACTAAACAACTTTCTCCAAGGAACATATTTAAGTCGTAAAAACGATAAAAAAGCACACTCCTATACAAAAGGTCAGCTGATCGACTTACTATGAAAAGACGAAAAAAAATCCTTTTTCCACATATGGTCTATGGAGAAAGTTGTTCAGATTAAACAACACTATCACTTTCAGTATTGTCACGTAATTTTGCTCCACCTTTATACAACGTATTTAACGGAGTTAATAGCTAAACCAGAATGGTAGATAGGGACCATCAAACTGAATAACTTTTACTATGGTATTACATCTGAAATCGCGAAAAAAATAAGCTGTTTCAAATACCGAAGGCTCAAGGCGAAGTAATCACCAAACTTTTTATTATTTACAGATCCTTGTTAGTCCCTATGTGTTTAATGAGAATATTGCACCAATACCTTTTGCATCAACGGATATGGAATACAAAGGAGAATGTTTGGTCTCAGGCTACGGGAGGCTTACATTATCGTATCGTCATAAACGGGTGTTTATTGCACTTTCGTACATCCTACTTATCTTACTCCTACTACAATAATATTATAAATGTGAAAGTTTGTGGGTTTGGATGTTTAGATGTTTGGATGTTTGTTCCTCAATCACGCAAAAACTACTGAACGAATTTGTATGAAATTTGGCACACAGATAGTAGATAGCCTAGATTAAGACATAGGATACTTTTTATCCCGATATTTTCACGGGAACGAAAACCACGCGGGTGAAACCGCGGGCGGCCGCTAGTTTGAAATAAAAAGTCTGGTAGATATAAGTTCGAATGACTTTCATCATCATCATCATCATCAGCCATTTTAATGTCCCCACCGCTGGGGCATAGGCCTTCCTCATGGTTGGATAAGGAGGATAGGCCATAACCCACCACACGGGCCCTTTGCGGATTGGTGGGTGTTAACGACTGCAAATGCAGCCGGGATCAACGTCTTAACGTGCTTTCCGAAGCACGGAGGAGCTCGAGATAATAAATTTTTGGTCACCCATCCCATGACCGACCCTTGCGAAAGTTGCTTAACCTGTGCAATCGCTGGGCCAGGCGATATATTACTGCGCCACCGAGCTCCTCTTGAATGACTTGCGTGGTAAGCTGGGAAGCAAAAGTTACTGAAGCGAAATCCTCTCAAAGTAAAGATACGTGAAAATAAATAAATTGCTGTATGCGTACTAAATAAATAATGTATTCTGTGACTAAACACAAAATACTTAAAGTAGTATATATATAGTACCTATCTCCAAGAAAATTTTAAGGCTCTGCGAACCTAGAACAGTACGCCATAGCAAAAAATATTTTTGCTTTGGCTATATTATTGTGTGTCCGTGTGCGAACCAGCCCCCCTAGCCAAAGTAACATTTGCAAATTTTCGTTATCGCTACGCTTCGAAACATGATACTTAAAGTAGTATATATATAGTACCTATCTCCAAGAAAATTTTAAGGCTCTGCGAACCTAGAACAGTACGCCATAGCAAAAAATATTTTTGCTTTGGCTATATTATTGTGTGTCCGTGTGCGAACCAGCCCCCCTAGCCAAAGTAACATTTGCAAATTTTCGTTATCGCTACGCTTCGAAACATGTATGGATATAACGTTTTTAAATTCGATTGTTAACGAAACCTTATGTTAATCCCATTACATGTTTCGAAAGCGAAGATTTGCCAATGTAACTTTGGCTAGGCCCTCAGTTTTGCCTAAGTATGCTCACGTACACACTATGGAGCACTGTTACAGCACAAGATATTATGTTATACTGATCGAGAAAAAGGAATGAAATTTTCGAAAATGACTACAAATAAAATATTTATTGTTCTGATACTTAGCAGTTTTTTAAATGATTTTTCGTAATTATGTCAATTGCAAGTTATGTCTTAACCCTTCAACGCCCGGAAAATGAGACACAATAGAAAATCTATTGTGTCTCGGTCGCCAGCGACCGCTCCGGCGTTAATGAATATTATTCATTAACGCCGGAGCGGTCGCAATATACCTACTTAAGTACTACGTTCCAGATCAATTCGAAGAAATTGATGTTAGCATATTTGGCAATTGTACCAACTAAACCTTGCAGTCAGTTGCATAGAAAAAACATGTCAAGATTTGTCTGTACTTCGAGCCACAATTCTAGTACTTCGAAGGCAGGTATATTCTTGTTAATATTAAGGGTTTAAGTATGTTATTGCAGTTTTGTTTAGAGAATTTTAAAGAGTTTGCATATTTCATACGAACATTTTTTTAATTTATTTAACAACCAGGAACGCCAATGTTGTAAAACTTTTATGCACAAATGTTTAAAAACTCAGCTAATTAATGCCACATGTGTGAAAAAAATAAGTATCGGTTAAGCTACAACGATATAGTGTTTATTTCTGCTAACGAAAAAAAGTCTTTTAATAATACTCTTTATTGCACTCATAAAAACAGTTACACAAAAATAAATTGAGATATGCACACAAAGGAGGACTTATCTCTAAAAGAGATCTCTTCCAGCCAACCTATGAGAACGTGTTCGAGATTTCGATATTAAACGGGTGACATAAAGTGCAAAAATTAAATAGGAAAAACTGTCAATTTAAAGTCTAAAATATAGTACCTTCAATATATTAATAAATAAATATACCTACGTTCGTCGCAAAATCTGGAAGCGGTCCGAAGGGGGGGTCACAGGGGACATGACCCCCCCCCCCCCAATTTACAAAATAAGAAAAGCAATAAATTGTATTGTTACTATAGTGACCCGCTCCAAAATTTCAGGCTGCGACTGCTACTGACACAGATGGCTTTTAGCATAGAAAAGATGGGAAAAAGTTATCCAAAACACCGAAACTATATAAACATATTTTGCTCTGTTACAGGGTGATTCTGGTGGTCCATTAGTTTGTTTCGAGACAGGAGATCCCGCAGATAAAGGAAAAGGTGTAGTCGTCGGTATTGTGAGTGGAGCCCGAAGAAAGTGCGGAGCTTTCTTCACCAGAGTATCGTCTTACAGAGAATTTATAAACAGCAACATCAATAATGGTAGCAACCTATCGCTTACCCTGTTATCCCATTATAGTTTAATTGCTATAATAAAATTCGTATTTTATTTATTTTTTTGTATTTAATTTTGCAAAGAGTACAATGACCAATTAGTCCTTTGCTAAATTCTAACTGAAAACATTAGATTCAACGTTCGTTGTAAGATAGGTACGACACTTCTGTAAAAAATTATAAGTTACAAGGTATACATATTTAGATAAGTATTGAAATAAAATACCTTTAACGGATACTAGCGCGGTTTTATTGAAATTACTTTGTTAATAGTTGGTATTTGATTTTTAGTTTGCTGTGGTCACGGCAGCTGCAAAAGTGCCGAAATGTCGGGGAAAGAAAAATGTAACTAAATACCAACTAGGTACCCAATCAACAAAGTATGTACTACTTTCAACAAAACCGCTCTAGTATCAATGAAAAGTGTTTTGTGAATAATCGATGAGTAAAATGGTATACTACTATTTCACAACAATTGAATGGCTATTAACAACAAAAGCATTCCATTCGATATTTCTGTATAGCTTTTGCAGGAGTCAGAGACCCATTGGTGGAATGGTGCCACTCTGTGGTGTAGAGTGGGGAGGTACGTGTAGATCAAACTTGTGACTCCGACTAAGATTCCTTGCTCCACATCAGTCTCTTCTGGATCTCCCGTCCCTTTGCAGACTAGACCACCGCCTTCACTTTCCTGCGGGAGATTCGTGAAATGTTTAAGGGAGTTGACGAAAACGGCATTTCATACACTATTTTTAATCGAATTTATCCACTATTTATCGAAAATGTTTTTAATAAAGACCAATGTATTCTGCTTTTGTGTATATGTCCATCAGCCATTTTTGATGTCCCCACTGCTGGGGCACAGGCCTTCCTTATGGGTGTTAGGAGGATGGGCCATAACCCACCACGCGGGCCCAATGCGGATTGGTGGGTGTTAACGACTGCAAATGCAGCCGGGACCAACGGCTTAACGTGCACACACAGTGATACAGTTTACAGTAACTACGCAACGACTCGTCCGCTACGACGACAGGGTGGTGCAAATGCGACAACACTTTTGGGCGAGATGGGCCAAGGAATACCTACATCTCCTCCGTGACGACCTCCGTGGTCGAGTGGTTTGTACGCCGGTTTTCAAGGCGTCACCATCTCTTGAGGTCCCGGGTTCGATCCCCGGCTGGGTCAATGAAGGAAATGAACTTTTCTATATTGTCTCAGGTCTGGGTGTATGTGATACCACCGTTGTCTCTGATTTCCATAACACAAGTGCTTTAGCTACTTACTTTGGGATCAGAGCAATGTATGAGTGATGTCAAATATTTATTTATTTATTTATCTCCGAGCTACAGAAGCGAACTGAATGGCAAAAACACAAAGATTGGTACGCATTGTCACAGTCACAGCGATGCGTCAATCAAAGCGACGTGTTTGTTTGTTTGACTATTGAATTTTTTTTAGAAAGTAAGCTTATCAATCTAGTTCCACGATAAAGCAATAGCATTGTCAAAATCTCAACTCACTATTGATTGCAGTAGCATCTTGCGGGTATCGTAATCAGTGCAGTAGTAAAGACTGAGAGATTTCAGTAGACGAGACTCGCATTCTGTTCGAGATAACATCTTGAAGGTTTCCGTGAATAGGACTTTGTTTGTCGCCCAGCTCTGCAGAACAGGACAGGACAGGCTCTAGTGTAGCCGATCTCAGATTTGCAAAAACGAAACGAACTTTGATTTCGAACTATTGTAACTAAGGAATAAGTAAATAAGTTTTCGCTTACTTAGATACTTCGAATTTTAAAACATCAAATCCATATCTTTCTATCTTTCGAAATCAATGTTCATTTTGTTTTTATAAAATGAGAATTTTTCAGACGGACTGCACTGCCGTAACCACGCGCAGTCGGCACATTCAATTGCATGCATGCAGTCGGTACTTTTAACGGAATACAGTTGCAATTCAAATGCATGCAGTTGTTATTCATTTTCACGTGGTCGTCTGCAGTGGTGTGAAATCGATATTACTGCATGCAGGTAATATCGATATCATACAGCGGCATCACACCTAATCACGTGTTATCTTTGGTGTGGTTACTAATTGGCTGCGGTAGTTGTGATTTCACAATAAAAAGATGAATCAACTATAAACCAATTGTTCAAAATTAAATTACCATTGTCGGACGCACGATAGTCACGACACAAATTCCATTAAAATTTTGATTCAGAGATGCATACGGTATTTCGTTTACATATTTATTAAACACCCATGGCTTTTCGAGTTGCTGAAAAATATAAAACATTATCGTGAGCTAATTTTACTAAACCTCGTGAACCCGTAATTTTTTCATAAGTAAGTACGTGTACCTATTTGCGTAGGTTAGAGGTACTTACATAATTTTCTACTTAACTTTTATTTTTTAACTTTATTTTCCAAACTACCTATTAGTTACAGAGCTAGTGACAAATAAAGGTTATCTCAAGGCCCATCATTTAATATGATATAGTGTTTAAGGTGTACACAATGATATTAAATGTAAAGATAGGTTATCCGCGCTTCACAATGGCAAGACGAAAGTCAGGTAATTGCCCGACTTTCAATTAGTCAGGCACAGTCTCGCGACACGGTAACACACGCGGTTCTCGTCAATCAGACGCAATAAAATTGTGAAATACCATAAAAAAATGTCTACTTGCGTCTTTAGACGATGTACAAATTATACAGCAACGGTCAGAGATTGGAAAAATGCTTTATTTCACACGTAAGTACTGTATTTAATAAAAATATGTATTTTCTATTACTTTATTCGGCCATATTGTACAAAGAGCGAGCTGTCTGCTTTGCGTGTGGGAGTGAAGGAGACAGCTGACGCACTGTCAATTGGCAGCCAATGCGCATGCAGCGGCCAATGTGTGTATATATAGTACCTTTACGCTGTTTTAAAAAGCAATGATGTTGGCGCATAACCTATCTTTACGTTTAATATCATTGGGTGTACATGAATCAGCACCTACTGGCAAGGCCAGGAAGGGAAAACCTGGCGTCAGCACTATTTCAAGTATGTAAAATTTAGACATGCTCAAGACAAGAGTTATTTTTCTAGGTTGGCAGTATATAAGAGAATAGTACAAAAAATGAGAAGGTAGTCAGACCGCTTTATCATGGAAAATGTCGAGTCAGCGCGCCACGTAATAGTTATCACAATTTCGATTTCGATACAACAGTTTTCTCAAGGCTGATGTATACTGCTTAATTTATTATGCATAATTTATGAAAAATATAGTCAGACCACAGATTCATGGAACATGTCTGGCCTTGCTAGTAGATGCTGACTCGTATACACCCTAAACACTATATTATATTGAATGATGGGCCTTGAGATACCTCTTGCAGTATTTTGTCACTAGCTCTGTACCTAACTATATACTGTAAACTACATGTGTAAGCTTGTCAATAGCTTTTAGTTATATATATTTGTTGTTATCTGTATGTTTATAAGCTGTTAGCTATCCATAAACGATAAATAAATAAATATTATTATTATTATTATTTTTATTATTTATTATTATTTATTCATTCCAAGCTTATATCTATTATTACAGGCTTAGCCCAATGCAATAGATTAAGCGAATACAAACATACACAATAATACATTAATACATGACAACGGCACACATATTATCAACACGTTGAATAAAATAAATATATTATCAACACGTTTAAAGAACTGGCTTACTACAACAGCAAGATTATATGCCGGGAACCTGAAGAACTTCTGAGTGAATATCTTATCGATCGTCCGCCATTGCTTGACATCATCGTCATCTGAATACTTCGCTAACGTCTCTATGATACCACCCACCGCTCTTATCGAACGTTTGTTACTTTTTAAGCTGTGTATGAAAATAAACGAATTAACTTTCAGAAATAGCCAAGTACCCGGATCTATCCCTCTTTTGGATACCCAAAACGAAGACAATGTGACTCCAACATTCATTTGTTCATTCATAAATTCATTCATACTCGATTTATTTACCATTTGAATAGGTGTCAGAAAATTACTACTTAACTAAACTACAAAGTTAAAAATATTACTTTGGTCTCAAAATAATCACAGAAGAAAAAATATAAACAAAATCGTAAAGGCCATAATACAATACTGTAAACATATTTCTTATCCATAAATGATAATTTATGTAAGTATTTAAATCATGTCTTACCGTTTTCTATTCGTATAAAAACAATGCGCCGATGATAGTACCCGGTCTTTTTTAATGATACTTCCACCACAAAATGCTCGGTATTCCATCTTCTTTTCATTCACTAAGTGCATCATAAATACCTGCGCATGTTATACTATAAATATAAATATCAGTAATTTCAACGAAAAAATTGTACCTAACTAAGTAAGTCATCTTTCCGTCTAGGAGAGATGTAGGTAATTTTAATTAAATACCTACCCGATACTCTTTCTTTACCCAATTTTTATTGAAAAAATAAATTGTTTTGTCAACTAACTAATGACAATGCCTACATAGATTACGAAACAAACCTTTGATTTAAATAAGACAATAGTAGATTGTATTGTACAACAAGTGCATAAAACGGGTTTTATGTACGACTTTTATATACACTTTGCTTTTCACTTCGATTGTGAGGAAATTAAGGCAATTAGCTTCCTCACAGTGGTATTGCTCGCTAAGTATCTACATAATGTATCGAAAATTCAAACGTTGAAATTGAAGCTAAGGTTCTATAATTTATTTACAAACTAGGTATAACCACAGAATACAGCAAAAGTGCCAAAAGTGGCCACTTTTCGCTCTTTTGCCCAGTACTACTACAAAGAACTATATTTTACAAAGGTTATTGTTTGTAAATAAACTATAGAATCTTGATTTTAATCTCAACGTTTGAATTTTTGATACATTATGTACTTAGGGAGCAATAAATTTAATTAAGATGAGGGTGCCACTTGAGGGTACTAATTACTTTAAACAGCAATATTGCAAAAAAAGGACTTCGCGCCGCCAATTTTAATTTCTTTTTTTTTACGTTGCAGTGGCGCTAAGCATAGGTCGTAGACGTCTCGTAGTCCATAATGCTCTTGAAATACTAAGACTAATAAATGCATTCTTACAAAACTCATTACTATTGCCTAGTTTTATTAATTTAGTAAGTATTATAATTATAACATGGATCTTAAATTAAGAAACAGAATGAAATAACAAGTTTATTCAACAAAGTTTAATTGCGTGTGTGGCTGTTTAGGTGACGACCTTAGAGTTTGAGACTTGGACGAAGATTTTACTTTATGCACTAGAGCATGAAAAGTGATTTTGTATGACAATTGTCAAATTAGGACAAGTAAGGATAAACAGACTAATTTTATAAGATAGATGATCGATGCCACGCATATAAAATATTATGATAAAACAGGGAGATAAAAGACGATGACAAAAAATCATTACAACATCTATCACCACAGACTAACAATAATATCGTCAATCGTAAACAGATTTTCGAAGATTTTTTTTGCTAAAGTTAAATCTAAAAACTCACGTGATGACTTAGTTCCCCTAATTCGACTGCGTCGGATCGCAAATTAAGTAGTTTTTCATCCATCATTGGTGTCTGGAATTTGGCAAACATAATTTTTATGAACTGAATTTGGAGTATTTACTTATGATGAATCTAACGAACTTTAATAAATACATATTTATGCAGTGTTTTATTGAACAGTGCTCAAATTTTGTGGTGTGGCTTAGACCATCAAACTGAACAACTTTGTCTATGGGACCAACTTAATCAGAGCAAAAAAATTATCAGCTGTTCCATACATGTTGATGTTTTTTATGGAACAGCTGAATATTTTTTTTATCTGATTAAGTTGGTGCCTTATACAAAGTTGTTCAGTTTGATGGTCTAAGCCACACCACAAAATTTGAGCACTGTTCAATAAAACACACTGTATAAGCCATATTTATTTCGCTTTCACTGGGTTTATTTTTTTCTGGATAAGTACCTATTACACGGTAAAAAAATCTAATATCTTTGCAGGTAGTACTTATATCTATTCTGTGATACAGTCAGCAATGAAAGTCGCTTAACGCTTTGGTACTTTGTCATAGCAACTTTTTTAACAGATGTCTCACGGCTTGAAACATTAGTCAAAAAAGTTACTAAGACAAAGTACTAAAGTGTTAAACAATTTTCGTTGTTGACCGTACCTACTACAAGAACAATAGATAAAAGCATAAGCTTACAATTTTAAAGTAAGACATTCTCTGCTTAACATAAAGAATACTTAAGTACAGTTTGAGACATTTTCTTAGGATATGTCGAAAAGAATCTTCTCAGAAAACTGTAGTCAAATTATTTGTGGTAGGCATGGATAGATTAGGAACATCGAATGTCCATAAAACATTGACTTAGCTTAAAATAAAAAGCAAATATCGACCCAATGCATTACCTTTTCAGGAGTCACATTAGCACCAGTAAAATGTAAAAACCACAACATAATAAGATGGTAATGAATCAGTTTGGAAGACTTATTGTTACAAATTAATGAATTTATGAAGTTTTCGAAGATTTCAAATGGCTAAGAATAGTTTTTGTACCTTGTCTGCAACTAATGATTTGACAACTTTTTGACAAGATTTGTCGATATTAAGGCCGCGTTCCGAATCACGCTGATAGCGCTGTTGGCGCGAATCCGACCAAATTAAATATTCACAAAATATTACACAAATAGGCTATTTGTGTACCTACTTCATTTAATGGATTATACGCTAACAGTGCTGTTGGCGTGATTCGGAACGCGGCCTTCATGTACCATAAACATAATATTCCACTCGATATTAAGTTTATTGTACCCATGGACTGGCTGCTGTTAAACTGTTTCTGTGCCTATTTGATTTCCACCATTTTGGCGCTGTAGGACGTAGCGTGCGTACAGGGTACTAAATCTAATGATGTGCTTATGTCGACGCAAATACCGATAGCTCTATATACAACTTAAAACTTCCATTAAAACTTGTCAAAAATGTCAAAATTAGTTTTTTAGACGCACGCTAGTGGCGTTTCAAATAGGCACAAAAACTTTGCTGTCAAACCATACAGACAGCCAGTCCAGTTAAATAGAAGAAAAAAATTCAGGTCAATGATGGTACCTATGTAATACTGTTTTCCTAAGTCTATGGTTTTCATGGACCTGGCATTCCGAGAGTAACACAAGCTTACGTCACTATCCAGTTGTGCGACTTTACACCTAGTTATAGCAAAGCATGAAAGATTTTTTCAGTCACACTCACTCATTACAAAATTATTATTATAGTGCATTTAATTGTGATTTGTTTCTCTTAGCAAACGAAACAGTTCAAGTTACGGGGTTACCTATGCTTTGGGGCAATATATAGCGTAACCGTCCGTGAATTGTTTGTGCTCCAAAAGAAATGCGTTCGGATTATAGCTCAAATAGACAATATGCAGAGTTGTAAACCTTACTTTATAAAATACCAACTACTAACATTATACCCTCGCTTTACATACAGGATATTTGCTTGTTTGTCTTTATGTATCGTAGTAAATTCCCTCAAGTGCAGGACACACACAATATTAACACCCGACACAAGGCAAGATTATATCTGCCTCCTTCACGCCTTAAAATGTTCAATTGCAGCCCACATCACATGGCGATAAAAAATTTCAACAAGTTACCACCGACACTACAGAACGATCAAAAATTAACTTCTTTTAACAAAAAATTGAAAACGTTTCTCATACAAAATTGCTTTTATTCTGTATTTATTTACCTTTACCTTGAAACGAAACATATAATATAATATATATAATTACAATTTTATTATAATTTTGTGTGTAAGTTGAAAGTACTATTTATAATTTAAGAGTCTGCAAATAAAAGTTTGAAGTTTGAAAAAAGATGAATGAACGTTATTTTTAATAGCGATAGCGGAGATGACGTAATATAAAACTTTTCCTCCCCCCCGTCGTCCTCTAATTCCGTACTTTATAACACTCTTTTGAACAGTATGAAAGTGGCTTCGCAACGTTTATACAGCCTAATTTGGTCACCCGTCTTACTTTTGGCCACTGCAAAAGTGGCTGCACAATATTTTATAAAGTCTATAGGTACTTTATGGTATTTCGAATTGCCACATAACAAGTGGTTGCACGTACTACATAGGTACCTAGGTACATACCTGTTATTATCAAATAAAACAGCACATTACTTTAAACATTTTATTCCTTACTAGCTGATGCCCGCGACTTCGTACGCGTGGACTTTATGACTCCGGCGTATTCTTCTTATAAATACGAACTAATGTTAGTTACATAAGAAAATACTCGTAGCAGTGTTAAATATAATGTTAAAAGTCAACTATTTTTTTATATTTATTATTGTAAACATGTAGGTAAACATAGTTTAAAATTTTTCTTTATAAACTATGTTCATAGTGTTTCCTTCAGGAGCTAATATGAAAAGACCTGAAGCTATACTAACCCCGGAAAAAGCCACATAAAGTTGGCCATGCGAAAAACAACCAGTCCTTATATCGACACCGGCGGCTTTACGTCAGACCCTGCGACTTACTTACTGTCATAGCAAAGCAAGTGGTCACAGGGTGTACGTTTAAATTGAAAAGGAAAATTGTTGGGGAAGAGTGGTATACCTACCTACGCGGAATAAATACCTACAGTTTCACCGGCACCACTCCCAGTGAGCTAAGAATCTCAGCTTCAATAATATTTCGCTACTAAGCATTGACTTTAATTGTACAATTAATTTTAAAGAAAGAAAGAACAATATCATTCTGCAGTGCGATATAAGTACGTTAGTTCTATTATAAGATTCTGTGGCAATTTAAGTCGGGTTCCATTGCACAATTTCGGCGGAGTCAAATTTCACATCAGCATTATCAGCACATTAGATTTCCACATCAGATGATCTTCGATTTTTCGTAAACACGTGTTTATGCAAATAAATTAAAAATGGTTCTGCATTAGGTATTTTATATCTTCGATTTTTATACCTCAACAAAAAATGCTCATCAGGCTGAACAACTTTTACTAAGGTGTCATTTTATCTTTTGTATAGTTTAGCTGGACCATTATGGTTCTGCATCAGGTGTTCCAGATCTTCGATTTTTATACCTCAACAAAAAATACTCATCAGGCTGAACAACGTTTGCTAAGGTGTCTTTTTTATATTTTATGTATATGTCGGAGTAGACCTATTAGGTCTCTCAAGTATTTCTTGCCGATATCAGATATTCTTGATTGTGGTATATTTTTCTAAAATAAACTCGCAGATGTTTCCTCTAATCCCATTTTATTACAATTTAACAATTAAAGTTGACTATTAACTACAGCACGGTCAGGATGAAGACTGATTAGAGAAACGCAGTGAGTTCTGAGACCTTTCACAATTCTCCATGAATGAATCACAACACAACTAGCAATTATCAATAATCTCCATTTTCCAACCTCCATCCATCTTTCTACACTGACTGAGCTCACCGAATAGCTATCCGAGGGAGACATAGATATAGTATATTAAAAGGGGGAGGGAGACGACCCAACCACAGACCACACTCCAACGTTATGTCAAAACTGACGTAACGCTTGCTTGAAATTTCTCCAACCAGCCAGTCAACTATTACAATAATCAAAGGAGTTTTACAACATAAGGTTTAGTCGTATTCAGCCTGCACCGATTCTGCTCCGATTAGTCACCAGCATTACTCTCTCGCTCCGACATAATAGTTTAGTTGGATCATTATGGTTCTGCATCAGGGTTCCAAAATCAATTATACCCTAAACTATGCCCAGGCTTAACAGCTATATAACAAAAAAAGTTTTGTTCAAATCGGTGCAGTAGTTTAAAAGTTATGCGCGTACATACAAACAAACAAATAAACAAACAAACAAACAGACAAAAATTCCAAAAACTATTGTTTTGGGTTCAGTATCATGTACTTAACATGTAGCAATAACTTTTTTGAAAAAATATTGAATGTACAGAATTGGCCTCGTTACGATTTTATTATATTATATAGATACAGGTAGTCCTTTATCATTAAGTATCACCTTTCTTGCACTAAGTAGGTACCTAAACCTAGGGCATGTGGGGTATCATAATATGAAAGAGCGCTGTTTGCACATTTAAATCATATTTTTCTTTTTTTTTAGGCCGCATAGTTTTCGACTTATGATGAAAAATGTAAAAAAAATACCGTCCCCCCCCCCCCCTTATCTCCGAAGTTTGCAAAGAGAAAAATCTGAAATAATTCTATGTGATAGTAGTGTATGTAAAGATTACAGGAAAAATAAAATTATGTCTCAATGTAACACACTTTTTTTTAGAAATTCGAAAAAGAAACAAAAAATTAATCAGTTCCTCTACAAGTCAACAGATGGCCCTGACCCAATAAAAATTAATTTAGTTCCACTAACGGTCAAGAGATGGCGCTGGACTAAGAAAAAAAATAGTTCCACTATCGGCCAAGAGATGGTGCTGACCTAATACTGCAATAATAATTTTATTATTCTACAGCAGGCTCTGCAGTGTATTTATTATGATGGTACGGAAACCCTCGGAGCGCGAGTCTGACTCGCTCTTGACCGGTTTTTTTTTTTTAAAAACAGACTTATTAGGTGTACGCTACCCTATTTTAAGCACCAATGCATTAAAATATACTTCGGTATTTTTACGCCATCCTCATAACGAATTTATTCAGACTATTAATATAATTCAATACTTATTCCATTTTATTGTACAATCTTATTGTATATTCCTTGTCTTTACCAGTCATATCTTTGTCGTCCCATCCCCAGAAGGCGCTGCCATCGCCAGTTCTCATGGCCCTCACCCTCACCACTTCATTAGAAACAGTTTTAAGATCATAGGCCCAGCCTATTTTAGAAAAAAAGTCTATAAACCAAGTAGTCACATTTAGCTTGTTGTTGCCGAGCTCGGCTGTTTTGTAATCCCACGGGAAGACATGGTGGTAGTTGTGGAACCCTTCACCGAGTGCCACGACAGATACAAATAAGTTTTGAGCGGGATTAATACTTTTGTCATATGGTTTGAAACCCCACATGTGCGCAGCGCTGTTTACGAGAAAAGTAAAGTTTAAGTTGATTGTGTATCTCAACAAATTGACATGCCATGAATTATTGAAGGATTCGCCCCATAAGAGAATGGGTACGCCAATAGGAAAGATGAAACAGCAAGTTGCGAAAACTGGTAATGCGTACCTGAAACAAAGTATTAGATATTTTAAACACATTTTTAACCACACGCGCTAGATACATTTGTTATTGAACTGAAGCGTGAGTTGTCCTACTGCTGGTCAAAAAAAAATTCGATTTTGATTAAAGACCCAAAAAAATTATGATGATGATGACTAGACTTAAAAGTACCAAGAAAATATTAATAACAAAGAACTTACTTTTTCTGAAATTGCAACACTGGGTTGTTGACCAAATCTGATATGTCCAGGGCCTTTCCTCTACTCTTAACCTCTTTGTTTTTCTTCGTAAGCAACCACCCAACGTGGGAGTAAAAGAACCCTCGTGAGGCGTTGTGTGGGTCAGCGTCAGTGTCAGTGTACTTATGATGCAGTCTGTGGTCCCTGGCCCAGTGTATCACGTTGTTTTGGAACGCCATGGAGTTGAATATCATGAGGATTATTTCCAGCGGCAGTTTTGCTTTGTAGCTTTTATGAGACCAAAGTCTGTGCGCACCTGCTGTGATCCCAAGCTGCGCCGCTAGGTAAATGAAGAAACCTGCGAAAAAAATAAAAAATTGGAGCTTTTGATTCTTAAGGATGGTTATGATATGATAATGATTTTTAAAGATATCAGAAAAAAAATTGGCGACTTGTAGCGTGCGTGTTAAGCCAAGCTCTACTGGTGCGAAGCTGGGGCAAGTCGCTAGTAGTTATAGTACATTATGATATTAAGTGCGGTAGGTAAGTTGAAAATTACAGCTGGGGAATGTCCGAAAAAAATCATATTCGCTGAATATTTTTAATAGGTAGGAATAAGCGCCCTTAGTCATAGAAAAAAGTTTCAGAATTTTCGGTTGATTGAAAAAAATTAAAATAATTAAAGACTTCACAAATGTACAAAAGTAACAGCAGAATGGAATTTATACCTTTGCTACTAACCACAACACGTATTAAAAAAGGTTTCATCACAAAATGTCAAAAATGTCAAAACTTTTTTTTTAACTAGAAAGTTATAATAGTTCAGTATACTATATCTATGAGTTCAGTCCCCCATGGCAGCGGCAAAGGTGCCAAGCCAAAACGTCGGGAAAATAAAAAATCAAACCAAATACCAACTAATTACCAAAGTAGGTACTTTCTTCAGTAAAACCGCGCTAGAAGTATCCGGAAGGGTCAGGAAGGTTAAAAACCTTCCTGGTCACACTGCCTAAAAATCAAATTTGTCCAAAATATTGTTGTACGCTCCAAGTTTCCAAATATCTGAGGTGTACTTGCGAAACTTTCAGCGCTTAAGGTTCGCAAAGCCGACGAGGGCTGGTTTTTCAATCCTTAGATAACAGATATTAGTCAGTTTAAATATTAACCAAATCTAATAAAAGTTATTAAAAAATATGTCAGACAAATGAATGACAAACATTTTCAATTTGGCAGTATAATACGCTATCAAACGGATAAAGCTCTATCTAGGCATTGAAAAATCAGCCCTTAGAGGGCAAAATGCCCAAAACGCAGAATGACTAACTTACAGAATGACTAAAACGCAAAATGTCTAAAACGCAATAGTACTCAATAACTTCTTTTCAGAATGCCGTAAGCGTTCAGCGACACTGTCATAACTTTTTTTTATCAATGACATAGAGAAAGCAATAACTACAATGACACTCGAAACTCAAATAAATTAAAAATCTATGAACATACGTAAAACGTAGTGATTATTTCCTCTGTGAACATACGTACCACAGACCTTAGAGTAAGACGCGTTTCTGTTCCAGAGAAGCCGCGATGCTCGAAGCCACAGACCATAGTACCTATATTATTTTCTAACTAGTATTATGTATATGTTGCCGGCAATGTGTATAATCCGGCATTGTATACAATGCCTAGGCATTGTATAAGCAGGTTCGATTTCAAAATCAATGAGCACCCCTCGAGCCCCCCCGTCAGGCCCCGCTCGAGCCTTCTCGAGCCCCCTCAAGCCCCCCTCGAGCTCCCCTCGAGCTTTCCCCGAGCCCCCTCGAGATATCATACATTGCTGGTAACATATAATATTGTGTACGTACGTATTTCGATTTCGAACAGACAAAGAATTTTATACTAGGACAATTTGCGACATGGACGTTTTGCTACTTAGACCTTATTAATCCTTAGGCAAACTATTGGTTAGTCATTCTGCGTTTTAGACATTTTGCTCTTTAGACATGAACATTAGGCATTTTGCTTCGTAGACATTTTGATTTTTAGGCAGCGTGATCAGGAAGGGTTAAAAACACATTGTCAATAGTGCATAGATATAGTCAATAGTGTGATCCGGCCATAGTTTTTATTACAATACTCTTTGGACGCAATGATGCTAAAATGAACACCAACTTAAAAAAGTTGGCCTGTTTTGTTTAATACATCAAAAGCGCAAGACTCTATCTAGACCATAAAGTTAAATAATCTAAGGACTTACCAAATATTATAGTGGCCCATTTGGCTGATGTGAAACACAAATATAGTCCATAAGGTGCAGCCACATGCCAGTATAGGAAATATGCCAAATTAAAGTGCAATATTTTATGTTTCATTTTTGACACTTTTGAAGGCATTTGATTTACCGACTGCATTTCCATTTCAATGCCATCGTTTTTAAACGAGTTTGAAGCCATTTCTGTAATCATTAAAATTAACCTTAAAACCTACTTAACTGAACTGTTCGCCTTGTAACCAAATTTTTTATAAAAAAAAAACATACCTAGTTTAAAGTCTCATTGCCAAAATCTATGAACAATATTTTATTTCCACTTGAAATTTGGTAAAGTGGAATAATTAATTAAAAATTTAAACCAAAAAACCCCAAAAAACTTAAAAAATTGGTATGTAAGTATTTAAATAAATAAAGAAAATGTAATCACTTCATTTTCTATTTTAGTTAGTGTTCGACAACACAGTTGAAAACAAAAAAAAATTGTACCTCCTTAGATGCTACTTCAACCCGTATTGTTATTAATACAAAATGTAAAGTGATTTTATAAGAGACACAACTACATTACATTGTATGCAGTTGTTACTATGTTTTTTTTATGCTAATGGATGTGTTGTGTCATATTAGCCAGTTTAACCGTGTCTGACACTGAGATCAAAATTTTAATAAGCTATTAAACTCCTAATCCTTCCGGACGTATCACTTCCGCAAATAATGTATTATATATCTTATCATTTAATCATTAAGGCCTTAACATGCGTCAATCCGGGTCGATCCGTGATGGAGTGAAATCGACTCTCGTTTTTTGAAAAGTTTTGACATTTTGTCTTAGGGATGGAATAACTTTTTTTATTAATACCATGTTGTAGTTGTGTTGTGGCAGGTGGTGGCAAAGGTATAATCTCCATGCTGCTGTTACTTTCTTACATTTGTGAAATCGAAGAGACTTTGTTTTTTTTTATTTTTTCAAGCAACCGAAAATTCTGAAACTTTATTCTATTACTAAGGGACCTTATTCCTACCTATAGAAAAAATATTCAGCCAATTTGATTATTTCGGACATTTCCCATTGGTCTCTCGTGTCGCTGATCAGCAGATAACAGCAGGAAAGCATTCCTGCTGTTATCGATGATAATGGCCAAGGCTCTTTGCCTTTAATAGGTGTACTTCTCTAGTGATTTTCTAATAAGTAGCTTTTATAATTATACTGTCCCAAAATACAGGGCTATTTGTTAAACACCAACAACCTCGTAGGAGTAGATTAGTACCATCATATACAATACATACAACAACATTTTTGTTCTACGACTTTTCCAAAAACAGACAAAAAAATCGACTTCATACTAAACTCGATCAGCTGTTCGGACATTTGTATGGACATCAGACAGTCCATTTTTTGTCTGTTATCGGAAAAGTCGTAGAACAAATGTTGTTTATGATGATTGTAATCTACTCTCGCGAGGTTGATGGTGTTTTACAAATTACTCTGTATAGCTCAGCTTAAACAAGTGTTCCTTTTTAACCGACTTCCAAAAAAGAAGGAGGTTCTATGTTCGTATGTATATTTTTTTTTTTTTGTGTATGTCCACCGATTACTCGAAGACGGCTGGACCGATTGAAATGATTCAAACGTTATTACATTAGGTACACTCCCAAGTAGGTCCCATTTTTTAAAATTTGGAAATCGGTTCAGTACTTTTCAAGTTATTTTGAAAAAAGCACGAAAATAATATGATTTATATCGTCATAAGACGAGTTCGTCTTATGACGATGATATTACGTGTATACCTTTTAGATAATTAGTTTGAGGTGTAATAAGAATAACTCAATTTGCAATTGATTTAGTTAGATGATTTAAATGCACACTTTTGGATAATCTTGGTATGAGGTACCTTACCTATCCCTAAATTCCCTATTTATCCTGTCAGACGGGTGACAAATTGCTGTCTGTACCTATTCCCTTGTTTATTGTTTTTTTTTTTAAGAGAAAATTTTTTCTCCCCTTTTTGTAATAGGTGGCCACCTAAAGGTAAAATCAGCTTGTAAGCTCTTTCAATATACTTTCAACGTGTTTGGAAATAGCCTTATAAAGCCGAATATGCTAAATAGGGACCATTAAACTGAACAACTTTTACTATGGTACTAACTCTGAAATCGCGAAAATCCGCTGTTTCATACAAAATAACGAAATATCAAAATGTATGAAACAGTTAAGTAATTTTTTTTCGCAATATCAGATTTGGTCCCATGGTAAAAGTTGTTCAGTTTGATGATCCCTGTCTACCATATTTGGCTTTATAAGGCTATTTCCAAACACCCTGTACAACGTGTTACAAAAAAAACCCTAAAGCTGAATAATGGTAAATAGGGACCATCAAACTGAACAATGGAACCAACTCCGAAATCGCGAAAAAAAATCAGCTGTTAATACAAAAATTAATTAATAAATAAATGCTTGGACAATTTCACACAGTGCCATCTAGCCCCAAACTAAGCAAGCTTGCTAGTAACTGATATACTACTTATATACTTTTTAAATATATACTTATTATACATAGTTACACCCAGACCCGTCACAGAAATTAAAATTCATCATTTCAATTTCTGCCCGGCCGGGGATCGAACCCGGGACCTCTTGCGTGGTAGGCGGCACGTTGACCACTACACCACTCAGGTCGTCGTCGTCGTCGAATAAAGAACATATTCATAAAACCTCACGTGATACGAAGCCCACATGAAGTTCTTTAAAATGGATCCAAACAACGAGTTCACTCTGATTCAGTATAGAGTTAAGTAAATAAATACTAATTATTATTTATTAAATCACTTGGCTAAATCCAATTATAAGTTTAAAGATATATGACAACGCCATAATCACTCGTATTGAATGCATTAACATTTCAACTAGGTATATAAATGTGCTCTCACTCAGTTAAGACCTTATCTAAGTTGAGCTTGAAATCAGAGACTATCAATTACCAATCAACATTTAGGATTTCATCGAAGAAGGCACGTTATGCCGTTGGTCCCGGCTGCATTTGCAGTCCTTAACATCCACCAATCCGCATTGGGCCCGCGTGGTGGGTTATGGCCCATCCTCCTTACCACCCATAAGGAAGGCCTGTGCCCCAGCAGTGGAGACATCAAAAATGGCTGATGGACAAGGAGTTCGGTTGCCTTTGCAGCTCAAATCTAGTCCACTGTCCCGTCCCCCTAGCATGACCACCAAAACACGATATAAATTGCGTGATATAGCGTTTGATCGACACTCAACGTTTTCGTCGAGACGAATCAAAGAGCCCAAACTCGATGGGGTTGCATGGTTTCCATATTGAATCCCCATGGCATGGTCTTCCGGCATCATCATCAGACCCTGGACTTATATCCCGTCAGAGTAATTGTCAAGACATTTCTAACGAGTCCAAACACGATGAGGTTGTATGGTTTTATCATAGAGTTCCTGTGGCCTTCTTCCAACTCCGTCATCAGATCAGCTCAATGTCACCATAATATTGCATTGTCTTCTAGTTCTAAACTATTTTCAACGACAGTGATATGATTTTTTATGCAAAAAGGATAGCTTTTTTATCGATCTAACACAATAACCGAGTACATTTTTAATAAATGATCCAGTAATTCAGAAATCAATAAAAATGTACTAAAATTCGTCAAATTTCTGGCGAAGCGTCAATTAAAGTTATGCAATATTCAACCTTATTCATGGCATAGTGAAAGAGTAAAGTTCGTGAACTGGCCTCGCCTTAATTTTTTATTTTAATAAAAACGTGTTAAAAGTTATGCTCCATACGATAATCCATAAAAGAATCATGAAATGGTAACGAAAATGCAGTATTTTCAGGATTTTCTGAAACAACAACTAAAAAATAGCCAAATTGGTAAAAGTAGATCCATTCCGAAGTGCACCGTCAAATGTGGTAATTTATTTTCAAAATGAAGATCGACTGACTCATCGCCGCCCCGCCTAAACCATTGGACTTAGAAGTTAGAAAGCTGAAATTTTGGACAAAGGTTCCCTTTGCTATTTATACAAGAAAAAATAATATCCAATGAGGTTCAACACGACAATTGATTATATCAATTCTGTATATCACATCAAATACAATATCAATATAAGTAAATTTCTCAAATCCATCAAGAAATGACAAAATTATTAAAGATTAATAAAAAGCGAGTTTAAAAAACACGGCCGGCCCTTGCGGATCATGCGATGACGTCACGTGCCACGATCGCCCGAACAAACACCTGCCGCGCCGCTGAGCGGCGCACGTGGCTGATGACGTCATGAGCCAATCGTGAATTGGGGAGCGTTTTTGAGAATGCGACACGAAAATCGCTCTATCTTCGTCATTTTTGGTCCAATTTCAATAATTCTTTCACTGAAATAATTTATTTTGATGTGACTGAAACTCTACATATTTAACTGAAAACCTCGTTGATCCTCATTGACCTTTTATAGAATTTTGATTACGAAAACGGCAACGAACAGGAACGGGATTTGGATTGGCACTTAGATAGTTTATAGCCTGGATTAAAACATAGGATACTTTTTATCCTGGTCAAAGGTTCCCAAGGTACTTTCCAAATATCAACGCAAACGAAGTCGCGAGCGAAAGCTAGTTTATGATAAATACAAAAAATAAAACTCACATTATTATAAGTAAAGTAGTACTTTGTAATGGGAATCAAAATTTAAGTTTATGTTTAAAATTAATAGGTAATAAATTGAACAAAATAATAAGACCATAATTATGTATAACAGTTT
Source organism: Agriphila straminella (assembly GCA_950108535.1). NCBI lineage: Eukaryota > Metazoa > Arthropoda > Insecta > Lepidoptera > Crambidae > Agriphila > Agriphila straminella. Next base: position 6,384,330 of record OX467312.1, read on the forward strand.
TATAAAATCATCATTTATTTTAAATTGGTATTTACTTATAATAATTTTAAAATAAACATTATTATTTATTCCCACACTAATAACCAGATTTATAAAATATGATTTGTATCATCATTTATTTATACCATTACCAATGTGAAGAAAAGAAAATTAGACTATTACAGTTAGATAATAACTAACAAATAACACATATTTTATAAATTAACACTGTATATGTATAATTGGTAACTAAAGATGAAATATCCGATAATAAGTTAGTAGGTAGGAACTTAATTATTCCTCAGTTAACAAACGACTAACATAAAAAAAAATAAGTTTGCATGTATTAAATGCAATGAATCAAAAATAAAATAATACACCATATTACGCGTAATTCACACTACTTATTTCACATCACAGTTTCGACTTAAAACTAATTCATTACATACATCCATGCATCCATTAATCCATGCATTTATGCAATCGGTATATACTCGTACATAATAGTTTTTACCTGCCTCTGTGGTCTAGTGGTTCGCCCACCCGTGTAAGACGCAGGGGTCCCGGGTTCGAGTCCCAGGTGTGGTACAATTTGTACTCGGTTTGGTTGGTGGTAGGGCTTATTACAAATCCGTCTGGCTAGCTACCACCATCTTACCTAAGTCTGACGTGACGCCATAACAACAATTTAAAAATGGTGGATCGAAAGATGGATAGGTGTGTTTTTTGGGTGGGTTTTGGATGGATGGATAGATGCGTCCATGCATGTATTCATCCATGCACCCATTAATCCAATCATTTGTGCAGTACATGCATCCATGCAGTACATACATACATACATCCATGCATTCATTATTCCATGCATTCATTATTCCATGCATCCATGCAATCCATTAACCCATGCATCCATGCATCCATTCAGTACATACATCCATGCATCCATCAATTAACCTACTTAATTGAGCCTGAGCGAGCACAACGTGCCATTCAGAAATCCCATTCGACCCCTATCTCAACAATGATAAAAGGAGAAAAGGAAATGTAAGTCAAGAAATGATTTCGGGCTGCACTCATTTTATTACTGCTGCCCTATTTTATTCTTAACTAGCGACCCGCCGTCGCTTCGCTTCAGTTCCTTCCTTTTTTTGCCAACCTTCAAACAACGATCAAAAAGAAATGAAATCCCTTCGAGACCGTCACCTCCATTCGCTTCAAAAGTCTGTTGGTATGAGAAAAACGCGACTTTTTTGTAGACCTTTAAAAGAAGAACAATTCCATGATACTTCATTTTGTGCGCGTTTTCGATGCAAGATTGACCAATTATTGTAAATAACCTATATTCTGCAAATAAAACAATTTGATTTTTTTGATTTTGAAGATCCCAGTCGGCTTAATTTTTGCCGACATCTTCAATAATTATTATTATATTTCTATCAATTTACATAAAATCTCAACTTATTATAACCTTAACCTTCCTCAGGAATCACTCTATCATTTGGTGAAAACCGAGTAGTTTTTGAGTTTATCGCGAACAGACAGACAGAGAGACAGACGCGGCGAGGGACTTAGTACTATTATATAATTATAACAGTACTAAGTTAAAGTGCCAATCACTGTGTTAAGTTTGTGATAAGTAAAGCTTACTCTACTACTGTATATTCCTTGTCTTTATCTGTTATATCTTTGTCGCCCCATCCCCACAAGGCGCTGCCATCGCCAGTTCTCATGGCCCTCACCCTCACCACTTCATTAGAAACAGTTTTAAGATCATAGGCCCAGCCTATTTTAGAAAAGAAGTCTATAAACCAAGTAGACACATTTAGCATGTTGTTGCCGAGCTCGGCTGCTTTGTAATCCCACGGGAAGACATGGTGGTAGTTGTGGAACCCTTCACCGAGAGCCACGACAGATACAAATAAGTTTTGAGCGGGATTTATACTTTTGTCATATGGTTTGTAACCCCACAAGTGGGCAGCACTGTTTATAAAAAAAGTAAAGTTTAAGTTCATTGCGTATCTCAAAACATTGATATGCCATGAATTATTGAAGGATTCTCCCCATAACAACATGGGTACAGCAACTGGAATGATGAAACAGCAAGTTGTTGAAATTGGTATTATGTACCTGTAACAATAGGAAACAAATTTTACTGGTATAGGTACTATACTTATAGCTATCGATTCACACAGGTATATGCGCGGCCGCTATTTTGAAAAAAAAGACAAACCTATTGTCCAATTAGGTATGCCACGCTTCATACTAAAATATTCAAACCCCACTCGGATACTCCAAAAGTTGAAAAAGTTATTATAAAAAAAAGTAATATTTAATTTAATATTTAATATGATTTTTAATATTTGATTTGATTTTGATATTTAATTTAATTCCTTGAGGTTGTATCTTTCTTTTTGTCTTAATTATATACAATACATATCAAATTTGAGTAGTTCACAAATAATCGTCTTCTTTCATGCCTGTAAAGTTTAAATAACAAAGTAGATAAATAATGATTTCATGCTTCTTATATTAAACTGATCTGTTGATCGATTAGATATATTATATACATACGGAAACATTGTTAAACGGATATTGTGAATCGATATTAGTATTAGATGCCTATTGTTTATTAACTTATAAATAATTTGTTGACTGTGACTTACTCATATTTGAATGCTGTAGGTACACGTCTGTTATTGACCTACACATCAGAGGTGAAGTTTGATTATTGTTTCAAAGTGTATGTTTCATTGTGTATGCTGATGGTGTGTCTTAAATAAATAAAATAAAATAAAGTAATTTAATTATACACGATACGCTTGTCAAAAAGTCTATTTTGATCAATGAGTCAAGAACGCGACCGAATAAAAAATGGCGATGCTTTACAATCTTTCTACTGCGTGGGGCCACAGTACATATATAAGTTTAAACTTATATATGTACTGTGGTGGGGCTCTCTGAAAGTTTTGCGCAACTCATAAATAAAACAATATAATAAACTTCTATATTTATTGTGTATCACACACAGACCATTTGAAACTATTATTTTTTACATTCATTTGTCTAAGGGGAAGGATTTTCATACGCTATCACGGCTTCCTCTGGCCCCATAAATGTAAAATTTCTCATCGTATCTTTGATTACTAGGATAATAAAGAAATCGTAAGATGTAAAGCCTAAACTTAATGTGGAGTGGATCAAGAACTCTAACTTTTCAGAGTCAAAAATGACTTTGTCCTCATCGCGGTACGCACTGAAAAATTGTCATCGTGCAATAGGATGTCACTTCTTGGTATAAGTTTTTCCATACCCTTTTTAACGACAGTTGAGAACCAAATGGTGGTGATCTACTCGCCATTAACTGTGTTTTGTTTCTCATGTAGGTTATTTTAGATAGGACCCGTCTGGGAGAAAAAGAAAACAGTCAAATCCTAGCCCACGATTCTTGCCAGTCTAATTTTATCGGTTTACTGTCGACTTCGAACATCCATATAAAAAAACTGTTGCTATCTTTCCGATTCCGGGACAATAATATTCATATTTTAACTTCTATCACAATGTCATACACAGCATTTGAACGACCGTGTTTGCACTTTAACAAAATATTTTTTACATCAATCAATTCGAGTCCGTTTTTTCCATGGTGAGTTTCATGAAGAATCCAGCGGCAACAAAGTTTCCTAACTTTTGAATTCTGATAAATATTTTTTTAAATTTTGAGTCATACCAATCCCTAAGAATCCTCTAATCCTCTAAATGGTAATATCGTTTTATTCAATTAATCATGTGAAAATTGTTTAAAAAAAACAAAAAACCGACTTCAAAAAACCTACATCTAAAAAGCAAGAAATAATATTCGTAATAATAAAAATACGTATATTGAAGTCGGGTGGGGCTGGAGTACAAATTCCTTTTTTTTATTCTAAAAGCCCCACCCGACTTCAATAGACGTATTTTTATTATTACGAATATTATTTCTTGCTTTTTAGATGTAGGTTTTTTGAAGTCGGTTTTTTGTTTTTTTTAAACAATTTTTATTTTTTTTTATGTTTAGTGTAGGTACCTTGTAGGTAAGGTATATTATATACCTATGTAGAAAAATCGGCTCAGCCAAACGTAAGATAATCGCGGAGAAACATACTTGAATACGGGTCAAACTGAGAACCTCCTTTTTTAAGTCGGTTAAAAAACTACACTTAAGATAATTATCCCTCTTCCAACAAAAAAAATATTATCTTATTCAGTTCATAAACAAAGAAGTAATACTACCAATCATCGAGGTAATTCACACAAAATTTCGTGCTTTTTTCAAAATTACCTGAAAAGTACTGAACCGATTTCCAAATTTTAAAAAAATGGGACCAACTTGGGAGTGTACCTAATGTAATAACGTTTGAATCATTTCAATCGGTCCAGCCGTCTTCGAGTAATCGGTGGACATACACAAAAAAAAAAGAAAAAATAATAATATACAGACGAACATAGAACCTCTTCCTTTTTTGGAAGTCGGTTAAAAATAGTAATCTTTTCCACAGTGATCGGATTTGAATGCCTACCTTCACCAATTTCATAAAAGGAGAAACTTGAAAACGATTACATTCTGCATATTAACTTCTTAGTTTCTGTATAAACGTAGAGTAATTTACTTAACAGTGTTAATAATCACGGTTACTTAGCTACATACAATTATCATAAAAAGCACCGTAAGTTACATTTAAATAGTTTTCGCCACGCGGAATCGGTTTAAAGTTGTTACTATTGTCACTAATTTGCCAACAGCTATATAAGTGACAAATTTGATACTTCTAGAGCAATAAAACACTATTAAAATACTTTACCCAGATAATATTTTAAAGCTTCAAGTGCTTGGTTTCGCGTGATGCTGCGAGCTGTTCGATGGTGACCCTGAATTGTGATATTTTTCGACGTTTTCTAATAATTTGTTAGACCAAGTAGTGAAAATGTAATAGTGTGTTATTATTCGCAATCTACTCTAAAGACTTTTGATTTGATGTACCTACCACATAGTATGTTTAAATGTTTTTTTTGTACTGAAAACTTTATGACGTCACAGTTTGTACCCGCACCATTTTCGGATTTGTCATCTATATATATAAAATTCAAAGTCCTGACTGACTGACTGACTGATTGACTGACTGACTGAGTGAGATATCAACGCACTGCCCAAACCGCTGAACCTAGAAACTTAAAATTTTGCACATAGGTTCCTTATTAGGTCTAGGGGTGCACTAAGAAAGGATTTTTCAAAACTCACCTCCCAAGGGGGTGAAACGGGGGTCCAAAGTTTGTATGAAAGTCCCTCAGTTTTGAAGCTAGGATCTTCAAATTTTATGGTTTGGCTAACCATTGAAAATTAATAAATACGGGTCTCAGCGTTTTCCAAAATTCTACCCCCGAAGGACCCCTGTCAAAAGGGGGATGAAGTTGTGTATTGAAGAAAATCCTTTATTTTCGAAGTAAAAGTCGCTAAATTTATAATTTAGGCTTATGGATGGAAATCTAACGCAACGTATATTGTTATTGTTAGTATTTCAATCCCTATGGGGATGAAATGGGGGTGAAAAGGGGTAAAAAAAAACAAAAATAGATATGGATGTCGTTATTGGGGTTTTCTGGGATGACGATTGCAAAAATGACATTTATTTTGAAGTCCAACACGGTGGACATGATTTGACCCCTAAAGGGGTGAAAATGGGGTTCAAATTTTGTATGGAAAAATAATATAAAATAGACATTACAACTATAAAATTCGTAGGAGCATGTCTAAAAATAAATAGGCAAACACATATTTTGTTATTTTGAAAATCATCCCTTAAGGTGTAAATGGGGTAAGTAAACATGAAAATCGATGTGGATGTCGTTCTTGAGGTTTCATGGGATGGTGATTGCGAAAATGACATTTATTTTGAAGTCCAACAGGGTGGACATGCGAGGCCCGTGTGGCAAACGTCCTGCCTCGCGAGGCAGCGCGCTTGGTGGGGACCCGCGTAATCACGTAAAAACGGCTGATCAGAATTTAATGAAATTAAAACATGAGGATTTTATCGAATGTCCACGCGGACGAAGTCGCGGGCGGAAGCTAGTCTTATATATTTGTGATCAGGACATCGTACTGAAATGCATTCAGTATGATGTCCTGATCACAAATACCACACATACGATACCACATTTTCATATTTCCGTGATAACTTGTGCGTAAACTAACCTCTTCACCGCTATTCTACTCTATGGCTTTTTCTAAGGGATTTGGCCGACCTTTTAAAAAACTTACTTTCTCTGAAATTGTAGCACTGGATTGTTGACCAAATCTGATATGTCCATGGTCTTTCCTCTACTCTTAACCTCTTTGCTTTTCATCGTGAGCAACCACCCAACGTGGGAGTAAAAGAACCCTCGTGAAGAATTGTGTGGGTCAGCGTCAGTGTCAGTGTACTTATGATGCAGTCTGTGGTCTCTGGCCCAGTAAAAAGCGGAGTTTTGTAACGCCATAGAGTTAAATATCATAAGGATTATTTCCAGTGGCAGTTTCGCTTTGTAGCTTTTGTGAGACCAAAGTCTATGTGCGCCTGCTGTGACCCCAAGCTCCGCCGCTATGAGAATGAAGAAATCTGCGAAAAACAATCAAACTTATTTTATTTATTACTTAACAATTCAGTTGATAATTGAGAGCAGATGAATGCCTGAGTTCCTCAGGGTGGCGTCTTATCTTCTCGTCTCTTTCTGTTTTCATAAACAAACTCACACTTACTAAAAATAAATAAATATCCTTACTTAGTGAAACATTATTATTCAGTAGTGTATTTATGTTAATATCACCTAAGTAATATAACTATTCGCTGCTTTGGGTATTTATGCAAATATTTGTTAAGCAGCTATTCAAAATTCTCTAGAAAGAACTCATAATGTATTTTCTTCGTAGCAGTTGAAGTTCGGTAGACACAAAGAATTAAAATGTTATGAAGATGCGATTTTTTTATGGCGCAGCATTCAAAATGAAAATTAGTAGAGATATCATATTATCATTATAAAAGTTTACTGCCTTATTAGAATATGCATTTTTTACGGGCATGTGGGGTATCATATGAAAGAACGCTGTTTGCACATTTTAAATATTTTTTTTCTTTTTTTTAGGCCGCATAGTTTTCGACTTATGATGAAAAAAGTAAAAAAAAAAACAGTTCCCCCCCCCCCTTATCTCCGAAGTTTGCAAAGAGAAAAATCTAAAATAATACTATGTGATAGTAGTTTATGTAAAGATTACAGGAAAATAAAACGATGACTCAATATAACACACTTTTTTAGAAATTCAAAAACATTTTTTTTTTAAATTCCTCTACCAGTCAACAGAGCCAATGTTAACCTAAACACCAGCCTGACCAAGAGATGGCGCTGGCTTAAGAAAAAAATAGTTCCACTATCGGCCAAGAGATGGTGCTGACCTAATACTGCAATAATAATTTTATTATTCTACAGCACTGCAGCTCTGCATTGTATTTATTATGATGGTACGGAAACCCTCGGTGCGCGAGTCCGACTCGCTCTTGACCGGTTTTTATTTATTTCTGGAGTAAGTGTTGCGAGTTCATAGTTATGTATGTTAATGTTTTTTTCTTCTCCGCCTTTTACAAAATTTTGCGAGAAACACAGAACATCAGAATTTAGATTGATGATTTAAAATTAAAATATACGTGTCTCAGCTTTTTGAAAATTCTACCCCCGAAGGATTGAAAAGGGGGATGAAGTTGTGTATAGAAAATTCTTTCGAAGTGAAAATAGCTAAATTTATTATTTAGGCTTAAAAATATGTTGGAAATATGATGCAACGTATATATATCGCTATTGTTACCTACTTATTAAAAAGCAATAATAAATACTAATTTAAACTTACCAAATATTATAGTGGCCCATTTGGCTGATGTGAAACACAAATATAGTCCGTAAGGAGCAACCACATGCCAGTACAGGAAATATGCCAAATTTAAGAACAATACTTCGTGTTTTTGGTTTGACACCTTTGGAGGCATTTCATTTTCGGATGGCATTTCCTTTTCAATGCCATCATCGTGCTTTGACGAAAATGGAGCCATTTCTGTAAAAAAATAAATAAACTTCTTTAACACAATAGCGGTTTCTACTTTTTTACAAAACTTCACATTAAACTTGCAAAGAAACTTAGTAAAAATGACGACTTCCCTAGTGGAGTCAATTTGCAACCAAAAGTTTCATTATAGGTACCTAATTACTTAAGTAGGTACCTAACATAATTAATTTGATAGATTTAACATTTTTCTCTTGCATAAAGCTATGAAAAATATTTTATTTTAACTTGAAATCAGAAACTATGAGTACAATACCTACCAAAGTAGGTACCTACAAACCATAAAAAAAATTAAAGCAAAAATGATCCCCAATTTTACTCGAAAAATTAAAATGCATGATGTAGGTATTAAAATTAAAAAAAAAAACTTCGGCAACTCAGTTGAAAATCAAAACAATCATATTTTCCAAAAGAAATATTAATATTCAAACTAGGTAGGCCTACCTTAGATGTTTGTCCAACCCGTATTGTAATATTTATTCAAATGAAAGGAAATTTATACATGACAATAAGTACATTGTAGTAAAGTTTTGTGGTAAAGTTTAAGCCCTGGGCTGCCTGTCCATTAACGCGGAGCGAGGCGGCGGAGCGGAGATTAACCAAGTCGCCTCACTCCGCTTGCATAAAATTTCCGCTCCGCAATCCTTTGTTTCTTTGCTCCGCGCCGCCGTCTCGCTCCGCGTCAACGGACTGGCAGCCCGCACTCGCTGCAGAGCGACCACTGGGGGGGCGGCTAGCCGCGCGGTTCAATCTAAGGCAGAATGGAGATGGATCCTAGCCAATGTCAAAACTCTTTTACCCAACTGCAAAGAAAGGGTCATGTTTTTCGAGCGTATCTTGTAAGTATGTTTTTGTATGTGTGTTTGTATGTAATATTCTTTATTACCTCATATCTTTTAAACGGCTGAATGGATGTCTGTAATTAAGATATCGTTAGATTTGTCTTGTCAGCCCAAGTGTTCTTAAGACGGTTGCATTAAAAAAAACCAACATGGCGGCTGTACGGTGCGATTATACGTAGTGGAATAAAAAACATTTTTTTTTAGAATACTGCAATATGGGTGTCAAATTAAAGGGCTTATCATAAGGTGTTTAAAAAGGTATATTATGACCGTAATATATAATAACTAAAAAGAAATAAATAAAAAAAATATAAATAAAATTAAAAAACCCGCCTGCATAAAAAGACAAGTCAACTGAAGAGATGGAAACAAGATTAAATATTAAAGGCAACATAATAACATGCAGTCGGAGGCATATAATTCAAATCATTCATACTTAATGTCACTTTCTTTATGCATGCCTCCGACTGCATGTTATTATGTTGCCTTTAATATTTTTTCAGTTGACTTGTCTTTTTGTGCAGGCGGGTTTTTTAATTGAATGTCCTTTTAGCCGTCAACTAGCGCCGCCAACTCATTTACGTAACAATATTATAAGGTCAATATTTAAATAAAAAAATAAATTTAAAACATTAAAAAACCCGCCTGCATAAAAAGACAAGTCGACTGAAAAGATGGAAACAAGATTAAATAAATATTAAAGGCAACATGTCATAATAACATGCAGTCGGAGGCATGCATAAAGAAAGTGACATTATGAATGATTGAATTATATGCCTCCGACTGCATGTTATTATGACATGTTGCCTTTAATATTTATTTAATCTTGTTTCCATCTTTTCAGTCGACTTGTCTTTTTATGCAGGCGGGTTTTTTAATGTTTTAAATTTATTTTTTTATTTATCTCTTTTTAGTTATTATATATTACGGTCATGATATACCTTTTTGAAATCTTTATAATAAGCCCTTTAATTTGACACCCATATTGCAGTATTCTAAAAAAAAAATTTTTTTTTTTCACTATGTATAATAGCACCGTACAGCCGCCATGTTGGTTTTTTTATAACGCCACCTTCTTAAGAACACTTGGGCTGAAAAGACCAATCTAACGATATCTTAATCATAGAAATCCGTTCAGCCGTTTGAGAGATATGAGGTAATAAAGAATATTACATACAAACATACATACATACATACTTACAAACATACAAACATACTTACAAGATACGCGCGAAACACATAACCCTTTCTGTGCAGTCGGGTAAAAAGGAACCCTCTTAAATTGTCTCTAATATTTTTTGAATAACTCTTCAACAGTTTTCATTCTTTCTGTAAGTTTTAAAATCCATTTAAACCAAAAGTGGCCACTTTTCAAATCTAGTACAAAGAATTAAAAATATTAAAGAGTTATTAAAAAAATAGAGACAATTTAAGAGTGCAAAAAAGTTTTAGAATTTTCGGTTGAGGATTATAAAAAAAATAAAAAGTCGTTTAGTGTTCACCAACTTTTCACCAAGAATCCTATAGAATATTAAATAAGATTCTTGGTGTTCACAAAATTAAATCTAATTGTTGCGGACAGCTTAATTCAGTGAAAAAGTGATTAACAAAAAGACAGTTTAGTGGACACTAAGTGCGAACTAGTGGTGAAAATTGTGTTTGTGAATATGCCATGTAAGTACCTCGTTCATAAGCAATAGCTTGTTATAACTATTTGAGTTGATTAGTTTGTGTTTTTAATTACTTTGAAGTTTATTAATGTGTAACGTTCTATTTGATTTTAAAATGTAGCTTATGAAAAGTGCTGTAAAATGAAATATTTAGCGTAGCTGTAAGTTTTATAGTTTGTGAGATATTTAGGTTTTAGCTCAAATAGGTATTGTTTAGGTATTTAGGTATCCTATGCATTAAATGATTTAAAGTCTTGTTGTTTCAATTGCATTACCCGGTAAAGGTTTTGAGGTATGGGCCAGGTACTATAGGTCCAGGAGGTGGTAGTTTCGACCTGAAATGTGTCTAGGTCAAACGCCAGCCTTTGTCCTATAAGCCCTAAGGTTTTGACGAGGTACTAAGAGGTAAGACTATGTAAAATAAAGGCCTCTTGTATAGGTCTCTGATTAAAGGTAATGAGGTGCCTAAATACATAAAGACAAAATGTAAATACTGAAAGGTACCTAAATAATAAATGAGGTAGGTAGTCTCATAAAGAGAGAGGAGTAGGGGTTTCGCTGTCCCTCTCACACCGCTGCCAAGTTGGTTGCGAGCGCGGAGTGGGGGAAGCGCACTCCCTACCACCGTTAACAAACTCGTTGTAACGTAGGGTAGAAATAAATGTAGATTTATAAAGTACCCAACTTAATTAGATATTGTAAGTTTGTGTATTAGTGTACCAGTTGCAATCATGCAACAGACTACCTCAGGGTGCGCGGACGCAGGGCGATTTGTAAGCTCGCACACCCATTTTTTCTTTGTAACCACAATATACGAGCATTCAGAGTGATTCAAGAAGGTGTTTCAATTCGTTCCCGCTTGACGTTAATATACAGTGTCGAGGTTGCCGACATCGGTAACAGTGCTTCGTGGTCCTTCAGAGCGCGGATAAGAAGAATCTGCTGCTTCGTGATCCTCAGCGCGGATAGGAAGAATCTACTGCGTGATCCTGCAGAGCGGCGGACAGGAAGAATCTGCGCGTCAAGCTAGAAGAAGCGAAGCATCACTGAAGAAAAGAAGAATCACAGTAACTAGTTGCCAATACGCGGGTGGACCGCGGCTCACACTGCCACACCCTTACGGTGCCAAGTGTGGTTAGTGTGAGTAACGCCGTTCAAGGCGGTGCAGTCTAACGGACACGGCTGCCAGCCGCCTTTTTTAAGGCAGCTGAAATTGTCCGATTACGCCGGTACGGGTTGTGTCGCACTGAGGGCCGGACTGTAGGCACTGCCGAAGCTGCCGGGCGTTCCTCCCGGTGGCCGAGCACCTCGGAGTTGCACACCTCCTCTGCCGGGTAATTCCTCCCTTCCACTCCTGCTTCAACCTCCATCCTCACCTGGGCTCCCCGCGGTAGTGTGCCCGGGCGGGATTGTTAGGAGTAGGGTATAGTAGAGCGTCAAGAAAGAAGAAAGAAGAAGATGTGCCCTTACGCCGTCGGATGAGCTGGCTCTCCAGGCCCTCTCGGCCATGGACGACTTACCGCTGTCCCTACCACCCGCTAGCAGCAAACGCAAGCGCCGCTCGCTGGCCGAAGGGGAGAAACGTGTGTGCGCCACGCCGCACCCCCTCCACCCACGCGACCCGCGCCGCCTCAACCGCTCCCGCAGCAGCGGTGACCTCCCAGCCACTCCGGATGCGACCACCGGTCCGGAGACGACATCCACCCCCTCCCCGCAGCCGCAACCTTTGCAAACCCCGGCCGCGCTACCGCAGCGTGAGCAGCGCCAGCCACGCCGGGTGATTCAGGACGCGGGTAAGACAACCCAACCACCAACTTTCGCAAGCGCTGCGGCTGCGAAACCAACGACCGCCATCCCCCCCACTACTGCCACTACCCCTTCCACGGATTTTTCTCCAACTACCCACCCAAGAAAAATCCCCACCACAACGACCAATATCCCCTCCACGGGACCTTCCACATCTACCCACGCGGGAAACATCCCACCTACCCCCGCAACGGCACCAAAGGATAAAAAATATCCTCCCCTAATCGTGGAAACGCTGCAAAACTGGCCCACACATATAAAAGCGATCCACGACCAACTCGGCCGCCCTCCCAGCGTACGACCTTACGGTCAAGGCGTCCGCTTTACGCCAACAGATGGCAACGAGTACCGGCTCATTCAATCTTACCTCTCCACCCTGGAGAGCAAAGAGGGTCTGAGCTGGTACTCCTATGTACTACCGGAGGAACGAAGCCTGAAGGTCGCAATCCGCGGCCTTCCTTTTAACACAGAGACAGAAGACATCAAGGCGGCGCTGGGCGAGCTCGGTTTCACGGTGGAGCACGTGAAACAGATCCGGGCACGCGCCGGCCGCCCCGGCTGCATCTTTTTCGCGGCCATTAGCAAATCCTCGGACGCCGCGATCACCACGATATACGAGGTAACAGAACTAATGTGCCTTCCGGGCGTCCTTATCGAGGCCTGGCGGGGCAGGAAAGGCCCGGCCCAGTGCCACCGCTGCCAGGGCTTCCGTCATTCGTCTAAGGGATGCCACCGGGCGATCGCCTGCTGCGCTGTGGGGACCCGCACGCCGCCGCTGACTGCCCGAGACCCCGAGCGGAACCCGCTACCTGCGTCAACTGCCGCGGCCCACACCCGGCCAACCACACGAGCTGCCCGGCCTTCAGGCGCGAACACAAAAACAAGAGAGCCGGCCCGTTGGCGAAGACCGACCAGCCGACTAGAGCCGGCCCCACAACCCGGGCATCCGTACCTGAGAACCAGGTAAGCGAGTCTGCCCCCGCCTCACTAATGGCCCCGGCGAACCCGCCGTGACGCACCGCCCACATCTTACCGTCGTAAGAAAAAGCTAGGCGGCCGCCCCGCTCCCCCGCCACCCGGCGGACACCAAGGCGCGACACCAGCGCCACCTACCGCCGCGCCTGCGGCCCCACACCCCGCGCCCTCCGCCCACCTACCGGCAGGGCTTGAACACATGCTCGCAGGGATGGCGAAATCCCTAACCGAGCAACTACAGGCATGCTGCATGACGATTCTGGCCCAAAATTCCGTCCGCTGAAAATAGCCCACTGGAACGCGCAGACGCTCACGGGGAAGCGTCGTATGCTCACTAACTTTCTCCGTGAGCACGACATAGACGTGGCCCTTGTGAGCGAGACGCGCCTCCAGCCAAACGTTACGTTCCAGATTCCGAATTACACGTCCTACCGCAAGGATGAAACCTCGCCCACTACTGGGCTTCCATACCGAGGGCTACTCGTGCTCGTACACCGCCGAATCCTCCACCAACCGGCCCCACCCAGCCCGGCCGCTACCATCTACGCGCTGGGCATCGACATCCGCCTAGGCGACTCAGACGTCCGACTCTACGCGGCATATAAACCGCCGAAAGCGCCATTAGACACGACGGAACTGAGGAACCTACTACACCCGCTGCCTACCGTAGTGGCAGGCGACCTCAACTCCAAACACCCACATTGGAATTCCACGAAGGAGAACCCAACAGGTCGGTCACTCTTTCTAGATTCCACGCAGCACAACTACACTGTAGAGGCCCCCGATGAACCAACACGCTACGACGCAGACGGCAACGGCGAAGTTCTTGACGTCTTAGTTCACCGTGACATCCCCACCACAATAACGCAGCAAGTACTCCCCGACCTACCATCCGACCACCGCCCGGTACTGTGCACTTTTGGCGACCTACCCACACGAGTCGCCCCACCCGCGCCGCGCATGCGAATAAACTGGGACACCTTCACGAGCGAACTAGAGAGCTCTACCGCCACACGCCCAATAAGCAACCCAGTAGACGTCGAAGCAGCGACGTCCGAACTGACGTCGGCAATAAGGCTAGCGCTAGACAAAGCAACTACGCACACCCACCCAAGCGACAAGCGGAACCCCGCTCTACCGCGCTGGGTGGCCGAACTCATAGCGGAAAAGCGCAACACCCGTCGACTATGGCAACAGACTCGCTGCCCCACCACAAAGGCCCGCCTTAACAATCTAACCGATAAGGAAAAGTGGGCGCTAGACGATAATGCGGCCTCTACATGGGAAAAGCACATAGACTCGATTGCCATTGATGGCGATATGCAATCGGTCCATCGACTCTGCAAACGCCTCAGCCAGGTACCTCCCTCGCAGCGCCCACTACTAGACAAAAACGGCCTACCAAAGTACAAGGCGGAAGACCGCGCAGAGCTACTAGCGGAGCACCTGGTAGAGCAGTTTACACCGAACCCAATCATTGACTCCAACCACAACACCGAGGTAGAGGCTTACGTGGCTAGCTATTTGGCCATAAAGCCTGCCCCTGCAATTGACCCCATTGTCCTGTCTCCGAAAGCGGTAGCGAGAGCGATGACCCGGGTGAAGCCCCGGAAAGCCCCAGGACTGGACGCGATCCCCAACGTCGCCCTTCGCCGCCTGCCAACAAGGACAATCGCAGCTATTACCCGTCTGTTTAACGGAATACTGCGCACCGGCCACTACCCCGCCGCATGGAAGGAAGGAAAGGTAGTTATGATTCCCAAACCGGGGAAAAATCCTGCCAAACCCGAAAGCCACCGGCCCATTACCTTACTCTCGTGCCTATCAAAGGTATTTGAGCGGCTCATCCTACCTTTCCTTACCCAACACTTTACACCCAGAGCAGAGCAGTTTGGATTCAGACCCGAGCACTCGACAACGCTGCAGCTTTCCAGAGTCCTGCACGAATTCGCAACCTGCACAAACAAGCGCGAATACAACGCAATGGTCCTCCTAGACATGGAGAAGGCGTTCGACCGGGTGTGGCACGAGGGCCTACTATACAAGCTCTCACAGTCGAACGCCCCCCCCCGACTCATACAAGTTATCGCTACATTCCTCCGCGACCGCAGCGTCCAAGTAGTGGTAGAAGGCCACTTGTCATCCCCGCGCCCCGTAAAGGCCGGCGTACCGCAGGGAAGCTGTTTATCGCCCGTGCTCTACCAGGCCTACACGGACGATATCCCGGTAGTGGACCAGGCGAAGTTAGCACTATATGCGGACGACACGGCCTACTACACAGCTTCCATAAAGGTCAAGCACGCAGCCAAGAAACTCCAACCCACTTTAGATGCACTCCCAGAATGGCTCAATAAGTGGAGAATGAAGCTCAACGTCAACAAAACACAAGCTATCATTATCGGCCGTCAACACCAAAAACCGCCCCCGCTTACCCTAATGGGCCAAAGCCTACCGTGGCTAACATCAGCCAAATATCTGGGTGTCACAATCGACAGCAGGCTCACGATGCGCAAACACATTACAGATGTCATAGCAAAAACCACAGCTGCGCGCGCAAAACTGCGCCCCATTCTCGAAAGCCGCCTACCCATGAAGACCAAGATAAACATTTACAAAACTTACATCCGGCCCATCCTGACGTATGCAGCCCCAGCGTGGTACGCGCTCGTTGCGGAGAGCTGCAAACCCCGCCTTCGCACACAGCAGAACCGAGCTCTACGTACCATCGCAAAAGCACCACGCTATGTTAGAAACACTACAATAGAGCGCGACCTCAAAGTCGAAAAACTTGATACTTTTATAACTCGCTTGTCCACAGGGATGTTTGCACGTAGCGACATGTCGTCGCACGCGCACCTCGCAAACCTAGCCCCGGCCTACGACCGACCGCAGCGCGGCAGACCCCTGCCAAGGGAGCTACTACCGCCCACGCAGCCCGCGGCCGCCGCCACGGTCGCCGCCCCAACCTCGGACACAACGGAGGGCTCCCGCTTGCAACACTCGCGAGCGGTCGCAGCCCCCCCACCACCGGACTGACATCGGCCCCCTCCGCCACCGCGGAGGGGCCCCCATCAAACGACGAATCACCTACCCACCTAAAGTTCATTAACACTCATACCAAGAACTCTCCCCTCCCACGCTAAAGTCCGCCGTCGCTCGCTGGTCGCCTCTGCTGGGCCTCCCTTCGGGGTCTCACCTGGTACGGCGGACCGCGCGACGGTGCGTGAAGAAGCGTAGGAGGGGTGACACCAACGACCGGGCCGCCTGTTAACGGCTCGCGAACCCGCTACCATGGCCATAGGCTCAGGCCTGAAGCCATCTCCCCGCGCGCCTGCGGCGCGCGAGAAGAAGAAGATGATGGTGCAGGGCGATTTGTAAGCTCGCACACCCATTTTTTCTTTGTAACCACAATATACGAGCATTCAGAGTGATTCAAGAAGGTGTTTCAATTCGTTCCCGCTTGACGTTAATATACAGTGTCGAGGTTGCCGACATCGGTAACACTAATGATGAATGATAATGATGAAGTCTAACAGCAGAATGCAGATTATACTTACCATAGCCACCACCGGCCACAACCACATAGGTCAACTAGCGCCACCAATACATTGATTTTTTTTACTCGTAAACCCCTCGTAAAAAAATATTTAAAAAATTAAAAAACCCGCCTGCTAAAATGACAAGTCAACTGAAAAGATGGAAACAAAATTAAATATTAAAGGCAACATAATAACATGCCGTCGGAGGCATGCATAAAGAAAGTGACATTATGAATTATTTGATTTATATGCCTGCGACCGTCCGATTTTATCTTGTTTCCAACTTTTCAGTTGACTTGTCTTTTTATGCAGGTGTTAGTATATAGAATATATTCTCATAATTATAACGACTAAAACTGGTATTCTTGATATATTGTACCTACACATTTTCACTTTTTAAACAAATGTCTTGATGTTATTGTGACAAACATAAAAATAATACATCCTTAGAAAAATTATAATTTTTACACAGGCGGGTTGTTAATATTTTTTTTATTTAGGTATTTCTTTTTAGCTTTTATATATTACGATCATGATATACCTTTTTGAAATCCTTATAAAAAGCCCTTTAATTTGACACCCATATTGCAGTACATATTCTAAAAATAAATGTTTTTCCTCTTAGTATGATAGCACCGTACAGCCGTACAGCATGAGATCATCTCATTACTATTAGAAGACTGCTATCCAACTTAAAGTCGTACAAGTCAGAACTTATATGACGTTTTTGCTTGTTGGGTAGGGAATAGGGATCTCTGTCGAATTTCGCCCCAAAATTTTGGTCATCCCATACTAAATTGATCACGTGATCTCTTTGATTTGTATGGAATAGTCGTTTTTTATATATATTTGGCCTTGTGTTCCTAAGAGAAAGTTGTTTAGTTTCATAGACTGAACACATCCTCAAAATTTGGATGGTGAATACAAAATGCCCTGTTATTAAATCGTTAAAATTCTTTGGTAATAATGAAATGCATTTTAGGATACCTATGTGTCAGGTTCTGTCAGCGCGAAAAATATCTATTAATATAATGTTAATATTACATTCAGTAGACAATAGAAGCTAGTAGTAAACCAGTAAGTCACGTAGTAAGCCGTAAGTAACGTCACCAGTAAGTAAGCCACGCGCAGTAGAGGGTTCCGTAGTTATTAAACCAAATTGGGGAGCCCCGCTCAATCTTTTCTTTATTATTTTTGTGTAAAAATCGTAAAGCGGTTTATAGAATAAGTACATATTTTTACCAAGTTTCAACCGTTTCATCCTAATAAGTAGTTTCGGAATAAAGTGGCTGTGACATACGGACAGATAGACATGACGAATCTATTAGGGTTCCGACATTTGCAATTTGGCTATGGAACCCTAAAATCTATTAAAGTAATATTTTATTCATGAATTCGTTGTTTCTCAGCACGTGCAAATAATACAATAGAAATGATTTTAATAATTGACTATATGCAAATCATTTTAGGAAGTCGGAAAAGTTCACGGCCTTTTTGTACTAAAATAGTAGATTGTTATACAAGACGCTAAAATTACCCATTGCATACGAGCGAGGGAATAATTATAGAAACCGAGATACAATGGGTTTTAGCGTCGTGTGTTACACTCATAAAGTTAATATACCTGCGGAATAGAGGAACAAACATGAGCTTACTCAGCCCTTTGTTACTCTATTCCGCTAGGTATATTAACTTTATGGTTACACTATACTTTTCACTACGATTGCGAGAAAATAAAATACAATATTAAAGAGTTTATACCTTGTTTAGTGCCCTGCTGCTCTTTGTAGGAAATTCCTCGCTAAATAAATAAATTAAACGATATTTGCTTTGAAGTATGAAAATTTTACTAGTGACAGGAAAAAAACAATGGAACGAAATTACATTTCTTCTAAAAACCATAGCATAATAAAAAGCATCACATAACGTGGTATAATATTAAACATACCGCCCCCCTAGAACGACTATTGACTTCGTTCTACAAACGGGCTAGACTGTTCATTAAACAAGAAGAAACATGTAAGTATTACTTAATAAAAACAAATTGAAACTTAGGCAAACTAAGATTATTATAATCTTAGAAACGATAATATTGAAAATACAATACAAATAATAAACTTATCATAACATTACATAGGTACTGAATGTTAAAAATAATATCACAATTCATTGAATTATTTAAGTGGCTATAGGTAAAATACACAACTTTGATGTAGGTCTTTTAATGTGTAAATTACTTTTAGTGCGTAATGTAACTACGCGAGTTATGTTGTCACTACCCGGATGCTTCTCAACTACCCGTCCTAAAAGCCAACGACTTGGTGGTAAATTGTCTTCCTTGACAAGAACTAACTGACCTATCTCAGGCTCAGGTACGCAGTGCATCCATTTATATCTGTTCATTAAATTTGACAGATACTCTTGAGACCAGCGATGCCAAAAACTTTGAAGTGTTTTTTGAATAATTTGCCACCTAGTCAATGAACTTATACTAGATTCTAAATAATTTTTGAAATCTGGGACAGATACTAGTGGTTCTCCAATGAGGAAATGACCTGGAGTCAACGGCAGTGGGCCATTTGGATCTGAACTGTCTACAGTTATTGGTCGAGAATTCAAACAAGCTTCCACTTGTGTGAGAAACGTAGTCATTTCTTCAAACGTCAGAGTTAATTCTCCTAATACGCGTTTAATGTGGTGCTTCGTTGACTTGATCCCCGCCTCCCATAAGCCTCCAAAATTTGGGGCATGAGGTGGTATAAAATTCCACTCTGTTCCATAACCTTCTAAATGTGCAGCAATATCCTTTTGAATCTCTTTCAATTGTTGCAATTCCTTTGATGCCCCTACAAACGTCGTGCCGTTATCACTCCATAATTTGGCGCAATGGCCACGTCTAGACACGAATCGTCGAAAGGCTGCAATGAATGCAGCAGTACTCATATCGCTAACAACTTCTAAATGGATAGCTCTTGTGACCATACACACAAATAAGCATATGTAGCCCTTATGTGATCGATTGCCCCGCCCTTTAGTTGTTCTTATATTGATGGGTCCTGCATAATCAAGTCCGCTATGTATAAATGCTCTAGCAGGAGTGCATCTAACTGCTGGCAATGAACCCATGAATTGGTGCTGTATCCTTGCGTTCTGTCGTACACATGGTATACATTGATGAATATGTCGTTTCACTAGGTTCTTCATACCAATTATCCAATACGCACTTCTTAAATAATTCATCGTCAATTGGGCTCCCCCATGTAGAGTGTTCAGATGAGCGTCTGATATAATTAGTTTCGTAAGATGTGAATCTCGTGGTAACACTATAGGATGCCTGGTCTCTTCAGCCAGACCTGATTTTTGTAGTCTTCCACCGACTCGGATTATATCACTTTCATCCAAGAATGTGGATAGTGCTTTCAATTGACTGTTTCTAGATTCTAAAAAACCTTTGCTTTTTAATTGTTTATACTCTTCTCCAAATGTTTCTCTTTGCACTTTTTTGATACAACAGTTTAATGCTAATTCTCTTTCTGCTTTTGTTATATATTTTGGTCTGTCGACTTTTGGTTCAAGAATTCTTCTAATATAAGAAACTATTCTTATCAACTTCTGTAACGTAGAATATCTTTCTAGTAAATTTACTTCAGTATTAATATGGTGAGACTTAACCGCTTCTTCCAGATTAACACCTAGTTCTTTTGGTTTCGTGTAATTTATGTTTTGTGAATAAAGAAATTGAGGACCCGAAAACCAAAGCTGATTATCCTTTAGATCCGCTGGTTGAACTCCTCGTGATGCACAATCGGCTGGGTTTTCTTTTGACTGTACATGAAACCATTGACAAGCTTCTAAATTAGTTAATATCTCGGATGTCCTGTTTGCTACAAACGTTTTCCATTTGCTGGGGTGACTGCTCAACCAACTCAAAACAATTGTTGAGTCTGTCCAAGCTGTAATTTTGTCCTTTGATATATTTAGTACTTCCGCCACTTCTGTGATGAGTTGAGATAGCAAAACCGCTCCACAAAGTTCTAGTCGTGGTATACACACTTGTTTGATAGGAGCCACCCTAGTTTTGGCAGTTAACAACGAAATGTGAACTTGACCATTGTTATCGATCACCCTTAAATAAACAACTGCTGCGTATGCTGATTTTGACGCATCGCAGAAGCCATGCAGTTCGTATTTTTCCTTGTCATTGATCTCGGATAAACCAACCCACCGAGGTATTTTAATTGAAGTCAGTTCTTGAAGTTCATTGCGGTAAGTAAGCCACTCTTTATTTAAGTCTGTTGGTATTGTTTCATCCCAAGTTAAACCGGCTAGCCATAATTTCTGAATAAATATCTTTGCAAGAACAATACTCGGTGCTATCCATCCAAGAGGATCATATAATTGTGCTATAGTCGATAAAATTGATCTCTTTGTTTCAGGTTCTGATGTTTTTGGAAGTTTAAACTTGTATTGAAAAATATCTTCACTTCGATTCCATGTAATCCCTAAAATCTTTGTTAAATTGTCCACCTTTAAATCTACTACTTGCTCGTTCTCTGTCTGTTCTTTGTCATTTGACTCTTCATCCTCCCCCCTTTTTTGTTCTGCCTTTACCTCTTTGATTTCATTGGTCTGTTTGTCCTTTACATTCTCAGTTCTATTTATTCCTGTAAGTAATTCTTTATTGTTACTGTTCCATTTTTGTAATTCGAAACCTCCTCTTAGTAACAATTTTGACATCTCTTTACACATTTGTATACCTTTATTTATATCACTACAACCTAGCATCAGGTCATCCATATAGAAAGAATTTATTACTTTGTCTGCAGCAAGAGGAAAATCTTTTGCTTCATCAAAGCTGACCTGATTTAATGCTTTTACTGCTAAATAGGGAGCAGAAGCTGTACCAAATGTTACGGTAAGTAATTCGTAATCTTGAATTTCACTTTCAGGATTCTCTCTCCACACAATTCGCTGGAAAACAGCATCTTCTTCAGCGACCCTTACTTGACGATACATTTTTACAATATCGGCAATAATGACAAATGGATGAACTCGCCAACGCAAGACTAGATGACGTAAATCTGGTTGTAATTTTGGTCCAATCATGAGATCATCATTTAATGATACTCCAATGTTATTTTTACTCGACGCATTAAAAACCACTCGTACTTTTGTAGTTGTTCTTTCATTTTTTACAACAGCATGATGAGGTAAGTAAACTGCCTTTTCTTTATTAGCATCTTGGCTATTTACAAGTCGCATATGTCCCAATAATAAATATTCATTTATCACATCAGCATATTTTCCTTTTAGGTCTAGATCATTTAATAACCTTTTTTCTAACGATTTGAATTTTGCTATTGCAATTTGTCGTGAATTGCCACCCAAACAATTAGGCTGTGTTTCACGAAATGGTAATTTTACTATGTATCGCCCCTCTGTTGTCCTTTTGGTAGTGTTCTTGAAAATATCTTCACATCTTTGCTCTTCTTCAGTCAACATCTTTTTTGTACTAGATTGTTCTTCTATTTCCCAAAACTTCTTTAGAAAGTCATTTTCAGTGACTTGCGAATGCATAACTGTTATACTCACATTATGACTATCCGTACCATTGTGCACAGTGCCAGACAAAATCCACCCCAATGAGGTATTTTGTGCCACTAACGATGCACTTGGATTCTTTTTAATGCCTTCCTTTAATATTGAACTCATAATGTTGGCACCTAACAACATATCTGTTTTATTTGGTACATTGAATTGAGGATCTGCTAAACATAAGCTTTCTAATTCTGGCCAGTCTATAGTTTCTACTCGTTTTTCTGGAATGTATGAAGTGACATTTTTTAGGACGTAAGCTTGAAATTTAATGTTGAACCTTTTGTCCACTAAAGATTGCAGTTCAACCGTAACTATCGACTTGGATGTTATAGTTTTATCTCCACCTAATCCTGTAACTGTTCCCATGATAACACTTTTCTTAAGTTGCAAAAGTTGGACTGCAGCTTCGGTTATAAAACAAGCTTGAGAACCTTGATCTAACAATACTCTGAGAACATGATGGCCTCTTGTTTCCGATCTGGCGTTAACTAAAGCTGTAGCTAAAATAACTTGACCGCTTTTGTTGATTTTTTGCGTGGATAGACATGAAACTATCGGGGCCGAACTTGTTGAAGCAGTTGTATCTTCATCTTCATCAGTCGTTGTAAGTAAAGCGACAGGCTCGTTTTCTAAATGTAAGAGGGAATGATGTTTTTTGTTACAGAGCTTGCATCTTGACGGATTTGTGCAATCGTACACTTTATGAGTTCTTCCTAGACAGTTAAAACAAATAGAATTCTTCATTACAAATTCACGTCTGTTTGAACAATTTAATTTGGCAAACTCCTTACAAAAACACAACTTATGAAGTTCAGGACAAAATTCGCATTTCATGTCGGTAGTTTTAGTCGCTAGAAATGTTCGAGGTTTAATTTGAGAACCGCTAGTATGTGGTGAAAAAGGTTTCTTGGCGTCTACAAACTCAAGAGCGCGGAAACGATTTTCAATAAAAGATTTAAATTGATCTAGGCTGGGCAATTCATTTGGATCGTTACTAGAAACATGTAACTCCCATTGTTTTCGAGTTTCTGTATCTAACTTAAATGAAGTTATGTGAATAATTATTATGTCCCACGTACTTACGTCAATGTCAATATTCTTCAAAGCATTTAGGCAGTCGATGGTGGTGTCGAGTAGATCTTTAAGACCTGCGGCTGACTCTACAAATAATCTTTTTTGTTGGAACAAACGTTTCAGAATGCTGTTGGCCAAGTATTTTTTATTATTGAATCGTTTCTCTAATAATGTCCAACATTCGCTGTAATTCGCATCAGTAATTGGAATATATCGGATAATTTGTTCTGCCTCGCCTGTCAAATAAGTTTTTAGATAATGTAATTTTTGTACATTGTCTAAAGATGTGTTGTTGTGCACTAGAGATAAAAACAAGTCACGAAATGTAGTCCACTCAGAATAGCTGCCTGAAAAGACAGGGATGGTGATTTTTGGTAACCTCAACGCAGGGCCAAATTTGACACCATTACTATCTTTTACCGGTTGAGCTACTGCAACTATCATGAACTTTTTGAGAGCTGCATTCAATGCTGAATTATAAACAAAATAGTTGTCCTCCGTGCTTTCGTAAATGTCGTTAGTAACGTAATCAGTTTTAACTAATTCTTCGGGTTTCGAAATATCAATAATTTTTGTGTTGTTGTCTCTGAATAATAACCAATCACTTTCGAGATTTTTCAATCTTACTTCTACGTACTCTTGTGTAATACGGTCTTTAGGGCTTTTCTTAAAATTAGACATACCTTTTGAAATAGATTTTTGTAAGTTCAATTGCACTTTTAAAAGACCTTCCATCATTGCTGAAAAGCTTACACAAAATAAACAATATTTTTGTACTGGTTAAATACGTAAGTAAATATTTGAACTATAACTAAATTTAACAAAACAACAAAAAAATAAATAAACCTCTTGTTCTTGACACTAAAAAATGTTCTTGACATAAACTGACGTAATCCGTCACTCTTTTTCTCTTTTGCTTTTCTCTATGATCTTGCTCTTGAAATAATATTTTGTTCTTTTTGTTCTTGACTTACATAACCTTTTTGTTCTTTACTTTTCTTTTTGCTCTTAATACTTTTTGCACTTTTTACTTTTCGTTCTTGATACCTTATGCCTTTGTATGCACTTTATACTTTTGTTTGTTCTTCGAGTATACTTTATACTTTTTGTTCTACTATTTTGTTCTTGAGAATAATCATATTTGCACTTATTTAAATTGATATAGAGATGCACTAAACTAAAGCAACAAACTCCTGCATTGCTTCACCACACCAGGGCATGGCCAAGGCATGAACTTTTCCGCAACGATTTATCTTTTTCGTAAAACTTTGTGCATTACTTACGTTGCCTTACAAATCCGGCATTGTTAGGACCATGTTTAGTGCCCTGCTGCTCTTTGTAGGAAATTCCTCGCTAAATAAATAAATTAAACGATATTTGCTTTGAAGTATGAAAATTTTACTAGTGACAGGAAAAAAACAATGGAACGAAATTACATTTCTTCTAAAAACCATAGCATAATAAAAAGCATCACATAACGTGGTATAATATTAAACATACCTACTTCCGTAAACGAATCATTACGAATCTACTCGTTCTTCAATCCTCTACTTCATAAACTTTTTGTAAAATATATATATATAAAATTCAAAGTCCTGCCTGACTGACTGACTGAGTGAGATATCAACGCACAGCCCAAACCGCTGAACCTAGAGACTTGAAAATTTGCACATAGGTTTTTTATGAGGTCCAGGGGTGCACTGAGAAAGGATTTTTCAAAACTCACCCCCCAAGGGGGTAAAACGGGGGTCCAAAGTTTGTATGAAAGTCCCTCAGTTTTGAAGCTAGGATCTTCAAATTTTGTGATTAGGCTGACCATTGAAAATTAATAAATACGGGTCTCAGAAATATTTAAAATTCTACCCCCGAAGGGGTCAAAAGGGGGGTGAAGTTGTGTATTGAAGAAAATCCTTTATTTTCAAAGTGAAAATCGCTAAATCTATAATTTAGGCTTATGGATGGAAATCTAACGCAACGTATATTGTTAACGTTAGTATTTGAACCCCTATGGGGATGAAATGGGGGTGAAAAGGGTTAAAAAAAACAAAAATAGATATGGATGTCGTTATTGGGGTTTTCTAGGATGAAGATTGCAAAAATGACATTTATTTTGAAGTTCAACACGGTTGACCCCTAAAGGGGTGAAAATGGGGTTCAAATTTTGTATGGAAAAATAATATAAAATAGACATTACAACTTTAAAATTCGTAGGAGCATGTCTAAAAATAAATAGGCAAATACATAGTTTGTTATTTTGAAAATCATCCCTTAAGGTGTAAATGGGGTAAGTAAACATGAAAATCGATGTGGATGTCGTTCTTGAGGTTTCATGCGATGGTGATTGCGAAAATGACATTTATTTTGAAGTCCAACACGGTGGACATGCACATCCAGGGGACGGGGACAGGGACGGGAACGGGAACGAGAACGGGAAACTAATATCTCTGGATACAATTCTGAATATTATAAACTAGCTTCCGCCCGCGACTTCGTCCGCGTGGACATTCGATAAAATGCTCATGTTTTAATTTCAATAAATTCTGATCAGCCGTTTTTACGTGATTAGGCGGGTCTCCACCAAGAGAGCAGCCTCGTGCGAGGCCCGTGCGGCAAACGTCCTGCGAGGCAGCGCGCTTAGTGGGAACCCGCCTAATCACGTAAAAACGGCTGATCAGAATTTAATGAAATTAAAACATGACGATTTTAGTAAGTCTCCCTCCAATATTTTATAGTTTTTCTTATTTTAAATTTGGAATACGTCGCGTCGCCGGCCGCTCCGCCCAATGTTTTTAATTTTGCACTGGCTGTTTATACCATGTTTTGTTGTTGTTCGTGAATGCGCCCTACAAGGCTGCAACTAGGGAATGCAATCCGGATAATCCGTAATCCGAAAAATCCGGATATCCGCTCATTTTTACTAGACTTCCAAATCCGGATTTGTAAATCAAATTCGGATTTTTCGAATAATAAGAAATTGTTACAAAAAATTAAAACGAGCAAGTTTCTTGGAAGTATTCCACTTAGAGCAATGGAGTGTTTGTTATTCGCCCAATTGCTATTCACTCAGTTGCTATAAGTGGAACACATCGTTTCTCGCACTAGCTTGGTGGTTGCTATTTTAACACGTTTTTATTAGGTTGCTTTCTTGTTTGTTTGTCCACAAAGTTTACAAACGATTTTATACTAGCTTTCCAATGAGCTAGAGACTTAAAACTTTTAACATAGGTCAAAACTAAAAGGCAATGCAACATTATGGTGTCATTAGGCTGATCTAATGATGGAGTCGGAAGAAGGCCACAGGAACTCTATGATAAAACCATACAGACCCATCGTGTTTGGACTCGTTAGAATCGTCTTATCGAGTACTCTGATAGGGACAAAGTCCAGGGTCTGATGATGAAGCTGTAAAGCCATGCCATAGGAACTAAATATTGAAACCGTGCAACCCCATCATTTGGGCTCGTTTGAATTAATATAATATAATATATAATATTGTTTTTATTGACACCAATAATTACACAACAAAGTTAGGTAAATAAAATAAAAGAACTGTGGGTAGAACTTAAATATTGGGCAGAGGGCCTATTACAAAAAGAACCACGATAGTCGGACGCAATTCGTCGCCAAATTTACTTGATATTGAACCTTATTCGTGAGTTATTAGTGCCACGGAGTTGAACGAACATCGCACGCTCACCGCGATGTCATCACGCAATAGGCCCTCAGTATACAGCAGTGACTACTAAAACTAGGAACATAAAATTTCTTAAGATTTTACCTGCAAATAATGCATTTAATGCATAATGTACATTATTATGTGCACACAATTTGCAAATTATTGATAGCCAAACTAGGCCGAGCCTGTATTTCAGCTATCAATTTCTCCCAATTGTTCCATTAGTACACATTTAATTATTCTAATGACTACATACTTAATAATTATTATGTGAAAAAAATTAAAAATGAAAACAGGTTTTTTTTCTAACTTATGAGATGAGCTTATGAACATAATATTTTAACAAACTCAGCATTTTATTACATTTTAACGTGCAAATGTACTTTGTACGGAAATTTATAACTAAGTACGACTATTTCTATTTCATTATGGTAAATAAATCTTCTATATCTTCATAACCTTTAGTTTTTAGCCAACCTGTTAATTTAGTTTTACAGTCGAATGTAAAATTGTCTTGACTAGTACTTTGTTGGGAAATAGTTTCCAGGATATGATGATGGAGCCGGAAGAAAGACACAGGAACTCTTTAATAAAACCTCGCTACCCCATCGAGTTTGGGCTCGTTCGAATCGTCTTGACGATTACTTTTATGAGAAATAGTGTCCAGGGTCCAATGATATTAAATATCATTGCCAGGGTCTGATGACGGAGCCGGAAGAAGGCCTCTGGAACTCTGTAATTAAACCATGCAATCCCATCTACCTATAGTTTGGGCTCGTTTGAATCTTCTTGACGAGTACTTTGTTGGGAAATACTTTCCAGGGTCTGATGATGATTCTGGAAAAAGGACACTGGAACTCTGTAATAAAACCATACAACCCCATCGAGTTAAGGCTCGTTTGAATCGTCTAGACGAGTACTCTAATGGGAAATAGTGTCCAGGGTCTGATGATTGAGCCGGAAGAAGGCCATTGAAACTAGTTGTAACTTGTAATAAAACCATGCAACCCCACCGAGTTTGAGCTCGTTTGAATCGTCGCTTGACGAGTGCTCCGATAGGAGATGGTATGTTTTTAGTCTTAGCTCGTTAACTAAAAAGAATAAAATAAACATTACTGAAAAAAAACTTTTTTAAATAGGTACACGTTTTTAAAATGGACTAAAATTTATATAAATCGGACTAAAAACATTAAAACGGAAAAGTAAAAACCAGACTAAAAAGTATAAAATAAATTCTTTTGTAAATATTTATCTGTAAATACAAACAACTTTTACTATGGTGCCAATATTGAAATCGAGAAAAAAAAATCAGCTGTTCCATAGAAAATTTTAAATCGAATCATAGCTGATTTTTTTTCGCGATTTCAATGTTGGTACCATAGTAAAAGTTGTTTGAATGCATGAGTACATTGACCCCTTAAAATTTCGTGCACTATTTAAGAAGGACCCTATATTTCTTTTTTTTGTTAGGTGCTTTTGTTTGTCAATAATTTGTATAATTTTATAAAGAGTATGATTTTTAGTTTTATTCTTCAGAGTTTGTAATCAATCATTATTTTATAAACGTTAGAAATCGTTCGCACGAGCGCTTTTTCGACGTTTTATCGCGCGATTTTTCTAACGCTTCGGAATAGAACATAGTATGACTTCTCTACTGTGTGTCCTCATAAGCGATTTTTTTTTACCGTTCGATATTTTTCACATTAGTGAACTATGGGCAGAAATAATGTATTTTTATAAAAAAGAAAATATTTTTATAAAAAATCCGTAATATCCGGATAATCCGGATTTGACCAAATATCCGTTTTTTAAAATCCGGATTTTGAAACATATACGGATTTGCATTCCCTAGCTGCAACTTTTTTTAAACCATTTGTTTTTAACTATTGTAAACTTTTTCATTGCCAAATTCAGTTCTATTTTTAAATTACTTTTCCACCCTAGGGTGGAACGAAGAGTTTTGGACCCCCCAGTTCAAATATACATCACTTTCCGAATATGAGAAATTAAAAAGTCTTTATTCATAATCACGAATGTGATTATCACGCTGTGCCTGATCTTTAATAAATGTTGGAACAGTGGCAAAGTACCGGAAAACTGGCGTAAAGCCGTGGTTGTGCCGCTGTACAAAGGGAAAGGGTCACGACAGGATGCTAAAAACTACCGCGGGATCAGTCTTCTCAGCATTGTCAGCAAATTGTATGCAAAGGTATTGATTGAAAGAGTGATGCAAAAAACTGATCAGAGTATTTGGGATGTGCAAGCGGGATTCAGGAAGGAAATGGGATGCACGGATCAGGTCTTCTCCTTGAGGTGCTTAACCGAAAAACACCTGGCTAAGCACAAAAAGGTTTACTGTGCCTTTGTGGACCTGGAGAAGGCCTACGATCGAGTCGACAGGAATGAGTTATGGAAGGTGTTGTCCGAATACGGATTGGAGAGCAGACTGATTCATGCACTGAAATCTCTCTATGAGGGTTCCCGTGCATGCGTCAGGATAGACGGCGCATACACTGATTGGTTTGGCATATCTAGGGGTGTCAGACAGGGATGTGTTGCGTCACCATGGCTCTTTAATCTGTTTTTGGACAGTTGTATGAAAGGCCTGAAAGAACGTGACTGTGGAGTGATGATGAATGGGACTCAAATCAAGTGCCTCCTCTACGCTGACGACCAAGCTATACTTGCGTCTTCTGCGCAAGAGTTGCAGGAAATGATGTCTGTTATGAATGATGATTTTGTGAGAAAAGGGATGAAAGTGAATGTATCTAAGACAAAAGTGATGGTGTTTGAGAGAGAGGAAGAATTGACTGACTGTACGGTAATGATAGGTGGCGAAAAAGTGGAACAAGTCCGGGAGTTTGTATACTTGGGGAGTTTGTTCACAAGGGATGGAAAGAGTGAGGAAGACATAGAAAGACGAGTAAAGAAAGGAAATGCAGTGAATGGTGCCATACACTCGATTATGAGTAGCCAAATCGTATCTGCAAAGGCGCGAATGGCTATTCATAACGGAGTGCTGGTGCCGACACTGATGTATGGAAGTGAATCTTGGGTATGGCAGAAGAAGAATGAAAGCAGAATAAATGCAGTAGAGATGCGTTCGGTGAGGAAAATATGTGGAGTCAAATTGAGTGATAGAGTGAGCAATGATGTGATTCGTGAAAGGTGTGGTCTGAAAAATGATATAGTGACAAGAATTGAGAAAGGAATGCTCCGGTGGTTTGGTCACTTAGAGAGGATGAATGAAAGGCGAATCACGAAAGAGATATATTGTGCGAATGTGGCAGGAACGATTGCGCAAGGGCGTCCCAGAAAAACCTACGCGGACCAAATAGAGGTTTTAATAAAAAAGGCTGGGGTACGTAGTGACAAAAACCGTAGGGCATGTATGAAAAGATTGATGGATGTTAATGAAGCAAAAGAAGTGTGCAAGGATCGTAGCAGGTGGCGATCCATAGTCTCTGCCTACCCCCATGGGAAACAGGCGTAAGTATATGTATATGTAAGTATATGTATGTATGTACGAATAAAAACTCGCACCATTTAATACTGTTTCTCATTCTTATTTTTGAAAATGGAACTAAAAGCATCTCTTCGGTGAAATCATAGACTTATTTATAACTCTGTGCACAGAGTGAATCGTAGAATTCGTGTTTGTGTTGCTTAGCTGCAACAGCAGAAATTAAAAAAATTAAAAAACCCGCCTGCATAAAAAGACAAGTCGACTGAAAAGATGGAAACAAGATTAAATAAATATTAAAGGCAACATGTCATAATAACTTGCAGTCGGACGGAGGCATGCATAAAGAAAGTGACATTATGAATGATTGATTTATATTATGCCTCCGACTGCATGTTATTATGACATGTTGCCTTTAATATTTATTTAATCTTGTTTCCATCTTTTCAGTCGACTTGTCTTTTTATGCAGGCGGGTTTTTTATTATTTTTAATTTAAGTATTTTTTTATTTATCTCTTTTTAGTTAAGTATTATATTTTATGGTCATGATATACCTTTTTGAAATCCTTATAATAAGCCCTTTAATTTGACACCCATATTGCAGTATACTAAAAAAATTTTTTTTTCACTAAGTACATATAATAGCACCGTACAGCCGCCATGTTGGTTTTTTATAACGCCACCTTCTTAAGAACACTTGGGCTGAAAAGACAAATCTAACGATATCTTAATCATAGAAATCCGTTCAGCCGTTTGAAAGATATAATAAAGAATATTACATACTTACAAACATACATACAAACATACAAACTTACTTACAAGATACGCGCAAAAAACATAACCCGCAGTCGGGTAAAAAAGGTACCATGGCGCGAAATCTATAATTACAAACTGATTGAATTGTGTGACTGTAATAGTAAAGAAATAATTTTAATCAAGCACAAATCATTTATTTAAATATTGTACAAAAAGTTTATGAAGTGGAAGATAGAAAAACGAGTGGATTCGTTTACGGAAGTAGGTATAAACTATTTAATATTGTATTTTATTTTCTCGCAATCGTAGTGAAAAGTATAGTGTAACACACGACGCTACCCAAGTAGCAAACAAATGTCTTAAAAAGGAATTGTAGATATCTCGAAGGCAAGTAGACGAATTCTAGCTGTTGTCTTGGCTAAGACTAATATGTACTTCAAGATATCTTCAAGATACACTCCAAGGGCTAGTTAAGTAAAAGTGGGCACATTATTTGAGTTCATGTTAAGAAAGAGTTAATACTACTGTTAAGATAAACTTTAACCCTATTTAAGAAATGTGGTTTTGCAGAACTCTAAACATTGACTTCAAGATATCTTGTAGGTTGACTTTAGATCAAGAAATAGACATAAAGATATCTAAGAGGATGCCTCGTGGATTTTCATGGTTATCAATTTAGGTTTAGTCCTATTGATCCTACTACTATTGTTCTAATTTTGGAATATGTTAAAATATACTAATAAATAGATGTTTTGATCAAGCTCATAACATGAATGGAAACAGTATTCTCGATAGAAAAAAAATCCAAAGTTGATGCCTCGCATTTCATTTTTGCAGTACTGTAAGCAAACGGACTCATATTTTGAACTGAAATTAGGTTTATAAGATAAGTAATAAACAGTTCAAACTGCTGATTAAACCATTATTTTTTTAAATAATTTAGTTTTTGAATAAATCTTTTTTTTTTTCAGAATGTCGCTTACGTTTTTTTATTTTGGGACGTGTGCGCTATTGTTGTCCCTTTCTTTGCGCTGGGAAGCTATATTACTTTAACGTAGAGTTTCTATAGTATTTGCTTTAACTCTTTGCACCGGAATTTCAGACGGCCGCGAGCCTTCGTTGAGGACGGATCTGTGCTTGAGCGCTCCAAAAATAAACCAGCCTAAACACGTAAATTGACAATTAAACAGACAATTAATTTATTTTTCCCACATTTCAAAGACAAGAGTCTCTAAAACTTATTCAACGTATTTTTAGCCGATGAAACTTATCAACAGAACAAAACTTCCAAGAGTCGCCATTGCGTAACAAAACAGTTAACTATGGATAATAAATATGGTAAAATAAATTTTGTTTCCCGACCCGTGGTACAACTTTTAACTTTTACAAGCTTCGATCGTGAACAAAGATTATTATTATGCAGAATCATTAGTCTCTTTACCCGACAACAGCAAAGCAAAAAGGAGAGCAATAATTATTAAAAAAATATCATAACGAGTACGTCGCATTATATATTACGTTATTTATTTAGGCACGCATAATGCGCACGCTATAGTTGTCTAACAAAGTGATATTTAAGAGCTGTTTAACAAAAATCGTTAGAAATCTGCGAAATTGTATTATTTTAATGTTGGAGGATTCAAAAAATGGCTGGCGAGGCCGGCTGGTTCTTGGTATATCGAGTCGTGCAGGGCCACAGGTCCGTGATCTTGGCTGGGCTGGTTGGACGAGGAAACTACTTCTCTACTCTCCTCTTTTTCCCTCGTTCGCCCCTCGTTAAATGACCTAATCTGATGAAATCATGCCATTTTAGAATAACCTAGCCTCAAAATTTCATTTTAATTTTTCTCAAAGAAAAAAATTAAACAAAGTTGTGTCTTTTAAAAACAACACGATTCTCAGCCCGGACACATAAAAATTACGCTTGAGATATTCACTCATAAACAGTATTCTATGTTTTAATTTCATTGAATTCTGATCAGCCGTTTTTACGCGATTAGGTGGGTTCCCACCAAGCGCGCTGCCTCACGAGGCAGGACTTATGCCGCATGGGCCTCGTACAAGGCTGCTCGCTTGGTCGACCCGAATCGATCGAATTATTCGAATTAATCGGTCGATCAGAATTTAATTATATTAAAACATAGAATACTTTTTATCCTGGTTTAAGCGTTGCTGTTTTCGGTCAAAATACAATGGAAATGCGTCTAAACGATAAATGACTATATTTTTTTTCTTTTTTATAGGTATTGTAATCCCAATCCCAATGGTCGGGTTTAAACGGGTCTTTTGCCCATTTATCTTTATGTGTCATTAACCCTACAAAGTTAAATTAGTACCTTACTGCATGTTCTATGCGAGTAAACTGAGCATTCCCAATTTAGCCGGGTAATACAGTAATTTTTTTTTGACAACAAAGAGGTTTTATGCTGCTGAAAATTCATATACATTTTTGGAATAAATAAATGTGAAAGACCTTAATTAAGTCAAATAAATATATATTAGTATCAAATTATTCATAATTCACAATATTTTGTTATAAAATATTACAATATTTGCATTTTATCACTTAAAATTATAATTTTGAAGTATTAGTAGTAGGCTGTATGCTCCTCACCCCTTTGTTCGCAAAATATTCTTGCGTTGGGCGTGTGAAAAAAAAAAAAACAAAAAAAACATACGCGCCTTTTCCCATAATTATCATATTTTGTTTTTGTCGTATTTGTTGCTGTGTGAAAAATTACTTTGTTTTTTCCTCGCAAATGTGTTGAAAAACGTCGTATGAAACTCGTGAGTTCTTGCTTATTGCACACTCGGCTGAGTTACGCCCTCGCCTGCGGCTCGGGCTGCAACCCACAGCCTTGTGTGCAATGAGCAACCTTAGCTAACTTTTCTCATAATGTACTATTATGTGAGTAGGCCACATAAAAAAACGTGAGCAAAGGTGTAGGGTAGGGTGGTCGATGATGAACCAGTGGTACTAAATGAACCAGCCAATTTTCTCGGAAATGTGACGTTGCCAGTTGGTGTAAATCATAATAAGCAAGCCTCTAACACAATCGCCCCTCCCTAACCAGTCGCCAGCGAGCTAACGCAAAAGACACGCGTTCGCGCCTGTGGTTTGCATATTTTACGTAAAAAAGTAGAAAATAAGAGGTGTGTATTATTTGGTTTTATTTCTTTTGTACGAATAGTAGCTTTAAAGTGGTTAATGTGATATATTTATTGTTGTTTGCGCTTTTTATCACAGTAATTCAAATAAGCTTCACTTGGTTGTACAAGCAGTTACATAACTTTAAACTCTATAAGTGCGGGGTGGTACAGGATAAACCAATTTGAAGGAGTACTTAATGAACCAGGGGTTCATTAAGTGCCACGTGTGTTTCATATAGTCCCATCCCTGATAAATTCGGTACTTACCCCCTGTTTGCCTATTAGAATGCTTTATATGTGTTTGTTAGGTTTTCATATTTTTTATTTTAGAATGGGACGATCAAAACTTGATAGACATTTGACGATGACGAAAAATGTGACTTTTTTGTATCATACTTAATAAAAAATAAAATTCAACAAAAAATATTGTGTCAAAGGCACCCGACACATCAGGTGTCAACACTGCCGACATAAAATTGAAGATGGCAATATTCGTAGATTGTCTTTTAACAAATTTCCCGTTGATATGTCACTTTTGAATTTACGTTACCAAGCTAATTTTTTCTGCTTAAATTTGTACAATCTCTTGTTTCTCTCGAAAAGACTTAAAGAAATGATAATTATGGTGATAATTAAGGTAATGTTGATTTAAAGACGATATTAAATTATTAGTTTGATTAAGGTCTAGTCAACTAAACTGCTCTCAGATGTGATTGTTATGTTTAAAACGCTCTCAGGGTTTACAAAGTAAAATATTGTATGGTTTTATTACAGTACAAGGATCTTTACTAAATACACGATAATAAAAACATAGTTTTATTTAATTTTTAAATAAGAAATATCAAAATTATGCTTGTTGTAACAACCATGGTTCATTTAGTCTCCCCTTGGTTCATTCTGTACCAGCCCCCGGTTCAATAAGTACCACCGGGTGCACTCAATGAACCATTTCTCATTTTACATAAAAAACAAGATTTCATAATACAGCGTAGAGTTTGGATAAAAATAATGTACTTCTTCTACAGCCAATAAAATTCTTTATGATTGTAACCAAAAATTATATAAATCGGACTCGGAAAACCCGAGTTACAGCTCTTTAAAATTTAGGTGGTTCATTATCGACCACCCTACCCTACGTATGCTTTTGTCGTGCCGAACTGTGAAGTCACCAAGGGATTTTTACATTTCATTTATTTTCTCCAAAAATATTGTTTGCTGGGCAAATCTAGAAACGATGACGTCACATATTTTACGATTTTACATCTAGAAATAATTATTGAATTAGAACAGCAGTGCAGAAATTTGTTTTATTTCAATTTTATAAAGGATTTTGAAATGTGACGTCACGAAATTTACTTGGAAAATAAAGGGTTTTCTTCAATACACAACTTCATCCCCCCTTTTGACCCCTTCGGGAGTAGAATTTTGAAAAACGCCGAGACCCATCTTTATTAATTTTCAATGGTCAGCCTAAACACAAAATTTGAAGGTCCTAGCTTTAAAACTGAGGGACTTTCATACAAACTTTCATCCCTTATTTCATCCCCTTAGGGATGGAATTTTCAAAATGGCGACTAAACAACTAATTTTTATGTCTAAAAAGGCTTTCTTATGTTGTTGAAATTTAAAACGCATGATTGTTTCTCGTGTAAAATCTATAGATAGTGCTATTTAAGACAGACGGGCTTTAGAAATACTAGAAGAAAAATAATAAAATTTTGTATAATAATATTGCAAAGTGTTTTTTTTTGCATAAATTGCAAAGTGCTACATTTTCTATAAACATACTAATTAATAATGTAGTTAGAATTACTATAACATAAATAATTATGTTCAATCTATACTCTAGTTTCAGATGAAGTGTTGTCGGAAAATGTATTATTATTTTTTCACTTAGAGAGCAATATGGCGTTAAATCTTAAGTTTCCTTACGAAGTAAGATTTAGACATTACATTTGAAGTAGTGCTAGGCAAGAGATATTTTACTTAACTTACTCTAAAAACAGTATTGACGAAGTTCTATTTAATACATTTTGGTATTAAGTGATTCTATAGTTTGATTTTGTTAAGACCAGATTTCGTCTTAATATTTTCTTTATTTCTAGAACTTGGTATTAAAATTATCTTAAATTTATCTACTTATAAAATAAAATAAAATATTTTTTTCACTCCTCTTGCTCAAAAAGTGCGTCATTGTAACGTACAAGAGTCGAAATAAAATAGCATAATAAGCCCTAGGGGATAAAGTTTTTTCTTTTTTAATGTTTGTCTATTACCAATGAGCCTACTAAAACGAAAAAGTCTTTATTCATAATCACGAATAAAAACTCGCTCGACTTAATACTAGGGGTCTATTACGAAAAGTTTAATGCGATACACGCAGCTGCGTCCGTGCTTCGTTCTGATTGATTCCTATTACAAAGCACTTGCTTTTGCGATATTGCAAAGTGATTGCGTAAATTTGACAGTTTCTCTCTAGTGGATCCGTAATTATTCGTTCAATAGACTATGGACTACGATAGCTACATTGAAAATATTTGTAATAACTACAACCGACGAACGAACTGCGGACGACTATCGTGACCAAGTTTTGTAATAGGCCCCCAGTTTCTCATTCTTATTTTTGAAAATGGAACTAAAAGCATCTCTTTGGTGAAATCATAGACTTATTTATACTCTGTGTACAGAGTGAATCGTAGAATGCGTGTTTGTGTTGCTTAGCTGCTACAGCATAAATTTAAAAAAAGGTACCATGGCGCGAAATCTTTAGAATTTTTCTATAATTACAAACTGATTGAATTGTGTGACTGTAATAGGAAAGAAATAATTTTAATCTTTTGCCATCAAGCACAAATCATTTATTTAAATATTGTACAAAAAGTTTATGAAGTGATTGAGGATAGAA
Organism: Agriphila straminella; assembly: GCA_950108535.1. Taxonomy (NCBI): domain Eukaryota; kingdom Metazoa; phylum Arthropoda; class Insecta; order Lepidoptera; family Crambidae; genus Agriphila; species Agriphila straminella. The sequence goes on from OX467312.1 coordinate 6,421,880, forward strand.
AAACGAGTGGATTTGTTTACGGAAGTAGGTATAAACTATTTATTATTGTATTTTATTTTCTCGCAATCGTAGTGAAAAGTATAGTGTAACACACGACGCTGAAACCCATTGTAACTCGGTTTCTATTTATTCCCTCGCTAAAGCTCGGGAATAAAAATACCTCGTATGCAATGGGTAATTTTAGCGTCTTGTATAACAATCTACTATTTTTCTTAGTGAGTTTTAAAAGATACTTCAATTATTCAATAGAGTTTTAAGTGAGCTTTCAAATAATCTGATTATAGTAAAAACAATATTTTAAGTTTTAAGTGTAGGTATACTTAATCCAAACTAGTTTTAATAATACTTAACTTGGTTTTTAGTATTCCTTACTTGCTTAAATAGCGGTAGTTTTAAACTATTTAATTTTATTTAACTTTTTGATTTAGCAAAATCCAACTATAGATAAAGTACAGATATGAAAGATTTAATCACTAGTCCTAATTGCTACTTGGGTAAAACCCATTGTAACTCGGTTTCTATTTATTCACTGGCTAAAGCTCGGGAATAAAACTACCTCGTATGCAATGGGTCATTTTAGCGTCTTGTATAACAATCTACTAATGCTGCGAGTTTTTACGCGCCAAAAGCGCCCTTTTCGTGCTGGCGAGGTGAAAAAGATATTCAGCCAATTTGTTTTTTTTTTCAGACATTCCCCAATTTAATTTTTGACAAGCAAGACTTCAGATTTATTCTAAGCGCTCACACGGGCAACATTTGTCTCCGCAACTTTTTGTCTCTCACATGATTTGTATGAAAAGTTGCCGACGACCGCGTCGCCCCGTGTGCCCGCTTCCATATAAACCCGTGGACTTGATGTGAGAGACAAAACAGTAACAGTTGCTGGGCGACTACCTAAGTTGCCCGTGTGCGTTCTCCCTAAAAGTTTTGTGTGAAGGTTATCATGCCTATATTGCGTACAGTACAGCTTTTGCCAGCCTTATAATTTAGATGTAGAGTAGAAGTAAGTAAAATCCTAAACGATAACGAAGAACAAAAGCCTATTAGAAAACGAGCCCAACCAAAGAATTATCTCCGTCTCACTAAAGAATGTTAGGAAGTGGACAAACGTCTTTTTTGCGGTCGCGAGGTGATTCAATCACACGTTCGCTCGCACCACGCCACGGCACCACTCGGTTGGTGGAATGCGCAGCGCAACTCAACAGCAATTTGTTTGCTGGAGTTGCATTCGCGCCGCTGTTCGTTTCGCACGGACTGCGTCCACAATCATGGACTACCATTTATACGTGCTCGTCGTTATAACATGTAAGTACTTAGGCCTTTATTTTGTTTTGATATCAAGTTTCGATCGCCAACCAATACAAAAAAAACAATAGATTTTAGAATATTCAATGGAACGGTTGAGATGTCACACAACAATACAAAACCCAAACAACTACTTACATAATACGTATCTGTTATTGAAATGTGTTAAATATTTTAGTTCAATAGTAGGTACCTACTTAATTTATAATGTAGGTACTTATTATTATAGGAATTTAAAAATTAAGTAGAAAAAGTGTCAACAGCTTCCGTAAACAATGAATTGACTTTTGTATAAGCTACCTAAGTAATTATTATGTAGAGACAATGATAATAATTATGAATATCATTGTGTAGAGACAAAAATTAATTCACACCACCACTCATAGAGTTTATCATGATTTGCATTTGGCCTTTCGTGGTTTTGTTTTGGCGTAGTGATGTAACATGAAAAAAACAACTTTGTTTTTTCTTTCACAATGTTTAAAAAAACATAACACTGTTGTTATTTTTTCTAAATTTGTGTTTTTGTAAAAATAAAATCTTTGGAAAATAAATTAATAATTATAAATTAGATTTTAATTCTTCGTTCTAACTAAGTTCATAGGTACCAAACCAACCTATTCAAAAAAACAAAACCGAATAGAGATTTCACCGTTCGCGTCAATAAAATGTTGCCAATTTGTTGAAAACTTGGTACCTAGGTACTTCATTTTGTTGAAACTTAGTTAAAAAATTTGCACTTACATAAAAGTTTTGTAACATTCGTGTTACGGATGTTAAATAAATAAGAAAGTGCTAGTTAAACAATTGCAATTTCTCAAAAATTCAAAAAAAAATGAAGATTTCCGAGAAGTGATACCTACTTAGCTTTTTTCCATGGATTACTTTTCTTTCGTTTTTCATTTTTCATACAAACAACCATGAACGCATACTTAGGTTGCAAAACTTTTATGTAGCTAGGTAGGTAGTAATGTTTGAACATGAAGTTAAGTTATTCCATTTAGGTTAAGGCAAAGGTAAAGGCAAATCTATTTTGTGGGTAATGGGGAAAACATAAGTTTTGGATAAGTTACAACAAATAAAGTGAAAGAAGAAAGAATGAAAAGCTTTATTTGGTTACATCATACAAAATGGTATATGGTCTGAGACCATTATACCATATTTTGTATGTACCTATTAACCTGTGCCCTGTTTATCAAAACTTACAAGTCTTGTACTTTAAAAAAAAAAGCATTTTCCTTATGAAAACCAGAAATCCGTTTATCAAAACACGTTACATTAAACGCTACAAATGTTTTTGTTTATTTAACTAATATTATTATGTTTTCACCCTTATATTAGTCATATCGTTAATAAAAAAAATCATAACTTGTTAAAAAACTTACTTGTAAAAAACTCAATGGAAATTCCTGAGTATTTCTGAGGGTGTCCGGGGACTCTCCATTCCGTCTGACATTTTTTTTACAAGTGTCTTGCATAAATTATTTTGAAAAAGACATACTTAGATAAGTACTTAAGTAATTTAAGAAAACTAAAAAAAGAATTTTATTATTAGATAGGTAGGTTTACTTATTTATTCACATTTAGTAACTAGACAGTACTATTATGTAAAGTACTTGGATAAACAAAAGAAATATTCTAGCTGATAGGTAGGTACCTACCTACCTACTGATATTATAAATTTTGTTTCTTTTTGTCATCAATAAGTTCTGGAAAAGATTTAGTTAAGGACGTGAAATATTTCGGAAAAGATTTAGTTACCTACCTACCTACTTACGTGAAATATTTTGGAAAAGAATAAAAGATTTAGGTACCTATCGTAAAATATTTTGAAAAAGATTTAGCTGCGTGAAATATATTGGAAAAGGTTTAGTTGCGTAGGTATAATATTTCTCTTCTAATCAGTAGAGTACTTAGGCGATTTACAAAGAAACTCTACCACAGAACTAATTCTTGAAAAAACCCCAATTTATTATATACTTACTTATGTACTTACCTACCTACCTACCTACCTTCTTATATTATTTTGTTTGACCAACATAAGGAAAAGCCCGTTGTGGAAAAACAAAAAGAGTTGTTGACCAATTAATATGCTGAATTTTGTTTTTTAGCCTACGCTTTAGCTTAAGCGCTTATTACACCATCCTGAATTTCGGATCCGGAATTTAGTGTCCGATTTAGGACGAGAAATTCAGTCGCCAATTAGACCGTCCTGAATGTCGGATCCGATATCACAGCTTTACGATCATACAGTTGTTAAACGAATGTTCTTGTAGCCGTAAAAATACATAGCTAGGTAAATAGGAGGTATATGTAGGTAGCTAGGTAGGTAGTACACAGATGATGACACTGAAGGTCACACCCAAGATCCATCGCGTACATTGAACAGAAGCTGTCCTGAGATACCCACAATAAGCCAAGATAAAATTGAATCAATGGAAAATGAGATTCAAAACCTGAAAAATAAGTTAGAAATTGCCGACAACGAAATCTGCAACATTCTACAAGAAAATACAAGATTGCAAAATAAAATTCTGGAGTATGAGGTAAAAATAAAAAAATATACTCACATATGTAGATCCACATCCAATACCCCGGCAAGTAAAAGTAAGAAAAGTTACAATCAAACACAATCGGAGTCATCTCAAAATTGCAGCCCTAAGCAACTTTTACTAAATGATGAAAATGAGTCAAACATTCTGCCACAAATAAAACCAGATAGTTCCGGAATGCAGAAGCGGAATTCCTTAGAACCTAAGAAGATAGAAAATGATGACCCTTCCCCCAACAATATCAGGAAACACAAGAAGAAAATATATATACTTGGTGATGATTCACTGGGGGGTTTATCAGCTTCCTTGAAGAATGCCAGGTCGGGTAAATGGAACGACGAATATGACCCGGTAGCTTACATTAAAAGCGGTGCACCAAGTTCCCAAATTCTAAAAGACTGTGATGACATATTTACTAGCTCATTGACAAACGACGATATTGTAATACTAGGCATAGGTATGCACGATGACAACCTTATTAAACTCGAGTCTGAATTGCATATTGTTCTAAATAAACTTAGAAACTGTCAGGTACTCATAGCACCGATACTTCATTCGAATTATCTTAATGTGAAATTATTAAATGATAGACTAATGAGGTGTTCAAATATCTATTCCAAATGTACCTTTATTAATTTGAACTCCTTTAATTGTCATCAAAAGCGTTATTTCTTGCACATTTTAACTGTTAAAATCAATGTTTGTATTGACAGCGATCTCTACAGCAACGTGTTCCTCAATCCAAAAAATATAGCACGAAACCTTAAAAAAGGGAATTGGAACAAAAATGTTGACAAAAATAGTGTTTTTTGTAGTTTTAAGCAATCTAGTATACTTGACTACTTCTCAATTGTAAAGAAAACTATGAAATGTAATAGCAGTACAATTGACGAAAGCGATAGTGCTGATGGGACTTTTTTTCGATCCCAGTCCTAAAGGAAATACTACTGTAAGATTATTTCACCAAAATATGCAAGGCTTGTTAAATAAATTAAATTCATTAGAAATATGCATTGACGATTTTAAAGAACAAAGTAAAGAACTTCATGTGTTGTGCTTCTCTGAGACATTTGTGCAGAGAGGTTCAGAGAGTAATATAAAACTAAAGAACTTTAAATTGGCTTCATCTTTCAGCAGAGCTAATGAAAAACGTGGAGGTGTCTGTATTATGGTTCGTAAAGAATTAACTTTTAAACCCATTGATATCTGCTTAAATCTATCGATAGAAAAAGTTTTCGAGTCTTGTGCTGTGGATATACCTGAACTAAATTGTATAATAATCTGTATTTATAGAATCCCAGGTACATCAAACTTAGCGAAGTTAGCGAAACGAAATTCTTGGGTATAATACTCGATCAGCACCTCAACTGGAAAGCACATATTCAGAATGTGTGCTCAAGGCTAAGTAGATTTGTATTTGCACTCAGGAGGTTGAGACACACGGCCGGTGAAAGTGTAGCCTTGACTGCATACTATGGTCACGTATCTTCCCTACTAAGATACGGACTAATATTGTGGGGCAATTCCCCAGATATATCCAAAGCATTTATTATGCAAAAAAGATGCATAAGAGCCATTTGTGGAGCTGGACCGATGAACACATGTCGACCACTATTTGTTAGATTAAAAGTACTTACCTTAACTGCAATGTACATCCTGGAAATAGGAATGTTTGTACGACGTCATTCCCAACTCTTTCAAAAAAAAGACGTGTCGAACCCAAGACTGCGACCGAGGGACAATCATCGTCTCCAACGGCAAACTTGTAACAGCGCCCTTTATCAGAGGAACTGCTACAGTATGGCTATCCAGGTTTATAATAATATTCCCGTTGAAATAAGGCAGCAACCATTTAATCAGTTTGTCTCCAAATTGCGCAGCTGGTTGATTGACCTATGTCCATATGACTTAAATGAATATTTTAGTTTTAAGTAAAATGACATAATTAATATATGAGTACACTCTCTATTTTTTAAATAAAATACCTACTCCTAGATTTGATTTATTGCGCAAGTATTGCGCTGACATATCCAATTGCTTTGTTGACATTGAAATTTCCATTGACATAATTATCTATGAAATGTAAAGTTTAGTAGGTATATAAAATTATTAATTTCTTAATTTAATTCATTCTTTTAATAATTATTTAAATTTTTATTGTTATGAAATTTTGTACGCCAAACTTTGGTAAAACATGTTGGTCTATATCACTAATGTACCACCTGTAATATCCATGTTTTGAACAAATAAAAATTCTTATTCTTATTCTTATTCTATTCTTATAGGTACGTGTCATTTTCAACGCTAATCTGAACTAGTTTTTAACCGACTTCATCAAAAGGAGGAGGTTCTTAATTCGATTGTATACTTTTTTTTTATCGTTATTCGCGCGTATCTTCGACATTTATAGACTGATTTTGATGATTCTTTTTTTGTTCGATTGAGTTTTCTTGCGAGATGGTCCCATTTATTTTTTTTCCAAATCGGTTCAGTAGTTTTCAAGTAATCCCGAAAATACTATGACTTTACATCAACTGCCTTGACGACTTTGTTATTTATGAACCGAATTAGATGATTGTTTTTGTTGGGAAAGGGATACCTTTGTGTAGTCTTTTTAACAGACTTCAAAAAAAGGAGGTATTCAGTTTGTATATGTATGTATGTTTCTCCGCGATTATTTCACGTTTGGCTGAGCCGATTTTACTACCTAAATAATAAGTATACCTACACTACCTAATACAGAAACACTAAAAATAAAAAAATAAAAAATTGTTTAAAAAACAAAAAAACCGACTTCAAAAAACCTGCCTCTAAAAAGCAAGAAATAATATATAAATCATTAGATACGCATTATCATATCATTGTTATAATAAAACACGTCTATTGAAGTCGGGTGGGGCTTTTAGAATAAAAAAAGGAAGTTGTAGGTACTCCAGCCCCACCCGACTTTAATAGACGTGTTTTATTATAACAATGATAATGCGTAGCTAATGATTTATATTATTATTTCTTGCTTTTTAGAGGCAGGTTTTTTGAAGTCGGTTTTTTTGTTTTTTATATTGATGTAGGTCAAAAAAAAAAGCAAATCACAGAGTGACTACCCTTATATACTTTTAGTCGTTGCGCCAATTACTGTCTATCTAGACGAACGGCGCGGCGGATTTTTTTTCGCCAACATAAAAGGCGTTGACTGACTGTACTCTTTATGCTGTGGTACTACTGTGTCGGAGCCGAGCGTCCTGAATGCGATTACACTGTCCTAAGTGCTTCCGATTTAGCATGAATTTTCTAATTTTACAAGAAAAATAATTTTCTCACTTATGCTCTGAAATCTTATCATTCCATTTGAAATAGGAATGCGGGGCGTTCCACATTTCCGAGGGGGTCTGGTTCATCACATTCTAAATTTAAAATTCGGGCCAGGAATGAATTTCAATACTTACTTCCCGCACCAGCACCAGTGCGGGAAGTAGGTACAGTGCGAAGATGATCTGGGTGGTCTGCGGCAACTTCTTTTTTTTGTTTTAGCTGTTCACAAAAACAAAAAAAGCATAGGCACATTTGCACCATACAGCCATAACTTTAGTTCCTTTTTTCTGGCACGCAAGCCAACGACAAGACAGTTAATATTATAAAGGTAAAATTATTTAATAGGTACTATAATAACGATACAATAAAAAAAATGGTGCGCACAGAGTATATTAATATAAGAATAAATAAATATTACATTGTATTGTACCAGATTTATCAGAGACAAATCCTCTAAGTAATCTTGAATTATGTACAGCGCCATCTACCGCCGAGAAGCGAAATGAGATGGGTTTTTGCTTCTCGGCGGTAGATGGCGCTGCACGTAATTCAAGATTACTCAGAGGATTTGTCTATGATAAATCTCATTTTTAATATTAATTAAATTTAATTAAGTTTCAATTGAAAAGTTTTTTATTTCCTCGCATTTCTTGAGAAAAGCACTATACAAGCCTTGTTATGGAAGCTACTTGCATTGCCTCGAATGATTAAAGCCCTCGCCTGCGGCTCGGGCTTCAAACCATCCTCGACAATGCAATCGCTAGCTTCCCGTTCACGGCTGTAATGTACTAGTAAACTTTTTCATTGCCGATGCCGATGAGTTATCTCTATGGTTGACTAAACTTGACTCAAGTTTTACTCAAGTCATTACTTACTCGTCTACTTACAGATAGTTACAAAAGTAGGTAACTCATAAAGAAGAACAAATGCTCTTCGATCAAAAGAAAGGTGTTGAGATTTGGTGAAAGATTCGGTGTCCAAGAGGAAATTTTAAAGAAGAAACAACGAGAAAATCGAACAACTGATAACTAAAGTGAAACTGTGAAGAAATTATAAAGTTTGGCATGCATGTCAGCATTCATGGATGTGGCCAAGAATCTTATATACTTATGTGGCGTATCGAACAGAGACAAATCTTTCAGCAAGACGCCTTTAAACGTTCAATGAGTTGTGTTTAGCCATAGATAGTAGAGCCACAAACTGTGGTAGAGCTAACTAAAGATCTATGAAAAGTTCTTCAAGAGAAGAGCTTTAATGTGCAAATTAAAATCAAGCTTCGGTATAAACCAGGGGTCTTAAAACTACGGCCAGCTCTGGCCCGCAGGTCCTGGCCTGGCCCTTTGGACTTCTTGGAGAAGTTAGTCTGGCCTTTAGGCGAGCGACCCATGGTATAAACTACCCCATTGATATCGTTGACCGCACCGCCTTACTTAGATACTTAGTCACATCACATTTGCAAAAGCGGATAATATCTAACAAAGCTGGGATCCTGGGAAACCTGGAATACCTGGAATAGGGATGTTGACTATTTTTTTTATTTTATGTTACATAAATTACCTCTCAAAAAAAGAAACATTGGTAAAAGAATTAATTCGCTAGCATGAAAACTGCCCGAGATATCACAGTGTGAAATGCACACAAATGGACTCGATCAAAAACGCTCCATACTAATGGCTTGCACGTTATGACGTCACGCCTTGCAAGTTTGTATGCAACGCATAGGAAATTTGTTCAGCAGCTATATTAAATATTGTGTTTATCAAAATGGTTTCTTAGACAAATTTACTATACATTTTACGGACTAATTAAAGGTATCATTTATTTTAATAAATTTTATACTTTTTAAATGGACTTGTCCACCCAACTTTGAAGGGTCATAAAACAAATAATATGCAATATATAAAACCAAGAGGTATACAAGCTACTCTAAAAGTTTAATATGTTTACGATTTTTATTAGTATTTCGTTATTTTATTCATTAGTCAACATCCCTATTGACATAGTAAGTATATCACCAATAGCTCGGATCGTCGGTCGTTTCATTGATTAACTCGCACGCTCTACAAACATTATACAATGTGAGAATGTATTATTAAAACGCATCCATTGGTCCGTGGGAGCCGACCACTTTCACTGTTAATCTAGGTATTGTTATATTATTTCGGTATAAAAGTCGTTTCACCGTTTTATATATTTAATACTGCTTATATAATAGTAGATTATACAACAAGTGAAAAAAGAGGGAATTTAGTTCGAGGGACTAAGTTGGATCCCGAGAGCAGCGAAGGATTCTAGAGTTGAATCCCGAGCGTAGCGAGGGATTCAAAAGTAGAATCCTGAGCGAAGCGAGGGATACAAAGGACCGAGATGAATTTTTTTTTCACGAGTTGTGTACTCTACTTTTTACCAGTGACTGCGAGAAAACAAATAGCAGCTTACATATACCTACTTATAGTATTCATAGTTATCACATTTTTATTATTTAGGTAGGTAATCAGTAATACCTATTTAAACATTAGAAAATAGTGAAACTTAAACTTTTCCAATGACATAAAACAACCACGGGAGGGAAATTACATGATCAGTCTGGCATCAGTCCATTTCATCAGTTTGTATGGACTTTGAATTTTTACAGACTGAAGATCGTACCAGACTGATGCAAGACTGAACATCTAATCTCCCTCTAATATATAGAAAAGAACCCAAAGATGAGACACTAAAAAGGACCTAATTAATTTGGCGGGATATTTTTTGAAAAGAATCCAAATATAAGACACTAAAAAGAACCTAAATAAAATTGGCGGTTTTTTTATTATTTATACTATGGCTTTTATATTATCTATGGAATAGCTCCACACTTTCTACATAATACATACGATGCGCGCTTGTTCCAAATTCAAAATATTTTTATTCACTCGGTGAATAAAACAGCGTTTTATTCACTCTTACCGTTGAATTAAACGCACTTTTTCGAGTGGCGATGGTAAAAAATAGTTTTTTCACGCATTTAGGTACCTACTATTATATTTGACAATGGTTATTCTTTATATAAAAATAGATTAGGTACCTAAGTAGGTACTTACCTATCTATAAGTAGCTAGGCCTAAACTGCAAAATTTCTCCTATTCGCCGCCGTGTGTCAGTTAGAATTGTTTTTTTTATAAAGAACATATTTTTTACGGACTAAAACGTATAAGTAAAAACTAACAGGACTCTTTGATTAAGTGAACTAAGTGACAACTGATATAGTTATGTAGGTAGTCTGTGGTAGTACTTACTTAATTTTATTGTCAAAATAGGTAGTACCAAAAACCCAAAAACCGAGTTTTAACGAAATCAGCCTACAAACAAAAAAATTGGCCGCCATCTTGGTGTTTTTTATTTACTTTTAACAATGCGTTGCTGTTTTCTTGTCAAAATTATACCAAAAACGTTTTTTTTTTTGGCTCGTACAATTTGTACATACCAAAAACTAAGATTCATCGAAATCAGCCCACAAACAAAAGAGTTGGCCGCCATCTTGGATTTTTTAATATTTTTCACATTGCGTTGTAATTTTGTTGTCAAAATAGTAACAAAAAAAGGAGTTTCATCGAAATCGGCCCATAAACAAAAAATCTTGTATTTTTTTTAATATTTTTAAGATTGCTTCGCTGTCTTCTTGTCAAAATAGCACCAAAAACAGAGTTTCCTCGAAATTGGCTCACAAAAAAAACAAAAAAGCATCAACAGCAGCAATCATCAATGAGTGATTTGTACGTTATTGAAAAAGGGTCTGATTATAATGAGGACTAATGATTATCAAGATCTCTAGAATTCCTTTTAATTCGCAATTTCCAAATAATTCGTCGACAGGGTGCTTGACCGCCGGTTGTTGGTGGTTTTGTTCACGAAATCCTTGAAAAAACCAGTTTCAAAACACCGTCGCGTAACACAGTAGAGGCAGCCTTGCTATTCCGGTTGGGCAAAAAAAAGGTTTATGTTATCTCATAAGAGTAATGTGATAATAACGAGATAAGAAACGTAAATATTATGGTAATATCTAGGTCAAAATCTGTAGTTTACTATCAGATAAAGAGACCTAACCTACCAACTACATTTTTATCGTTCCTACATCATACTTCCATGCGCTGCGCTCTTTAAAATTTGTTGAGCTGGTGATACACTTCATTACACATTTAGTTTAGCAGTCTTGTTGTTACATAATCAAACGGCCCGTTGATTTTAAAATGCATCTTTAGTGCAATTTCCCTTCCCACCAAGTTATTTTAGTTCTTTAAACCCATCTTACATAAACTTTTCATTTCATTTCAGTGTTACAACTATGCCGAGCAGTAATATCAGAAACCATACCAGGAACTTGGATCTCGGCAAACACCATCAATGATGGATACTCACCGAAACCAATATCAGAACTTTTCTCCACGGAACAGTCACCCAGCTTCTCACCAGAAAACCCCATCGTTGTGGCCTCGAAAATACCTTCATTCTCGCCCTACGAAGCAGAAGTCACACATTTTTCTACAACGCCTTCAACTTTTAGTTCATTTTCTACGAGCACCCCATTGCCTCCCACCGCGTACACAAGCTCTATCGCTCCGTCAACTTTTTTATCAGACACTTTTTCAATATCCCAGTTATCTCAATTAGACTTCTCAAACGCACCATCTATAGCTTCACAGTGGCCAACCAGCTCGACTCCTCTAATAAACCCAACAACTGGGAAACCCATACAAACTCTTCAAGAGACATTAGCGATAGCGCCACTCCTCCCCCAAAATCAACCCTCGGATCCTCCCAATTTCTCCCTGATATACGAAAATACGCCTCAACCAATACAAAACATTCCGCCTTCCCAACCACAAACAAGTATAGTCACTGAAATTCCAACATTATCTACAACTACGTCGTCACCGCTGACTTCAATTTCTGAAGGAACTATTACGCCTTACGTTCCAAGTGGATTACCAGATCCAACCAGCCGTCCGACTGTTACATTCCGATCCACACCACCAAGCACAACGTCACGAACTACAATTATCACTCGAGACACTGTCCCTACCACCAGACAGCTAATAACTGTGTCGACGCAAGAACCTATTCGGATTACACCGGGTCCTCCTGATGTTCCTTTTATACCTAGTCTGAGAATACGTGTGGTGGCCCCACAAGGGTCTATCACCAACGTGAAGATCAACCCAACCACCACAACAAAACGACCCACCACGAGAAGAACTAAGAAGCCCAAGAAGAACAGTTATGATGGGTGCTTGGACGGATGCAGGGGTCGAAAAGACCCATTATGCGCAGTTCCGTTAGCAAGCACCATTATAGATCCTAACACTTTAAAAGGATTCCCTTCGATATGTCATTTGGCGTGCCATAATTCATACAGAAAAGACGGTAAGTCTAAATCATTACTATATACAATACCTAAGTACATGGTGTTTGGTAATAGGTACTTACCCATAGACGCAGATCGACATTGTCTCGATAATCCATCCCAGGTCAAAAACAAAACACCATCTCGGTCTAGGTTGTCTGTCACTGTAGTTTTTCGTAAAAAAGAAACGCAAAAAATTTACAATCATTTGATTTCCAGGCTTTATACGGGTATTACCAAACACGCTTTATAGAATAGAATACACTGATACAACGTGTTACAAAAAACCTCTAATGCCGAATATGGTAAAGGGACCATCAAACTAAACAACTTTTACTACATTATTCTACATACATTTTGATATTCTCGTTATAAATTTTTGTATGAAACAGCAGATTTTTTTCGCGATTTCAAAAATTGTCCCATAGTAAAAGTTGTTCAGTTTGACATTGATGGTCCCCATCTATCTACTATATCATATATTCCGCGTTAGGAGTTATTTTATAACATGTTGTAGAGTTAAAATTACGATATAAGTACTTTGCTTTTGTAACTGAATGACGTAGAACATATCGTTTTGTAAACACGCACCAGGCAAAGTTATGAAACAACGAAATAGAATAAAAACTAGAACCACTAACTGGAGTCAGTTTGATAGAATGAGAACTTACGAAAATGCCTTTTATGTAGGCTTAATAGGCTTGTAATGCTTATTATTCGTTACCAACAGGTAGGTACCTGTTGGTAACGAATAATAAGCGTTCGCTTAGATTAATAGAGCGGAAAACTCGATGTACGGATTTAGTAATACTTTAACGGGCAAATATCATGTGTTTGTAAATAAAAAATTAAAGTCGCAATCTTCTCTGCAAAGTGGTAAAGCACGTGAGGAACCGAGTGTACTAGTGCTATTAATAAATTAGGCAAATAAGACGAATATCTATTATTAGAGGTAAAATATGTTCTCTTTTTTACTTTTTCAATGTCAACATTGCTAAAAACAAGTACAAATGTTATCTTTTCTATATTCCAGCTTACGAAAAGCTCGTTGACGGGCGATGCGGGAGGCTTCGCACTCGCATCATAGCTGTGGACAACAATGCCAAGATTCAGAGGCAAGAACTGAAAAAGGCTGAATACAGCGTGGTCAACACAGGACCAAAAACGGTCGTTGAATTTGTTCAAGCACCTTCCAAATAGTAATTTTAGAGTTAGTTGCGGTTAATGGCGACTATCACCCTCATCTTTGTTAAATTAATTGCTCACAAAGGACACTTTTGGCACTTTTGCTAACTTCTACTACAATGAACTATATTTTACTGAGGTTATTGTTTGTAAATAAACTATAGAACCTTAGCTTCAATCTGTACATGTGAATTTTCGATACATTATGTAGGTACTTTGCGAGCAATTAATTTTATTATAATGAGGGCGCCACTTTGAGGTATTTAGAGATCTTAAGGTGCGTTCCCACGGTGCGTCTGGAGACGCACGAGAGCGCACCAGACAAGACCGACACACCGTGGGAAACGACGCGCGACAACGCGTTTGCTCCTGTGCGCCCGCGCCCGTGCTCGCCCTCGTGCGGCTAGGTGCGGTGCGTGGTAGCGCGCACCGTGGGAACGCGGCTTTAAGAGACTATGTAAATAGGAGAGCTCAATATTATATTAAGCTGTGAGCGAGTATCATTCCATTATTGCAATATTGGAAAGCCAGCACTGACAGCAGCAAAACGATCAACTAGGTACTTATTTAATGTAATATGAAGACAATTTTATACATTTTATAAGCAAAAATAAGATATAAAAACGATATTCTATTGTCTACAGTTAGTTATTACAATAGAATAGGAACGTGGGTGCCTCGAGTCATTCCCTCACGGAAAGAAAACTCCTAAAGTAACTGTCATAAAACGAGATAATTTTAGCGTCATAGTAAAATCTACTGTAATTTCTGATGACTGACTATCTTAAATGATCTTAAATGACTATCCTTCACATGAGATAAAATTACTGGAAACAGACTGTATAATAAATTACTAACCTAGGTTTTTATATTACGCCGCCAATACATTTATTTTTATTACTCATAAACCAAGTCAATATTAAAAAAATAAGTTAAGTTCTTAAATTGTCTCAAATTTTTTTTAATAACTCTTGTAACAGTTTTCATTCTTTCTGTAAGATTTAAAATCCATTCTAGCCAAAAGTGGCTATTTTGAGCTAATTTTAAATATTGACTTGGTGTACGAGTAATAAAAATAAATGTTTTGACGGCGCACCCCACCGAAAGTTGCGCCCTCAGAGGTTTATAAGTAATAAGTTGTTATAGAAAGAGACTCTAGTCGTATTTTTAGAAGGTATTACATTCCCTCATAGTTGTTCGTAGAAGTATGTATTGTAGCAAATGTGTCAAAAACGGCAATTCTTCCTAAAAATACTAGACATGTGCCCTTTCCACGAAAAATTATTTTCTATCAATTAACAACTTATTAAATAAAAGGAAATAAAAATTTAACATTCCTACTGCAAAAACATAATGCTCACTAAACCTAAACCGCCCAAGAAGATTTGGTGAGCGTTTTACTAATTCTGGGTTAGGAAAGGTTAGTATAGTGATCATTTAAACATACTTAATCCTTAAATAAAAACCTCTGAGGGCGCCACTTTTGGTATGGGATGCACCTTAAGGCGCTTAGTTATCCACTAGGGCCGCCAATTCATTTGTTTTTATTATACGTAAACCAGCCTGCCTAGCATGACCGATTTATATCGCGTGATATAGCATTTTATCGACACTCAACTGTCAAACTCCTTTGTCTTTTTGACAGTTAAACGCGATAAAACGCTATATCACGCGATCGGTGATGCTAGGCAGGCTGGGGGCTAAATGTCTAATTTTAAAAATCTACCGCAATCGCTTTCGTTTGACAGATGGAAGTGACACATTGCTACATTTCTTTGGTAAATTTTTATTTGTGCCATAAAGAAACTTCAATGTGTTACATCCTGAAAGCGATTGCGATTGATTTTGAAATTAGACAATAGAAATGCAGGTCAATATTAAAAAAAAGACAAGTCGACTGAAAAGATGGAAACAAGATTAAATAAATATTAAAGGCAACATGTCATAATAACATGCAGTCGGAGGCATGCATAAAGAAATTGACATTATGAATGATTGAATTATATGCCTCCGACTGCATGTTATTATGACATGTTGCCTTTAATATTTATTTAATCTTGTTTCTATCTTTTCAGTCGACTTGTCTTTTTAGGCAGGCGGGTTTTTTAATTTTTTTAATTTACTTTTTTATTTATCTCTTTTTAGTTATTATATTTTACGGTCATGATATACCTTTTTGAAATCCTTATAATAAGCCCTTTAATTTGACACCCATATTGCAGTATTCTAAAAAAAAATTTTTTTTTTCACTACGTATAATAGCACCGTACAGCCGCCATGTTGGTTTTTTTATAACGCCACCTTCTTAAGAACACTTGGGCTGAAAAGACCAATCTAACGATATCTTAATCATAGAATTCCGTTCAGCCGTTTGAGAGATATGAGGTAATAAAGAATATTACATACAAACATACATACTTACAAGATACGCGCGAAATACATAACCCGCAGTCGGGTAATAAAGGAAACAACCATACCCTCTGAAATTGTCGTGACAGTACGTTGTTGCCTACTATTTTTACCCGACTGCAAAGAAAGGGTTATGTGTTTCGCGCGTATCTTGTAAGTATGTTTGTATGTATGTATGTTTGTATGTATGTTTGTATGTAATATTCTTTATTACCTCATATCTTTCAAACGGCTGAACGGATTTCTATGATTAAGATATCGTTAGATTGGTCTTTTCAGCCCAAGTGTTCTTAAGAAGGTGGCGTTATAAAAAAACCAACATGGCGGCTGTACGGTGCTATTATACGTAGTGAAAAAAAAATTTTTTTTTTAGAATACTGCAATATGGGTGTCAAATTAAAGGGCTTTTTATAAGGATTTCAAAAAGGTATATCATGACCATAATATAATTATAAAAAAACAATAAAATAAAAAAAGTAAATTATATTACGCAAATGCGAGCGGCCGCTATAAACATGTCAATGAGAAATTTATATTTTGTTTGTGTATGTTAGCCACATTCATGATGAAAAAATAGGCTATAATATCATCCCAAAATCCCTCGGGATCGAAGCCTCAGGCTATGCCGCAGGGCACGGCTAAGTTAATCAATAGATGGCGCTGTAGCCGAGTACATCGCGGTATGGTTTTGTATTCATCATCAATAGATTTCTAGTTGCATAGACCATATCAATAGATGGCGTTGTAGCCAAATACATCTCGGTATGGTTTAGCTCTCTGTAGATTATATAAGGTCTTTTGTGTTTCGAATCGATTTGTTTCGATTCGATCGAAGAAACGATAACTAGAAATAAGAAGAAAAACTTTTTTAATTGATAATTATTTTAATACGATTCCATCTAGCTAGCTAGAGTACATTCAGTATTTATTATACTAGATTCCATCTATCTAATTGGAACGCGTGTTGCATTACTTTACTTGCATTAATATTGAAAAAAATATTAAAGAAGTAGATTTTGTTAGGTTTTGTAGCAAGTATACCTAGTTTAGTTAGGACTAAGGATTAGGGTGTTTAGGAATATCTTATTACTGAATTAGTGATTAATTACA
Organism: Agriphila straminella; assembly: GCA_950108535.1. Lineage (NCBI taxonomy): Eukaryota > Metazoa > Arthropoda > Insecta > Lepidoptera > Crambidae > Agriphila > Agriphila straminella. The sequence goes on from OX467312.1 coordinate 6,439,133, forward strand.
TTCTCTTTGATATCGATAATAGTACATTACAGCCGTGAACGGGAAGCTAGCGATTGCATTGTCGAGGATGGTTTGAAGCCCGAGCCGCAGGCGAGGGCTTTAATCATTCGAGGCAATGCAAGTAGCTTCCAGAACAAGGCTTGTATAGTGCTTTTCTCAAGAAATGCGAGGAAATAAAAAACTTTTCAATTGAAACTTAATTAAATTTAATTAATATTAAAAATGAGTAATCATACAAATCCTCTGAGTAATCTTGAATTACGTGCAGCGCCATCTACCGCCGAGAAGCATAACCCATCTCATTTCGCTTCTCGGCGGTAGATGGCGCTGTACATAATTCAAGATTACTTAGAGGATTTGTCTCTGATAAATCTGGTACAATACAATGTAATATTTATTTATTCTTATAGTAATATACTCTGTGCGCACCATTTTTTTTATTGTATCGTTATTATAGTACCTATTAAATAATTTTACCTTTATAATATTAACTGTCTTGTCGTTGGCTTGCGTGCCAGAAAAAAGGAACTAAAGTTATGGCTGTATGGTGCAAATGTGCCTTTGCTTTTTTTGTTTTTGTGAACAGCTAAAACAAAAAAAATAGAAAAACTAAAAAACCCACATGCATCAAAAAACAAGTCAACTGAAAAGATGGAAACAAGATAATATATAAAGGCAAACTTAAAAAATATTGATGGTAGTGTTTAGATTAAAGGCAAACTTAAAAAATATTGATGGTAGTGTTTAGATTAAAGGCAAACTTAAAAAATATTGATAATAGTGTTTAGAACTTTTGTTCAACATAATTATTACCCGACTGCGGGTTATGTATTTCGCGCGTATCTTGTAAGTATGTTTGTTTGTATGTAATATTCTTTATTACCTCATATCTCTCAAACGGCTGAACGGATTTCTATGATTAAGATATCGTTAGATTGGTCTTTTCAGCCCAAGTGTTCTTATGAAGGTGGCGTTATAAAAAAACCAACATGGCGGCTGTACGGTGCTATTATACGTAGTGAAAAAAAAAATTTTTTTAGAATACTGCAATATGGGTGTCAAATTAAAGGGCTTATTATAAGGATTTCAAAAAGGTATATCATGACCGTAAAATATAATAACTAAAAAGAGATAAATAAAAAAATAAATTAAAAAAATTAAAAAACCCGCCTGCATAAAAAGACAAGTCGACTGAAAAGATGGAAACAAGATTAAATAAATATTAAAGGCAACATGTCATAATAACATGCAGTCGGAGGCATATAATTCAATTATTCATAATGTCACTTTCTTTATGCATGCCTCCGACTGCATGTTATTATGACATGTTGCCTTTAATATTTATTTAATCTTGTTTCCATCTTTTCAGTCGACTTGTCTTTTTATGCAGGCGGGTTTTTTAATTTTTTTAATTTATTTTTTGTAAAGAGAGATGTAATCCGCCTTATACTTTTCAAACTTATAATTAAGAAGTTTATAACACCACTTCACAGTTTTCTCTTTGAAGAGACCTATAGGTATAAGTAAACGAAAGTGAGTGAAGTATCTGTAATTTAACGGTTTTATAATAAAAGGTTTTTTAACGAATTTTGAATCCTTCATGGCCCACCATGTCCTAACTCTGTTTCAAGTATGTTTATAACTTTAATAAAAAAGAATTGGCGCAGTATTTCCTTCTCCCCCACTTTCTAGTCACCTGTCATTTCCTCATTCACTCCTTCCTCATGCAGGAAAATATAGTGGTGGCCACATAATTAACGTCGATCAATCAGTCCCTCTCTTAGAATAGTGTGTATTGCGATCTGGATCTCCTCCATTCACTCCCTAGTCATCATCAGATCACAGCTCCATCAATTCCTGGCGGAGAACCAAGGCTTCAAAGTTACCACGTTTGTATAAAAATTGACTGGCGTCATAATGATGTGGCTATAACGGGTGTAACAAACAAGACACTTAACGAAGCCGAAGTCCACGCATTCCGCCCATCATCAGGATCATTTTAGTCTTTCAGACTATACCTGGGAAACCAATAGCTACGAAATTAATGAAGGTCAAAGACAAACATATTTTTTCAAAATTTTTATGAAATCTTATTTTATTCGTTATTTTCTAATTTTTGTCTACAGAAACATTATCAAAATTTTATGTATTTCGTAACAAACAATGGCTTCAAAACGTCATCACTCAATGTATTTCATGAGCACGCACGCAGCTGTGTAGCATTCACTCGCAGGCGCGGTCTTTTGTACGCGTTACATTGCGTGGTAATGTATGCAATGCTTTTTCAACACCAAAAATTAAAATCGTTTTCCAGCAATAATTTTGAACAGAAATGGTCCTGATGATGGGCAGAATACGTAGACCTCGGCTTCGTTGAGGGTCTTGTTACACCCGGTATGTTATTTGTAAAACACCAACATTCTCATAGGAGTAGATTACCAACATCATAAACAACAACGTGACGTGAGTGTTTCACAGGTTGTCTGGTTCGCAATTTGTCTGTATTCTACAATAGGGATGATAAAATAAAATAAAAAAAATAGTCATCATGCCTATTCGTCTGATTTCTTTTTAAAATTAGTAGATCGTCCGGACTAACTGCATTTTTTTTTATCAGTTCGTCCAGCAGACAAACTACTAAAATCGCATAGGTATATACCGCATTTCGCCCAGCAGATAATATCATAGGGGAAATTATCTTAAGAACTAAGGCACAAACGCCCGAAATAACCCATGCCAGTGTACCTATACTATTGGTATTCTAGCTAGACAAAGAATTTTTATTATTAATTCGTCTGCCAGACAAATTGCGAATTAGAAAAATACTTACAAAGATCATAAAGCCAGTCGAATAGAGAAAAAAAAATCGCAAGTTAGTCCGCCAGACGAATTGCGAACCAGACAACCTGCGAAACACTCAACAACGTTTGTTCTACGACCATTATCATTAACTCAATACATTCACCAAAAATGAATTTTCAAGTTTTTATACTGTACGACACTTTTTAACCGACTTCATCAAAAGGAGGAGGTTCTCAATTCGATTGAATACTTGTTTTTTAACTGACTTCATCAAAAAAACCGACTTCAAAAAACCTGCCTCTAAAAAAGCAAGAAATAATATAGAAATCATTAGATACGCATTATCATTGTTATAATAAAACACGTCTATTAAAGTCGGGTGGGGCTGGAGTACCTACATCTTCCTTTTTTTATTCTAAAAGCCCCACCCGACTTCAATTGACGTGTTTTATTATAACAATGATAATGCGTATCTAATGATTTCTATATTATTTCTTGCTTTTTTAGAGGCAGGTTTTTTGAAGTCGGTTTTTTTGTTTTTAAACAATTTTTTATTTTTTTATTTTTAGTGTAAGTACCTTCTGTATTAGGTAGTGTAGGTATATTATTTAGGTAGAAAAATCGGCTCAGCCAAACGTGAGATAATCGCGGAGAAACATACATACATACAAACTGAATACCCCCTTTTTTGAAGTCGGTTAAAAAGACTACACAAAGGTATCCCTTCCCCAACAAAAAAATCATCTAATTCGGTTCATAAATAACAAAATTGTCAAGTTAGTTGATTTAATATCATAGTATTTTCAGGATTACTTGTAAACTACTGAACCGATTTGAAAAAAAATTAAATGGGACCATCTCGCAAGAAAACTCAATCGAACAAAAAAAGAATTATCTAAATCGGTCCATAAATGTCGAAGATACGCGCGAACAACGATAAAAAAAAAAAAAAAAAAAAAAAAAAAAACATACAATCGAATTGAGAACCTCCTCCTTTTGATGATTCTTTTATGTTCGATCGAGTTTTCTTGCGAGATGGTCCCATTTAATTTTTTTTCAAATCGGTTCAGTAATTTTCAAGTAATCCTGAAAATACTATGATTTTTTACGTCTATGGATGGCGGTGGGGTGGGCGGGTAGAGTTATGAACATACAAACGGTAAATTAAAATAATATTTTTTTTGTATGAAAGTAAAATCTAACGAATTATCAAAAGTCGTAGAACAAATGTTGTTGTTCAAGATGTTGGTAATCTACTCCTGCGAGGTTGTCGGTGTTTTACAAATAACAAGATCGAACCGACTTCGAAGAGATTGGTCCCTCTACAATCTACATAATAATATTGAAAGAAAGGTCAGTCCCATAGAAAAACAATAAAGTTACTGATCATCGAATTATAACGGACGCAAACTTGGCCAACTATTTTTCAATGTTTATAATGTACAGTCAGCAAAGCTATGAGCTGAACACCTTAAGGTTCATTTTTAGATTGAGAAGTCTGTATTGTCTTGCATTTACCCAAAAGTCACAAAAGCATCTTTTGTATAAAAACAATGGAGGCAGGTAATAGACGAACTTTTAGTGCCATCCTTGCAAGCAATTTGTTTTCAAACTGTTAAGGTCATAACTTTGCTGACTGTACGTGCCAAAACAAAAATTATGCTCTGAGCCTCTGAAGTAAGTATACTTAATAATTTATTAAAAGATTTCCTTAATTGAAATTCATTTTATTTTATAAATACTAATATCCGATTGTAACTTAGAAATTACCTTTATCCTATATTTACAGTCTCAGTTCATTTTATATCCTATAAAATTAGGATTAAAAAATTGTATTATACATTAAAATCTCTGTTGAAAATTGCCCTGTTGCTGGGAACTTCCACCTTGTTGTTGCCCACCAAACATCATTTGTTGTTGTTGATGGAATTCCTGTTGTCCGCCCCCAGTATTATTGTTGCCTTGATTGGGCCCTGAAATAAATGGAAGGAATTCAGTATAAAATACTTTTCTAGACCTCTTAACCAAATGTAAAGTGTCGGTAAACTCAACATCTCTTTTAAATAAATAATAATAAATAAATAAATAAATGCTTGGACAATTTCACACAGCGCCATCTAGCCCCAGACTAAGCAAAGCTTGTATATGGGTGCTAGACAACTGATATACTACTTATATAATTTTTAAATAAATACTTATTATACATAGTAACACCCAGACCCGTCACAGCAATTAAAATTCATAATTTCAATTTTTGCCCGGCCGGGAATCGAACCCGGGACCTCTTGCGTGGTAGGCGGCATGTTGACCACTGCACCACTCAGGTCGTCAAATATAAGTAGTTTATGTTCAATATCATTAGGTAATTCAGCGTTTCGGCGTCATCTCCATGCCTAACAATCCTAGATCTTTTATTTGAATTTATAATATTAATAATAACGATGATAAGGCCCATGATTGATGTACTATTACTTCTGTTTGCACTAATAAAACGGCGTAAGTAATCATTTTTCAATTTTCCAAATATTATTCAAAGATACGCTACGCCACGACGTACGTTCCGGTATGGTTTCTGATATTATTTAGACATTTAAGACGTATGTATACCACGTACCACGTACTTTTAGTGGCTAATGGCTAAATTATTATTTTTTGCCACGTCTAGGAAATTTAAATATTATATTAGTAGTTAGGTACCTAGTCAAATTCCAGTTCCAATTTCAGGGTAAGTACGTAGGTTGTCATGTAAGAAAAATTACAATAAATTTCTATTTATTCATTTATTGTTACTCTAGCGGCGAGTTATTATAACAGTTTTTATTATATCCGCGAAGACGGAATTTTGTCAGCTGCACCCAATAGAATATGAACCTTCAATTCACACTATAGGTTTCAATTTAGTGTGCAAGCAGGAGACGGTAGATAGAGTAGGCAATTATGCCTAAACTTGACTATTATTGGGGAACCTTCTGTACTATACTAGTACTAATATTTTTATTCTCTGGTAGCATTAAACTCACATAAGAGAGCATCTGAAGATAGCTGTAAAATAACAATTCATAATTGACTTATTTTTATGAATCGGTATAACTACTGTTTTCGACTAATATTCAAAATATGGTTATATAATATTTTACCTGCCATACGCATTCTCTTCGCATTGTTAGCACCATGATCGTGACTATTTGCTTGTACTTGATTTTGTTGAGTCTAGAATTAAAATAAAAACAAATCTGTAAGTTACGTAGTATGAGCACAGAATATGTACAGAAGCCCATCGGTTGCGTGAATTTAAAAAAAAAATCAAAGACTCGTCGACTTCACAAATGTATGAAAGTAACAGCAGAATGGAGATTATACCTTTGCCGCTAACTGCCACAACCACAACGCGTATTTAAAAAAAAGTTTTGATATATTGTCTTGAAGCTTTTTTTTAATACCGTGTTGTGGCTGCGGCAGGTGGTGGCAAAGGTATAATCTCCATTCTCCATTCTGCTGTTACTTTCATACATTTTTGAGTCGAAAACTTTGTTTTTTTTTTAATTTTCATGCAACCGAAAATTCTGAAACTTTATTCTATTACTAAGGGACCTTTAGAAAAATATTCAGCCATTTGATTTTTTTCGGAGGTTCCCCATTAGTTTTAACCGCCTCTGTGGTCTAGTGGTTCGCCTACCCATGTAAGACGCAGGGGTCCCGGGATCGATTTTGTACTCGGTTTGGTTGGTGGTAGGGCTTATTTCAAGTCCGCCTGGCTAGCTACCACCATCTTACCTAAGTCTGACGCCATAACAATAATTTTAAAATTGTTGTGTTCTGTCAGTTAGAGGTAAGATAGCCAGTTTCTCAGTGATGAGGATTCCGGGTGTAGTGCGCTTCCACCTTCGGCCTTATCGTCACTTAACATCAGGTGAGGTGAAGGCCAAGAACTATCCCGTTGTGCATAAAAAAAGTTTGTAATAAAATTGAAATAATGGTGATAATAATAAATAAATAATAAATAAATGCTTGGACAATTTCACACAGCGGCACCTAGCCCCAAACTAAGCAAAGCTTGTAATATGGGTGCTAGACAACTGCAGAAATTAAAATCCATCATTTCAATTTCTGCCCGGCTGGGATTCGAACCCGGGACCTCTTGCGTGGTAGGCGGCATGTTGACCACTGCACCACTCAGGTCGTGTTGTTGATGTGGTGATACATACATTAGGTTGCTGTTGCTGCTGATTCTGTCTAGCTTTAGACTCGCTTTTATCTTCTTGGTCATCGTCAGTCAAGAATTCTCTCTTCGGATAAGGAATCGGACACCCGGCGAAAACATCCTATGTTAAATAAAAATATTAGTTATTATTAAAGATGACGTTTGTCCAACTATTTTGCAAATGAGAAAGAAATAAAAAAAAAAAAAAATTTTACAACAGGGACTGAAAAGGGGTCTTGAAAATTTTAAGTGGGGCGACTAGGGTATCATATGAAAGAGCTGTTTGCACATTTTATGATGATGAAAAATGTAAAAAAAAATACCGCCCCCTTATCACCGAAGTTTGCAAAGAGAAAAATCTGAAATAATTCTATGTGATAGTAGTTTATGTAAAAATTACAGGAAAAATAAAACGATGTCTCAATATAACACACTTTTCTAGAAATTAAAAAAACAAACAAAAATTAATAAGTTCCTCTACCAGTCAACAGATGGCCCTAAACCAAGAAAAATTTATTTAGTTCCACTAACGGTCAAGAGATGGCGCTGGACTAAGAAAAAAAAATAGTTCCACTATCGGCCAAGAGATGGTGCTGACCTAATACTGCAATAATAATTTTATTATTCTACAGCAGGCTCTGCAGTGTATTTATTATGATGGTACTGAAACCCTCGGTGCGCGAGTCTGACTCGCTCTTGACCGGTTTTTTTTATTTAGTAATGTTCTCATGTAATGAGAATGTTGTCTTTTATGAGAATAAAGTTCTTTAAACCTAAACCATTATTCGAATTTCATATAATAAAAATCATACTAACAGGTGTAGTCGGTGGGTCTTCGGTGAAGTATGGATCCTGCATCGCTTGTTCTGATGTGATTCGCTTATTGGGATCCATCAACAACAGTCTTTGAAGCAGGCTAAATGCTTTACTGTCTGGTTTTATCTTATGCCTGTCCATATACTTGCTTAGAGAACAACTTTGGTAACTGAAACAGTAAAATTATGCTATCAAATACAACTATTTTGGCTGTTTCAAAGTATAAAGGTGCTCCCACACAGCAGTTATTAAAGATTGTATAACACAATAACATTCTATAACAGTGTATGTGTAACATTTTGCTACCACATGTAAAAGAAAAAGTTACAGAATGTTGCATACTTGTTATTTAACGATAAATAACTGCTGTGTGGGAGCACCTTTAGCAAGTAATATTTTTAGAGACAATAAACATAATATGGCAAAGGTATAAAAAGAAACAAAATGATATATAAATCTTACTTTGATCTCTTGAAGTCCTTGACCAAAGTAGCATGCTCAGGCATTTTCTTAATATCCTCCCAGTCTTTTTCTTGTGGGAACCCCATAACATTAAATATTCTGTCTAATTGATCATGATGGTACGGGTTGCTTGTCTTTATATCTTCTTGACGACAGTGGAAGATAGGTTCTGAAGTCAGTAGCTCTGCAAATATGCAGCCGATGGCCCAGATATCTATAAAATATAACAATCTTTTGAAACTGTAAGTTTAAAAAATTATATAACAGTGTTTTTAAGTGTTACCTTACAGAACACAGTAATTTTTATAAATTAATATTAAATAATATACCTACTAGAAAAAAATTGACTCTCCACTAATGATGCCTATTATGAGTTTACTCTTAGGTACTACTATTTGTGAAACCCTGTAATTGGCTTAGAGTTAATAATATTATAAGTTATTTAAGATATGTTTGTATAAAAAGCTGTTGAGTTTCTGAATAAATAAATACTACAATATTACTCTAAGTGTTAACTCATGTATAATCTTATATCTATAAAAAAAACTGCCAGCGGTGCTGTTCCAAATTCCATTTAAAATTGCTTACTACAGTCTATAGACTAGTATAGACTATAAAATTAATAAAATAATATAAACCAACTGTGTAAACTCATAAATGAATGTAAATAGTCATATATACTCATATATGACTATTTACCTACTGTACTATAAAAAATACTGAGATCACATTTTCTCAGTATTTTTTTTATAGTACAGTAGGTAGATAGATATAAGTTACATTGAAATGAATAAATAATCAAATGAAATACTAATTTATTAAGATTATTAATATAATTGAAAAATATTAGAAAAAATCGACTCACCCGTAGCAGCTCTGAGCTGCTACGGGTGAGTCGATTTTTTCTAATATTTTTCAATTATATTAATAATCTTAATATAAAAATAGCATTGTAAATGCATAAAAATTTAAAAGTTTAAAAAATACTAATTTATATCTTGCTGATGAAATACTAATGTAAATCACTTATGATTTATTCCTGTCCTGATTAGTCATTTTTCTAATTGGTCATAATTGTCATCATATTAGTATTATTAAATTTAGTTTATTACCGATTGCTTTAGTATAATGTCTGGCTCCAAGCAGCAGCTCCGGTGCTCGGTACCAGAAAGTAACAACGACAGGATCTAAATCAGCTAGGGGTTTCAACGGAGCATTAAATAGCCGAGCAAATCCCATATCAGCTATTTTAACCCGTCCTCTTTCAGGACCTTCACCCATTACTAGAATGTTTGCCGGTTTCTACAATAAAACAAAGCATATTAGAAAGAATTGTAATATTTACAAAATTGTTTACATTTGTTATTTATGAATTCAGAATCCTTACTTAATCATTACTTAATACTTAAGCCTTCACGTCTTAACTACTGAACCAATTATCTTAAAATTTTGCATACACATTCTCAGGGGTATAGAGAAGGAAGGGTAACTTTCATTTAGAAAAAAATACTGTTCCAGAGGGATAGCAAAAAGAAACTTTCTATGCAGACGAAGAAGCAGACAGTCGCTAGTTTGTTATTAATTTTACAATAACTAACATAACTACAATAATGTTATAAGGAATAAACAGATTAGACTGTTTGTTATAAGCTATTCAGCTTTTAAATACTTTAAACCGGAACAACTTACCAAATCTCTATGCAAAACCCAATTTGAATGTAGATAATGTATACCATCCAAAATCTGATAAAGTAAGCTTTTGACCATTCCTTTTGGTACCATCACAGATTTCTTGTTGGCCTTAGCAGCCCGATGAAACTTTATTATATGCCACAAGTCATGTTCTGCATAGTCAAAGAGTAACCACACTTTACGGTCATTATGCGAGAGAAATACTCTGATTAAGTTTATTACATTTGGATGCTTCAGTTCACGGAGGAGCTGTAATAAGAGGACAAGAAGTTGTTCAGACTGATACTACTTACATTTCTGAAATAAATTAGGTAGGTAGGTTTTGTTTGATACATGGCTAAATTGCTTGTTTATTCCCATCTGCCCCCTGCGAGCTTTGCCACCAGGGTGGTGGTTGGCAGTGTTGGCACTAATAGGTGATGTTTACCTCCTCGGTGGTCAATGGCACCTACTTATTCCCATCTGCCACCTTGTGGCAATAATAGGTGGCATTTACCCACCGGGTTGGTACAACCATCACCCCAGTGGCAAAGCTCGAAAGGGGCAGATGGTAATAAACGAAACTGCTTATTTATTTTTAAATCTATTCTATACTCCAGCCAACTTAGGAAAATAATGTTTACAAACTACCCATACTTAACCTCGAAAGTACTTTTTATTGCCTGTTTTATATTTAAATGAATATCACTGATAGCTTACCTATGTTGTCCAAGTTGTATTTATGGTAATTTACAGAAACTTAACGAATTTGTAAGCCCCTACCTTAGGCCCCCGACTAGGTGGACCGACGATCTGGTGAAGGTCGCGGGAAACCACTAGATGCGGCCAGCGCAGGACCGATCGTTGTGAAGATCCTCTCGGGGAGGCCTATACCCAGCAGTGGATGTCGTGTCGTGTGGCTGATATGATGATGTTGATAGGTAACGTATTTGTGGAATTACGAAAAATGCGCAGTTTAGTTTACAAACATTCTATCTATAAGCTAGCTGGAGTATAAATGAGCCGTTATCGATGTTATTAAGATAAAAGCAAAGCGAAGTCATAACATAAAATTCATCGCTTACTGCGATTTCTCTGCAAGCCGACATAGAAAGGCCTGTGCCTTCGATTTGTTTCAAGGCATAGTCCTTGGTATCCGAACCGTCTTTTCTTCGTGCTTTGTACACATGACCGTAAGTCCCCCTGCCAACCTTACAACCCTCGAAATCGAATAAATCCTCTACTTTTGATCGTTCATTCTGGGTTTTCACTTTGAAGTCGTAGTCCATCATTACAGGTGCCATTGTTTTGTTATTTTGGAAATTATCTCCCATGGTTAGTGGTGAATTATTTGAGAATACTTTTTAACCTTTTTTTATGAACTACATATCTTATGTTAAAACAAAGTTTTTCGATTAAAATAAACACGAGAAGCAAAGCAAATAGCAAACAGAAACTACACTTTTGCAGATTGGCGCAGATCCGCAGATCAATTCAATGTTGCCAACAAATATTTTGAATTGCGATAAACAATTAGCAAGTTAGTATTTTCTTTTAAAAATCCGTTAAAATTATATACCTACTTTTCTTACAATGAAATCCGTTAATAAATATGTATAATACTGATTACTTCATTGCGTAAATCGTACGAGTAAACATGCCTTGCCATTTCTTTTCAAACCAATTTCTGTATTTTTTGAATGGTATTAACCTTCTGCACTTTTTTCTTTATTTTAATTTTACCCCATTCATAATTGAAAAGACATGATAAGTACACAAATAATATTATTATGTCAAAAAACCGTTTTAGTCAAAACTATTCCCGACCATAAATCCGTAATCTGACGGGAAATCCGATAAGTTGGCAAGGATCAATTCCCTCCCTCGCTCTCTTCCCTCCAACTCCCTGTCACTTCTCAACTCAATCAGGGTTGCCAGGTAAGATTCTTGCTAGCTACATAGTAGAATCAAATTAGTAAGCCATCTTACTCATTATACGCACCCAACGCGGTTTGTATGTGAGCGCGCCCCTGTAATGCGTCGTCGCACGCACACACTGACAACATTTAAAGATGATAAAGATGCGTCAGTCGTGGCTGCGCTGCGCCGCCGCCGCGCGCCGTACTTAATACCGCCCGTGCTCACGCACGCTCCGCCGCCGCGCCGTACATGTACATACATACATACTTACCTCCGTTAACCAAAGATTATATTAAAGATGGCTACAAATTCGAGTAGCTGTAGGAGATATTGCAGTGTTTATGGATGTCTCAATAGCAGTTTGTCCAATCCAGAATTGTCCTTCTTCACATTACCTAGCGAACAAGAACGGTGAGTACCTATCTAATCGACTACTACCTACTATATCATACATAGGTACCTACGTAAAGTCTGTTATCCTTACTTGTCCTATTTAGTAAACAGTTTATGACAGTTGTCATACGTTTTTTAAACTTTATTACTGTTCAAAAATATGTTAGGTAACTAAAGTATCAATCAAATCAAATTGTCATTTGTAGATATTCTGTGCGTGGGAAACCGTTTGTTTTATTTTAAAAATGATTATTTAATAAAGAGTTGGGTGAGGATTGTTTACCAATACTTAGGATTAGGATTGTTTACCAAATACTTTTGAATTAGCTATTTACTTACCTACCTATCTGAAAGTGTTTAGCAAATACATAGTTTCTGCTCCAGATTTCGTTGACCAGATACCAATTTGTGGTTTAATTTAATAGATCACTATTATGTATGCCCCACCGTGAAAAAAAGGACCAATAAATTAGAAATTTGTATAAATCAAACTAAATCTTTTAACAGATATTAAGCAATAAACTTGAGTAGGTAGGTACTTACCTAACTATGTTTCATTATATATAAGCAATAAAGATTAAATAAATAAATAAACCTCGAAATCACGAAAAAAAACAGCTGTTCCATACAAAAGGACAGTCAGCACCAGCAGCACATGAGGATAAACAAAACTGTCAAAAATCTGTAATTTATTTTGAACTTAATAGCTTTGCATTTAAGTATAAAATTGATTGAATATCATTACGCTGTCGTGGAAGCCCAGCGTGCCGTTGAATGCCTACTCCATCGAAATGTAGGAAACAGCTGACTTTTTTTTTCGCGTTTTTAAGGTTGGTCCCATAAATGAAAGTTGTTCATTTTGATGGTCTGGTATGATTTTATTTTAATAAATACATGATTTAGTAAAATCACGTTTTAATAAATCCTATTTCAATCGTAATTTTTTAAATCACTAATCAGATAATATGACGTAGATAATGAAAACAATATGTACAAAAAATAATTAAAAAACTTTGTGTTATAGATCCCTGATGCTTACCCTACAGGGAAAAATTGTTTTACATAGAGATCGACTACCTATGCATTTTTGACGATTGAATAAACTATAAGCGACAGCCCTAACAGTCAGCCAGTGTTTAGGCTATTATCGCTCGCTCACGGCTAGAGTTGGCCTACTTATTTGATTCTACTATGCTAGCTAGGAATCACAGAGGAAAAAACCTAGGAATGAAGCAAGCTACAGACACAGAATACTAATAGTACAAGTCTACAGAGGCGCGTTCCAAACCTACACTCCGAGTGCAACCTAACCACAACCGAACGCTCTAACGGCGTTCCAAACATTTGAGCGTGACGTTCGGTTGACACAACCGTGTCGTTCCAAACGTCAGAGCGTTGCAACCAAACAACCATCAAAATGTTGGCTGTAAAACGCTCTGACGTTTGTCTATACAAAAAAAATTCAATATCGTTTGACATTATTTTGCATTTTTCATGTTTTTATGTCTAATTTTTAAAATAATTATGGTAGATCCTCAAAAAACGGATTTTATTTGATTTAGTATAAAGAAAAGTTTAAATTATTCGTATTCCAAAATGGAAAATGAAGAATTTGTATTGACATTGACATTTAAAGTTCTTGGTCGTTCCAAACCTTAGAGCGAGTTAAAAAACAACCAAACAACCGGCGCTCAAACGTTCTGGGGGCTTACCATCAGCAAATAAGAAACCATTCAGTTCAAAAGCAGGCCGTAAAAAAGACTGCTTAAGGCCTGCTTTCATACTAACCGTTGAGATCATGGTACGAAAAAGTAAGGCCGTTCAATATAAGTCCTGCTATAAGAGCTCATAGTAAGGCCCCTGAACGCAACCTAGGTTTGAAACGCGCCTCCGTTAGAGCGTTCGGTGTTGCGTTCAGAACGTTCGAACGTCGGTTGTTAGGTTGTTTTTTTAACTCGCTCTAAGGTTTGGAACGACCGAGAACTATAAATGTCAATGTCAATACAATAAGTTTTATAACTAAGTATTTAGATAAGGAAATTTCATTGACTGTCATAGATAAATAAGTAATACAGAGCGGAGTCCCTTGGCACAGGCATTTTTTTGCTTAAAAGGGGGCTTCAAAAATTATTTGTTATTGTGTCATGAAAGTGAATAAACATTATTTTATTTTTTATTTATTTTTTATTTTTTTATACAAATTCTTCATTTTCCATTTGGAATACGAATAATTTAAACTTTTCTTTATACTAAATCAAATAAAATCCGTTTTTTGAGGATCTACCATGATTATTTCAAAAATGAGACATAAAAACATCAAAAATACAAAATAATGTCAAATGACATTGACATTTTTTCTATAGACAAACGTCAGAGCGTTTTACAACCATCATTTTTGATGGTTGGTTGCAACGCTCTGACGTTTGGAACGGGCCGGTTGTGTCAACCGAACGTCACGCTCAAATGTTTGGAACGCCGTTAGAGCGTTCGGTTGTAGTTAGGTTGCACTCGGAGTGTAGGTTTGGAACGCGCCTCGGTTGTTGATAGGTTGCACTCGGAGCGTAGGTTTGGAACGCAACCCAGCCCCCCTGCAGTGTTGACAACTTGGGGGATTTTCCCCTCGATTTAGGGAGGACAAGTGTCAAAAGGGGATTTTTAGGGGCAGGAATATTTCAGGGGCTTTTTTAGGGGCTTCAAACAATAGGAATAAAACGACATCAGTTTGATAAATAATTCCTTATGTGAGTACTCTGAACAGATTTCATTCATTCAAAACTCTACACAATTAATAGTTACTTTAACGCTTGCAAGCGTTTTATTAGTCACGCACGGCACGACGTATATTATATAAAAAAATATTGGGGGTTTTTAGGGGAATTTTTAAAATTTCTTGGGGGAAAATTTTGGCAGAGGTTGGCAACACTGCCCCCCTGTACTAAGTACTAAAATAAAAATCTCTTTGTTGTGAAATAGTGATTGATTAGAAGATTTAGAAGAAATTAAATTAATGGATTTAATTAATTTTGAATTGGATTTTGGAATTATTTGTATTTTTACAAAATCAGTCTGTCGGCTCGTCAAACAAACAGTATTTTTTATTGAAACAACAAAAAAATTCAGACATGGGTTAGGATAAGACGATATCAATAATAATTTATTTGTTGTATAGTTTGTTGTTTTTTTATTTTATTTTAACAATGGCAAGTGAAGCGACAACAAGTGAGTTTAGTTCTGTAGTGGATTCTCTTGTGAATATGTTTGGCGATGTTTTGAGCAAAGACGTTATTGTTACTGTTGTGGAAAGCTGTGGTGGCGACCGTAAGTAAATACTATAATTTGTGATTCGTAAGTAAGAGTTCTGTTATCTGTTCCCCTGTTCCCAAGGAACAGGTGTTAATGTTTCAATTTCACAAAAACTCATTGTTATTAGAAGCTCACACTTACAAAAAGTTGTGTGCGTCTGTTTATCCTTACTTGTCTTACCTTTTTGGTAAACAAGAACCTGACTCTCCGACCCAATCTTCACTAATTCTTTACCTACCGAAAAAAACATTACAAAGAAAACCCTAGATTATTTGGAGATCACATCCCATATTGTTGGATTTCACAATAGGATTTCTAGCTATAAAGCTCATCAGAATTACAGTTGACCAGTGAACGACCACTGTATTAAGGGAAGGCAGCTGCCCCTCCCTGCCTATGATGTACGCAGGCTAAAATAAGAAAAACACAACACTTTCCGAAAATATGTAATGAAGTTCAAAGAGAAAATTGTAAAGACAAGTTTTTCGGTTGCCGTAGCAACAATTGCGTCACGTGTCCGTGACATGCTCCGGCGCAAGAAAAGCCGGGAGGCTACCTGGTCATGCAATCAAAGTCGACCAAGTATTTTGGCGTTTTAACAGATCGACCTGACCGTGTCGCCTTTGTTCCTTGATGTTCGTCTGTGTCAGCCCTAATGTTTTTCCCTAGGTCGTCTGTGTCAGTAGTAATCTTTTCTGCTAGAGCTGATGGAACGTCACTTCGCCTGAGCTCTAACGGAAAAAGTCTTTGTACAGGTCTTACTTTTGTCCCCCCTGCCGTTCTAACACGTGCTACTCGACTTACTCCATCGCTACTGGTGTGTAACTCCTCTATCATACCCAGAGGCCATGTGATGCGTCTACTGTCTTCAGTTTCAAGAAGAACAATATCGCCAACCTCTAAAGAAGTACTTATTTTACACCTACCTCTCTGAATAAGAGAACCGATGTATTCGTCTCTAAAACGTTTTCTTAAGTCTTCCCGAACTTTTAAAATATAACGCCTCCTCGCATTCAACGTATTTATATTAACCTCATCAAAATCTAATACTGAAACATCAGTCAGAGGTTGAATGAACATGGAAGGTGTTAACGGCCGTAAGTCGTCTTCTCCACCTATATAAGTGAGTGGACGACTATTTATCACAGATTCACATTCACAAAGAACAGTTTGGAGTTCTATTAAGGATGAAGAAGCCCTACCAAGCACTCTACGAAGGATTTGTTTTAAATATCCTATCAACCTTTCGTAAAACCCTCCCCACCAAGGGGCTGCGGGTGGCAGAAAGTTCCACTTAATTCTCGTTATCGAAGAGACTCTCTGAATTTCAAGCCAATCGATAGCGTTCAAAGCATTATCGAGGCCCCTGAAGTTAGTTGCATTGTCGCTAAATAAGCATTTCACCCGACCACGACGGTAATGACCCTGGATAGATTGGTTAGGTGCCTTTTCTATTATGTTAAGTTGTAACCACTCTCGAAATACGTCATCATAGTCTTTCAACTTACCTAGTTTAGTGAGGCGTTCCGTAGTAGAGTTTAACCTTTTCTTGGCAAGATCGTAATTATTTTGTAGATGTGGAACGTCGCGCCACGGTAAACAAACCTGATACCGACCTTCTTCATTAATTTTGATATTATTCTTAAAATTCTGTAAGACTTCGAGTTCGCTTTCCGACCGTTTTACCTGCTCCGCTGGGTCCCTGATGCCTATTGATTCTAGGGTCCACAAATCTGAAATATCAAAATTATTTGCGATGTGAAGGGATGTGACCATATTTGTTACAGAACTAACACTTTCGTGAAGTAAACCCTGAACAGTCCACCCCAGTTTCGTCTTCACAGCAGTTAAGTTATTTCCCATTTGTATGAACTCACTGGTAATCAATGAGCCACAAAAGTCAGATCCAATTAATAAACTTACACAGTCAGGAGCGTCAGTCGAATCAGTTAACGTGATGCCACGGGCACGTAATTGTTGCAACGTTACAGATGAACTTAACCTAGGTAAAAAACCACAAATTTTATTTTGTTCTACAACTTGCATATTAACATAAAAGTTGTTTTCGATGCTTTCCACACGTATGTCAAAAACTTGACACTCTTTTTTCTCCGTTTCAAGCTCGCCGAACAAACAATGGCTTAGAACCTCTTTTCTCGGACTTTTCAGGTTAAGTTTCCGTACGATATCTGTACTAATATACGACCTTTGTGCACCAGTATCTATTAGTGCTCTGACACAAACCTCTTTTTTACCATTGACAATTTTCACTGTCAAAGTTGGCAACAAAGTCGTTCTTGACGCAAGTTGACATGACAAGTTATTTGACGACTCCGATTGTTTACCTTTGTCAATGTTTTCATGATGATAAGCCAACTCCGAGCACATAATAGTAAAATGCCTTTTTGTGCAGAATAGACATTTCGGATAACTTCTGCACTTCCTTACGTTATGATTAACTTTAAAACATATTAAGCAGGCTTTCTTGCTTTTTAAAAACTCGGTGCGGTCTTTCAGCGACATCTTCACGGCTTTCAAACACTCTGCTGCGGAATGATTGGTTTTGTCACACCATATACATACCGATGTTTGCGCTACACTTTGCTTGTCTAGCTCTTGTTTCCTTTGGTTTGTCGAAGTGTTTACAAAACAAGCAGTAGGTTCTTCAGGTTTCATCATAGATGTACTGGGTTCATTCCGAGATAGCCGTATGCGTTCTTCGGACTCTACTTCTTGCCGCAAGAATTCCATTAGGCTAGAGAGATCTTTATTGGCTTGTTGACTTCGATGCCATGCGCGGAGTACTTCTTCAGGTAATGCTGACTCTATCATTGGAAACAACATCGAAGCATATTTGTCCTTCGCTACTCCGAGTGTCTCAAGAGCTTGTAAGTGGGTCTGAAGACTGTCGTACAAGGAAGTCAAGGGCTTGTTTCCTCCTTTGTCTTGCATGAGACTAAGTAGGCCTCGCACATAGGTCTCTATGAGCACGTCATCTCGCGCAAACCTGCCTTTAAGCGCCTCAATTGCCTTGGAATAATTTTCCCCACTCGGTGGATAACTTTCGACGAGTTGCCGTGCTTTGCTGTCAGGGGCCATGGACTGCAGTAAGTATTGAAACTTATCGGTGGAGTCAATATCAACATCTTCATGGATCTTCTTGAATTGTCCCCAGAAATGTAGCCATGACTTTGCATCCCCGTCATACTTGACTACGTCTAATTTCGGAAGGTTAGGTAAACGTTTTTTGTATGACTGGACAGACTGAGCTGAAAGTAGGGAAGCTTCGCTTTGCGTGCGCTCGAGCTTATTAAAAAGAGCTTTAATTTTTTGCCACTGTATTTTATATGCTAACGCTTTTTCCTGGTCTTCCTCATACAGTTTTTCGTCAAAGTCTTCTGCCGTACACCATAGATCACTAATTTGTCCTTCTATTTCGAACAAATTGGAGGCCGTATCGGTGAGGACTTCGAACAGTACGGGTTCCTCTTTTGACAGCCCAGCTTTTTCAATTTTATTAGCCAAACTGGTAAACTCCTTCCGCAACTGTGTGCGTTTTCTCTTTAGTGTATCCATCCTGTCCTGTCACGGTCGCCACAATATGATGTACGCAGGCTAAAATAAGAAAAACACAACACTTTCCGAAAATATGTAATGAAGTTCAAAGAGAAAATTGTAAAGACAAGTTTTTCGGTTGCCGTAGCAACAATTGCGTCACGTGTCCGTGACACTGCCCGTACCTCGCTACGCCCATGCTGTTTTGCAAAAACTATCATAGGTACCTATATATTATCCCAGTTCCAGAGATTTCCTATAATTATTTAAGCAAGCTCATTATTTCTTTCATCTTATCTATGTATCCATTAAATAGTAAAAGGTAGAACCGGGCCTATTTAAATGTATTTAAGAACCTAGATTTACTGTTATCAATTAATATTAAAGCTTTTATTATTAATTAAATTTATAATCTGAAATTCATACTATTTTCATCTTTACAGCTAATGTATCTGCAGATGCATTAATGAGGATTAGTGACACTGATAATGTGGATGACAATGAGTTTTTAAGTTCAGAAAGTCAGGCCAAAAAAGAAGAAAGGCCATCACAACCAGAAAGTATTGCCCCTCAGAATATAGATACCATCCCCGATGAAACAGCATCATTTTCATATGCAGCAGCATTTCAAAGAACAGGAGCTATGCCGAAACAACAAATACAGCCTGCAAAGACACCAATTAAACCTATTGGTTGGAGTGAACAATTTTGTAGAATTGTCTCATATCACAACCAAGGCTTTCGAGTATTGTTATTGATGCGAGGTGCACCCGGTTCTGGAAAGTCACATTTGGCTAGCCGACTAATTGAAACAACCATTGGAAGTACATTTGCTGACTTAAAGACTCATATTTGTAGCACAGATGATTATTTTGTATCTGCAGGGAGATATAACTTTAACAGACATGAGTTGCCATATGCCCACACTTGGAATCAAAACAGGTCTGCAGCAGCAATGCAACAAGGATTGAGTCCAGTTATTATTGACAATACTAATATAGAAATTTGGGAAATGGAACCATATGTAAGAACTGGTGTTGCCAATGGCTACATTATAGAAGTTGTGGAGCCTGATACTCCATGGGTGAAAAAAGCCAATCAACTTGCAAGAAGAAACATACATAATGTACCCATAACATCCATCAAAAGAATGTTGGATAACTATGTGGATGGCTTAACTGGTGAATTTTTGATCAAAAAGCTAGGATTGAGCTATCCAGCTGATAAAGTTCCGCCTGTGATTAGATCAATGCCTGTTTTCCAGCCTAAACCACAAATGGTAATCCCTGACAACTTGAATTTCCCAACATCTAATAGACGGCAATATTTAGTCCCAACATTCAGTGAAGAGTTACCATCAGCAAAAGAGTTGGACACATCTGCTGTTGCAAATTTATCTTTAAATGATTCTCAAATAAAACAACTAATTCAAGCTCAAGAAGAGTCAATGATACCTACCACTGCAACTGCAAATAATTCTACTATTGTGACAAATGACTATAATGCTGCTTCTGCCATAGATAACTCCATAGCTGTTGTTAACAATTCCACATCTGTTGAAAGTCATTCATCAGAAAATCCCAGTCGAGCTGCCGTCTCTAATGATGATGACACTGAAGGCGACAAGAATGTTCAGTTTTACATGGAGGTTCAAAAACAATTAGAGGAAATCGAAAAAGTTGAACAAGAATGGGAAAGGGGTGAAAATTGGTTTGAAGAACAAAATGTATCTATGGATCACAGAAAATCAACAGATAAACCAGAAAATACTACACCAAAGCCTCAAAGGAAACTTCAATCGCAGACTTATGCTGGAGATAAACTACTTGAAAATGTCAGCAGTTTTCAAGACTGGAGAGATATCTCTATGTTTATGACACCGTGGGATGCCCAAGAGGAAACATCTTCACAGTCAACAAAACCTACAGAAGTATCTATAGAGACAGCAAACAGCAGCACTTGTATCGAAACAGGTGATATAGAAAACTATGGTAATATGCTCAAAGTCCTAACTGCCAGCCCTAGGAATATCAATGAATTTAATTTTTCATTTAATAAAGAAAAAATTCCAGAAAAGCGTATGTTAGACAAGAGTACTACGACAAATGAACACTTTATAATGAATCCTAATAATAGATGTCAGAGTGAGGAGAAACATTTTAAGGAGCTTAGAAAGTTGTTCAAACATGTTTCTAAAACTGCTCTGCGAGAAATATTTGATAAATGTGTGGGTGATGTTAACTGGGCAGTGGAAATAGTATTGGATGGGATGGCTTCCAAGCAACTAGAGACAATAGAAAATGAGGATATTTCTGATGAAGAAGAAAATGCGTGTAGCAGCGACGATCACTGCTCTTGTTTAGCTGCTTATAATATATTGCCTGACAAGTCTCTACCAGGGCCAAGCTTACTATCCATTCAGTCAAATGAGCAAAGTACACCACCAATACAAAGTGGAAGTTCCCCTAAATTACAAAGCCAAAAGAAAACAAAAAAAGAAAATAACACAACTGAGGACTCAATGATTATAAAGCGCCTGATAGAAAAAAATGTTAGTTTTTCAGAGGATCATTATTCACAGCACTGTCTTAAAATTAGAAAGTTTCGTCACGGCGAATTTGATCCTACTGTCGAAACAAATAATGAAACTGTAATAGGTGCTGAAACAGGCTATCAAGATACTGCTTCTTATCTTTCTGGTGACGATAAAAACGATCATGAATCAAATAACAGTGTGGATGAAGTAGAAAAGACAGTTGTCCTTAATTTAGGTAGGGAGTTTGTAACAGAACTAGACATGCTTTTTGGACGAAGAGGTATGACTTATCCAGATAAGGTATTACCTAAAATAAATATTCCATTATCTCTGCTGAATGAAATAAATGCCTTGTGGATGGAATCTTTGATGCATCAGCTTGACGAGCATGACAAGCAAAGTGCCATAATGCTCAAAGAAGATGAAGAATTTGCAAGGTAATATTTAAAATGTAAAATTTACAAATTAATGATGATCACTAAGGGTCATCAATCATAATTCTTCCACATAATTGAATGAATCAAATAACTATATCTCTTCCAATTACTCTATGTATTTGTTCATGTATTATGACTAATTGAATTAAAGTCCAACTCTCCCTTTCTTTTGGGATCTACTTGCTTAATTTTTAGGCCAATATTGCGGTAGCCAGTGATTTCACGTCGAATATGCTGTGTTGGGAGTGGATTATGGTTTATGGATTACGGTACTGTTTCTAACATAACAGAAACATTTAATATTAGATGCTATTTTTTACAGGAAATTAGCTTTAAAAGAAGCAGAACTGGCTTCGGCTGGCAAAGAACCTGAAGTGCCAGATTTCAAAGAGATCATGGATATGGATTTTGCACTTTCATTATATCAAAAAGACGTCGCTGAATGGCGCAGCAAGGAACCTAATGACTTAGCTGCTAAACTAACAAGGGATAAACTGTACAATTTATTCCCTGATGTCTCAAATGATATCTTATCAGAGCTTTTAATGGCACATGATAACAACTTTCAGACTACAGTAGAGGTATGTAATTTTAAAGATTTCTTAATTAAATATGATATTTTTTATAATAATTAACGCCGACGCAAAAAGAAGAGTGTTAAAAGTTTGATATGTGTGTGTGTGTCTGTCTGAGGCTGAGGTAGGGCTGCTGAAAGCATCTGAGCAAAATGGACATATTTGATAATATATACTCATCAACTTTGTCTAGGGATACAGGTGTTATTTTCATACAAAAAAAAGTCTGGAACGGGTGGTAGAAAAATATAGACGATTCAAAAGTACTTAATAATTAAGTTTATTTGAATAAAGCTTATTTCACTTTCACTTTCACACTTTCACTTACAAACGAGGTAACTTTGACGCCTTGGTTTTCTGCCAGGGATGTACTGTGCTGTGATCTGATGATGGCTATCCAGGGAGTGAATGGAGGAGATTCAGATCGCTATACACACCCAACTGATCTGATTAGCATTCTAAAAGATTGATGGGTCAGAGTTCTCAGTTTCAGGATTTCCATACATTTTCATGCTATTTTCGCGGTTTTTTTAAACATTTCCTTCAATCTTTTAGAATACTGGTCAGATCAGTTGGGTGTGCATAGCGATCTTAATCTCCTCCATTCACTCCCTGGATAGCCATCATCAGATCACAGCACAGTACATCCCTGGCAGGAAACCAAGGCTTCAAAGTTACCTCGTTTGTATGAAAATAACACCCATATCCCTAGACAAAGTTGATGTGTGTATTATTATGTATGGACAGTTTTGACATTTTATATGGACAAAAACGACAAAATCAAACTCAAAATGAAAGGATACTCCCGCATTCACTCATAATTTCACTCCGACTTATCGAGCTGCAACGCAAAGGAAAGGTGTTATTCTTACGCCCGGGAAGTCCCTTTCGTAGTCGCGACGCGAATAAACAAAGGGATTTCCCCTTACGTGTATTGAACTTCTTACTTAGCTGTGCGTGCCAGTAAGGGCGCGTTCACACGAACGCGAAAAAAGTAAGTTTTTCCAATTTGTTTATAGATATCGAAACTCCCCGGACATTTATCGTAAACGACCGTCACGTAAGGAAAGTATCCGACATTTTACAACCCTAGCCTGAGGCAACCTAGCTCCCAGAAACTAATGGACCGATTTTGATGCGTTTTTTCATTTGAAAACTGGCGTCATGGAGATGGTTCTTATAATTTATGATGATCATCAGCTTATTTCCTACTTTGTGAGCTGATGATCTTCAAATTGCTGAACAGATTAACTTGAAATTTAGTGTATTGTTGCGTCAGTAGTATTTCCTAGACATGGAGATAGATAGAGATACCCAACTCCTCAGCAACTTACAGCAGATACAGCGTTTGCGCTCATTAAAATGATCTCAATGAGTAGGAATGATCGAGGGTCCTTATTTTTTTGTATCAGGCCCCCTAGAATGACACGGTATATATCTCGCGATATATACCGTGATTCAGTGGTCATGCCCCTAGCATGACCACTGAAACACGGTATATATGGGTCTTTTTTTTATATCCACTAGATATAATCAAGATGTGATATGTCACTCAGATACAATTTTTTTTATATTACATTTTAGGTGTTACTTATGTCAACTGGAAAAGCTGAGATTCTTGAACAAAAAAATGGCTTGAACAAATTTGTTATGGAGAAAGAGTTGGAGCGGCAAGAACGTATTTTGGAAGAGGAAAGACAGGTGACGAGGATTTTCTCAATATTTTTTTTTGTTATAGGATTTTTAGACTATTTATGGCGTGGAAAAATAATGTTTATTGATCCAAACAATCTTAGAGGCTAGGATGTTTTTTTTATCACATAAAAAGGTGGATGTTTCAGTTATATCTTTTTCCCAAAATAGATTTATTTGTAACTGTTGTTTAAGATCACAATATTGTTAGTTTTTGTTCTATATTTAATAAATAACTTGATTCATTTTCTATTACCTCCCAAGAAAAATACCCACAAAATTATTTCTGAGAAAGTTGCGCAAATGGCTAATTGCTCTCAGCCCTTACTGCCTTGATGAATATTTCAATAGTAGATGATTAAATGTTATTAAACTGTTTGTAATGTGATGTATAGTAATTGTAGTATTGTAGCTATTTGTATTGTAACATAATTTTGCATGCTGGAAACAGCTAATTTTGATGTGATTCCAATTGATCTGTAACCACAACTAACGCAAATAAATATATTTTATTTCATTGTGTAACTACAATTATTAAATTTATATATTTTTTTGTATCAGGCGCTTTCTGAAGTTGAGTGGCCTCTTTTGCCTCGTGGTGAAGTGGTGGAGATGTCCGTTGTAAACGAGTACAGAGAGAAAGCTGAAAAACACCTTGTCATACGCAATATGTGAGTATGCATGCTCTTCAATGGAACATTATCTGTTGAAGTGTCATTTCATAGTGATAAGCATCAGCCTGAATCAGCTTATCACTATGAAAATGTGCTATCAAAGCAAGTTTTTGGCACTGTTCTGTTTCCCAGAATAAATATTAGGTACCTATTTTAATAATGGCCAATGAGGATCAGTAACAGGTTTGAATCCTATTGTCACAGAATATATAATAGTACTAACGTACAGAAGTCCGACCCCGCGAGGACCATCAAATAATAAGCTACTCTCGCTGCACGGCAATAAAGTACAATTTCAAACTGCACAACGCTGCGTGGATAAAATTATATGCACCTACGAAGAAGAAAGAGAGGCGTCTCTTTCTGTCGCATAGCTCTGTTTCAACCGACACATTTCGGGGTTGCTACTCGCTAGTTACTGATATCATAGAAAACATTCGTTATGCCCATGAATAAACAATGAAATTACTATAATAGGTACCTACTTATAAAATAAAATAAATCTACCTAATAGGTGAGCTGAGCATATTTAAAGAGCATAAATAATAAGTCTTTCTAAGTAGTTAGAGAAGCTCGATGGCGCAGTGGTATAGCGCCTGGCCCAACGATTGCGGAGGTTAAGCAACTTTTGCAAGGGTCAGTTATGGGATGGGTGAAAAAAAATAGTATTTTTTAGCTTTTTTCTTTACTGGTGCCATATTTCGAACTTCGATACAACTAAGTATGTAAATATGTATACAAAAAATACAATAAACTTTGGTAGGTAGGTAGGTACGTTAGTAATTAAGTATCAAAAACGAAGTGCATGCAGTTTCGCATTCGGCGCTTGACTGACTCGTTTCGTTGGTGACGTTCACGCGCTGCGCTCTCGTCGCTTGCACACGCCGGCGCCGCGCGTTTCGGTCGGCGCGGTGATATCCCTCGAAATGGCCCTCTTGGAGTGGGCCGCGAGCAGTAGGCTAATATAAAAGTTTAAGCGCGGAGTTATACCCCCCTGCTATTGTTTTATTTTTATAATATTACAAAAACATATTCATAGTTATGAAACTTAGTAAAATATTTTTTGAAATCCGTTTAGAATGGTTGAGTTATCAGGGTTTTGAAGGAAATTCCAAGCTCAATGCAATATGTGCTTTATCATGTACGACATACGGTTCGCGTACGTCTCGATGACGTCATAATGACCTCCCCCAAAATAACAGTGTTTTAGCTCGTATAGCATCTCAGGTTTAAGAGATATCGTAAAAAAATCTTTACAGTTAATCATGTGGTGGCATAAGCTTTCTGATAAGCCACTAAACAAAAATCGTTACTGATCCTCATTGAGATCGTTGGCGACTCCCACTTTATTTTTTCCATACCTTCGGCCAATACTACATGAGCGGTTCTGCCGCCGCGGAAATCCGCATGTAAACCGCAGCAGGCCAAATTAAAGCCAGATTCACACATATTAGTGACGTAACAGTTCCGGGACATTTTCTATGAACGCGTCCAAACCTGTCAGTGTCAGTGACGAGACAGTGCTCTCAGTGTCAGTGAACGCGTGTTCATAGAGAATGTATGAAAGAATAATGAGGGCTTTTCACAATGACAAAAAACTGTAGGCTTGATAGATGGCGTTGATAAAAATAGGTGTGAATTTGATTTTTTTACTAAGCTTCGAAGAGTATCAACACCATCTAGTGAGGCAAATAGTTACTATTTTTCAGGTTCGAAGAGTATCAACACCATCTAGTGAGGAAAATAGTTACTATTTTTATTTTTTTAATGTCACTTTGAAAAGCCCTCATTATCACGGTGGCGGAACTGTGACTTCATTGATATATTGTGTGAATCAGGCTTTACCTTGAATTTTGTATGACGCAATCTACACTGCGCGGTTTTTCACCGCATAATAAATTGTGTTACGGATTTCCCCGGCGGGAGAATCGCTCGTGCAGTTCGGATAATTATCAATAATGAGTATTTACACATCAATCTATAAATGTATTACTTTTGACTGTAATTAAGTAATCAAAAACTTGGGCAGCCATTACACAGTCAATACAGCCTATCTATTGTCCAATTTCAAAATCTATCGCAATCGCTTTCAGGATGTGTTACACTGATATTTCTTTTTAGCACATATAAAAACTTTTAACTTGCCAAAGAAATGTAGCAATGTGTCACATCCATCTGTCAAATGAAAGCGATTGCGGTAGATTTTGAAATTAGACAATTAGCCCCCATCGTGATTCGATCACGATCCGTTGATCGTGTTCAGTGATTTTGATCAAGATGGACTGTGTACGTGTGTAGGTAACATGTTCACGAATCTCATACAATCTGACTGATCACGATCAATAGATCATAATCTGTTCACGATCTGTATTGTCTGGTAATGACTACCTTATAATAGATAAGTTTTTATTTCGATTAATTCATAAAGATATAAAATGTTAAAAGAAAACTAAATAAAATAAGGTTTTATTATTCGTTGATAGGAATCTACAGAAAGCAAACGAATACGTTCGACGTGGGATGACCCAGGCGGCTAGCTACTACAGCGAGTTGGCCGCCTACCACAAAACGATGTACGAACAATCTAGCAGCCTAGCAGCAGTCTCTTTGATGCAAGTTGGTATCGAATCATTATTAATTAATAGTCCGTAAGCCCGCGACAATATTGCCTACGTCATATGACATCACGATGAAATGCATGGCACACGGTCGGAAATGTTGTGCAGAGCAAGGATCAGAAGATTATCGCATATTAAATTGGCCGGAAGCTTGAGAAAATCCTTCACTTCCGGTCAAAATTTTAGGGTTATATTTACGTCATGTGACATCAGCACGAGACCCGTGGCATCATTTAGCCCTTCAATTGTAAGTTTGTCACTTATGAAATGGCCTGAAAGTACTTGACAGACTTCCGGCCATTTCAGAACTGGCAAACTTATGTAAACTCTCTATAAATAACTATTGAAGGGCTAAATGATGCCACGCCACGGGTCTCGTACTGATGTCAGATGACGTAAAATATAACCTTAAAATTTTGACCGAAAATGAAGGATTTTCTCAAGCTTCCGGTCAATTTTATTTGCGATAATCATCTGATCCTCGCTCTGCACAACATTTCCAACCATGTGCCATGCATTTCATCGTGATGTCATAGCTCACGGACTATAACTAGTGGTTCTGTCACAGAATAGATATAAGTACTACCGTACAGAAAGGACACCCTCCGCCCCGCCCCATAATCAATTACCCCACCCCACCCAGCGAGTTCGTATGCCGAATCGTATGCTCGTTTAGTCGTGTGTGTACTGTCAACTTATTTTTATATTCAAAGCAAGCGTTGTAACTTTATTTACCTAAAAGTTCGAATTATGAATTTAACGCCGCTCATACAGTACAAACTGCACGGTAGCCCTAGACTTACACACACAGTTGCGCGTGTAAAAAACTACATATGACGTCATTTGTTTTAATAGCGCGGTTGTATGAAGTGTCTGGGGTGTGGTTCTGTAGAGCTGCAGACCTCGCATTTGTGACATTTTTGAACATTTTTATTATACTCTTTATTGCACTCATAAAAACAGTTACACAAAAATAAATTGAGATATGTACACAAAGGAGGCTCGTAATGGCTGAAATATGTTTTTCCCATTTTTACTTACCTAAATAATAAGATAATGAGGATCAGTAACAGGTTTGAATCCTATAGTTTTATTGGTATAATATAAAAACATATTCATAAAGATTTTTTGAAATCCGTTTAGAAATGGTTATAACTCATAAGGGTTTTGAAGGAAATTCCAAGCTTACTGCAATATGTGCTTTATCACGTACGACATAAGGTTTGCGTACGTCTCGATGACGTCATAAGGACCCCCCAAAATAACAGTGTTTTAGCACGGTTTAGCTCGTATAGCTTCTCAGGTTTAATTTCTTCACAAGTAATCATGTGGTGGCATAAGCTTTCTGATAAGCCACTAAACAAAAATCGTTACTGATCCTCATGATCCATTAAATTACCTACCTGAATTATAATAATATGTAAACTTAATTTTTGTCTCTAACAAAAAAAACACTTACCAGTCCAGTACCAGAAGATACGTACTAAATAGTATTATATTATCTGTGGTGTTAGATATTAGAAATTTAATCAAAAACTAATTGGCAAATGAGATTTCGCGTGTTTCTATCATGGTAACGAAATTTTGATTAGTAGCCGATTATTTTTGAACATTTATTATAAAGAAAAAATTAAAACTATTGTATTGTATGTATTGTCATAGGTGCACGCTTCAAATTGCCCTGATTCGGCCACATTGGACTTGCACTACTTGCGCGTGGCTGAGGCCAAGGAGGCTTTGGACCTCTTCATCGATACTCACATAAACCGACTGAGAGAGAATCAGAGCCGAGGTCCCAGGTCTCACACTCTCTTCTTCATTACTGGAAGAGGCTTGCATAGCAATGGACAACCGAGGATCAAACCTGCTGTTAAAAATAGGCTGCGAGAACGGGGTTTGGCGTAGTAAGTACATTGATTTTTATAAATACATATCAATGGGTGCATTCCAGCAGGCTAATCGCTGAGTCGTCGATCGCCATAGAGTACTTTTTAATTATAGAAATTAATGAAATTGAACTTTAAAACAAATGGGGAAGATGTAAATAAAAAAATATTCAATTTTTTTAGCCCTAATTAAAAGTATAAGCAATTATAAGACTAACTGTGAAAAAAATATGTTGATATCACGAAATTTGAATTTTTTATAAGCAAATCAATTTGGGGACGCGCGAAATCTGATTGCGTCGTTCGAGTAATGGCTATGACGTCACGTCGCCGGTTGTACGTTGGACAGCGGCGGCGGGCGTATGGGAGCTTAGCGACACTATGTGATTGACAGGCTCTGTAAACTTACTTTTGTTAATTTCGATACTTTTGTTTTGTTATTTTACATTTTTCATACAACCACTGTATTTTTCAATAAAATTAGGTAGGTACAGAAAGTTTCATAGAGTTCCTCGGATATCGTACGTACGTATCTTTCGCAAGTTGACGTTTTTTACAGGTATTTTTGAGGTATTTTTTATTTTCTTAGGTCGTTATCTTATCTCGTTTATTTGTTTCTTTGTTTAATCACTGGGAATGATTTTATAATGAACTAGACTTGAAACTTTGAATATAGGTCAGAACTGTAAGACAGCGCTGATCATCATTGAGCTGATCTGATGACGGAGCTGGTAGAAGGCCACAGGAACTCTATAATAAAACTATACAATCACATCGACTTTTGTGCTAGTTTAATTCGTCTTGACAAGTACTCTGATAGGAATGGGAGATGAGGTCCAAGGTCTGATGATGGAGCCGGAAGAAGGCTACAGGAACTCTGTGTTCAAACCATGCAACCCCATCGAGTTTAGGCTCATTTAATTCGTCTTGACGAGTTCTCTGTTGAGTAATACTCGTAGTTTCAAGGGTCTGATATCATTTGGAATCGTTGGATTTGCCTTGACAAGTACTATGATGGGAGATAGTTTCCAGAGCCTGATGATGGAGTCGGAAGAAGGCCACAGGAACTCTGTATTCAAACCATGCAACCCCATCGAGTTTGGGCTCATTTGATTCGTCTTGACGAGTACTCTGTTGGGAAATAGAATCCGGGGTCTGATGATGGAGCCGAGAGAAGGTCACAGGAACTCTGTAATAAAACAGCAACTCCATCCAGTTTGGGATCGTTTGATTCATTTTGACGAGTATTATGTTGGGAAACAGTGTCCAGGGTCTGATGATGGACCTGAAAAAGGCTACAGGAACTCTGTAATAAAACCATGCAATCCCATCGAGTTTTAGCTCATTTGATTCATCTTGACGAGTTCTCTGCTGAGAATAAGTTTCTAGGGTCTGATATCATTTGGAATCGTTTGATTTGCCTTGACAAGTACTATGATGGGAGATGATTTCCAGAGTCTGATGATGGAATCAGAATAAGGCCACAGAAACTCTGTATTCAAACCATGCAACTCCATCGAGTTTGGGCTCATTTGATTCGTCTTGAGCTTGACGAGTACTGTTGGAAAATAGAATCCAGGGTCTGATGATGGAGCTGAAATAAGGTCACAGGAACTCTGTAATAAAAAAGCAACTCCATCCAGTTTGGGCTCGTTTGATTCGTCTTTACGAGTACTCTATTGAGAAATAGTTTCTAGGGTCTGTTAATGAAGCCGGAAGAAAGCCACAGGAACTTTGTATCAAAACCATGAAACCCTATCGACTTTGGGCTCGTTTGATTCATTTTGACGAGTAATCTGTTGGGAAACAGTGTCCAGGGTCTGACGATGGACCTGCAATAGACTACAGAAACTCTGTAATAAAACCATGCAACCCCGTCAAGTTTGAGCTCGTTTGATTCGTCTTGACGAGAACACTGTTGGGAAAAAGTGTTCAGGGTCTGATGATGGAGCCAGAAGAAGGCCACAAGAATTCTGAAATAAAACCATGCAACCCCATATTCTAGTTTGAAATCGTTTGATTCGCCTTGACAAGTACTATGGTGGGAGATGGTTTCCAGGTTCTGATGATGGAGCCGGAAGAAGGTCACAGGAACTCTGTAATAAAACCATGCAACACCATGCTCTAGTTTAGAATGGTTTGATTTGCCTTGACAAGTACTATGTATGATGGGAGATGGTTTCCAGGGTCTCAAAATGGAGCCAGAAGAAGTTCACAGCAATAAAACCATACAACTTCATCGAGTTTGGTTTTGTTTGATTTGTCTTGACTAAGACCTTAGACCCTATTTCTAGATGGTTCCCAGGGTCTCATGATGGAGCTAGAAAGTGGTAATGAGAGATCTGTAATAAAACGACACAACACCATTGAATTTGGGATCGTTTCAAACAAACCAGCCTAAATTCTAGGGTATTGCGTCATTTTATAACAGAGTTCCCATGGCCTCTTTCTGGCTCCATCATCCTTGGATTTTGTCTAAAGTTTTTGTCAAGACCAATCATACGAATCCAAACTCAATGGTGTTTCGTCGTTTTATCAGGGTTTTATTACAAAGTTCCCACGGCCACCTTCTGGCTCCATCATAAACCTTGGATATCATCTAGAACCAGAGTCCTTGTCAAGACAAATTATAAGAGCCCACACTCACTGGTTTGTGTCGTTTTATTATAGAGATACCATGGCTACTTTCTGGCTCCATCATCACCCTAGATATCTTTTAGGACCAGAGTTCTTGTCAAGCCAAACCAAACGAGCCTAAATTCGACGGTGTTTCGTCATTTTATTACAGAGTTGCCATAGCCACCTTCTGGCTCCATCATCAGAACTTTGATATCATCTAGTACCAGAGTCCATGTCAAGACGAATCAAACGAGCATAAACTCGATAGGGTTTCTTCATTTTATTACAGAGTTCCCATGGCCACCTTCTGGCTCCATCATAGTCTCATATTGTCATGAAAAATACACTGTTTTAAACAAGTATTTTAAGTGTACTAGCGACCCGCCCTCGCTTCGCTTCTTTCTTTTTTTGCACACCCAAAAATAAAACAAATATCGTACAGTCGTTACCTTTGCTCCAGAAGACGCGCATGAATTTATTTTCGCTCGCGTTATTTTTTGCGACAACTCCTAAGATATTCATTTAAATAGTATAGTGTTAGAGATTAAAATAATGTGCATGAAATGCTTCAGGTAACAGACGTATTTAAGTTGATAAGGATTAATACTGTATCCTTCTAAATAGCTTTCCAAATTACCGCATTGTATGTGACCGATTTTTTAGAAGATTATAATGGGTAAAGTGAGCTATTCTTAAAATATAGATATATGCCATCGCGGACTTTTTTGTAGATCTATAAAAGAGAAACAATTCCATCATACATTATTTTGTTATAGCACAAAATTTTTATGCAGCGTTTTCGATGCAAGCTCCCAGTCGGCTTAATTTTTGGCAAAACTTTAACCATTATCGTCATATATCTACCAATTTAGATAAAACCTTAACTTATTATACACTTAAACCTTCCTCAAGGATCATTCTATCATTTGGTAAAAACCGCATGAAAATCCGTTTAGTAGTTTTTGAGTTTATCGCGAACAGATAGACAGATGCGGCGGAAAGACTTTGTTTTAAAACATCTCGGCGGACGTAACCGGCGATGTGACGTCACGCCTTAAACGGTCAAGACCGCGCTGATTTTAAAAACATTCAACTTTGAAAATTAATAAAAAAATCAGTTTTTGAGATATCTAAAAAATTCTTTCACCAATATTTTTTAGATTTTACGTTTGATTTTTCTATATTATAAAATAATTACACTCATCTTCCCCATTACTTTCCATGGTTAAAATATATAAGTACTGTGGTTATCGATGACTTAGCGATTGGTCTGCTGGAGTGCACCCAATGTTAATGCTTAATTCGATGGCGCAGCGGGTTAGCGAATAAACCTGCGATTATGGCAGTTAAGCAACTTTCGCAGTGTTGATCATGGAATGGGCGAGTATTTGGAGCTTTTCTGTGCTTCGGAAGGCACGTTAAGCCGTTGCGTTGGTCCCGGCTGCATTTGCAGTCGACAACACCCACTAATCCGCATTGGGCCCGCAAGGTGGGGTATATGGCCCATCCTCCTCATCCACCCATAAGGAAGGCCTGTGCCTTAGCAGTGAGACATTAAAAATAAGTAATGGAAGTTTTTGGGTGATTTTACATAGGACTCTGCTTCTGGGTGTTATCTATTATTATTATTATTAGTATCCTCACAGTGGCGCCCTCATCTTAATTAAATTTATTTCTCGCTAAGTACATACTGTATCGAAAATTCAAACGTTGAGATTTAAGCTAAGGTTCTATACTTTATTTACGAACAAAAACCTCAGTAAAATATAGTTTGTTATAGTAGTAGTAGGCAAAAGATCAAAAAGTGGCCACTTTTAGCACTTTTGCCTACTAATACTACAACGAACTATATTTTAGAAAGTTTTATTATTTGTAAATAAAATATAGAAATTTAGCTTTATTCGCAACGTTTGAATTTTCGATACATTATGTACTTAGCGAGCAATAAATTTAATTAAGATGAGGGCGCCACTTGAGGGTACTAACTACTAATCACCTTAAGAGGATTGTCAACCACGTGGTCACCATACAAACGGCGATAACGTTTCCCACCCTCTAAACCTTAACCTACAGCAATTAATTTTTGGTATGTTTTTGAAATGCCTAAAACTAGGGCTGTACGTTTTGATTTTTAAAATATTCAATGTAGATTTGAAAATATTGGCACTTCTGTGTTTTGTATGAAATCACTAAAATGCAATATATTTCGAAATCTATTATAGATATTTAAAAAATCAAAACGTACAGCCCTAGTATTTAGGCATTTCAAAAAAATACTAAAAATTAATTACTGTAGGTTAAGGTTTAGAGGGTGGGAAACGTTATCGCCGTTTGTATGGAGATCACGTGGTTGACAAACCTCTTAAGGGTTTACTTAATTAAAATTATTTTATTTTCAGTTTCAGTGAGCGGAACCCCGGTCTTTTGAAAGCTCACGTATGTGCTGAAGACAAATTAACCTATCAGTTACCACTAGGGTAACTGATACATACCTAGTACATGTAGATTCAGGAGGCAGTTCGCAGTAGGGCATTTTAGTATTGTGTATTGGATCTGCATACCTCTACCGTGCTACTACTTGATAGACTTGCAGGAACGTTCAGTTTTTGTGTTGATGTGTGTTTATCTATTACGAGAGGATTAAATAGAAATTTTAAAGTTACACTACCACACTACCCAGCATTGGGGACATTAAAAATGGCTGATGGTCAGTCAATAAGCCTCCAGCACATAACAGTTGGTGGGTCTAACTAACCGTGCGTTCACAGCGGATCCGCATTTACAGGACCGTTTTTTACGGATCTATCGCTACTGGATGTGATGTTTACACCGCATTTACAGGACCGTTTTTTACGGATCTATCGCTACTGGATGTGATGTTTACACCGCATTTACAGGACCGTTTTTTACGGATCTATCGCTACTGGATGTGATGTTTACACCGCATTTACAGGACCGTTTTTACGGATCTATCGCTACTGGATGTGATGTTTACACCGCATTTACAGGACCGTTTTTACGGATCTATCGCTACTGGATGTGATGTTTACACCGCATTTACAGGACCGTTTTTACGGATCCATCGCTACTGGATGTGATGTTTACACCGCATTTACAGGACCGTTTTTACGGATCTATCGCTACTGGATGTGATGTTTACACCGCATTTACAGGACCGTTTTTACGGATCTATCGCTACTGGATGTGATGTTTACACCGCATTTACAGGACCGTTTTTACGGATCTATCGCTACTGGATGTGATGTTTACACCGCATTTACAGGACCGTTTTTTACGGATCCATCGCTACTGGATGTGATGTTCACACCGCATTTACAGGACCGTTTTATCGGATCCGTTGCTATGGATACAGTACACATACGATATACTGAGTTGTGTGTGAACACACTCGTACAACTACATACGCCATCGCCAAATAATAACGGATTTGCCCACTAATTGACTAATTTCAAAATCTATCGCTTTCATTTGACAGAACATTGATACTTACTTCTTTTTGGCACAAATAAAAGCTTACCAAAGAAATGCAGCAATGTAACACCACAGAATAAACAATATTACAAGTATCACATCCAACTGTCAAATGAAAGCGATTGCGATAGTCTTTGAACTTAGGCAATAGGCTTGTTTCCATTAAGAATAAATATAATGGATAGGGGTTTATAATGATTAATTATATTATGGAGAAAATAACAAACAATTTTAATTATTAAAAGCGTTAAAGATTAATAATATTTTTAAAAAATAAATTTCGTAAAATGAAACCTTTAGTCACGTGACAGTGAACACCAATCAGAAAGCGTTACGTCACGCCGTGCGAAACGCCAATCTTGTCTTTGACGTTTCGAGTATCACTACCGGAGGCGCGTTCCAAACCTACACTCCGAGTGCAACCTAACCACAACCGAACGCAAGTTTTAGCCACTTTTTCCGTATTTCTCCATTGTTTGGAACATATATAAATAACTGGTTTGGCGTTTTTATAGTCGTGCTATCACACTGGGGCACTATACAGTACTTATAATATGAGAAATTCATTTTTAAACGATAAAAACTAGCTATAACGTACGAAGACACGATCGCTCTTTGGTTTGTTTTGCACGGCGTGACGTCATTTAAGACGCCATGACAGTCTTGTGCGTTTTGGAACCAAATTAAAATTGGTTTTTTAAAACGCGAAATTTATAATGTAAACGCTCGATTAAAAATAAATAAACCTTTTTTTCGATAAAATGCCTAATAAGCTAAAATATTAAGCAGTTATTGAAATTTTGTCAACTAGCCTATTAGCCCCCTGATTAAACAGACCTGTAAAACAGATCGGTATCAGGATCAAACAAAATATACGTATCCGATATAACGGACCGGTTTATATGATCGCTTTTGTAAACGAGCACTAATACGCAACGGTGATACTAACTATATGCAGCAATGATGCATGTACATTAAATGTCTAGCTATTAAAATAACTATTTAAATGCTTGCTTAAGATTGTTCTGTGTATTGACTGTCTAAATGTTCCGATTGGCTATGACGTTATTAAATCACCTAAGAGATACAATATCAATGTAAATACATGATAATTTTATTATTAGTGGGTAATCGCTGTAATTTAGTGATAAGTTATAATTATCTTGTATGTCATAGTTAAGTTTGGTGTACATAATCCTCAAATAAGGACAGATAATATTCCACCGTGCCATTTTCTGTCTTATATAATGGTCATTAAGGTAGAAAATGAAACCGATTGAATATTTAATGTTAATTTGTAGTTGTGTAAATAGAGAAAAATACAGTATGAATTATGCTCATCTTGGCATAATAAAATATAACATTAAAAATAAAAGGCAATCAAGTAAAACTGTTCTTGTTAAAGTTTCATTGAAAACTATTTAGAGGTGAAAATAATTGCTATATCGAGGTTACATAGAAAAAAACGTCTGTTACTTGCTCAATCATGGATAATGAAAGTAATTGTAATTCATTTCATTCACAACCATTTGAACTTAACTTAAGAATTCCTTATTCTTTAACTACAACTCAGAATGCCTGATTCTTTAAATGCAACTCGACCAAGATCTAATTCCTTAACTACAACTCACCCAGATAATTAGGCCAATGATAGCGGCATGACAGCTAAGTTCATGACACTGTTTTAATTTGGTGGAATTGTAGCTAAGAAAGGACTTGGGCGATTCTCAGGATTAGTGCAAACGGGCTTTAATGTAGAAATCAATGAACACTAATGTTACGAAAACCTATTTGCTTTGTCTTCCTTCTTCTATGTAGTGAAAGGTATCTGTGATTTCTTCGCATATAATGATTCATTATCACCAATTTTTTCCTTCGCATATAATGATTCATTATCACCAATTTCCATAATAATTCTATGGCGAACAATTTTATAATAATTCTTTTTTTTTATCAAAAACACATTTCCACCGATTGTTTTTATTTAGTAGGATATAGTTACACACTCTATTATAGCTGCGGGGTAAGTTATAGTTTTTTAAATAATTTCATAGTTGTATATTTTTAAGTCTGAAAATACATTTAAAAATCGAGCTGATTTGTTTTTGCGCAATTTTTACTGTAGTTTTTTTTCGTTTCCAATTAATTGTATAAATTAATTCATAAAAAACTTTATTAAAAATAACAAGAAAGATTTTTAGAGAATGTTACAAATCCGCACGTCTTTAATAAGCACATCTATATTTTTAGTCTATTAGGTTTATCCTCTTGCTGATAAGTTGATTGTCTGTGATTCCTACAGGGTTTAACTTATTTAAGACGTCAAGATATTAAGTACCAAATAATTTTCGATTTTAGTGGGCCATGAAATCCTGTCAGCCAACGTGTCTGCACGCGACATTATCTGTGGCCGGTTTATCTGGTTGTGAATTTCTTTATGCTGGGTACACACCAAGCCAACAAACACCAACGCCACGTTCGTTGGCCTTCGTTGGCCCGGTGTGTACCCAGTATTATCACACGTACCAAAAGTTCAGTCCTAAAACTAAATAGAGAGTCTTCGATACAATACTCGGCCTTACATAAGTCGGTCGTGTAGGTTAATATTTACCATGAAATTGTCAAAAGATGTTTGTGCGTACCAAAATCATGAAACCATTCTTATTTTTCTTCTATAGGACTGTCTTATCATCAACAAAAATTAAAAATAAGCATAGAATATCGAGCACTCAAAAAGCCTAAAATATACGTAATTATTTTTACAATTTCACAGCTTTTCCTACATAAAACTTGGCAACTGTATGTTGGTTTTATAATAAATACTTCTCTTTATCGGTCTAATTTGCGTCCAATTTGACGAACAGTCAATTAAAAAAAAACTAAGTAAGTTTAAATTCAATTATTTAATAAAATAAAATAATAAATAAATAAAAATGGATTTATTTATTTATCCAAGTACACACAGTTACATATTAAAACTACAAATTTCGGGGACAGGGTACAATATAAATAGTTTCAAATTTTATTAAAAAAACACAAATTCTTTATTTTAAGACTTGGTAATTTTTTGTAACTAATAAGTATTTTTTTAATTAAAAGCAAGTCGGACAATATTAGAAATAAACTGTTTATTTTTTTAGTCTTTTTGCTTCACCATTTAATGTACTATTATATATTCTGTGGTTAAGATTTAAGATGTCGCCGGTGCATAGCATTGAACGGGAATTACACAATAAATACTTCCCAATAAATAGTTATGGTAAATAAAGAATAAA
This sequence comes from Agriphila straminella, assembly GCA_950108535.1. Lineage (NCBI taxonomy): Eukaryota > Metazoa > Arthropoda > Insecta > Lepidoptera > Crambidae > Agriphila > Agriphila straminella. The sequence continues at coordinate 6,478,060 of OX467312.1, forward strand.
AAATTATCTTTGTATAATATTTATTTTTTATATTAGTTATTAGTTATAATCATGAAACACTTTGCCAATTTTTGTATGAATATAATATTAAGATAGCAATTTTGTGATGCGAGGTTATGTCTTAATGATTTATGTATAAAGTAAATGTAAAATAAAGATATGATTGATAAAAACGATTTTAAATGAAAGTATTAGTGTTAGTGATAAGTACTAAGCACTTGCATTAGCTAAGATCGTGTAAACATAGCATAAATCGTTAAGGATTGACACTTAAACATATCTGACTCGATGACAGCGTCGCTGTCGTCTAAGGCATAACCTAGGTAACAATATGTAATAACATCTTAGTTCCACTTTTGACCACTGGCTCAGATATGTTTGTATATGTTAAAGTTATGGTTAAGTTAGGATGGTGCAACTCAGCCTTAGTATTGTCAAATGGAACATTCATACTTAGAAATATCCAGGCGCGTTTCCTTTATGTGGGCTAACAAACAAAAATATTGACAGTCTACGTACCTAGTGAAAATACAATTTAATATGCATTTTGAAAATGCGATTTATTTATGCGTACACATATGAACCTCGTTACTGTATTAGCATTTCCCTTGAAATGGCCAACATTCTATACATTTAAACTCTACGCATATACTATTAAAGCTTAAATATGATTGCAAACTGTGTAATGCACATAGGTACTGTATTGTATGGAATTGACAAGATTCGTCACGTAATTTTATTTAACTGCTTATTTAGTAAGTAAGTCATTGGAGTAGGGGCACAGAATAAATAATAGTAAGTTGCGAGGCAGGTCACTTACAGCTCGTTAATGAGTACCCGGCTTTATACAACGTGTTACAAAAATACCCATAGTGCTGAATATGGTAGATAGGGACCATCAAACTAAACAACTTTTACTATGGGACAAACTCTGAAAACGCGAAAAAAATCTATAAAAAAATCAATAACGAAAATATCAAAATGTATAAAACAGCTGATTTTTTTTTCACGATTTCAGAGTTGGTCCCTGAGTAAAAGTTGTTTAATTTGATGGTTCCTAACTACCATATCTCGGTGGCGCAGTGGTTTAGCGCCTGGCCCAGCGATTGCGGAAGTTAAGCAACGTTCGCAAGGGTCAGTCATGGGATGGGTGACCAAAATTTTTTTATCTCGAGCTCCTCCGTGCTTTGGAAGGCACGTTAAGCCGTTGGTCCCGGCTGCATTTTACAGTCGTTAACACCCACCAATCCGCATTGGGCCCGCGTGGTGGGTCCCATCCTCCTTATCACCCATAAGGATGGCCTGTGCCCCAGCAGTGGGGACATCAAAAATGGCTGATGGACAACTACCATATTCGACATTAGAAGTATTTTTGTAACACGTTGCATAGGTACCCATCATTTTAAATTTTGATAGAATTTACCTTTATTATAAGAGAGAGTCTATACTATAAGGATCAAATAACTGTACACGAACGTTAAGTATTTCATGACTGATTGAGTGAAAGTACAATAAAATAAAAGCTATGCAAGAACAAATCAAACTTAGTGTGATCCTATTTTATTTACATAGGTAGGTACTCAATTTTAAATAAATTTAAATAAAAAGATACTTTTGAAACTTATGTCGATTGAAACTATGAGTATAGCATAAACTCAGTTTAAATTTGTATGTAAATCAGTCCTTCAAATTATTCACTAACCCCTTTATTAATAAACGAAGAATAAACGTAGTTTAACCAAAAAGTTTGCTTAGGAATTCAATACTTTGATACGTCAAACGTAAGGACTAATATTGCTAATCAATATTTTTTGTTAAACCAGGTGTAAACTTACTTTATTATGAAGGCCGTATTTTTATTTTTTGAAGTAATAACAATAAAGAGTTTGGTCAACAAAAGATGCGACTCGGTTGGAAATGGAACTAATTTTGCGCCTTAGTTTCCAATAACCTAACCTCTAAACAAAAATTTTACACGGAAAGTGGCGCTGCCATTTCAATCTCATCTCTAAACGAATGTAAGAATTATGAAGGTCAGAATTGGTAAGATACTGTGCTTTGGTCCTATATTAGTAGTAAAGTATTAAATACAGTAGTGTTGATGTTTCATGTAAGACTAAGGTCAATTATTACTTGATATTTTTGCTTTCATTAGTACGGATTTAAAATATTGAATTTCTCATTTTTTAAAATGATATAGGTATTTTATCGCCTTGACTTTGTGGTTTGGTATCATATCAAAATGTAAAGTTTTTTTTTAATAATGGTGCGATAAAAAAGCGGTGCTGGTTATAATTAAATTCCAATTTATTCGGATTATAAAATAAAAAAAATATTTTTTTGAAAATTTTGTGATCTTTCGATCGCTCTATGGAAGTTAAAGTTTGAACAAAATTGTCTTTATCAGAAGCATTGTAATGTAAGGACATCAGCTTGTGTGAAAGTGTCTTTATTAGGGAAGCAAATAATACTTATATTATAAGTCTTTGTTATTAAGTATAGTAAATGTCCCCGTTATTTGTAGAAAACACTATTATAGATGTTGTGATAGTTATTTTGGCATTGTAAACCAAATCGGGAACCAAATTTATTTATAAGGGTTACTGTTACCTACTAAACTCAAATAGGTAGGTATTTTAATGTTTTTACTTGGAAACTTCGATTATATTAGTGCTTATGAAAATGACATTTTGATTTTTACTTTATCACTTGTATATCGCGGTCTAGAACTTCGCACGAGTGAGACGCGTTTGCATAACCAAAATATCACGTAAAATCGCGGCGAATTCGCCCTTTCTGGACAAGGTCTTAAGGCCTTAAGGTGGGTCAAATCCCAATATTCAATTCAAATTATTGAAAGATTACGCGCGTGAAGCTATCATGGAAAAAATATATAATGTACTTGAAATAATACACAATAGATTTAATTGAAAGCATTTATAAAAATGTTACCACCTTTGTTGTTAAAAAAAATATTCCGTGGACCCTGTTTCTGGTCTTATTTGCAAAATTTCTTAGAAACAGAAAATTTGTTTATGTTAAAACCAACCACCCACCAATCCGCATCACCCACCAATCCGCATTGGGCCCGCGTGGTGGGTTATGGCCCATCCTCCTTACCACCCATAAGGAAGGCCTGTGCCCCAGCAGTGGGGACATCAAAAATGGCTGATGGACAAAACCAACCATAAAAATCGGCGATGTTAATACCTTCAATCTTAATTGAACAGATTTTTTATCTAACTTCAAAGCGACGAAAAGTAATAAAATCATGTAAAAATTGAGAATTCGGTGCTAGTTCTTTACGATACCTACCGCCGCGTTGGAACGCGCACTGTCACGGATCGCCCTGCTCGGATTGACCCACCTTAAGACCTTAAGTTCTAAACATTAAACCTACCGCGTGCGAACTTAAGAAGTTTGTTAGAATTTAAGAATTGGCTTCTTAAGTCACGAAAAAGATAAGTACTTACACAAAACCCCTAATGCTGAATATGGTAGATATAGATAGGGACCATCAAACTGAACAACTTTTACTATGTGACCAACTCTGAAATCGCGAAAAAAAAACAGGTGTTTCATACATTTTGATATTTTCTTTATTAATTTTTGTATGAAAAAGCTGTTTTTTTTCGCGATTTCAGAGTTGGTCCCATAGTAAAAGTTGTTCAGTTTGATGGTCCCTCCCTATCTACCATATACGGCTTTATAAGGCTTTTACTAAACACCTTGTAGATAGGGACCATCAAACTGAACAACTTTTGCTATGTGACCAACTCTGAAATCGCGAAAAAAATCAGCTTTTTCATACAAAAATTAATAACGAAATTAACGAAAATATCAAAATGTATGAAACAGCTGGTGTTTTTTCGCGATTTCAGCGTTGGTCTCATTGTAAAAGTTGTCCAGTTTGATGGTGATGACCTACCATTATTCGACATTAAGGGTTATTATGTAAAACGTTGTATAAGTATTTATTTTATATTCGGTAATTTGGAATTCAAACAAACAGCATCTACAGGCATGAATAATTGAAGTGATCCTTTGGGTTTCGTTGATAAATATTATTTTGCCAATTGGCCAAGATAAAAAAACGTGTTTTATTTTTCTAATTGAATTTTAGTCATTAGTTTATAGGAATTAAGTAGCATTTATTGATGTCACTTGCTGTTGTGAAAATAAAAAAACCGGTCAAGCAAGAGCGAGTCGGACTCGCCCACCGAGGGTTTCCGTACCATCATAATAAATACACTGCAGAGCTGTAGAATAATAAAATTATTATTGCAGTATTAGGTCAGCACCATCTCTTGGCCGATAGTGATACTATTTTTTTTTTCTTAGTCCAGCGCCATCTCTTGACCGTTAGTGGAATTAAGTAGCATTTATTGATGTCACTTGCTGTTGTGAAAATATAAAAGGCCAGATTACACCCCGAAACATCGAATTTTTTCAACTAATTTTGATTATATTACAGAATACTTAAAATTTTGGATTTGGTAAAAAAGGAAATAATGTTTTTGTATAAGTAGGTACCTACCTACATATTATGGCAATTTAAATATACAGGCAGCGTGCATTAGAGGCGGTCAAAAAAACGTAAAATAACTTACATTATTTCGCAAAGAGAATTTTTGAATAATGGTAATTTAAATAATTACTTACTTACATTTTTAAAATATTTCTTTGCGAAAAATAAATTACCTAGGTACACTTAAACTTGGCATCTTTACTTTGACCTAAATCCCATTTTTAGCAAAATCACTTAAGGCGCTGTAGGTAGTGAAAGTAGCGCCGTTTAGCTCAAAGTGGCCACTTTTGGCAATAATGGATTTTAAAACTTACAGAATAAATGATAACTTGAAGAGTTATTCAAAAATATTAGAGACAATTTAAGAGATTATTACATGAGCTTTTTTAAATATTGACTTGGTTTACGAGTAATAAAAATAAATGTAGTGGCGGCGCTAGTTTCACTACCACAAAGCTTCTTCGGAGTACACACACTAGAAGAACACAATTCACAATTTTGCCTTTATTTGAGCACTATGATTTTTTTCGATTGGCGGCGCTAGTATAGCGCATAAAAGCTCTTAACCACTACTAGGTACCTATATTTATTCGAAAAACTGTTAGTAGGTAAAGATACCAGAAATGTGTGAATTTTATCTGCTTTGTTTTTAAACTTGTCTAAAAATCTTTATTTTCAGAGATTTCTTGTTAAAAGTCAGGTAAAAAGAAGGGTAAGGGTATGATTAATATTTCGAATATTTTAACTTTTAAAATAGTCGGTAAGTTTAGATTTTATTTCATTTTTAGTTCAAAATATGGTAAAGATGCCATTTTTTCGGTGTCAGTGTTATCGAAGTGTGATGTTATGGTTACCCGTCTGCCTTATTGGTAATTTTCGTTAAGTGATTTAAGAACGATGTAAGTAGGTATATTATTGTATATCGTTTCGGTTAAGAATCCTTGTAGGTATATGTATATTAATAGGTACCTACATGTAAGTATTTACTTTTTGATGGTTTGACCATATTGTTACTTGTAATTTATTTCTTATGTTTCGAGGCCATTTAAGTAATATATAAGTGTTAGTTGTAGGTGCTTGATGTTAAGTCAATTGAATGAAAGACAAATAAAATATATGTTAAATGTCTACATGGTCCTTTATTTTTGTGATAAGTATACCTATTTTTAAACTTTTTAAATTTTATGCATTCACAATGCTATTTTTATATTAAGATTATTATTATAATTGAAAAATATTAGAAAAAATCGACTCACCCGTAGCAGCTCAGACGGGACTCGAACCCGCACCCTTAGGATTCCGGCCCAATGCACTAACCAATTATGCTACCGAGTCGCTAGCGAGTTTGGCGAAATTTTCTAATACTTTTCACGTTTTTACGCTGTAGGCCAGCGCCATCTCATCAATGTGAAGAGAATTACTTCGACATTCGAAAGCAACACCTTTACAGGTGCTAGACAAATCGATTAAGATGAAATAGCCATATAATTTTTAAACTTTTTAAATTTTATGCATTCACAATGCTATTTTTATATTAAGATTATTATTATAATTGAAAAATATTAGAAAAAATCGACTCACCCGTAGCAGCTCAGACGGGACTCGAACCCGCACCCTTAGGATTCCGGCCCAATGCAAATTATATGGCTATTTCATCTTAATCGATTTGTCTAGCACCTGTAAAGGTGTTGCTTTCGAATGTCGAAGTAATTCTCTTCACATTGATGAGATGGCGCTGGCCTACAGCGTAAAAACGTGAAAAGTATTAGAAAATTTCGCCAAACTCGCTAGCGACTCGGTAGCATAATTGGTTAGTGCATTGGGCCGGAATCCTAAGGGTGCGGGTTCGAGTCCCGTCTGAGCTGCTACGGGTGAGTCGATTTTTTCTAATATTTTTCAATTATAATAATAATCTTAAGTATACCTATAATAAACCTGATTAAGGCAATTAGTGCCCGCACAGTGGCGCCCTCATTAAATCAAATTTATTGCTTGCTAAGTACATTAAGTATCGAAAATTCACACGTTGCGATTGAAGTATAAGTTTCTATAGGTTAATTACAAACGATAACCCCTGTAAAATATAGTTCGTTGTAGTAGTAGGCAAAAGGGCAAAAAGTGGCCACTTTAAGGTGAGGGCGCCACTGCCTGTGAGGAATTTAATCGCCTTAAATGATGAATTCTGTGTTTCGGCACAGAATAACTAAAAGTGGTTTCGGCGAGCTAAATTTTAATTTAAAAAGTAAGTAGGTAAGTAACACTGCGGATTCTATATCAATAATATGTTGCTATTCGTTTTCTATTTCATAAATCGAATCGTACACGACGGAAATGAACAAAGCAAGGCCGCTTATTATGTTCACAAAATAAAAATGTAATGTAATAAAGCATCGGATCAGATTCGCTGGCCTTGCGACCGTATATAGCATTTCGTAAATTTTGATTGCTATTGCCTAGGTAGCACTTAAAGTATTGTCCACTATTAAATACTTTCAAAAATAATTTGCATTGGACGAAAAATCATTCGGCTAGCCTTAGTTTTTTTTATTAAGTATTTCAGTTTCAGGTTACTGCAGAAAAATTTAAAGAAAATCTAAACTCTCGTTTGGTTTTTCTGTTCGCCATCAGACGGTGATACAGAAACTGAAATCACAGATTACCTATGATAATAGTGATAGTGAATGATATAATAGTATCAAAATAATTGGTTAAACGATGTTTCCTTCATTCCTGTTATGTACTATTATTCCATCAAAAATTACAACTACACGAGTTAAGTTACTTCCAATCTTTTTGCTAATTCGTCTATAGAAAAACGGAAAAGAAATGGGGGATTCAAGGAAATTATATAAGTACTCTTGGGCGAATAATTTCAAAACTATGCTGTAGGTAGCGTACCTGCGCAAAGTCGTGAATATACACTATTATACATAATATACCAACATACATATTTTAATTACGGGGGGGACAGCGCGTACGCAGTCCCCACTACCAAAAATTACGCGTCCGAGTTATCCACATTAGGGATAATCGCAGGGGTCAACCCCACCGCAGTGCAATGGAGGAGCCTCGCCCTGGGGGAACCGCCTTTCTGATCACGGTGTCCCCTACGCCAGGTAAGTATGATTACACAAAACTCTCCCAGTGTAGTCTATATCGCACTAAAAATCTTAACACCGCAATGTAGTTGAGTTTCAAACCGGTACAGCGCCATCTATCGGCGCACACCAACGATTGTCTCGACCTGAGCGAGCAGCGCCCCAGAGCAGCACCCACCCAGCAGTTTTTCACATTTTTTTATTCCGTGCTAGTTTGGTTATACATCCAAGAAATTATTTTAAAGTCATTGCTTACATCCAATCCAAGATAAAAGTACCTGGTCTAGTAGTTTCTTTCAAACTGTTTGACAAATATTTGACAGTGTGACCAACATAAGCATTAGTAACGGCATGGACGAAAATATCGTCGATGGTAACGGCATCTTGGTGGTTATTATTTTGGATAGTAGGTACGTACCTACTTGCTTACTATTTCGGATGTTAAAGCAAAACTTACCTTGTTCTACAATGGGACGGGATATACTTACATTAAACATTTGGAAATATGGACTCTGCACTGATTTCAGTCTATAACCTATATATTTATTGCCAACAAGCTGTTGTTTGTTGTATTAATATTTCTAGAGGCAATATTTTTTTTTAAACGAATAAATTTTTGATAAAAAATATTTTAGGTTCCGCGGGGCTATAGCGAGGAATAGGATAAAAATCCTACTCAGAGGTGCAGGAGGTATTGATACATAATATTATGACCTACTACAAAGTTACAGTCTACAGACTGGTTTTTAACTTAAGGCGAGGCCAGTTCACGAAATTTACTCTTTCACTATGTCTTTAGAATAAGGTTGAATATTGCATAACTTTAGTTGACGCTTCGCCAGAAATTTGGCGAATTTTAGTACATTTTATTATTTCTGAAATACTGGATCATTTATTAAAAATGTACTCGGTTATTAAATAAATAATTAAATAAATAAATTACACTTTATTGCACACACAAAAAGAATTACAGAAAGAAGGACAGTTACAGAGAAAAAAGCATACAAGAGGCGGCCTTATTGCTAAGCAGCAATCTCTTCCAGGCAACCCTTAGGTGAAAAATAAATAAAGATAGGACTATAAGGGGACTAGGGTGCAATTACGGTTATTGTGTTAGATCGATAAAAAGCTATCCTTTTTGCATAAAAAATCATATCACTGTCGTTGAAAATTACGAAATCTGACGATTTGAAATTTATTTTTATAAGTTTTTATGGTGTTATTCAGATTTTTTTTACAGAGTTCTTATGCCATTTTTCAATATTCTGTTCGGTTAATTTGCTTCTTTGTTTCTTTTTCAGTCTACAGTAATTTTTGTGAAGTAGAATTTTACATCAGTTCTTCACATTGGATGTTCAAAAATCAGACTTTTCATCAGATCGTGAACTGGCCTCGCCTATGTGACCCTATACTTACCCAAATAAAAAAAAACTGTAGAAATGTTATGTAGCACGGAGCAATTCTTTCCTCCTTTTTAATTCTTTTCACCTTTTAGAAAGTATGTTCTAAAATATCGGCGTCTCTCTTAATGCATAAAAGTAGCTACAGTAGGGCCAACAAATTGTAAAGTTAAGCTTGTACCTTGTACATTACCTCTAGTAGGTTTTTACTTTTAAATTAAAGATTTAATAACTTTAGATATGTTATTTAAATGAATTTATATTTTATAACAAAACTAATTTTATTGATCTTGGAGAATATATAATTCTGTGTCTTGGCCCTATGCCGCGCCGCCCGGTTGGAATCAAACTGTGTCCAGACATTAAACCTTCTTTTTAGGGTTCCGTACCATATGCTAAAAAAGGAACCCTTATGGTGCGTGTGACTCAGTCTGTCTGTCTGTCACAGCTGGATATCTCGAGGACTACTAATGGTATCAACTTGAAATTTGAAATAGTTTAAGATGACGTTTGTCCAACTATTTTGCAAATAAGAAAGAAAAAAAAAAATTTTACAACAGGGACCGAAAAGGGGTCTTAAAAATTTTAAGTGAAGCGACTAGGGCATGTAGGGTATCATAATAATATGAAAGAGCGCTGTATGCACATTTTAAATCATTTCTTTTTTTTTAGGCCGCATAGTTTTCGACTTATGATGAAAAATGTAAAAAAAATACCGTCCCCCCACCCTTATCTCAGAAGTTTGCAAAGAGAAAAATCTGAAATAATTCTACTTATGTGATAGTAGTTTATGTAAAGATTACAGGAAAAATAAAACGATGTCTCAATATAACACACTTTTTTAACAGAATAATGCCCATTTGCACTAAACTTGGGTTAAGCTTGTCATAGTTAAGATACACCTAAGCTTAAGAGCAGCCTAACTAAAAAATCGGTTTGCACTAACAGTTCTGTCTCAGCTGTGACAAAACATGGGAATTGCCTAGTAAAGCGAATGATAAACGAATGACGAACGATTAAAATGATAGATTGCTTATGATTTATTATTTATAAAAACAAAATCTGTTTGAATTTGTCAAACCACTGAACTATTCAACACTTGATACTGGCAAAAACTACTCCCTAAAGAGGAGAGTAGATTGACATACCAAAAATAAGAAGAAGAATGTCTTTGACAAATGACAGTAAATGACATAAAAAATCTTTTTTATTTTGCTGTTAGTCAAGTAAAGTTGGACAGGCTAAGGAAACCTCCATGCTGTGAGACAAAAATACTACTTAGGTATCGCCTAACGCGTTGGGCGCGTCCTATTCGAGGTCATAAAGTTAGGAATATCCTAAGTGGATTTAGGAATGGCTTAAGGTTAGTGCAAGCAAATTTTTTGCTAGGAGTAGCCTAAACAAGTTAGGCAAGAACTTAGGCGATTCTTAAGTTTAGTGCAAATGGGCATAAGAAAATTATTATTGCAGTATTAGGTCAGCACCATCTCTTGGCCGATAGTGGAACAATTTTTTTTTCTTAGACCAGCGCCATCTCTTGACCGTTAGTGGAACTAATGTAATTTTTCTTGGGTCAGGGCCATCTGTTGACTGGTAGATTAACGAATTATTTTTTTGTTTGTTTTTAGAATTTCTAAAAAAGTGTGTTATATTGAGACATCGTTTTATTTTTCCTGTAATCTTTACATAAACTACTATCACATAGAATTATTTTCAGATTTTTCTCTTTGCAAACTTCAGAGATAAGGGGGGGGGGAACGGTATTTTTTTTACTTTTTTCATCATAAGTCAAAAACTATGCGGCCTAAAAAAAAAAAGAAAAAATGATTTCAAATGTGCAAACAGCGCTCTTTCATATGATACCCCACATGCCCTAGTCGCCCCACTTAAAATTTTTAAGACCTCTTTTCAGTCCCTGTTGTAAAAAAACTATTTTTTTTTATTTCTTTCTTATTTGCAAAATAGTTGGGCAAAGGTCATCTTTAACTATTCCAAATTTCAAGTTCATACCATTAGTAGTTCTCGAGATATCCAGCTATGACAGACAGACGGACTTAGTCACACCATAAGGGTTCCTTTTTACCATTTTGGTACGGAACCCTAAAAAGAAAAACTTGTCACTTGACGGAATTTTGCTAATTTTGAAATGAACTGTCAAAGAGCTTACCTTCGTTTAACCCAAGAATCTTAAGATTCTTTAAGTTACGTTTGTTATGCGATCTTTTAATGTAAAAGGTTTAATGGTCATTGACCTTACCGCAAGGCCACAAAAGTGTAACAGTAACACTGCATGTTTGTGCCGCTAAAGTACTAGGTAATTGATGCTCAAATAATGCAAAAAAATAAAATAAATTAATTAATCAATGTAATGTAATAAAATAATGTAAGTAGGTAGGTACCTATATTAATTAATTAACGCCGTAGCGGTCGCTGGCGACCGAGACACAATAGAAAATCTATTGTGTCTCATTTTCTGAGCGTTGAAGAGTTAAATTAAGGTACTTATTTACCTTAATTTAATATACTAGGTACTACAAAGCAATATTAACTAGGTAAGTTACTTAGCTACTGTAATTATTAGAAGTGTGTTATTGAAGCTGTACCTACTTACTAAAAAAGCTTCAACACAAAGCTGCAATTTTGGCTTGTCTAAAAGTCAAATGCAAAAGTTATAATAGTAGGTAGGTACATTATGAGACAAGTTAGCTTAGCCTGCGGCTCGGGTTGCAACCCACAGCCTTCCGTGCAATAAGCTAGAGCTCACGAGTTTCATACGACGTTTTCAACACATTTGCGAGGAAAAAACAAAGTAATTTACCACACAGCAACAAATACGACAAAAACAAAATATGATAATTATGGGAAAAGGCGCGCAGGTTTTTTTTTGTTTTTTTCACACGCCCAACGCAAGAATATTTTGCGAACAAAGGGGTGAGTAAGCATACAGCCGACATCAAAATTATAATTTTAAGTGATAAAATGCAAATATTTTAATATTTTATAACAAAATATTGTAAATTATGAATAATTTGATAATAATAAATATTTGTTTGACTTAATTAAGGACTTGCACATTTATTTATTCCAAAAATGTATATGAATTTTCAGCAGCATTTTCTTCGTTGTTACTAAAAAAATAACTGTATTACCCGGCTAAATTAGCAATACCTACTGTTATAGAAACTTTTTGCCGTTCAATTTATTCTTTATCTGTTCGATGACGTTTATGTCAGAATTACAATTTTTCTCAAAAGGACAACATGGTTTTATTTTAAAACCCTATATTTAGATCAACAAAATGGTCCTAAATAGCCGGATTTAGCCAGATAATGGCTATACAGTTCATGGAAATAATATAAAAGTGTCTACATGTGTCGTGAGTTCGTTACAGTTCCAATAAGTACGCACGTAAGTTGGTGCTAAGAAAAAGTATTTCGAGTTCCATATTTATCTGGGTACTACACTTCGCTATCACGTTAGTACCAGAAACAGCTCATATTAAGTTCCTGACAAGTTCCTGAGAAGTTCCTGCTTATTTCCCGATAAGTTCGTGCAAGTTCCAAGTACGTCACAGACAAGTTCCAGAGATAGTAAATCGTCAGTTCAGTTCAAGTGCTAAGAACGAAAAACAATTCAAGAGAACAAGATAATCTTTATTTTACTTATTTTAGTTTTGATTTAGTTTTACCTACGTAGTTCATAGCTCATTTAGTTTTGTTTTGTTTCAAATTTTCTTACATTTTGTTTCGCAATGGAAGGCCTAATAAAGGTACAGTTTGCATTACAAAAAAACATTGAGCGGAGCTTAAGTAATTTTAAAAAATCACCTAAACAACGGATAAATTTCGAATATGTAGAAACGAAGATAGAAATTTTAGAAAAAGATTGGGACAGGGTTTCCTATAATCATACCAAATTAAATGAAATTTCAGATGTTGTTGAATTAGAAAAATCTGTTTATAATTTAAATGAAATTTATTCCGCAGTAGAAGAGTGCTATTTAGAATACAAAACTTTGTTAAAAACTGAGAAAAAGAAGCTTACGAGTTCAAACAGTACTAATGATATAAATATTGCTTCTCCTTGTCAATCTCAATCAAAACCAGCATTAAGATTACCAAAAATATCCATTCCCCTGTTCTCAGGAAAATATTCGGAATGGACAACGTTTCGTGATTTGTTTATATCATTGGTACACAAGAATGATTCCTTGGATAATGTTCAACGGATGCATTATCTAAAGAGTCATCTCACTGGTGAAGCAGAGCAGCTGATCAGGTATATCCCAACATCTGAGGATAATTATCAACAGTGCTGGGATCAATTAGAACAAAGATACGACAATAAAAAATATCTAGCTAATTGTATACTAAAACGATTTTTCGGTCAAAAACGTATGTTCAATGAATCAGCCGCTGCGTTAAAAGAACTCTTGGATACAACGATGGATTGTTTAAGCGCTCTGAAAAATTTGAAAATTGATGTAACCACTTGGGATATCATAATTCTTCATGTCATTTCATTTAAACTCGACCCAGAAACCCGCAAACAGTGGGAACTTTCTGTTTCGAGTGATAGTTCAGGTGATTTGCCCACGTTACTACAGTTCAAATCCTTTATTGAAAGCAGATTTAGAGCATTAGAGTTCATAGAGACCAAAAAGGTAACCAATCAGTTCAATTCATCAAACATGCATCAATTTAATTCCAAAGTGATGATAGCTCGCAACGATACTTCACACAACATTCGTTGTGAATATTGTAGTGAGACTCATAAGTTATGTTTCTGCAAAAAGTTCATTGATTTAGATTGTGAAAAAAGACGGGAATTTGTGAAGAATAAAAAAATGAGTTTTAATTGTTTGGGTGGAAACCATATGTTAAACCAGTGTCAAAAGCCTACTTCTTGTCACACATGTCAAAGAAGACATCATACTCTTTTACATATCACAAATTTTGACACTCAAAGGAACAACGCCGGTACATCATCTAATGTGACAGATGCAGGGCCGATAGTTTCATGCGTTTCAACTAGACAGTTTATTCAATCGAGACAAGTCCTTTTAGTTACCGCTTTGGTTAAACTCCAATCTCTTTGCGGCGATTTTCAACTAGTTCGAGCTTTATTAGATCAGGGCTCACAAGCCAGTTTTGTAACTGAAGCGACAGTACAATTTTTGAGATTAAAGAAAACTCCAATTAAGGGTGTAGTTTCCGGTCTTGGTGATTCAAAGAACATTATATCTAAATATATGGTCACGCTTACGCTCCAGTCCTTGACAGATATTAACTTTCAAGTTGAAGTCAAAGCTTATGTTTTAAAAACCATCACATCTTATCTTCCTGAAAGAAAAGTTGAAGCTGTTGAGTGGCCTGAATTAATTCATCTAAAGTTAGCAGATCCGGAATACTATAAACCGAGTAAAATTGATCTCCTATTGGGAGCAGAAGTTTATAGTAACATAATGAAAGAAGGTATCAGAAAGGTACCAAATCAAGATATCCTAGCACAAAATACTTGCCTAGGCTGGATACTTTCGGGTATTGCTAATTCAGGAGATGCCAAGGTAAACACAGATAGGCTTACGGTGATGCACCTACAGATCAATGAAAATGACATGTTGAAAAAATTTTGGGAGATAGAAGAACAATCGTCGAATAATTTGGGTAAGAAGATACTTACGGAAGAAGAACAAAAATGTGAAAACTTATTTAACAGTACAACAAAGAGAACTTCAGAAGGAAGATACATTGTAAGACTTCCGTTTCGGGATGATAACCCTCAATGTGTTGGAGGAAATACAAGAGGAATTGCTGTTAGAAGATTTAAAGCCCTGGAAAGAAGATTTATAAAGGATCCAAATCTAAAGAAAAGATATATGGAAGTGATAGATGAATATTTACTTTTAAAGCATATGAGATCTGTAAATCCAGAAAATATAAATGAAGATAAAGCTGCATACTTACCACATCATGCAGTCATAAAAGAAGAAAGGACTACTACCAAAGTTCGAGTTGTTTTCGATGCTTCATGTAAAAACGAGAACGGCGTAGCTCTAAATGATGATTTATTAGTAGGTCCATCTTTACAGTTGGAATTACGTCATATAATTATGCGCTGGAGAATACATCCAATTACTATTATAGCAGACATCACAAAAATGTATCGACAAATTTTAGTTGCTGATGAAGATGTACATTTTCAACGAATCGTATGGCGAGATAATCCTAAGGAAGAGATAAGAGATTTTGAACTTCTGACTGTCACATTTGGTACAGCGTCGGCGCCATATCTGGCCGTCAAAGCACTTAATCAAGTAGCTTTAGATGATGGGTATAAGTTCCCAAGTGCAAAAGAAAAGATAGCAATATCGTTTTACATGGACGATTTGATGACAGGAGCTTATAATTTAAAAGAAGCCGAAAATTTATATAATGAGACAAATAACCTTTTAAAGGGGGGAGGGTTTGACCTTCAAAAATGGAACAGCAATAGTAAAGAACTACGAAGAATTATGTCTGTAAGTGATGAAATACAAGGTAATCAAAGAAGTTTAAATAAAAGTATAAATATAAATAAGAACGAAGAAGGTTACTCTGAAAAGAAATCGGATAACTCATCGGATATTACAAAAATTCTAGGACTTACCTGGTCTCGCTGTGATGATGTCTTCCAATATTCAGTGCAGTTCCCTGAGAGACCGGGACCTGAAACAAAAAGAACTATTTTGTCAGATATAGCACGTTTATTCGACCCTTTGGGGTGGGTAGCGCCTACGGTAGTATTAGCAAAAATATTTATACAAAAATTATGGTTATCTGGAATTGACTGGGATGATAAAGTTCCTAGTAATTTAAAAATAGAATGGGATACTTACCGCAACAATTTAATTCAACTAAAGGAATTTCAAATACCTAGATGGATAGGGATTCAGTCAGATGATGATTATATCGAACTGCATGGGTTTTGCGATGCATCTAAGGCAGCATACGCAGCAGTTGTGTATTTAAGGATAATTGATAACACTGGTCAAATTCGTATTTCATTGTTGACTGCCAAAACGAGGGTGGCCCCCATTAAACAAGTAAGTATCCCAAGATTGGAATTATGTGGCGCGTTACTTTTGTCACATTTGTTGTTAGAAGTGGCGCACATTATGAAAATTAACAAAGATAGAGTACGAGCATGGACAGATTCAACCATAGTTTTAGCGTGGCTCAATAGTCACCCAAATAGGTGGAAAACCTTTGTGGCCAATCGTGTGTCAGAAATCCTGACAAATGTTGAAGCAACTCAGTGGGCCCACATAGCATCAGATCAAAATCCTGCTGATTGCGCCTCTAGAGGGCTAGAACCGAAACTTCTTATAGAAAATACTCTTTGGTTACATGGGCCACGATTTTTATGGGATAAAGAGATCATATATAAGAGAACTCATGACGATACGAAGTTAGAAGAATGTATCAAATCACATTTGACGGTAAATACTGAAAAGGCATTTTTTGTTAAATATTCCAAACTTTGGAAGTTAGTGCGAGTAGTTGCTTTTTTAAGACGTTTTTTACAGTACAAAAGGAATCAAAAAGAGTTCAAATATCTTAGAAGAAATGAATTAGAAAATGCATTAAAATGTTGTATAAAAAAATGTCAAAAAGAAGAATTTCAGGATGAATATTTTCAGTTAAAAACAGAAGGATTTATAAAAAATAAAGATTCAAAATTAATATCACTTTGTCCTTACCTTGATGAAGATGACATCATGAGAGTGAGAGGTAGACTGCAACAATCTTCACTACCCTACCAAACAAAACATCCTGCCATTCTTCCTCGAGATGCACATTTTACTAACCTTATTATTGCTGACGCTCACGATAGAACACTGCATGGTAATTCTCAGTTGATGTCAAATTACTTGAGATCTGCTTATTGGATTGTGGGTTTAAAGGTTTTAGTCAAGAAGTACGTGCGGAATTGTGTAATATGTGTTAAAAATAATATAAAGGTAAGACAGCAACTTATGGGTTCATTGCCTACAGTACGCTGTACTTCAAACAGAGCGTTTCTACACAGTGGAGTTGATTACGCAGGCCCTATTAATATTAGAACTAGTAAAGGACGTGGATATCGTTCTTACAAGGGTTATATATGCGTTTTTGTCTGCATGGCAACTCGAGCAGTACATTTAGAAGTAGTTAGTGATTTAACTTCTCAAGCTTTTATAGCTGCGTTTCGAAGATTCGTTTCAAGACGTGGCCATTGTGCTCAATTGTGGAGCGATAATGGCTCAAATTTTGTTGGAGCAGCTAGAGAACTAAAGGAACTGGACAAAATACAATCAAACGTAGCGGAAAATCTTGAAGCTAGTAGTACTGAATGGCATTTCATACCTCCACATTCACCAAATTTTGGAGGATTATGGGAGGCAGCAGTGAAATCTACAAAATATCACTTCAAACGAGTTCTTGGAGAAACAACTTTAACATTTGAAGAGATGAGCACATTATTATGCCAAATTGAAGCATGTTTGAATTCCAGACCTATAACTATAATAAACGTTAATGATATAGATGAACCATTGCCTCTAACACCTGGACATTTTTTAGTAGGTGAACCACTAATCTCAGTACCAGATGCAAATTATGAAAATTCTTACATTAGTCCTTTAAACAGGTGGCATCTTATTCAAAAAAAGTTGCAAGACTTTTGGAGACGTTGGTCACAAGAGTACTTGACAACCCTTCTTAATAGATATAAGTGGCAGTATCAATCACCTGAACCAAAATTAGGAGATGTAGTGCTAGTAAAGGAGAGTGATTTACCTCCTAGTCGTTGGTTGCTCGGTCGAGTTTTAGAAAAACACCCTGGAAAAGATAATATAACTCGAGTGGTCACGTTGAGAGTACGAGGTTCCACATTAAAACGACCTACGTCGAAACTATGTGTTTTACCAATTGATGAAAATTAGAATAGGTTTATGTTACCTATATTGTTTATAATTTAGTTTTGAATACACTTATTTGTGGAAGATTTGTTATCGCGTTAGTAAGATGCTGATGTTTCAAATGTTAATCTGTTTAATTCTATAAGCATGTATTATTTGTTGACTTTCAGTCAAATTGTCATAAATGACAATGTTTAAATTTGTTAAGTTCAGAATTTTTATTCAAGTGTAAATTTTATTTCAATTAAGTATTAATAGTTCAATAATTTGTTCTTAATGAAAGGTTTTAAGTTCTTGGTTTGTTTTAAATAATGATTTCAACTTATAAGCTTTATAGGTTTTAAAAGGGCTTAGTAGGGAGTGACTTGCCTTTAAAGGACGTGTCCGAAATAACGTCCTTTGGGGGGCAGTATGTTATAGAAACTTTTTGCCGTTCAATTTATTCTTTATCTGTTCGATGACGTTTATGTCAGAATTACAATTTTTCTCAAAAGGACAACATGGTTTTATTTTAAAACCCTATATTTAGATCAACACCTACTCTGTTTACTCGCATAGAACTTACAGTAGGTAAGGTACTAATTTAACTTTGTAGGGTTAATTCTATAATTATTCTATTTAATATTATATTATTGCAAGCGTTTGTTATAGCTCGGTTTATGGCCCTAAAAGCGATGTATTAGGGCTCACTTTACGAGCAAGTATGTTGAAAAAACATCTTACAACAGTTATTCGTTATACAAGTGACCAAAATCAATTTGTGCTGCGAGTTTCGACTTCCGATTCCGTTCCGATTCTAATATAGACTACTGAGCACAGTGAGTGATTTAAAGGCACGAGGCAGAACAAAATTTTGGTCTCGTGTAAAACATACAACTTTTCACCTCTCAGCGAGAAAATTTTCACGTGACTTTCTTAGTAAAAAGCTAAATTCAGCATTAAAACATGTTCACTCAACTATTTTGGAGTTAGACAAATATTTTCATCGTTGGACGCACTCTTTTTTTTTGTAATTTATCACAAAAAATAGTTCGATCAAACCTATGCTGAAATTTTTTATTCATAAAGTACCTACCTACCTACCTAGATTCCTAACGTTTTGTTTTAAATTACTTTGTGTTTTTCTCTTATTCATTAATATCCTATCTTGTTTATTTATTTATAATCATAAAACACTAATTTGTTAATAAATTTCATTATTTTTTCTTATTTTAAGTACTTAAGTATATTTTCAACACACTTGCTCGTAAAGTGAGACCTAATACATCGCTTTTAGGGCCATAAACCGAGCTATAACAAACGCGTGCAATAATATATAAAACACTAGTTCGTATTAGAATTAACCCTACAAAGTTAAATTAGTACCTTACTGCAAGTTCTATGCGAGTAAACAGAGCATTCCCAATTTAGCCGGGTAATACAGTTATTTTTTTTGACAACAAAGAGGTTTTATGCTGCTGAAATTTCATATACATTTTTGGAATAAATAAATGTGTAAGTCCTAAATGAAGTAAAAAAAATATTTATTATTATCAAATTATTCATAATTCACAATATTTTGTTATAAAATATTAAAATATTTTCATTTTATCACTTAAAATTATAATTTTGAAGTAGGCTGTAATGGCTGTATGCTCACTCACCCCTTTGTTCGCAAAATATTCTTGCGTTGGGCGTGTGAAAAAAACAAAAAAAAACCTGCGCGCCTTTTGCCATAATAATTATCATATTTTGTTTTTGTCGTATTTGTTGCTGTGTGGTAAATTACTTTGTTTTTTCCTCGCAAATGTGTTGAAAAACGTCGTATGAAATGAAACTCGTGAGCTCTTGCTTATTGCACACTCGGCTGAGTTACGCCCTCGCCTGCGGCTCGGGCTGCAACCCACAGCCTTGTCCGCAATGTCTCATAATGTACTATTAATTCATACATGCGACCTCATTTCGTCCATACCTTTATTTCGAATTATCAACCTTCTTTTTTTAACAATCATTATTTAAAACTCCTTGGTATATCCGTGCATTTTATTTTTTTTACTTTTTAATCCATGTATGACTCCATAAAGCACTCTATCTATCCTTTTTTAATATATCAATTTTACAAGTCTCATCCTTGTCACTTTATTTTTTTTCTTTATTATTTTAAAAGTTGGTGTTAGAAATTAAAAAAGCACTTTGCCTCACGCTCGCAGGAAAAAAAAATTTAAGCGCCAAAAGCGCCCTTTTCGTGCTGGAGAGGTGAAAATGTTTTTTTAATACAGTTGCTCAAAAAGTGGCGTATTGCAGGGACGTATAGCGTTCAGGATGTGGGCTATTACACACCCGAGCTTTTTCTTTACCTTTTCCGAACTCGTGCGTTTTCTTTCCCAACTGTCAAAATAATGTCTATTAAAAAGAAAAAACCAACCACGAAGTTTTTACTAAAAAAAATCATAGAAGTTTTTATGATTAATGCAAATATTTCTAAAAAGAAGCTACTAATTTGTTTCAATATCAGATTTAAAAGTAATTTTAATTAAAATTTAAACATTAAATTAATATTAGTATCGGCCAAATTAAATTTATAAATATAAAAAAGTTGGCTGTATGACGTGCACTGCCATAGTCTCTGCTTATAGGAGTTGCGCGGGTAAGTGAAAAGAAAAAGACGGACCTTATTTCTTAATTTTCTATAAAAAAATCTACTGAAGACTTGGCTGTACAGGCAAAGTTCCCTTTGCCTACCCAGAACAGAATGGGTGAAGAAAACAAAAAAATCTCTGCTTATATTCTTTTACCAATTTCAATGTATGTGAATTATAACTTTTATAAGAAATAAATGATTAGTTAGTTGAGTTTATTGTGTTTTTATTATTTTATTAAATTGCTTCATTTTTCGCAACTGTATTAAAACTAGTTGTTCAGTACACGTGCGGAACCGTCTTTGCAACTTGTTCCGACTGTCAGCCCTCACCTTCGGCTGCGCCTCGGCTCGGGTAGGTAGACATTTGTCGGAACTCTTTGCAATGACAGGCTTTTCGCACTCGTAATGAAATATACTATTTTAGCAACTTTTCAACTTTTTAAGGAAGGTGAGTAGGTATCTGTTTTTTTTTATTGCATATGATGTCGCTGTCAATATACCTAGAAAGGCATATAAACCATTTATTAACAAGTGTTAGGTACCTACTAGATCACAATAAAAATCTAGCTCTAACACTAATAGATAATCGTTTTTCACACTAAATATCTAGGTTTATTTTTTATGCACAAGGCCGAAGGTGGAAGCGCCAGAAATCCCAAAGAGTAAGATAAAAAAAATAGGGGCGAAATCCTCATCACTGAAGAACTGGCTATCTTACTCTTACCTCTTACTGCGGGAACACAACATTTTTTTTAATTGTTGTTATGGCGCTAGACTTACATAAGATGGTGGTAGATAGCTTAGCTAGCCTGGCGGACTTGAAGTAAGCCCTACCAGTACCACTAACCAAACCGAGTACAACTTTAACCCCCTCCGGAAATCGAACCCGGGACGCATATTCGTAAATACCCGACGCATTATCCACTCGGGAAATTTCGGCTGCCGCTCGGGCGCTCGTATTTGACCTGACGTATCGTGTTTTTTTATCAGACAACAGAAATATTTTCTTTTATTATAATAACTGATGCGGTACGTTTGCTGTTTACAAAGCAATTCTGGCTCTTGTAAATAGCAGACGCATTATCCCGACACGTCTGCTATTTACGAAGCGACTTCGGGTGGATAACGCGTCGGGTATTTACGAATATGCACCCGGACCCCTGCGTCTTACACGGGTGGGCAAACCACTAGACCACAGAGGCGGTCATCTTATTAGGTACTATAAAGCCTATCGCTTGTTATTTGAACTGGCTCGCACGATCACTTGTCGGCGACAACTTCCTCGTCGGAATTGGAAAGACCCAAATGGATTTGTCAATTTTATGCAGGATATTTTACTACAACTGTATAAGCACTTCATTCACAAGATTGACTAGACTGATAAAAAAACCGGTCAAGAGTGAGTCGGACTCGCGCACCGAGGGTTTCCGTACAAAAAATTGTTGTAAAAAAATATTTATTTTTTTATTTCTTTCTTATTTGCAAAATAATTGGGCAAACGTCATCTTAAACTATTCCAAATTTCAAGTTGACACCATTAGTAGTTCTCGAGATATCCAGCTGTGACAGACAGACAGACTGAGTCACACCATAAGGGTTCCTTTTTACCATTTTGGTACGGAACCTTAAAAAGAATAAGAAAATATTGGAACAGATATGTAGGTACTGTAGGTACCTACGTACCTACAACATAATGCGGTTTTCTGCAAAAGTTGACTTTTGCATTCTGGGGTGTAGATAACTACACCCCAGATTGCCTAGATCTTTCCTATGAACATAAATATAAATTAAAATAATAACAAAGTTTAGTACGTAGGTACCTAATTTTCAAGGCACTAAACTAAAGTACTTAGGTAAGTACCTAATTGAAACCAGTTCTAATTTCAATCGAAAGCTGGAATTTAGGAAAACTCATTTGCTTAGGACTTTACCCTAAGGTCATTAATAATAGAGTCTGGTCGACGAAAGATGAGATTGAAATGGCGGCGCCACTTTCCCTGTTAAATTAACGTTTAGAGGTTAAGTTATTGGAAACTGAACCTTAAATAAGGCGCAAAATTAGTTCCATTTCCAACCGCGTCTCATCTTTCGTTGACCAAACTCTAACGATTATACAAATAGTAACAAACGCCTACACACAAATTAATTTCGTGTCTAAAAGATAAAGAGATGATCAAAGATAACATCGCGAGAGATTACCTAAACAAACAAACTATAGGTACCTATACATTAAGTATTATAATTAATGTAGGTAAGGTAGGTAATTATAAATGACAATTTTTAGAATATCATATTAATAAAGAATCAACACAACTCAAAACAATCATCACTAGCTTGGAGCTATTGGTAATCGTAGTATATACAATCAACTACAGACAAAACTCATTAAAATATTTATTATAGATGTCTTTGACGGACTACAACCGGTTAGATTAGAGCTGGTGGTAGTTAATGCCAATAATTATGCTCAAGGCTCACTTGCCCTATACAACGACATCGCAAACGGAACAAACGAAATCGAAAGGCTATCTCTGAGTCACAGGCGTAGGCTAAGGTATATGAGAACGAACACTCGTTCACCTTGGCAATGAAAGTGAAATGGACAATGTAGACGCACACCTATGAGATATAAAAACCGGAGCAATACTTGCAGAAATTATTCAGTTACCAAACTTAACCGAAACAACATGTACGCCAAGGTGGGTTTTAAATTATGTGGCATAAAAAATAACATAACTTGTTTGCAGAAATACAGAATGGATTTTGATCACGCTATAAATAAAAAAAAAACAGTAAAAAAATGCTTTACAAAAATGTAAATTGTATTTTCAGCTGATCATCGCCCTTTGCGCCGTGAGCGCGGCCCGCGCTGGTGGCCTTTACGGAGCCGCCCCTGTGGCCTACAGCGGCCACGCCTTCGCCGCCCCTGCTGTGGCAGCGTACGCCGCCCCCGCTGTGGTCACCAAGACCATCTCCCCCGCGGTCTCCTCATACTCTTCCTACTCCACCCAAACCGCGCACGGCTCTCCCGTCGCCTACGCCGCCGCCCCTGTGGCCACTTACGCCGCCGCCCCCGTGATCGCTAAGACCTACGCTGCCCCCGCTGTGGTCACCAAGACCATCTCCCCCGCGGTCTCCTCTTACTCTTCCTACTCCACCCAAACCGCGCACGGCTCTCCCGTCGCCTACGCCGCCGCCCCTGTGGCCACTTACGCCGCCGCCCCCGTGATCGCTAAGACCTACGCTGCCCCCGCTGTGGTCACCAAGACCATCTCCCCCGCGGTCTCCTCTTACTCTTCCTACTCCACCCAAACCGCGCACGGCTCTCCCGTTGCCTACGCCGCCGCCCCTGTGGCCACTTACGCCGCCGCCCCTGTGGCCACTTACGCCGCCGCCCCTGTGGCCACTTACGCCGCCCCCGCCGTGGCCACTTACGCCGCTGCCCCCGCTGTGGTGACCAAGACGGTGGCTCCCGCTGCCACTTCCTATTCATCTTACTCCACTTCTACCGCTCACGGTTCCCCTGTGGCTTCCTACGCTGCCGCTCCCCTGGTAGCTAAGTCGTATGCCGCTCCCGCGTACGCCACGTACGCCGCCGCCGCCCCCGCGTACGCCACGTACGCCGCCGCTGCGCCCGCCTACACCGGCTACGCCCACGCCGCGCCCGCCTACACCAGCTACGCCGCCGCCGCCCCCGTCCTCAAGTCAGCTGTGGCGTACTCCGCCGCGCCCGCCGTCGCTCACGTCGCGTACAGTGGACACGGTGCCAACTACGGATGGTAAAAACTGAATCTAGTTCCTGTAAATAGACCTAATCAATAGAAAAACAAATTAAACGACTTGCCATATAATTAAATTATTTTATTTGAACCCTTTTCTTTGTTTGTGTCTTTTGTTAAAGTAGATTGTTCGATCACTCAAGTTTCAGTAATAATAAGATGTCATATTTTGTTCAGTTGCTTGCAGTTAAATTAATATGGTAAGTTTGTCCCAGATAAATCAAACTGAAAAAAGCAATTGAAAGCTTTTGGCATACCTCTACTATCGGGATTGATATAGCTCCTAGCTATATCAACAAAGTTATTGAGCAGATCTTTAAACTAAAGTTAAAAATAAGTAGGTTTGTGCAAGATAATGACTAGACTAAAAACAAACAATAATTATAACAATAATTGTTTGTTTTTAGCCTAGTCATTATCTTTTACAAACCTACTATACTGTTGAAATGTATTAGCTACTTATAGGTAGATTATTATTTCAAACTATTACAGTAATTGAGTCCACAACAAATTGAGTATTGATAATTTAAAAAGAAAATGTTTGGTGTGTGGCATTACTTACTTTATGTCAATATGGTAAGTCATGTTTAAGATGCATAGCAGGATAGATCAGCGATAGGGTAATTGCGCATTACGATCTTACAGCATTGTTCGCCTGCAAAAGCTCGCGTAGGCGTTGTAAGGTTACGGTAACTGATGAACTGGCAAGATAAAAAAGCTCCGAAGACTAGCTACAACAAATTACACCATCAGATCGGTTGGAAAGATTACGGTTCACTGCAAAACCTTGAATGAAATGTTTTGTCTACGACGCATAGGTAAAGAAGTCAAGTATCGATGAATTGTTTGTTGGCCAATGGGGCCGTACCGGCTAACTTACATGGCTATCGTAATCGCTTTCTTTTGACAGATGGATGTGATACATTGCTACTTCTATTTGGCATAAATAAAAACTTACCATAGAAAAGTAGCAATGTATCACATCCATCTGTCAAATGAAAGCGATTACGATAGCCATGTTAACGGCCCCGTTTGTCAAGAAGTGTGAAGATGTGAATGTTCGTTGATGAAAATATAATATAATAGGATCATGGGAAAATTTGAAGAACAAAAATTTATACTTAGTAGGTACTAGAAATATTTTTGATAGCGTCATTTTCTGAAGTTTCCTTGATAAGAAAAAAAACGTTATTTCGTTTTGAACACATTCGTGGTGGGTAGCCAATTTGGCCATCGGTTGTATAGCCACGTCTATAAATATGGATGAAAGTCATTGACCTCTATATAAAAAAACAGGTCAGTGATAAAAGTTATTAGGTACTTTTTATAAATTAATGACAAATGACAACTACAACAAAGTGACAAAGTTCTAAACTGTACCTATACATATTTTTAGACGTCACTATACTACTAGCCCAGGACTTTTAGCAAAAAACCTAGGACTAATTCCGGCGGAAGGTTTTTTGTTTTTAAAGTGTTCCTTAGGTCCCACTGAATATATCTGGAAAGTTCCCCGTGGATCCCATGTACGCTCCCCCCTCCCCCCCTCAAACGTCTCCCTGATTTTAGTTTTTTCTATTTATTACCCGACTGCAAAGAAAGGGTTATGTGTTTCGCGCGTATCTTGTAAGTATGTTTGTATGTATGTATGTTTGTATGTAATATTCTTTATTACCTCATATCTTTCAAACGGCTGAACGGATTTCTATGATTAAGATATCGTTAGATTGGTCTTTTCAGCCCAAGTGTTCTTAAGAAGGTGGCGTTATAAAAAAACCAACATGGCGGCTGTACGGTGCTATTATACGTAGTGAAAAAAAATATTTTTTTTAGAATACTGCAATATGGGTGTCAAATTAAAGGGCTTATTATAAGGATTTCAAAAAGGTATATCATGACCATAATATAATTATAAAAAAAACAATAAAATAATAAAAAGTAAATTATATTACGCAAATGCGAGCGGCCGCTATAAACATGTCAATGAGAAATTTATATTTTGTTTGTGTATGTTAGCCACATTCATGATGAAAAAATAGGCTATATCATCCCAAAATCCCTCGGGATCGAAGCCTCAGGCTATGCCGCAGGGCACGGCTAAGTTAATCAATAGATGGCGCTGTAGCCGAGTACATCGCGGTATGGTTTTGTATTCATCATCAATAGATTTCTAGTTGCATAGACCATATCAATAGATGGCGTTGTAGCCAAATACATCTCGGTATGGTTTAGCTCTCTGTAGATTATATAAGGTCTTTTGTGTTTATACTTAAAATAAAAAGATAATAATAAAAGAATCGAAGAAACGATAACGAGAAATAAGAAGAAACGATTCTCGTTTATGGTCTTTCTTTATAACAATTAACAACTTTTTTAATTGATAATTATTTTAATACGAATCCATCTAGCTAGCTAGATAGAGTACATTCATTATTTATTATACTAGATTCCATCTATATCTTATTACTGAATTAGTGATTAATTACATTCTCTTTGATATCGATAAAATATTATTTAGAAAATTGGTAGCTTCTTGTATTGGTGTTCGGATTGAACCTTCTGCGTCTGAGTTTGATGGTTTACGCGGTAAAGGCAAGATCGAGCGACGTAATGCTACCTCTAATTTTATGCTGGGCGGTGACTGTGCATAAATTGCAAGGTACAACTTTAGACCGGGCAGTTGTCGATTTGAGCAGTCACCTATTTGCTAAAGGTCAAGCTTACGTGGCTTTAAGCAGAGTTCGATCTCTCGCAGGGCTTGCTGTCAGTTGTCTTGACCCTAAAAAATTCTTATTTAAACCACACGATGAAAATTCTATTAAAGAATTAGACCGTCTACGTAATTTGTAAGGAGAATATAACTAAAAAGACGTAAATAAAAAACAACTAAATTTAAAAAAAATAAAAACCCGCCTGCCTAAAAACAGACAAGTCAACAGAAAAATAAAATAGAAAAACTAAAAAACCCACATGCATTAAAAAACAAGTCAACTGAAAAGATGGAAACAAGATAATATATAAAGGCAAACTTAAAAAATATTGATGGTAGTGTTTAGATTAAAGGCAAACTTAAAAAATATTGATGGTAGTGTTTAGATTAAAGGCAAACTTAAAACATATTGATGGTAGTGTTTAGAACTTTTGTTCAACATAATAACATGCAGTCGGAGGCATAGAATTGAATGATAAGTAAAATCATTCATAATGTCACTTTCTTTATGCATGCCTCCGACTGCATGTTATTATGTTGAACAAAAATTCTAAACACTACCATCAATATGTTTTAAGTTTGCCTTTAATCTAAACACTACCATCAATATTTTTTAAGTTTGCCTTTAATCTAAACACTACCATCAATATTTTTTAAGTTTGCCTTTATATATTATCTTGTTTCCATCTTTTCAGTTGACTTGTTTTTTAATGCATGTGGGTTTTTTTCTCAGAAACGGTTGAAGATAGAAGAAAATTGTCAACGTATGATATAATTGTTAGGTATGAAATATCCAACCCGTCGACACTTTAATCATTTCGATGTGAGCTGTAGTCTCTGAACTATACCTACAGACGTTTCACCAAAAAAATGATTTTGCCCAAAAATCGTTCTTTGTACTAGTTTTAAAAAAAAGGAGTGGAGTTGTGGCAAAATTTTATGAGGTCATATAAATTTCGATACGTAGAGGAATAAAACGAGGTATAATACATTGTTATAGCAGCATCGGTTAACGATTCACACCGAATGGTGTCAACGCCACGATGTAATTTTTAGCCCAATACTTTAAAATAAAAATTTCGCGATACCTAGGACTCATTCCGGTGGTAAGCTTTTGTCTTTTAAAATGTTCCTTAGGTCCCTTTGAACATATCTGGAAAGTTCCCGATGGATCCCGCGTCCGCTCCCCCCTCCCCCTCAAAAATCTCCCTGATTTAAGTTTTTTCTATTTATCTCAGAAACGGTTGAAGATAGAAGAAAATTGTCAACGTATGATATAATTGTTATGAAATATACAACCAGTCGACACTTTAATCATTTCGATGTGAGCTGTAGTCTCTGAACTATACCTACAGACGTTTCACCAAAAAAATGTTTTTGCCCAAAAATCGTTCTTTGTACTAGTTTTTAAAAAAAGGAGTGGAGTTGTGGCAAAATTTTATAAGGTCATATGAATCTAGATACGTAGAGGAATAAAACTAGGTATAATACATTGTTTTAGCAGCATTGGTTCCCGATTTATAGCGAGTGGTGTCAAACGCCAAATAAATTTATTGTAATACCTACTTAAAATCTTTCGTTTGTACGACGACGCGGGTGAGTGAGGAAACATGATCAGTGTGTAATTAATGATTAAACGAACTCACCTGTAAGTAAGTGAAGTTCTTAGTGTCATAATTACACGAAGGATTCGTCCGAAGATATAATCGCTTGATACGAGTACCTACCGTTCGACACGTCTGTCATGTATTAAAAACGGAGCAACCATTTTGATGATGATAAAGTGGCGCTATATAGTTACTGAAAGCATAAATCTTTGAGTGTTCCAGTAGAATAATTTTCAATTTAGTTCCGTTCATTTAAACTTATAAGTGCTATAACTTAATCCTAAACGGCAACGTCATTTGCATAGTTCCTGCTGTCTTCATACTATTAAATTATATCGTGGTGTTTGACAATCGCTGTAAATCGAGAAACAATGATGCTAAAGCAATGTTTTATACCTCGTTTTATTCCTCAATGTATCAAGATTCAAAGGAACTTAGATTATTTTGCCACAGCTCCACAATTTTTTCTTAAAAACTAGTACAAATAATGATTTTTGAGCAAAATTTTTTTTTTGGTGAAATGTCTGTAGGTATATTTCAGAGACTACAGCTCACATCGAAACGATTGAAGTGTCGACGTGTCAGATATTTTATAACAATTATATCATACGTTAACAACTTTCTTCTATCTTCAACCATTTCTGAGATAAATGAGAAAAACTTAAATCAGGGAGATTTTTGAGGGGGAGGGGGGAGCGGACACGGGATCCATCGGGAACTTTCCAGATATGTTCAAAGGGACCTAAGGAACATTTTTAAAGACAAAAGCCTACCACCGGAATTAGTCCTAGGTATCGCGAAAATTTTATCTAAAACTATTGGGATAAAAATTACATCGTGGCGTTGACACCATTCGGTGTGAATCGTGAACCGATGCTGCTATAACAATGTATTATACCTTGTTTATTCCTCTACGTATCTAGATTTATATGACCTTATAAAATTTTGCCACAACTCCACTCCTTTTTTAAAAAAAATAGTACAAAGAACGATTTTTGGGCAAAAACATTTTTTTGGTGAAACGTGTGTAGGTATAGTTCAGAGACTACAGCTTACATCGAAATGATTAAGTGTCGACGGGTTGGATATTTCATAACAATTATATCATACGTTGACAACTTTCTTCTATCTTCAACCGTTTCTGAGATAAATAGAAAAAACTAAAATCAGGGAGACGTTTGAGGGGGGGAGGGGGGAGCGTACATGGGATCCACGGGGAACTTTTTAGATATATTCAGGGGGACCTAAGGAACACTTTAAAAACAAAAAACCTTCCGCCGGAATTAGTCCTAGGTTTCTTTGAATTTTTTGCTAAAAGTCCTGGGCTATACGGAAAATATTGACAAAAGGCACTGAGCGGAGTTAAAGCATCACTAATAGATTATTTTTTTAAGAATCTTCTGAAATTATTTTTCTTCATTCTTTCTTTTTTTATAGGTAGGTACCTAGACCTACAGCAAAAGTGGTGTTATTTAGCACTTGTTCGATTTACATCGTTTTTCAGATGCAATGGAAAAACGTACAATGGCAGGATATCACAAAATTTTACCCGCTTGGTGACGCTGCTGCTGCTGGAGACCTCTGTATGGGTATTTACCCCCAATTATCCCAGTTATTTTAAATTACTTATATCTAAAAACAAATATACAGACGAACATAGAACCTCCTCCTTTTTTGGAAGTCGGTTAAAAATGGTTCATAAGTAAACGAATTAAAGATTAAAAAAAAAAACAAAATGTGTTGGAAGAAAAGTTGATATTTACGAAAATTCGCTTCCAAAACGTCCAAAAATTGATAGCGTGTTTGCTATCAATTTTTGGACGTTTTGGAAGCGAATTAGCAAACAACAAAATGACATCCAAGTTAGTGGTAGTTAGTGCGTGCGCCCACGGGTGGACGATTTTGAATCAGCCAAATAATCATCCTGCCATTGCTTAGTTAATTAGGTATATTAATAAAATAATGTTGTATAATCAAGCGGTTGTCCTTAATTATTACCACAATTACTAAGTATAAATAGTAAAAGTCCTTGCAGTACTTATGATTGAAGTAAGTATAACAAGTTAGAGTCGTTAAAAAGATGTTAAATGTAAAATAGTAATTGAAATCGTACAACTGTTAAATTACTCTAACGCCTCACATGTAAGAGAAATAAAAACACTTTAATATTTTTTTCTAGCCAAACTTTTCACTTCCTCTTTGATTTCATGTTAATAAAGCAAGTTCATTTACCTACCTACTTCTCATAAAAGGTGTCATGTATGTGTACTACAGCGAAATAATAGAAATCATTTAAGATTGTAACATAAATATGTATGTTAAAAATTAAAGCAAGATTAGAGTGTCATAGATAAAAAAATCCTTACAATTAATTTCATAACCGGTTTTCTTAGATAGTTCTAATCAGTTGAAGTATTTTTCCCCACACATACTAGCAGTGAACGTGTGTGGTAGGTGTGTGTACCCAAACAATACACCACCCATTAATAAGGAAGGCTGTACCCAGCAGTGTAGAACATAAAACGGCTGATAATGAAGTAGGTACCTATTTTTGGAAAACCACAAAGAGAAACTCCTGGGGTCCGATCCGATTGTAGTCATTTTCAACGGCATATGACACGGTTTTATATTTATTGTTCAAAATAAGACCCCATCATCCCCGTCTTCTAATCACAAACCAGCATTTAATAAAAGAGAAAAAAATCACGGAAGTTTATAAGTAATTTACATAAAGTACCGCCTCATGGAATTACTTACCAATGAGTTAAAAGTTTAATTGGCATTTCGATAAATTTACTCGTTCACCTTGCTGAAGTGACGAATGGCTCTATACTATATCTATATCAAGATTGCAGGTTTGATGCTCAACGGGTTGTCTTTAAGATTTATAACTAGCTCTGAGAAAACTGGGTCTCAACTACTTATAACACTAAACCTACTTAAACGAGTGCAAAAACAAGGACATGCAAATTGTTAAAGGAATTTATATTTAATTTTACATATTTTTTTTGGTGTTGGTTTACGCACGATCTAACTCCTGAGGATGCTCCGGGTTGGGGCGAAACACGTGTAGAGTAGCCTGATTGGTGAAGGTGCAAGGTGTGACTGTCTTACTAAATGCAGGTATTGTGCACTTATATTTTGTGCAGTGCATGTGCATAATTTTTGCGGGCGGGCGGGCGGTGCATCTTGCATATTTTGTTTGAGGAAATAAGCTACATATATTTCATTTTTCAAAATGGTTTGGGACTTCCGCCAAGTGACGCCTGTTTCAATCAAATATTTTTTTACATAAATAACTCCATGTAAGTAAAGGAAGGATGGTCATCCAATGTAATGGTTCCTAAAAGCAATTAATGAATATACGAATATTTCGGAACTAAACTAGTTCCTAAATATTCGTTATTTTTACCGACGGAGGTTCTCTGTTCGTCTGTAGGTATATTTGTTTTTTTTGTGTATGTCCACCGATTACTCAAAGACAGCTGGACCGATTGAAATGATGGGGCTGGATTAGTACTATTATATATTCTGTGGCTGGAGTACAAATTCCTTTTTTTATTCTAAAAGCGCCACCCGACTTCAATAGACGTGTTTTTAATATTACAATGATAATGCGTATCTAGTGATTTGAATATTATTTCTTGCTTTTTACTTACCTAGGTTTTTTGAAGTCGGTTTTTTGTTTTTATCAAGAAGTTCATTTTACGAAAGTTCTCAATTAGATGTTTTTGTTGTTGTAAATAACTTGTTATTACAAACCTCACTGAACCACACAATTAATATTACGCATGCCGAAATATTTCAAAGAATGTATTAAAACTTTTCCTACCAATTAAATCTGTGCATACTGTTTCAGTTAATAAACTTACTCGTTAAATATTGTTTATTATACGAGAACAACACCTGTGTAAATAATTCAAAGTCATTCACTCATCGTTAAAGTGACCACAGTTCCATTGATCATTGAATTAAAGCGTCAATGAAAGTGAAATGGATTATGTGGACGCACCTATGCAATATAAAAACTCGAGCAGTACTGCTAAAATTATTCAGTTGCCAACCGTAGCCGATACAACATGTACGCCAAGGTTTGTACTATAAGAGGCATTAAAAAATATTAATGGATACTTATAATGTTTTAAAAAAATGGTATAGGTACGTAGACGTTATAATAGTTAAATCTCTTCTTTATAGCTGATCATCGCTCTGTGCGCCGTGAGCGCGGCCCGCGCTGGTGGCCTCTACGGAGCCGCCCCTGTGGCATACAGCGGCCACGCCTTCGCCGCCCCTGCAGTGGCAGCGTACGCCGCCCCCGCTGTGGTCACCAAGACCATCTCCCCCGCGGTCTCCTCTTACTCTTCCTACTCCACCCAAACCGCGCACGGCTCTCCTGTGGCCTACGCCGCCGCCCCTGTAGCCACCTACGCTGCCGCCCCCGTGGTCGCTAAGACCTACGCATCGTACGCCGCACCCGCTGTGGCCACTTACGCTGCTGCCCCCGCTGTTGTGACCAAGACTGTGGCTCCGGCTGTCTCTTCCTACTCGTCTTACTCGTCCACCACCTCCCACGGTTCCCCCATCTCTTACGCCGCTGCGCCCGTAGTCGCTAAGACTTACGCCGCCCCCGCCGTAGCCACTTACTCCGCTCCCGTGGCCACGTACTCCGCTCCCTTGGTGGCTAAGTCATACGCCGCTCCCGCGTACGCTACGTACGCCGCCGCGCCCGCCTACACCAGCTACGCCCACGCCGCGCCCGCCTACACCAGCTACGCCCACGCCGCGCCCGCCTACACCAGCTACGCCCACGCCGCGCCCGCCTACACAAGCTACGCCGCGGCCGCCCCCGTCCTCAAGTCAGCTGTGGCGTACTCCGCCGCGCCCGCCGTCGCTCACGTCGCGTACAGCGGACACGGTGCCAACTACGGATGGTAAACTAAATCTAGTCCACCTTTGTATATAAATAAAGTTGTTATTGTAATGTAAAATGATGAAAACGTGATATAATAATATTATAAAATAAAAAATCTAAAACATTACCTACATTATTTTATAATTCACACCCTTTATAATTTTTTAAACTAAACTTTGCAAAAAACAACCTATCACTAACATTAACATGCATTAACTACACAACGTACTAAGATTTAATGTTGTTATGCCAGGACCTTTTCGCAGTGTGTCGTAAGAATTAAAAAAATATAAATTTCGCGTATTTATGTGAGCCACGCCAATTTCTGTTTATCTAATTCACACACGGCGAATAGGAGAAATTATACAGTAAATTGGACAGTAAATTCCGAAAGTTTAGGTAGGTACCTATATCAAATTCAAATAAAATTAGATTGAATTATGTATAGTGATCATGTCGCAAATTCGTGAATGGTTTATTGTAGGTTTTAGTAGAAGTAGTAAAATAATTCTAGGTTGGGTCTCGAAATTTGTAGTTGTAGTATAAGTAGTTAAAAAGATAATAAATATTTGTGATCTCTCAGTTCTCACAAAGCATCTTCGACATCTGGAAAAATATTAAGTTTAAACAAGATCTTTGCTTAGATATTAGATAATTATTTAGTATATATCTTCATTTACAACAGATCAGCTAAAAACGTGTTAAGGCCTTAAGGTGGGTCAAATCCCAATATTCAATTCAAATTATTGAAAGATTACGCGCGTGAAGCTATCATGGAAAAAATATATAATGTACCTGAAATAATAGATTTAATTGAAAGCATTTATAAAAATGTTACCACCTCTGATGTAAAAAAATATTCCGTGGACCCTGTTTCTGGTCTTATTTGCAAAATTTCTCGGAAACAGAACATTCGTTTATGTTAAAACCAACCATAAAAATCGGCGATGTTAATACCTTCAATCTTAATTGAACAGATTTTTTATAACTAATTTGAAAGCGAAGAAAAATAATAAAAACATGTAAATAATTGAGAATTCGGTGCTAGTTCTCAACGCAACTGTCGCGTTGGAACGCACACTGATTTGATCCCAAAGTAAGTAGAGTTACGTTCGATGTCACTCCATCACGGATCAACCCGCATGTTAAGAGGATTGTCAACCACGTGGTCTCCATACAAACGGCGATAACGTTTCCCACCCTCTAAACCTTAACCTACAGCAATGAATTTTTGGTATGTTTTGAAATGCCTAAATACTAGGGCTGTAAAAAGTCAATTAGTTTTACTAACTAACTAATTGACTTTTTAGTTAATTTTTATGAACTGAAAAGTTAATTAACAAGTGTCATTGCAGTCGGGACCGTTTTGTGGTCATGTAATGTTTTAGAATCTAAAACATTTCATGACCACAAAACGGTCCCGAATGTGGCAGGACAATCTAAAATTTAGATTGTCCTTCCACGTCTCGCACCCGTAGGTATAGCAGTATAGACTAGACGTATGGACCCGAAGATCTTGAGTTTCACTCGACGGATCAGTTTCAGTGACTGCCACACCGGTCGCAGCTGTGTTTCATTAGTAATCAATGTGAAACTTTATTATACAGCTCGATCTTGCTTTAAGGCGCTTTCCTGACCGAAAGTGGCACCGCGGTGATTTTTATTTAATATTGTAATTCTAATATACAATTTTAATAAAACTTCTCGTGGAATTTTCAGGGCCCTTAGTCTAGTATTTTTAGACGGTATCATTATATTCCCTCGTAGTCACTGCTAGAAGTAGATAGTTTTTTTTGCCGTTTTTTGACATATTTGCTTTCTACTTCTATGAACAACTGCGAGGGAATGTAATGATATCTTCTAAAAATACTAGACTATGAGCCCTAAAAATTCCACGAGAAATTTTATTAAAATCCCTTTCTATTAACAAATTACTAAATAAAAACATCTAAGAGCGATACAGGGAATCGCCTTAAAAAATAAAATAGTAGGTAAATAAAATAAAAATAAAATGAAAGGTCATCCCTTATAGGTATCATCTCATCACTTACACGATAAAGAATTTAAAGAAAATTAATTAATAGTGGAATCCAAACATGTGGACCTTAATTTTGCTAGTATAGGCTGTTAAAATAAATATCAATATTAATGGACTTAGACATCGAATTATATTACGAAAAGAAATGGCCTAAATTGGTTCTGAAGCAGGTAACTAGTTTCTTTGCTAGATTAAGCTGTATGACAAATGCCAGAGGAATTTTTTTTGGACACGCTCAAGTTTCTTGACTACACACATCATAGTGTGGATTCCAAACTACACTGTAATAATAATAATAATAAGATTTTTTTTATTTTTAATGTTACATAAATACTCTTGTCCGCTACGTACGAGTGCATAATAGAATTTTAGTTTGGGGCTTCATAAATTCTTTGCAAAAGAGTTCTGCCATTGCATTTATAAATTTCAAAAACTACAGTTAGTCTTGCCCAAGTTTTAATATCCTTATAACAACCACTCAATTTAGTGAGTTTCTAAATAACAACATTATAGAAGTAATATTTTGTAAGCAAAACTATTTTATTAAAAGAAATAAGAAGGAAATTAAAGAGAAATTAAAATAAATTAATTTATTGTACTATTTGTATCACAGTTTGGACTAGATTCAGTTTACCAGCCGTAGTTAGCACCCAAACCGCTGTATGAAACGTGAGCAACGGCGGGCGCGGCAGAGTACGCCACAGCTGACTTGAGGACGGGGGCGGCCGCGGCGTAGCTGGTGTAGGCGGGCGCGGCGTGGGCGTAGCTGGTGTAGGCGGGGGCGGCAGCGGCGTAGCTGGTGTAGGCGGGCGCGGCGGCGTACGTAGCGTACGCGGGAGCGGCGTACGACTTAGCCACCAAGGGAGCGGAGTACGCGGCCACGGGAGCGGAGTAAGTGGCGACGGCGGGGGCGGCGTAAGTCTTAGCGACTACGGGCGCAGCGGCGTAAGAGATGGGGGAACCGTGGGAGGTGGTGGAAGAGTAAGACGAGTAGGAAGAGACAGCGGGGGCCACAGTCTTGGTCACAACAGCAGGGGCAGCGGCGTAAGTGGCCACAGCGGGTGCGGCGTATGATGCGTAGGTCTTAGCGACCACGGGGGCGGCGGCATAGGTGGCTACAGGGGCGGCGGCGTAGGCCACAGGAGAGCCGTGCGCGGTTTGGGTGGAGTAGGAAGAGTAAGAGGAGACCGCGGGGGAGATGGTCTTGGTGACCACAGCGGGGGCAGCGTACGCTGCCACAGCAGGGGCGGCGAAGGCGTGGCCGCTGTAGGCCACAGGGGCGGCTCCGTAGAGGCCACCGGCGCGAGCCACGCTTACGGCGGCGCACATAGCAATGATCACCTAGAAAGAAAAAGTGAACAACACAGTTATACGATCCATTATAAACATTTGCACTTTTACGTAGTTAATCCGCACAATATAATTAGTAGTATAGTCCGTCTAAAACACACCTTGGCGTACATGTTTGTTTTGTTACGGTTGGCAACTGAATAATTTTAATAAGTAACGCTCGGCTTTTATATGAATCCGGTGGCGTCCAGATTGTCCATTCAATTACTCAGCGTAGGTCACGAAACTTAAATTATTAGGCGATCTAAAGAATCTTAAATGTCACTTGTTTGCTTGCGTGCGTTACAAAATATGAGAAAATCGTTACCTAGGTAGGTCCAAGGATGGTGTTTTATTAGGAGATTTGTATTCCCAAATAAAATAGGTTTTATTTTTATCAATGGTGTCGTTTACCTACCTACCTATATTATTTTTAAAACGCAAAATAAATTAAAAGTTTCTAATACATTTTGGGATTCGATTAGTAACAGTTTGGTTAATTTGGGTAAAATAATTTAAAACATCATAAAATCTATAGAGTAAGTAATAAAAATTCTAGACTTAGTACGTAGTCGTAGAGTCTGGTTAATTCTGGTTGGTCTACCTACCCGTATTGACATTTGACACCAACCTTTAAGTTAAGCACCAACCTACTATTCTACTGTATTGGGCATGGTCGGATACAACCAACTGAGGGTAAGGAGGGACATGGCTTTAGTACTTTATATTTTTAAAATAGTAAGAGGTAAGTTACATAACTCTGCAATACTCAGCCAAATAGGCATGTGTGTTCCGGACCGGTACGTGTGGCGCAGGCGCAGGCCTAATCTGCTCGCGGTGCCGAAAGCGCGTTACCAATTTACTTAAGGAAGCGCCGTTGACGCGGGCATTGCGCACTCTCAACCTTATAGAAAATGATATTGACGTGTTCTTTTGTCCGCTGAGTGAATTCACGAGAGCGGCTATGTTCACTATTTGTTATAAAATGAATTAAGTAGATAATAATATTATTATTATTATTTTTTTTGCAATGATTCAAATTCTATTATGATAATTATTTATGAAATGTATTTATGTTATATTTTAATGTATTAATGTGAATGTGCGAATGATTTTTTTTTAATTTTGTTAATAATTGATGATTTATATACTTAGTTACTCTATTGTAATGGGTTAATCCTGTAAAGATAGATGTAAAAGTGGAAATAAATAAAATAAATAAAAAAATAAATACTATGCTACTACTTATTATGGTATACTTACTATGGGCAAAAAGTGTCATCTTATAAATTATTGTTGACATAGTAAAAACTGATGATTATAACAATAAAAAAATAGTCTCGTACATAAAAAAAGAAGTGTGTAATTTTTATTAGAAGTACCTATTATGATTAAAATAACTTTTTTACCATCGCCACTCAAAAAAGTGCGTTTAATTCAACGATAAGAGTGAATAAAACGCTGTTTTATTCACCGAGTGAATAAAAATATTTTGAATTTGGAACAAGCGCGCATTGTATGAATTATGTAGAAAAAAAATAAAACGTGCTGAAAGTAAGGAGCTATTCCATAGATAAAGCCATCGTTATACAAATAAATAAAAAGAAAAATATCCCGCCAATTTTATTTAGGTTCTTTTTAGTGTCTTATCTTTGGGTTCTTTTCTAAAAAATATCCCGACAAATTAATTAGGTCCTTTTTAGTGTCTCATCTTTGGATTATTTTCTATATATTAGAGGGAGATTAGATGTTCAGTCTTGCATCAGTCCATTCCATCAGTCTGGTACGATCTTCAGTCTGTAAAAATTCAAAGTATATAAAACGGATGAAATGGACTGATGCTAAACTGATCATGTAATTTCCCTCTTATCGTGGTTGTTTTATATCATTGGAAAACTTCTAGTTTATTATTTTATTTTATATACTATTTTCTAATGTTTAAATATTATTGATTACCTACCTAAATAATAAAAATGTAATAACTATTATATAGGTATTAAGTACCTACTTAACTGCTATTTGTTTTCTCGCAGTCAATGGTTAAAAGTAGAGTACACAACTCGTGAAAAAAAAAATCATCTCGGTCCTTTGTATCCCTCGCTTTGCTCAGGATTCTACTTTTGAATCCCTCGCTACGCTCAGGATTTAACTCTAGAATCCTTCGCTGCTCTCGGGATCCAACTTAGTCCCTCGAACTAAATTCCCTCTTTTTTCACTTGTTGTATAATCTACTATTAAACTGCAAACGATATAACATCAATAATTCGACTGAATTGTTAAGTTAAGAAGTCACTTCTTCACTTAAAGGAGATATTTTTTTGGTATCCACCAAGCCCCGTATAAAAAACGTTTGTCCTTTATTAATAAATCAGTCTGCAAAATATGAATAACCGTCACCATTTTTTACAAAAATAATAAAGCACAGTTAATGAACAGTAGGTACCTACCTAAGTAAGAGCTGCACTTAGTCTTAAAGACGCAAATTAATTTTATCGTCTTATTATTAAATAATTTGGCCGTGTCATGAAAGTTTACCTATTATTATTATTAAAAAGAACGAGATAACACCTAACTTGAATAAAGCAAAAAAAAACTCTCTATGTTTTATTGCAATTTTTTAGTGAAACTCCAGGACAAAAATTGACAGATTTATTATCGGTCAAATTACTAATCCTAACACATCATCATACATCCATATATATTATGTAGTTCGATGTAGGAAGTAGGTAGTCGTCTCTCGTAAAGAGATGTTACCATGCATTCATTTCATGCACGATTTCATCGGGAAATGTTTCTGCCTATTGTCTAATTCACGGATTATCTCTCTAATCTAAGCTCTCTACACGATTTTCGCGTTGTGTGTGGCATTTGTGGCTTTTTGGGAGTGACCCTTGGACGAATTCTCCAAGGAGTGACCACAACGCGTTGTGTGTACAGGGTGGTGATACATATGAGTATCTACGCTAAATTAACCAAAAAAATGAAATTGAAAATAGGTCTATGGTAATTAAGAACGAAACAAATCTCAAACAAAAACAAGTCCATAATTTTTGAGGTCGGTAGGCCATCGAATATAGAAACTGTATTTCTTACTTTTCGTTTTTAAAAACAAAAAAAATATTGGTGTGTTTATAAAAATGCGGTACTTATATTATTATAAACAATTGTTTTTTTTTATTTTTGGCCCACCAAATATTTTTCTTACATGCTGGCACCGACCTGAAAAAATTTTAGGCCCCTAATCTGTTTCGTTCCTTATTGCATAGATATTTTTGAACTTTACTTTGCACTCAATAATAATTATAAACAACAGACTGCGCATAATTTTCTGAGTCTAA
Organism: Agriphila straminella; assembly: GCA_950108535.1. Taxonomy (NCBI): domain Eukaryota; kingdom Metazoa; phylum Arthropoda; class Insecta; order Lepidoptera; family Crambidae; genus Agriphila; species Agriphila straminella. Next base: position 6,518,360 of record OX467312.1, read on the forward strand.
TAAGCTGTAGCGTTATTGACAGAGGAAATAATCACTACGTGCGTTATTATTGACAACCTATTGTTAATAATATCGCTACAGCCAAGAATCTTATATAATATGAATATAAGATTCTTGGCTACAGCTATTAGCTCAACAATCTATGCTGTCACACATTGTTTACAATAATTCATGTACATACTTATGCCTGGTTTATACGGGGTCAGTAACATGGCAGTACAGAAATCCAGTCCAGCGCTGACTTGCTACTGGGCTCGTGTAGAACTAGTTTCAACTTAGTCCTGCCCCTGTATTACAACCTCATAAAACTTGCCAGTTTTCTGAATGGTTTTCAATGAATCTCTTTTATTTGCTATACAGCGAGAAAGAAATAAAGAAAGAAAAATAATTTATTTGAGACAGACATTACATAATATACCTACATACAATAAAACTTAAACCACTATTTGTCTCAAAACGGTCCCAAACTCAGCATAATGCCGGTCCCGACGGAAGACTAGCGCTGGTCTTCCGTCGGAACCGGTTTGTTGACGCTGCGATTCGATGACAGAAAAATAAAAATAAAAATAAAAAATTCACTGTGACCGTACTGTGGCTCTGCTAACATAGAACAGACTGACATTTTATATCAGATTTAGTCTGCGTTATACTCTATGCTCCGGACCGGAGAGCTATCTGTCACTGTCACTGACGGATGACAGGCTGTTTGCTACATAATATTTAAAATTATTTTAGCATTAGCACTATTAAAATGAATAACATACTTAGGCACCCTGTGTATAAAATTAATTAATGGGATATTAGTGCTCTGTGAGTGTGTACAAAAGGGAGACAAGACAACATTTTATAAATTCAACCAGCAGAACAAAAACACAGTCGAGACGTCAACGAACGTATCAACAGACCCTATTCCATGAGAGCAGGAATACAACACAGAAGTCTTTGTATGAGAGATTAAAAATACAATAGTTACGTAGGTAATATACATAAACAAGGCACATAACAACATAACATTGAAGGAGAAACAATAAGACTGGGCGATAAATTTACATGGATTAACAATCATTGTTTTACTTTAGTGACCAGATCTTTCTGTATAAAGAGATGTAACAGTCACTGGGTCCAGTCACTGACCCCGTTTAAACAAGCCTTTACGTTAAAGCTGTCAGGATTTTCATAAAACTTGACATTGCATAGATATTTTTGAAACGACTGTACACTGTACTTACGAGGGCTCATTGATGTTTCCGAAACGACCAACTTGAGATAAATATACGAAAAAAAATATCATTACATTATAATCTGTCATCATTTCGAATTTAGATCGCCGAATTTTAATTTAATCAAACTGATCGGATTTCTACGAGAGAACCAAGAATCTTATATTCATATTCAACATAATATAAGATTCTTGGAGAGGACCAGGAATCTTATATTCATATTCTACATAAGATAAGATTCTTGAAGAGGAACAAGATCAAGAATCTTATATTCATATTCTATGACACTAACATAATATAAGATTCTTGGAGAGGACCTAGAACTTTTTTCTACCATAACAACGCGCCCAACATGCACGTCAATGGTTGTGGTCGCTAAACTCCATGAATTGCGGTTCGAATTGGTAGCGCATCCACCATTCCCTAGATCTGGCCCCGTGCGACTTCCACTTGTTCCCAAACCTGAAGAAATGGTTAAATGGCCAGAAATTTTTATGATTTAATGATGAAATCATTGTTCCCGTAGATGAGTATTTCGAGGGGTTAGAGAAACCATTTTTTCAAACTGGTGTAACGGCATTGAAGAAGTGCTGGACTAAATGCATCTAGGTAGATGGAAACTACGTTGAGAAATAAATTTATTTAAAAAATATATCAATCGTTTCGGAAACTTATCAATCTGCCTTCGTATTTAGTGCTATCTGCCTTAATTTGTTTAGTTGTAAACTTAAAATGAAAAATAATAGTTCGTCAATAAACACTTTATTTTTCTAGACTAGATTAAATTACCAACCATAGTTGATACCATGTCCGCTGTACGCGACGTGAGCGACGGCGGGCGCGGCGGAGTACGCCACAGCTGACTTGAGGACGGGGGCGGCCGCAGCGTAGCTGGTGTAGGCGGGCGCGGCGTGGGCGTAGCTGGTGTAGGCTGGCGCGGCGTGGGCGTAGCTGGTGTAGGCGGGCGCGGCGGCGTACGAAGCGTACGCGGGAGCGGCGTACGACTTAGCCACCAAGGGAGCGGAGTACGCGGCCACGGGAGCGGAGTAAGTGGCGACGGCGGGGGCGGCGTAAGTCTTAGCGACTACGGGGCCGGCGGAGTATGTGGCCACAGGGCCTGCGGCGTAGGCGACGGGCGAGCCGTGCGAGGTGTGGCTGGCGAAGGAAGAGTAGGAGACAGCGGGGGCAACATTTTTGGTCACCAGAGCGGGGGCAGCGGCGTAAGTGGCCACGGCGGGGGCGGCGTAAGTGGCCACAGGGGCGGCGGCGTAGGTGACAGGGGAACCGTGCGCAGTTTGCGTGGAGTATGAGGAGTAGGATACTGCGGGAGCAGCGATGGCGTGGCTGCTGTACGCTACAGGGGCGGCTCCGTAGAGGCCACCAGCGCGGGCTGCGCTCACGGCGCACAGGGCGATGATCAACTGAAAAACAAAAACATCATAAGTGTTTTCCTATTACCTTTTAAAACATAACTTTCTCTCATCTCTGTTATAAACTTCTGCTAACTTATTCATCCCTTTTGTTATTGTTTTTTTACACAACAGTCATCGTCTTAAAAAAATATGAAACCTACCTTGGCGTACATCTTAATTCGACTACGGTTGGTAACTGAATAGTTTTTGCAAGCGGCGCTCTAGTTTTTATATCGCTCAAAGCTGTCCTTAACTCCTTACCGTCTATTAAATTGCTCAAGTTGACTCATGAAACAAAGTAGTAAGAGCAAGTATATCAATGAGCAGCAAATTAGTAAAATATGTAACAGAATTAAGTGCTTCCGAAGTGCATGACATTTAAATCCATGATGTTTGAGATGAGTAGGTATCTATTTTCATGTAATTTTGCAACAAACTGCAAAATACATTGAAAAGCATTTTTAGACAGAGACAGGTGACGGATAAATTGGTCACGTAGTGGGTTTTAAAAGACATAAACAAAAAACATTATCAAAAACACACACAAGACATTATCAAAAAATCTATCTTTAAAAAATCTTGAAGTTTACACTTCATGAGTTTACACTCATTATCACTTATAAGTATGTAAGGATTAACATTTCCAATTAAAAAAACCGGTCAAGCAAGAGCAAGTCGAACTCGCGCACCGAGGGTTTCCGTACCATCATAATAAATACACTGCAGAGCTGTAGAATAATAAAATTATTATTGGACGATGTCTGTTTTAATAATATTAGTTATGCAGATGACATGGTGTTGCTGAGTGCATCGGTTGGTGGTCTAAGGGACCTCATGGGTATCTGCGAAGCATATGCAAATGCCCATGGCCTAAAATATAATCCCAAAAAGAGCCAGCTCATGGTATTCAAGGCTGGGTCTAAATACCCGACGGACATGCCCCCCGTTAGCTTGGGTGGCGTCACTCTTAGTAAAATAAATAGTGTTAAGTACCTAGGTCACATTGTGACAGACGACTTAAAAGATGACGAAGATATTGAGCGCGAACGGAGAGCGCTGTCCGTGAGGTCGAATATGATAGCACGCAGGTTCGCTAGGTGTTCAGTTCCAGTTAAAATAACGCTATTTCGAGCCTACTGCACCTCGTTTTACACATGCAGCCTGTGGGTTAAACACACACGTCGAGCGCTAGAAACCCTTCGCGTTCAATATAATAACGCGTTTAGGGCGTTGTTGCGGCTGCCTCGCTTCTGTAGCGCATCGGGGATGTTCGCCGAAGCGGGTGTAGATGGTTTTTTCGCCATCATTCGATGCAGGGCGGCCTCGATGGCGCGGCGGACGCGCGACAGCAGCAACAGCCTCCTGACCGTGGTCGCAGGCCGCATGGACGGTCACTTTATGGGGCACTGGTTATCCTTACATGGCCCAGTGCCTCATATCCAAAGAAATTTTAATTTTAATTGAATAAGTGAATAATTGTAATAATTTTTACCCTCCTACTTTTTAATAACATAGGTTAAGTAGGTATACTAACACAATGTGAGCCCTTGGTCGCTTGAATAAATGATTATTATTATTATTATTGCAGTATGAGGTCAGCACCATCTCTTGGCCGATAGTGGAACTATTTTTTTCTTAGGCCAGCGCCATCTCTTGACCGATAGTAGAACTAAATAAATTTTTCTTAGGTCAGGGCCATCTGTTGACTGGTAGAGGAACTAAACTTATTTTTGTTGTTTTTTGAATTTCTAAAAAAGTGTGTTATATTGAGACGTCGTTTTATTTTTCCTGTAATCTTTACATAAACTACTATAACATAGAATTATTTCAGATTTTTCTCTTTGCAAACTTCGGAGATAAAGGGGGGGGGGGAACGGTATTTTTTTTTACATTTTTCATCATAAGTCGAAAACTATGCGGCCTAAAAAAATGTTTTAAAATGTGCAAACGGCGCTCTTTTATATGATACTCCACATGCCCTAGTCGCCCCACTTAAAATTTTTAAGACCCCTTTTCAGTCCCTGTTGTAAAAAAGCTATTTATTTTTTTATTTCTTTCTTATTTGCAAAATAGTTGGACAAAGGTCATCTTTAACTATTCCAAATTTCAAGTTGATACCATTAGTAGTTCTTGAGATATCCAGCTGTGACAGACAGACGGACAGACAGACAGACAGACGGACTTAGTCACACCATAAGGGTTCCTTTTTACCATTTTGGTACGGAACCCTAAAAACATTTTGCTAATGATATAATTACAATTTCGATAAAAGCCGGAAAAGCAGTCAAAGTTTGTACGTTTTCCGGTCTTGCAGGAATGGCCAAACTTAAACCATTTAAGTAAAACACTATAAATTAATGACATTATTAAACAGTCTCAGGAAATGAAGGTTAGCATCATTTATCGAACTAAATAAGTAGGTAGCAAAATAGCAAGTTTATTTTTAATTTGGGTCGCGGCAAGCATCTTGCTTGTCAAACAAACCTTGCAATATACATACGGCCGTTCAACTAAAATGAATATAATTTACAAACAACATTAATCTATTGAATTTGACAAATATTTATATTAGAAATATTCTGTGATTTCAGTACCCTTAGCACGAACAGCTATCGAGAAAAAAAACGTGCGTAAAATTACTCGATAGACAAATTCTCTATGGAAAATTTCATTTCGCTTATCGGCGATAGATGGCGCTGTACAAATTTCCAATGCAAAATTTATCTATCGAATGATTTTACGCGCGTTATTTTATATAGCTGTTCGTGCTAAGGGTACAGTTACCGTAATGTTAATCCAGATTAGCACGAATAAGTAGGTAAGTTAGTTAATGCTTGTTTGACGCAAACACATTAGTTGTTTGTTAATCGATGCGTTAAAAAGAACATACCTTTACCTACATTTATCTTTTATCTACTTTTTAATTTGAAATTTTACTATCAACATTTTTAAAATAAATTTTATGAACTAGTGTCACATTATATAATATATAAATTAATATATAAATATGTACCTGTCTTTCATTTATTGTCCGGCCCGATATCGAATCTCGGAGCCACATATTATTTTAAACATTTTACTCCCTCCGATATCGAATCGGCGCCCGACACCGATATCGGATCGGATAATGTGAAAACGCTCTAAAGAGACGAATTCAAAATAACAGTGCAGATTGAAAAGCGACATTCTTTTGTTTATTAAACAAATTACCTGTCATCCACCTAATTTGAATGTGACGTGACACGTACATAAGATGAAATGTTTAGTTATGTGGACCACACACGGTATCTTAGGAGCCAAGCTGTCTGCGATTCAAGACGTTAACCTCATTATGTCACAGTGTTGTCTGATAAGAAACCTTGCTAGATGACCTGTCGTATGTCAGCGGTGTTGATATACCAAACGAGGATGCTTAGTGATGATGACATATAAAATTAAATAATGTTACCTATGTTACAAGTTAAGTTAAATTCTCGAGCTACTGGAAATTTAAAGTGTTGTTATCGATACTAAAAAGATGACTTCACACTGATTTGTTTATAAAATAGTCGATAAGATGTCAAAGTCAAAAACCATTATTCAAATAAACTTAGAAATTAAGTGCTTTTGAATTGTATATATTTTCCTAGCAATAAATTTATCAGCTTTTTAATGAAACGATGCAGACTAAACGAGAAATTGATCTTGATACAATGTGCATCTTATTGCAAAAATCATAAGGACCTTCACAAAATTTGCAATTCTATCGAAATCGGATACCTGTTTGGGGCAGATGGTATAAAAATGCGTGATCTTCAAATTAATCTACTATCGATCTGTCACCTCAAACATGTTCAACAAGGTACGAAAAAACTTAAAATTTTAAAGTTTATTAATTGATTCATTAACGCCTGAGCGGTCGCTGGCGACCGAGACACAATAGAAAATCTATTGTGTCTCATTTTCCGGGCGTTGACGAGTTAAGAAGTTTTTTTAAAACTATTTTTTCTCAGGCGGTGATCTTTTTCTGTGCGGCGGGCATCGCTTCAGCTGGTAACCTGCTGAATGCTCCAGTATCGTACAGTTCTTTCACCTCACATGCTGCACCTGTGAGCTATGCCAGTGCTGCGCCTCTGGCTTATGCTAGTGCTGCACCATTGGCCTACGCCAGCGCTGCCCCTGTCAACTACGCCGCCTCTGCACCAGTATTCAAATCAGCAGTAAGCTACTCTACCCCAACCGTAAATAACTTCGCTCCCTCCCTTTCATCTTATTCTTTTGCACCAGTTGCTAGCGCAGTATCGTATGCTGCACCTCTTCAAACTTCTTACGTTGCGAAATCTGCCCCTGCAGTGTCTTACCAATCATTCTCTTTGTCGCCATCTGTTTCATCCGTAGTAGCGAAGAGCTATGCCGCTCCTTTGTCATATTCTGCACCAGCTGTAGCTTATTCAGCCGCTCCTGCCGTGTCATATTCATCAGCCCCAGTTGTGGCTAAAACGGTCGCCCCCGTGACATACTCCGCTCCCCTTAATTACGCCCCATCTCCATACACCTACGCTGCTTCTGCACCAGTATTCAAATCAGCAGTAAGCTACTCCACACCGATCGTGAAGACCTTCGCTCCCTCGGTTTCTTCTTATTCTGTTGCTCCATCGTACGCTGCGTTTCCTCAAACTTCTTACGTCGCGAAATCTGCACCAGCAGTGTCTTACCAATCATTTTCTTTGTCGCCATCTGTTTCATCCACAGTAGCTAAGAGCTACGCTACTCCTATTTCGTATGCTGCACCGGCTGTGTCTTATGCTGCACCAGCTGTATCCTATTCAGCCGCCCCTTCGGTCTCCTATTTACCTGCCCCAGTTGTGGCTAAATCCGTAGCAAGTGTGGCCCCAGTCGTGGCTAAAACTGTCGCCCCAGTGACATACTCCGCTCCTCTTAGCTATGCCTCATATCCTTACACCTACGCCGCTGCTGCACCTGCTCTCAAATCTGCAGTAACTTACTCTTCAGCTCCTGCCGTTTCCTACGTCAACTACGCCGATAACTTAACGAGTTACGCCTGGAAAAAATAGAATTCGATTGATTATTGATCTGGCTACTTTAATGTGAAAATGTGATATACTTTTTTAATGTTGTAATAAAAATATGATGAAATAAGAAAATATATTTTTTTATTTATAAAAAAAAACGATTATTATTATAATAACATTGATATTCTTAACATGATGTATTTATAACAGAATTGATAGGTAGTTACATATTATCCTTAAAATTGTAAGCATAGTAAATTATAATGCTTACTACTAATCCTTTTATGGACAAATAGAGCAGTTATTAATTTACAACGATCGTTTAAAAAGAAGTAACTACTAATTTTTAATTACACTTGCCCAAATTAGTAAGCAGTTAATCTTTCAAATTGTTTGACGTAACTTCGATGCGAGGCTAGCATTTCATTGAGACCGGTTTTTTATCGGTAAATCTGTCTTGCAAATGTCGTGCAACTCGAAATAATGTCCAAAGCTCGATGGCTTTGATCTACTCTTTAGTATTGCATTGATTAGATAAACAAATGAGATGCTTCGCAATGTTAGTTTATTATTTGAATCAGTTTATTAATCAGCCATTTTTAATGTCCCCACTGCTGGGGCACATACCTTCCTTATGTGGGTTTAGGTGGGTTAGGAGAATGGACAAAAACCCACCACGCGGATGCAGGAGCTCCTGATAATTATTTTTTGACCACCCATCCCATGACCAACTATTGCGAAAGTTGCTTAACCTCCGCAATCGCTGGGCCAGGCTCTAAACCACTGCGCCATAAAGCTCGGAAATGAAATGAAATATATTTTTTTAATATTTATTTACCACGCGGGCCCAATGCGGATTGGTGGGTGTTAACGACTGCAAATGCAGCCGGGACCAACGGCTTAACGTGCCTTCCGAAGCACGGAGGAGCTCGAGATGATTAATTTTTGGTCACCCATCCCATGACCGACCCTTGCGAAAGTTGCTTAACCTCCGCAATCGCAGGGCCAGGCACTAAACCTAAACGAGCTCCTCAAGTTTAGTATCGATTGATATTACAAACATAAATAAAGGTGGGTACAATAAGTTTATGATTACAAAGGCAAAATTAATAAAAATGACATTTAACCAAAAATGTGGTTTTATATTTTTGATCTAAGAAATAATTCATCTGAAGTTGTTATCGATGAAGTTAGAGTGAGTGAAAGTGAAAGTGAAAGTGAAATAAGCTTTATTCAAATAAACTTAATTATTAAGTACCTTTGAATCGTCTATATTTTCCTACCACCCGTTCCAGACTTTTCAGAGCAACGCGGCTTCCGTCAAGCCGCGTTGCTCAGTCGATGAAAGACAACAAGAAATCTTTTCTAATAAAATTAGGTACTAAATTTTAAAGAGCGTACAACAGTACGGTACATATGTACATAAGAACTCAAGACGATAATGACATGAATAAACCCTTTAGGACCATAATGTCCACTTCTTAAAATGACCACTTCCCAAAAGGACCACATCCCAGAATGACCAATTGACAATCGCTTCATTTGCTCGCGTAAACGATCAATTGTTCCGTCAATGAGCGTCATTTGCGGAAAAGTTGTCAATTGCAATTGATCGTTACCGGCGGGCTTAACAAACAAACAAAGTTAGGTACTTTCGCATTTTTATTAGTAGGCATTAGTAGGTAAATAAGCCGGTCCCCTTGATAAGATATCAAAAGTTTCCACTAACTATAAAGCTTTGACATGTCAAACTATAAGCACAGAATATAGGTACACCGTTATTTTTAACCTATATCTAAAAATTAAATGGGGATTTCAGACTACGTGAATGACCAACTTTTACTATGGGGCCAACCGCCAACCACGAAATCGCGAAAAAAATAATCTGCTGTTCCTAAATTATAGTCAAGTCGATGTTGTACTTTTCTATGGTACAGCTGATTTTATTTCGAGATTCTGTGGTTAGCCCCATAGTAAAAGTTGTATTAAATAAAAAATTACGGTGTATAATAATTATAGGCACAGAATATACAGCGTGAAATTTTAATCATTTGGATCCCGCCGTGGGGTGGTCCCACTCGTGATTATAAGCAACTTTTAGTATGGGGCCAACTCTCCTCCTCGCAAAAAAAATCAGCTGTTCCATACAAAAGTGCAGTACCTACTCGACCTAATGTATGGAACAGCGGATTTTTTTTTGCGAGGGGGAGAGATGGCCCAATAGTAAAAGTTGCTTGTAATCATGAGAGAACCACCCCACGGTATAATTGCACTTGCGATACAAAACGACATTGGTATTTTAATCTGCAAAATTTCCTCTTTGCCATACATTATCGAGTGAAGTTGCATCTTATTGACTCGTACTTACATTTTTCTTGACGATGTTCCTTATCTATTTAACAAAAATATTACGTATATTGTTATGATCTAGTATTTTAGTTCTTTAGATTGGTCTAGTCATAGCCGTCTCTATCAGAGAAGTCTAGTTATAAAGTGAATGTGAATGCGAAAAATTCCACGGCTGAGTTCGAATATGTGATGAAAGTTAAGCAATTATTAAATTATGTAACATTAGTAATTAGTAATAATCTCTTTATTGTTCTAATTGTGGTTACATACCTAACGGTCTTATTAAACTAAATTTAGCAGAGTCCCTTACAATTATTAACCTATTAAAGGCGTACAATGTCATCAAACACACTAAACATATACTATTGAAAAGATACTTATTTTATATTAATTAGATTCTCGCACATCATAAAAAGTACATCACATCATAAATATTTATTTTACCTGCTTTTATTTAAATTATTATAAATGTGTAATTGTTATGAAATTTATGGACACTGTCTGAAATAAAGTGTTTTTTTTTATAAAAGTTATTTTCATTTCACCATTTAAACAACTTGTTTTTAAATGCAGTAATGGAATTTGGAACTAATCTCTTTAATATTGACAGGTAATTTATTATATATTTTTCAACACAGTTGCTCGTAAAGTGAGCCTTATTACATCGCTTTTAGGGCCATAAACCGAGCTATAACAAACGCGTGCAATAATATATAAAACACTAGTTCGTAATAGAATTAACCCTACAAAGTTAAATTAGTACCTTACTGCAAGTTCTATGCGAGTAAACAGAGCATTCCTAATTTAGCCGGGTAATACAGTTATTTTTTTTTGACAACAAAGAGGTTTTATACTGCTGAAAATTCATATACATTTTTGGAATAAATAAATGTGTAAGTCCTTAATTAAGTCAAATAAATATATAATTATTTTCAAATTATTCACAATTCACAATATTTTGTTATAAAATATTAAAATATTTGCATTTTGTCACTTAAAATTATAATTTTGAAGTATTAATAGTAGGCTGTATGCTCCTCACCCCTTTGATCGCAAAATATTCTTGCGTTGGGCGTGTGAAAAAAAAAAACAAAAAAAGACATTCGCGCCATTTCCCATAATTATCATATTTTGTTTTTGCCATATTTGTTGCTGTGTGATAAATTACTTTATTTTTTCCTCGCAAATGTGTTGAAAAACGTCGTATGAAACTCGTGAGCTCTTGCTTATTGCACACTCGGCTGAGTTATGCCCTCGCCTGCGGCTCGGGCTGCAACCCACAGCCTTGTGTGCAATGAGCAACCTAAGCTAACTTGTCTCATAATGTACTATTAATACACATTGCCAATCAGCTATTTCTATATTTAGCCGATCTGGGAATATCGGTATATACAAGTATTTTATTGTATTTTCTTTTATTCCTTTTTTAATGGTATTGGACTGTATACTATTTTTTTTTATCAAATGCTATAAGTATATGTATTTATTAGGGTTAAATAAATGCTCAAATAAAAGCTCTTATAAAAATAGGAGTGAAAATAAAAACTAAAAAGTGTAAGTACCCGATTGTATGACGGTACAGATCACTCACAAAAAAAGATTAAGGAATATGATGCTAAAAAAAGAAATGCTATCCTGTTCTTTTGAGAAAGTTAAAAACGAGTTTATATTAGTATTTAGAGAGATTGTCACCTAGTTTTCTATTGTGAAAATCATGAAATGTGAGAAACTTTTGATATTATGCTTTTTGATGCTGTTTGTGAATACTTTATTTTGTGGCATTTAATAAAGAGATTTGCTAGAAAAGTTAATTTGTATTTTGTCTCCAGAGACAGAGTAAATATAACGAATTAACAAAAGTTGGTAAAACTCACTTCGAAATCCTTGCGGCATACTATGGTTAAGATTACAAAAATAATAGAATAAATTATATTGTATTTACATTTTTATTTGGATTCAAATAAATAAGGGTCGTTTCGTATTGTACTAATAACAAATTATTTACAACAAATCAACAGTTTACCAGCCGTAGGAAGCTCCCAGGCCGGTGTAGGTGACGTGGGAGACCGCGGGCGCTGCCGAGTAGGAGACGACTGACTTATGGACAGGCGCGGCGGAGTAGACGGCTGGGGCAGCCGAGTGGTAGGCGACAGCCGGGGCAGCCGAGTGGTAGGCGACAGCTGGGGCAGCCGAGTGGTAGGCGACAGCTGGGGCAGCCGAGTGGTAGGCGACAGCTGGAGCTGCTGCAGCGTAGGTAGCCACGGGGGCGTGGGCGACGGTCGAGTAGGAGACGGGAGCGTAGGACTTGGCTACGACGGGAGCAGCCGCGTAGGTAGCCACTGGAGCAGCGTAGGTCTTAGCGACCACGGGGCCGGCGGCGTACGCGACAGGGGAGGAGTGGGTAGAGATTGACTGGTAGGACACAGCTGGTGCTACAGACTTGGCGTACACTGGGGCGGCGGCGTATTGAGCAACTGGGGCGGCGTATTGGGCGTATTGGGCGACTGGGGCGGCGTAGGTCTTAGCGGCGTAGGCGACGGGAGCGGCGTGAGAAACGGTCTGGTAGGACACAGCGTTTGACACGGACTTGGCGACGACGGGAGCGGCGGCGTACGCTACAGGCGCGGAGTGAGAAGAGATGGTTTGATAGGAAACAGCTGGAGAGAGGGTCTTGGCGTATACGGGCGCGGCTGCGGCGTAGGACACCGGTGAAGCGTGAGAAGTGTAGGTGACTGATGAGACTGGGGAGCTGTATGCCACAGGAGCAGCGGCATGGTAGAGGTTGCCAGCGGAGGCGATGCTCGCGGCGCAAAGGAAGATGGCGACCTAGAACAAAAGACAAACAATAAAACAACATTCCAAAATCAATAAACTTCGTCAGTAGAAAAAATAATAAATTTCTTTAGTACCTTGGTGAACATGTTTGTACTGAACGTTGCTGTTGTTTGTAATAAGTTTTGGAGCACTGGCTTTCGCTTTTATATGATCGCTGCAAACAGGTATCGGTACCGAATATGCCTGAGGCTGCCGCGGGCGATTCTGTACAATGTCAAGGTGAGGCACCACCCATACCGATTAAATTGTGTAACCGATGATCGCATGCGATGTCGTCCTCAATTATTTTAAGGGACATAAGGAAATCCGTATCGGAAGTCGATACTTTAATTAAGTAAACCTTTGCGATACCATGTTGAAAATTATATTGTTTTGGCGCATGCTCCAAAAATATACAAAAACACATACTTAACATAAAAAAAACTTTTGAATCTGATTTGATATTTTTACAGATTTTTTATTATTATTTATTTATTACACGACTGCCCAAAAAAGTGAGTTTCCTTAATCCATCATAACTTCTAAATGCCTGAACAGATTTAGATGTGTGAGGTATTGTTAGATTTTTTTATTTTATTTATTACAATATGGATATCAACGAACTGGATCGACGATCTGGTGAAGGTTGAGGGAAGCCGCTGAATGCGGGCAGCGCAGGACCGATTGTTGTGGAGATCCTTGGGGGAAGCCCATACCCAGCAGTGGGCTGCGCTGCGTGCGGCTGATACAATGATGTTGATGAATATCAAATGAAAGGCTTTGATGAACACATTTCAAAACTATATACTTACGACCTGAGTGGTGCAGTGGTCAACATGCCGCCTACCACGCAAGAGGTCCCGGGTTCGATTCCCGGCCGGGCAGAAATTGAAATGACGAATTTTAATTTCTGTGACGGGTCTGGGTGTTACTATGAATAATAAGTATTTATATTTAAAAGTATTTAAGTAGTATATCAGTTGTCTAGCATTCATATTACAAGCTCTGCTTAGTTTGGGGCTAGATGGCGCTTGTGAAATTTTCCAAGCATTTATAATTATTATTATTATAATAGTGGTGTTGATTAAAAATTAAGTTTGCATCCTTTTCTTTCCGTATGAAAAAAAAGAACAGAAAAAACGCGTAAAAATGATCAATAGAGTATAATAGTGTATGAGAAATTTCTCACTTTTCGGCAGTAGATGGCGCTCTACAAATATTCCATACAAAATCTTTCTATCGAATTGGGATTGGGAAAAAAATTCCAGGGGGGCCCAGCCCCCAGAGGTTTTTTTCACCGGGCCCCCCTCTTTCTACGCCAATGTCCCTCGGGAACAGCATATGTTGAGAAGTTATAACAAAAAATAAAAATTTTAAAAACCCCCCGACAAACGGCTGGTCAGGTCATGGTTACCTTACCATATACTTTCAATCTCATTGAGTCAGATCCCCTCATCAACTAGAAGAGAAGAGCTGATGACCTTCAAACGGCTGAACAGATTTTCATGGAACATGGCTAAGAACACTCGGGATAAAATTATCTATGATACAAAAAAAACTAAACGAAAATCGGTTCATCCGTTTAGGAGCTACGATACCGCAGACAGATACAATACACAGACACGTTGCGCAATTTCGCATCTTTGTTTTCTCCAGTCTGTGTTATGGATTTCCAAAATAGGATTTATTAATGTTATGCAATATATGGGACATTCATTTGTCTTTATTATTTCATTTTTAAAGATTAAATTGCACTGACAGATATCTTTTATCCGATGGTTGAAAAATCTGCTTTATTTTAAACAACACTAGCGTCACTCCCGCAAATAAATTTATCGTGTAAATACACAATTTATTAAAAATCCAAGCTTATGGTCCCCTCGCAAAATATCCAATGTTATTTTTACAAAAACGGCCATCATGTGGATAAAGTTATGGGTTAATACAATACTTAGTTATTTTATGGTACTTTGTACGATTTTTTCTTAGGAGAAAGTAACTAAAGTCTAATTAAGTCTAACATCTTTATTCACAAAAACTTAAATTAAGCATTCTTGAACTATTGTCTCAACTCTTAAATAGCTCTTCATTGTTATCTTTTTTTTATTGTGAAGAAGAAGTGTATACCCACTTGCCAAAATCTTATAGATAGTTAATGCAACCTACTTAGAAACCTATATGTGGGGATTTGTAAATGGCATTGGAAAATCTATTTGTTATTCTATTGTTTATATTTGACTGTAAATCCTCCTACAAGCAAATAATTAAATAAATAAATTTGTACGCACGACAGCACGCTAGGTTAAACAGTTGAACTACGAAAACAGCTTTTATTACGTACGGCATAAAGGCGGTTTCAAGGTCAACATGTATAGCCTGATGTGCTGCTGACTGTACTATACGATTACCTTTATTTAGTTAATACAAATATTGTAACTGTTTGTTATCTCTTTATCAATAATAAAAAAAAACCTTTTGTTTTTTGTCGAGAAAAACCGCAATAAATTATCTGTAAGTTTGTGTTTTTATTTACTTAACTATTGATTTTTTGCAAGGGGATGATAAGCTTGGATACTTTACACTGTTTTTTTGCGGGAGTGATGCCTAGTGTTGCATAATTAATAAGTCACAGTGGTTATATTATAAAGTTTATATTATTACGAGGACACGTCAATAAGTCCGTGACTTTTTGAATGAAACACAGGTTTTTGGGTAACGAAATATTTTTTTTTCAACGTAGTCTCCCTATGAGCTCTATATACACTTTGTCCAACGTTTCTGCGATTTTTTTAGACTGAAAGATGCCGGTTGACAGATGCAGTGTTGTCCTTTCAGTACAGTGACGGGAAATATAAAAAGTAACGGACTTATTGATCTGCCCTCGTATTATAAAAAAACAAAAAAAATGACTTTTGTGCCTTTGAAACTCCATTCATAATACATATAGCATTTTTGGACTGTATTGTATATTCCAATGCTCCCAATCGAATTAATCGTCATCTTAAGTTAGTACCTACTATTTAGAGCACAGATAATAGGCTAGTTGATAAAATTTCAATAACTGCTTAATATTTTAGTTTATTAGGCATTTTATCGAAAAAAAAGGTTTATTTATTTTTAATCGAGCATTTACATTATAAATTTCGCGTTTTAAAAAACCAATTTTAATTTGGTTCCAAAACGCACAAGACTGTCATGGCGTCTTGAATGACGTCACGCCGTGCGAAACAAACCAAAGAGCGATCGTGTCTTCGTACGTTATAGCTAGTTTTTATCGTTTAAAAATGAATTTCTCATATTATAAGTACTGTATAGTGCCCCAGTGTGATAGCACGACTATAAAAACGCCAAACCAGTTATTTATATATGTTCCAAACAATGGAGAAATACGGAAAAAGTGGCTAAAACTTGCGTTCGGTGGTGGTTAGGTTGCACTCGGAGTGTAGGTTTGGAACGCGCCTTCGGTAGTGATACTCGAAACGTCAAAGACAAGATTGGAGTTTCGCACGGCGTGACGTAACGCTTTCTGATTGGTGTTCACTGTCACGTGACTAAAGGTTTCATTTTACGAAATTTATTTTTTAAAAATATTATTAATCTTTAACGCTTTTAATAATTAAAATTGTTTGTTATTTTCTCCATAATATAATTAATCATTATAAACCCCTATCCATTATATTTATTCTTAATGGAAACAAGCCTACTATTATTATTGTACCTACATACGTAAGTAGACAAAAAGGTAAATGAAACAAATCAATTTGACTAACGATTTATTAATCTTAATTATATCACAGCATTTTACGAATAAGTCAGGCACAAAAACACTTAAACTGATTACCACGTTTGGCTGCCATAACTACCATATCCGTTGTTGTAAGAGGTAGGATGACCGTAACTACCATGAGAACTGGCGCTTATGGCGCCATAGCTTCCATAATTCTTAGGCACTGCGTTCTTATGGATACTGTACTGCGAAACGGTTGAAATGGCGTGGTTGTAGCCTTGACCGTGATTATAAGCACTGCCACTGTTGTAGCCAAGTCCGTTCTGAGCTTTTTGCTGCCAACCATTGGCGCCAGCGTATCCGATTCCGTTAGTGCTGGCGTATCCGTACCCGCCGGAGTATCCGTGAGCGCCGGCGTATCCATTAGATTGTCCGTGACCATAACCGGTGGAATATGGCACAGATGGTGAGATTTCCTTGGTTATGGATACGTGTGAGACAGCGCCTTGGCCAGTTCCGTAGCCAGCGCCGTAGCCAGCACTGTAGCCACCGTGTCCTGCGCTATTGCCGTACCCTCCGTAGCCACCACCGTATCCTGCGTATGTCTGGTCACCGTATCCTCCAGCATTGTTCCATCCAGCATTGTTCCATCCAGCTTTGTCCCATCCGGCACCACTGTTCAATCCACCACCATTGTTCCATCCAGCATTGTTCCATCCAGCTTTGTCCCATCCGGCACCACTGTTCAATCCACCACCATTGTTCCATCCGCCACCATTGTTCCATCCTCCACCTTTGTTCCATCCGCCACCGTTGTTCCATCCACCACTGTTTAGTAAGGCACCTGCCTTAACCAAAGCAACCAGGCAGGAGACCACGACTATCTGTAATAAAGAAGACATTAGTTTAGTTGGGGACACTTGGGTATAAAACATTAGTTTAGTGACACAATAAGCAATAATAGATTGTACCTTCGAATACATTGTGATGATTATTCTTCAAATGTAATGTGTGAAGTATTGTTTCGGCTATTGTTACTCGCTTTTTATACTAAACCGACGGATACCAACATAGTTTTTCAAGGTTCAATTAGATTTTGAGAAAACGGAGCGTAACGAATTTTAATTATGAGAATATTTACGAGTTCATTATCTTGACGCACATTGTTGCGTTAAATGTAAGCCAAAACGAACGTTTGTATACAAAATACTTCACTTGAATTGCAGAGATTCCTCGGAGTTAAATATTTTAGGATGTGAAATTAGTCATAAGTCTGCTTTCATAAATGTGACTGAATTTAAGGGCATCCGCTGCGTTAGTGGGATCCCGTATCCCACTAACGCAGCGGATGCCCTTACCCGCGGATATGTGGCGCGGGAACATGGGTTGCTGGTTTTCTGACGGACAGATGCTTGCAGTGCTTGAGTAAGCTCTAATCTACGTCGACCCGCGAGCGTGTCCCGCTTAACGCATGCACTGGACGCCCTTAAAGGATGATCATGCCGATGCCGGCACTACATAATTCGCCCATCATCGGCACAATTTATCGTACGTTGATGCTTTTTGAAGAACCTCTTTGAAGCATTTGTTAGAAAACCGGCAACGTACGATTGGCCGGCATTATTTCTTTATTTATACATTTGCACTATTTATACATTAGACGTTAGGTATGGGACAATATTTGATGTAGAAATTTATAACTTCATTTCTTAGACAAATTCTTTTAACATGGTGATTGTTTTTTTTTTCAACCAATACGGGCGCTGCATATATTCTTTTCTTTACTACATATGTAGAGTTGTGAAAACATCTATGGATTTCCTATTAGCTTTGACTCGCAGCGTATTTGTCTCCAGATTTTTTTGGATAAAATACGATCGCGATTCTAAATTGGCGGTGATATCAATAAATAGAGATATGAGTACGAATATGAGTGTACTTGTATATATACTCGTACTTGAATTTGGTTATACTAATGTTGTTAGAGTATCATGACTAGGTAGATACTCTAACGTCTATGTAGGTACATCTTATAATCCATATGCGAATACCTGTTAATAGCTAAGTTGATTTAAGAAATTGTTTTCATACAATGTATAACTGCTGTTGGTATTCCGAACATAATAAAAAAAATAAGTATCTTTAAATTCTTATCTCAATCAAATAAAAAGTATACCATTAATATGATAATACAAAGTAATTACAAACACTCTTGTATATTTTTTGCGTTGTGTTAATACATAATTATTTAACATTTTAATTATGTAATACTCGTAGTTACAAAAAACTTATAAGAACTGTAATTGGGCTGGATATTGGGAAGTCATGTATTTGTTTCAATAGGTAGTAGTGGATTTGTTTGGGCTTAATTTATGTTATAGGAATATGTAAATTTTATGGTGATTTCATTCTCCCATCACATTAAATCAAGGTAAGTGTTGATTAACACGGAACATTAGAAACATTGAACAAAGCAGTGAAGGTAGTACCTAAAAGTGTAACACATATGCAAGTGAAAGTGAAAGTGAAATAAGCTTTATTCAAATAAACTTAATTATTAAGTACTTTTGAATCGTCTATATTTTCCTACCACCCGTTCCAGACTTTTTTAGCTGACAAGAAGAAGAGGCGCAAGAAACTTATCAGCTGTAACAGTCATAAGTAACGATATTTACTAACTTGAATATATCTACTTTTAAGTACTTATCTACTTTTGTATATGTGTTACACTTTCCAAAGTCAGGTATCACACCCCTCGGAAAATGTAAGTTTTCCTAAATAGTTTGTATAAACAATAGAATAGGTTACTTAAGTTTTTCTAAGACAGCAATAAAACAACAATTAAATATTTACATGGTCTATATATTACAAATCACAGAACAGAACGCATAAAAAAATAAGTTTTTATCTATCTCTACCATGCGTATTTACCGTAACCGCTGTAACCGAGGTTACCGTGACCGTGGTTTCCGTAACCGTAGGAGAGGGCTGGAGCATAAGAGTGACCAACCAGGGGGCTGGAATAGGCGTATGAGACGGGGGCGTAGGATTTGACAATAGGAGCAATAGGGGCCGAGTGGATGCTGTATTGGGACACTGAAGATACCGCAGGGGCGGAGTACACTATAGGTGCAGCGATCGCTTTTGTGATGACGGGGGTGATGGTCTTGACGATGGGGGCTGAGTACGCGGTGTACGATGGAGCGATGGCGTAGCCCGTATCGTACGCGTCATCGTACGCGCTACCGTACGCACCACCGTACGCGCTGCCGTATGCAGCACCGTACAGGTTACCGGCACGGACAGCGCCGAAGAGGCAGATGAGGGCGGCAAACTGAAAAGATCAAGTGTGATAGTAATTAGTCGCATTACTAATTTCCCAGCAAAAATGTAAACAAAGAAACTTCACTGTCAAATTGACAAACTGTAAGTAAGTATTGTATTTCTGCATTTGGAAGGGTTGTGATTTTAATGGGATAGCCTTATTGGTAGTGGGATTAAAAATATTTATATAAAATTCTCACCTTAGCGATCATATTGTACTGTTTTCTACTACTTTGACCAGTAGAATGATGATCAGAAACCAAAATTCCCATTTATATAGTCAAAAACTCGGAACCGGCCTCGCCAATGCCAAGGCTCTACACATTTTTACTAAATTGCTTTAAATTATATCACTAACATTGTGAAAAAGCCCTTGTTTTCATAATTAATAAGTTAGTAGGTACTTAAATTTTTATTGCGTGCGAAGAATAAAAATGAAGGTTAAAGAATAAACTACTCGTTAAGGACTCGAAGTTTTGTATGGAATCACGGAAGAAGCAACCTACTTAAATTGCCATTAAAATTTGCTCTTATAAATATGGTCTCATTTTAAGATAAAATTTCTTTTGAACGTGCACTTTGCTATCATTACACGTTTACTTGTACCTAATTTAATGTTTTTTAAAAGTGATTATTTTTAAGAAATCTGAAATTCGCAACAGGGGCGTGTTGTTCTTATTATAAATTTTTCAGCAAGCAATAGGTTTTCAAAATCAACCAGAAAAAGAAACTAAATAATATCAAATGACGAGTAAACTATTGGATAAACTATTGGACATTTCCAAGCTTTATAATAAGTACCTGCCTACCTAAAGTGTTCGTATCATTTCGTCTTGTAAAGGCATTAAAGGTATGAAATATAAGTACTTTTACAATGAGTCTTTAATAAACTAGGTAGGCTGTGAACAACAACAGCGTGAATGAAATTAAAATTAAATATATTATAATAAGCAATTTCCATTTATATATTTTCCCCCCCGTCATTATATACGATGGCCTAAGTGTATTTGACAACGTGAGAAAAATAGTTACATCACTACATATTGTTCATAGAGTAAATTGTAAAGTTCATTGAACTTTTAATAACGCGACACTTTAGCGTTCTATCAAGTCACGACAATGTCAAACCAGAGAAACAAATGAATCGCTTAAATGTTTCTTAATCATTTGTTATTATTATTTATTATTTTTACGGTATCAGATTGATTAATATTTTTTATTGATTTATAAGTGGTGCTTTATGTTTTCATTTTAAAAATCTTTTCATCTTTTTCTTCTAAATAGGTATCTGTGGTTACTTGGTTATGTTATGTTAAACCGGCAGGCTGATTATCTAAATAGAAACTATTTAGCGACCGGTTTCGTTTTACATACATTGCTACTTTTCTTTGTTATATTTTTTTTTACCCCAAAAAGAAGAAGCTATGTATCACATTCATCTGTCAAATGAGACCGGTCGCTAGGTGGTTTCTAACTAGATAATCAGCCCGCCGGTCAAGTTCTCGAGTGATTTTTTCCCAAACAAGACGACTTTTTGGTTTCAAACTGTAATGGCTGTGTAATTATATTTAATGGTTTAGATTAAATAGACAATATGATAGTGGAATGACAGAACATGTAACAGCACTCGCAGCACAATATGTGAACGATTATAACAAAATGTCGCTTTCGACTCAGGTGCCGAGTTAACTTGACCGGGTTGTATCTATAGTTACTTACACTATTGAATCAAGTAGGGCATGCGTTGTTGCATGGCCTATGGCGCTTCAGCTATGCGAAAGCGCAAGCTGAACGTGAAAGCGAAATATTGTAGACGTAGCCTTAGCATAAGGGAGATCGTTCCCCGACTGTGAGGAAAAAAAACATTTAATTCATTTTCAATTTGAACAATAACTTCAAATAATTAGCATCAAAAGACTTCTTAGTCATAAAAATGACCTCAATCTAGTTTCCCAACTTCGTCCTCACGTAGCCACGTCCAGAATGTTACGAAAAAAGCGGCGAATAGGTGTGAACTGCCCAAAACGGAACGTTGCACCATGCCCATTCAGATGATCTCGATATGTCAAAACACGTCACGAATCACCGTCCATTCATTTGTTCGTTGTCGTGACTTGCGGATAGTCGGTCGTTACGATTTTGAGCTTTAATTTTTTTTTTTACTTCCCCGTGTGTATGGATAGGTACATAGAGACAATGTATGAAACTGATAATGGTTTCATTCATTAGTTTCTTACTATGCATTGTGTAATCCTACTCATATTATCAATATGAAAGTTTGGATTTTTGGATGTTTGTTACTCAATCACGCAAAAACTGTTTAACGGATTTGTATGAAATTTTGCATATCTACAGCTAATTTATAATCTGGATTAAAATATAGAATAGAATCCTGATCAAAGGTTTCCTAGGGTCCATGCGGACGAAGTTGCGGGCGGAAGCAAATTCTATATTAAAAAGTGGTGAAAAGCTAATCTAATTTTGTTCGAGTTAAGTGAACTTTCAGCATGTTTGTCGTTCGGGCTTTAATCTTTCAAAATGATAAAAAACAACGTGAAAAATAGGCTTTGATATTGACATATAAATAATCAAAGGTTTTAGGTATATAAATGAATGTTTTATGTTTTGAAGCGTGTGACATGACATCTTAACTGTAAATTAATATACCCAGTTTATAATATCATGAACATTATTATAATTACAACGACCTTAACTCTTGTGTTCTTGTTTTGTTTATAATGATCAAAGACATTCTAACTGAAAGGATAAGTGTTGACTAATACAATTATTATTTCACAAATAATAGGGTTCCGAGCATGATTTGCGTCATACTGTTGCGTGACGGGAGTCAAGGCGCAGGGTTCCGTACTTTCAACACGGCTACCGTGACCATGGCTGGAGTTAATCGAGTCGAGTTTGATCTTGATTATCTTCTTTAGATGTTCTCATTTTTTAGATTGAGCGTAAATATGAACCATGGTTAGAGTTTATTGCTTCTGTGGTTAGGCTTTTGAGCATGATTTACGTCATAACTGTTGCGTGACGGGAGTCAAAACGTACGGTTCCGTAGTGACCACGGATGGAGTTAATCACGGTAATAAAGTCGAGTTGTCAAGTTTGATCTTCCTGAGTTCTTATTAAAAGTTGTTTTGATAAAAAAAAGATAGAGTAAAAAAAAATGTTATTCCTTTGCTGCGACCATGACCACGGTTGGAGTAAATCACGGCAATAAATATTATAAAGTAATGAAAGAACTGGTGGGTTTTTAACACTTCAAGTAGAATATTAACAATAATTTACTGTTTGATATACCTATTCAATAAAATCACAGAATTTATAATATTTCGATAAGCTCAAATTGCTTTCCATTGTGCACAAAAAGTACGAAATATTATATTGCACCTAAAGAATTAATTTTCATTTCATTATGATCAAATACGCTGAAATTCATTTCAGTTCAGGTTTATCGACATTTCCATTATTTACATAGAAATATTCATTCATTATCTTACCATCTACATTCTCTTCGTTTATTATATTCGTTTTTTTGGTACTTGGAAATGTGAACACATGTTTTTCGCGATAGGGAAGTAAAATATGTATGGGATGTTTTACAAGAGCCATAAAAATACTCTGTTTTTTCAGTAAATATTTTTATCTTCACCCATGCTTTAAATCCTTTGTAAAGGGTTCTGAAACGGTTAGCTTACTACCATCATTACAATATCCCGAGCGAGAGCTGGTCCTGCAGCGCCGCGCGTCCACGCGCGATGCGTTGCATTATGAAATTCAGTACAACATTATAACACTCTTGCGGATGATATAATGACGAGGAGGGAGGAAAGCCAAAATCAAAGTCAAAACCTTTATAGAGGATACATTAACATGGGTGTTTTTAATCCATATGTATTAAAATATTGTTTGTTTCCCAAATAAAAAAAAAATGGATGTAGATAAAGTCTTGCATGCAACTACATAATTAACTCGGCTTCGCCTCGTGTGATAAACCCACATTCGTGTTTTAATACCCCTCATTATAATAGTCCAGTTGTTTAACTTTAACAATATTGTTAAAACTTTTTATTGCTTTTATTGCGGTTCGATATCGAAGTTGCAATATTTTTAGGAACAGGAAATAAAGTTGTTGATTAAAAGAAGAATCTCTTTTGAATTCATGAAGCAATTTTATTTTGAATGTTATCAACTACTGACAGCAAAATTTACGTAAATTTTGTGCATTTTTGGTTGCTGTTCATTACTTATCAAGTGCAATAAAACGTTCTGAATTAAATTTATTCGTGATTGTAATACTTGTTTATTATTCTTTTATTAATTGCAAAAAGAAAGAAAGAAAGAATGAAAATAAATTTATTTAGCACACACAAATTATCACAACATGCCATTTTAAAACTAATGGTTAACTAACTAATTTAAAAAAGGCGGCATAATTATGAAATTAAAACTCAAACCGGTTTCCCTAAATTATAATAAAAGAAATAAAGTATATACTAAAACACTAAGGGTTATTCTATATTAAAATCCATTGAGTTGTAAATAAAAATGTAAATAGCAGTAAAATACTACAATTTCATTTGTTAAAATATTCATGTTAAAAACTTAAAAAGAATTTTAAAAGAAAGAAAATAATAAAATTAATTAAAAAGTCAGTTACTTAAATGCTTACAGTTTACTATTGGAAAAGTTTCATAATAAATAATATAAAAAAACACGATAAAAAGTTCACCCCCGCTCAGGAATCTAAACAATACTTATACTGTTTCGAGACTTTTTAATGAAATTCAACATTCGGGTATCGGAAAATAAACACACAGTATATTATGGAAAACTACCAATGCGTGTTTTCGACAATTACATAAAATTAGCAATTCCTGAAAATAAAATAGCAGATTGTTATACAAGACGCTAAAATGACCCATTGCATACGGGGTAGTTTTATTCCCGAGCTTTAGCGAGGGAATAAATAGAAACCGAGTTACAATGGGTTTTAGCGTCGTGTGTTACACTCTACTTTTTACTACGATTGCGAGAAAATAAAATACAATATTAAATAGTTTATACCTACTTCCGTAAACGAATCCACTCGTTTTTCTATCCTCCACTTCATAAACTTTTTGTACCCACAGTATTTAAATAAATGATTTGTGCTTGATGGCAAAAGATTAAAATTATTTCTTTCCTATTACAGTCACACAATTCAATCAGTTTGTAATTATAGAAAAATTCTAAAGATTTCGCGCCATGGTACCTTTTTTAATTTCTGCTGTAGCAGCTAAGCAACACATCACGCATTCTACGATTCACTCTGTGCACAGAGTATAAATAAGTCTATGATTTCACCGAAGAGATGCTTTTAGTTCCATTTTGAAAAATAAGAATGAGAAACAGTATTAAGTCGAGCGAGTCTTTAGTCATGATTATGAATAAAGACTTTTTCGTTTTAGTAGGGTCATTGGTAATAGACAAACATTAAAAAAGAAAAACTTTATCCCCTAGGGGTTATTATTCTATTTTATCTCAACTCTTTTACGTTACAATGACGGACTTTTTTAGCAAGAGGAGTGAAAAAACTATTTTTTTATTACCATTACAAATTTTTCACTGTAAACCATCACATTTTTCACAGTAGTTTCAATTCACTCTGAAAGTAGGGAAGCACATGTCATAGAGTTGAGAATACCAATTTACGGTTAGTGTTTGACACTTCACTCGGTGAAATAAGATTGCCCGCACCAGGCCAAGTCTCGATAGAAGGAAACTTTCATGAAAAAGTATTCTTTTCAATGGAATAAGCTGGAAACTTACCTCCAAGCACAGGTATGGAAGTAGGGTTCGTGATTTTTTTAGTGTACAGTAAGCAGTTTTTAATGATGTGTTTTAATGAATTTGCAATAAAAACTATTTAAATATTTTAGGTCTTTACAAGTGATTGGTAAGTTATCTGACTGGCAAAATAGTTTATCACTTTTTTGACTGAATTTTAATTTTAAGTAGGTAATATCTTTTTCTACTATTTGTATATATGTATTAGATATTTTATGTTCCAATATAACCATTGTTTCTTTAGCATTCCGTATAAATTTTACACGGAACCAGTACAAACATGTTTTGAAAGCTTACAAAGCAAATGAAATATGTTTTCGCTATTAGACCATAATGGAACGGCAAAATTGTTAAGGCGCGGTGGTAGTAAAACTAGCGCCGCCACTACATTTATTTTTATTATTCGTAAACCTAGTCAATATTTAAAAAAGCTCATGTTATAATCTCTTAAATTGTCTCTAATATTTTTTGAATAAATCTTCAACAGTCAGTTATCATTCATTCTGTAAGTTTTAAAATCCATAATTGCCAAAAGTGTCCACTTTGAGCTAAAATGGATTTTAAAAAACTTACAGAAAGAATGAAAACTGTTGAAGAGTTATTCAAAAAATATAAGAGACATTTTATGAAATTATTACATGAGCTTTTTTAAATATTGATTTGGTTTACGAGCAATAAAAAGAAATGAAGTGGCGGCGCTAGTTTCACTACCTACAGCGCCTTAAATGGAAATTATTTCTAATTAATTCATTAGAGTTTAAAAGTGTACAAACATTTCTTTCGCACGTTTCATTTAACGAATTGGACCGTTGGAAAAATGGTACAATAGTACAACCAATTCGATTCCAAAGGTGTTTCTGTTGTTGATTTTGTTTTGCTACCGTGTGCACAGCCTTAACAAGATGTGGAAAATGTTTCTGAAACTGTGTGCTTCTTGCCTTAGAGTTAGTGCACTCTTGATTTCGATATATTTATGAGAATCGCTCCATGTGTATTTTTGATAAAGTAATTTTTGTAATTTTGTAGTACAATTGTACAGTGACAATGATACTATTTTAAGCAATGAGTTTAGCAAACAATTTATAAGTTTTTACAAATATTATTCTTTAAGTAGGTAAGTGTATAATTTTGGTGGTTTTCTAAGATATCTTTATAACATAAAGTAGCGTTACTTGAAAATTCATTAATGAATAAATAGAAAACTGCAGAAGTCTATTTATAACTGTATTACTTATTTCAATAGAATAAGTAAAGAATAAGTAAGTACATCCAAGATTAGAACAAGACTAGTAGATACTAATACTAAGCAAACTTTTAAATTTTATCAAAATAATGAATGATATTATTTTTATCCCTCTGGGAGTAATGCATCAATTATGCTGTGTGAGTGAATGTAGAAATATCTACACATTTCTCTGAAAACTGTTACGTATTTTCAATATTCGCACTCAGATATAGAAACACAAACAATATAAAGTAATCGCTTTTGTGATGGATGGAACATATTGAAACGTATTTCTGTGTCAAAACAAGGAAAAAAACAAACAGCAATTTTTCACAAAATTTTCAAATTTACTCGCTCGGTATAAAAAAATAAATATACAAATTAAACAACTAGATTTGTACAAACATTTTCAATCAATGTGATCACCAGCCGTAGTTGGCAAGACCGTTGTACGCGACGTGGGAAACGGCGGGGGCCGCGGAGTAGGTGACCGCTGACTTGAGGACTGGGGCGGAATACGCGAGGGGGGCGGCATGAGCGTAAGTAGCTACGGGAGCGGAATACGCAACGGGAGCGTGCGCGGCGTAAGTGGCGACGGGAGCGTGTGCGGCGTAAGTGGCAACGGGAGCGGAATACGCGACGGGGGCGTGTGCGTACGCAGCGACAGGGGCGACGGCTTTAGCGTACACTGGAGCGGCGTGGGCGGTGTGGGTTGAGTATGAAGACACGGACGACACGGCGGGAGCGACGGCTTTGACTACGGGAGCGGAGTACGCGGAGTAGGCGGGGGCGGCGTACGCTGAGTAGGCGGGGGCGGCGTACGCTGAGTAGGCGGGAGCTGCGGCGTACGCTGAGTAGGCGGGAGCTGCGGCGTACGCTGAGTACGCGGGCGCAGCGTAGCTCTTGACCACTGGAGCGGCAGCTGCGTATGTTGCGACTGGAGCCGCGTACGACGCGTATGGGGCGGCGTATGACGTGGCGTATGGCGCAGCGTATGACGCACCGAGGAGTCCGCCTGCGCGAGCGCTCGCCACCGCACACAAAAGGATTAAAAACTGCAAAAGATGAAATTTAACATTACACACTGATATGATAACATTTAACCACTGTAACTGTGAAGCCTATTATGCGATTACACTATACACATTGATACTAAGTCGTATTACTCGTACTTTTATAATACATAATTCTTACTACAAATAAACTATATTTTAAAAACCCAAACATATTTCGATTTCAAATAATTTTCCCTACCTGAGGTGGTAGGAAAAAATAGGACGGTATAGAGAGCTTTTCACTGATCCTTGCAAGTCTCGAATGTCAAATGATTTATTTATTTTATTACGGTGCTTTTCATTTATTTAAAAAACATAGACCTAATTTTATTATCAGTGTGAATGTCCTCATAATTTATAATATCAGCACTGAACAGTACGGGAACTCCATAACTTTTACCACGATTAAACCTTATAGAAAGTCCCAATATCACCAGATGTTCTCAACTATTCCGCACTATAAATCCAAATATGTGTACCTTGGCGGCCATTGCAACTATAAGTCCACTACAGCAGTGATACAACCTATTTGATCCTGCGACTTTTATACTTTACACGTTACCCCCGTGCGCAAAACACCTTGTGCTAGATCGGCCTTCGGTTAGAACCCTGTCGCACAAGAAATGGACATAAGGATCAAGAAAACCACTGTTGAGAGGCATAACGGTGTTAATTTGTTAGAGTTACTATGTTGATCATAGAGGATATGAAGTTTTATTACAGACTTTATTAGAGAATAATCTCATGAAATGAAGTTGTTTGTTTTGCGTTAAGTACGTATATATAATGCCTTTTTAATAAAAAAGAAAAATAGCTACGATATTTTATGGTCACTACCCATTCCCGTCCCGGTATGTAATAAATTCATCATAAGCATTAAAATACGTTTTTCGATACTTAAAAGGTAAACATTCTTTGCACAATAGGTACTAATATTGTAATCGCTTCATTAAACTTGGTAACTATTTAGTTTACACCTTTTCTGACAACTTTAGTTGCTCAATTTTGCTGTATCACTTTATGTAAGTATACTTATTTTTAAAAAAAGTACATGACGTTTCTTTGTAATTTTTTGTCAAAATTAATTGCAATTATGTTCAGTATTAAAATAAATTGGTGAGATTTTGCCGGAATTTCATAATATAAGAATCGAAATTTTAATTAAAATGTGAGGACCTGGGCTATTATTGTCAAATTTTAAAAATCTATCGTAATCGCTTTCATTTGACAGATGGATGTGACACATTGCTTTGAGTTTTTATTTGTGCTAAAAAGAAGCATCAATGTATCACATCTTGAAAGCGATTGCGATAGATTTTGAAATTAGACAATTAGCCCCCAGATTTTCTCCTTTTCATTTCAGTCATTAGGTAAAAGATAGTTAGAATATTACGTTATTTAGTACCCATAGTACAAGCTCTGCTTTTTTGGGACTAAATAATTGATGTGAGTTGTCCCGAATGTAAGTATAAAAAGACTCGGTGTTATGTAATATCTTGCTTTTTAGAGGTAGATTGATCTGGTGCGAGTCGTATTTTTTCTAGTATATTATTTAAGATTGTATAAAATTAGCATTGTGAATGCAAAAATCTCAAATTTAAAAAGCTTGTCCATCAGCCATTTTAATGTCCCCACTGCTGGGGCACAGGCCTTCCTTATGGGTGGATAAGGAGGACGGGCCATAACCCACCACGCGGGCCCAATGCGGATTGGTGGGTGTTAACGACTGCAAATGCAGCCGGGACCAACGGCTTAACGTGCCTTCCGAAGCACGGAGGACCTCGAGATAATACATTTTTGGTCACCCATCCCATGACCGACCCTTGCGAACGTTGCTTAACTTCCGTAATCGCTGGGCCAGGCGCTAAACCGCTGCGCCACCGAGCTCCACAAAAAAGCTTCTTTATAATAAAATTAGGTATATTTGAATAGTTGCTAAGAATGCACTAGTTTCGAATATCGATATACGAGCAGCCTTGTTTGCAAAATTTTAATTTGGGAATAGCTTTTATCGTTAGATACTTAGTGCTTAGAAAATTGCAGGGAGTGCGTTTACTAACAGTCCGATTGTGGAATCAACTTTTTGTATAATATTTTCTAATAACTTTCGCTTTATAATGGGTTCCTGCACTCATAACACACTCATTACGAGTGTGTTATGAGTGCAGGAACCCAAATAATCGATGGAACGTAAATATAGGTCGAATACGGTTTGTGTTCCCTTGAAAACCAACAATAATTCTAATTATTTAGTAGATGACTTAATTAATCAATATTATCGTTGATTAATATAAATATTGAACTTTTTTTTTGGATTTAAAGCATTCACAATGCTATTTATATATTAAAATACTTAACTTATCTTGCATTGGCTTATAATACTTTGTATCTTGTTTTGGCCGTAATCTTTTTAACCATAAATGCTCGAATATCGTCAGAAAGCCAAGGTGCAGGAAGGTGATTTATGTTAACTGGCCTAAGTGGAGCATGTTTGTCATAGAGTGCAATAAGTAGTTTATAAAAAATTTCGACACGCTTATCAACAGAATTTGTAGAAAAAGTAGCCGACCAGTCCGTGTTTGCAGCATCCTCTAGTAGCTGGTCCTTATCAATACGATTAAAGCTACGCTGAAGCTGTACAGTAGGTTTTAACTTAGGGGCTTGGATCCGGTAAGACAAATACGCCAAAAGTTTCACGCGATACACGCAGCTGCGTCCGTGCTTCGTTATTGATTGTTTCCTATTACAAAGCACTTGCGTATGCGATATCGCAAAGTGATTGCGTAAGTTTGACAGTTTTTCTCTAGCGTAGGTATCCGACATCATTCGTTCAATAGTATTTGGCCTACTATAGCCAAATTGAAAATGTGTTGAATAGCCACAACCGACGAACTGCGGACTACTATCGTGACCAAGTGACTGCGTTACGCAATTGCGTATGTTATTTTCGTAATAGGCCCCCAGGTCATGATAAGAAAATGCATCTTCAGAAATTTGACCGTGCTTAACAGCTAAGGTGGGGGAAGAGAGGATCATGAGGTTAAGAAGAGGGAGGGAGAACAGTTGGGAAAGTGATGAGTTTCCTTTGAGGGTAGAATATGGAAATTGGAAGAATTAACAATGGAAAGCATTTTTTTGGAACGGGAATCATCTTATCTATATTTATAAAATCGTAAACTGAAGACTGACTGACTGACTGACTGACTGACTGACTGACTGATCTATCAACGCACAGCCCAAACCGCTGGGTCTAGAGACTCCAAATTTGGCACATAGGTTCTTTATGAGGTCTAGGGGTGCACTAAGAAAGGGTTTTTCAAAATTCACCCCCTAAGGGGGTAAGAAAGGGGATCAAAGTTTGTATGAAAGTCCCTCAGTTTTGAAGCTAGGATCTTCAAATTTTGTGTTTAGACTGACCATTGAAAATAAATAAATACGGGTCTCAGCGTCTTCCAAAATTCTACCCCCGAAGGGGTCAAAAGGGGGATGAAGTTGTGTATTGAAGAAAATTCTTTATTTTCGCTTATAATTTAGGCTTATGGATGGAAATCTAACGCAACGTATATTGTTATTGTTAGTATTTAAACCCCTATGGGGATGAAATGGGGGTGAAAAGGGGTAAAAAAAGCACAAAAAAAGATATGTATGTCGTTATTGGGGTTTTCTGGGATGACGATTGCAAAAATGACATTTATTTTGAAGTCCAACACGGTGGTCATGATTTGACCCCTAAAGGGGTGAAAATGGGGTTTAAATTTTGTATAGAAAAATAATATAAAATAGACATTACAACTTTAAACTTCGTAGGAGCACACATCTAAAAATAAATAGGCAAACATATATTTTGTAATTTTGAAAATCAACCACTTAGGAGTAAATGGGGTGAGTAAACATAAAAATTGATATGGATGTCGTTCTTGAGGTTTTATGGGATGGTGATTGCGAAAATGAGATTTATTTTGAAGTCCAACACGGTGGACATGATTTAACCCCTAATGGGGTGAAAATGGGGTTCAAGAATATTAAATATACATTACAACTTTAAAATTCGTACGAGCATGTCTAAAAATAAATTGCGGGGACGGGGACGGGGACGGGGACGGGGACGGGGACGGGGACGGGGACGGGGACGGGGACGGGGACGGGGACGGGGACGGGGACGGGGACGGGGACGGGGACGGGGACGGGGACGGGGACGGGGA
The DNA here is from genome assembly GCA_950108535.1 of Agriphila straminella. NCBI lineage: Eukaryota > Metazoa > Arthropoda > Insecta > Lepidoptera > Crambidae > Agriphila > Agriphila straminella. The sequence continues at coordinate 6,550,541 of OX467312.1, forward strand.
CGGGGACGGGGACGGGGACGGGGACGGGGACGGGGACGGGGACGGGGACGGGGACGGGGACGGGGACGGGGACGGGGACGGGGACGGGGACGGGGACGGGGACGGGGACGGGGACGGGGACGGGGACGGGGACGGGGACGGGGACGGGGACGGGGACGGGGACGGGGACGGGGACGGGGACGGGGACGGGGACGGGGACGGGGACGGGGACGGGGACGGGGACGGGGACGGGGACGGGGACGGGGACGGGGACGGGGACGGGGACGGGGACGGGGACGGGGACGGGAACGGGGAGCCTTGTGCGAGGTCAGCCACATACGGCAGATGTCGCAAGCAGCGCGCCTAATTGCGTAAAAATGGCTGGTCGGATCCTGGTTGAAGGTTTCCTAAGGATTTTCTCTAATATCCACGCGGACGAAGTCGCGGGCAGAAGCTAGTCTTTTATAAGACGCAGAAGCAGTTAACGTCATAATCGAGTTTCAATTGTGTTTCGGTTTTGGTTTTAAGAAACAAGAACTGTGTCAAAAAGCATTACAATTTAAACACAATTGAAACACGATTATGACGTGAATCTGCTATTATTTGTTCCGTCATCGATATCCGGAATCCATATTGAGTTTAGCCTTCCGGTTTTCGTGCGTTTCCGTCTAGTCTTACCCTCTTTCCGCTAGGAGCGCCACCTGTTTCCGTATCCTGTTGTCCGTGTTTCCGGCAAATGGTCGCCTTGTTTGCGGCCATTTATTTCATCATTATAGCGTCGTTTTTCGTAGCGTTCACACGTCTAAGAAATATTACGGGACATTTCCCTACTTTAAATTAAGTTATTTTGCCCTCTTTTTCGCGATTAAAAGTAAAAAAAGTGCAATCGTCGAGTAAAAGCAAATTAAGTAAAAGCAGTGCGTCGCAGTTATCAAGTTCAAACTTCGGAGTCGGTAAGCTGGTAGCAGTTGGGGCTGGCCCGCGGCCTAGAATGCGGGCCACGTCATGTAAGTGATTTTAAATCTGTGTTTTATCGTAACAAGTGAGTTTTTATTACTGCCTTGATTACACACCCATAGTTAATCAGTGTAATATATATCCCACTCGACATTACGCAGAGGTTAAAAAATAGCGATTCTGTTGATCATTTTTGACCACTATTTGCCACGAGTACGGAGTATTCTGGTGTGTATCGTGGAAGCAAGGATCCTAATCCAAAGTTGATTCGACGTTAGTAGTACGTCGTTTTAATACGGGCGGTGACATTCTATCTAATTTGTTGCCGATGTGAAAAAGAAATATTTTTTTATTGTTATTAGTTACACGGGCGGTGCCCAATTACATAACTAACATAGTTAACTTACATAATTATGTAGTATTATGTAATTATGAATAATTATAAACCCTGGCTTTATTATTTATTATTTTTAAATTAATAACGAGATATTATAGAGATTTACGAGTAGTCTCTTAATAACAATGATTTATGGGTATAACTCTTCTTTACTGTGCAGTAATTGCTACTTGCAGTTACATATGTGTAACGCTTATTTAAATATGATCATTCTTAATCATATTCTTGATTAGTCGCGTGAAAAGATACTGAGTTGACACCAATACCAGTTATTTTAAACAGTATGTTTTTATGAAAGTGATCGACAATAATTTACAAATAGCATGCGGCACATAAATCAGATTAGTTAACGCTGCGATCTCCATCCAGGCTGCCAAGCATGGAGATTGTAGCGACATCCTCGCGCGGAAGAGGTTTTTTGTCCTGCGGTGGAATATAGGAGGGTTGTAATGATAAATAAAATAAAATAAAAAATCTATTTGTTTGCAAAAACACTTTTACGTTGCAATATTGATCTGCTCTCATATGAGGTCAACCTACGTTATAAAACTTATAAAAGATAATGTAACGATGATGATAACGTAGTTATTCCTTGAATTTTTTTTATGAATATTTAAGTGCCGGGTTGCCTTTTCTCTTCGTGCAGAAGTATTATTCGATGCTTATCGCTTTCAATGGTCAATTCTAATTCTGATACTTAGTCGAGGCATCCTTAGCATTCTCAGCTCTAGTAGTGGTCTTAGATGGAAGGTTCCTGCCTACAACAAACTGAAAGAAAAACTCTTTCATTCCATGGCTACTAAAGCAAAGGTAAGACCAATCAATTCAAAAGAAACAGGATTTTTCAACAGAAACTAAAGCAGTTGAGGACAGGACGATCTGCTACCGCTCCTCAGCAAGATGTCGAAATTGTCGTGCTTGATTTGACAACCGTTCAAGGTTAATCGTAAGGTTTTTCGCAACAACGACTTTTAGCTACTATTACATCTGACTGCATGGTGTATTAAACATATTCGCAAACTCTGAAGATAAATGACATGATCAACACTGTGTAGTCGAGGGGACGGTTCCGTCTTCCAACCTCCTGTCAACTCTTTTCCTGATTTCGAGGTTGGACGGATCGTTTCAATCCCTTATTATCAGTTTGATAAGACTGAACGGGTTTGTATGTAAGAAAGTTTTAACTATCCAGTTACTTCACTTTCATTTATCTTTATTACTTGCCTTAGTCCTGCAATTGGACGGTATACAATACAGTTACATTTGAGCGATGCTTATGTTCTATTGCTAATAGCTCAACAGCGCCGCCGCCCACTCTGGTCAAGCTACTGATACACCTTACCAGACAAACTTGCTTTTCGGGCTGTCTGCAACACCAGGTATTCTTACATCAGTCACCAACTTGGTCACAAAACCCCTCTCGAACCTCGACATTCGCTGCTTCATCTACCTGGCTGATTTTCTACTGGCTAATCGGTCGTACAAGTGGCTGCAAGAACAGGTCAGAAATGCTGTCACTTTATTACGACTGGGATGGACGGTCTCAATTTTGAGAAATCTGTTCTGGTTCCGACGCAACGTCTGGAGTTTCTAGTCGTTACCTGGGACACACGAGGCAACTCAAGTCCCTGTCGGAACCGTAGTGCCACACGCGCCGCAGTGCACTTACAGAACAGAGAGGCAGTTGGTCCCTCAGACAGGCCCAGCTCCTAATGGGGAGACTCAACTTTGCCTCGCCCGTCATTCCGAGGGAAAGGCACAGCAGTCGGACACTGCAATATTTCAGCCGTCAGCTGCCTAAATTTCAACAACTATACTTACATATTCATTGCCGGAACCAGTCTTGCCGAAATGAATTCGTAGGTGATGATGGCATCGAGTTCAACACCACTGCACAAGTGAACACGAAGTCCATCGTGCTCACAACGGACGGATCCGACGTGGAGCACAACTAGGACAGAAGTCCGTATCAGGTCAACCGTCCATGAAACCACGGAACTGGCACCTCTACTGCAAGGAGCTAGCTGCGATACATCTGTCCAACAGCATCCTAGGTATCGTGCCATACTCCTACAGACAGGTAACTGTACTATCATTGCTTAATGTAGAATGAGGGCCACAAAAGTTTTACGACCAACCAGACAGCTGCTGACCCTGTTCGATTATCTAAACGTAACCTTGATAACTTAGGACTTTGCCGGGCGATACTATGAAGAAGTAGTTGTACTGTCACACTAAACCGATCCAGAGCGACTCCTGTTACCGCTGGCAACGACGGCCGTGCTATAGCGCCAGAGGAAGCCAGCGGTGGTCCTGTTTGCTTCAAAAGCATCGCACGTCGTGTCGCAATTCGTATCGATATATCCACGAGACCACGATATTACATTTCATAATGCATTTCTCTGTCGCTAGGACTACCTACCTACAGCTTGCATATAGTTCCTAGCGCCCAACCTAAGGCTAAGTACCCTAAGGCTAAATCACCTCGACTCGGCTCGTGGCCTTATCGCCTCAACTCGGCTCGTGGTCTCAACGCCTCAACTCTGCTCGCGACCTTTTGTAACGCCTAGATGGGACAAAGTTTTTCGGTTGATGGACCGAAAGCAGAAGCCGTTCAGATGCCACGTCAGATTCAGAACCTGCCACAAGAGACAAAATCAAAATCCGGCAAGTATTCGCAACGTATTCTCGAGACAATTCTATTTTAGCAAGTAAAGTCACTGTTCACGGTAATCGGAGGCAGTCGACCATTCAAACATACCTATATGCATCTACCTACATGGAGCAAGGGAAAAAGATATGTATACCTAATTCATTAGTTTTAATCTGAACCTGGCTTGTTTCTGTAGCTCAACAGCACCGCTCAGCAGCACCGCAGCTTTCAGGGTGAGTCACACTTTACCAGATGACATGGCTGCCTTGCGGCCTGTCTGCAGCGCCCTGTATTTCCGCTTCAGTCACCAAGTGATTCGCGGAACACCTCAGGCCTCACCTCAACCTTAACGTTCGCTTGCGCGGTGTGCCTGGACGATTTCTACTATTGGTTGCAACAGTAGGTCAGGAATAAAGTCACTTTACTACTACGACTGGGATGGACAGTCTCAATTTCGAGAAATCTGTTCTGGTCCCGACGTAACGTCTTGAGTTTCTAGGCGTTACCTGGGACACACGAGGCAACTCAAGTCCCTGTCGGAACCGTAGTGCCACACGCGCCGCAGTGCACTTACAGAACAGAGAGGCAGTTGGTCCCTCAGACAGACCCAGCGCCTAATGAGGAGACTCGACTTTGCCTCGTCCGTCATCCCAAGGGATATGCACCGCTGTCGGACACTGCAATGCTTCAACCGACTAATTGGTGAGTAAATATGGCTTCGAGTTCACCACCGCTGCACAAGCACTCCACGTGCTGTGAGTAAAGATGGCTTCGAGATTACCACCGCTGCACAAGCACTCGACGTGTTCGCCACAGATCGAATATCGTCTAAGGAGCACAACTAGGACAGACAGACGTCCTTATCAGGTATTATCTCTCCCTATTGTAGGCTGTTCTTCGAGGAGGCTGGAATGAAGGCGTCACCTGGATCTGTTCGGTCAGCGGTTTCTTCATTGAGAAAACTTTTTATAGTTCAAATTCTTGCCAATGGAAACTGGTGACAAGAACAGACATTTTAGTAATATTACCAAAATGCAATTTTATTTGCAATTATTTAACAAATTCTGTCGAATAATAATAATGCAGTTCTGAATTTACCTAACATGTTACAAAATTGTTTAGTTGGATTTGATTTTATTTCAAAGCGAATATACGTAAATTTGTTGTCTGTTTTTATCATGCCCTGTTTCTACTCAGGGTCACACTTCGTTTACTTTAATACTACACATTATAGCATCACATTGTATTTGTATACCAGGAGAAACCAAACACATCACTCAATATGGATTCCGGATATCGATGACGGAACAAATAATAGAGAGTTTTACCTACCAATAAAACTTACCTATTATTTTTCCTGAGATATCCGGAATCCAAGTAATTCCTACCTGGTATTAAGACTTATAATGATGAAATAAATGGCCGCAAACAAGGCGACCATTTGCCGGAAACACGGACAACAGGATACGGAAACAGGTGGCGCTCCTAGCGGAAAGAGGGTAAGACTAGACGGAAACGCACGAAAACCGGAAGGCTAAACTCAATATGGATTCCGGATATCTCAGGAAAAATAATAGGTAAGTTTTATTGGTAGGTAAAACTCTCTATTATTCACCCGTGCCCCGCCCCTGGGCATAGTAGAATCAAATTCTACTATGCCCTGGGTACACCTGTTATAATAAACCAATACCAAATCTAACAAAAGTACTAACTAGGCAAAAGTACCGCGAATATATAAGTACATTATTAGGGTGCAGTATCCAGCACGCAGCTTACGCAAATTGTCGGCACGGCAGTCATATATCACAGCTATCAAACATCAGTACAGCCCCGCCACAAAATATAAGTCTGTATGGTCTAGAACTCTAGACAGAAGGACAACTCTGGTCGTATTCGAAAACATTTGTTTTATTGCGTTAGGAACACCTAAACTGCTACAGAGGGCTCAGTCGCGCTACTTTTCAACGATAAAATCAAAACTATATTGTTTCCTTTTCAGTTTTTACAGGAAATATTCGTTTTGGTTTTTGTAAGAATTATTGAAAGGGAGCCTAAAACCCCAATCTTGGACTACTTAAATGAGAATACTAAAACAAATAATGTTCAGGTAAATGTAGACCTAAATGACAATGTTATGGTTTTTTATCGTTTAGAATTAGGGAAATTGGGCCGCAGTTCAAAAATATTTGCTGGGTAGGTTGAGATTGCCTGTAAGAAACGTCTATGGGTGCGTGCACGGAAAACCGTGATTTGTTCCGAGCGGCTTTTCTGTACATTATATTTTGTAGCCGCACTGTGGAACATTCGTTATGTTTCCGTTTGCGAAACACACGTGGACAGGTCAATCGTGAGTCCCGCCTTACAACCACCATATGGTATTTGTTACATATTCAAGCTTTTGGCAATTCCTACGCCGTATTCCCTTGCAATAAGAGGTAAGATATAATCAACATAACCAAAGCAGAAATGAAAATTTCTACGCATGCTTTAGTTAGTGTGCCACAGTTATAACATTAAATTACGCCATTCGAATTACTGGTTAATAATTTACATTTAAAAGGGAATTCTGTTTCGAATTCTCCATGTCTGGTTTAAGTCTACAGTTTGATGGCTAATCTGGAAGTTTAATGTACTTAATTATACGTATATGTATAGGTAAGGTATCTTGTATTTTATGCGAATAGTTTATTCATTCTTTTCAAGCCTCATTTCTGCTTTCAACTTTGTGTTGGAAAAACGAAAATAAATTGAAAATACATTTAAAGTGTATCTTTTAATACTGTTAATGGATGTGGTGTTATTACTGTAAACATTAAGCTTCTGTTCTTTATTTCGCGGACAAGCCTTTTTAAACTTTTTTTACTTTTTTAGAGTTGGGGAGAGAGATTATACACGTATATCTGTTTACCGGATAAGTTTTTTACTATATATTTTTTATTAGTAGCAAATATCAGTTGATTCCGTTTTTTTTTATAATTATCAAATATTAGATATCAACATTTACAATTCACAATAGTAAGTGAGTACTAATAGAAAATTTCCAAAATGTCAGATTTCACAATAAATCTGTGACCATTCACTATTCTACAAGCTCAGTAAACACGATTTGTACATTTCTATTCACATTTGTGTTCCAGATCAATGATTAGCGCCGGTGTACTCTATTAGGTAAATGTATTGTGATTCACTTATCCACGGTGAATTGGTGATGTCTAAGCTTAGTGTCTAAGTAATGGATGTCACGTATTGAGATAGGGTGCGGGAAGAGTTCTCAATCGAATAAATAAATATGGCACTAAATCAAGACATAGCACCAGAAGTATAATGTAACAAAACACGAAAAGTACTTATTTCAATACAGTTGCTCGAAAATGTGTGCTTTCGATGACATACACAGCGTGCTGAATGTTGATTTTACCGCCGTTCGTTTTTGTTTACGGTTTTTTTTTATTTCTATTCCAATTTTAGTACCTACGATATAAAACCTACCTATAAAATTTTCTCGGAAATATATTGAAAAACGTCGTATGGTAAGAACAGATTGTTAAGGTTTTTAAAACTTCAACTCGTTTTAAAAACTTCCTTATCAATACGTGTAGAAATACATTAATATAAATGGTGTTCTCTGCAAGATTTGGTGTAGTTAACGAGCTAACAAGGTGCAAATGCTCTTTTTCCTACTGCTAAAATTCGATTGATAATTTTGTATAAGAATATTATTTAACAAAAAGTTATATATTTAAAGGATAATTTTGTATAAGAATATTATTTAACAAAAAGTTAAATAATATTCTTATACAAAATTATCAATCGAATTTTAGCAGTAGGAAAAAGAGCATTTGCACCTTGTGTTGCAATTTAAGATTATTATAGACAATTTAAAGCAGATTGAGTCCGATGTAAATGTACATTTACTTTTTATTATAAACTTGTTTGTTGATCGGCAAAGTATGTATGACTAATTGGACGGCAAGGTCTCGAAATTGGAATTAAGACTATACAAAAAGGATCCTTACTTCCTTGCTAATATTCTAACTTCATCCTTTCTAATATTATAAATGCGAGAGTCTGTTTGTTTGTTACGCCCACAGAGGAAATAATCACTACGAACTAAAAACGTTTGTCTTTTGCACGTTTTTGATTTAAAAAAGTATTTTGTTAGTAAATTATTATAGTTTTGTAGTAATTAAGCTAAGTTGGTTACGCCTTCACGTCTTAACTACTGAACCGATCACTATGAAATTTTGCATACACGTTTTCAGGGGTACAGAGAAGGACATAGGACCTTTCATCCCGAAAAAAAGTATTGTCCCCGAGTATAGCAAAAATACTTTCCACGCAGATGAAGTCGCGGGCGACCGCTATAAATGCGAAGTAATTGTTTGTTAGTTTGTTACGCTTTAACCTCATAACTACTCAACTCAACCGATCATCGTGAAACTTTGATACACGTTGTCAGAAGTGCAGAAAAGGATATTGGGGACCTTTTATCCAGAAAAAAGGGAATGTTCCCGAGGGATACAAAAATAAATCACAGACGAGGTCGCGGGCGGCAGCTGGTATTTATTTTATAAAGAAAAAGTTGCAAATATCTTCAGATTGTCAGTCGATTCTTTCGATGCCTATTTAAAGAAATCCAAACCTCAATTAAACAGAAAAAAAAATTCACCATTGTGTTCTGACTTTACCGAAGTCCTGGCACGTAATTTTATATCACCTTATTTTGTGGTATTACTTAGTACCTACATCATTTTTGTACACAAAAATAAACCCGCCTGATACTTTTCATTATGAAGTACCTAGTTAAAATACAGTTATAGCTGATTGCCATAGTTTGAATATTTATTTAAATGTTCACTGTTTAAAACCATGTCTTAATTAGGTACTTTGTTTACATGCATGACAAAGAAAATATTTTATCTTAAACGACGATAATCCGTTGCCTTTATAGCTGATCGGCACAAGGGACTTAGCTGCATATTGTGTGCTGTTTGAGGCTGAACTTTTTTTTACTAGCAAACAGATTCAGTAACCATTTCAGAAAGATACTTTAGTGTAGCTCAGTGTAGCTATTAACTGGCTCCATAACGCTCAAAAGTAGGACGTAAAGCTTAAAAAATATCAACCAGTACATATTGTCTAGATTTATTTTAATTCTGACTATTAGCAGCGAAATAAACTTTTGAAACAACTTTTATTTTCAACTCATTAGAAATGGAAGACGCCAATTTCAAACCACGAATGTTGAAAGAGCCAATTTAATAATCCAAAGCCGTTCTTAAGAAGAAACTGGGGTTGTTGTTGGTAATAAAGACCGTAATGGTTAATTATGCGACAAGGTAATTGGTTCAGAGTGTGTTAAATAAGTCTAGACGTTGGCACTCTTGCTCGGTGGGACCTTAATTGCACATCTTAAGTTAACATATTGCCTCATAATTGTGTCTAATAAGACGAAGAAATGTCGCATTCGCATGTTTCATTATGTACGAAGAGACCGACATTATATCAGATTGCTTAATAAATATGGATCAGATGTGAACGTGATGGAGTATATTTCTAGCAAGTGTTAACAGCGATTTCCTTTTGCGTCCATTTACTGAGTCGTTTTTTGCAGATGTAAATTCTGTGCTAGTAACGTTGCAAGGTCGTTGGAAAAATAAAACATTATTTATTCTTACTTATTTATTCATTAATTAGCTTAAAATTAAAACTAAGAGAATAATAAATTACATAATTTCATTTTAAATAACTATATAAGAAGCTAACCGCGCATGTCATGCATATTAATTACTAATATTTACCAGGAATATTTAGAGTCTGATCCAGAAAACGAGACATGAGACTGAGAGTTGGTCCCTTCCGGAATTGATAGAGCTGGTTTGATGATTTCCTCTTCTATCATATAATTAGATGAAAAAGCAGAAAGACCTGGAGTTGTCAGTCTACCTTTTTGCATAACAGGGACAGACATCAAAGAAGGGTATGATAAAGTTTTGCTCGATAGAGAAGTTCCTTTGCTATCAGCATGAGTTTTAGAGAATTCAGGTTGATTTACTGAATAAGCTGTTGGAGTGGCTCTAACAACCTGATCACGTGGCATAGAATCAATATACAGTTTTTGTTGTGTCATATGTGTAGCAATATTGGTAAAATAATTAGGATCTTGATCTGCCCTTTTCAATTCACTATCAGATCTCAATATGGTTTCATATACTGGTTTGGATGTCTCAAAATCATTTGGCACATTTCTGTTCAGTGAAGATATCTTGTTATTTGTTGATGTTAGTTCATAAACTATCGGTGTCGAATGATAAGGTTTTGTCTCTGATAATGATTTTTTATTGTTTTTCGTTTCAGATCCATCGTATCTATGGAAGTATGAATATGAAGTTGCAGTTTTTTTATCATTTTCATCTATCCCATAAGTCGTTGTTATACACAAAAGCAAGGTAAAGAGAATCTGAAACAAATAAGTTATTACAGTTAGTATATTCTCCTCCTTACCAACCATAAGGAAGACCTGTGCCCCAGCAGTGGGGACATCAAAAATGGCTGATGGACATGGACAAACAAAATAAAAAAGATTGATTGTAGATTATTAATTAAGAATGTATACCAACATGTAGCTCCATTGCGTAGGTAATTTTATTTTGCCAAACAAAGCTTGAATGATAACTTATTTGTCATGTTTAAACGTTTTTATACTTTTACTGAGATCAATCCTTAGCCCCATTTAGTTCTTGTTTAACAACTTTAATGAGTTCAATTTGGCACGACCTTAAACTTGCATTACCTTTGACATAATACTTATTGCCCTTTTTTGTCACTCAAAGCCCTTTAGTACTTAATATTTTCAACGACTGGAACATGGAAGTAACGCTTGCAATCATAACATATTTTATATGTGTCATAATAATATTTACGATGGAATATTAAAAGCTTATGTCACAATCCTTAATGAGGATGCAAACGTATAAAATGATGCTTCGAAAAGCAGTCAAACCGCTTAATAGTTTGAAGCTCCCCAGCGGCAGTAATAATATTTCCTTATTAAACTTTATTGGAAGGATGTTTCGTTCTAAATAAAAACTCAATGTGTGTAACTTAGAGTAAACATAACATATTTTTGTTTCCTACTGTTTATTCCAGTTCAACATTAGCCGACCTAATCGAATTTTTGTGATGGTAACAAGTGAAAGTTACGAAAGCCAAATATTTTATATTTCGGCTATTTAATCAAAAAAATATTTAATAAATTAGGTACCTAATATTTTAAACCCTAGAGATATATAAATAAAGACTGAAATTCTATTAACATAAATGAAATCTCCTGATTAACCGAAGCATTAATTAGGTTTTGGAAATATCACTGGCAAAGACGTAAGTATTGAGTTTGGAGTGATCAACTATTATAAGTTATAAGCAGACGCCCGCGTATTCGAGTGGGACTCATAGATCGTGGGAATTTGTCATTATTATGTCAATGGCAAATCGAAGCGTTCGACTCGTCGCGATGATAACCAATATACCTAGTAATTTTAAAACTCCGGACAAATTTTTTGACATTTCACAAAAGAGACTGGATATGGTTTTCAGTGATTCAATGAGGACATTAAATATTTTTTCTAGTAAAAAATTAAGACATAATAATTAAGTCGGAAATGTCCTGATAAATTTGAACGTATGGTAACCACTCGTCACTTGCATTAGCAGCAAAATCTATTACCAACCACAGAGTGCTCGCACTATGTTCCGGTTTCAATGAGACGATATCGATGTTGTAGTCGAGCGGTGATATTCGCATTATTCGCTAATTTCGAATTTTTAATCCAATAAATAACATACATGTATGACATTTAAAATAACAAGTCTTAATACCTGTTGAGTGGACTCTACACGTCTAAAGACATAATTACTTGTAAATAAAATTATAACGGTGTTGTTTTGAATTATGTTTAATTGGATGAGTATTGGCAGTGATGCATTTGAGTTGATCTTATCTTTTATGAACCCGAGGTTAGAAGTTTGTTAAAATCGGTAATTTAGTGTTATTTATAAAACACGAACAACCTCGCAGAGACTTCGGAAAAAAGACAAAAATCGTCTCTTCATACAAAATATGTCCGAACAGCTCTGCTGCTCAAATTTAGTATGAAAAGTCGTGATTTTTTGTCTGTATTCGGAAAAGTCGTAGAACAAATGTTGTTGCTTATGTAGTATTAGTAATCTACTTCTGCGAGGTTGTTGGTGATTTACAAATAACCCTGTATTGCAAGATTTACAAGACATAAATCTATCTAATAATTCTAATTATAATTATCTAACCGGCTTATTCATAAAAACAAGCAAAGTTATAGAAGGCTTATAAAGTGTTTTGTTTCTATTACTCTTTTGACAAATGATAAAGATAAAAATAGCTAAAATGCATAGAATTATTATTAGGTGTTTATGAATAAGGCCGTAAATATATGGTGTTGGATTTGTGTATCTTTTGTTTTTCTTACGGTACATTATCAACATGTTATGCAACTTAAATTACAAAACAAATTTCACCGCAAAAAAATCTTTATTTCCATACTTGGATAGTACCACTACCAAGCCTGCTCAATATAATAAATAACAGTTTATGCATGAGCTATTGTAACATTCATTTATACAACAGTGTAAGTTAGTTCTAAAACGTTGACTATGACTCATTTAACAAAATTAGCATTAGTTACCACTTCATATTTGGATCTGTGTAGGTGTGACCTGAATTTTGAAACCAATATAGCTTTTCAATATTACCTTTTGGTTGAAATGTAAATAATACAAAGTCAAATACAAAATCTGTTCAGTGGTTTTTGAGTTATTTGCGCACAATTATTAAGAATCTTCTGTTTTATTATATGTATAGAATACATATAAAATGGTGGGACAGAAAAAACCTAAGTGTAATGTTTATACTTACTAAAAATTAACATACTTTATTCATACTCTACAGAGTATGAATCCTATCGCTATCAAGTACAGGTGGGTACTTGAATATTAATAATTGTACCTTATACCTAAGTACTGAAGATGTCAAAGAAATTATCTAAAAAAAAAGTTCATTAAGTAGTCTTAAATATTGCTAAAAAAACCATTAAATAATTTGTTTCTGTTTTTTTCCACAGATTATTTAATATAAATTCGGTTCCATTTTCTAATCAAATCAAATGATAAGCTATCAGGAACTAGAACCTCACTTCGAATCTCACTTCACTGCGCGGGAATTTTAAATCATAAATAAGACTATGATAGGCTGTTTTTTTATTCACAAAAGAATTTAGATAGCTACGGTAGCTACCTAAAACCATTTGCAATCGGTATAGTAGCTTATATTCAGCTAATTTCTAATAACAAATTTACGCGAAGTGAAGTGAGATGCTAATTTGGTTACAGAATCGACAGGCTTGGAAAAAAGGCCTTCAGTCTGCTTTTGTTTATATTTTATAATCCACACTTCACTTGGGCCCTATTTTTGAAAGGCCGCGAGCGCTCTTTGTTACTCTTTTTCATTCGACATAGCAAATCCGTATTTTTGAATCGCTCGTTGGCCGTCGACTACATACCTAGACGACAGCGACGCCGTCACCGAGTAATAAGTTTGTGCTGTTCGAGTACCTACGTGTTGTTAAATTGTGACATTACACTTACACCGCATGCGATGAAAATGAGTAGAAAGAGCGCTCGCCGCCTTTCAAAAATAGGGCCCGAACACTCATAATTTTATAACAGAAATTACCCATAATAACGCAGCAACAACGACAACAACGTAACTAACACCCGGAGCGTGTTCGTTAAAACCAACCTTTGTAAAGATTTCATGTCACAGACATCAGAATATCTATGGTGTAATTATTGTCCCATCCACGACGGTGATAACCGATGAAAGTTTAATGCAGGGAACGCCAGGATCATCAATAATACATGGGATGGTAAGTGGGAAGCCCTGTCAACCCACTATATGCGAACGTGTTATTTTTTTAGGCCACAAATTACCCTTTCAAATCGACAGGTTGCGAAAGTCACCTTTTTGGGTGTCAGATTGACATTTACGTTCCATCTACAACAGAATAACTATAAAAAAAAATAACACAAATGTTAACAAACGTAAGAAAACACCATTATTTTATTTTTGTCATGAAATCGCGAAAAAATCAGCTGTTGCATACATTTTGATATTCTCGTTATTAATAATTTTTGTATGATACAGCTGATTTTATTTCGCGATTTCAGAGTTGGTCCCATAGTAAAAGTTGTTCAGTTTGATGGTCCCTATCCACCATATTCGGCATTAGGGATATTTTTGTAACACGTTGTATAACTGTACATTATGTGACCTTTATGATACCACATGTTACTATTAATTTAAAGACCGTCTGTCACACAAAGGCTGTACATTTTTAACTTGTCAGGAAGTTGTTATCGTGTATATTTCGTGTTATTCGAATACAAATACTCAATGATATATTTTGCTTTTTCGAGCATTGCCTATGCTAAGAAAATCTTTACTGATATGTTTTTTTATTCCTTTGGGCTTCTTCTAATAATGCCTTTGTAATGTAGCGAATGATAGATAACTTAACAAGAATATTTCCATAATAATTTATGGCTGTTGTTACAATGTTATTTTTCCCAATTCCAGATCTTGATCCTTGATTTGAATGTGTTTATTACTTATTTAATAATATATTATACATTTATGACGACAGCGCACCAGACGACGCTCGTGTGTAGGTACCCGACAAGGTGGACCGACGATCTGGTGAAGGTCGCGGGAAGCTGCTAGATGCGGGCAGCGCAGGAACGATAATCGTGGAGATCCTTGGGGGTGGGCGAGGTACCTCGGCTCGCGGGGCAGCGTCCAGGAAGCGATCACGAATGTGAAAGCCCTTGGAGCGTTCCTGGCTGAACTGGGCTGGCTGGAGTGATCCGGCCGCACATCCTCCAACGCAAAATAGGCTCAATAGACGTCGAGTTGCGGAAACCGCCTGCACTGACAAGAAGAAGAAGAA
The DNA here is from genome assembly GCA_950108535.1 of Agriphila straminella. Classification (NCBI taxonomy): domain Eukaryota; kingdom Metazoa; phylum Arthropoda; class Insecta; order Lepidoptera; family Crambidae; genus Agriphila; species Agriphila straminella. The sequence goes on from OX467312.1 coordinate 6,565,566, forward strand.
GGGGAGGCCTATACCTAGCAGTGGGTGTCATGCGGCTGGTATGATGATGATAGTTATGAATACATTTGTGGGCACAGTCCCCACTTTGTCGTATGCAAAGCGCACTTAACACACTCTTGTCAGCTTATCCTGATTTCGATGTATTTGTCGATAGTGTGAAATTATTTCTATCTCAATGTGATATTGTAAATTTTGATTAGAGCATAATTATGTAATTGGGCATAAGCCCGTTAAATTATGATAAATAAATAAAATAAATAAATTTACTATTTCTACTAATTAACGACCCTAAGGTTGGCTAACAAATTACTATTTTGAGTTTCGGTTATACTTACCTACTTACAGTATTAAATTGCGTGCCTTAACATCGACCTCACATACGAGTATATGCAGAAATAATTTGACTGAAATACGTTACCGACGGTTAGCAAAACCATTTGTGTAATATTAATGCTGCAGCTTCACAGCTATTATTCATAGTTAAATCTTCATACGTACTACGTACTTCGCTAATGATCATTACGTTAGAAGCGAAGTACCATACGAATATCCTCGTATAATTACGAAATTCTGGGCACTAATTTTAAAACAAACTCAACTATAATAAGGTTTTAAAAGCATTTTCTAAGAGTAAGAGAGAGTGGAAACATCCAGAGTTTAATAAATTATCATTTCTTATTTTAAAACATATAAAATTTTCCAAAACTGGGTACATAGGTCTGAATTACAAAAGAATTTAGTAAATTCATACTAGGTACTTTTATCTACTCCTATCTCTTCTACGTAAAATTTTTGTGCATATCAAAAACACAAATGGAATTAACTAAACTACCTTTTCTGCAAACCGTACTTAATACATGACACGTATACAAGTTCCGTTTTCTCAGCTGCCAGTTTATTCACTCCGCCTTTAATGGCGGCAATGTAACTGGGTTGATCGCAATTTTCCTACCGCAAAACTCAATGGTTCGCCGTCAAATTATTGTGTTCGTTTCGACGTGCCATTTGACAACTGGCCCTATTCAAATAAGTACTAATAATAGCGCTGACTCAATCTGACAACTGACTTTTAAGTGAAGTTAATTAAATGCGGTAATATATGAGGCGTGTGTTTAATTTAAACCATAAACTTAATATTCCACTCGAGCGTAGCGAAAATTTACTATGTCTATGATTTAAACTTAGGCATATCTAAGTGTATGGGTGTTAGATATTACTTTAGAGACGAAAGGTATAAGTTATTTATTTCTTGAATTGTAGTCACCTGCGCTAGGGAAGTATATGCTCATCTAAAGCTAGGGTTTCCTAGGATGACGGATTGACGGATGAAGTTTTCTATGTAAAACAATACGGGTCGCGCAATATTGTTTTCATAGACAACGTTCTACGCCGCTAAATTACTGCTGTAATATGACGGCACCGTCATCCTAGGAAACCCTAGCTTAAGAAGACTGCCAGAAACATTGCGTTTCTTTATTGACGTCATTAGAGGCATACTAGAGAGGTCAAAAGGTTTTAAAGAATTTGGAATGGCGAAATTTATTTAGCCCCACTTCTACTGCGTAATCCTGAATTATATTTAGAAATTTCCTATCTTACCGGAGTTTATATTTCCCAATATTAAAGTACGTACACTATTCAAGTTCCAAGTATAAGTTTAGTAGTGCTAAACATAGAATTACCCTTTGTCCATTGTTTACAAAGCCTTTGCATAGCATAGGTTCTCGTGTGGACTATTTCGAGTTTTGGGACACCAGACAAGCATTGTGAACTGTGATTGATAGCCTCGTGTGGCGAGACCCTTAAATAGTGTGCAAGACAAATGCTCATAGTAGTCCAAACTATGGATAGTTTTAAAGCAAGAACCGAGTGCAATTAGATTTTTTAAATAAGAACTGGGCTTCAAACATTAGGTTCCTCTTTTAATATTTCGTTTTTCTTATTTGTAAAAAGAGTTAATTTATTGTAGTAAGTTCATATAATGTATTTCAAAGGAAATGTACAATGAAAACTAATCTTTGTTTTCATAAAGCATAGTACGTATAATATGGTGTTTTCTTTACACTATCTTTTACGGAAATTGAGATTTATTGAAAGAGCAATATAGTTGTGTCTTTCTTGGTACATTTCTTAATTGATATTCTAAAACGATTTATCAATAGATAACATCTCCGGCCAGGTATAAAAAGATAATATTGTGAAGCTTGCTATGATGAGAAGCAAATCACATGCAAGACAAGTAGGTACTGAACCGATTTTATGCGATATAAAAAAAGTATTAAACTATCAATATAACTAATATTTTCTCATAACTTGCGCTTTAACTAAGTTGAAGGAGAAGAGTTGTAGATAAGCCTGGAAAAACATACTAACTTTATTATCAGAAGTGGATAATATCTTGGATATTGGATGAAGATTTTTCAATCCTTATAATGTTATGATTCGAAAGAGAGTTTTTATACCTATACAGGGTATTTGGTAATAGCCTTATAAAGCCGAATATGGTAGATGGGGACCCATCAAACTGAACAACTTTTACTATGGGACCAACTCTGAAATCGCGAAAAAAAATCAGCTGTTTCATACATTTTGATATTTTAGTTATTATTTTTTGTAATAATTTTGTGGTTTCTCTCGGAAGTCGTTTGTTCTCTTACTTACATATAGGTTTAGGTAAATATTATGTTTTTTTATTATTTACTTATAAAGGACTTGAAATCTTTTTGAAATTGTTTAGGATCTAAATAATTCAGTAGTAGTATGGTGATTAGTTTCAAATCAATAATGCTTTAGCTACCTAATACACATGCAGTTCATGTGACACTGAAAACGAAAAAAAAATAGATAGGTATACATACATACTTTGTACTTATTCCTCTGATCGGGTAATTTTGTTGTTAAACGAGCCACCATAATTCTAAAACAGCGTTACCATTACAGCAGGCTACAAAGGGTTGGCGCGTCGCCTAACCTCTCCTGCCAATATAACCGTGCAAGAACAGATTAACTCTTATAATTGCCCTCTGCCGGGAATCACCCTGGAACTCCGCCAGGGATCCCTGCCTGATCACTTTTTTATTAACCCTTAAGCGGTTTCAAATAGACTCGCGTTTATTTAAAGCCACTTAAACATTGTTAGGGTCAGGTGCAGTGCGGTAAATTATTTTGAAAGGCATTTTAAGCGTTCAAGCTTTTTTTCAATAACCATCCAATAGATACTGCAATAGTACATTACAGCCGTGAACGGGAAGCTAGCGATTGCATTGTCGAGGATGGTTTGAAGCCCGAGCCGCAGGCGAGGGCTTTAATCATTCGAGGCAATGCAAGTAGCTTCCAGAACAAGGCTTGTATAGTGCTTTTCTCAAGAAATGCGAGGAAATAAAAAACTTTTCAATTGAAACTTAATTAAATTTAATTAATATTAAAAATGAGATTTATTATAGACAAATCCTCTAAGTAATCTTGAATTACGTGCAGCGCCATCTACCGCCGAGAAGCAAAAACCCATCTCATTTCGCTTCTCGGCGGTAGATGGCGCTGTACATAATTCAAGATTACTTAGAGGATTTGTCTCTGATAAATCTGGTACAATACAATGTAATATTTATTTATTCTTATAGTAATATACTCTGTGCGCACCATTTTTTTTATTGTATCGTTATTATAGCACCTATTAAATAATTTTACCTTTATAATATTAACTGTCTTGTCGTTGGCTTGCGTGCCAGAAAAAAGGAACTAAAGTTATGGCTGTATGGTGCAAATGTGCCTTTGCTCTTTTTGTTTTTGTGAACAGCTAAAACAAAAAAAAGAAGTTGCCGCAGACCACCCAGATCATCTTCGCACTGTACCTACTTCCCGCACTGGTGCTGGTGCGGGAAGTAAGTATTGAAATTCATGCCTGAATTTTAAATTTAGAATGTGATGAACCAGACCTCCTCGGAAATGTGGAACGCCCCGCATTCCTTTTTCAAACGGAATGATAAGATTTCAGAGCATAAGTGAGAAAAGATATTTTAATGTTAAGTTATTTACTATTATGTAGTCTGTGACCTAACCTAGTAAATATAACCCTTTTCAGAACTTAACCCTTCTCAGGTAACTATTCTACAAAGTTGATATCAACATTTTTGATGTTTTTCATAGAATATAAGAATAGCCTTAGAATAATAATACCTAGAAGCCGTGTCCTCGTATGCAAAGTGAGGCAACTAATACTAAGCCAAAATGGCTTAGTTTTCAGATTTATATCCTTCATACGTTACCTAATCGTAACCAAAATCCAATAATATTGTAACTAATCTAATAAATGTAGGAAAATCGAAACTGTTTTGTACTTATCGGTATGATTAGGTAATAATGGAGAATAAAAATCTGAAAACGGGGTCATTTTGGCAGTTTTAGTTGCCTCACTTTTGACAGTGCGCTTTGTAGAGATAGTTAATTAATGATAGTTCATTCTAGGTGTTATTATTCTATGAATTTAGCATACAATTTACATATACAGTGGGTGTTAACGACTGCAAATGCAGCCGGGACCAACGGCTTAACGTACCTTCCGAAGCACGGAGGAGCTCGAGATAATAACTTTTTGGTCACCCATCCCATGACCGACCCTTGCGAACGTTGCTTAACTTCCGCAATCGCTGGGCCAGGCGCTAAACTACTGCGCCACCGAGCTCCTCTTTCATGATTACCTATTATTTTTTCTTGGAAGCTTACTCAAACTCGGGCATATCTAGCTTACGAATAAGAATTTATGATTGAGTGAACAAAATTACTTCTGATTTCAATTTGTTGAAAACTTTTGACCGGTTTAAAATTTATATAGCGAAGGTAATCCTTTGAATCTTGGAGTTGGAGAATCCATTGTTATTTCAAGATAACAATAGAATGGTTCATACCATTCAAATTATATTATTGTAGGCAATTTTGACAAACTTTGTACAATTTTCGTGCGAAAGGAAAATTTGTAAGTCAAGGATTTAGAAAGTTTTATATTTGCGTAACGTTTAAAAATGATAAAAGATATTATTTGAGAATAATATATACCCTATCGTTATGAAGTCAAGTTATAAATAATTTAATAATATGTGTACATCTATAATTGTTATATGTATAAGTAACGAAGCCATATAAGAGAAACCCATGTATATGAAATACGTATAATGTTGATGTTCCAAATTAATAAATTTAAAAAAAAGTTTTTAAAGTCTTACATATAATATAAATGCACGAGAAACGCAATTGTAAAACTATTTCTTTATATTGATACGAACTGGAAAAGTTGCCTTTTATGTCAAATAAAAAAAAAATATATTGATAAATATTTACATTTAAATAAAGTTTAGTAAGAACTGTTAGTAAGAATAAGTCCTGTTCTTAACACTGTCGAATTCTTTTCTGCTTTGCAACTTTCTTCTTATTTTAGTATGTTTAGTATATGTATTAAATATTTTATCTATGTGTAAGTATATTATATTATCTATGTTATATATATGTATGTATATAGGTATAAGTTTTTGTAAGTACCTACTTCGAGATACACACAGACTGCCCTTCTCAATGTTCTTTCCTGTCCCGGGCCAGCTGGAAGAAATTTCAATATGAAATAAGCTGTGCCCTTGTACTACTCTTCTGTCCATAATTTTTCATGTAAAAATTGTGTGTGTACTAAATAAATAAAAAAAAAATAAATAAGAACCACGTCACGCTGTTTTTTTCTCATACTTCTAAAGTAAGTATCAGCATTAAATCAAAAGCATACGAATCAAAATAACTTTTTGATAAACGTAATAGTGACTTACTTTTTTTTAATAAGTCCAACGATCACTGATAATATCTCAATTTGCTATTTCCACGAATAAAAACAAAAGCTTAAAATACAAGAATTGATAACAATTAAGCTAAATGTCAAGGCTTAAACCATTTTGCATTAGTGTTTTGATTTATTATTAAGGTTTATAAGTCTTATTTAAAACTTTTGATCAGCTAGAGGTAAAATTAGTGGAATTTGTTCCACTAATTTTACCGCTATGTGCCAACTAAAATTAATTAATAAAGTGTTTACTAAATTAATTTGCTAATTAACGGTAGTGATGGTTGATAATATGATAAAGATCTTTTTATAAACATTGTTTTTCATCAGTGTTTGTAATTTTTCAAATATGATTTACTTATATAAATGGACTCAAACTATAACTACGGCGTTATAAGAGTAGATACGCCACACTACAAAGAGAACATTAATCTAACCAGATAAAATCACTATGTCAGAAACTAATTTAGAATCACGCTTGTTGATCAAGTTTTATAATCTGAAGTTCAGACACATTTCTTAGATTTTCTTGCATACTATTCATATAAATAAAACTCAAAGAAAAACGGGAGTAATCCCGTTACTATGGCCCTTGGAAAGTTGCCGGAACGTTTGGAACCTTATAAACCAATAAAACCGGACTTATTAATTCTAAAACAGCACCGTTATAATATTACATTTTTGTTGTAATCTGCGAAAAGGTTTATCTGGTGCTCAGTTTAAAAAAAAAGTGTTTGGTAAGGAGTGTAGGAGTACTATTTCAAGCAATTTTCATAATAAGTTCTTCTTCTTCTTATCGAATGAGGAATAGTGGCCACCTCTAGTGTTAGAGTTTATCAAGCCGCCTGTAAGGTCTCTAACCTAGCTTAACGACTGTTAGCAGATGACAAAAGCCGGGACCGACGGTTTAACGTGCCCTCCGAAGCACGGAAGCGTTAAGTTGTAATGCCACTTAACGGTCACCCATCCGACACCTGGCCGGACCGAGCGTTGCTTAATAAATGTGATCGAGTACGATCAGTCTGTCAAGTTCCGCCATGAGCGCATGAAGTACGAGTAATGAACTCTTTTTACTGATTACAGCTCGTATATTCAGTTAATTCAGTCATTCCGTCACCACAGTCCCTGGAAAGGTGTAGAAACGTCGGGTATCAACACGTTATATTACAACAAAGGTACATGATTCAGCAATTTCGAACGCAATCGCAATATTATAGGCAGGCAGCTGCCAAGAATCAGATTGAAAATTAATACTACTAACATTTGAACAATTATATTCTTGCAATCGTAATTAGGTATTGAATGAAAATATTTATTCGCTACATTACCCAGGAAATGAGGAACCATTTTAGGTTTGGCAAATTTTGCAAAAGCTACAGGTTAACAAGCTTGGTATTTTTCACTTTTTTTATTCTACTAAGGGCTGATTTTTCAATGCCTAGATAGAGCTTTTTCTCAAACATGCTTGGAAATTCGAACATTATTTTGACAACCTTCTTCGAGCTAAATCGGAGTTTCCGGACAGACCTAAACCGCGCCGGCAATTTTTGTATGAGAATCCATTACTAACGTGTAACAATGGATTTTCATAGAAACATTGCCTGCGTCTGACCGTAAATGTTAGTATTGAAACTCATTATACACGTGTAATTCAGAAATGGAACCAAATTTTCAATGAAACACGACAGCCAATGAGGTCTGTGATCATCATCAATATTTAAAATTAGAACTGGCTTTGCAAATGGAAAGTTCCGAATCACGGTAACAGTGTCATGAGCGCACTAACGCCCGCCTATTAATCCGTATTCCTGGTTACAAAATTTAAGTGTAACATACGATTCGGACAGGTGGCATAAAATATCATTGTATTATCTATGGATCTTGGCGCGGGGGAAGTTATTATTGTTAAAATTGTTTGTTGTTTTGTCAAATATTTTATCTTCGATTTAATTTAAGTAATTAATTTAACCCGGCGTCATTGTGGCGGAAAAAAGTTACACTAACGTTGAGGTGGGTCATCATGACCCTGGTTACAATTGTTAAAATTTTGCCTAGTATAAAATAATTTTAAATTTTTCAAATTTTATATTAATTATAAATACTGTATTTATAATCAGTAGCAGCAATAAAACACATTGGTAATGAGTGAAATAATCTTTATTTTTCGTTTTTCTTATAGACTATTAATTATACAACAAAACTGTAACTCTTTTCTTAATTTTCTTATATCAACAAAAAACAATATCGTTTCTAACAAATACTTACTTAAATAAAATCTATACTACCTTACCTCTCTATCATTGGAAGATAAGAACGAACGACGAACACTAACATGATCTTCATATAAAATATATATAAAAAGTATATGGCACAAAACAGCAACGTCGCCGTTGAGCTGGGTCATAATTACCCTGTCGCAGGTTCACACACGTGTTGCTCGTTGCGCTGGTGATGGACGAATGAAGTGAGATACGCGAAGGGGAGGGGTGATCTTTAGCTGCAGCTACTGAGACAGACAGTTGTGGGTGGCAATTATTTCTAAGCAGTTTTCCGTATGCAAAACATGCAGGGTCATATTGACCCTGCCTCAATGACGCCGGGTTAATATAAAAATGAGTACAAGCGACGAAAGTGATATTTTGACGCCACCTGAAATTCAAGAAGCGGCAAGAACTGTAATAGAATACATGTTGTCTCCAAAATCAAAAAACATTAAGTAAACCAGATGTAAACCTAATTGCAATGCCCAAAAGACATTCACAAGGGTATAAATGTAGGAAGTCTGCATCAAATGTGCAAATTTTCTTGTCAGAAGCAACAGACAGTGTGTATTTGGATCCTAAAAAGTAAGTTTTTGTACTTATTGATAAGTACCTACATATATAGGTACTAATTTACCACTTTGTTTTAGTTATACAGCAAACATCACAACTTTACACGTTCTTTGTTTTTGTTTCAGGTTTGATTTTTGCCATTTTCGTTGTATGAAGATGCAACGACATATATTTAGTATTTATGTAAAAGACGTAGAAACTCAAGACGGTGCGATTTGTTACATTCAATTACTGTAATTTTAAATAAAAATAAAATGTTAGAAAAGTTACTACTTGGTTTGAATTTCCGCGCATTATTTGAGAAAAGTACTATACAAGCCTTGGCCGCAACTGGGCATTGATGGACTCACGTATGTGTGCCTCGGCTTCGCCTCGGCCCACATTTTCACGTTCGTCCTTCAATGCCTGTGTTGCGTGCCGCTGCAGTAATGTACTATATCCGTTTGATAGCGTATTATACTGCCAAATTGAAAATGTTTGTCATTCATTTGTCTGTCACATTTTTGAATGACGTTTTTATTAGATTTGGTTAATATTTAAACTGACTGATATTTGTTATCTGAGGATTAAAAAATCAGCCCTTATGCAGATAATTTTAAACTACATAATAATATCGTTGATGGTTTAGATTGTTTATTGCCAGCTTCAAGTTTAACTATTTTGGATGAAAAAATTAAACTTATGTAAGTTTAACAGTCTTTTATTGTGCTTTCATACTAATGTTTCTCATAATAGGTGGATAAATCAGTTATATTATTTAAGGAAGTATTTTTTTTTTATTTACCTATCAACATTATATTATATCACATTAATTTGTAAAGCAAATCATCTTGGAAATTAATTAATAGGTGCCAAATATATTACCCGGTTAACCTTTGTCTAGCAAAACGGATCTAAGTAATCTTAATTCATATAGCAACTTATCGACCGAAAGCGGGTATTTAATTGCTCTAGCTAGTTCATACATATTTAGTGTCTCAGTAGTCTGTACTTGTGTGATTCCGTTCCATTCGATAGTATCATTAGTAAGGAAGCAATGTATTAGAAACTTTGTTTGTTTTGTTATAGTACATAACTGCAGCGGCACGCAAGACAGGCATTGAAGGACGAACGTGAAAATGTGGCCCGAGGCGAAGCCGAGGCAGACATACGTGAGTCCATCAATGCCTAGTTGCGGCCAAGGCTTGTATAGTACTTTTTTGAAATAATGCGCGGAAATTCAAACCAAGTATTAGGTAGAATTTTTAACTTTTTATTTTTATTTCAAATTACAGTACTTAATTGAAAAAAGGAGAAAAGAGAAAGATTTTTTTTCATTTTTGGAATGTGCACGCACGGCCAAGGCCTTTCTTTTGATACCTATGGGTATGAAAAAATGAATTTTTATTTTTATTTCAATATAATAAAAAAATTTTTTTTTTCAATTTTTATATTTTTTCCAGTTTTTTCATATTTTTTTCCAGTTTTTTTGTAATGTGCTCATCGAGGCCTTTCATTTGATACCCATATTATTATAACTTTTATATTAAAAAAAAACTTTTTTTTCTTTTTTTTCATATTTTTGGAATGTGCTCATCAAGGCCTTTCATTTGATACCCATATACCTAATATTTAAAAAAAAAAAAATGGGATGATGTGCTCGCTCATCAAGGCCTTTTATATTTGATATTCGTGTTTCATTGAAAAGTTCGCTCCATTTCTGAATTTTGCACGTGTGTCATTACACAGTTTTACACGTTAGTAATGGATTTTCATACAAATATTGCCGGAGCGGTTTAGATCGGTCCAGTAACTCCGATTTAACACGAAGAAGGTTGTCGAAATAATGTTCGAATTTCCAAGCATGTTTGAGAAAATTTATTTTTTGTTGTAATTTTCCCAATGACACCAAGTACGCAGTTTGATTAGCGTTTAAATTGGTGGTTAATAACAATAAACTACTTACAATAACTAATGTATAATAATATGAAAATAACGCAAAATAGGTTTCTTTTATTTAGCCTCTTGGCAAAATTTTAAAATTTAAAGTTACGACGTTTTACCCAGCAATGTGCCACAGAATCGCGTTTCGCTGGGCAGCTGCTTCTCATCGCAAAGGTCCTGGTGACATTTGTGCAGCCTTCGGCCATCTGGGTCAATGTAACCTGACTTTTTACTCGAGCACTCAAGAGTAATTTGGGTAAAGCAATTATTGATAAGCTTTGAATGTTTCTCTGCATGAAGGAAATAGCGTAAGATTGAGTATCATAACTAAAGAGTGAGAAACTGAAAATTGACTAAATTATATAACGTGTTACAAAAAACCTGTAATGCCGAATATGATAGATAGGATAAGGGAACGTACCCATAATACTACGTGACCCATCATTATTTAAAATATGATGCCTAGAGTATTGACTAGGTGACAAAATCTAGATGTTTTTTCAAATATAAAACTGAATCGTTTTCCGGCTCGAAGGACCATAGAGATGTATGATCCTGATCTCATACACCTTTAATTGATGATGATGATGATAAAAACACTGATCGAACTTATAACTGTAAATTTATTGAAACCAAGGTAATTATAATGATATGATCTAGCTAGGAGTATGACATGTAGCGAACTGACATAAATTAGGTTAAATAGGTACTTCAAAACTGTTTACTTATGCTAAATGAATGTTTATTGCCGTAACTGCTGATGCAGGAAATGTGCGATGTGTATCGTACAGCTTTGCTTTTTAATTTCCTCTATCATTGTGTCCCTTCACTATGCGACTTTGGGATAATTCTCAAAACAAGGTTGATTTTATATTTTTATCGGTTTAGTTTTTAATTTTTCCATTTTACTAGTAGCAAAAAGCTATGGTATGAAAGTAGGCGGTACTCTCGTATAACTTTACTGCCTTAACGACTTCGGCGCAATCGACCTTTGTCTTAAGTTCATGATAATTTCATCCCATTGTGATCACCATTAAGTTTAATGTCATGTTATTGTTTCGTTTATATTAATTTAAAGTTATAGGTATTAAAGTCATTAATAAGCTTCATGATTGAAATGGACAGTCGCGGTCGATTGAACTATTGTAAAATGACATATTTTAAATATATTAAATAGAAAGGTATTAATCAGTGTAATAATACATGATTGTATATATTAGTTACATCCCTGATAATTTATTTTTCTATTACAAAGACATAAAAGCTAGAAATAAAAACATAATGTAATAAAACCAAAGTGCAATAATAATAATTGGATCTTTCTAAGCTCTAAATCGAGATTTACGTGCCTAAAATTCACCAAACATTTGTTGTTATGCCAGTTATTAAGTATTTAAATATTATACTTCAGATTCGTCCCTCGATATTAGTATATTGACTACTTGTAGTATCGCTCGTATACTATCACCACTTAGCACGTTATTTTAGAGTAATAACCTAAAAAACCTAAAAAGAGAAGGTTTTGACTTCAAATTGACAGATTTGACATTTCCTGTACGAGTTCTCCCCGTCACTACTTGGCGCCAACACTTCATTTCGCTTTTTGTGCTTCGCCACGAACGCACGTACAGTCTCAAGGTGAGAATTCTTTAGGATATATTATATACAGTAAAAATTAAATTAAAGTTAAGTAAAAATGCTTAGTGAAGAAAAGAAGAAAGACTGATAAAAGTAATGTTACTAACCAAAGATCTATTGCAATCGAAATAGTCATACGGACTATTTCACCGCATAGGTCGGTTTAGTATTCGGCGGCATCAGTGATTTTGCGGCATGAACCAATAATATCTATTGCACTCGAGATAGTCATTGGATTATTTCACCGCATGGATAGGTTCTATTATTTCTACAATGAAAAAGAAGATTATTTTGTCGCATGAACCAAAAATCTATTGCAATCGAGATAGTCATTGGATTATTTCACCGCATAGATCGGTTCAACAACGCAACTGTAACAAGCACAGCAAAGCAACCCAAAGCGCCGCTGACGACAGTGAGGACGCGACAGTGTAAAAATCAATCTGCTCAACACCTCTCGGGTGACTCCGCCGTCCGCCGAATCCGTCGCCATCCGCCTCCCAGGCAGTTGAGGCGGCTGCTGTGCTAGAGCTGCTGCTGCAGCAGCAGTTCGAAAACAGCGTTGCTAATCAGGTATGCATTTTGATATCTTAAATATCCTTGGGTATCATTGGTTCTCAGATTGACATAATATTATTATGTATGATTAATTCATTGTACTCATTGTTAAAAACAATGTGAATGTGAACCAATGAAGAACTGCCAGTATAGGTAAAACGTATCAGCTTCATGGAACCACATAATGAGTTATGTAACTAGTTGATACCTGATGCCTCACACCTATAATGTGATAGCTTTTATAATCTAGGTAAGCCTCAAACATGAGCCTGCTGATAGAAATTTCAATATGAAATGGAATAACAAACTCCTTAGTTTATCATCCATAAATTCAGTTAGTGTTTTTTGGTACAATTAAGTTTACATTAAGGTAAAAAAAAAAAAAAAAATGTACCTGAACTAGAAGATGCTGTGTTTCATGCGAGTAGAACTAGCATGTTAAAAAACTAGTTAATCAAATCACTAACTATGTATGTCTATTTCTAAACTGTGCGCCCTTTGTACCCTTCATGCCCGTACTACAGCTGGGATTGTCCATACAAATTACATGTCTATTTCTTTTCAAATTAAATATTCATTGATTTTAATGATAATGATTAGCGAAAAAGTATTAATAAAACTTATATAACACCTTTTTAATATCAGTTTAAGACAGTAAGTGTATATTATTTTTTACATTACGCGGGCAGACAGCCTTTTGGTTATAGCCTGTATACGGTCAAACTTGGTGCATCTGATGCAATTCACACATACCGTCACCGACAGTTCAGTCGAATACGGTTGATGCATTCGCCATGGGCCTAAAGTGAATGCACCATTAGTCAATATCTTGAACAACGTAAAAACTGCATGTAAATCGGGCGCAGAACTGAAATGAAACATTTTTAAATTTATTTATTTATTAGTAGGTACATTGTTTTTAAAATAATCAAACTGGAAAACAACGAATGAAACACGCAGCCACGTATGCAGCATGCTCCAGCTCCGACGACATATGAACAGCAGGACGCCGGCGAGGAACGCACACGAGCGATTTGTTTCGTTGACCGCAGCAGACCTACAGGCGATAGGCGGCGTTTCATATATATGTATACAATACAATTATTCGCCAATGATCGATTAGTCTACATTCGCCTTTATCGTACGCAGGGTAAGGCAAGGCCACTCGTACGAGTAAGTACTTATAGGGTGCGCGCTGGTGCGGCATTTGTCTGTTTTTTCGGTAAATACAGGCAGTGGTCGCCAACCACAGGTGCACATGCGTCCTCACAATCGTTTGCGCCGGTATTCATCTATATATCCGTCATATGTGTGGAAGTACCATTTATATATTTTTTATAATGTAGTATATTTTTTTGGTGGAAAATCTATACGAGAGTGTGTAATTAAAGATTCACTTTTGTATCACACCCAGAGATATTATAGTCTCTTACTAATAGTATGATCAAAATTCAGGCATAATGTTACATTCACAGAATAGATCGTAGTACTTAACAGTGACGCCTTTAACCATTAGCCAACTACACATTTTGTTGAACATTCAACAGAATGTATGTATACTGTATATGTATAACATAATAAGTTAACTGTAATAGATTTTTTTTATGTTTTCGTTGTCGTATATCTAGCTATTATACAATTAATAGTAATAATAATTACAAAATATAAATGCTTATTGTTTGTAAAAATATATCTAAGAGATCTTATCTCCTTTAAGGTTTTAATACGGATATGAAATATTGAATGGAAAGATGGGACTTTCTTTCCATAATGGAAAGATAGAGAAAGTCTTATCATTGGCTCCTATTTTACAAAACTATTAGCTAGTATAGTATAATATTATCTGTGCTATGAGACAGTGTTTAGACATCATTATTTCCTTGTACATGATATTTAAGTACATAGGTACTATAATAGTGGGTCTATAGAATATTTTTTACTTTGCAGGTCACGGTAATTTTTTTTTTTCACCTACCTTCATAACTTTCCATTCTATTACGAATGTAATGGTATATTTATTTAACCCCGAGTGGCCTCATGGGGCCGCACAACAATAGAGTATCCGTTGTGTCACATTTTTTCGGGCTTGAAAAGTTAAGTTTTTTCTCAAGACAAAACTTATACAAATTTGCAAAATTACGCAAATTACGACCATTTTATGAAGTCAATGTACCGGTAGATATCGGTATATTATCGATATTTTATCGATATTATAATATTGTACATGGTAATTGAATGTGATCAATACTTACACTAAATATATTGTATGGTTATGTATATACAACATATTATTGTAGATAGATTTTGTCTGATGCCTCTCAACAAAGGGGTAGACTGGGACACTTATGTGTGTGTGGTCAGTCATGATTGCATAATATTTAGGATGTTATATATGAATTATAATTATATATTAAATAAAACATGTTTTTTCGCATTACTGGGTAGAGTTTTCTAGTTCTAGACGGAATTATTCTGATACTGAGTAATAATAATAAAAAATAAAAATAAAAAATCTAATCACAAAAAAAAAAAAAAAAAATATTACCAGTTTTCAGTTTTCTTAGATAAAATTGAGTAAATTCGAATACAAGTCGAATAAGTTGAAATATTAATGATTTCGTTTCCTAGCTTGGATGCCAAAAACGACTATGTTACTATTAGTCGGGCAAACTTTTATTTTTTAATATTTTCCATCAGTTTCTTATACTAGACTAGTGTAACGAGCGTGCCATCATGACCGGCACAACCTTGAACCTTGGTACCACTGGTTCACATGTAATAATTAGTGTCTTATGTAAAGTAATAGGATTTAAACCTTGAACATCTTATAATTCCCCTTTTTAGGGATGGAATATTCATCGCACAAATAAACTCATATCATTCATCAAATAAACTTACATATATGTCATTATTTTTTTGTATATTATGCTATTAGCTTTCCTGCCTGTTAATACTATCAGACAGAACAGAGTTTGATCACCAAAATGGGTTGATAATTTAACAACAAAATATATAGTAAATACATTATATATTTTGTGATATATAAAGACCAAAAAAAAAAACACATTTTTCTTACAGATGTGTAGAACAAATTTACCAGCATTACTTACATAATATTGGGTTCGTTAATAAATGTACAAAATTGAGCTAACCTTTAGTAAGTGTGGTAAAAAAAAAAAAAAAACTGTTTTTTGCGCAGATTTCCATTGCTCAAACACAACATTTTATAGTTTAGATTACCTGATATGGTTCATTTAATTTATTACAACATTGATACAATTAACAAAAAAAAAAAACAATGTGAACAATACTTACAATTAATTATAAACAATTCATTGTTCAGTTCAATTATAAAACATAATCTACTTAATTTGACGCAAATCATCTTACAATTACTTTTTTTTTTTCTCAAGAACCGCTTTTATACACAGCGTATAATGTAAACAATTTGTAATTGATCTCAAGTATATGAATTTCAAGAGATTTATATTACCTACACCATTTGTGTAATAAATATTACAGATTTTATTCAATTGCAGATAATTTTAAATAATAAAAATAAAATAAAACCTAATTCCTAATATCTAATATTATTAGAAAGCTTAAAGACATCTAATGATAGTGGAAAAGATTCGTGTCCATTGTCACGTCACCAAATTGTAGCAATCGACGTGCGCCGATACCCATTACCTACTTATAGCTATAACATAAATGTTATTAGAGACATCCCACGTAATACGGGGTGGTCGATGACACTCCACTATCTCTCCAAGATATTTAAACAAATACATTATCTTCGATTAATGATAATTATAAGTACTGAGTTTTCAAACCGTATGTACATAGGTATAACAAAATATTCAGAATTATATTAAATATGAACGGTATTCTTTTAAATTTAAAAGACACAAAAGATGATATTTCCTTTTTTCTTATACTCGTTTATAACTCTCAACATCTACAAGTAGTCAATATACTAATATCGAGGGACGAATCTGAAGTATAATTGATGATTAAACGAACTTACCTGTGAAGTTCAATCATAATTATACGAAGGATTCGTCCGAAGATATTAGTATAGAGTCCCACCCTCCCTACTGATAAATTGTAATTACAATATTCACCCACTGAGGAAATATCATACGATTTGGACTCTGAACTAAATGAAGTGTTGGCGCCAAGTAGTGACGGGGAGAACTCGTACAGGAAATGTCAAATCTGTCAATTTGAAGTCAAAACCTTCTCTTTTTAGGTTTTTTAGGTTATTACTCTAAAATAACGTGCTAAGTGGTGATAGTATACGAGCGATACTACAAGTAGTCAATATACTAATATCTTCGGACGAATCCTTCGTATAATTATGATTGAACTTCACAGGTAAGTTCGTTTAATCATCAATTATTCGCACTCTCTACAAATCAATAAGATAATTACATTATGTCACAAAGGGTCGAAGAAGTCGATGCAAGGAAATTGTCGAAAGCCCATTATAAAACATAGGCACTAGTGACTTGTGAAATAAAACTACTCAATAACAGTTTTATTCTCAACAGTACACACTAATAACCTGGGGTTCTAAAAAGGCATGATTATAGTTACGCATTGTAATGTTCATAATAATATGTTTCATTTTCCACATAAGAACGTTAATGACACTACTGCGGCTTTCAAAAGATTTCTGTTTCAAAGACAACACAGTAAACGTTTCATTTATAAATGTTTCATCTACGATCTCGTCATCTTAAACTCCTTATGTATGTTTATTACCGTTACGTTACGATAAGAGCGAGCGAACTTCACACGTCGCGCACTTCACCTTGAACTATATTTCGTGAAAAAGAGCCCTGTCATGCATCGTGGGCGAATATTAATAGTACGATGATTTCTGATATAACTGGCATGACAATGGTAATGAATGACAACCATGGGAAGTCCTTAATGTTGTCATTGTTTCGAAGGTGGTAAGACGGGAACCAAAAAAAGGAAAAAACATGTATTTGATACTTTAGAGGCTGCATTAATAAATGTATCAATATACGTTTGAGACCTTGTTGTTGCTGATAAGTAAGTTTTACAATTCAGAAGCGCTAACAAAATTACAAGAAGTGGAGTAAAGAAATACTTATTGGACAACGCACTCGTAAGCATTGCTCGTAAGTGTAACTTGAGTGAATTAAAGAAAAGAATAATTACTTATTGTTTCTTCATCAACTGAACTCAAAATTGAACTCAAACTTTCAGAAATGTCAACACTCTGACAAAGGTCAGTTAGGTCATGGTATGCCACGAATCATGTCAACTGACCATTCGTTATGGTGACCTATACGTATTGTATGGTAATTTGTCAATGTTTTGATAAAAAAAGCCTATACGGCGAATTGGTCCGGTCTAAAGAAAATAGCTTGACACTTTTGTCATACCAACTTTTTCGGCAGATTTATCACAGTTTGTGAAATTAGTCAAAAAAGATGCTATGAAAAAGTTCTAAAGTATCAAGAGACATTCGTTGCTTACCGTATTTTTTATGAAGTACCTACTTGCTTACTTATAAAATATAATAAATTCTCAAACAATTTGGGACTGCTAACTTATCTTCAGTTTACAACGGATCACATACCTACTGTTATTTAGATTTTAGTAGAAAAAAAACACACGCAACTGTCTTTTTGGTTTGTTACACCACGCGATATTTTTAATGATTAAACGAACTTACCCAAGTGACGTTCTATCATAATTATACGAGATGCTTCGTTCGAAGAGATTGGGATAACACTTGTAGTACCGCGTACCGGCTCGCCATTCATCCACTAATAGTTTAAATTATTTACATTATGTTTGGTATTAAAAAACAGTTAATAACAAACCTAAAAAGAAAATAGTTGATCTATTGGATCTTTTCCGCGGCACTCGTTTAGCCGCCAGAGGCGCTGTCTTCATTTAGTTGAAAGAGAGTTCACAATAGTTCGTCCTGGGATACGGGAGTGGGTGGGAACCAATCTCTTCGAACGAAGCATCTCGTATAATTATGATAGAACGTCACTTGGGTAAGTTCGTTTAATCATTAATTATACTTCCTTTGCTTCGTTCTCGAGATTGGGATAACACTTGTAGACTTTGAAAGCTACGACGAACTATTGTAAGTGGACCAAAGTAGAACAGAGAAGTAAAAAGAAAAAGAAAACAAAATCTAAATAAGACACTTCTTCTGTATTTGATCATAAAGAGTATGATAATAATTACAATTTAATGACATAATAAATTAACTATTATTTTCAATGTAGATAATTATTATCGAGTATCGTTACAGCGAACTCTTGAGAATCATTGTGTTTATTAATATATCTATTATAAAACTGTGCAAAGACTTTAGAATTTCCACTCCAACCAGCCGTATTCTTAATAAGGTCAATATGAACGCCTAGTTTTTTAGCATTTGAAGTGGACGCATGTCTTGTTGAATGAGCCGAAAAAACCGAGGTATCAATACCACTTTCAAACAGCGTATCTTTAATCCATCTGCTTAGCGTTTGACTGGAAATTTTTTTGTATGGTTTTTTAAAACTAATAAATAAATTTTTAGAGTTACCTCTCAAGGATTTCGTTCTATCTAAATAGTTAATTAATGTATCGACTGGGCAGATCTCTGGTTTAATTGTATAAAAAGGAATAACCAAGTCTGGTTGTTTTGAACCCAATCTAGATGTTTTTAAAGTATCTGGGATTTTTATTGAAACATTTTTACTTCTTACAGTTATATTATTTATAAGGATAAGATGTAAAGTTTGCACTCTTTGTGCAGTGATTAAAGCCAGTAGTGTGACAAGTTTTTTGGTTAGTATTTCTAAATCAATTTCGGAATTGGGGTAAAAATTTGCTAAGTAGTCCAGAACGATAGATGTATCCCAAGTAGAGTTATACTTAGGCATTGGGGGACGGAGTCGATAAAAACCTTTAAACAATCTGGACACAATATCGTTAGAGCTGACCTTAGAACCCAGGATCAAAGTCAGCGCCGAACGATAGCTGTTCAATGTGCCATATTGAGCACCTCGATTATAAATTTCCGTTAGGAATTCTATTACTGATTCTATAGAGGAGTTATATGGATCTATATTATGATCATTACAAAAGACAAACCATTTCCGAAAAGCGCATTCATATTGACGCATTGTGTTATCTGATAGGGACGCACAGACGACATCTATGGACTGAGGAGGTACATTCCTTTTCAAGAACGCCGACCTGACAACCGTCCTGCCATCAGGACAATTTTGGGGTGTGGCTGGTTGCTGTGGAGAGGAAATATCAAGGCATTACTTTCCGAATGGAATTTTATAACATCTGATATCAAAAGTCGCTGATACAGTGGGTACCAAGGCTGAGTAGGCCACTGAGGGACAACGACGATGCCTTCAGCTTTATCTGTTATTATTTTTCTTAATACTTTTAAAATTATAGAAAAGGGGGGAAATGCATAGAAACTTATATTTTCCCAAGATATTGTGAATGCATTTATAACATATGCCCCTGGATCTCTATTCCAGGATGCGTAAAGTTTGCATTTATTATTTAATCTTGAGGCAAATAAATCAAAATCAGGTGAACCAAATCTTTGTTGAATTTGTGAAAAGGCATCATCGCTTAGTGTCCATTCAGTGTCCTGGTGACACCTACGGGATTCTGCGTCAGCGACAGAATTATCTTTGGATGCTATATACGACGCGAATACAAAGAGGTTACGCTCTTCACAAAACTGCCATATACGTTTTGCTATTTGATTAAGGTGGGGGAACCTAATACCGCCCATACGATTTACGTATGCAATAGCTGTCGTGTTATCTACTCTTAGCAAAACCTGAGCATTTCGTAAATTTTTTGCAAAAATTTGTAATCCAAATAAAACCGCCATAAGCTCTAAACAGTTAATATGGAGACTACTCTCTGAATCGCTCCATTGACCACTGGCGGTATCGACGCCACATGCTACCCCCCACCCAGTTTTGCTCGAATCTGTAAAAATTTCCATGACGTAATTATCCGTTCTTATAGGATTATAGGAATTGGAGCATGCTTCTAGCCACCACTGCAGATCACTTTGAATTTCATCTAAAGGTACGTTAAAGTAGCTGTCATAATCTTCATTTTTTAACAAGGCTAGGTATTTACACCTTTCTAAATTTTTTGTATAGGCCCATCCGTATTGGATGGCAGGGCATGCGGAAGTAAGTAGTCCTACAAGACGAGCAAAGTTTCGAATAGTAGTTCGTTCTATTTTCAAAAAAAATAAAATATCCTTTTTTATTAAAAGTCTTTTTTGTTCAGGGAGACGCACATGGAATTTTTTACTATCTATTATGAAACCGAGATATTGACATATGTGACTTGGCACAAGTGAACTTTTTTCTACATTTATTGCAAAACCTAAAGATTCCAAGACATTCTTTGTATGGATAGTATTTTCTAAACATTCTTGGTATGTATCTCCTATACAACAAATATCGTCCAGGTATATTGTAGACTGAAAACCTAATGATCTAAGGTGAGACATAACCGGTTTCATTAGCTTGGTGAACACAAAAGGTGCCGTATTTAACCCAAATGGTAAAACATTAAATTGGTAGGTTTTTGATTGAAAATTAAAACGTAAAAATTTTTTGGAGTCGTTATGTATAGGTACAAAAAAATAAGCATCTTTCAAATCAATAGATGTCATATAACAGTTTTTACTAATGAGCTTTATAGTAGTCCTCAAATCTTCTAATTTAAAATGTTGAGTATCTATGAATTTATTGAGTGATTTTAAATTTAGAATAAATCTATTCTTTCCATTACTTTTTTTCACAAGAAAATAGGAGGAAATATACTGGCCCTCGCAGGGTTGACACTCTGTGATAGCCCCAGATGAGCATAAGTCATTAATTGCATCATTAACTAATCTGAGCTCGGATTTTGAGAAAACAGGTTCAAACGGAACCTGTGTTTGATGTATAGGTCGGGTAAATGGTATCTGGTAACCCTGTATCCACGAGAGAATAATTGGGTCGTCAGTAATGTTACACCATTGATTAAAATATAATCTAAGGCGACCTGATTGGCATACCGTAACTAGCGGCGGGGCGCTCTCGGGCGCTGCTGTGAGCGCGGTGCAGGAGGCGGCGGCGGCGGCGGCAGCGGCGGTGGCGCGCGGCGCCGCGGCGGCGGCGGGTATGGCGCCGGAACCTGAGGCGCGTACGCAGGCGCAGATTCCTCGGCGCGTCTCCCCGCTGACGACAGCCTGCTCGTCGTGGCGGGGGCCCTCGAGTTTAAAGGTCGATTGTTGGGTTTATTTTTCTGCAATGGTCTAGTCGCTGAAGTGCTAGCCCTAATTTCTGATCCCGACTTGTTTATTGACTTGGCAGCCTTCAGTGTGTCTGCAAGTTTTTCGCCAAAGAGATACTTATCGATTTTAGTGTCATTGAGATGATCTTTAACCTCTTTCTTTATATAGGAGCAGATGTAACTCCGTCTCAGTACTGATTCAGTGTGTTGCACGTCACCAATAATGCGACCAGCATCAATCAGTAGTTTAAGTATCTCAGGGTCCTTATGACTTGATGAAAGTGTTCGTTGAACAGCTAAACCGATACACGATACTGCTGCTGCGATTTGCTTTTGCTTATGTTGGATAGCGGTATCTTTTTTCTGAAGGGTGTCGGTAAGCGCAGCTTTCACTTCTAGGTTTAAGGCCGGAGGGTCAACCAGTTTACAATTTTCTGGCGTCAAATATTTTTCCAAAAAATCTTTTCTAACGTCCTTTGTTACCCCAGACGTCACGACATGTTCCCATCTGTTCGCTATTTCATTTTGGAGTTTCGGCCCATATTTTTTTTCTTTACTGGGGGCCTCCCCCAAAAAGATTAAAATTTCCTCATCAAGGGGTACCTCGTCAGGTGTTAATTTGTTCTCACCAGTTCCAGTAGCGGGTTCGGATGGAGTCGCAGACGGTGTGGCAGGCGCGGGCGCCGGTGCCGGCGGCGCGGGGTCGGCAGACGTAAGCTGAATTCCCGTCTCGTCTGGCACTGGTGGCGGGCACTCATCGGAAACTGCGGGTGCATGATCCTCAGTATCACCGTGAAACTCATACATCGGTATTAGTAGGCTTTCTACGTCTGGAATGTGCAAAAAACAAACGCAGGTAGGAATAAAAAAAAATAAAAAAATTGTATATATATACCTATATATGCATATTTCTATATGTGGGTTGTTTTAATATTACTCGGTAATAGTCACATGAACTATACACAGTAATTGAATAACAAATCAATAAAAAACCGGCATAGTCAAACAAACTATACACTAGCCTTAGCGGGTGAATAAGTAAATCGAAACTACTCGGTAATAGTCACTCGAACTATACACTGTAGCGATATGTTTTTGGAAACATCCATGTCAGATGTACACAGTATTAGATGTGCAAGGCAATAACCACATATCATAATTACATATGAAAGGGGTTATGCACAATGCAAGACAATAATTATTGTCGTCTTGTTATGGGCAGAAGTTAAACCAACCTTCATTTATCGACGGGATGGCATTATCGTTCGATGCTGATGAGTCACTTGAACTTGAGTTGTGACGGGAATGATTTTTCCGCTTTTTTAACTTTTTCTCAATACGTCGAAGTTTTCTCCACAACTTCTCACTTTCTTCATATTCCGAGTGTTTTCGCTTAGGCATCCTAATAACAAAACACTGGGATATGTTCGTAACAACTGAAAAAGAAAATATATAAGGAGCGCGTGGTGAACGGCGCGGCACTAGAAACGCGAATGAAGACAGCGCCTCTGGCGGCTAAACGAGTGCCGCGGAAAAGATCCAATAGATCAACTATTTTCTTTTTAGGTTTGTTATTAACTGTTTTTTAATACCAAACATAATGTAAATAATTTAAACTATTAGTGGATGAATGGCGAGCCGGTACGCGGTACTACAAGTGTTATCCCAATCTCGAGAACGAAGCAAAGGAAGTATAATTATAGACAAACTTGGCACTTTACAAACTTTAATACTTATGTGCCATATGTGCAGACATGGATGATGCACTGTGATATATGAAATTCTTTATGTTACCTCGGTTTAGAAATTAAGCAACTATGAACTTTACTTGATACTTTTTATTATTTAGATATATGTAGTATATTCTATTATACGATTGTATCTATGTAAGTTTATTAGGTTATAATTTTAGTAGGTCCATTATTTTGTTAAATTGTCCTTCACATATCTCTCCAGCTATCCAAAGTCGTGGTCGCTAACTATGGGTCTCATAAGGAGGCTCAAGGTCACCCAGCGTGCAATGGAGAGAGCCATGCTCGGCGTTTCCCTGCGTGATCGAATCAGAAACGAAGAGATCCGCAAGAGGACTAAAGTAACCGACATCGCTCGAAGGATTGCTCAGCTGAAGTGGCAATGGGCGGGACACATAGCGAGAAGAACCGATGGCCGTTGGGGCGGAAAGGTTCTGGAATGGCGACCGCGCACCGGACGGCGCTCCGTGGGTAGGCCCCCGACAAGGTAGACCGACGATCTGGTGAAGGTCGCGGGAAGCCGCTGGATGCGGGAAGCGCAGCACCGATCGTCGTGGAGATCCTTAGGGGAGGCCTATACCCAGCAGTGGGTGTCGTGCGGCTGATATGATGATGATGATGATGATGATCCAAAGTCTCAAAGGTTGTCTGGAAGAGATCGTTCTTAGCGATAAGGCCGCCTTTGCTCACCATAGTTTTAAGTTTCATGTTATTGTATTTCCTGTAATGTGTGTGTGCAATAAAGTGTTTATCTATCTATCTATGAATTAAGCAAATCAACTGATGCTTTGACAAGGCAGGGTTAAATGCACAGTTACATTTCTGAATGGGAGTTGTTTGTATACGGGCTGTATTCATAACTTATACGAGCTAACGTATGTGCACAGACTGTATCTACCAATGCAGGAGTTAGTTACTGCCAAATTCCTGTAACCTACTCATAGTCGAGATCGACAAACATTTCAGCTGACCGTAGGTACAAATATTTGACCGTAGTAGGATTCCTGCCCATGACCTTTGGATTTAAATTTAAGGTCACGCGCTTCACTACGCATAGCAGGAGCCCAATCGCGGTAATTCTGAACGACAAAACCAAAAAAGTTACGTTGTCATTTAGGTTATATTTAGCTAAAAATCTCCAAAGATTTTTAGCTAAATATATATAACATAAGAGCTAAACCAATTTAGCTTCATAATTTGCACTTAAATTGTCCCAGATTGTAATCCTAGACTCCTTACTCCTTAGGTAGAGTATTCAACAATTTTAATAAATCTAAAGCTGGTATTTTCTGTAGGTAAACGAAACTGAAACGGTAACGATTTAGCTTTGGTATTATCGTTGAAAATTAGCGCGATTAGGCCCCTGTATAATACCTATTAATAGTCACACGTATTTGGATTAGTAAGAATTTGAAATTATATAAGCTTAATTTTAAGTTTTTAAATGTTTTTTTTAAAGTTAGTTAAGTTATTTGATCCTTGTAAGTAATTACTATAATGTGGATTTGATAATAATAAATATTTATACTTAAAAAAATTATAAAATATTGAAAATAAAAATTTATTTGATGAAATTTATGATAATACAAGAATCTTAAAGCTAGTGACGCAAATATCGATGGACGTCCAATTGTTATCGCTATTTACACGACCAATAGAATCCGCATTCAAGGGTCTCTTCGTTAAAACTTTGTCGAAGAGAAAGTTTAAGTTTTTCCACAAAATTAATGTTTGGACTGAGACGAAGGCACTGTTTACATTCAATTCGAATATTTATAGGCATGGTTTGTGTAAACCCTTAAACTTGTTCAGTTCGCAGAAATTGGTTGTAACATTTATGCAGATTGAATTGGGAGTGAATGATTGTCATATTTTATTGACGACAGTAAATAATATAATTTGAAAATTTATAACAAAGAGTTTCGAATTATTAATTTTATTTTACTCCCATTCAGGACATGATTAAGTTGAATGTTCCCCCAATTTATTCGCGAGGTACCCTCCTTGATTCAGGGGATACGCCAAAAATTTACACTTTTTGATGTAATAGTGTTGATCCTAGAGATCTGAAATTAAGATATTATATCTTTCTCCAGACACGTATTGAACCAGAAACACGATTCAGTGATTTTGGCTCCATACATTTTAATTTCGAAAATACTTATTAAATTTGAGATTTTTGCATTCACAATGCTATTTTTATACAATACTAAATAATATACTAGAAAAAATACGACTTGCATCAGATCGGTGACTCAGTGACTCAGTAGCTCAGCGGTCAGAGCATTGGACCAGATATCCAAAGGTCGCGGGTTCGATTCCCGTCTGAGTATTGATCTGGTGCGAGTCGTATTTTTTCTAGTATATTATTTAGTATTCGAAAATACTCTTCAAAATTGCTTTAAATAATTTTGAATCATCAATATTCAGAATCGTGTAAAAGCATTTCTCTTTGATCGCTATAGTTATTTACTACGAATTGATGTGATTTTTGCGCCAAATCTGACGAATCGGTCTCGCTGCCGTCGTTGAGCGCGTCTTTTTCTCATTGCTACCTCGCTTTACGCTCTACTTTAAGGGTTGAATAGCCCCTTAAGGGTTGAATTTACAAAAATGCATTCTTTCTGCTCGCCTGCCAAAATAATTCAAAGTCCTAACACTATTATTTATTCTGTGTTCCTAATAGCGCTGATTTGTCAGTCGGTCAGTCAACAGACAGTCAGTTTTTTGTTTATTATATAGATATCTATTTACCTTAGAAACGCGTCTTACTCTAAGCTATTTACCTTCTTTATTTTTATACTTCTTGCCCTAATAGCGCCTTATCTTTCATTTTATGACTAATATGAAGTGATTTCCTAGACTAATAAAAATAACATTTTCGGTGACTAACGCTGGAAGTTTCATCACTGTGGCTGCCTTATAATTAAAAAGTTTGCATATTTCATTTTAATTTTCAACTAATTCGTTTAATTAAGGTCGTCCTTTGTGAGCTCCTTGCTCGCTTATGTCTTTATTGCAAAATGTCTAATTAGCAAGAAAAATTACGGCAATTTGACGCGACACTCGCCGAGGATTCGTTTATGAAATAGTCGTCTTGATGAGTCACTGCACTATTTTTTTTCTATCAGAAAAAAAAGGAAAGTTGTTACAAAAGTTTTAAAATTAAAAACGAAAAATGACGACAAAATTTCACTCTATAAAATCACGAAATACTCGTTACAGCTTCCATCAAGAATACCCTAGATGTCCGGTAAGAGTACCAAAAACGTCACCTCGATATAACGCCCCACTTTCAAACTGGTAGCTTATTTTGTGCAAAGTATTCACTTCTTTGTATTTCCTTACTATTTAAAGTTGAATTTGAAAATAATAGTATTAGTAGAATAGGAAAATAAAATAAAAAAACCGGCCAAGGCGAGTCGAACTCGCGCACGAAGGGTTCCGTATCAAAAAACGGCAAAAAAATCACGTGTGTTGTATGAGAGCCCCCTCAAATATTTATTTTATTCTGTTTTTAGTTATTTGTTGTTATAGCGGCAACAGAAATACATCATCTGTGAAAATTTCAACTGTCTAGCTATCACGGTTCATGAGATATAGCCTGGTGACAGACAGACAGACAGACGGTCAGCGGAGTCTTAGTAATTGGGTCCCGTTTTTACCCTTTGGGTACGGAACCCTAAAAAGGTTGACAATATGTCTTCTACATTGCCTGTTAACTTGATTCTATCAAAAAAAGTTAATATACTTATTAGTTTTAGTTTTTAAATAAATATTAATTTGTTAAATAAGAGAGCTTGATCGGAATCATCAAAATAAATGCTTATTAATTTAAAAATATAGTTAACAATATTTACTTTTAGTTCGCAAACTATCTTAAAATGATACCAAGGATGACGCATCACCGAATAAGGTAATAGCACTTTTCAAATTTCAAAGCGCAAAATTACGAAAGAAGGACTAAATAGTTGCAAAATAAGTGAAACATTGAGGCGAGGTACAATTTTAGGCAAGTGCTCTTGCACAGATTCTTTGTGTTAAAAGGATTGCGATAGTAGGTAAGTATAACCTTTGTGTTATTTAAGTACCTGATTCATAATCATAGTAACTTTATGTGATATGAATAATAAAATGACGACTAGAGTAACAAAGCACTCTGTATGACTTACCAATTGAAGTAAAAAATGTGTAATAGTAATAAAATTTAATAATGACATATTGTTTTATTTAGAGTTATAAGCTTGCACCAAGTGCACGATAACGAAATATTGTTTGTAAAGAAATGTGCGCCCTGTAAAAAAGTCAGTAAGAATACATAATTCGCTATTTTTAAGGACGACAGAAAAAATAAATTGTAGAAGTACTTTACTACGGTTCAAAAAAAATGAATCGGTGAAAGAATGCTCTAATTTTAAGATACAGTAGGTACAGGAAAAAGTAACATTTGCAAATATCAGTATCTTTTTAAAACATTATTCTACAGTATCAACGCAATACAAGAAGGAATTTCAAACAGTTCAATTGAATTCTATGAGTGATTAAGAAAAATGGTTTAATTTATAACTTATGCATTTTTTCCACCTATATTATATTTCTTACATTCTACAGCTACAAGTATGTATGTGATGTCAAAACCACTTGAAAAACTTGCATTAAGAATGTTCTAAGTGCAAATGTCTAAAGTAAGTAAGGGCATGCTTCAGTCATTTATCAAAATGATTAATAGGTAAGTATTTATCAGAGCTGTTAACTATCATTACTTATGAACAAAACATGAATGAATCTCCTATCATGGAAAGAGGCTTGACCTAGTAGATAATTTGTGCTAAAATTATCAAAGTCTTTTACAGAATAAGTATCTACTTAGATACTTGTCTCGTCTAATATTATTATTGAAATGTTAACTACTCTAATCCAGGCGTTAACAAGTTATACCATGTGTAACCGGTAGTTAAAAGTTGTTAAACCTAGATGATAATTTTAAAATTCGCTCTCACGATTAAACTGCCTTGGGCTTGAATATTTCAGTAATGTGTAATTGAGTGTTATTAAAATTCTGTAATCAGAGATGTAACTTTAATTCCGATGTTCTGAGAAAGGAAAAGTATGAAATTATTTTCATTTTAATACCTATATAGTAGTAACAACAACAAAAAATGGTAAATTTGTGATATAAAAGACGAAAAGAATGTTACTTTAAAAAATATTATCTTAATTATTAGTCTGAATTATTAGTCTTTTATGTTTATCGCCACATTTTTTAAATGCAAGAATTGAAGCGTTGATTTTGGTGTGTCGTCCATTGTACTAATGACGTCAGTGTATTTTGTGAGGCAGCAACAGCGATTCCGATTTTGCAATTTCCAGTTTATATGCGCGTACGAAATGGCGCATTAATTATATAATCTAGTTCAGCCAGTACCTAGCGTGAGATATGGCATCAGATTTTATTAATAGATAAACATATACTCGTAGGCAGTCTCAATTTAGTTACTTGTTGAGTCAAGAACATTGAGTTGACAAATTAAAGTAAATTACAAAATTAGAATTTCGCTAAAGCGTTCAAAATAATGACGACCAAACTGTGTGTTTTGTCTGTAAATTGAATATGTGATTCGAATTGTTCCACTTAGTTATTCCAGTTACCACGTTTGTTCAATTTGGCTTGAAATAAATTGCTAATGTGAAGAAAACGTAGATAATAATAATAATAGACAGTATTCTGCACATGAAGACAAAACACAAAACCAAGAAAAACAAATTAAAAGAAAGAAAGCACACCAAAAGCTGCTTTATTGGTAATAGCAATCTCGTTTAGGCAACCTTGTTTAACTATTGAGGCCCGCGGGTGCCTCTAGACCCAGGCCTCTATGGGTCTCATAAGGAGGCTCAAGGTCACCCAGAGTGCAATGGAGAGAGCCATGATCGGCGTTTCCCTGCGTGATCGAATCAAAAATTAGGAGATCCGTAGGAGAACTAATGTAACTGACATCGCTCAAAGGATTACTCAGCTGAGGTGGCAGTGAGCTGGACACATAGCGAGAAGAACCGATGGCCGTTGGGGCGATGGCGACCGCGCACCGGACGACGCTACGTGGGTAGGCCCCCGACAAGGTGGACCGACGATCTGGTGAAGATTGCGGGAAGCCTCTGGATGCGGGCAGCGCAGGACTGATCGTCGTGGAGGTCTTTGGGGGAGGCCTATACCCAGCAGTGGGAGTCGTGCGGCTGATATGATGATGATGATGATGAAACTTTGAAAACAGACTAAAAACTTCAACCTGAAAAATTTATCAAAGGAACTGATAATTTTTATTTTTATAGATTTTTAACTAACTTATATAGAGAATCTTATGATTATCAAGGAGATTTAGGTACAAATGACGAAAATAATAGTTGTGGTTGGGCTTTAACGGAAACAGCCACCGTGTAGGTTGATTAAAGTCAAACTAAGTTTATAGGTAGGTGTAAGTTGTAAACAAACATGAATTCACAATGCATGTCAACATTGTTTTGCTTTCAGATCCTACAGCCATTTGAGTGACAGTTAATAGATAAAATCGAACAAGAGAGAGGAGGGATGACAATTCTCATACATAATGACACAAGACATTAGTTCCATTTCACTTCACAAAGTCTATCGACAATGTTATAGAATAGTATATTTTCTTCACATGTAACGACGAACGCAAAAAATTTCAGTGAACTTCATGAACGCTCACCAATTAGTGGTTTCAGTTAACTTTAATTTATTTCTATGAAGCTCGTATATGTAGTTTGATTAGTAAATGTAGTTGACACGAATATCATCTAAAAATACAAGGCGTAGATTTACTATAACGTAAAACACACAAATGAAAGTCAAATGAAATAATTGTATTTATTTGCAAAGGTTTGAATGTAAATATTATGTAAAATACACAGCAAAAAAAACTATAGGTAAGGACAGATTCTGATGAGTTCAACCAATAGTTAAAATTCTAAGCACCATAATTCCAATTGAGTTTAACACATAAGTATAGTTACTGTTAATACAAGACGATCAATGTTTTTCCGAAGCAAACTATATGTAGTTAAAATTTCGCCAGGTCTTTACCTCTCCTAATTTTCAAAGACTCAACAAATTATTTGCATGGATAAATCTCCCGCTCTCTACACAAAAGGGGGAATTTCAGTAGTTACGTATCTACCTACTCTATACATATAATAAAATTGTAGATTCCATAACATTTTTTTTGTTTTTTTTCTCCATGAAGAGTATGTAAGTACTATTAATTGTAATGTCTGTTCGCGCATCACACAAAAACTATCTGCGTGTGAAATTGGATGCAGTGCAGCCAATAGCTAGAAATCTAATTTATGTTTTATCTTGATTATTGATCGAGCGAGCGCAAAGCGCGAGCGAAGCGTCTCCGTTTCAGCTTGAACAAAAAAGCTTTCGTATGTCTGTCTGTCCGGCTGTTCGGAAGAATCGGTTCAGAAATGCGACATGTAGAGTAGAGATGATGATGATTAGTTCTCTACATGTCGCATTTCTGAACCGATTCTCGTGAAATTTTGTAAGCAGGTTCGATAATTATAAGTTTTTTTTGGTCGATTCAGTTTTTCGAGATTTTTCGAAATAGCGGAGAACGTAAAAACACATATTTCTGCCGTTTCGAAAAATTATTAAAAATATCATAAACGCAAGGTCTACAGCCCACAGAGCCATTAGTTTATTTCTTCGCAGGCAAAGTCACGGACGGTCGCTATAGTTATTAATTAAGGAGCGAACAAACACGTAGATGCCTTTGGAGTAATTGTGAAATTAACGCTAATAGTTTGATTAGATTGATACGGCGATAATTGAGGGTGATTACCCAGTGATAAATGGATCTAATTCTTGGAATCTGTGTTAAGTTTAACGACTTAATTTAAACTTTAAGTAAGTTTTTGGACTAATTTTTTTTGAGAAAATATACTTATTGAGTATGATTACCAGTATTATGAAATATTGTTCGTTAAAAATCTCACCAAATAATATAAAAATAATCATTTTTACTTGTGATAGCTATCCTGATGTTTAGGGTATGCTTTGCTAAATTGTAATAATTATTTACAAATAAGATTACATATTTCGCATAGATTACATCTCTTTACATAAATTTGCATTCTTTACCTAGTTGATTTATAAAATGATAAGTAAACTTTTGTAACGCACAAATGTCTAAGTCTAAAAATATCATCGAAAAATATCGTTAAGTTCCACCAAGAGTACTAAAGAGCTTTATATCTTATCGATATGTTACAAAACTCCAAAGCCGGGATGTCGCAAGGCGAGGCGTGTCCGACGCATGCGTTTATCTATTTCTCGAATCTAGATCGCCAGTTAGACTTTTGTGGTGAAAGGTCAGACAGACCCAGACGGGTGAGTTGTGAAATTGTATGTACGAAGGGATATGATTTAATCGAATAAGCTTCTATCGATTGTATCTGTTAAGGCTTATTATCAAAACTAACAAGATATTTAAGCCATGAATTCTTGGTAATTTTCGACATTAAGATCAGTTGAGAATACATTTTGAACGATGTCATGTTTTTTTAAGGGTTGAGTTAGGAACACAATTAGGGATGAGTTACGAAAAACAATGCCTAGGATGAGACGTCATTGCTAGCATGTATATGGAATAAGACCTCATGGCAATGAGATAGTATCGCTTAAAGTCTGACATGAATTAATTAGTTTATTTATTTTATTAGCGATCTAATACTTAAGCAATTCTTAAAGTTAAGGCCATCTTAAATTTAAAAAAGTTGTCATTTTTGATAGAAACTCTATGAAAACTGACGGTATGTATACAACGTGTTACAAAATAACCCCGAATGCCGAATATATGGCAGATAGGGGACCATCAAACTGAACAACTTTTACTATCGGACCAACTCTGAAATCGCGAAAAAATCAGCTGTTTCATACAAAAATTAATATCGAAAATATCAAAATGTATGAATTTTGTAACACGTCGTATATGAATGAATATCTATCATTAGTTACTCCTTATTAACAGATTATTTAATTAATTTAAACAAAACACTACGAATTCTTTTTCTTCTTCTAAACCTTAAAGACCTGACTAAAAAATACCTTCAAAAATACATAAGGCGTTCAATGACCTACTAGGAATCTTGTATTGTCATTGACCTATGATGTAATATTGTTATAAAGATGTGATTATAAGGTCATTGACTCTGAGTTCAAGGTGAAGATTACTCATCTTCGGACGCTTACCTCCAAGTGCAATTACATTGATGTGCGAAAGAGTGCATTCAGAAAAAAATACGATGTGTTTAATAACCTGTACGCATTGGTACTAAAAAGGCATAAGTAAACTTAACTCAATTAAAATTGAAAATTATAATGAGAAGAATTAGAATTAGAATTTGTTTATTTACAGAAAACATGGTACAATTCAGATCTTATAATATATAAAGTTCATACATGTTTTACCGCTCTCTGGCGATATGCAAATAATTTATCGTCATGCATCTATTTAAATAAAATCAAATCAAAAAATTAAAATAAAATAAAATCAAATAAAAGAAATAAAATAAAATCAAATAAATAAAAAAAATCAAATAAATCAAAAATAATCAAATTAAATAATTATAAAAAAAAATACAAATTAAATTAGGTAATTAAAAAAAAAAAAAACAATAAAATTAAGTTTACAATTCAAAATGTCCAATCTTGCACGATAATGTCAAAATCAAAATGTCAACAATATAGATGTCAGAGTAAGGTAAGTCAATAATCTAATAAACAGCTCAAAATGTCAATCAATTCTATACACATAAATCATACAAAAAAAAAACAATGTCAATATCCAATTTGCTAAAACTTAATTTTATTTAAGTTCCCATTACGGCAAAAAATTGTGAATTCATTCAAGTCATAAAAGCAATGATCAACCAAAACTCTGAACATTGCTCTCTTGAAACGTACGATCGGAAGACTTTGAATATGATCTGGTAGTAAATTATATAATTTAACACACATGCTGTGACTATTTCTACTATAGCAGTTTGTCGCTGATGGTGGTATACATAATCTGTTGGGATATCTTGTTCGAAAGTTGCACGTTTCGTGCTTCTTAGTAAAAAGATGCAGATTTTTTTTGACAAATATCAAAACCTCAAATATGTATAGCGAAGGCAATGCAAGTATATTTAGCTTTTTAAAAAGAGGTCTACATGATTCTAGCTGTCCCACTCCGCAAATACTTCTAATACATTTCTTTTGTAATATGAAAGCACGATTGGTGTTCGTTGCATTTCCCCACAAGACCAGCCCATACCTCAGTATAGAACCTACATATGCGTGATATGCCATCAAAGCTGTCTTTCGATTAGCTAATTGAGTAAGACGATATAGTGCGTAAATAAATCTATTTATCTTCTGACATACCATATCAACATGAAGTTGCCAGGTTAGTTTTGCGTCTATCACAATGCCAAGAAATGTAGCAGAGTTAAAAAATAGAAAAAATAGACTCACCCGTAGCAGCTCAGACGGGATGCTACGGGTAAGACGATTTTTTCTAGAATTTTTAATTATATTATTACCTTAATATAAAAAAAGCATTGTGAATGCTTTAAATCTAAAAAGTTCAATAGTAAAGAGAGTTGTTGAAGAAAAACTGCAAAAAATTCGGCTTCCGTTCCGGCACAGAAACCGCTAAAGGAACTGCTATTTTGATTTCAATTTCATTTGATTGTACGTGAAATAAATCATAGTCATTGTTCTTTTATGTTTTAAAAATTATTTATATGACTGTCATTCTAGCCAAAAAGTCATAAAGCTCACATAATGAAAAACATCCCTCTCTGTCACACCTTAAATAAAGTGTCAGCGTTCATTGCTTTTGTTTCTGACTGATCTGTGATTAAAAAATATAAAAAAACCGCATCCAAGTGTTATTTGTTATACACTCATCAACTAGACTAGCTTAGTAGCTAAGCTTCGTGTCAATAAGGCAACAGTTCAAGGTGATTGTTACTCATCTTTGTTATTTTACTATCCGGGCGTTGAACTTTATAACAAAAAGTATTGCATAAATTATGATAAAGTTATTGTGTTTATTTTATATCGTCATTGGTGTAGAGAAGTTAGAGTTAAGCATAATAGGAGCCATTTTATTTGAATAATGACTAACCTCATAATGGAAGTACTTTACCTACTTAACTGCTGAAATCGCGTCAAGTATGACTATTTCTTGATAGTTTTAGGTTTCTGATTAAAAATGTGTAGAAAGGGCTCGAAAGAATATCGTAATGACGTCAGCTTTAGCGATACACATAGTATTCAAAGGTTTATTGTCGTTATAAAAAATATCTACAATGTTACCACTTTTCTGCCCAATGCATATACGCCACTATTCCTTTGGTCTGTGAATTCATAAAATTTTTGTATTTGCCTTTGCGTGAAACATAAATAAAAGTGTTCATATCTAGGACTATTAAATATTATAAGTAACTAAAACCTTGTACGAAAATTAAAAGCACAGAAATAATAAACAAAGATATTTTTTTACTCAGTGTAAGTCTTTATTGAAAAACTTTACCATAAAGTGGGTAAGTTAAACGTACCTTTGTCCATTACCTACTCGCATTATAAATACTCAATTATAGATACAATTTAAGTTCCTGTCTAATGGCTCTCCACACCTGCTCTACATTCTAAAACGACCACTTAACTATCCTATGCTACTAAAGTAAATCGTACGTAAGTCATTTAATGAGTAATAAAATTTACAATATTTGAGGAAAACCTTTTTCCTTTGCAATTAAAAGCCAATTAAAGAGAAATCAAGTAACTCAAATAAATCACCTTTTTAATGACTTATTCCCTTAGTCTCCTTCGTTACTTTTTTATAGCTTCAATCAGGGTCGAAATATCCACTAAAGCTCAATATGGAAACTTGTTCATACTAAGTTGAGTATCAGAAAACATGAACATTCAATTTAAATGCTAGATATAATTTGCAACTCAACAATCTTAAATGAAATCTTACACCCTTATACCATCCCAGGTTGAACAATGCTATGCTAAATTAAACAATTTACACAACAATGCTTAACTATTAGTATTAAAGTTACCATAAATCTCTATAAACTTAACCTTTATTTGCATAAAGTAGGTGCAAAGATAACCACAATAATAACGAACGAGCTTGCACTGTTAATTAACCATTGTAAAAATTCCATGTCAAGGCGATACAATGTTCTCCGGAACGGTTTAAAATTTTGGACTTATTTTTTTTTAATATTTTTTACATCGTATAATGTAACCTTTAATAAAAATCGAGGCTGGGGTCTATTACGAAAAGTTTAATGCGATACACGCAGCTGCGTCCGTGCTTCGTTTTGATTGTTTCCTATTACAAAGCACTTGCGTAAGCGATATCGCGAAGTGATTGCGTAAGTTTGGCAGTTTTTCTCTAGAGTATCCGACATCATTCGTTTAATAGTCTATGGGCAACGATAGCCAAATTCAAAATGTTTGTTATAATATCTACAACTGACGAACTGCGCACGATTATCGTGGCCAAGTGACTGCGTTACGCAATTGCGTACGTTATTTTTGTAATAGGCCCCCAGAATTCAATTCAAGAGCACAAGCCCGTTTGAGGGCCTTCGAGAATTTTATTGGGCAACGAAAAAGCGGAATCAGAAATTAATTGAATTTTCCCTTAGGATACTTTAGCTTCTTCTGACTAAGATATTATGAAAAGTGTGGGGCCGACATTTTACATTGTAATTGAGTTTTAATAATTTGAAATTGTAACGGCTTTTAATGATATAAAGAGAAATTTAGCACTTCTTTAATTTATTTTATACAAATGATCGGCCGCGGTTTCGTCCGCTTAGTTTTGTGTTTGTTGGAGAAAGTCTTCTACAATTTATTATATCGAATTACAAACTAAATAATAGTCTCTATACCAAATTTCAGCAAAATTAGTTTTCCGAAAACATAGATAGACAAACAGAGAGACAGACAAAATATGAGTATGAATAATAAATCTGCACCTACTTTTTAGAATTTTATTTTGGTCATAACCTTATTAGGTACTACCTATCTGTGTACCCTAACATGGTCATAGATAGTTAGTATTCTTTGGTCAAAGTAACCAATCCAGCAACCTATTTTCGGACTTGACGTGATATAAGAGGGTTCTTTCCACAGTTTGTGCACACGTGGGCAGTTAAATACCTCACTGTCTTGCAACTACAATGTGCCAGTATGTTACCGTTGCGAAAGCAATGAATACATATAAATGCTAATGGCATTAAGATCTAGTATCTTAATGCCATTAGCATTTATATGTATTTATTCGCACTGGGCATAATCAGATTAATAGTCGTTTAAATTGCTACAATACCTGAGATGTCTGTGTATGTCCCACTTTTATGTACCCAATACTTCTATTCTATCTATATATCTACCCTAGATGTCCGGTCAGAGTCTCAAAAATGGCACCTCAAATAGCGTCCCACTTACAAACTGGGCGCTTATTTAGCACAAATAAAAGATGTGTTTTTGTACAAAATAAGTGATATAAAATGTGAGTTTGTACAAAATAAGAGGTGATTATGTACAAAATAAGCGCCAAGAGTTTGTAAGTGGGACGCTATTTGAGGTGCCATTTTTGAGTACTGTTTTAGTTCGTGAAGCGTTATCTAGGATATTCTTG
This sequence comes from Agriphila straminella, assembly GCA_950108535.1. Taxonomy (NCBI): domain Eukaryota; kingdom Metazoa; phylum Arthropoda; class Insecta; order Lepidoptera; family Crambidae; genus Agriphila; species Agriphila straminella. The sequence continues at coordinate 6,603,139 of OX467312.1, forward strand.
ATCGAAGACCCAATACTGATCTTACCTAGCTTCGCAAAGTATTGATAAGTTAGTTCATGCATGTTACATTAGTGCTACATTAAAAGGCGAGAAGTATAAATTATAACAATGTTTTACCTATTAATTAATTGGTTTGATTTATTTTATCTTTGAACCCTTGGTCATGGTCATGGGTCAGACAGTATACTTACCTAAATAAAAATTAGTGTTATAGAGTGTAGAATATTTTTTGTTATCGATTTTCGACCCTTTTTTATTTAGGAATAATTTGTTTCATCGGTAGAGCAATCTTCTTCGTTCTTGGTTCAATGCATGTTTTAGTTTACAACTAGTGATTTTTTCAGATACAACATAGGTAAATAGGCTCAATGTTTACTTTCAATTTAGAACGAATATTTAATAAACTTTCGACAACTTGTTTACAAGTAACAACTACATCAATCAGCTGTAACAAGATTATTTAAGCAACAATGCGTTGTCGTCCATACTCTGTCGCAACTGCGCCGGCGCAGGCCGCGGTGATGTTAAGGCCACGCAAATGCTAACTGGTCGCGGTCGCTTCTATGGATCATTAAGACCTTACGCAACTGATGTAATTCTAGCTATTTGCATATTTGGTCCGACAAAATAATAATATGTGCTGTTAATTTTTGCGTTAACTATTTGGACCGAGTATAACAAATAATTAATAGTATTTATTTTTGTGTATTGGTAAACAGAGAACCGGAAAACGATGTGAAAGAAATATGCTTAAACAATAACTTGAAGATTTTGGAAACGTATCTCTTGTGCCTCAACTGTTAATTGTTTTATTAACAACCAAAAATAAATAATTATTTCTTTAATAAAAAAATAAGGTTGAAATTTGGCATGGCAACAGTAAGTTCAGATTTATTTTTTGCTATGCCTTACCTATCGTCAAATAAATATATCAGTCAAACTTTCCAAGGTAAAAGCAGATTTGAAGGTTATACACATTTTCGATTCCACGAAAAGATCTTGAAAGGTAACAGATGGCCAAATAATATTGCCATGCCAGTGTTTATGTTGTTGGTTGATGGGACCGGTTGGGCATATTAACTTTAAATCCTTGCTCTAGTTAAAGTATGATTAGATTTTTTTGCCAGATGATTGCGGATATGACAGCCTTGGCATTGTTGAGACAAAACTATGGTTGGTAAGAATGATGTTATCGACAAAATTTTATTAAAAAGTTAATGAATAACATTTTTAAATCTGAGATTTTTCAAAATGTCCCGCCTGAGAAATATTGTGGTGTGGTGACGAGTTGATTTTTTTCTAGTACTTAATATATTATTTAATATTATGATTTATAAAAAAAAATACTATTTGAAAAATGCAATCTACAAGAAATAAGAATAATTAAATAGCAGTACAGTTAAGTGAATATAAATAAACATAAATATATAAAAGCTATCCAAATATAAAGGGTTATATGTGATACACAAACCAACAACCTCGCAGGAGTAGATTACTAACATCAAAAACAAAAACATTTTGTTCTACGACTTTTCCAAAAGCAGATAAAAAAAGAATCGACTTTCCATGCGCACTAATGACAGAACAGCTGGTCGACTTTTGTATGAAAAGTATTTTTTTTGATGTTAAGTAATCTACTTCTGAGAGGTTGTTGGTGTTTTACAAAATTATAACCCTGTATGTGAGGAGCTCGGTGGCGCAGTGGTTTAGCGCCTGGCCCAGCGATTGCGGAAGTTGAGCAACGTTCGCAAGGGTCGGTCATGGGATGGGTGACCAAAAATTTATTATCTCGAGCTCCTCCGTGCTTCGGAAGACACGTTAAGCCGTTGGTCCCGGCTGCATTTGCAGTCGTTAACACCCACCAATCCGCAATGGGCCCGCGTGGTGGGTTATGGCCCATCCTCCTTACCACCCATAAGGAAGGCCTGTGCCCCAGCAGTGGGGACGTCAAAAATGGCTGATGGACACATGTGATAGCTTAATAGATATCTTTGTCTTCACAAAGCTCTCAAGTTTATCATCATAGCGACTTTTATCTAGTTCTGTTTTCAGGTTACTCCATCAGGCTAGTTGTAATGTAGTATGTGGCAACTTTAATACGACCAAAATGTTACTTGTTTTCTTTATAGGACAGGTTGATTACTTATAGAGTTTACCTATTGCAAAAACTGCATAATAACATTTTATGAGTATGCTGATCTGATAAATCATTTTGGATCAAATATATAATTATAATAGGTAATGCCGGCTTCTGTTCTTAAAATAAAACTTTGGTTTTTATATTTTACTAGCAGCCGCCCGTGACTTGGTCCCCGTGGACAGTTATTTGCAGGAATTGAAATACCGTTAAAAAAATAACGATACAAAAAAATAACGATAAAAGTACCGTTATCAATCCTTGTTTATTTGTCTATCCTTTGGGAACAGTACTTTTTTCGGGATGAAAGGTACCTACTCTATGTCCTTCTCTGTACTCCTGACAACGTGTATGCAGAATTTCAATCGGTTAAATAGTTAAGACGTGATGGCGTAACAAACAAACAAACAGACTTTCACATTTAAAATATTAGTAACGATAAGGATTACATACAGGGATAACAAGACGTAATCATGTTACTCAAACAATCTTTATTTGATTAAATTAACTTGTTAGGAAGCCAAAGACTTTAATATTAAACTTTCAAAAAAAAATTGAGTAATCTAACTTTGATATCTCTTTAAGTTAAATAGGAAATGCACCACTATGGATTTAACCTAGTGACATCAGTATTGCACAGATATTATGAGCTTATTTTTGTTTCCTATATAGATAGACTTGAAAATATAGTCACTTGCGTGTAGAAATCGAATTAAAAGTTTCCATAGAATTATCTTTCCTCACTATCGAGCTCGCTGATGTCTTGGTAGGGCACAAACAAACCTTAGTCACTTTCATCGCTACTACAGATGGAGAAAATCGAACAGAGATTAAGCTCCTAATAACAGCTGCGTATCAAGTACTTATCTGTACATTTGCACAAAAAATGCAGATGCGATGTGACTATCGTTTTTGTTTACCAGGGTATAGTTTAGCCAGCTGATTAAAAAGTGATTAGATTAAGCTTCAGTTGGTCATTGGAATGTTTTGATTATAATCTTCATTAAATAATTTCCATAACCAATTAACATTTTGATGAGAAACATTTTGTAACATCTGGCAAGTTTTTGTAAGATAAGTCTTGTTGTTTCCCATAGTTGCCCTCTAACATTACACCACAAAGTGTATCTTCGGTATAGATGCACAATTAAAAAGACAAACGGAAGAAAATTTTCAATTACAAAGCAGCCAAACAATCTTAACACAGCTAAATTACAAAAAAAAACTGAATCATAACAATATCAAAGGCTGCAACCACTCAATTTCAAAATGAACTAAAAATGGCGTTTTATTAATATCGTAGTATAAATAGGTAAACACATTACAGTCATTTTAAATGTGGCAGTATCCTAAACAAAATACTGATTAAAATAAAAATAGAGTTCGTAATAAACCCGGCATTGTCCTATCTATACAATAAAAAAACGTTTTACTGAAAATGTCATTGAGTGGATATTGCCGCCATTGATATTAAGATTTGAATAATAATGTCTCTGTTCGATAGTTAGTATCTGTGCTTCTGTGTCGCTATATCGGTTGGCTCAATGCCAGCCGTTAATGTCAACCGCTCGCTCGCGCCGTGCGTATTTACACCTTCCGGTTCCTTCGGGCGGGCGGTGGCGGTCTGTTTGTTTTTCTGTTAATTCACCGCTCCTTTCCAAAACATGTTTGGTGGGTACCTATGCATTATACAAATAAGTTGTGGCAGAAATCCTTTGTGTAGATTTCAATATAAAAAGGACTTACGATTTTTGCTTTGAACCGTAAATGAATATACGTATAAACTGTGGTATCAAGTACCTATCAACCAGATAAGCCTTCTCGCTGTACTACCACATAGTTATATGTTTTTTTTTGGCGCTAAATATTAGTGTGTATCGAGTATATCAGAAGCACATGCAACATGATAATTATCTCAAGTACAGAAATATTAGATAATGTTCAGTTTATTAAGAAACATGGTATAGATTAATTACCAAAATAATATTATGTTTGCAGCAGTAATGCTAGTAATTCAAACTAATAAGGCTCATGTAAAGTTCTGACATAGGGTGTGGTTCGAAAGGAAAATAGTAAACATATTATGCGTAGCATGAACTCGGATAGATTAATATTAATTTATTTTCGCCCATAATGTCATGTAAATGCGCTGTTTCTAGGCCGCTTTAGTCATTAGGATTTAGTACTTGACTACAAAGTTGCACTGATTAGTTTTTGCTTCAAATGTAATGTAAAAAATTGCATTTTTATGCAGTTGGATAACCTTTTTTGCATAAACCTTTTTTTATTGAACTACTTACAGATTTTGATAGCGAGTTTATAAAAAAAATATTATAGAGTTGTTCAAAAACTCTTTGATAAACAGTGGCCCTACCATGAGTTGATGAAAACTGTTTACGTTACCGTAAACTATCGGATATACTGCTCACAGTCAGTGCGAGTGAAAGAGAGAAAACGATAGTTTACGGTAACGTAAACAGTTTGCATCAACTCATGGTAGGCCCACTGAACTCGTAATAGACAAACTGGGATGCATAATGAGGGGTATTAAAACACGAGTGTTTTTAATACTGTGATAAAAATCGAGCCGTCACACTCGTATTTTAATAACCCTCATGATGCATCAGTTTCATAAACTACTACCTATTAGGTATGTCCATCCCCGCCTGGTTGAATGTAGTGGACTTCAATGGAAAGAAAAGGAGTTGAATTGACACATAGGATATTTTTATAGTTTCCATGGGATGATTGAATTTCATACAGCGGACGAAGTCGCAGGCTTTGAATAAAAATGAAGAAAAAAGTTTTGTTACAAAGTTTTATAAATTAAATATTTTACGATATTATGATATTAATGATTACAAGACTTTCTAACTAAAATAACAATTTCTTTGCTTGTCAACAGTTAAATTGTTAAAACTTTTTTTTTGGTAAAAAGTTGTCCATACCCTAAACTTTTGTGTATCTTGAAGCAGCACAATAGCGTTTTGTGCTTAAAGATGGATTATCCATTTAATGATTTAGACGACAGATTCACCAACTATCGCTTCTTGGTGCTGGTGGTGGGCTGTGGAAAAAAAAAAATTTTGTAATTTAATATTTTTCAGGTAAGGGTATGGTTGTAGGCTACACTGGTTTTCTTCAGTGATTTTAATGGTTACGATCAATTTTATTCACATAAAATCTTATTTAGCCACAGAAGCATTTGAAGAAAAAGTGGTATTGATTTCACTTTGTGTTTTGTTGCTTCTAAAGTAGATACATGTTTACAGGTGCTCGATTTTGTGGTGGTAAAGCAAGTTTTGTAAACGTTAAGATGAACGATGTTAATCTTTTCACTTTGAGTAATCGCTACGGCCAATTTTCCCTGTAAGGTTTGCTTCAATGAGGATGGCTTCGGCACTAGTATGATGATATTGATGATGTAGGTATTTAAATAAGACGTTTACTTACCCAGGTGTATTCCAGTTGCTGCCGTCACACAACGCTGTTGTTGGAGTTTCTTGTGTACTGCAAACAGAAAGTATTGAATGATTTTTGACATTGGTACGTCAGTACTATACTAATTCTGTGACATTGGTGTTCCGGATTGAATTCACTGTAGGCTTACGCAACAGCACAATTTGACGACCGTCGTGATCGTGATCGTAAAACAGTGTAAGATATAGTCAGCGAGTCAAGCTTTCTATCGGCGTTTTTCGTTGCTCTATCTAGCAACTAAGAACTTATACCGCGAATTTTTATTTCACTATGAATAACTGACACCGCCTGTCAAATTGGTACGCAAAGGCACATTCGCAAAATGTTCGCAAAGTAAAGATAACGACGAACGACCACATAGACTTTTTGTCTTTGCATCGCAAAAGTGACAATTTGGTGTCAACCAGGTGCAAATGTCAGCTTCAAACAAGTTTTGAAAATTATTATTTAAGTAAAGTTTTAATTATATGTTTGTTGTTTCAGCTCGAAAATTTATGAGAATGATTTGTGATTAAAGCGCTTACAAATGCAGAGACAGGAAAAAACAATTTATTAATAAAAAAGTATCAATTAATATAGATACAAAAGATTTGTGCTCCAAAGCGGCATACATACGTATAATTTATCAATTAAATCGCATAATCCTACGAAAAAGTGAGTTTAATAGCGCCGAAGAAGAAACTCTTGTAAAATGTATACCAAAAATCTTGTATAAGTACAATACAAGGTATTGAAGAGGTACATTGTGAAATTTTTTGAAAGAAAGTAGTTTATATCGATTAATTTTGTATTACATGAATAAAACGTTTCATTACAAATCTGTGTGGTATAATTTGCTGGGATAGTACTTAGGTATGTTATTTAGTATTGTATAAAAACATTGCAAATTTAAAAATAAAAAAGGTATGACAGCACGGCTGCCCTAAACCAAATTATCTTAGATACCTACTTGTATCTTATTCCAGACATATTTTACAGGAGAGCTTGAGATATTCTGAACACTAAAATGTTAAAATAAGAATCGCATATTGCAGAAAGGGCATAAGTCAACTTAATGTTATAAAAACAAAAAACCGACTTCAAAAAACCTACCTATAAAAACCAAGAAATAATATTCGTAATAATAAAAATACGTCTATTGAAGTCGGGTGGGGCTGGAGTACAAATTCCTTTTTTTTTATTCTACAAGCCCCACCCGACTTCAATAGACCTATTTTTATTATTACAAATATTATTTCTTGGTTTTTATAGGTAGGTTTTTTGAAGTCGGTTTTTTGTTTTTTTTAAACAATTTTTTATTTTTTTATTTTTAGTGTAGGTATCTTGTAGGTAAGGTATATTATATATGTAGAAAAATCGGCTCAGCCAAACGTAAGATAATCGCGGAGAAACATACTTAAATACGGGTCAAACTGAGAACCTCCTTTTTTAAGTCGGTTAAAAAACTACACTTAAGACATCCCTCTTCCAACAAAATAAATAATTATTTTATTCAGTTCATAAACAAAGAAGTAATACGACCAATCATCGAGGTAATTCACACAAAATCATACTATTTTCGTGCTTTTTTCAAAATTACTTGAAAAGTCCTGAACCGATTTCCAAATTTCAAAAAATGGGACCAACTTGGGAGTGTACCTAATGTAATAACGTTTGAAGCATTTCAATCGGTCCAGCCGTCTTCATAGAACCTCCTCCTTTTTTGGAAGTCGGTTAAAAAACAACAAAGTTTGTTTTTATAACAAAATATAAAAACAAACTTTGTTAAACGGAACGTACCATAACCATAGCCGAACTGAATCATAATACATAGGTACAGTGTGTCAATCTATCTATCAAAATTTGTTATTATAAAATTAAAAAGTTTTTACTTAATTCCCTAAAGTAAATTTAAATGGACTAAGGTCCTTTCTGCAATATGCGATTATTGGTAAAAGGGCGAACGGTGACAAAATATGCCTATTAGTATTATAATATTATCTGTGCTATTATAGAGGTAATAAAGTTCTCTAGGTATCTATTATGTAGGTACCCATAATGTTGATAATTCCTGTTTGTCAAAATTCAAAATTCCCTATTAAAACCCCCAAGTCATTAATGAATACCATACATTAAGGTGGCACCCTGAGCGAAAGTGGCGCCGCCGTGGTGAATTTTATTTCATATTATAATTCTAATACACGATTTTAATAATGTTTTACGTGGAATTTTTAGGGCCCACAGTCTAGTAATTTTAGAGGGTATGATTAACTGCTTAAACTGCTAAAAGTGGCCGTTTTTTACATATCTGCTATCTACTTCGCGAATGACTATGAGGGAATGTAGTGATACCTTCTAAAAATACTAGAACATGGGTCCTAAAGCTTCCACGTTAAACATTATTTAAATCTTTTTCTACTAATAACTTAATAAATAAAAACTTCTGAGGGCGCCATTTTCGGTGGGGTAGCCACCTTAAGGGAAAAGTACGAAATGAACTGCAAAATTCCCTAATTAATTAATAAAAACCCCCAAGTCATGAATGAATACCATACATTGAGGGAAAAATGCGCAATAAGGGTCACATTTTGACGATAACTACAAGGTTTTGGATAGTGGTATTTATAATCTGTGGAATTCGTGATCTTTTACGAAATCGTTGTCAAAATTGTGCATTTGCGTAAGCACTTGCGACTGACCACTCCCACATGTTGTCTATGACGGAGGAGGCCACGAAGATTTAAGTAGACATACACGCTACGACATTTTTCAGAATCTTATGAATGTCTCTATATTTAATGTAATATGGTTCCTTTGATTTAAAACAATATTTGCATTGTTTCGGCTTAAAGATTAAAGTTTACGACAATACATTTGGTTGTAGCTCTTTATGTCGTTGCGTGAATGGTGTGTTTTGTCTTGGCTATGTCATAACCATAGAGTTAGAGTAATCTTGTAAGTCAAAAATATAGGGTGACTATGAAAAATACGATACTTTAAATTTTAAGCGAGTATTAATTTTTTATAAGAAGTATCGAATGGAAAGTTTTCCTACACATTTTAATTAAAATGTGTAAAACGACTTATATACCTATAACACTTATTTTTTTCAGATTATATAGAGTATTTCGTAATTTGTTAGCTCAAAAACACTTTATAGGTATTGCGATATACTTAGTGAGAAATAAATATTGAACGCAAAGAGGAGAACATTTTTGATCTTTATGCAAATTATTCGAAAAGAAAAATAGCCGAGGACCTATTTTCAAAGACTAATAAATATAGGTACTCTGAGTGCCACTTACGTCGTTACCCTACATGAACCATAAACGAAACTATGATATTTTGTAGAACCACGCACACGGGCACTAGCATGTGAAATAACGATAGAAATAAAGAAATAACGACACTCATGTATTGTAAAGCCGTGGTCGTCGTTAACGTTGTAATGTCAAATTGACGATCACGAAACGATCGCGATGGTGCTGTTGCGTAAGCCTGAGGACATCGATAGTGTAGAGTAGAAGGTCGGTCATGTAAAAAACAAAAGAACGTAATTTCTAACAATTAATTTTATTATTCTGTGCCTAGACACATGAAATACCCGGTACATATATCATTCATCGTCATTGCATTCGTCTAGCTTTTAAATAACCACATACCTAATAATTATAGCAATCTTCTACTAGTAGTATCTATAGTGAATTTAATTTCTGAAGTTCTACTTGTAAAAATTTCAAAATATGATTTTATTTCATAAGTTTAATACCTACGTATTGTTCATCCTCAATGCACTTGTAGCCAAGAATTATCTAGCTTCTTAATTATTACATAGTTATACCAACCCTCCTCCTAAATTGGTGAGCGTCATAGCTTCATGAGCCCTGATCTTCCATCCGTACGCCCTCCACAGTCTCACACACAGCGGCGTTAGCGCAGAACACCACAATAGACCTAGTACAACACCACAGAACCACCAGCCATGCTGCAAATTAATAAGAATGAATGTAGGTAGATTACTGAATTATGTTTCATATACTCGGAGAATAAAAATAATCGCACCAAAAATATTTTCATGTAAATATTGCCAAGACTACCATATGGCTCACACTGTCGAAAAGCTATCAGACCTCACGTAGAGCCAAGCTTTTTTTTTATTTTTTTTATTTAGGACAACCAACACAATAAACGCTATTTACATTCAATACAACAAAAAGTATGCTTGCTTGCTAAAGAGGTTACATAATAAAGCGCTATCGTACTTACAGGTTGCCACGGCATGCACTAAAAATTAAGCTATTAGTAAGCAAAACTAACTAATTACTAACTAATTACTAATTAATTACTAACTTATTAAAATATCCAAAGCTTCTAACTCTACGCGTCCTAACTCTACAAGCCTTAACTTCAAAAACTTTACACCTTTATCAAAATATTATGTGGCTTGGCCGTTTAAATAAATATAGACTCTATAATCTTAAAATGAGCCAATTTTTATAAGCCCAAATTCAAAATTAAACATTTGAGATAAATTAGAACGCAACATTTGAGTTGTATTTTGATAACATACGATTACAGATTTTTTAAATACTTAAATGACATTGATATGCCTTTGTTCCCGTTAAGCCTTTTAAATGTTTAATCCCTTTTTACGGACCAGCGAGGAATGAAAATGCGAATCGTGTTTAGTGAATCATGAAATGCATAAAATTCGCATAAAGAGAGGTGTAAAGGCTGCCAGGGACTGAGTTTTGTGAAGAATGACTGCAAAGGCCAGATAGTGAGTACCTATTATTTTGTTAATCGCATCTTAATAACAGTATGGTAAAAAGCTTAAGTTTACTGTTCCATTTCAGCACAAAATTTTAATCTAGTAATAAAGTAATTAATAAGTAATTGGTAAGTAATTTGAGGAGCTCGGTGGCGCAGTGGTATAGCGCCTAGCCCAGCGATTGCGGAAGTTAAACAACGTTCGCATGGGTCGGTCATGGGATGGGTGACCAAAAATTTATTATCTCGAGCTCCTCCGTGCTTCGGAAGGCACGTTAAGCCGTTGGTCCCGGCTGCATTTGCAGTCGTTAACACCCACCAATTCGCATTGGGCCCGCGTGGTGGGTTATGGCCCATCCTTCTTACCACCCATAAGGAAGGCCTGTGCCCCAGCAGTGGGGACATCAAAAATGGCTGATGGACAAGTAATTTGGGCATTTTTAGTTTTCCTTTCTTTTGCAAGGCAAAAGCGATTATCGGTTGTCATTGTGCAGCTTGCAATGGGAATCTAAATAAACGTCAAAACGGTACAATGGAAACCATGAAAACCTTCTTCATAGAAAGTCTTCAATGTACCAAAATAACAGATTTTTGACGTTTATTCGATACTGTGATGTGAACTCGATCTCGTTAATTCCCGTCGAGAGTATGAAGGCGATGTCAGTATGTGAAAGAAAAATAAAATAGAAAAACCTTATTCATATCAGTGTTCTACTTAGGAATGGACTGATGCCAGACTGAACATGTCTAATGGTCTAACTTACCAAGGAAGATATATAATTAGTACAGAACAGAGTCCTTAAAGCTGAGTACACAGTAAACAGCGGTTTACACCGTGCAGCCTGCTTGCCTACTGACATCAGTACATGGGTCCGCCATCCAGCCGCGTGCGATATCAGACGGGATACGTACATCGATACTTTCTGGAACAAGTCAATCATTGGATATAAATGAATTAAATATTGAAAAAACCTTACAGTAAGTAATTGGAAAAAGGTTTCTTAAGAGGATTGTCAAGCAAGCGGTCTCCATACAAACGGCGATAACGTTTCCCACTCTGTAAACCTTAACCTACAGTAATTAATTTTTGGTATTTTTTTGAAATGCCTAAATACTAGGGCTGTACGTTTTGATTTTTTAAATATCTATAATAGATTTCGAAATATTTGCATTTTAGTGATTTCATACAAAACACAGAAGTGCCAATATTTTCAAATCTACAATGAATATTTTAAAAATCAAAACGTACAGCCCTAGTTTTTAGGCATTTCAAAAACATACCAAAAATTCGTTGCTGTAGGTTAAGATTTAGAGAGTGGGAAACGTTATCGCCGTTTGTATGGAGACCGCTTGCTTGACAATCCTCTTAAAACGTAGAATGGGGTATTTCAGTGATTTTTTTTGTATTATTATTTTACAGATCTAAGTAAGTACCTATTCATATTTATGGGAATATAATTTTATAATATTAAAAGTATAATTTATTTACTTTAGCAAAGCTTGAGCTTTTACTTTAGTTGGCTCCAGTTTACTAAGGTTGTTATTTTCATGTTTTACTACAGGTAGTATTTTATTTATTTACCTTCTGACTGAACATATTTTCTTCCTCTAGGTAGATTTCTTTTCGGTAAAAAGTTAAAATGACAGTTTGTATTTTACCTTTTGTGCAATGACGTCGCCTTGATTATCAATGTAGTACTGTGCGGTGTGGATATGACTCAGCGATATGTTAAGTTTTCTCCTGAAAGGCATTAATTGTAGTTCCAATTCTGTCAACTTGTAGACTACGTCAGCTCTAGCTTGCTCTAGAGGCTTTATATTTGTCATGTATAGTCTTTTAGTACGAGTTGCTGAAAAAAAAATCTAAAATGTAAATTATGTACAGCACCTTTTCCTTATTAACAAAAGTTCCACTAGAAATAACACCTTTTTATAAATGTTAAGAAAAGTAAGTAATTTTATGAAAATATTTCCGCAATCATTTCAGTCATTCAAAATTTATTCAAGTAGGTAATGATCGCGGCTATTGTCTAAATTGACAAAACGACATTTATAGTAAAATAAATAATTTTAATTTTGAATCATTTCAATCGGTCCAGCCGTCTTCGAGTAATCGGTGGACATACACAAAAAAAAACAAATATACAGACGAACATAGAACCTTCTCCTTTTTTGGAAGTCGGTTTGCAATATTAAAATGTTGCAGAGACCAGTTGCTGGCGCTTCGAGCTGACATTCACGCTGGATTCTTTTGTGCATTCAGTAAATGTCTCTTGTACAAAGTTTTGAAAGTTTACACCGTTACATACACTTGTCAGACAGAAAAGGACATAGGGTACCTTTCATCCGAAAAAAATAGTTCCTTATTTATAGCAAAAAAACATTCCACTTAGACGAAGTCGCGGGCGGCCGCTAGTTATCCATACAATTCGTGCAATTTTTTTATGTAAGTAGCCTGTAGATTCTGAATGAATGAGATGTTCATCGGCAAGTGGTTATAATATCAAAAGCCATTTTAAGGTACTCAACGTTTTGAAATGTTATCAGAATTAATAAGTAGAATTGTGTAAGATTACCCAAAGTTTCTAAGCGCCCTGCCGTGCTGAGGTCCGATATCTGGGCAGCTATATTCTGCAACTGGTCCACTAGTGATGGTAAATCTCTACCCGTTATTGGTCCATTGTAGTCCATCCTGAAAACAATTCATCATAATATGAAAATACACATACTAAATTATATTTAGGAACAGATCAGAAATATTGATAAGCTTAATATTGTGGTGGTTCAGCAAGTTTAATAAATAAATAAAAAATAATGACTTGGAAATAAGTAAAAATAATTGTTTGAAATTATTAAGATTGTGTTGTGACGTAGAATGGATGCTGTGCAGTGGGTCCCCCTAAGCCCTAATGACTCGAAAAGTATCAAAAGAAATCTGAAATAGTTTCCCAGAGCTAAAGTTAGTTTATCTTTTATCATTTCTTTTAATTAGAACTATTTGACTCACCTATACTTTGCTAAATTCACATCTGATACCACCAGCATCCGATTTAACAATCTATGGAAATTAGTGGAGGTTGTTTTAAGAAGGCCCACGTCTATGGAAGACGCCAGCCTGCCCAAGCCAGCTTGCAGTTCTGCCCATTCGAAATAAGACGTTTCTTTGTTCACGTCCAACACTTTGTCTAGTTGAAAAACTATGTAGGCTGGACTATCCTTTTCACATTCTCTGAAATACACATGAAATAATGGTGTAAGTAAGTACTATAAACATAAATAATAACAGTGTTCAAAATTGAAATATGGAGAGACAATGATACCGAAATCAAATTGTATTATTTTTCGATAGTTTACTGATTTCTTTTCTAGTCGTTTTCTGGAGTTTCAAATGCATACCTAAAACGTATGTATGTAAATGTATTTTGAAAGTTGTTATAAGTTTAAAACGAAAACTGACAGACTTTTCAAGCGGTCCGTTCTGTTTGAAAGTCAGTCTAAGAGGAATAACTTTTTGCTAAAATAAAACATAATAATGATATTATAATATGATAGATAGTCGATCGATAGCCTAAGTTCTAGTTAAGTTTAAATTTGTTATATAGCTAAGTTGACAATCATTTTCCAAAAAATATGTTAAAGTAGATGAAACATACTTACATACGTACTTAGGTACTATTGTTTCTATGACTAAATCAGAAACAGGCCTAATAAATGTACTACGGCAAAATGAGAAAATTAACAAATAATTTTCAAACAACACAACCGCCTCTGTGGTCTAGTGGTTTGCCCACCCGTGTAAGACGCAGGGGTCCCGAGTTCGATTCCCAGGGGGAATTGTTGTGTTCCGGCAGTTAGAGGTAAGATAGACAGTTTTTCAGTGATGAGGATTCCGGGTGTAATGCGCTTCCACCTTCGGCCTTATCGTCACCTAACATCGGGTGAGGTGAAGGCCAAGCACTATCCCATAGTACATAAAAAAAATGTCTCGCCTCGTATGGTGTGGTTCGTTTTTCATAACTTTTACCTCAAAACATCCTTGACTGAAACGTCAATGGTGACATTGCCAAGACCCCTGAAGAGGGCGTCGAAGACTCCATTATCATTAGTGAGCAGCGGCGAGGGCTTGTCTAGGAGAGCCGTCAAAGTTGCGTACTGCGGCTTATCCCATAGAGCGTGGCATACGTACACCTGTCAAAAGCACACTCTGCATGAAAATTGTATTAATTAATGATAAAAGAAGTTAAGTTATAGTGGAAGTTAGTGTAAGTTTATTTACCTATTTATAAGATTTCCCCTTGTACGAGTAGGTAGTTACTTCACTACATAGTATAAAACAGGGTCGCATCCCGGCTGTCTGCCCCTATGTATGCTTAGATCTTTAAAACTACGCAACGGATTTTGATACGGTTGTTTTAATAGATAGAAGTGATTCAAGAGGAAGGTTTCTATGTATCATGGTGTCAAATTCCACTTACACCACAGAATACATAATAGTACAAGTACCTACACTGAAGCGAAGCGAGGGCTATTAGTGCTATGGATTATAAACCGTATTGAATGAGGTTGATTCCATAAAAATATTGATTTTTAAAATAAACCTTATTGAAACTATTTTGTAAAATTAAAAGTTGTAGACACATGTTGCCTACGATATATTTAACAGCAAAAGTGTAAGGTAAAAGCTTTATGTTCGTAAGTTGCGTCAAGCAAAAATTATAGTGACGTTATAACGAAAGTACTTACCACTAATCAACAAATAAAACCTAGACCAATAGATAATGTAAGAAAAAAAGGTACCTCTGCATGTCCAGTTATAAGAAATATAGCAGATATGACGCCCCAAAGAAAAAGTGATGAAAAACACAACCATACTGCCGATCTGAAAGTAAAATGTATGTCGTAAAGTTAAACAGGTAAATAGTTGATTTATTTACAAAATAATAGTTTGATTTCGATATACTTACACTTGAAGTGTCCGTTTGCCGTGATCCTTGGCGTAACCACATCCACACATCATAGCAAACATCACCAAAGTCATGACGAAGCCAAAAGTAACTACGCACGCTGAAAAATAAATTAAAATATTATTTATACATAATACAGTCCGTTTCTTTAGTTTTTTTTTGCGTTTTTATAAATTCAGCTTCTGTTGGCCTGTCGCTGTTGTTGTTACTACATGTTTTTGTTGATTGCCCAATAAATTATTCGTCTAACATGAGATGAGACCACCGCCAGAAGTCGTATTTC
Source organism: Agriphila straminella (assembly GCA_950108535.1). Lineage (NCBI taxonomy): Eukaryota > Metazoa > Arthropoda > Insecta > Lepidoptera > Crambidae > Agriphila > Agriphila straminella. The sequence goes on from OX467312.1 coordinate 6,618,752, forward strand.
TGCACCCTGTCCAAGCATGGATTGTAGTCCCGTTATGTACCACTATATCATTCAGATTTTTATTACAGTGTGTTTTTTTGATCATTGATCAAACTTTGTGGTGTGGTTTAGACCATCAAACTGAACAACTTTGTCTATGGGACCAACTTAATCAGATCAAAAAAAATTTTACCTCTTCCATAGAAAACATCAATATCATCAACTCGACCAACATGTATGGAACAGCTGGTTATTTTTTTGTTTTGATTAAGTTGGTCCCATAGACGAAGTTGTTCAGTTTGATGATCTAAGCCACATCACAAAGTTTGATCACTGTTCAAAAAACACACTGTATATAATTCTCAGCTATCACGAAACCATACAAACATGTATCCGTTGGTTTTAGGAGTTGACCACCAGTCTCAATATCAACCTTTTGAATGGGTCACGTAGCGTTCAATCGCCGAATCGAGCACAAAAGCGTGACGAGCGAATGGCGTTAGATTCTGCGATCTGTGAAGCAGTAAAAGATCCTTGCGCGTTATAAAGGGAGGATTTGCGCGTCGTAAAAGTAGCAGCAACCCAACTCAAAGTTTTTAACACTGTTTTTATCAAATAACACTTAAACTAATCACCTAACATAAGGGTCCACCGCCAGTAGTCGTATTTCTGCACCCTGTCCAAGCCCGCCTCAAATTGTCTCGCGACGGAATGCAGCCCGGTAGTGAGATGCACCACTATGTCATTCAGAACTTTAGCGGAGTTGTGCACGGCTTGCCGCCGCGATTCGATGTCGCCCAGTATGTCTGCAAGCAAAACATTTTCATAACTTTGGTGACCTATAATATAGTTAGAGCTTGAAATGGTGACGGAGAATTTAACTGGAAGTTTTGATCCAGAAAATTGTGAATTATTTTAATGAACGATCTACGCAATAAGACATAAGTATCTAGCGATTATTATCTTTGTTTTGATAACTTGTAATTATTACACAATGCGTTTTCGAAATCACAAGGTGCCAAGGGTAAACTATTTTCAGTAACATAAGTACATCGTGTTACGAAAAACCCGTAATTCCAAATAATATGGTAGATAGGGACCATAAAACTGAATAACTTTTACTATACAGATGAATAACAATTTTTATGTGGGATGGAACTAACTCTGATGTCGCGAAAAAAAGCTGTTTCATACATTTTGATATTTTCGTTACAAACTTTTATAAGAAACAGCTTTTTTTTCGCGATTTCAGAATTGGCCCTTGTTTAGTTTGATGTTCCCTACCATACTCGACATTATGGATTATTTTTGTAACACGTTGTAGAAAAGGTACAAAACAAAGTTTGGACACCATCATGAATCATTTTTCTTTTAGTTTGAAAAGGCATTATAAGTGACGCGAACAAAATATTTCTTTAGCCAAGTATTTTATTTATCGGAAAAGAGGCTAACCTTTTTTGGCTTGTATTGTTTGAGTAGTTATAGCAGAGGGTAAGGATTTGAACTCCTTTCTAGCGTTTTCTATAGCCCTTGTCAAGTCTTCAACGCCAAGAGAACGTAGTTCAAGTAATTGCTTTTCATGCAGAATCTGCAATAAAACACTTCTTAAAATATAACTGCACAATGTTAAACAGTGGGCAGCTTCGGAGTTAGGGTAATGAGCGCCCCTGGCAAGATTTTAATATTTCGCCCCAAGACTTTGAGACTGATTTTCTTGCTATGGGTCAGCAAAGTGCGCCCTCCTGAGGGTTGCGCTGTAAAAACTTCACATACTTTACCTACCCATTCAAACTTCATTTTAAGTTCCAAAGAGTTTGTGTTCACAGTGTCACAAAGAGGAGTGTCCTTCGCAGTGCAGTGTTTCTTCAAATTGTCCAGCTGATTGGACAGGTCTTTGACTCTATCTGCTGCAGCAGCCGCCAGAGACCCAGCTTTTACGCTCACGTCTCGTAAGGAAGATATCTTTTTTGAGAGATCTTCGCTTTCTGAAAATTGTTATTGTTAAGTTATTAATAATTCAATCTTAGACTGAAAAAAAAACTTATGGCTTTTACATAATATTTACCTATGAGATTTCATCTAAAATTGTAACGGCCTTATTCATAAACGCCTAATAATTCTATTTTAGCTATTGCATCCTTAAGTAAGATTTATCCATAAACTTATTACGAAGTTTATGGATTTATCTATCATTTTGTCCAAAGAGTAAAACAAACAAAACACTGTATAAGCCCTATAACTTTGCTTTTTTTCTAAGAATAAGTGTATAAAATTGTGTAATTGTGTAGAATTTATTATTATAATGGTACTTAATTATTTAAAACAACTTTTTAGGAAATTTATAAAAAAAACTATATTTTTGGTATGACAGTATAAACCATAAACCGTTCATATTTTTTAGACGGCTATTACGAAATTTAGCCCGGGAACTTAAAAGTGCCTCGTATATTGAAAGGTTTAAGACCAAAGTTCTCAGAAGACTTTACTACCAAATGCTATCATAGATTAAAAGAGGCAACTCTTAAAAACTTCGAAGGATCTTCATATTTCTTGATCAAAACAATCATAAATAAGATTGGAGTAACTCGAACTTTACGTTGTTCAAACAAATTTATGCGTGTAATACAGCTTCAAAGGAAATAAGCCGTAATTTAACTTAAACGCGAGTTTTGTTTGAATACAAAACGCAATTTGAAGACTATAATACCGATGCTTTGAAATTAGATTTCAATACTTGCGTTACATAGGTAACTGTTTGCGGTTGTGTTCAATAAAGATATTTTACATTTACTATCTATCTATTGTATTATTATTTAATAATAACGCACCTTATACAAGTGAATAATACAGGGTGTTTGGTAATAGTCTTATGAAGCCGAATATGGTAGATACGGACCATCAAACTGAACAAGTTTTACTATGGGACCAACTCTGAAATACAACTACAAAAATTAATAACGAAAATATCAAATATATGAAACAGCAGATTTTTTTTCGCGATTTCAGAGTTGGTCCTTTAGTAAAAATTGTTCAGTTTGATGGTCCGTATCTACCATATTCGGCTTTATAAGGTTATTACCAAACACCCTGTATATTTTATGTGGGATTCACACGGGTGACAGCCACACGACACGACATTAGCCGCACGGTGAAAATCGACTGTGTATGGCAATTCGGGTTGCCGCAGCCGCAGCTGACTTAACAAACTTATCTGATCCGGTGGCTAAAACTGGAACTAAGCGTTATTACATAATGGTTTCCTAGGTAACATTATCGATTAAATATATGACAGCGACACCGTAACCGATGTGTCATCTACTTATCTTCGATTTAACTTTGCTATGTTACTAAAGGTGAGTGTCTGTCTACGGCCGCAGCGGCTGCCATACGAATACTGCCATACGTGCGGTGCGGCCAGGTCTGCGCTTACCTTTAACCCGGCGTCATTGTGGCGGAAAAAAGTTACACTAACGTTGAGGTGGGTCATCATGACCCTGGTTACAATTGTTAAAATTTTGCCTAGTATAAAATAATTTTAAATTTTTCAAATTTTATATTAATTATAAATACTGTATTTATAATCAGTAGCAGCAATAAAACACATTGGTAATGAGTGAAATAATCTTTATTTTTCGTTTTTCTTATAGACTATTAATTATACAACAAAACTGTAACTCTTTTCTTAATTTTCTTATATCAACAAAAAACAATATCGTTTCTAACAAATACTTACTTAAATAAAATCTATACTACCTTACCTCTCTATCATTGGAAGATAAGAACGAACGACGAACACTAACATGATCTTCATATAAAATATATATAAAAAGTATATGGCACAAAACAGCAACGTCGCCGTTGAGCTGGGTCATAATTACCCTGTCGCAGGTTCACACACGTGTTGCTCGTTGCGCTGGTGATGGACGAATGAAGTGAGATACGCGAAGGGGAGGGGTGATCTTTAGCTGCAGCTACTGAGACAGACAGTTGTGGGTGGCAATTATTTCTAAGCAGTTTTCCGTATGCAAAACATGCAGGGTCATATTGACCCTGCCTCAATGACGCCGGGTTAAAGTCCACCGTCACGGGTGACTAAAATCGACCCATGTAAATAGCCCATTTATCAAACGGTGATTGTCTATTTCTTACCAACCATATATAAAGAATTATTACCATAGAAGTTTAAATAATGTAAGCATAGAAGTAATAAGTAAATACTCGTACCGATATTTTTTTCGGTAATGATTTATTGCAAGTGTGTTTACTCCGATAAAGCGGGTAAAACTTTATTAGACCTATTTCTTGTGCATTTTTGTCAGCTAATAAAATAAAATATTTATTATAACTTACCTGATATAATGTCAGCTAAAGAGTCAAATACTAAGTCGATACCACTCTCCGATGCTATAGCTTGTTGTATCGGTTCTCCCAAAAGTATCTCGATATCTGAAAATGTATTATACCTATTTTAATAAACATAATAGACTGTGAAATAACCCCTCAGCTGCTACCGTGGCAACTAAGTTCAATAACAACTGAAAAGAAAAAGCAGCTAGTAGTGTGATAATAATATTGAAGTTGAATATGTCAAGTGAAGCCATAAATAATTACTTTTCCATCTATTTCTGTCGAAATAAATAATAACGAAGAAAGAAAGTGGGGAAAATAGTGAGATAATTTATTTAGTAGATAGTTGCCAGTCAACTGAACAACTTTTTCTATGGGACCAACTCTGAAATCGGGGAAAAAATCAGCTCTTTTTACCGACTTCCAAAAAAGGAGGAGGTTCTCTGTTCGTCTGTATATTTGTTTTTTTTTGTGTATGTCCACCGATTACTCAAAGACGGCTGGACCGATTGAAATGATTCAAACGTTATTATATTAGGTAAACTCCCAAGTTGGTCCAATTTTTTAAAATCTGGAAATCGGTTCAGTACTTTTCAAGTAATCTTGAAATAAGAACGAAAATAGTATGATTTTTAACCGACTTCAAAAAAAGGAGGAGGTTCTCAAGTCGACGGTTTTTTTTTTTATGTATGTTTTAACATAACTTTGTCAATCTCAAACCGATTTTAAAAATTATTTTTTTGTTTGAAAGCATATAGTTACAGATTGGTCCCATTGTCATAAGATCACGATCTGATGATGGGATCTTGGAGAAATCAAGGGAACTCTTCAAATATTATAGGCACACCTATAGCGATTTTGGTATTTTCTTAAGTAACTCGTGCATTTGCTTTCGAAAAGTACCATTTTGGTGAAGTGGAACTGATGATGAAGACCATAGATGATCACCGGAACTATTCAATAGGTACTAAACTAAGTATCTCACTGGTGCGATACGATTACTTTAATACGGTTGCTAGGCTATTTATGTTGTTCGTCATAATGCATATGGTGAAGTGGAGCTGATAGTGAAGTACCAGGAGAACTCCTCAAGAACTAACGCCCCTGCGTCGGGAAAACCAGTATTTTGTAAAAGGTGATGAGCTATTGACATAAGACTATTGTAACTTAGATAATATCGTCGCTAAATATACCATAAGTACTTACACAAAAAAGTTAAATTAAAAAAATAATAACTTTGGGTCTACCCATGTTTTATCTACCTAGATAATATACTTACTGGATAAGATAATATAAATAAACTAAAGTGTACCAAATACAGAAGGTACTTACTAACACTAAAAATAAAAAAATAAAAATGTTTTAAAAACAAAAAACCGACTTCAAAAAAGCTGAAAATGAAAACAAAAAAGCTTTAAAATTTAATACCTCTAAAAAACCTACACTACCTAATACAGAAGGTACTTACACTAAAAATAAAAAAATAAAAAAATTGTTTAAAAAACAAAAAAACCGACTTCAAAAAACCTGCCTCTAAAAAAAGTAAGAAATAATATACAAATCATTAGATACGCATTATCATTGTTATAATAAAACACCTCAATTGAAGTCGGGTGGGGCTTTTAGAATAAAAAAAGGAAGATGTACTCCAGCCCCACCCGACTTTAATAGACGTGTTTTATTATAACAATGATAATGCGTATCTAGGGATTTGTATATTATTTCTTACTTTTTTTAGAGGCAGGTTTTTTTGTGTGAACTACCTCGATGATCAGTCGTATAACTTCTTTGTTTGACTGAATAAGGTAATTATTTTTTTGTTGGAAAAGGAATATCTTTAGTGTAATTCTTTAACCGAGTTAAAAAATGAGGTTCTCAGTTTGACCCGTATGTATGTATGTTTCTCCGCGATTAACTCGCGTTTGGCCGATTTTTTTTACCTACACTAAAAATAAAAAAAATAAAAAATTGATTAAAAAAAAAACAAAAAACCGACTTCCAAAAACCTACCTCTAAAAAGCAAGAAATAATATTCGTAATAATATTATTTCGGAAGGAAGTCGGGTGGGGCTTTTAGAATTAAAAAAAAAAGAATTTGTACTCCAGCCCCACCCGACTTCAATAGACGTGATTTTATTATTACGAATATTATTTCTTGCTTTTTAGAGGTAGGTTTTTGGAAATCGGTTTTTTGTTTTTTTTAACAATTTTTTATACATTCTGATATTTTCGTAATTATTTTTTGTATGAAACAGCTGATTTTTTACGCGAGTTGGTCTCTATCTACCATATTCGGGACTATGGGTTTTTTGTAACACGTTGTAGGTATAATAATTATGCCACTTGCCACCTTGAATTATGGCTGGTTTACATAATCTTAGTCTTTAGTAGAGTGCTTTAGTTGAAACATGTAAACGGTCGTCTTATGACTAAAGAGAATAACGTTCTAGTAGCGGGGGGTGCTACTGGAAAGCGATGATTCCAGTTTCAAGTGGAATCATCGCTTTCCAGTTTACTTTCTTAAGTTATTTAACAACCGTGAAAGCTTATGTTATAAAACTTTTATGTAGTCATGTTTAAACATTAGGCTAAGTTATTCCATTTTAGTTATAGTGAAAAAATAAGTTTTGATTAAGTTACCTAAAATAAAGTGGTAATTTTATCTATTTAACAAAAAAGAAGCCAATTTCAGGCTATTTTTTAATGTTAAGAAAGAAAACTAAAATAAGGAATTCAAGCAATTGATGAATATTTAAAACATAGAAGTTATGAGGGTTTTAGTCTGCAAAAAAATATCGAGATTTTCATAGGTTATATATATTATAAGTTTTGATTTGTAATCTAGTTATAGTCTTTTTATTAATATAGATATTTTTTTAATATTGAATTATAGTGTGGACTTACTTTTCAAATCTTCCCTATAAGCATGCAGAACGAGGTCCACTGGTGGTATAAGGCTGTGGTGCAGTTCCCGCGCAGCCGACACGAGCCACGAAGCGATGTCGGCGCAGGCGCAGTGTATAACGTTGCGGCTTTCCATCGCGGCCGCGTGCGCTTGCTCGTTGCTCACTGCCATCCCCGATATTAGTATACTGAAAATATTTTATTTTTATTTTTATTTTACATCCAAGGAACACAAACAGCATTATCAAAGCATATAAACAGTAAAAACAAGACTTTAGTACGAACATGCCTTAGACAGTTGTCACTAATAGAATAATCCGAATACAAATGGTGAAGTTATAAAAATATAAATAACAAGTAAGTACCTGAAAACAAAAAATGCCATAGCCAACTGATATTACATTCAAATTATCATCGAGGTAATTCACACAAAATCATACTATTTTCGTGCTTTTTTCAAGATTACTTGAAAAGTACTGAACCGATTTCCAAATTTTAAAAAATGGGACCAACTTGGGAGTTTACCTAATGTAATAACGTTTGAATCATTTCAATCGGTCCAGCCGTCTTCGAGTAATCGGTGGACATACAACAAAAAAAAAACCTCCTCCTCCTTTTTTGGAAGTCGGTTAAAAAATCATTAGGCTCCCTCACATCATAAAATTCAAAGACACTGGGTCTAAATTCACGACGACGTTTGGACGTTTTGCTCCCACGACTTATTGCGTTACGGTCGTTTTATCAACGAGGACATTTTGCTCTGCGGACCACCCTCCTTATATTATTGTCTAAATTGCAATGGGGCTTAAGAAATGAAATTCTTTCTTTTCTTTCATCGAATGAGGAATAGTGGCCACCTCTAGTGTTAGAGTTTATCAAGCCGCCTGTAAGGCCTCTAACTTGGCTTAACGACTATTATCACATGACAACAGCCGGGACCGACGGTGTAACGTGCCCTCCGAAATGAAATGATATTACTTAAATAAGCTAACAATACTAACGTAGGATTAAGTAAAAATTATCTGAAATGAATGTTTTATTATTATTAACGTAAACGTAACCCTGGACTCGTGTGGCGGAGGAGCTCGGTGGCGCAGTGGTTTAGCGCCTGGCCCAGCGATTGCGGAAGTTAAGCAATGTTCGCAAGGGTCGGTCATGGGATGGGTGACCAAAAATGTATTATCTCGAGCTCCTCCGTGCTTCGGAAGGTACGTTAAGCCGTTGGTCCCGGCTGTATTTGCAGTCGTTAACACCCACCAATCCGCATTGGGCCCGCGTGGTGGGTTATGGCCCGTCCTCCTTACCACCCATAAGGAAGGCCTGTGCCCCAGCAGTGGGGACATAAAAAATGGCTGATGGACAACCCTGGACTGAAAAATTCACTTTCCTTCCTTTCAAAAGTGACGCAAAAGTTGTATTACACCGAATTCATAACAACAAGATTAAAAGCATTCGCTAACTATGAGAGGCAACATAAAACGAATTAGGAACTCGTTACAGTGTACTTATAAGAACTAATGTGGAACTGTGTCGCGGCACTTTCGAGGAGTTTCCACGGCTCTGTGATGACATGAGGTGGAAGTTTTCCCAACGTCAACTTACTCAGACTTCCTTATTAATTATATTCCTTTTAATTAAGTAAGTTCTTTTAGCAATATTTTATAGAAAAATCTAAATGCAGTGCTCTCTCTTGATGCTAAAATGCCTGCAAACTACAAATTGAGAGTAATTTATATTACAATTTTTAAAAAAATTAATAGATCTAATGTATATAATTATAAATAATAAATATGTACAACAAAGGGAAGGAATGTGTTAAAGTCGGTCGACCTCATTACTATTACCAGGGAATCCCTAGGAGTGCCATAAGAACTTTCGATTTGACTCTTTAACTTTTTATATACTTACTCGTATTTTATTATATTTTTATACTCTAAAGATCTAATCCTACAGCGTTGTTTCGTAGACGTTTATATCCCTTTGAGTGTTCTACCAATTAAATTAAACAATTTAAATTAATACATTGTTTAAGCTGTCTAGTTCGTATGGGAGGTTCAATATTTTTATCGTATATAAGAAATTAAAAGATTTACTTACCAACAAAACAGAACTACGAAAAGTGTCACGGCTACCAACACCCTGTCATTACAATCTGACTCTTCTGCCTCAGCGAATAAGGCTCCGGTTTCTGTTTCATCATCACATCGGGACTTTGAGAAAAGCGATAATACGGCCAGGATAAAGAGGTATGATGGTATGACTAGAGCGATGCAAGCAAACGCTATTATGAAGGCAAGAAATGTTGATTCCACTTTTATAGACTGAAACAAAAAAAAAGTAACCAATCATTTAATTTTATTGTTTCACTTATTTTTATTTTTCATTTTATTTATTTGGCTCTTCAACAATGTGTATAAAGTGTGTACAGTCACGAGCAATAATATGTACACACCATAGAACTTTGTCACATTACGTTTTGAATAACCTAGGTATAACATTATTACACTGATATTGATTGAATGTGACATAGTTCTAAAGTGTGTACATATTATTGCTCGTGACTGTACACCATTACAATTATAATCATTGTCATACATTAAAAGAAGAGTAGTAGGTAACTTATTAATATGTACTAGCAAAAATAAAAATATAGCAATTGTAGTAAATTAGCAAATCTTTTGTTATTTTAAAACAAAATAATGCTGATCTAGAAAATAGCATCACCAAAGAAATGACAATCGAAAATAATTTGAAAAATAAATCTTAACCATTAAAAAGTTTTATATCTCTGAGATGATTATGTAACCTCCTCGGTTTCATTGAGCTAAGTTAAAAAAAATAAAACATTCCTTTTTTCAAAAACTAAAAAAGACAGGGGTTTACAATCTCCTTGGTCGAAGATAAAGCCTGATAGTGTTTTGTTTTAATGAAAAGTGTTTTGGTGTAGTGTAGTACTTGTTGTTCGGTCTGCAGTTTTGGTAAAATAATTCTTTTCAAGGCTTTTACTATATATTCTAGTCAATATCGCCGTTAGGTATGAACTAGGTACTACATAATAAACTTTTCAATACCATGATTATTTTTTTGAAGGCATCGAGATAAATTATTTTTAACCGACTTCCAAAAAAGGAGGAGGTTATATGTTCGTCTGTATATTTGTTTTTTTTGTGTATTTCCACCGATTACTCGAAGACGGCTGGACCGATTGAAATGATTCAAACGTTATTACATTAGGTAAACTCCCAAAATGGTCCCATTTTTTTAAATTTGGAAATCGGTTCAGTACTTTTCAAGTAATCTTGAAAAGGCACGAAAATAGTATGATTTTGTGTGAATTACCTCGATGATAATGGTCGTATTACTTCTTTGTTTATGAACTGAATAAGATAATTATTTTTTGTAGGAAGAGGGATATCTTAAGTGTAGGTTCTTTAACCGACTTAAAAAAGGAGGTTCTCAGTTTGACCCGTATGTATGTTTCTCCGCGATTATCTTACATTTGGCTGAGCCGATTTTTCTACATATTATAATATACCTTACCTACAAGGTAACACTAAAAATAAAAGAATAAAAAATAGTTTAAAAAAAACAAAAAACCGACTTCAAAAAAAGTCGTAGGGCTTTTAGAATAAAAAAAGGAATTTGTACTCCAGCCCCACCCGACTTCAATAGACGTTTTTTTATTATTACGGATATTATTTCTTGCTTTTTAGAGGTAGGTTTTTTGTGCAATACTAACACAGAAAAAAGCTTCGCCATTATGATTATGAGTTACCACAAAAGAAAACTAAGCGTTTCTGATAAATCTCGGCAAGTTGCTTGATGTAATCCACGAAAAAGGGCACAATTAGGATATGATTAATATGTCTGGGTAACAAGAAAAATACGCTCTTCACTAAATAGGGGAAAGCCTGTGCCGTAATCATGGCTTAATAGCTCTCTTCAGACTGGCTAGAAACAAAATAACTGTATTATTTATAAGAAGATAATAATCATCATCATCATATTCCAATTTATTTGGGGTTAGCACAGTGCGTCCTTCTCTTCCATTATTTCCTGTCACTCGTAATTTCTCTCGGATTTTTTTATATACTTTTTTTAGTTTTTTCTCGATATCCCCATTGGGGGACAACGGAAATAGGCCTTATGAAATATTGAACAAAAGTTCATCTGCTTTACGTTTGTCCATCAGCCATTTTTGATGTCCCCACTGCTGGGGCACAGGCCTTCCTTATGGGTGGTAAGGAGGATAGGCCATAACCCACCACGCGAGCCCAATGCGGATTGGTGGGTATATTTTTATTTCATTTTATTTTATTTATTTTTGGCACGGTAACAAAATACAAATTAAAACAGTAATAGTATTATCTTGGCTTATTATATAATATATTCACAATATTTATATTACTTATTTTCTTCCTTAATTTAAAGACATTTTATTCCCTAAATAAACAGGACAAAAGCTCACTCTACACAGAATTTCAAAGGAATCATATCAAAGCTAATCCTCACCAAAATGTAGTTTCCTATAAAAACTAGGGATTAATATTTTGAATTAACAAGGAATACAACGCGGTGTAAGGGCATTATTTTAATTCTTCACCAGAACTGTATCCTTGGCCTATAAAAAGTATGGCTTCTATTGATTAATCGCTTAGAACCTACGCTGTGAGCGTTTATTGTATTTTAATGGACTTATATGAAGCCCAAAGTTAATTAACATAGTTAATAATTTTTTATTACAATTTCAATAGTCAAATAAGTTATTTCCTAGTGTAGGAATAACATGCGTTTGCCAGGTACGTATTAAGAAAAATAATTTAATAACATTAATTCTAATTAGCTACTTCATCTTAATCGATTGTCAAACATCTGTAAAGATGTTTTTTCCATTTGAGTAAAAAAGAAAAAAAATAGTAGCTTTTTCTATAAAATTTAGCTTTAACAAACTTAGCATTTGTCTTTACATTGAAAACATATAACCGCAAACCATAAAAGCAAACTAATGCATCCTCTAATAGAATAAGTAGGTAAACTAAAACTCACTTTTAGGTTAGTTAGTGTTGATGAAAAGTTCACATACTTTAGAAGACATGGTGTTTTAAATGAATAAGTACTTAATATTGGACTCTATGTCTTTAATAATAAGAACTAAACGGCGTTATTGTTGAGTGAAATATCGAATTACAAGGAAGCGAGTGTTTTAAAATGTCAATGTCTTTCAAGAAGCTTTCAAGTTATGGACACGGACATGGGCTATCTTAGTACGGTCAGCAACGAAAGTTGTTTCACACATAAGTACTTTGCCATAGTAACTTTTTTGAATTATGTTTCAAACCGTGAGATACCTGTTAATAATGTTGCTATGACAAAGTACCAAAGCGTAAGCGACTTTCATTGCTGACTGTACCTACGGTAGCTCAATTTATAAAAAAAACTTATAAAAACAAACAACATAAATATTGTTTTCTTGTAAGTTTTCGAACACACAATCTTGGTAATATCACAAATAGAAATTCGAGTTTATATTCCTGTTTTGAAAAACTTTTATTATCAAGATTTGACAACAATGAACAATTTAATGAACAACAAGATATCAAAAATCAAGGTAGGTAATATTGTAGTGGTAGACGTATGTCTGGCTCAGAATATGGGGTTATTTTAACAATTTCAATCAGAGAAAAATATTTATGGGACTACTAACTACCTACTACTAAATAATAAATTTCAATTCAAGATGAACAAGATACCTATTATAAATATCATTTATATTCAACTCTCGTAATCACAAAGATAAACTGGATGAAATAAAGATGTAGATATGTTGAAAATTCCAGTTCGTCATTACATTATACAACCTTTCTACTGGTCAAGGTTTTTTAACTCCGTTCCAGTACTTAATGCAATTTTGTAACCATTCTTCGGATATTTAAGTCAAAATGTTAAAGAGCGTGATTATTTTTGTAGCACTTATCAACTTTGTTTGTACAAAAATAGCACGTAAGTTGTGTTTGGATTTATGTGTATTTAGAATGCTAATAAATTTAGCTTTTTTATATAAATATTTTGTTAAAATCCAAAATATATTTTTTAACCCTCAACATAATGGCACTTACTAACAATGTAAGACAGTAAACAAGTTTGGTCAATTTGGCTTAATTTAATAACTAACTACTAACTGTATTCTAGTGAATACAGATGTAATCATGCTTTAATAAAGTTAATAATTTCCCCATAATTATCATAGTTATATACGCTACTCGAGCTTCATATCATATTAGTTTAAGTCACAGTACACAGACTGTGAAGTTTAGTAGTTTGAGAAAAGCTGAACCTCCATAGCTATACATATAATTTAATATAATAGATCTTTATTGTGTATGGATTTAAAGGTCACATCAACAGATACAAATGCCTATAAAAAAGATTCACTCAATCCTTCCTTTTCAGACATATTCACAATAATACAAAGTTTCTTGTCTCAAAATATTACTAAAAACTATAAACATAATACGAGTATAACATTCATATTTTTTTTACAGCTAACTACATAAAACCATGCCCGGGTCTGAAATCAGACTGTCTTAAGAAAACTGCCCAAGAAGTTATACCACAGTTTGTCAGCGGTATTCCCAACATTGACATAGAGGTACTAGACCCACTTCAACAGAATAATGTGGAATTCTTGCTGGCTGGAGGACTCAAGATTAATTTTACAAATGGAACAGTTGCTGGCTTGAGAGAATGTACTGTCGATTCAGTCGTGTAAGTATTGTGTAATGTTGGGTCCCCACCTATGAAATTTGTGTTTTTTTCTTACAAATAGAGAACCTCGTTCCTTCTATGATTTAAAATATTCATCAATTGCTTGATATTATATCGAATAATGACTATATAAAGACTATCAATAGTAAAAAAATCCTTAAGTATTATAAATTTCTAAACATAAAAAAATACCTTGAAAATGATCTTGAAAGTGTCCTCTTTTTGTAAGTAGAAATGACCACATTATAACAAATAAAGTGGTCATTTCTGCTAACAAACTTAACTTAGCCAAAACTTTTTTTGCTAAGTAGCATACGTTATCGATAATATGCCACTTAGTTTATTTATTGATTATATTAAATTTTATGTGCATTAAAGTTTTAAAACATTAAAGTTCATGGTTGTTAAATAAATTAACAAAATGTTAGCCGATTTCATTGGTCCGACCTAATATTTTTTTCCTTTATGATGATTTTTGATAGTGGACATTGCAGCTGCAGCTGTCTAATTTTCGACAGTATAGAAATTATACCTTCCGATTATTAATCTTTGATTTAGTCGATTGTGTAAATGCAATCTATGACACAATAGCTTTTCGATGACGTGCCATTGCTTATGGGTGGGTTTCACAAAAAAATCTTTCGATAGGAAATGATTAAAACCAAATTTTGGGCAGCCACATAGTTAAATAATGTCTGAATTGTTTTAACAGCGCACATGTAGTAATCAATCTTTTATCATAAATTTGATAGGTATGAAGACGCCGAAGCTAAAATTGATTTGCATTGCGATCTAATCGTAAATGGCCTTTACAAAGCAACTGGTCGAGTACTTCTTTTCTCTATCAATGGTGATGGTGAAGCTCACATAACCGCAAGTAAGTAAAAAATGGATAGGTACCAAAAGGATAATCATAAAATTGCGCATAATTTTATCCTCAAATCTTTTTGATCATAGTCAACTTAAAAACCCAGTAGGTACAACACAAGCGTGTAAGAAATGTAAAACATGCAATTAATTTATAATCTAAAACATGCTAAGGGTGATTTAGTGTTTGAAGCAGTTGTTTTGTTTATAATTATTAAAAATTTCTTAGTTATAGATAATAATAACTTTTATTTTTCAGAAAACATGTCTATAAAGGCGACATTACGATTTGAAGATCGAGTCAGAAATGGAACAGTGTATCATGATATTAAGAAATTCATATTCGATTACACGTATGGCAGAGTGACTTTCAATATTACAAATTTAATAAAAGGAAGTCCAAATCTTAGTAAGTGGGCTCAGAATAATAGGAAATATAACTACGAAGATTTTTATCGAATCAATATAACTTACCTGTGGTAACTCTATAGGTATATCAAATTCCTCAAAGTTCCTCTTGATTCGTTATTGATTTTTGTTGTTTTTTTTGTTACGCATGATCTATGTTTCTGGACCTTGTATGTATAAGTATGTTCTCCGTAATCACTCGTTTTAATAATATGCTTTAACATATTCAGTGATAGAAATAAATGTGTTTTTTAGGTGAAGCAGTATTAACATTCCTCAATGAAAACTGGAAAGCTGTTACAGACGAATTTGGAAGACCAATTGTAGAAGAAATTGTAAACATTGTTATCAAAAACATAAAGAAATTCTTCTCTAGTATCCCCAAGGACGAACTGATTATTGTTTGAAGCTTTGCAATTGTTATAATATTCTTATGTGGAATAAAAGATTCTATTCAGCGCATTTTGAAAATATGTATTTAACTCTATTATTGAGTAACGGTAGGTAGCACTCGAGATTTTCCTGAATTTTCTATTCGCGTCAACTAGTCACTTTTGAAATTTGGCTATAATATGTAAATACTCGTACCTAATTTACAAAAATTGCTATGAGGTCTCACAGTGCACACCAAGGGTCTGACATGCTTTGATAGAGCGAGATCGTCTTATTAAGATTCCTATAGGAGGAAATAGAGAAGAGTGTCATGTTTTATCTCTATCACCGACCGGACTTTTTTTCATGGTCGGGTAATAGGCAGAGATCAAATAAGCAAAACAAACAAGTGGGGTTATATCAAAAGTGCCAGAGAAATTAAAGTTTTTGTGGATAACTCCCTAATTAATATTGAAGATTTATTATAAATCGAATGTGTAGTGTTTGTGTCTAGCATACAAAATGGTGGGATGTTCGATATTTGGCTGCAAAAGCAACAATCAAAGGAAAGAAGCGGGCGTTACATTTCATGCGTGAGTACACTGTTTTCTATATTTTGATCACGTATTTCTTTCTCAAATCTCACAGGAACCAAGTTTCTGAGCTAAATCATTAGTTATATCATGAAAAACCTGATAAATAGGAAAAATCTAAAAATTATTTCTAAAAATAACCTCGTAAACATTTGACATGCAAACCGGTAAAATTGCGTACATCTACGTAATAGTAGAAGTCAGCTTAGCTTTGACGTCCACTAAAATCAGTAGGTTTATAATTCGATTTCCGGATGCCTACTATATAGAAAATTTTCCCCAAAAATTACCCCATATTTCAGGGAATTTCAAGCGATTTGATTTTTTCAGATTTCCGACGGAAGATAAAACTCGTGAAAAAGGTATAGAAGCAACTGGAAAAAAGAATTGGGAACACACGAATTTGTTCAAAACATTAAAAAAAAAAAATTGTTTCCGAAAAACAGAAAAACTAACGTTAATAAAAAAAGTTCTGTATTCCAACGTTTAATAAAGACTTTACCTGTTTTAATTTAAAGTTTATCTTTTTATTCCATTAACCACACAATCTACAAACAACCCCAGCTAGTTTACTCTATGTATACGTATCTTACCGTTAAAGTACGGAATCCGTTAATCTGCAGATTAACTGGTCTAGTCAGTTAAAGTGCGAAATTACGATTTCCGTACTTTAACTAGTAATCTGCACATTAACGGATGCTACACCGTTAAGGGTACTTTTTCTGATCATGGCAACCCCATATTTTGATGTCATAATATATCTATCCCTTACACCCGGTCGCTCGGTAGCGCATCTACCCCTTTTAATATACTATATCTATGGTGCACACAGACGCACATAGTGTCCCAACTACCAATCATGTAATACGTAAAACAAACGAACCAATCACAGAGCTCTATAAGCATAGGCAAGGGTCATTTGAATATTTTTCTTTAATACGGGTGTCAAACATTTTTTTATGCATAACGGGGTAATGCTTGGCATAGGCCAGGTCTATACCTCACCTGATGTTAAGTGACGATGAGGACGAAGGTGGAAGCGCACTACACCCAGAATCTTCATCACTAAGGAACTCACCTCTAACTGCCGGAAATTCAATTTTTAAATTGTTGTTATGGCGTCAAATCAGACTTAGGTAAGATGGTGGTAGCCAGGCGGACTTGAAATAAGCCCTACCACCAACCAAACCGAGTACTTACAAATTGTACCCCCCTGGGAATCGAACCCGGGACCCCTGCGTCTTACACGGGTGGGCGAACCACTAGACCACAGAGGCGGTTAAAAATGTTTTCTTAGATTATGTGCGTGCCGTATTTGTCGTTTTATAGGTAAGTAGGTATGTGTCAGATATTACTTTTAAACCATCTGTGAAATGGGTTGAGGGAAGAAGATTATACTTTTATTCGTCATGTCATATTAAGGGCCTTGTGTAATTATTTTCGCATCAAGACGTGTCATATCATTATTCTCGCACGAACGAAATGTGAAGAGAAGGATTAGAAAAGACTTAACTGATTAAGATAAAATGACAAATGAGGTTACAAAATGTTGGTATGAAAACATTTTGTTTATCGCACAGGAATATTAATTTCCAGACTTTTTTGGTTAAAGAGAATGTGAGAGTGACTCTCGCAGATGCCGCTTTTAGGATGGGTGACCAAGAAGAACTCTTCGACTAATAAATTAAGTAGCCAATTATAGACATTGCAGATAATTGGTAAGGTCTTGCTATTAAATTAATAAGGTATGTAAGCAAATCTAGCATTAACATATCGGCAGCACACCAAACCGGCTACTATCAGCAATTAATGGTTTTTTTTAACGCTAAAACTAATAATCATAATTCTAGCAAGTGCTATTTTAAGGTACATCCTTACACATTCTACCTAGCTATAGGTACGTATGTAACAGTTTCACAAATGTTATAATAAAAACCACTGCTTGTTACCTGCAGAAATGAGTATGGGAATGTGAATTTTCCCCAAACAATGTCCTTGATCAGACCTAGAAATTATACAATAAAATAATAAATAGATATAATTATGTATTGGGTTTTTCAATCCTACTTCATTATTGTCCAACGTTAATATTTATCGTAATCGCTTTCAGTTTGTCACACTATACATACATATATTTCTGTGGCAATAAATAAATCGAAAATGTTGAGTTACCCAGCCCAAAGATCTGTAGAACATTAAATTTACACTATAGTATTTAACTAAAGGTACATTTATATACCATTGAATGAAATCTGGACATCAAAGTTTATTCACAAAAGAAGAATTATCATATTACCAATTCCGTTCATTACATTTTACTGCTCGTATCTATAGCTTAAAATCATAATAAAAACGCTAAGCCGCCTATGTTTGCATTGCAATGCCGAATCACTGAATTTATAACGAATCAGTGAGTGCTTGCATCACATGTGACTCACAATAGCCTGTTCAGTAAAGCTATGAAAACGTTCATAATTACAATATGTAGGTACTTACCTACGGGAAATTCAAACGGGTAGATCACCGTAAAAAACTCCGACATAAAAGTGAACGGATGAAAGCCTTCTTCGAGTTTAAGCGCCGGAATCAAATAGGTTTCCTTCTGGGGAAGGCCGCTAAATCTTATTTTACCTCTGTCCTTCGCCTCGAACCAATCTTCAGTGTAACTTGCTTTTATACTAATTTCCGTTACTACCGTCATCTGCGTTACGTTATAGTTCTCTGCAGGTTCTTTAAATATCTCTCTTGTTATTGGGATAACTTGCACTGTTGTTGTTGGAAGGGAAATTTCAGTTGTTGCAGCTTCAGTAATTTTTTTAACCAAAATAGACTCGGGTCTTTGTTGGCGACGCTCTTCTGTACTACTTTTTAAAAGATTGTTGTACTTTTGTAACCAAGCTTTCATAGCGTCATTGTAATTTCCGGAATTGGTTTCCCTTTTATTCCAAACTGTACTGATTTCCTTATCCCCACTCTCAGGATGTATGTCACTATTTGCACTTTCCATGACATCAGGAACCTTTATCATATTTGCTGGGATTTCTCTAAAAGTAGTTTCAACACAAGAATCCCAGACCAAAGGTTGTGGTTTTTCAATAACATCGTCAACAACCGGATGTTCTGAAAAAATTGTCTTTTTATTATCTCGGGTGCTGCCATCAAATGAAAGTAATTCAACGTTTCCTTCGTCATCGTCGTTATATTTTTTATTCTCAGTTTTCTCTGAGTAAATTGTGGAGATTGCTAGAAAATTCTGTTCCCGCTTTGAGTTGCTCGACGAGGCTCTGCCAATGTCGTTTAGATTGTTTCCGGCTGAAGCCTGAGGCGTAGCTTCCGTCGTCCTCGAGGTTTGTTTGATTTGCAAGGCAAAAACAACTTCTGTTGCGTTCTCCGGTAACGCGGTTATGGTACTCGAGTTTGTAGGTGAGGTAGCTTGTACGAGTTGATTTGCGAGTAACATAAAAGTCAAAGTAATCACGTCCATTTCCAAAGCATATTTCGATTCGGCGACGTAATATCCTCGAGTAACGTGTGTTAGTGGATCGTATTTGTGTCGGACTGACTGCGGCGAAGCTTGGAGGATTTGTGGCACTTAGCAGTCTGCCGGCTAGGTTGCACAATCGTATCACGGCTCCAATGTACCTTTACTGGATTATGTGTCGAGCGAGTAGGTAGTAAGTCAATTTGTTCGCTTATTGATTTTAATATTAAGATGCTTTATGCGCTATACTAGCGCCGCCAATGGAAAAAAAATCGTAGTGCTTATATTGTGAATGTGTTCTTCTAGTGTACTCCGAATAAGCTTTGTTGTACTTTCTATCGCTTAAAACTTTTTTTTTGTCGTTTAGTCTAATGGAGTTTTATGGCTAAAAGTGTTCAATTTTAGCAATAAACTAAACGACAACTAAACGACAGGTTCTAAAATATTGTTTAAACGATAAAAAGTACAACAAAGCTTTTTCAGAGTACACTAGAAGAAAACAATTCACAATTTCGTCTTTATTTAAGCACTACGATTTTTTTCTATTGGCGGCGCTAGTGTAGCGCAGTAGCCCTCATAATGGTAATTAAACGTGGAAACTAATCTAACGGTAGGTACTAGTTTTGACACGTTTCTTATACTTTTAGTGTGTGTTAAGTTAACCACTAAACAAAAACATACTAAATAAAGAATTTCCAAATATATCTTTGTGATCTGTTTTCAAATAAAATGGTTACTGTCCACATTAGACTCGTATATTATTTTTATTCCTGTTAATTTTGTTTAGTCCCTTTATTATTAAAAGGGCCATTAATATTTTGTCTGAAATATTACCCTTTACAAATTTGTAACAAAACCGTATTCGTTTCTGGATTAAAGGATTATAATAAGCGTAAACAGATAATCTAGGGTCTACTAATTCATGTTTTATTTGCCCAATAATGTAAGGCAATATCAGAAACTCATTGAGTAGCTTTGTCAATTTGTGCTCAGCGATAAATTAGAAGCATGTAAGTACCTACAGTGAGGAGCTCGGTGGCGCAGTGGTTTAGCGCCTGGCCCAGCGATTGCGGAAGTTAAGCAACGTTCGCAAGGGTCGGTCATGGGATGGGTGACTAAAAAATTATTATCTCGAGCTCCTCCGTGCTTCGGAAGGCACGTTAAACCGTTGGTCCCGGCTGCATTTACCAGTCGTTTACACCCACCAATCCGCATTGGGCCCGCGTGGTGGGTTATGGCTCATCCTCCTTACCACCCATATGGAAGGCCTGTGCCCCAGCAGTGGGGACATCAAAACTGGCTGATGGACAAGTACCAACATAATATATTGAAACCATTGATTGAAACTATGTTCTTTTAAAGATTTATTAACAGTGCACACAACTTTATTGAGCAACAACAATTTAGTTAACTTCTAAAAGATAATAGTTTTGTCAACTAATGACTTTATAATTTGCAATTGCAAAAACATCAAATCTCTTGTAAAATGAACTATTTATTTTGTTTAGGCCTTGGTCTCCTATTTTACGCTATACGCGATGACTGACGGGCCACTTACATCGGCTGATCGAAGACGTCGGCGTATACGTAGGAGTCAAACGTCGCGTATAACATAAAGGCCTTTAAAATTGTAGTGGTCAAAATAAAGTGCAAAGCGCCTCTTAGTGTCTCTGCTCTCCGCACACAGTCACAAATAATTATTTGTAAGGAGATTGCATACCAGCGACGTAGACTTTATCGGCCTTATTAATACGGAAATTATAATCGGACTTCAATAGACGTATTTTTATTATTACGAATATTATTTCTTGCTTTTTAGAGGTAGGTTTTTTGAAGTCGCTTTTTTGTTTTTTTTAAACAATTTTATTTTTTTTATTTTTAGTGTAGGTACCTTGTAGGTGAGGTATATTATATATGTAGAAAAATCGGCTCAGCAAAATGTAAGATAATCGCGGAGAAACATACTTAAATACGGGTCAAACTGAGAACCTCCTTTTTTAAGTCGGTTAAAAAACTACACTTAAGATATCCCTCTTCCAACAAAAAAATAATTATCTTATTCATTTCATAAACAAAGAAGTATACGACCAATCATCGAGGTACAAATCATACTATTTTCGTGCTTTTTTCAAAATTACTTGAAAAGTACTGAACCGATTTCCAAATTTTAAAAAATGGGACCAACTTGGGAGTGTACCTAATGTAATAACGTTTGAACCATTTCAATCGGTCCAGCCGTCTTCGAGTAATCGGTGGACATACACAAAAAAAAACAAATATACAGACGAACATAGAACCTCCTCCTTTTTTGGAAGTCGGTTAAAAATATCACTCCTTCTCAAAGCGTCATATATTCCTGAGCAAACTTTTTGGTTAAACTATTATTAGGTAATAAGGTGGTATGAGGTTACTAAAACCACTGTGCCAATATGTATGTAGCGTTTAAAAATGTAGTTACCTACTTACTGTCCTCCCATTCATTGTAAGTAAAACCTTCAGATTTTTGAGACGACCACCGATCGGATTTCCACTACTCTTTGCCTAGTTTGGTCTGAATAATTCATTCCCTCTACCCGGGTACGGCAGCACCCATTTGCTATGCGTTCCTGCATTATGGACGACTTAACGCGTTTGTTGATTTGAATGAATCAGTTGTCTGGGGATTCTTTAAACAAAGGGTGGCTGAAAGAGCGGGGAAAACGTTGTATTCAATCTACAAGTGATGAGCGTAGTTGATTGCACATTGCTGAGATCCTAAGGTCATAAAGGAAAATTAAGAACTTATCAGAAACAATGATAGTCAGTGAAAATATATATATTTCCTTTATTGCCCCATCGAGAAATCGAACTTGCCGTAAGAGTTTTGGACTATGAAAACTTATGACAAGTTTGATTCATTTTGATGGGTACAGTTTAAAAAAATTCTTGTCTGAATTGAAGGGAAGTTGTGTTATTATAGGTATTACACCAACAAGAACCCGGTGCGGTTTATCGTAAATAAACATGTGCAAAATTACGCAAGTGGCTCTTATCCAAGACAAAAGTACTTGCTAATAGAAACAAGTCAAAGTCAAAATGTCTTAATAATTCGTCTCTCCCTCGCATGATGGACAAATTGGTGGAATACACCAGTCGTATCTCTATCGCCGCCGTTGTAAATAACGGTCCGAATCGATACGACGATTTGTGGAATACGTTTGAAAATCAATTTTAAAATTAAGTTCATGTAGGTATCCAAGTCAGATTTGACAAAAGTGACAGTTACTACAGTTAGTCATGCGAGGGACGAATTAAGCACTTTTAAAAAGTAAGAAGAAGTATAATAACCCCAAGGAATTTGACTAGTTATTTTTTGCTTTTGTGAATGAAATTATTAGCGATACACAATTTTATAAATTGAATACTGATTATGAAAATAGAAAGAGAAACAGCAAGAAGCTCATTGAAGCTTCATGTATGAAGTATTTTTTACTAAATCCCATAATAGCAGCTGCATGCATAAACCGTGTGTACGACATGTGACAGCAATTTGAATACCGTAAACATCGTGGCAGGTCTCAACCATTCCTAAGCATTCCTCATCATCTCCGCCAAAAAAAGTCGTAAGCGCCAACCATGTATGCATAGCAATATGATCATTAAACGCAAAGATGTGAAAAGGTTCAAAAGGAGTTTTCGCGTGGCTCGGAAACGAGGGCGCGAGGTTATATCTGTGTTGAGTCAACATAGAGCTTTTCTTTCGGACCGAGGTTTTCCCGAGATTTTTTTAAAGGTAAATTGACTAGTCGCAGGTGGTAGAAGGAAACGGGTCAGCGGGTCTCAGTCGTGTCATGTTCATGTGTCACCAGGGGCGGAGTGAGGGGGGTACTTATTTTAAATAAGTACGTTTTTGGAGGTGTAATTGTTGTTTCTTTTCAGACTTATTGCCTAGTAAACGAAACGATATAGAGGGAAATGATTGGAACACAATTTTTGACTTTGTAACTTTGTTTGGACTAGTTAGGAGATGAACATAATATCAAAAGCACCCGCCCGTAGCCCCTATGCTGGGGGGCAGGGAGGGGTTTGAAGGTCCCATTTTTAGGTTTTTCACATATATCTCGGAAACTATGCGTTCTAGCGACATGAGAATTTTTACAAAAAGAAAGCTGACTAAATTTACTACAAGTTTTATAAAGTTAAGTTTTTCGATATCTTGTATAGTTTTCGAGATATCCGCTCCTGAATGCCTGTCAATATGCTTAAGGTGAAGCTTGAGGACAATATTGAAATAGTAAATTATACCCGTATGGGGCCCGCGTGGTGTGATATGGCTCATTATCCTTATACTGCCATAAAGAAGGCATGAGTCCCAACAGTGGGGACATTTAAAATAGTTGATGATGACGAAATTATGCAAATCACAGGAATCGCTTTTGGAATTCACTAAAATAATATGTTGGTGAATTTCAAAATGTTAGTTTATATAGGATAGAAATAACCATGAAGGTAAGTACTATCATTAAAACTTTATGGTCCTCAATAATAATAAGGAAATATAACTTTTTTATGCTTACCGCTGACGGGCGCTATTTTGTAGCTGCGATAAGCGCGGCGTTAATCGCGGCGATATCGCTGCGATAAACGCGGCGATAATCGCGGCGACAATCACGGCGCTTTTTAGTCGCTGACGTAGGTTAACCCTAAAAGGCACCCGGTAATAATATTGCAGAACAATCACTTTTATTATTGCTAAGCTCTATAAAATAAAGTTTATGATTTATTTATGTCAGTAATTATATACTTTTCACAAATGAAGCAAACAATGTATACGATTCAAATGTCTTCAGTACCCTTAGCACGAACTGCTCTCTATGGAAAATTTCATTTCGCTTATCGGCGATAGATGGCGTTGTACAAATTTCCAATACAAAATTTATCTATCGAATGATTATTTTTTTGATAGCTGTTCGTGCTAAGGGTACAGATCCTTTTATCGTCAAAATAGTGTGAAGAACAAAAATTCTGCATTTACTTTATATGCGCAAATTCAAGAATTATATAAATTGGTAAGCATATCATGTAATAATAATTCTCTTACTTTTTATTGCAAACTCTACCATTACAAAAATAATTATGTCAGCCAGCGAAAAAAATTGTGGTGTCTTTTAGGGTTAAAGCCGCTTGTCACTCTTGTCAGTGTCATTTCGTGGGCGATAAGTCGCCGAGCTATGTGTGAGCTACTTTTTGTAGCTCGTGGGCGTTTACGTATTGAACTCCATATGTTCTATTCTGGGCTACAAAAAATCGCTCGGCGATTAAGCGCCCGTGAGCGGTGGCGCTAAATCTGCAAAAAGTTTCGAAGTATGAATCATCAATATGAGATGGAATGAAAACGAAAATAAATTACACCCAAAGTGACAGTGTCTTCAGAAGTTAAAAACAATCTATCTTTAGTTATGTCTGATAAACTTATAGCTCTACTCACTCATACAATGTGTATAAGAAAAGAAATGGTGTGACCAACACATATTTATTTACCTATATCTGTAAACAATCACTATCACGTAACGTAGAAACTCTAACTTCTTAAGTTTTTAGAACCTTTAACCTTACGGAATTCATCAAAGCTAATTGATTGACGTAATTTAACATCAAAGATTGACAACAGAATACTATTCAGCAACTTTTTTTAGGTCGTCTTCACTTTTCGTCCGTTTTCTAAGTACATCCCTGTCATTTACTATTTCTATTAATTATCGCGTCAACTGGAGCGCGGGACTATCATCCCAAGGGACATTTTCTTACCAAACTCTAGAGCCTTCTTTAAATTGAACCACAATTTAGGTCATCCAGAAGCATGAAGTATAATGATTTATGCTATAGATTGTATAGGGATTTCTTATGAACTTTGTAAGTATGGTTTGCTTGTTGTTAATCATGGCATCATTAACGCTTATTGATTCCTTAAAAATAAGGTCCGTCACATCTAAGAATTTAAACATTTGAAAGATATGAGTTATGAATCTCTTTATTGTAAGACAATAGAGTAGAATGTCGAGATTGTCGATACTAACAATAATTAGCACACAATTATGGTTTTGTATATGATTAATTAAGTAAGTATACTTAATTAAAAAGGTGTGTTTTTTTGTTTTCAGAACATTGTAGATGTCTTGTTTAATCTTTTTATTTAAAATACTTAGTGGAGTTAGTTCCCTAAGTATGTTTACAAAGAAACTTTTCTCCCCTGACCCCTACCTGGTAAAATCTTTATTTGTCCTTTTAGTTAGTTTGTTGGTTCGAAGACTGTTTTTCGAATCAATATAACTGGGAATTGGCATCCCTTGCGTTTTACAAAAGAATGAGTTGAAAGGTTTAGTAGGTGGCGAGGGGTGAAATTATGGCAAAGGTAAGCAGTTCTACTAAAATGTTATGATGTGCATAGTAGATCGATGGAGTATCGCTTTTACCCACTGACGCCATATTGTTGAAAGACTAATAAAATTTAAACGTTCCGGTATTCGCATCCTGCGAAACGGAACGCAAAAAAGAATTTCGCCGCGTCTCCAGCTGTCAATGAATGCATTTTCTTTAAAATAGGAAAATATATTTCTTCCTTTAACTCCTTTACATCTGCCAACTTTATATGGACACTTCGGAATCCACAAAACTTGTTATCACATCTCAAATATTTGTAAGTAAGTATCTTTTTTATAAAAACTGTTCAAACAAGTACCTAGATCCAAATATAAATTTAGTGATTCGAACGCTAAAAAAATTAAGAGTAAAACAGTTGAAAATCTTAAAATTTTTAGTAACTATCAATTTGATCAATTTTGCTATGATTTAATTTATTTTATTTTTATTTTATTTATTAATTTTAGGGAGACTATCGACTACTACATTCTAAATACATAAAAAATAGCAACAAAGAGTCATTTATAATAATGATGTTAATAGCTATATTAAAACACACGTAGATAGAGCTCAATGTCCAGATTTGGCTCACGTTGTTTTCCATCTGTATATATTTTCCTGCTCAAGATGTGTTGCAGAACGTTCAATTATTTTTTTCACAGGACAGTATTCATGCGGTGGAATGGACTTGTAACTGGATTGTGAAATTTTGTTCGAGCGCGTCCGACCGGTTGCCAATCCCATTATTTCACTCCTCCTTGTTAGACCAAGGGCTGTATTTAGATTTTTTGAAGTATTGAAGTTTGGTAAAATGATATGATAATTAATTATTAGTCTCATAATGGTCGCTAATTTATATCGAATTGTGTGTTTCAAAAGTTTAAAGTTAATCAATAACAATGAGCGGTTTTCTGACAGCTGAGAATTTTAGTTACTTTTTATGTTGATAGATGGCGCTATTCAACTAGGTAGTTTTTTTAATTTTTCCTAGCAGCTGAGTATACCAATTAATTATTCAACACTTGATACTGGCAAAAATTACTCCCTGAAGAGGAGTAGATTGCCATAACAACGTCAAAAATTTGCATTGACTCCTTTCATCCTTTGCTTTTTTCTTAAAAAGTTACGTAGGTACTTAGTTGAACAACGACATCTAACCGTCTGTTAGGTACCTACTACTTTTTTTTAAACTGCCTTGTGAAAACCGCTCATTAGTGTCTTATTTTTGGATCCCCAAGTTCTATCAACTTTTACTTTATTATGACTTTATTTAGGCGAACGATAGAATGTTAGTAGGTGAAAGCTCTGCGCAGTTTGTCAGGTGAGAAGATTCGATGGATTGAATATTATATAAGCTTAGTATGGTTAGATTTTTCTAGAAAATCATCAACGTTATTTTTTTAAAGTGCGCATACTTTAAAAACTAGTTCCAGTTCTAAACATAACTCGTATTAAATATCACCGAGCATGGCTAGTGCAAACATTTATTCACCATTAAAACATATTTACACATACTTAATTGGTCACCTAGTACCCACCAGGTACATTCGGTCATTATCAAAGACTGGCTGACCCGACAGACGTTATTCTGTCAATATTTCAAAAGTTTCTTATTGTCATTTGATAAATTAATGTATTTCCTATTTCCCCCCATTTTTTCCTGGTAACTTTTCCATGACCATAAAAAAGTATTACGCATAAATATCAGTTGAAGCGTGAGGAGGTATCGAGTTCATGCAAACCCTTTGAAAAAGGGGTTGTTCAGTTCTCGCTAAGATAAAAAAAATCCGGGAAATAATTTGACAAACATTGTTCTCGGGTGATGTGCTTTTAAACAGCATTCTATAGTTTCATTAATTCAGTTAGTATGGTAAGTTTAAAGTTAGGTATAGCTAAAAACGAACAACCCTCTAACTTAGTGAATATCTTCATGATACTCTTTTGTAAAAAAAAAACATCTCCAGGCCTATCACTCAATTTACCTCTAAAACATCCTAGGAGTTTCATTCAATTCCCCGCACAGACAATTTATTGAAACAAATCCGTATCAAAGGAACTCCAGATTAAGTGCCACTTTCTGGAGGACCATGAATGAAGATGTCTGGCTATTTTTGTAGTAGGGCTAAACTAAATTGGGCAAGGCCAGTTCACGATCTGATGAAAAGATTGATTTTTGAACTTCCAATGTGAAGAACTGATGTAGAATTCTACTTCACAAAAATTACTGTAGACTGAAAAAGAAACAAAGAAACACAATACCGAACAGAATATTGAAAAATGGCTTGGTAACTCTGTAAAAAAATCCTGAATAACACCATAAAAACTTATAAAAATAAACTTCAAATCGACAGATTTCGTCTTTCGTCCCCAAAGGTCTAATCCATTTTTTTATTTTTTATTTATTTAATAACATTTACAAAATTGCAGGTTGCACATACATAAGTATTCGCCAAACTGCATTGCAGTTTGTTGGCAAAGAAAAGCACACACTTGTACGTACATATCTTTGGGTTATAAAGTTTTGTTCCCGAGTCATGGAGATGCTTTTTCTTATGAATTCAATCCAATTGGGCGGTTAAGTAACTCTCTACCTAGGTCATCGGCTAAATCATGGTTTCTCAACTTTTTTGTAGATAGATAGATAGATAAATTGTTTATTTGTTGCAATACACATAGAAACATCTGGTAGGTACAAGAATAACATATAGGTACGAAAAAAAAAATGAAAACTTAACTAATGGTAGTGCGGATGTGCCTATGTGCAGCAGCAGCAAACAGGGTCTAGACTCGGTGTAATATTTTCGCCCGTGGGATAGGCGAAACACCGATTTTCAGTCTTCACCCCAACGTGGGTCCAACCTAAAGGGTGGACGTTGTAGACGTTGTAGTCGCGCCTCCCTAGCGACTTTCGAGAATCTTTACGCCTCCCCTAATAAAATTTAGGAAATTAGCTCTCTAGTTCAGTCTATTTTATGAGTCTTGTAATTTATTTTTGTAAATTATCAATTAATGTTTCGCGCCCCCACTCCTGAAAACTGGCCAAGAGGGTTTTTTCTTTCTGTAAAAAAAATACCACGGGTTTATCAGCTTGAATTGAATGCATGTTGCATTTTGGAGGCGTTAACGGTTAACGCCCACCAATCAGCATTGTATTCCCGGCCACGTGGTGGTTTGTGGTCATCCTTATTCAAAGGCCTGCCTCTGCAGTGAGGACATCCAAATAGCTTTGACGACCTCCGTGGTTGAATGGTTTGTACGTCGGTTTTCAAAGTGTTGTCATCTCTGAGGTCCCGGGTTCGATCCTCCGGCTGGGTCAATTTAGGAAAACGAACATTTCTATATTGACTCAGGTCTGGGTGTTATGTAGCTTCACCATTTGTCTCTGATTTTCATAACACAAGTGCTTTAGCTACTTCTGAATCAGACCAATGTTTGTGATGTTGTCTAATATAAAAAAGCTGATTATATGACTCCGTTTAGTATGGAATAAATTAATAATATAGGACTATTAATATAATCTACACTAGGCCTTTAAAATATTCTGATTATTCAAGTGTACCACGTTATCAACAGCTCTAGTACAATTATAACATCGCCGAAGTGTCTGAGGTTGTCTGATTGACTCAATGTACTGTCGTGAGGTATAATTTCTAAACATTATTTATATCCATAGTTGGTACTTTAATTGCTTATAATCATAAGGAAAATATCATCATATCAGCCGCACGACACCTACTGCTGGGTTTAGGCCACACATATATATATAGGCCATGTAGGCTGCGTATAAGGAAAATATAGACTCATGTTAATGTTAACCCTCTATGTCTAGATAAGGTCACCCGTCAATTGACCCGTTCTTATTCATAGAATGGGGTTTTTAATTAGTTCTTTAATAATATAATCTATAAATAGTAATCACGTTTAATTTAATCTCTTTTTTATTGCATGAGCATCCTTTTATCCGGATCACACAGAAGATGAGGTGATGATCTTAGAGAGATCTTAGTTAGATTAGTAGAGAGAGAGAGAGATCTTAGAGATAAATAATTATTTTAGTACATATTTGTTTTGCTTAAAACATTGGTCGGAGACATAATTCATGACATAGAACCTTTATTTTCACTGATAGCTTTAGTTTCAGTGAAAAATTGAGGATCCTCTGGCGAAAAGCATCAGTACATGAAAAGGTAAATCAGTAAAACTAATGTAGACTTAAACCTTTCGCTCATATTTTATATCAACATATCCTACTATCTGATGCCAAAGTACGGTAAGGAGGTTAAGCTTGAGCTTGGAAAACAGAAAAAGACTGGTATCATATTCCTTGGGGGAGGCATATACCCAGCAGTGGGTACGGCTGATATGAGATTCGAGCTGATGAAATGCAGTAGTTTAGTTTTAATGACCTTTCCAGTATCAAATCCAGTTGCAATAACAAAAACTTCACACATCTCCAAACTTCTTCCGAATCGAATTTTTAAATTCATAAACTATTTTCATGGATAAAATTGAAGTTATCCTGCTCTTTTTCTTTTCATTTCTCCGCGGTACCTTACAAGATTGGTTCCCATTTGACACTTCTCATGTGCGACATTGATTGAACGGAAATAATATA
The DNA here is from genome assembly GCA_950108535.1 of Agriphila straminella. Lineage (NCBI taxonomy): Eukaryota > Metazoa > Arthropoda > Insecta > Lepidoptera > Crambidae > Agriphila > Agriphila straminella. Next base: position 6,649,482 of record OX467312.1, read on the forward strand.
ATATAAGTCATGATGTGGGATAGTGAAAATCGATCCGATAGAAATAACCGTAAGCTGTATCGATATACGAGTATTATGAATAAATTCGGAGAGTTCCGTAGAGCTTACAGAGCGCGTTGCTTTTCCAATTTCAGACTTTTAATTGGTTTTTCTTCGATATTAACTTCGTAAACCATTACTGTAAGTAAGTTATTAGTTAGTTACAGTAATCTCTCTATATTATATTCTAAACAGAAAATCTAGAACGTTATTGTTTGAACTCTCACTCAAGTTGTTAATAATTAACTTAATAAAACGTTTAATTTAGACATAAGTAAATAATTTCATAAATATTTCTTACTTTCGCAATAGACTTTCGTTGTCAGCCCAAGTTCAAGCATTTTGCTTAAACGTTATAAGTTAATAACTTGTAAGCTTCAACCACATCCATAAACTCCAATCCGGTCACAGAGCTGGTAATTTCTTCGTCTTGGACCGTCGGAAACTCAATTAAGACATTAACGCGCCAACGTGCGAAGCTCCGTAAGTTTCAATTCGATTACCCGTTATGTATAGCGTGACTAGACACTCTGATTTCGGTGGGACACGAAAGACATCAAACTATTTGGATTACTAATGTAGAAGACTTGTTGGGCGAAAGCCTTAATAAGACCGCACATTTTCATACCCTTGTCTGTCGGCGACCTTATTCAGGTTGTGTCAAATTACATTTTTTTGCGTATTTTATTTAGTCGGTGCGAACTGTTCCTGCCCTACTCTAACTTATTTAAGATGAAGCTAGTTAATCAGAGATGTAAATTAAAAACAAAAATACGCCATAAACAACCGATGTTTTTTACAACGTACGATTTTTCGGACCCGTACACGATTGATGTATATGATCGCGCATTTTGTTTAGTCTGTGATTTATGAAATATGTCTATGAGGCAGTGTTTTATGGTCTTAAACTGTAAAGAGTACTATCTAGAAATAAAATCAACTCCCTTAGCTGTCAAAAGCAACCTGGAGGCTTGTCATTCACAATTTTAGTGAGGTAAAGTCGAAAAATTCAATCCTTGTACTTTGCCTTTAAATTGTCATTTAATTATCAAATATAGGTTATTTTTATGTATAATAATTTTTTTTGGTTATTTAATGACGATTTCAACGGTATATCATTTATTATGGTCTTCTTTCATATTTTAAAGAATTTTATATTTTTTGAGGGGGGGGTTGCTCTAATTATGCAATTAGCAATGAAGTGACAGACCCGCTAGTCGAACGACGCCATTTTGAAAAAATACCTTCGATGTATACAGGGATGAGCTCCGTGCTTGAGTTGCTAGAACACATGGTGTTAGCCATCTATGTGTCTTTATTTATGATTTTCTATAAAATTTTAACTTTAGTTACTTCGGAATGTAATGTTTTCCAATGTTTATTTATCGATTTCAAACGAGTTACAAGCAAAAAAAAATTGTTTATTTAAGTTGTTTACATGACTGTCATACAATTTTAGTTTTTTTTAATCTTCATGTTTGAACAAACACTATAGGTACTTACGTATTCGTTTTGCTTCTAAATATTTGAACAGTATCACCTTAATGTCCTTTTTGGTACTTTGATGTCCTTATTATCATCATTCACAATGTCATTTTTTCACATGTATGTAGGTACTTATTTATAATATTAACAGTACAGGCTTTGACCTTCTGGTATAATATAAGGTTGTTAAAATTAGGCACTTATTCAATAAATTCTATCATAAATCAAACCCCGAGTAAATTTTTCGGAATAATTCCAATCCCTTTGTTAGTACGAATGACAGTCATATTAGTTATATCAACATCGGAGTATATCACAGTTATGACATTAATGGCTTTTCAGAGGGAAATGTACTAAATATGGTAGTTTCAGGCGCGCTGATTGCTGCCTGTCATTTGATTAGGTTTGTGCGGCAAATCCTCTATACTAGTGAATGTGTTCGAATGTAGACATTGGCCTAATTATTGTCCATTCCAGTGTTTGCTGTTTAGCTAAATAATCATTGAATATGTAATAAGGGTACTAGCTATGTAAAGATTATTTTTATAATAGAGACTGTTGTTGTTGTTATTTAACTAATTGAGATGGCGTAATCAAAAATCAATTTCGATTATGCATATTATATAGATAATTATACTTCTGCAAGTTGGTAAATTGTTAGATGGCTATTAAAATGTAAACCATTAGATTAGATTAATGTGACTTTTCAAGCACATTTATTTTTCATAATAAAGCAAATCAAATCATAATTAAAGCAATAGCTTTAATTTGATCTCCAAGCAGTTTGACATTGACTTGTTCGTTGCATCGTTTAAGCGACTTATGAGCAGCGAGTTTTTTGGAAAATAGTATTTTAAGTTTGCCCTATACTTAGTATTGGTTTTTTAGCTTAATCTACTTTTTGTTTGTTTATTATTTGGCTTGTATATCTTGTGTGGAATGCGTACCTATACCTACTTATTAAGTATTAGTATTGTAAATATATTATTATAAATTATGTAACAATAATTATTAGTGCAATAAAGAGTATATAATAATAATAAATTGTTTCCATCGGTGAGGATCTGTAATTGGCTTTCAAGTGTTATATTGGCTTCCAACTGTATTAAGTTTAGCTGTTGGTCTTCCGAATAATTAAAATAAAATAATTTTCATCTGCATTTTGGCACAATAGTTTTGGTGGTCAAAACCTACTTTAGTTTGGCGATCGCGTTCAGCCTGTTCTTAGCTGAAAAAAACCGGAAAATTCGAAAATGAAAATATCATTTAAGCAAGTTCAAGATATTGTGAACTAGAGACCGCTTGCGACTTCGTCTGCGAGGAAAGTTTGCTATCCCTCGGGAAAATACTTTTTTCAGGATGAAAGGTACCCATGTCCTTCTCTGTACCCTTGATAACGTGTATGTTTCATAATGATCGGTTCAGTAGCTGAGACAAGAAGGTGAACAAACTAACGAACAAACGGCCTTTCACATTTATAATATAAGTAAGGATATATCAACCTAAAACTACATGAAAAGCATTTTCCAGAAACCAAATCAGAAGTAACACGATAATTTTTTCTTTATCCACAGTATCGCCTCTAATAAAATATATGTATTCAAATTAATTAAATGCAAAAGTAAGAGATGTGCCAAGTCGTCTACAATAAACCGGGCGTTTGGCCAGTCGGACAAGTTTAGTTGTTCTTGTTCCAACAAGTTGTTAACTCGGACGGGTTGCGACTTGCTCGCCACCAATGCATCACATTGTTCCTTGGAAGACTTCGGTCACTTGATTATCTAGTTGCGAGTGTTGCATTAACTTAAAAGTTTGTTGCAGGAAATGAGAAAATGTAAGAGCCGTAATTAAAGAGCGAGAAAAGGTTTTTTTTATAAGTTCTTTATTATTATAATGTTTTAAGTTGCGTTCAGTTTGATATGCCTAGATTTACATTACCTATTTATGAAATTGATTGGATGAATAAATAATAATATTGTGTTTTGGATTTTTTAGATTTTAGCATTCACAATGCTATTTTTATATATTAAGTTACTTAATATAACTGAAAAAATATTTAAAAAAATCGACTCACCCGTAGCAGCTCAGACGGGACTCGAACCCGCACCCTTAGGATTCCGGAATTGCATTGGGCCGGAATTCTAAGGGATGCCAGAAGCCATGCCAAGCTGTTGGTCAAGGCTGCATTTGCCATCGCTAGCACCAATTTATAACTACATATATAAAAGAAAATAGACACAATTTAAGAAATAAACATCAACTGCTATTAACTAATATACGAACAAATTACGGTAAGAAAACAATATTGTTTGAGGGTGTCCAATACTACAATCAATTACCTAACAAAATAAAAGAATGTAATCACATTAACTCATTCAAATCCAAGCTAAAAGAATCGAATAATTTTATGTTTTGTTTGATGCCGACGCGCCAGAGGCACGATGTTAGTATTAATTAAGTATCTTTTGTATCTCATTATAATTAACATTAATGTTTGTATGAGAACAAATATCTTTAGCGTTTATCGGCCGTAGTACAGTCTCGCATACTGCAGTATTTTGGCCATGTCTCTAGGCGGGGTAGCGACTCCATAGAGCGGCTGGTCGTACAGGGCAAAGTAGAGGGAACCAGATCGCGTGGCAGGTCACCGATGCGCTGGACTGACCAAGTAAAATCCGCAGTGGGACACCCTGTATCTGACTGCGCCAGACAGTCTACCAACCGAGAGAGATGGCGGGAGATCGTGCGGAAAGCTATGTCCGCCTCTACCACCGACGTGGACGCCTCAACATGACCACGAGTGAAACGACGAAGAAGAAGAAGAAATATCTTTAAACCTAAACCTAACACCCATAAACCCGCATTGGGCCTGTAGAAGACCTATATGTCAGCAGTAGAGATATAAAAAAATACTATTAATGTTGGATATTACTGGGCAATCACGAATCAAGTAACATTGTTCAAAACAACTCAATAAATTCAGAAATCTGCTTTATCGCTACCTCTTGATATAGTTGATAATGGTTTCTAAAATAACGGGTGTAACAAGACACTCAACGAAGCCGAAGTCCACGCATTCCGCCCATCATCAGGACCATTTTTGTCTTTTAGACTATACCTGGGAAACCAATAGCTACGAAGTTATTGAAGGTCAAAGTCAATTTTTTTTTCAAATTTTTTATGAAATCTTATTTTATTCGTCATTTCCTATTTTTTGTCAACAGAAACATTTTCAAAATTTTATGTATTTCGTAACAAACAATGGCTTCAAAACGTCATCACTCAATGTATTTCATGAGCACGCACATAAACGTTGCCTTTCAATTCGGCCGCACGCAGCTGTGTAGCATTCACTCGCAGGCGCGGTCTTTTGTACGCGTTACATTGCGTGGTAATGTATGCAATGCTTTTTTAACACCAAAAATTTAAATCGTTTCCCAGCAATAATTTTGAACAGAAATGGTCCTGATGATGGGCAGAATACGTAGACCTCGGCTCCGTTGAAGGTCTTGTTACACCCGGTATAATACTATTAAGATAGATAAGCACATTAGCAAACTTATTTTTTATTACTTTATTAGAAAAAAATATTAGGTGTACAAGAAAAAAAATAAAACGGGAAATACGCATTTAAATTTTCGCTATAGGTTAATTACCAAAATAGAATCAAATTATAATGTAGAGAAGTGAGCAGGGGGTCTATTACGAAAAGTTTCACGCGATACACGCAGCTGCGTCCGTGCTTCGTTATGATTGTTTCCTATTACAAAGGACTTGCATATGCGATATCGCAAAGTGATTGCGTAAGTTTGACAGTTTTTCTCTAGCGTATTCGACATCATTCGTTCAATAGTCTTTGGGCTACGATATTCAAATTGAAAATGTGTTCAATAGCCACAACCGACGAACTGCGGACAACTATCGTGAGCAAGTGACTGCGTTACGCAATTGCGTATGTTATTTTCGTAATAGGCCCCCAGGTACTAAGTAAAACCCGTCATGGCCAGTTGTTCAACTATGAATAAGTTATTGATTAGAAGTTCTTGGTCGACAAGTTTATTTTTAAAAGCCTATTTATAAATCCTATAATCATTCAATTTTACTAATATTATAAATGTGAAAGTTTGGATGTTTCGATGTTTGTTACTCAATCACGCTAAAACGGTTGAACGGACTTAGATGGAATTTGCTTCGATTTGGTTGGACGCAAGTATATATAAGTATATATATACCTATAGGTATAAATAAATAAATATTTGACAACATCACATACATTGCTCCGATTCCAAAGTAAGTAGCTAAGCACTTGTGTTATAGAAATCAGGGATAATGGTGATATCACAAACACCCAGACCTGAGACAATATAGAAAAGATCATTTCCTACATTGACCCAACCGAGGATCGAACCCGGGACCTCAAGAGATGGTGACGCCTTTGAAAACCGGCGTGCAAACCACTCGACCACGGAGGTCGTCAATACTACAATAGCATATTAAACATCACGTGAAAAATTAATTATTGAATTAAATACGAAGCAGCCATTCGTTAATAATTAAATTTAAACGTTTGTAACTTGAGGAAGTCTATCAGAAGTCAAGTGAGTTTTCGTAATTTTTACTACCTCCATAAAATGTTTACTTACGCGAAGATAATCCAATTTGATCGCTCGTTGCCAGTGACCATCAGGAGCATCTTTTAAAAATGACTGGTGGAAAATTAGGAAAGTTTCTAGTATAATTATTCTTTTTATAGACTGCTCATTTTCGTACTTTTAGATGAATTACTTTTTACGTTGAAGTTGAACTTGTTTGGTAAAACCCATAGACATAGAAAAATTTTCGCTGCGCTCAAGAAGACCAACAAAGCGTGGAAAAGAGAAGTTAACATTATACGGTCACGGTCTATGAAAAATAAAGACTAAGGAACAAGTGACAATGTGCCAATTTTTTTTACAGTAAGAGCCCCTAGCGTCCCGCCTAGCAAAAGAGCAATCACAATTCCTTTAAAATATTTGGTAATCTTGATTAGAAGTTTAAATAAGGGTATCGTGGAGCCATGGTGTCTTGTTCTGTTAGTGATTGTGATGTGACAAAAAGAAACAATCCAAGTACCTAATCACACTTTTCACAGGTAAATAAGATATTGTTACACATTTCTCTAAAACCAAATTTCGCTACATTTATTCGTTTATCGACGAAGAAAACAGTATGAAACATAGTTTATTAATTTCCTTTGCCATAATATAGTCATATTTTATGTATGTAAGTCATATTTTACGTATCTAATATAAAATAAATACATTAGTTTTTCGGATCACCTGTTTATTGACATTGTTGTTCTTTGACATTCTATTTCTATGGTAAAACCCGTATTATCCTGAATATGTCAGATAGGGAAGAATACATAGAATCTCGGAAAATTTATTGTTAAGCCTGAAAGTAACCATTGAAAAAAAAACCTTCAAGTTTTTAAGTTAGGTAGTACTACCTACCTTTTTTTCTTCTAAATCAATTGATGATATAATATTACGCAGCTTTTTATAATTATTGAAACCTTGCACAGGGTAAAACATTTTTTGCGTTCTGTCAAAATGTTTTTCAATCAATCGATGATCAAAATTTTAGCTTTTATAAATGTTTTATAACCATTGAAATCTTTTTTACTGTCATTTGCGTTGTTACCACAGGGTAAAACATTTTTTTGCGTTCTGTCAAAATGTTTTCCGAGCCAGTGAGCTTCGATAAAGAGACGTAACTTACATGTCACAACTAATAGTGTTTCAATCTTGTCACCACTACGGAACGAGAGAAGGGCGTGACAGCGACTTGGACTAACCAAGACAAATGAATAGCTACACCAACATACATTTTCACTTCTCTTGTCACTTTTTACAGAGCACTTAAGTCCAATTTATCTTAACCTTGTTATGGATAACTTAGTGAGGTTTTCTATCAAAGCTGTAAAGATGTTCAGAATAATGTTAGAAGTAATTGTCGGATAGGGGAATGTCATAATGCTTCAGATTTTGTAAGAAAACTTTTAGAGAAAGGAAAGAAAAAACTGATGAATGATGCTCTACTTTTTGTTGGAACTTTATAAGTTTGTGTGTTTCTATAACCGTAGTGAATAAGTCTTGCGAGTAGTTTAGTAGACATGTCAAGACTATTGTAAGCCGAAAACATCTCCAAATAATAATCTCCTTCCTATATTTTAAAAGGTTCCATACCTCAAAAGCATAATGTTACCCTATACATATTTATTCACTTGGTTATTCGTTCGTCTCTCTGTCTGCCAGTCAAAATAATATACCTCAGTGCTTGAAACATGGTTGAAACAAGAAGTTGTCATAAAATTACAGGAAGGTAATAGGTTCAGTCTTAGAATAAAAACACCTAGAACGATAGTTCTCTACACAGCGCACTGTCAAAAGTGAGGCAACTAAAACAGCCAAAATGGCTCCGCTATCAAATTTTTATTCTCCATTATTACCTAATCATACCGAATAAGTACAAAACAGTTTCAATTTTCCTACATTTAGGAGATTAGTTACTATATTATTGGATTTTAGTTATGATTAGGTAACGTATAAAGGATATAAATCTGAAAACTAAGCAATTTTGGCTTAGTTTTAGTTGCCTCACTTTGCATACGAGGACACGGCTTCTAGGTGTTATTATTCTAAGGGAAAGGAATGAAAAGGGTCGTCATCTGAAGATCGATTTTCGCTTGCATGGCAGGTCTAACCAACAAGGAGATTTAAGTTCATAAAATTATGATATTAAGGCTATTCGTTTGATAACGTATTATACCGCCTTGAATGACTTATTTTATTAGGTTGATAATTTACCTAATTGATATCCGGGGCGCGATATTACCTGTGGGGTACAGACACTCCCTGCTCTGTCCCGCTCCGGGTTTTTCAAATTAAGTAACGTCGAAAAAGCCTGTGTGTTTCAGAACATCGCCTGCTCTGTAGCGCGAAGGGTTTTTTATAATATTACTCTAAAAAGTGGAACACAGACACCTTGCGCTGTGATCCACAGCGACTTTTTAAATATAAATAAGTACCCCGAGCGCTACAGATACGTATAAGGCATTAAGTATCGTGAAACTTGGATATTTAAACTAAAATCGGTCTTATGAACCAAATTCTGCTATTTATTTAAACCAGGTTAAACAAAACTATCTGTGTGCCCAATTTCATCCCAATCTATTCCATCTAGATCTAGATCTTTTCATGTAATTGAGAGAAAAAAAAACTTCACATTTACAAAAAAATAGTACTTATTAATAATAGGATAAACTTTAAAAATGACACCACTTTAGTAAAAAAATATCGCCAGTATAACTATAAATCACTATTTAATAATCTACATAATTTACCGAAACACAAAGAGAACTGTAATTTTCTGAATTGTATACACAGGCTTCTAAGGGCAATATTATTATTTTTTTTGTCGAAAAACCCCGCGCGCTACTTACAGAGCAAGCGATGCTCTGAAGCACACAGGTTTTTTCGACGTTATTTAATTTTAAAAACCCAGAGCGGTACAGAGCAGGTATAGTGTCTGTACCCCACAGGAATTTCTAATGTCACATCCGGGGCCCTATTTATGAATCCTTTGGCTGGCGTCGAGCACGCAAAATCCGTATTTTTGATTCGCTCGCTCGTCAGTAGTTGTCTTTATGTAGTAGGTACACAGTGAAAAAAGTTACATGACCCAGTGGCCAAAACTGTGTGCTTTGTCTCTTAGGTGAAAGCGCCATTAATGAATCAATATAAAAAGTGACAAACCCTATACCGCGATTGACCATAATTTATTTCATACATTTTTAGTTATTGTTTTAATAACATGTAAAAAGTAAGATCAAACATTCTTGCGATTGTTAATTTAGGCAGAAAAAGAATTAAAAAGAGAGACTCATTTTAATTATTTTTAATTCTTTTTCCAATAAATGCATGATGATCAGATGATAGGGAGCTCAGTAGCGCAGTGGTTTATCACCTGGCCCTGCGAACTTTCACAAGGGTCGGTCATGGGATGGGTGACCAAAAATGTATTATCTTGAGCTCCATGCTTCGGAAGGCAGGTTAAGACATTGGGCCCGGCTGCATTTGCAGTCATTAACACCCATTAATCCGCATTGGGCCCGCGTGGTGGGTTATGGCTCATCCTCCTTATCCACCCATAAAGAAAGCCTGTGCCCCAGCAGTGGGGACATTATTATGTCCATCGGCCATTTTTAATGTCCCCACTGCTGGGGCACAGGCCTTCCTTCCTTCAGGTAAGGAGGATGGGCCATAACCCACCACGCGGGCCCAATGCGGATTGGTGGGTGTTAACGACTGCAAATGCAGCCTGGACCAACGGCTTAACGTGCCTTCCGAAGCACGGAGGAGCTCGAGATAATAAATTTTTGGTCACCCATCCCATGACCGACCCTTGTGAACGTTGCTTAACCTCCGCAATCGCTGGGCCAGGCGCTAAACCACTGCGCCACCGAGCTCCTCATTTATTATTATCATGATTATTATGATCAGTATAAAATTAAACAATACAAAAAACAACATTATGGAAGTCAAATTAAAAAATATAAAATAGCATGCCAATCGTAATTAATTCAGTAGGTAGGCCAATAAGAACATAGGCCTATAATACCATTTTATCGCTGTAGCGTGACCGTGAAATCAATGTTGCTCCAATTTCTTACCGGTATGTTATGAAACACTTATTTTTAATTTAAGAATACTTAGGTAGACAGCGTCTTTACTGATTTCGATAAAAATAACTTGTGGCACGTAAATTATGTTTTTTTAAAACTCTTATCATAATTATATTTTTTTCCAGACAGAGTTGAAGTAAGAACTTTTTAATTTTCATTCATCTTTAGAATCATCGCATTAACATCCTCCTATATGTAACAATAACGATTCAGATAATTATTTGCAAAACATGAAAAAATATAAAAAAACCGGAAATAATCCAAAACTTATATTCATAAAAAATACCTTAATTTAATACAAATTGTACTACAAATAATGAACTTAAACATCAAATAGTAACTATAAAAGAAAAGGACTTATGTAAGAATAAGCGCGCGTCCAGAGTGGCGGCGTAACGCGTATGCGGATTGCGGAGCGGAGAAATACGCGGATGGCTGGTTCTCACCTGTGGCCCTACCATGAGTTAATGCAAACTGTTTACGTTACCGTAAACTATCGGATATACTGCTCACAGTCAGTGCGAGTGAAAGAGACAAAACGATAGTTTACGGTAACGTAAACAGTTTGCATCAACTCATGGTAGGGCCACAGCTAGAGAGCACGCTTTTTTTAATTCATTTAGGATAACAAACAACTGAACTAGGAGATCACATGCACATAGCACATACATAGTTATTTTGTAGTCGTTTTAGTTAACTTAGGGGAGTGTTCTACCAATGAAACTTAACATTTTTGCCTTAGAAACATAAGTCGAAAAACGACAAAAATGTTGGTCCTCCCATACTAACTAGACAGCTAAAACATTGTAAGGAATTAATCGACGTTCTTGACAATCTCTTTTCTACCTATTCGTGATTCTACACAATTAGTATGAGAAAGAAAAAAAAACGTTTTTTGATCCATATTTCTTTGGCAAATATGTTTAGTTTCATTGTTAGAACACTCCCTTTTATTAAAACGATTACAAAATAACGGTGTATACCTATAGTCAACACTGTAACAAATATTTGCTTTAGTGCATTTGCATGCCTAGTGGTTAGTTCACACAATAATATTGTCGAGTAACTTGTTAATTTTTGCGGCTGTGCGTTGCTCCGCCATACGCCTTACATGTTATACAGGTATCTGAACGTTTATCAGTTCTTCATAAGGAACTGCTACAAAGAACTTCTCAATGGTTCTGATGGCGAGGTCTACCGAGTAGTCCACTATAGGTTTTCCGAATTCTTCAGCTACCGTTTTCCAGTTTTCGTTTAGAAATTTAAGCACTGTATCACCTGTAACAAAAATAATAAATGTTATAATTTTTAAAACAAGTTTGATTTGATTTCCTTATATGGAGGACTTGCCGTAACCCACCACGTGGCCCAATACGGAATGGTATGTTAACAAATACTGACGGGACCAAAGGCTTAACCTGCCTTCTGAAGCATGGAAATGCTCTTGTTAAAACTTTTTTTGGTTGACCTATGAGTATGACCATGACCGACCCCAGCTTAACTGAACTGTGCATTAAAGTAAGAAATATAGAAACCAATGTAATACTAATAAGAAAAACTGTATTAGCTAGAAGATCATTGTAATACTAGAAAAAAAAGTAAAAGAGTAATTATAAAAAGAGAAAAACGACATACTTAAGTAAAGCTCATAAAGCTAAAGAAAAAAATGAAAAAAGAAAAGAAACAAAAGAATGAATTGGCAAAAAAAGTCCTGCCAAAAAGCGGGGAGCAGTTGCATAAAAAAAACTAAACTGTGCTTTAACACTGTTATCGAGCTCATCAGAGGCAAAATTCCACTAATAAATAAATAATAATAATAATAGTCCGATCCAGTAACGATGAACTTTTTAATCTGATTACTTTTTTTTGATAATTAATATGATCACGCAACAGGCAGTATGTGAAAGACTTAAGAGTAGGTAATAAAGTTGTAATTAGATACTAATTCCCAAGTAGATGACGTGTACAATCATAATATCCTGCGGACGGAGGATGGTAGCATTTAAAAATGTATATCCGATGTTGCAATCACTAATTAAATGTTTGCATGCCAGATAAATACTCGTATATGGCATTTTGTTTGAATGCAATATCTTTGGGTTTCATCTTTTCGATGGATAGATGAAACACCTGTTACTTTATTATTGAGTTACTTACGCTTGACAGTTGCTGTTCTTGATTAGATATTCATTATATTATCGAAGTTGGTCCAAAGTGGAATAATTAAAGCATTTGTTTATAATATTTTTTTATATTTAATGGGTTTGCTTTTGACCCCAGTCTAGCCCAAAAGCAAAGACATGGTCTACGATGGAGCGAGCTCGCCCAGAAGGTCACTCTGGCCTTGAATAGAGTCAGGTTGTATGCGCTCGGAAACACAGACGCCGGCAGGGAATTCCATTCCATAGCTGTGCGCATTATGAACGATGATGAGTAGCGTTTGGTACGCAGAAAAGGTATATCAACCAAGAACGGGTGGTAACCCGCAGTGCGTTTGGATGTCCGATGGTAGAAAGCATTACACGTTACTTGTTAACACGTTAGCTGCGGCACCAATTTTTGCATACTTTCCGTTCCTGCGGCACGAGGTATAATCGGCCCGTACCGTGACCAGACGTTAGGGCGACACGCGGTCTATTAGACCCCACCTCCTTTTACAGACTAAAATCCATTTTCTGGCGCGAAATCAAAGATAAATGAGAATTTTGGTCCTTATTGATATAGACAGTGAATTGATGAACCCTAATCCACCGTCGCCCCGGGATCTGATGGCTAGTTTAGGAATTATTAGCAAAACAAAATATGGGATCTTATACACCTCGTAACGCACTGAAATAGGGCAAATTTTCGCTGAGATTAGTGATGGGAAAAATAATATCGACGTTTTTAAACTGTCTTAACTACGCAACGACTTGACCGATCAAACTTCAACTACAACTTCAACTATCTATCTATCGCGACAAACGGACAGACAGCGAAGTCTTAGTAATAGAGGGTCCTGTTTTTATCCTTTCGATACGGAACCCTAAAAATCTTTAATATTTATATACCTACTTTCAAAACCTAGACAAAGAACTACTGAAATATTAATTATATTACTTACCTGTTTTGTCAACGGCTGCTTTGCGTTTCTTGTGGAGTTTTTCACAACCTACAAAAATATCAATTAAGTGTTAAGTCCTAATAATAATAACATTATTATCACGATATAGAATAATAGGTAATTCTAGATATGTTGCAAAGTATTAGGTACGTCAATAATCGTTATTACCAATAATATCTTTAGGTATAATATACTTAAGTAATAATATCTTACACTTACTTTAGGTACATAGCTACCAAGATAAGAAAAAACTAGGTACTTACTGAAGATTTTTTCATTAAAAACTTACCTGTTTTGGCTCTGTTTCTGAGTTTTTTAAAATTAACTTCTTCCGACATCGTTTAGACATGTTCGGCGCTGTAAAAGGACGTGCTCTCCAATCGACGTGATGCACAACACTGGTCGCGGGAAGCTCGCGTTGGGTGCGGTACGAGGTCAGGGGGGATATGGGACGTTTTAGCCTCGTTCCGCACTGCATTAAAATTATATTAATTCAGTGCGGCACGAGGCCTAAGACATCCGGTACCAAGGTAGGTACACCACCGAGTACGGAACCATTAGCGCATCTCAAATATATATTTATCTCTTTCCTACACTGGACCAAACCAAAGCTATGCCATTCGCACGACAGAGAAACTCACGTTTTTCCTTGCCGCACCACAGGGAAGTTGCATCAAGGGTGATTTAGGCCTCGCTTCGCACTTAACGTGTTAACTGACTATACCATAAGTAATATGTGTTTCACTTACTAAGTTCCTTGCTTTCCTTGAAAAGGTTCTGTAGGTCAAAATGCATTTTGTCACCGTAGTCAAATGTGTATCTGTAGTTCTTCACTGAAAAATGATACAAGCCCACTTTGTCTTTAACGTATTTGGTGTTGATGTCCACTTTCATCCTGAGGTTGGCTGTAAACAAAAAAAAAGTTTTGAAAGGCTGTCTGTGAGTAAGTTGCAAAACATCACATAGTTAATATACAAACGCATGGGCGTACCCTGGTTCTGGGCCAGGGGGGGGGGGGCAAATCTTTGTATCACCCATAGGGGGGGGCAAATTAGTTGTAAATCAAATATATTGGATGGCAAATAAGAACTTTTATTGATAACAATTGATAGTTAGTTGGAGGTAAACGAAATCCAGGGGGGCAGCTGCCCCTCCCGTACGCCCATGTACATACGTATCTAAAGCACATTATCAAAGTAAGAAACAACGACGACACAAAAACATCTAGACTTGAGACAAAAGTGGCTGAAGATTTTAGTGTATTTTCACTGGAATTGTTGCGTTAGCCAAAATTTATCATTAAGTTAATAGATAACCGTTAATACTGATTTTTTAAGTACTTACTAAGTTTTATTTTAGCGTCTCCTTCTCCGTTAATGGGGAACAGGAGTATTCTCCCTACAGCATCATATTGGCCTTTGATAGTCAAGTTGCAATGGAATTCTAAGACGAAGTGACGCTTTTCTAAATTAGACCTGCAATAGAATGAAAAACAATTGTGAAACATTTGTACAGTGGTGAACGGATAATTAGAAACACCAGTAGATTTTCATACAAGCGAAGTAACTTTGAAGCCTGGTTCTCCGCCAGAACAGTCCCTGTCATCCATCAGTAGCAAGTTGTGATCTGATGATGGCTATCCAGGGAGTGAATGTAGGAGTTCTAGATTTCTTTTTACACCCAAATGATCTGATAAGCATTCTAAGATAAGTTTGGATAAGTGTAAAAAAACCGCGAAAATCGCAATAAAATGTATGGGAATCCTGAAACTGAATCCTTACAGCTCTTAGAATGCTAATCAGATCAGATGGGTGTGTGTAGCTATCTGGATCTCCTCCATTCATTCCCTGAATAACAGTCATTAGATCACAGCTCGATTAATCCCTGGCGGAGAACCAAGGCTTCTAAAGTTACCTCGGTCTTATGAAAATAGACAGGTGTTTCTAGCTACTAATATTATAAATGCGAAAGTTTGTATGTTTAAATACAAAATTACAAACTCGGTAGCTCAATGTTAAGAGCATTGGACCGACTTTCAAAGGTCCGCGGGTTCGATTCCCGTCCGAGAATATGATCTGGTGCGAGTCGTATCTTTTCTAGTACATTATTTTAGTTGTACATGTATAATAGCATAGTGAATGCTAAAATCTCAAAAGTGAAAATGTTTAGATGAGAACGGCTGAACAGATTTGAATGAAGGCAAAATTGAATCGCATATTGCAGAAAGGGCCTTAGTCCATTCAAGTTTACTTTAGGGAATTACGTATTTTTTTTTTAATTTTATCATAAACAAACTTTGGTGGACTTGTATTAACACATAATATATTATTTACTTTTGTACTTAAAATAAAATAAAAAAAAAATTACTTAATTCCCTAAAGTAAACTTGAATGGACTAAGGCCCTTTATGCAATATGCGATTCAATTTGGCTATAAAGTTACGAAAGAACCAACAGATGAAGTCACTGGCAGAATCTAATCTAGTATGTATAGCTCTTTCAGATAATTTATCTTTTCCTATGGAAGGCAATTATCAAAATTCTTTCTAAGATAGATTTAAAGCAATTTTTGTTAAACGAAGGCTTTTTGTCGAGCAACGAGTGTTACTTGGTTACCGTTTCACAGTGGAAAGGGCTTTACATCTTATTTTTGTAGGCTAATGAAAATATAAATAAAAATAGAGTTAGAAATAGCAGGTATAAATGTATAACTTTGGTTATGTTTTATTCTACCTAGCTCAAACTCAACTCAACATTTTTTTAAAGTCTGTTTAGATATTCCTGAACCTTGATTTGGATGCAAAATAAAGAACCTTGAATTTAATTTAATTACCAATACAAATATAACGCGTTTTGTCTGATCAAACTTAAAAAAAAACAGGTTAGGTTTTAGGTATTAGCGGAGTAGCAAGATTATGTGAGGTTTTAAATGCCAAAGTTTTTCGAGAGCTAGCTTTTAAATGAAGTACCTACCTCCTACAAACATAAAAAATTGAAATTATCCTGTTTTACTTTGAGCAACCACTGATCTTACTTTGTGTAAAAGTATAATTAATTTAAATATTATACCTTTATTCACTAACAGATATAACACATAAAATCTGCGTTTAGTTTGTCAGTATACACGCTGAAATTTTAATCATTTGGTTCCCGCAGTAGGGTGGTTCAACTCATGATTACAAGCAACTTTTACTATGGGGCCAACCCTATTAGCGCAAAAAAAAGCTGTTCCATGATCAAAATTTCACGCTGTAGATTTCGCATTTTGACTTTCATGCCTTTTTTGGAATGAAATAATTCAAAATAAAATGTTTTAAAATTCTTCCATTACATTTTTTTTATTTCTTAGCCTGATTTTTACACCTTACGAAGCGTAGACCTGAAATGATTTCGAACGCTGAACATGTAAACTATGTTCTTACCAGGCCATTGCCGTCTTAACAAAGGTCGTTGAGAGTCCTGCATTGCATTAATATGATTTGCATCGCACATAGTATGCTTTGCAATGCGCAACGGTCTCTATTTGGTACACCAACGTTTGGTGTTCAGTCAAAGAACCAATTTTCAACTGTGGCGAACCGAATGTGTAATTAAGAAAAAAAAAATCATTGAATATTATAATATAATTAAAAAAAAAATTAAAGTCACTTCGACTTCACAAAATTGTATGAAAGTAACAGCAGAATGGAGATTATACCTTTGCCGCTAACCGCCACAACCACAACACGTATTTAAAAAAAAGTTTTGACATTTTGTCTTGAAACTTTTTTTTAATACCATGTTGTGGTTGTGGCAGGTGGTGGCAAAGGTATAATCTCCATTCTGCTGTTACTTTCATACATATGTGAATTCGAAGACACTATATTTTTTTTTTTAAATTATATTATAACATTCAATGAATTTTTTTTTTCAGAGTTTAAAATTGGTCCTTTGACTGAACACCAAACGTTGGTGTACCAAATAGAGATTTTTTTTACATTTTTTCACGCAACCAAAAATTCTGAAACTTTATTCTATTACTAAGGGGCCTTATTTCTACCTATAGAAAAATATTCAGCAAATTTGATTTTCTTCGGACATTCCCCATTATTATTTTGGACTCAATGTCAGTTTTCGTTAAGCATCTTTCATTTTGTTTTTTTTTTATATTCTTTATTGGAAATAATTAAATTGATCAGTAACTAAAAGGATAATAATCTGATAATCATACCTTACAAATTAAAACAATTTGAAGAAGGTATGCATTTATTCTTGTAACTCGTTTATTATTGCATTGTCTTGTTTCATTAATTTGTGGGAACTAAATAAGAATGTATTCTGAATAAGAACTATGTCAACGTAATGATCTTTGATTGCATAAATTAAGTATAACTATATATGTAATGGAAGTCAGAATATGTAGATTTCCCGGAAAACTGTTTTTTGTTGTCAAGTTTGCGGATGTAGAGATCGTTCGCTTCAGTGACAAAGGGCTGAGGGCCTACTATGAACAAAGTATCGCGATAGTCCAACTACACACATCAACTTTGTCTAGGGATCGAGTTATTTTTTCATACAAACGAGGTAACTTTGAAGCCTTGGTTTCCTGCCAGGGATATACCACGCTGTGACCGGCTATCTAGGAAGTAAATTGAGGAGATTCAGATCCCTATTGACACCCAACTGAGCTAATCAGCATTCAAAAAGATAAAAGGACATGTTTACAAAACCGCGAAAATGGTATTAAAATGTATGGAAATCCTGAAACTGAGAACTCTGACCCTTTTATCTTTTAGAATACTGATCAGATCAGTTGGGTATATAGCGATCTGAATCTCCTCCATTCACTCCCTGGATAGCCATCATCAGATCACAGCTTGGTACATCCCTGACAGGAAACCAAGGCTACAAACAGTTACCTCGTTTGTATGAAAAAAATACCTTGATCCCTAAACAAAGTTGATGAGTATATTCGACATTTAATTCTCTTAATGTTAAACCTTGTTTCCGAACAAAATAATAATACCTCGAAGTTTATCGTGGTCTGGTTTTGAATAGAATTTGGAAGAAGTAAGTACGTAGAAGCGGGACCCGAGCACATTAATTCTGAACCGCGGTAACAATTTAGTCGGGTTTATCGTTAAAAATTAGCGCGATTGACCCCCACGTAGTACAATTATCGCTTTTTAAACACACACAAACAATACAATAGACATTTTTCAGTGGATTTCGTGCACTAATTAGAATGTTGTTAACTGAGCGAATATAACTAACTTTTTGGTCATACATAACAAACAACTATACTCACATAACATTATCGACGATGCACTTTCGGAACCCAGTCACCTTTCCCTTATAAAAAGTAACCTTCAGTCCATTTAGTGGTATGGCTAATTTATCTATGACGAAGGGGTCAAGACTTGGCACCCCGAGATCTGGCATTCCTTTTACGAAATCAGGGATAGCGTTTTGCGTGGCCTTTATAAGGCATTCACCGTTTGTTGTGTTGCATGGATGGATGAAATCAGCTGCAAAAGAAAAACTTTTAATTTAAATGACGGCAAAATAGAAGGTACAAATCCTATCAAAATCGAATCGAATTTAATTCGAATTATTTCGACTGATCAGACTGTTCTGCTACTTATTTTTAAACAGATCCCAACTTAAAGTTTTATAAATGAATTTATAGAGCTGCATGATGTCCACTGCTGGGCTAAGCTCTCTATATAATTTACAATGTTTTAATTACGGTTAACTAATGTATGGCTTAACTATTTTACGCAAATTACATTTGGCAAAAAAACATTAGTCAAAACAACTTGACAATTTTTAAGTTAGTAAAACTTTTTTGGCATGTTATTGTTTAACAAAGAATCACTTCTTCATGTTTCATTTTACCAAGTATATTTATTTAGTCAAATGCCAAACAATTGGCATAACATACTCCGGCAATGTGTATAATAGACAAGAGCAGGGAAGTTTCAAGTAATAAAAACGTCGTTTCTAGCTAAATGTGTCTAAGAATCATTATCACGGTGGCGGTACTGTGACGGAACTGTGACGGAACTATGACAAAGTAATAAAGTGTGAAGTGACTTTCATTGCTGACTGTACCTCACCCAATAAAAAAAAGGTAAAGACATTTTATGTTTTGCGAACAAATAATAAAATAAACATACTGGATGTGTTAATTATTTCCTAGTATGAAACTGCGTTCTCAACCATTGAAATGGAATGTGTGAAATAATATTGACTCTTCATGTAGACTTAACATGACATAATAATCATAAAACACTTAGAACCAACAAACTTTATAGAACCGCCTGGAATAAAAGACACTCTAATTTTTGTTTACTCTGTGCTTCAAGTTTGTGCTTCAAGCACATTTTTATTTCTATTAACTTTTATGGTTTTTAATCCATAGAGCTTTGAACGTAATTATAATTGATTAATTATGTTAAGTTTTTAATAGACCTATTATTATAATTACGTTCAAAGTTCTATGGATTAAAAACGATAAAAGTAAGTTAATAGAAATAAAAGTATAGTTGTTTTGAATTTCTTTTCTAAACTAGATGGAACTAACTAAAAGTTCTCCGGGACCTATAACAGGCTCTAATTTTTAATCCAATACTTCAAAACTTGAGAACTGAACAAATACCTACTCATAATTTAAATGACATTTAAAATAAGTCATTGAAGAAAGAATAATTTCTTTCGAATTCCTCTCGAAAGAAATATTCTTCACCACTAAAGTTATGTTTATGAAAGGCGTTAAGACGAGGCCAGTTCACGATCTGATGATTTTCATCAGAAGTCTGATTTTTGAACATCCAATGAAGTAAGAACTGATGTAAAATTCTGCTTCACAAAAATTACTGTAGACTGAAAAAGAAACAAAGAAGCAAATTAACCGAACAGAATATTGAAAAATGGCATGGTAACTCTGTAAAAAAATCCTGAATAACACCATAAAACTTATAAAAATAAATTTCAAATCGTCAGATTTCGTAATTTTCAACGACAGTGATATTATGATTTTTTATGCAAAAAGGATAGCTTTTTTATCGATCTAACACAATAACCGAGTACATTTTTAATAAATGATCCAGTATTTCAGAAATCAATAAAAATGTACTAAAATGCGTCAAATTTCTGGCGAAGCGTCAATTAAAGTTATGCAATATTCAACCTTATTCTAAAGACATAGTGAAAGAGTAAATTTCGTGAACTGGCCTCGCCTTAATTAAAAGTGTTGGTGGCATAAATGAGCCTCTATTCGCGTCGCTAAGTCAAATTCAATTAAAAATATTTAATTTTCTTTTTACAGATTTGAAAAGCTTTCAGTTTATGAGAACAAACAGATAAATTAAATCAAACTAATTTCAATTGGGTGCGAATTTCGCTGGGAGCAAAAAAAGACTTATCCTCCATTGCCCCCGGGGGCAGTTTAATATGTTATTAATTTTATTTTTTATTTTTTTATATTAAACTGACCCCGGGGGCTATGGAGCATAAGTCCAAAAAAATACTAGCGCGGTTTTGCTGGAGCTAAAACTTACTGTTGCGAAATTCGTTTAACTAGTACCTACTAAAACTCACAGGCAAGCCGAAAAGGGTAAAACTAAAACACTGTAATACTAAAACACCTTTAATCAACATTCAAAAATATACATAGGCTATGCAACATAGCAATTTTCAACTTGCTTTTGAGTTTTATTATTAGTAAATGATTTTCGCCACAACGTTCGTCGCTTCAATAGATTTTCGCTACCACGCTAAATTTTTTCGCTCCAGCGTCATTCGCTCCCAAGTACTACTTCCCTTTTTTTATTATTCTTAAAACACCACTTGACTTCATAAGACGTTTTATACATAACAATCTTCGTGAAAAACTAATAAATATCAGATTCCTGTATTTAAAAACGGTCAAAATTTTAAGAGATTTTGAGTAAGTGTTTGATAATAATGGCTGGGACACAGAAAAGAGAACCGATTGCTGTTTTAGGACAAAAGTGTTTTGGATTGGTACAATACCAATACATTGTATATGTATAAATAATAGAATGATCTAGATTGTTAATGTCTAGTCTAAGGCATAAAGGCGTTAAAAACTAGAAACGACTTGGCAACAATGGCAATTTATTTACTCATTAGGAAACACGAGACAACTTTAAGTATTTAATTAATACATAAATTAAAGGAACTAATATTATTACAATGCACACTTTTTAAGTGTCATTTTCAACCTGTTTAGTGCTGCCACAGTATCTTTTTGACTGTAAGAGACTGCCAAATAGCATTAAGTCTAACATTTAGTGTATTTTTAGTAGCGATTTTACCGACATCAAACGTGAAATTTTAATATTCAATGATATTTTAAAAGCCTCATCTTTATAACGCATGTAAAATTTTAATAAATAAAAAAAAGACCGTTTTTTTGACAATGCAAAACAAACAAAAAAAACCTATCAAAAATGGGAAAATAATATAGGTAAAAACATATTCTAAATACGGAACCCTAAAAAAGTGGCATTCAGCCACAAGATACACGCAAACAAACCTATTTCTATTTGAAATTGATATTTCTGTTGATAAATATATTTTTTTCTTGAATGTTTTGGTCATCTGTTTTATGAATACTAGGTATAGTTAATCTGAGTAAATGATCCAAACTTCTTAAACTCTTTAATACTTAACAATATCTCAGTTATATTTTAGTCATCAATTTTAAATCAATCATTTGCAATGTAATCGGTGCTCTTCGTGATTTTATAAACTAAAAATATTGCACACTTTAACTTATTACTTGGTGCGACTGAAGGTAATTTCAAATCAAAGATATGGAGTGCAACTATAAGAATGTTAATTTACCGCCTTATTCATAAAAAACCTTGAAATAGATTTTAAGAAAATGCTACTTTAGTATTATTATGTTGTCGTTCTGATGAATCCATAGGCAAAGTAGGCAAAGTCACTGGCTGATATCCACATCTTCCGAAAAAAGAAAACAATTACCTGTCATTATTTATTTATTTATGTACAACATATTGACATTCAATTATGTTGTAAACAAGAATCTTATATGTTGTAAAATAACGTGAAAGATGCGTACAAGCTGTCACTTCACTCGTCTACAAATATTCGGCCATGTTAGTCACTAAAATAGGGGTAAAATAGTCAGCACCCTCCTATATCTTTATCAAAGGTATATAGAGCGTTTATCGCTATTGACCGATTATGAATAAAGATTTACAAGTTTTTTTTTAAAACAAGCTAATAGGCCTTCCATAACTTTTTATGAATAAGACGTTTACTCATTATTATTTAATTTCATAAAACAACTCAATAACGAATTCCTAAAACTGTACCTTCTCTGTGTACAGTTTAGGAATGTATTTTCAAAAAGTTAATACTTACTTACTTTAAAATAATAAATAAACATTATTAAACTTACGCGCCAATTTAGCATCACCAACATCATTCCGCAAGAAGAAAACCAATAAGCTGAAAACACTACTAAACAAAAACGATCGCATTTTGTTTCGAATTGAAAACAACGATATTGTAAAAGATAACAATATACGATCGTGTGTGTAACAATTAGCGTGTGTTGCGCCACTGTTGTTGGCGCGCGGCTTAACTGCTTTATATCGGCAGCAAAGACGATGGAGACCTTCAGAGGCCAACGGACGACCGGTTACGAGTAATCAGCTGTTTATGTCATAGATCTACCGCTGATTGGAGATACGTTAATTAAGATACTCCCTATAATCCTGGGTGAAGGGACGGGATGTAATCAATGTTCCTATCTAATATCAAGGCTAAGCTCGCTCATTGAAGAAAGAGTCCGTCCCAAAAACTATAAAATTTTAATTATCGTTATATTGCATTGATATTCCTAATTTGAAATTGATTACAATGTGCTTGAATCACAGTACCGTTAGCACGGAAAACTAAATAAGTATCAATGTTAAGTTTTTATAACGAATATTATTAATCGGGCGACTTAAAAATCTAAACCAAGGAGCAGTCAATTATGTTTGCAACAAAATAACTTCAAAATAACAGGCGAAAAATTGTGAATTATAAAAAAAATACGTAAATGAGCAGCTATGTGGGAAATAAATAATCTAAGTAAACAGTGAAAATTCTAAATGTGTGACAAAAATACTGAGTGGATGATTGTTATACCAAGAAGGTTACTCTAAAACGGATTTATGCTAATACAATGAAGTTAGGCTAATACAATAAATTAGCACTTTTCAAATAAAATATATGCTTCAATTTCAATATACTGTGTGCCGTAAAGTTGTAACTAAAATAGAAATTATCACTTTAAAATTATTGTATTGATCATTCCGAATAACTAGTAACTCAGATTTATATTTTAAAGTCGCCCATTTTGAATATTAGTAGTTGTCCTTAGTCTGTCAGCCCACTTAGTACCTATTTCAGTACGCTATATTCAGTATTTTTGATACCTTGAAATTGAATTTTAATATCGCTCGATTAAATACTTACTACCCTTTTTATAAAGGTAAAAATAATATATTTCTGCTCGATACGAATTCCATACGCTCTGAATATATTTTTGTGTTAGATTAGGTACAGAATATTCTCTAAAAGTATAATAAAACTTGCATTTTAAACGAGAATATTGATATATTCCACGCTTTGTTCATTAATGTTAAAATTATACTAACTTGTATTACTCACTTCGACTCAAAGATTTGACTGATATATTCGACGCTTAGTTCAACGCAAAAATATTAATAAACAGTTCATTTTATGTTCTTGTGAAAAAAAATTTAGGCAGCGAAGCAAAGCCAAGCGCTCAATGTCTTAACTGTAGAGAATATGGAGAGACCGGCCTTTCTATTGTCTAATTTTAAAATCTATCGCAATCGCTTTCAGGATGTAACACATTGAAGCTTCTTTATGGCACAAACAAAAAGTTACCAAAGAAATGCAGCAATGTGTCACATATCCATCTGTCAAACGAAAGCGATTGCGATAGATTTTTAAAATTAGACAATAGCCCCTCTGGACATATCTCGGAAAACAAAGATAAAATTGGTTACTAGAGATAGTGTTTTCCTTTGTTCTATTGTGTTTTCCATCTTCAGATAGGGCTCGGAAACGTGGATGTTAAAGAAGGCCGACCGAAATCGCAATGACGCTTTTGAGATGTGGTGCTCGAGGAGGATGTTTCCAGACTTAATGAAATATAGTAAATTTATCCCTCTTTTTAAATCTGGGGACAAAAGCGATCCCGCTAACTTTAGACCCATTTCCATTTTGCCAGCACTTAGCAAAATTTTTGAAAAAAATCATTTATGATCAATTATTAGCACATCTTGTTATCAACAAACTGCTTCACGTGAAACAATTTGGTTTTATTCGAGGTAGATGCACATCTGATGCTGGAATTGCACTTCTCAAACACATCTGTGAGGCATGGGAGGGTAGACAAGATACAATCGGTATATTTTGCGATCTCTCTAAGGCATTTGATTGTGTCAGTCACAGTACGTTATTAGATACATTGGAACATTATGGCGTATCAAACAATGCAGTAAGCCTTATGCAATCGTATCTTTCGGCGAGAAACCAAATAGTTGTTGTAACTAAAACAGAATCTTATGAAGCACCCATTACCATGGGCGTGCCGCAAGGATCGATATTGGGTCCATTACTTTTTCTTATATATATTAATGACCTTCCTTACTATACCAAAAACTTGTGTGAAATAGTACTGTTTGCTGATGATACTTCTTTAATTTTTAAAGTTGATAGAAGATGTGACTGCAGTGACGATGTAAACAGCACTCTTTCCAAGGTGATGCATTGGTTTACTATTAATAATCTGAAACTTAATTCTAGTAAAACTAAATGTGTCAAATTTTCTCTTCCTAATGTGAGGCAGGTTCATATGACATTAAATGTAAATGGCGAAGCAGTCGAATTGGTTGCCTCAACAAATTTTTTAGGTATTACTATAGACTCGCGGTTGCAATGGGACCCTCATATCGATGCCCTGTCAAGCAGACTTAGAGCCGCTGCCTTTGCCGTTAAGAAAATAAGGCTTCTGACCGACTTGACCTATTTAAAGAAATTAAAATATTAAAGGTTGCTTCCCAATTCATCTATAACAATATAATGTAAATGTAAAGAAAAATTTAGACAGCTTTGTAAAAAATAGTAATGTTCATAACTTCAATACAAGAAACAAAGACAAACTTGCTGTTCCAAAGCGCAGACTGCATAAAACAGGATACTCTTTTTTGTGTAGATGACCTTGACATATTATAATAATATGACCTTTTATAATAAGATTCCACAACAAGTCACAGAACTGCCTTTGGAAAAATTGAAATTATATTTGTAAATATCGTTCCATCTGATGGACGTCATAAAGAAGACGTCATAATGGGTAGTAGGGTAAAAGAATTGACGATTTAAAAACGCTTATTATGTGAGCTTATTTAAATAAAGAATATTTCAATTTCAATTTACAATACCGTGGACTGCATTCTGAACAAACGAGTCTGTCTTTCGAGGAGCTCAACATTAAAACCAGGGCTATCCACTTCCTGTATTCAAAAGATTCTGAAATTCTTCGGTCACATCGCTCGGAAAGATGGACACAACCTTGAACAACTAGTGGTGGCAAGGTCGATGACATTTGGTCGAGAGGTCGATTAGCTCGAAGCCCAACTAGGTGGTCTGACCAAATCCGCTCAAAGCTGAACACGAAGCTACACGATGCACTCCATGATGCCAAGGATAGACAAAGAAGGAGGGCATCATAAAAAAAAGTTCCAATCGGGGGAATCACGCCCCTAAGTAATGACACAACTAATATTATTATACTGTGGTAATGAGGAACACGACGCTAAGAGGAGTAGAGAGTAGAGGGTAGTAAGTACACGGCTAAGATTGAAGTTTACACGATATTCTTACTGTTCATTTTTGTAGTTACATTTAAAAAAAGACCTAAAGAATGTAAATAAAGCCAATGACGAGGGTCAACGGTTGAATAGAATTCAAGAGACCTCTGATAAAATATTATGTTAATATTAAAAAAATAAAGTTTTTTTATTAAAGTCAATGTGGTTATAAAAATTGACATTGGTATTTTTTTACACTCATAAGTATTTAGTCATATAAACATTTAACTTAAGGCCTAAGTATCAGCTTGGCTGAATACCATTCAGGTTCAGGCCACTGGTTTACCGAAAATGGCCTAATGCATCCTAATGCCAACGTTTTTGGCATTGGTGATGGTAAGTTTTGATTAGTTGACCGAGCGAGCGCGAAGCGTCTCCGTTTCAGCTTGGGCAAAAATGCTTTCATATGTCTGTCCATATGTTCTCCTCTAGAGGTCGCATTTCTCAACCGATTCTCGTGAAGTTTTGTAAATTGTCGATTCAATTTTTTATTTTTTTTCCAAAATAAAATCATTTCAGCCCAAAAAGGTTTAAAAATGTCACAAACGCTAGGTCTACGCATAGGAGCTACTAAAAGTTAAATATATTGATACAAATGACAAATGATAACAATAATTGTCACTCATTAGTAAGTTGTACACCTACAAATTAGTATTATTAATTTAATCGTGGTTTTTGGATTGATTTTAAAGTGTGATTAAATTGTTCGGACAATAATATCTAACGGAAATGGTCATAACAGAAGCAGTGGCGAGGTGTAAAATTATGACGAAGGTAAGTCGTACTGCACAAATGTTAATGATCTGCATAATAAATCGCTGGGGTGGGAGTTCCTAAAGGTGAACCGATAGGAATCGGCTTGTATGGATGCTTCGCCACTGAATAGTAGTCTGCCATTTGTAATCATAAAGTTTGTTCAAATCTGGGGGGTAATTACGTAACTTTGTTGCAATCAACTCTGACAGAAATCGCAGTTACATCGCTGCTTTAGTAAGAACCAATGTGACAACTATCTTAACTAAAGCAGCAATGCAACTGCGCTTTCAATCGACTTCAATCGAGAATTGTTAGCAACAGACTTACGTAATTTGCTAGCCGGTAGTAAAGGTAATTAGTCAACCAATGTGACAACTATCTTAACTAAAGCAGCAATGCAACTGCGCTTTCAATCGATTTCAATCGAGAATTGTTAGCAACAGACTTACGTAATTCGCTAGTCGTAAAGTATTTTTACAAATACAAATACAAAAAACTTTATTCGATTCCACAATTTATGGGCAGGTGGGTATAGGATAAGTAGCAGAGCTTATATTATATTAGGTATATTATGAAACCGAAAAAGTCACCACTCAGCATCGAGTTGCAGCATGATAAACACCTGCAACGCTGGTATTCTGTTACATTCTGTATTTTTCTGATACAGTTAAGTAATACATACATATTTTAAGAAAATGGATGTCTATGTATATGTAACGTTATCATATTCAAGTTCAAATTATTTCCCCAACATAATTATTAATTAGACTTGTCATGATGATTAATTACCGAAGTTGACTGTAGTTTACAATCCATTTTAACTGTCGCTTATATTATGATTCACTTGGTAATATAATATTATTGTATCGTCATAATTATTTTATTATATTTCAGATGAAGATTTCTTGAATTAATTCTGTCTTTTTATTATTTTAATGAAAGTGAAAGTGAAATAAGCTTTATTCAAATAAACTTAATTATTAAGTACTTTTGAATCGTCTATATTTTCCTACCACCCGTTCCAGACTTTTTTAATAAGATCACAGATAAAGTGACAGAAATTGCCTCAATCGATTAACCGTTTTTTGTTCGTATTACGATGGGAAAGTGGGTTAGTTTAGAACGAGTACATTTACCGAATAATTACGACAATTAAGCAACATTCAAGAGGGTTGGTCATAGGATGGGTGACCTAAAATGTTCACCGAACGAGTGAAGCGTCTCGGTTCGAGATTGGCCAAAAATGCTTGTCCGTCTGTCTGTTCTCGCCAACAGGTCGTATTTTTTTAACCGATATTGTCGAAAATTGTCACTCAAGGTTACTATTATTATATATTCGCCACTCCCACTAGCGACTCGGTAGCATAATTGGTTAGTGCATTGGGCCGGAATCCTAAGGGTGCGGGTTCGAGTGCCGTCTGAGCTGCTACGGGTGAGTCGATTTTTTTTAATATTTTTCAATTATATGAATAACCTTAATATAAAAATAGCATTGTAAATGCATAAAAATTCAAAAAGTTTAAAAATATATTCTGTGCTCAAGTTCTTTGATTGATTTAAATTTTTTAAACGATCGCGATTGCGGGTAAAATTGGGGGAAAAAGGGAAAGTTTGCTGTAGCGTTATTTATCGACGGATTTCAAATTTGAGAAGCACACTAATATAAGGACTTCATTGCGAAAAAAAAAATCATATTTCAGTCATTTTTAAAAATATTCAAAAAATGTCACAAACGCGAGGTCTCTCACAAAAGAACCTAGTAGTTAATATTATATTAGTAGGATCTATAAGGACGATAGCTATAGCCCAGCAGTGGGGATGATGATGATGTTGGGTATAAAGAGACTTCTTTATAATTTAAAATGTGGTCAAATTAGTTTAATAAATAATTTTAACCAATAGTCTCTCTTAATAGTAAACCTAATATTACTTATTAAGAATTCAAGAATGGTCTGATTTGACAATAAAAATCACTAGACAATTAGGGGCAATGACCCAAATACTAGCACTGCACCAGTTTATCAGCACTTCGAAAAAAACTTAAAATATAAGATAAAGGCTATGATTTCAAAGTTGCAAGGGTAACAAACGCGTTCTGATAGTTTTAAACTATTGTACTAGCAACACTGTGCACCGTACTCTTGAGGAGAAGTGAACGTTGTGTGATAAAAAGTGATTTTCGACCATTCTGACACATCAAGGGTAAAATTTTGCTTACGTTTATTAGTCATTTAGTAATACGATTAAAGCACTATTTGTGAATACTGGTAATCAAACACATTGTTAACGTTTTTCGCATCATAAATTGAAATAATTTTAAGTTTATTTTTTTAATTACAACAGATATATCATGGTGCCAACATCTGGATACAGAAATTTTATGTTTTCCAATTATGGCACACATGCTGATAATTTAATAAAATAGACATAATCATAAGTAATGCTTTTCTTTTAAAATTAACTGTGTGTGTAACTAAAAGTATGGTTGTATTGTGTAAAAAGTGATTTTACCCTTGTTTTCCAAATTTCAGCCCCGTGCTGAAAATTCATTTACCATTTATCATCATCGTGCTGATATTTATTAGAAAAGATACTGACGGAAGACTAAACTAATGACTGAGAAAAACTGTTTTTATGTAGAACAATTTTTAAGTAACCTTTGTATTGCTCTGCCTTTACTGGTTCCTAGTTTTAAGCAAATAATTTATTTATTACTTAGTTTTAAGTAAAGAAATTTACGTTTTATTTTAATATTAATTACTTTAAAATTTATCTTACTAGTTTAAGGGTAAAGTTCCTAATTCCAAAAATCTATTTATTTTAATCGACTGAAAGTTGAACAAATTAGATGTAAAGGTGCATTTTGACGTGCCATAATTAATAAAAATGTTAAAAGTCTGATAATCAATAAAAAGAGTACTAATTTCTAAAGGATTATATTTTTCAGCCCTTAAAACGTATTACAATTCACAGTGCTTATAATTGGGTAAGTAGGTGATGTTAATTGGTGATGACTATGCTGATAGGCTTGTTTTTTGATAAATTGTAATTTTGACTCAATAATGACTACAAATATTGAAAAAATCTTACTTTACACAACAGGTGATTATATTCTCAACATTAATAACGCAACACAAAAGTTATTGAATATTGTAATATATGTAATATTTAGAGTTGAAATTTAATGACATCTTAGAGTGCTGATAATTGGGTCCGTCACCCTACATTCATATAGTTCCTTGGTCAGTTACTGTTCATACAAATGTTGCTATAATCCGAGTCACAAGAGCAACAGCCGTAAATCCAATTCCGCAAATAAAAAAATAAACGAATTTAATCGGCTGGTCCTCTTTTATGAAAGGAATATAACGTTTCTTTGGGTTTAATGACGGTTATTTTGCTGTACCCCTCAGGGAGACAGGACATTTAGTTTGTGAAAGGATGACATGAAGCGTAAAAAAGGCGACTCATAACAATCTCGCTAAGTAATTGCTCGAAATGTTGGAGATAGGTTTGCCCTTTTTGCTAAATGAAATTTTGGTTTGCGCCTATATCTTTAACGTAACCCAACTTTACCACCCTGGTGTGGTTTTAAATTTACAATTTTCTTTGGATGACTGACTCCGCTGTATCAAAATGGATTACCTGACAAAAATACCAAGAACGACAAAAAAGGGCCTTAGACCTACATAGATCTTAGAGGGCATGTAGTATTTTTGTCTATGTATTTTTTTTGTGAAATTGAATTATGAAATTTTTGTTTTTGGTTTTATACAAGTACCTCTCTCTCTCTCTCTCTTAATCGTTCCCTCATAACTGAGGATCGTGATCACCGGCTGCTTTTACGATTTGTATCCATCGGTCTCGGTCTATAGTTGATCTCACTGCTTGATGGAATTTGCTTGAGGAGGTTGCTACTCTTACTTGGTCAGACCATCTGGTTGGCGAACGACCTCGTGCCCTCTTGCTTTCTATTCCACCAACCACGACCAGCTTTTCGAGACTTTCATCTCCTCTTCGCATTATGTGGCCAAAGTATGAGAGTTGTGTTAGGATAGATACATTTGTGCGTTTGGCCGTCCAGGGTATCCCAAGCATTTACCTCCAACACCACATCTCGAATGCATCTATTCTATGTCTCTATCTGGCTAGTATGGTCCATGTTTGCACTCCATACATAAAGATAGGAAAGACCAGGGCTCTCATTAAGCGCATTTTAGTACAAAAACCTAGACTACGGTTTTTCCAGATGATTTTAAGACGTGTCATGGCGTCTTTGACCATAGCAATGCGGCGCTTGATCTCTGGAACACTGCTGCTGTAGCGTTGTTTTTTTGGTGTATTAAACTAAGTGAATGATAGTTTGGTTGATGTCCCTTGAAAGAGTAGTTTTTCAAAGTATAAAGGTACTTTTTCTTATTAATGATAAAATTTTATTGTTTGGCAGTAAGCCTCATGTCCTTTTCCTTATTTCCGTAAAAAGTTCATTTTAAATTTTCGCGTCATCGACTTATAAAAAAAAAAAAAGAATTAGAATCGTATTTCCCATATAATCACTAATCGGGGCGCGTGCAGTTAGGACTTCCGATGTCTTGACGTTGAGATCCTTTTCTGTAGTCCTCAAAAGTTGGTTAGTTCCGCGAAGTTGTTTGACCGTAGTTCCGTTGTGTTCGCTGGCGTCCGTCGCTTCCTTGCGGGCTGCGCAGCGGGGTTTGAGTGGCGGCGGTGGTCAAGTCGGTCGGCGGTCAAGCCATACCCATCGCTGAGCTCTCGTTGGACCCGCCGGAATGCGTCCGAAACCTTGGAATGCATGAGAAGCAAAGTCGACCGAGTCGTTGAACTTTCAAATATCAGCTGTGATTGAATACACCTATTTAATTCTTCCTTCGAAGATAACTTCATTTTAATATATTTTATTCAGACCAGTGTCTGATTACGCTAAAAGTATTCGGCCTTTTGTAGCCTATTTATTCAGACCATCGAATTTGACCAGGGATTTCTTGGCTTATTTCGCTGCTAAGAGAAGCTGCTGAGTGCTTGTACCGATTTGGTGGATTTAAAACCATATTTATTGTTTCACAAGGAGCTGGAGGTGAAGAAACTTATACGGGGCCACGTTCCCAGCCCACTGCTCCGTTCGTCCAAGTAGTCGGAAAGTCTTCCGACTACGTCTAGTCAGACGGCGAGAGAAAGAAGTCGAGTTATACTGACGCTCGTCACTCGCTAACGGCTCCTAGGAATCAATAATCAGCAGCCGTCGAATCTGTTCAAATAGGTACTATTTAACTGTAAAATCTACCTAACATTTAAACTAACCGAAGCGGCAAGTATCCTCGGCAACAAATAGTCTCCGGACTCTAATATTTAGGCATTCTAGTTAATTACAAGAAACTATTCATCCTGATATCCTTCGGGCAGGCATTCCTTACCCACATTATCTTTGAGTTAGTTTTAAGAGTTAACCACTTTTCTTATATAACCACTGGGGAAGCAGGCGATATTTTTATTGTTTATTTACATTTGTACCTCAGTGAAAATTCAGCGGTTAACAGTCAGTGATTGCAAAGATATTTATTATTTATTATTATATAGAATCAAAAGGAAGTTTCAATAAAACTGTATTTTGGTATTTACTTTACATG
This sequence comes from Agriphila straminella, assembly GCA_950108535.1. Lineage (NCBI taxonomy): Eukaryota > Metazoa > Arthropoda > Insecta > Lepidoptera > Crambidae > Agriphila > Agriphila straminella. The sequence continues at coordinate 6,682,163 of OX467312.1, forward strand.
TAGTTGTGTTCTTTATTTTCCCTGAATATGTCATTATGGAAAGTACCGCATGATTTGTATTTACTTACTTTTTCTTGAACAGAGGGCAAGAGAAAAACTACATTACACTGCCATCGCTGTTTATTTGAGCTACCAAATAGATGAAATTGTCCACCTTGTCGATTCCCTGGATACATTCATGGGCACCTGTCAATTTGCCAGCGCGATCTACCACCATTAGTTTGGTTTTCTGTTTATTCACTGCCAGCCCTAGTTCCTTACTCCCTATTTCTAGTCTGTGCAGAAGGTCCTTCATGTCATCAATAGATGCAGTGAGCAGTACCATATAGCCAGTAGTAGCAGTAGTATCGGCATAGCGGAGATTACAGATACGCTTCCCGCCAATCACAAACCCTTTCTTCAAGCCTTCAAGGGTTTTCCGCATGATGTATACTTACCATACATATTGAAGAGCAATGGTGATAGTATTCAACCTTGCCCACAACAATTACCTAGTAGTATATTATTTAGTAAGGTATCGAAAAATTAAGTCTACCTACTACGTATAGATTGAAGGTGAAAAAAGATTTATGAATAAAATCTACATCTACGTCACACGCGCCTTAGGAATTTTAGTTTCGAAAGAGTGATTTTGATTTTAAAATTAAACTATAATTTTAATTTTTTGCTAGTGGTACAAGGTGGACTGCTCAAATGTGATTCATTTATATCGATATCAGATCATAGATGAGTCATATAAATAAATAAATAATAAGTATTCTATAACATCGCATAAATTGCTCCGAATCTAAAATAAGTAGCTATAAGCACTTGTGTTATGGAATTCAGAGACGAAATTGCAGTTTGTATCACAATTCCCAGATTTGCCGCCCTAGGATGACCACTGAAACGCGATATGGTATAACGGGTGTAACAAGACCTTCGACGAAGCCGAAGTTCACGCATTCCGCCCATCATCAGGATCATTTTTGTCTTATAGATTATACCTGGGAAACTAAAAGCTACGAAGTTATTGAAGGTCAAAGTAATTTTTTTTTTATTTATTTTTTTATGAAATCTTATTTTATTCGCTATCTCGAAATTTTTGTCTAAAGAAACATTATCAAAATTTTTAGTATTTCGTAACAAACAATGACTTCAAAACGTCATCACTCAATGTATCTCATGAGCATGCGCATAAACGCTGACTTTCAACTCGGCCGCACGCAGCTGTGTAGCATTTACTCGCAGGCGCGATCTGTTGTTACGCGTTACAATGCGTGGTAAAGTACGCAATGCTTTTTTGACACCAAAAATTAAAATCGTTTCCCAGCAATAATTTTGAACAGATATGGTCCTGATGATGGGGAGAATACGTAGACCTCGGCTTCGTCGAGGGTCTTGTTACATCCGGTATAATGATTATGGTTCATTTCCGGGAATTCCCGGGGGGTTTTGTTGCTCGAGAAAGTAGAGAACTCGAGAAATCATATTATTTATAGGAAATGTAGTAAGTAAATATAAATGGTAAATAAATGAAATGATTTTCAAAATTCCGTTTTCATTCGAAAGGGTATTTTTTTTCTTTTTTTATGCACAACGGGATAGTGCTTGGCTTTCATCTCACCTGATGTTAAGTGACAATAAGGCCGAAGGTGGAAGCGCACTATACCCGGAATCCTCATCACTGAGGAACTGGCTATCTTACCTTTAACTGCCGGAACGCAACAATTTGTGCCAAGCAAACCGAGTACAAATTGTACCCCCTGGGAATCGAACCCGCGGTATCCCTATGTCTTACACGGGTGGGTGAACCACTAGACCATAAAGGCGGTAAAACTCTCGAGCCAGACCTGCCCCCCTAGCATGACCATCGAAAAGCATTATGGTATATTATAATGATTTAAAGCGTTTAACTACAAAATACATAATATTACATGTGTTCAACTGTGAAAAGACAGTGGATTTTGACAGCTGTACATACATAATATACTACTTCACGCCTGTTTCCCATGGGGGTAGGCAGAGACTATGGATCGCCACCTGCTACAATCCTTGCACACTTCTTTAGTTGTGTGGCGATAAAGTGTCCCGGAGGGTTGAGTCAATATAGAAATGTCGTTCTCTAAATTGACCCAGCCGACTTGAAACCAGTGTACAAGCCATTCCACCACGAAGGTCGTTCGTCCACATAAAAAGATGATATTTTGCATCCCACAACATATTTTTAAATATCTTCTTAAATCCAAGCGCAAGGTCGCGGGTTCGATACCCGTCTTGACCGACAGACCTGAGTTACATTTTCTAGCTTATTTGCCCTTCATCTGTTCTCATACATTTATGTCAGAGCTGTGGTGGAAAATCTTGGCAAAGTCACTGACAGAAATCAGAGAGACTACAGAAGCGCGCTTGAGCAACGCACACAATATAGACACATCTCTCACCGACACGGAATAACTGAATTTCAAACGAATTCGAGTGCGTGACGCAGTGTCACAGAATAACTAATAGCAGTGTCGTCAGTCGGTGAGAGCTAGATCAAAGCTAAATCGTTACCGTTTCAGTTTACTAAAGCGAGTATTTATCTGTAAACGTACAGATAAATACTCGCTTTAGTATTGTTAAAATTGTTGAATACTCTGCCTAAGGAGTCTAGGATTACAATCTGGGACAATTTTAGTGAAAATTATGAAGCTAACGCAAAGATTTTTAGGTAAATATAACCTAAATGACAACGTAACGTTTTTGGTTTTATCGTTCAGAATTATCGCGATTGGGCTCCTGTTTATTATATGTGTGTGCGTTGCTCGTGCGCGCGCGTAGTACTAAACTTAACTTCTGTAGTCTTTATTTTGTGTCACTGATCTATACGAAGTACAACGAAGTATAATTTATGACCAGCCATTCAATATTGTTCAGAAGCTATAACAGTTTGTATCGAAAATGTTTTGTAAATATGTTCAGACAATGATTTCCTACTACCTATTTTAGTTTGCACAATATCGACAGGCTTATTTTCACAGAATGTGGAATAAAGAAGAATTATATACTTATTTTATATTTTGTTTTTGCTGCAAAAATAACAAAGGTTCTTACTCGTACAAATTGAGCATAATAATAACAATAAAACAAAAAATGTTGATGACTTTGGAATTTACAATAAAGAAGTCGGTTTCGATAGGTTTGAACAATGTCAAGTTAATAAAATCTGTCCTGCAAATGCAACCCATTGAGGTTATATTACTCCGAAATCAAGCCCAGAAAAGTTAATAAGTTTCTTGTGCCTGTCACCTGAAGAAATCTTTGATGGGTAGGAAGATATTGACGATTCAAAATCGCTTTATATTTAAGTTTTTTTAATAGAGATTATTTCAACTTTGACTTTGATATGCTGGCACTTCACATCGCTACTTGGTATTCGAGTTTTTATTCGGATTTTTATACTAACTTATATTCGTGTTAAGTCCGAATAAATACGAACACACCGTTCAGGTTCGGGTGTACAGGTTCGGACCAATAGAATAGCCCAGCCATTGCGAAACCCACACAGGGTTTCGCAATGGCTGGCGCCCTCATTATATTAAATTTATTGCTCGCCGCTAAGTACATAATGCCAAAAGTGGTAACTTTTGCACTTTTGCCTACTACTACTACATCGAACTATGTTTTACAGAGGTTATTGTTTGTAAATAAACTATGGAACCTTAGCATCAATAGGTAGGTACGTGTAAATATTGGTACTTAGCGAGCACTAAATTTAATTAAGATGAGAGCACTAATCGCCTTAAGTTCGTCCCTGGTGGCGTTCTGTGGAGAAATTTCTTGGGAAAAACTACTCGAATTGTTCTCAATGTACTGCAAATAGCATAGATAGCATAGATAGATAGGTAGTCTTTTCATTTGATCTTATTACAAACAGAATTGTCAGTGACATGCACAGTATGCACACTTCCAACCATAGGATTAGACAGAATGACGAGTTTGTGGGAATTGAAATGACGTCCAGTCTTTGAGGCTAACAGGGCCATAAAATCTGTTCCCAAATCCTTCAATGTCGGCTGCTTTATGGGGGACACTGATTGGCGCCACGATCCTATCGGATCCTTTGGCCAAACCGTTTTCCTGATGTAGTGGTTGGTCCGTTTTGGATTCTATTGCAAGTGATAAAAGTCTACAATCCATCGAATGGTTGTTAGGCCGCTTTCAGATAATTTTCCAAAATATAAAGTTTCGTTGGTTTTGGATTCTATTACAAGTGCTAAAAGTTTTCCAAATGTAAGTGCTTATTATTTTTGCCAGTTTTGAAACTTAACATTAATATTATACGTTCCATTAGGTACATGAAAAATAATAATATTCAATTACGACTTAAAAATTTATGTTGGAAAACATAAAAAAAATTGTTAATTATAACTAATATATTTATTAACAATAATTTGTATGTAGTTACAATTATATAGAAAACACTTTAATCTGAAATCGGTGGCTGATGTACATTAAAATATTTACACACTGAGATTTGTTAATTGAGTTACAATAATAATGAGAGAAAAAAATAATAATAACGATAGTCGGACGATATGACCGATTTATATCGCGTGATATAGCATTTTATCGATACTCAACTGTCAAACTCCTTTGTCTTTTTGACAGTTAAACGTGATAAAACGCTATATCACGCGATATAAATCGGTCATACTACACAGGCTAAAACAAATAAGTAGGTACATAATAATGTACAAAATTTTGTTATAAAAAATTGTATTAAAATAAAGTTTTAAAAATATTTACAATAATATTAATATGAAACTTGGTACGCGTATCAATGTTGTGTTAACTTTTAAAAGTGGATTTTGATTTTGAAAATAATATGTTTCCTGTGTATCTACAAGTCTTAATATAATTATTTTCTTAATAAGTACCACGCTTATGTGGTAATTTCATGAAAGTAGTACGATCGGCCTCAGAATTAGCTTACCACTTTAGCACTGTCGCACCAACAATAATCGCGCAGTCAACTCACAGGAAAACCATTCATATCAATGCCAGTACTTTATTATAATACATTATTTAACTCAATAATTTGATTTGTAACAAAGAAGAAAATATACATTCAACTTTGGCAACCAATTAAAACTATTCTAAAAATAATGAATAATTAAGAAATATTTTGGACGAAAAATATTGCTAGTCTACATAGAGCAATGCTAAAATAATGTTAAAATATCACGTCATTAATTTTTTTATGCACAACGAGTGTTAACATCAGGTGAGGTAAAGGCCCCTCACCTGATGTTAAGTGACGATAAGGCCGAAGGTGGAAGCGCACTACACCCGCAATCCTCATCACCTACGAACTGGCTATCTTACCTCTAACTGCTGGAACATATCAATTTTTTTAAATTGTTGTTATGGTGTCAAACTTAGGTAAGATGGTGGTAGCTAGCCAGGCGGATTTGAAAATAAGCCCTACCACCAACAAAACCGAGTGCAAATTGTACCCCCTTGGGAATCGAACCCGGGACCCCTGAGACTTACACGGATAGGCAAACTACTAGACCACAGAGGCGGTTAAAGTTCTAAATAAAGATTTCTTTATTAAGAGCATTTATTGTGCTTTCATAAAAAACTAAAAGCTCTTGATACAAACATTTATTTTTTAAAAATAAAATTATTTGACATTGCAATATTGTAGGTTAGTAAAATTACAAATTTTACGGACACTGAAAAGATTAATGCCATCAAAATAGTACATTGTTCACCGAGAGGAGAAACACCCGAGATCGGGAATCGCACTTTCTCTCGAGTGATACATAGTGCTTTATACTACACCTACGAAGAAAATAAAAAACTAAATCTTTACTAATTGAAATTTATATTGAAATTGTTGCAGTTAGTGAAGCTTAATGTCGTCTGCAATTTTCACATGTTCTTTTTTCAAATTGTTTATCCTGCCGCCGCAGGGTCGCACTGCCAGCCCGACACCATCCGACACACAGCTAGTGGCCAGTGTCATTTTGCGAACTTGGAGATAAAAACTCACTGTAAAAACTTTTTGGCTTTTGATATTTAGGTTACCGGCGCATAGTCTTACGCAAAATTAAAAAAGAAAAACCACGTAAGAAATGGATTTTCATACACTTTTCTCTCCCGCTCAGATGCGTTTTCTCCCCGCATATTTGTTCGATATGCAATGACGTACTTTCTACCGTAAATTTGATAAAGTATCAAGGTACTTTCCGAGCAGGTGTAGTATAAAGAAAGTTTTCTTGAAAATAAAACAAGTTACTTCACTTACAAGTACGTACATTTACTTATAATTACTACTCCCAAACATTAAAGAAACAATTTACAAAAGGAATTAACAATAGGTAACTAAATCAAAGATATTACATACTAGAATAATCTTAATTGAGATATGTTTTCACGATTTACTTTTGTAGTAGGTACCGATTGTTGGAATCGGAGACTAATAAAACTAAAAATAATAGTCAATATGAAAAGGTACCTACTACTTATAGTTTCTATAATCGAAAACACTATTTTCGCATGCATTTTGAAATAAAAACACGCTTATATAGGTACACTTAGAGCATTCACACGAAATTCTTGGAAAAATAGGATCGTAAAAACGTACGTCTGTACCCTTAGCACGAACAGCTATCGAAAAAAATAACGCGCGTAAAATCATTCGATAGTGCAATTTTGTATTGGAAATTTGTACAACGCCATCTACCACTGAATAGCGAAATTTAAATGTCCATAGATAATTCTCTATCAAGTAATTTTACGTGCGTTTTTTTTCTCGTTAGTTGTTCGTGCTAAGGGTATTGTCACCGTTAAAGCTCCTCCCGCTATGTCTATCACCACCCAATTCACGGTATACGCTACAATTTAAAAAAAAACTACATACTATAAATATCTATTGCTTAGTGTAGGGTTTTCAAACCATTTTGCATCGGGTGAGCCAGTCATCACCGAGCGTATTCTCACTCTGGCGAATGAATTTCTGAGCGGGACGGAAAGAGATAGAGTTGTAAAAAATTACGGAGATGGGTGGTCCAATAAAGTTAAACCCTAAAGTCGCCTAAAATTTGGGAATGGGTACATGAAGCAACTCATCATAAGGTACGGCTTCGAAGAACTTTTTTGCCGTGTTGATGGTAACGTTCAACGCGTAGTCAACCACCGGCTGACCAAACTCTTCGGTGACAATTCTCCAGTTTTCGTTCAGAAACTGCAATACTGTGTTACCTGTAAAGAAAAATCAATAGTAAAAAAATGTAAAAACTCATTTAACTCTAAGTACACTTACAAAAAAGTCTTTGTTAGTTTGTATTAGATACTATGTTATTTTTGTTTATGATTGGTTCAGTTTTAAGCACGTTTTAACTTATAAAATTATTTTACATAGTAAAATATACGGTAATGATACAGAATATAATTTGTCGCATGTGATATGGCTAAACAATATTTTAATGCGCAACAATTTTCTTATTATTTATTTAGTAGTTTCTTGACATTTAAATAACAAAACGTTATAATTCACGACTTCACTAAATTACCTTGTCAATATTAAACCCTACTATAGCGTTATTTGAAAACGGCATCCCTTATGATAAGTAATCATTATAAGTAAATATGCCTATTAAAATTAATATGTTTTGATATCATTATGCGTGTTTAAATTTATGTTTTAGAAGGTTATGCTTAAACATGATTGCTTAAAGTAGTTATGCTTAAAAAAGTATGAATAAACTGTATTATAACAATGCCTAAATAATATTATACGTAAGCATCATTCGGCTAAATCAAAGTATGTTATGATGACACTCATTTACTCATATTAAGGATTAAAATGTTATGTGTAAATGTTACTCGGTACTTAGGCAACCATTGAAAACTTTTAACCTATTTTTCTTGGAGAAAAAATATAGAGTTACGATTAGTGCGCATATTTGGAGTAATAACATAGAGAACTGTTTTAAAATAAATAAAAAGCTATGATTAGCAAAATTTGGGAGCACAAATTAATGAGTTTTGCAAATAATTTTTGATAATTCTATAAAATGATAGAAAAGCTCTGATATGGCAAAGTTTTTCCTATATTCTTTTTACAGCTTTCATATTTTTTAACAGTTTCAAATCATGTTTTGCTATTTTTTATTTGCAATTCTATTTTCTAGAAAAAAGTTTTCGTAGTGCCCCTCTGAGAACTTAATTTGGCATAAAATTTTAATAGGATTTTCAAGCAAGCGGTCTCCATACAAACGGCGATAACGTTTCCCACTCTCTAAATCTTAACCTACAGCAATGAATTTTTAGTATGTTTTTGAAATGCCTAAAAACTAGGGCTGTACGTTTTGATTTTTAAAGTATTCATTGTAGATTTGAAAATATTGGCACTTCTGTGTTTTGTATGAAATCACTAAAATGGAAATATTTCGAAATCTATTATAGATATTTAAAAAATCAAAACGCACAGCCCTAGTATTTAGGCATTTCAAAAAAATACCAAAAATTAATCTGTAGGTTAAGGTTTAGAGGATGGGAAACGTTATCGCCGTTTGTATGGAGACCGTTTGCTTGACAATCCTCTTAAATTATTTTAGCAGAGCTAGAAGCTGGTACCTACTATTGTTTCTTATATGTTAGAAGTAGATAGCGACCATTTCGCACAGCATACGTCCGCCAGCGGCGCCGGCCGGTGAATTTCGTCATTTCATCGATGCCTAAACCAGTTTTAAGTAACATACCTTTTTACGCACCTACACGATATAGCGTCGTTTTACTTTACTAACCAGTTATAAATAGAGTTGTAACTGAATCATCATAGAACTATCGATAAAATAAAAAAAAACTAAATGCATAAGAATAAATAAAACTGTTTTTTATTATTCTTATGCTTAATGTAGATTACTTATTTGACATACTAATGATTAAGTATCTTATTTTAATTAATCTTTAATAATTATAAAATAAAATATCGACGACGATTTTTTGTTAATAAAAAACAAAAAATCGTCGATGTCAAAAACTTGTAACTAAAGGTTGTAACTTCTAACACAAAATATAAAAAAATATATTTAAATCAAAAACTTGTAACTTGTAACTAAACGGGCTAAGTATGTGAACTTATTGTGGTAGGCGTAGGGGAGACCCGTACAAAACCGTATACCGGGGTAAAACCGTACAGTATAGCTATGTCCGTTATTATTTTGAATTAGCCGCGCATTTGCCGATCACGGCAAGTAGCCAATAGGATCAATCTGTCAACAGACACTTGTCGCTGCAGGCACGAACGTTAACAATATATCACATAAATATTTGACCCGGTCTCCCCTACCACATTTTTCTTCTTTTTTTAATACATTTGATGTTTCACATAACTATAGCATCAGCCCATTGTAAAGTCTTTAAATAAGAAAATAATTTATATACAACGTGTTACTAAAAACCCCAAATGCCGAATATGGTAGATAGAGACCATCAAACTGATCACTTTTAATATGGGACCAACTCTCAAATCATAAAAAGAAATCAGCTGTTTTATAAATTTTTATATTTTCGTTATTTATTTTTGTATGAAGCAGCTGATTTTTTTCGCGATATCAGAGTTGGTCCCATAGTAAAGGTTGTTCAGTTTGATGGTCCGGTCAACAACGAAAGTTGCTTAGCACTTTAGTTAGTACCTTGTTATAGCAACTTTTTTGATAAATGTTTCAAACTGTAAGACATCTGTCAAAAAAGTTGCTATTACAAAGTTTTAAAATGTTAAGCGATTTTTGTTTCTGACTGTCCCTATCTACCATATTCGGCTTTAGTGGTTTTTTGTAACATGTTGTTTTAAAATATTTTTTTTTCGAATTTAAATATAACGTTCTTTACAATGGAATGCAAGCTTACAAATCTGATAAGTACAAACGATTTTGAATTTCCACAAGTAATTGTTAATCGTTAAAATATATCGATAATTCAGTAACAGCACTACTGAGTTTTGCCAACCTGACCTGCTGCGGCTCGATACTGCTTTATTACACAATCTCTTGACCGTGACATTGTTTGCACCAGTTTGGCATAAACATTGACGATTTTTAGAGTTTTACGAGATAGTATAAGAACATAGACATTAATATTACACATAACAAATTATGATATATTGTATCAACTGGTTTTTTAACTATCTAAATCAAGTTTCGTCGTGGTCAAATAGTTTGGCATTTTAGTATGGCTACGAGGAAACTGGGAAAAATAATCACAATAACACAATGACTTTTGGGAAACAAACATCACGTTGTGATATTATTATTATTATTTTAGGCTTTAATAATTATAAAATGTATGTTAATTAAACAAAAAACAATAAAACTAAAGGACGTCAAGACTCTCTGAATTTCGAAGTAAGAATTTGATGTTTTTTTTATGAATGGACGCAGTCACTATTTCCAACCATGCGGAACAGACAATTGCGAAAAGCAGCAATGCAACTTACTTAGCTCAGGGTTGCCTTTAAAAAGGTTGTTGATAGTATAGATTATCCTCTCTCCATAGTCGAAGGTGTACTTGTAGCCTTTGATGCCGAAGTGGTCGCGGCCCTCGGCGTCTTTGTAGTACTTGGTCTTGATGTTCAGCGCTATAACGGAGTTGACTGGAATTTGGAGAAGATACCAGTGAAACACAGCCAATTAAGGGTGAACTAGTTATTAAAAGCGAGAGAAAAATGATAAAAATGTTTGCAGCAATGTTGACTTTGGTAGCCTTCATAGTCATGACTGGAAAGTTTATCTGATGTTCTTACATCTAGAATTCTAAATATAATAGAAGTTTGATATTATGATGATGATAACACAAATATCTTATGAAGGATCTATGTTATTTGATTAATGTCACACTTCAAAAATGTCGTAATTAATAATGTTGTGCGATTTTAAAATTTAAATTAACTATTAAAAATAAATACTGATTTGCCTCGAAAGTTAAATATTGTAAAAAAAAATCATGGCCAACTACCTTTCGCTACAACCTAGCCTCGATAAGAGTAGGTCTAGTTTATTTCATTAACAAAACGATGATATAAATTATTATTTGGTGTCTATAATACAAACGATTAGACAATTCAAATAATTAATAGACCGAGTGAGCGGGAAGCGCAAGCTAAGCGTCTTCGTTTCCGCTTGGGCAAAAATACTTTTGTATGTCCAAATGTCCGGCTGTTTTCCTCTACAGCTATACTAACTATTCTCTAAAGTTTGCAGCGTCCAGTTCGTCGCTGCAGCTGCGTTGTCTGGCAGGTGTCATATTCTCATTACTGGTTAAGCTCTTTGGAATCTATGGCATTTTGCCTAGTGATTTAGTAATATGACATCTGTCAGAAACTCGACGAAACGATCACTGACAATGAAGTTGCATGTTTTCTCAACCAATTCTCGTTAAATGTGGTCAGGTTCCTTTATTATAAAAAAAATATTGTTTCAGTTTTTTTAAAGATGGCGGACATATGCCTGCCTAGCATGACCGATTTATATCGCGTGATATAGCGTTTTATCCAAGGGTCTGACATGCTTTGGTAGAGCGAGATCGTCTTATTGAGATTCCTATAGGAGGAAATAGAGAAGAGTGTCATGTTTTTTCTCTATCACCGACCGGACTTTATTTCATGGTCGGGTTATTGGTACAGTTCAACCTACAAACAAGTGGGGTTATATCAAGAGTGCCAAAGAAATTAAAGGTTTTGTGGATTACTACCTAATTGATACCCAAGATTTGTTATAAATCGTATGTGTTATGTTTGTGTCTAGCATACAAAATGGTGGGGTGTTCGATATTTGGCTGCAAAAGCAACAATCAAAGAAAAGAAGCGGGTGTTACATTTCATGCGTAAGTACACTGTTTTCTATATTTTGATCACGTATTTCTTTCTCAAATCTCACAGGAACCAAGTTTCTGAGCTAAATCATTAGTTATATCATGAAATACCTGATAAATAGGAAAAATCTAAAAATAATTTCTAAAAATAACCTCGTAAACATTTGACATGCAAACCGGTAAAATTGCGTACATCTACGTAATAGTAGAAGTCAGCTTAGCTTTGACGTCCACCAAAATCAGTAGGTTTATAATTCGATTTCCGGATGCCTACTATATAGAAAATTTTCCCCAAAAATTACCCCATATTTCAGGGAATTTCAAACGATTTGATTTTTCCAGATTTATTTCAAGATACAACTCGTGAAAAATGTATAGAAGCAACTGGAAAAAAGAATTGGGTGCCACACACGAATTTGTTCAAAACATTTTGAAAAAAATTGTTCCCGAAAAACAGAAAAACTAACTTTAAAAAAAGTTCTGTATTCCAACGTTTAATAAAGACTTTACCTGTTTTAATTTAAAGTTTATCTTTTTATTCCATTAACCACACAATCTCATATCAACTACCTGAGCGAACCCCAGCTAGTTTACATTCTCTATATATAGTACGTATACATAGAGTCTCTATGTATACGTACGGAATCCGTTAATCCGTAGATTAACTGGTCGAGTCAGTTAAAGTGCGAATTTTTTCTTAAAGTAGACGATTTCCGTGCTTTAACTAGTAATCTGCACATTAACGGATGCTACCCCGTTAAGGGTACTTTTTCTGATCATGGCAACCCCATATTTTGACGTCATAATATATCTATCCCTTACACTCGGTCGCTCGGTAGCGCATCTACCCCTTTTAATATACTATATCTATGGTTTTATCACGTTTAACTGTCAAAAAGACAAGGGAATTTGACAGTTCAGTTTCGATAAAATGCTATATCACGCGATATAAATCGGTCATGCTAGGCAGGTAGGGGTTGAAAACGTAAAATATGGCCAAAAGACAAACTTGCGAGGTGTACAACTCACAGAGCTACTAGTAATATAAGTGTAAAATAAAATGGAATTAACAGTGTAAATTATGATTATATTATCACTTGTCATATTATTATAATTTCATTTTAATCTTAGTCTAATTAAAAGTTTTTTTTCAATTTCTTTATGTGGCTGGCAAGTTTTACGGCAAAAGCTAGTATACTAAAGTTCAAAAAACTTACTTATTTTAATCTTCGAGTCTCCTTCACCGTTAATCGGGAAGAGCAGAAGTCTGCCGACAGCCGTGTATTTTCCTTTGATAGTGATGTTGCATTTCACTTCCAAGTTGAAAATGTTCTTCTCTAAAAAGGCCCTGAAAATGTCAAAAGTAACGTTCAGCGAAGTGACAAATAAATCACGCGTAGACTAGGATTAATAAATTTAAAAAGTAATAAACATTTGATGAAATGGTGTGATTTATTTTACAATAACCATTTTGAACAATAGAATATTATAATAATTTGAACTGGAATGTGACTTACTTCTACAATAATCTCACGTAAATTGTAATACCAATCGATTTAAACTAAAAACAAATACTAAAAATATCTTATTAAAGATATCGAAATATTTCTATTCAAGACCAAACTAAAGGTTACAAACGGAAAGCCTTCCACCATTACACTTAACATTGATCGTGCCACCAAAAGCAATTTCACAAAACACCCATTACCATAACTATAAAAATTCGTGCTAAGGCTGTCAGTAATAACCACAAAGACAAAAGTATAATTTGTTCAACACCTTGAAAAGATGTTGGTGGATAACATCCAAGGGTGAGCGTCAAAATGTTTCGTCAACCGTGCCCATTGTGCAGCTAGTGTGAATGCGGCATTTGTGTTATGTGGCAAGGCTCTTGAGGTAATTGGTGCTTATGTTCTCAATGAGTTATGTAGATGTTGTGAGTGTTATGGTCGAGATATTATTGGTCTCAACGGCAAAGGTCAATGTTAATGACCTACCATATCATTAGAATAATCTTTTTTTGGAATAAACATTTCAAAGAGCCAGAGAAATTTGAGGGTTAACATAATGTTACCTAGATTTTACTGGCACAGTATAATATGGAAAATACAGTCTAGAACTTTCAAATAACAGGTTCAGGATCACAGGATGACATTCATAATGTGGTCCTTTTGGATAGTAGCTAGTTCTCATACGGCCCGGCTAGCTTCTATCATCTTACCTTAATAAATCTGTCATAAAAATAACAATAGGTGACTATGAACCATTTTTTTGTCCCCACTGCTGCGGCACAGGCCTTCCTTATATGGGTGGATAAGGGGGATGGGCCACCACGCGGGCACAATGCGAATTGGTGGGTGTTAACGCCTGCAAATGCAACCGGGACTAACGGCTTAACGTGCTTTCTGAAGCACGGAGGAGCTCGGGATAATACATTTTTTGGTCACCCATCCCGTGACCGACCCTTGCGAAAGTTGCTTAACCTCTGCAATCGCCGGGCCAGCCGCTAAACTACTGCGCACTCGAGCTCCTCAAACAAGAGGTGAATTGTTTTATTCTGTCAGCTAATGGTGTGATAGCCAGTTTATCATTAGTTAAGGATTGCTGGTGGCGTCAGGTGTGATGGAAAATTAGTAAAAGTTAAAAAACACTTACTCCACATTCCTGACTTCACAATTTCTCAAGCCTGTCGCCTTGCCGTCGTAGAAGGTGACTTTGATGCCTGGCAGCTGTATAGGCAGTTCATCAATGAGGAAGGGGTCCAGTGACGGCACTCCCAAGTCTGGTAGACCTTTGGAGAATTCCGGGATAGCATCGCGTGTAGCTTTTATCAGGCAAGCTGGCTCCGTGGTGTTGCAGGGCTTGATGAAGTCAGCTGGAAATTGAGAGAAATTGGAAAATTAGTGAAGGTGATGTAAAAGTACCGTACGATACTTTATCAGTGCCTAAGGTGCAATGATTCTATTTTAATAGTGACTCACAGTAATGTTTGTGCCTCTATGCTTTCAATGATATTTTCAAAGTTATTGCGAATATTAATATTTTGAAATTTAATATACAGGGTTATTTGTAAAACACCAACTATATTGATGTTAGTATTCCACTACTGCGAGGTTGTTGAGGTGTTTTAGAAATAACCTTGAATATTAATTAATTAAATAAAAATTTAGTGTAAGATTTGTCGTCAAAAAATAGCGCAATTTGTATCTGTACGAGTATAGAGTCACAATAGACACAATGAAATGAAACATTCTTTATTCAAATAAACTAAGGTATTAAGTTCTTTTGAATTATTTATATTTTCCTACCACCCATACAAAAAAAAATAACCGACAAGAAGAACGGGCGCAAGAAACTTATCATCAGCTTTGTCAGAAATCAGAAGTAACGATTATTGCTAACTTTTAATAGAATATAAAAATATTTTTTATTAATAAAATCGTTTTAACGCTGGGATAATTAATTTAACAAATCTTAAATTTGCTAAGCAATACAAAATAAACGCCCACGCCTAATACGCCTTCGTAACTTTTAAAAATAACTCTTTGTTTAATCTTAATTATTTAATCTGTTGTATTTATCATTCCAATCAAAATTGAGTTTTGACTTATTCCGTCCCCAAAATGTTCGTCAAGGGACTCGATTTAATTTATGATAAAGTTCGTTATTTTTGAATAAAACAATATTTTATTTATTATCTACTGAGTTCGAGAGTGTTAAGCAAGTGCTTGCAATAAAATAATTTAATAATTTTAATGTAATAATATTTAATTAGATGTAAATTATGAAAATTTGTATGAGTAGTAAAAAAATAAGTATCGGCTAAGTTACAACTAATGACTTGTCATTTTTGCGAACAAAAAATAGGAGTCACGAGTATAAGGCACCTTTTTTTAACGTTAAGGAAAGAAAATCTGAAATATTGCTGATATAGTTGGCCGTTTTGATCATAATTCGAAATAATATCAGGCATCAGAAGAATATTTAACATTAAAGAAGATAGGTATTTTTAATTTATGAGAGTGTCTGTGTGTGAGTAAATATTGGCAATTTCATACTTTAACCCCTTCTACAAATGAGTTTTTAGTTGAAATGCAACTGACACTTATCAACTTCACGTAACTAATAGGTATGCTTGAATTTTTCCGTGATTTGCTTGACATTGAAAATCTCATGTATACAAGAATCATTACTTTTAATTTTCAATACGAATTGGTTAATCTTGTGACATAAACAAAGTTTTTTTATTTCGGAAGGCTTTTGCTACTTTTTACGCGATTAAAAGAAACTGAGCGATAGTTTAAAACAACGAAAATATGTAATTTCCAAAACAGTTACTAACTTGTAGGGAAGATACTTGTATAGACTGGGGTGAATAGATATGAGCCACTACTATTAGTTTCAGAAGCTACAAAGGAAATACACCCATTCACAGCAAATTATATGCCTACAACTGTTGCCTGGATATTCAGAGACTCAAAGGCAATACCATCAAATATAGCACATAACTCGCATTATAGATGCTTACTAAACTATTGAATCTAATGTACTGCAATCACGCAAGACTCCTTGCATGCATGCGTGTATAGAGTATCGTGTGTAATAGTTGGTACCGACCTTAATTAATTAATACTCTTAAAGGGACTTTCCGGCGAATTAGTAGTAGTTCAGTTATCAGCATTTCGATGCTGATAACTGAACGACTGGTATTTGGTTTAATTCTTATGTCTATGAAGATTAATGCTAAAGAAATGCTTCAATTTTATTACTAAGATTGATGAGAATAACTGATTTTTCGTTAAATACTAAATAATAAACCTACTAGAAAAAAAAATAGACTTGCACCAGAGCATATTTTCAGGCGGGAACCTGAGAATCCCGTCTGCGAACATGATCGATGAGTCGATTTTTTTCTAGTATATTTACTATTGTATAAAAATAGCATAGTAAAGGCTAAAATCTCAGATTTAAAAATGATCTTCCGTATCTGAAGTACTAAAAAGAAAAAAATGACGATCTTGTTCATCCGTCTCTCACACATGTTTATCAGGAACGTCATAATTATCAATTTTTAATTAAGAAAGGTTTAGAGGTCTTTATTACGAGCTGTAAGAAGATACGAATATTTATGTCGCATAGTCCGTTGACCTGATATCAAGACAAGGAACTTCACTGCCCAATTGTAAAACCTTCCGAAGCACTGAGAAACTTTAATAATATAGTAAATTTTCGCTTTCATAGGCCGGGTTCAAACTTGTGTAACATGTAATGTAATGTAACGTGAATGTAACACGTAAAATTTTGTATGAGGAGCATTTAATGACGGTCGCGCCGGCTCTCTGGTTCACACATATCATTCACACATTTGACGTAACATTACCTTACAAGTTACATATTTTTATAAATAGCGTAATCTTACAAGAATTATTCTTATTTCACCGATCTCAAAAAAATACTTTATTAAGAGAAACCCATAAAAATATAATTTTATGTTCGTCAAGTTACGTCGAAGTTATAATGGATTTTGTTGGAGTAATCTGCCAAGTTGGGCCTTGTATTTACCTAAGATTATTATTCGACGAAAAAATATTATGCTTTTAGTAGGGGAGACCGGTCTAAAACCGTATAGCTAAGAACAAACCTATATAAAATCGAAATAAATGAAAGTTACATATTGATAATTTAACTCGTTTATTAGAGACTCTCATTGGCTATATAAATTTACAAAAAATAAAACTATAATCAGCATAATAACAAAAAATAATCAACACAAACTAAACCTTGACGAATTACGATTTTGCCCCAGGGGCTGGACAAAACCGTATAGTATATACGATTTTGCCCCATACGTTATCAACCTGAAACCAAAGAGTCCCAGCTTTAACTGTTAGTAGATTCCTATATTATTCCTTAGCATTTTGATAAAAACTTGTAAACAAAAACATCAATTTGGCGTAGTTTCGGGTCAAAACCGTATACTGATTACTGGTCGATATTACCCCTTACGGTTTTGCCCCACCGACCAAAACAATATTATTTAACATTAACTTGTCATTATAATGCAGATCCGGAACCAAAACTTTGTTGATGATTAAGTAAAAATACAAAGTTTCAGGTTAATAACATTGCATTTACCTATAAATAGGTAAAAGATTTAATTGTGAATATATTTTGATGACAATAGAATTAGATCAAAACACCTCCAAATAATAATTATGTGATTTAAGGTTAAAGCTCGTGCCTGCAGCGACAAATGTCTGTTGACAGATTGATACTGTTGGCTACTTGCTATGATCTGCAAATGCGCGGCTTATTCAAAATAATAACTGACACAGCTATACCGTACGGTTTTACCCTGGTATACGGTTTTGTACGGGTCTCCCCTACAAGGCAAACTGTAATCTGTCTGTGTAATCATATATCTAATGATGATTATAGTAAAAAATTGTGTTTATTTTTCTATGCATAGATACATTTGTTAGGTACTTATGTCTTCTTATCTTAATTTAGAACAGCTTTACCGATTTTTTTTATTACATTAATATAAAAATAGCATTGTGAATGCCAAAAATAAAAAAATCAATGACTTATCCGATGTTTAAAAGTTGGGTTAATGTATACCTCTAGGATTTATATTTTTCGTGATTATTTCGTCTGAAAAAATCTTTTAATATGGGGATGTGAGTGAACTCAATTGCTTTTAATTCATTCATCTTACTAAGTTTGAGATTTTTAAACAAGTACCAATTAAATAGTATAAATAAATAAACAAGATTAATTAATTTTGGAGGACATTTCAAATTAACTGTGTTATTTGAGAAGATAACCTTAACGTCTTCAACTTTCTTGACGGAAAATTTATCGAAATGATTTGTAAATGTCAAAAGTTTGGGAAGTAAGGGAATAAAAGGTATTTATAATAATATAAGTAGGTAAAACTTTTTTTTTTAACTTGAAGACACTCTTCCCCACAGATTTATTTTATATGTAAAATAAATCTGTGGGGAAGAGTGTCTTTCTGAAAAGCTAAGAAAATAAATCTGTGGAGAACAGGTTTTCTGTGTTTTTGTACTATGGTACAAAAACACAGAAAACCTGTAATTTCTTTAATTTTATACAGAAATTCAAGTTAAGGAAAACTAAATTTGAGTATGAAAATAAAAAACAATGTTTTTAATGACTTTAACAATATGGTTGACCTATAGTTTAAGAAGTTCAATTATACGTCATTTGCGTTATGATTACTATTTATCGAGTAGAGTCATTTCGCACAATATCTTTGTGTGCGTGTGGTTTGAGTGAGCAGGTAACATTTCGCTGTTTGCGTCCTTTATAAAGTCAGTTACTACACAGCACTAGAAATGGGGCCTATGACAATAAAGAGTAAGTGATATATTTTGTATGTACCAATCCGCATGGTATGTGGGCCAAAACCCAATAAATCGGTCCTGTCCCCGTTTTACTAGTCATTTAAATGGCTATCAATGCATCTCTTTTATATGCTATGCTATACAGCGAGAAAGAGAGCTACTATAGCTTTTCATAAACATGGCAAGTTTTAAAAGCTTGTCATACAGGGGCTAGTGTTGCTTAGATACTATAGCCCCTACATAACACCATAACTATGAGACATACATAGTTACATATTATCCTCCTCATCCATACATAACAAAGGCTTTTTTTACTGCACAACGGGATAGTGCTTGGCCTTCACCCCACCTGATAAAGTGACAATATGGCCGAAGGTGGAAGCAGCACTACACCCGGAATCCTCATCACTGAGGAACTGGCTATCTTACCTCTAACTGTCGGGACACAACAATTTATAAATTGTTGTCATGGCATCAGACTTAGGTGAGATGGTGGTAGCTAGCCAGTGAGACTTAATAAGCCCTACCACCAACCAAACCCGAAATTCTTATACACCGTTAATTTTTAAGTATATCTAAAAATAAAAAGGGGATTTCAGACCACGTGAATGAACAACTTTTACTATGGGGCCAACCACGGAATCGCGAAAAAAAAATCAGCTGTTCCATACAATAGTCGAATCGATGTTGTACTTTTCTATGGAATCGCTGATTTTTTATTCGAGATTCCGTGGTTGGCCCCATAGGAAAGTTGTTTCGTATTTTACGCTGTAGGCCCGTCTGAGCTGCGACGGATGAGTTGATTTTTTCTAATATTTTTCAATTATATTATTAGCAAGTGTTAAAAATACTGCAGCAATGACGTTGATTTACATATTATGCTTGTAATATTTTGTAGTTTATTTGATATTCATTTCGAATGCTAATGAGAAAAAAAATATATACATATTAATTAAGTAATAGACGAATTCAAATCCTATAATTACAAGGGTTTATTTTTTATTTCGGGGAAAGAACTCCAAAAGTCTTAATTTTTTACTTTATATCGGATTTTTACAATTTTGTTAATTTCTCCGCAATTTAGTAACTTAGTGTAGGTACTCTTTAATAAGAGAGTAAAAAGTATTTGCATATATATAGAGTTAAACATTATGCAAAGTAGTTGAATCCTCTTGAATTTAAATAATATTGTAACTAAGTTCAAAATATGGTGTCATTTTAATGGAGTTTATGATATTACGATGGAGCGCGAGCCAAGACCTACATTTTGACAATTTGGGCTCAACTGAGTAGGTATTAAAAAAAGTTGGATTTAAAATAAAATCCATGTTTCGTCGGTTATGATTAATATGATCTTCGAGACTCAAGAAAATCTTAAGATCCTTGGCCCTTCCAAGGAACTTTTTTTTCTTTCTTTGCTCTGTGGAAAATTCTGTATTTTCTACTGACATCACTAGTGGCAACCTGACCCAATCCAATCATCTTACCACTCTTGTAGTAATAGTAACTATTTTCTATAGTAGTAGAATACCTAGTTTAAGAGAAAATATAATCTGCCAACCATGTCTGTCTACCTAAACTACCATAATACATTAATCGAATAAGTACTTCATTTCCAGATAAAGGGCACTTCAGCCAAGCTGAGCGGATATCGGGATCGTATTGGATACCAGTTTGTCATCAATA
This sequence comes from Agriphila straminella, assembly GCA_950108535.1. NCBI lineage: Eukaryota > Metazoa > Arthropoda > Insecta > Lepidoptera > Crambidae > Agriphila > Agriphila straminella. The sequence continues at coordinate 6,703,063 of OX467312.1, forward strand.
GACTATTCTATTAGCTTAGTTACTCTATGATACTGAACTGATAATAATAAAAATTATAATGGCCACTGTAAATGAACAGTTAAGCAGCTGAATTTTTGAGATGAAAACGGCCTAACACTGCTCAATCTCCCATTGTATCCGTATAGTTCTATCGTGTATTTCTACTAGTAGGACTAAACGGAGAAAAAAATCCTTTTAGTTCTACTAACTATATCCAATCTCCAACCCGGTAGAGATTAGGGCAGCTACCTATCCATCGAAAAAAGGCCTGTCTTGCAGTGAACTATAATGGAGGTTATAATGATGATGATCATTTGCATCATCATTTATTATCTCGACTCGAATAAGGACACAATGAAATCAATACTGTAATTATTTTCGATACTGAATTATGAACCGCTATCGCATAGTACTACATTGACAGTATACAAATAAATACACGCAAAGAGTGTTAATTTTGACTAAAATGTGTAAGTATAGATTATACAGTTAATCAAACGAAATTCATAATTATTTACATAAACAAAATAGATAAGATGTGCTTATGTTTAACGTTTTTTCATAAGGTAGACTTTCCAAGTCCATACAAATGTGATTAATATAATTTCATTTCAGAGTAAAAATAATTAAGTGATAAGTTTTTGTAATACCTGGTTCTCTGACTTTTTGAACTGTTGTAGCAAACGATGGATTCGGCATTTTAAAAGTGTTATTGTGTTTAAATTCATACTTATTTGTGATTATGTTACAGAGAGTAAAATCGAACTTTTTCAAGTCAAGCAAGTATTATTAACACTGTCTTAGAGTAGGTTGAGTAAGTATCTAACAGGATATATCAGATAAAATCCAGGAAAGTAAACGTTTCTGTCACAAAATCTTGTTTTCAATATCGGTTTATAAGGTAATCATTTTTCATTCCGGGTACGAAATCAGCATTGCAATTTATTTCACCTTGACCCACTTATATACGTCGAAAGTACTCTTTTTTTTTTTCTTATTTTTTACTAAAACATAATAGCACTCACGCGCAAGTTTTGCCGTGCAATCGCCGACCAACGATATCGCCACCACTATAACCGACAGAACCAAAACAAAACGTTCGCACATGATTGCGTGCTGGGTGACTCCACGCGGTTCCTCAAGCGTCAACAACCACGGAGTAACTGACGACCACTCGCCCTGCGCACGAGTCGCGATTTACGTAAATTGAAACAAGTTCTTTCTCATTTTCGGTTGCATAAATTCGGCTAGCTCTTTGCCAATGTGAAGCCTGCTTTTCACGCAACGCTGCTTGCTAATCCGTTCTATCAAATGAAGGCAAAATTATAAAGTTATCAGCTTGATTCATATGGCAACGGTGTAAATGTCAAAATTGAATGATTGGCAGGTGTTTCTATTGACGGTTTGTCATTGAACAGTGCGTGCGATGCATCGCGTGCATATTCCGATTGTCTAAGGGCGTTAATACACTATACATGAAATGAAATGAAATTTATTTATTTGCCATAAAACACGGTATACAGGTTGTTACAGAGTATATAAGGTGCCTTGTAATTAGTGTCAAATATTTTTAGGGCTGAACATATAAGTCATAAGGATCACATATAAAAAATATTTCGAAATTCTACACGCTAGTTTAGAATTTAATTTTTCAAACAAAAAAATAATAGCCTTATTTTATAAAATAAGCCCATCCTGTACATGTACACTCACACTATCTAAGACTACGCACGCATAGCATTCATACGCAACACACAACTATCGTGGTGTGCGTGAATGAACTTAAAGACACTCACCCACAGACAGGCTCGTTTTTATAGGCCGATGCGATAATATCGGATGGGTAATTGCGTCCTGCCTGACTCCTGCTGGCCCCTGCACTGCACATCCTGCACGACCACCGCGATACGATATGATGACACTGAACTGACACTGAATGACACTGAACTTTCAAAATACCATTGTATCTGACAGTTATTGCACAATCTGTCAGTCAATGCACACAATAAAACTCACTTGGATTCCATGAACCTCAGTCTCACGTAACAGCCTACGGCTTCTGGTAGGCTGTAGTTGGCGTCATGATTATTATTTAGATAGCCAATTTTATCGCGCCAGCGAAGCCGGACGGGTGATCAGTCACCTTGATCGGAACCATTTCCCCAAATCCTCTGAAAGCTGAGAGCAGGGGTGGCGTCATGATAGCACAGCACAACACCATGTTTAAATAATCCGCGTTATTATAGCGATAGTTCGGCCTTTTGTGGCTTACAGCCTTACGTACGCACGCACGACAATGCACCCGAACGAAAGAATTTCCGCAACTGACGGACAAGCAGCGCGCGGCGCGCGCGTGTGCGTGTGCGTGTGCGCTGGGTTGCGTTCCGAACCTACGCTCCGAGTGCAACCGAACGCTCTAACGGCGTTCCAAACATTAGAGCGTGACGTTCGGTTCACACAACCTTCCCGTTCCAAACGTCAGAGCGTTGCAACTTTTTAACCATCAAAATGGATGATTGTAAAACGCTCTTACGTTTGTCTATAGAAAAATGACATTGTCATGATGTTTTTGTGTCTAATTTTTAAAATGATAATGGTAGATCCTCAAAAAACGGATTTAGAATAAAGGAAAGTTTAAATTATTCGTATTCCAACTAGAAAACGAAGACTTTGTAATATTAATGACATTTAAAGCTCTTGGTCGTTCCGGACCTTAGAGTGAGTTAAAAAACAACCAAACAACCGCACTCTGAGTCACTGAACGCAACCAGTGCACACAGTGCACGCTACTACTTGTAGTTATTCTGTGCTACTACGACATACTAGAGATGTGACATGATATGACGTACACAATTGATTAATTGATTCAACGACGATTACATTAAGTAATTTATTTTATTTTTATCTTAAAGGGAGACAAACTAATAACCATTAGCTAATCTTTCAGATTATAAAAACTATTGTACAAAAACAAAATTCTGTAATGTGATAGTTTTCCCTGTAAATGCCCGATAGTTTTAAGTTTATTCGTACATTGAAACTAGTAAATCAATTGAGAGGATTGGAATAAAGAAGCGATTGTTGTGTTTCCATGACTCAGAAGGTACACGCTTGGCAGTCCCAGCTGTTGTTGATTGATGCATGAAAACAATTTTGATGGATTCTTGGAAACGTTTGGCGTTGTCGAAACATCGCTACGATCGCGATTAGTAGTAGGATCGAAGATCAACACCGCCCGCAGTTTACTTTTGAATATTTTATTGTGTTATGCCTAAAAATGTGAAAGTTTCCCATGAACTCAGAAAAAATTATAGTAGGTAATATTTTTTTATTTGTTGCATATTACTAAGAGGTAATTTAATCAATCCTATACTGTACATCAAGTAGGTGTTGCCTTTGCAACCAATCCTAAGCTGCTAACCTTAAAAATATACGCTTGATGTGCACTTGATTTTATTAATATTAATCAATCAAGAATCTGTATATCAATAATTACAGCACTATCGGTCGGCTTTTCATTGAGTCAGTGCGGCCGGCCGGCGGGCGGCGCGCGAAGCGCTGATTGACCGCGGCATCTTTCGGCGGCAATCGGCGAATTTGAAGGGTTATTCCCTATTAACACTTTTGTTTCGATAAACGAAGTATGCACTAAATGATGTCATAATTATAATCATGATGTTGTTCAGGTCAGCTCATGTTTTACATAAAAGTACACTCATTAAATCCATAGTTGGGCATAGGCTTAAATTTAATAAGTCTAGACCTAGTTATTTAACTCCCTTTTTGTTTTAGTTGTTAAAAGATGATTGAGTTAGACATTTATTAAAAAGTTAGTCCACTGCTGATCATGAGGTCAAGTATTGAGTAGGTAGGTACCTATGATTTTTAATATCTGATTTATGATACTCAATTACGGAAGCGCTTTTCGTATCCACTGTCGGGCAAAGTCTAAATTTATTAAGTCCACTGTTGATCTTAAGCCCACTAAGCCATGTTGTAAAAAGCTAGTTTTATTCTAAACAAAGGCGCTTTTTCTCATAGTAAGTCCATAGCTAGACATAGGCTTAGTTTTAGATTGGCATAGTTTTTGATATCCAAAATCCAAGGTAAACTCAAAATTTATTGATACCAATTTAATACTTTTTAACATACCTACGACATAAAATTTTTGTGAGTTAGGAATAACCCGCGCTTCGACGTTTGTGTGTGTGGGGTGGTGTGTAGACAACAGGCGCGTGGCGCTGGCGCATGGCGGTGTCTTTGAAAGCGCCGCGCGCGTCCGCGGTCGATGGCCCGGCGCATGTGTGCAGTAGGCTAGTGTGTGTAAATCGTTGAATGTAGTTGTTGCTCAGCTGTAAAGGGGTGATGTTTTTTGGGGTTAGATGACCAAGTTGTTTACCTTAATATCTCGCAAACTAACCTGCAAATAGTACCCCATTTTTTGCTGACCTATGTATTATGACTTGCATGTTCAGCCCTGAAAATATTTGACACTAATTACATCGCACCTTATATAAAGTTCAAGCTTATTTTGTCAAGTTTTGAAATGCAAAAAGTTATTAGTTATAATTTAATATTAACATAGTTAAACATCACACAGTTCCTGATAATTCCTATTAAGTACATAAAGTCCAATAAATGTCAAGACTGCAACAGTGAATTATGTATAAAGACCCATTAAATAATAAAATAAAGTATGTATGTCAACTAAGATAACTGAAATAATAAAAAAGATTAAGTTAAAGATTATAAATTATAATAGGCAATGTCATTTTTTAAATAGTTTACTCATGTACTCATGTTTACTATGTTTAAATTTAATCTATGTTGAAACACTGAATAATGTTTAGTTAGGGTGCTAGTAAAAATTTTAGGTCAACTTTAAAAACACTTGTACCCTAAAAAGATCGTAACATTTCCAAACCCTACAGCCTAAATTCATTATTCGATGTTTAGATGATACCATAAAAACGTCTTCATCGAATTTTAAAGATGATAATAATTTATTGTAGGACAACCGGAAATATTACTTTAAGAGCTTGGTTAAATTATGTTATCTTGGTTAGACATGATTGCGAGCAGACTTGACTGCTCGTATATCAATCGTTGCTGTGCCATATCATGTGGCATGGCAAAAACATAAAAATCCTAAACATAAATACTAACATAGTGTAAAGGTATTTTTCCTCCAGGGGTTAATATATATATAAAATGTTGTTTCAAAGTTAACTAAATGAAATGTAATGACGGGGTGATGAAATCAAAGATGGTAGTTGTCTCAAAGCCAGCTCATTTATTCCTATTGTTTTTGCATAACTATTACATACAGAGATTACTCTTTGTTCTGCTTTATTCTATAATTATGGACTTAGAAATATTATTGTTAATCACCCTACATTATTATATATTCATTACTTTACTGGAGAACCTTTATTCATTTAAATTGTATGCAAAAGACTAAAACTCTCAAGGTCGCTTTATGTTGATTCGCGACTGTGATCAGACCATTGATATATCAAAACAAAGTTTAGATGCGTTATGCGCCAACATCATGCAATTTAAAACAGCGACAGGTACTGCAGATACACACATTGACATATTACATCAATAGTGGGACAAAAATGAACGCCACCATACGGAATCCCTGTCGTTAGAAAGAGATAAACAGACATCATAAGTTTCGTCTGATGCGCTGCATGCTCATTGGCGCGTCTCGCTCTTTGTAAAAAAATGGCCGATTAGAGTAATACAAAATACGAAAATACATTTTACGGTTAAATACAGTACTTACGTGTGAAATAAAACATTTTTCCGATCTCTGACTGTTGCTGTATAATTTGCACATCGTTTATAGACGCAGGAAGGCATTTTTGATCAGAATGTCACGGTTTTTTAGTGTCTGTCTGACGAGAGTGATGTGTGTTTACGTGTCACGAGCCTGTGTCTGACTAATTGAAAAGTCGGGCAATTACCTTACTTTCGTCTTGCCATTGTGGAGTGCGGGTAACGCATCTAAACTTTGTTTTGATATATCAATGGATCAGACTATCCCAATTTATAGAACGAAATTTTATATAGAAGTTACACCATTTCTATCATGACGGACTCTGCCAGAAGATCCAACTCCAGAACGGTGGCGGCTCAGCGAGATGTAACACAAGTTATACCGGGCTGAGCGTCCACTGATCGAACGAGGTGACTGACCTGATGAAATCCTTTAGTGATGATGAAGCTACCTGATTGCCATCTTATAACTCCAAGCGGGTACCTTCAGTTTGTAGCCAACACGGCTAACCCTTTCTTACTAGAGCCATTTCAACGACAACAGCATCAATTGGTTGGAAGAAATGTGTCTTCTCTTCTTCAGAAAAATGGAGGTGAGTGATTGTAAATAATTACATCACAAGGTAGTATTATTAAATTACATTATAAAAATTGAGAAATGAAATATAAAATATGAAAATTCAAAAAATAAAATATGAAAATCCCATCTGAAACAAAACCACATTGAGGTGAGAATAAAATCTATGTTTCAGATCTTAAACTGAAAATTTAGAAAATCGTTGCACTTACTGCAGATGCCTCCTGATTATATTGTATTAGGAATATCTTCATCAGAACATCATGCTATCCACAACCCACCCTGCAATTAAAAGGCGCATGGTCGTGACAAAATCCACTATGGAAATAATGAAAAAATATACCACAAAAGGAAATGGATTACTTACCAAAATATTTATTTCACATCCATTTTAAACTTATTTTAGAAGCCATGACGGATCACACCGGATTAGGCCTTCTTCAAATTTTTCTTAGGGCTCCACCCTTCGACAACTTGGAATCCAAAATGCTCTTCGAATTACAAAGACCAGCTCCCTGTCTTCATGACAGCTGTCATGCATGTCAGTCGACTTTTTACTTTTTAAAATAATAGGCTCAGACAAAACAATATCGATCAGTATCGAATTACTAAGTTTTGGGAGACTGCTAGCGCCATCTATTGAGACGTTTTGGAACTAAACTCATTGAAATTAAAGAATTTGGTTTATTGTCAATTTAACCATTTTGTAAGAAAATGTAACGTTAAAAATTGCAACGTTACAATACCCCCCTACCAACGAAAGTTTCGAACGCAGCGAGAAACTACGCTGCCCTCAGCGTCACTAAAGAAAATCCTACCGGAGGTGTACAAACATTGAACAACCTCAATAAAAAAAATGGACCTAACTGTCGAATACTGAACAGAACACATCTGTAAAAAAAAATCTAACTCATGGCAATGAGACAAAACTTAAAAACTAAATCCCAACACCAAAACAACCAACGGCATGGTGGATAAACTAAATCCCCATGGCCGTAAATAAAAAACCATCACCAACTTAACCTAAGGGTTTGCCTTGGCGTCGCCGGAGCTCCGAAGAGACACCGACACACATTACGTGGCCTACGGCATGGTGGGTAAAAAATTACCATAAAAGCACCATAGCCTAAAAAAACAAAAACCACTTAGACCAAAGCAAAACTACCTTGACTTACAAAACGACTAAGTAAGCCATTTCCAACACTTTGATGTTACTCCAATCTCCGATCATCACTAACCCCCCTGCCAACTTCAGGACTATTGTACGATTCTTTCCGTCCGGAATACACGTGACTCACTTACACACTCCTTTCATCCATCTTCTCATACATCATCTGAAATACCGTAGCAACAAGTTTGTTTACTTTCGCCACCCCATGCACTAACCCCAAAGTTTTTTTATAGGAGATACTCGTAACTCCATACTTTCAGAAAATGTAGGACAAAAAAAAAATTTTTTATGCCCTAAAAAAAATATTATTGGATTAACCAATATTAATTAAAATCACCAACCGTCTTCGGGGTAAACCCTCGAGTTGGTAACAAAAGCAACCGTCTTCGCGAGTAAAACCGCTCGAGTTAAAAAAAATTACTCAACCGTCAACGCACCATCAGCTCGGGTTGGTAACAAACGCAACCGTCAACGGGAAAACCCTCGGGTTGTTAAAACACAAACTTACAAATAAACTTACTTAAAGTTTTATTTACTAAAGTACAAAAGCGTACGCAGCTTTTGTTAAGCGCTCATAAAAGCATAAAAAAAACCTAACTAACCTAAACCTAAGGGTTCGCCTTGGCATCGCCGGGTCCCGTACGAGACACCGACACACAAAAAGTGGCCTACGGCATGGCAGGTTAGTAACGAACCTTTATCTTTGAAATGTGCCAAGCACCTAGTGGTTTTCCATCTAGTGATACCAACTCATACACTAGAGGAGAAAGAACTTTAGCCACTACGCACTTTTCAAATTTCGGCGCGAGTTTTGAGGCTTTGTATTTCGCAGCATCGCTTTGGACAAATGTTTGCTTCCACACTTCCTGACCTACCTTTAAGGTCATTGGTCGTCTGCGGGTGTTATAATACTTTGCATTTGTCTGATGCGCTTTTAGTATCCTTTCTCTGACCTTCTCAAAGACCTCTTTTAGAATACCGAACTCGCCCGCATATTCTTCTCTAGGCATCGTTACTTCATAGTCGCCCTCTTGCGACTTTTTATAAAATGAGCCATTAATAATAGGCTCCCTACCATGAACTAAAAAGAATGGCGAAAACCCTGTGCACTCATTAACAGCGCTATTCAACGCGAACTGTATCTTGTACAGATTCACGTCCCAAGTCCTATGATCGTCCTTAACATAAGACGAAACTGCCGTCATAACAGTTTTGTTGTAGCGCTCGACTAGGTTGACTTGTGGCGTGTATCTTGGGCCATAATGTACCCTGGGGATATTATAACGTTCTAATAACCCACGAAATTCCGATCCCGTAAATTGAACCCCATTATCGGTAATTACGGTTTCAGGAATCCCATGAGTTAGAAGGACAAAATGTTCAAACGCCTTAGCCACCAAAGTGCTAGTCGCACGACGCAAAGGAAAAAGCATAGTATACTTGGAGAAACAGCAGGTTACCACTAAAAGGTGTACAAAACCCGAGCGTGACTTTGGCAAGGGACCCACCAAATCGCACGAGAGGACTTGAAACGGCCTATAGCACTGTTTCGGTTGGCCCATGAGACCTGGAGTTAGTCGAGTGGAGTGCTTATATGCGGCGCAAGTATTGCAGTTTTTCACGAATTCCACCGCGTCACGGTACATTCCTGGCCAGTAAAACTGCAGGGAAAGTTTCCTGTGACTTTTAAACACGCCGAAATGTCCGAACGTGGGTGGCTCGTGGTGATCAGCAATAACTTCTGCACGCTGTCCTTTGGGCACAACCACCTTCCAATCAAACTCCTGGGTCAAACTGTACTTGGACTTACTAAACCGATACAGCGTGCCCTTTTCCACTCGATAATTCGGAAAGTTTTGCGGGTTACTTTGACAACCATTCAAAATTCGGTCGTACCAGTCGTCACTACTGTCGACGCCAACAACCGCTTCGACTGGTAGGAGACGTGATAACGCGTCTGGTACGACGTTGTCCTTACCCTTCCTATGCACGACTTTAAAATTGTACTGTGATAACCGGCATCCCCATCGTGCCAAACGACCAGTAGGGTTTTCGAGCCGAAGGAACCACTGCAACGACGCGTGATCCGTGATGACGGTGAACTCGCGTGTTCCCACATAGGGTTCAAATTTCTCCACTGCGTAAATCACTGCCAACGCTTCGCGTTCCGTCGCACCGTAGTTGCGCTCGTTTTTGTTCAAAGACCTACTGATGTAAGCAATCGGGTGTTCTTCTCCATTCTGTACCTGTGTCAACATACCGCCGATACCATAACTTGAGGCGTCACAGTGTACAGTAAAAGGTTGGTCAAAATCAGGACAGGCTAAAACTGGAGCAGAAACAAGAGCGTTTTTAAGTTCGTTGAAGGCGGAATCAGCCTCCGAGCTCCAAATAAACTTGACCTTGGTGCTCGTCAGCGCATTTAAAGGAGCAGCGATAGTTGAGAAATTCCTTATGAATCTACGGTACCACGAACACGTTCCTAAGAACATTTTTACCTCCTTAGGGTTCGATGGTACTGGAAAATTCAGTATCGCGCTCACTTTCTCCGGATCCGTCCTCAAACCGCACTCGTCCACGACATACCCTAAATATTTGAGAGAGCTTCGGAAGAACTTGCTCTTCTCAAAATTAATTGTTAAAGATGTACTTTTAATCCGTTCATGTAGCCTGTTTAGTAATAGAAGGTGCGTCTCGTAATCCTCACTGACCACTATTATGTCGTCGACATAACAAAAAATCATGCCCTTTGTGACGTCGCTACAAAATGGATGACCGAAGAGCATATCCATCAGTCTCTGCTGTCTAGCGGGTGCGCCATAAAGTCCAAAAGGCATAACTTTAAATTCAAATAGTCCTCGTCCGGGAACAGTAAAACTCGTTTTTTCCTGCGCAGCCTCTTCCAAAGGGATTTGCCAAAAACTAGCTTTAAAATCAACGCTGCTGATAAATTTGGCGTTCTTTAGGCTGTCCAGAATTTGCGGAATGTATGGAATGGCGTAAGCGTCACCTTTGGTGATAGCGTTCAGCTTACAGCAGTCCAAACAAAAACGCCAGGAACCGTCGGGTTTCGGAACCATCAGCACAGGATTGTTCCACGGGCTCTCACTTTTGGTGACCACATCCAATTCCAGCATCCGGTCTAACTCCTTGTGGAGTTGACCTAACTTTTCCGGGGACATTGGATATGGTCGACACTTTATGGGAGGAGAATCACCAGTGTCAATAGTGTGCTGAATTAAACTAGTCCGACCCAACCCCTTACGTTCGAAAGAGATATCCCTAAAGCCTTCTATCATAGAATCCGCCAATTCTTTTTGGTGTAAGGTCAAATCCTTCAAAGATTGGACTGATGCTACCGGACCATTTAAATTAGAAGAGTTTAACAAAAAATCAGGAGGTGAGTTGACGTACGCGATGTTTTTAAATATTTCAGGCATTAAATTAAAAGCTTTCCAAAAATCTACGCCCAATATAACGTTTGAGACGATAGATGGAATAACATGAAACCTAATGATCTTTGTTACATTATTAAAAGTAATGGGCAATGTCATGAAACCAATAGTATTACACTCTGATCCATCAGCGACGGTTACTCTGGTATCCGTGGAAGATTCCACCGGATAACCCGCATTCACCAATCGTGTATGAGCTCCGTTACCAATTATGGAAACAGCTGCGCCCGAATCCAATAGACCACAAATTGTCAAATCCAATAAATTTACATTTAAATAAGGCCGAACATCACTTGAATGTGGTTCAAACAAAACCGGGGCGACGTTATGTGATTTAAAATATTTTACCACTAACTCTTGCCAGTACCTCCAATCTTCAGGGTCGGCTTTCCCTGAAATGGTTTCACCGCGGTTTAAACTATTTAGTTTTTTGGCCTAACATTACACTTGGGACACGACCTAATTGTGTAACCGAGCTCACCACAATTAAAACACTTCACCCTTTTGTCTTCCGCCGGACACTGTGCTCTGGTGTGAGTGTTGACCTTGCATCGGTCACAAAACACAACCTTTTTGTTTGAATCATAGCTACGAGGTTTATTTTCCGGGGTCCGAACAAAGTTGTGCTTGTTCGGTTGTATGTAGTTTTGCGTAGGTTTGTTCCCTACTACACTAACCGGTGTCTTACTTTTACCCTTATACACTAATTCGGGATTCAAACTTGAGGCCTTGGGTGGCTCAGTAAACAAACTTGTTTTTTGCCGTGCTGCCTCTAACCTACGGCATACGGTCTTTAAATCCGTCACCGTTTCAAAATGGTGTAACGCTAGTTGTTCCGTGAAAGTTGGCCTAACATTGTGCAGTAAAATTTCTAACTTCTCTTCCTCAGACAAAGATTTCTTCAGTCGTGAAAACAAACAACTCATGACCGAGAAATAAATGTGAATGGGTTCATCTTGACCTTGGGTCCTAGACCGAATCTCTCCCATGAGTCGATAATCATAGTCGACAATGTCAAATTCCTCCAAAAGCAAAGAGCTGAGGTCTTGCCAAGAGGAGATTTGGTCTTTGACGCCTCGGTACCAAATCAGACCCTGATTTGAAAATAAAGAAAAAGCAGACCTAAACAATTTTTCTTCAGAAACATTATAAGCAGTAGCATGTTCAGAAACTGACTCTAAAAAACTACGGGGATTTCCCGTGCCGTCAAACTGTATTTTCCACTTGGCGACGTTGGAGTCCGCCGCCCAAACGGTTGGAGATGACACAGACGCCAGAGGTTCTATCGCTTTGTCAGTTTTTGGTGGTGACGTAGATGTCGAAGATGAACCAGGTTCATGCGAATCCAGACGCTGACGCAACCTTTTCAGGACGTCCTTTAAACCGGACTTCACTGTTACGTCAGCCTCTGCTTCCGCATTCACCCTATCCAGCCTAAACCATAAATGGCAGAACAAGGCTTTACCCCGCGCCAACAAACTGCGTTCACCTGAAGACTCGTAATCGTCGATGCGTTTCCGTACGTCTTTAAGTTTCTCGCCAATAATCGGCAACTCCTTGGACGGAAGCGCCTCGTCGTCGCCTAAAATATCTTCTGGCTTAAAGTCGCTGATCAAATTTTTCAACTGCCTTCTTAATTTAAAAACTGTGTCCTCGGGTGTTTCACCTCGAATAGAAACCTCATAAATTAACTCGTCACGGTGCAGCGAATAAAGGTGCACTGTGTTCAATTCCATCTTGCGAAAAAAAATCGACTACCAAAATAAAATAAAAACTTAAGTTGCGTACAAGTTAAGTTTAGTTATTTTAGTTTCAAAATAGTACCTCTTTGTTATTAAATTCTCCAATAAAGTAGCACAAAAAAAAAATTTGTCCTAAAAAAAAAATTTTTTACAAAGTGGTGGTCACCCTACTTTATGAACTATAAAATATTTTCACAATTAATATTTGTGACCACTACAAAATCACTTTAAACCTGATCCTGAACACTAAATACTTACTTATTCTAAATTATATTTTTTAACAATGTGTTAACTTTCAATGTTAATTGTTAACATTTATTTATGTTAAGCCTTTCTTTTACAAATATTTCACTGCTTAAACAATGTTTGACTAAGACCAATAAATTTAACCACACAGTTTTAATAAGAAATAAATCACTTTTTTTTATTTTCTTAAAATGAAATAAATCAACAAATTTTAAACAACACTTTGTTGATTTGGAATAACAAAATAAAAGTATAGTTTGTGGACTAATGAGACAAAACCTAATAAAAAGTGTTTCCAGTTTGTCTCAATTGAAGAAAATTACAAAATAAAGTTTTGAGTTTGCAAATTTAAACTACAAAACAAGTTACTTCTGTTCACAAACCATGACTTGTTTACACTTCAACGAGCAAAATTAAATTTCACGTTAAACTATTTTGCAAAAGAAAAACAATAAATATCATAAATTGGGATTAATTTGATCACAATTAGGGGCGCCATTGTAAAGGTATTTTTCCTCCAGGGGTTAATATATATATAAAATGTTGTTTCAAAGTTAACTAAATGAAATGTAATGACGGGGTGATGAAATCAAAGATGGTAGTTGTCTCAAAGCCAGCTCATTTATTCCTATTGTTTTTGCATAACTATTACATACAGAGATTACTCTTTGTTCTGCTTTATTCTATAATTATGGACTTAGAAATATTATTGTTAATCACCCTACATTATTATATATTCATTACTTTACTGGAGAACCTTTATTCATTTAAATTGTATGCAAAAGACTAAAACTCTCAAGGTCGCTTTATGTTGATTCGCGACTGTGATCAGACTATCCCAATTTATAGAACGAAATTTTATATAGAAGTTACACCATTTCTATCATGACGGACTCTGCCAGAAGATCCAACTCCAGAACGGTGGCGGCTCAGCGAGATGTAACACAAGTTATACCGGGCTGAGCGTCCACTGATCGAACGAGGTGACTGACCTGATGAAATCCTTTAGTGATGATGAAGCTACCTGATTGCCATCTTATAACTCCAAGCGGGTACCTTCAGTTTGTAGCCAACACGGCTAACCCTTTCTTACTAGAGCCATTTCAACGACAACAGCATCAATTGGTTGGAAGAAATGTGTCTTCTCTTCTTCAGAAAAATGGAGGTGAGTGATTGTAAATAATTACATCACAAGGTAGTATTATTAAATTACATTATAAAAATTGAGAAATGAAATATAAAATATGAAAATTCAAAAAATAAAATATGAAAATCCCATCTGAAACAAAACCACATTGAGGTGAGAATAAAATCTATGTTTCAGATCTTAAACTGAAAATTTAGAAAATCGTTGCACTTACTGCAGATGCCTCCTGATTATATTGTATTAGGAATATCTTCATCAGAACATCATGCTATCCACAACCCACCCTGCAATTAAAAGGCGCATGGTCGTGACAAAATCCACTATGGAAATAATGAAAAAATATACCACAAAAGGAAATGGATTACTTACCAAAATATTTATTTCACATCCATTTTAAACTTATTTTAGAAGCCATGACGGATCACACCGGATTAGGCCTTCTTCAAATTTTTCTTAGGGCTCCACCCTTCGACAACTTGGAATCCAAAATGCTCTTCGAATTACAAAGACCAGCTCCCTGTCTTCATGACAGCTGTCATGCATGTCAGTCGACTTTTTACTTTTTAAAATAATAGGCTCAGACAAAACAATATCGATCAGTATCGAATTACTAAGTTTTGGGAGACTGCTAGCGCCATCTATTGAGACGTTTTGGAACTAAACTCATTGAAATTAAAGAATTTGGTTTATTGTCAATTTAACCATTTTGTAAGAAAATGTAACGTTAAAAATTGCAACGTTACAATAGTTTATAAGAAACATTGTTACTAACAAAATGAGTTATTTTAATTACTCGAATAAATATTTTTTTATTTATTATTATTTATTTATTTAAATTGGAAAATGAGACAGATTTTTCCAGATTTTCCGGAATCCATTGCTATTAATCCAGAACAACTTTGTTTGCTTCTTTTATTTCCAGATACCTACATTTCCTTCTAAACTACACATAAAGAAGTCATACCTCCTTATAGGTTAATTTACTCATTCCCTAGGCATTGCAAACTCGTGACACATTGCCATCATTTATCAGCTCGGGTTTCTGCCCCATGAAAGCAGATGATTTGTCTTCTCGTTATAGGCCATTATAGTCGTCTCTCTGGTTCCTTGGCGAATAAAAATACAGAAATATTATGGGAAAATCAGTTTTTCTGTTTGACATAAACGTAGCGTTATGGAAGCTTACATAGGTTAAGTAATAAGAAAAACATTACAAGGTAAGGATCGGGAATATCCCAATCAGCGAAGCGTAAAATTACGCAAAACAGAAAATTTTCATGAATCATAGCGACTATGCGAATCCATTCTTGATTAATATGTTCTAACAAATGAAAACAGTTTCTAAACAAAATAAAATTTTGATTAAGATAATGTTTCACTCTTTTGCTTCTTTGTATTTTGCAATGGGGAATGTCCGAAAAAAAATCAATTTGGCTGAATATTTTTTAAAAATCAAAGTCTCTTCGACTTCACAAATGTATGATAGTAACAGAAGAATGGAGATTATTATATACCTTTGCCACCACCTGCCACAACCACAACATGGTATTAAAAAAAGTTTCAAGACAAAATGTCAAAACTTTTTTAAATAAGTGTTGTGGTTGTGGCAGTTAGCGGCAAAGGTATCTCCATTCTGCTGTTACTTTCATAAATTTGTGAATTCGAAGAGACTTTGTTTTTTTTTGAATTTTCACACAACCGAAAATTCTGAAACTGTGTTCTCTATTACTAAGGGACCTTATTCCTACCTACAGAAAAATATTCAGCCAAATTGATTTTTTTCGGATTTAAATTTTGAAATTGGATTATAATTTTGAAATAATATTAATAAATGAGATTTTTTTCCTATCTAAAATATTGCGAGGATAATATTGATAAGGTACATTAATTAAATGATTCAGTCAAGCAAAATGTGTCAAGTCCTCTTACCCATCACCCAATATTGAGAGCTGTCTATCGTAATCGTATCGTTTTATGACAGTAAAAAGTGGTACATAATATTAACGAATTTAAATGATAAATCTACATACCTATACATGAGATATAACCATAGTCACAGAATACCCATAGTCTTAAGCGATTGGTTAAGATTATGGTGTTGTTATTTATGTTTTATTTGATTGAATCAGGCGTCACTTGGCGGAAGTCCCAAACCATTTTGAAAAAGAAATATATGTAGCTTACTTCCGAAAACGTTTGCGGAAGTAAGCTACATATATTTCTTTTTTCAAAATTTATGTTTTGTAAGATTTTTTTTTTACTATTGTACATTTATCATCACCAATTAAATAATGACAAAAACTATAATAACAGAAACTGGTATTTTTTTGTTACAACAAAAACAACTCGGCAGCGGCTTTTATCTATCATTATTCCAAACATAAATATAGTTGTTTTATCTCACGAAGACCGACGAATTTAAAGAGTTTCAACTTTATTGCAAAGAGATAAGAGTGTCGATGATGACCTTCGTGAGAAAAAACAGTATAATTCTGTTGCAAACGACTTTTTTCGTTTGCTTGTCAAATTTTTTTGGTTAAAAATATATCGTCATACTGGATAACTAATGTTCCCTAGTGAATAATAAAATCTCTATAAATAATTTTTATTTTGGTAGAAAGTCATAGATTGACATATTTGTTATTGACATTGAACAAATTGCAATATGAAGGACGAAATGACTGTTTACTAGCTCGTTTCACTTAGTATTTAGATTTTGCAAACTATAAATGCACTCAACCACTCTTGGGTCATGTTAACCCTTAACTACCTAGTGGTGATAATAGTCACACTCATAAGTACATTATAGGCGTAGGTCCACGGGACCCGCCTATTCAAAAATTTTAAATAAAACAAAAACAAATTTCGATTTTACACTTTAATTTTTATCTAGATTTAATTTTAATTAGTAATTATTTACTTAACTAAAACAGGCTTTCAAAAATAAATCATTATAACATTAAATGAAACTCGTTTCATGCACAAAAACAGTACTTTTAAAAAGAGTTAAAACAAAATCTAAAAAAACTTCGTCCAATAATTTTTTTACATCATTTTACATCATCATCACTGATACTGATGAGTGATGACTCACGGATCCGCGCGTACGCCGATGATGCGTAGAATTACTAGTAGCGAGCGAAACGCGTCAGTTGCCCCAAGTTACTCTATGGCTTACTGTCGGAAGGTACCTAGGAGCTGGAGGTGCTCTGAGGGACACGCCATGGATTTTTTACGCATTCAAAGATTGAACATGGGTCCACTGGACCCACGACTATAATTAAGGGTTAATGAATTTAGAAGGCCGAGTGCGAAGCCTCAAACTCCCACTTTCCAATGTATAGCCTTGAAGTTAGTGCTACAATATAATTTAGCATGACTCTATGGTTGCAGATTTTGAATCTTGATCCGAGGAACATGACGAATCTGGAACAAATCGATGAGACGGGATATGTATCATCATCATCAGCCTATCATCGTCCACTGCTGAACATAGGATATGTATGATGTAGAAAAAATATATTTTCGTTTTTTCATTACTTTTTCATCACATCCGTGTGACTACACCTACTCGGAAAGCACTCTATTACTTTTTCAAAAAAGGATCTGACAGCCCTTCTTTATTCTCATACTATAAAGCGGGAGGAAAAAATGTAAGTATAAAAATCCATTACTCCCGCGCTGTTTTTTTGTATCGTAATGCCGTAATACCAAAGATCAAGGTTTTTTGGTTATAAGTATGGGTACCTACTATAACAACTTGAGCTTTTACTTTATGTCGAACAAAGCCCTCAAAACTTAGTAACGGAATTATATATATATTTCACGTTGGGTAGGACCTTATACATTTTGACCAGTTTATGTAAAGGACACTGTATTTACATTATCAGCTCCAACGAAGAACATAAATGCATTTTGTGCACCAGAAAACGGTGCCTTGGCAACGAAGCTCCACCTGCCCTAAGAATATTCGATTTTTTTTATGCACAACGGGATAGTGGTCCTGATGTTAAGTGACGATAAGGTCGAAGATGGAAGCGCACTACACCCGGAATCCTCATCACTGAGAAGGCTATCCTTACCTCTAACTGCCGGAATACAACATTTTTTTTTTATGGCGTCATACCATAAGGCGTTAGGTAGACCTAAGTATGACGCCATAAAAAAAAATGTGGTGGTAGCTAGCCAGATGGACTTGAAATAAGACCTACCACCAACCAAACCGAGTACGTCTTGAGTGGGCGAACCACTAGACTACAGAGGCTGTAATTTATTAGTCTCTGTTAAATTAAAATGTTTAATATTCTACCTCATAATACTTTGAAGACTTCCATGACCGAGTAATTGTGCACCAGTTTTCATTATCTTTCATCAATAAATCAAATCACCAAAAGTTATTAAGAATTTACTCAGTGAGACGAACTCACACTTATTTATATAGCATTTACACAAAATAATAATAATAACTGTAACAAATGATGTGGTAACAATGTTCACAATCAATAGAGGAATAATATTTCGAAAATTATCATTACTGAGTTAAAGCCGATTCATTTAACTAAATAAACATAGTGTAACTACGTAAGAGTCTAAATATTATTACCTTCGATGATGATCGGGTTTTCATAATCTAGATCAAATTAAAGGTTACTTTGCGAAAAAGAAGGTTATAATTGGAAAATTTATCAATGTTGCGAATTTTTATTATGCTCAAAATTAAAGAACAATTTTTCATTTTGCCAAACTTTTAACAGAACAAAGGAACGAAAAAGTCGATAAATAAGATTGATGGATGTTTTTATAATTATATAAAAAAAAAATATCCCGTAAACATGCCTGTATGTTTAGGCGGAGCAAATTTATCTTACGAAAACAATGCTAAAGTGCGTTTTAACGATATAACGGTGGTACAATATTAATCACAGTCATTATTATGATGTTGTATATAGCTCTGTACAAAATTTTCCATTATTTTCCTAAGCTCATCTATAATTATAGTAGCAGACTCCCTATACTTAATATTAAATTGAAGGTTGTTGACCGATTGTGTCAATGAATGAAGTCATTGAAACCAGATAAAGTTCATTTATCAGTTCAATAGCTGTATATTTATTTTATATCAATTTAACACTGGCACACAGACACTGATACTGATAATGAAACAAAAACATCGCTATTATTGACATGTGCCAATTTAAATGTCAATGCACTCGTAAAAAATCTAAAAATTTAACGCTAATCACAAATTGATTGTTGAAGACAAAACACTGTTCGTCTATGGTTCGTCTTTGCGATTAGATTTCGCCCGTTGTTAATAATAATAATGTATCTTAATGCTAATGCTCCACATGCGTTAGAGTTAACGTTAAATAGTAATGTTCAACTACGCTTTAGCTAAGGCGTTAAGTAAATTTAGTACCTACTGTCGTTTGTAAATTGAGACCGTTAAGTCTTGGCCACATCTGCGTAACGCCTAGATTAACGCTTTAAGCTATGCGTTAAGACGCAGGTGGAGTCGTAGCATAAGAAAGAGATAAAAACCAGTTTACTTAGCTAAGTTTTGTTAGGATTATGCACTTAAAGATAGAAAATTACAGGAAAATACGGAAACAGTTGGAAAGTAGTATGTGTTTTTTTCATGCATCAATATAATACAATATATTATCCGATGTAATTAAAATGATGCGTTAGAAAAAAGTTGTTTTAATTTTAAAAACGTCATCTTCAAACCGGACGCAAGTTAAATAGGAAAGCAATTATTTCCTTTAATTACGGAGCAGACTTTATTAGTGTAAAATTGCAGCGACAATCTTCACGGAAACAATTATTTCCAGACTTTTACAAGCAACGGACCGATCTCGGCAATTTATGGATTGTTATTAATTAACATGAAAATGTTCAGTCTGTCTAAAAGAAATTGCTGGCCGTTGCCTTTCATTCGCGAGTTTAATGCTGAAACATAATCCCTTTGCAACTTTAATTTTCTCTATCCTTTACCTACATTCAATAAGCGAATACAGTTACGTGGCGAAATAACCGTCCATTTTATTGTGGTCTACGGCAAACTAGGAACGAGTATCGGAATATAGAAGAGGCAAGATAGTTGAAGGCTCTTCCTATATTGGTAATCTCTCCAGGTGATTTTCTGCATTGAACAATATAAGCCACGAACGTTCAATATTTCGTCGTTGAATACTAAACGCTGCTTTACAGTATTCACACTTCGACAGTAGTTGATTTAAAGTCTAAACGTTAACTTTAAATATAAAAGAAGTTGTAACAATACACGGTAAGCGTGAACTAGAATATAATCACATCAAATTGTCAAGCGGTGAGCCTAATTTGGATGGTTTAATGCAACACAGTGATTTTGAATTAAGTCCCGTGGCTAACTAATCAGCCAGTAATGGAAAAGGTAGCTAATTAGACACAAAATAACCCTGTTTCAAATAAGTCAATTGACCATTGACCACTATGGAACAGCAACTGCGTCATTCAGTATATTTGGTTTAGGAATCGCAATGAAACGGCTGTTGGAATTTTGTTTCTCTTTTTCGGTTACCCAAGAAACTAAACATTTTAGTACCATGTCACACCAATTATAGCATCCCCTATTGTACGCTTTCCGCTTACGGAACAAGCTTAACAGCTTGTTTAACAAAGTACTAAATTGTTCAACTATTTTTGAGGCAGTTTACATCATTGCCATGCTATATAACTATAAACACTGGAGAACATTTGACGGGGAAACCAATATTTCGACACTTTCAGGGATTGCGAAAGAGCTCTAGCTTTTAAAAATAGAGGATTATCTCACTACTTCATTTTTACGATCTCGATACATGATTGGACGTCAATAGCTTCAGAATATGTCTGGTTTTGTGGCTATTCAGCGTATGAAATAATATTTTCTTTTATGAAACCAAATTGAAAATTAACCAACTTATAAAAAATATTTTCCAATGATATTTTTTAATATAAGTATTTCAAATGTTTCAGAATGAACCCTGAATAAATATTATTTCGAAATGTTGAGATATTTTAGCTTATTCTTTCAATATAAATTATGTTTTGTTTTTATTATTTCAAATTCACAAGAATTTGAAATAATAAAAACAATAATTTTGTATATCTCGCGATATTACAAATTATCGGATTATTTATTATAATGCCAATAAATTGTAATATACACCGTTATTTTTTAAGTTTATCTAAAAATGAAAAGGATTGATCAGTACCCTTAGCACGAACAGCTATCGAAAAAAATAACTAGCGTAAAATCATTCGAAAGATAAATTTTGTATTGGAAATGTGGACAGTGCCATCTATCGCCGATAAGCGAAATTAAATTTTCCATAGAGAATTGTCTATCGAGTAATTTTACGTGCATTTTTTTTCTCGATAGCTGTTCGTGCTAAGGGTACTGACCACGAGAATGAACAACTTTTACTATGGGGCCAACCACGAAATCGCGAAAAAAAACAGCTGTTCCATACATTAAGGTCGAGTAGGTATACTGCACTTTTGTATGGAACAGCAGATTTTTTTTGCGAGGAGGAGAGTTGGCCCCATAGTAAAAGTTGCATGTAATCATGAGTGGAACCACCCCACGGCGGGAACCAAATGATTAAAATTTCATGATGTATAGCGAAAATTAATGCGGTTAATTCGATATGGTATTCCCAGTTCACAATATTCTGTTGGTTATTTCAGAAGATGATATTGTACGTTCGAAGAAGCTTCAGATCTGTTAGCCATTATTATGTTCGGAGAAAAGTAGTAGAAATGCATTTTAACGATCCCAAAAAATACTTTAGGTATCAGAAATGGTCACAAAGAGAACAAATACTTCTTCAATGTCTTTATCACATTTACAGTTTGCTGGACTTTAAAAATTACTGTGAATGTGCTGGAACGAAAATCCAATAGATTGCCACACTATCTCTTGTGACATTTAGGTTACCTTATTTTTGGTCGTATTAAAGTAATAGTTCTAACGAAACCATTAAAACTGATCTTAAATAGATAATTAAACATTAACAGATAATTTAAGCTTTCGCATGAAATAAAATATACCTACATTATGCAGTCGGAAAAAGTTTGCGACCTTTTTGAATCATTAGTTTTTGTGTGTTATATTTCTGGCAATACTAAACTTACGGCCGAATACTCAAAGGCTTCTTAGCTAAAATCTTAAGTTAAGGTCTCCTTAACTTTAAGGAAGCTGTCAGTTTCATAGAGTTTCTGTCAAATCTGACAACTTTTATGTATTTAAGGTGGCCTTAACTTTAAGTAACGTTTGAGTATTTGGGCGTTAGACGGTTAAGTAATATATGTTTGACAGCTGATATTCTGGTAATAGCGGTAAAATTTAATCAAATTTTACTTTTTCATTTTTTTAATAATTTTTATTACATACGTTTTGCATTTTTTCGATAAGGGTTCAGTTCATGATGCTAGTGCTCAAAGTAAGATTTGTTATGTTAATGAAGAAGATGCTTTGTCGAATACTACTGTAAAAAAATGGTTCAGCAGCTTCAGATCTGGTAATTTTGATGATAAAAATGTTCCTCGCTGTGGTATCTTTATTATTTTTAGTACAAAAAGGCCGCGATCTTTTCCGACTACCTAATATTGTTTCAATGTCGCCCTGTTAATAAAATTGTGCGGTTAAGCTAGGGTTTCCTAGAATGACGGTGCCGTCATATTACCGCCGTAATTTAGCGGCGTAGATCGTTGTTTATTTAAACAATACGGCGCAGTTTCTGACGTTATGGTGTCGCCATATTGTTTACATAGACAACATTCAACGTCGCCATATTACGGCCGTAATATGACAGCACCGCTATCCTAGGAAACCCTAGCTTTACAATGTTATTTTTGTCTGAGTACCTAAAATCCTAATATATGCTTCAGCTTACTCAAATAAAGTTTCTGTTAGGTCTAAGATCAATGTAAGAATCTAAAAGTAGGCTCCAACAGCATGTTTACACTACCAGAAAGAATCGTAGACAGACACTGACGGATGTTGTTTGTAAGAGAACTTTACTTCCCTAGTGTGTAAACACCACGTTATTTATTTCGAAACTTCATAACTGGAGTAGGCTCACGTTGTCCCCGGATTTTTTATTACATTGATAAGGAATAAAGTTGTTATAACTTTTTCCACTTAACCTTTTGTACAGATTAATGAATCAACTTTGCTATTTACTTGTTATTTTCAGTTGTATTCTTTATTGTTGAAATATTTGAAGGAGGAAGTGAAAATTTAACGTCCATTAAACATCTTAACAAACCTGATATCTTGCATTAATTAATTCAAGACCCGTCTTGCTATTAAGCGACCTTTCGTATGGATTAATGTATCAACTTTGCTATGTATGTTATTTTTAAATTTGAGATTTTTGCATTCATAATGCTATTTTTACACAATACTAAATAATATACTAGAAATTTAAAAATTATATAGCTATTTCATCTTAATCGATTGCCAAATATCTGGAAAGATATTTCAATTGAATGTCGAGGTGATTCCTCACATTGGTGAAATAATTGCTGGCTTGCAGCGTAAGAGTAGGATATACTAGAAGAAATTCGGCGATGTCACTGGTGACTCGGTAGCTCAGCGGTCAGAGCCAAGTGATTACTTGCTCTATGGTCAGAGCATTGGACCGGATATCCAAAGGTCGCGGGTTCGATTCCCGTCTGAGTATTGATCTGGTGCGAGTCGTATTTTTTCTAGTATATTATTTAGTATTATATATGTACTTGTTATTTTCAGTTGTATTCTTACAATAAATTGTTGAATTATTTGAAGGAGGCAGTGAAAATTTAACGTCTATTAAACATCTTAACAAACCTGATATCTTGCATTAATTAATTCAAGACCCGTCTTGCCATCAAGCGATAGGAAATGAAAAGCGGACCCTGGGGTCGCCCACACGAATTAGTTTAGAACACACACGGGTACAAATTTGATGAATTTCTGAACAGCTCCTGATGGTTATTGGATAACTCGGGCTGTGTAATTATACAGATCACCTCTTAAATTTGGCGGGGACATGACCAGCGTCTTAAGTGGCTTATCGTAATCTTTGATTAATAGAGACCGTCTTAATTTAGGTTCGATGCTTCGAAGTATAGTTCTAAACTTCGATTGACTTGTATAATTATGTAAGTGGTAAGTATTGGTAGTCTGACATTTTGAATCGTTTCAATTTTTTACACAAAAAGTAAGTTTTTTTCTTAGAGACCGTGTTTACAAACGTTAACAAGATTTTAAAGAAGAATGGTCTATACAGGATGTTTGGTAATTACCCCTAAAAAGCCGAATATGGACACAGAATACATAATGTATTGTATATGGATAGGGTACATACTATGCACTGAACCCAGGAACATTATTATAAACCTTGAAAACCACCACTTTTGTTTTCTTTTTGTGATAAACTGCATAGTGGCAAACCTTAAACGAAATAGTGTTTTTATTTAGCCCATTGATAAAATTGATTATCGAAACCAATCGTCTACTTGCGTCTGGTTATCTCGGCGAGAGTTGTCTCAGCCATGTGGTGGTTTTCAGGGCTTATAATAATTTTCCGATGTTGTATACATGGTACCTACCTACCATTTTCGGCTTTATAAGGCTATTAATGAGGCTATTATACCAAATACCCTGTTATGACCCAGACCCGACACAAAAGAGTAAAGTCATCGTCTAACGGATAATATTTAATACAACATATTTCCATCAAAATCATTCAAGATCATCTTTGTAAACAACGATCGTGATTAATAACAAAAACAGATATTAAACATTTGGACACTAAACTAATTTAAAAGATACATAATGGTATGTTAAACTTTTAACAGCCCCGCGTATTAATGAAATATTCGTTCTGTATTTTAATTAATTAAGTAACAAACAAATATTGAAGC
The DNA here is from genome assembly GCA_950108535.1 of Agriphila straminella. NCBI lineage: Eukaryota > Metazoa > Arthropoda > Insecta > Lepidoptera > Crambidae > Agriphila > Agriphila straminella. Next base: position 6,728,123 of record OX467312.1, read on the forward strand.
TATATTTATGAGTAAGCCGATAAGGTAATTAATAAAAATATATTAATAAAAAGCTTTTATACGTTAACAGGAAGTACCTACCTATGTTAGAGAAAATGCTTTATTAGTATAATAATATATACTTAGCCAAGGCTTAGTTCCGTAGTTCTTAAGTTTAGACAATATTATGCTGAGAAGAAGCTGTAAGAAACTTACAAGGGATATAAATTACTTAACAATAGCTTTAACACGTTATCTTTTGCATAAATATTTTGGTCCCAACACTAATAGTACATTATAAGACAAGTTAGCTTAGGTTGCACATTGCACACGAGGCTGTGGGTTGCAGCCTGCGCCGTAGGCGAGGGCGTAACTCAGCCGAGTGTGCAATAAGCAAGAGCTCACGAGTTTCATACGTCATTTTCAACACATTTGCGAGGAAAAAACAAAGTAATTTACCACACAGCAAGAAATACGACAAAAACAAAGGCTTATAAATACCCAGCAGAGGCTGTCATGCATCATCAGGGTGTCTTAAGTCTTTGGTTTTACGTTAAGTCTTAATTGACGAGCTTTTGAATAACTTTCTAATATACCATCACAACCACAGAAAAATAGCAATAACGAAAAATTTTTTTTTTACTATGACCTTGACAATGTATGAAGAAACGTTTTTCATTCTTTTAGCACTCACAATCTTTATCCTTCTTTATCTTGTAAACAACAGGTTATTTATTTGCGAACTTTTCAAAACAAGTACACTAATGGATGTCTCGTTCAGTAGCTATCAAGAAGTTTCTAGAAGTTTTCGCCACTTGGGATTTGTGCCCCGTAAATCTATTTAAGAAAGTTATCGTTTTTCCTTTCTTATAACTTTAGTATAACAAAATATTATTTTATTGGCTTCCCACCGCGTTTATGTTGGTATGTTTATTCGAGAATCTTATTTGGTAGAATATTTAGTAGTTATGTTTGTCAAAAGTTTTGGTACTTAATCATTTTTGTTTTTATAATAATTCTGGTATTTCTACTCTTGTATGCTGTAGGTAAAGTTAACCTGTTTGGGTCTATACAGGTTTATATCAAAACTATAAATTATTTTGAAATAACGTTAATAAAATAAATTATAGGTACAGGTTGTCCCAAAAGTTTGCCACACGACAAAGTTTTGGGACACCCTGTATATTCCTTTACATATACATAAAAATAATAGGTAAAACCGTAAACCATGATTTAGACACTATAGATTTGAACGTTGTTAAGAATGAAAATGTTCAGATAAGTATTGATTTAATGAGAATAATTACTGCCAGGTATGGTCTGAAACGAAGGAAGTGTCCTGAAGTGCAAAGCGCAATTAATGTGGCTACCCAATTCCTAAAACCATTAATAAAAATGTAGCGCAATAGGCAAGCAGTAGCTCAAGTACGATGAGTATTTCCAGGAGACTCTTAGGCGTCGTCCGCACCAGCGATAAAATCACGACGAGTTGGCTCTACTATCGTCAAGTAATCTCTACGTTATTACGATTATTCCATCACTAACATCACTAATAATAATAATCAATATTTATTTCACAGTAGTAAGCACAATACAATTTCATGTAACAAGTAATCTGTATCGTCGCGACTTGAAACGAAGCGTATTATGAGTTTACTCTTACTATACTCGATATAGCGACTATTATTGATATTTGTATGACGACTTTTAGTTTAGTGTAGTAACCGCCAGAGGCGCTGTGCCAAATTGCATATAAAATTGTTCACTACAGTCGCTATCAAATATAGTAAACGTAACTGTGCAAACTCATAGTATAGGCACGGATTGTCGCGTCGTGTGAATCACATGACATTCACTTAGCATAATCATAAATAAGATCACTTACTGCTTGTACCTAGCTACTATCAATGTTACAAAGCAAAGCCACGTCCCTAATGGCGAGACTTCCACTGTCCACACCATCGGTCAACGTCACTTTTTCCCCGGCTTTTTGTACCACTTATGAAATACCCTTATTCACTTTATTATATTTCACCCCCATGTGTTGATTACTCTCTCCACTGAAATATGGCTTTATTTCTGTATTTTCGTTTTTATCACTCAGGAGATTGTATTAACGTCCTTTTTTTGTTTTGTCAATTGATTTTCTGTTTTCTTATTCGTTTGCTAATACAATTTGAAGTACATATACACAAGTTTATAAATTAACATAAAACGTGACCTCCGATCCATTTTAAAGAAGAACCACTGCATATATTTTCTAAAAAAAATATTAAAGGTTCTATGTTGCCTTCAGTAAGATTAAGCATACTTCAAGAAATTGAGCAAACACTTATTAATTGAAATAGGGTCTTCAAAGTAGGTCACTATCGTACCAATCATAACAAACTGGGTACACAACGAAGCCAGCATTGGCGGAAATTCCAAATTTACTCACGGAACTTTTAATAGAGGTTTCCAATTTAATAGGCATGAGTTTAAGCCAATTTTAATTAGTATCCGGAGAGGTGTTTTACGGACGGGAAGCCTACAGCTATCTCATTTTCTCTTGAAGACAAACAAGTCCTTAAATGGCACGGTGACATGTGTAAACAGGTGAACTTTTAATAAAGTATTATGAAAATGGAAAATAACGTATAATAACATGGCAGCGGCAAAAAAAACAAACAAAAACATGACTACACTCGCAGACCAGAACTGACTTTTGAACATACTGGAAGGTCAATTCAAAATTAATTATACATACAGTAAAAAAATATGATCTATCTCTTTATGATAAATAAAGTAAAACGCAGAATAACAAATAGGTTCTAGAAAAAAATATTTTTGTAAATTATCAATCAATTTGATTTTTTTTGTTCACTTTTTTATAGCAAAACGCAATACCCCTCTCCTTAACTAGATTGTATTGTAAAAAGTTTACAGTCCTTTATGAATTTCAGCTTTGTATATTTTGGGAATATTGAAAAGTGTCTAAAGTATAATTGCACTATTTAAATAATCACACATAGAGAAAAGCAAGAAAAATTATATTCCAACTTTCTATGCAAATAATGGAAGCTCACTGTAGCGCGAACTTTTATATTTATTTTATTTAAATAAACTAATCTATCATCCATTCAGGACGTCTAGTGTCTTTTAGAATAAGGATTCCCAAAGTTGTAAATATCGACCCCTTGGGGTCGAAATCGGTTTCCCAGGGGTCGACATAAACGAATAATAATTATTATTGTTATTAATTACACTTGTTATTGATAGGATTTTTAAAGTACCTAATTTTGCTATTGGGTCTAAGTTATCAGTTCATTTTGGAAAAGGGGTCTCTTGCCCAAATTTGTTTGGAAATCTCTGTTTTAGAATAATGCAAGAAACTTATGAATCTTACTTTTTACTAATTTTAGTGGCTATTTTTTTTAAATAAATACTTAGTTTAATTAAAACTAATTTAATGAACTCTTTATTGTTTCGTTCGATTTGTAACATTACTCCATTAGTCTTAATTAAATAAACCATAACAACATCGTTAATTTAATAACAGCTTCAGTTGAAAGGAATTTAAATTTTGTCAACAAAACTGATTGCCTTTCATCTTACTTAATTAATTTAAATAAACAAGTCATGGTTTGCCAAAAATAAAGGGTAGGGTTTAGTAATTAATTAAAGGAAATTGACTTTTCTTGACTTGACTATTTTGGACAATGGTTTGGTTGGCCTGAAAAAGCTAAACAGTTTAGTCACTTAAACTAGATATAGCATTGGTTTAGTAAGTTACGACCCTAGAATTATTAATGAAATAACAAAGTGTACGAAAGGTGTAAGGAAAGGGTACGCAACGTAAACATATTATATGTTTGCATCACTTTATTTATAAACCTTCTCATTTTATTTTTATTAACATATTATTAATAAAAATAAAATGAGAATTATCTATTATTAAGAACTAATGTGATATTTTTAGGGTTCCGTACCAAAATGGTAAAAAATGGTGTGACTCAGTCTGTCTGTCTGTCACAGCTGGATATCACGAGAACTACTAATAGTATCAACTTAAAATTTGGAATAGTTTAAGATTACGTTTGCCCAACTATTTTGAGAAAGAAATAAAAGAATAAATATTTTTTTACAACAGGGACTGAAAAGGGGTCTTAAAAATTTGAAGTAGGGCGACTAAGGCATGCGGGGTATCATTATGAAAGAGCGCTGCTTGCACATTTTAATTTTTTTTTCTTTTTTTTTCAGGTCGCATAGTTTTCGACTTATGATGAAAAATGTAAATAAAAATACCGTTCCCCCTTATCTCCGAAGTTTGCAAAGAGAAAAATCTGAAATAATTCTATGTGATAGTAGTTTATGTAAAGATTACAGGAAGAATAAAACGATGTCTCAATATAATACACTTTTTTAGAAATTCAAAAAAACAAACAAAAAATCATCAGTTCCACTACCAGTCAAGATGACGCTGACCTAAGAAAAATTAAATTGGTTCCACTATCGGTCAAGAGATGGCGCTGACCTAATACTGCAATAATAATTTTATTATTCTACTTTGCGGTGTATTTATTATGATGGTACGGAAACCCTCGTTGCACGAGTCCGACTCGCTCTTGACCGGTATTTTTATTTGATATGAGCCATCAAAAGTTTTGTTGATAAGCACGTAAAAATTTTGTACGTAGAATCTATAGAGCATGACGTAATACAATAAATTAAGAAAATATTTTACCTATATGTACCTACTATAGAACAGTTTGTACTTCTTTGTCTCAAATTGTTCCATAGAACAAACTATATAACCTTTTTGAAGATGATAATTATATAAAATGTCTACTTGAAAATGATTTGCTCCCATAGATACCATAAATATCTCTCATAATGGAAGAATTTGGGAAAAACAGATTCCCACTTAGTTCTAGATGCGTTCACAGACAAATGAACCCAGGAGCAAAAGCTAATAGGTATGTAGTTCAATAGGGACAATATTTTCTCAATTTTTTTCTATTACGTCATGACAAAAATGGGACCCAGCATTTAATAAAGCCAGCATAAGCTTTTATATAATATATAAAAGCTTTTATATAATATATAAAAGCTTATGTTAAAATGAAAAAAAAAATGTAAGTAACACAATACCGTTCCATAAACCTTTTTACTTTTCCTTCAAAACAAGAATCGGGGCACCCTACTACATTAAACAAGCTTCAAACGCAACCGGAATGTTAAATTATTAGGGAGCAAAGTTTCTTCGATACAACTTTGTTACAAATGCCTTTGCTCAGAAAGCATAAAATTGTAACGATTCTTTCACCTGTAGGAAAAATGTGACTTAGGGCGATGTTACACGGGCCATTTTCCTGCTTGCTAGTAACCGCTTAAAAGCTGCAATATAATTTGGTTAGCTAATTACATAACCCCCCTTACATTCAGAAATTCAACCACAATATGCAGCTTAAAATTACAACAGAAAACCTATGTATTCTGTTGTCTTAGTTTTGAGTTTGCAATTGCCAACGACACCACTGGACGACACCACTGGGGCGTCGTTGTTTTGGTAACCACACCATTGCCGACTAGTGATGTGTAACATGTTGTTGATCTGATAAATAATTAATATCGAAAAATTAAGTTTAGTATTAGAACTTCACTACGATGTGGTGTGGTTAGTGCCAAGGTGTCGTTGACAATACTCGTGGCTTTTCAGAAATATTTATTTATGTGCTTCGGAAGACACTTTGAGCGGTTAGCATGTTATGGCCAGTCCTACTCATCAACATATAAAGACTGCATAAGCAATAGCACTAGGACCATAACAATGGCTGGTGATGGCAGTTTCCCGCAGCGGGAGAAACGCCCGTTGATTCGTACTTTAGGCGAGGCGTACACTGCACGATGAGCCTAATGCGTGTCGCACAGATGCGTGGTAGGTATACCATAAAGTTTACGTGAATAAAAGGTCAGCTAAAAGGTTTTGCCTTAAAACATCTTGCTTCTTCCGTGTTGAGATTTGTGATACGCCGTATTCGTACTTTTGGAAATTGTCAGAACAAAAAGAAAAACTAAAAACAGCTAGATAAAATGATATCAATCGCCACTGTCCCTTAATTGATGTTATTACTGTTTTAGTATGGAAAATTAATAAATATTATGAAATAAAACTAATAGACGATTACGCAAGCGATTGCGAAGTGTTTCCTTACATAAACTAAATTTTCATAAACTTTGCCAGGCCAATATATTTATGACAATTTAGTTTATGTAAGGAAACACTATGATTCATTTGATAAGAATAGCAACATTCACCAGTTTAATACAAGAAATAAAGATAAACTTGCCGTTCCAAGATTTAGGCTTGCAAAAACGAGAGGTTCATTTATGGGGAAAGGCATTATAAATAAAGTTCCAAAACAAGTGATTGATCTTCCGTTGCATGAATTTAAAAACCATTTTAAAAAACGCTCATGGGTAAAGGTTATTATAGAGTTGACGATTATCTTAAAGATCAAAATGCGTGGAAATGATGTAACACATAACTTGCTAATATAAGAACTTTGTTGAAGTAATATAATAAGCCTATGTTGTTGCCAATTATCCTGTCACCCTGTTGTAATTATCTGGTAACGATATATTCAAGTTTGTAAATATCGTTACTTATGGCTGTTACAGCTGATAAGTTTCTTGCGCCCGTTCTTCTTGTCAGCTAAAAAAGTCTGGAACGAACATAGACGATTCAAAAGTACTTAATAATTAAGTTTATTTGAATAAAGCTTATTTCACTTTCACTTTCGATTAAATTAAATTATTATAATAGTTCATTATAACCTAAGGCAAATAATCCTTTATATTTTAAATGCGAAAGTCCGTTTGTTTGTTTGTTATGCCTTTACGTCTTAACTACTGAACCGATCTTCATGAAATTTTATATACACGTTGTCATGGGTACAGAGAAGGACATAGGGTCATTCACCAGAAAACGAGTTTTGTTCCCGAGAAATCACGGTAAAAACGTCCGATCTGAACATTCACAAGATGAACAACATAATCTACTACAATTAAACAATATTCAAATATTGTACCATCATATCTCCATGACGATCTGTTCTGTGCTTTATCTCAGAAAGTCTAAAGTATAAGAGCACTATTTAAATAATCACACATAGAGAAAAGCAAGAAAAATTATATTCCAACTTTCTATGCAAAAAATGGAAGCTCACTGTAGCGCGAACAAGTTATATACCCTGGATGAAGGCATTCCATTCTACCATTTTTAACGAGGGGAATATTCTAATCGACTTCTTTTATAAGGTCAGCTTAACATTTTTGCCATTCCTCTAAAGAACTTAAAGCCCTATTTAACAGTCACACAAAAATCACGTTAATTTTAATACGATATATACCGGCTTTTAAGGTTCAAATTCAATTAGAAAAGGTAAAAAGGCGACCCAATTTGCGTCCATGTCTATTAATAAGGCACGTTTTACAAACAACGAACGGTCAAAATTATGATAATACACATGTAGCGGAGACAATCCTGGCGGGCCAATTTGTGTTGCAGATGTAAAAAGAGCAAAGGCCAACCACAATTAAGATAGCAGCTTTTTGCGCAAGGAAATTAAATTTTAGGATAAAGTAGAGACTTATTGCTAAGTTATTCTTATTGCTGACTAGCTTCCGCCCGCGACTTTGTCTTCGTAGATATTTAGAAATCCCTAGGAAACTTTTGAGTAGGATTAAAAGTACCCTATATCAAGGCTTTAAACTAACCGTTGCCAAATCCGTTAAGCCGTTTTTGCGTGATTGAATAACTAACATCCAATCATCTAAACATCCAAACTTTCATTTATAAGTAACATTATAGTACATTATGAGACAAGTTAGCTTAGGCTGTGGGTTGCAGCCCGAGCCGCAGGCGAGGGCGTAACTCAGCCGAGTGTGCAATAAGCAAGAGCTCACGAGTTTCATACGACGTTTTTCAACACATTTGCGAGGAAAAAACAAAGTAATTTATCACACAGCAACAAATATGGCAAAAACAAAATATGATAATTATGGGAAAAGGCGCGCATGTTTTTTTTGTTTTTTTTTACACGCCCAATGTAAGAATATTTTGCGAACAAAGGGGTGAGGAGCATACAGCCTACCTAAGTATACTTCAAAATTATAATTTTAAGTGACGAAATGCAAATATTTTAATATTTTTTAACAAAATATTGTGAATTATGAATAATTTGATAATAATTTTATATTTATTTGACTTAATTAAGGACTTACATATTTATTTATTCCAAAAATGTATATGAATTTTCAGCAGCATAAAACCTTTTTGTTGTCAAAAACAAAATAACTGTATTACCCGGCTAAATTGGGAATGCTCTGTTTACTCGCATAGAACTTGCAGTAAGGTACTAATTTAACTTTGTAGGGTTAATTCTATTACGAACTAGTGTTTTATATATTATTGCACGCGTTTGTTATAGCTCGGTTTATGGCCCTAAAAGCGATGTATTAGGGCTCACTTTACGAGCGTGTGTTGAAAAAGAATTAATTAAACATGAACTATTTTTTTTAATGCAGTGCATACTTATACATACGTGCGGCCACTGTGGACCGTCCCTAAACCTAGATCCGACTAAAAATGCAGGAGAGCAGAAATTTCACCCGTTCAGCATTTGGCCGGTTCCGCAATTACCATCGCCCGCTGTTCAACTATTGTTCAGCTTCTGCCTCTCAGATCAATGAATACTTTAATTTTACATTCCATGTCGTTCAGTCCTTTACATGTGTTTCAATCTACAATATAATTCTGCAATGCATTTTGACGACGTCACTATTTAAATTCTTGATCTGTAATTGAAAAATAAAAGAATTTTCTTCATGATCTTGACTCAAGATACATATTATATACAAATGGTATAATTTATTACTATTTAGGCTTCATAGCAATCGTTTGATTGGCACTATAGAAACATGTTAGGACCTTTGGTAAACACTTTCGCACAGCTATGGAATGGAATTCCCTGCCGGCGTCTGTGTTTCCGAGCGCATACAACCTGACTCTATTCAAGGCCAGAGTGAATAAGCACCTTCTGGGCGAGCGAGCTCCATCGTAGACCCTGTCTTTGCTTTTGGGCAAGACTGGGGTCAAGAGCAAACCCATTAAATATAAAAAATAAAAAAAAACTTAAACAGACGATTAGTTGCGACGACGAGCGAGCGTAGCGTGCAAGGAGGAGGCTAAGGACCATTGCGACTGTGGCTGGCGTAGATTTGATGGCGTTGCATTTGTGACGACGAGGGAGCATAGCGAGCGAGGAGGAGGTTAGGTTCATTGCGACCAACAACCATTTCCCATCCCTGCTAAGTATGGGAGAAATAATTTTATACTTTTTAGTACGTTTTTATATGTTTTAGCCCGATTTTTTATACTTAGCAATTAGTTTTAAAAACCTACCTACTTTCTAATTTAATCACATATTGCAGAAAGGGCCTTAGTCCATTCAAGTTTACTTTAGGGAATTAAGTTTTTTTTTAATTTTATCATAAACAAACTTTGGTGGACTTGTATTAACACATAATAACATTAAGTACAAAAGTAAATAATATATTATAATATATATTATATCATATAAAGTAATAATCTATATTATATTAATACAAGTCCAGCAAAGTTTGTTTATGATAAAATTATTAATCTAAATAGAAAAGAAAATATTTTTTGTATTCAATTTTAATTAAATGATCGAATATATCAGCTTTGAACCTGTAGTCTTAGATATAATAGCTTTCATAGTAATTAAATATTCTTAATTAAGTATAACTAACTAAAAGCATCTTAGTATAATTGAACCCTCTCGCTTTCATTCGTAGTCCTTCTAATATAATTAATAGATTTTATGATGAAGGTAATGGAAGTGCCTTTCTTTATTGGATTAAAGGTGATAGGATAGTATTGGACCTCTCAGAACTGGAAAGACATTAATTATATAGTTATTTATTTTATAGAAATTATCACTTACCATAGGTATGTCGCCACAGTAAAGAACCAGTCCGAATCATAGTCGTGACAAACAACTATGAGACAATAAGGAAAATAACAGTGTAGACAAAACACTATTAACATCGACATTCTTAAAAAACTTAACTTTTTTGATAATTTGATGTTGTATTCCAGATTCAGTCTTCTACATTTTTTTCATGACAAAACTAATTGTCATAAAAAAAAGATTATTACTATGAGAATACACATCTCACCCCTTGTATTTAATAAATATTTTCAATTATTTATTAATAATTAATCATTATGCAATTCATACCTGTAACAAAACCTTACTTTTCTAAATTGATTTCCTACACAAAAAAAAATACAAATACCTACCCATTTGTCTATTTCGGACTTCAAACTGACAGGAGTTTTAAGAAAATCATTTTTGTAAAAGTTAACTTGCAATTAACTGATTCGACCACTGAATGACTTTCGAATCAATTCGTATCTCCAATTACCAATTGATTAAACATGCTCGTAGCTCGTAGTTTTCCAAAAGTATGAATTTGGAAACTGCACTCAAACTCGTCTCAGTCTCAGAGTAACGTCAAGACCCTCATTGCCGTTATTATTTCAATCTAATTAAAACTTTTGTCCAAGTGGCGGCGTGCCACTAGTTTTCAAAAGGAGTTTGCTAATTTATGACTTCGTCAAGCAATGTTTTAACTTTTAGTGGTTCATTGCTTAACATTTGTACTAAAAATTTTTACTACGTTAGGTTTACGTTTTTGGAACGCGTCTACTTTGAAATTAAACGTAGGCCGACATTTGTTTCAATGTTTGTAGTTATTTACTGTCAAAATACAATATCTTAAGTGCGTTTTAGTACAACATTAATACACCTATTTACATTGTTATATCCGTAGTAAAGGTACCATTGTAATTTTTGCCTAGGATATAAAAGGTGTTAAACTGTTAAGTATATTCTATTTCCAGAGGAGGTCGTTAGTCATTTTCATTTCAAAAGGTTTTTTTATGATTGAACACCGATTTTTTTTAAATAAGATAATATATCGCTACGTACTAGTAAAATATTGTCATATGTTTGGACTTCTTAAATAACAAAAATTGTCAAAGCAAAAATAACGATATATCAGTCCTTCTCTTGAAGTTTATTATGTGAGTCAGAACTTACTTGAGTAAAATAAGAGTTCCTTTGTCAAAAAATAGAGGTTGAATTTACACGGAAAATAATAATTACTCATCACCTGTCAAATGTCAAATATGCCACTTCTCGTTCACATGCCGGTCTGGTAACAACGTCATTTGTCACAAGTCCAATGAAACGGAGCCCTGAAAAATTCATCAATGGAGGAGCAGCGAATAAACAATAGCCAGTTGTGCGCTGAGCGGTTACAACAAAGCATTATTAAAAAATACTTTGGCAGCAAACATCATAGAGGGAGATTACAAGATGACACCAGACCAGACTAATACAATACTGCCAACTGCAACATTTTTTGTATGAAACTTCATAGAAAAAACAGTGCAGTTGGCAGCCTTGAATTGCCCAAAATATTTTACTGTGAGTGCATAGTGTGTTTGTGGTTTATAAATATAAAATATTACTAGTCTGTTCTATCTTTCTCTCTATTCTTCCATCTTGGTGAGTAAAAGCTAAGCCTTTAATTGCTACTATCCTTTCAGAAACATTTCTTGTTCGATCTTCGATATTTTGTAATTAATGTACACCTCTTGAAGGATCTATTTTAGAACAAAATATGTCATATCAAACTTCTTTGGCTTTAAATTGGCAAGGTGTATAACCTTGCTTTATTTAACTGGCATTTAATTAGATGTTAATTGATAGGCCTCGCGTACACGCGTTATATTAATTAGACGGTGATTTAAAAATAATATAATTAATTAATGATCGAAGTGTTTTTCATTAACCCCTGGGAAATGAACCTCAATTTCATATAAATAATTTTATAAAATATTTCTTTTAAACACCACATTTAACTGCTGTATTCTCACGCTTCGTATCTGGTATAAGTATATTAAATAAGTAATCGTTTTCACTTTTCTTTTTCTTTACATTCGCTCCATAAATAAAGATTTTATGAAAGAGTTACATTTTTCATATTCAAAATCACTTGTGTTACAAAAAGTAAAAATTTATAAACATTTGCAAACTGTCTTATGCCATTGTTTGTAAAGAAGTCACATCTAAGTTAAACGCGTGACACTAGTATTTGATAGCAAAAAAAGTCTCGTTTTTCAAGTTATAGATAAGATAGACAAACAAAATTTTATTTATAATAATAATAATAATAATAATAATAAAGTTAATTTATTTTTCACCACAAACAAGCAGTAACAGTAGTTTTAACTACAATAATTTTATATAAAATCAGCACACACATCAGCACATCGAGTTAAACAGTTGAACATTGAAAACAGCTTTTATTACGAAGGGGATAAAGACGGTCTCAAGGTCAACATTTATATTCTGATGTAAAGTAGTGTGTACCACCAAAAATTACCTCAGTCTATTATTTAATATATGTATAAGAAAAAATTGTTTAAAAAAAACAAAAAACCGACTTCAAAAAACCTACCTCTAAAAAGCAAGAAATAATATTCGTAATAATAAAAATAAGTCTATTGAAGTCGGGTGGGGCTGGAGTACAAATTCCTTTTTTTTTATTCTAAAAGCCCCACCCGACTTCAATAGACTTATTTTTATTATTACGAATATTATTTCTTGCTTTTTAGTGGTAGGTTTTTTGAAGTCGGTTTTTTGTTTTTTTTTAAACAATTTTTTTATTTTTAGGGTACCTTGTAGATAAGGTATATTATATATGTAGAAAAATCGGCTCAGCCAAACGTAAGATAATCGCGGAGAAACATACCTAAATACGGGTCAAACTGAGAACCTCCTTTTTTAAGTTGGTTAAAAAACTACACTTAAGATATCCCTCTTCCAACAAAAAAATGATTATCTTATTCAGTTCATAAACAAAGAAGTACCTAATACGACCAATCATCGAGGTAATTCACACAAAATCATACTATTTTTTCGTGCTTTTTTTCGAAATTACTTGAAAAGTACTGAACCGATTTCCAAAAAAAATGGGACCAACTTGGGAGTGTACCTAATGTAATAACGTTTGAATCATTTCAATCGGTCCAGCCGTCTTCGAGTAATCGGTGGACATACACAAAAAAAAATATACAGACGAACATAGAACCTCCTCCTTTTTTGGAAGTCGGTTAAAAATTAAGGGCTAACGCGTACTAAGAGTCCGTGATGATAAAGACCTGACTGACAAAAATCTGGTAACAATAATAAACAGACTGACCGATAAAGAATAAACAACATAGAATGTCAGTAAAATAAACGCAGTAATTTTACCGCGGAAATAGACATTTGCCTACATCAGTTTCTAGTGTGAAATATCAAAAAGAAAAATTCGGATCGAAAGCTTCCTTCGCATGATGGTAGTGACTCATATAATATTTGGGGGAGGATATCATACATATTCATCATAGTACATATCATGAGACATTTTAACACAGATCGTCGACTGGGATGGCGTCTTCATGGAAGCCATTAGTGGGAGATCGTAGCGTTTGGTCATTTATCGTTTGCCCATTATAGTTCAAGAGACCGCCATAGAAGATAACACGTAACTTTGCGTTAGTGTTGAGTTATTTATGCTTTGTATTTATGGCTCTTTTGTTTTTGTATGGTATTGAACTCTGAATGTTCTATTTCTCTTTCGGTGTGCCGACTGAGTTTGGAACAAAAATCTTTATAACTTTGTTATTTTCACGTTCCAGGAGATCTGTGGGTACTCCGGCAGTGGAAACATTTATTGAAAAAAAAAGTATTTTTATCAATGAAACATTATTTATATATTTTGTCTCTCCGACTATAATGGATGAAGGAGAATGTGACTGCTCGACTTTGCCCTGACAGTAACTACTCTAGGCGTTGCATTAGCAGCTACGAGTATCTGCTGACACTTGACATTTATTTATTGTGTTCACAATTTCACTGGTTATTCATTTGTACGTCTTTTTGAAACATTCGGCGAAAAATCGGAGAGGTTCTCTTTAAAAAAGGGTGATACTTCTTTTTGAGTAAATTAAATATAAGGTACTTACATACAACTTTTATGTGAATGTATGCAAAACATGTAACGCTTAGAATGCTGCAAGAAAATTGGGTCAGATTTCTTAAATATTTTATGTGCCATTATGTGGTCAACATAGGGAAAAAATGGCAATATGCTCGTCATCAACATTTTATGAATTAGTTATGTATAAATCAGAATCGATCACAATTTATTTTTATTGTCATGAATAACGTCACGACAAATTACATTCCAAATTTCTTTATGATTTGAGTTGGTGTTAACTTTAGACAAAACATCACGTTGTCCATACAAATGTTTGTACCACAATTCCAAAGAGTTGCCAGCTCTCATCTAATACAGTACCAACATTTGAACTTCCAAATTCAATTTCTCACAAATTCACACTAGGTATTTCATAGTGTCCTCGCGGAAAACACACATTCCTGCAACGTCGCTTGCAGACATTGCGCGAAGTTTTCTCACAAAAAAGTTTGTATTTTAAACCTTACCCTGAAGAAGAGAAAAACTTCAACGAATGTGAAGTTATTTTTGCTAGTTTGTATTCGTCATTGTTCTTGAAAGGTCGCTTTGTTTGTCAGTTTCCTATGGGACGACGTTCCAGCGGATGTATACTGTTTTGATATTTTATATAAACAAGTTGTTTGTTTGAGGCTGTGGAGCGATAAAATGAGTACTATCATTTCAGTATTTTACTTTTATAGCTTTTGGAGTGGAAGGATGCCGTATTTTTATAAAAATGTTTTCCTCTTTGCATGTTGTTACCTCCCGTTGCTGGCTCTTGACATTACATTTCAGTTTCTGATTTTTTTATTCAAATAAGCGATAAAAGGCATTATTTCCTAAAAATGTGCGCACACATTTTTACCCCCTTTATTAATATAAGAAATGTTTAGGACTTGATTGCTTATGCATTTCTTTGATAATATACCGGGTGTAACAAGACCCTCAACGAAGCCGAGGTCTACGTATTCTGCCCACCATCAGGACCATTTCTATTCAAAATAATTGCTGGGAAATGATTTTAATTTTTGGTGTTAAAAAAACATTGCATATATTACTATGCAATGTAACGCGTACAGGCCTTTGCCAATGGGCAAACAGACTAAAGTCTGAAGAAGGTTTATTATATATAATGTAACGCGTACAAAAGACCGCGCCTGCGAGTGTATGCTACACAGCTGCGTGCGGCCGAGTTGAAAGGCAACGTTTATGTGCGTGCTTATGAAATACATTGAGTGATGACGTTTTAAAGCCATTGTTTGTTACGAAATACATAAAATTTTGATAATGTTTGAGTAGACAAAAATTTGGAAATAACGAATAAAATAAGATTTCATAAAAATTAAAATTTTGACTTTGACCTTCAATAACTTCGTAGCTATTTGTTTCCCAGGTATAGTCGAAAAGACAAAAAATGATCCTGATGATGGGCGGAATGCGTGGACTTCAGCTTCGTTGAGTGTCTGGTTACACCAGTTATAATGTTTATTCTAATCTAAAGGCCTGTTTTACAAGTACTAGTTACTTCATAGCTTAGCCTTAGAGCAACGCGGCTTCTGTCCGGAAGCCGCGTTGAGATTTATAGGTTTCAAATAAGGTATACTTACATATTAATCAGATAATTTTGGTATAAATTGTGTTCCGTATTTAAATTAAACCCTTCGATCAAATACCTATACTAATCGAAGATTAAACCGGAATAAACTATATCCAGAGCCTGTGAGACAGATCCGACTTTTTCTTAATAAGTTTTAAATACCAGATTATTTAATGTCACCATTTTTCAATACTATCAGGCTTGTCCATCAGCCATTTTTGATGTCCCCACTGCTGGGGCACAGGCCTTCCTTATGGGTGGTAAGGAGGATGGGTCATAACCCACCACGCGGGCCCAATGCTGATTGGTGGGTGTTAACGACTGCAAATGCAGCCGGGACCAACGGCTTAACATGCCTTCCGAAGCACGGAGGAGCTTGAGATAATAAATTTTTGGTCACCCATCCCATGACCGACCCTTGCGAACGTTGCTTAACTTCCGCAATCGCTAGGCCAGGCGCTAAACCACTGCGCCACCGAGCTCCTCTATCAGGCTTACATATTTTTATTTCTAGGGAAATGTCATTCACCCTTTTAAAGATCCTTTTAGATATTAAAAGCCAAGCGTGCCCTTAGGGCTGACCAAAATCCTTTAATGCGGTCGACGCTTTCTTTGGTTTACGATACTCGTAAACCTTTAATATTTACTTCTTAGAAAACTCATAAATATGGGACAGTGATAAAAATAAATATGCCTTCTGATAGGCTTTAGTTAGTAAACAATTTGTCGGGTAAGTTGTACTGTACAGTGCATAAAAAAACTGTTATTGGACTACTATTGGATTATTATGTTTACCTACAATAAAATAAAAAGGTACTAATTAAATGTACTGTACCTAACCTACAAACTTTAATTCATAAATGCATTCTCCAAGTTTTAACACAATATGAACACAAAGTTACTAAGTCTACATTTTATGTTTTAACAATCACATAGTGACAGAATTTAAAAATGAATGATAATTTGAATCAATCTATTACACATTACATCTAGACAAAAATCTATAACAATGGTTCCCTACCATTAGTGCGCAAATTCTTATCCAATAAATCAAATGAAACGGGTCACTCAGTATAAGAAAGTTGGAACGTGTTAAAAATAATGTTCCAAAGAGAAACATATTATCTTTACGTAATCTTAAGGCAGAGTTAATGTGCCGTGGATCTTTCCTTCCGTCCGACATTAGTAATGGGAACTGCGAAATAGATGTGCTATTTAATGCACTACTTTTCGTGAATAAATAGTGTTTTTGATTTTGGTGTCATCCGAAAATTATTCCGATTCCAAAACCTTAACTAAGTATTGTTATGTATAACAAGCGGTTAGTATCCTTATATTCTATACTATTTTACCATACCATACTATATCATGCCATGCCATACCATATACCGTACCGTACCGAACAGATTCAGATTCAGATTCATTTATTCACACGAAACACGGTACACAGATGTTGAAATAAAAAATAATAAGTACCGTACCGTACCGTACCGTAACGTACCGTACCATACCATACCATACCATACCAAACTATACTATACGTATTTTTTTATTGATGGGGCACAGGCCTTCCTCATGGGTGGATAAGAAGGATCGGCCATAACTCACCACGCGGGCCCAATGCGTATTGGTAGATTTTAACGACTGTAATTCCAGCCGGGACGACGTTTGAGCCGAGATAATAAATATTTTCACTCCTCTTGCTCAAAAAGTGCGTCATTGTAACGTACAAGAGTCGAGATAAAATAGCATAATAAGCCCTAGGGGATAAAGTTTTTTCTTTTTTAATGTTTGTCTATTACCAATGAGCGTACTAAAACGAAAAAGTCTTTATTCATAATCACGAATAAAAACTCGCTCGACTTAATACTGGGGGTCTATTACGAAAAGTTTAATGCGATACACGCGGCTGCGTCCGTGCTTCGTTCTGATTGATTCCTATTACAAAGCACTTGCGTATGCGATATTGCAAAGTGATTGCGTAAATTTGACATTTTCTCTCTAGTGGATCCGTCATTATTCGTTCAATAGACTATGGACTACGATAGCTACATTGAAAATATTTGTAATAACTATAACCGACGAACTGCGGACGACTATCGTGACCAAGTTTCGTAATAGGCCCCCAGTTTCTCATTCTTATATTTGAAAATGGAACTAAAAGCATCTCTTCGGTGAAATCATAGACTTATTTATACTCTGTGTACAGAGTGAATCGTAGAATGCGTGTTTGTGTTGTTTAGCTGCTACAGCAGAAATTAAAAAAAGGTACCATGGCGCGAAATCTTTAGATTTTTTTTTATAATTACAAACTGATTGAATTGTGTGACTGTAATAGGAAAGAAATAATTTAATCTTCTGCCGTCAAGCACAAATCATTTATTTAAATATTGTACAAAAAGTTTATGAAGTGGAGGATAGAAAAACGAGTGGATTCGTTTACGGAAGTAAGTAGGTATAAACTATTTAATATTGTATTTTATTTTCTCGCAATCGTAGTGAAAAGTATAGTGTAACACACGACGCTAAAACCCATTGTAACTCGGTTTCTATTTATTCCCTCGCTAAAGCTCGGGAATAAAAATACCTTGTATGCAATGGGTAATTTTAGCGTCTTGTATAACAATCTACTATTGGTCACCCATCCCATGATTGACATTGCTGGACCAGGTGCCAACCCACTGCGCCATCGAGCTTCTCGAGGTAGATTTTAACCACTGCTAAGTGTAGCTGGGACCAACGACTTCGTGCCTTCTTAAATATTGCTTGGAATGTTCTCCTCCTTGTATACTTTAGGTATGAAGATCTCTCGATGTATTACACTTACACACCACGATTCTAAATACGAAATTATCATTATAAATGCAGTACTATTTTCCCACGGACGCATTGCGC
The DNA here is from genome assembly GCA_950108535.1 of Agriphila straminella. Lineage (NCBI taxonomy): Eukaryota > Metazoa > Arthropoda > Insecta > Lepidoptera > Crambidae > Agriphila > Agriphila straminella. The sequence goes on from OX467312.1 coordinate 6,746,736, forward strand.
CTTTCCCGTAATAAAAGGGAGCTTTCGTTCCCCTAGGGTGGCCATTTTGCTCAGCTCTCACTTACTTTTCCCGACTAATTGCAAGTTTCTTCAGAACATCTGCTGTCGTTTAATTAATGATCCTGTACCGCCCTGGACGTCCTGATATTCCCGTATCTAAAAGAGGGTTAACAATTGCGTCATTAACGCAGTTTGCGAAATGTCGAAGCAATAAGACGCGTTTGGGGACAACTTGTATTGCCGAAATTGTAATAAGAATAAAGGTTACTGCACTGACACTTACTTCTAAGCTTTTCTATATTAATTTCTTACTGCTACTATATGAGATACAGTGGCAGGCCAAATACATCTATGATAATTTACTTTTATCAGATTATTCATAGTTCACAATATTTTGTTATAAAATATTTGCATTTTGTCACTTAAAATTATAATTTTGAAGTAGGCTGTATGCTCCTTATAAATCGTAAATATTCTTGCGTTGGGCGTGTGAAAAAAAAACAAAAAAAACATGCGCGCCTTTTCCCACAATTATCATATTTTGTTTTTGTCGTATTTGTTGCTGTGTGGTAAATTACTTTGTTGTTTCCTCGCAAATGTGTTGAAAAACGTCGTATGAAACTCGTGAGCTCTTATTGCACACTAAGCTAACTTGTCTCATAATGTACTATTATGTAAGGAAATATTATAGCTAACTTGTTAAGAAAAGTGATGTCCACCGTTTTGATACCTACAGGAAATAAAGATAAACTTGCCGTTCCAAGTTTTAAACTTGCAAAAACTAGAGGCTCATTTATGGGGATAGAAATGGCCTTTTTCGGTAAAGTGCCACAAAATGTAATTGAACTGCCTTTGCATGAATTTGAATATCATGTTATAAAGCTCATGACATGAGCAAAGCTTATTCAAAAGTAGAAGATTATTTAAAAGACTGCAATGCATGAATGTTAAAGACTGTATATTAATTAAAATTAACATTATAACTATGTTAAGTCGTGAATAGCGGTAGGAAAATATAGACAATTCAAAAGCACTTAATTATTTAAAAAATAATTATTTTCATTTTTATTTTCAGTAATATTTTAAGACCTGTACTTTGTTAAAATCACTGCCACTTTCGTTAGTGAGGTATTACAAATACCTACATTACATTCATAAATAACTATCATAAGTGACACTTAGACTTCAGAATTTAGTGTAGACTTTGGAGTAGCTCTTTAGGTAGTTCTAAGTAGGTACACAGACTCGCACCCCCATATCTATAGACCCGGATATATAATTTTCAAATACTTCCAATATTATATTCACACTCAATTTATAGTACCTATAAATGAATCTTAAATGCATTAAAACTGCACTAAAACTGCATTTAATGTTAATTATATTAAAAATTCCATGTGAATATAATAAGTATTAGAACATTTGAAAATTGCAAGTTTTACTCATGTCATTACTTACTCGTCTATAACTGTTACGGGGGTAAGTGCTTCATTTAGGATTTCTCATTGGCTATCGGATCACAGTTTTTTTGAGACGCACTAGACTAGCTTATTAGCTACATAATGTTACAATCCTACTCAGAAATGTTCTCTAAATACCTACTAGGTAATATCTTAGGAGCGTTCGATCTTCATTAGCTAAGACGCTCGTACTTAATTGCCAATACGTCAGATAAGTGGCTCCATTGTGTTGCGGTACGGTACCGTTGCATTAAATACCGCATGATATTACAAAAATCCTCAAAAATTTACTTTATAGCTACCCGACTCCGACTTCACATATACGATCATAGGAGGGGTATAAAATCAAAGACAGCGAAGTGACATAAATTACGAAAATGAACTGAGTATCACGCCATCTAGGAAATTTTCGATTCTAACTATTTACTTCTTTTATTTTAGAAACAAAATAGCTAAAGCCCTTTATTGCGTCTAAAAAATGAAGTTGGGTTCAAAGGCAGCTAAGGCCCATACAAAAGTAAGCCACGTTATTACTGAGGTAAACTTACAAGACGTTTCCTGTCAATTTGACATTTATGCACTTAGCTGTCTTTGATTCTATACCCCTCAGATAATCATCATTATCATCATCGTATCAGCCGCACGACACCCACTGATGGGTATAGGCCATAGATAATATAGGTCATAGATAATAGACACTTATATAATTCAAATGTACTATAATGAGGATCAGTAACAGGTTTGTATCCTATAGTTTTATTGGTATAATATAAAAACATATTCATAGAGCTATGAAACTTAGTGAAAGATTTTTTGAAATCCGTTTAGAAATGGTTGAGTTATAAGGGTTTTGAAGGAAATGCCAAGCTCAATGCAATATATGCTTTATCACGTATGACATAAGGTTTGCGTACGTCTCGATGACGTCATAATGACCCCCCAAAATAACAGTGTTCTAGCTGATTTTAGCTCGTATAGCTTCTCAGGTTTATGAGATATCGAAAAAATGTCTTCACAGTTAATCATGTGGTGGCATAAGCTTTCAGATAAGCCACTAAACAAAAATCGTTACTGATCCTCATTGGAAACAGTTTCCTTACCATTTTTAAATCAAACCATCAGATAGGTATATGCAATCTTGAACCTTTGAAACAGACCTTTAATCAAAAAGGTTGCATTCATTAGAGCAATAGCACTGGCCGCAATGTTACAAATGGTAGGTACTTATATCTAAATCTGCAAGCTAAGTAGGTACTTACCTAATACAATAAAAGTCTATTAAAAAAGATATATTAAATAATAATCTAAAGCTCGTTGTTAAAGCTCAGAAAATGACAACGGCATCGTTTCAACAACGCTAAATTCTTTTTACTCCATTGCAATCGTTAGGGCTAAATCCTTCTCGTAGTTTGAATTTTTCTGTGCACATTTTTATTTCGCGGCACCTGGCGGCATAATCCGGGATCGCAGTCAAATGCACATGTCGGGTGTACCTGAGTACACATAGAACATTTTAGAGATCCGTGCAAATATTTTTTTGTACAACTTTAAACTAAAAAGTTTGGGATATTTTTAATTGGGTGAATGGAAATAATAAAGAGCGAATGTTAATGAATAAAGAGCGGATGGGATACTTAAATACTATATTTTGTTTTTTGTTTATTTTGTTGACGACAAAATAACTAAACGCGCGACAAACTGTGGATTACAAAAAATATGTAAAACGACGAATGACTAAAATACTGAGTGGGCGACTATTATACCAAGTAAGTAGGTAACTATAACTGATTTAAGCTGCCCAACATGGTATTTTCTTACCTCGATTAGGTTAATAGTCGCCTTTTATACCTACTTAAATAAAATATATGCCAAATTTTAAATATTTCTGAACTGCTCAATTTGTATTTTAAAGTCACCCATTTTAAATTTTTGTAGTCATCCTCAGTCCGTCACCCACTTAGTATTTCAGTACGCTATATTCAGTATTTTTAATACCCAAAATGAGAATTTATTGTTACCCGATTAAATACTACCCAAAAAGTTTTAGCATACAATTTAGTTAAAAGTCATTTTAAAAACCTTAGGGTGTGTCCAAATCTGGCGAATGCGTCTGTTTGCGAATGGGTCGCGAGATGTGCGCATGCATGTATTTTGTACTGGCGCGTGCATAACTTATTTTAATATTGTAACCCCCTTACTAATAAAGATTGTATAGTTACACAATGGTTATTCTCTGTCAAACTATTTGAGTGTGACATTGAAAAGAAAGTGACAAAACACTGTGAAACTATAAATTCTTTAGTAGTAAGGGGGTTAGTAGTAAGCAGGTACATAATTACCTTACGCACGTATTTAGAGTTATTTTAGTTGACGTTTAAATTTGAAACCATTTTTTTAGTTTTTTTAAGCCCATTGATAAAAATTTCAACCGAAACATAATTAGTTACCTATTTAACGTTATTCCAGAACTCATAGTTAAAAACAATACGGAACTGTCATTAAAATTATAAAAAAATACTTCCTTGCAAAACTGTTCTATATCACATAGAAGTAGCTACTAATTGCTGAAGTAAACACATGAGCCGATTGTTTTATGCGACACATGAGATACTGTCGCAGCTGGACGTGTGAAGCACGACCAGTGCACAAAAGGTGGTAAATCAAACGTCAATTTACAATTTACCAAAATATATTGAAAGCCTCCAGGGACGTGGGTAACAACTTTCGTTTCGTAGTTCTCGCTTTAAGGTAATGAAGGACACTTAGCTTCTGCTTTGCTTAGAGGAAGCAGAAGCGTATGCGCGGCACGAGCTCAAGAAGCGAGTGCGCAGGCTCGGCGTGGTGTTGCCCCGGGGTAGGCCGGAAGCAGCAGGTGGTGACTTAGGCAGGTAGGTGTCCGGAGGTGAAGTGATAGGCGTCGCAGGAGGGTCCGGTAGGGGAACTCCTGCCCGTAGATACGACCCCTAGTGCTGGGGCGCAGACACGAAGTAAAGGTAAAAAGAAATTTAATAGATATGTACTACTCAGTACGAGTAGCACTTCTTAAGATTTCGATTTTACTAATAAATATAATGCCGCACGCTGGGGTGGACGACGTCAGACAGAACGCTGCCTGGCTAAAATTGGAACATAAAAAAACCTTCCTCTAAAAAGCAAGAAATAATATTCGTAATAATAAAAATACGTCTATTGAAGTCGGGTGGGGCTGGAGTACAAATTCCTTTTTTTTATTCTAAAAGCCCCACCCGACTTCAATAGACGTATTTTTATTATTACAAATATTATTTCTTGCTTTTTAGAGGTAGGTTTTTTGAAGTCGGTTTTTTGTTTTTTTTTAAACAATTTTTATTTTTTTTATTTTTAGTGTAGGTACCTTGTAGGTAAGGTATATTATATAATTTTGTAGAAAAATCGGCTCAGCCAAACGTAAGATAATCGCGGAGAAACATACTTAAATACGGGTCAAACTGAGAACCTCCTTTTTTAAGTCGGTTAAAAACTACACTTAAGATATCCCTCTTCCAACAAAAAAAATATTATCTTATTCAGTTCATAAACAAAGAAGTAATACGACCAATCATCGAGGTAATTTACACAAAATCATACTATTTTCGTGCTTTTTTCAAAATTACTTGAAAAGTACTGAACCGATTTTCAAATTTAAAAAAATGGGACCAACTTGGGAGTGTACCTAATGTAATAACGTTTGAATCATTTCAATCGGTCCAGCCGTCTCCGAGTAATCGGTGGACATACACAAAAAAAAAATATACAGACGAACATAGAACCTTCTCCTTTTTTGGAAGTCGGTTAAAAAAATATGGAGCCTATGTCCGATAGCGGATGACTTAAATAGTTAGAGGATGGATGAATGGATGGAATGGAAATAAAAATGTGGAACCCACGGTTCACGCTTACCCGTATTTTATTTCAGGTTTTAAATCGGACAGTAAACTTCAATAAGGACCATCTCTAGCAGGTTTCGTAGTGAGATTCAATATAAAGCCAAATAATTCTCGTTGGAAATATTAGATTTTTAAATATTATATTTCTTTGTTACTATTTTTTCATTGTTCATTACTACTCGTAGTATGTGCTTGAAAGACACGTATGGAAGGATGATTTAAGATACATTTTTTTATATTTTGGGGGCGTTTACTACGCAGAACATCTCTCCGCAAATCTTAAGTAACCGTACACGCGCATTTGCAACAGCCAAGTGAAAATAAATGACGGAAATTATTTTCGAATACACAACACACACACTCCTTACTAATAAAGATGGTATACAGTGTTTTGTCACTTTCTTTTTAATGTCAAACTCAAATAGTTTTTCAGAGAGTAACCATCGTGTAACTATTACATCTGCTATTTAATCTTTAATAGTAAGGGGGTTTATATTTTTGTAAGTGCTATGTCTATGAGGCTTATAAAGTGATTTGTTCATTCTACTCTTTTGAAAAATGATAATGTTAAACCATATTAGCTAAAACAGAATTATTAGGCATTTATCAATAAGGACGTTAGTCTATAAGACTGTTACCGTATAGATAGATCATCCAATCTCTTTGTAATCCAGCAACACGTCATAAAAGCCATGAATCGTCTAAATAAAAAACATTCCATCCACAAAAGGACTCTTTGCTAGCCGCAGGTAGGACTTTGTCATGGAAATAGGCTCTGGAAGTACCTAGTCGCTGGATCCTTTGCAAAGTCCCACCAATAGATAGAATAGTCAGCTTTGCTATAGCAAAACGGTGTAACTGTCATTTTTTTGGTCAGTCAGACAAAAATCAACATTTAAGTACATAAAGCTAGAATTTATTATCATTAGCTAAGTAAACTGATGAAAAATTTGATACCTGGGGCCCTACCATGAGTTGATGCAACTCTTTACTTACCGTAAACTATATTTTCTCTCTTTCACTCGCAATGTCTGTAAGCAGTATATCAGATAGTTTACGGTAGTGTGAGTAGTTTGCATCAACTCATGGTAAGGCCACTGTACATAAAGCTACAGTAAAAGCATTTTGTATGAATGTAAATATTATTTTTCTTTGTTTGTGCCGCATTCGTATCTGTCTGTTTACTGTTGGTTGAAAATGAAAATGCTTTTAGCATTAAGTCCGCCATTTGTACCTAACTTTATGTATAAATGTTCATTTTTTTTTTACAAAATACAAAAAGCACAGAATAAATATTAGTACTGTAAAAGTTAGCTTCATTTATTATATTCTTCATACAAAATATCCCCCTGCTGTGCATTTTAATTTTGCGGTTTGCGGTAAGAGACAATTATTTTTATATTTGATTGAATCAGGCGTCACTCGGCGGAATTCCCAAACCATTTTGAAAAAAGAAATATAATATGTAGCTTACTTCCGCAAACAATATTATGCAAGATGCACCGCCCGCCCGCCCGCAAAAATATGCACATGCACACTACCAAAATATCAGTGCACAATACCTGCATTTAGCAAGACAACAGTACACCTTGTACCTTCACCAATTAGGCTACTCTACACGAACTTCGCTCCAACCCGGAGCATCCTCAGGAGTTAGATCGTACGTAAAACAACCGAATGTTCTGCATCTTGCATAATATATTGTTTATGGAAGTAAGCTACATATATTTCTTAAAAAAAATTTTTTTTTTCTTCAAAGCAAGGAAAAAACATTAAACGTAAAGATAATACTTTGCTTTCAACAAAAATGTATTTTATTTATTTTTGTAGACTCTTGCGTAGGTAGGTACGTAAAGATTGTCAACATGGACCCACCCTGGTGGTACATAAGTCGTATAAAAATGCTCTTACACCGTTTTCACGGTCCACAGTCGCTTGCTAAATTGTTTTTATGCCTTTAGGCAGTGCAAGGTGAAGAGCGGCGAAGATTAAGCGAACGCTTCCTGGCGTCGGCGTCGCCTTACGTTCGGCTTTAAGGTTTGTAAGCAATGCTTTGTGGGAATTTCATTCAAGCGCTTAGCACATTTGAATTCCAGGAAAAAAATTGCAAAAAAATACCTACAACCGAAATCGAAAATAAAGGCAATGTTAATGATAGAAAAAAAAATGTTTCGTTCTTAAGGGTAAAGGTTTGTAGAGTTGTATTATCGGTCAATCGACAAACACAAAGCAAAAAAATAAACTGCTTCTTCTTACATAAGATCAGCATAAATATTTGTTTATTGTAACGTAATACTTCTTGACATGTGATCAAAAACGTCAGATAGCTAGCAGTCTTTCAAGTCCAAGGAGTTTGTGTATATTTCTGATGAAAAGTGCTCAACAATGCGGAATGAAGATCGGTTGAGTACTACTCGAAATATCTCTTGAACGAGCGATGAGTTTGTAAATAATTATTTCGACATTGTTTGACAAAAAAATACCAGTTTTTTGTACTTCATATAATCGTTTTTATGAAAACCTAGCGGCCGCCCGCGGTTTCCCGCGTGGTTCCCGTTCCCGTGAGAATACCGGGATAAACAGTATTAATTATCTACTATCTGTGTGCCAAATTTCAACCAAATCTATTCAGTAGTTTTTGCGTGATTGAGGAATAAACATCCAAACCTCCAAACTTTCACTTTTATAATACTATAATACTAGCGACCGCCCGCGGTTTCACCCGCGTGGTTCCCGTTCCCGTGGGAATATCGGGATAAAAAGTATTCTATGTTTTAATCCAGGCTATCTACTATCTGTGTGCCAAATTTCAACCATATCAGTTCAGTAGTTTTTGCGTGATTGAGGAACAAACATCCAAACCCACAAACTTTCACATTTACCCCCTTATTAATAAAGATTGTATAGCAGATGTATAGTTACACAATGGTTACTCTCTGTCAAACTATTTGAGTTTGACATTGAAAAGAAAGTGACAAAACACTGTGTAACTATACATCTGCTATACATTTTTTATTAGTAAAGGGGTTATAAGTATTAGGAGAATATAGGAGTAGGATGATTTGGTTAGGTCATAGCAAACTCTTTCCTAGAATAAACTCATATTTATCGCTCAAAACTTTTAAGTTCTATTTCAGTATTGTAAACAATTACTTTGTAAGTACTTTACGCAATGTTTTCTGTGGATAAACATTTCTATGGCATAATCGCTTCATTATTTTGATCTGAATAGGCCTTCTACATTATAATATCCCAAGTCATTCCCTTACTTAAGACTGGAATCTGGTCTTAATGTTGCCTTTTCAGCCCATTGTGCGGCGAGCGAAGACTCAATTCATGGAAGCTTTACTGGCTTTTAACAAACTCAAGAAACTAGAAGCTTTTAACTGTGGAGGAAGTGCCATGGTATTGCAACGTAAGACGTGGGGAATAAAAAGAGAAAAAGTATTCAAGAATTAGATGGGAAGTATTTTTAGTAAGGATATTGCACAGTGGGTAAATGTAATTTATTGAAGGTGCGTTTCACGGGTTTCAAACTATTCTTCTTTTTATATTATCCCATGAATAATGCTTCTTTAACTGTATTGTACTTTCTGATATATGTTTTTTTATAACAGCAAGATAATAGTCACACGTTATACGGGATTTTTAAATAGCAAAATTTTATTTTGATGAATAGTGTGTTTCTTTCTTCAGTGGCGCGTTTAGATTATTTTGAATGGATACAATCGCAAAGCCATTGAAGTTCTAAATGTGTTTTTAATGATAATATGATCTGATATCCTGATTATAATCCTTATCAAAATAAAGTAGAAATACTCAGTACCTATGTAGCTTGGAAAAATAACAACCTAGAACGATTGTTCCCTACAAGGCGCACTATAAAAAGTGAGACATATAAAACTAAGCCAAAATGACTCAGTTTTCAGATTTTTATCCTTCATACGTTACCTAAAAGAACGAGAAAGTTTCAATTTAACTTTCTTTTATGGGAGTAAGTAGTTACTATTTTATTGGATTTTAGTTACGATTAGTAAAATATGAAGGATATAAATCAGAAAACTTTTTGGTTCAGTCTTTTTGCCTCACTTTACATACAAGGACTTGGCCTCTATGTGCTATTATTCTAAGGTAACTGTAGTTATAAATATTTTATTTTTCAATGTGAACAAATGATATTTAATGGGCTATTTACATTGAGTCGATATTAGTCGCCTAGCATATCTCTTCCCAAATTGAATCGCAGGTGATGGCGTCACTGTCGTCTATTTGTTTGCGTAACCTAGGTAACAATTATGTAATAACGTAGTTCCAGTTTTGGCCACCGGATTGAATAATTTTATTCAGTCACCTGCGGCCTAGGCCGAATTGCCATTTACACCGTCGATTTTCGCCGTGCGGCGAAAGTTGTGCGACTTTAGTCACCCATGTGAAAAAATAACCCATTAGATACCCCCAAATAACCCATTAGATATCATTTTAATTTCTTATTAATCTAACACACTCTTTATTTGCTTATTTTTCAAAACCCTTTAACATGTTAATAAATCGCTGCTCTTTCAAGTTTTACTTTAGCAGTTCCGCAATCATGTAAACGCCAACACAATTGTGCCGTAACAGTGATTACAGTAAGAAATCCCAAACAAAGGGAACGAATGGGAGGCTCTAACGCAATCTACCTGCGCGATAAACGCCCAACAATACTCCCGCCCGCCCAGAGACAGATGCGATTACCGACAATAGCCCGGTAATGCTGTTTTCATCCCGAAGGAACGCTTTAAAATTTTGAAACCATGTTTTGATCATCTTTTTTTTCTATTTAATATTTTTATAGACTTGGCCGTCACCAAATAAATAGCTTAAAGAACGAACTTTTAGAAATTAAAAAATAATGGTTTGTGATTGTCTTTTTTTTCTTATAAAAATATTAAGAAAATTATAACGAATAGCTTTGTTTTGTTTGCGATTCTAATAGATAAACGCTTACAATCTCTAAATTACCAGACAATATTATCTCCTTTATGATTTCATAACAATAATTCTATTGTGGCTATTCAGCCACAATGGAATTTCATTGATTAAAGGCTGGCTAGGCGTTATTTTGGCGTTGAATTATTTATTGGCGTTCATAGAATATCGTACTGTCATTGACCTGATATTTGAAGGTAAATCGACGGTGATCTCAATGTACTAGCTTTCAGTTGAACTAATTTCTCTTCTGCACTAGTCTAAAGTCAGAACTTTTGTGTTCACCAAGTAACCATTCATATTTCGAGTAATTTTAAAATATAGAAGACAATACACAAGTACAAGTATACAAGTATAATATTAGCTAGTTCAGTGCGTTTTGAATCAAAATTCAAAGGATACTTGCCTTTGGCGGTGTGGGTGGTCATCTGGCTAAGCAATTATAATTGTATTTTTTTACATCTAATATAATTTATAATAAATTCACGATATTTAACTTTAATATATAATATACCTATACAGGGTTATCTGTAAAACACCAACAACCTCACAGGAGTAGATTACCAACATCATAAACAACAACGTCTGTGCTGCAACTTTTCGAAAAGACGAAAAAAAATCTCGGTACTGTTCGGATATTGCAAAAAGAAAATTGATATTCCATTATGAATTTTCTTTTTGTCTTTTTTCGGAAAAGTTGTAGTTTATGATGTCAGTAATCTCTCTTGCGAGGTTTTTGGAGTTTTACAAAATAAAGCCTGTATAAATGTATAGAATAGTAGATTGTTATACGAGGGTCAAAAGGAAGCAATTCCCATTCGAGATATTTAGTCGCCCGAGCATAGCGAGGGCGGCTATAGTTCGAGAATGGAATTGATGACTTTTACCCGTGTTAAACACTCTACTTTTCATTTCGAATTTCAGGAAAGTAAAAAAAGTCTTAGTTATTCCAAAATGTTTATTAATAAAAACATGTACCTACTTAGTCACTACATTGGTAGACCTTATACTAATTATTACCTATACCAACTTACCTTTAAAAACCTAGAAAAATTAGAACAATTTGTGAAATTTAAAGTTAAATTCTTGCTTGGAATATTTACAGTTTGATATAAATTATTATGATGACAGATTTGGCTTTGTTGGATGCCTGTAAAAGTTGAAGATATTCTTTGGTCTTTGATAAGACGGTAAGTCCATGGCAGAGACTCTCCTGAAGTAGTTGTTTCCTGTAGGCGAATTACAGCGTAGTTTTATTGTTTCTTTTATTTTATTTGAACTTTTTGTTTTGGTTTTAAACTCATTTTTAGTAAATACAAAATCAACACAAAACTTTAATACGGCACACACAGCTCAAAGTCACAGAGTTAGGTAATTCTCCCTCCAATATTTTATAGTTTTTCTTATTTTAAATTTGGGTGTTCCAAATTTAAAATAAGAAACGCCGGCCGCTCTGCCCAATGTTTTTAATTTTGCACTGGCTGTTTATACCATGTTTTGTTGTTGTTCGTGAATGCGCTTTACAAGGCTGCAACTTTTTTTAAACCATTTGTTTTTAACTATTGTAAACTTTTTCATTGCCAAATTCAGTTCTATTTTTAAATTACTTTTCCACCCTAGGGTGGAACGAAGAGTTTTGGACCCGCTGCTCAGTTCAAATATACATCACTTTCCGAATATGAGAAATGAAAAATCTTTTAACTCATATTTTTTGATTATTAATATAATTATAAATTATAATTAATTTATAAATTATAAATATTTTTTGTTTCACATTATGTTCCAATAGCAGCGATTTCCTTTAAATGTCATTTTATAATACTTAGAAGGTACAATAATTATGATTAACTTTACTCATGCATGAATTTCTTGTTTACTGAACCCCTACGCCCCACAGTTAAAGCCGAAATAGCTATTGGAGTGGTGTTTGTTAATAATAATAATAATATTCTTAAAATAACTCGAAACTATAATTATTACTATAAATTCAGAATGTAGCTTTTTTCACTCGTAAAACAATGCAAAGTAGTTTCTTTTCAAAGTATTTTTCAAAGTAAATTCGGTACTAAAATAAAAATATAAAGTTAAATTTCTCACACGGGCCAAAGCAGATTGCTTATAAAGATATTAAGCTTAACAAGGTTAATTTCATGTGTGTTCAAACATAATTAAAATCAAGATACAGTCTTTTGTCTAAATAAGATTTTATTGTTTAAGTGTAATAAACGTTAATAATCAAAAGCACCACAAGCCGTGGTTTTCTTCATGCTGATCTCAAATTTTAATTAAATGGAGAGGAGCCCTTTATATTGCATCTTCTAATATGAACATTTCTCTTGAGGTTTCATAAGCATTAGAGAAGGAATCTTCTTCTAAATAAGCTTAAACTAACTAGTTTAAAATCGTAATTTCGAAATTTAGGATCTATTTTGGTGTTAAGGTACTAACTGAATTCAGAATGTTAAAGATTTATTTTCGGTGCTAAAAATAGGTTAACAATAATTTGCTTTTAAGTAAAACTAACTGAAAATGAAGTTGAATTATTTTTTAAATAGAGTTAAGAGCCCGTAGCTATTTTGCCGCTTACTGCCACTCTCGCTCGCACATTTCATGTTTTCTCAAGATTTCTTAAATCTGAATGCGTATTTGAAAAATGTGTCTTTGCCACTTTTCGCAACTCAGATCAAATAAAAAAATTAAAGTAGTACTTTTTATTTGGTCTGAGTTTTCGCAGTATAAGATTGCAGACATTTTAAAATATATTTCAGTTTTTTGTGCTGAAGTAAACTTATACAGTTATTTGCCAGTTCAAATAACTGTTAGAAACGAAAACTTTTTGTACTTTAGCAACACGGGTTTTATATAGAAATAACTAATAAGTTTATTTAATAAGCTCAGAAAAAATCTTCTTCTAATACCTACTATATACATAATACTTAACATTAAAATAATACCTATATTACCTACTATGGGAAAAAATGCTATAACCTAAAAATGATAGCAAAAAGTATAATTTCATTCAAAAAGCTTAACAGAATACTTAATACTATATCTATAATGCGATTAAATTGTCAATAGACAGTGATCCGCGGCAACTTTACATGATAAATTTTATAGATTAAAATACTTACATCGTTTTGTAACGCAAGCGCTCTGAAATTGAATTTCTGTGGTACACATAGTGAAATTAATCGCATTGTACTAGCTTTAACATTTAAATAATAACTTGGGGAAAATGATATGAGGCAACTAATAATATAGCCGCCACTGTGTTGTTGAGAGAAGCGAGGAAAATGATAAATCTAGGACAAGTGTGGTGAGATTGTGTAGCTGTCAACTGAGGGCCTATTACAAAAAGTATCACGATAGTCGGACGATGTTCGTTGATCGATTTAAATGATTTTGAACCTTACACAAGAGTAAAATAATGTCACGCAGTGGGAAAAACATCGTACGCTTACCGCGATGCTTTTTTGTAATAGGCCTTCTGGTTTCCAGCTACGGAAATTCTTATGTTTATAGTACCCACCTGTGTTTTGTTAGTACCTATTTCTTCAGTAGCTGACTTATTAAACAACATCCAAAATACTTCTAAAATAATGTTTAGGAATAAAAGAGGAGGATGGGCTCCAGGAAATTAAAACAATTTTCCAAAACATATTTTTGCTGATCATGTGCTTGAAGTCCTCAAAATCTGGTACATTTTTCTTCTTGATACGCCGTTTACGTCGCCGTCGCCGTACGGACTAAACGTGGATGAAGTCTTGGGTGGGCACAAATTATATTAAAAATATTGAATCATCGTTTTATTTTTCCTAATCTACTATCACATAGAATTATTTCAAATTTTTCTCTTTGCAAACTTTCGGAGATAAGGGCGAAACAATATTTATTTTTAAATTTTTCATCTTAAGTCGAAAACTATGCGGCCTAAAAAGAAAGAAAAAATGTTTTATAATGTGCAAACAGCGCTCTTTCATAATGATACCCCAAATTTCGTAGTCGCCTCGCTTAAAATTTTTGGGACCCCTTTTCAGTCCCTGTTGTAAAAAAATAATTTTATTTTTTATTTCTTTCTTCTTTGCAAAATAGTTGGACAAACGTCATCTTAAACTATTCCAAATTTCAAGTTGATACCATTAGTAGTTCTCGAGATATCCAGCTGTGACAGACAGACAGACTGAGTCACACCATAAGGGTTCCTTTTTACCATTTTGGTACGGAACCCTGAAAACGTACATAGATTTACAGGCACAAAGGCAATCTGATACTAGTGAGTCAGCAATTAGTGAAATAGCAGGGGATTATAATTTCTGACCCGCAAAGATTTTAATTAAAGGCAACCCTTTGGTAATATAAAGCAGACTGCTCTGAGTAAAGGCTCTAGTAATAAGATTAAGGCAATCTAGGATGATTCAGGTTACCTAACAGATCACAGGCCCAATTTCTTGTGATTATCTTAGTTCTTTTCCGAGGAGCTCGGTGGCGCAGCGGTTTAGCGCCTGGCCCAGCGATTGCGGAAGTTAAGCAACGTTCGCAAGGGTCATGGGATGGGTGACCAAAAATTTATTATCTCGAGCTCCTCCGTGCATCGGAAGGCACGTTAAGCCGTTGGTCCCGGCTACATTTGCAGTCGTTAACACCCACCAATCCGCATTGGGCCCGCGTGGTGGCTTATGGCCCATCCTTCTCACCACCCATAAGGAAGGCCTGTGCCCCAGCAGTAGGGACATCAAAAATAGCTGATGGACATCTTAGTTCTATTTTCATTGATTGATTGATACTGAATGTTTGTTTTAACTGGAAGAATACGTAGTTTATTCTCATTGTGTAAACGAAAAATAGAAAGATACGTTGAAATGAGAAAATCAGATACGATCAACTTACAACTCGATCGTTTTTCAAATGAAAATTCATTACAGCCGGGAAAAAGTTATAAAATAGTACCTACAAAACGTAATAATTAATTATTTTTCTTCAATTCATAAAAATATTTATTTCCACGTGTCTACGTAACGAATGTCTAGAAATCCTAATAATAACCTTAGGTTTACTTGGAAAAAGTTTATGAGATTTCCTCAGTAAAACAAAATGTTGTTTTTTTTATAAATATATAATTAAGTCTGGTATTTACCTTACAATATTTACTTCGTTATAATTTAATTTATTTGAGTTATTCAGGGAACAATTCTTCAAAGGAAACCTGCTCGAGAAATACTCCCAAGTTCTTGACGACTGCAGAGCTCAGCGAATGGCAAATGTAAGGGCCGACATCATTCACCACTTCCTTCCATAACTCGTTCAATAGATTATTGATTTGATCTCCTACAAACAGAATAAATACATAAAAACTTTACTTTAATACAGATATTTCCCCTACCGCAGGGGGCCTATTACAAAAAATAATCACGATATATTCGGACGACGTTCGTTGATCGATTTACATGTTTTTGAATCTATACTGAGTTAATAATGTCACGGAGTGGGGCGAGCATCGTACGCTTGTAGCGGTGAGCAATAAAAGTCACCGATCCACAGTATAATACTTAATTATATTTCCAAAATAAAAAACCTAAAAAGTAACAAAATAATTTTATAAAACAATCCGTCCTATTGCAAAATGGTTTGAAGGCCCTACGTGTACATGAGCTACGTGCTTACCTGTGACGGTTCTTCTTTACATGGCCTTAACAACATCATTTATACTGTTTAACCGCTTGAGCGCGACGGTTTCCCCCAGGCACCCGCGAGACGGGTTATACGTCATTGAAAAGAATATCCGTCAAGGCCCAATGTCACAGAACATTAAATTTAAATTCAAGATTTATTTAATTTACAATAAGGCAAAATATTGCCTGGCAAAATATTTGATCTCTGGGTGCCTGGAGGCACCCGCGATGCTTGACGGTATAAATTTCTCGCGGGTGCCTGGGGGCACCCGTGGAGCTCAAGTGTAAGTATAATTGTACATGATTTCAATTACAATTTTAATTACATTTTAATCACAATTTAGCGATTATTACTTCGCTTGATGACAATTTTTCCTGGACTGACTTAATTAAAGAGAGTCAAAAACGTCTAAAGGCAGCTAACGTTCATGTTTTGAATTATTCTTTTTCGGAACAAAAATAAAAAAATACATAATTTGAAATTGCAAATAATATGTTTTTACTCTGGGGAAAGAGGTCGCACGGCACCGTTACACGCTTATCGCGATGCTTTTTTGTAATAGGCCCTCACTCCTCAGAGTCCTCAGGCTTAAAACCCGAGACAGGATCGCTAACTGACGTGTCAAGCGGTCGTCTAGTCATAATCAAAATCGATTTTATTGTATAAGTACAATTTATTTAACCACATTTTCAGGTGCACAAAATATACACACAAATGTGACTCCGTATTATTTTGGGATAATTTTATGAGAAAATTTTAATAAAGAAAAGCTTCAATACAAAAGGAAATACCCACAAGACATAAATGTGACTCCGTATTATTTAAGGGATAGTTGTATGAGAAAATTTCAATAAAGAAAAGCTTCAATAAAAAGGAGCAAGAAAATAACAATAATGAGCTTATATTCGAGTGTGGGTTCTTGTTGCATTTGCATCTCACCCTGTATGAGATTTGATGTCGTACTAGTTAGGATATAATGTCAAATTCCAGCACTTTACCACATTTAATTCAATTAACTTACTTTTCATTAAGATACGGATAAGAGTGTGCTAAAACTGTTTGTGTTGATCTTATTTTGATCTACATTCGATTTATGGACAATTACACACAGTCTGGTGTAACAAACATGTTATTTGTCCATCGATCTGTACAATTCCGCTCGTAAATTGTACAATTTTATTGTTATCTGTTCGCAAACGTCCGCAGGGCGACGATTCATCATAAATTTTGTGACCTTTTTTGTTGGCTCTGTCGTGTTTAGGCAGTACATAAAACTAAATGGGTTTTAGATTAGTCAATCCATAAAAAATATGTTTCTCTTTGGGCGTAATAGCTTTATTATTAGTTTATATGAATACTTTATATAAGAGAAATAGGTTTTCTTTAGTTATGTATCTGGATTTAAGTAGGTAGTTATTTCTTTCAAATAAATTATAACGTAAATGAACAGCTAGTTAAATAATAAAAACTAGGTAGGTACTGTTATATTTACGTTAGTTTCTTGAAATACAAATATAATGTTATACATGTAGAGAAGTAGAGCGAGAAGAGTATCTGAATGCTGTTACCTCATAAATATTTATAACCTATTTAGCCTTTTTAAAACTAATCTAAAATGATTACCCTAATTACACAATGGGGGGATGTCACAAAATTTATCCCGCTTGGTGGCGCTACTGCTGCTGGAGACCTTTATTTTATTTTATTTTATTTTATAGTTTTACAGGAAACTTACAGCTATATTACTAACAAATTTATATATAGATACAGAAGGCCATTTACAAGTTTCCACTTATAGTTACTGATAAAACTTAAGTAGACGGAAAAAATGAGATAATATTAATTTAGGTCCAAAATTCAATTAATTTATTTTGACTCGAAAAATATTAAGGAAGTAAGGCTTTAGACGTAAGGCCGATGTACAAAATAGGTCAAGGTCTTTGTACGGGCATTCACCCCCAATTTTTCCCGTTTATTTAAAATTATATATTTAAATGGTTGTTAGTAATAAATATAATTATTATGGACCAGCAGCGGCGCGACAGCACCGGGCGCGACACATCACACACCTTTTGAAATATTAGGCGTCTTTTAAGTTTTTTCGGTACCGCGTTTACCGAGCATGCTGATGTCGTACTGATGCAGCTGCGCCGACAAATAAGTAAAAGTGTCCCGTAGATACCACGGCATCGGCATCTCAGTGGTTAATAAATTGAGGAATAACCAATGTAGATTTATTAACCCATTAAAGTTCGCAACTACAGCTAATAGCTGTCATGAATCTTATGATAATCCTAGAGCCGATAGATTTTACAACTGAATAAATGAATTAATTGGCTCCGTTGAGTCGTCGGTAACTGAATCGCAACTTTATCGTTGATCTCTCGTAGTTTTAACTACTTGTTCTAGCATTTAGTTTAATATAGGGCTTAAATTATCTGACACCAACGATCAATCAAATAATATGAGAGAAAATTAAAATGATCGTTTTTTTTGTTGTTGTAAAAATGCGACCATTGAAATTTAATTGCTTATTTCATCAATTATGACCATTTACAACAAATATAAAATTCGTGATGCTATTGTGACTAGACTACCAAATGTGTTTGTAATGTCCGGTTCTGAACCTAACATAATTATGGCCTGCTAACCTTATAAATTTACATAAACAAGGACTAATTGACCTCTCAAGCTTACGCGCTCACTACACATGAAATAAAACACTTTTTAACTCTTCAACGCCCGGAAAATGAGACACAATAGATTTCCTATTGTGTCTCGGTCGCCAGCGACCGCTCCGGCGTTAATGAATTGACGGATACAAGCGCGGTTTATTGACTAGACTAGACGGGGACTAACTGGGACTAGAGTCCCCGGGCCGTGACCTGACCAAGGCAGCTGCAAAGGAGCCGAAACGTCGGGAAAATCAAAAACCAAATACCAACTAATTACCAAAGTACCTACTTTCAATAAAACCGCGCTAATATCCGTTAAAAAGTGTTTTATTTCAAGGACTAATTGTTTTTTATTTTATTTATTACTAACCGATGTTTTTATCGCCCAGCAAATTCTCGAGTCTGAAGTAAGCTCTCTCCAAATCGTATTTGATGTCATGTTTCGTAATATTCCAGTGGACCTTCCCGTCGTCTCCCGTCACATGGTCGTACCACATTTTTATGCGTAGATCTGTATTTTCTGTAATGTAAAAAATTACATAAACAACTCACGCATTCACAAAGGATTTTGAACAAGCTTTTGTGATTTTATTTTATTGTGTAGGGTTTAAGGAGTTTGAGAAAGTTTTTGACATAAAAACCTTCGATCAAGAATAACCTAGATGTCCGGTCAGAGTCTCACAAATGGCACCGCAAATAGCGTCCCACTTACAAACTAGGCGCTTATTTTGCAAAAAGTTAGTAGTAAAAGATGTTTTTTTGTACAAAATAAGCTTATTTTGTACAAAATAAGTGATATAAAATGTGAGTTTGTACAAAATAAGCGGAGATTAAGTACAAAATAATAACCAAGATGTCCGGTCAGAGTCTCACAAATGGCACCGCGAGTACCGTCCCAATTACAAACTGGGCGCTTATTTTGCAAAAAGTAAGTGGTAAAAGATGTTTTTTTGTACAAAATAAGCTTATTTTGTACAAAATAAGTGATATAAAATGTGAGTTTGTACAAAATAAGCGGTGATTATGTACAAAATAAGCGCCAAGTTTGTAACTGGGACGCTATTTGAGGTGCCATTATTACGTACTGTTTTAGTTCGTGAATCGTTATCTAGGATATTCTTGATCGAAGATAAAAACATAATATCCTTCATTCTATCCTTTTTTCCATGGAAAACCTTAGCTCATACTTTAATCTTTATCTTAATGAAATATGTCAATTAAATAATGGGGAACCCTTCTTTAAAAATATGTTTACGTATAATTTATATTGTTATAAAATCAAATGGCATTACTTGGTTTTAACATGAAGTCGAAAATACCCAATACTAAGGTCCGTATTACAGATCGAGACTCAAGCTTTAAAACTAGTTTTATTTTAAGTCGAGTATTAATTGCAGAACCGTGCTTGAGCTGAGATTCAACAAACTAAACTCAAACTTCGTTCATGCTAATTTAAACGATGCTTGAATGAATGAATGAATGAAAATTTATTTGCAAAAGACATGGTTTTACATGTTGGTAAATTAAAGTTAGGTTGCTTAACATATCCTGCTTTACAGCATGCAAAAGATCACATAAAGTAAGAATATAAAATCACAATTAATTGATTAGTTGCTTGAGTACGCGACTCAGATTAGCTAATTTTAGAACGATGCTCGACTGCGTAGGTTATGTTTATGTTTTTACTAGTGTTGCCAGGGTTTTGTTTCTATCAGTTAAGGTTGAATTTAGGGGGAGGGGTGGGTGGGAGGTATAGAATGGACCTCTCCCTACCAATGCATTTTGAGGGGAAATGCATAGTTTTTTGTTTGATTGAATTTAGATTTTTTTATAAACCTAACCTCAAAATGTATGAAAAAGTCATCTAAGGGGGCGAGCGAAGGAAATAGAATAGAGTAGAAAGGGAGTACTTACCGCGCGATCTCCCCTACAAAAGCTTCAAGGGGTATTAAGAAATATATTTTATGTTTTCTGTTAACAAAAACACGAAAATTAAATTTCTTACCCATCACATCTTTTGACAAACTTAAGAGAGAGTGCCCCGTCTCTACTCTACTATTTTTCCTCTCACTCGCCACTCTTAAATGTTTTTGTTCAGTTTTTTCATACATTTTGAGGTTAAGTTTGGTAAAATTTCAAAATTCATTTTAAAAAATCTAAATGTTTTGATGAGGGGCATGTCGGTCTCCCAACCATCCGCTCCCCTAAATTCTTAACTAATGTAAATATGAGCCCAAATCAATGCTCAAGCGTGGTCTCCACCATACTTACGTAAACAGAAATCAAATTCTATCTAAGCAGAGATTTTGGTTCTAAAAATTAGTTGAGTAGTAGTTGCTCGAGCATCGTTTGAAAATTAACATGATCTGAGTTGAGTTTAGTTTAATGAATGAATGAGGTCGAGTTCATCCTATTCCGTTTTACGTAAAACTTATACTGCAGTGACAAAACCACCCATTATAATCTTCACAATATTCCTATAATTCTAAGCACAAATACCTTATTAAAATTAACGTGTAATGATCAATGCCACTCATAAAAATATATAATCACATTGCTACGCAACATTTACTTTGCCCAATTCTGTGTCTAATTATGCGTGAAATTAAACTCATTCTGCTAAAAACAAGTTTTGTAATAGGAAACAGACTATAACCATAGATAGACGCAAGTCTCTATTTAAGTAGAGATCAGCTGAGTCTTTCATTCGCAGCTGAGACTCGAGCATTGTTTTGGAATCAACAGGGTGCCTGAGACTAGATTCAGTTATTAAGTAGAGATGGAAGTAGAGATCCAAGCGGTGCTTGAGTCTCGTTCTATAATAATAATAATAATGCTTTATTTCAGAATACAAAGTTCCATAAATACGGACCTAAATTATAATTATAAAACCTTTGCAGTGGTTTTATAATTATACCTGATCTGCGTAGTCCAACTATTTTTAAACAGTTTTAAACTAATGTAATACTTACTTAACTTAATTGAAGAATCGCCATTTGACTTAACAGGAACTATCATAAGTTTTCCGCTTAAATCATACTTATTTGCAACTTCTAGATTAACCATTGCCTCTGCGCTGATCGTTTTCTTGATAAAATCGAATCTAAAAGGTAGGTAAAAAAAATATATAGAAAATAAAATCTTTATGGGTCGTTTTAATTGTGAATAAGGTTACTTAAAAAAAAAAGGTCAACATTAAGTCGACTGCCGCAACGAACAGTATTGAATCTGCAAAATCTCGATTTTTATTTTATTGCATCAATGGATAGAGCAAATATGATACTATTAGGAAAATATTTTTTTTATTTGAAAAAAGTATTATTTCGTACAATATCGAAACTTCACACTGTGAGCGACGAACGATATCGAATGGGGTTAATTAGATACTGTTCTAGCATAACGGTGTACAGGCGCAGATGGAAACTGCCTGATTCGTCAGTGTTCTCTGGGATGTGAAAAAAGGAAGGCGCGTTGGTTTAGTTTAGGTTAGTTCGTTATTATTTAGTTGTTATTTGTTTATATGCATTATAATAACTTTAAGTAACGGTTAACGAGTAAAACTATCGAAACTGGCAGATTCGATAGTGACTGCATAAGTTCGTGTAAGGAATCTGCAACTTTCGATGAAATTTCAGATTTCGAACACTATCGAATCAGCCACATTCGATCAAATTCCAGATTAAAAAAAAAAACATTGAATACTATCGAATGTGAAATATCTCGGAAAAAATATATTAAACATTAAAGTCGTTATTAGGCATAAAATAGAGAAAAAAATAAGCTATCATTGAGTAAAAAAACTTTTACGACACGATTCAAAATTATGATGTTGTGTGAAATTTTGTGGCAAAAAAACTTTAAACTGCTCTACTGTAAAGTAAGTGATTTGCAGTTTCGATACTATTCGTAGCGGCAGTCGAAGTATCGAGTATCTTTTACAACATGTACGTTAAGTCTAAAATCCACCGAAAATTATTTTAAGAAACCGCCACAGAATTATTTTATGGCGTGCTCAATGGAGTGGGTACTTGCAAAAACAAAACGCGGTGGCGAATTCAAAGAAAAGCACCCCATTCCAAAATTATTCCTTAAAAATCCACTCGTACCCTAGGATCAAACGGAGAATTCTGCTAGATCACTGGAGGTTTTTCACTCCATTACTCCTTTTGTACTCAATGAATCATTTCTGTGCCTAATTATTTGAACCCCCTTAGTTAAGGCGCCTTTATAATATTAGTAATTAAATGGATCGCCGCTAATTGTTCGTGAGTCATGACTTCGTCGTTAGGGCGCATAGTTCATTATAGCCTGGTACCGATAGCAAAAACTGCATTCGATTAATTTATCGAGTAAATCATTTAATCAATCATTCAACCTTGCATTTTTACTTTTATGACGGTTGACATAATTTTAAGTTATACCACTTCGTCATAATATACCAACTAATAGTAAAGTTTATCTTTATAGTCTAATACCTAGCTTTTTCACTGCAAATGGCAGGCTGATTATTTAAATAGAAACTATTTAGCGACCGGTTTCATTTGACAGACATTGCTACTTTTCTTTGGTATGTTTTTTTTACCCCAAAAAGAAGAAGCAATGTATCACATTCATCTGTCAAATAAGACCAGTCGCTAGGTGGTTTCTAATTATATAGTCAGCCCGCGAATCAGACCATGTACGGTAATTGTTTAATTCACGAAGCTAAATGGTATATAATTAACAAGGAACTGAATAAAAGTAACTAAAATTAGCTCGTTTTAACTGATTTCATGTTTCCTTGGTTATATTTCTCATTTGCAGTGAAATGCGTTGACTCACAAAACCAAAAAATAGTCTGACAAAACTGTGTACACTAAACAGATTTATTTTTAACTTATCTTAACTTAACTTTTTTTTTAAGTTTTAATTTTAATTTTAACTTTTAATTTAATAAAATTTAATTATATTTTATTCTAAATTCAGTGTCAAAATCAGCTGATATGGCCGTTACTACAAAATCATTTTTTTGCTAATTTTGGCGCTTACGATGTTCTTCCTGAAAAGGCTAGAAATAATTTATTTATAGAGTTCTCAAAATAAAATTTGAAATAAAAATAACGTTATAATTTAATAAATAATTAGTTTCGTAATAGTTTTCTGTAAACCGTACATTTTGGACGTTATTATATGAAAAGGTCACAATGTCTTGTTTGTGGATTGTTTATTGAAAGTTAATTGTGAGAAATGGCGGAACCCTTGCCTAATTAGCTAGGAACAGCAATTTAAATTTAAATAACATACTAAAGTATTTGTTAGCTCAATAAAAAAATAGTTTAATTAAAACTTTTCAATCAATTAAAAGTCCCGTCTGAGCTGCTACGGGTAAGTCGATTTTTTCTAGTATTTTTTCTATTAAAATATTTATCTCAATTAAAATACATTTAAGTAGTGGGGATCTCGTTTGGCGTGCCTACTTTTTACTACTACTTTTTTTATTTGTGTAAAGAAAATAAACAAATTTAAGGGAAAAACTATTTGTAAGTCAATAGAGTTTATGGTTAACTATACATTAAATACAGCTAAACTGAGGGTAATCTTACCTTACTTTTCCGTCTGCAAAACTTAATTCCCAATGACAGAAATTCATCTAGTCCTAGCTAATTCCTTTTGAAATTAAACACTTAAAAAAGAAACTCAAGCAAAACATCAAAAGAGTTTTAATAAAGTGGCGTAGTATTCAGTAAATTTGTCCTATTATGGGCGTAAAAATAGGAGTGAAAGAAAGGAGTTAAACTTACTTTAAGCTTTCAAGCTGCATCGTTGAGAGTCCATGGAAGTAATTATCCTTGAAAACAATTTTCAAACCATTTTCGTTAGGAATGTATACGACTATCTCTTCCACGAATATTGGATCTAAGGGCGGCAAGTGTCTGGCCTCATCGCCGAGTGAAAACTGGTGAATACACTCTTTCGCAGTTTTTAATGCACAATCGTTCAGATTTGGATCATTTCTTGAACAAGCTTTTATGTAATTTGCTGTGGAACAAAAATTGTGAACATCTTTAACACATGGTTTTGTAAATACCTTCATAGCATGAATCAGTTGGACTTTTAAAGAAATATTGTATTTAGAGAAAAAAAGCATTTAATATATCCATATTGACACAGAGAAGTAGCTTAGAGTTAGCGACTCGGTAGCATAATTGGTAAATGCATTGGTCCGGATTCCCAAGGGTGTGGTTCGAGTCTCATCTGAGGTGCTACGGGTGAGTCGATTTTTTCTAGTATATTAATAATCTAAAAATTCAACAGAGAAGAAAATAGGAAAATTCAAAAAGTTTTTAATAGACAACCTATAATGTCACTCAGTTCGCTTCCAGTTAGTTTAGCTAAGCTCATGTTAAGCATTCATTACTTACGCAATCCCATAGAGGTAACATGACTAATTAAGCCGAACAGCAAAAAAGGGAAACGGCACATTTTCACTCCCGACAGATGGCACAATTCAAAACGAAGTAACTCTTCAGAAGTATTGTCACGTTATATAAACGCATTAAAAATTGCAGGTTTCTAGCCTCTCATTAGGGGCCAAATAAACGGCCCCTACGAGATTATAAGCACGTCACGTGCAAACATAAGAGCTATTAGAGACATTTTCCTGTGTTTTTCTCGACTCGACCGCTTTATTTGACGTACGTTTCTTCTTTTTCACTGTAATTTGTAGTTTTCGCGCATGATACGCAAGTGACAGGTAACGTTAGTTAAGAGGTAATTATGTAAAGTTTTGTAGCGTAGTGTCAGTGAACGTTTGTAGCGTTATTAGGGAATCATTATCTCGAATATTGAATTTTCAGATTTTAGCATTCACAATGCTATTTTTATATTAAGGACGTCCCGTCTGAGCTGCTACGGGTGAGTCCATTTTTTCTAGTATTTTTTCAATAGCATTAAAATCTAAAAATTCAATATTATATATCTTAATCGATTGTCTGACATCTGTAAAGATGTTGCATTCGAATGTTAAAGGTAATTCTTCACATTGATGAAATAACGCTGGCTTAGCAGCGAAAACGCCCACTAGCGACTCGGTAGCATAATTTGTTAGTGCATTGGGCCGGAATCCTAAGGGTGCGGGTTCGTGTCCCGTCTGAACTGCTACGGGTGAGTCGATTTTTTCTAGTATTTTTTTTGATTATATTAAGTAACTTAATCATTATCTCGTTTGCAGTTGTGTTTTTAATAAAAAATACCTACATAACTTTCAGTCGTCATTTATTGACACTCTTATTCGCAAAAATGTGAAGTTTAATTGGAAGAACACTTACTTGAAGCACGGTTATATAACAGGGATTTAAACGATTAAAAAATAACGGTGTAGGTGTAACTGTTCCCCTAATTTGAAATAGAATGCCTATGCGACTTAATAAATAAGTAGGCGATGCAACTGACTGCGAGTGCAGTAAGCAGGCAGATTGTAAAATCGAAATAGAAAAAAAAACTAGGTTTTATTTCTTTGTGTAGTGATTTTAGTAAAAAAACTTACAAAATGTGATGAGTACTAAAAATCTATAACTGCTGATGTCATAGATAGTGCATGAAGTTATTTGTAAGACATACTTTAAATACAACTTCGTCCACTAATGATAGGTATTCTAGTATCTTACACAATATCTATATCTGTTAACATTTACATTTTATGCTAGATATTTATGGTTTTCTATTTTAAGTCAAAATCTGACTCTTGATAATTCAGTGTTTTCCTTTTATTTATATAGAAAATATATTAAATAAAGTATAGTAACCACAATCATTTTATTTCACATCGCTGTCTCTCTCTCTCTCTACTAATTGAAATGAAACACGGTCACGAGTTTAAAATATCAGGTGGGCTAAAAAAGCAAGCGATAGTACGAGATGAAAAATTATAAATAAAAACTTTTGCTGATTAAGTAGAAAGCAGAAATCCATTGAAAACCCTATAAATGGTGGCAATAATTTATAATAAATGATCTGCAATCTTTTTCATATTGGAATCAATGTTTGAGATCTATAATGTTTTATGTTAACTATAAGAATCATTATAATCATTTGCAGATTTGGGAAGTTATATTATATAAGAACAATGTATACGTGTAACATACTATCTTGCCTTTTTATCCCGTGGGAAAGAAGTTTGCAAACTTCAAAATTAAATAATTGTTAGGGGCGAATGTGAATATCTCACTGAATCTGGGAAATTATTTCGTTTGTGTGAATGCTGCTTTGCTGTAGTACTTAAAATTTCTGTTACAATAATCATGTAGGTACTTACATTTTTATGGTATTCTGAAGATTATTGTTTACTCTATTCTATAGTGTCAGTGGTATTCGAAAATAAAATCGAATACCGCTTCTCTATCAAATTGTTTGCCGCTAAACAAGGCTTTAAATATTCATTGCGTTTTCAATTTTAAATTGAATATCGCTGGTTTTTATCATGGCGCAACTTTTTGTTGTAAAATTGTATACCGCTAAAACCCAGTTTTGCATCCAAAGCTACCACAAAGCGTTTTAATTAAAAAGGAATTTGCTTGTAAGGGTCATCATTTTTCATGTTCCACTTAGGAAGGTTGCAAAGAACAATTAATATTTACGACCACAAAAACATGTCACTTTAAAAGTTGATGGCGCCGTTACGCACAAAATATTATAGCGACGTGTTTAGGAAATGTGTGTCCATTGTACAGTGTAGAGATTTTATTGCGCTTGAACACTGGTGAGTAAGCAAGAAGTATTGGTATTGTTACTGTGATTTTATTTCAATGTAAGAATTTAAGATGCGTGAATTCGATTCTTTTCATGATATACTTAGTTAAATTTCAACTTAGTTCTCTTATAAATAAGCGCAGAAAATATTAGTACCTGTTACTTTGATTTTATTTCAATATTAGAATTTAAGATTCGTGAATTCGATTCTTACACGATATACCTACTTAGTTAAATTTAAATTTATCCTTTTTTTCTCTTTAATAAATAAGCGCAGAATTCAAATAGCGTCCATCGACTTCATAATGATTTGGCTTTTGTTCTTTCCCATAAACTTTATTATAACATTTTTATTTTATACATTTTGTCAATTATTATTCTATGTTTTAAAGTAAAGACACACAATGGACAATTTGGACATATGGACACTTTAGTACTATATCGAGCCAACTATCGCATTCAATCACAGTAGGATTGTCTTTTTTGAACAAGACTTCTCATTAATGTGATATTTTTTTCCTTACAGAGGAAGATACGAAACGGACGACGTTTTTTTATAAAGAAAAATTTTCGAACCCCAACTTATTTTAACAATAATGTTTGTACGGTCTGCAACAAAAGTAGCTTACCACTTTAGTACTTTGTCATAGCACGTAGGTGTATGATTGTTTTCATAAGCATTTGGCTTTTCCCGAGGATTTTTATTATATTCACTTCAAATTAGGGTCACGGTACTCAAATTGTGATATGAAATTATTTTGGTCATATGCCAGTCATATCTTACAGTAAATCACAAAACGCGAAGTGAATCTGCATTTTTGTATGTTATTTGGAGAGTGAACAAACGTTTGCAAGAATAAAAAGTTTTACTCCTTGCGTAATGCGTGCAAAATTTTTTGGCTTCATAGGTTTTTGACATTATGATACTGAGTCAAAGTTGATATCATTTAGAAAGCCTGTTTAAACTTAAGCCTATACCCCCAGCTCCGTTAGTTTAACACTTTAAAATTGAGAATTAAAATTTTAAGATTCGCGTTCTCAGCTAAATATCGGCACAACCACTAACGCTAAGAGAAAAATTGTGAGAAAAGAAGTTTCACCTTTTATTTAAATGCTAAACGGGGTAAATAAAACTTAAAATTCTCTTGTAATCGTAAAACATAGGTGATAATAAAAAAAACATCTCTTTTACCCAAAAAAATGCAATTAAACGCACTAACAAAATGAAAAAAACTACGCTTTAAGTAAGAAAAATCCTCCTCTTAACCTTGATGAGGTCAGTAACGCACCCATTACATAAAATCACAGAGTAAATAAACACGATTACTGTTTACGGTCTCTGCTTACGAACTCTTGATATATGATGCTATGTAATTGACTTTAATCAGCGCATCAGTAATCTAATAACGCTGTGACATTGAAACATTATTGCTCGATCATTAGTATACGTAGCTGCAACTATGTAGTTTTAATAGATTTGGTAATAGCATAGATAGTGTGAATTACCATTTGAAATAGTGAGGAAAGTGCTTTGTCACGGCGCAAATGCAGACAAACGATGGATGACTACTTTGGTACCGTACCGTACTTTCAGTAGGGTAAGTAAGGTACAGCTCGCCTGCCCGGTAGCGGGCACTCCAACTCATCCTTGCACTCCTCACGGCTAGAGTTACCTATTAGTAATTGTAACGCTATGGTAATAGCACATTTTTTAGCCTGTAGCCCGTTGCGATATTAAATCCATGAATTTATAGGTGACGGATTACTATACCCAATCAAAGTTCGTGGCCTGATGTGGGACTCGTGATATGGTATTCCGTCTCTTTCTCACATTAGGCTCTGAATAAATGTAGAGGTCGGAATATTCAATTATTATGATTAAATATTGAGTAAAATAAATTCTAACTCAACAATCATTGTTTGAAATTGATATGATGTTTGAAGTGCTTCTCTTTTTTTTATAGCGAGAAGAACCGATGGCCGTTGGGGCGGAAAGGTTCTGGAATGGCGACCGCGCACCGGACGGCGCTCCGTGGGTAGGCCCCCGACAAGGTGGACCGACGATCTGGTGAAGGTCGCGGGAAGCCGCTGGATGCGGGCAGCGCAGGACCCATCGTCATGGAGATCCTTAGGGGAGGCCTATACCCAGCAGTGGGTGTCGTGCGGCTGATAATAATATGATGAACTATAGATTTGTTAGTTTAGAAATTTTGTTTGATATAAAAATCAATAAGCAGTTAAACAAAGCTCCAAACATTTGAAGTGTGGTGTGGAGTTTTTATTTATATCATACTTTGACAGAGAGAGCTATAAATCAGGTGGACAGACGTCCCAAAGTCCCAATTATATCGAATAGTAATTCTCATAACTACATGGAAATTGCTCTGCTCCACACATCAATATTTAAATCTTTCGTTTATTAGTTAGCTCATTGTTGGTATCGAGAATTTCAAAACCAAAAATCATATATTTAGTTTACTTCGCTAGCTATTTTAAAACTATTTCATCAAGTTTATAAAAAATGATAATAATTCTAATAATAATGATTCAATTAAAACAAAAAAAATACTCTACAGTTTTTAATAACAGCCCATTTCATAATAACTATTAGGTATACTTCTACTTCGAACTACAATAATATCACATTTTGCAATAATTTAATTAGAAACATAAGCAGATAAGTCATCGCTTATAAAGTATTTGGTAGGCAGGTGGTCGAATAGATTGCTTATTAGACCCCTTACTCTCTCCATGGCTCTACCCATCACTTGGTCTCCAACAGTTTGCATGATCAACTTCCAATTTTGGTTCAACATGCTCGTTACTTGTGTACCTGTAAAAAAAAATTGTATCATCATGAGCCATTTTTATTCCCACTGGTGGGACGCAGGCTTTATCCTATGATCCTCCTTCCGGGGTCCCATTCTGGGCTCAGTGATTACCGAATTCACTTGCCGTTGCCGCGCGCCGCCCGCCGCGGCGGGCTGTTGCCGGGCCGGGCCGTAAGAGCATTTTCTCCCGGCAAACAAACAAAAATCCTTTTCTAAGTATGAAATAGATTAAATTTTTAGATTTTAGCATTCACAATGCATTTTTTATATATTTATATATTTTATGCTTTTTTATATATTACTACGGGTGAGTCGATTTTTTCTAATATTTTTTCAGTTATATTAAGTAACTTAATAAATAGATTAGTTAGGAGGATGGGCAATAACCCATCACTAGTTTCCAATTTGGAATGGTGGATGGTGGATGGAAGAACTTTTATAATAATGCATGTTTCTCTTTTCCTAAAAAATTTACCACAGTTCTTACTGCAAGTAACCTCAGCATGCAACGAGTGCATTACGTTTGGCCGTCATTCAATTTAAGTTTTATGTCGTAAAAAAAATATTGTACACATGACAGCATATCAGACTATACATGTTGACCTTGAGACCGTCTTTATGCTCTTCATAATAAAAGCTGTTTTCGCAGTTTAACTGTTTGACTTGATGTGCTGTCGTGTGTACTTTGCTGTTAATTCACAAGGAGTTGCTATATAAGAAGTGTATTTTCCACTTCCTATTTTAAAAAAACAACAGCCAAATACATATAAAAGCCATGCCTTATTGGATTTTTCTTTGTATTGTTTCCTGTAATATCCTATCACTAACCTCTGAGATCTGGGGGGTAATTATGTAACTTTGTTGCAATCAACTCTGACAGAAATCGCAGTTACATTGATGTTTTAGTAAGAACCAATGTAACAACTATCTTAACTAAAGCAGCAATGCAACTGCGCTTTCAATCGAGAATTGTTAGCAACAGACATAAGTAATCAAGAGTCAGTCCATTCGTTTGAAAGATTGTGTAGCTTAAAATAGATCTTAAGAGAGTCGTATAATAAACAATAGTTACATAGGTATTAGTAACGTTATAGTTAGTAACTTACCTAAAATAGTTAAGTAAAATGATAGTCTATA
Organism: Agriphila straminella; assembly: GCA_950108535.1. Lineage (NCBI taxonomy): Eukaryota > Metazoa > Arthropoda > Insecta > Lepidoptera > Crambidae > Agriphila > Agriphila straminella. Next base: position 6,778,109 of record OX467312.1, read on the forward strand.
ATGTGTACAAATGAGATAAACTAACAATGACAAATTATTAATGTCTGTTTAATTGTCAAAAACAACGGTTTTTGCTTAGAAACAAAAGCAAAAATAAACTAATGAACGTATTTTCCGATCAGTGAACGAATAAAAAAATCCGTCGACCGATGTGGTTTGTGGTTATTATAAAAAGTATGAAAAGAAAAACCCTGTAGCGACAACAATAAAAACAGCCTTGTGCATTCACATAATACGAGTGACGCGTCTTAAGTATATTTATAGTCTAAGGCACATTTGTATAAAAAGTGTTTTACGTCATAGCACATCCATTACGTTGACGTTGTTAATGTGAGATCGTGTACGATTTGCATAATAATGGAATTAAATTAGCTGTATGATTAGGGATATCATACGTTTATAATAACAGTGCTTTTAACCCTTTGATCTTTGCTTATGATTCAGTCGTGATTAAGTGTAAGTACATATTATTATTTTATGTCTGTATTTAAAATCAATTATTAGTCTAGTGTAAATTGAGGACGTAAATATTAAAAATTACTCATAGCCTTGGCAATAAAAAATGCAAATACTTATAAACAGGAAATTCTAATGTTTTAGCAACTACCTAAATGTGAGTTGAAAGATTTTATTATTCTTGACGCGGTCGTCAAGCTTGTATACCAGTTTCATGATATTGTTATCTTTCGGATCTCAGGTTCAATCCCCGACTGGGTTAAGATACTGCTTAAATAGATAGATATTTTTCTTCTTTCTTCTTGGATTAAAAGAGTGCCATATTTAAATCAAAATTATTTGTGAATGGTACTTACTGACGTCCTGGTCGCCCATAAGGAGATGGTTGGCAGCGATCACCACCTTCCCCAAGACCGCATACTTGTAATTTAGTTTCCCGTCCTTTCCTTTGAGGTAGGTTTCACTATCTCGCTTGATGACTGAGAACTTAAAGTCGAATTTAAGGTTCAGTTTATCTGAAAAGAAAGAAAGAAAGAAATTATTTTCAATAACTCACCTTAGGTGACAAAAATACACTGTACACTGAAAACATGACTAATTAACGATTTTCAATAAAAATACCCATTTCATAAATATAAAAAAACTGATAGGCGGAATACATCAAAATTATTAGGTTAGGGGTTTACGTATGAAATTGCCGTTTTGTAAGGGAAATTTAAAGAATTTCCATACTAACATTGTCTTAATTTATTTATCAACCATGAACGCTGTTTTAAAAACTTTTATGCGCAAATGTATAAGACTCAGCTAACTAATGCGACATTTCACAAAGTATCGGCTAAGTTACAACGAATTAAATGGTAATTAATTCTGCTAACGAAAAATGGAGTCACTTTTAAGATACTTTTTTAACGTTCAGGAAAGAAAATCAAAAACATTTTATTGCTGATAGTGGGCCATTATGATCATAATTCGAAATGATAACAAGTAACCGAAGCATCTTTAACATCACAGAAGATATTATGTGCAAGAAAAAAAAATTGCCAATTTCATACTTTAACCCCTAAAATATAATATATTTGGTCATCCTATTCTAAGTCGATCACGTACCTAATAATAATATTTTTTCTTAACTTGCTCAAAATTATTTTTAAGCAATGTGGTTCAGTTTCATGGATTTAAAAATTTAAGTAATTTTATATTTTTTCTTTATCCTGCCAAAAACAATTAATTTCATACGTGAATAACATCATTTAAAAGTGAGTGTCCAATAGTTTTTTAATCTGCAGTCAATTATTTGGGTCTATAAACGTCAATCTCAGTAAGCCGTGGCTTTTGCCGACTTATATTGGATTTTGCAGATGAAGTTATGATATTCAATAACTTTTTTTAATGAAAATAACGACTTGGTTTTTATAAAAAACTGATGATTAATTAAAAATATTATTTTGACATAAATATTTCTGGTACAAGAGGTAAACTTAATAATATTGTAATCGTGAAAAATACCATTATCGAAATTAAGGGGTATGTAGTAAATACCCCTTAATTTCGATAATTTAGAGAAAAAAAATATTATAAAATAAAATTAAAAAGATGTTATAGTAATTATACCGGCTGTAACAAGACACTCGACGAAGCCGAGGTCTACGTATTCTGCCCATCATCAGGACCATTACTGTTCAAGGTTATTGCTGGGAAACTATTTTAATTTTTGGTGTTAAAAAGCATTGCATACATTACCACACAATGTAACGCGTACAAAAGACCGCGCCTGCGAGTGAATGCTACACAGCTGCGTGCGGCCGAGTTGAAAGGCAACGTTTATGTGCGTGCTCATGAAATACATTGAGCGATGACGTTTTGAAGCTAATGTTTGTTACGAAATACATAAAATTTTGATAATGTTTCTGAAGACAAAAATTAGCAAATAACGAATAAAATAAGATTTCATAAAAAATTTCAAAAAAAATTTTTGACTTTGACCTTCAATAACTTCGTAGCTTTTGTTTTCCCAGGTATAGTCCAAAAGACAAAAATGATCCTGATGATGGGTGGAATGCGTGGACTTCGGCTTCGTTGAGTGTCTTGTTACACCCGTTATAGGCCATCAAAAATGCTCTTTGTAACCTATATCTATAGAATGTACTGTCTAATGTCAATTTGGCTTATATCCCCAACCTAAAATAATAAATTAGGTGGTATTTACATAGGTGACTAAAGCCGCACAACTTTCGTCACACGGCGAAAATCGACCGATCAGGTGACTGAACAAACTTATCCGATCCGGTCGCCAAAACTGGAACAGCTACGTTATTACATATTGTTACCTAAGTTACGCCATCAACTACATAGACGACAGCGACGCCATCACCAGCGATTCAATTCTGGAAACTATATGCTAGGTAAACCAAGTCGACCGTCACAATCACAAGTGACTAAAATTGACCAAAGTAAATAGCCCATAACATAATTTCCTTACCAATTTTAATTTTTGTTTTGCCATCCCCTCGAATGGAATCTCCTCCCAATAGCAATCTGATTACAGGGCTGTTCGAGAAAGCCATATAATTTCCGGTAAGAGTGAGGTCGCAAGTCATATCCATTGTGGCCCTTCCACGGTCCACATACGTACTGTGAAATAACAAATAATTACATAAAAAAATATTATTTAGCATCTTATACTTATCAATAAACATTTAGCTTAGGGACCCCGTACATAATGTTCGAAAAAAACAAATCGGTCAATTTGGCTGAAATTTTGTGTTAATATACCCTGTAACTGTAACATGCAAGCACATCACATTTTCATGTTTCTAATTTGTCCGATTTGTCCGATTGGCTTTTTTCGAACATTTTGTACGGGGTCCTTTCTAAGGTTTAATGGATCAGTTATCTCAGAAAGCTTCACGAAGTTCATTTAGTAATTTATTATGGGTTTAACATTTTAGCATTTAGACAGTCTATCTTGGTAAGCGAACACTTTATGATCCCACTAATAATATTATAAATGCAAAAGTTTTGTGTGTGTGTATGTGTGTGCGTTAGTAACCTCTGCATGCCTAAACGGCTGGACGGATTAGAATGAATTTTGTTTTTAGAAAAGTAAATACAGCAAATTGTTTTGACTATTACGCTTAGTTTGTGTGTAGAGTGTGTGTGTGTGTATGTATGTGTGTGTGTTTGTAACCTTATCATGCGTAAACGGATTTGGCTAAAATGTGGTTTAAGGATACCTAATAAAGCTCATATAAAACTGTTATGAAAACATGGCAATTCTAACATATTCAAATAATTTTCAATCTTCACTAAGTGTTTATTTAACTTTATTAAATTTGGTAAAATATATTGTTTACAAAATTTCCGAATGAAATTTTTAATCATTAAGTTTAATACAAAGTGGTTTAACCGGTTATTATTACACAGAACAGAGCTATTTATAAACTACTATTTATAGATTATGTTTATGAATTGGAAGTTTATGACTGAGAAACTTGTTAGTTTTTGGGCTTATAATTATCATAATTATTAATAACACGTTATATGTACAAATTAGTACCACACATGTTATTTATGTAAAATTTATGCGTGGAGCTCGGTGGCGCAGTGGTTTAGCGCCTGGCCCAGCGATTGCGGAAGTTAAGCAACGTTCGCAAGGGTCGGTCATGGGATGGGTGACCAAAACTGTATTATCTCGAGCTCCTCCGTGCTTCGGAAGGCACGTTAAGCCGTTGGTCCCGGTTGCATTTGCAGTTGTTAACACCCACCAATCCGCATTGGGCCCGCGTGGTGGGTTATGGCCCATCCTTCTTACCACCCATAAGGAAGGCCAGTGGGGACATCAAAAATGGCTGATAGACAAGTTATTTGTGTATAATAATAATAGAGTTCAACAATGACGTCACTGGTTGTGTTGCTGCATTTACAATAACGTTATCGTGATCTCACTCCCCAAAGATTGTAGATTCAGATCAGGCTGAAGAGCGCTTCTACTTTCTTCCTTAAAGGGCATTTTCACGGGTCGATTTTAGTCGCTTAGAGAATTTTATCGACAATCGCCTGTAAAATCGAATCGCCACCTTGCCTAAAATCGAATTAGGTTTGCGATTCGATATTACCGGTCAAATCGACCGGAAAGCGGCCCGTGTAAATTCCACATTATCGTCGTTTATTAGGTCATGGGATATAAAAAAAATACCGTCGACTTGAGAACCTCCTCCTTTTTTTGAAGTCGGTTGACTTATGATGGTTAAAAATACGGTGACCTAGTAGTACGGTACGGGATTTATTATGAATTATAGATAAGATGTCTTATTCGCACCCACGATACGATAAATTCACCAAAATCTCGTAAACAAGTTTTTTTTGTAAATATGGCATGATCATTATTTACGCTTTGCGGTTACTTTCTTAGTAAACAGCAAGGCGTAATGATTTTAATGCTATTAATATCATGTGGATTACAAGATTTTACAAGATTTTGGCAAACTTGATATTTTATATTTCATGGAAATAAGAGAAAGATTTCGACTCTTTAGTCCTTTTTTATGCACAACGGGATACTGCTTGGCCTTCACCTCACCTGATGTTAAGTGACAATAAGGCCGAAGGTGGAAGCGCACTACTCCCGGAATCCTCATCACTAAGTAACTGGCTATCTTACCTCTAACTGCCGAAACACAACAATTTTTAAATTGTTGTTATGGCGTCAAACTTAGGTAAGATGGTGGTAGCTAGCCAGGAGGACTTGAAATAAGCCCTACCACAAACCAAACCGAGTACAAAATGCACCCCCACTAAGAATCGAACCCGGGAACCTTGCGTCTTACACGGATGAGCTAATCACTAGACCACAGAGGCGGTTGAACTAATATATCGTATCTTTATACGACATTACTATTTCTTATATTAAATAGAGTAGGTATACAGTGAATTAACTTACCTAAATTCATTTACAGTGCAACCACTCAATCCTTTTAGCTTCCCTTCGACTAGCGTCAAATTGACTACTTCACCAATTGGTAAATTTATATCTTTTAGTGATATCGGATCAAATATTGGGATATCAAATTCTGGTATTCCTGTTTTGCTATTGTCTTTCAATATGCCTTGGAACAGATTTTGTTGACACTTGTTATCTTTTAGTCCACATTGACTTAGGTTGTCGACTAAAACAAAAAAGTAAAAGTTACACACAAATAATCTTGCATTGAAAACCCATTGTTTTTATTCTTATTATTTTCGTGCAATAAAACATATATTTCTTATTTCATTTTCATGTTATTAAAGTAGACAGGTTTGTATTGTGAATTTAGCATGTTATTCAATTTTACAAACTGATGAAATAAAATCGTATTACCAACGTAAACTGACAAAGTTCTTTTAATAGTGGTTAAAATTTACATATTATGAATAACGAACATGTAACCATATTAATAAACTTATGAAAGAAACCATTCATAAAAACTTACCGAAAGCAGTTTCACCGAGAAATAGCACAGTGCTTAAAATTAAAACAGTATTTTTTGTAAACATTTTCACTAATATCCTTAAAATAAATCTAATACTGAGCTGAGGTCTGCTCCTCAGGAATAATTAATTTGATATGAAGATTACATCGCGGTCTCACTAATATATGAGCATTGCCACGTCAAACAATAAAAAAATTGACTTAAACTTGTTTAGTCGCATGAAATCCAACTTATTCTGACGCCAGTAAACGAGCACTTAACTTACAAGTGCTAAAGTTCAAGACTTAAAAAGGAAACGTAAACAAACTTATGAGATTTCTATCGTTACTTTAATTTTTTTGAATTTTAATTTGAATTATTTAAGTCACTTTAAAAACATATAAAAAAATATTTTTTTAATCTTTTAAGAAGAGTTTGGAGATGTGCCTTTTTTCCATTAATTCGTAAAATCGGTTAATTTAGACTTAATGTACTAATTTTTATGATTTTTGCTGTTAACATAATGGTATAATTATTTGGCTTGCCTTCGTGTTTTTTTTTAGGTAAGGATAACAATAGAATAGAAAACTGAAAAGAACAATGGCGAAACTATATTTATTAAAACGTAACGTTTAGAAAATATTTTTTTTAATAATCTGAGTAAAATAATAGTTTACGAATGTTCAGGACTTTAAAGTATGTATAATTTTTTTAAATGTCATCGCATTTGTATCATAACCTTACATTCAAAATAAAATATTTTTTTTACAGACTTCTATTATATCTCAAGAAGTCATTTAGAATATTTCCCGCATTTTTTGTTTTTAAACAACTCATGTGGCGGATCGCTATTGTTATTGTTATTTACTGTTAGTCATAGTGTATACGAAATTTAGTGAGTTTTGGTAATGTCTCATATTTAAATTATAGCATTAAAAGCCATTAAAATTAATGCTAATACACAAGGCAGTTTATAATGTTTGACGCACTTTATTCTAAAATATTGTTTTATTCTTTCCTCAATCACCAGCCCAGTTGGACTTATCTAAAATTAAACAATTTTTACGCACACGCAGGACAGAAACCACAAATAGAAATAACATAAAAAAATAGCATAACAACATCCTCTGGAAAATACCTTCGCATAATTTAAATGATATTTACGTCATACATTGTATCAGTCATGGCCGGTTGACTTGTGAGTTAATTAAACCATTGGCACCATTTCCTCAAAATTATCTCTTGCTCTCAAAATTAACCCTTTCAATGACGGCCGAATGTTTGAATAGGTATTGACTTTCATTACGCAACCCACGGTCAAGGGGCGACGAAAACCTATAAGAGCTATCTCAAGGCCCTTAACACAGCATACATAATACTTAGTACTAACTTAGTACAGAAAGTGTACATGAGCCAGCACCCACTCGCGAGGTCCAGTAGTGAAACACCAAGTAGCAGCATGCTTTGAAGTACGAGTATGTAAGATTTCAACAAGCTCTACAAGTTGAAAATTGGCAGTAAACTAGTTTAAATTACAAAAACCTTCGGAAAGTGGTCAGACCGCATTGTTGTGTCAGCACGTTAGATGTTCCACTATCTAACCTCGCGAGTGGATGCTGACTCATGTACATTGGTACTACAATAAATAAAGTATTCCGGATACTCACCCCGCAAAAAGGGTGGACTTCCTCTTCCGATGCGTGAAGGACCTTTTCACCCTTTTTCGTGTTAATTAATGTTTCTAAACCCAGCAACTAAAGTTGCCGGATGTTTCTAACCCCAGCAATGGAAGTTACCGGAGTTTCTTTCACTTATTTAACTTTATGCTATCTTAAGATCTTGTTTTGAAAGTTTTTTTTTTAAGTTAATGACTTTTTTAAACATCGCAATCGTTCATTCAGCTAAATAGTTTCAACGAAAAAAACTAAAAACTATACTGATGACATTGACATTTTTGAAATATGAATAAGCGATTCAACGAATAATTTGGTTGGTTTTTATTTTAATAAGTAGCTATTCTCATGGGAAAAAGAATTCCATGCGGAAGAAGTAGTGAGCGTAAGCTTTAGCATATATTATAAAGGTAAAGTGTTTTTCAGGGTCAAAACTTGGTTTGAGTAGTTTTACCAACTATTAAAGTTTTTTTTTATGTTGTATACTTAAGTCGTGTTGTTGTTAAGTTTAAGCGGCTTTAACAGTATGTAACTCTAAGCGAGCTTAGTATTAGCAGGTCACCGAAGGGCGTTGTTAAGTTTTGGGTATCCGCCTAATGGGCATTTGCAAGGGACCAACACAATTGTCCGTGTCAACATCAATGTAGCCCCGTGTCACAAGGACATGACAATTTAATTGACGTCCGATTGATTTTCTCAAGAGGACAAAAGAAAATTTTACTGCTCAGATATAGCCTCATTCTAAAAGCGAGTAACTCTATTATGCTTTATCTGAGACAAAATTCGACTCTTATTATGTAGGTACCTATCCTATATAGTAGATAGGAAAACTTCTAAAATTACGCTTTTAAAAATACCACTGTGAATGCAAAAAATATTTCTGCCAAGTAATAAAAAACACTCGAGACTTAACTTTTCAAATAAAATTTCTTTTCATTCTCAAACTAAAAAAATGAAGGCACTAAAACAGTCACTTACAAAAAACTATTGCTTCAAAAAGAAATATAAAGTTATATAATTCATTCTCCTTTACTGTTCAGCAATGACTAAAATAAGCAAGTTGTTCCAAATAAAATGTTGCCATTTTATTCATGCTTATCGCATGGAATTCGTTCAGTCACCCTGACCTTTATGGCAGAAATCTCTCAAATCCGAGACCCATTTTGCGTGAAACTTGTCTCAAGAGAGTGAGGGAAGGGTGACGCAAGAATTTGCTGAATAATGTTTTAGTGGATGCAAAAAAAAGATTTATTTTAGAGTATCATTATCACTGTTATATCTCGTCGATGTAGGTACAAGATTGTGCAATAAATAATAGTGGTTAATGTACAAAGTACTAGTATAAAAGTACTGTTCTTAAACTTGTCAGTCTAGTGTTTTTGTTAGACGTTCTGGGAATTCCCGCGCTGGTCCTTTGTTTTTGTTAAGACAAGACATTAACAACATAGAGCAAATGAGGTGTTATTTTTTTACCATTTCATATCCTACCTACTTCCTAATAGTAATACTAATCCTAACTATACATGAGTATTATAAATTTTAGGGAACCTTTGGACAGGAGAAAAAGTAACCTATATGTTAATCCAGGTCCTTTCGGTTCGTCCAGCCAGTTAGGCGTGACGAGGTAACAAACACACACACGCACACACACACACACACACATACACAATCTTTCGCATTCATAGGATTTAGAGCCTGATAAGCTTTGACTATTATTATTATTATAGCTTTATAGCGTTAATTCCAGGGGAATAATTAGAGTGACATTATAGTATTGGTTTCAAAACCAAGTAGGTATTTATTGAGTGTACACGAAACGTGGAGTCACAATAATATAAAAATATTCGTTGTAGGACTTTAAAAGGTTGACTTGACAGTGATTGAAAGAAAATAACATCTTCATATTATGGGGCAGTAGCCGTCAGCAAATTATTCAGTCCATAAAAAATAACCTTATTATTCATTTTGGTCTTCGTTAATCGTATTTTTATATCACCTGTCTTTTACTATCATCTACTTAGGTACCTACTATAAAATCCTATAAGCTCAAATCTCACAAAGAACAGCGCGTAAACCAACATAACATATTTGGAAAAAAAAGCAAAATGACTCGAAATGAACTGTTTATTAGTTTTTTATAATACATTAAAGTTGATGGCATTATTAAAATCTAACTAATGAATATAAGAAACTACTTCTGTTCGAGTCTTTCAATTATTTTATTATCGATGTGTAAGCGCGATGGTATAAAAAATCTGTTAAAGGTATGTACGTTGGTATTTATTTAACTAACCGTGATAATGTAAAAACGAAAAATGTATTTCAAGCACAAAATCAAAGATAATACAAAGTTGTAGCTAGTAAAATTTTCAAAAGAAAATCTTCGCAAAAATGATGGAGAAATATTAATACCAACACTAACATATCCTGTAAGGAAATTTTATCAATACGTCTTGTCACCTCCAGGCTCCAGCCAGTATCACATGATTGATAGACATTGATTAATACGATCATCCTACACTAGAACATTATGTCGATATTATGATGAAGGTCAACAGTCCTCAATAAAGCTAACATTATATTATTTCTGCGACAAAATTATGACATCAAAGTTTTGTTGAAAATTTAAGGTAGCCACTACTGTTTTTGTTCTTCAAAGAGGTTTGTTCAAGGTTAGTTTTTTATTGCTAAGCAAAGCCACAAGAAACGTAAGCGTTAAATACGTAGGGATTATTAAAAAACTAGCGGCCGCCCGCGACTTTGTCTGCGTGGAAAGTTTTTTGCTATCCCTCGGGAACAGTACTTTTTCTGGTCGTAAGGTACCCTATGTCCTTCTCTGTAGGTACCCCTGAAAACGTGTATGTAAAATTTCATGATGATCGGTTCAGTAGTTAAGGCATGAAGGCGTAACAAACAAACAAACGGACTTTTGCATTTATAATATTGTCCATGAGCCATTTTTGATGTCCTCACTACTGGGGCACAGGCCTTCCTTATGGGTGGTAAGGAGGATGGGCCATAACCCAACACGCGGGCCCAATGCAGATTGGTGGGTGTTAACGACTGCAAATGCAGTCGGGACCAACGGCTTAACGTGCCTTCCGAAGCACGGACGTTGCTTAACTTCAGCAATCGCTGGACCAGGCGGTAAACCACTGCGCCACCGAGCTCCTTTATTATAATATTTGTAAGTACTTAACAAAAATATTCATAACTTCATTTATTGACACTAGAGATTTTTGCTTACTGTCCAATGGGACTTTTTTTTCAGCAAACAATTTTTTTTTATTTCCAAAATGTACAGGTATTTTACGTGAGAAGTACTCCTCAATAATGCGCTTTGTTTATCCATTAAGCTTAAATTCGTCGTAATAAGTGAATCTGAGCAAACAAGCAAACAAGTAAAATAAATAAAATAATAATAATAATTAAATTACACTGTATTGCACAAATAAAAAAGAATTACAGAAAGAAGGACAGTTACAGGGAAAAAAGCATACAAGTGGCGGCCTTATTGCTAAGCAGCAATCTCTTCCAGGCAACCCTTGGGTAGTATTTAAACCCAACCAACCAAACCTAGTATTTTTAAGAAGTTAAACACATACATAGAATCTACCGCATCACACACCACCCTCCGAATGCATAAATAATATTTTAACATCAAAACAGTAATTTTTCACAATGTGGATACTTATTGAAAAAATGTAACTATTTTATTTTATATTTTCACAGCTCCGACAAAGGTGGTAGAGGGTCGTAGTAAATAAAAACGAAATATTGACTCGAATTGTTATTATTTCCAAGCAATTATCCCAGTTTGCATATTCAACGGATATTTAATGAAGAGTGAATAAAATTCATTACTGAATTAATTTGCAATGGTAATCTTACTTCGGTTTTCTTTAATTTTATGAGTACTTAATTCAACAGTTCGTTTGGAAGATCAATATAAGGTTCTAAGTAAATTCGCAGTCCGTATTGAAGCGATTGAATAAGCTTGGTTTGTACTTTTTAACTATTTTTTTTTTCTTTTTTTAAAAAGGATTCAATTAAAACTATTAACTATTTTATTAAAGTAGGTATGTTTTCACTGTCTCAAGTTTAGTGGATGGGGTCCAGTCATTAATTTTGTTTGACTTTTGGTTTCTTTAAATACTTATTAGAATTCAAGCTATATTCATTTGAATATAGCTAGAATTGTTATTCAACCAGATACATTTGTATTTGGTTGGATAACCGTTACCTACCTCACTACGTTCAGCCAACAATATGACTGACATATTGTAACGAAATATTTATTTATTGATTAAGATACAACAATTTTGTACAAATTTTCATAAAATAATGATATGCCTTTTAGACGTATAGTATACAGCACAAAAAAATTAAGTACTTACAAAACAATAATAATTAATACAGTTTACCATTGTATTTACATCTATATCAACGTTACTACCAATAAAATACGTAGAATGCCGACATTCTTTTGTTTACAAATAACCTTGAAGAATAGATAGATACATAATTTTTTGTTTGAAGTTTGTACAGTAATATTATCCACTATCAATTAAATGACGTATCTACGTTAGTAATAAAGTAAATAACACGTATTTTTGATAGTGTTTGAATCTAGCTAGAATTTCCTGTATTATAAAAGTCCTCTTTGAGCTAGAGTAACGCACGATTCCTTTATTCTATCCATACTCAGCTAGAAGCCAAACGTAATAATTTAAAATTATGTACAAAAAACCACTCGTACACTCTTGTACCATTTAATAACCATTTAAAGCGGAACTTGAATTGATAAATAAATTGGTCACATTATTTGCCTCAATTCAATTCACATTACGAATAGCTACCAGAATCTGTGAAATTAATATTCACCGAAATTCGAACAGTTCAATTTTAAACTTTTTCAACTTTACCCATTTTTCATGGAAGCAATGTTCCCAACTTTGTCAGTGGCCATGTAAAAAGTTACATGGGCAATACGAGTTTCATTTGAAGTACTTACTTTAAAATATCTCGTTAACATGCACATTAATGTGACTATTAATTTACTGCAATATTTTAAATTAATTTGTGGCTTCTACATATGGCAACTTTTAACAGAACACCTACCTACTATCTAAAACACAAAATGCTAAAATTATTACTATACAACATTTCATCATTTATATACTATCTTCTGGTATAATTTAAATGGAACAGAAATTCTATAAAGTTATTCTGTCTAATAATTTGATTGGAACTTATCCGAAACCCTTTGTGCCTTTAGTATTTAAAAGTGTGATTCATAACACGAGTGGTTCAAATACTGATGTAGACAAAAAAGGAAAAGCAACCGAGTCGAGACCAACAGTGCGAATCTCAAAAAGTACTTCGAATCATCGCGTTCCTAGTCATAAACCTATTAAGTACTAAATACAGTGTCATTGGGCAATAGATACGCAAGGGTTAACTTGTGACAGGTAAATGGCACCTGACTAACGGCACTATCCCAGCGATGAAATCAAGGCTGCTAACTTTAGAAAACTTGATTTTACAGTCGAAGCTACGAGCACATGAGTATTGAAAGGGAAGAACGTGTCAAAAAAACTATCACCCAACTGTTGGGTGATAGATAACCATGTTTCCACATTCGCCAACTTCCTTTTTCGCCAATTCCTTATTCGCCAATTCCTGATTCGCCAATTTCCGCTTCGCCAACTCCTGATTCGCCAATTCCCGATGCCTGATTTGCCAATTCCTTACTGGCCTCTAGGCCAATTGGCATTAGCTATAGCCAAACCCAAACATTGTATTGCTAATGTGTTTTGTAATATTTTGTAATAAACGTCAAAAAATTCACATTTACGGTTTATTTATTGTGGAATTGGCTGTGAAAGCCCACGACATCAACGCTCGAGCGACCGAAATAACAGATTCTCAATAAGGAATTAGCGAATCAGGTGTTGGCGAATTAGGAATTGGTGAATCAGGAATTGGCGAATCAGAAGTTGGCGAATCAGGAATTGGCGAAAAAGGAAGTTGGCGAATGTGGACACCCCCATAGATAAAAACACACATTCTCAGAGTGTGACACGGCCATAGTTTTTATTAAAAATACTCTTTGGACTCGATGATGCTAAACGTACACCACGTCAAAAGCGTGGGGCACTACATGGCTGTAAAAAAAACTTACCCAAAGAAAACGTGCATCGTATCTAGGCTTACACCAATTTATCTAACAGTTGGACTATCTTCAAAGTTCGCAATGTATTTGGCTCCATCCTGTTTCGGCGCATGTAGTTGCGACTTCCGATGGCGCGGGCCGAGACAGCTAACATTTCACTAATATATCTACGTACATTTATATTAGTGCATGTAGAAAATGGAATTGTATTTCGGACCGAAGTTGCATTTTTAACGCAAAAGAAAAATCATTACATTTCCATTGTAACATTTACGCTGAGTTACAATATGTAGCTTTTAGTGGTTCCGGACATCGGTTCCAAGCTTACTACTGTTTTTATTAGTAAGGGGTTAGAGATTCGTTTCCTTTATTAAAAAAAAAATAGCCAGAATACCCTACAGTTAATGACAATAAACTGAAGATAGGAATTACTTACTCCCGAAATCGGAGTCCAACCTAATGGGGAACTATGGGCGAAGTGTTTCAATGGCGTATTAAAAACATAACTTTTTGAAGGCAGTCCTACTGGTACTGGCTGTTGTTTTTAACAGATTTATTCATTGATCACTTGATCATTAGGGTACATGAGATTTAACCTCGAGTAATTTATACAAAATTGACCTTTTTATTGTGTACATCTTTGTCTCAGTTAATCTAAAACGACTTACTTTATTCAAATACATTCATTTATTTGCATGATTCTCAAGGAAAGTACAAGGTTTATCCTCGAGATTAGCATTCATTTACAGCACTTGAGTGATTCAACGTTGACTACAAAAGACGAAGGAATTGTATAATCCGTTATGAAAGTTAAAGTCAATACTAATTAATACTAATCATCTAAAATTGTTATTGTTTTTATGATTAGAAAATTTACTTAGAATATTATATTTCTAGCTCCACTATTAGAATAAACGTAGAATGAAATTGGAAAAAAAACTTGGTCTCTGGAGTTTTTAGTATTAGGATTTTTTATTTACAATTACCAACTCTAATAAGTTGCTTTTGTCCTTTAAACCCTTTTAACCCACACCTACACGTCTTTTTTTCTGTTACTAAGATTAGAAATACCTGATTTTTTTTTAAAAATTCGGCCATAGTGCGTGATTGTCCAATTTGTTGGCCATTTTGTAAGCTGCCCTCGAAAAAGTGATATATAGACACCAGTAGCGAAGAGTCCATACAAGCAGATTCCCATCGGCTTACCTTTTAGAAATCCCACCCCACCATCCACTATACAGAGAACGGCTTACCTTTGCCATACCCCTCGCCACTTATAGGCATTGTGGCCACCTGAGTGCAATAAGATCCATCAATAGATCTTTACAATGTACTTTAGTGGATCAAGGTTAAAGTGGACATAAAAGTGCAAAAGACTTCAGCGGATCAAGGTTAAAGTAGACATAAGGGTGCAAAAAGATCCGTCAATGGAACTTTACAGTGTACTTTAGTGGATCGAGGTTAAAGTGGACTTAAAAGTGCGAAAGACTTTAGTGGATCAATGTTAAAGTGGACATAAGAGTGCAAAAAGATCCGTCAATGGATCTTTTCAACACACTTGCTCGTAAAGTGAGCCTTATTACATCGCTTTTAGGGCCATAAACCGAGCTATAACAAACGCGTGCAATAATATATAAAACACTAGTTCATAATAGAATTAACCCTACAAAGTTAAATTAGTACCGTACTGCAAGTTCTATGCGAGTAAACAGAGCATTCCTTATTTAGCCGGGTAATACTGTTATTTTTTTTTTTGACAACAAAGAGGTTTTATGCTGCTGAAAATTCATATACATTTTTGGAATAAATAATTGTGTAAGTCCTTAATTAAGTCAAATAAATGTATAATTATTATCAAATTATTCATAATTCACAATATTTTGTTATAAAATATTAAAATATTTGCATTTTGTCACTTAAAATTATAATTTTGAAGTATTAGTAGTAGGCTGTATGCTCCTCACCCCTTTGATAGCAAAATATTCTTGCGTTGGGCGTGTGAAAAAAAAACCAAAAAAAAACATGCGCGCCTTTTCCCATAATTTTCATATTTTGTTTTTGCCATATTTGTTGCTGTGTGATAAATTACTTTATTTTTTCCTCGCAAATGTGTTGGAAAACGTCGTATAAAACTCGTGAGCTCTTGCTTATTGCACACTCGGCTGAGTTACGCCCTCGCCTGCGGCTCGGGCTGCAACCCACAGCCTTGTGTGCAATGAGCAACCTAAGCTAACTTGTCTCATAATGTACTATTACAGTGTATTTTAGTGGATCGAGGTTAAAGTGGACTTAAAAGTGCAAAAGACTTTAGTGGATCAAGGTTAAAGTGGACATAAGAGTGCAAAAAGATCCATCAATGGATCTTTACTTTGTTTTTTAATGGATCGAGGGTGATTTGTTAACACTGGTGCACACATACGTATTCTTTCTTTCTACAATAGTTCCGCCCAAGAAAACAGAAAACCACCACAATCTATTTACTGGACCTTTCCTTTTCCCCAACTTGTTAGCATTTAGAAACTTGGAGAATTCTCCGTTGATTGTTTGTTGTTGCCTTCTTCTTACATTTAAGTAAAACAATTGTTTTGACACATGATTGAGTGATTATTTGAATAACTAAATTATGTTTGAAGTTCAATTTTAAATTTAAACACTTTTAAGGATACAGACGTGTATTTTATTTATATCAATTGTATTGTTTGGCAATCGCCGATGTTTTGTCATCATTTCAGCGCTGAAATGAAACTTGTTCACTAATTACGAGGCTGTAAATACGGTCAAGCAAACTTTATAACTGGTTTTAGCAATATTGCTTAGCATGAAAAAACAAACAAATAAGGTTCCACTTCCACCGGCTGAGACGGTTTGTTCCATTCATAGGTATTCATCTTATGACGTCACATCCCATGTATTTTTTTTAACTCGTACGTACGTATCATACATGACTAGTGACCATTCTGTAAATGTAACGTAACGCTCGACACATTATTTTATTCCTAGATCCCGTGCAGATACAAAAGTATTGTATCTAGGAATATAGCTATTCTATGATATTTATGATGCATTTGTTTCATATCTTTCACAGAAAAATATCGTTGCGGCCTGATTTATTTCAACTAACATTACTACGCTATCAAAGGCAATGGGAAGCTGCCCTTTAGTTCGCAATCCGTGATTAAAATGCATGACAGCGATTTTTGTTATATTTTTTTACCTTTCAAACGAAACAATAGATCGCAATCATTGATTTTAAACACGGAACGCGTTGTAAATAGATTACGTGGCATCTCTATTATTGTTTTTCCCTACACATAAAGTAAAAAAAATCGTTTCCTACATTTGATTTCGTAGAAATCTAACTTGATTTAGAAAGAATAAATTCATAAATAATCATATAAATATTCCATTAAACGGTTATGAGAACATTCTCTCTTATCTTGGAACATGTAGTTCCCCTGTACTTTCCCTTTCATACATTTTCGCAAGAATTTTCTTTGCATTTCAAAGGGATTATTTCGACGTGCGAAACAATAGGCTGTATTGTTTATCAAGTGGCTATACAAGTATTATAACCTTGATCTGAAAGCTCTATTAAGGTTTGAAGAAGATGTTAAAGTAAAGTAGGTAAGGTTTATGGTGAAATATTCATTATTTTGCTATTTATTTTTCTGTATTCTTTCTTAGAAGTTATTTTTTTAGGTAGATGACCAGACAAGAAGAGTTGACAAATGTTTTGTTTTAAATTGTGACTTCTATTTTACCTCATAAAAAAATGCAGTAGGCTTAGAATGACAACAACCACACTCTCTAAGAGCATCCGTGGATTTTATGATAAAACACACACAAACTTCATTCTTTAATTCAATCAGTTTAATCTAAATGAGTTGAGTGAGTAGATTAAATTAATGACAAAATTATTGCAAAATCATATAAGCATGTATCAGATATTGATTATTTTCATTATTTTATCCATGAATATTGTTGTTAAGAATGAACTTCCATTCCATAGAAAATTCCATTCCATAGAAAAATCCTTTTTTCCAAAGAAAAGTAATTTCGGCTTTAAAACTAAACCAAAAAATTTTGGTATTTAGTTTATATTATAACGTGACCTCTTTATAAAGGTATACTATTTAATACAAATAAAGAAGAGAGTACCTTTATAGAAAGAATATGTAGCAAATTAGGTTAACACATGAAAGTGATTCAGCTCTCCTCGCTAGGATAGTGGAGATATCAGAAACGATTAATCGACTTACCACGAGTAGGTACTTATCTATATTTTCATGCCATTCGAGTCCTGAGGGAATGCTGAGGGACATCCGAATATTTCGGATTCAGTCTTCACTGAGCAATCGGGAAGGCAGGACGTCTGCGCGACCTCTCATTGCGCAGGTTGCGATTCTTACGAAAACTTGCCATTCGAATTTTGAATTCTAATTCTACTTTATTTGTGATCTTAGCTTTTTAAAAGTGGACATTGACTAGAGAGGTTTTATGTGAAAATAGAAACTTCTTTTCAGTGTTAAAGTAGTGTTGGTCGTTAATGAATGTTGACGCTGTGGCAGGCAGATGAGTGCGGTAAGTAAGCGCCTTGGATCTTGGATTTTATCGTTAAGGTTTAATTTTGCAACAAAATGCTGTAATTGTTGGCTTTGTTCAAATAATCTTGTATGCACTGTACTGCACACATCAATAAAAACTTTTGGACAATATTCATAAAAAAAATAAAAGTTATTTAATTTTGTTCAACAATTTCGAGAGACGTTTGGATGAAAAGCTTTCATCCAATCGTAAATCGGGCAAAAGTTGAATACAAGTAATTCTCGATTACTTTTATGGATTGAAGATAAAATAATAATACCTAATCGTAATAATTATAATAAAGAAAGTTAACAAAGTGGAAAAGTAAGCCATATTTGGCAAAATTTTTTTTGCGTAACAATAAAAAGACGTTACATCTTCTTTTTTACTCCTTTTTTTACAAAAATAAATGAAATGAATGAATATTATTTATTCATTTAATTTATAATGTAGAATTAAATTGAGACTTATGTTTCGCAGATAAATCAAAATCGGGTTATGAAATTGATATATAATACTTACACTATTTCTATTCATATTGTTATAAATATAACACTTTCTATAACTAGTTTGGTGAGGAGCTCGGTGGTGCAGTGGTTTAGCGCCTGGCCCAGCGATTGCGAAGGATAAGCATCTTTCGCAAGGGTCGTTCACGGGATAGGTAACCAAAAATGTAATATCTCTAGCTTCTCCGTGCTTCGGAAGGCACGTTAAGCCGTTGGTCCCGGTTACAGTTGCAGTCGTAAGAATTTAGTTTGGTAATTTTATAATAGTCCAACTAAAATAATATAGGAAATTATATAGGTAGTTGTAATCGTATTCCTTCAACATGTTTTATGTTATAGTTTTGGCTAAAAAGTTAGCCAGAAACGAACAGCTTTAATATATTGAAAATAGATAGTGACTAAAGTATACTAAATAATATTGAATATTTAGATTTAAGCATTCACAATTCTATTTTTATATATTAAGTTACTTAATATTATTGAAAAAAATACTAGAAAAAATCGACTTACCCGTAGCAGCTGTCCCGTCTGAGCTGCTACGGGTGAGTCGATTTTTTCTTGTATTTTTTCAATTATATTAAGTAACTTAATTAAAGTTAGTGAAGGGCTGTACTCGTATTTCCCTTAAATTACTCCTAATAATATTATGATCATTTTCTTTTTATAATAAAAACAATAAGTATAGGTAATAAAATATATATCGACCTAACATCGAGGTGCAGTGGTTAACATGCCGCCTACCACGCAAGAGTTCCTGGGATCGATCCCCGGCCGGGCAGAAATTGAAATGATGAATTTTAATTTCTGTGAGGGGTCTGGGTGTTACGGCGGGTCTAGTATCAAAATTTTGCACTAGATGACATCAAGTTAAGAGTTACATAGTTTGAAAAAAATGTTTTTCTTCATATGGTAAATTACGGATCTACGAAAATCCCGATCGAATACAAATTGAAAAGCTATGGCATCATGCAACTTGCTAAGATTTATGATATTTTTTAAAAACACAGCAATTAATTGTAATTTTTGGCATTTTACGGCAATTTCCGATTTTAAATACGGCAATCCTCAGGGACAACGCTGTGGTTTGAAAATTAACCGTCGATTTGGCATTCGACAGTTTGATTAGCGGTTGGGTATATTTTACGATTGAAAATTGTATAAAAATGTTATTGGAGAATATAAGGTCGTATTAAAGATTATAAATAGGGCTCATTGATCGCCTTGTGATCGCTCCATCAGGGTATTTTTATTAGAATATATCGGGTTATTTTGAACTTACCATCCAAATTTTAAGGATGTGTCCAGTTCATGAAACTAAACAACTGTCTCTAAGAAACATGTGTCAAATTTCGCCACAAAATTTTGGTCACCCATGCTAAATTGATCACGTGATCTCTTTGATTTGTATGGAAAGTCGATTTTTATTTCACATATTTGGCCACGTGTTCCTTAGAGAAAGTTGTTCAGTTTCATGGACTGAACACATCCTCAAAATTTGGATGGTGAATACAAAATGACCTTGTATAATCAGACTTTTTCTCTTCGGTGCATCCTACTATATTATAAATGTGAAAGTTTGTGGGTTTGGATGTTCCTCAATCACGCAAAAACGGCTGAACAGATTTGGATGGAATTTAACAAACAAATATTTTATAGTCTGGATTAAAACATAGGCTTTTTATCCCAGTCAAAGGTTCCCTAGGGATTTCCCGAATGTCCACGCGGGTGAAATCGCGGACGGAAGCTTGTACTCTAATACAACCTTATTTTTCATAGATATTTCACACATTCATTACTTATGTCACTATTTATGGTACTTTTGGTTATAGTAGCAATTCTTTACCGTACTTCACCAGATATCTACATAAAAAATACTTATTAGGTATTAATTATTGTACGCATGTTATTCGTTAGAAAATAAAATGCTGCAACAAATATGAATTAAATTGAGTTTTCGTAAATAAATCATGAGTAAATTATTTTATGAGAGGAAATCTGTCAAAAAAGGAACCACTAGACGGAAAGTATAATAATTATGCTAAATTCTGGTTTATAACTTTCTGGATTCAATAAATCACCGTTGATACAAAATTTTCAAACTATCGTCTAATTTAGAGTGGGAAACGTTTTTCCTGTTACGCCTCCGTGAAGTACTGTATGAAAAATATTAGCTTCGTTGTGATAAAGTGCTTTAATGGGTGTTTTTTTTGTTGTTTTGTTGTTAGTTGCTACCATTTTGTAAAGCTGAGATTTTAATACTAAGTAGGGTCTACAAAAATATGTAAAAATGTGATTACACTACTCTTAGCGCAGCGTCGATTGGAAAAAGTTTAATTTAATGCTAAGTGAAACAATGAGTGCATGAAATGAAAAACATTGGAAATTACACGTTATTGTAAAAACAGCAAAATGGCTGAAAAAACAGTCGTATACATTTGAATCTCCTTACTTATTTCAAGCATGCAATTCAACTTGAGAACCTTAATAATTCTAAGTGAGTAAAATAAATCCCATTAGATATATTTATTTAGCAACAAAAACCATTTCTATTCACTCCATTGATTTCGTTTAGTAATTCGATTACATTGCGCGCTACGTTCATCTCTTGAAGTGTTTGAGTACGTGTTGGTATTAAAATCACAACGTAAACAATTTTGTTGGCAAAAATAAATAGAGAGATTCCATGAGAAGCTCTGAATTGTTTTGTTTGCGTTGTTTAAAATGTTGAACTAATACAATTACTCGCTAAAATAAAGTGTGACGTGTGACTATACAAAATTCACAGGCGATTTTCGTTTGTTTTGAATATTTATGTGATGCACTTTTGAAATCCGCAATGGGCCTGGGTGGTGGGTCATGGCTTATGGCCCACCCCTTATATCGATAAAGCTAGGGTTTCCAAGGATGACGGTGCCGACATATTACGGCCGTAATTTAGCGGCGTAGAACGTTGTCTATGTAAACAAATATGGTTGATGGTGAAGAATTTTAAAATCGCTGTTGTCAATTATTCTGACTTGCTATTATTAAAATTGTCCTATTCAACTGATGTCATCAATCGACATACCTACATTAATTTTATGCCACTGGTCGAGAAAAAATATTTAAATTATTTGAGCTTTCACAATACTAAGTGTATAAATATGTTGAAGAATCTTGGTATCACAGTGTTTAAAACAGTTAGCTAATCAACTTTTTCAATAGTCGCACAATTAAAAATAGTGCTTTTTTCAAAACAGTCAAACAGACATTATAATTTATATGGGTTCTGTTATTTGCCATTAGGCTACGGAACCCTAAAAACAGTAGTTCAATGATAGACAAAACATCATTGTATATTTTCTTTGTTGGTGATGGAGCGCTCGTCAATTTATCACGCCACAAAACAGAATCTGTCATAGATCAATTTGATGTAGTAGGTTCGAATACATTTCTGCGGAAGAGTCCATCGACTTTAACTGAGTTCATCTACAACGAGTAATGTCACTCAAGTGGGTAAGATGAACACAATTTTGTAAATAGGTACTTTGTCTACTAGCTAATATTACCCTGCCTCTTAAGGTACCTATAACAAGTGATATGTTTACCAACCAGTGAAACTTTCTTTATTTATTTTTAAATTTGAGATTTTTGCATTCACAATGCTATTTTTACACAATACTAAACAATATACTAGAAAAAATACGACTCGCACCAGATCAATACTCAGACGGGAATCGAACCCGCGACCTTTGGATATCCTGTCCAATGCTCTGACCGCTGAGCTACCGAGTCACTAGTGACATCGCCGAATTTCTTCTAGCATATCCTACTCTTACGCTGCAAGCCAGCGTTATTTCACCAATGTGAAGAATTACCTCGACATTCAATTGAAATATCTTTTCTTTATTTACCCTAAGTAAAATAAAGAAAGTAACACTTTTAATACGCCAATTATACAAATATTACTATAAATTGCATCATATATAACTGTTGTTATCGCAACATCGTTCAACTTCAGGTAAAAATGCTTGAACCAGTCTACCTTACCATACAAATCCGTGAAGATATTACTTTTCTACGCTGAAAGCATTGCGCCTAAGAGTGGCTATTTATCCAGGACTTGATTACCTCGACTCGAGCTTAAGTGTAATATTCCCTCGTAATTGGTTTAACTTTTCTTGCTTCCGCCACTTTGGCGGAAAGGTCGGACTTAAACTGATTTTTGTCCCGTAACAAAGGAAGAAGTTGTCGTGACGACCGCTAGCTTCTTAGGATTTCTTGCAGATCACTAAAGCTAGGGTTTGCTAGGATGACGGTGCCGTCATATTATGGTCGTAATTTAGCGGCGTAGAACGTTGTCTATGTAAACAATACGGCGCGGTTTCTGCCGTTACGGTGTAGCCGTATTGTTTACATAGACAACGTTCAACGCCGTTATATTACGGCCGTATTATGATATGACGGCACCGCTATCCTAGGAAACCCAAGCTTTAGTGATAGTATTATTGTTAAACTTTTACTTTTCGTGTGCAATACTTTAAAATATTTTTTCAAGACATTCCGAAATTCCGGTGCAAAAGAAACGAAATCAAAATTAACTCGATTGATTCTGACATAGGTACCTAAAAGATGTAAATAGAAGGAAAAGTGAAATATATTTGGCCAATCAAATTCGCAACGGATTTCTGTGAAAGCAAAACACAAATTGGTGCCTCGTAGGGGACAAGAATAAGAAACAATAAAAAGGCGGGCAACAAATCATTGCCGAGGATGCGTAAACATTTCAGCCGTGAGGGACTGTGGTAGTGACGCCATGTTTCGGTAAAAAGTTAGGACTTTTATTTTCTGAAAGAAGTTATTGTAAGAAGATTAATAATTCCTTTTACCATTAAAAATGGTTATCAGATGCAAATCGCCTTTTTGGCCATATCTCCGAGGATTTTGGGAGGATCGAGATGGGAATAGTACCTACCAAAAGTTGAGGAATTTATCGAGGCACGTGTGAACGTTTGAATTTTGAAAATCTACTGGTAGGTAACTTTTTTGGAATTATGCAAAATTCGGGTTTTTTGGGGGATGTTTGTTTACTAAATTGTAAATATTTCAGAAAAAAAACCGACTTAAGAAAAATGAAAAAATGGGTCCTATAGTATTAGTTTGGCTACAAAATGGCTAAAAACTTTTAAAAATCGGTTAATAATTGTGACCTTTAGAAGGTCCCTTTAGATTTGGAATTGTATAAAACGGGTGTTTCCGTACATAAAAAGTGATGTAGTTTCTATGATTATTGACCGATCGTCATAGTAATAGTGTTAAAAGATGCAGAAGCAGACGAGAAGTGCATTCATTGGAATTTTGAATATCGGTTAATAATATTTCGGCCGCGTCGAGGCAGTTAGCAGGCGCTTTTGTGACACGAGGCGAAGCCGAGTGCCACAATCGTAAAAATAATAGGTACTACCTAGGTAACTTTAAAAATATAATAGGATTTTGCGTTTGTTTTGATTTTGGTTTTTCGAAAAATTTTGGGTTCATTTTCAATGCTCCGATTCTTGCGGGGACTGCAAAATCTGTGAATTTTTTATCATAGGGAGGAATGACGTCATTATTTTCAGCTTTTTTTAGGTGTACCTATTTTGTATAGCTGGAGTATGATTTTTTTTTTTCGTTTTTTCAATCTTTATTCATTGGAGAAAATTGTTTAGTTTAAGCAATGACATGCTTTGTAGGTACTGACTGATCCATAAAACTTATATGTCCATTAGTGAGCCGGAAAAATATTTTTTATCGCTTTTCCTGATACATTAATCAGTAAGCTATGAGCACGTGCTTAGGCACGATAGATACGAGCTCTTGCAACTAATTAAGATGGGAAAGGTCGCAGAAAAAAGAAGACCTGGTCGCAGAAGAAACTCTTGGTTGCGAAACATTCCGGAGTGGACGAGAATAACAAGTGCCGCCGAACTCTTTCGCATTGCCAAGGACAAGACCAAGCATGCGGTCTGACTGCTTACCTTCACTAGTTAGTGAGGCACCATAAGAAGAAGAAGAACAAGCTATGAAATCAACGAAACTGAATAACGATTTCACGACAGATTCAACATTAACGAGTTTCATATCAAGGGTATCCCAAATTCGAAGCGATGAAACCGAACCTTTGAATGAAACTTTATAAATATCAATAGAGGAACTGTTCAAACTAAAATTTACTAACCTTATATTAAACCTCATTCAGGATCGTCAGGCGGGACACTCACCTTACCTTACCTTAGTAGGTGCTACCTACTCGAATAGCATAGCATAATAAATTAAAAATCTAAATTTTAATATTAGTTATTGGTAACCCTAATCTCCACACAGCACTCCGCGCCTCCAGCAAACTATTACGAGAAATTATTAACCATCCAGCAAAACGTTATTCTACGCGTTTGCCTCAAAGATACTTTTGTCTTGGGGTGAATACTGGGTTATTTGTTCAGACTTTTCTGCTGAGCTTCAAGAACAATAATGTTTAATGGAACAAACTTCCATTAAGTCTTTATTCAGTTGTTTTAAACTGATCATGATAGGGAATTCAGTTTGTGACTGCATTTTATTATGAAAGTATTTTTCATTTGCGCAAGTAATTTATGTTGCCTTGGATCTTATAGGCAAAAAATTTTGTTCTTAGCTATTGAGATAATAAATAACTGAACTCTGATATCAATTGAAAATGGTATTTTAACGCAAAAAAATGCTAAAACGAAAGCGATTGATAGCTGCCAATAAAAGATTCACTCAATATTTAGAGATAAAAACGTACATATTTATTTAGACACGACTTGGAATATCTTTGTAGAATCATCTTCCTTTGTTGTACGAATAATTTTCTCAGTTGAGTGACATGCTCAAACAAAACACTGTCAAACCACCAAATTTAAGTAAAATAATAGGAACAATTCAATTTTGTCGTCTTTGTATAAATATTAGCTCCTTATTTTAGTTGGATTCAGTGAAACTATAATTATTTTCGCCGTCTCTTTGACTTCAATGGCGAAAGCTGAAAGCTTTTCCGGTTCCTTGGTAAATAAATTTGGAGCAATGTAAATAGCTTTCAAATGATTGTTGATTTGATTAAAAACAAATGTTTTTCTAAGCTCAGTTAAGATGTAACAAATTAACCTGACCGAGAAAAGGAAAATCCATAAAATTAAATTAAAAGTAAATAAATTAAAGGCAACTGCGACACTTAAAAGAATAATTAGAATATGCTAATTAATCAAAGATTTTCAAAGAAAGTAAGATCTATGTTTTATAAATTTTTTCAGACATCTATCCTCAAATTGCTGGTATTATTATTTAAAAGGTTATATTCATTAAGGCGAGGCCAGTTCACGATCTGATGAAAAGTCTGATTTTTGAACATCCAATGTGAAGAACTGATGTAAAACTTCACAAAAATTACTGTAGACTGAAAAAGAAACAAAGAATCAAATTAACCGAACAGAATATTGAAAAATGGCATGGTAACTCTGTAAAAAAATCCTGAATAACACCATAAAAACTTATAAAACTAAATTTCAAATCCTCAGATTTCGTAATTTTCAACGACAGTGATATGATTTTTTATGCAAAAAGGATAGCTTTTTTATCGATCTAACACAATAACCGAGTACATTTTTAATAAATGATCCAGTATTTCAGAAATCAATAAAAATGTACTAAAATTGGTCAAATTTCTGACGAAGCGTCAATTACAGTTATGCAATATTCAACCTTATTCTAAAGACATAGTGAAAGAGTAAATTTCGTGAACTGGCCTCACCTTAAGCATAATATTCAAAAGGTATTCTATAATATATTGCATACTTTTTTAATCCGATCATGTACCAATCATAGTATCGCTCTGATAGATCAGTGTCTCGACCATTAACGTTCCACACAATTTTCGCACTTTGGCAGTTAACTGCGTCTTAAGACGGAAAAGTAGAGATTCTTTGAAGAAAACAGGCTCCGTTATCACCGTTGTGGATTGGATGAAGTCGGTAGCTACATGGGATGATTGTGATTTCTAATCAAAGATACCCTCACTCAACACTATACTTTGTCTTGTTGACAAACAAAAGGATTGGGGACGACCATTTTTTTCACTCAACTTCGACTATACTATTCAGTGCTTCTAACCCTCGTATCTATAGACGAGTAAGTAATGACTCGAGTAAAACTTGCAATTTTCAAACGCTTCTAATATAATATTATATACCTACATACCAGACATCCCACATTCCTGATATTAGTGAGATCTTCAAATTGTTTGGATGTTTCCAGATGTGTATTGAGAGCATTTCGGCTTGCGTTTTGACGTAGACAAATAAGTAGTGCTTTAATAATTTTGTAATTTTCCATTACTATATTGCATTATAACTTAAAAATTGTAAAAAAATTGCTTCACTCTACACTATTGCATGTGAGTAAACATGCAAAGACTCGCTCTATGTAAAACTGTTTCACGGGTAATAAAATAAATCGACATTCTTATATCCAGCTAACATCCATTTTGCTCGATTAACATTTGCCTGCCCATGTGTATGCAATGAAATAGATGTGTTCGCATTGTTGACACTGAATTCATAGTTATTCGAGTTTCGTCTTGCAGTATTGTGTGAGGTTTTAATTTAAATGTGTAGTTTTAAACGTTTTGCACTTATAAAGCAATTATGAAGTCAGAGTTGATAGCAATACTTTAAAGGTCTCGCCAAGAATACGACTCACTGGGGTGACTTTTGATTGTTTGCCAGTGTTATTGTATGGAAATACACATTCAATTACAGTTCCCTAACGCAACTCTTTCTAAATACATCAAGCACTTCGATTGCCATGCAAAACAGCCGTTCAACAACCAATGTGGTAAAAGCAAGTGTCATGTCAACACATCAAGAGCCTTGTTTGGTTGTAACGTACTCAATGACGATCCTTATAGCACCAATAATCTCGACATCGGTAACGAGTTTTGAAAAGGAAACTGTATCGGGATCCGGTTACGTAATGAGGAAACTATTGACGATTGAGGGAACCTTAGAATTTCTTTTCCCATGAATGGTTTATGATTCTGTTTGATATCTTGGTACGTATAATTGGTATGTTTTTTATAAGACTTCTGTTTGGTGTTTACTGGCTGAGTTCGGATTGACTTTCTGTTCAAAGCAAAATAGATAACGATACAATTTTGTGATAACCTATAATAAATACAAAACATAAATATATCAGGCACAATTTCTAATATTTAGAGGCTAAAACTTTCAATGATAACGTAAACGTTAAACATCCTACTAATATTAAAAATGTGAAAGTTTGTGGGTTATGATGTTTGGCTGTTTGTTCCTCAATCACGCAAAGACTACTGAACGGATTTGGTTGAAATTTGGCACACAGATAGTAGATAGCCTAGATTAAAACATAGAATACTTTTTATCCCGATATTCCCACGGGAAAGGGAACCACGCGGTTGAAACCGCGGGCGGCTGCTAGTTTAATAGCTTTAATTTTGACATACATACACTACATCCTTTGCTCTGTAAGTTACTTTTCAACACACTTGCTCGTAAAGTGAGCCCTAATACATCGCTTTTAGGGCCATAAACCGAGCTATAACAAACGCGTGCAATAATATATAAAACACTAGTTCGTAATAGAATTAACCCTACAAAGTTAAATTAGTACCTTACTGCAAGTTCTATGCGAGTAAACAGAGCATTCCCAATTTAGCCGGGTTATACAGTTATTTTTTTTTGACAACGAAGAGGTTTTATGCTGCTGAAAATTCATATACATTTTTGGAATAAATAAATGTGTAAGTCCTTAATTAAGTCAAATAAATATATAATTATTATCAAATTATTCATAATTCACAATATTTTGTTATAAAATGTTAAAATATTTGCATTTTATCACTCAAAATTATAATTTTGAAGTATTAGTAGTAGGCTGTATGCTCCTCACCCCTTTGTTCGCTAAATATTCTTGAGTTGGGCGTGTGAAGAAAAAAACAAAAAAAAACATGCGCGCCTTTTCCCATAATTATCATATTTTGTTTTTGCCATATTTGTTGCTGTGTGATAAATTACTTTGTTTTTTCCTCGCAAATGTGTTGAAAAACGTCGTATGAAACTCGTGAGCTCTTGCTTATTGCACACCCGGCTGAGTTACGCCCTCGCCTGCGGCTCGGGCTGCAACCCACAGCCTTGTGTGCAATGAGCAACCTAAGCTAACTTGTCTCATAATGTACTATTACTTACGTACTATAACAACTGGCTTTGCTAGCTATTGATTGATATACATATACAAGTGCACATTTAAATTAAAATTACGCTCATACCGTTTAGAACTTCAAAGTACACCAGGCAACTAGACACGGTATACAAGCTGCTTCGGATCCAAGAGTTGACCCGGGACGGTTTCTTAGTATTTGTTTTTGTATGTATCTTACTGCTGTTTGCAAAATGTTTCTTTCGTTTCTGTTTTCATAATTATGTTTTATTTATGTATTCTCTTTTATATACAACTTTTACAAAATAGATAAAATTGTGAACACATGATATATATTTTTTTTGCATTAATATTTATTTTTCCTAAATTAGTTTATTTTACATCTTTTTTTCTGCTACCCGCGTATCGCCATAGGGTGATGGCTGAAAATAGGCGTTTTTTGCTTTCAGCGAATATTGAGCTGAGCCTTGACCCTGTTGCTGCTGCACACATATTATATAAGATCATGTTTCGTTTTTATTTGTATTTTTAAAAATTGCTGTAAATTATGTTATATGTGTGTTAAAAAGCAGCAATAAACGATGTATCTATCTATCATATACGCTTTGTGCTTATATATTTTCTCATACAATTTTACATCTTTATTGTGGCTTTGATAAATTACGATGAAGCCGGTTTTCTGAATTTACTCGTCATCAAACTCCTAGGTATGTCAATAAGGTACAATAAATACATGGTCGCAAATTAATAGATACTTTCGTTAAGGCCTTGAGATATTTTGTGTACCTTAGCTCTGTCAACAGTCAATTACCGAGACCGTACTTAACTCGAAAGATATTCGTTAGACGCTCGAGTGGTTACTTAAGTTAGCTACCTCAAACCCGACTTGGAGTCGTCTAAGCACCTAATTGGATTATGTTTAAATGTTTGAAATAAAGATTTTACGTATAATAAACACCAAATACCTGTACAGTCACGAGCAATAAAATGTACACACTTCAGAACTATGTCACGTTCAATCAATATATCTCAGTGTTATAATGATCTAGGTTATTCAAAAAGTAATGTGACAAAGTTCTATGGTGTGTACATCTTATTGCTCGTGACTGTACATCTAAAAGCAGACGTTATCGACAAAATTAGACGTTTAGAATGAACGAAGCGCTTTTCGACTATCACAAGTAAATTATGGATGTTTTATTGAATTTTTAGATTTTAGCATTCACAATGCTATTTTTATATATTAAGTTAATGTAATTGAAAAATACTAGAAAAAATCGACTCACCCGTGGCAGCTCAGACGGGACTCGAACCCGCACCCGTAGAATTCCGGCCTAAATTAGGCTGTTTTGTTAATAATGTTTTGCAATCGTTTTTTTAGTGGACAAGGCTAAAGTTTTGAGACTCACCTACTTATTTAATGAAAGTTATGTTTTATTATGTATTTATGAGTTTTATGTATTAAGATTCAGCAAAAAGTAATGGTGTAAAACAGTATTTTTTTTACCATTTGTAATTACTTTATAAACATTACGACACAAATCAAATTAGGTACATGTATGAATTTTACTGTAAGATGGAATTCAGAGGGTCTATTATGTAAAAAGATTCACGATAATCGAACGCAGTTCATCGTGCAACTTACTGGATTTTGAACCTTATGCACGAGACTTAATACTGTCACGGAGTGGGACGAACTACGTCCGAATATTGTGATTCTATTTTGTGTAATCGGCCCTCAGGACACCAAATGACGCATATTCAGATAGTTGTTAAAGCAATTTAGTGGAAACAAGTGCAGTGATTATAGTCACTTTAGTTCCATTTCATGAATAGTACCTTCAAGCTGAAGACTTCCATCTATTTGCTGACATGGATAAAGTTTACTAAATACTTACTACAAATTGAAATTTTCCATCAAGCTATCATCAAGATAAATAAGTTTTACGAGGTTCATAAATTGTGAAAGTTATGATTATATAATAATAATACTTGTATCTATCGTGATACCTTTTTATTAGTTCAATAACAAAACAACTAAATCATTTAGTGTAATAAATAATTTTAATTGAGAATTCAACAAAATACGCTTATGCGTTGAATTTAACTCGCATATTTTTTTGCTGTATAACTGTAGTTAGTATTTTGTAGTATTAGGATGTACTGTATTTCTAACAAAACAATAAACTCAAAATACCAGTAAGAATACAAACGCTTACCTCATATCTATCGTTTTACTCACTTGCAACAAAGTTTTTAATTAATCGTTCTGTAAGTACTGCTAAAGTTTTTCTCCTTCGGGCAACTATCTTTGCTGCAATACCAATGTCGTTAACCATTAATGGATCTCTTTATTTCTTAGCTTATCAGCCCGTAGTACACGCAGTTTCTAGCTTTATATGAAACGATAAAACATAATAACTATGTAATTCCCACAACAGATTATTAGCTCCATTAAATCGCTTAAACAATCTCGCAAATTCAGCAGATTACGTTATTATACTTTGAAATGTTTCTAATCGAAAATATTTCCATGTAATTATTTAGAAGTTTAGGTCTTTCGTCGGCGTAACTCGTTCAAAACTACTTTAGTGCACATACTTAAGTTAACAAAGGTGGAAAATAAGCACAAGCTATATACGCGCGAACAAATCAAACTACTTAATTGACGGGTGTTGTTCGCAAATTTTCACAAACATGATCATTTATTATATAAGTACATACACAGTGGTTTCGCTAGATCTGTACGCAACTTTAGTTTTCATTATCGACAGAAATGCAACACCAACCTTAAATTCCTTTGTAAGATGGAGGCTTACATTGTGTTGATTGACCATTCGGTGTACAGTACAGAGACAAGCATTCATGAAAATTATGTTTCCGGCTTTCAGAAGGCATTGACAAACGCTATAACATACAACATTCTGTTAATGCTGGCATTGTTTTTTTACATTCTGTGCAGGTATACTTGTGTAGGTCAGTAACAGCATTTATGTGTAACGAAATATATAACATATTGTACTCAGAAAGCAAAGCATTCTGCACTCAACATAAGTGGACTGTGGCCTCCAACGAAGCTTGACACTTCGCTATTTTTAACGTAAACTTAAAGCCTCTTTCGAAAGTTCACTTCACCAGGTGGAAAACGCTTTCTGGAAAGAAACATTCATTCATCTAAGGTAATTTCACATCTTTTGAACTTGTTCGTTCAACAAGGCGATACGAATGCAAGTTGCTTTACATTTAAATTGTTTCCACAAGATCATGTGAGATATGAACAAATTGCTTCTCCATGTAAAATGAAAAAAAGGAGGTAGAAAATTACGACAAAATATAGCAGTATAATGTAACAATAGCAATAGCAATTAATTACTTCAATAGAATGTAACAATATACAACATTCTAAAAATAACGTAAATGAACGATTGCAAAATATTTTTTACCAGACTGACTCAAATTGAAATTGGGAAGCAAAATGTTTACCGACGTTTTTTAAAATCAAAATATTGACTACAAAGCTTTATTAAAGCCTTTGTATACATAGCAAGTGCTGCTATTATTAATATTGAAGCTGAATACTGATCAATATTCTAAGTTTGTTAATATTAAATATGCGCTTAAAATAAAAAAACTAGCTTTTACGCGTTAGTAAAAATGGAAGTTAAAAGTTAAACACTTCATTAAAAAAGTTGAAAATAGTTTTATTCCGATTAGAAATAATGTATACTTATCAACTTATATATATAATATACATGGGAGTATCGAGGAGGGGCAGGGAGGGGCAGCTGCCCCCCTGGATTTTGTTTACCTCCAAAACTATCAATTGTTATCAATAAAATTTCTTATTTGCCATACAATATAATTGATTTACAATATATTTGCCCCCCCCCCCCGGCCCAGAACCTGGGTACGCCCATGTATATATATATATTTTATATACGATACATATAATTGTTTTCATACCAGTACTAAAATCGTTGAGTACTTCAGTCACAAGTTTTCAGATCAAAAGCGTGTTACACACTAACAACATTTATAACTCAAGAACGACGGATTTGAATGAAATTTGAAGCTCAGATACTTTATAACCTAGATTAAAACGTTTTATCATGGTCAAAGGTTCCCTTAAGTCCACGCGGTGTCGCGTAATCTTCTTTAAATACTTAACATGTCTTTGTAAGAGCTATGTTCATAAAGCTGTGTCATATTAATGTAACCCACAAACGTACTCTCGTACAAAATACTCTACTCCGTGAGTTATTAGTGAGTCATCTTGGTCGACTCTTACTTTGAGGTTCGTTCCACTATACGTGACTTGGTGAGATTTACCTCGCTTTTAATTAAGCACCAAGTTTACCCGCTCCTGATATATGGAATAAGCGATGCTAACGTTTTAATTCTGAGAAGGTGACAAGATTTGAATGTAAGACCTTTAAATTTGTTCTAAATTGAACAATGGAAAATATAATTTCGATTTAAATTGACGACAGTTCCTTTTTTATAATAAAGTTAAAATTCTTTAGTAAATATACGCACGAGATACCCAATAAAATAAAGAAAATAAAAGTTTATTTTCACACAGACGAGCATTTCGAGAAAACAAACATAACCTTTCAATATATTGATAGCGGTGGGCGCAGCGCATCACAAGAAACTAAAAACCACAGAATACATAATAGTACAAGTATTAGACGCTAGCAAGGGCAACTGCCCCCCCCCCCCTAGAGGCTAAAAAATGTAGCCAACTGCAAAATAACCAAAGTCCCAAGGCCGCTTTAATTGATTTTCTGATAAATCCCGCCCCATCTCAAATCTTGAATAAATTCACTAGGTGCTCTTGACTGTACCTACAATTCATATATTTCTCATAACCTGCTCCCCCCTGCCCGGCCATGGGCTGGCGACGCCCTTGAACGCTAGGTTATGACAGGTATTTTCACATCTAAGACTTAGATGTTGACTTGAAGTTTAGCTTCAAGTTTACCTTGAACAGAGATGAATGGAGTCAATCTGCGTGACTACATAATACTAAGTGGCAGAATATGGGAGCTTAAATATTTACAAGCAAAATTGGTTACAAAGGGTACGTGCGTGATTTTAGCCGTTTAAGGTGGATTGCGGCCATTAGTTGGACGCTTGGTCCTTTCCTAATGGAGGTGTACAGAATTTACACATAGTAAGGAAAACTGGGAAGCTGAAACCAGCTTTGGTATGGTACTTAAGCTGAAATTTAATTTGCTCCTCCGCTAGTGGTTACGGTCAGTAGGTACTCTAAACTACCAAAATTGATACTAATATTTTGGTAACTTGAAGCAAAAAATAAGGAAGCAAACATTTAAGATTCCAAAGAAGCTAAAAAGTAGCACTTGTATATTATAACTCTTTGTTTGTTTGATACGCCTTCACATCTTAACTACTCAACCGATCATCATGAAATTTTGCATACATATTGTCAGAGGTACTGAAAGGACATTGGCTCCTTTAATCCACAAAAAATATACTGTTCCCGAGGGATACAAAAATTACTTTAAGACGATTTTCCGCCAAAACAACATGGCATATTGACATGAATAATAATAATACATAAATAAGAAACTGGTCACCTTATTGTAAGTCACAGGCAAAAGCTTTACTGTCATAAAAACTATTTCCACGCAAACGAAGTCGCGAGAAAAAGCTAGTCGTTTTCTAAATTGAGCAAGCCGGGGATCCGACACCTAGAAATGGCAACACCATGAACTAGTGTGCAAACTACTCGGCGGAAGTTGACAAAATTATACTGATTATTTCCTCTGTGATAACACCAAGAAAATTATAAGTACTTCGTACAACAAGTACTTATAATTTCCTTGAATAATACCTATCAATTTTGACAATTCAGTTATTTCACATAGAACAACAAATGTGATGGTCCAAGATAATAGGCTTGTTTCCATTAAGAATAAATATAATGGATAGGGGTTTATAATGATTAATTATATTATGGAGAAAATAACAAACAATTTTAATTATTAAAAGCGTTAAAGATTAATAATATTTCTAAAAAATAATTTTCGTAAAATGAAACCTTTAGTCACGTGACAGTGAACACCAATCAGAAAGCGTTACGTCACGCCGTGCGAAACTCCAATCTTGGCTTTGACGTTTCGAGTATCA
The DNA here is from genome assembly GCA_950108535.1 of Agriphila straminella. Taxonomy (NCBI): domain Eukaryota; kingdom Metazoa; phylum Arthropoda; class Insecta; order Lepidoptera; family Crambidae; genus Agriphila; species Agriphila straminella. The sequence goes on from OX467312.1 coordinate 6,813,336, forward strand.
CTACCGGAGGCGCGTTCCAAACCTACACTCCGAGTGCAACCTAACCACAACCGAACGCAAGTTTTAGCCACTTTTTCCGTATTTCTCCATTGTTTGGAACATATATAAATAACTGGTTTGGTGTTTTTATAGTCGTGCTATCACACTGGGGCACTATACAGTACTTATAATATGAGAAATTCATTTTTAAACGATAAAAACTAGCTATAACGTACGAAGACACGATCGCTCTTTGGTTTGTTTCGCACGGCGTGACATCATTCAAGACGCCATGACAGTCTTGTGCGTTTTGGAACCAAATTAAAATTGGTTTTTTAAAACGCGAAATTTATAATGTAAACGCTCGATTAAAAATAAATAAACCTTTTTTTTCGATAAAATGCCTAATAAGCTAAAATATTAAGCAGTTATTGAAATTTTGTCAACTAGCCTATTATAATTATTGTACCATGGAGCAGCGTCTTTTTTATTGCGCTCGTTTTTAATGGTTTATTTTATGGTAATGATTAGGCCTAGCAGCTCTTGCGAATCTTCAAAATCATGCAAATACATGTCGTACATTATAAATACGTCCCACTTGAAAGTTACATCCATTTTCACGTGATTGAACTAGTAGTTCTATTTCAATATTTATCTATTTACCCGACTGCAAGAGGGTTATGTTTTTTTATCGTTGGGCTCTTGCACAGAATACATAAAATAGTACAACTATTGATACTTTTCCTATGTACCTATTGTAAGTTTCCAAACTGTTAATTTGTCCAACGGTTTGCTAACTAAGACAGCTGAGAGAGGCTCCACTATCCCTTTATTATGGTCAAGCCCTATTCAAACAACTCAAAATTGTAATGTACCGCTAACAGGGTTGTCAACAGAAACAACTGGAAATATACTAAAAGTGTGCCGTAACTACAGATACAGGAATAGTTCTCTTGTTTAATTTTAAACCTTTATTATAAATACGCACGGTCTACATTCATATTAACAAACTCGGTCTTGAATCCCAAAGTTTAGGGCATATTAAAGTCCCGAAAATTCACAAGCATTTCAGAGAAAGGCATGGGCGTAGCCACGGTGGGCAAGCGCCCTGGCTCTGACCTGTGAGGTACCTACCTTACCTAAGTAAGAAAATATAAAAATGACGCGGAATTAATGAGATAGGCCCGTAGCAATACAAAATATGCATAGAAAAAATTTACCAGTGTAAGACCGCGGGTATAGTTTGCTAGTTACATATTATTTTAGACTGCTGCCCCACCCTGAGCCCATGGCTGGCTACGCTCATGGAGATAGGTTAATACCTATCTATCCACTTTATCCTAATGGATAAAGTGGAAATTTTAATAGTTGTACGGTGGTGACGCAACCAATGATGCTATTAGATAAACTACTGAAATGAACGATTTGTAAAGTATTAATGTCAGAAAAGTCAATTTTATTTAGCTCTTTGTTACCTGGATTTCAAAAGGACTCCAGAGCAGATCAGAATTTTCCAAGAAGAATATCCTCATAGAAATTTCACAACAACATTTTGCATTATTCAATGTAAGTTCATGTTTTATGTACCTATGTAACTATTAAAAAATAATTATCTGATCCACATTTAAAACAGTGCTTGCTTTATTTCAGATGCTTACGAGATTTTTTTTCCTGCTATCCACGAGCTGGGTATGAAAAATAAACGTTCTTTATTCATTGTCTGTCGCTGCAATGAAAAATTGAGTTTCAGTATGTACAGTGAACGGCCCGCTGGGCTTCCACGACAGGGGAATGATATTCAATCAATTTTATACTTAAATTCAAAGCTGTTAAGGTTCAAAATAAATAACAGATTTTTGACAGTTTTATAACATCATGACATATTGTGCTGCTTACTGTACCTACTTGTCTGACGTTATTTTATGAGATTGTACGGAATAAAGAGATATTTAAGTCAACATAGTCTTTTTCATTCGTAGCATGTTGCTTGAATAATATAATTTGCGATTACAATTATATTATTTCCATTTAATTTTATCTACATAGTGTTTTTGTAAACTTATTGATTGTCTTATTTTGCAGTCAGTGCTTTTATAGAATATTTATTTGTTGAATTTGATTTTAATTTGGCTCCAAATTTTCCTAAGGGTTTCCTTTTAAGGATATTCACTTTTAATTTCACGTTAATATCTCACTCGATACTTCTCGATCTTACTCGATACAGAGTAGTACTATTTATTTACTTGTATCTAGAAAATCATTTTTTAAACAAACTAAATTTGTAGAAACATTAAAACAATAAATATCGAAAGTAAATTATAATTTTTACGTGGACTTAATAAAATACAAGGTCAACAGGACAGCAGCTTTTGGTCTAAATTTCATCGGTCCCAAAAATTACGTTGTAAAGTTAACGGAGAGAAAGTTTTGCAAAAGAAGTCTTGATTAAGTATCTACATAAATTTTGAGACAAACTCAATTTATTTTACTCGAGGGTTTTATAAAATAGCAATGACTACGAAAAGGTACAATGGCTAGTCGGAAATGATTAGGAAAATGTCGTTAAGTACAGTCATCGGCACGCTTGGTTACCACGACAGGGTAATCAAATTCAAACAATTTTATATTTAAATACGAAGACATTAAGGTTCAAAATAAATTGCAATTTTTTGTCAATTTTGTATAACCTGACGTGCTGCTGACTGTACATTAATTTAAGCTTAATTTTGTCCTTATCCTACAAACGACAAAATTTTCATTAAGATATTTAAATTTTATTTTATTTACATTTTATTAAGTCTTTGCACATTGTGTTATGCCATCCGGTGCATTTTAATGTCTTATTTACCTTATATTCCTGTTTTGGGTCAATAAAGCGTAAGAATTCTCTAATAGGAGCTCGGTGGCGCAGTGGTTTAGCGCCTGGCCCAGCGATTGCAGAGGTTAAGCAACGTTCGCTAGGGTCGGTCATGGGATGGGTGACCAAAAATTTATTATCTGGAGCTCCTCTGTGCTTCGGAAGGCACGTTAAGCCGATGGTCCCGGCTGCATTTGCAGTCATTAACACCCACCAATCCGCATTGGGCCCGCGTGGTGGGTTATGGTCCGTCCACCCATAAGGAAGGCCTGTGCCCCAGCAGTGGGACATTTAAAAAATGGCTGATGGATTGAAAGCGTAAAAATAACAAGGGTCGTTTCTGAACTTATTTAAAGTGGCGGGTGGTGATTGTCCGTCCGTATTCCGTCGCTGCATCTAAAATATCGGGTGGAGTAAAATTTTTTTCACATTTACTGCTATTAGAGATTTTTCAGCAAGAATGAAAAAAATCCTACAAAATTCAGTACAACAAAAAGTCAAAAATTTTAATCAAAACTTTTTTGTCAAAGAAAACTTTAAGGCGCTAGCGATACTACCACAGACCATATACTACAAAGGAGTAATGTACTAAATCCATGGTCTCTGTTTTATAACAATGCTTTGTTAGCCTAATATTTCAGTATTGTGTGTTTATATAGTATGCCAAATTACCTCGTTTTAAAGTTTAAACTTTCACGAATTCCTTGAATTAAATTGTTCCATGAAAATTTTGATTCATAGTATACTTGTTTACGTTTCGAATGCAAAAAAATATTTGCGTGCGTACAATATACAAGTATCCTCACGTTGCCTTATTCTGTATAGTAAACCAAGTATAATACATACAGAAACGTGACTCTATATCTCTGTTCATGAATACAAAATATCTTTGATCACAACTGGGTCCCCTCTGTGTTCCCGTCCATACAATATTAATACTCATTTATTTGAATAGATCCTTCCCATTTTACGTATCGACAAAGGTGTTTCAATTATTCGTACAAATATATAAAACTGCTCTAATTTGTAATCATAATGTAACGATTTCGATCTACGTAAATCTTTTTTGAGAGCAATGTCAATATAATTTATTGGATATAATAAGATTCCTTCTTCATTGAACTGAATACTTCCTTTTACAAACAGTCAAATAATCCTTACTTGTATTAGTGTATTGTGATTTTATTCATATAGGTTTTATAATTTCTGGAAATTTTAAAAATGGTTTTAGGAAACGTTTTGTACTACAAACTGCAGTTAAACTAGTGAATTTCTATGATTAAGAAACAATACATTTTATTATTCTTGTCCCGGTGTATCAAATAGAAAATGATTTTAGTTTTCATAGTTTCGATATATTCGTTAACTACCAATCAAACGACTATTAACTACTCCTATAGGACTGCATTACCGTAACAGTAACACAACACATACCGTGTATACTATCGTGAATCTGCAATTAGGACCCTTGTACCAATTAATTGAACAATATGTGAGTTATTGGGGTACGGAACCTTACAAATGAACCACTTTAGTTGCACTACTTGTACGGCTGAATTGATTACTTTTATTCCATTAAAACGGAACAAATTCACTACATTTAAGAAGAATACAGAAAATACGTTATTAAAACATCTGTAATTTTTCGACACATGTCTCTTTGGCAAAAATGTTTAGTTTCATTGGTAGAACCTTAGGGTAGAACAATAGTTAAAGGGATTGAAACGACTACAAAATAACGGTGCATACCTACCTGTACATATGAAAAATCTGACCTAAAAACACCTGCCTCTAAAAAGCAAGAAATAATATACAAATCATTATTCCAATCATCGTAGATATCTAATGATTTGTATATTATTTCTTGCTTTTTAGAGGCAGATTTTTTGACGTCGGTTTTTTTGATTTTTAAACATTTTTTTTTATTTTTAGTGTAAGTACCTTCTGTATTAGGTAATGTAGGTAAATTATTTAGTTAGAAAAATCGGCTCAGCCAAACGTGAGATAGACGCGGAGAAACATACATACATACAAACTGAATACCTCCTTTTTTTGAAGTCGGTTAAAAAGACTACACAAAGGTATCCCTTTCCCAACAAAAAAAATCATCTAATTCGGTTCATAAATAACAAAGTCGTCAAGGTAGTTGATGTAAAATCATAGTATTTTCAGGATTACTTGAAAACTACTGAACCGATTTGAAAAAAATTAAATAGGACCATCTTGCAAGAAAACTTAATCAAACAAAAAAATAATGATCAAAATCGGTCTATAAATGTCGAAGATACGCGCGAACAACGATAAAAAAAATATACAATCGAATTGAGAACCTCCTCCTTTTGTTGAAGTCGGTTAAAAAATGGTGACTGTTTTAAATATGAATAGTAAACTTTCGTACCTGCCAAACATTCTGAATTCAAAAATTCAAAAGCTTTTCTTTATTTGATTATACGAAGGCCAAAATAAATACTTACCCAAAACCCAGGTTTACCACCATGACGGGATCTAGTGGTAAAAGGTGTTACCCTGTTGGTCTTAATGAATAGGTCCAACTTAACATTCTGTCCACACGACCAATGAAGTAAGATTTATAGCTCCCTCGTGACTATGAACTATCTAGATTAATGTAGTTGGACTAACCTTAGTATAAAATATTTGTAGAAAGCTTTTCTTGAGGAACTAAAAAAGTAATCTTAAAATTCTGGAATCTTTTGTTACTTAAATAAGTTGTATGCGATTATTATGTGATTATAAAGATTATTAGCTGAATCACTGCAACCAATAAAATGTTGGTAAATGTAGAATTTGTTTCAATGATTTGGTTTTTTGATTGTATAATATTGTCAAAATTTTAAATGAATTTAAAAATTATAAGTTGGACAATTTTCCTAAAAAAAAAGACGTCCATGCGAGACAATTTGTTCGCTTTTTATTAAAATAGTTATATTTTTTTTTTGTTAAAATAGTTTATTATTTGCATTTTATTACTCACTTAATTGTATATTGTATATTGAATAATTAAAACAAAATGCATTATAGGTAAATATTTAAATTATGTAGGTTACGAAAATTAAGCAATAATCAACTATTAAGTTCATTAGAACACCGCAGTATCTATTGGGTCGGATCTTTATATTTTTTCCACCTATGGTAATTAAAGCGCATGTTGCGCATGCGCATGGGCCACCAAAGAAGCGTATCTGTGACGTCATGCATGAACATCAAAAAACAATACTATTTCTCTATGCTTTTGGACGTTATTTGTTTGAACAACAACATTATTAGTAGTTTACATTTGTCACCTAGCTAGCATCGATCATATTCACAGCATCTGCATTCAATAAACCTTACTGACAGCAATAATCAGTATCACGCCATTGTATGTCCAATCCCTGACAATCGGGATATTGGCATGACACGTTTCTGTCAACAGTGATCTACTTCTCTCGTAAAGCTATTATGTAGTGTGCGTATATAAAGATTGGATCAGGCAGTGAGCGGAAATACTACGGCGACTCAAAGTAAAATGTCTGTATATTCTAGCTAGACAGAAGCACCTCTCTGGCCCTATTCAAAAATTCTTCCGTCTTTGTTTTTTGGGGGTATCTCCTTCATTAAATGCCCTAATTTATGTTTCTCAAAATAAGCAATTAAATAATAAAATTAAGTTTCGCAAGCTTGTCAATTCCATACTATACAACAATATCTATGATTTACATAAGCTTGCGGCATGTGACTTAAAACTTTAAGTTACGCTGTACTCTAAAACAATAATGTTACTTTCCTTAACAACAAATTAACTCGGCAATCTATCTAATTTGTATAGGCATTAAACTTAACAAAAACAAGTTAATAATTTTATCATCAAGTAATAATTACGTAAAGCATGACTTGATACTTTGTCGTATTCTTACTAACTTTTGGGTACAAAGTTGGCCAAATTGCTGTGAAGGCGGGAAAACAGCTTTTATTACTAAAATAATTATCCTCCTACGCCCGCGACGCCTAATCTCTGGCAAAGAAATGTAAAAGTTCTAAAACGTGAGTCGACTCCGAATAACTTCAAATACTCGAACTAGATTTTTCGAATATCATTAGTAATGAAGAGGCTATGATATAACATTTTTATTATTTTATAAACCACAAATTATATAGGATAAAACCATAAAACCGACTTTTTAATGCACCAAGGGTTCAGCTCAGCACCATCATAATAATTATAAAGACACTGTGGTGCGGTGTAGAATATTGCAGTTTTAAGTCAAAACTAAAGTAACTTTTTATTATTTATAATACTTACCTACATTTTTATTTTTATCTTATTTGTAAAATAGTTAATACTAATAGTAGTAATAAATAATAGGTAAACGTCATCTATAACTATTCCAAATTTCAAGTTGTTTCATTAGTAGTTCTTGAGATATCCAGCTGTGATAGACGGACAGACAGACAGACTGAGTCGCACCATAAGGCTACCTTTTTTACTATTTTGGTACGGAACCCTAAAAAAGGATCAAAAGTGATAATTTTGAGTTCAACTTTTGAGCGAAACTTTATTCACTTCCATCAATAAAAACAAAACTGCATTTTATGTGCTACAAAAGGCTTAACTTTCAACAAAATGTGTCACGAATTCCTGAAACAAAAGCTCATAATTAAACAATAGAATCGTTTTGCAATAAATAAAAGTCGAGTCACAAAACGCATTAATTGCAATGCTTTTGTTTAGATTCACAGTTTGATAAAATAAGTACTTTATGAAAAAATCTTTATGGTGTGTTTGAATTTCCCTTGAGACTTGAGCTGTTTTCTTTAAGGATACGATTTATGAATTTTGTCTTGTGAATGACAGTAATTGTCTTAGTTTTGGACGTAAAACCATTACTTGATACACGCAATATCCTTCCAAAATGTGTACTTAAGTAATTTATTCACTTCTCAAGCTTACGCGCTCACTAGACATGAAATAAAACACTTTTAACGGATACTAGCGCGGTTTTATTGAAAGTACTTTGGTAATTAGTTATATTAGTTTGGTAGTTAGCTGCCGTGGTCACGGGGGAGCTGGTCAGCTGCAAAGGTGCCGAAACGTCGGGAAAATCAAAAATCAAACCAAATACCAACTAATTACCAAAGTACTTTCAATAAAACCGCGCTAGTATCCGTTAAAAGTGTTTTATTTCATGTCTTAAGTAATTTTTTTAATTCCTTGTTCTTATTTATTACTGAGTATTATTACAGTCAGATGGTATCCTTGCAAACATTTCGCTCTCATTGAACGAAATTTCAGCTAAAGCATTATTATGAATCAATTATCTGCAGAACATGTGCATCAAGTTCATTTTCAATTTACGTAAATTCGACCACGTATCTCACTTTCGACAAAAGCTTATTGGCTCCCTATTCGTCGGCGCAGGGTCTAACACACTCTTACGTTCCTGTACTCTATCCTTTTCCTTCCAACTTTCCCACTTTATCTTAAAGAATCTTTCGACTTTCGATCCTCTTCTTCACTACGTACTATGCGTTCTTCCTCTAATCTCACCCTCGATATTCCCCGTCATTCCACTGATTTCCTTTCCTATTCATTCTCTGTGCATGCTGTCCGTTTGTGGACCGCACTTCCAGAGAGCATCCGTAAAGCTCGTACCTTAAGATCTGTCAGCGATCAAGTTAGAAGACATTTCCTTTCTCCCACCTAATACCACTTTTTTCTCGTATTTGCCATTCAACTTTCATTTTACATACTTACATATTATTATTTTCTCTCTCTATTTTATTTATGTACATCTATATCTGTTGTCCTGCTAGTATTTTTGCACCCACTCCCCTCTTTCCTCTTCCCCTTAATATTTTTCTACTCAAGGTTGCCTGGAAGAGACTGCTACTTAGCAGTACGGCCGCCTTTTGTGTACTTGTCTATGTTTATTGTCTGCTTCTCAGTAATTAATGTCTCTTTCTAGCGTGCAATAAAGCGTTATTATTATTATTCTTTAGATTTAGGTAGCTTCAGTCTTGTTGAATCGCAAAGATAAAACATTACTTAGGTACTACCTTTTAAACATTGTAATATCAGAATGTTTTGGGAAATGGGTTATTTAAGAACGTTCGTTTCTCACAAAACTAATAAATATTTAAAGTGGTTTGAGGCAAACAGGTACCTAAGTCAATTTATATGAATGAATATAATAGTTTGTCACTAAAGTTAGGTAATGATGCGACACGATTTTATGTGAGACGTCTGTTTTGTGAAAAGAAAATATAATATTATTTTAAAATAAGGGCTGGTTTATACGGGGTCAGTGACTGGACCCAGCGAGCGAGCGAGAAGTAGAGAAGAGAAGAAGTGCGAGCGAGAAGTCGGCACTGGACTGGGTTGAAACTAGTGTCTACAGCAAGAGCCCAGTTGCAAGTCAGCGCTGGACTTGGTTACTGTACTGCCATGTTACTAACCCCGTAATCAAAAATAATGTCACTCAGTTCGTTCCTGGTAGGTACCCAAGAAATCTGAAGAAAAACGCACTGGAAGAGACAAATCAAAGCGTAGAACTGTCAACATCAAGGAAAGTGTTTTCTTTTTGGTATTGCTCAAGAGCCCGGGTTTACTGTATCACATTTTCATGAACCAAGCACTACATTCAAGTTCACGTTTCTAAGACAAATCCTCATCTAGTTTTCATATCTGACTAGCTGGAAAGACCACAGCAGTCAGCTTTATAATATGAATTCTATGAGCTTAGCGAGCAATAAATTTAATTAAGATAGTTGTGTGCCACTTGAGAGCTGTGGGCCTTGTTGTACTCATGTTACGTTGTATTATCGTCAGTAAATTACATTTAGCAAATGTAAGTTCCATTAGTCTCAAACACTTCACTAGTACTTCCTTTGAGCAGTGAAGACAAACGACGCGATTACGTCTAGGAAATGGACAACAGTATTGGATACTTCACGCCAGCGATTTCTGGAAAACATCTTTCGTTCCCAAGAAATAGGCGGCAAATACAGTTTACATAAATTCGAAGATGGCGGGCGCAGATTTTCGACATTATTTACATACTTGCTGAACTAAGCGAAAATTTGTGTTGGGTATTACAAATCAAACTTTCTACTACATAATATTATTACATATTACTTTCACTGACTCATTACAAAAAATATAAATTTAAACAAACAAACAAACAATTTATTTATTAAAACACAACATAATTTTCCACAAAAATAATAATTAAGACGCCGAAGCCCACGGTAGTTAAGACTGTGCTGCAGGCTCCGGATTCTCCCAGAGAATGGCACTATTAGATAACATTGTGTTATCAAATGTTTGTGATACCTTGTACAAATGAAAGTCTTTCAGTTATTTTCATAACTATTATGTTAAAATTGTTCCTTCCCAATTCAGGATAACCTGTTAGTTCACAAGTAACTGAAAGAGAAAAGATTTATTTTTGTGCCAGAATTTCCACTCCACCTTATGAATTAATAATTTATCAGAAGTCTTTTAGCGTACATTAGCTATTATGTATTACTTTTAGAAGTCACATAAAGTTTCATAACCGTAAAATTTGTTATCTTTTATGGAGAAGCTTCCCTTTGATTCGACATCCAGTACATTATTAGGTTTATGACTTTGGCCTTGAACGTCAAATATATCATTAAATTTTCTGTTGTTGAGATATGCAAATGCTATCATCGATTTCTCATCATGCACGGGGACGCGAAATTTACGACGTTACAAGATCTTGTTTGAATGCGAGCTATTTGAAATACCAATACTTAAGCAAGAAAAATTTTATGGGTCTTTACAATTATTGACATCGTTAATAAATTCTGTGGAACTTATAATTTATAAGATAGAGGTAGCACAAAAAACCTTATACATGTAGTACACGTATATAGTATTACCAGGGCTCTGTCACTCCGCGCGCGAGTCTAAACCGCTCGGCGTCCTCTGAGAGGACAAATTTCATACATCAGAAAAGATAAGACCTACGCGATAGAAAGAGAGGCAACTACTAAGTGAATGTTTTGGAGCGAAGGGAGCGCTGTGCGACCTGAATTGCACCTTATTGTGTCTGAGCAAGAGTCGCAATTTATTTAAACGATTTTGCGGAGTGCAACTTCTGTACGCTAGTACTATTATCTATTCTGTGGTATTACTACATACGAATGTAGTATAAAGTACTAAATAGACGATAAAGTGAAATAATTTTAAAGATGGTTATGATTATTTAAGTTAGTAATTCTAAACGGAAAAGGCCGCAATGTTTAAAATAATCAAAATTGTAAGTAACGAGTTAAATTCATAGGTAAACTTACCATAATCTAAGTAAATTCCATATCTTTAGTAAGCAAACTAAGTTTACTCTACACATCCGTGATCTTGTTTGTTCTCGCAACTTGCTGCTCACATCTGTTCCAACTTAACTTTAACTTGCTTCAGTAGATAAGTATCATAAATTGGCTGAATATTAGAAAGTTAAACTTTTCAACTTTAGAGATGTAACTAATTATTATCATTAAAACTGTTCCAATCAAAACTTTTCATCGTAATGTGTTTCAAAGTAGAGAATAAATTATATCGATTGGAACGTAATAGCGTGTCTGCTTGAAGTTTTTTCATTTATTATGTTATATCTTTCAAAAAAAATATTTAAGTGTGTAACGAATTAATATAAAAATATCAGCGGTTTGAAACCGTATCTCGTGACAAACCAAAGTGGATTAACCCCTGTTTTTAACCGACTTCAACAAAAGGAGGAGGTTCTCATTTAGATTGTATGTTTTTTTATCGTTGTTCGCGCGTATCTTTGACATTTATGGACCAATTTTGATGATTATTTTTTTGTTCGATTGAGTTTTCTTGCGAGATGGTCCCATTTAATTTTTTTAGGTCGGTAGTTTACAAGTAATCCTGAAAATACTATGATATTAAATCAACTACCTTGACTATTTTGTTATTTATGAACCGAATTAGATGATTTTTTTTGTTGGGAAAGGGATACCTTTGTGTAGTCTTTTTAACCGACTTCAAAAAAGAAGGTATTCAGTTTATATGTATGTATGTTTCTCCGCAATCATCTCACGTTTGGCTGAGCCGATTTTTCTACCTAAATAATATACCTACACTACCTAATACAGAAGGTACTTACACTAAAAATAAAAAAATTGTTTAAAACACAAAAAACCGACTTCAAAAAACCTGCCTGTAAAAAGCAAGAAATAATATACAAATAATTAGATACGCATTATCATTGTTATAATAAAACACGTCTATTGAAGTCGGGTGGAGCTTTTAGAATATAAAAAAGGAATATGTAGGTACTCCAGCCCCACCCGACTTTAATAGACGTGTTTTATTATAACAATGATAATGCGTATCTAATGATTTGTATATTATTTCTTGCTTTTTATTAATATTTGAAACTTATTACACACAAAACGTAAAAATACTAAACATAATTGAGGGCATAGTATCAAAATCGGCTATAATGCTTAGTGACCAAATTCGAGTAAGTAGCATCGTTAAAAAGCTCTTAAAAATAGCTTTAAAAATGGTTGGCTAGTTTTATAGAAAAATCAACTAAAACATAGAGAAATCCGCCAACAAAAAACAGATTCAGGATCAAAAGCCCTTCTAACCCTATAACCAAATATCTGTTGTTCCAGCTAAAATTAGTGTTGCCATGTCATAAACTAATTGGTTAGACTGAAAAATTCCTGGTAAGTTATATTGTAATAGTACATTATGAGACAAGTTAGCTTAGGTTGCTCATTGCACACAAGGCTGTGGGTTGCAGCCCGAGCCGCAGGCGAGGGCGTAACTCAGCCGAGTGTGCAATAAGCAAGAGCTCACGAGTTTCATACGACGTTTTTCAACACATTTGCGAGGAAAAAACAAAGTAATTTACCACACAGCAACAAATACGACAATAGCAAAATATGATAATTATGGGAAAAGGCGCGCAGGTTTTTTTTTTGTTTTTTTTCACACGTTCAATGCACGAATTTTTTGCGAACAAAGGGGTGAGGAGCATACAGCCTACTTCAAAATTATAATTTTAAGTAAAAATGCAAATATTTTAATATTTTATAACAAAATATTGTGGAATTATGAATAATTTGATAATAATAAATATTTGTTTGACTTAATTAAGGACTTACACATTTATTTATTCCAAAAATGTATATGAATTTTCAGCGGCATAAAACCTCTTTGTTGAAGTTTGTTGTTACTAAAAAAATATCTGTATAGCCCGGTTAAATTGAGAATACTCTGTTTACTCGCATAGAACTTGCAGTAAGGTACTAATTTAACTTTGTAGGGTTAATTCTATTACGAACTAGTGTTTTATATATTATTGCACGCGTTTGTTATAGCTCGGTTTATGGCCCTAAAAGCGATGTATTAGGGCTCACTTTACGAGCAAGTGTGTTGAAAACAGTTTTTTATGGTCTGCGAAATTTTGACAAAGTTATCTTAGAGGATTTTGATACTATACCCATAAATTATGTTTAGCAATGGGCTGGGGCCTATTATGAAAATAACGTACGCAATTGCGTAACGCAGTCACTTGGTCACGATAATCGTCCGCAGTTCATCGGTTGTGGCTATTAAACTCATTTTCAATAAATTTGGCTATCGTAGCCCAAAGACTGAACGAATGATGTCGGATACGTTAGAGAAAAACTGTCAAACTTACGCAATCACTTTGCAATATCGCGTACGCAAGTGCTTTGTAATAGAAAACAAATCATAACGAAGCACGGACGCAGCTGCGTGTAACGCATTAAACTTTTCGTAATAGACCCCCAGAAAATAAAAAAAAACGTGGGCATCATGTATCGTACAGTATTCTGAACACGACAAATCCCTGCAAGTCATCTTCAATCAGGTTACGTAAACTCCGGAGTCACATGTAATAAATGAGAGCAAGAAGCGCAAAAATAGTAAATTTTCTACGATCATAGTTTTGATCTCGCGCTCTGAATACTAAACGCCTACTTCTATTCGATATATGCAATATTCAAGATATTTCGCAAGCTTTTAGGGCTACGTAATCAGAATGTATATCGTATTTTTTGTACTCCATTCTGATTATAGTCGATTTCCACTGTTTTTTTTATGTCTACTCTTTTAGTTTAGAAGTACTTTAACTGATATAAATAAGTACTCGTATGTAATAAAAATGTTGAGTGTGCATGTCCGTAAAGTTATCATGAAAAAATTAAAAATTGCACTGTTTATTTGTTTATTATTAGCCCAGTTGTTACTGAAACATTTTTTATCTCGTATCACAGCAGTTTTTTAGTATTGTTACCTTGATGCATAAACTATACATGGAAAAATACCAAAAAAAAAACTAAATTTTCAGGAAAGCCAAAACAATGTCAAACGATCACTGTGGCGATTGGTAAACAATAAGAAAAAGTTTTCCGCTCATTTATATTTTTAAATTGAGGATATTCCTTATACTTATTTTTGATCTTTATAACGATCGGTCGTTATAAATGGGTTAGAGGAAGGTTTTTGTCTTAATTTGTATGCAGGGCGTTTCATAATAACCCGTAAAATTTTTTTTTTTTATGTATGGAGAAAACGGCTAAGTGAGAACCCTAGACGCAAATAAACTATTGTTTTCGATAAAAAAAGGAAAAAAAGATGTATTTTTCAGGGTTTTTTTTATTTTTTCAGGGTTGTTTGCATGGTTCCCATCGAACCATTCGGCTGGTTGGGATCGCGGGAGGCAGTCGTGGAGGGAGCTGCAACGGTGAACGTTGCATCTTTCATCTCATCTCCCATCCCCGATCATATTCGGATTTAGGAGTTTTTTGTGTCACGTTGTAATATTTTTTATGCTATGCTTATGCTTTATCTTTGCATAAAATACGAAAGACATTTTGACCTCTTTCTTTTTATATCCACGCAGTAGATATAAAAATTGTCTCAGAATTTTCGGGTAAATCCGCTGTATCGAATAAGTTTGGATGAGCTTATAAACCTGAAAGTGTCACATTATCATTTCTGTACAACGTAACTTTTTATATCAATATAAGATGTTACTTTGAAAAGGTATTTGGTACTGAGTAAATATTGGATACTTGCGGTATGAGGTATATCAAAAGTTGATTTATTTTTATAACAGAATACAGTGTGCATCAGCCATTTTTGATGTCCCCACTGTTGGGGCACAGGCCTTCCTTATGGGTGGTAAGGGTCATAACCCACCACGCGGGCCCAATGCGGATTGGTGGGTGTTAACGACTGCAAATGCAGCCGGGACCAACGGCTTAACGTGTCTTCCGAAGCACGGAGGAGATCGAGATAATACATTTTTGGTCACAGAATACATGGGTATAATTTTATTGAGGTAACTATATTAAACACGGATTAAATACTTGCGAAGACCTTTATTTATTTAAGAGGTTTTGTAATGTTTATTTTACGGTCTGCAAACCTAATTTTATAAAAATACAACTGGCTGAAAATTTATATTCAGTCTATCCTTAATATTTTTATTAATTTTGAGCTTAATTTTCATATTTTCAATGATTATGGGACATACCGATATTGACACAAGATTTTAGGGTATGAAACATAATATTATAAAACATTAGCTAACTCTGACAATATCCATAATAATATTAATAAATTCATTATTTTCATAGTCTGTAAAAATACATGATCATAGGGAAAATAGTAAAATTTGTGGCTTTAAATCAAAGGGTTTGCTACCCCATGTTTTTATGACCGAAATTTCGGTAAGAGGGGGAATATCAATATATTTTGTTACGGGTTTGCGATATATTATTATCCCTCTATGCCACCTATACGAATTCTTTTACCGTTAAATAAACACGTTTGTTTTCAATGAAACTGATACCTACCTTTACTTTTAAATTTATTTAACAGAGAGACAATTATTTTAAGACTCTTTTTAACTATACTACGTAATTTTATCTTATTTTATATTAACCGTTTTAAGGCCAAAATAGTGTTAAAATATATCGGTAACTTATTTCATTACATACCAAAGGTACATTTTACTCATGTGCAAAGGGCACTGATGCAAGCAACGTTATTTTAAATGCTAAATAAATAATTGAATTTAGAATAGCAAGCCATATATCTAAATAAAAAACCTTAAAAAAATTAACAAATAATAAGCACATCAAAATTACCAAAAATACATTCAGAATATTGTTCCAAGCAACTATCTGTTTGAAGTACTTTTTTTATCTCATTGAATTATAAGGCTAAACATCTTGACATCTTTTCCATCCAATAGATAATCTGGTACAGATTAATAGTAAATGTAACCCGATCCGCAAAAGCATGTGTGAAAAAGATGAATGAACCCAATTTCAGATGGCACTCTTGATTTTCTTTTAAGTCCATCAATCATGAACATCATCCCTTTTTCAGTTGACGCTGAAACGACGAGTGCTCTGAAAAATAGTACAATCAGTTTTAAAAAGTCCAAGTAGGTAGTAGTCATCCATTTTTTTGAAACTAATGTACCTATTGTGTTAACTCGAAAAGATTAAAACTACACTTGTTTTCAAGGTACAAAAAATAATTTATTATGACTAAAAGTCAATATTTTATTTTTATTTTACTTAAATGAGTTGCGTCAACTTGGCAGATAGAAGTCTTTAAAATACCAAGTCATTTAGATATTTTGAACTGAAAGCAGCAAAATATCTATTTTATTTCATAACTTTTATTGTATTAAATCTATGAGGAATATGGAAAATAAATATTAACTATTTTGAGTTGTCGCTCCGATGTGACATTAAGAAGAGTTAGATCAAACAAGTTACTGTAATAGTTATATTTCGCGAGAGTCAAATGCAATTTCATCGCAAAGCGTTACTAAATTAGCTTTTACCTACATACTACCTACATTTCCATTTTATTTGTGTTTACTCCAGCGTTCATAATAAATTCAATACGACAAAACTATTCCAGGCCGTAAAAAGTGTAGGCCGCCTCCGTGCCAACCAGACCGTGTCAAATGTTGTTTTCGAGTTCAGAATACAGTCGACTTTGACGGGACGAAGTTAGCCGTTACAAGAAAAATAAGCTGACCAGTGACCAGCCAACTCACCAGGCACCCTATTAAGTTTTGAAGTTCGTCTTTATTGCTTTGTAATGCAGACAAACATGTTTGAGAAAGAAATACTATCCGATTCTAAAGGAAATTTCAACCATTACCTCCTTGTTGTTGAGATGCCTTTTGTACTAAAAGGCGGAGTTTACGGTCAAATGTTTATATAGAAGTTTTTCTTATACGGTGTAAGTTCTACAGATATAACAAATTTATGTATCATGATTTTTGATTCCTTGAATCTTAAAACATTTTATATCCCCACAAAAGAAAATTTCGCACTAAAACAAGGAAAGGAAACTGCAAATTTGATGATTAAGAAGAGAAAATTTACAGTCAGCCATTGAGGTAACAAACACAGAGCAATAAAAACGAGATTATTTTGGAGACAGACGGCAAACCGCCCTATAAAAAACGGTAATTTAGAGCGTTCAGTTTAACTTTATGGCACTTTGATTGTGAAAAGTTGAGCTTCATTTGTTTTAAATAGGACGACGTTGCCTTTTGTTTTTAACGTTGATCTTTCGCTAAAGGTGAAATACCTTTGAGCTCATTATTTATATTGTCCTTTCGTTACGGAGTTTAGTAAATTTTAGCATTATGCGAATGTTTTGGTAAGCGCCACCGCTCACGGGCGCTTAATCGCCGAGCGATTTTTTGTAGCCCAGAATAGAACATATGGAGTTCAATACGTAAACGCCCACGAGCTACAAAAAGTAGCTCACACATAGCTCGGCGACTAATCGCCCACGAAATGACACTGACAAGAGTGACAAACGGCTTTAACCCTAAAAGACACCACAATTTTTTTCGCTGGCTGACATAATTATTTTTGTAATGGTAGAGCTTGCAATAAAAAGTAAGTGAATTATTATTACATGATATGCTTACCAATTTATATAGTTTTTAATCCTGTTCCAAAAAAGATAGGATCACACTACGAACCTAAGGTCGGTTATAGGCAATTATTACTATTATTATTAGCAATATTTTCCGTGAGGTCCACACCACCCATACTATTTAACCCATTTGAGGCTAACGTACTTTTAAACGGACGCTACATTATAAAATTTTTTAAACAAAATATAGGAACTTTTAATAAACTTTTTTATGCTGTGGCTTGACACATGTATCATTCTGTTAAATATTTCTGTGATAGAATTTTCTTTGTTTCGTGTTATGATTTTGATCGTTTGTTGTTATTATAACTACGTGTTTTTCGAGGTATTTAATTATAATTATTCAATAACTATAACGTTCGAAAAACATGAATAAAATATTCTATTGTACTGTTAGCCGATCGGTAATTATAGGGTTTGAGGTTATTTTTCGCACAAGTCATCACGAAAATACGAAAATGTGGTATCGATGCATTCAATACGATGCCCCGATCACAAATATATAAGATGAAAAGCGTGAAAATGGCGGGGGTAGAAACTGTGATGTCATAAAGTTTTCAGTACTTACAAAGATTTTTTTCATACCATGTGGTATATCAAAGCCCTTTGGCTTTGTGAGTATATTGCGAATATAAAACACACTATAACATGTCATCAAAATCTCATCATAGTAGCATACACAGTAACAGTTAAAACACATAAAAAAATACCGTTTGTGGAACATGGATAAAAATATTATTTTTTAATATGTCATAAAATGATGTAATACAAAAACTAGCTTATGTCTGCAAAACAAACACTTCGAGCGACTCGCAATATTTTTTCGGGGTCAAAACCTTCCAGTAGGTATCGAACAAATTTTTATTAATTCTTGAATTTGCGCATATAAAGTAAATGCAGAATTTTTGTTCTTTACACTATTTTGACGATAAAAGGATCTGTACCCTTAGCACGAACAGCTATCAAAAAAATAATCATTCGATAGATAAATTTTGTATTGGAAATTTGTACAACGCCATCTATCGCCGATAAGCGAAATGAAATTTTCCATAGAGAATTGTCTATCGAGTAATTTTACGTGCGTTTTTTTTCTCGATAGCTGTTCGTGCTAAGGGTACTGAAGACATTTGAATCGTATACATTGTTTGCTTCATTTGTGAAAAGTATATAATTACTGACATAAATAAATCATAAACTTTATTTTATAGAGCTTAGCAATAATAAAAGTGATTGTTCTATAATATTATTACCGGGTGCCTTTTAGGGTTAACCTACGTCAGCGACTAAAAAGCGCCGTGATTGTCGCCGCGATTATCGCCGCGTTTATCGCAGCGATATCGCCGCGATTAACGCCGCGCTTATCGCAGCTACAAAATAGCGCCCGTCAGCGGTAAGCCTTAATAGTGCATTCAAAATATAATTACTGTTACTTAATAGTATTTTAAAAAGTAAGTATTTGAGTGTCACCCAACACACAATATTTTAACCTATACTTGTTGGGGTTTTGTCTCACTTCTATTTGTGATCATGGAGAGAAATATTCTTAACTTCAAAATTCATTACCTTGCCCCGTACAGACGCTACGTGAACATTTAAAGTTTTTTACACCAATCTTTATTATAAACAAAAATAATAAAAGACGCAAAAAAACCGAGGTGTCAATCTGTTCACCGCTGGATTTTCCAACCAATACCGGCTTATCCAGACATGTTCAAGAATTGGCACGGTCATACATATAAAGCAGCTACCTATCTTACAAACAACGCTGTATCACCTTGAGGAATTTCAATTTCGTTACTGTAAGTAACTTCAACATTCTTGAAAAAAATTTCAAAGCATATAGGTACCTATTATGTAACAATAGATACAGATGTAAAAAAAACACTATTCTACAGCAGTAGATACAATCAATTTATGTTTTTTTTTTACATTTTTGTCAACCCTAGACAAATACTATCTTAATTTGAACAAGAAGAGTTAATGATGCTCAAATTGCAAATCATTTTTGTATTACGTTTGTATAGAACGTCCAGTGATTTAACACGAATTTCATTTTGTCCTTGAGTCGTTCCAAAGGCGCGCAGCCTCGTAAAATTTAAACTCTACGAGTAACACAATTATTTAAAAAAAATGGTCTTGGCTTTTTCTTTTAGCCATATTTGGCTATTATATAGGCCAGGGTATTCCCCTGACCTATATAATTGTGTAGCTTATATGTAGCACAGCTTTCATAGGAATATGATAAATTAATTTAAAAAAATTGAATCTTCTGAATTTCAAGGACAGAGTAGAATAAAGATATTCTTTGTTTTTTTATCTAAAAATAAAATATATCTTTCAATAAACTATTCCATCAATGGCACTCTTCATTTAATATTATTACTTAAATAATTTTCTATCTAGATAGCAATCTCAAAAAGTTTATGACACATACGCTGTAGCAAATAAAAGGCCTATTGCTTAGAGTAAGACGCGCCGAAGCCGCGATGCTCGAAGGCCTATTGTATACAAATAATAAGTAATTATGAACTAAAAAGGTTTCACCAATCGACGTGTCTCGCAAATACTGTCCACAGACCCAAAGATAAAGAGAATAAAACAAATTGGAAAAAATAAACTCGGAGACAAAACAGAAACTCTTCATTGTCTATGAAATGGTTAAATGAATCGTAACTCAGGGCTATAACTTTCGTTGTGGGGGGTACGCCGCCGCCGAAGCCAAAAATACTGGAACACATAACTGTGAGAATAAGGCTTCCGGTACACATAAAAGTGTGCAGTAACTCATGTTGACTGCTAAGCACAACTATCTATTCAAGCTGATCAATTGAAAAATTTATTTCACCACTAATATTTTATTGGCTAAATATTGATAAAGTAACGGCCGAATACTCAAAGGCTTCTTAGCTAAAATCTTAAGTTAAGGTCTCCTTAACTTTAAGGAAGCTGTCAGTTTCATAGAGATTCTGTCAAATCTGACAACTTTTAAGAATTTAAGGTGGCCTTAACTTTAAGAATCGTTTGAGTATTTGGTCGTAAATATGACAAATAATTAATAAATTCACGATGGTTGTTTTTTTAATTTTAAGAGCTATTTTCATAGGTTTTTGTATAACTCTTTATATCCTTACTTGATAGATACGAGTAGCTTCCTACTTTTCTCAAACACAAGGTAGTGGTTTCTGGAACCTGTAAAAAAGGCCCTTAGTTATTTAATAACCCATTTATATTAAAAAGTATGATTGAGACTCTTTTATCAACTTGAAAATGGAAAACGACAATCCTTATCTGTATCCGAAGTGATTTAAATACTCATTATTCGGCACCCATTTTACATGCAACATGCAAAATGCCATAAAAGTGATAACATAACCTTCTCTAGTAATACATACTGTGGCAACGAGCGGCGCCCCATCGACGCATCGAAAGAACTTCATAATTATCTTGACCTACATTATGTCTGGATAAAGATTTGCAATAGTGTTCATAAATTATTACTTATTTCAAATTTTCACATTGTGTTTTTTGCTTTATTTAATTTAAGGAAAAAAAAAAGACATGTCTGTCCTATTATAAACCTTGATTCTATTTTATTATTTTATTAACATTTATGTACTACCTATCTATTATTATAGACTAAGTTGTAAAGCATCTTGGCTGAATCTAAAAGATGTTAAGACAAGATAACATGGAAGGTGCCTACATCTAACTAAACGATTAAGGCTTAAGGAGGTAATCAGCTGATCACTTTGGTTCCGGGTACATTCCGACAGCAATGATGTACCTACATCTTCTAAAGTTTCAAACATGTCACAGTTCGGGGAGTTTACCTTCTTCGTTATGAAACCAAAGTTTGTTAGAAAGTGCCTGAATCGAAGCCAGAGCATTGTTACAATCATCCTCATCATCATCAGCCTATCATCGTCCACTGCTGGACATAGTCCTCTCCAAGTGCACGCCACTGAGCACGATCCGCGGCTACTCTCATCCAGCTTTTGCCAGCCACCTTGCGATCGTCGCTCCACCTTGTCTGAGGGCGTCCCACACACTTGTACTATTATGTATTCTGTGCCCACACTACGTTTGCCGATACGCGGTCTTCACTCAAGAACTCGTCGTTATAATTTAGGTAATCTTTTACACTGCCGCGTTCAGTAAAGTTGATTTTATGTATGTACACCTATAAACGCAGGGTCGCACGACGTCCACAGATCATTGAATGGAGTGAAATTGACAGCTCAGCAGACTCATCGCTTGACCATCGCGTCACGGCGTAGACAGGTATACCTACCGTAAAAATAAAAAAGTTTTTTTCATACTTGGTGGATTCGATTCCTAGTTAAGGCAGACGTTTTTTTTAAATCATTAAAAGCACTTCCAAATATTTTCAAAATCAAAATTAAGTCTTGTTTCAGTAAAATTTCCTACCTTCAATATTTAACGTACTTTCCCGTCGTGTCACAAAGTTTTGGGACACTCTGTATATCAACGATGACTCCAAAAGACGAAAAGTTACTACACTGTTAAATCTTCTTACAAAAACGAGAATTCCCGATTCGATAGCGCGAATAGCACTAAATATCCGTCGTAACAAGAAACTTGGCGAAAATAATATTTAATAGCATGACAAAGGGATGATAGGAGTTAAATCCAATATAAATTTATCAACTACAGTAACTGCCGTCTAAATTGGGTGCTTCGATTAAATCGTCAGCTAGACGCTTGTTAATTTTTCATTTAGCTTTTGTTAAAATAACGATATTTTGGAATCGTTGTTTTAACAACTAAGTATTGAACTGCTGCTTCTGATTTCTGTTGGGTCTGTTTTGCTATAAAGTTCAAAAAGGTTAACATTATGTTGCTAATTATTTCCTCGCAGTTCCAATTATTTCAGTATTATTCTAAATTATAATAACTAGATTTTTTCTAGTAGGTAAATATATTAATTTTGATTAGGGTATTCAATAATAATAATAATAAAAACACTTTATTCCACACTAAGACAGGACATATTACAAAGAAATACAATAAACAGAGAAAGCACACAAAAGGCGGCCTTATTGCTAAATAGCAATTTCTTCCAGGCAACCTTGAGTAATAGAGTGGGAGAAGAGATTCATACATTGGTATCTAAGTATTTAACAATTTGTTACAAGTTTTTCAAAAGTAAAATACTGTACAGTCATTTAATATTTAAGTACTGTAATTTAACATTTAACATCACTTTTTTATTTCAAATTTAAAAAAAGACATTTTAGCATTCACACTGCTATTTTCATACAATACTAAATATTATACTAAAAAATATGACTCGCACCAGATCATCACTTTTTGATTTGCACCTTTATTTTTACTAACAAAATTCAGGATTGCACTTTACGGACTTACAGAAATACAATAACATACTTAAAGCAATGAACCGATTGCTTCATATGTATGTGCATACAAATGTCCTTATTTTCGTCCAAAAATCAAAAGCTAAAAGGTTCCAAGTGCTACAATAAAAGAGCCATCCTAATGTCTCTTCGCGACCCATAATTTTATTGTCCAAGATTAAGCAACGCGCGTGAAGGCACATAAAAAATCTTAACTTATAGCGGTCTCTCGAGAATCACTCCTATAAATTTAACGTGGTGAAGAGCTTACACTTTACTTGTCCAACGCTTTTGTTGATTCTACGGTCCATTCCCGTTGTCCCCCACTTAGGGGTATTGGGAAATAAAGTATGAACTGTCTTTTCCTATTTTCCACCTATGGGGAATATCGGGAAGAAAAGTATACGATAAAATCTTTTTTCCCAATATCCCCAAGTTGGGGCACAACGGGAATAGGCCGATTCTAATATTGTTGGCTTATGGCGTGTTAGCTTTGCACTACGCGTTTATTTGTGTTGGTCTTTTTATTAACTATGAGAGAAATCAAATTATTTGCCTGGAAACGAAAGTAAAAAGAAATTAACTACGTCGACATTTATTGATTTAACTAGTTAAGTTTATTTTAAATTATTGTTTTGTATAAAATATGAAACAAGTATTTTCTTACAGCACAGTCGTACAGTACTTATTATTACAGTGTTTGTAAGTAATTGAAAACTGGGGTACCTGCCAGGTATATTTTTTGGTAACTAACTACCTTAATAAAAAAAAATCTGCCACAAAACGAAAAATACAATTATCTATTGCATGGGATCCACATTCAAATTGCATTTAGACTCTTATCCTACCATGGACCACCACTTCAAACAACTACGCAACCAAAACTGTGTGATGTAACGATAACAATATGAGAGGAAGAAACCATTTGCTACCCATTTCTGACGTTACGTCAAAAGGCGAGATGTTTCCAAGCCGTTGACGCTCCGACACTTGGCCCACTATTTATTATATGGGCCATCCGAGTGTGAAACATTAAGCAGTAATATTAAGCCAGTGCTGTTATCATAAGATCTTCTCGACAATATCATCCTGTGCAAACATGCACGGGCTACAATAGAATACCTTTTTGGCGGTGAGACAATAGAATTTCACAGAATGGATATCGTGGAAGAACAGACTAAACATATTACTAATTGCATTGTTCCCTAATATATCATTATTACAGCACATGAAAATATAAACTATGCAGGCTTTTGTTTTCTTAGCTGCTGGATCCCTAAAACTATCGAGAACTTAACGGGTAAACATACAAACACAAACAGGATAATATTATCCGCAACGCTAATACAAACGTAAATATTTTTTATAGAAATATTTGCTTGTTAGGTTAGGGATTTGCACCCTTAACCCGCACTTATTGGTTGAAACCCAGTTTTCATGTCAGTCTGTCTAGATATAGTAAAATAACGTCATACTAAGTTAATTTTATAATTAAAAAACCCTGTCCATATAACATTGTAAATTGCGTTACTTACTTTTTCAATTTACTTTATTTCAATTTTATAATACTCGGTGTAAACTTTTAAGTTCTTAAAGCAATCGACACCTCATTGCATGTTGAAACTTTTCATTTAAAAATACACAACAAGTAAGTTTCAAATCCTTTATGCGTTCCTTCACTCACAATTCTGAAGAATAAAATCACTTTGAAATAGCTTGGAGCTATAAGAAAATTTACTTGAAAGCAAAGGTTTAATACGAGGAAAATTCTTTCTCCACTTCCATAATACAAAAAGAACGAAATAAGCGAGGCGTGCGTGCTACATATCCTAGAAGTATTTTTCTTGATATTTGCGATCACGATCCTTGAATCGAAGGCCTCGTCAATTTCCTTAAGGAAATAGCCTACTGTTTTAACCTTCTCGGGATATTGATCGATTGAGTTTCCATCTCGTAGTTGAAATTAAATAATTTCTTGTTTTTTACAATATTATTTTCGAAGTCTTTGTAAATAGCATATTTCGATTGATTCGGCTTGATATTTTAGCTTATACGGACGTAATTGATTTAAAAAACAACTATGAAAGAAAAGATATTCCAATCCAACTTATTTAGTTGAAATGTTTGCCTTTGACGAAACGTTTTCCTACCTATTTATATACTTTTATTATACCTACTTTGGTATAATAAAAGTCAAATCAATCACCTTTAGTAAATGCTGACTCATGCGGCGCGTTTCATAAGAACTTTAACTTTACGGAGTTTATAAAAATACTAGATATAAACGAGGTCTTGGACATGGTCATTTGTCAAGCTGATCCCGACAGCTGGGAAAGTGAAATTGATTTAGTATCCATGGCTTAGGATCATTTCCGTCCTTCCCTTTGCTTTCGTTTCCGACGCAACGAGAATATTTTATGCCAATTATAGGAGACTTACAACAAAAGCTATTAGCAGAACGTCTCTAGAATATTAACTTATTTTGACTTAAAAATTAATGCATTAGGTAATCCAAAGCAATCAGTTGAGAAGTGGTGGGTAGGGTGGTTTTTGACAAAATAATTTAAGATTTAAGTCAATACTATACCTCATTACAAAGGTCTTTTTGATTATCGACCAAGGCCAGTGTGCTACCTTATACTCTAGGGCCATTGTGTCTGTGAGTATACACGTTTTCATAAATTTTTACTATTGCGTTAGATTCTGATTGCCTCCACAAATGACCACCATACCATTTAGGTTCTGAATGGGAATTTTGGTACAAAAGTAGGTTAGAAAATAGAAACAATATTAACACATTAACAAAGAACAGAAGAGAGATGATAATGATAAAAGAGTGTGCTGCTAAAAGGCCTTGTCTCATTAAAAAGAAATGGCTTTGTTTTAGCTTGGCATGTTAAAGATGTTAAAGCAACTGAAACTTACTTCCTAACATCCTTCTAAAGCACAAAAAAACCTCAAAATAATATATGCCAGAACACCAAACATTCAACACTCTCTTTTTTGTTACAGATAACCCAAAACAATGATCATTAGAAGATGAACAAACCACAAGAAGCGACACTAAATCAAACCTCAAGACGGTGAGATGACCAGTTGACGAAGAACACCACCTAAAACGAAGTCTGAAGCTAACCAGCTGTTCGATCCATGATCTAAATGCCTTATTCAAGAGGACCGTGCGCTTCCTCAGGCGCTGAGCATGTTCGACTCGACCAAGGGCGCTCTGCTCATCGCGCCATCTCTTTCTAACAGCTCCTGCTGGGTAAACGGCAAAGGCTTGCCTTCAACGTTCCCAGCACCTTCGGATATACTGAAGGCGTTCTTCATTTTTGCACTTTCTATGGCCATTGTGTTTGGCAATCTGGTTCTGATTTGTGTACTCAATAATAGGAGGTACATCAAATATATTGATAATCAGGTAAGTTAAATATTATTATGAGATATGATTAAGTTACAACGGAATTTAAAGATGGTTTACTTTTAACCACAGTTGAGTAAGACTGGCTTCAAATTTCACAATCAAATCCGCATCCCTAACAGAAATTTCCCTCAAGCCTTTCAACCGGTATCATCGTAAGCTCATAAACTTAAACTCAAACAGTCCAAAGGACCAGACTTAAGTAATTAATTGTTTCTCATAATAGCGGTATTGAAAGTCATGATTAATTTCTTATTCATTAGCATATAGATTAACAAAAGGTATCTGATAAATGTTGCAAATGTTTAAAATGTGCCATTTAAAGCTATAAATATCAAGATGGCACCATATTAGACGCTGACCTTATAATATTAAAACTGTGTGTAATAGTACATTATGAGACAAGTTAGCTTAGGTTGCTCATTGCGCACAAGGCTGTGGGTTGCAGCCCGAGCCGCAGGCGAGGGCGTAACTCAGCCGAGTGTGCAATAAGCAAGAGCTCACGAGTTTCATACGACGTTTTTCAACACATTTGCGAGGAAAAAACAAACTAATTTACCACACAGCAACAAATACGACAAAATCAAAATAAGATAATTATTATGGGAAAAGGCGCGCAGGTTTTTTTTTTGTTTTTTTCACACGCCCAACGCAAGAATATTTTGCGAACAAAGGGGTGAGTGAGCATACAGCCATTACAGCCTACTTCAAAATTATAATTTTAAGTGATAAAATGCAAATATTTTAATATTTTATAACAAAATATTGTGATTTATGAATAATTTGATAATAATAAATATTTTATTGACTTAATTAAGGACTTACACATTTATTTATTCCAAAAATGTATATGAATTTTTAGCAGCATAAAACCTCTTTGTTGTCAAAAAAAAATAACTGTATTACCCGGCTAAATTGGGAATGCTCTGTTTACTCGCATAGAACTTGCAGTAAGGTACTAATTTAACTTTGTAGGGTTAATTCTATTACGAACTAGTGTTTTATATATTATTGCACGCGTTTGTTATAGCTCGGTTTATGGCCCTAAAAGCGATGTATTAGGGCTCACTTTACGAGCAAGTGTGTTGAAAATATATTTCCAGTAAGATGA
Organism: Agriphila straminella; assembly: GCA_950108535.1. NCBI lineage: Eukaryota > Metazoa > Arthropoda > Insecta > Lepidoptera > Crambidae > Agriphila > Agriphila straminella. The sequence continues at coordinate 6,841,086 of OX467312.1, forward strand.
GGCATCTTTCAATTTAAAAAAATAGTGCAAGTCAATCGTCATAATATGCTTATAATTACAAAGAAACTACACAAAGCAAAGAACTTCGATCGAAGAATGGAAATAACAAAGTACATATACAAGCAACATAATTACAAGTTCTTAACTCTACATCTTGTTTTTCAATCCTTTTCCATTATCTGTTAGGTGCATCATTAAAATTATTTGAAGAAGGTTGGAGTATTGCTTTCCTACACTTTTAAGATCGGAAGTTTGCAATTTTCAACTTTATTTCTTACAGCCAAGGTATCTCCTTACATCACTTGCTCTCAACGACTTATTCACTGGGATCTTGATTGCTCCAGTGGCACTTCTACCAGCTCTCTACAAGTGTTGGCCCTACGGCGAGATATTCTGTCAGATACAGGTAAGTTCTAGGGAGAACTATTGAAAAGAAATTTATTACGGTCGTGGTTTATTTAAAGGATGGATATTACCAAGAGAAACCCGTTAGGAATGGTTAAATTTATAGCTTACAAATTCTGGCACGCTTTCAATGTAAAAATATTGAATTTCAATATATAGTTTTATTATTTCGAGAATTCATATTATGATTATCAAGACGTTGTGGATATATTTGTTAGCTTTAACATTCAAAGCACCAAGTCTATTAAGAAAAATTGGTTAAACGCTATCAATAGAATTTAATAACTGACTTTGTGTTCGGGGGAGGTAAACGAAATTCAGTCAAGGGCTTCCACCCCTAATGTTATTCATGAGGACTCACACTTTATTTATTATAGTCTCGCTTTATATAAATATATGAAATTAATGTCTTTTTTTCTATTAGCTTAGATATAAATTTAATATCAAATAACAGCATTGAAATTAAATTTTGTTCTACCTGAACTTAAAGAAGATGGTAACATTTTTGACCCTGTAAATTGAATCCTTTAAATAAACAAAGCTAAAGATAATAAAATAACTGAGAAGAGTGATGAAAATAGGTAAATTAATTTTTCATCAAAATTTCTCGAGAGTTGTTTAATCCAGTTAGGTGTAGGCGAAGTGGCGAAGTCGCTGCAAAACTTTATTTAAAGCAAGAGACGGCGAGAAAATGAGTAAAGTTATTTCACGGGAAAAAAGTTTCAATTGGCGATGCAAAGTTAAAAGGTAATCCGATATCATGGATAAACTCGCTAGGGTCACTCATTATCTCCAAAACGCTTTCTTATAAAAAATATACCTAATTCAGCAAGTCTAATACAAAATCCAATTCTGAAAGTTTCGAATTAGAACAGGGCGCTGATAAATTTAAAATTATGAAAGGGAGGCATTGTGTGGGATCTTTTGAAACGGGGAACAATATGGGATTTAAAACATTTATTGTTGACGAACCGCTGACGAGGCGATCCGTGAACAATAAAATCACTAAAAACTTTCGTGGCAAGCAACGCCGCTTAAGGCCCATCAGCTAATGGAATATAGTGACCCGGCACAAAGTCGTCGGCCGTTAAAGTTTCAGCTTTGTTACTCGTGCCATCTGCTGTATGCTGACTAGCATTTCGCTTTTAGCTTGTCCTCTTTGTCGCTAAATAGACCAAGGTCATTCAGATTCTCCGAAACATTGTGACAGTGACAATTTCCTCCTCTTTGTAAAGATGTTGGCGGAACTTCAAAGCTCCATTTTCTTCTTATTTGCATTGGCTTAGGTAAAGTTTACATTGAGAATGTTTTGGCACTATTGGTAAACAAAGTACTTGTTTGTTGTCACCATTACGGAAAGTGATAATCTAACTTTAGATATAAGTGCCTTTAGATGCAGGGTGTGACGGAAAGATTATGAAAAGTTACTGCTGTAAGTAGTTACTTTAAATTCAATTTAGGCTGGCTTATCCATCGTAAAGTTTAATTTTAAATTGTGTAATCATTCAGATTCAATTTATGTGCAGGCGCTTTTGCGAGGAGCAGTCAGTCAACAAAGTGCAGTGATATTAGTCTGTATGGCGATTGATAGATATTTGTATTTGCTACATCCAAATACATACCACAAACATTCGAGTAAAAAGGTACGTTAGCTCCTTCTTCTTCCAAGAGTTCATTAATATGTTGTCACTTTTGACAGCTCATCAACATTTATGGCTCTATAATAAAGGTTAACAGCCTGTCAAAAATGCCAACATATTAATGAACTCGACTGTACCATGACACTGTTTGTTTCAATGTTGTCAAAAAGCCACCGATTCAAAACCCTTTATAGAAATCCCTATCACGAGTGTAGATAAAGTGTTGTATGCAACTGTACATAATTAGGTATTTATAGTGCAGGTATTTATAGTATAGGTTGAGGAGCTCGGTGGCGCAGTGGTTTAGCGCCTGGCCCAGCGATTGCGGAAGTTAAGCAATGTTCGCAAGGGTCGATCATGGGATGGGTGACCAAAAATGTATTATCTCGAGCTCCTCCGTGCTTCGGAAGGCACGTTAAGCCGTTGGTCCCGGCTGTATTTGCAGTCGTTAACACCCACCAATCCGCATTGGGCCCGCGTGGTGGGTTATGGCCCGTCCTCCTTACCACCCATAAGGAAGGCCTGTGCCCCAGCAGTGGGGACAAAAAATGGCTGATGGACAAGTGCAGTTGCATAATAACTATAAATTTTAAATAAAAATATTATGAACAGTTTTTGAACACCTACATGCTTCATAATTATAAACTTACATATTATTAAAAGTTTCATTTGTACACATGGGACTTTAGAATTTGGTAATCCGAGGTTTTGTTCAAAGAAGGATTTGCGTACTTGGTAACACCTTTCCGGGATCTCTTTGAGCCGCTTAAGAAGTTTGGCGCCGGGTTTCAATTCTGACTTAGTCATAAGCTGTGGGGATCTTAATGTTAAATTAAGCAACAAATCTGGGATCTCATTAGCAATATAATTTTATTTTATTTTATTTTATAATTAGGCACACAGACAGATAACAGTCATAACATCATTGAGTACATGCTAAAATAAAAAGATCTAAACTATTATCCAATAAAAAGTATGCACAGCATGTATATTAATAGAATTTAAAATAGTTAACAATAACAAACAAACATGCAAAGTTCATTAAAATTAAAAATAAAAATTAAACAAATTGAATGAATTAATATTGACAAGTTAACAATTGAATTTAAATTATAAAGTTATAAAATATATATTGATAAGAGTAAAAGTTAATTTTCAAATTCATTACAATAAATAATAAAAAATCCTTAAAAATCATAAATTATTGTAAAAAAAAATATGTACAAATTAAATAAAAAAAATCCTTAAAAACATAAATTATTCTAAAAAATGTAAAATTAAAAAAATGAATTAAACAATAATACAAGTATTTATCTACACACAAAAAAGTAAATACATAATCATTGATTTTTGGAACCGGGCCCGAACAGATCTGAAATGCTCTTTTTGAACGAAGAAAAGTTGGAGTCGAACACATCAACATTTGTATTGTTTTTTGCCAGCTCATTGTAGGTTCTAGACATTCTGACTACTGGATTATAATAAGAGGTATTATTTATATAAACTTGTATAGAGAATGTATTCGGACGACGAGATCTATACAATGTGTAGATGGAAAACAGTGAAAGCAAAGTCGGTGCATCCATGTACGAGTGCAAAATCTTAATAATGCATGAAATTGCCCATAATTTTGCAAATTTAAAGCAGCATCAAATAGAAAGTGACAGTCAAAATAATCATGTACTAAATCTGAATATTTCTTTTTAATTTCCTCATTTTAATAATTTTTCGGTCAAACGCCAGATAAGCCCTGCTCCCTTAGCCCTATTCTGTACGGAACCCTAAATGTGCGAAGTCCGACACGCACTTAACCAAATTAAAACAATTTGGTTGAAACGTACTATGAAACGCGCTATGAAACTGATATGGGCCAGTTCCGGTATTGTTGATTATCTGTCTCCCAATATGTGGCGCTGACTGTACATTAGACATGACATAAAAATGCACTTCTAAGTAAAATTAAATGACAATTGATTACTTTTTTTAAGTAACTTAGGCGTAATTTCCATGTGCTAATGTTTCATTGTTGCAGGGTTGCGTGCTAGTAATAAGCATAACTTGGATCCTGTCAGTGTCACTGTTCGCAATAATGGTGCTACCACGGTCTGGATACTACTTTAATTCTACGGGGTTAATGGCGTGTGATGTTTTTCATAGCAGAGTTGCTTTCAGGTAGTTATAAGCATAAAAACTGCACTTTAAGTGCTTAGTTTAAGGCGAGGCCAGTTCACAATCTGATGAAAAGTCTGATTTTTGAACATCCAATGTGAAGAACTGATGTAAAATTCTACTTCACAAAAATTACTGTAGACTGAAAAAGAAACAAAGAAGCTAATTAACCGAACAGAATATTGAAAAATGGCATGGTAACTCTGTAAAAAAATCCTGAATAACACCATAAAAACTTATAAAACTAAATTTCAAATCGTCAGATTTCGTAATTTTCAACGACAGTGATAATGTTTTTTATGCAAAAAGGATAGCTTTTTTTATCGATCTAACACAATAACCGAGTACATTTTCAATAAATGATCCAGTGTTTCAGAAATCAATAAAAATGTACTAAAATTCGTCAATTTTCTGACGAAGCGTCAATTAAAGTTATGCAGTATTCAACCTTATTCTAAAGACATAGTGAAAGAGTAAATTTCGTGAACTGGCCTCGCCTTAACGGCAGCATATCAAAATCTAAACCTTAACGTGATGGATTTAAGATTAACACCTGACGTAGAGTACCTATATCAGCCTGCCTGCCTAGCATGATCGATTTATATCGCGTGATATAGCATTTTATCGACACTCAACTGTCAAACTCCTTTGTCTTTTTGACAGTTAAACGTGATAAAACGCTATATCACGCGATATAAATCGGTCATGCTAGGCAGGCTGCCTAGCATGACCGATTTATATCGCGTGATATAGCATTTTATCGACACTCAACTGTCAAACTCCTTTGTCTTTTTGACAGTTAAACGTGATAAAACGCTATATCACGCGATATAAATCGGTCATGCTAGGCAGGCAGATGTTAAACTTGCTGACTGCACTATCGATATCGTGAGAGTAGGAAATAAAAATAAATATTTTTTTGTTCCTCATTCTACAACGTGTTATAGAAAGGGGGTATCAACTCGAAAGGAGGTCAATGTACCTACTCGTGAAACTGAACACATTTCAACAGAAAAAAACAAATAAAAAAATATTTAACTCCCCATTCAAAATGTTGGCGGCAAATTCAAATTTTCTATGGAGAGTCCAATTTATTTTTTCGATTTGTTTTTTTTTTTCTGTTGGAAGGTGTTCGTTCAGTTTCACGAGTACATTGACCTCCTTTCGGGTTGATACCCCCTTTTTGTTACACGTTGTATAGTTAAAATTGAACGTAGGTAGGCTTAGATTACCTATCAATTTTATTGTAAGAATATTAATTAAAAACTGATCTACTTGTTTAAGAATTTTATCGTGCTGCGCCTATTATTTTCCTACGACAATGGCTCTCATGTATTGCTATGGATCAGGATTTCATGTGAGCAAGAATAGGGGTAAATGTGACATGGAGCCGGTGAGACCGAATGGGGTGCCAATAGCTTGCGCTAAAACCTTGCATGGAGAGCACGATATTGTGGTAAGAACAAAGATATATTTTTTTGAATTTTGATTTTTTTCTAAGACTTGTTTCATTGAAATCATTGATTTCATTCACCCACTGATGTAGATAAGCTACCTGATTCAGAACGCTTTGTATTGAAAATGTTAAAGCAAATGCAACCACAAAAATCAATTCGTGTGACAGTTTAGAAATCGAATACCTAGTCTACGGCAGTGTTTTTCTATGTGTGGGTTTTACAAAGCCTCCACAAGGGGGTCGCGAGGGGTCGCGAAGTATCTTTGTACCGATTTAATATTAATATAAAAATAAAATAATACAGGTTAGGAACAGCGGAGGGTGGGGTTACATGCTAAGGGGATCGCGCCATGAAAAAGAAAGAAAAACACTGGTCTACGACATTTTCATAGAATATTAGAAATACAGTATGACAACTAGCCTCAGTACCACTTACTAATTGCTATCAATCTTTTAATGGCATCGTTTACTACTAATCTAACCTACTAACATAAACATGTAATTTTACAGCAACAGATACAAGCCCCAGTGCGACCTCATAGTGTCAGCACATCCCGTACGATGGCTGCGATGTCACTCGGCTTCATAGTCATGGTGACACCAGCCACCATACAAGAGGTGGTAGCTGCCTGTACGGGGTGCAAGGTAATGTGCATTTTTAACCGACTTCCAAAAAAGGAGGAGGTTCTATGTTCGTCTGTATATTTTTTTTTTTTTTTTTTTGGGTATGTCCACCGATTACTCGAAGACGGCTGGACCGATTGAAATGATTCAAACGTTTTTACATTAGGCACACTCCCAAGTTGGTCCCATTTTTTTAAATTTGGAAATCGGTTCAGTACTTTTCGAGTAATTTTGAAAAAAGCACGAAAATACTATGATTTTGTGTGAATTACCTCGATGATTGGTCGTATTACTTCTTTGTTTATGAACTGAATAAGATAATATTTTTTTTGTTGGAAGAGGGATATCTTAAGTGTAGTTTTTTAACCGACTTAAAAAAGGAGGTTCTCAGTTTGACCCGTATTTAAGTATGTTTCTCCGCGATTATCTTACGTTTGACTGAGCCGATTTTTCTACATATATAATATACCTTACCTACAAGGTACCTACACTAAAAATAAAAAAATAAAAAATTGTTTAAAAAAAACAAAAAACCGACTTCAAAAAACCTACCTCTAAAAAGCAAGAAATAATATTCGTAATAATAAAAATACGTCTATTGAAGTCGGGTGGGGCGGGTAGGGCTGGAGTACAATTTCCTTTTTTTTCATTCTAAAAGCCCCACCCGACTTCAATAGACGTATTTTTATTATTACGAATATTATTTCTTGCTTTTTAGAGGTAGGTTTTTTGAATTTTTTGAGCTCGGTGGCGCAGTGGTTCGTTGCATGACCCTGCGATCGCGGAAATTAAGCAACTTTCGCAAGGGTCAGTCATGTTATGGGTGACCAAAAATTTATTATTTTGAGCTTCTCCGTCGGATGGCACGTTAAGCCGTTTAACGTGCCATAGTTTTCTAACAAAATGAATGAGGTTTAAGTTTATAAAGAAACTATAAGAGAAATAACAAAGTTGTCCCTTGACGCAGGTACCGCCATCATTAGATTTCATCGTGACGTGGCTGGCGTTGAGCAACAGCTTCTGGAATCCGTTCCTCTATTGGCTGTTGAACAGCCACTTCAGGCGAATAAGCAATGAGCTGATACAATATTATGTACGTAAACTTTAGCTAATAATTATGTAATTTGCTAGCTAACGCTATATAGTTACTGTTAACACACAGCCTGACTATTTTGTGGCGTTAGTTCAAGCCCGCCGGTAAAGATCAATTGCGATCAATCATTGATTGCGATTGTCAATTTTTCGTCAATGCCATTGTTGGAGCAATTGACAATTGCTTCATTTACACGCGTAAACGATATATTTTCGCATCTATGGGCGTCAATGACGTAAAAATTGACAATTGCAAATGATCGTTACCGGCGGCCTTTATATTAGTCTCTGTAGTTATTTCACAATTGAATACAATTATCTTGTATACGTTAATATGCATCAAATAACAAAATATTCATAAATGACACGACATTAAATTTTCCACATTTGAACTGTTCACTGTAAAGTACATTTTGCTCAGCTATATAGAAGTTTAAAGAAAAATATAACGCTTTTAAAAGTTATATGGGGTATTTTATTACGACTATCTTTACTGATTAGAATATACTGCAGTTACAAAAACTATGGATAATTAATAAATTATTATACTATCCTACTATTCATTGCAGGTATGCTGTCGAAAACCGAAGTCTTTTCACAGTTACGAAAAACCCACTGGTTGTTGTGGATCACCCGTTACTTCAGACGGATTAAATTCCAAAGGTGAGTTTGAAGGACTTGGAGAAAAATACTGGGGTGAAATTTTAGAACGCACGGTATCCTCCACATCACTACACGCAATACAAAAAGCCTGTCACAGAGACCCTCATCGATGTACAGGATCTTTCAAGGGATGCCCAAGTGGGACATGTAAGCAAGAATCGAGATTTTTTGATGGGTATGGACCTACTGATTATAGACATCTCGACCGTTCTGCCTTCCAAATAGAGTCGTGTTCAAGACAATGCAGACTGAAAAACTCTGACTTTTGCTTATTTAAACCCAGTCCTGGACTAGAATGTGGACGCTCACGTTCAAACCTAAGTTTAGATGAAGGCAATTTCAACAAGACCTGTAATGGAAGACATCCAGAATTGTGAGAATTCCGAAACTGTCCGGTCTTCGGGCACAGAAGCAATAGTATAGGTATGTATCCTGGCGTCGAACAGTTTAATACAAACATCAAATGGAAATTTGATGATTCGCCTGGTGCATGTGAAGATATGCACACATTAGAACATAATCTTGATAGAATACGAAGTCTCAGTCATGAAAGGAACTTTAACGCTTACGGTTTGAAAGATAATGACAATTTGTTAGAAGTTGAAGTCAACGATATAGTTGATGATGACTCTGATGAAAATAAAGACTATATTGGCAGTGTTCGAGACAGTTGTGAAGATAAAAGTGATTATAGTGTTACACATAAGTTTTCTCGAAATTCTTCTTTGTCCAACAGAGAGTTGGATGTTATCAAAGAAAGCTCAAGAAGCTCTAGCGATACAGAAGTGACGTTGACACGATGACTTCCGAAAGTGACTTTTGACAAGGCAGTGAACGTTGTTCATTTGGAGTTGTCTCCGGAACAAAGGTATCATTGCAATCAAAAGTGTTTAATGACAGTAAAGAGAAATCCTTAGTTGTTTGATGGATAGATAGAAAAGCAATTAGATATAAGTGTATGTGGACCAGTAGCTTCAGGTCTAATTTTTGTATACTATTCAGTATTAGTTTCAATATTATGCAATTTAGAAGAGATTGTAAATCATGAGAAGGTGTGCCAAATATTATTAATCTTAGTTATTATCGTGATAAGTAATAATGAGGGATATAATTATGAGTATAAAAATGCAATATCGATACAATCAAACGCTACCAAGGAAAATTATTCACATTGCGCGAAAATGGCATTTATAATGTAGTAATTTTTGTATTTTTTGTAATAGATTAAATAAATGCAAATAATATTTTCAAACTAGATTGTTTAGAACTATTCAATTCAATATTCTTCATTCAATTGAAACTTGTTTTTAGAGATTGAGGTACCCACATCTTCTGTATAATCTAAACTTAAATGTAATTATGTACTTACTTCTTCAATAACGTCAAGATTTCTGACCAAAATTGTAATACCTTCAATGATTATGTTCTTTAAATCATATTATATAAGCAATAATATTTTAGAAATTTTCAATCGTCTCAATTCGTTTATTTATTCCATACTATGTACTCGTACATTTAATTCCATTTATTTATTCCACACTATCTTCTACAGTTACGATCCGTTTATTTAATCCATAATATGTACTTACATTTACAATTCGTTTATTTATTCCATACTATGTACATAATAATAATAACATAAGACTGTTTCAAGATGTTTTCACAAAGACACTTGGGATCGCACAATACAGTACTTTTTCTTCTATATATATTAATAACAAATTGTTGATGTCTACCTAAATGTTAAAACAGCAAAATGAGAGAAATAAATTGTTTATATAATATTTTGTTTTATTAAGATAGATTAAATCTTTATATTTTAATGCTCAACGTAACATGAAAAATACCTAACAGAAGTCCATATCCTATCTTTAGCCTTGATTTACGAAATAGGAAAATATAAACACCGTAAACATCTTGGATTTGTGGTACTATCATCATAAACATGGTTTTAAAACAGAATAATAAAGAGTCCAATGACGTAACATGAAAAATACCTTACAGAAGTCCATATTATTATCCTATCTTTAGCCTTGTTTTACAAAATAGGAAAATATAAACACCGTAAACATCTGAGACTTATGGTACTATCATCATAAACTTGGTTTTAAAGCATAATAATAAAGAGTCCAATGTTTCAAAATTGCCAACATTATTAAACTTTATTTTTATGTTTGAAACTAGATTTAACAATACCTTTTGAAAATTGAATCTGCAGCTGATACACTATAAAAGTTTATATCAACACCAGTGCATCATAAAAGTGCAGAGCAACACACGAGCGCAATATAATATGTATTATGAGTATATCCGGTTTATGTGAAGCTTTATGGGCATATATGGAATTTAGTACGGTACGCTATAAACGTGTTGGTTGATATTTTGGATATGAGACGACGTATCTCGAGCTTCTTTAAAGTTGTAATTTGCACTGTAATATTCAAAGACATAGAAAAATTTTCGCTGCGCTTATACGGACACGGTCTATGAAAAAAAGAGACAAAGGATCAAGTGACAATGTGCCAACTTTTTTACAGTAAGAGCCCCTAGCGTCCCGCCAAGCAAAAGAGCATTCACAATTTCTTTAAAATATTTGGTAATCTTGATTAGAATTTTAAATAAGGATATCGTGGAGCCATGGTGTCTTGTTCTGTTAGTGATTGTGATGTGACAAAAAGAAACAATCCAAGTAATCACACTTTTCACTGGTAAATAAGATATTGCCACACATTTCTCTAAAACCAAATTTCGCTACATTTATTCGTTTATCGACGAAGAAAACAGTATGGAACATAGGTAGTTTATTAATTTCCTTTGCCATAATATAGCCATATTTTATGTATGTAAGTCATAATTTACGTATCTCATATATAATGTATACATTCGTTTTTCGAATCACCTGTTTATTGACATTGTTGTTCTTTGACATTCTATTTCTATGGATATATTTAAAGGAGAACCACTTCAAAAGTATTGAAATAATTATAAAGTTTATTGCACTAAAACAATAACGCATGAGGGATATAAGAATATGATAAGAATACCTACACCATAATAACTTCTAGCTATATTATGTGAGGTCTGAATTACTTACATTCGTTATGTACGTAGGTAAATAATCTTCTTTTCTATTTATATTGCTTAAGTATTATTAATTAGATACTGAACAAAGATATTAAATATTAATAAGTGTCTAATGAAAGTAAATGATGTCTAAAACGAAAATTATTGCCTAAGCTACAGATTATAATAACAGTAGCAGATTTCATCCCAAATAATATAAATGAATGCCATTATTTGCGAAAAATATCGACACCAGTAATTTTCAGTCATAATAATTTGTCACAATTTGCCAGGATTTTATACGGGGCCGTGTTTAGAAGGGAAATTATTATAAATTATGAGGCGCGAGCACAGGAATGATTTTTTACTTTAGCTAGAAATGTACGTTTATCGCCACATTTTCTGTAGGTAAGACTCTCTAATGGGCTAAACGTGTGGTGTATCTTAATCTCTTGTATCTAACAGCCAGTATAATGGGTGCTTTAGATGAGATAATGTAACTCGCACACGAGAGTTAAAGGTTGAATTTACAGAATAGGCCATGGTGCTAAATATTTGTATTCGTGACAGCGGTATTCCCATTGTGGAATGTTATAAACTTACTCTTTTAATAGCTTCATAAAGTTACAAATCAATTAAAATAAAAAAATCCACCCCAAGTTTCTTTGTTTTTCAATGTAACAAAGAATTTTCATAGCTATTAAATCACAATAAAATTACAAAACTGTTCAGAACAGACTGTACTTAAGTATAGAGTTAGGATTCTGTTATTATAAATCTTTACGAGTCTAGACCCGTTTTTTTCTAGACAAGTATTTTTTTTTTCAAACATTATTTTTGACTTAAACTTTAAGTTAGCAAACGAATTGAAAGTACCCCATTTGAATATGGAATAGGATGTACTAAATCCTTGGGGATATCATTAACTCTCATATTTCAAACATTTCATTGTGATTTCCAATATTATAGGTATGTTTTTTTAGAACTACCAGCATCTAACCGTGTAATATAAAAGAATTAGGCCGCTTATGCACTTTCACGTATTGGGTTCGTTTTCATTTCTGAGATTTGCCCATCGAGTATTATTATTATTATTATATGGAAATTTACGAATCAAACACGAACCATATACATATTATTATGAGTGCACAAACATCCATACAATTACTTTGTACGGCCAAACTGGATCAGAAACGAACACGAACCGAGCACGAACCGAATACGTACGTATATTACTAGTGGCTCCGTGAGCTGTAGACCTCGAGTTAAAAAGTAGCTCAAATTTTGTGTTTTTTTTTATTAAACAAATAACACATAATTCTGTGTTATTGATATTAATTAGTTATTATTAGATGTATCTATACTGTACTGTGCAAATAATATACGCAGTCCTATAATAGGTTCTGTCACAACACAAAGTCACAACAAAATTCTTGGTCACAACAATCTTATTTATTTATTGGTCACATATGTTTTTATTGATGAACTTTTGAGTCTTCTAAAGTTACAAAGTAAAAAATTTACTTTGCACGGCCAACAAAAAATTTTTGGTACATTTTTGATCATTTTTCGAAAATGATCAAAAATCTAACGAAAATCGGGTGAGAAATGCGACCTGTAGAGGAGAACAGACGGACAGCCGGAAGGACATACGAAATAATTTTTGCCCAAGCTGAAGCAGAGACGCTTCTCGCTCGCTCGGTCAATAAGTGCAAAAGCGCCTTTACGGCAGAGCAAATCTGTTTATTTACAGAGCGTGGCTCTAAGCATAGCCTCGAGGGAAAACTTTCAGTCTTCGCTTTCGATTTTATAGATTTTTTCCTCCATTTCTTTCAAAAGCCAGTATTGAGAGCATCGTTAGAAACGTAATTATTTCTAAACAGCAACATTATGATTCGGAATACTATAGAAGTAATGGGAAAATTGTTTCTTTGTATTGAAGTATAAGCTGTCACTGAAATGATTGCATAGACAATGCAAATGCAAACCTTGAAACTTATCTAGCTAGCTCTTTTCCATAATTATAATCTTGACTTGACTTTGATACTCACAAAGAAAGAGATCTCGTAACAAACGTAAATCATTCAATTAAAAAAAACATCCCATGTTTGTACCTATGAATAATAACACCGAGTGCTATTGTTATTCTAAGAATTGTGCTATAACGTCGATAGAAAGCACAAAGTGAGACATTTTCCGTTTCACATAGCCATCGGATATTGGCGAGGATGCTGCCTTCGAGCTCGACACACCACGTCAAACTTCCGACAACCCGACGATAACTTGCGACGCGACGCCGACGTTCCATGCCTCAGGAACAAAGTTTTTTCTTCCATCCAACTAATGACGCGAAAGCATAAAGTTTAAAGTAAAAAAAACAATATAAACATATTATTAAAAATACTCAGTATACATCGTTCAAGATAAAATTAAAACGCTGTCGGCCATGATGCTCTATAATGCAACGTGTTATGAAACATCAAACTGAACAACTTTTACAATGGAACCAACTCTGAAATCACGAAAAAAAAACATATCTAAATGAAACAGCTTGTTTCAGAGTTGGGCCCATAGTAAAGGTTGTTCAGTTTGATGTTTCATAACACGTTGCATTATAGAGCATCATGGCCGACAGCGTTTTAATTTTATCTTGAAAAGTGTAATTTAAGTATATTTTTTAGTTTTCCAGGTCCCAAAAAAAATTAAAGTTCTAACAGCATCATAATAAAAGTAAGAATAAAGTTTTTAAAACAGACTTCATCATTATGAATTCTACTAAAAATACTTAAAATTCTCTACCAAAATATATAGCATTTTGGTCCAAAAAATATACCTAAGGGTCGATTCATGCTGGCGCAGAGTCAAAGCGAATCGAAGGGCATCGAATCAAATCGTTAAATTTAGAGCAAATTCACCCTTATTATCTTCGACATGTTCTGATTCTGCACCAGGTAAGTATATTTGCAAAAATAATTAAACCTTTGTTCATTTTCAGTTTAGAATGGAATAACTTCTGCTTATTCAATTAAAACTTATACAAAAGAAGTCTTTGGATAAAAGTGAAATAATTTAATAGACATGAAGTTTCTAATGCTCCTTTTAGAATATGAATTATTAATGCTTATTAACAAGGTTACTGAAGATATTAATTACGAACTTTGTTCTCAATTTATTATTAAATAATCGTTTAAATATATTATATGCCTATTTAAACTATACTTGTTAGTTAATCTGTATCACTCTCGAAAGCTTCACTAGTTTACATTCCCAAATGCTCTATCTTCAAATTCGACAGAATTTGAATATCAATTGCAGGTTCCTTTACTTACAGTTCAATTTGTCGTCATTCTATTAAGGTTGAAAAGGAATGTTCAGAATTGAATTTTTGGCACAATAAAAGAGCATTTGGAACTTTTACGAGAACTGTGTAAATGTATTTATTTATTTTTACAGTTCAATGTAAAATATTTCATTGATTGGCTACAATGTACAATAACGTCAAGAGTTTAGTTTCCATCAGCCTTTTAGATCAGAGCTTTTCCGAAATAGATCAGACAGAAACTCTCATTTTTTGAGATTTGAATTCTAGGAAATCTGTTATATTCCCATCTGCCCTGTTCAAGTTTTACCTCTAGGGTTTTGGTTGGCACTAAATCGGTGGCGTTTACTACCCTGGTGGTCATTGGCATCTTTTTATTCCCATCTGCCACCTTCGAGCTTTCCATCGGGGTGCTTTACTACCAAACGCCACCTATTAGTGCCAACCACCACCCCGGTGGCAAAGCTCGAAGGGGGCAGATGGGAATAAAGGGAAAATCAGATAATTTTATAAACTGACGCGACGAAAACGAAGTTCGTGCTACTGATAATCATTCTTCGAAAAATACGACACGCATTTAGTAATTTATGGAATAGGTAAAAAAAATACATTTCACGACACTTAAAAATTACAGTTAAATCAATTGACACCTGTAAGTACTTAGCTAAATGCCATTAAATTGCTATTGTGGTACAATTAATTGACTTAGAGCTATAAGTGCCACACAAATAGTTTCTAGTGTAACTAACAGGTGATAAATTGGTACCTACATACAGTACATTATTTATGCTAATTCTAAGACAATGGATGCCAACATGTTGAGAAAGCTATTACTGTAGTTAATTTGGAATAGTCGGGTTACAAGCAATCGTTGACACTAGCCTTAAAAACTTGTGTCCGCGCCTCGGTGAAGACGATATTGTTTTACCCTAGCTTACTTCAGTAGCTTTTCAAGGTCAATATCACACAATGGGTACAATAAGTTTTCCTTGTGAGAAGCCAAAGTGATCCATTTTAGTGGCTTTTACTATCTAACAGTATCAGCCGTTAACACCCGCATTGTGATGCGTGCGTGATGGAATGAATCGTTAAACGAGCAATGCCAGTTTCTTTATCAGCGCACAAGAAAAGAATTGATATAAAAAAGGAGCTAAGTATACTCTATTGGTACTTTAGTTCAATCTAGGGTTTAACGTTACACTTCAAAAGCTACGGCATGGCGAGTTTATCTCTCCGGATGACTTCGTCATTATCTTAAACATGACACTAATCTTTCCTAACTTGTCTCATTTTATTTGTATTTAAGCAGATAGAAGATTTTCACTGAAAAGAAACAAGTCTACATTGTTATGGCTTCCCTTTTTTATTGAATTGAATACAACCTGACAAAATTTTCATATTAATAAATGCTAAGTTAGATACTTGAAATCTTGTATGATAATTAAATACTTATTCAAATTTTCACATTATGAACACGCTTCGAGCATATTAGTTTTGGCAACATCCCATTTTCGTGAAGCGCCCCTGAATATGCATTACATAACATAAATTCATCGTATCTTAGTAGGAACATTATTACTAGGCGTTATGGGGAGGCAATTTCACGTTGCTCTGCTTACTTAATTGCTTATCATTACGAGATACCCAGAAGTGAAAAATCACTTTATTAAGGATCATATAACAAACAAAAAAATATTTAATTTATCTTTATAACATAAAAAGTATGTGATAATCGACTTGTTTTTTTTTAACCGACTTCCAAAAAAGTAGGAGGTTCTATGTTCGTCTGTATATTTGTTTTTTTTTTGTGTATGTCCACCGATTACTCGAAGACGGCTGGACCGATTGAAATGATTCAAACGTTATTACATTAGGTACACTCCCAAGTTGGTCCCATTTTTTAAAATTTGGAAATCGGTTCAGTACTTTTCAAGTAATTTTGAAAAAAGCACGAAAATAGTATGATTTTGTGTGAATTACCTCGATGATTGGTCGTATTACTTCTTTGTTTATGAACTGAATAAGATAATTATTTTTTTGTTGGAAGAGGGATATCTTAAGTGTAGTTTTTTAACCGACTTAAAAAAGGAGGTTCTCAGTTTGACCAGTATTTAAGTATGTTTCTCCGCGATTATCTTACGTTTGGCTGAGCCGATTTTTCTACATATATAATATACCTTACCTACAAGGTACCTACACTAAAAATAAAAAATTGTTTAAAAAAAACAAAAAACCGACTTCAAAAAACCTACCTCTAAAAAGCAAGAAATAATATTCTTAATAATAAAAATACGTCTATTGAAGTCGGGTGGGGCTTTTAGAACAAAATAAAAATATTAAAAATTAAATTTAATTATTATTAATATAATTAAAATTATTTCCTACAGGGGTAACATGTTCGCTAACGAATAAACCCCTTTAATAAATAGAAAAAAAATATGGTGCGTCTTCAGCTACACTTTTAGATACTATTTTTTATCCTGTGTCACGAATCAAAAGAATAAACAAGGCTAAATTTGAAAAAGAAATACATAATTACTGACACTACACACATATTCCACATGCACCATATTCCAGGGTAGGTAAATTATCTGCCAGAAAACGAGATAGGTTCGTGCGATTGACAGTCGCGAAGTGATGATAGATTGTCAGCAATCAGCGTGTCATGTCAAGGGTGGTGACACAATTTCCTTTAAATTACGACCTTCTGGGTTGAAACCCTCTTTTTAAAATTCTAATATCTTTGGTTGAAACGGTAAGTATGAAACTTTCGAATGTGCCATGCCAATGTTTTATAATGTAAAAAATCAGTCAATGGATAATAAATAGAACATACATTGCACCGAATCCAGAAAATTTGTATTTGATATTAGCAGAATTTTTTTTTCAACGCTCTATGTAACAATATACGACAGCGACAGATATAAATAGGTATAATATAAGACAGATGCATAAAATTGATGATCTTGTTGGAAGAAAAGAAAAAATACAACTGTAATAAGTATGTTGTACCTAATAATAGGTATATTTGATGTTCTTAAAAAATATACCAGAGATTTATTTAAAAACTGTAAAGAATTTGGACGACTATATTTTTCAGATTGTGATATACCTCTCACGGTCTACAACACATGTCAACTATACGTATAAAGCGGTATAATGAATATAGTGTGGGGGTGACGCAGTGCGAAACTCAGTTTTTGAATCCAATTTTTCACGTCATTTGCAAGGAAAAGTGGAAAGCACTGTTTTTACTAGGCACAAACGAACGGGGAGACCCTTACCGTGGCATAGAATAAACGTTACTGCAGTCTGAAAAAGTGCAAGCAACACTATGAATACATTGTTGCAAAAACTGGTTGTACTTTTAGACGTAACTTAAATTTCAAGTTTTCAACAACACAGGTTTTATGCTGTGATGTAAAGTAAATTATGTGAAACCCAAACTAATAGGAGGAGAGATATCCAGTCTGGTTATCGATCAAATGGTGGATTCACCACATGAAGGGCGTTGCCAAGTGCTATGCTCGGGTGTTATTGCCTTGGCCATCGGCCATGTGGCGACTAAGCGTCTTGTGCCAGTTGGTGGCGTGTCTTAAGTCGTAAAACATGATCATGATCTTGGTATATTGAACGTGACTGTTGGAATGTATGGTCAAATAGGGAGTTGGCAGTGTAACTGATCTTCAGATAGGTTATGTATTTGCCATTTGACGGCCTCTAAGGTCAGAATACCAAGTTTTACGTTACGAACCTAGATTTATGAATAAAAAGGAATATTTTATGATGCCACATGCAGATAATAAATAATAAGTAATGATGCAGTTGATTTGGGCGGTTACGGCTTCAAGTACTTACTTAGTTAAATTTCTTAGAATGTCTGTATTTCTTAGAATGTCCCAACTGATATGTCCAAACTCTACATCTGAATTTCTTGCGAAGCATACCTGTCTGCTTTAGAAAAAATATACGACCCCTTTTACAGACAATTTTGTAAACATTATCTTATCGTCATAGAAAGAATAACGTTTTTTTTTCAAACTGAAAAGTAAAGTAGTTAATCCATGGATATTGCCGTATCATTTCCACTTCTAATATTAAATGAAAGTGCGTCTATCTGCTACCTTTCCAGACCAATGAACTGATTTTGGGTTGAGATCGAACACTTGTAGGACGTAGACTAATTATATCGGTAAGTAGAAGTATTCCTTCGGGAAAAGTGATATCGACTTTTGATACGAAACCAAACTCCAACCGAGGAAAATCAACTATACATAATGTACACGTAGGTATATTGAAGCTAGCCCACTTAAATATTTTTCATAGAAGATTTGCTGCTTACTGTACGTAGGTACTAACCAAATTAAATGTATTAATAATCAAATAAGACATTCGGAACAAATATTTAGTGAAACTAAGTTATCTTGTGGTTTATGCTCCGCACACACGTTCCTATATCCAACTGGCAACCAATGCAGACATTATGCAATTATTGTTGGTAGTTAAATCGCTCTAGATGCGGCTAGATTTAAATTTTTATGCTTTGTACAAAATATTTTAATAACTCATTTTTTAAAACTTCAATAATTTTGTCATTACTTAATGGATTTGAGATATTGTATTTGATGTGATATACAAAATTGATATTATTATATTCAATTGTCGTGTTGATCCTCATTAGCCCTTAGGCCTCGTGATCTGACCGGCTTATCCAATCGATCGGACTACGAAGATATTGAAATCCTGTTAGTTCGATTGATCGATCAATGTTCGGTTTGACCGATTGTCGAACTAATAGGACTTCTAAATTTATTTGTAGTCCGATCGATCGGACTATGAGGTCGGTTTTTTTCCTATTAGGGTTAAACAATTAATCATCAGCTCTTTTAAGACTCCACTGAAGTTAGAGCACAGGCACAGGAACATAAATAAGAATAAAGGAATTAAATAACGTGTAACAGCAATAGTGTCAAAATATACCTACATACAAAAGTATAAAAATGACTACACAATATCTCCATTAGACTTAGCGTCGTGTTCCAGTTCACACTATTAGAGCCGCCACACACGATTGTGTATGCGGCGCGCGCCAAACCGCGCGGTAATGAGTGTCAAGTGGTTGCGACAGACGAGCTTTAAAATGTTATTTGTTGTCGTGAACGCTTCTCCTCTGCTCTTGGGGTATAATAGTAGATTATACAACAAGTGAAAAAAGAGGGAATTTAGTTCGAGGGACTAAGTTGGATCCCGAGAGCAGCGAAGGATTCTAGAGTTGAATCCCGAGCGTAGCGAGGGATTCAAAAGTAGAATCCTGAGCGAAGCGAGGGATACAAAGGACCGAGATGAATTTTTTTTTTCACGAGTTGTGTACTCTACTTTTTACCATTGACTGCGAGAAAAAAAAATAGCAGTACCTATAGTATTTATAGTTGTCCATCAGCCATTTTTGATGTCCCCACTGTGGGGCACAGGCCTTCCTTATGGGTGGTAAGGAGGACGGGCCATAACCCACCACGCGGGCCCAATGCGGATTGGTGGGTGTTAGCCGGGACCAACGGCTTAACGTGCCTTCTGAAGCACGGAGGAGCTCGAGATAATACATTTTTGGTCACCCATCCCAGGACCGACCCTTGCGAACGTTGCTTAACTTCCGCAATCGCTGGGCCAGGCGCTAAACCACTGCGCCACCGAGCTAACTAAGAGGGAAACTACATGATCAGTCTGGCATCAGTCCACTTCATCAGTTTGTATAGACTTTGAATTTTTACAGACTGAAGATCGTACCAGACTGATGGAATGGACTGATGCAAGACTGAACAACTAATCTCCCTCAAATATATAAAAAAGAACCCAAATATAAGACACTAAAAAGGACCTAATTGATTTAGCGGGATATTTTTTAGAAAAGAACCCAAAGATAAGACACTAAAAACCTAAATAAAATTGGCGGGATTATTTTTGTCATTTAATTGTAGAACTATATTTTTATCTATGGAATAGCTCCATACTTTCAGCACCTTTTATTTTTTTTGTACCTAATGCATACGATGCGCGCTTGTTCCAAATTCAAAATATTTTTATTCACTCAGTGAATAAAAACGCGTTTTATTCACTGTTATCAATGAATAAGACGCACTTTTTTGAGTGGCGATGGTAAAAAAGCTTTTATTTTTAACAGGAAAAGTCAACTGTAATGTAATGGACATTATGTATATAATAACACTATTAACAAGGTAAGAGATATAGACATTATTTTTTACACGACTGGACAAATTATAAATAAATTAGATTATAATCAAAATAACAGCATGACATGTATTTTTGCATGTTTTTTGAAGGGCGGGGCGTTGTTACATTTCGATTTTGCCCCGCTCTTTAAACATTCCTGATACAAATATCAGGGAGTATTTTCAAATATAAAACAAGTATTTATCATTTAAAGTAACAAGATTATCCTTGATACAAAATGTTATAACGCCGCGCTCTTCAATGTAGGTATGTTACCTACTCATTATTATTGACTCACTAAACTCGTTTTTTTTATCTCCAGAAAAAAATACATACCTAGTAAGTAAGTGAATCAAACAAACAAACAAATAAATTATTTATTATCTAGATTGCCTCGTGTACGATGTAAAGTTTCCAGTGCCATTTGTGACTTTTAACTTTAACAACTTTTAACAAAAGGTAATTGTAAAAAAATTAAAACTGGATTACGGATTCGCTAGCCACGCCGCCCGCCGTTCGTGTAACCTGACCTTTTACTTTCCAGTGGTTTAATTTTCATGTGAAAGATAGTTGTCCTGTTTCACATTTCGCAACATCGTATTATATAAGAAGTTGCTTGTCAAAATATTATGTCTAGAAGAAAGTCCTATAGGTACTTATAGACAAGATTTTTCTCATATATTATTTATATATTTTCTAGAAAAGGCTGTGTCGACATCAGCCATTTTTAATGTCCTTGTTGCTGGAGCACAGGCCTTCCTTATGGGTGGATAAGGAGGATGGGCCATAACCCACCACGCAGGCCCAATTCGGATTGGTGGGTCTTAACGACTGCAAATGCAACCGGGACCAACGGCTTAACGTGCCTTCTGAAGCACGGAGAAACTCGAAATAATAAATTTTTGGTCACCTATTCCATGACTGACCCTTGCGAAAGAGATGTGTTTAAAAAATATGAAATGAATGCGACAGCCCTACTGCAAGTGGCTTAGTAAACGCAATGCTAATATGGCCGGGTGTGAGCAAAGGAATAACTTTAAATTGACTTGTGCTAACGTCTTGTTGCTCTTGCAAATGTATTTCGAGATGCGGATCTAGACGTTTGGTTTGCTTTAATTAATTTAAACTTAATTAATTTACAAGAGTATGAATTAGAAAAAGTACAAACTGGTTCTACCTAGACAGATGGACATGATCCAAAAGATTTTATTATAAAATATTTCATAAAAAAAAAGATTTTGTTTTAAATGTCAAAAGACAGCTAAATAAATCCGACATTTTGAATGGAATAAAACTTCCGAAGACTCTTTACATTTTAATCCAGCTTTAAAATGGCTTTAGACTTTTTGACTAGAACATCTAATTAGTTCGCTAGATCGAAAGCGAAACGGAGCTACGGAACTTTGGCCTCTTAAATAAGTAATTAAGTTTACCAACAGTGAAAGACGACCGTGTTCACCGCCAGTGTCGAAAATTTGCACCATAGGGTTGTCTAAGTAACTATTATGCTATCTACCTTCGTATACCCTTACCCTTGTATTTATTACTTATAAACCATTTTTAATGCTGAAATAATTCTTAGTTTAGTATAAGAATCCTTTAGTTCACGAATGAGGAGCTCGGTGGTGCAGTGGTTTAGCGCCTGGCCCAGCGATTGCGGAAGGCACGAGTTCACCCACCGCGACAGGAGGGCCAACCTCGCCAGAAAAGGTTAGGCAACCCTAGACGCAAATAAACCTTTTTTTCGACAATAAATCTCGTTAAAGAGAAAAGCAAAATACATTCTAGGGTGTATGGAAACTCTAGAAAAGAGGTCATTGGCGGCGATTTTTGTGGTTAGTGGGCCCGTGTGCGGAGACACCTGTTTGTTCTTTCTTCCTGTTGTTTCTTCTCGTGTGATGTGAAGATGATGATAATGAATATTAACGGTACTTGGTAGTTGGCACATAGGTTTGCTCGATGTACAGCCGAGGTCAAAATCACGCTTTTTAAAGCCTATTGTCAAACATTTTACACGAGTAGCCTGTGGGCCAACTTTACACAGAAAGCCTACAATGCCCTACGCGTCAAATACAACAACATCATCAGGGCTCTGTTCCG
Source organism: Agriphila straminella (assembly GCA_950108535.1). Lineage (NCBI taxonomy): Eukaryota > Metazoa > Arthropoda > Insecta > Lepidoptera > Crambidae > Agriphila > Agriphila straminella. The sequence continues at coordinate 6,863,845 of OX467312.1, forward strand.
GCTCCCACGTAATGTGCGTCGGGTAGGTATGTTTGCCGATGCCAGCGTGGATGACTTTTAAGGTTGCCTCGCTGGTGAACCGGGTGCGGCAGAGCTTGAACAGAGTCCTGAGGATGGTGGGCGATCGACTCGATTCAGCCCTAGTTGGCAGGTTCACCGAGCTGCATGTGGCAAGGGTTCGGCGAGCCTGCCCACTGGAGGTGTTTTTTTTTTGTTGCCATGTAGGTATACTAACATAGTCTATAAGTTATATTGTTACTAACAAACTATGGATCTTTGGTCTGAAAACAAATTATTTTTATTTTATTTTTTAATTGTTTTATTTTATTAATTATTATACATCACATTCATTGCTCTGATTCCAAAGTAAGTATAGCTAAAGCAGTAGTGTTATGGAAATCAGAGACAACGGTGGAACTACAAACACCCAGACCGGAGCCATAGAGAAATCAGTTTTCTAAATTAATTCAGCCGGGGATCGAACCTGGGACCTCAGAGATGGCGACACCTTGAAAACCAGTGTTTGAGCCACTCGACCAAAGAGGTCGTCAACTCAAAATGATGATGCTATTCTATCACCTATAAAAAAACGCAGCTAATTGATAAATAATGTCAATTTTAAATGATAATTATCATTAAGAGTGATGTATGTGAGCTTAACAAATAGTATAAACATTTATAAGCCTACTAATCTGGTGTATAATAATGCCTAATCAAGATAACAACAACAAACATAACAACTGAACAAATATTGAGTAACTAATTTGATAAAGACATAGCTTAATTCAATCTCACAGGTAAGCTCAGGGATTTTGTAAGCAACTATGGAATATTACTGGACTGAGTTTATTAACTAAATTGTGTTTTGCGTTCCAAAGGTAGTTGTCAGGTAAACGTGTATAAGTAATAAACATTCAAACTTAAAACAGCAATATCTCGAAAAGTACTCATCCTAGACTGATGGTGTCTTTGAAGAAATGAAAAAAACTAATCTTAATTTTTCAAAAATAAATTTTAAAAATGAAACTTTCTCCGATTTTAATGGACGAGCAGATTGTTGAACTAGATTCTTTTTATTTTTGATGTTCATTTTCAATGTATTCTGATAGTTGCGTGGAGCGTGAAATCTGTTTTTTTTATAGTTAAGTCAAATTTCAGCAGTTTCTGAAATGCCATGCCAATGCTATCTACATATATCTGTATACATGTATAATAAAGGCAAAATTCTAGCGTCGAAATACACGAGGCAGTAAGGAACAATAAAAATTCTAACGAAGTAGGGAGACACATGTCTGTTGGTGACATCTGTCTCACAGCCGCAGTCAGGGCTCACCGCAGACTTCTGAATGAAATATCACCTGAAATTATACACCACAACCAATCGTTTGAACGTAACTTTTGTATATAACATACGAAATATCCAAATTTTAAAATTAGGAAATACAATCCAAATAACTTATAATAGGTGTCATTTAATTGTTACGTTACCAAACAAATCTGGGTTATAAAGTAACCATCCGATCCAATCCTCATAATAATTTTTGTATAACATTTTAATCCAATGACTTTAGAGTTCAATATCGGACTAAAGTTAAAGTTTCAGCACTAAATCGAACATCCTTAATCGGATAGTTACAATAAGGGCGGTTTCCAGAGCTTGACGTCTACTGCGGCTATTTGCGTTTTACTGCTTAAAGGAATAATAGTATTTGCACAAATATATCCAAGAAAATTAATAATTAAAAACTGAGCAAAGGCCAAACGTAAAACGTATAATATTATAATTATTATCTGTGGTAAAATGAAGCCTTTGGTCGCAAAAAGTTCACTTAATCAAAATTACCGTTTCTTTTTTCCTTTTGAGATTCCTACAAAAACTCAAAAATATGTAGAAAATAATAAAACTATAAGATTTAGGGATACAGTTTTATAAAGTTTGCTCTTAAATAGGGTAAGTAAATATTTTTTTAAGCTTACACAGTTAATTTCAAGCCAAACAGGCAATAACCACAATGGTATTTATTTAATTTTCGCATGCAACACTCGGAATCGGTTTAATTTATTTTGCTATTATTTTAACGGCGAGCTCTCTTCACTCGCCACAAATATTATCCTTCACTTTTAATCGTAATGGCAAACTGTCGATGTGTATTTCACCTCGAATTTCGGGAAGCACCTATCAATCAAATTGTTGTTTGCATTCGGAATACAACATTTTTCGACACACTTGGCATTTGTAAAGCTGAAATATTTATTAGGGAAAGAAAAAATAAGCTTATTAATTCGATACATTGAGAGAGAAAATAGAAGAAAGTAGAAAGGAAGAAAGCTATGTCGGTATTGCATTAATATGAAGTTATATTTTGTTCTGATATTTGCAGAATCAACAATAAAGAATCTACCAAACAGATCAAATTTTCTCTTTTGTTAAAATCTATTTATCCAAAGGATTTAGTGACAGTGACAGTTTTCATTTCTTGTAAGTTTTAAAATCAATTTTAGCTCAAAGTGGCCACTTTTGGCAATTATGGATTATAAAACTTACAGAATGAATGTTAGCTGTTGAAGAGTTGTTCAAAAAATATCAGAGACAATTTAAGAGATTTTACATGAGTTTTTTTAAATATTGACTTGGTTTACAAGTAATAAAAATAAATGATTGGCGGCGCTAGTTTCACTTTACTGTGAGGACATCGATGGCGCAGTGGCTATCTCTCGGTTTCTTAGGTTTGGAAGGGTCTACAGTCATTATCTGGTTTAAGTAATGAAATTAACTTATTAACTTTAAATCCAGAAGCCAGATTTCCCAAATGTAAGGAATAGGGCGATACTCAATCGAAATATCTTTTCAGGAACTTTGAAAATTGAATAAGATGAAATAGCTTTTGAGATTTTTGCATTCACAATGCTTTTTTTATACAATACTAAATAATATACTGGAAAAAATACTGCTCTCATTAGATCAAATTATCGCACGGGAATCGAACCCGCGACCTTTGGATGTCCGGTCCAATGTTCATTCTACACTACACTAGTTTAGTTTTATTGGCATATGGCATTATTCACAGTTTATTTTAATGTAACAATCACCTGTTGCTAAACCTTCTGTTTGGCGTTATTGTATAGAGAAAGAGCACTGCACCTGAGATACAGGTTTCCTAGTTTGGGTGCAGATGTTTTTAAATCTTAATTGTAAATTGTTAAGGTTTAATCTAAATTGTTTTCAAAAGTTTTGTTTTTGTAAAAAAATTGTGTCAATAAAATTTTATGTATTTATATATATATATTTAATGCTCTGTCAGCTGACGTTTAGTTGTTAATCAACTCAAATAAAACTTAATTATACAACACGTAACTTAATGATTATCAAAAATAATGGTCAAATAAAAGAACTTCTTAAATAAAATATTTTTTATTTTAAAACATCTGACAAGGAAATGATTGATCATTGTAATTGGCCCTACTGAAATAATTGTCCAAAAAAGTTTGGAATCCATCATCCGACAATCACCATTTTTTTGTGAAGGACCCAGTACAGAAAGTCGTTAAATCTTAGCAATGACCTTTTTCCAAGGCCACCAATCAGCGCGTACCATACAAATTATGAAACCTTTCCTATCATCTAACAAATAAAAATAAGTATTAACCAATTTCGTAGACTATGAGGGAATAGAGATGTCATCAATGGGTGTCTTTTGGAAGTAACTTATAATATTCTTGTATATTGAACTTGCAGTCGAAGCCATGATTGGTCTTCCGAATTCCGCTGATATCTGTTTCCAGTTATCATTCAAAAATATGTGCATCGCGTCACCTGTGAACAAAATAATCATAAATATAGATTACCTATTTTATTGTGTGTACCTATATCAAAAATATTTAATGGTATTAATTATTTACTAACATAGTATAAGTGCATTGTTACTAACAAATATGGATGTATATTAATTCTGAAATAAATGATGATTATTATTATTATAATGTTTTTACCATTGGAAATTGTTATGAGATGCATATCGTTTGAGACGTATTTTTGGTCATAGCTCCAGGGATTTTGGGAGGATCGAGATAGGTAAGTATAGTACCAAGAGTTGTGGAATTTATCGAGACACGTGTGAGCGTTTGATTTAAAAAAATCGGCTCGTAACTTTTTTGGACTTTTGAAAAAAAGTATAATAAGTCGGGTTTTTTGGGGGTGTTTGTTTACCAAATTGTAAATATTTTGGAAAATAAAACGGATTTAAGAAAAAAATAAAAAAAGTCCTAGAATAATAGACTAGCTACAAAATGGCGAATAAAATCAGTTAATAATTGTGACCTGCCTGTCGATTCTGTAACAAACTCGCATCTCACTTCACTTCACGGAAATTTTAAATCATAAACGAGATAATGATAGGCAATTTTTATAATCACAAAAGATTTTAAATAGCTACGGTATCTACTTAAAACATTTTGCAATCGGTAAAATAGATTATAATATTCAGCTAATATCTAATAACAAATTCACGAGAAGTGAAGTGAGGTTCGAAGTGAGAATATGTGAGTTTTGTTACAGAATCGACGGGCTCTAGATGGTCTCTTTAGATTTTGGAATGTAGAAAATGGGTTTCCGTATATAAATAGTGATGAAGCTTCTAGGATTATTGACATATCGTCATGGTAATTGTGTTAAAAGATGCGGAAGCAGACGAGAAGTGCATTCGTTGGATTTTGAAAATCAGTTCTTCTGCGTCGAGGCAGTCAGCGGGCGCTTTTGTGACAAAAAAAACTACATAATTATCGAAACATGAGAAACGGTTGAGAAATGTGACCTGTAGAGGAGAACAGACAGACAGACATACCAAAGCATTTTTGCCCAAGCTGAAACGGCGACGCAACGCTCAATTAGGTTTTCACATTTTACCATTAAGAATGGTTATCAGATGCAAATCGCCTGAGACGTATTTTTGGCCATATCTCCCGAGGATTTTAGGAGGATCGTGATGGGAATAGTACCAAAAGTTGAAGAATTTATCGAGACACGTGTGAACGTTTGAATTTTGAAAATCTACTGGTAACTTTTTTTGGAATTTCGCAAAATTCGCGTAAATTCGGGTTTGTAATAGGATTTTGCATTTAATTTGATTTTGGTTTTTCGTAAAAGTTTGGGTTCATTTTCAATGCTCCGATTCTTGCAGGGACAGTAAAATCTGTGTTTCTTTTTTTAATCGGATGTGTTATTCCACAAAAATCTGTGGAAGTAGGTATGTCGGATGTTTTTAATTAATCATCTAAGTATAAATAATAATAAGTACTTACATAATTATTGAGTATAAGTAGTTACCTACTCTGAAATCTGAACTAACTAGTATAATAAGTTGAGCTAACGAATGATAGATGATAAATTTTAATGATTTTACTAGTCCGATGTACACGACGTTATTTCATTAATACCATTAGAATGTTAAGCACTATCAAAATAATTAAATAATAATGACCTACTTAATTGAAGTAAGTTGTAATAAGTGAAATAAACATATTAGGAACTAGTATCAATTACACTCGAAACCTGACGATATATAATTTTGATATTATTGTTATAGATAGGTACCTAGGTAAACTGCACTGCAGGCCTATAACATAAAAAGAATCGCGATAATGAGGGCTTTTCACAATGACAAAAAACTGTTGGCTCGATTGATGGCGTTGATAAAAATAGGTGACAATGTGATTTTTTTACTAAGCTTCGAAGAGTATCAACACCATCTAGTGAGGCAAATAGTTACTACTTTTAGGTTTTAAAGAGTATCAACACCATCTAGTGAAGCAAATAGTTACTATTTTTAACCGACTTCATCAAAAGGAGGAGGTTCTCAATTCGATTGTACGTTTTTTTTTTTTTATCGTTGTTCGCGCGTATCTTCGACATTTATGGACCGATTTTGTTAATTTTTTTTTTGTTCGATTGAGTTTTCTTGCGATATGGTCCCATTTTTTTCAAATCGGTTCAGTAGTTTACAAGTAATCCTGAAAATACTACGATATTAAATCAACTAACTTGACAACTTTGTTATTTATGAACCGAATTAGATGTTTTTTTTGTTGGGGAAGGGATACCGTTGTGTAGTCTTTTTAACCGACTTCAAAAAAAGGAGGTAAGTTTTCAGTTTGTATGTATGTATGTTTCTCCGCGATTATCTCACGTTTGGCTGAGCCGATTTTTCTACCTAAATAATACACTACCTAATGCAGAAGGTACTTACACTAAAAATAAAAAAATAAAAAATTGTTTAAAAAACAAAAAACCGACTTCAAAAAACCTGCCTCGAAAAAAAAGGAAGAAATAATATACAAATCATTAGATACGCATTATCATTGTTATAATAAAACACGTCAATTGAAGTCGGGTGGGGCTTTTAGAATAAAAAAAGGAAGATGTTCTCCAGCCCCACCCGACTTTAATCGAGCGATTAAAGTCGGGTGGGGCTGGAGCGATTGAGCTTATCATTACTTAACGGATTTCAAAAAATCTTTCACTAAGTTTCATAGCTATGAATACTTGTTTTTATATCATACCGATTGATGTATTTAGATTATAAATAGTTAATTAAAGTACCGCATTGAAATTCCATTCCATAATCAGTCAAGGTAGTCGGCATAGGTAGGTACTATGTTAGTTCATAAGGAAGATATTTTTAAAAGGTTATTTCTTTATTACTTGCCTATCAAGTACGGTCGGCCTAGGGTTGCCAAAACTACTATATAATTGAATTTTTAGATTTTAGCATTCACAATGCTATTTTTATACTTATATTAAGTTACTTAATATAACTGAAAAAATATTAGAAAAAATCGACTCACCCGTAGCAGCTCAGACGGGACTCGAACCCGCACCCTTAGGATTCTGGCCCAATGCACTGCAGTGGGCCAGAATATTTTTTCTAATATTTTTTCAGTTATATATATAACACATAGATACAGATCATGTGATACCATTGTCATCAAATTTTTTAATTTTAAAATTCGTTAGAAAAATTAAATCAAACCAAACACAACAGGTCTATCTCACTTAAAAATCTTATTTGAATAAAATACAAAAACAAAAATAATCAAAGTAAGTGTTGCGGACAGCTTAATTCAGTGAAAAAGTGATTAACAAAAAGACAGTTTAGTGGACACTAAGTGCGACCTAGTGGTGAAAATTGTGTTTGTGAATATTCATGTAAGTACCTTGTTCATAAGCAATAGCTTGTTATAACTATTTGAGTTGATTAGTTTGTGTTTTTAATTACTTTGAAGTTTATTAATGTGTAACGTTCTATTTGATTTTAAAATGTAGCTTATGAAAAGTGCTGTAAAATGAAATATTTAGCGTAGCTGTAAGTTTTATAGTTTGTGAGATATTTAGGTTTTAGCTCAAATAGGTATTGTTTAGGTATTTAGGTATCCTATGCATTAAATGATTTAAAGTCTTGTTGTTTCAATTGCATTACCCGGTAAAGGTTTTGAGGTATGGGCCAGGTACTATAGGTCCAGGAGGTGGTAGTTTCGACCTGAAATGTGTCTAGGTCAAACGCCAGCCTTTGTCCTATAAGCCCTAAGGTTTTGACGAGGTACTAAGAGGTAAGACTATGTAAAATAAAGGCCTCTTGTATAGGTCTCTGATTAAATGTAATGAGGTGCCTAAATACCTAAAGACAAAATGTAAATACTGAAAGGTACCTAAATAATAAATGAGGTAGGTAGTCTCATAAAGAGAGAGGAGTAGGGGTTTCGCTGTCCCTCTCACACCGCTGCCAAGTTGGTTGCGAGCGCGGAGTGGGGGAAGCGCACTCCCTACCACCGTTAACAAACTCGTTGTAACGTAGGGTAGAAATAAATGTAGATTTATCAAGTACCCAACTTAATTAGATATTGTAAGTTTGTGTATTAGTGTACCAGTTGCAATCATGCAACAGACTACCTCAGGGTGCGCGGACGCAGGGCGATTTGTAAGCTCGCACACCCATTTTTTCTTTGTAACCACAATATACGAGCATTCAGAGTGATTCAAGAAGGTGTTTCAATTCGTTCCCGCTTGACGTTAACATACAGTGTCGAGGTTACCGACATCGGTAACAGTGCTTCGTGGTCCTTCAGAGCGCGGATAAGAAGAATCTGCTGCTTCGTGATCCTCAGCGCGGATAAGAAGAATCTACTGCGTGATCCTGCAGAGCGGCGGACAGGAAGAATCTGCGCGTCAAGCTAGAAGAAGCGAAGCATCACTGAAGAAAAGAAGAATCACAGTAACTAGTTGCCAATACGCGGGTGGACCGCGGCTCACACTGCCACACCCTTACGGTGCCAAGTGTGGTTAGTGTGAGTAACGCCGTTCAAGGCGGTGCAGTCTAACGGACACGGCTGCCAGCCGCCTTTTTCAAGGCAGCTGAAATTGTCCGATTACGCCGGTACGGGTTGTGTCGCACTGAGGGCCGGACTGTAGGCACTGCCGAAGCTGCCGGGCGTTCCTCCCGGTGGCCGAGCACCTCGGAGTTGCACACCCCCTCTGCCGGGTAATTCCTCCCTTCCACTCCTGCTTCAACCTCCATCCTCACCTGGGCTCCCCGCGGTAGTGTGCCCGGGCGGGATTGTTAGGAGTAGGGTATAGTAGGGCGTCAAGAAAGAAGAAGATGCCAATCACAAGAAGCCAGTCTGGAGGGAAGAAGAGGGGGGCAATCACACATGAAGAGCCACCGGCGTCACCTTCGACGATCGCGCCACAGCCACCGCCACCACCACCGTTATTGACTACAGCCACGATGCAAGAAGAGGCCACAGAAAGTGGTACAGAGAGACCGTTACCGCCGCCGCCCACCAAGGAAGTTGACGATGGCAACGCCGCCGCCGCCGCCGCCACCGACACTGAGGCTTTGAGACGTAACCCGCCGTCAGTGTGTTCATCGAGTGTCGCTGCGCGCGTCCGGCAGGCGCAACTTCGGGCCGCGGAACAGTTGGCCGAGATTAAGAGAAAAGAAATGGAACTAGAACGTGAATTAATTCAACAAAGGTTACAAGTTGAAATGGATACTATTTTGGAAGAAGAAACCCGTGCGAGCTTACCCGCCGAGAGCGTTCCAGAGAGGCTGAAAGAATGGTTGGATACCACAGCCGATCCTCGGTGTCGGGTAGATGAAAATTTAGAGAGAGACAGAGATATCGTCCCTGTCGTTTCACAAGACAGAGACAGAGATATCGCTCCCGTTATCGTGCAAGACAGAGACAGGGATATGAAGCGCAATGAGGCGCGTGCCTTAGAAATGGATAAAAACCGAACTTTTTGTGTAAATCCAATGGAGACTGACGCGAGGCCCGTAGTCGATACGAAAAAGGGCTACGGGGTGGAAAACCTCGCTGAAACATTGGACAGGGTTCTAACTAGACGACCGATGCCGCGGTACGCGCAAGAGTTGCCCGTGTTTAGTGGTTCACCGAATGAATGGTTGTTATTCAAGGCCGCAGTGCGTGATTCCACACGATTATACAAGTTCACTGCAGAGGAAAATCTAGCAAGATTACGCGTGAGCTTGAAAGGGGAGGCGAAAGAGAGTGTGTCGGCGCTATTATGGAGTGCGACCGACCCCGATCGTATCATGACCACATTAGAACAATGCTACGGCCGCCCTGAAGTGCTTATAGATAGAGCGCTCGAAGATTTGAAAAACTTACCGCGTTCAGGTACGAGTGCTGCCGAGTTGAATGCCCTCGCTGTGAAATTGCAAAATATAGTTTGCGTTATTCAAGCGGTTGATGACCGAGGGTACCTACGAAATCCGCTATTGGTTCGAGAGGTGATAAAGAAGCTCAGCCCGCATTTGTTATCGAACTGGGTCGCCTACGCCGAGAAGAATGAATCGAGTGAACCTGACATAATTATTTTATCTCGATTTCTCATGAAAGAGGCCGACTGCGCGCTGCGTTTTGCATACGTACCGACTACGTCACAGCAAAGAGAGAACGTCGCTGTAAAAAACCGTAGCGAGAAACGCACCGATAAGAAGAAAAATGTAGCAAGAATATACACTTTGGGCCAGAAAGAGACGCCGCCTGCGCCGTGTTTACTATGTGGAAACGATCATGAAGTACCCCACTGTACTAAGTACAAAGCCATGACGGTAGATGAGAGATGGCAGTGGGCAAGAAACAATGGAGTGTGCTTTCGGTGTGTGAACAATAAGCACCGGAGGTTCCGCTGTACACACAAACTATGCGGGGTGAACAACTGTAATGCGCGTCACCACGCTACGTTGCATAAGGACCGTGCCGCCAGTAATGAAGAGACGTTGGTGCGAGAGTCGCAGACTGAGACGATCGCCACGATTAATAGGGCCAACGTCGCGGCGAAAGTCATGTTAAAGGTGTGTCCAGTGACAGTAAAAGGACCCGGCGGCGCCGTACAGACATACGCGCTGCTGGACGAGGGTTCGACAGTGACGATCGTTGATCATGACCTGGCGGACGAAATAGGTGCGAAAGGGCCTGTAAGCGAATTGAGCATATGTAGTATAAATGCGCAAGGGAGCGTAGCGAACAGTGAAGACGTAAACCTAGTGTTAGTAGCAAGAGATGAAAGCACCCATCATGTTCGCGCCAAAACGATGACAAGTTTGACGCTCAATCATCAAACAGTTAGTGAAGATTGCTTACAGTACGCACACTTAAGAAGATTAGCGGCTAGTGACGTGTGTTATGACAGAGTGAAACCACGTTTACTGATCGGGGCCGATAATTGGCATTTGATTGTGTCACGAAAGTTGTTAATGGGCAACAGAAGACAACCGGTAGCGTCGCTCACGAAGCTAGGGTGGGTCATACATGGAACGGCGCCTCGAATTACGGCGCTAGAGGGCGCGTCTAACGTTTACAAGACGGAGCTCATCACACCCGAGGTTGAATTACAAGACATGGTGAAACGTTACTTTGAAATAGACGCACTCGGTATCGCTAGGAGGGAACGCGAAAACCCAATGGAAGTTAAAGCGGTGAAAGCGTTCGATGAGAGTATAAAGCGAGTCGGCGGCCAGTGCGAAGTACGATTACCATGGAAGAGAGATGACGTCACGCTACCGCCCAGTTATTATAATGCTGTGAAGCGCTTGAAATCTATAGAACGCAAGATGGATCGGTCAAGCGACTTTGAAAAAGCTTATACAACACAGATAGAAAATTTATTCACGAAAGGCTACGCGGAGCAGTGTAGTGGGAAAGAGACAGACGATCCACGAGCATGGTACCTGCCTCACTTCGCGGTCACCAACGTGAACAAGCCGGGAAAGATAAGATTGGTTTTCGACGCGGCAGCAAAAGCCAATGATGTTTGCCTCAATGATGAGCTTTTAGAGGGGCCCGATTTATTACAAGATTTAAATGGGTTGCTTTTGCGGTTCCGTGAGAAAAGGATAGCAATAACAGCCGACATTCAAGAGATGTTTTTACAAGTGAAAATTGCGCCTATAGACCAACCGGCACAGATGTTTTTATGGAGAGGCGGTGATAGAGACGGGCCGCCACGAAAATATAAAATGACGTCAATGATATTTGGGGCAAAGAGTTCGCCATTCTTAGCACATAGTGTGCGCGACTGGAACGCGAGAGAGAGCGCCGATGAGTACCCGCTAGCATGTCAAGCGATAACGAACAATCATTATATGGATGACTGGGTGGACAGTTTCGATGATAAGGAACGGGCGATTACTACGATGAAGCAAGTGATTGAAGTGCACAGGCGAGCAGGATTCAAGCTGACAAGCTTCAACTCAAACGAAGCTAGAGTCTTAGCTGAGCTGCCATTAGAGAGCCGTGCTACGTCATCGCCCAAGCAACTGGGATCCAACCTAGATGACTGTGGTCGCACGCTGGGGCTACTATGGGATGCGGCGACCGACACACTGGGGTTCAATACGACGCTTGCAAGGGTACCGGCCGAAGTGAAGACGTTAGCGAGACCGCCGACAAAAAGAGAAGCGCTGAGTGCAGTAATGTCGGTTTTCGATCCGTTGGGCTTACTAAGTTACTACACCATACGAGCGAAGATTGTGTTACAAAACATTTGGAAACTAAATGTAGAGTGGGACGAGGCTCTACCAGGGCCGGAGGCCGAAGAGATAATTCAATGGCTAAAAGACATAGAAAAGCTACGAACACTAAGATTACCGCGTCTCTACGCTCGAACGGGGGGAGAGCCAAGCCGAGAACTACATATATTTTGTGACGCAAGTGAAGTTGCTTACGCGACCGCGGCTTACTGGCGCGTCAAGAATGAAGATGGTGAAATAGAAGTGACACTAGCGGCCGCTAAAGCACGGGTAGCGCCAATGAAACCACTCTCCGTACCAAGGTTGGAGTTACAAGCGAGCCTGATAGGGACGCGTCTGGCAAGCTCTATCAAGAGACAGCAAGGCTGGGAACCCGAGAAAACTGTATATTGGACGGATTCGCGTACCGTGTGGCATTGGATACGTAATGATAGCGTGCGCTACACACCATACGTGGCGCACCGCTTAGGAGAGATAGCCGAGACTACGGACGCTAGCCAATGGAGATGGGTTCCGACAGCGCTGAATGTGGCGGACGACGCAACGCGCCCAAATGTAGAGATGAAGACGTGTAATGACAGATGGTTTAAAGGACCTGATTTTTTATATGAAGATGAGGCTTTATGGCCCACATGTGAAATCGTAACGGAAGAAGACACGGTAGAGACAGTGCTCACGACAATGGGAGAAGCAAACGATAGTATGCCCCGAGCCGAGCGTTTTTCCTCATATGAACGCTTGGTGAGAGCGATGGCGAGAGTATTACTATTCGTACGCAAATGTCGTGACCGTGCCGCTACGATGAATGTAGAGCTCATAGAAGAGGCTGAGATGAGATTGCAACGAGAGTCGCAACGCCAATGTTTCGCTGAAGATATAGAACGAATCACTGCAAAGCGAAACCTCAGAGTGGGAAGCCGGCTACGAAAACTGGATCCGTATTTGGACGAACAAGGTGTGCTGCGTGCCAGGGGACGAATAAGGGCAGCGGGTGTGTCTGCCCCCGCTACTCACCCCGTAGTACTGGACGGCAGGCACCCGTATGCGCGGCTGCTGCTATATCGCGAGCACCGTCGCGCCCACCACGCGCACAATGAGCGCGTTGTGAACGAAGTCAGAGCCAAATACTGGATACTACGATTGAGACCGACGATACGTACAGTGGCTAGCAAATGCGTGTTTTGTCGTGTACGAAAGGCCCGCCCTGTGGTTCCAGTGCACGGAGATTTACCTAAGGCAAGATTACAACCATATACAAGAGCCTTTACAAACTGTGGATTAGACTATTTCGGACCAATAACCGTGACGGTGGGACGGCGGCATGAAAAACGGTGGGGCGCATTATTTACGTGTCTCACAACAAGAGCGATACATATAGAGTTGGTGGCGTCGCTATCGACAGACTCGGCAATCATGGCTTTAAGAAGAATGGGCGCGCGCCGCGGGTGGCCGCGTCTTATGTATTCAGACAATGCAACAAACTTCAGAGGCGCCGACGTAGAGTTGCGTCGTGCGATAGAAGAATGGGAACCGGCTCTACGTGATTACGCACTATCAGAGCGTATGGACTGGCGCTACATAGCGCCGGGGGCACCACATCAAGGGGGCGCATGGGAGAGGCTCGTGCGCTCAGTCAAAAGTGCGCTACGAGTCACACTGAACGAGAAGTCGCCGCGAGAAGAGGTACTAGCGACGCTGTTGGCGGAGGTAGAGCACACCATAAACGCTCGCCCGCTAACCCACGTACCAGTCAGCGAAGAAGATCCAGAGGCGCTCACCCCAAATCACTTCCTGCTGGGCGGTTCGCGCGGCCTGCCACTCACTGGGCCGTGCGAGCCAGCTTCGCGTAAGCTGTGGCGTGCTGCGCAGGCGCTGGCCGACGAGTACTGGCGCCGCTGGGTGCGCGAGTACCTGCCCGAGCTCATTCCGCGCGGGGGCGCGCGTGACGTCACGGGCCGCTCACTTAAGCCCGGTGACGTCGTCATCATCGTCGACTCCAGCCTGCCTCGCAATGTGTGGCCGCGAGGCGTCGTGACGGCGGTGCATCCGGGACCAGACGGCGAGATTCGCAACGCTGATGTTAAGACAAGAGGAGGAGTTTTTCGTCGCCCGACAACGAGATTGGCTGTCCTCCCTACTGAAGAAGAAGGTGCCGCGAGTGCTGCACCGGGGGGAGACTGTTGCGGACAGCTTAATTCAGTGAAAAAGTGATTAACAAAAAGACAGTTTAGTGGACACTAAGTGCGACCTAGTGGTGAAAATTGTGTTTGTGAATATTCATGTAAGTACCTTGTTCATAAGCAATAGCTTGTTATAACTATTTGAGTTGATTAGTTTGTGTTTTTAATTACTTTGAAGTTTATTAATGTGTAACGTTCTATTTGATTTTAAAATGTAGCTTATGAAAAGTGCTGTAAAATGAAATATTTAGCGTAGCTGTAAGTTTTATAGTTTGTGAGATATTTAGGTTTTAGCTCAAATAGGTATTGTTTAGGTATTTAGGTATCCTATGCATTAAATGATTTAAAGTCTTGTTGTTTCAATTGCATTACCCGGTAAAGGTTTTGAGGTATGGGCCAGGTACTATAGGTCCAGGAGGTGGTAGTTTCGACCTGAAATGTGTCTAGGTCAAACGCCAGCCTTTGTCCTATAAGCCCTAAGGTTTTGACGAGGTACTAAGAGGTAAGACTATGTAAAATAAAGGCCTCTTGTATAGGTCTCTGATTAAATGTAATGAGGTGCCTAAATACCTAAAGACAAAATGTAAATACTGAAAGGTACCTAAATAATAAATGAGGTAGGTAGTCTCATAAAGAGAGAGGAGTAGGGGTTTCGCTGTCCCTCTCACACCGCTGCCAAGTTGGTTGCGAGCGCGGAGTGGGGGAAGCGCACTCCCTACCACCGTTAACAAACTCGTTGTAACGTAGGGTAGAAATAAATGTAGATTTATCAAGTACCCAACTTAATTAGATATTGTAAGTTTGTGTATTAGTGTACCAGTTGCAATCATGCAACAGACTACCTCAGGGTGCGCGGACGCAGGGCGATTTGTAAGCTCGCACACCCATTTTTTCTTTGTAACCACAATATACGAGCATTCAGAGTGATTCAAGAAGGTGTTTCAATTCGTTCCCGCTTGACGTTAACATACAGTGTCGAGGTTACCGACATCGGTAACAGTAAGTATAATGTGCTCTCACTGCAACAAGGTTCTCAATAAAAGGAACTTTTTAAGTTGCTAATGAAATAACAAAGAATAATTTCATACCAATGTTGGTTAGTATTTTGCAAGCGTTTGCTTTAGCTGTAGATAATAGTCTCTTTATCAATATGTGAAGTGTTAAAGAAAGCAATAAAACTGAAAACCCCACAGGAAAACAAGGGAGGACTTCAACCAAATACTAGAATAAAATAATAACAAAAGAATTTCGGATGTTCCAACGAAATTATGAAAAAATGACAGAGAAACGAGGCGGAGAGACGATAGAGATAAAAGAAATAGTCGTTATATTCTGGAGTTTCCTTGAAATAACTTAAGTACGATCAGTTTAACAAGTGGGTTTGAAAGTAAGTAATAATTGTATTCTGTGGAAAAATGCCAATCAGTGTGGGAAAATTTGGCAATTTTATTCAAGTGTATGTCCTCTACAATATACTATACTACGTCATCATTCTTATCTTCTTCTTTGGGTGCGCGATTATCAATTGAGAAATCGTCGTTTATTACATTCCGTTTCACCTTTTCGTTTAGATTCATAACAATAAAGTTGTAATTTCTTCCCGTCACTTACAGATCCTAGTGCAATTAGTGAGTATTAAGCGATGCTGACGATTAATCGCATTGTACCCTACATTTGATAACGTCGAACAAAACGAATGAGATGTGTCACTGAGACCATCTACGTATAGTCATTATCCCCTGGTATTTTCCGTTTGAAAACTTCTCCACAAAATATTTTTTTTTCGTGAGGTCGTGATAGCAATATGTTTTTAATAAATTAATAAATAATAAAAAAGAGTTTTCTCAATACTATGAAAATATTATAACTTTGGTGATTAAGGTTAATACCTCACCGAAAGTGGGGCCCTCACAGGTTTTTATTTAATAAGTTGGTAGAAAAAGATTTATTAAAACTTTTCATTGAACTTTTAGAGCTCTCTAGTATTTTTAGAAGGGGCATTCCCTCATAGTCATTCGTAGCAAATGTGTCAAAAACGGCCATAGCAGTTTTGCTATCTACCTAGCAGTGACTACGAGGTGAGGGAATGTAATGATACCGTCTAAACATACTAGACTATGGGCCCTAGAAATTCCACGAGAAGTTTTATTAAAATTGCGTAAACAATGTTAAATAAAATTCACCGCAGCGCCCTGAAGAATGCGATGCTAAAGCTAATAAAAAAAGTATTCATTTTTGTAACCAATTTTACTAGCTTGTACGGGAATATTTATTAATGAAAATAAAATAAACACTTGTGTCAGAAGTAAGTTTACAGTAACACAAAATTATTCTTATTTTTAGTTAAAATACAACCCTTCCTACCTATTTAGCAGTATTTCTGATTATTTTTACTCTAATTTAATTTATATCATTTTCCTTGATATCCTGTTGTCGTAGGTTAGTTACAGTATAATTATTATAATTTACAAGTTTTACTGTAATCAATCATACAGCAGAAGATATTTTCATATTTTCCCATGCAACAGAATAGACGGTAAAAACTAAAACAATAGCAGTTCCTTATCACAACAATGGGCTTTAATTATAATATACTTACTACATATTACGACGCTACGTAAGCAAGAAAAAAAATCAAAATAATGTCTTATGTCAGGTCAGAGAGACAACGCAGTCCCTCGTTAGATTTCCAGATGAGCGTATATTTAGGAGCCAGCATTCAGAGGCTGATGAAATCTAAAGTATCTCCTATACAATTCTATCTTCTAATGAAATCAAAAATACACATGAACTTACTCAATTCCTTGTTTCCATTAAATAAGTTGGTCAGAGTAAAGTGAGCGCCATCTTTAACTTCGAAGTCGAAGGTATATTTTTTAGGAACAATATGAGTTTTGCCTTCACCATCCTTTTCGGTATCGTAATCCATTACAAACTTTACTGCAATGTTTTCTGGAACACAAAAAAAACGCAAATTATTTTTCTTTGTATTATAATATTTTCATTTATATTGATTCAGTGCAAAGATCAATTAATGACACAACTATGCAGTAAAATGTTGGATTAAAAATTATTACATATTTAATTATAATTAACGATAGTAAAAGTATGAGTAATAAATAACTATTTTTTATTACCGTTACCTATAAAAGCTGTAAATTTATTGTTTGTAAAAGAAGAAAACGAATGTTTAAACGTTAAAAAACTAACAAATGAAGGGTACATGGGAAGAAGGGTTCATCGACATTTTTGATTTTGAACTAACAATTGCATTCGATAGCCTTTGAACGGGTCTTTCAAATGACATAATTCAAAACAAACTAGTGTCCAAAATATATATTTAAAACGGACTAAAAGAGGCCCATTTCTCGTTAAATCGCCTTTAGTAAAAATAAATCATTTAACTTCTTCCCGTGTGCCCTTCAAATGTGTAATTTACGTTTTGATTCATGTAATGTTAAATCAAAATTTACGGAAAATTACCCAAAGTCATATTCAGGAAAAAATTCAACCGTGAAGCAAGCACGAAACGCGACCCAACCAATAAAATATAAATCACACCTGTTCCTTTCTTTAATATTGTTTTTATTAAACGGAGTAGACAACACGTTTTTCCGCCGTATTATTTCAGGAACTCGATATGAATTATATTGCTCGTAAATTTTTTCCTTTTTTGTTGGCCAAAAACTTTGTTTACCGTAGCTTACAGGTAAAATAATTTAAATGCAAAGGTTTTGTTGACTGTTAAGTCGCAATGTCATAGCTTCTAATCGTCGTGTGAAGATTAAAGAAATATAATTTAATTAGACTATTTGACCGAAACACTACAAAGAAGAATATAATAGAAAAAATATAATAATTTAGGTAATTTGACTTATTTAGTTCTGACTTAACTTGACTAGACTCGACAATGTAAATGCTAACTTTCCGCACTCGCCTGTAATGTACTTTCCAGCTTTAGTGTTAAGTTAATAAATGCATTACTCGTACCTATTTTTTTTATCAGAATGAACTTACTCATTTTCATAATGATTTGTCCATCACCAGAAATCGGTAATATGAGAATCCTCCCAGCAGCATTGTAGTGTCCTTTGATTGTGCTGTTAGTTCTGAAATCTACTGTTATCTTCTTTTTCTTCTCATTCCATCTGTAAATAACAATACATAATATTAAGTTTTTATTTCGACTTCATACATAGTTTGTTATAAAAGAAAAAAGTTATAGGCCGTTTGTCCACCGCTCGCTACCGTCACTGAAAACGAGATGAAAACAAGCCTGCATGATAAGGCCGAAGGTGGTAGCGCACTCCACCCGGAATCATCACTACTGAGGAACCGGCTATCTTACCTCTAACTGCCGAAACACATTTTTTTGTTGTTATGGCGTCAGACTTAGGTAAGATGGTGGTAGCCAGCCAGGCGGACTTGAAATAAGCTTTACCACCAACTAAACCGAGTACAAATTCCTCCTGGGAATCGAACCCGGGACCTCTGCGGCTTACAAGGGTGTGCGAACCACAAGACCACAGAGGCGGTTAAGGCGAGGCAGTTCATGAAATTTACTCTTTCACTTTGTCTTTAGAATAAGGTTGAATATTGCATAGCTTTAATTGACGCTTCGCCAGAAATTTGATGAAAATTAGTACATTTTTATTGATTTCTGAAATACTGGATCATTTATTAAAAATGTACTCGGTTATTGTGTTAGATCAATAAAAGAGCTATCCTTTTTGCATAAAAAAATCATATCACTGAAGTTGAAAATTACGAAATCTGACGATTTGAAGTTTATTTTTATAAGTTTTATGGTGTTATTCAGGATTTTTTACAGAGTTACTAAGCCATTTTTCAATATTCTGTTCGGCTATTATGTTTATTTGTTTCTTTTTCAGTCTACAGTATTTTTTGTAAAGTAGAATTCTACTTCAGTTTTTCACATTGGAAGTTCAAAAATCTATCTTTTCATCAAATCGTGAACTGGCCTTACATTAACTATCTCCTATTCAAATAAGTACTTATTTGTTCTCGTGACGATGACGGCGGCTATGGAGCAAAGGTTTTAAAGTTTTACTCACTTTACGCTGTCGACTATAGCCCCTTTAAGACCTTTCAAGCGTCCATCGTTAAGCTTAAACTGGAGTCCAGAAAGGTCAAATTGGATATCATCCATTTCTAACACATCCAGAGCTTTAACCCCCATATCTGGCAAACCTTCCATAAACACTGGTACAGCTTTCTGAAAGTTGGTTACCATACACGCAGAATCTTCTAATTTGCATTTTTCTACAGGCAACACTGTAAAAGAGAAAAGGAATAGAGAAGATCGGAACGAATCGCGTAATCACAGTTTGCGTGTAATGAGGGCTTTTCAAAATGACAAAAAGCTGTAGGCTCGATAGATAGTGTTGATAAAAACGTTGTCTCAATGTATTTTTTTTACTAATCTTCGAAGAGTACCTACTCAGGTAGACAGGCAGATGTAGCCCTAAAATGTAGAAACATTTGCCCAAAGAGAACTTTGGGCAAATGTCAGAAAGCGAGCGCTTACTTGCCTTACCTCTTTGGTACAGGCCGTTTATTTTTAAAAGCTAATTTTGACTCATCTGTTTCCATCAACGCAATCTAGTGAGGCAAACAGTTACTTTTTTATGTCGCTTGAAAAGCCCTTTGCAGCTCAGAACAAATCGCAGTAATCGGAAGAACACACACATAGGCATCTCGGGTCAAACCGGGATATAGTCAATACTTTAGTATTTCTTAGGAGTCAAAGAAAAATACACTAACACGAAACCTAGAGCAACAAAACAAAAATGACGGATGTGAGTAGCGATGGGTCCATCCATACAAGCCGTTTCCCATCGGCTTACCTTTTAGAAATCCCACCCTACCGATCCAATATGCAGATCATAACATTCTTGTAGAACGGCTTACCTACGCCATAATTGTTTTTTTTTTTTTTACTTGTGAAAAACGCAAATAAAATGATTTTTGTTATTATTATTTTTTTCACTTTCGCCAATAGAACATACAAACTTTATATTCTGTGGTTACAGTGTTGGATTAGGATTTTTTACTGCATATAGACATAGAAAAATTTTCGCTGCGCTCAAGAAGACCAACAAAGCGTGGATAAGAGAAGTTACCATCATACGGACACGGTCTATGAAAAAAAGAGGCAAAGAGATCAAGCGACAATGTGCCAACATTTTTTACAGTAAGAGCCCCTAGCGTCCCGCCTAGCAAAAGAGCAATCACAATTTCTTTAAAATATTTGGTAATCTTGATTAGAATAATTTTAAATAAGGGTATCGTGAAGCCATGGTGTCTTGTTCTGTTAGTGCACAATCACTAACAAAAAGAAACAATCCAAGTAATCACACTTTTCACAGGTAAATAAGATATTGCCACACATTTCTCTAAAACCAAATTTCGCTACATTTATTCGTTTATCGACGAAGAAAACAGTATGGAACATAGTTTATTAATTTCCTTTGCCATAATAATAATATAGGCATATTTTATGTAAGTCATATTTTACGTATCTCATATATGTATATTGTATACATTAGTTTTTGGGATCACCTGTTTATTGACATTGTTGTTCTTTGACATTCTATTTCTATGGTTTACTGTATAAGTAGTTTACGCCTAGGTCTTCAACTTTCGTCTCGCGAAAATTATATTTTAGGTGTTTCAAGAAAACGGATAAAAATAAAATAAAATACTTTTATTTCAGACCAAGGTCCATGGACCAGGCATTTATAAATGCTTAAATAGGGTGTAGTTTTTTATTCAATTCATATTATGTAGTTATGTAGGTACATAATAATACTATAAAGGATTTTTCTGTGGTAAAACCAGTAAGTAAGTACTTACGTTATTGTGAAATAGAGTGTAAAAAAATATGAATAAATAATTAAGTACCTAAGTAATCATAATAATAAATATATTATAAAGATGCTCGATAAATAGCTTCGGAATTTAAATTGCCCCTTTGTTGTTTTTTTTGTAAGTTTTTTTTTTGTTTTGGCTCAGTCTAAATTACCTACCTGTTTATTTAATCTGCTAATTAATTAATTAAGAATGTTGAGTATATAGTATTATATTTAATAAGATTTAAGTAATTAAATAAGTAGAAGGCCATTCTTCATTAATTAGCATAGTGTACTTTTTTTTCTATAGCAGGTAACTTCCTGTCATAGCGATTTTGAATTTACGTTGCTATTACTGTAATGGCTGCGTGAAGCAATTTGTCTATCACACTGTGCACGCTATTATCACAGGAATAAAATAAAAATCTCTGTGCTATTATTATTACAAATATCGTAAAATAAAACTTTTTTTGTCATTTATAAAGGTTTATGCGTGTAAAACAATGCAAAACAAATATTTTATGCAATTACCAGACAACATGCAATATTAGGTACCTATCTCAAATTTTTATCTATTCTAAATGAGCGTAATTATTATGAATTTATTTTATTTAATTACATATTGGTTGTTTGTATTTACAAAAGAAAAACTTAAATATCAGTTGCACGGGTTGCACTGGAAACAAGTTTTAATTATAAGTTATTTATAAGGTTCCCACAATTACAGGATAAAAATCAATTATCATTAAGCTTAGAATAATAACACCTAGAACGATAGTTCTTTACAAAGCGCACTGTTAAAAGTGTAGCAACTAAAACAGCCAAAATGGCTCCGATTTTAGATTTTTAATCTCCATTATTACTTAATCATACCGAATTAGTACAAAACAGTTAAAATTTTCCTACATCAAGGAGATTAGTTACTATATTATTGAATTTTAGTTATGATTAGGTAACGTATGAAAAGGATATAAATCTGAAAGCTAAGCTATTTTGGCTTAGTATTAGTTGCCTCACTTTGCATACGCGGACACGGCTTGCTTCTAGGTGTTATTATTCTAAGTCATTATTACCAACTATTATTCCAAAGGTACTCCGTATCATATAGGTACATGAAACCCCGGAAAATTATTATAATCCCTGAAAACCATAACTTTTTTTTATTTCTTTTTATGCTAAACTGCATAGTAGCAACTAAGACCGAAATTATGTTTTTTGGCAACTAACTACGATAGTGAATATTTGCGTCTAGAGTAGTTATTTTGCATTTTTTCATACAAATAACTCGGCCATGTTTCGGTTTACTGGGTTCGACTTTATAAGGTTACTAGCGGCCTCGAGCGACTTCGTCAGCGTGGACAGTTATTTTTTTGCAATTGAAATCGTAGTTCCTTTTACCTACCAGGTTGCGCTATACAATTTTCAATAAAAAAAATTGTCTGCTCGATTAGAATTTAAATGTCGATTGTGATAGTTTTTAGAGGCTTTCAGTCGGAGCAGTCGCCCGAATAGCTAGAGCCTGCTGGGTTCGATTCAGTTGTGTTTGTTATATTATAAACATATCACTGAGAGAGAATACAAAAATCTAAAACTCAACAAGTACAAAAGGACCTCTAACTTATGAAAGTTACTCGAAAAACCTCTGTGAATAATTTTTCAAGTGAAATATAGACGCAGGTGGCACTAAACCAACATATAGCTTAAAAGAAATTACATTTAAAATATTGTCAGACTGGTATTATCTTATTCAGGTCTTGCCTGTATTTGTAAGAGAAATTTAAAAAAAAATCTGTGCTGTGCGTAAAATAAGAGGTATTTTGGAGAAAGAAGCGTCTACGAAAACAGGAAAAGGTTTTAAAACATTTTAAACCATTTAATTTAAAAAAAAAAACCCTTCCACAAGAGTACTTAATTGAAGGGATAATAGGAAAAACAACTACCTACTTATTGTCATTTTTATACCTACAAATTTGCGTTGGAATTGGAACTGCGACGGAAATTCAAGCTTGCGACGACTGTATTAAAATAAGTCTGTACATAATTACAAGTTTTTGCTAGTTAAAAGTGTTAGTTCATCATGTCAAGTAATTCATCCGATGAAGAACTGGTCGGCACGCCTGATTTCTGTCATCTTGAAGCCGAAGATGTCGTACTTCAAACAGTGCATTTAGCTTACCATCGCAAGAGTTTTCCAGGCATAACTTAAGGATTTGTTTATAATCCAATTTAGATGATAATTTTTTGTTTGATTTTTCGTTTATACCCTATACCTCAAGAATTTGAATTTCATTGGTGGATCTTGGACTTCAATGATGCACAAGGGAATTGCTCAAAGTCAAATAGGATATGACGTATAGTGATTGAGATATTAGTAGGTTTATGACAATCCAAAACAAACCGAGCTATGGTCTGCGACAGTGACGTTCTGGACTAGACTTGGACTATGAAGGCACAACGGAACTCCTTAAAAACAAACCACGTAGGAAATGAGTTATGGGCATTGTACTATTAAAAATATTTTATAAAAGTTAAAAAAGATTTACACGCTTCTACCTCCACTAAAAAGTTGAAAATATAAAAGCTTTTTAAAAAAAAGATAAACTTTTTTCAAAAACGTGAAAACAAAAACAGCTAACAAGCAAGAAATAATATTCAAATTAGAATAAAACACGTCTAATAAAGTCGGGTGGAGCTTTTAGAAATATAAAAAAGGATTCAGAAGACGTGTTTTATTATAACGATATGCGTAACTATAATTATTTGAATATTAATTCTTGCTTTTAGTGGTATTTTAGAAATCTCAAGCCAGTATTTTTTCTCTTAATGGAACTCAAACGGTACTTAACGATTTAGTTTTGGTTTTGTCGTTGAGAATAGCGCGATTGGGCCCATGCATGTGGATTTATTTTTGGGCGGGCGGGCGGTGCGCAGATTTCTTGTTAGTACGTTTTACCCTTCTATTGTATGGAAATTATTGCTTAAGATTGTTTTTAAAATGGACTTCCACAAGGTAACGCCTGATTCTAATAAAAAGGACAAAATGCTTTTTTCAACAAATGACAGAACAATTGGTGTATCATTACGAGTATTTATTACCTACCTACTTATCGAGTCTACAAAATACAATAAACATTGATTGGACGCTAATGCTCTGATTCTAGAGTATGTAGTTAGTACTTGTTGTACTTATAGAAATAAGAGACAACGATGGCACTGAAAACACCAAGCATGAGACCATATTACAGAAAAGTTCACATTCTAAATTCACCTAACTGTGGATCAAACCACAAAACAGATCGAGCCCAGGACCTAAGAGATGGCAACACCATAAAACTGCAGCTTGGTGATGAAACGCGGGTCTAGCAGCGTTTTTGCTTTAGTCGTCCCGCGACCACGGCCCCTGGAAAGGTGCCAAAACGTCGGGAAACCCAAAAAACCAACAAATTAAAACTAAATAATTCTAAAATAACAGATGAATTAAGCAATATACGCGCTGTAATCCGTAAAAAGTGTTTTATTTCTAAAATGATTACTGTTCGCAAACGCTATCATTAAGGTGGTATGGTAAGCTCAGTAGCGCCACCAATGGATATAAATCATTTACGTTGTATCAAGGGCTTAGAATAAAAGTTTTGGAGATTTTGCGCAAATAAAAGAGTAAAGTGCAATTTTTAAATATTTTTTCATGGCCTCAAATATAAACAATAAGTTATGAATGTGGATATTGCTAAATGTAGCCACTTTTGGCACTAGTGACATGCACGATTTATTGCTTAAAATACAACGTAAATGATTTATTTTCATTAGTGGCGCTACTGAGCTCAACGAACCACCTTAAGAGGAAACACCATGGTCGAGAGAATTGAAAAAATCCTATACAAAGTTGACAAAATCATCGTTTCGTTGTGCCCTGTTTTCTCCTCCAAAATCAGACGGATTTAAATACATTTTTCAATAAAATTTAAAGGAATGCTTTGGCTGTGTTCCTATGTTTTTATTTATTTATATAATCTCGTCTTTGATTGCTGGATGTCTAAACAATAGCATTTTTTTAGGTTTTTTTAAGATTAATATCTCTTTTAATAATTAATTTATGAAAAAAGAAAACACAGTAACACAGCCAACCCCTTTGTTTAAATTTTAATGAAAAAAGTATTTAAATCGGTCTTGTTTTGGAGGAGGAAACAGGGGACAACGAAACTTTGATTTTGTCAACTTTGTACAGGAATTTTTCAATTCTCTCGACGGTGGTGTTTCCTCATAATATGAGCTTTTACTTACCAGCCGAATAAGTTACACTCAACCAACACACGGCAAATGCACCTACTACTATAAGCTGCACCATGTTTACGTACTAACCGAGGAAATGAATAACAACCACTGGCGAAGGAAATCTGCCTTATGCACTAATATAGCTAGTTAGTAACTTATACCGTGACGACTACCACGACCATTGTCTATTTAGTAACGATTCTAAAAACAATTACAGAAATCCCTTTAGTCATCATATAATAGTGGCTAATAGTAGTAATTTGACCAGTCTGTCAAAAATGTAATTCAAACTACATAATTACGATAGAGTCACCATATTTAATTTGCGTCATTTGTAATGTCGTTAGATAAATAATCTTTTTCTCTTTATTTTAATATTTGATGAAAAAGCTGACGCTTCCTCGAGATCTTTATAAATATATTTGAAGAAGGTTAAAGTATAATTTATGGGCGGAAATCCTAGCCATAGCATGATGCTGTAGTTTTTGACAGCCGTGCAGATTTGGTGGTAAAGTTACTGCAAAACGAAAAATAATAAGTACCTAAGTAGGTATCTGAAAAAAAATTTTGTTTAAGGGGCTTATATAGGTCAACTTGCGCCACCAATACATTTATTTTTATTACTCGTAAACCAAGTAAATATTAAAAAAAAAGGTACCAATAATATCCCCTAAATTGTCTCTAATATTTTTTGAAGGGGAATGTATAAATGCAATTTAAAACGTTTACGTATAATAAAAATAAATGAATTGGCGGCGCTAGTTGACGGCTATAAGGGCCTTAAGTCCAGCTTTTTGAAATATTTCCTTTCTGCCCAGATTCAATTACGCTTTCAAACATTAAAAAAACGCATCTTGTGGGGGGTCAAAATGTGCCCTTAGTAGATCACCTGAATTCTTCGGGGGCCTCTTCTGCGGTGTTAATTTTTCGCCAAAAAAACTCACATGGGGCTGTTTGAGAGAATTGGGTGGAAATAATGTTACCCCCAAAAATTTGTTAAAATGACGATACTTTCAGCAGCTATGAGAGAAAAGCTTTCCGCGAGACGCGAAAAGAAAAGCGACAAATATGATAAAATAACCACTCGTAAACATTCAGTGATTTTCACCGCGGAGATTTTTTATTAAAATTAGCCACTAAAAAAATATTTTTGAAAAAAAATATTAGGTAAGGTAGGTACTATGTGGCAAATAATTTTAGGAACAGCCTGTATCAATCATATCGTGTTACGCTGGTCATTGCTACGGGGGCTGGTTTTTTTGTCTCTACAGCTTGATCTAAGTCCACCTTACATCTAACTATCTCACTTCCTTTCCTAGTGTAGATTCAGATTTATAGATTCATTGTGTTATTTTTTAATTTACAATAATAGTAAGTACTTATTGTAAAAAATTAAGTTGCCAAACTTTTAGCACTTTTTAACCGACTTCCAAAAAAGGAGGAGGTTCTATGTTCGTCTGTATATTTGTTGTCTTCAATAGACGTATTTTTATTATTACGAATATTATTTCTTGCTTTTTAGAGATAGGTTTTTTGAAGTTGTTTTTTGTTTTTTTTAAACAATTTTGTAATCTACTTATAAAAAAATATGTAGGTATTCCAGCCAACAATTAATATTTTTAATGATAGCATATTATAATAATAGCAATATATAGCAATAATCTAGCCTTGTGCTTATAAAACTTTACAAGTAACCTTTGCAAGGCTACTAGGGCGTTAAGGAAAACAAGAATCATATCAAATGCTCGCTTTTATTTTGACCCTGACCTAGAGTTATGCTTATGATACTTACCTATAGGAATTTCTAGCCAGTTTAATCATAATCATAATCATAATCATAATCAACTTTATTTCCAAAAGTGTTACATTGCAAACTTATTTCTAGCGGCCTCCACACTAAGCAAAGCTTGTATCGCAGTGACCAGTAACATTCTTACCAGGTGTAAATCTACTGTCGCGTTTGACACATATACATTATCTATTGAATAATAGTTACATTTTATTTTAACATTATTTTAGCCAGTGATTAAATTTAAACATGCCTTACTACATACTACATAATACTATAATTAATTATGGACTTGTATATTATTATGATTGTGTGTTAGCGCGAATGTGTCTGAGTGCGTGTGTGTGTGTTTGTGTGTGTGTGTGCGTGCGTGTAGTAACAGGGTGAAAAGGAGATTTACGTAGGTAGGAGGATTTCTGTCTTTTCATAGTCCAGTCCTATGAGAAAATTTTCCGTATTTAGTTTAAGACGATGTATTGTTAATTGTTTTAATTCCACTTTACGAGCGATGGCATTGTAAATATAAGGCACAAGAAAAATTGATTGACGTTTTGCAAACGAAGTACGTACTGATGGGACAGGAATTTTATATATCCTACGTTTTAGAATGTTTTCGTAGCCAGGAGTAAGCGGAGCGCCTCTATGAGCTATGATTGTGACTCTAAGTATGTACAGCTGTCGGACTCGCAGAACATTACATTCTTTGTACAGCAAATCCGTGCTATATCTGACTGGCTTTCTCATCATGACTTTGAGCACCGCTCTTTGAGCTCTCTCGAGTTCAATAAGTGTGGATTTTGACGCTCCACCCCAAACAACAATACAGTATATAAGAAGCGACTGCGTTATGGCCTTATAAACCAAAAGTAATGCATTCCTTGAAGCCGCGTGCCTAAGTGATTTCATTATGTAAATTGTTTTTCGTATTCGCCCTGCAAGGTTGCGAACATGCTGCCTGTACGACAAGTTTTCATCCAACAGCACACCAAGATATTTTATATAAGCGGTACGTTCAATTTCATGACATGTACAATTTGATGAAAGCATCGCCTCAGGCTTACAGCTATGCAGTAACAGACGTTTCGCCGCAGGTGGTTGTGAGGCGCAAGTTTTATGAAAAGCGATGTATTTTGTTTTCGTAACATTTAATGTAAGTAGATTTCTTTCCAGCCAATCATTAACAAGTGCCATCCCAGTCTCAGCAATTTCAAATGTCTCATCCCAAGACGATCCCTGGAAGAGAATGACTGTGTCGTCGGCATAGCAAACAATGTCAGATCCATTCATTTGCAACTGCATGATGTCACTAATGTAGATGAGAAAGAGTCAACCCTTAAGGTCCGTTTAAGGTCAACCCTTAAGGTAACTATGCTCATAATACTTACTTACCTATCTTAAGGTGGTACCCTGAGCGAAAGTGGCGCCGCGGTGAATTATATTTAATATTATAAGTTCTAATACACAATTTTAAAAATGTTATTCGTGGAGATTTTCGGGCCCACAGCCTAGTATTTTTAGACGGTATCGTTACATTCCCTCGTAGTCACTGCTAGAAGTAGATAGCAAAACTGCTAAACGTGGCCGTTTTTGACACATTTGCTATCTACTTCTACGAATGACTACGAGGGCATGTAGTGATACCTTCTAAAAATACTAGACCATGGGCCCTAAAATCTCCACGATACACATTATTAAAATCTTTTTCTATTAAATAAAAACCTCTGAGGGCGCCACTTTCGGTCATACAACCGCCTTAAGACGACTTCATCTGTGATCAAAGCTAAATCTAGCTAAATACAAATGGTCAACTTTGTTAGAACTCTAAAAATTTGCGCAAAGAACGATCGCACGTCGCACGCAAGCTTATGTTTCAGGGAACATTCATTTTAAGTTTGTGTATGAAATTGACGAACAAAATATTGTTGACCATTTCGATAGGGGAGGCTGGTCAGCAAATCTGTGGTAGCTTTGGGTTTTTCTGTAGGGTCAAAGTTCTGTGTGGAAAAGCATTTTTATTTTAATTTTCTAGAATTATAAATGAATTCTTCTAAATTACGCCGGCCGTGACAAAGGTCACCCACCAGAGAGGGTCATTGCCCTAAAGCAGGGATAGGGAAATAGATTTTGAGATGGGCCGTTTAAAATAATTACAACATTTAGGTACGCGGGCCAAGGAACAGCCCATGAACCAATTTGACGACCTGAGTGGTGCAGTGGTCAACATGACGCCTACCACGCAAGAGGGTTCGATTCCCGGCCGGGCAGAAATTGAAATAAGAATTTTAATTTCTGTGACGGGTCTGGGTGTTAACTATGTATAATAAGTACCTATATATTTAAAAAATATCTAAGTATTATATCAGTTGTCTAGCACCCATATTACAATCTTTGCTTAGATGGCGCTGTGTGAAATTGTCCAAGCATTTATTTATTTATTTATTTAATAACAATACTGACTTGTATGTGTTATTTCTGTGGAGGTTGGTACCTCAACTACACCCTTATGCAAAGGTACATCAAAATCTGACGGCAGTTTTGTGAAAAACAGTATTTTAGAACACACATTGCTGTAGCTAAATTAATATGAGAGATGCTAATATCAATGAAGGCATTATAATCGCAGGCCAGATTGAATCTTTATACAGATATTATGTATTTATTGGTGAGTATCAATGTATTTTGTATGCACGTAAATATTATTCTTCTTTATTTGTGCCGCATCCGCGTTTATCTGTTTACTGTTGGTTGACTGGTAGAGAATGCTATTAGCATTAAGTCCGCCATTTGTACCTTACTCTATGTATTTGTACAATAAAGTTTTATAAATAAATAAATCTTTTCGCGGGCCGAACTTGGCCCGCGGGCCGCCATTTCCCCATCCCTGCCCTAAAGACGTGCTGGTTCCAAATGGCTCTAACGGCCGTACTCAGAGACGTCAATTAAGTTTAATGTTTCATTAAAATTGTTGCTATCTCTTTCTTTTCCATAGTGATAGTATAAGACGACACGATACTTAATTAAGCATTAAACTTAATTGACGTCTCTGAGTACGGCAGTAAGTGGCGAAACAATAAAGTTTCGTAAATAAAATAAATAAATAAATGTTCTCGCGGGCCGAACTTGGCCCGCGGGCCGCCATTTCCCCATCCCTGCCCTAAAGACGTGCTGATTCCCAATGTCTCTAAGTGGTGAAAAATAGATCTTGGAATGCTTCGAATGAACCAAAGACTGTTACAGATACAAAGATATTCTTAGTGCAATCGTTGTTACTCGTATAACATAAAATGTATTTTTTTCCCTACATAGGTACAAGAGATATCACGCTACGGCAATTAAACCTAACTGGAAACAAAATAACAGCATCAAAGTAAATTATCCTCAAACAACCCAGGTAGGTAGTTGAACATTATTAAATTAATATGTACAATTTAATGCTATTAAACAATTATTGGAATAAAATCAAACCATGTGACCGATGCACGTGTTTTATGGGTTCGTTATCGTCGATCAAGGTTAGTATCAATGCATTCTAGGATTTGTTTAAATTCTTCAGCAAAACTGTTCGCACGCAAAACATGATGCATTTTCATAATATTGGATTAGGTACTGTTTTTTAACGTGTAAACTGTTCTATCCATAAAATCTGTACTTACCTACCTAACTAAGGCCATAATAATTATGTAAAATTCTATTAAATAAAGTCCTGGATTTAAAATTCTACTCCAAACGCGATTTTAATGTTTGGACTGTTATGAAAACTTGCATTCCCCTGAATTGTATAAGTTTTCATAATCAATCAACTTGTAAGTAATAAAATATGGAACATTCTCATTTTCCTCGTGATGTATTCCCCACTCATCCGGATGAATTTTAATAAATATTAAAATACCTACAGCAATTTCCCTTTTCATCCGAAGACCCGAAGGTATTCCCCACTCATCCGCACATTTTGTAAACGTAATTAGCAAAATAAATATCGAGGTTAATATAATAATAAATAGGGTCGGAAAATAAAGTAAAACATTTTTTTTAATAATATTTAGATTTTAATTAGTTCAAATTACCAACAGGTTCAAATTAAATATGTAGTAGCATGAAAAAGTGAAATATAAAATTTACAATAAAAGTAACACAATGACAATTACAAGTCAATAACTTTTTGTACTATTCACCTATCTAGGAATGCAAGTATTGTTTGTTGGTCTCTATACACATTAGGAAATATAAACAGTTTAGAGTAATCAAATATGTTTTAATGCATATTTCTACTGAAAGTGTTATTCTTTTTAACAATAAGATCTTGAAATTAATAAATAAATTTACCTTTAGGTGGGTAAGTATTTATAACATTTGTAATTGTAAGTTATTACGATTACGATTATTACGATATTTGCGACATGAGAATGTTATTTTTTCTATAAGATAACAGAATTCCTATTTCAAATTGTTTTATTTTGAGAGTATACTCATTTACATTTTTTTGTAGTACTTCTAAAAATTTTATAAGAGTTGGTTTACAATTAGATATGCTTTGATTTATCTTAGAATGCCACCCTTCTAAATGGTTTGTGGTTATAAATCTCTCTCCATAAAATGACCACTTTCCAAAAAAAAACACATGCAACGTGAGTTTTAACAATGGGATTTTTGTGTAATTTTAATTGCCTGACTTTTTTTCTTAAGGCCTTTTTAAAATAAAAATAGCAGCCTATAATTTCACATTACTTTTTGCATTGCGGTCATAGCTGCTAACTCATAATCAGTTTGAATTTTTTGTGGATTCCACGTTGGCACTTGTGACTTAATTAATTGAAATAGAATTTTATAAGTTCCCTCTTTTTTATTCATCAATAAAGCGCTCGGTACAACATTGGACGTAGTTTTGGTGCTGCCTAAGTCCCCATGAAGTTCTGTTGAAAATAAAATGTGGTTATAGTTTTATTTAATGACCCAGATAAATGCGCTGCTTTGTCAAGCTGACAAACAAAAGATTTTAAAGACATACCACGAAACATTTTTGTACCTAATTTAGATTTTTATTGTTTTATTGTTTTCGAAAATTAAATGTGATATTAAAAATATTACTACTATGTATGAAAAGTGGAGAACATGCTGGAAGCCAAAATACGTATTTTTTAAAAGGTATATATGTTTTTATATATATATAAATATAAAATTTATATTTAAATATTTTTTAAGATATATTATATTATTATGTCTATATTTAATTTAATATATAATTTAAAAAAAGATACAGCGCAATTTTTCTGCAGTCTGTATCTTTTTCTTGTTTCATTAGACCATCAACGTGCCGGACGGATCTTTTTTCGGATGAATGGGTAACAATTTATTTATATTTTGTTATCGGATGAGTGGGACACACTTATTCGGATGAGTGGGGAATGAAAATAATTCGGATGAATTTTGCGGATGAATGGGGAATACATCTTCCTCGTTTTTGAGATATTCTAATTAGGATACAAAAACTTGCTTCAGTTCGATACATGAACACTCTTTGCATTGGGGTTAAACATGAAATATCTTAACTTTTAAATACTTACTTATGCATTTTTGTTATTTCTTCAAAATACAAAAAAAAATGAGAAATTGCTATGTAAGACTTATATCTAATATTATGTGTTTCTATCATCTTCGCTCCGTGGGTAGGCCCCGACAAGGTGGACCAACGATCTGGTGAAGGTCGCGGGAAGCCGCTAGATGCAGGCAGCGCAAGACCGATCGTCGTGGAGATCCTTAGGTTAGGCCTATACCCAGCAGTAGGTGTCATGCGGCTGATATGATGATCATCTTACAATTCTTGAAGAAAGCATTGTTCTACTTATTCGTGGTTCTGAGATTATTTTGCCATGGTTGCCTCACCCTACTACCTACTTCCCAGTCCCCGGGTTTTACCCATTGACACCCAGTTCATTTGTGGCAGCCTTCGATCAGGAATATCCTAGAGGTCCGGTCAGAGTCTATTAAAATTTGTACCCAGATACAAATATTTGACGACCTCCGTGGTCGAGTGGTTTGCACGCCGGTTTTCAAGGCGTCACCATCTCTTGAGGTCCCGGGTTCGATCCCCGGTTGGGTCAAAGTAGAAAATGAACTTTTCTATATTGTCTCAGGTCTGGGTGTTTGTGATACCACCGTTGTCTCTGATTTCCATAACACAAGTGCTTTAGCTACTTACTTTGGGATCGGAGCAATGTATGTGATGTTGTCAAATATTTATTTATTTATTTATTTATTTATTAATGTTTGACACATTTTCACAGATTACTGACAAAAATAAAAGGCAATTAGGTACTGTAATTTATTGCTAGATAATACTTTATCGTAATGTCCAATTTATTCCGACATATGTTGGTAGATAGGTGAGAATTACGACAGTGTCTAGTATTCTGTATTTACAGGTATAAACATAAAAAAGCCAGTTTTTCAGTAGCTGAGGGTTAGACCAAAACAATAAGTTGGTTTTTAAAAACGATCTTCATTTTCATTAAGGTAATGATTAAACTATCAATTTAAATTATTTTCAACTTTCACAGAATCGTCAATAGTATTCGTTTTTTATCACAAATCAGCCAGTTCCTCCAGTGGGTGAGCTTGTAAGTACTTCTTAATTGAACCGTGTACTCCTTTCAAACAAGCACGAAATATAGGTTCCCCGAATTCTTCAGACACGACCTTCCAGTTCTCATTCATGAATTTTAGCATCGCATCACCTGGAAAAAAGTATTTAAAATGAGATAAAAAAATCTTCGACATAAATAGTGTTATTAATATCTTTTCTTATAGTGAGGTAACTCTCGGCAATAACGCAGACAAAGCGCACTTTCAGTAGGATAAAAATCATAACGCTATTAGGCTACCCATTATTTGATTTACTAAGAACGCATTTTTTTTTAAATAACGATTTAAGTTTAAATATATACTTATGATATTTGTCAAAAAGCATTGACTAAATAGAACAAGTAATGATAGTAAACAGACTTTAACCCTGATTTTTTTATTGTCTCGCAGAAGGTCTGTAAAGTAGAGTATTGACTTACGAGATAAAGCCTATCTTCGTCTTGGGCGGCTTAAACTCTTCGCTTCACTCAGGACTCTACATAACTCCCTCCCTCCATAAGCTCAAAGTCACTTGTTTGTTACGCACAAGATCGAATATGCCGACCGCGAAGTAAAACACAGCTTTATCCCCTTGATGCATAATTTAATATTCAAGATATCCATCATAATAACAACCAAAAACTTACTCAATTGCTTATTTCCTTTAAATAGGCCAGTCAGGTCATAGATAGCTTTATCTCTTATATCATATGTGAAATTAAAACTCTTTAGTTTTATGACGTCCTTGCCTTCTGAGTTCTTCACCACCTCGAATTGATGAGTGACATCAAGCTGTGCGTTTTCTGAAATGGATGATGAGAGTTTTGTTACATACACATTTATTGGCTACAAAGAAACAATACAGGTACCTATCTAAAGTTTATCAGTCACTTGGATGTAAGCGGGTTGAAACAGGTGGAATGCTGAAGAAATCAGTCATTCCTAAACCACTATAAACTAAAAAACCTTGTCGCTTTAACTACTTTGGCTTTATAAGTCATTCGATGAGGTTAACAAATTGTTTTTTTTTAAAAAAAGCTCTACAATGTTCTAGAAATGTTATAGGTGCCACTAAAGGTTAACATAATAGGGGAAAATATCCAAATATAAATATTATCAATTTAAAATTTAGGTACCAATTTTTTTTCTTTAAAAATTTCGTAACTTTGTGGCCCGTGACAACATCATTAAAATTTGTTAGGTACATACTCGTAGATGTTTGATCTTTGTAAAATTAATGGTAATACTTAAAAATAAAATACATTCTACGAATAGGGTCATATTAGGGTCACATCGAGAGCCAAAAAAGTTATAAAAAATAATATTACCATATTGGCCATTAGTCCAGTACAATTAGATTTAATTCCTACAAAAGGTAAACTAAATATAAAAGGTAAACGGATTTAATTCCTACAAAAGGTAAGGTAGTCCTAAAAAATACCCCTTTTTGGGTACATTTTTACCCCCCACCACTGAAGCACAACTCCGCCGGGGGGAGGGGAACCTAGGACAGTCATATTATATTTGGCAACAAATGAAGCTATTAAAACAATACCTAATCATTTTTAGACTACTGACGAAGGATATTTTTTTAACTTAACTTTAATCATGGGTTTAAAACCGTTGTTTAATATTAGATATGCGTACAAACTTTCGAGTTTAATATTTTATATCTTGCTTTTTAGAGCCGTTTATTTTCGAAGCTGTTTTCGTTTGGTTATTTTATAAGGATTTTAATAAAGGTTTTGTTTTTAAAAAAAAAAAAAATTTCAACTTTTTTGTGATAGGGTTACAATAGCTTTATGTCATCGGCTCATCACTTTTTACAAAATACTGTTTCTCCCACCCTAGTTCACTGTGGTTTAATAAATTCATTCACTGTGGTATAATACGTGTTAATTAATGAACCAATAATGGGAAAACCGTTACTTCGGACCATCAAACTAAACTGAACAACTTGAAACAACTCTACAACGGGAAAAAAATCGCAAAATGTATGAAACAGCTGATGTTTTTTCGCGATTTCAGAGTTCGTTTCATAGATAGCACATTTGGTTCAGTTTGATGGTTCGAAGAAACGGTTTTTCTTATTTTTGGTTTATTCATTACGTATGTATATCCAGACTTCGTTAACTAGGTACCGACGTGTAAAGGCGTAGAGGAGGTAATGTATGAAGTCGTATTTTTTAGGCTTTTACGGCACCTACCTATATCACTAAATAAAGTCTGGGTGTAATTAGTATTGAAGTTTTAGTCAAAAAACAAAAAACACGTCTATTGAAGTCGGGTGGGGCTTTTAGAAGAAGAAAAAAAGGAATTTGTACTCCAGCCCCACCCGACTTCGATAGACGTGTTTTTATTATTACGAATATTATTTCTTGCTTTTTAGAGGTAGGTTTTTGAAGTCGGTTTTTTATTTAATCAAAATCAAAATCTGAAAACTCTGGGTTAATGGTACTACCTGGTCCGCAGGGCGTTCCTCATTCCATTCATAGAAAAAAATTAGCGTAACTTCAAACTCTGGATAGTTTTTACCCTGTGGCATTGCATCATCCACAAAATTCGTTAGGCATGACTAAATGGGAATAAGGTGTATGAACAAAAATTGCATGACCTAATGAGGACATGACCTAGTGCAACTAGATGGTTCTATTTAATTTTAAAAAGCCCGTGCGGTACAAAACATGCAATGTTTGTAGCCTACAGGCATTTGTAATATCGCACCCGGAGAACAATTAAATTCTATTCCATGTAAAAACGTAACTTTTAGGATGATACTTACTAACTTTCATTAGAATATCTCCTTCTCCACTGATGGGTAGGATGAGAAGCTGTCCTGAGGCTGTGTATTTGCCCGTCATCGATGCATCGATTGTAAATACATACTTGAGCTGCTTCTTAGCCAAGTCGACACTGAAAATCACACAAGTAATGTAATATTTTAGTATAACGTTTTATGTCAAAGTGTTTCGAAACAGGAATCGAGAACACATCACTAACGATCACTTCAAAAACTCGTTATGATTAATATCAATTAATATTCCAGATACATAATTTTATTGTCTCAAAATAAGGAACCATTAAGATTTTTGTGGAGGGGCTCGATGGCGCAGTGGTTTAGCGCCAGGCCCAGTGATTGCGGAGGTTAAGCAACTTTCGCAAGGGTCAGTCATGGAATGGGTGACCAAAATGTATTATCTCGTGCTCCTCCGTGCTTCGGAAGGCACGTTAAGCCGTTGCTCCCGAGTGCATTTGCAGTCATTAAGGGTGCTTCTACATGGTGCAAGTAACCCGCGCAAGTTGAGGCACTTGCGCAGCTTACATGCCCGTGAAACACGTAAGCGGGTCCAGCTCCATTATCATCGTACCCCCGCGCAAGTAACCCGCGCCTCAACGTGCGCAAGCTACATGCACCGTGTAGAAGCACCCTACACCCACCAATCCGCTTTGGGCCGGGTTATGGCCACGTTATGGCCCATCCTCATTATTCACCCTTATGGAAGGCCTGTGCCCCAGCAGTGGGGACATTAAAGGTGGCTGATGGTTAAGATTTTGATGGAAAAAGGAGTAAGTAATTTGTATTTTAGAATATCATTTTTTTTTTTTTTTGTAATAAATTCATTGGACCTATGAAATGTTTTAATTTACCCAATAAATAGTTTTAGCCAAAGATCATAGACTTTTTCCCTTTTGTAACTTGCTATAACTCCTACCAATCAACACATGTCGCAGAAGTATTTATTTTCTAAAGTTTTGTCTGTTTTTACAATTTTTAGTAGGAGAACTAAAAGTGCCTGCTTGCCAATGATAAAAATGCTAATAACAAAAAATTACGTAAGTTTAGATTGCACTAACTGGTTGTATTCTGGTTTGTAACCATGTTCTATAAAATAATATTTATTATTAAATTACCTATTTAAAAAACCAGAATGGCAGTGACTGACATTTCAAGTCGCTATAAGAGTACTATACACCTATATAGGTACTTAGCGTTCAACTAACCTAACACGTTTACTAAGGTCTTGACTTAATAAATATTCATTAACATTTTGATTGTCAATATTATTGTAATAAATAAAAGGTAAGATTTCTAAGTATTCGATTTGATACGATCAGATTTAATCAAGTTGGTTTGAATGATCTTGTTAACTCATAATATGTACATAATGTTAATAAGTATACTTCCCTAACTATTACTTTATTAATATTGTGTTAATTTTCTGTTTGAGTTTGTTAGTTCATTACCATAATGCATTTTTTCGTTAGACTTAAAAAAACGAAACCATACGTTACTTATATTTTTAATGCTTGATAGGAGTAAAAAAGCGTCTGTTAATAAAATTAATAATTAGTTTTATTAGTAAGCAAGCAAAAAGTTCACGGGCGAACAAGGTCTTCATATAAGTTTGTTTATATTAGACAAAAAGTAACACAAGGTGTTGGACTAGATATGCTCAATAAAAAAAGTTCGTTAAAAAAGAACTGAAAAACTCCGGTTACTCACTCATCACTCGGTAAATTAAGTAAGTACTTATGTTAAGTTTTGATAAGTTATCATGGCAGGCAATTGCTTGCATAATTATATGTAGTTGGCAAAAGTTCTCATCAGTCATTTGAAAATGATTATCAGAACCGTCCGAAATGCACAATGTTGAGTCTTTCTTTGTATCTCTGTAATTGCTACATGATTTATTCAGGGCAAAATATTGATTTCACTCAAAAACTTTTACCGGTTTATTTTCAGATAAAATTTCTATTCAACCTAAAAAAATTAAACATACAGCCGCCTTTTAAATATTTCACTTATCAACCTCAAAATGAGAAAGATTACATTAAGAAATAAATTTCATTGAATATAGGTACCTACTTGCACCCTATTCTTAAAACTGGAAATGTAGAGATTGTAGAGCTCCAAAAGTGAAGAGAATTCTTTAGCGCTCTTTATTACATCCGAAGTTTAGTGCCGAAGAGCTTTATTTATAGAGTAAAAATATTTTCCATGGAAATTTTATCGTGTCAGTCTCTTCAGTTTCACAAATCGTCTGAAGAAACCTCTATTTTAAACCTCACAATGATTTATGTAAGTAGGTTGCATGTAGGAGGACCTACCTATCTTTAGTTTGATAACCTGTCGTTTAGTTTATTGCCAAAAGTGGGCACTTTTCCAAAAAAGGAGGAGGTTCTATGTTCGTCTGTATATTTGTTTTTTTTTTGTGTATGTCCACCGATTACTAGACAGCTGGACCGATTGAAATGATTCAAACGTTATTACATTAGGTACACTCCCAAGTTGGTCCCATTTTTTAAAATTTGGAAATCGGTTCAGTACTTTTCAAGTAATTTTGAAAAAAGCACGAAAATAGTATGATTTTGTGTGAACATGAATTTATAAATGCCGAACATGCTAAATACATTTCAGCTTTGTAGCAATCTCTTAAATTATCATATCACGTATTTAAAAGACATTAGAACTAGGTACCTAGAGTAGGTAGGTATGTTTTTCCGAACGAATAACTACGCAAGTGACATAATTTTATTTAGTTTAAGTAGGTAGGTACCTAAGTTGTATATATTTTAATTGCAAACTGATAATCAGAAAACAGCCTATATACTGAACAATAAATATAAATTGTTAATGTGAATGGTTATCATGTATCTGTCAAAGTACTGACTGAGGCTGATTGTACAAAAACTTATGTTCGTTTCAGTAAAATAATTCACCCATGCGGAATACAATTTACTATGGGCACATACAAATAAAAAAATAAAAAAACACCAACTCAGCAATAAAAAGTTCAACTTACCTTATCTTCTCGATCTTTGCTTTTTTCAACCCCTTAACGTGCGCGTCGGTAACGACCAAATTCAACCCTGCCAAGTTGACTTTGACGAGGTCAATATTCAACACGTCGAGGGGTTCGGCTTTAAGTTCTGCGATACCAGATGCTAGAAGTGGCACTGCCATCTGGGCCGAATTTTTGAGGCATTCTGAATCTGCCAGCTTGCATTTTGGGACTGGCAGCACTGGAAATGGCAAAATAATTGAATTCAGAGACTTCCCTATCTTTATACATGCTGATTATTTAAAAAAATTGTGAAATTGACCTCATTAAAAGTAGTATTAGTAGTATTCGACAATATTTAAATTTTAAATTATTTTTCTAGTTAGTTTTCCCGTTGTTATAATCAACCCAAACGATTACCAATGTGTAACATACAATAATCTGCCAATGACAAATAAAACATGTTATAGGATTTTTCAGATAAGATTATTGATAAAAAAAATTACAAGGTAGGTAGGTACCTGAGTATGTTAGTAACTACTCGGTATAGTAATTTTATTTCAAGATGTTTTATGTGACGGTATCGAAACAAGTCTGTACCTATTCACATTGACAAGGTCGAATAAGTCTTTTCAAACACATAAAAACTAAAAGTGCTACATGCTCAAGATAAACTAGGTACCAAAAAAACCCGTACAGGCAAAAGCATAATGCTTCCTCGGAGTTAGAGTTCCCAACTATATCTACTGTTAAAAACAGTATTATACTGTTTTTCACTATTATTATACTTTTACTGTTAATCAAAAAATGTACACAAAAATACTGATTTCAACAAGCATCACTGGTATCCATAGATCTGTTTAAAAAGTAAACGCCCAACTCTATTTTTTAGGCGAACGGTGCAGCGCAGACCTCGTTTCTCGAAATGACACGTGTGCTGTGCGAGAAGCACTAATAAATATGTAGGTATTCAAAACAGTAAAAAAATTAAAAAAGTTCTGTACATTTTTCTAAAATACTGTTTATTTTTCTTTTCGTTTATTAATATACTTAGGTAAGTACTTTTTATTTTATAAAAAAAGGTGGCAACCCTACACGGTTTGTAGTAACATTATTATTGTCAACCACGTGGTCTCCATACAAACGGCGATAACGTTTCCCACCCTCTAAACCTTAACCTACAGCAATGAATTTTTGGTATGTTTTTGAAATGCCGTAAAACTAGGGCTGTACGTTTTGATTTTTAAAATATTCATTGTAGATTTGAAAATATTGGCACTTCTCTGTTTTGTATGAAATCACTAAAATGCAAATATTTCGAAATCTATTATAGATATTTAAAAAATCAAAACGTACGTATAGCCCTAGTATTTAGGCTTTTCAAAAAAATACCAAAAATTTATTACTGTAGGTTAAGGTTTAGCAAGGGTCTTCAACCCGCGGCCCGCGGGCCGCATGCGGCCCGCGGTTGCGTTCTTGGCGGCCCGTCATTGTATTGATTGACAAAATTAAATTCACATATTGTCTACAAATTATACCTATTTACCTACCTATTTAGTTAGAATATAATGTTTTCCTTGTGTTGCGGCCCACCGAACCAATATCAGAGTATACTATAGGCCCTTGACTTCAAAAAGGTTGAAGACCCTTGGTTTAGAATGCTCTTAAGCACGAAATCTTTTCTTTGTACCTACCTACTTATGTAGAGTCCTAAAATCATATAGGTAACAACTAGGGTTGCCAACCGTACTATAATATATAGTATTGTACTATATTTCGGGTCTGCGTACTATATACTGTTGAAGAAATATATAGTACGCAAAAATACTATATATTTTCAATATCGAACGCTAAGAAACAAATCTTATTTTTTTTAGATTTGTGATCGTGCATGGCTTGACTGATTCGATAGCGTGTAGTGTAGTGTAGGTATATCGTATCTGAATTCTGAACGTATCTGTCTTATTGCATTCCGAACTTGTTAATATCAAATTCAAAAGCTTCAAACGATAGTTTGGTCATTGGTTGGTCTGCTGATGCTCTATTTTTTTTTTAGATTTTAAGTAATTATCTGTAATTATCTGTGTTAGTAATCATCTGCAAAATATAAAATTGTCTTTCTTTGAGAAAGGTCTAGGTCTTAGGAAAATTATTTATGGAAAGTGGTAGCGATAACGAAAGTGCGTCAAGTTCAATTCAAGTGCGCCGCTTACGCCGATTAAAAAGCTAAAGATACAAAAAAGAGTCCAAAAATATCCAAAAGTTGTTCAAAAATGCAAAAAGTGAAATAAGAAAGTTTTTATAAAAATAAATAAATAAAAATATATATTTGCCTATTAAATACTATATATTTTTTAATTGTACTATATTTTTTATAGCTGAATTTGAAAAATACTATATTTCGCCAAAGACATGTTGGCAACCCTAGTAACAACTGTTACGAATTAGCTGTTATTTTATTCAAAATGGTTTGTTTGTAGCTATTTCAATTGTAATGATTTTTAAAACGTTTAAAAATTTCAACATTATGTAACACTGTACCTACAACATACATAATATAGTACATTATGAGACAAGTTAGCTTAGGTTGCTCATTGCGCACAAGGCTGTGGGTTGCAGCCCGAGCCGTAGGCGAGGGCGTAACTCAGCCGAGTGTGCAATAAGCAAAAGCTCACGAGTTTCATACAACGTTTTTCAACACATTTGCGAGGAAAAACCAAAGTACCTAATTTACCACACAGCAACAAATACGACAAAAACAAATTAATTATGACAATTATGGGAAAAGGCGCGCAGGTTTTTTTTTGTTATTTTCACACGCCCAACGCAAGAATATTTTTCGAACAAAGGGGTGA
Organism: Agriphila straminella; assembly: GCA_950108535.1. Classification (NCBI taxonomy): domain Eukaryota; kingdom Metazoa; phylum Arthropoda; class Insecta; order Lepidoptera; family Crambidae; genus Agriphila; species Agriphila straminella. The sequence goes on from OX467312.1 coordinate 6,906,264, forward strand.
GGAGCATACAGCCTACTTCAAAATTATAATTTTAAGTGATAAAATGCAAATATTTTAATATTTTATAACAAAATATTGTGAATTATGAATAATTTGATAATAAAAAACATTTGTTTGACTTAATTAAGGACTTACACATTTATTTATTCCAAAAATCTATATGAATTTTCAACAGCATAAAACCTCTTTGTTGTTACTTAAAAAAATAACTGTATTACCCGGCTAAATTGGGAATGCTCTGTTTACTCGCTTACTTGCAGCTTGCTTGAGAACTTGCAGTAAGGTACTAATTTAACTTTGTAGGGGTAATTCTATTACGAACTAGTGTTTTATATATTATTGCACGCGTTTGTTATAGCTCGGCTTATGGCCCTAAAAGCGATGTATTAGGGCTCACTTTACGAGCAAGTGTGTTGAAAATTATATTATATTATAGGTATATTTTGTGTTCCTGCATAAATTGACAAACAGTTTTGACAGTTAAATAATCCACAACTTTTTTATTTTATTTATTCATTATTAAACAATGATTTTACAACAAATAATTTAAAATATCGCTTATTACTGCAATGTAACTGCGGATGATTTTTAATAACAAAAATTACAAATAATTAATTTATAAGTCATCGATTGCAAGAAGACTCAAAAAAATCTTAAAGTTAGGTAGGTACTATTCTATAGTAATTATGAAGCGCGAAATTAAATTGATTAAATATAACCAACAGTATTAACAGTAGTAACTATTAGTTAGGCCTATTATTTGAATATACATATTATTAAACATTTGATTGTTAATTACATCATGATGTTGGACCCTTAGGTTAGGTATGTAAAAATAATTTCGGTCTTTCTGTGTTAAAACATATCTTCTACTTATTTAGTTCTGCCACTCCCATGAAACTTTTTTAAATGTTTTACTTGTTAAACACAAAGATTGTAAAAGGTATGATTTTTTTTATAAGTAAGTAATTTAAAAAAGAACTTACAAGCTCCAGAACACAGTTGCATTATAAACGGTAAGAAATATAAAACAGCCCGCATTTTCAAAAATTATATCACCGTATGAGGCCCTAAGCGTCTCCACACTGTTTGACTAGCCAAACAACATACAATTTACATATATACGAGTCGGTATTATTAGAAGCTGCTCTCAAGGATGGATGATGATAAATGATCGATACGATATTGTAAATAAATCAAGTCATCAAATGCTTCTCTAGAAGCTAATTAAATAAGTAACACTACAAACAAGTATTTTTTTCTTAAAAAAATTTCAAGAGCGAGCAAGTGGGTAATTTTGATCAGGAAATCTTGAGTTCATCGTTAACTCTAAATAGTCTCTTTATAAAAAAAACTTGTAGGTACTTATTTAAATAATAATACAGTATAAGTTGAGGCAGCAAAAACAATTAATTACAATAAGTAAAAACTTACCTCTCAGTGCGCTAGCTATGGATGGAGTATCTACACAGAAAGCTCACCAAAGTTTCGTCACAAATGTCACAAAGTCTTGGTCACAATAGAACAACTATTTTTTATTGTTTAATATTTATTTAATAATTATAATATCAGGGGTTTAAGTATGAAGTTGCCGTTCTGTATGGAGAATTTTAAAGAATTTGCATTTTCCATACTAACATTGTCTTAATTTATTTAACAACCATGAGCGCTAATGTTTTAACGGCCGTACTCAGAGACGTCAATTAAGTTTAATGCCTCATTAAAATTGTTGCTATCTCTTTCTTTTCCATAATGATAGTATAAGACTTACTTAAGAGGTACTTAATGAAACATTAAACTTAATTGACGTCTGAGTACGGCAGAAGACTTTTATGCACAAATATCTAGACACTCAGCTAAATGGTGAAAAATAAAAAAGTTTTATAGCGTGTATTTGTAGGTAATGTGTATTATATTAAATAGTAGGTAAGTAATTACTTACATTTTAAAACTTACAGAAAAAATGAACACTGTTGAAGTTATTGATAAAACAAGTACTTATTAGAAAGGTTGTTTCCCTTTTAACCGACTTCTAAAAAAGGAGGAGGTTCTATGTTCGTCTGTATATATTTGTTTTTTTTGTGTGTCCACTGATTACTCGAAGTCGGCTGAACCGATTGAACTGATTCAAACGTTATTAGATTTAGGTAAACTCCCAAGTTGGTCCCATTTTTTAAAATTTTGAAATCGGTTCAGTACTTTTCTTAAAAAGTACTTACTGAAAAGTACGTACTTGCTTTTTTCAAGAATAAGTACTTATACTTAATCTTGAAAAAAACACGAAAATAGTATGATTTTGTGTGAATTACCTCGATGATCAGTCGTATTTAACTTCTTTGTTTATGAACTGATTAAGATACCTAATTATTTTTTTGTTGGAAAAGGGATTTCTTTAACCGACTTAAAAAAGGAGGTTCTCAGTTTGACCCATATGTTATATGTTTCTCCGCGATTAACTCACGTTTGGCTGAGCCGATTTTTTAACCTACACTACCTAATACAGAAGGTACCTACACTAAAAATAAAAAAAGGAATTTGACTCCAGCCCCACCCGACTTCAATAGACGTGTTTTTATTATTACGAATATTATTTCTTGCTTTTTACCCGACTGCGGGTTATGTTTTTCGCGCGTATCTTGTAAGTATGTTTGTATGTAATATTCTTTATTACCTCATATCTTTCAAACGGCTGAACGGATTTCTATGATTTAGATATCGTTAGATTTGTCTTTTGAGCCCAAGTGTTCTTTAAGAAGGTGGCGTTATAAAAAAACCAACATGGCGGCTGTACGGTGCTATTATACGTAGGTAGTGAAAAAAAATTCGTCGATATCATGACCGTAATATATAATAACTAAAAAGAGATAAATTAAAAAATAAATTAAAAAACCCGCCTGCATAAAAAGACAAGTCGACTGAAAAGATGGAAACAAGATTAAATAAATATTAAAGGCAACATGACATAATAACATGCAGTCGGAGGCATATAATACAATCATTCATAATGTAACTTTCTTTATGCATGCCTCCGACTGCATGTAATTATGTCATGTTGCCTTTAATATTTATTTAATTGTTTCCATCTTTTCAGTCGACTTGTCTTTTTATGCAGGCGGGTTTTTTAATTTTTAGAGGTAGGTTTTTGAAGTCGGTTTTTTTTTAAATATTGACCTGGTTTACGTACTTATAATAAAAATGAATGAATTGGCAGCGCTAGTTGACGGCTATAAGGGCTTAATTTTTACTCGATTGTTTGGTGCTAAAGAATTTCAATGAAATCACTAAACTAACAGCTACTGAATGAGATCACCAAACGAAAACAGCTGACTGATATCCGAGCTATACAGGAATATTTAAATCGAAGCAAATCGAATTGAAAATAATACAGAAGTTCCATCGCGAAGAAAATTAAATTTCTTTTCTATAAAGCATTAGGCGCGATTCTTTTCAATCTCTGAATAATCGGAATTTCATTTCGGTTTCGAGTTGCGACTTCTGCTGTCTGATCTCGTTTCTATGCTAATGCGCAAGATTGACGATTGAATTGTTTAATCGGTCGTTGTTGAGATAATTTAAAAAAAATATACATATAAGTACCTCTCAAGTCATAATAACCTACTCGTATCTTATGTAGGTAATAGTTCATTATAACACTTAGGTAGGTAGGTAGGGGAGACTGGGGAGGGTTGATCCCCCCTTTTCATTTTGGTCCCTAACTTTTTTACTATTCACAGTATTAGGATTTTATAGATTTATTTTATTAAGAATTTATCTATTTACTAAATATATGAAAGTGGGTAAGGCTTGGTAATATTTGGAGTTATAATTTGATGTAATGTCGTATGGTAACTCTTTACCATGTGTCCCCTATATAGGGGAGACTTGTTTCCCACCAGTTGGAAGACTTGATCATAGGGAAAAGAACATAGGGTACCTTTCAACCCGAAAAAAATTTTACTTGCTTGACTAATCAGGCTGGTATGTACATATTTAGTAGTATTCAGCCGCATAAAAATTCTACCTGCTAAAAACTTGACTAAAAAGTCTCACAATTCTCTCAATCAGACTCAGAAAAGTAGATTTAAAAAAATAAACGTATAAAAAGACTTCTTTTTTATAAAAACTGAAAATAATCTTCACTTTACTGTCAAAAATCTACATAGGGGAGACATGATCCCTGGGATCATACCACCCCCAAAGAAAAGGATCAAGATTACCCATACATATTGAGGTTATAAAACATTTTTTTTTGTGAACCAATTCATCACTTATGTCATGGTAAATAACGTTAATCTGCAGAAAAATAAACATCTTCAAAGATAAAAACATTTCAACGAAGCAGTTTCATAGCATTATATTAAATTAATCAAGTCAAAACTTGCCGTAAATTAAATATTTTAAACAACAGATTTTGGCGGCCACCATTTGTAAACCTTTGACATCTGCCAAACGAAATCATGACAGAAAGTGATCATTGGCATTAACGAATAAGTGTTGCTAACCTAAACAAACTGTAACACGCTTGGAGATCCGTGAATCAAGATTACCAAGTGTCCCCTAGGGAACAAGTGTACCCAGCTTCCCCTACGTCTACCTATACTTACTGACGCAACTGGGGTATGAATAGTATCACATGAGTATTTTAATAAGTCTTAATTGTGTACAGTTGCATTACAGTCTTGTATTTGTAACAACTGTACCTACTGTGTAGGTATGATGTATGGTATTAAATCGACTAGAAAAGGTTCTAAAACAGTAGGTAGGTACCTACCTAAGCTTAAACCCAACATTAAAACAACCAGTGTCATAGTAACCATAATTTCGAAAGAATTAAATTATGAAATTTAGTACCTAGGTACCTACCTACCTACTAAGTACAACATTAAAACCCTCATTTGGATGATTAATGGTTTTATGAAACAAGATCAATTGAAAGCTTTTCAAACCACATATTTACACAAAAGCGAACTCAAACAACAAAAGTTGGGTAGGTAGGTATTACAATACAGCTTTAATTTCCCCTCGATACTTTTCTACGAAATAAAATTTTGTGTAAAATTCGTCTATAGCAGGAAAGAAATAAAGATAAAAACGCATGGCATGTTGTAAATCAGCCAGTTGAATGCTGGCCAACGGTCCAGGTTTACATTCCATTTGACCCCGCCGAGTTAAAATGACTAAACTTATTTCCATTTGCTTGCACTGTGTGTGGAAATTGCGATAGTTGGGACAGTATCGTAGTTTTTTGTGAACTGCAATTATTATTGTCTGTCTTCCTAATGAGTGGGATTTTCGACAGCTAAGATTCGATCCCTTCGGACTGTAGGTTCTTGATTCTTGACGTGATCTTCAAATCTTCGACGTCGATCAGCTATGAACATATCCTGCTAAGGCTAGATGATGATTTTATTTTGTTAAAGAACTTCTTTCGTCCCAAGTTGAGTGGCAGACAATAGAATAGATAGTAACCTAGTCTAGTTTTTGGGACAATTTGGTATGTTATCGTACCTACTTACTTGTTTGACTAGGTAATGTTTCAAACTGTGAGACTCATTTTAAAACAATATAAGTGCTGTAAAGTGGGGCTATTTCGGATTTGCGGGGCTACCTATTTGGAACCATACACTTGTCCCAGCAAACATTTTAGGTCAAAGTTACAATAAAAATACCAGTTTTAGGTTACAATTTTTACGGTGACCAAAATAAGATAGGTACCTAGAATCGACGTAGAGTCGACGTGAAATCACCCTAAGTGGGGAAAAAAAGCACGTGCCAGTGACGTTTATTCCACGTAATTTTAGTGATTGCAACCAGCAGGTCAACAGATAGGTCATATTTTCCACGTAAACTCGACGTCACCACGACGTGCCTTGTAGTTGCAATTACTAATTTGGTAATCATTTACCTCTTTTAAACGTAGATCGCACGTGTTTTTTTACAATTTAATTACATATTTAGTTGCGATGAAGAGTAAAAGAGACAATAATATCTATTGTATTTTTACTCCAAAACAAAATGTCTAACTAAAAAGCTAAACTCTGTATTGATAGAATAATAATGGCGGCTTTACAAGTTTCCAAGTTTTGGCGCTCATTACAACGCGATATTATGACGAAATCTTCTGCGATGAAAATTTTTTCGCGCATTATGTTGATTTAACGTTGAAATCTGCTGATGGGCTTCAAATATATTAAAAAATTCAATTTTCTCAAGTCAAGATGATTTTTTTTATTTTATCAATAGTTGTCATCATCTTGCCTTTGCAGTATTTAGATACATAAACCCAACTAACTATCTGAATATTAGACAGTAGAGGTGCCGTTTAACGATATTATCCGAGAAATAGCAACAAAAAATCTGCGATTTGAAATATCATTTTTTCGGATTATTAAAATAAAATGGCGGTTCGACTTGAATGTTCTTTTAACCTATATATCGACCTATAGGTATCTCTAGTAGTTATTTTACGTAAGCCTGACTTATAGGTTATCACGATAAAACCTAACGGTATTGCAAATACTTTACAAGTATTTTTCACTCGATTGTCGCATTTTGGTATTTACTATTGGTAAAATTTACTTCAAAATTAGTATCAAATTCGACTTAAAATCGATGACCTAATGGTCGCTGAATAAGAAATAATTACGTAGTAAATACCAAGCAAGCACGTACAAGTATTCATGACTTATTGGTCAAGGTTTCAACCGTCAATTCTACCACTTATTTCGACTAAATTTTAACTTTAAAGTCCTCTACCAGATTAAGTAAAAATAACGTTTAAATTGCTATTATTTCGAAGTAGCAGCTAAAGTGTGTTTGAAGTGAAAAAAAAATGGTTTAACTGGGACTTTATTTTTACGAAAATTGGTAATATATTCTTTAGCCTTGGACAAAAATACTTAAAATGTTTGCTGGGGTACCTACTGTTAATTAGGTATTCTGTGAACATACAGACATCGCGTTTTGATATCATGTATTAAATGGAGTTAGACTCAGTTTTATCATTTCTTTCCATCTATAACTTAGGCAAAGCAGTTTCACTCCTAGATTTCCAAAATACCAAATAACCCCAGTATTCCAAATATCCCCACTTTACCGGTACCAATTAAAGGGGGTTTGGTAGGTAATTAAGTTAAACAGCCGAATATGGTAGATAGAGTAGGTAGTAGCAGGTAGGTACCCTTTCGACGCATTGTGCCAGAAACGCAAATTACCGTACACGCTAACGACTATGTTTTCAACAAACTACCAGATATGCAAACGACCAGATTTTTTTTCGCAAATGACCAGTATTTAATTTATATCTACGCATAGTGCCAGAAACGCAAATTACCATAAAACTACCAGATATGCAAACGACCAGTTTTTTTCGCAAATGACCAGTATTTAATTTATACGCATAGTGCCAGAAACGCAAATTACCATAAAACTACCAGATATGCAAACGACCAGTTTTTTTCGCAAATGACCAGTATTTAATTTATACGCATAGTGCCAGAAACGCAAATTACTATAAAACTACCAGATATGCAAACGACCAGTTTTTTTTTTCGCAAATGACCAGTATTTAATTTATACGCATAGTGCCAGAAACGCAAATTACTATAAAACTACCAGATATGCAAACGACCAGTTTTTTTTTCGCAAATGACCAGTACTTATTTAATTTATACCGGGTGTAACAAGACACTCAACGAAGCCGAGGTCTACGTATTCTGCCCATCATCAGGACCATTTCTGTTTAAAATTATTGCTGGGAAACGATTTTAATTTTTGGTGTTAATAAAGCATTGCATACATTACCACGCAATGTAACGCGTACAAAAGACCGCGCCTACGAGTGAATGCCACACAGCTGTGTGCAAACGAGTTCAAAGGCAACGTTTATGTGCGTGCTCATGAAATACATTGACTATTGACGTTTTGAAGTAATTGTTTGTTACGAAATACATAAAATTTCGATAACTTATATGTAGACAAAAAATAGGAAATAACGAATAAAATAAGATTTCATAAAAAAATTGAAAAAATTTTTTTTACTTTGACCTTCAATAACTTCGTAGCTATTGATTTCCCAGGTATAGTCTAAAAGACAAAAATGATCCTGATGATGGGCGGAATGCGTGGACTTCGGCTTCGTTGAGTGTCTTGTTACACCCGTTAGGTACGCACAGTGCCAGAAACTCAAATTAATACAAGGTAATATAATAACATGCATGTCTGAAAATGACCACACGCATGAATGAGAAAGTTTTTTTAATTGTACTTATGGAAAACTGCAAAGTGAAAACACTGAGGGGACTCCTGGGAATAAAGGCTAGGCTATTGTTTCAATGGTCATTATATTCTGATGGTCACTGGCAAGGTCGATGGCAAACGGCCGAGAGGTCGAAGCCCAACTACCTAGGTGGTCTGACCAAATCCGCTCAACGCTGAACACCAAGCTACACGATGCACTCCATGACGCTAAGGACAGACAGCGATGGAGAGGCATCGTCATAGAAAAATTAACTTCCCATCGAGGGAATCACGACCCTCAGTAATGAGGAACACGACGCGAGGAGGAGGATTGTTTCAATCCTATCGAGGGCAAAAGCAAAATATAATTTCGGTCTAGGGTACCAATATGCAGTTTAAACATAAAAGAAAAAAAAAGATTTTGAGGGTTTAAAATAATTTTCAAGGGTTGTATGCATGGTACCTACTACTACCTACCAAATCACTATCAATCATACTAATTTGGCTTTATAACCCTCTCAAAAAAATATTCCAGTCTTGGAGCGCAAAATTCAATTTCAAATCTTACCAGAGCCCTTCCCAAGATTTGATTTCGTACCTAACCTACCTAGTTAGGTACCTACGAAATCTTCGAGTTACGAAGGGTGTTTAATTTCGGTATTTGATTCATATTCGGAAATCGTTCAAGTCGTAATTTCCATCTCAGTAGGTAGGTAGTTATTAGGTCAGAGGAAATCGAAGCTACTGGCAAGTAGGAAATTAAAATTATACAAGCATCTACCTAGATAACTAGTAGATACGGTCAGGAACAAAAGTCACTTAACACTTTAGTATTTTGTCATAGCAACTTTTTTGACAAAATGTCTCACAGTTTGAAACATCAGTCAAAAGTTATTATTACAAAATACCTACCAAAGTATTAAGCAACTGTCGTTGCTGACTGTACATACCTAGGTACGTCCTACATACTTACTGCAGGAAGCAGCAAAGCGAGCTATATTTGTGAACAAAGGAAGACGTGAGTTTATTCAAGATTGCTGAAATACAAGCTCTATAATTTCTTCGCATAAAATAAATAATAAGCATTTTTTTATGCAGAGGAACGCCGAGACGGTATCTTGGAAAGGAACTTAAAGCGAAAACTTTGGTATATAAAGCTTCCGATCCGAAGATGAATATATCCACTACTTAAATAGGTACCTATAAAATTCAAGAAAATACCAAGTAGGTACCTACACCTACTTAGATAAAGCGTAGGATATACTTACTTACTTAACCCCTTTTTGGTGTACCAGGTACCTACCAGTGCCCGGTTTATCAAAAACTTACAAGCTACTACAAGTAAAGTTTACATGAAAAATTTTACAAGTTCATGTAAATTGTCTTTTTAACCGACATCATCAAAAGGAGGAGGTTCTCAATTCGATTGTATGTTTTTTTTTTTTTTTTTTTTATCGTTGTTCGCGCGTATCTTCGACATTTATGGACCGATTTAGATAATTCTTTTTTGTTCGATTGAGTTTTCTTGCGAGATGGTCCCATTTAATTTTTTTTCAAATCGGTTCAGTAGTTCACAAGTAATCCTGAAAATACTATGAAATTAAATCAACTAACTTGACAATTTTGTTATTTATGAACCGAATTAGATGATTTTTTTTGTTGGGGAAGGGATACCTTTGTGTAGTCTTTTTAACCGACTTCAAAAAAAGGAGGTATTGTATGTATGTTACTCCGCGATTATCTCACGTTTGGCTAGGCCGATTTTTCTACCTAAATAATTCCAAATAATTTATGCAAGACACTTGTAAAAATTGTCAGACGGAATGGTACGTCGTCGGACACCCTCAGAAATACTCAGGAATTTCCAGAGTTTTTTACAAGTTTTGATTTTTTTGATTAACGAAATGACTAATATAAGAGTGAAAACATATTAGTTAAATAAACAAAAACATTTGTAGCGTTTAATTTAACGTGTTTTGATAAACGGATTTCTGGAATAATTATTTTCATAAGGAAAATACTTCTTTTTAAAAAGTACAAGACTTGTAAGTTTTGATAAACAGGGCACAGGGGCCGTATTATGACCTCTTATTCCCTGGCAGTTTTCTGACTGGTTATCAATCTATCTCTTTTATTTGCTATACAGTGCGAAAGAGATGTAACTATAGCAATTCATAAACCTGGCAAGTTTTAAGAGGTTATAATACCCCCCCAGGTCAGTGGTAGTTGTAGCTTTTCTTCCCGTTAACTATAGGTAGGTAAATATACCTACTTCCAAAATGGCATATGCATGCGAGTGCGAGGAGAAAACGTCAGTTTTCGAAATAGCGAAAAATTAAAACATCAACTCGCACTAGACCCTCATGCATACGATAGGTTTTCGATACCTATTGTAAACTCGTAAAGCATAGGTAAGTACTTGCTTACTTATTATCGTTCTGTGATCGATGATCTTAATAATTACCTAGATATTGAATGACTTAGTTTCGAAAAATAAAAGACAAAATGCGACAGATCTATTTTATTAGGTAAATAAATAGTTCATAATTATCTTCTTTCAACCCTTTTGCCACAATTGGTCAACTCACGTTACAAATACAATGTTTTCAAAACCGTCTAATCCAACAAAATAAATAATTATACTTAATTACTTAGGTACTTACATAAATTAATTAATATCACAAAAGATAAGGAAATACAGTAAAACACATCACAAAAACTTGACTTACACATTAATACAAAAATAAATACTTAGGGATACAATAATATTGCCACATTCCAATTCCAAAATATCAAAGGAGAAGCGGAACTCGCTATAGTCTTAAAATAAAGTCAATAATATTTGGCTACATTGCGACAATTTCTGGCTTATTTTTAGTGCATGTAGAAAGAAAAAAAACTCATGTAACTATGAAATGTTAAGAAATAAATAAAATGAAATGAAAATAAATAAAAGCGTGGCCGTATAAACCATAATTCTTTTCCTTTTTTTAAATTAAGAAAACGAAATGTCAATTTGACTTCCGATTTGGCATTGATCTCTCATTTGGTTGACAGATACCACAGATTAATAAGTGTAAAATACAGCAGATTATGAATAACACATTAAAAAACTCAAAAAGTATACAATACAACTTACTTTAGCATAAAAGGCCGATAAGCAATTACTGATAAAAATATACAATTTACAATATGACAATACTGATTCACGAACAACAAATGTGAGCATCATTAAGTAACTAAAGATACATAAAGTCCGACGTTTTAGCAATAATGTAACAAAAAAACCAAAGAAATCATGAAGCATACAATAATACAACCAAAACGTGCCGAGCCGAGCACACTTTAAATGTTAAGTACATAAGAAGTAGTTCATAAAAGCTACATTATTAAACAAATGCTTTTTAAATAAATACTTGCTCTGCTCAAATTTCCATACAAACGATAACTTTGTTTTTTTTGATAATAAATGTAGACTCATTTAATTCCATACAAAGAAAGCGAATAGCTTCTTTTATGTCCAGCCTGCCTAGCATGACCGATTTTTATCGCGTGATATAGCGTTTTATCACGTTTAACTGTCAAAAAGACAAAGGAATTTGACAGTTGAGTGTCGATAAAATGCTATATCACGCGTTATAAATCAGTCATGCTAGGCAGGCTGAGTTGTCAAGTGTAAAAACAAAATTATTACGAGTTTGGCGGAAAGACTAATGACGACTGATATGTATACTGGGTAAAAATTACCCATTAATGTTTTTATAAATTTATTTTATTTTTTTATTTTATTTTATTTGTAATTGTAATTATGTTTGTATTGATATGGATCTCGTGTCTGCAATAGAGAATTTTATTATTATTATTGTTAAAAAAATACAATCTGATTTTATTTGAATTTGATACTGTTCGAAAGCAGTTATTAGGTACTGTTATTATTACTATTGTCAGCTTGCGGACTTCATTGTCGAATTTAATGTATAATTTCTACTATTCGCCGTGTGTGAGTTACAATAGAAATATTATAAAATTCAAATAAAACCAAATTGAATTAATTATAAAAACCTTGCCAAAGTTAGCTCGTTTGCATGGAAAACCATATAGTGGCCACCTAAGTACTACGCGTTCACTTCATCATTGCCGCTACCTCCCGGCCCGCTTCGTCATACCGCACCCCCTGCGTCGCCTTTCTAGTACGGCTAGCAAAGCAAAGCTTAATTTTTGTTTTTGTTGATTCAATCATTACGTTCATTATTTGTGTTGTTATAATGATTAAAAGATTAAAGTTCGAACCTAACTTGTTAGATAAATAAATGACACTCTTTTAACAAGAAAAAAATGAAAAACAGTTGAATAACATGATTACTTTTTTGTCAACAGTACCGTTAGCTGTGACGTCATAACGGTCGTCGACGGCAATGTATTGTAATGTGAACGCGTAGTATTTTCTTTTGAATTGAGTAGTATATTTAGCTACCAGCCGTCGTGTCAAAAGTTATGCAATTGATTGCTAAAAATCGATTCGACTGACTGTACTTTGCGGTAGTATCAATTTGCCGAAGTACCTTAATATAAAACAACCATAAAAATCAATTAAATTAGTACCTTGTTAGTCAAACAAGCTATAAAGTCCGGTTCACATTATTCCCGTCCAGCGATTGAAATAAACGCTATAATGGCACTGGAATGAGAACTGGTACTGGAATGGTTGGTCCAGCAATCCAGTGCAGTGATTCCAGTGCTGGTTCACGTTCCAGTGGCATTCCAGCATCGGAATCGACCGCGCTGGACTGCTAATGGAATAATGTGATCCGGATATAACTGTAGTTGTTATTATTGCTGTCCTTAGGGCTGCATTATATGTACCTATAGGACCGCAATGTGTTCAGCTACATCTTTCGCAGGCTGTACTACAGCAATAATTATTATACTATACAATGTGATGTAATGTAGTTGGAGTTACTAGAAAATACTCCTGTTAAAGGAATATGGCGCTATAAATCAACTATTTTTATATTTCTGGGTATGGGTATGGGTTAACGCATTTATAACGGCCGATCGTTATAAAGATCAAAAATAAGTATAAGGAATATCCTCAATTTAAAAATATAAATGAGCGGAAAACTTTTTCTTATTGTTTACCAATCGCCACAGTGATCGTTTGACATTGTTTTGGCTTTCCTGAAAATTTAGTTTTTTTTTGGTATTTTTCCATGTATAGTTTATGCATCAAATTAACAATACTTAAAAACTGCTGTGATACGAGATAAAAAAATGTTTCAGTAACAACTGGGTAAGCAATGTCTACTAAATAATAAACAAACACTATAATAATAACTGATTCGGGGAATAAACTTTACAATTAATACTGACCAGCATTTCGATAAATCCAAACCCTAAACAAAGTCATAAAGACATCGAATTGTTTTTTTTTGCATTTTTAACTTCATTGATACTACACTACACACCTAGTCGATAATATGCATATTATTTTCTTAATTTACTTAATCAAGCAATGTGAAAAATATTTCAAAACATGAAAATAAAAAATAAAATAAAAGGGGAATTCCAAAGAAAGCTCTGTAAACTTAAGCTGTGTACAAATTCATAAAATTATGTTAAATAAAGTAATTATGAGACTTTATGAGATTTTGAGTTTATAAACTGGATATAGTGCAAACTTCGCAGTCGCTTATGGCGGTTCACATGACATTTATTGTACTGTTAACAATTCTTCGCATAGGCCGTTTGTCCACCCCGCCGCCGATATTATTTAAGGTCAAGTTCAAGATAATGGTCGTGCAGTGGACAGACAGTAGGTAGCAGGTAGCGATGGTATGTACTCATATATAATTTTCAGCAAAGTGAGCACGTGATTTGCCGATCGTACCTAATAAGTATTTCATAAAATTAATCCGTTTTTTATCAGTTTTTGCATCTAGTGAGTGTATGGTAGGTGCTTAAAATTCATGTATTTAAAACTGGGTCACAAAACAGAATAAATGACAATAAACATGTTAATAAATACTTATCTTTCATCTTTTCTAGTTTCATATGAATTAATTATGAATTGGTTTTTAATATGCTAAAAAAATCCTTGGAAGAATGACATGTAACATCATAAAGAATTAAAAATATTAAACGATTAAAATAGGTGTCAGAAAGTCAAAATTAGTAAAATGTGTTCGATATTAAGAGTAAAGTCTTATTTCTACAATAGAATCCAAATTTCTAAAAACATTGACTTTTAATATAAATGCAACATCTTTATTAAGTATAATCAATACGGACAATGATATTTAATAAACAGTCTAAAATCTAGACATTATTATTATTATGTTCTGAATATAGATCTATTTAAGTATTACCGTGTAATCCCAAGGGAAGTCCATTAGTCAATGCGTTTAATCAGCTGTATAACAGGATTGCGTTCAGTTTAGATAGTCTGATCAAAAGTCATCAACAAAGTCATATAAGTTGATCGTTTTAGACAAAAAATTAAGAAACAGTGTCCAAATGGAGCGATCGAATTTTGGATGACGAGGAGTGCCTCATCATCCAAAATTCGATCTTATCAACATAGGTGCGCAATAAGTCATGTTTTTCACTACTAACACAAGAGTGCTGCTTAAGGGTGCATCGCGCGTCCACTAGCGCCGCCAATCAATAAAAAATCATTACAACCAAATAACTATGTTAAATAAAATTCTGAAAAATATAAAAACTATAATTAGCTATCAACTAATTTTGTATGCGTTAAATTCTTATTTTAAATGTGTTTGTGCAGCTCAAACCTGGATTAACGCCCAAAGTGGCAACTTTAGGCGTTAATCCAGGTTTTAGCTACACAAACACATTTGAACCAGGAAAAAAACACATACAAAAATAGTTTATTACGAATGCTAGTTTATATATTTTTCAGAATTTCATTAAACATAGTTATTTCGTTGTAATGTTTTTTTCTTGATTGGCGGCGCTAGTGGACGCGCGATGCACCCTTAATGTCTGATTTACACCATTATTTATTCAGAGAAACAATGCGAAAGTTACTTTTCAAGAAAACAAGACAAGTGTTGATGACTGTTAACAAACTTTTTAACTCTTTGCGACAGGTCCAACAGAGTCAAAAATATTATAACACAACACAGACATTACATTAGTAAGTATTGGCGGTACGATTCTCAACATTCAACCAATCATGTCGTAAGATAGGCGTCTCAGCTGCGACGTTTTACGTGTTTGCAAACGTATTTGCATAAACTTGCGTGGCGGAGGTGTGCTGCAGGCGTTATTGTAGTTTACGATAGATCATGGGGCGTAATACGATACTTTATTCAAATGCCTACGAGATTGACCAATTAATTTTAAAATAGAGATTTTATTCTCCTCGCTTAGGAGTAAATTGTTGTGTGTATACTCTAAGATAGAGATTTTGGGGATGTGGCCTAACAGTTTTGTTAGTAAATTCCATGGACTGGCTAGTCTCCAGCGTCTCCTGCAAACTTTCGTATCTATACTATCTTACAGTATAGGCACCTATACGTTTACTATCTTAGAGTATACACACAACAATTTACTCCTAAGCGAGGAGAATAAAATCTCTATTTTAAAATTAATTGGTCAATCTCGTAGGCATTTGAATAAAGTATCGTATTACACCCTATGATCTATCGTAAACTACAATAACGCCTGCAGCACACCTCCGCCACAAAACACTGCAGTAGGTTCCGCCATGAGTTCCACAAGCGAAACAAATGCGAACAGCCTGTTCTAAAGACTGGTTTACATTATCTTAGTCTTTAGTAGAGTGCTTTAGGAGAGTGCTTTAGTTGAAACATGTAAACGGTCGTCTTATGACTAAAGAGATTAACGTTCTAGTAGCCTTTCAACTGGAATCATCGCTTTCTAGTAGAACCCCCCGCGCGACACTTTTCTCGCACTGGAAGCATGTAAATCGACATTTTAGTAGCGTATTTAGTAGAGTGCTTTAGTCAAATGATACTGCACTGGAAGCATGTAAACGCTCTCAGGAAAGGCACCAAAACTACTAAAGCACTCGCATTCAAATCTACTCGCACGCTACTAAAGCACTCTACTAAAGACTAAGATAATGTAAACCCGTCTTAATGCATAGATTTTTCACGCGCGACACACGCGAAAGTAATGACGCGAAACCGCTATAGATGTGATCCTCATATATCTTCGTCGATAAAAGATAAATCATAGCGGAACTATGGCGGAACTACCGCGGTTTCGCTGGTACGGTTTCGCGGCGGAGGTGTGCTACAGGCTACAGGCGTCAGAGCAACCTAAAAAGTTCACAAGACGCAAATGTCACCTCACCCCTGCGAAGACGAACGCGGATATTATTCATTCGAGACAGCAAATATGTATCGCGTTTTTTTGCTACCAAAACCATAGATAATTTGTTAAGCAACGCCCCCAATTGGCAGGTAGGTACTCATGGGCGTAGCGAGGGGGTGGTTTGGGGGTTCAACTAAGAAACCCCACCCCCCTGAAAAACTGGCCCGGCTACGCCTATGTAGGTACTTGTCATGTACTAATCAAATGTTGTGTTTGTAAACTCTAAACACGTCGCAGGAGACGCCGCTTAAGTTAAAGTTTTTCAGTCAACTTTGTAATAATTGGATGAGCCCGATGTTTAGTAACTTAGAAGATACTCTCAAAACAATCTGACGATTGTTTGTCATTCGGTCTCTTAATTTACCCATCATTGGAAGACCTTTATCATCAATCAAGGTCTACAAAATGTTAAGCATCACCAGTGCTTTCAAATCTGCAGTATTCGCAGTATTCAACAAAGATTACGAGCAAACATATTTGCAATATAATTGACAAAATTAAATGAGTTTGCATTAGTTTTCAACCTTATTTGTAAGACAATAAGATTGTTTTTATTTTTTGGCTACTCCCAGACTTATATCAGGGGAAAAAGACAAACATACCTTCTTTTAACGCCATTGGACCTTTCGCAGGAGCCCTTTAATTCGACTCTTGATCAACCAACGCGTGCCTCGATATAGAACACCTAGAAGTTCTAGGTTTGAAGTAAATATACTTCAAACATGGTGCTAGTAAATACAGAAGTATTGCACCAGCGATGATAGAAACTGCTAGAAGTGCCCACTGAGCTGCTTGTATAGAAACTGCTACTACTAAGTCGGATTTAGTGAGCTCGCAGTCACTCACTAAGGAACTGCGGACGTAATATGGTCCATTGAGAAGAGCATTGGGACCACAATTTGATGTACTCCATCCGATCCAACCGCCTGATCTATTGAACATCACCTGGAAATATAAAAAATATAAAGATTTATTTAATATTCAGATTAGATTAGGTAGAGTTTACTTGAAAATAATTCGATCATTTAGTTATGGCAAACAGTAAATAATATTCAAAAGAAACATTCATGAATATCTCATGGAAAACTGCTTTTACTCAGTTCAAGAAAGAATATTTAAAAAAATAGTTTCTTTTGTTTTGACATATTGAATGGATCATAATTGATGCTTGAATGATGAGCGTCCATTCTTAAGGTTTCCGAGATTAGCTGAATTGAAAATGTTGAAAATTGAAAATCTCAGTATTTTAGCAGTGCAATACTTCTTTGAAAAACTGGTGACTCTCATCTTTTAAGCATTTGGTTCTTTGGCAAAAAGATAAAGCTCGCGAAATACTACCATTGACAATGAAATAAAATAAAATAGAGTTTTTGGACCCTCATCATTCTAACCTTGTGCCCTTCAAATTAAAAATGCTTTATGCCTAATTATAAGTAAATTTTGAATAACTCTATTAATTAAGAACATTATCTTGTGCTCAAAATTAATGCAAATAAATATATCATTCAATCAATCAATCCGGACCTAAACTAAGCAGAACAAGACTATAAACATTAATTATGAGTCGGGAAAAAATGCTTTAATCTTATGAAACATACTGTTATGGCGGTAGGGCTTATTTTTAAGTCTGCCTTCCCAGTCTGGTCATCGAAAGATGAAATTGAAATGGCGGCGCAACATCCCCTGTTAAATTAACGTTTAGAAGTTAAGTTATTGGAAACTTAACCTTAAAATTCTGTTCCAACCGAGTTTCATCTTTCGTTGACCAAACTCTAGCTACCACCATCTTACCTAAGTTTGACGCCATAACAAGAATTAAAAAAATGTTGTGCTAGCCAGTTCCTCAGTGATGAGGATTCCGGTGTAGTGCGCTGCTATCTTCGGCCTTATAGTCACTTAACATCAGGTGAGGTGAAGGCCAAGCACTATCTCGTTGTACATAAAAAAAGAAACAAATATTTGGTGATAAAATTTACCTCAAATCCTTCCATAGCAGTGTATCCAAGAACAGTGTCTTTACCGCCTGCTTCAATCCCCAATTTGTAGCAGTACTGTGACATGGAGCCACCGCTGCTTGCGTGGGCCGAAACAACGCGCATATAGCTCTGTGGAAACAATACGTTTAACACAGGGCTGATTTTTCAATGCCCAGATGAGCTTTATCCGTTTGATAGCGTATTATAGGTACTTTATACTGCCAAATTGAAAATGCTTGTCATTCATTTGTCTGTCACATTTTTGAATGACTTATTAGATTTGGTTATTATTTAAACTGACTGATATCTGTTATCTGAGGATTGAAAAATCAGCCCTAAGACACATATTAAATTGACGGGTAATTATTTTACCATTTATTATTAACCATTTTACCATTAATTATTTTTTTAGAGAAGCTCGGTGGTTCAGTAGTTTAGCGCCTGGCCCTGAGATTGCGAAGGTTAAGCAAGTTTCGCAAGGGTAGACCATGGGATGGGTGACCAAAAATTAATTATCTCGAGTTCTTCCGTGCTTCGAAAGGCACGTTATGTCATACAAAACAATAGTAATTGTTTCTGGCATCAGCAGATTTACTTAAAATGACGCATTTTGATCTTTAAGATAATCGACTACCTACTTTATAATACTTTACCCATGAGCGTTTACTAACCTTTACCCATGAGCGTTTACTAACCTTTACCCATGAGCGTTTACTAACCTTTACCCATGAGCGTTTACTAACCTTTACCCATGAGCGTTTACTAACCTTTACCCATGAGCGTTTACTAACCTTTACCCATGAGCGTTAACTAACCTTTACCCATGAGCGTTTACTAACCTTTACCCATGAGCGTTTATTTAACATGGTTTTTTAAATTAATGCAAAGGAAGATCAATCACTTGTTGTGGAACTTTATTAATAAACGCTATGCCTTTCCCCATAAATGAACCTCTCGTTTTTGCAAGCCTAAATCTTGGAACGGCAAGTTTATCTTTATTTCTTGTATTAAACTGGTGAATATTGCTGTTCTTATCAAATGAATCATAGTGTTTCCTTATATAAACTAAATTTTCATAAATATATTGGGCTGCCAAAGTATTTATTAAAAAAAACTATTTCTTTGAACAATTCTCTCAAGGTATCTCTCCGCCGTAGATTGTATGATATCTTCTAACACCTCAGTGACCTTAAGTGTAATGCAAAAGTGTTTAATATACAATTAAATTCTTTCTTACCTGTGGTGGAATTTTCAGTGAAAAGTATGAGCGATCATTGTCAGCATTGAGAAGGTGTATATCTAACCACGGCAATGTCCACTCTTGCAGTTCTGGCCAGCAAGCTGCCTAAAAACCATAATAAATAAAAATTAAAACCGGTCAAGTGCGAGTCGGATTCGCGCATAAAGGGTTCCGCACCAAAAAACGAGAAAAATATCAGGTTTGTTGTATGGGTGGGAGCCCCACATAAATATTTATTTTATTGTTTTAATTTGATTTATATATTATTTATTTTATATTCACGGAAAACAAACAGCATATAAAAGTAACAACAGTAAAAACTAAACTTTAGTATGAAAATGCAGTTTCACTTATAGATTTCACTTTAAGTACACATACCGGCACATGAGGAGCTCGGTGGCGCAGTGGTTTAGCGCCTGGCCCAGCGATTGCGGAAGTTAAGCAACGTTCGCGAGGGTCGGTCATGGGATGGGTGACCAAAAATTTATTATATCGAGCTCCTCCGTGCTTCGGAAGGCACGTTACGTGTTGGTCCCGGCTGCATTTGCAGTCGTTAACACCCACCAATCCGCATTCGGCCCGCGTGGTGGGTTATGGCCCTCCTTACCACCCATAAGGAAGGCCTGTGCCCCAGCAGTGGGGAAATCAAAAATGGCTGATGGACATGGACCGGCACATAACTTGGCAAAACAAAGATATTTAGTATTTGATATTTTTAAGATATTTTTATTTTAGTATTTGTTGTTATAGCGGCAACAGAAATACTCCATCTGTGAAAATTTCACCTGTCTAGTTATCACGGTTCATAAGATACAGCCTGGTAACAGACAGACAGACAGTGTTTATGAAGTCACGTTAAGCCGTTGGTTCCGGCTGCATTGCAGTCCATAACACCGCGTGGTGGGTTATGGCCCATCCACCTTATACACCCATAAGGAAGGCCTGTGCCTGTGCCCCAGTAGTGGGGACATTAAAAATGGCTAATGTCGACTACAACCATCAGTATCATCATTAAAAAAAATAAAAGATTGTCTTTGAAATTGTATTTCCCATAAAGGATTTGCTGCACAAAAATCCCATAATGTTACATATACTTTTAGCAACTAACCTCTCCATGATACCAAAACTCATCCAAAATCAGGACACTTGAAGATTGAGCATGTTTCCGTATTGCATCTACTACCTGTAAGTAAGTATAAAACATTGAATTTGTACATTTTCATTATTTAGATTGGTTACATACTTGCTTTGTCATTGGCATGAATTTGTAGCTACATAATTATTTGTCAAATAGAGTTGAACTCTTTGTACAGGTAATAAGATACAATCTTACCCTTTTAAATATTTCATCAGGTAGCCTAATATTAGTAGTACCACTATCCACAATACTTTTCTCTGCATTCAATAGCGTACAAACATCTGTTGTTGGAGGGTTATCTGGGACACAGTTCATGGCCTCTCCTTTAGTTTTATTTGTTGAATTTGCAGCTGGTAAATAAATCTGAACAACATTCACTCCTAACACCCCAACTTCATACCAGCGCTTATGCAGTATCGGAGTGCGAAATCTGGGTTTTTCTTTACACTTGTCATCATCCACTAAAAAATAAAAGTTTTAAGAAAAATCTGTTAAGTTACAATGTTTGGGAAGGTAACTTGAGAAGCTATTGCTTAAAACTTTATAGATATAGAGGCCCGTTTTCAATCTATTGCATATTGGGACCATACCTCATTGACAAGATAGGCATTAGCATGGTGTTATCAAATATCATCGTCTGGATTGCGAACCGACTTAAATGTTACGTACAAGCAGATAATTACCGATTATTGAGAATTTTCCGTAATGTGTAGCATTGGTAGGACTTTGAGGGCCACACAGTTGTAGTTCAAATGACATTGACTTGCCCATGGTGCACTCAAGGGAATCTAGCCATGACTCCACCACTACGTTGTCACCCCATGCACCAACTGGGCCATAAGCCAAGCCGAGAAGACCCTGTAAGCCAAATGAGTATTATCATCACAAACGTAAGTAGAATATTGTAATAGATATTTTGGAACTAGTATAACAAAACTAGACAGAAAACCAAATATTATTTTAATAAATCAATTGATTATTACCGATATCCGATATATAAAAGTAAAGTAATGAAATAGTCCAATGAAAAAAAACAAAAAAACCGACAAGGCAGGTTTTTTGAAGTCGGTTTTTTTGTTTTTTAAAAACAATTTTTATTTTTTTATTTTTAGTGTAAGTACCTTCTGTATTAGGTAGTGTAGGTATATTATTTAGGTAGAAAAATCGGCTCAGCCAAACGTGAGATAATCGCGGAGAAACATACATACATACAAACTGAATACCTCCTTTTTTTTGAAGTCGGTTAAAAAGACTACACAAAGGTATCCCTTCCCCAAAAAAAAAAATCATCTAATTCGGTTCATAAATAACAAAATTGTCAAGTTAGTTGATTTAATATCATAGTATTTTCAGGATTACTTATAAACTACTGAACCGATTTGAAAAAAAAATAAATGGGACCATCTCGCAAGAAAACTCAATCGAACAAAAAAGAATCAACTAAATCGGTCCATAAATGTCGAAGATACGCGCGAACGATAAAAAAAAAACATACAATCGAATTGAGAACCTCCTCCTTTTGATGAAGTCGGTTAAAAATACAGGTACTGAATTCAAAAGGGGATTTTTGGGAACAACTAAAACCTAATGCAGAAGAATACTTAACACTTTAAGGCCCAGAAAATTATACACAATCAAAACCAAAATCAAAATCAAAAGATCATTTATTCAGTCTAGGCTGTTACAAGCACTTGTGAATGTCAAAGAAGCTACGCCATCGGTTCGCAAACCCTGAGCGGGAGACCTTGTAACGAGAAGAACCGGCAAGAAACTCGTCAAGGGCTGCTTTTTTCTCCCTGTATATTTCATACAGAGTCGTCAACATTGAAAAATGAGCTCCACATTTAAAGTGAGGTCATTTTCCATCACAATAATTAACAAAAGTTTGTACACAATGGGTAGGTAGGTTGAAATTAAATACAACACATACTTTACATACATACATTACATACAACACATAAAAATTAACAAAAAAAAAAAAAAACGCAATTCTTACAATTCAATATGCGTTAAGATAGGTACTCAGAAGCAGACCCATTCCCACTGGCAGCACCCGTTCACGAGCATGACGCGTGGACCAGCCATCGCTTCGCTCAACCATATTTGAGGGAACGTAACGACCCGCCCCACACGACACCACCGCAGAAATGATTAAAGAGAGCATGACATACTTAGGCTACCCATCCTAAGGCACTGAATTGAAAACTAATATCCAAAAGCTTTCATAGGCCTTTACTTACAAAAACTACTGACTATAGAAAGCAAATGATTGCAATAAAAAAAAGAGAAATCAAAACAAGGTTTACTTGCCTATTAGTTTTATGTTTTGAGTAAGAAGTGCCATACATATTGATAACATCAAACAGAGAAAAAAAATATATATAAATATACGACGCCCTAAGTACAAGCAGACAGAAGCAGACCCATTCCCACTGGCAGCACCCGTTCACGAGCATGACGCATGGACCAGCCATCGCTTCGCTCAACCATATTTGAGGGAACGTAACGACCCGCCCCACACGACACCACCGCAGAAATGTTTAAAGTGAGCATGACATACTAAAGCTACTCGCATTAAGGCGTCGTCGAGTCAAAAAGCTTACAATAAGTTTTAAGTAGGTAGGACAATTCCCTCAATTTTCACATAGAATAGAAAAATCTACGACCAGGCTGTTTTATCAATTAAATAATCTTTAACGGTATAGTATCCTTTTTTGAGAAGACAATTTTTTACATGAGACTTAAAGTTTTCAAATGGTAAATCCAAAATATTACTTGGAATTTTATTATAAAACTTTATACCAAGACCTATGAAAGAACCACGGACTTTTTCTAATCTATACTGAGGCATTACAAGTTTGTCTTTATTTCTGGTATTCCGATTGTGCCAATCACTATGTTTTGTATATAAGTTAATATTGCGACGCACGAAAAGTATGCAGTTTAATATAAATTGAGATGCTGCTGTCAATATACCTATCTCTTTGAATCTATCCCTAAGAGATGTTCTAGAACTTAGTTGATAAATAGCTCTTATTGCTCGTTTTTGTAAAACAAAAATAGTATTTATATCGGCTGCTATCCCCCATAAAAGAATACAGTATGACATAATGCTATGAAAATAACTGAAATACACTAATCTGGCAGTTTCTTCATCTGTTAACTGTCTAACTTTTCTAATGGCATAGGCAGCAGAGCTGAGCTTGCCAGCCAGAGCTGCGATATGCATATTCCATTGAAGTTTACTGTCAAGAGTAACACCCAAGAAAACTGTTGAATCGAGCAAATCTAATTTCTCATTATTGATAACAATTTCAGTGCGATTCGCCTGTACATTAGGTAAAGCGAATTTAACACATTTCGTTTTCTTAGCATTAAGCTGGAGATTATTAACATTAAACCAAGCAAGAACCTGCGAGAGTGCTTTGTTCACATCGTCAAAATCAGTTTTATTCCTGTCAACTTTGAATATTAAAGAAGTATCATCTGCGAACAAAACAATATCACAGAATTTTTCTGCAAAAAAGGGTAAATCATTTATATATATTAAAAATAAGAAAGGGCCCAAAATGGAGCCTTGCGGAACGCCCATTTTTACATGAGAACCTGACGAACTTATTCCATTGATATTAACTGTTTGAGTCCTGGAACTGAGATACGACAGTATTAATTTTTGAGCATTATTTTTTACACCGTAATGATTCAGCTTCAACAGCAGCGTGCAATGGTCCACGCAATCAAAAGCCTTGGACAGGTCGCAGAAAATGCCAAGGGCATTCTGAGACCCCTCCCAAGCCTCAAAGACATGCTTCAAAAGCGCAACCCCAGCATCAGTTGTGGAACGACCTTTCGTAAAACCAAATTGTTTGTTGTGCAAAAGTTTATTTACATTAAAATGACATAATAATTGCTCAAGTATTATTTTTTCAAAAATCTTGCTTAGGGCAGGTAATATCGATATTGGTCTGTAATTGCTAGGGTCTTCTTTATCTCCTGATTTAAACAATGGTATTACCTTGCTAAACTTCATAAGATCAGGAAATATTCCTTGATCAATACACTGATTAAAAACGTCAGCAAGATAAGGGGCAATAGTATACACAATATTTTTAATAACCTTAACTGATATGCCCCATAAATCAGTGGAGCTTTTCATTTTTAGAGAATTGAAAGCTTTAATAATATCTAAAGCATTAATACATTTAAAATTAAACAATGAATCACTTTCAGCCACATGTCCCTTTAGCACAGATGCAGCAGCCGCTGGTGAGGAATCCAAATTTGATGTAGTTTCTACTGGTATGTTTACAAAGAACTTATCGAAAATATTAGCAATTTCTTTATCTGTGTTTATTAATTCATTATTAATTTTAAGCGTTAGGCTATTTTCCCGTGCTTTAGTTTTACCAGTTTCACGATTAATGACATCCCAGGTTGTTTTAGTTTTGTTACTCGAGTTTTTAATTTGCTTTTTAATGCAGTTAGACTTTGCAACTGCACATAGTATTTTGAAAGTCTTCGAGTATTTTTTAACATGTTCTAAGAAACCTGGGCTTTGGTTCGTTTCTCTAAGTTTGTATAGTTCATAAAGTCTGTTTCTACTTTTATAAATACCTGTCGTAGCCCAATCGCAGAACCGTAACTTCTGAGTACATTTAATTGTCTTTGTTTTAAATGTTTTATCAAACTCATAAGTAACTAAATGAAAGAGGTTCCCGTACAAAACATCAGGATTATCCGAATTCCACGGCATTAAAGAAATTTGTTCATCAATGTTGTTTTTAAAATTGTCCAATCCCTTTTTTGTGATAGGTCTGCATTCTACAGTCTTAGGCGTATCTATGACGTTCACAGCATATGAGACTTTCAAACCGTAATGGTCAGATGAAATATTACTAAAAACAAATTTGTTTTCCGGATCACATTCTGAAAAAACATTATCTATGCAAGTGGCGGAGTGTTCAGTCACCCGTGTGGGTTCTAAAAATTTATTAAGTAAATTAAAACTTTTAAATAATGCCAGAAAACGAGTGGTCGAAGAATTGTTCTCAAGAATATCAATATTAAAATCGCCACAAATTACTACTGGTTTATTTTTTAACTTTAATTTTTTTAGAACATCTTCCATGACAGATTCAAAGATTTCATAGGTACCCTTAGGGGGGCGGTATACAGACACAATTATCATGCTATCTAATTCTATACAAGACAACTCCACATGGCGCTCTGATGTAAGTTTCACAATATCCTTTCTTTCTTTATACTTTATATTATTATAAATAAATTATAAATAAATAAATAAATAAATAAAATTATTCACAAAAATTACAGAACCGCCACGAATAGTTGTTTGCCTAACCATCGCACTTGCTAGTTGAAAATTATTTAGATAAAATGACATATCACCAGGCTGTAGCCAGTGTTCTGTAATGCAAATGATTTGAATATTATTACATTCAACAAATAATTCTAATTCTAGATCTTTGCCAGACAGGCCCTGAATATTTTGACTAATTATATTAATACAATTATTAGGCCTGGCTGTTGTCTTGTGCCTCAGTTTAAATCTGAGTTTGTCACTGTTTTATTTGAAACAATATGCGGAGTAGTAGATGAAGTACTAATACTCGGTTTTATGGCCTTAGTTACAGCTGTAACAGAGACCTGTAAATTGTAAGCTAACAAATTAGCTATTTGCATCCTACATTTTTTCGGCAGATACATACTATCTGGAGTCAATGTAAAAGTGTTAATAAATTTATTAACGTCAAAGTATAAAATAACGTCACTGTGACGACAAATCAAATTATATATATACAAATTTAAATCAAAAATGCGCTTATTTTGATCCCAGTTTAAGTTACTTGCATAAGGGAAAGCGCTAATTATTAATTTACATCTTGTTTCAGTCTGTAATGTTAATAGAATATTAATATTTTTAAGAATGTCCCTTTTTGTAATATGGGAACTGTCCCCACATAATATTACTACTGTTGTAGCGTCATCAATATATGACTTATTAATATTTTGTACAATTTGGTTAAAAGATAAACCAGGAGTACAAATATTAATAAGTTTTTTAGAGAGCTTATCTCTTAGAGCTAAACCTAGTCCCTGACCTAATTTATCTGAAAACATAATTGTTTTTGCCTCCTTTGAGTTACAAGATAATGCTGGTTTGAAAGTGCATTTACTGTAGCTACTTTGTAATGTTTCTATGCAGGATGATGAATGACAGGGGCTCTGTGTAGATTGGCTAATTTTATTAACATGAGAATCATTATTGTGAAGAACTGAAGATTCAACAATAAGTTGACTATTTACTAAAGAATCATACCGGTTCGCATTGTAATTGCAGAGTTCCACTAACTCTGTGGCAGATTTGATGTGCTCATCAATTTGTTTCTGCGCAAGAGAGTACTTCTTTTGCACAAGTTCAAGTGACTCATGCAACTGAATGATTTTCAATTGCAATTTATTAGTGTCCCGGTCATACATTTGCCTGCTTTCAGTTAATTTACTACTATAAATTTCCAATGAATCCAAGAGGCTAATTCGTTCTTTTCTTAAAGCAATGTTTTTAGAAAAACAATTATTTTTCCTAATTAGTTTTCCTGTTTTTTTAATTAATTTACTTATTTTAATATATTTCTTCAGTTTATTAGCACCTAAAATTTGAGGTCGAGGTGAAAAGTCACTGCATGTGGTTCTTGACTGTTCTGCCGACTGTACAGCAGGTGAAGAAACCATGAGCTCCTCAAAAAGACTCTGTGTATGGTCCACTTCTTGCAGTTGCTGCTGCTCCTTGAAGTATAATATTTGCCTGTTAGCATCGTTCAGCTCCCGTTCCAAATCAGTGATGCGGTTTAGGGCCCTCTCGTAGGTGCTGCACTGTTCATCGAAGCTGCTAACGGTGTTCTCGAGCTGGTCCCTTTGGTGTATTACTTCCATATGCTCGGAGTGCATCTGAGCCATCTCAATCTTCAGTTGAGAGTTGCGAGCAATAACTTTACTGATTTCTTCTTCACTGTCGTCTCGCTCACGTAGTAGCTGGCTGCAAGTATCCCTTGAATCCTTCAGTTCCTGCAGTGCCTGCCTCAACTTCATCTCGGTGCTTTGTGCTGCAGCCTTACGGGTCAGCATGGTGAATTTGAAAGTCCTGAAAGTTTACAATCAACAGTATCAGGAACAATTTAAAACAAATATTGATTATTTAGTTATTATCAGAGAATATACTTGGATGAAAACAGAAATTAAATACTTAAGACAGGTAGGCCACAGTAATTGGGAATAATTTACTTAGATAATATTTATTTATTTTAGTACTTATTCAAATTATAACATTAGTTTAGTCCTATACTTTTAGTGAATCCTAATAATAATGTACACAAGAATGTTATAATAGTTATTTAAAAAAAAAGAATTAATCCAGATACTATCTGGTTGTAGTAAAAGTCACTAGATGCTTAATTTAATTAATTATAGCAATAAAACATGGATAATGTTTAAAGTCAAAAACAAAATAAAATATCAACAAAACTAAACAGACAGACTGACCCCAATAAATCAATAAATAAGTACTTGATACAATAGTATTCAAGTAGCAAAATGGTTACACAATATTTTGATTGTAAAGTTTAAAGCTGTATTGTATTTATGAGTAGTGTAATGTTTGTAAAGGGTAAATAGTTTAGTGAATGTCTGTGACAATAGTAGTCACAATCTCAACTTTACTTCCACTTCACATCAAGTAAAGAGAAAATTAACTGTGCCAAGTCGTTTTGAGTTTTGATGTTACTCACTTTACGTGAATTTTGTACAAGTAGTAAGGAACAGTTGGGATAAATTGAGAACCAAAATGCTACACAAGCCGTAGGTTTCTTTATGAAGGTACCTATGCCGTTGCTTTGCAAAATAAAATGTTTGATATCAGTCTGATTGGCTTAGTGTTGTAGTCTATGTTGTAATAATATAAATAAAATTAAGGAACAAAAGTACTTCCCCGGTTTAGTGCGTAGTATTCCACAGATTTGTCCTTTTCTACGAAATATTCACCACGAAAACATTGGCGGTGGCTAGGTGAGTTCGGTCGTTATGGTAGTTCGAAAACTACCCGATGGAATTGTTTGAAAACACTTCCTTATAATATTTGAGTTTTAATAAACACTTTAAAAACAATATTACTAAAGGAAAACACTATTTGGTTAATTAAAATTAATTTTAAAATCAGCTGCTTAGATTTGACAGCTAGACCGGTTGCGTTCCGTTACGCAGTTGATAGATAGATTTTCTATTGTTGTCCGGCCGCATGCGGCCACACGGGCATAGATGAATTAAATAGAAAAGAATCCTCTATTAAACAAGTAAATAAACATCATAAAAATGTTTTTACTTACTTGCCATCCTGAGCCATTCATGAAGAACTTGTGGCTATTGGTAATTACAGCGAAATTGGATCTCACTTCTGGTACTTTGGGTACCGAAGGAAATTCAATTAAATCACAGACTAGACGACCTACCCACATTCCTTGTGAGTATTTGGCTTGAACCTGTAATAGAAAATTAGATATACAGGGTTATTTATAAAACACCAACAACCTCACAGGAGTATATTACTGACATCATAAAGAACAACATTTGTTCTACAACTTTTCCGAAAACAGACATTAAAATATAGACTTTCCATACAAATGTCCGAACAGCTGATCGAGTTTTGTATAAAGTCGGATTTTTTTTGTCTGTTTTTGGAAAAGTTGTAGAACAAAATGTTGTTGT
Organism: Agriphila straminella; assembly: GCA_950108535.1. NCBI lineage: Eukaryota > Metazoa > Arthropoda > Insecta > Lepidoptera > Crambidae > Agriphila > Agriphila straminella. The sequence continues at coordinate 6,935,992 of OX467312.1, forward strand.
TTATGATGTTAGTAATCTACTCCTGCGAGGTTGTTGGTGTTGAGGGAGGATTCCGACCTCCATGTTCTGCTCTATGGTACATTCGAATCTTAAGTTGATTTGGTTATGTCAATCTGCTTGCACATGCGCAACAATCAGTAGTTTGACACATTCATTGTTAAGCCTTCGAGTCGAGTGGTTGTTTATAGTTATAAAGTTGTGAACGTCTATCTGGTGTTGTATCTTGCTTTTATTGACTACAGTAAAGCTTTCGATAGCATAAGCCATGAATCTATATGGAATGCATTAAAAACACTTAACATAAATGAAAAATATATAGGTACCCTGAGAAATATATACTCTAAGAGCGTCAGTCAAGTTAAACTTGAAAAGAGAGGTGGGGAGATCAAAATAGAAAGAGGGGTCAGACAAGGCGACCCCTTGTCACCAAAATTATTCATTGCCGTGCTGGAAAATGTATTTAAAGAACTAAAATGGATGAAGAAAGGCATACAAATTTCTGAGCATCGTTTAAGCCACCTAATGTTTGCTGACGATGTAGTACTTTTTTCTGAAACGCCCACCCAGCTAGAAGGAATGATATGCTCTCTGGTAGACCAGAGCTCTAAAATAGGCTTGGAAATGAACGCTAGTAAAACAAAAATAATGTCTAATAGTCATAAGAAAACAATACAAGTTAAGGGAAAAGAAATAGAATATGTGGATAGTTATGTATACTTGGGGAAACAGGTGTCATTTAGCAAATCTAGCAACGATGAAGAAATAGACAGAAGAATAAACATAACATGGAAAAAATTCTGGTCCCAAAAAGAAATCTTAAAAGGCGATTACAACATACAAATGAAGAAAACAGTGATAGAAACGTGTCTCTTGCCATGCCTGCTATATGGGTGTCAAACATGGATATTTACAAACCGCACTAAAGCAAAAATTAGAACATGTCAACGTTCCATGGAAAGAAGCGTTCTAAAACTAAGAAAAATCCAAAAAGTACGAAGTGAACTAATAAGACAGAAAACAAAACTAACAGATGCTTTACAATTTGCCTTAACCCTTAAATGGAAATGGGCGGGACACATTTCGAGGTACACAGACAACAGATGGACATATAAGACAACAGTATGGAAGGGACCAGCGGGAAAAAGAAATGTTGGTCGACCCAAACAACGTTGGTCTGATGACATTATCCAGATCGCAGGAAAAGACTGGATACAGTCTGCAAAAAAAAGGGAAGAATGGATGCTAATGGAGGAGGCTTACACCCAAGAAGGGATCCTTAGCGCAGAGAATGAATAAATATTATTGTAACCATTGTAGCCACAAACACATTTGCTATGGAATATATATAAGCTTAATAATAATCTGGTGTTGAATTATGTTATAAAGTGCAAGAATGTTGGAGCCACTGCTCAATAAATAAGTTACAAAAGTCTCCTGGTCTCATTCCCACAATCCTATAGTTGGTGTTTTACTATACCTACTCAAAGAGGTCCTAGTTCAGTTTTTAGGTTATCAAAACAAAATCTAAAGTTGACTTACTTCTTTGCCACTATCAACCAGACTCGTTGAATTTTCAGCATGGAAATACTTGTCACTGTCATGACGAGAATACGACGCAACAGCCAAGGTAGTGCTTCCTGTGTCTACAATAACATTTAGCTGAAAAAAAAACAATTTTTATGTCTTCTTCATTAGGCAATAAACACCCTGCCAATAAACAATATTTATAGGTAGGTACTTACCTTTTGCTTTGGGTTTCCTAAGTATATCTCCAAAGAATATGCTTGTCCCGCATCCCCAAACAAATTATATTCTTCACCGTTAGCCATTGTAAGAAATAATAATAAGGTAACATAGTGAAAAATAAACATTTTTGCACTGCATCCAAAGTAACAATTAAACTTGTTAAATAATTATATTTTTAGATTCATTTACTTTAAACGAATTTCAAAAAATGCAGTTTTGTTTATGTAGGTATGTTTAAAATTGGATAATAATTAATTATTATTATTAAACGCACGCAAATTTGTAATTTTGCACAGATCAATGCAATGGTGGTGGTGGGGTGGATGGATCAATGTAGCACAGATTAGTGACGGGCCAACTCAAGTTCCGACCCGGGTTGACTCGAGTTGCAGTTGTATCGGGTCAACTCGAGTCAGCCCGTTAAGAAATCGAGTTGTGTACCTTCTTCGCTACCGCCGCCATGCTCACTCAGCCCGGCCCGGCGGCGGGGCGGCGTTGGCCGATCTAATCCGAGTTTACCCGTAGCACCCGAAGTTCTGTTTTCTTACTACCGGCGAATTTTTATATTTTACTGTTTGTTTATGTATTTATAGACGTAATCGTCTAGCACCTAAAAAGTTAACCAAAAATGATTTCTAAATACAATATATAATAATAATAATAAAGATACTATTGTGTTGTATTTAGAAATAATATTTGGTTAACTTTTTTAGGCGCTAGACGATTACGTCTATCATTACATAAACAAACAGTACCTAAAATATAAAAATTCGCTGGTAGTAAGAAAACAGAACTTCGGGTGCTACGGGTAAACTCGGGTCAACCCGCTACGACCCGCTAGCCAACTCGGGTCGGCTAATTCGAGTTGAATTGAAACCGAGTTACGCGAGTTTTCGAGTTGGCTCGCGATTCGTAGCGGGTCGACCCGCGAGCCAACTCGGGTTGGCTAACTCGAGTTGAAACCGAGTTACGCGAATTTTGAAACGGGTTGACTCGAGTTGAAAATAAACCGAGTTGGCCCATCACTAGCACAGATAAAATAAAATAATGTAGCAGGGTTGCGTTCCAAACCTAGGTTGCGTTCAGAACGTTTGAGCGCCGGTTGTTTGGTTGTTTTTTACTCGCTCTAAGGTTTGGAACGACCAAGAACTGTCATGTCAACATCAAAAATGATGGTTGTAAAACGCTCTGACGTTTGTCTATAGAAAAAATGTCAATGTCATTTGACATTATTTTGTATTTTTGATGTTTTTATGTCTAATTTTTAAAATAATCATGGTAGTTCCTCAAAAAACTGATTTTATTTGATTTAGAATAAAGGAAAGTTTAAATTATTCGTATTCCAACTGGAAAACGAAGACTTTGTAATATTAATGACATTTAAAGTTCTTGGTCGTTCCGGACCTTAAAAAACTTAAAAAACAACCAAACAACTGCACTCTGAGCCACTGAACGCAACCCTATTGGCGTGATTCGGAACGCGGCCTCTGTGTGTTGTCATGTCAATGTCAGTCAAGCAAGTCATTGTCATGCCATGTCAATCAATGTCAATAAATAACAAAACAAGCATTTTGCCGGTAAAAACTAAAAATCATCAAATTGATTAATTCTTCATTCATTTAAATATTAAGAAATTTTAAAATGAGTCTCTGGGTTGATAAACATCGTCCAAGAGATCTGATGAAGTTGGATTATCACAAGGATCAGGCTCAACGGTTGAAAAATCTAGTGCAACAGAGTGACTTTCCCCATTTGCTTGTTTACGGTCCTTCAGGCGCTGGTAAGAAGACTCGTATTATGTGTTTATTGAGAGAATTATATGGTTCAGGTGTTGAACGGCTGAGACAGGAGACGATGAACTTCACTACTCCTTCAAATAAGAAAATAGAAATAATGACTGTGAGTAGCAACTACCACATTGAGGTTAATCCAACCGATGTAGGTATACACGATCGGGTTGTTATTATGGATTTAGTGAAAAATGTAGCTCAAACTCACCAAATAGATTCATCGGGACAAAGAGAATTCAAAGTTGTTATTCTAAATGAAGTGGATGATCTTACAAAGGACGCACAACATGCTTTGCGTCGTACTATGGAGAAGTATGTTGCAACTTGCAGATTAATATTGATAGCTAACTCAATATCTAGAGTTATACCAGCTATACGGTCTCGTTGCTTAACTGTTCGTGTTCCTGCTCCGACAGAAAATGAAGTTGCATTGGTTCTTCATTTAGTTTGTAAGAAAGAATGTTTGAGTTTACCGTCCGAACTAGCCATGCGCATTGCCAAATGTTCAGGTCGTAATTTGCGACGTGCTCTGCTCATGTGTGAGGCCTGTAAAGTCCAGCATTATCCATTTACGCCGGATCAGAAAGTGCCAGAGCCCGATTGGCAGTTGTTTATTAAAGAGACAGCTTCAATGATATTGTCTGAGCAATCTCCAAAGAAACTAGGTGAAGTAAGACAAAAATTGTATGAACTTATTATACATGGAGTGCCAGCGGATGTTGTGTTTTCTGGACTATTATGCGAGTTGGTAAAGAACTGTGATATGGCAATGAAGTGTCAAGTGGCAAGTCACGCAGCCACTTATGAGCATAGAATGAGACTTGGAAATAAGGCTATCTTTCATTTAGAAGCGTTTGTTGCTAAATTCATGGCCATTTATAAAAAGTTCATGGAAGACTCACTTGGTGATGTTTTTTGAATTTGTAAATTTATGTTGTACCTACTCCTATTGTGGTGTAATAATATTGTGAATGGAGGATGTTAAGTGGTTAAGCTGAAGGTTGAATACTTGCACTTAAACATAAAATTTTCTTTAATAAAGAGCAAGTGATAAATATAAAATAACATTTCTTTTTATTTTATTAGCATCTTTACAGTATCATTTCATATGATTTATCTTATTTATGTTATTAATTTATTGTATTGTATTGCAAAGCATTTACAAATTAGTCGACGAATGGACTATATAAATGCCAGAATCTAGGTTCTACAAATGCCAGATTATTGTAGATATTATTGTGGAGAAACAATATTTTTTTTAACTATTTTTGCATTTCTCAACAAAACATTAAACAGTTTGTTAATTTTATTAAATGGCTTTAGACTGTAATTATTAATTAATTACTCCTATTCATTGCTTTTGATTGTGATAGGAAAGGCTACTTAGCAAATTAGTTTTAATACTTATAAGCAACTATTCTTTATGATTAAAGTAGCTGAAACCCTCATATTTGGTTATCTGCCATAACATTATTCTCTTGAAAAAAAAAATGTATTAGGTACCTACCTAAGTACTTAATTGTGGATTGTGGACATAATTTAATAATATAGGTAAATAAGAAATGCCCAAATGGTGCAGTTCAGTAAAAGAAAGTTTCTTTTTATCAATTGTAATTATAATAGTATCTTACTGGTACAGTACTTGTAAAAAGTCTAACATTATCTACTATAGTGTGCATCAACGCAGTAGTTATTTCATTAGACAAGTGCTCTAGAATGGATTGTTTTTCTTGTAGAACATTGTCAATGTTTATTACATCTTCACCATCTAAAACAAAAAAAAAGTTTAAGAGTCACAATAATTTATTGGCAGTTAAATACTTACCTTAGTCAACAGTTATAGTACCTAGCCTAGCTTAGTGCAGGGATGCACGCACATATCGCGGCGCGGGTGCATGCGGCGGCGGCCCCCCGAAAATACGAATACCTAGGTCATATTACCTCGTACATCGTTCGTACATATATATGAAGGGAAAATTTTTTTTTTGCCTGTAAGTATCTATTATAGTTTTGATTTTATACGCTTTCGTTGGCTAAACCACTATATTCTTTGGCCGTGTCCTACATCTTGGCATGGACCACTTTGAAAACCGCAATTCTGACTACATGGAAAATTTCTCCCCAATTAGTCCTAACTAGTCCTACTTTTTCGGAATTAGTCCCAAAAAGGACTGAAAGATATAAGCGATTTAAATGGTCCATGCCAAAGCAAACCTTCATTTTGGCAGGGACAGGCTATATCTAGTGAACCTAAACACCTAGCCAGGATCTGATTATTCAAAAAAAAACTCCCTTTTTTATGGATCCCGCAATGCCAAGAATCAAAACGAAATGAAGCGCCGTTCAAAAAATATAAAGGAATGATTTGGTCCCTGCCAAAATCAACCTACATCTTGGCGAGGACTTTTGAACCAGGTCACCTAGAGAAAATCTGATTATTGGAAACGATTCGTGTAAATTAGTCCCAATTAGTCCTAAAGCCACAAAATTAGTCCCCCTTTAGTTTAGGAGATAATCGGAATTAAAGTTTGGTTTTTATAGTACAGAAGCCGACTTCCTATTTAGTGACGATGTTTGTAACTTGTTTTATTTTTGCGTGTTTGTGTTAAAATAATGAAGTGTTATAAACGTATAATGTAAAACAAAAGTATAACGTAAAGTAATACGTAACTTTTATGCATTTTCGAAACTCAAAACCTTAATTTTTAAGTCATAAAATAAAAATGATTTCTTAGAGGTATTTTGATGCCGGGCTCCTGGACTATATCAAAAACATGTACAGTCGCGTTCAAAATAATTTCAAAAGAAGTATGAAATGGTCATGTATAAAATTGAATTTTAAAGTTATATTGCTTTTCTTTCGAAACTATTCATATTTGGAGTAGAGAGTGATTTTCTTCCTTCAATGGGTTCACTTGAAACTTTGTACCTATACAGGGTTATTTGTAATTAATTTAAAACCTCTCTTGGGGCTGATCACACCATCAAACTGTACAACTTTCATTAAAGGACAAACCTTGAAATCGAAAAAAAAAATCAGCTGTTTCATACATTTCGATGGAGTACCTACTTACGCATTGTACTTATGTATGGAACAGGTGTTTTTTTCTAGTTTGACAAGAAAATAACAACTCAATGTTAAAAAAATAAAAAAATACAAGATGGCGGCCAACTTTTTTGTTTGTAGGCCGATTTCGATGTAACTCGGTTTTTGCTACTGTTTTGACAAGAATACAGCAATGCAATGTTAAAAATATAAAAAATCCAAGATGGCGGCCAACTTTTTTGTTTGTAGGCCGATTTCGATGAAACTCGGTTTTTGCTACTATTTTGACAAGAATACAGCAATGCAATGTTAAAAATATAAAAAATCCAAGATGGCGGCCAACTTTTTTGTTTGTAGGCCGATTTCGATGAAACTCGGTTTTTGCTACTATTTTGACAAGAATACAGCAATGCAATTTTAAAAATATAAAAAATCCAAGATGGCAGCCAACTTTTTTGTTTGTACCTACGAAAATATGTAATAGGATTTCATTTTTCACAATTTTGCTTAAAAACATTAAAATATATTAGGTAAGTTATACTTTTTTAGCGACTAAATTACAAAATATTAAAAAAATCCGCTAATCCAGCTACTATGTCGCTAAAACGGCAACACAGCATGTAATGTATGACAAAAACGAACTATTTTTTTGGGTGTGGTATGGCTTGGTTAAGAGCCATTTAGACAACATGTTTCGCAACATTTAGGTACCTGTCTCGTCCATTTTGCTTCAAATGGATGACACAGATAGATATTTCGGAAACATTGAATTGAAAACATGTTTTCCAACATGTTTTTGTGTCTATTTAAACGCGGCTTTAGCGCGTTTTTCCACGAACAACGACACGACACGATTCACAAGCTGCACGACAGTGTTGTCAGCACTATAGTGCTGACAACTGTACTTTTTGGTACGTTCTGGCAACACTGTTGACAATCGTGTCGTGTCATTGTTTGTTCGTAGGAAAACGCCCTTACAATCCCTCCCTCTTAGCCTAGCATGACCACCGAAACGTGATATGGTACCTAGTGATTTATCAAGTTTAACTGGAGGGAGGAAAGGCTGCCCCCCTAGCATGACCGACAATACACGATATATATCGTTTTGTCGACACTCGACTGTCAAATTCCATTGTTTTATGGCAGTTAAACGTGATTAAGCTCTATATCATATTATCGCGTTTCGATGGTCATGCTAGGGGGGCATGAGCATATTACACTATCATATATTATTTATCGGATGCTATCTCCGACGATGATAGTAAACATATATCTCGGATGATATATACATGATAGTGTAATATGGGCCTAAAACTTTATTCCGTTCCGCAATGCGCAGTGTTCCGATTGTAAAACTTATGTTCACAGATACTGTTTGTGCATTCCTCAATCTACGAAAGTTCGTGCTTAATGTTTTACAATCGGAACACTGCGCATTACGGAACGGAATAGTTTTTTGTAATTAATTTTTACTGTACGCTTTTGTACATGACTGTACTTATATAAAAAAACGGAATTTCTCCTAAACTAAAGGGGGACTAATTTTGTGGCTTTAGGACTAATTGGGACTAATTTACACGAATCGTTTCCAATAATCAGATTTGCTCTAGGTGACCTGGTTCAAAAGTCCTCGCCAAGATGTAGGTTGATTTTGGCAGGGACCAAATCATTCCTTTATATTTTTTGAACGGCGCTTCATTTCGTTTTGATTCTTGGCATTGCGTGATCCATGAAAAAGGGAGATTTTTTTTGAATAATCAGATCCTGGCTAGGTGTTTAGGTTCACTAGATATAGCCTGTCCCTGCCAAAATGAAGGTTTGCTTTGGCATGGACCATTTAAATCGCTTATATCTTTCAGTCCTTTTTGGGACTAATTCTGAAAAAGTAGGACTAGTTGGGACTAATTGGGGAGAAATTTTCCATGTAGTCAGAATTGCGGTTTTCAAAGTGGTCCATGCCAAGATGTAGGACACTCTTTGGCCAAACTATCGATTGTGAAATAACTAAGTACATAGTAATAATTAAGTTGTCAATTTATAGGTTTCGACATGAGTTTCGATTTTCGATATAGGGTATACGAAGTTATACCTCCATATCATAACTAGGTATAAAAAAAATGTTACCCTGTCAATCTCTTGGTTGTGAAAGTTTTAAATTAAACCTAACTTACCTACTTAATTATTTCAGAATGAATGATGTCTAGTAGTAGTTATTCAGTTTGATAAAACACCGGTAATTGTTTGTGGTTAATCAAACAAAACTGAAATTAATAAAGTTTGGAAGTTGAGACAGAATTTGATTTGTGGAAGGAGACTTGCCGATTTCAGAAATAATTTATGGTAACTAGGTACCCACCTAGGTAAGTAGTAGTAGAATAAGTTACATTCGATATCTTCTTTTGATCGGACATAAAAATTAACGCGTCCCCGCAGACTACAGACTTTCTATCGGCCGATAGTTGGCCGATAGTTGGTTTTAATATGAAGAGTCGGCCGATACTGTTGTAATGTGCGCACTTGCATACTTCTTCATACTGATTGAAGTGCCCGACCCAATTATCGGCTGATAGAAAGTTACAGGGATTCAAGAAAATCATGTAGGTACCTACTTAGGTATTCATTGACCTTCAAAACTAAAGAAAAAAAAAGCGAAAGGGTGGCAGAACTATTACAGGCCCCTTCCCTAGCATGACCACCGGAACACGATGTGCAACGTGTTATAAGAAACCCTTAAATCCGAATATGGTACCTAGATAGGGACCATCAAACTATAACTTTTACTATGGAATGTAACCAACTCTGAAATTATCATCTGTTGTTCAGTTTGAGGGTCCCTATCTACCATATACCTAATATATGCTTTATAGGCTTTAGGAGTTTTTTTTACTAAGTAACACGTTGTACCTAGACCTATATCGCGTGATACTTATTGCATTTTGTATAGTAGCATTTGTACTGTTATGTCCCTATTTCTCTAATATATCAGGGATGGGTCGACCGCGACGCGAAGGCTATTTAGGACGCGCTATCGTAGTGCTTAAATAAAGATGAAATTGTAAATTGTGTTCTTCTAGTGGACCCCGAACACAGACCATACAACAAGTACGAAGAAGCTTTGTTGTACTTTTTATCGTTTAAACAATATTTTATAACATGTCGTTTAGTTGTCGATTAACTCCATTAAACTAAACGACAGACTAGAAAATATAGTTTAAGCGATTAAAAGTACCACAAATCTTATTCGGCGTACACTAGAAGAACACAATTCACAATATCGACTTTATTTAAGCACTATGATTTTTTTCCATTGGCGGCGCTAGTGTAGCGCATAAACGCTTTTAAACAACTTAAAAACATCTAAACTCTACTTTGCAGTCGACCGCAAGGTTTTTTTAAACACAAGTATCCCTCACCAGTCATAAGTTTTTCCACCCCTGCTCTATATCATTATCACGTTTCGTTGGTCATGCTAGGCTAGGAGGGCAGCAGGACTTACCTGAATAAGTACTCGCTTGCAGAAAGTATGATGGAGTACGACTGTTCCTGATGGCAATTCTTTCTGGGCCTATCAGGATGTAACCTTCGTTGTCGATGGCTTTTACTCCACGCCATGGGTAAGTGATGTTACTTTCAACTTCATCTGGAATCAATAATAGTAGGGAGGTGGGTTAGTTGGTTAGTGGCCCCCCTCAGGGTCACGTACGTGGTCATCTCCCCTAGCTAGAGGATAAGTTTACACTATAAAATATCCAGTCGTGTCTAACTTACAGCTAGAGCTGAAATTAAATTTATTTAATAATGGAGCTAAAATTATTCAGTGCAAAATTTTGACGTGTTTACATAGAAAGTTGTGTTTACATAAAAAATACACTATATTTTTGTTTGTCAACTCTTTATGGTCAAGTTGTTTGAGCGAATTTTGTTAGTTCTATTCTATTGTTATTATGGGCGGGCGGTGCTTGTTTTCGATGAGTCCATTCATACCAGCTTTTAGTAGGTAGGTCAGATTTTTCCTAGTTTAGTTCTTAGTTATAATATCCTAGAGTCGAAGCCCCTTAACCCTGAATTTATTTCCAACATAAAGCTCATATTAGCTGAAAAAACACATAAAATACGCGTTTTAAGGTAAGTAATCCGTTATTGTCTTAAGGCCAGTATATTCCAAATTATCGAATTTGGCCTATTTTTGATTCAATGATAAACAATCAAATATTCTTCATTTTGAGCAGATAAAAATATATGTTGAAGTTTCATAAACGATCTTGATTATTTTACGGTTAAAAATACGATATTCGTATCTTCACTCGACTAAAAAAATATGCAAAGAGAAAGAAAATGTTCATAAATTTTATATTTTTTGGATAATACTTAAAGTTTATTAATCCCTTATTCACGAAAAATATATATAAAAATAGGTAATGACTTAAAGAAGAATATTCAACGGTTACTTTTTCAAAAAGTGACTTTGTGCTCAAAATATCAACAAAAACATTGAAATAATAAGTGAGGTTATTTTCATTACTCTTCACACGTAAAGAAAAGACAGAGACATAGTTTTTGGAATATACTGGTCTTGATTCAATAAAACCTGCATTCATTCATCCTTTTTAGTCTTACATAAAGGCTTCACTTATTTATTAAACGTGACATCATACAAAATTTAGCTTAGTCTGAACGACCAAAGTTAAATACATGGTAAGTTATATTTATGATAAAACTTTGTTTATTGTTCTTTTTGTTTTGATAGGATCAACAAAATTGCACAATAAGTAAAACTCACGCCATTAAAGAAGGAATCTAAAATGGAGCAGGACCGATCGTCGTGGAGATCCTTAGGGGAGGCCTATACCCAGCAGTGGGTGTCGTGCGGCTGATATGATGATGATGATGAGATGGGTATTACCGTTTAGAAACTTTTTAAATATTAAAAAAGAACAGAACCAACAGACTACTTACCTAACAACTTTGGCAAGGACCTGAGTTTAAGTCCCTGCATTCCTCAGTCTAAATGTGGAGCTTATTTTTCAATGTTGACGACTCTGTATGAAATAATATGAGTACAGGGAGAAAAAAGCAGCCCTTGACGAGTTTCTTGCCGGTTCTTCTCGTTACAAGGTCTCCCGCTTAGGGTTTGCGAACCGATGGCGTAGCTTCTATGACATTCACAAGTGCTTGTAAAAGCCTAGACTGGATAAATTATTTTGAATTCAGATAGGTATTTCTTACCGTAGGCGACAGACAGCTCGACTTTGTTGGTGCTGTATTGACCTCAAATCGAAAGATTTAAAGGCAGATGAAAAAGTTTTTTAGCATTGCTAACCTTTCTGCGTAAACAAAATTACGCAATGGATATTTGATTTGAGATACGAGGGATGGAAGTAGTTTCTATTTCTAGGTTTCATAATTATAAAAATCCATAAAGTACTTTTTATTTGTTCAGTTCTTCCTATCGTAATAAAAAAGCAATCAATCCGAATGATCCTACGAGAATTCTCACAAGTCCCGAGTAAATTATTTATGTTTAAAGCCTGCACCACGCGACTTTGCCATTCTTCCGCTGAATAAAGCAAGTGAAAATAAAGCTTGAGTGATGGATTTTGAGTTCCGAGATAATTCCACTGTATCAATCTTTTAAGAGAAAGTCGATTTGGTAAATGATTCGAATATCCTTACCTTCTTATTTTGTTTGATAATGGTGTGGATTCGTGGAAGCTTTTATTTTTTCCTGTTATTTCAATTTTTTTTATTGCACATGCAATTTTACCTTACCTACACGTTTTAGTAGATCTAATTGTATTAAAATAAATAAAAAATGATAATTATCAATAATATTAATACTAAAGCTGGCCCCTGAAATAGGTGGACAATTTTACAGAGCGACGAAATCCCTCTAGGTCGTTAGCCATAGTAGATATCATTATTAACAGATCCGAGCACCTCGCAGATTTTCAGTGTAGGTATGACATTGCCAGGAATTTGGACTGGTGGAAAAGGCATTTTGATGCCGCCTTGTACTACTTTTCAATCAGTCAAAATGCATGGCAATGTTAAATTACATGATTGGCTTGCTCTTATACCACACTAAATCCAGAGCTCTGTAAATTGTATACCTTCAATCGCTTTTCAGCCCCCTTGTTGCTCAACCACTCCCACCTCCACAACTGAAAAACCTCGAGGTGCCCGGATCTGTTGATAATTTTTATTTTATTTTATTTTATTATGGCACACTAACAAGAGGGGTTTCGTCGCTCTGTAAATTGTCCACCTTCCGTTCCGGGGCTAGCTATTAGTCCATTAGACGTCTAGTTGTGCGTGAAGATATTTTGCAAATGAAAATTAAATCCATTACCTACTATGGCGAGTTTCCAACGATTCAATTGTTTCTGACCTTCCTTGCATACCCACCTACCTAATTAATTATTTTTAAGGTCCCAGCCAAACCTTGAGTCCATCTATTTTGAGTCCATGTGTTTATCCTCTCGACCGACGCTTATATGTAGTTGTTTCGTAATTTAAAAAGTTATTAAGTGGCAGGTCTTTGTAGGAGATATGATAATATCAAGATACAATTAGGTATATTCTATGGTGAAACCACCACCCCGTAGTAGACTACTATGACAACTCTACACGACTCTTCTTATGTCCTATGATTTAATAATTGCTATGTTCTGTCTGCAATTACCTATTACCAAAAGTGTAAGTTAGATTCTTATTTGAAGCGGGTCTAACTCAAGGAGAAAAATATCCACTAAGCCGCTTTATCTCTACCATCGTTCAGGAGCTCAATCGCGGTAATTCTGAACGATAAAACCAAAAACGTTACGTTGTCATTTAGGTTATATTTAACTAAAAATCTTTGGTTTAGCTTCATAATTTTCACTTAAATTGTCCCAGATTGTAATCCTAGACTCCTTAGGCACACTGAAAAAAATAGACTCCAACAAAGTGGCATTTTTTCTTAGTTGGCGTCAAAATATTTGGGATAACGTTGTTATTGTATGTTAAAAACAAGAAAAGGTAGTTATACCAGTCAGGTTAAATTTGTCTAAGCCACAAAGAAGTAAACTGTTTATTCTAATAAATAATCTTAATCAAAACGACTAATTACTTCCTTGAATTTATAGGGATTTTTGTTAAATTAATTACTTTTCTTTTATTTGTTTTTACAAAGACCCTGTGTATGCATTATCAATTATTGCGTTGTATTGATAATGTTCTAAACCAATTCAAACATAACCGAGTTATTGTTTCTAATAATCCTAATGATAGCGTTAACAAATTTTAGAAGCTTAATTTAATAAATACAAAGTTGCTATTGCAATCAACAATTTCGTCGAATTGACTATCCTTCTTTGTAAATTCAAATAAGATTAGTATGTATAGGTACTCCACGTGCCGTGCAGGCCCGTGCATGTCCCGACCTGCCTCCTCCAATAGACGAGCGCGACACCTAGGGCTGCCACCTTTCAACAAGAGCAGACCCGGAGATTTTCGAAAAATCGTATTTTTTTTTTGTTAAATAAAGCAAAAAAATGGCCACGCAGCACGATTTTTGGTCAGTTTAATCCACTAACCTTGAAAACTTGCCTGTTGATAGAAAAAAACGCCCGCGCAGCGCGATTTTTGGTAATTTGCCTCCACCAACCTTGTTATCTTGCCTGTTAATAGAAAAAAGCTTCGGGATTTAGTATTTAGTTAAAATGTCCTTTCGTGATTTTAAACGTATGGCCAAACAAGCATTCGACCTTTTGATTTTCGATGTTTCGTCCATAGGTCTTGTAAAATTCGGCCTTTTCAACTTCGGCATTGTAATACATACCCCTAGTCATGCTGTGACAAACAATATATTTATTTGAAGTGTAAATTTTTAGCTAGCTTTTAAATGTGCAAGTTTCGAAGTGTTTTCATTTTTTTTGTTTAAAAAAATATGCGGTAATAGCATTATGCGTGTTTAAATTTATGCTAAAGAATATTATGCTTAAAGTAGCTATGCTTAAAAAATTATGCATAAATCTGTTATGACTAATTAATATTATGCGTAAACATCATTCGGCGAAATCATATTATGCTTTGACATATTATGCTAGGGAACCTACTCAAACCCGTACCGTAGACTCCGGGTCAAACCAGGAGAGGTGGCAGCCCTAGCGACACCCCGCGGCCCGCTCGCCCCTTCAACGGCCAACCGAACGCGGCACCAACCAAATCATGCAGGCAGGCATGCATTTGCATATCGCGCGCGACGCTGACGTAGTAGGCCGGTGCTAATTATTATATTTTATTTTTGATAGTGATAAGTGCAGTTACTGTGGTGAATGTGTGAAACGATATCGACATCTGTGTGTGAAATGGACGAAGACGTAGCAGAATTGTTAAGAACTTGGGGCCTTCCGAGTTTAATCCCTATATTTGCAGGTAAGTAATTTAAATGTTTAACTACCTATCTTACCTACTTTATTATTTTAATATTATAAATGCGAAAGTTTGTGTGTGTGTGTGTGTTTGTTATGCTGAAACTACTAAGTAAATCGATTGCAATGAAACTCGGAAGGTAGGTACCTACCTACCTAGAAGGTTAGCGTCTTCGTTGCCCGATACCTACTTACGCGTCTCGAAAATTTAGATAAGTAAGTAGGTACTACTAGTTTCATGTTATCATTGTTTTGTTTTTGTGCATTTTGAGAGCCAGGTCCACAGATATTGTGACCGTGAATTGTGAATAAACAAATAAATATCTGACGTTCATTTCATCTGCACTATCACGCGCGCTTTCGGGCCGCCACGGGCGCGCTCGCGTTCGTGCCCGCGAAGCACCGGGCCCATGAAATGAAATCTCGGGCCGTGAGAAGCCAGCAGGTAGGTAGGTAATAACCTAACAAACAACGGTCTTATGCTGGTTTCTCACGGGCGCGAGATATCACGGGCCAGCTCGAGCCGCCCCGCCGAAACGCGCCTACCTACATAGGTAGGTACTTACCCACATACACGACTACATAGGTAGGTAGATTCCCAAACGCTTACAAAATAAAACTACAAGGGTACCGTTTTACTGGTAAACGTTTGGGTACCTACCTACCTACAGTACCTACGTGGATTATCTACTTGACTGCGAAAACCGTATCTTCCACATTTCGCCAGGGGTCATCATCATTCGCCACGCGGACTGTACTGTACCTACCCTACCCAATGATGTTTATGACCCTACCTACTAATATAATCTGAATAGTTCATAGAATAAGACTTGTTATATTATACGTAAAGGGCTCTTCAACGGTATGCTACTGAGGTCGAACCTCAGCTCGTCTCCGACCGCTTAAACTTACTTATTGTTGCTTAAAAATTCTCTTTCAGAACAGCGTATTACAACGCAGGCTTTATCGGCCCTGTCCCAACAAGACGTTAAAGATTTGATACCACATACAGGACCAAGAGTCTTATTTACAAGGTGTTGGGAGCTATGGAAAAAAGAGTTTCTCCAACTTGACAACAACTCTAACAATTTTTCGGTATGTACCTATACTTATTCTACTTATTTATTGACGTAAGTACCTACCTAATATTACAGTATTTTGAATGTTGGTAAATAATATAATAGAAAATAACATATTACGATAACGATAGAATATATAATATATAACGATAGAGCATGAAACTAGAACTTCTCTGATATAAAAAAAAGAGTCATAATACCATCCTTTTTAAGATCACTTGATTTAATATAGCCTTATGATAATATTGTTTGTTTTTAGGGTTCCTAACCCAAGGGTAAATCCTATCACTAAGACTCCACTGTCCGTCTGTCTGTATGTCTGTCTGTCTGTCTGCCCGTCTGTCACCAGGCTGTATCTCATAAACCATGATAGTGAGACAGTTAAAATTTTCACAGATGATGTATTTCTGTTGCCGCTATAACAACAAATACTAAAAAACAGAATAAAATAAATATTTAAGTGGGGCTCTCATACAACCGTTTTTGCCGTTTTTATAGATAATGGTACGGAACCCTTCGTGCGCGAGTCCGACTCGCACTTGGCCGGTTTTTTATGTTTCTCTATTAGTGATAATAATTTTATATGTTTTGCTTAATAGTTAATTGCCGACTTTAAAGCAGCCTATGCAGACGAAGAAAGCAATTTATTTATATACTTTCCGATAGTGAAAGTAAAAATCTTGGAATTATTAAAGAAGAAGAAAACTAGAGATAACTTTGCCCTTGAGCTGCACTGTCTCGCTGAATGTAAGTTTTATTTCTGTTTCAGTATTATGTCATATATGGTATTTGATTAACTTATAGCCGTTCACGTGGTTATTCACAATAAATAAAAAATAACATAGTTAAATAATCGCCTCTATGGTCTAGTGGTACCACCACCGGTATCAGACCTAGGGGTCCCGGGTTCGATTCCCAGCGGGGTTACATATTGTATTCGGTTTGGAGGGTGGTAGAACTTGTTGTAAGTCCATTTGGGTAGCTACCATCTTATCTAAGTCTGACGCCATAACAACAATGTTTTCAGCATTGCATTGTGAAGGCTAAGAGTCTCACCGTTGTTCATAAAAAAAAATGCTAATTATTTTCTGATTTAAATCAAACTAAAATATGGGCTGTATGTAATGTTCCTTTGTTTCAGCATCCAGAGAAGAAGATACAAATGTTGTAGCATTTCTATCTATTCCCTATCTATTAAATTCAACAACGGTAAAATCAAAGAATAAACAAATAAAAGGGAAACATAGCTTGAGCTGGAAACCATCCAAGGCAGAGACGCGTGATGCTTTTATCAAACATTTAAAATCCGATGCTGAAATCGGTCAGTATAGAGCAAATCCTATCCCGTGCAATATAAATATTCTTAGTAATGGAAAAAAATATGTAACTGTGCGAAGTACTTTATAAATGAATAAAACTAATTATATGAAATTTGTTTTTTTAATTGATATTCTTTCTAGAACCTATTTAAAGTTTACACAAGGCAAGTAGACAAACTAAAATGGGAGAATAACATATTAATATAAGCAAATTGACTATGGAACCAACTTTGATATCGCAAAATTAAACAGCTGTGCTATATTTTAGCAGATACTTTATACATTTGTTCTAATAGTGATCGACAAAACTATATGCCTACAATTCGTTCTTTTGTTTCTCAACAAAGTAATTTGTATTCAATAATTATTGTTATAAGTTACTTGATTCTGTTGCTGGCCACGTTGCTTAATTGAACACAATTGTTGCAATTTTTTTTCACTTAAGAAGGTTGACTTACCTTAGCTCTTCCGAACTACAGAACAATTAGTTTGCTCGCTGATTATGATGGCTCACAGCGTTATAAGCGCTTGAAAAATTTAAACTAATGTCTCTATAGTTCAATGGAAGAACAATCGCCCGGATTGCGAGAGGCTGTGGGTTCGAATCCCACCTGGGGTAAGTCATATTTTTTCAAATCCTAAATAATACCATCTTATCAATAATTGTGTCCAATCAAGCAGTTTGGCTGATGTACAACAAAACAATAATTATTACAATCAAATAACTTTGTGGCTGTACCCAAGAACAATAATTATTGAAAAT
Organism: Agriphila straminella; assembly: GCA_950108535.1. Lineage (NCBI taxonomy): Eukaryota > Metazoa > Arthropoda > Insecta > Lepidoptera > Crambidae > Agriphila > Agriphila straminella. The sequence goes on from OX467312.1 coordinate 6,954,146, forward strand.
TATTTATTTTGTTGCTGCACATAATAACAAATATGGTTGCAACAAAGTGGATTTGTTGCTGCACAAAAGAACAATAATTCTTGCAACAAGTAATTTTGTTGCTGCACAAGAGAACAATAATTGTTGCAACAGTGTAACTTTGTTGCTGCACATATGAACAATAATTATTGCAATCAAGTTACTTAGTTAATATAACAGTAATTCATATCTATGTCGAATATGAGGTTACTTAATTTATCTCCCTTACTTGCTCTAACTGTCTAAGATCTTAGCTAAAGCAATATAAATATTTAATACACCTAAGTTGAATCTATTAATAATGTTTGTTAATGTGATAAAGTTTCATTCTTCAATTAGGTAAGAACAATAATTGTTGCAACAGTGTAACTTTGTTGCTGCACATAAGAACAATAATTATTGCAATCAAGTTACTTAGTTAATATAACAGTAATTCATATCTATGTCGAATAAGAGGTTACTTAATTTATCTCCCTTACTTGCTCTAACTGTCTAAGATCTTAGCTAAAGCAATATAAATATTTAATACACCTAAGTTGAATCTATTAATAATGTTTGTTAATGTGATAAAGTTTCATTCTTCAATTAGGTAAGATCTAAGCTAAAACAAACCATCTAGTCGTGTCTAAACCAAAACAATACTTAGTTGACTTAAAAAAGTATTTTTAACAAAGTTCTTTTAGTTTCAATAGATAAGATCTTGTTAGGCTCATATGGAGTCAAGATGTGTGATAACGTTAAACAAGATCTTTATTACAGTAAACATATTTTTTTTTCAGTGCAGAGTATTCAACAATTTTAACAAAACTAAAGCGAGTATTTTTCTGTAAACAAAACTGAAACTGAACGACTTAGCTTTGGTTTTATCTTAAGATTATTAATATAATTGAAATATATTGAAATATATCGTTGAAAATTAGCGCGATTAGGCCCCTGTATAGTTGTTATCGTTAGTTGGTGTCTATCACGAAAATTGTTTGGTTACCATACCAGCCACCTATCCTATAGCTACCAAATTAACCTCAACCGTTTAAACTTTGTATCTGAAACTCGGTAGATCCGTTTAGAAACGTGAGGGTAAGTTTACTTAACAGTGAAGTAGATCTTACTTAAACTGGCATTAATCTTAAGTGTATGAGTTTGAAATTTCACAACATTTGTTTCTGACAGGTAATTAGCTAACCGAGTCTTTTATCAAGTTGAAATTTCGGTTTTGTAATGATTCTCGATTATCCACATAAAGCTGGTGGATGAGTATATTTTGTAAAGATTCCTTTACGTTTGTTCATATCAATTATTTTTATTCCAAAAATCTGACTGGGTAAGAAGTAGGCACATACCTACTTAATTAGCGTGAAACTTTTTATGAAATCAATCATTGCAATGTTTCTCGAATGGCTATAGCAGCGGATGGCGGGTGTTAGCTAGGGTACAATAAATTACTTCTTTCTCTAAAATAGAATGCAAAACAATGAACCAACCCACAGATCTCAATAATAAAATAAAAAAGTGATAATAAAGCTATGTTCTATTTGTATTCTTAAAAAAATGTGTCTCTTACGAATATCCATTGTGATACGAGCGACAAAAGGTTCCACCCTGTACGCCAGTTTCAAAATGAGTTCTCCCGTTACGTGAAGATCACTGCTCAAGGTCGTACTGCTGTTGCCACCGTCAAAATTGAATCTGAAAAGATATGAAATAATTTAGTAATAATGCTCATTAGTCATTCATAATATTGTCTTTGGCAAAACTACCATGGTATTGTTACAGAATATAATAATAGTACTAAATGTGTATCGTAGGTTCCCTCGTTTTTTAAACCCACCACTCATCAGTACCCTTAGCACGAACAGCTATCGAAAAAAATAACGCACGTAAAATCATTCGATAGTGCAATATAGTATGGAAAATTTGTACAACGCCATCTACCGCCGAATAGCGAAACTAAAATTTCCATAGATAATTCTCTATCGAGTAATTTTACGCACGTTTTTTTTCTCGATAGCTGTTCGTGCTAAGGGTACAGATTAGGAAAGTAATGGCTACGAATGTTTACAGATATTGGAAGGTAATTTTTACCCGACTGCGGGTTATGTATTTCGCGCGTATCTTGTAAGTATGTTTGTATGTATGTATGTTTGTATGTAATATTCTTTATTACCTCATATCTTTCAAACGGCTGAACGGATTTCTATGATTAAGATATCGTTAGATTTGTCTTTTCAGCCCAAGTGTTCTTAAGAAGGTGGCGTTATAAAAAAACCAACATGGCGGCTGTACGGTGCTATTATACGTAGTGAAAAAAAAATTTTTTTTTTAGAATACTGCAATATGGGTATCAAATTGAAGGGCTTATTATAAGGATTTCAAAAAGGTATATCACGACCGTAAAATATAATAACTAAAAATAGATAAATAAAAAAATAAATTTAAAAAATAAAAAAACCCGCCTGCATTAAAAGACAAGTCGACTGAAAAGATGGAAACAAGATTAAATAAATATTACAGGCAACATGTCATAATAACATGCAGTCGGAGGCATATAATTCAATCATTCATAATGTCACTTTCTTTATGCATGCCTCCGACTGCATGTTATTATGACATGTTGCCTGTAATATTTATTTAATCTTGTTTCCATCTTTTCAGTCGACTTGTCTTTTTATGCAGGCGGGTTTTTTTATTTTTTAAATTTATTTTTTTGTAGAACAGCTTACCTTCGCCATAATTTAACCCTTGACTTTATTAAAAAAAAAACTAATTTACAATATGATAGGTTTTTAATAATAAGAGTATAATACATACTTAAGTATATTCACATTTTTTATGTTTAATTATATTAGATTTATATTATAAATAGCTGACAAGGTGATTGCTAAAGATGATTTGAAGAATAATCAGTAGTTGTCACTGGATCCTTGTTGCTGAAACAAAAATTTTAGTGTTTAACCTCGGTTAGGTAATTACTTACTTATTAGAACTGAACTGAAGATATTTTTTTGTACGGTCAGCAACAAAAGTATCTTGCTGAACAATTTAGTAAGTATATTTTTCTTGTTGTTTGTTGAAGAATAAGTAGATAATACAGGGTGTCCCAAAACTTTGCCACACGCACGGAGGGAAAGATTTTTGAAAAAACCGCTTGCCTTAAAGGATCGAACCCATCAAATATGAAAAAAAAAATCTTTGTTTTTTACGATACCGATCGAAAGAGTTACTTACCCGTTGAGGCATATTTTTTCTTAAACTAGCTAGCAGCTAACTAGTTAGCATCAATCTTTAAACCAACTACTTACTTACAATAAAAATTGTCAATTTGTTATTAAATTAACTTATTTGACTTTAAGTTTAAAATCACAATATTTTTTTCTACATATGGCTTGATTAACTCTACGTTTTTATTAATAGAGATACATAAGTAGTTAAGTACCTATCTACTGGCTATAACTATATACCGAAAAGAGGCACGAAGTTGAAAACAAACGTACAAACCTGAAAAAAAAACAAAAACAGCTTCAAAATGAAAAACTTACCTCTCAAAAGCAATAAATAATATTCCAATCACTAGATACGCATAATATATTATCATTGTAATAAAACATGTCTATTGAAAGGTTTTTGAAGTCGGACTTTTGTTTTTTATTGTATTATTTTTAGTGTAAGTACCTTCAGCCCCCCGACGAAACATGATATAGACTATTATATATTCTGTGTTATAGGTAGGTACCTACTATATAGCGTGATATAGCATTTTATCGACACTCAACTGTCAAAATCCATTGTTTTTTGACAGATAAACGTGATAAAACGCTATATCACGCGATAATTATATTATCGTGTTTTGGTGGTCATGCTAGGGGCTGTATTCGGTAAAACTACTTTATCTACAGGGTGTTTGGTTTTCGATTTCAGAGTTGGTCCCATAGTAAAAGTTGTTCAGTATGATGGTCCCTATCTACCATATTCGGCTTTATAAGGCTATTACCAAACACCCTAAAAAAAAACATTTTTTAATGGTAGGTATATTTAGCGACGATATTATCTAAGTTACTTAAGCCTTATGTCAATGACTCATTCATCACCTTTTACAAAATACTACTGTTCCTGACGCAGGGGCGTTAGTTGTTAAGGAGTTCTCCTGGTACTTCACTATCAGCTGCACTTACTTCACCAAAATGGTAGGTACTTTCCGAAAGCAAATGCACGAGTTACTTAAGAAAATACCAAAATCGCTATAGGTGTGCCTATAATATTTAAAGAGTTCCCTTGATTTCTCCAGGATCCCACCATCAGATCCTAACAATGGAACCAATTTGAAACTATGTAAATATGCTTTCAAACAAAAAAGTATTTCTAAAACCGGTTTATAATTGACAAAGATATGAGGTAAGTAACAAATAAAAAAAACAACTGAACCGAGAACCTCCTCCTTTTTTTGAAGTCGGTTAAAAATAGGAAAATTTTCGAGCAGTTCGGGGTTTTATATTCTATTAAGTTACCTATTATCACTGATCTCCATATAGGTCATTGCCTCTTATAGTTAAAAAATAGTAAGAGGTACTTATTTATCTTCGGTTGGGTGTTGTGACATCGACTAGAGATTATAAACGTTCGGAATGTTTTGAGTAGACGAGGGATATTGACAAACATTGCCGGGCAAACAGGCTAGGATTTAGGTCACGGTTCGTGAGTCGCTTCCTCCTCCAATTTCCTCACATTTTCCCACAATTTACTGGTTTCATAGTGTGCCAATTCTTGGTGAAAACTTCAAAGAATTCACTTTAGTTAAATTTTGTATTGGAAATTTGTACAACGCCATCTATCGCCGATAAGCGAAATGAAATTTTCCATAGAGAATTGCCTATCGAGTAATTTTACGTGCGTTTTTTTTTCTCGATAGCTGTTCGTGCTAAGGGTACTGGTTTCATAGTGCGCCAATGCTTGGTGAAAACTTCAAAGAATTCACTTAAAAAATGTGATAAGTAAGTGTAACCTATTTTTAGATGTTAATGGGATGACTGAATTATTTTCATTAATTCATTTTCTAATGGGATTAATTGTAAAATGTTTCTTTAGTATTCCTTAGTTATTTTAAGTAGGTAAAACAAACTCGTAATTTTCATTTTTTAATCAAGGAGGTCCCCAGACTGCAATGACTCTTGTTATTTAACTTTATAGTTCGTTTTTGGTAGGGCAGTCGTGTTTTTATACATTTTAAATTTATTTATTTCATACATTTTAGTGACAAATTAAATTATAATATAATTGGCCTTTCATTTGATTCCCATATTGTAATAATTAAAAAAAAAACATATTTTTTCACATTACAAAATGGCGTCATTCGGATGTCGGAAAATAAAAAATCCAACCAAAAAATAAATAATTACCAAAGCATTTCCAATAAAACCGCGTAACATTGATGTAATGTACTACTATTATAAGTGGAGATTAAATGAATACGAATATGAATATATACGTTAAAAAGTGTTTTATTTCATGTCTAGTGAGCGCGTAAGCTTAAGATTCGAATGTGCTATGTTATTTTTATTTAACCTATATTTGAATTCTACGAAACTTCATAACAAAGTATACATATAGTTTTAACATCGACTCACACTAACACTTCAAAAATCTTCCCAACTTTTGTCCCAATTGACACCTGGATTCCCTATTTCCCCCATTTTACTATATTGGGATGATTCAATTGTGCAAACTTTAAATCTTTGTTATCTATGTCTTTGTTCAGGTTTTATTAAATAAATTCGTTCAAAAAGCTATCTCAATCAATTTTGCTGAACGAAGAAGAATAAAACGTGTTGAAACGAATTCAAAGAACAATATTAAACTCTAACTTTCATAATAAAGCCGAAAAGTTATTTAACATGTGCCTAACTTTTATTGAGTGGAATTAAGTTCCACAGAACAAAGAAATTTTTTTTCTTCCTATTTTCTGTGGTATGATTTTATTTTAAAGTAATTCCTGACTGAAAGTGGCACCGCGATGAATTTTATTTAATACTAATAATTTTATTTAATTTAATGAATTTTATTTACTTAATTCTAATACCTCTAGGTACAATTTTAATAAAGCTTCTCGTGGAATTTAGGGTTTATATATTCTAGTATTTTTAAACGGTATCATTACATTCCCTCGTAGTCACTGCTAGAAGTAAGTAGATAGAAAATCTGCTAAAAGTGGTCGTTTTTGACACATAGCAAATGTGTCAATCTTTACTTCTACGAATGACTGCGAGGGAATGTAGTGATCTTCTAAAAATACTAGACTATGAGCCCTAACTTAAAAATAACGTACAAGCACAACTTACCATTTACTTTGCTAATTTTATTCCAGTTATAATAATATCGTTTATTTTTCTAAAGTTATTTGACTTCAACATAATTTTACTGGGTACCGAAAAATTTTATTAAATATAACGACAAAATAAAATGATTATGTGGGTAGGTACTTTACAATAAAACGCAAAGTATACCGGTGATGCTGGGTATCTTTCAGCATGCAAAGTAGACACTCTACCACACATTACACCCCCTTGTAAAATTCAGCGAAACAAATGCCGATATTTTGTCACATACCTACAGAGAAACTAATAACTTGTATGATTTATAATATTTAACAATATCTTGATATTAATTATACTACATACGCTTCATTCTTCAGATATAATAACACATGTAGTCCTTTTATCATACAGGCAACTCCGCACGAAATAAATAAAAAGTATTCGCAGGTATACTCAAACAATTTTTTCCTTCTCACCTGTGCGAACCCCGCGCCGTGACCTCATTCTTTTATCGTGCGCGGCAACGAGCACGCACTGCAGTGTTAATTAATTAAAGAAAGGAAGAAATCGGGAAATTTAGTTAGGCTAAATAGTGTTAATTGATTTTCGACATGCCGAAACGTAAAAGAGAAGACAAAATTAGCTATTACGAGAATAAACTTAAATCTTTAAAAGAAAAATGTAATAAAAAACGAAAACGCTTTATAGTGTATTCGTCTGGGTCTGAGGCCGAAAATAATGAAGGTAAGTTTTGAACATAATAATAATTTCTGGGGATCCGTTTATTCGGTGATTTTCACATAAACAATTTAGCCAATATTTATATTTTTTATAAGTGATTACAACTAAAGTGTATAAAATAACTAATGAAGTAATTTTCATAGTTTACCATTATGGTACTTATTTACAATATCGAGTTAATATTGCATCTCTAAGCCGCCTTTGAGGGTATCACAGTGAGGATATCACGAAGGTTGTGCATGATGCGTATAATAAACCCGGCGGTTGACCGTGGGTCAACACGAGGGTAAAATATAAAATATATTGACCATGATTTTAATCATGTTTTTCAGACGGACCCCCTCAAGACGATGTCTTACTAGAATCAAACGTTGAATCCGTTGAAGCCAACGAAAATATTAACTCGAATATCATAGAAGTGAATCCAGAAAATCCAATGGAGCTGAAATGTGATGATTTAAATCCGGAACTGTTGTTGGCATTGGGAGATCCCGCTGATGAGCAGCCTATTTATGGTGAAAATATTCACCAGTCGCTTGTGCAACGTTTGGCGCCAATTTTGAAGAAAGGCTTGTCTAATGACGTTAAAGAAAAGTTGTTAAAAGGATATAACGTACCGGAAAACTGTAAATTTTTTAAGGCACCGACATTGAACGCCGAGATTTCTGCAGCTTTGTCTGAACCGACTCGTAACCGTGATAAAAATATCCAGTTGAAACAAGATCAACTTGGCCTTGGAATAACGGCGGTAACCAGAGCCATAACATCACTTTTACTCAGCGATGACAAACTTCAGGCTATAAAAATCTTGACAGATGGTTGCAGAATCTTATCAGACCTGCATCACACCGAGACCGATGTGAGGAAAAAGCTGATTACACCTTGTCTTGACAAACCCATTATTTCTATGATAAAAGAGCAGGATCGTGACGAAACTCTTTTTGGCAGTACACTTCCAGAGACTATAAAAGCCACTAAGGCGATCGAGAGACAAGGCCAACAGATTAGGAAACCATTACAACGGACGACGCCTCTGCCTAGTAATACCTATCCGACGTTCCCGTCAACATCGAGAGGACGCTTCCAGGGAAACGCGACAGGCTCTCCTCGCTATCCCTCGGCGAACAGGGGGGGGCGGGGAGGGCCGGCACGAGCACCACAACCGTACCGTCGGCCGGCGCAGACGTCGACGCCACATCCACAGTCTCGTCAGACGAGGAGCCAGTACTCGAACCCGAGACATCGTGCAACCAATCGCCACTAAACGTACAGGTACATGCTGGTCGCCTTTATTATTTTTACGATTGTTGGTTAAATGTAACTACTAACAAAACTGTACTTGAATGGGTACTCCATGGTTATAAAATACCATTTTCCAAACGTGTACTGCAACATTATATACCTAAAAATTCATTTACTATTTCTGAAAAACAAGATATGGCTAGGGCTATAGATAATTTATTAAAACTAGGAGCGATATCTGAGTGTGAACCTGTTAATGATCAATTTATTTCAAAAATTTTCTTAGCACCAAAACCGAATGGCGGTAAACGCTTCATCTTAAACTTAAAGTTACTAAATAAGTTTATTAAAAATTACCATTTTAAAATGGAGGATTACAGGACGGCCTGTAAAATTATTCCGGAAGGAGGTTTTCTTGCAACTATTGATTTAAAGGAATCATATCTGTTAGTTCCGGTCTCTGAACAGCACAGAAAATACTTAAGGTTCCAATTTCAAAATTTGAATGGTGACCTAATTACGTACGAATTCACGGCTATGCCTTACGGACTGTCATCGGCACCGAGAACCTTCACTAAAATCATGAAAGAGGTAGTGGCTCACCTCAGATATCGCGGTTTCACTTCAGTAATATATCTTGATGATATTTTATGCATAGGTCGAACTTACGACGAATGCTTACAAAATGTAAAGGAAACTGAAAAACTATTAAACTGTCTTGGCTTTATAATAAATACGGAAAAAAGTAAACTTACACCTTCTCAGCATTGTAAATATCTAGGGTTTATGTATGATACTATACACATGAAATTAACCTTGCCAGATGAAAAACGTTCAAAAATATTTTCAATAGTTCAAAAATTTTTATCTTTACCACGTTGTACAATTAAAGAATTTGCACAGTTAATCGGCCTCCTAACTTCAGCGTGTCCAGCCATCAGATATGGTTGGATGTATACAAAATGCCTCGAAAGACAAAAGTTTCTTGCGTTACAACGCTTTAATTCGTATAGGGCCAAATTTCAGCCAAGTGCCGTCATTTTACCTGATTTAAATTGGTGGAAAGAAAATATATTTACTTCGGAAGCTCCCTTTAAACCGGAGAGTTTCGAGCTAGAGATATTCACCGATGCGTCTAGGTCAGGTTGGGGCGCATTTTGTAATAATCAACGCGTTAACGGCAAATGGAAAAAAGAGGAACTAAAATTTCATATAAATTATTTAGAATTGCTTGCAGTATTTCTAGGGCTAAAATGCTTTGTTCGGGATCGAAGTGATTGTTCCATTCTTTTGCGTATTGATAACACAACAGCGATTAGTTATGTCAATCGCCAAGGAGGAATTCAATTTCCTCATTTAAATAATTTATCACGAAAGATTTGGCAATGGTGCGAGAAGAAAAGAATTTGGTTAGTAGCTTCATACATAAACAGTAAGGATAATAAAGAAGCTGATGAAGAATCGCGAAAAATTAACTCAGACATTGAAATGTCACTAACGAATTCGGCTTTCAAAACTATTTCCGAAATACTTGGTCAGCCAACTATCGACCTCTTTGCTTCTCGATCCAACGCCAAATGTCCGTCTTACGTGTCCTGGAAACAAGATCCTGACTCATTAGCCGTGGACGCTTTCACCATATCATGGAATGATACTTTCTTCTATGCGTTTCCTCCATTTCCATTAATTTTAAAATGTTTACAAAAAATTATTGAAGAAAACGCCGTAGGCATACTAGTTTTTCCTTATTGGCCTTCACAGCCTTGGTTCCCCCTGGTACAAAAAATGATCATTTCCGATATTATATTTTTAAATACCGCAACTGATTTAGATTGGTCTTGTTGTAGGAATCAACATATCAGGGAAACTACCCTGGCTGCAGCGAAGCTCTCCGCATCGCATTTGAAAGACAAGGCGTTCCCCCCGCATCACTAGATATCATGATAGCATCCTTGTCAAAAAATACTTTGAAACAGTATAGTGTATGTTTTAAGGCATGGTGGCAATTTTGTGAAGTTAATCAAAAGGACCCGTACCAGTTTTCATTGCCATTAGTACTTCTGTTTTTAACAGCACAATTCCAAAAAGGTTTAGCTTACGGCTCCATAAATAGTTTTCGTTCAGCTTTAAGTTTATTATTTAGTAACGAGCTTGGCTCTGAAGAACAAGTAAAACGTTTACTCAAGGGTATATACAAATTGAGACCGGCGGTCCCTAAATATACTTTCACTTGGGATCCACAAATCGTATTGCGACATATAGAATCTTGGGGTGAAAATAAAAAATTATCATTTGAAATTTTATCAAAGAAATTAGTAATGCTGTTTGCCCTGTGTACTGCACATAGGGTACAGACCTTAGCGTCTATTAAAATTAATAATGTTAATATTTGTCCTAATGGTATTAAAATAGCAATAGTGGATATAATAAAGACATCGGCTGCGGGCCGCGACCAACCGATACTTACTCTCCCATATTTTAATACTAATAAAATCATTTGCCCTGCGACCACTCTAGTGGACTATTTGAGTGTTACGTCAGCTTTAAGACCTAGCTCAGTAGATAATTTAATCGTCACCTTTAGAAAACCCTACCGTGCCGCTACCAGCCAGACTATTAGTCGATGGATCAAGACGGTGCTGGCAGCGAGCGGCGTGGACGTGGCGGCATTCAGCTCGCACAGCACGCGGCACGCCGCCACGAGCGCGGCGCGCGCGGCGGGTGTTTCATTAGATGTCATTAGAAAGACAGCTGGTTGGTCGCGATCCTCCGATACCTTTCTAAGATTTTACAATCGTCAAGTCAATGATGACTCTGTTTTTGCCAGATCAGTTTGCGATATCCCAACTGAACAATAACTTAGTACCTATACTCAACTGACTAAATTAATTATTTAATTAACACCTATCTAGAAGCAGTTTATGTTTTATTATGGAAGTACATCTTGTTATGTTTCACCTTTTTGTAATATGAATAAGTACATGATTCTTGATTATAAACAAAACATTGGTTTTATTGGTATACTTACATTACAAAGCGATCTAACAAAATTTTACTCTCTAAACATCTACATGTGTTATTATATCTGAAGAATGAAGCGTATGTAGTATAATTGATGATTAAACGAACTTACCTGTAAGTGAAGTTCTATCACAATTATAGTAGTACGCTTCATTCGAAGATATAACTTCCCACCCTTCCCTGTGTCCCGTAGCTGTAAAATTTTGCAGGTGGTTACCTACTCTAAAAGAATGAGGTCACGGCGCGGGGTTCGCACAGGTGAGAAGGAAAAAATTGTTTGAGTATACCTGCGAATACTTTTTATTTATTTCGTGCGGAGTTGCCTGTATGATAAAAGGACTACATGTGTTATTATATCTTCGAATGAAGCGTACTACTATAATTGTGATAGAACTTCACTTACAGGTAAGTTCGTTTAATCATCAAGTATATCGAATTATCAGTAAAAATAAAGTCCTTATTTAGATCTTGAAAGTGATCTTATTTAAGTAGTGTCAAACATTAGTACCTACCTACACATAAAAGTTTTGTTACATGAGTGTTCACGGTTTATAAATGAACAAAGAAAATTCAACTTCTTGAAAATTATCCATACAAATCGGAAATTTCATAGGTAAAGAAAGAAGATATTAGAAAAAATACTAGAACTTCGCCGCTCCCAATAGCGACTCGGTAGCATAATTGGTTAGTGCATCGGGCCGGAATCCCAAGGGTGCGGGCTCGACTCCCGTCTGAGGTGCTACGGCTACGGGTGAGTCGATTTTTACTAGTATTTTTTTTCAATAAGTATATTAATTAGATATTTAGTAGAAAATAGTCTAAATTTCAAGTTGCTTAAAACCAAAACAAGACCAAGTTCGTTGCGTACATTGCAGCATCTCACCATGTATGAAATACCTAAATGTACCAACAACTACGGTAAAAGAGTATGGATGTGTAACCTTCCTAAAATTTTAAATGAACTACCTAAATTTTTTGTAGATAAAATCAAAGATAAAAATACCATGCAAATTAAAAATACATTAAAAAAGTATTTTTTAAAAGATCAATTCCTATACAAAGGGTCGGATCCACATTCAAACTCCAACATAACTAACAAATAAGAGGGTAACTAGGGCCTCACAATCTTTAATTTTAAGATTTGCCTGCAATTGTAATTATTGTATTGAAAAAAACTTTAAAAAATAAACAGTTTAAATTTTTTTTTTTTTTTTTTAATTATTATCAAAATATATTTCACAATTTTTGATGTAAAAGTTAACTACCTTGAAAAACAGTCGTTTCTGAGGCAACGTATAGTTTTGAAAACTAGGATGCAGTTATTCTGACCACATTCTTGAAACTGGTTTTGCTTTTTTCGAATAAAGCAAAGGAATTTGACCATTTGGTGGACATATAAATATTTGCAGAATTGCGGATATCGACACAATCAACAGATAAAAATAACAAAGAAAAAACATCCAAATATTATAGGTATATTACCTATAAGTACCTATTTTGATGAGAAAAATGCAATAAAACCAAAAGGCAATAAAACAAAAAAACGTGGGAATGCGAGGCGTTTATTATTTTTTAAACACCGTGGTACCTAGGTACCTACCTACCTAATTTTTAACCTGATAATGTCATTTCAGTTAAAATACTAGCTACCCGCCCTCGCTTCGCTTCGGTGTAGTGTGAAATTTGACTTCCTCTTTCTTGAATCAGCACTCTAAGGCTCGTATTATAGAATCAAATTCAAATTATTTTAAACGCATCAAAATCCGTTGCGTAGTTTTAAATACATACATTTGCATACATACATACATGCATACATGTTTGCATACATACGGAAGAGACAGACAGCGTGAAGCGACTTTGTTTTATATACTAGTAGGTAGTGATAATATTAATCCAAGATTATTATCTAACAATTCGTTCAGTAGGTACCCCTTATCGTTTAAAGTGAAGCGGATATTTGTAAACGATTTAGTTTTGATTTTATTGTTAAAAATTAGCGTGTTCCGGCCTCGTAAGATATTATTATTATTAAGACACAATACTTACCTAATTGATTTCATCATGTTTAAACATTATTTTGGTTTTAAAATTTCCCATCTGAGCAATTTGGAGACGTTGTTTTTTCAGGTTGGCTACCCTAATTAAGACACAATACTTATTCACTTCTCAAGCTTACGCGCTCACTAGACATGAAATAAAACACTTTTAACGGATACTAGCGCGGTTTTATTGAAAGTACTTTGGTAATTAGTTGGTATTTGGTTTGATTTTTGATTTTCCCGACGTTTCGGCACCTTTGCAGCTGCCGTGGTCACGGGGGACTGAAGCTACTTGTGAGCCTACCCTCAAGCGATGAATTTTTTAGAACGTTCAGAAATTAAAATTTATCAAATTTAATTAGTTTAATTTTGGTTTGGTTTTAATTTAATTTTATATGTTAAAAAGAGAGAATCTACTGAAACTACTACCATTTCAAAAAATTGGGAGGCCCCTCCAAGAAAGAAATGGCGAAAGAAAACTTGGAGAGGAAGGCCGACCTCCGTCTTTTATATTAATTAATTTATTTGCAAAAGGAACTAACTGTATCATTAGATCTTACAGTGTGTGTTTGGGGCTTTAGCTTGTGAATGATGGGGTCCCAAGCTGGTGGAATTTTCCAACCATCATCTCTATTGAAATTAGGATATTTATTTATTTCGATAGCCTCGCGGAGCATTCTAGGAATGAATCTACGTTCCCTAGCAAGGATTTGGGGTTTGTTCCCTAGCAAGGACAAACCCCAAATCCTTGCTAGGGAACGTAGATTCATTCCTAGAATGCTCCGCGAGGCTATCGAAATAAATAAATATCCTAATTTCAATAGAGATGATGGTTGGAAAATTCCACCAGCTTGGGACCCCATCATTCACAAGCTAAAGCCCCAAACACACACTGTAAGATCTAATGATACAGTTAGTTCCTTTTGCAAATAAATTAATTAATATAAAAGACGGAGGTCGGCCTTCCTCTCCAAGTTTTCTTTCGCCATTTCTTTCTTGGAGGGGCCTCCCAATTTTTTGAAATGGTAGTAGTTTCAGTAGATTCTCTCTTTTTAACATATAAAATTAAATTAAAACCAAACCAAAATTAAACTAATTAAATTTGATAAATTTTAATTTCTGAACGTTCTAAAAAATTCATCGCTTGAGGGTAGGCTCACAAGTAGCTTCAGTCCCCCGTGACCACGGCAGCTGCAAAGGTGCCGAAACGTCGGGAAAATCAAAAATCAAACCAAATACCAACTAATTACCAAAGTACTTTCAATAAAACCGCGCTAGTATCCGTTAAAAGTGTTTTATTTCACACAATACTTACCTAATTGATTTCATCATTTTTGAACATTATTTGGGTTTTAGAATTTCCCATCTGAGCAATTTGGAGACGTTGTTTTTTCAGGTTGGCTACCCTAATTAAGACACAATACTTACCTAATTGATTTCATCATGTTTAAACATTATTTTGGTTTTAAAATTTCCCATCTGAGCAATTTGGAGACGTTGTTTTTTCAGGTTGGCCACCCTAATTAAGACACAATACTTACCTAATTGATTTCATAATTTTTGAACATTATTTGGGTTTTAAAATTTCCCATCTGAGCAATTTGGAGACGTTGTTTTTTCAGGTTGGCTACCCTAATTAAGACACAATACTTACCTAATTGATTTCATCATGTTTAAGCATTATTTTGGGTTTAAAATTTCCCATCTGAGCAATTTGGAGACGTTGTTTTTTCAGGTTGGCTACCCTAATTAAGACACAATACTTACCTAATTGATTTCATCATGTTTAAACATTATTTTGGTTTTAAAATTTCCCATCTGAGCAATTTGGAGACGTTCTTTTTTCAGGTTGGCCACCCTAATTAAGACACAATACTTACCTAATTGATTTCATAATTTTTGAACATTATTTGGGTTATAAATTTTCCCATCTGAGCAATTTGGAGACGTTGTTTTTTCAGGTTGGCTACCCTAATTAAGACACAATACTTACCTAATTGATTTCATCATGTTTAAACATTATTTTGGTTTTAAAATTTCCCATCTGAGCAATTTGGAGACGTTGTTTTTTCAGGTTGGCCACCCTAATTAAGACACAATACTTACCTGATTGATTTCATCATTTTTGAACATTATTTGGGTTTTAAAATTTCCCATCTGAGCAATTTGGAGACGTTGTTTTTTCAGGTTGGCTACCCTAATTAAGACACAATACTTACCTAATTGATTTCATCATGTTTAAACATTATTTTGGTTTTAAAATTTCCCATCTGAGCAATTTGGAGACGTTGTTTTTTCAGGTTGGCCACCCTAATTAAGACACAATACTTACCTAATTGATTATATCATGTTTAAACATTATTTTGGTTTTAAAATTTCCTGTCTGAGAAATTTGGAGACGTACTGTTTTTTCCGGTACCCAACCCAGGCATTAAAGTTCATTTATGCTTGCTTCTTTGGAAACGCGAAACATCCTTTTGGAACAGATGTTTTATAGAGCTTTTTTTGGGGAGGTTACGGGACCTACGTCAATTATTAAAAAATTGTTGTGCTTTTCCTAATGTGCTTAACATTCTTACTTGCCCATTTTAAATTGTCTATCATAAATTGTACTAACCGTCTATCAGCCAGCTTGGTCCATCTCGCCCCAGAGACATTCGCATTCCTCAGCAGTATAGACATTTGGGCTTCTGGAAGGGTCACTCCCACGCTGTTCACTTCGAAGGGGTCAATGGCCTTCATTCCCACGTGACTGCCATCCATCAGCACAAAAAAAGTTCGCAGTCCACGCCTTAGGCAGTCGATGTTGTCAGCGCGGCACGTCGGGAATGGCACGGGGCTCACTAGAAGAGGGGTTGTTAGTAGTTTGTGATACTGATATTTAAAACACAAAACACTGAAAATGAATGGGGGAATTTACTTAAGGGCATAGACGTATTATATTACTAGCGTACTTAAGGGCCACTTTAATACGTCACATCACATTTGACACTTCTTTAAAACTCAACAACGTAACCTTTTAACGGTGGGCACACAATATTTATTTATTCAAAGGCATAATTTTTTTCAGTTGTCCATCAGCCATTTTTGATGTCCCCACTGCTGGCTGGGGCAGTATATGCTTCGGCATAATTTTTCAGTTAATAATACATATTTATTGTTATAATCAGGAAAGAAAGCTTTACGTAAATCGTAAATCTTTGACAAATTACGCTATGGACTGACATAATATGTCAAATGTGACCTATTAAAGGAGAAACAAGCCTTATTGTTTTTTTTAAATAAGCTTTTAGTGACATCTATTAAAAATGTTGATAACCACTAGAGATGGTATACTATTGACATCGACGCTAAGCTTTTGTCTGTCATTTGATTACAGACGGACGGATAGGAACCGCGCGGACAGTCGAAAAGCTTTATAAACTAAATAACTAAATAAATATACCCATTAATTTAAAAAAAACATCTGGCTGGGGTAACGTTACTCCAGCAGGAACAGTTTTTGTCAAATAACTAATAAACTATCAGTCGATCAAATTTAAAAATCTGCGATGTAATTACAGAAGTTAGCAATCTAATTATCTGTTACCGGCCAAATACTCAAACGAATCTTAAAGTTAAGGCCACCTTAAATTCAAAAAAGTTGTCAGATTTGACAGAAACTCTATGAAACTGACAGCTTCCTTAAAGTTAAGGAGACCTTAACTTAAGATTTTAACTAAGAAGCCTTTGAGTATTCGGCCAACAACGGAAAGCTTGTAAAAAGTGAGCGTTTATTGTAAAACTCACGCTAATATATATTTTCTAAGTACTTGTTGTATGGTCTGTGGTATTTTCAGATTTTGACCTATCAAAAATTAGTACTAGTCCATCAGTCATTTGTGATGTCCCCACTGCTGGGGCACAGGCCTTCCTTATGGGTGGTAAGGAGGATGGGCCATAACCCACCACGCGAGCCCAATGCGGATTGGTGAGTGTTAACGACTGCAAATGCAGCCGGGACCAACGGCTTAACGTGCCTTCCGAAGCACGGAGGAGCTCGAGATAATAAATTTTTGGTCACCCATCCCATGACCGACCCTTGCGAACGTTGCTTAACTTCCGCAATCGCTGGGCCAGGCGCTAAACCATTGCGCCATCGAGCTCCTTATCAAAAATTAGTACTAGTAAGTACTACGTCCCAAGTAAATGGGAAAAGGCCCAGCAAGATGATGATGATGAGTACTAGTAAGTACTGCATATTTTTATTCAGCGTTAATTTGTAACGGAATCTTACCAGATCTGCTAATTATAAATAGATAGGTAAGATTTCTAACTAATACTTATTCAATATCATTAATGGACAAACATTCATTATAAGAAGGCAAATTTTATTATTTATGAATCATACGTTTGGTTTGGAAGTTTTTGTTAGTCCGAAATGTGAGTTCACCAGTTCAAATCCAGCCGTGGGGTCATAAAACACAGTTATGTTTTATATCTCTGTGTAAAAAATATAGGCTTACTCTGATTTATTATCTGTAGATAGGTATGTAGTGATCATCTAATAGTTATAGAATGTGTTTGCCATTCGTAATACAAATTACCTATACGAGCGGAATCTATAGTCATTATGAGATACCTACCTAATATCAATATCAAACTTATTTATTGACATAACGTTAATGTTAAAAGTAATCGGTAATAAAAGTAAGAAATAACGTTACATTTAAAAATAACGTTATCAATCCCTGTTTGCCATACATTGTCGAGTGAAGTTGCAGTGGATCACTGTCTATTGTCAATTTAATCGCATTGTTATTTGGGTATTCTGTTAATATTATTACGGTAACATAATAGTTATACACCGTTATTTTTTAAGTATATCTAAAAATGAAATGGGGATTTCAGACCACGTAAATAAACAACTTTTACTATGGGGCCAACCACGGAATCGCGAAAAAAAAATCAGCTGTTCCATACATTATAGTCGAGTCGATGTTGTACATTTTTACCGGTATAATAATAGTACCGGTAAAGTTAAACGCTATATTTAATGGTAAATTTACCGATACAATGTTTTAACGGTATTTTTAACGTTATTTTTTTTTGTATCGTTATTTTTTTTAACGGTAAGTAAGTATTTCAATCCCTGATGGCAAAGAGTTACAGATTAAAATACATCGCTTTGTATCGCAAGCGCGCTGAAGTTGGTCACTTCAGTTGTACATTGTTAAATTAATCGCGTTTTACTTTGTACCCTACCCAAATAGAGTTGTTAGGTACGCACACATTAACATTAAAATCATAAATCCTAAGATTCAGCATTAACAATTTCGTGAATCGTGACACCAAATAAATGGGACAAAGACAACAACTTTATCAACACTGCTACTACTACAACGATATTAAGTATTACTTACTTAAGTTTTAATCCAAGCTACAAACTGTTTCCAAATTTTATTCAAAATCCGTTTTGAAAAAAAAAAACAAAACTTTCACATTTATAATATTAGTATGATAATAAATAATTATAATAAATATTTAATTATTTACTTGTTGAAGGTGTACCGTAGGTATACCAGGAAGTTTGAAGGATTCTTTTAATGAGGAAAATTTAATTTCCTTTTTATCTTAATAACGTTGAACGATAAATTAAATTATCTTGCAATGGGAAAACGTATAAAATCTTTGTATACCTAGCACTGAGTTATGGACCCCCTAAACGATCAAATTTGCTTGTCAATCATTTACATTGCATTTCTTGTCAATCACATTTTGATCGTCTAGGAGCGATGCTTGACAAGCACCACAGAATAGATAGATTACCGTGGCCAATCAAAAGTAGGCCACACCCCCAAATGGTAAATTCAATGTAAATGATTGACAAGAAATGCTTGATCGTCTAGGGGCTCCATTAGTTGTTTTCATCCTTTTATTAACTGAAGAATAATTTCCGAAGATAAGTACCTAAATAATATTAGATAGAATCTTAAAAGTGGTCGGCGTACGAGCGCAAAATCAATGGAAAACTGCAAATCGATGTATGTACGTACAGCATAACCGTTTGGTACTTTTGGTACTTGAAGTCAAAACAATATTTTCGACCCGCATATATCTCAAAAAATCTTCTATTAGGAGAGGAGATATGGTGTCACTTTTTTTGTAAGAGTCCCAACTGGTATGTTTTGAAAATGTTTTTTGGTTTAGGTAATATTAGATATTACAGGTGTGATTTTCATACAAACGAGGTGACTTTGAAGCCTTGGTTTTCTGCCAGGGATGTACCGTGCTGTGATCTGATGATGGCTATCCAGGTAGTGAATGGAGCATGCTGTCACTTTTTTGACAATATTGTTTGAAAGAGACGGCATTACATTTAAACAGTGTTTTAATAGTACATTATGAGACAAGTTAGCTTAGGTTGCTCATTGCAAACAAGGCTGTGGGTTGCAGCCCGAGCCGCAGGCGAGGGCGTAACTCAGCCGAGTGTGCAATAAGCAAGGGCTCACGAGTTTCATACGGGAGATTCAGATCGCTATATACACACCCAACTGATCTGCCCCCCTAGCCAAAGTAGGATTTGACGTTTAAAAATTCGATTGTTAACGAAACCTTATGTCAATCCCATACATGTTTCGAAAGCGAAGCGATAACGAAGATTTGCCAATGTTACTTTGGCTAGGCCCTCTGTTCCCGTAGCACGAACAGCTATCGAAAAAAATAACGCGCGTAAAATCATTCGATAGTGCAATTTTGTATTGGAAATTTGTACAACGCCATCTACCGCCGAATAACGAAATTAAAATTTCCATAGATAATTCTCTATCGAGTAATTTTACGCGCGTTTTTTTTCTCGATAGCTGTTCGTGCTAAGGGTACTGATCAGCATTCTAAAAGATAGAAGGGTCAGAGTTCTCAGTTTCAGGATTTCCATACATTTTCATGCTATTTTCGCGATTTTTTATGCTGGTCAGATTAGTTAGGTGTGTATAGCGATCTGAATCTCCTCCATTCATTCCCTAGATAGCCATCATCAGATCACAGCACGGTTCATCCCTGGCAGGAAACCAAGGCTTCAAAGTTACCTCGTTTGTATGAAAATAACACCTATATCCCTAGACAAAGTTGATGTGTGTTTTTAGAACCGGCTCAGAAAGCCTTTTCATTCGATACAAGATAAGTTTACTGCGGGTTCAAAATATTGTTTTGAACTCAAGTAAAACGGTTAATGCTGTCGATTAGCGATTTTTTTTGTACACCTAGAACTATTAATCTCGACGTAGTAGGTAGCATGTAAATAAAATATTAAGGCCCCTATTTAGCTCAAGTAGTGCCCTCATCTTAATTAAATCTGTTGCTCGCTGTACATAATGTGTCGAAAATTCACATGTAAGGTGAGAGCGCCACTCAAGGCGGTTGTATGACCGAAAGTGACGCCCTCAGAGGTTTTTATTTAATACGTTAATAGTAGAACAAGATTTTAATAATGTTTATCGTGGAGATTTTAGGGCCCATGGTCTAGTATTTTAGAAGGTACATGCCCTCATAGTCATTTGTAGAAGTAGATAGCAAATGTGTCAAAAACAGCCACTTTTAGCAGTTTTGCTATCTACTTCTAGCAGTGACTACGAGGGAATGTAACGATACCGTCTAAAAATACTAGACTGTGGGCCCTAAAATCTCCACGATAAACATTTTTAAAATTGTGTATTAGAATTATAATATTCAATATAATTCACCGCGGCACCACTTTCGCTCAGGGTACCACCTTAAGGGTGATAGTCGCCTTAATAATCTTATTGCCACGCGAAAGCTTTCAATGTTATTGTCTAGTTTTAGGATTAAAATGGTTTCGTATGCACATACAAAAGCAGATATAAACATAACAAACCCTTTTGCAAGATTCTCTTTGCCTAAACAATGTGAATATTTGACGTTGACCCTTTTTAACGCTCGCAGAATATTAGATTTTCGACACACCGTGCATGCGTACCTGTTAAACGCACAATTCCGGGACATAGACGAGAATGAAAAAAAAAAATCGAATGGAATGCCTTGACTGTTCCAAAGGGCAAATTCGCGGGGAAAAACCCAGTGAGACATGCCTAGATTCTTTTTACGAAATTGTCCATGTGTGATAGCAACAATTTTTGTTATTTCTCTACAAATGGATGTAAAAAATCTTACAACAGCGCTTGAAAGCTTTTAGCACCCGTTTCTTTCTAATCCAAAGAGCTCTTACTGAAAAAAACTTTTGTTTTTACCTTCGTGAGTTCGCAGTATATTTATTTTTTCGCTGTAGATACAGCCTAATTAATTAATGACATGTGTTATGATCACTTAAGTACCTACCTACTTCTAAATTACAATGAAGATTTTTCTAGTTATCATTTGCCTGGTACAATAAAGATATCTTAGGAAGACTAATTCATAATAATATGTATTACGAAAAACTGTCAAGAAGAATCACTGAATTCATAACTTACAGAGGAATATAGATTTATTAGACAAGATATAACTGAGCGTGTTCCCCAGTATCTCTTTCGGATTAAGTCTGGTTCAATGTCAAAACTTGCCTATCCAGAATTACTTAGAATAAGCCCGCGCATCTGAGATTTAGCTTTATCACAGAATACCTAATAGGCTTTATTATGATTTAGTACTCCAGAGTATATCCACATTATAAGCTTATTAACATACATAAGCTATGATAGTATATGTTAGCTTATTGTTTCTCTCGTTCAGTAAAGTTTACTTTATATTCGTAATAAAATTATAAACTGTTACATCATACAATAAATTTGTATTGATTAATTACAACTAAAAAGTGACTGAAAGCTTGGTGGCTCAGTGGTTTAGCGCCTGACCCAAGGAGCGGAAGTTAAGCAACGTTCGCAAGGGATGGGTGACCAAAAATTTATTATCTCGAGCTCCTCCGTGCTTCGGAAGGCACTTTAAGCTGTTGGTCCCGGCTGCATTTGCAGTCGTTAACACCAACCAATCCGCATTGGGCCCGCGTGGTGGGTAATGGCCCGTCCTCCTTATCCACCCCTAAGGAAGACCTGTGCCCCAGCAGTGGGGATATTAAAAATGTCTGATGGACAAAAAGTGACTTAATAAAAATAGCAAAAGCTTTTTCTAGCTCCTATTTTAACGTAACAGTTTTTCATTATCTATTTATGAAACAATAGCTTTTGCCCCCGACTTCGTCTGTGTGAAATTCCATTAGTGTTCTTACCCATGAAAATTTCGGCAGTAATAGAGTAGTTTATGAAATTCATTAAAAATTGCAGCAGTTTTGCCGTGGAAACATAGGTAATAATTAAACAGACAATATTAATATGCAGACTTTAGTTAATAAGGAATCAAGGTTGCCATGTTAGTTATGAACCGTAGGTACACGCTACCCTTGTTTTCCACCAAGATCCCAATTACAATAACTGGGTATAATATAACAACGGGATGTTTACTTTGGGCCACAACTGAGAACACTTCGTAACATGTTCTTTAATAAGACTATAATTAATATAATGTGCCTACATTTAAGGTGGTACCCTGAGCGAAAGTGGCGTTGCGGTGAATTATATTTAATATTATAATTCTAATACACAATTTTAAAAATGTTTATCGTGGAGATTTTAGGGCCCACAGTCTAGTATTTTTAGACGGTATCGTTACATTCCCTCATAGTCACCGCTAGAAGTAGATAGCAAAACTGTTAAAAGTGGCCGTTATTGACACATTTGCTATCTACTTCTACGAATGACTACGAGGGCATGTAGTGATACCTTCTAAAAATACTAGACCATGGGCCCTAAAATCTCCACGATAAACATTATTAAAATCTTTTTCTATTAATAACTTATTAAATAAAAACCTCTGAGGGCGCCACTTTCGGTCATACAACCGCCTTAAGTAGTAACGTGTAACAGAATGAATGGCATATGGTATGGATAAGATATATAGGGACCATCAAACTGAACAACTTTTACTATGGCACCAACTCTGAAATAACGAAAAAAATCTGCTGTTTCATACATTTTCATATTTATTCTGTTGTTTACACGTTGTAATAACAACAGCAATGTCAATGTTGGCATTTGAACTGTTTTCAATGCTGCTTAGTGTTTAGTATGAATAAGGAGGTTAGGTTGGTCAAAAGCCTCACACCTTCTAAAAATACTAGACCATGGGCCCTAAAATCTCCACGATAAACATTATTAAAATCTTTTTCTATTAATAACTTATTAAATAAAAACCTCTGAGGGCGCCACTTTCGGTCATACAACCGCCTTAAGTAGTAACGTGTAACAGAATGAATGGCATATGGTATGGATAAGATAGGGACCATCAAACTGAACAACTTTTACTATGGCACCAACTCTGAAATCGCGAAAAAAAACAGCTGTTTCATACATTTTCATATTTATACTGTTACATATTACACGTTGTAATAACAACAGCAATATCAGCCATTTGAACTGTTTTCAATGCTGCTTAGTGTTTAGTATGAATAAGGAGGTTAGGTTGGGCAAAAGCCTCACGCGGGCTCAATGCGGACTAATGTGGATTGGTATCGAGCTCCTATAAGTAAGTCAATTTTAGTTCGCTGAGGTAAGTAGTATAACAAATATCATCATCATAACAGCTAATTATTATGTACAACGTGTTACAAAAATCCCCTAATGATGAATATGGTAAATAGGGACCATTATACTGAACAACTTTTACTATGGACTCACTCTGAAATCGCAAAAAAAAACAGTTGTAAATATCATACATTTTGATATTTTCGATACCAATTTTTGTATAAAACATCTGATTTTTTTCGCGATTTCAGAGTTGGTCCCATAGTAATAGTTGTTCAGTTTGATGTTCCATATCTGTACCATATTCAGAATTAGGGGTTGTTTTGTAACACGTTGTTTAGTCCACTATATAATCGGATTAGCCTGTTATTTATTCTGTACGCAGGCCTCTCTCGTGTTGAGTCGACCGATATATTCTCCACGTTTGGCTTGTACGTAGTGTAGGTTAGGTACTAGTATTCTGTGGTTTGGCAGGCAGAGGTGAAGATCTGGCTATACTCTGCCAGTAGGTACTTAGTAAGAACGCAGAGCCAAGAGATTAATAGGCGATGGAAAATTGTTAGCAGCTAAGCTTCACAGTTTGGCTCAACGCCGAAAAGTTGCTGATGGCTATCGGTCTTCTATAGATTGTATGTACTTCGGCGAGTGTGCTCAAGAGCTGCATGAGCTCATTTCACCATCTCCTTTCTACCATCGGACATCCAGACACACTGCGGGTTACTGCCCGTTCTTGCTTGATATACCTTTTCTGCGTACATTACTTAATTATAAATAAGTATAAAAGTAAATATTATTTTTTACCTCCGCTCCCTTAATCTCAGCTATTTAGATACCGAGCTTTAAATTAAAATTGATCACTGAAAACCCTTTAACTGTTCCATTTGGCTAAAAGCTTGATGTAAGTAAACAGTTATAAAAGGCTGCTATTTACATTTTGATAGCAACCAGAAGCAATAACTTAATGTTTCTTTTGTAGATCGCGGAGGCTTTTATGGGATTAAAGATGTTTACGAGTTTTTGGTTACATTTTATTGTTCTGCATCAGATAGCTTTACATCTTCGACCATTAAAAGTTGCTTGGATAACTTCAACTTTACTTACTACCAATTTACAGTATAAAATATTTTTGAACCTTAAAGTGAAACATTATTTTAAAATAACAACTGCACTTAGAGTCACCAATAGATTTTTCCGAATGTAAGTAAATAAATTAACCACCGCAAAAAGTATAATTAACAATTTATTTTACAATAATCGCAATAATCTTGGATTTGAAGACCTCCGCGGTTGAGTGGTTTGTACACCGGTTTTTATAGTGTCAACATCTCTGAGGGCCCGAGTTCGATCCCGCTGAGCTTTTCTTGTAAGTAAAGACTTACAAGAACTACCGTTGTTTTTTTCTAATTCCTTAACACAATTGGTTAAATACAATTACTTTGGAATTAGATGTAATGTTGTGTAATATAATAATAATAAATAATAATAAAATAATCTTTATTTCTCCCTCCAACAGTTACAATTGTTAACTATATTAAGTTATAAACTATTTTAGATAAATTAAAATTGGAGAGAACTAGTGCCAGTACTAGGTAGGGTCAGACCCTCCTGTATGACAAGTCACCAGGCTCACTCCACCCTTTAAATCATAACTAAGTTATGGTCGAAGACATTGTTTACACTGGGTGTTCAGATTATAAATGAAATTAGTTACATGGGAATAAAGAAAGTAATTTAAAAATAAAAGAATACGAGTATTTAATTAATTAATGAACTATCCCAATATAAATGATTTAGTTCCATTTGCATAAATAATGCGGTGGTTAATAAGTACTTATTATTTATCTTTCAAATCAAAATAAAGAGTTTTGTCGCTTTTGTATAAAGTGGTTAATGATTAGATAGGTATATGTTAATACGATCAAAATCAAATCAACCTTGTCATTTACTAACATTATCCTTTCATCAAATATTTGTTGCAGCTTTCTAGGTCAATCAAATCATTAAAAAAAATCCCCATTTGGCCTTGAAGATTGATGAAATCATGATAAGAAAATTGTTCTCACCTCGAATATGATGAATATTGAAAAACATTCACTTTGCTCTGACTATAATAACAAAATTGGGTTAATTGTGTTCCATCAAAGTTACTTTAGGCGCTAAGGTGGGTCAAATCCCAATATTCAATTCAAATTATTGAAAGATTACGCGCGATAAGCTATCATGGAAAAAATATATAACGTACTTGAAATAATACACAATAGATTTAATTAAAAGCATTTATAAAAATGTTACCACCTTTGATGTAAAAAAATATTCCGTGGACTCTTTTTCTAGTCTTATTTGCAAAATTTCTCGGAAACAGAACATTCGTTTATGTTAAAACCATAAAAATCGGCGATGTTAATACCTTCAATCTTAATTGAACAGATTTTTTTTAACTAACTTGAATGCAAAGAAAAGTAATAAAAATATGTAAAAATTGAGAATTCGGTGCAAGTTCTCAGCGCAACCGCCGGCAGCGTTGGAACGCGCGCTGATTTGAACCCAAAGATTTGTACTATTATGTATTCTGTGTCCAAAGTGAGTAGAGTTACGTTCGATTTCACTCCATCACTGATCGACTCGCTCGGATTGACCCAGCTTAGCGCCTTAAGTCTAAACTTTTTTCAGCATAAGAACATGCTAAGAGGTATTTCAACCAAAATCCGGTCCAATGCTCTGACCGCTGAGCTACCGAGTCACTAGTGACATCGCCGAATTTCTTCTAGTATATCCTACTCTTACGCTGCAAGCCAGCGTTATTTCACCAATGTGAGGAATTACCTCGACATTCAATTGATATATCTTTCCATATATTTGGCAATCGATTAAGATGAAAATAGGTAATGTTATGTAACATACAATCTTACCTTCTTGGAAAAATTATGTTAGTTAAGTTACGTAGTAATAAGTACTTATATCTATTCTGCTGTAATAGTAGTATTCTTTAGTTTAGTAGTCTTACGACCACTGTGGTCGAGTGACATACACCGGTTATCTTGGTGTCTGATTTGATTTCCCGCTAGGTCATTGTATCAAACTTACTCTTTCATAATATTGTCTGGGCTCAGTTGCACCATCTGACTTTAACGATAACGCATGCTTGTTAATGTACCGGTTAAGCACAAGTTAGCCAAAAAAAGAGGTTGCCAGCCAGAATTATGTCCTTTGACAAGTTTGACGTGACAACTTGGTAGCATTATCATTTGACGATAACTTTAACGTTTTGGTGCTACTCACTCATGTTTCTGGTACCGTTGTCTCCAATTTTAATAACAAAATGTTTTGGCTACTTACTTTGGCAAAAGTACACCTATTTATCGTTTACTGTAGATGCTTTAGATATATTATATATCTTTTTTTCATCATATCATATTAATTGATGATTTTTACAAACTTACCTAGCTAATACATAGTTATTTTATTTTAGGTAGGTACATAAAAAGTTTGGATGATATTGAAATTAAATGTATAATAGCTTAAATCACAAATTTACAGATAGGTAGATGATTTCATCAGAAATAGCATCAAGACACTTTATTAAATAAAACCTATAAAAATCTTCGTTTTAATTTGCCAAGTATTAATGTAAAAGATACCACAGAATAGATAAATAATACAATAAATTCTTAATTAGGAATGTTCCAAAAATATTTACATATTTCAAAGTAATGAGCTTATTCTAGAAACGTGTGCAGTAATGAAGTAAAATTGCATCTATTTAAATAAACAGAATATGAGATGCAACGTGTGCTGTGGTGCAAAGGAGTCCTTTAGAGATAGAAAATTTATGCTGCGGTTTGTGTTGGTTGGACAAAGTCCCCGCATAATGTTACACTCCAAATTTATTGCAACCAAAGCTTTGTGAGAATTTTACCGCGCTACGACCACCCTTATCACTTTAAGCATCACTATAATTCTTTCTTAAAACTTCATTAAAGCGTCGAATAAATTTTGTAAAATAATTTCAGAAACTGACTGAAAATTTGTGTTAACTCTTAGTCATAGTAACAGACTGTGAAAGGACCTATTTCACTCGATCTTAACAAGCACATTTTAAAAAATGCTACAGAAATTCTTAATTTATCTGTCAAGTAATTTAATTGGAACTTATCAAGCACCTGTAAAAAGGCTGTAAAACGCGCAGTTAACAAAGTTTTCGATGCACAGTATTTTAACCAAAAGTTGATCACATTACCTTTTACTGTATCACTTTATAACTTAAAGCCAGTTTCAATTTTCTCCTGTTCTGTGGCAGATACCTAAACAAGATTAAACTCTGCATAAACTTTTAATTGCCCAGTAGTGGCAACTGCCACAACTTAGAAGGTCAAATAGTTGTACAATCAAAACTTACTTTGCTCCCTTCCTCGGAACTTGGCGAACTGTCCATCACAATCCAGGGTCACCAGCATCAGACCACAGAGCACACACCACATGTAGACGAGCGACATCTCGAAATTATTCGCGAGAAAAAGAACCGGTCCATCGCATCTACCTTATATAGGTACTAAAACCTCTCTTTTATTTTTTAAATAAAAGAATTAGCAAAACAACCGGTCCATTCGCCTTTTGCGGAAGGTGGCAACATTGAGTTAGGCTCTAGATTATTGTTATCTATGGATGTTACATTTCCTTTTTATTGTAAAGGTCAAGAACCTTCGCAACAATAACAGTAAGTAACTTGAAACTGTTCGATGTTCTTTAGTACGATCACTCAGCATTGTGTGCGAACTATGATACACCATTTTCTTCCTAAATATTTGTTAAGAAGTTCGTAATGGTTTTAGATATGATTGATGATATTTTGATACGATCAACATGGATTGCAATGGTCCGTAAGGTTTCGAGACTCGGTAGCATGCATCTTATATGTCTTTCAAATTGATAAATTGTTCAATAGAAAAATACATCTTATCACAGTATCTTGTAAGTAATCACTTATTTTACTCACTTGTAAAACAATAATTGCTTTTATTAATCAATATTTTTCTTTTATAATGTGAACAAAAGATTTATTATACTTGTCCAAAGGGACACTACACGACCTTCACTTTATTTGTTGACATCGCCGTAAAGATACCCCCACAAAGCACTGTTGGTTTAGGACGTAATGGCTTTTTAAAGTTATTGTATCGCAAAAAGTTTCCGAAGATTGTTTGTTTACATACATCATCATACCAGGTTACCACGAAATGATAAAAATCCTCAATCGATATTGGACCTTCATATCTAGAGGTTTTAAGTTAAATGGAGTTGACAGGTTCAAATAACTCCACCCATGTATGGCGGTCCCTAAAGATGAATTGTATTTGATAAGTAATTTGTTTATGTTATTGTCGTTCGTTGACATGGTGCCGAAATGAAAAATATGGCGTCTCTGCAAATAAATATTTATTGCTTTTCTGGAAATTGAACGTTATGACCTTAATAATTCGTCTGCGAAAGTAATATTCGTCAATAATATTACTTATTGTAAATTTTATCAATTGAATTGAAAAGTTTGCATTTATGTCAGTTTATCTTTAGCAGTTTTGAGATGACGACAAAAATAAATAATAGTTATAATCCAAGTTGCATTAAGTCATTACGATTAAGTTGTTGTTTTTATATTTTATCAAATTAGCAAGTAAGTAAACAAGTAGGTATATTTTGACACTGAGTGACATAAAGCTTTTGTTTGAAAAAAAAACCTTTTTTTCGTTTATTCGTCTCCTGTGAAGTCAACTTTTTGTAGATAAAGATAGGTCATCATAACCCACCACGGAAGCCCCATACGGATAGGTAGGATGCTCTACAGCAAGTGCAGCTGGTACCTTTTCGAAGCACGCTTAATATAATAACATTTTTTTCACTCCTCTTGCTCAAAAAGTGCGTCATTGTAACGTACAAGAGTCGAGATAAAATAGCATAATAAGCCCTAGGGAATAAAGTTTTTTCTTTTTTAATGTTTGTCTATTACCAATGAGCGTACTAAAACGAAAAAGTCTTTATTCATAATCACGAATAAAAACTCGCTCGACTTAATACTGGGAGTCTATTACGAAAAGTTTAATGCGATACACGCGGCTGCGTCCGTGCTTCGTTCTGGTTGATTCCTATTACAAAGCACTTGCGTATGCGATATTGCAAAGTGATTGCGTAAATTTGACAGTTTCTCTCTAGTGGATCCGTCATTATTCGTTCAATAGAATATGGACTACGATAGCTACATTGAAAATATTTGTAATAACTACAACCGACGAACTGCGGACGACTATCGTGACCAAGTTTCATAATAGGCCCCCAGTTTCTCATTCTTATTTTTGAAAATGGAACTAAAAGCATCTCTTCGGTGAAATCATAGACTTATTTATACTCTGTGCACAGAGTGAATCGTAGAATGCGTGTTTGTGTTGTTTAGCTGCTACAGCAGAAATTAAAAAAAGGTACCATGGCGCGAAATCTTTAGAATTTTTTTATACTTAATTACAAACTGATTGAATTGTGTGACTGTAATAGGAAAGAAATAATTTTAATCTTCTGCCGTCAAGCACAAATCATTTATTTAAATATTGTACAAAAAGTTTATGAAGTGGAGGATAGAAAGACAAGTGGATTCGTTTACGGAAGTAAGTAGGTATAAACTATTTAATATTGTATTTTATTTTCTCGCAATCGTAGTGAAAAGTATAGTGTAACACACGACGCTAAAACCCATTGTAACTCGGTTTCTGTTTATTCCCTCGCTAAAGCTCGGGAATAAAAATACCTCGTATGCAATGGGTCATTTTAGCGTCTTGTATAACAATCTACTATTTTACCCATAAAATAACCGACCGACCGAAATGTTGCTTAATCACCGCAATCGTAGACCGAATCAAATACGCTATGCCACTGCACCTATCTGTATGTCTCTTATTATTTATTATTCACGGTAGCAACTTAACGAGGTTTGTAACTAAACTCTCTGAAGCCCAAATCATTTATTCAGACGTGGGTTGATTACGGGCACTTGTGAATGTCGAACGTTACGTCATTGGTACACAAATATATGTCGAAATATTTTTACTTACCTACTGATTATTAAAAAAAACTTAATTGGGATACTTTTTAATTTTGGATAGACTGCTTAAAATTGATACCTACTCTTGTAATTTATTATCATTGGTAGCGTAAGGTAAGGCGTAAGCACGGTAGCCAACAGGTGAGAAAAAATTAAGTAAGTACAAAAGAGAAGAGAAGTAGCTTTAGTACAAAAGAGAATCTTCATTTAAAAAACCTCATTCATTGCCGTAAAAGTTTTCCCTCAAAAAGCTACATAGAGATTTTGTCACAATTGAACTTAAGTAAAATGTACCCAGCCTGCTTTTACATGGCCTACTATGAAAGTGGAAGTGAAATAAGATTTATTCAAATAAACTTAATTATTAAGTACTTTTGAATTGTCTATATTTTCCTACCACCCGTTCCAGACTTTTTTAGCTGACAAGAAGAACGGGCGCAAGAAACTTATCAGCTGTAACAGCCATAAGTAACGCCCATATATGCCCATGAGCGTAAGTTTTGGGTAAAGTTTATTTTTCGTTACTTTTCTCATAGAGCGCGCATGCAAAAGTGAGTGAGATGTAATAAGTAAAAGAAAACTTTAGTCTTAACATTTTTAATAACACTTACAAGATATACCTAACTATTTTTAAATGTCCTTGAAGAATTGAGATTTATCCAATATTTTGGCTGCAGCCCGTATGTTTGCAATGGCGACAGCGTATCCTTCGGCAATGATTTTACATACAGCCTTTCTCCTGATTTCTTCTGCCCGTTTCTGGTAGTCAGCTTTCCTAGCAACTGCATCTGGATCTGTAATAATTAACACATCTTTATATTTTATTTAAACTTTCTAAAGTATCCAAACTTTTTCGTACCAAGTAGTGATTCGTAATAAAAGTTTCGGATTTATCTTTGGAGCTCGTAAGCACAGAATACGTCATAAAATCACACATCATTTATAATACTAATATTATAATCAATGACAGTGTATAAAAAATTGGTCGTAATAGACAAACGTCCATGAAGTTAAAAACTAAATAAGGCTTTCTTAGCTAGACCAGTGAAATTGCTTCTCACTCACCGTTCGCAATGGTGTCTGAGAATTTCGGGTCAAGGGTCACTTCGGGTACTTCAATCGCTTCGCAAGTGATGGTCTCAGGACCAACTGTGAAATACTCCACGCCTTTAGCATTCGGCTTCAAGTCGTAGGTGTAAGTTGCAGTACCGAGAGCACCTGTAAAAGGAGTTTAAGAAAATATTTAAACTTTAGTCCATTTTAAAAAAACTCAAATAAGTTGTAAATGGCTTGTAAGCAGAACAAGCAAGCTTTTATTACATACTCAAAAAAGGTAAACTTTTTTTTTACATCATAGGTATGTACTTTAGTATATTGTCAAATGTTTTTTTTATAAAACTAATCGGTATCAGTTCAATTCAATCCGATTAATCGGTAGAAAAATATTAATGAACTATTAACAGACTACTTGCATGTAAGTAGTAATAGATACACTCACATAACAGCAGACATTGTACTTATTGCTATTTATTATTGATGTTGTCTCAAATAAATTAACCAGCAAGAAACAACAATCTTATCTGTCACCACAAATGCTGACGACGGTCGACAACTGAAAGTTCGGCATGAAACTTACTCGCTTTAGCTGTATAAGTTCCAGTGAGGAATTTGGCCGCTGTTTTCATTTCGATTGTCAAATCCGACACGATGTTTGCTTCAATCGTTGTCTGTAATACCACCGATTTTGCAACAATATCCATCCTGTGAAAATAAATGAAGATTTTGAAATAGTTGGTTCTAGATTAATTGTCCGAGCGAGCGAAGCGTCTTCGTTTCAGCTTGGGCAAAAATTCTATCGTATATCCGTCTGTTCTCCTCTAAAGCCTCTCGATTCTGTAACAAACTCGCATCTCACTTCGAACCTCATTTCACTTCGCGGAAATTTTAAATCATAATTGTGATAATGATAGGCTATTTTTTTAATCACAAAATATTTTAGAGAGCTACGGTAGCTACCTAAAACTTTTTGCAATCCGTAAAATAGATTATATTCAGCTAATTTCTAATAATAAATTCATGCGAAGTGAAGTGAGGTTCGAAGTGAGATGCGAGTTTGTTACAGAATCGACAGGCAGGTCGCATTTCTCAACCGATTCTCATTTTCTTATCATATCAGTTTTTCGAATTTTTTCATGAATAAAACAAACATTTCAGCCTATTCAAAAATTATCAAAAATGTCACAAACGCAACATCTACAGCTGATAGAGCTAATAGTTTTATTGACTCATTTGCAATAGGCTATTGTCATTGCAATATTCCTGACACATTCATTGTCAAAGATCATTTTTTTTTAATCTAATATAGGTAAGTGTTTACAGGTTATTTAGTCATGGATGTAGCACTATCCTTCATTAAATAAATGACAGACTTTGTCATGACTTAAAATTAAAATAATATACTATATCTATGAATTAAAAGCCGTCTGCAAGCTCGGAAAGAGACAATAACGTTTTTGTTAGAGTTGAATGTTCTTTACTGAAAAGTGACTTCGCGTTCAGTGAAGAGGATTATTAAAATTCAGTTTAATTATTTGATGGGGCGTGTTTAAAATATTATTGCTTAAAAACATTTCAAACGTTACAAAACTTTTTTGATTATTTACCTTTCCTTTTATAGCGCGGACAGCAAGGGCTGCAATGATGACTAAGCTTGAAGGCCAAGAGCTTAGTTAAGCTTAGCTCGATAACGTGGCCAGCAGTGCAGTAATTGTGGACCAAGCTTTCTATAGTGCTTTACTCAAACAATGCGAATACTACCTACTATATACTATTTCCATCAAAAAAAAAAACAACCTAAAATTTTAATAACATATTATTATATTTCAACAAACACAGTAAAGTCTAACTACACACTTAGCTGCACATTATTTAGTCAGTAAACATTTCATTTGGAGCGGAAATTGATACTGAAACCTTTCGTGTAAACACGTAGCAGATATTTTGCTTTTACTTAGATAACAACTTTTTAGGTAGGGTGTGTTATGCATTATAGTATTATAAATTATCTGTGGTATGCATGAACCAAATTCTTACGCTGTTTGTTCTGCGTGATTCATATTGTGAATGATTTTTTGTTATCGACTTTTTATTTAAAGATTAAAGTATAATTAATGACTAAAAAAAACAAGTTTTTTTTTTTTTTTTTTTTAACATTTTGAGTTACCTACCTACCTTTGTATTTTGATAAACTTTACTATTGCATCTGGGAAACCACCTTAGTTTCCCATTTTCTAACTTTGGCCTGCGATATAGTCCGTATAGTTCTACTGTTTTGTTCTACTAGTAGAACTAAACGATAGAACTATACGGATACAATGGATAGCCTAGATAGAAAATTGCATGATAACCCACTAGACCGCCTAATTAAAAATGTTTGTCATTAATTTTTCTGTGAAATTTATTTATCTGAGGATTGAAAAATCAGTCAATCAGAGTTTAATCAAGTTACGTCCTTTTATACCTTCTGTAAGTATAAGTATAATAAAATATGAAACTATAACCAGTCCAGTTCACGATATTTAAGTTTTATAGTCCATGTTCCAACTGCATTTAAAATGGTTTTTTATTGGCCACAATCGGGTTTACCCAAGGTTACAGCGACTCGAGAAATGGGCATCCCCTTTCATTTTCCATAAACAAAATCATCCTTTGATGGTCATTGGAAATACCTTACTTGTAGAATGTATGATGTCATTTGTATTTTTAGCAGTAAGTTTTTTCCCATTAAATTAATACCGTGTAGGAAAATGAATGTATTTTTCCGTTCTATAAAACTTACTGGAAATCAGTCATCTTCATGTTTTTCAATCCTGTCACTTTAATATTCTTAAAGTGCATCACAATATCTGAATCCGGGTCTGCATACTCCACATGCTTCAATTCCATTGGATCCAAAGGTTGAATTCCAATTTCCGGCATTCCAGCACATGTCCTACTCAAAAATGTGTCTGTTGCTAATTTCAAGCATTCTATATCATTGTGGAGGCACGGTTCTAGGAGAGCTGCAAATAAATCAATTTATAAATAAAAAAAATATACAACGTTTTACAAAATAATCCCTAATGCCGATTATGGTAGATAGGGACCATCAAACTGAACAACTTTTACTATGGGACCAACTCCGATGTCGTGAAAAAAAAACAACTGTTTCATACATTTTGATATTTTCGATATTAATTTTTGTATGAAAAAGGAGATAGGGTACCTATATATTAGTGTTATTATAACTTAAGGTCCATAATGTCCTAGTGTTATTATAACTTAAGGTTTGATAAAAAAAAATCAGTTTTAGTTCCATGTATGGGAAGCCCCCCTTATGTTTTATTTTGTTTATTTTTGTGTAAAAATAGTAAAGCGGTTCATAGAATACATCTACCTACCAAGTTTCAAATGTGTAATCCTAATAGTTTCAGAATAAAGTGGCTGTGACATACGGACGGACAGACAGACAGACAGACAGGACGAACCTATAAGGGTTCCGTTTTTAGCCATTAGGCTACAGAACCCTGAAAATGCTACAAAGTTTGACAATCAGCTCACTCAGTCACACCGACAAAATAATTATCGTAGGTACCTACTTATTTTTGACCTCAGTGAGTTCAATTTACATTCTATACTTAATGATAAATAATTTGAACAAAAATTATATTGATTGATAGCGTTTATTTATTATCTTGGAACAACTAATGAATGAGTATAGTTTTTTTTATAAGTTTCGAAGATATCTAAGGGGTCAACGAAACGTTTAAAGTATCTTTTGTACTGTAAGTAGAAGCACAAAGTCCTTAATTTAATTTCTCTATTTGATTTTTAAGTTGGTTTCATATTCATAAAAATTTTAGTGATAACATTTTGTCTAGCTTAAGAAAGCTATTTAATGTAGAGCAACTGCTCAAGGCCAGAGACTAAAAAATAATAAAACGTGACAAATATTGCGTTCGTTTCTTCTAAAGAAAATGTTAAAATATTCAAGATTTAAAAAGTCAGTTTCTGAATAATTAAAGGCCAGTGATTATTATGTGGAAGAGGTTAATGAATTTCCTTGATATTTAATGTTTGCTCCAGTTTTTAGGTCGGTTGTGATTGTTAACTCAGCTCTTTTGTTCGTAGGAAAAAAATAAAAACAATCAAAACCAGTTATTGGCCTGTCGATTCTTATTATTGATTTAATCATCTTTGTGGTTCAGTTGGTAACACGAATGATTGAACTTGAATGATTTGGATCCGACAAATCTAAGATAAGTAATTTACTGATGAAAACACACGAAGAAATTAGAAAAGGTTTGATGAATTACTAAATAAATATAACCTTAAGTTTGTATATAATTGTATGGTACCAAATGATCTGATGATACTTAAACAGGTGATAGTGTTGCTTAAACTGAATAACTTTCTCCAAGGAACATAGGTCGAAAAACGAAAAAAAAATTTCATACTCCCATACAAAATGTATCGGTCAGCTGACTGACTTACTATGGTAAGGCGAAAAAAAAATTCGTTTTTCGACCTATGTTCCTTGGAGAAAGTTGTTCAGTTTAAGCAACACTATCACCTGTTTAAGTATCATTAGATCATTTGGTACCACCTTATATATTGGATGACTGAGTAGCAACCCTATTAAGTAATTAAACCTATTAAGTAGTATGGTAGGTATTCACAAAATTAAAAATATTTACGTTGTGTTTCACAATGTCCGATTAAGTTAATACTTGACGAGTAATTTCATATAAATTCTGTTCCATTATAAATTTAACGAAATGAATGCCTAATACTAGATTGAGAAACAGGCACTTAATTATTAAGTAAATTCAACTTTGTTGACTTGAGATTTAAGCTCTGTTTAGGTTGGTTACTTAAGTTTAGAATGATGCAAACTATTTATTTGTCACAAACTTTTTTTGGTCACACTTCTTCATATCGAAATTTTGTGTTAGTATTAATCTATTATGATATTGTCCTAGTGTTATTATAACTTAAAAAATAAAAATACATTTACCTACTTCACCCAAAACACATTTAATGAAAGCAAAAACCCACAACACCTTTAACATCATGTTGCACAGTACTAAAATCGAGATGATACTGCGCTTTCCGAAGCCAATCAAACTTATATAACAGCCATGATATCTAAGTAAACAGAGCAATTACTCGGATAAATGAAAATAATTCTTGTATCAGTAGGTCAGAAATTATCGGGGAACATTAACACATATGGAACAGATATTCTTGATTGGTTCTTCACATTATTATTATCTGTTAAGTTTGTTAGATTTTGTTTGTCACGCAGTTTTCTAAGTCACTTGCAATACCAAATCAAAAAGGAGGTCGAACATACATGAAAAAACAAACTGAGAACCTCCTCGTATTTGAAATTTTCTAAAAAGTCGCAAATATTTTTGGCAATATCTTCTTCTTCTTCTTATGTTTTGGCAATCTATGGCATTGCAAAATTCCTGTTTTCAAAATCTGCCATGCTGCTTCCGGACGGAAGCCGCGTTGCTCTATGTCTGCCGTTAACGAAAAAAGGAATGTTTAATAAGTAAACAATTGGGAATATCTATTAATACTTTCTTAGAATTTAAGTGCATTTATTTTATTTTTGTTCAATTTGCCTATGCGATTTATTTACTATATAAAATAAACTAATACCTACCTATGTATGATATTTGTAAATACTTATAGAGCATGCAACAATCATCATATCAGCCACACGACACCCACTGCTGGGTATAGGCCTCCCCTAAGGATCTCCACGACGATCGGTCCTGCGCTGCCCGCATCCAGCGGCTTCCCGCGACCTTCACCAGATCGTCGGTCCACCTTGTCGGGGGCCTACCCACGGAGCGCCGTCCGGTGCGTGGTCGCCCTTCCAGAACCTTTCCGCCCCATCGGCCATCGGTTCTTCTCGCTATGTGTCCCGCCCATTGCCACTTCAGCTGAGCAATCCTTCGAGCGACAATATACGGTCGTTTTAAATAGCAAATTTTCTTCAATTACTTACTTAGTTATTTTAAATCAAATGTAAGTGTGCGTTTACCAAGTAAATTGTAATAAGACTATAAGTACTTTTTACCTTTCTTTTGAAAACTACTTTACGTGCGAAGTAGTTTATGATTTATAAGACAAAGGGGAAAGGGGGCATATCTATTGTTTGCCATTAAAAGAAATTACAGTTAGTTACACTCCTATAACTATGCCATAATTAGCATTATGGCTAAACATCCTAATTTCACTTCATGCAACATTGCCAAAATTTTTACCAAAAAGTTTTAAACGCATCATTTGTTCATCCAAGGTTCAACCTGGTTCTTCTTATCTGAGTAAGTTATTAAAACTTCTTTGGATTAATCGCACAAATTGGATTCTAAACTCGTGTATGAGACTGTAAGTATGATAATACTGTAACATATGGCTATTCGCGATCGCGTAACCACATGAAATAGATTTTTCATTTTTATTTCAGACAAATGAACGCATGAACAGGGCAAATACGCAAAAAATCACACATTACTTGACTAAGTATGTGGACCAACATGGCAAATACGCGAATATGAAATGAATAGCTGTGTGCCGCGTCACTATTTCATCTCATATCCAGTTAGCAACACAAGCGACAAGTTTAGATTATCCATGTTAATGTCTCATTAAATGTCTATTTGTGATAATTAATTGCTTTGAACTCGATAGTAATTATTTTACTGTAAGTATACATTAAGATACTTACCTATAATAAGATCTTTGCGGATATAATGAATCACCAAAAATAGTAGGTACCTACCTACCTATACCTCCCTATGTAGGGTTATTTTTTAGTCACTATCCAAATTTTAAGGAAGTGTTCAGTACATGAAACTGAACAAATATCTCCAAGAAAAATATGTCAAAATACGCCACAAAATTTTGCTTATCCATTTCTAAAACGTAATCTCCTTGATTTGTATGGATAGTCTTTTTTTTACCTTTATCTTGAGAAAGTTGTTCAGTTTCACGCACTGAACACATCCTCAAAATTTTTATGGTGACCAAAAAATAACCCTGTATAAAAACATATTTATCAACGCCTAACAAATTTTAATATCCCATGTAGACATCAAATCTATTTAAAGGTCATTGGGCATATTTGACCTGCTTGATGAAAGTTCGCGTACAGAAACTAAACCAGTTTTAAATTGAAGAATTCAATCCCACTTTTCAAAATATATATTTTTTTTTTTATGTACCGACCGACAGAAAAAAGTTATTTTACATTATGTGAGTGAGTATAAATGTATACTGTTATTAAACTTTTGTTAGTAAAACAGAAGTTTTTACTTTGAGCATTGTGAAAATGTTGGTACAAGCATAATAAACGTTTGTATTGTCTTTATTTATTTATTTATCTTATTTATTATTGAAATGCTATGATATAATGATAAAAAATGAAACATGTCCTAAAAGAATGCGGCCCATACCCCTGCATAGCAGATACATTTATCTTAATACCTAGCCCTATTTCGTTTGTGTACGCCGCAGGTCAAAAGTCCAAACAAAATGCCCAATGACCTTTGTTTGTAAAAACCGAATGCTATAGATAAACTTAAATCGTTCATAGACCCAATACATTATATTTCATAAATAAAGTAAAAGGTTCACTACACACTCGTATAAATTCATCGCTACTATAAATAAGTCGAATCATTTCGATGGCCGTTCATAAAAATCTATGTCAAACGTAAGTAGAAGTGGGTTTGCCGACTCTCCAGTGGCTCCTTTAGATACCAATGTCAATTTACATATTTATTGAATGGCCAACGTAAACCGATTGAAAAGGTATTGGGTTGTTTAATACCCCGTCTGTCACCGATATTAAATGTCTGCAGATTTTTGCTATTTGCTTTGACAAATGCACTCATAAATATTATAACATTGTTGTGGGTTGAATTGGAAATAACTGGCTAAGAAATGACGGGCTAATTTATAATTTGCGGCTCATATGATATTTTTTCTGATACATTGTTGTACAGTAGGTACCTACTTACGAAAAAATACTGCACTGAAAATTATAATCATTCTGAGTCGTTTAGATAGGAATAAAGATTCAATCTCAGAATACAAAACAAGCCGCAATCCCAAATAGTATGGTAGGTAGGTACCATCAAACTGAATATCTTTTACAGGGACCAACTCTGAAATCGCGAAAAAAATATCAGCTGTTTCATACAAAAGAAAGAATAAGAACTCCATCTGTACCTACCACATTCTAGCATAATAAAATTAATTAACAAAAATATGAAACTGTATGAAACAGCAGATTTCGCAATTTTAGAGTTAGTCCCATAGTAAAAGTTGTTCAGTTTGATGGTCCTGTTGTATATTATGTAAGTATTGTATTTTGTTTTTTTAAGTATTTCATGAAAATGTTTTGAATTTGCAAATTTTTACGACAAACATTGAGCAAAATTTGATCTCAAGAAATAAATCTGATAGGAACCCAAAGTTAAATGAACATCTGTAATATCAACAAAACGATATTGTGAACGAGAACGGAATATTGTTGTTCGCTTCATAAGTAAAGTTGGCGGAAACGGCATTATCATAAGTGTTGTTGGGCCGCTTCCGATATAATCATATCTGAGTTGTTTGTTTGTTTCGAATTCTTATCAAGCGATCGTGAATAGTCACTCTTGATATAACGCCTGGTACATTAATAAGTTGCAAAGTGACTGGGAGGAACTTTTGCTGTAGATAACAGTACGGTATGTGATCCATATTGTATCAATTTTTTGTTTTCTTAATAGTTATCTAAATGTGTCAGAACTGCTTCGATCAAGAATATCCTAGATAACGCCTACGAACTAAAACAGTGCGCAAAAATGGCACCTCAAACAGCGTCCCACTTACATACTTGGCGCTTATTTTGTACATAATCACCTCTTGTTTTATACAAACTCACATTTTATATCACTTATTTTTGTACAAAATAAGCTTATTTTGTACAAAAACACACCTTTTATCACTTACCTACTTTGTACAAAATAAGCGCCCAGTTTGTAAGTAGGACGCTATTTGAGGTGCCATTTTTGAGACTCTGACCGCACAATTAGGGTATTCTTGATCGAAGCAGAACGGGAACCGATCATTTCATATAATAAGGACGAGCATTTGATTCGATAAGTGCTCCTCATCTATCAAAATGTCTACTAAGTAAGGTACCTACTAGTCATTTATTATGCATAGGTATTATTTTCAAACGAAATAAGTTAGCACTTACCTACCTAAAGGGCTTATAGTTTTTATTGCTTTGCCCTGTCTCCGCCCACGCGCAAACTGTCACGTCCTGTCTTAATCCTATCTTATTAAAACTTATCCGGATCCTTTCGAAGTGTCTTATAAGGCATGTTGGTACACGAGATTGTTCTCGCGAATAAATTTGATTTAGTTATCAGACCCTAACCTGCTTCGAGGGACGTGACCTGCATATATTTAAAAGAAACCCTTGCAGACTGCGGTTTTATCTGTCAGGTGTGATACCGCGAAGGTGCGAAAAGGACAAAAGAAATTGCAATCTCAGTAAGGATTAGGGAGTTGATTTATTTCAACTGATCTGTTGGGACTCATGTCGTAGAAACAGATGGTGCTTGCGGAATTTTAGGGAATTCCATTTTAATCTCTTAAAACCCTACAGTCCCTTTTTGAACATTTCAGGTGAACATAATGTAACAAACTTTTTATTAATAAAAACGAGGCGGAATTCTATAGGTACCTTATATAAAGGTGGAAATTACCTCGCAAAAATTTCAATAAAGGTTTTTCGGGATTGAATTTTAATTAGAAATTACAAAATTTAATTAACATAATTTCATTTTCCTATATTGGCAAATTCCGCTTTGTGTAGGTACAAAAAAAAATCGATTTTTCATACAAAACTCGATCACCTGTTCGGACATTTGTATGGAGAGGAGAGTCGAATTTTTTTGCCTGTTTTTGGAAAAGATGTTGTTGTTTATGATTATAGTAATCTACTCCTGCGAGGTTGTTGGTGTTTAACAAATAGCCCTGTATATTACTCGTATCATATTAATCGTATATACTTATAATATCTTTTTCCATAGCCTACCTACCTATAAATGAAATCAGAATGGTGTTTGTTTCGTATAGTTATTGTCAGAACAAAAATAATATAATCAAAAGTT
The DNA here is from genome assembly GCA_950108535.1 of Agriphila straminella. Classification (NCBI taxonomy): domain Eukaryota; kingdom Metazoa; phylum Arthropoda; class Insecta; order Lepidoptera; family Crambidae; genus Agriphila; species Agriphila straminella. The sequence continues at coordinate 6,996,398 of OX467312.1, forward strand.
ATTGTTACGATTTGTATTCCGACCTTCAGGATATTAAAGGAACTGTAAGCATCCTGGAGATTATCTTAATATCCGGTAATAGTAATATTTCGTTTTGCCGAGTTGGCATTTCTGTAATGGAAGTTTTGCGTTGTTTAATTTTGTAATAGCTAATTTGGATGCATGTTTATTAAGGTTGTCCCCCTAAACTTTAGAACCTATTTACTTTTACTGGATTCATAACATTATGTTTTAGTAATGTTGCAAAAGTGTTGCCTTCGTTTTGTTTAATCACAGCGTCATCTAAAAATGACAATTAAAAACGGTCTAAAAACTATAGCCCCCTTACATTAGTAAGGGGGCTATAGTTTTTAGACTGTATAGCAGATGAATAGTTACACAGTGTTTTGTCACTTTCTTTTCAATGTCAAACTCAAATAGTTCGACAGAGAGTAACCATTGTGTAACTATACATCTGCTATACAATCTTTATTAGTAAGGGGGTAAGTATATGTATACAAAACGGACCAAAAATTATAAAATAATTTTTCAGGTAAGGTCTGTGGATGTAATCCCACGTTTTTCGTATGTTTTTATAAGTTATTCATAGTACCTAGGTCGGCAAATTGACCAAATGACTCTTAGGAAACGATTTTCGCACAAGTCATCTCGGAAATAGGCAAGTGTGCGTTATCAATGCATTCAGCACGTAGATACTTGTATGATCTGTGATTCAGTACGATATGTCCAAATGGATAGAAACTGTGATACAGAATATATAATAGTACAGTCAGCAACGAAAGTCAGTAGCTGAACACCTTATTACTTTGTCAAAGCATATTTTTTACAGATGCCTCACAGTTTGAAACAGTTATCAAAAAACTTGTTATGACAAAGTACTAAAGTGTTAAGCAACTTTCGTTGCTGACCGTACTAACACTGTGACATAAAGATGGCGGTACAAAGTATTTTTCATTTAAACATAATACTTATTATGTGGTAGGTATAACAAATGAGTGAGTAGATTACAAATATATAAAATAGGTACTATAACATTTTCACTGCTTGGGTCTTACAAATTATTAGATTTTTAAGAATTTTATTAATGATTTCAAAGTTGACTTTGAACAGCTCTAGATCGAAAACGACAGCATGGGTTTTTATAAAATAGGTAGGTACATATATGAAATGACTTTGAACATCCTCTATTCTAATGTCCAAGTTGATATATTGAATTGAGTTATATTTTTGTAATCTATTAACAAAGCCCTTTCATTTGATATACCACATGGTATGTTTAAATGAAGAAATACATTTAAATGATGCAAATAGCCTGGGTGTATATATCTCTTTTTGTTTCTTTATTTTATTGTATCTCACTTGACATAATGTATAAATTAATAATTCAGAATTGACATGTTAGCAAACTTTTCTTTTTAAAACTTTTCATTAGTTTTCCAAAATGGACGCCACGCCACTTCACAGATAACTATTGACATTGACATCTATTATTTGACATTTTTAAACACTTTTTTATGGCGAAAGGAATAAAGTCATAAAGCCTTTGTATTTATGATTGCCTTTATTGTTTTGTTTTTATTTGGTTACTATTTTTTTATGACTTATTATAATTTAAAATGGATTATTGCACCCAATAATATATACAATCACTTTAATAATTATAACCTATTAATTTGCATGCTAATTTTGTTGGCTGAATGGGAGGAAATGTAACTAATTAAGACCTAAAAATTGTGTACCCCAATCATATGCAAATAAAATTATTTCTATTTCTATTTCTATTTCTTAAAAAAAAAACCTACTTCATAGACTTACTATTTCGTCCTCTTTATTATGTAGGTACGAGTATAAATAGCTGTATAAGTGAATGTCCTAAAACCTAACCTTACAATAAGAAAGTCTATACCTAAAGACAAAATCCGTGGCGCGTAACTAATGTGTCCGTGTGAACGTGGAAGGATATCCCTTACATTGCAGCTTTTATTTCTTGGCCCGAAAAGGATGAATTCATTTCGTGTTCCTTCCTATTTTTCTTTTCTTTTCCTTTGCTTCGTACGGTCGGCATCAGAAGTAGGTGCACACTCTTAGTACCATGTTGCGCACATTCGTGTTGTTTACAAACACCGTCATTTTGTAGTCGTTTGAATTAATTTAAAAGAGTGTTCATTAAACATTTTTGGCAATAAAACATGAGTCGAAATCCTCCCAATACTAACTGGAGGTTAAAACATTGTGTTAGTATGGGAAAGTGATTTATTTTTGTTGTTTTCGACCCTTTTTTTGGCAAAAATGTTTAGTTTCATTAGTAAAACACACCCCTAAGTTAATTAAAACGACTACAAAATGACGGTGTATAGGAACAAGATACGCGCGAAAAACATAACCCGCAGTCGGGTAACAAGATACGCGCGAAAAACATAACCCGCAGTCGGGTAACAAGATACGCGTGAAAAACATAACCCGCAGTCGGGTAACAAGATACGCGCGAAAAACATAACCCGCAGTCGGGTAAAAACATGATGGAACAGAAAAAATATGTATTATTTTAGCTTTATCACACGATGAAATCAGGGACGTTATTTTTTCATTTTCGGATATAATTCACTAACGGTCAGATAGAATATCGAATAAAAAATAATATTTAGTATGACACATATCATGTACTTAAACGCAAAATTTAGGCAGATAATTTAAAATAATTGAAAATTCTTGGCTAACCCCATAATAAACGCGCCTAAAACGTGACATGTGACGTCACAACACAAATCGTGACCGTTTTGTGTAGAGCGTTTTCGGCGGTTCATTAACCTCTATATTATTATAGAAAAAAAAAAACTTCAGGTCAGTGCGGCGGTTACTGCTGCGTGTGTTATATCTTTTTAGTTTTTTTATATAACTTTAACACTTGAGATTTCTCGCTTCAGGAAATTGATCCGATTATGATTCAAAATGAAAAATCATTGTTAAAACCACATTTACACATTAATTTTATAATAATAATTCTAGTTTTTAGAATATTTTCATTCTTATAAATTACTTAAATAAAGTAAAGAGTACGCTAGTTGACCAATTATGTACACGTGTTCCGTACTGACAGCTCGAAGACGTTTACTTGTTTGTCACTGCTAGTGATTATTTCCTCTGTGGTCACTGCTATACTTTTGGCACTTTTGGCACAGACGTTGACCAGAGCGGAGCTAATGCCAGCTGTTTGAGTGGCGGAAAGGATGTCGGCAACACGACTTTTAAGTTTGGAGCACCACTGAACTTAAGTTAAGTAAAATCTTTATTGTTATTGTGTTATTTTGAATTAATTGTTTTGTGTATGACTTAATTGTTGTTCAAAGGCTATCCGCTGTTAATTTTCATTCCCAATTTTATGATTATTCTGATTATTTGTAGAAACAATAAGTAAAGTACATTATTAGATAGATTTATTTTGCATTTGCTTGGTAACTAGTATCCATAGTTGAATAAAAAAACTTTTAAGCTTATATTGTTGTTGTTTGCGACGATTTAATTGTAATTATATCTGATTTGATAAAAGCTGACGAGTTTCTTTCGCCTGTTCTTCTCTCAGCTAAAAAAAAGACGTCCGCACAAGTGGTAGGATAAAAGAAATTGGACGATTCAATTAAATAAACATTACTTTATTTAAATTGATTTATTTTGTTTTTATTCTCTCCATGTTTCTGATTTTTTCTGACACGTGCTAACTTCAAGTAATATATCACGAGAAAAAAACGCAAGAGAAATGTTTTAATATTACAGTTGATTTTCTAACGCATTATACTTACTTTTGATTTTGATAAATAATTGATGCATATTCCCTATTTACGGAAACAACACTTTGTAAACCAATATAATCTATATACAATAAAGTTAGTTTTTAGGTCTTTAATTTCTAAAAGTACCTACTTTGAAATACTTCTATTTTAAAGTTCTTTTAGAAATCCTGTTTAATATACTTAATAAAGTCTCACAGCTGCTTATGAAAACTATTCTACACGGTCAAGCTTTGAAAAGTAAATTATATTCCAAAGTTTGTTGTTGTTGGTGACTTGACACTTAATGGTTTTAGTTTGCATTGTTTGTGGATAGAAACGACTAGGAAACTACATTATGCTTTGAGTTAGTCCCCAATTTAAGTGAAACTGTCGATAGTTCGATTAGTACCTAAAGTCAATTTGCTTTGCGATGTTGAGCTTTGGATTTTCCAATGGATCCACACTCTGGTTGGTATGGATTACCATTCTCATCCTATGATTTAAAATGAGTCGTGAATAATAGTACATTATGAGACAAGTTAGCTTAGGTTGCTCATTGCACACAAGGCTGTGGGTTGCAGCCCGAGCCGCAGGCGAGGGCGTAACTCAGCCGAGTGTGCAATAAGCAAGAGCTCACGAGTTTCATACGACGTTTTTCAACACATTTGCGAGGAAAAAATAAAGTAATTTATCACACAGCAACAAATATGGCAAAAACAAAATATGATAATTATGGGAAAAGGCGCGCATGTTTTTTTTGCTTTTTTTTTCACAGGCCCAACGCAAGAATATTTTGCGATCAAAGGGGTGAGGAGCATACAGCCTACTACTAATACTTCAAAATTATAATTTTAAGTGACAAAATGCAAATATTTTAATATTTTATAACGAAATATTGTGAATTATGAATAACTTGATAATAATTATATATTTATTTGACTTAATTAAGGACTTACACATTTATTTATTCCAAAAATGTATATGAATTTTCAGCAGCATAAAACCTCTTTGTTGTCAAAAAAAAATAACTGTATTACCCGGCTAAATTGGAAATGCTCTGTTTACTCGCATAGAACTTGCAGTAAGGTACTAATTTAACTTTGTAGGGTTAATTCTATTACGAACTAGTGTTTTATATATTATTGCACGCGTTTGTTATAGCTCGGTTTATGGCCCTAAAAGCGATCTAATAAGGCTCACTTTACGAGCAAGTGTGTTGAAAAGAAATTAATTAAACTAAAAAAATAAAAAACCCGCCTGCATAAAAAGAGAAATCAACTGCGTCATATTAAGTGCAACATTGTCATAATAACATCATGCAGTCGGAGGCATGCATAAAGAAAGTGACATTATGAATGATTTTAATTATATGCCTCCGACTGCATGTTATTATGACATGTTGCCTTTAATATTTAATCTTGTTTCCATCTTTTCAGTTGACTTGTCTTTTTATACAGGCGGGTTTTTTAATATTTTTAATTATTTTTTTTATTTATCTCTTTTTAGTTATTATATATTACGGTCATGATATACCTTTTTGAAATCCTTATAATATGCCCATTTAATATGACACCCATATTGCAGTATTCAAAAAAAAATTTTTTAGAATACTGCAATATGGGTGTCATATTAAATGGGCATATTATAAGGATTTCAAAAAGGTATATCATGACCGTAATATATAATAACTAAAAAGAGATAAATAAAAAAAATAATTAAAAATATTAAAAAACCCGCCTGTATAAAAAGACAAGTCAACCTAAGCCGCCTAAAATGTGACATGTGACGTCACAACACAAATCGTGACCGTTTTGTGTAGAGCGTTTTCGGCGGTTCATTAACCTCTATATTATTATAGAAAAAAAACATACAATCGAATTGAGAACCTCCTCCTTTTGATGAAGTCGGTTAAAAAAAAAAAACTTCAGGTCAGTGCGGCGGTTACTGCTGCGTGTGTTATATCTTTTTAGTTTTTTTATATAACTTTAACACTTGAGATTTCTCGCTTCAGGAAATTGATCCGATTATGATTCAAAATGAAAAATCATTGTTAAAACCACATTTACACATTAATTTTTTAATAATAATTCTAGTTTTTAGAATATTTTCATTCTTATAAATTACTTACTTAAATAAAGTAAAGAGTACTCTAGTTGACCAATTATGTACACGTGTTCCGTACTAACAGCTCGAAGACGTTTACTTGTTTGACACCCATATTGCAGTATTCTAAAAAAAATTTTTTTTCACTACGTAACCGAACCGCATAATAGCACCGTACAGCCGCCATGTTGGTTTTTTATAACGCCACCTTCTTAAGAACACTTGGGCTGACAAGACAAATCTAACGATATAAATCCGTTTAGCCGAAAGATATGAGGTAATAAAGAATATTACATACAAACATACTTACAAGATACGCGCGTAAAACATAACCCTTTCTTTGCAGTCGGGTAAAAAAGACGTCAACTTGTAATGATTTCTTCATATCAAGACGTATCGCAGCATGAAAACGTATAATATCCCAAGATTTTTCTTTTTCGAGTGAAATCATAAATAGAGACGTATAAAAGTCTAATGGCCCTTAAGCTGTAAGTATCTTTGAGAAGGGCTATTCATCTCGCTGTAAAAAAATGGATTGTAATACTACGTCGTTATTTGTCCCAAGAATTTATAGACATATGTTCGCGCAACGTTCCTTTGAAGATCTTTGCCAAAATTTATAAAACGGAACTTATTCAAGATTCTGCGTCAAGAGAATATGCTCGTCATGTTTGTTTATGTTCATCTCCTTGGGATTTCTCGTTGTGTTTTGTGTTTACTATTTGCTACAGGATTGCGAATAAACTTTGTTGCTGTTATACTTTGCTCAACTCAAAAAATAAACGCTTGAAACTTTAGTGAACCAGGGTTTACTGAAACTTATGTACATTCTAAACAAAGGCTTTTTGGTGTAGAGAAAGGCTTGATGTTTTAAATTCGGGGTAACATTACCGTATCTATCACGACAATGTAGATCTTGCATTTACATACTTACGTTTGCGTGAAATAAAGGTTTAAACTAAATTATAATTGTAAAAACTTCACAAGCAGAACCCTTACGCTAAGTATAGGTAAGCTTCACACTCTTATATGACTGTGAATAAAGATTCACAGTCGTATAAGAGGCTATTTGAATAACAAAACAACTTTAGTGCTGTGACATTGTATATACATGCATAGTGTATAATAACGACGTGCAAATGTATCATACGTGAGCTAAAAAAGTATAACCCGTTTTTATGATACCACAAGCCCGTAGGCGCCGTAGATGCAAGATTTGTACGTACATTTTTCGTACAATTAAATAATCTTTCAATATCTAAAAAAATTTGGTACATGAAGCTAAAAATTTCTAGATTATCTATCAAATCTAGGTAATTGAATATTTCAAGTAAACCTCTAAAGTAAAACTAGTGGTTTGTAATATCTCCGAAGAATAAATACGAATTAAAACTTAGTTAAAATTATTGTCTCGCTCTTATTTTTCTACAATCCATAAATAGCCTTTCGTAATAATTAGTTCTAAAGAATAACATTGTCTCTCTGTCAGTGCAGCATCTGCACCAAGTACTTAATAATAAACCGTCTCAGCATTCAGTCAGAAAAGAGCTGCCGTCGCAATTTCAGGACTCGACCATTAGTAGCGAAGACCCAATTTTCTAGCAACATTTAATCTCGGCATAACGAGTCCATTAGGAAGACGTGGCCCTATTACAACATACAAGATAATTTAGAAAATAATATTGTGAAGAGATGTGTTGACGTTTTGTAAGAAATTGTATTAACTTTTGCTGTTGGTTGCTTTTTTGCGTAATATGTAATTTTTTTTCTATCGAGGCTGGTATTAAATTGAATTTATTTAGTACGCCCGCCATTGTGGCATAATTATATTTTTATAAACATTTATTTGATCTTAGTGAAACTGAATATACTATTGCGCTAGGATGAAAATGAACATTGGGGCGATTAGCCACAAACTATTCAGCGGCAAAGATTTAAAAAACTTTTTTTAGCGGTGGTTATGTGCTATTGTTTTTTGTAAACTGTTCTTTATTTATGTCAGATCTAGCTTTCACCCGCGACTTAGCTGCGTGGAATTTCGCTTCCTGTGATAACATAACTAAAAATCCTTTCATAGCGATTTTGAAACATAATTTAAAATGAACACAACTGATAAATTAGTTTCATAAAAAAATAGGGCAGAAGAAAATAACAGGTTTAACATGATGAAATGGTAAACCTAACTCAATATGAATGCTTTGAATCTTTCGCATTCAGTCTCAGCATTTGAGCTCGAGCTAAGGTAATTCGATGTCATCTGTCAGTGCTTACGGAATACTTTTCTCGGGCATTAGACCCCGAGAAATATTACGCAATCACGTTTCATAAAGAAACGATTTTTCTAGAAACGTAATCAACTTTATTACTTCCATATTTGTTCCGTATTCATTTGATGGTGGCGATTTATTTGAGGGACAATTTTTGGGGGTGCAACGGATATTACTGAGATATGTCTATGCGATAAGCTTATTTCTTATCAAGCTTTCATATTGTCTCATCGCCAATGATATATCAAAATATCTTTGCTCATCGCTGGATATTTCCGGATTCAAATATTTCGGAGTCTCATAATATTCTAAAACTGGAAAAACGATTATTATACCAATCATTTTTGATGTTGTTTGTTTATTTGCAAATATACACGGTAAGCTTGCATTGGAAATTATATTCATTCAATATAATATGATTTAAATGGTTTTTATCATTAAAACCAACAATGTTGCTTTTTAGCAAAACTTAAAAAATAAGTTACTAAATGTAAAATGAAAGACAGACGATTCTCAAGTTTAGTGCAAACGGCCGTATGATTAATATTTTTGTGAGATCGTTTGTTAAAATAACTAAATAAATTGTAAGCCTACGTTTACATACCCACATACAGTGCGAGTGAATTTATTTTTACAAAGGAGGCAAACACGCATGCACAAACACACACAAACCTACACACACACACACACACGCACACCATCACACACACCTATCATGAGACAATATAATAAATTATTTCGAAATTCTAATTATTATTAAATTTCTTTTTCAAATCTATTTAATAGTAATTGGCTTATGTATTGTATAATTATACCTGCGTTAATGCTCTGTAAATGCTGTGGTAACAATGTTCAATAAATAAAATAAAAAAATATATAATAAAAAAAATAAGTACTACTAACAGCTTTCCGTTCTGTTTTGTTAAGACCTACACTTTTTTTGATGTTACAAAGTTGTTTTTGGTATTTTAAGCACTTTGCTTTTTTGTGCAGCTAAAATAAGTAGATTAAATTTGGTGAAAACTGCTATATCAGCAATTTAAAATAATAATAGATCTATAATATAATATTATTATCACTACAATAATAATGGTTTGCACTGTATAACCACAGTACATATATAAGTTTTTCAATGTACTGTGGTATAACTGTGTCTCAACTCCGAAACAAGTTGTATGTTTTTGAACGCACAAATGTCAGATTGACAACTGTCAAAATAACAACAATTATTTGTGACATAATGCATACACGGGACGAGAGGAAAGAAAATACACTAATTAGACTGATCCGAATTGATTATCTTAATTATTTATGAATAAAGAAAAAAATCGTAAGATCACCCAATATTGTATTCTAAAGAATGACCCAGCTACTTTTTAATTTTGTCCAGATTTTTCACCAAATAAAGTAAAATTGAGCTATTTAATTGCATTCCAATTTCCAAAAAGTTACAGAATCACAATCTTAACGTTAAAATGTTAAATTATCAAATTTAACAAGATTAGGGAGAATAGAATCCATGGTGCATTAACAAAGCCAAGTTTTTAATTGCACCCATGATATGTTACAGTGGATCGTTGGATCTCGTCCAAATGTGTTGTACTGTTAAAGGGTAATTAAATGAATGCTGTGGTGTATCAAAACAGGCTTGAAAATTAATGGCGTTTCTGTAATTACCTTTAAATTACTGAAATTTTACTGAATAGCATTAGCGTTGTATAAATTAATTACATAGAGTGACGTTACACGGATGGTAAAAAAATGCAATTTACTTGCGAGTAAATTGACAATAGGTACCTAACACAGACACGTAAGTACTTGTTGTATGGTCTGTGGTGGTACTTATAGTCCGTAAGCCCGCGACAATTTTGCTTACGTCATATGACATCACGATGAAATGCATGGCACAAGGTCGGAAAAGTTATGCTGAGCGAGGATCAGAAGATTAAATTGCAAATAAAATTGGCTGGAAGCTTGAGAAAATCCTCCACTTCCAGTTAAAAACTACTTTTGATGGGCTTCCGGCCAGATATGGCTTGGCAGATTTATTTATTCTCAAACACACTGTGTGCCATGCATTTTATCGTGATGTCATATGACGTAGGCAATATGGTCGCGGGCTTACGGACTACTAAGTACGTGGAAACGAAAAAAGTGAATAATTGACCTTGTAACCCCCCCTCTTACCTACCCCTACTTTTACCATACTAAAATGCTGAACGATGTATGTCAATTAACTACCTATTTCTTTATATTATGTAAGTTACCTACCCAATGTTTTTTATGTATCAAATCTTATCCTTTGCTCCGATTAAATATTCAAACCTATCGTCTACTTAGTTATTCCTTGTTAACCTTTCCTACCTATAGATATAACCTACATTACTGACGTGCTTTTATGTGGTCTGAAAGGGCTCGTGATTTCTAGGGCGGTCCCTGATTGTGAATAATAGTAACCTAGATTCTTTTCAGAAGTGCAATCATTGTTTTGTCTCCCGACTATAACGCTATCATTCTTTCTTTATTCATTCCTAACTAATTCTGTTACTATGACTGTTACTAAATGATAATATCACAAATTAGCCGTTACCCTAATAAATTGTTAATAGAATTTGATATTAAATTTTACATAGATATAATCTTTATTGCACTTATAATTATTATTACCTAATTTATAACAAGACCTGTGAGTAATGAAGAGTTATCTCTAAAGAAATCTCTTTCAGCCAACCTAAGTATTTCTTTAAAGTGAAACTACCTAATTTTTACCTATATTAGAATGTTGATATTGCTTTATGGAGCTTCTTATTCTAATAACTGACTTAGTTTACTGCATACTTTTAAATGGTATAGAAATTACTCTTATGTCTACCCGCTGTACTTATATGAAATTCAATATGGTACCTACTTTTTTAGGATAAGTTGCTCAGTATGTTTATAAAAGTCTAGTATGATGGAATGCTAATAGATATTACAGTAATAAGAAATGAATGAAATAACCAAAAGTTATGATCACCCAAAAGTCAGATATAGAAAATTGTTCACCGCTACTAATTATGATTTTATTTTCTTACTTTCTTATTTTATTTAATTTAGGTTATCCTATGTGGTTAGTGGCTTAGGAATAGAGTAAAAGAAGGTAAAATGGTAATAAATATAGAAGTTAACGTTGTATTAATTCAGAATATAGAAAATTTATCATCGCTACTTAATAATTGTTCTAGTGTTTTTTGTCAAATATAAAATATACTATTGTGCTATAGTCAAGTACTAAGTAAACAATGGTTTCTTTGCCAGCTAGACGGAGTGCACCAATCCCCGCACTCCGTGGTGAAACTCGACATCCAGACGTGGGCATTTCTCCCCTGGCTCCACCATAATCTTTCATGACAACTTTAATTAATAAATTAGTTGAATTATTTAGTCTTAGTATGTCTGTCTTAATAAAAGAGGACAAGCAAAGTGCTTCAAGTGATCTATCAGCTTTTCACAATGAAGAATTATCTTTCTATTGTGATGGCGGAATTGCACAATTTTAATTTAATTTAAAAATATATTTATTGTTAGCGAAACTGTTTAACATTATAACATAATTATGGACACAACATTACTATCCATTCAAAAGGGTCTGATAGATCCAATTTCTGAAGGAAAGACAATTTAATTCAAAGGGAAAGTATTATTTGGTCGAAGACTTGCCGCATCTCAACATCGGAAACTATCATAAATTCTATGAACTGTGGTAATTTCAGTTTAGTCTACTAATGATATCTAACCTGTACATTAATTGTGTTTGTCAATAAGTACTTAAATTCAATTGTGGAATATAATTCTATTGAAACAACTTCCAATTGAATTGGTAAATGAAACTTAGCTGAAATATTGATGAGAAGGTACTTTAGTTTAACCATTTGAGAATTTGGATATATTCACTAAACAGTTTGATACTTTTATAGTACATAATTGAAGTATTGTTTCTATATTATACAAAACTATTCTATTAATAGAAAAAGTCCACTCAAACTTTTTGATCTAGCGTTCTAATAGCCGTGAATCAACCTTAGCATATATAGAAACGCAGGCTTATTTCATACACCCAGATCTAGATTTCAGTACACCTTCTAGATTACTAGAATAGAATATTTCTTTTAAAATCAGTAGTCTACACACAAAATCATCATAAATCCAATCCAATTCAAAGATAAAGGAACTTTCTTTTATAAGTAGTAATAAATTAACTTTCACTATCCACTCACTGAAGTAATTAATTAATATGTACTCACCGAAACTGGTAAAACCAACACAATTAATGCTACATTGTGAATATTCACTACACCGAGCTATAGTTTAAATGGATTTTTGTTAAGGCACCTACCTACGGATACTTGTTAAGGCTTCTACCTATGGATTCCTGTTAAGGCGCCTACTTTAAGACATGGAATCTTACCTAGTGAATTTACCTGCCTAACAACTACTAAATTTTTGAATTCCTATGCGACTCCCATGATGTTTCCCGACATCTTTGACGCCCACACAGATCTCACTTCAAAGAATACCCCACCTTCTTGAAATGCTACCTTTTACTTTTGCACAATTCACCTAATAATAATATTCCTACCTTATTAATGAATTTACCTGCCTATTTGCGTCTAAATTTAGAATTTCCTATGCGATTCTTGGATTGCTTACCCTCAATCCTGTTGCCCAATTCTCTACAGTTTGAGCAAGCATAACTCCCTAAATTCCTATCGCTTGGACGTGTCCACAGTTGATGGGGTAGGAACAACTGGGCCCCTACAGAGGTATAAATATAACAAACACTAAGGATATGAGCGTGCCAGCGAAATCAGATTTACAACTTCCTTCTTGGAGCGGGAATCTGGCCAACTATACCACGTTTGCTACATTTATGTGACTATCTAGGTATCTTAAAAACAGAAACCCATCTAACCAGCCACATGGTTAGACTTTTCTACCTAAACCCCCCGCGAGGATCTGACAAATCGCCCCAAAAAGACACAAAACTAAATGAATACTCATCTAAAATCAACATTGTATAATAATACTAGCAAATCTAGTTAGCTTTCATCCCACAAAATAATGCAGCCCTGACCTCAACAGACTCAAGAACCAATACAGTTGTATTACCTCATGACCCCACCGAGAGAACTACATCACTCTATAGGATTTCACTAACAAATCTGCATATTTTAATTATGAACTTCAATTCTTAGTAGTCCTACTATACTAATTCAAGAATTTACAGGGAAAGCTACGTTACTTTATGATTATCGCAAACAAAATCTACATACTTTAATTATGAACTTAATTATACCAGATAAGCTCAAATTAAAGCATTTATGCAAAAGATTCGCGGGACAAATGCGGCCCTATTCGTCAGAAAACCTCGACCACTTTCTTGCTGACTTCTTGAAATTTGCTTGATTTAAAAATAAACTTTTTCAGTAACGCGATCTTACAGAGGGATGTGGAGTTTCTTCAAAAATTACGTCTTGACGCTTCGCCCGACACCGGAGAAATGATCCCCGCTTCCCTTGTTCTATCCCTTATAAAGACTAAGTTAGCGTCACCACGCACACCAAAAACGGCGCCAAGTAATTTGCGCCTTTTTCATCAAAATAGCTAAAATTTCCCGCGCTAAATTTACATTGTGCACTTTAGCCGACTCCTATTGGTGCCCTGTTTCTAACTCCTCCCCTAGTTCAGTGTTCCCAGCTTATGAAAATATTTCACTAACCCTATTAATGGAGATATTAAAAATTACTTACATTACATTTTGATAATTATCTTATTTAAATCAACAAAAACTATAAGTTTCATTTTATGTGAAGTCGTTAACAGTTTCAATAATTCGTCATAACCTCGAAACGCAACACTTTGAGAAAATCATTTTTGAATAATAAAATTTCACAATAATATTATTAAAAGTTACGTAATCAGTTTTGTCTTGTCAATCTTTAATAATACGATTAATATAATTTCCTTACATAAACTAATACCCTCAAACCAACTTCATTTAGATTTTAACTAATTAATCGTTTCACTTTGCTTTACCTAATCCCGTATAATTTAAATTGCCAAAATACCTATTGCTGAGTACTAATTAATGCAAATATTCCGCTTTTCCACCTGCTTAAAATACAGTAAACTCATTATCTCTAACTAAACACACATACAAAAATGGGTACTTTGCAATTTTAGTTAGCAACATTCTTTATTATTTTACCCCCGCGACAATCCGTCGCCATCAATCCGACGCGCCAGTTCTGCCATATTGAAAATATAAATTGTGCAGACCGCCTAATTGTGATTGTGCAATCGTGCAATCTGTACCATAGCTGCCAACTTACTAAACCTAATTAATCGCCAAATTTTCATTCCTCTTTAAAGTATTTTTTAGAAATAAACAATTATGACGATAACTGATGAGTGCTAATAAAACTAATAATATTATCAATAATAATTATGAATGAATTATAACTTAATCCATGTTTTGAACGTCACGAGGATTAATATTTAAACCTTGGCGCCAAGAAAGAATTAAGAACCTTCCGCCTATTTTTATGACCTTAAATTACTCTTTAGACAGATTATTATAACAATTAATTACTTAATCATGTTCTATTTTACTAATTATTATTCAGTAAAATAAACAAACACAATTCAGCATTATTTAGTCACATTTATCTCTTGGTAAACAAACTTGAACGAGAATAAAATAGTTTCGCATTTATGCAAACCAATATGTTTATTTAAGTTTTTCCCAACAATTTATGCTTTTAAACATTATTAATTTATCACATGAACTTATCTGTGGAAATGAAATTAATTCGTTTTGTTTTCCAAAATTGGCAGTAAGGTTAAAACCCTTTGCCTTTCTTACAGAAAATTCACAATTGCTAAATAGTTCCGATTTTTATCACTAGCTGTCAGATTTACGTCATCCTATCTGTCATAATCTTCTGTAATTATCTGTTATTAATTTATAACCTTCTAAGCTAATATTATGTTATTCTTTCTCATCATCAAATTATGACAAACAAATTGTGAAGTACAACAATTTATGAGTCCAAGTAATGTTTAACACAAGCTCCTTTGAAAAATAATGAACATTTTATTAATTGTTGATTGACATCTGAAGTGCTTATGATTTACTACAAAACCTGTGTTTTTTGTGAATAACTGCATAATCAAATGCCGATAAGTTCCTGAGAACAAGGTCAGTGACAACCTTCCTTTAATATATTTCTTTTCTTTACAATTTAAGTAATATTTGAGATAAAAAAAATAACATGTTCAGTTTTGAACTGTTACAGCTCGACCCCAAAATTCTTCATAGGTGACAATACTACGTACTGGATCCGGAGTAGAATTTTTCTTTCTCAATTCTCAAATATTTATATCAACCTTTCTACTCTCTCCTTTTTTTTCAAAGTTATATTTTTTATACTTCTTTTTTTATAACCCTAACTATTATTACTTTCCCAAAATCAAAGAATTGTTGGGTGAGCCCTAGTGTAAATGAATTTTTTTTTTTTTTTTTTTTTTTTTTTTTTTAAGATTGAAGAGTGTATTTAAACCAAGATAATATTAAAAATTATTAAGCGAGTTTCAAGTACTTTTATTGCTTTTGCCAATTCCGTCTTATGCATATTCAACACCAGAAGTGTACAAAAACAATGTAAGGTATGGGTTGTGAGGCCATAGTCCCTATTAGACCTACCCGGACACATACGCTCTTTTCTAACCTTATGAAAAGATAGTGTAGGACACAACGTATCCGTCCAAAGTACCCCTCCATATTCCTGTACGCCTCCTTCTATACTAACAGGGCCTACTCTACCAGATAGAGTGAGCATATACAATGACCCTATATTTCCAAAAGCTTACTTAAGACTCTAGAACAACCCTAATATCACCTTGGAAAATGTGTAGTTGTCGATTGTATCATAGCTCTTGGCTTCTTGTGTAGTATGAATTTTGGACAGCTGTTTACACCAGGACAATTACAAACAATAATAGTGTTTGTTTTCTCTCCGTTTTTTTTTATTTTATTAACCTATCACCAAAAGGTCCTTCTGTACAAAATTCAAGTTTGTTAACCTTAAAACGCCAATCCGACCGCTAGCCAAGACTGAACGTTTAAAGTAGTGTGCGGATCTTATCTTTTGAGCCAATAATAATTCTGTACTCAAGCTTCACATACGTTATAATCCAAAGCCCTCCATAAAGAATCTATATTTTTTTTCTAGCTACTTTTTTTTCATTCTATTCACACTCCTAATCTAATTTAGATTCTCACTCTGTTCTTCTTTCCTCATCGCACAACGTCCACTATCTTCATTTACTAGCCTACTTTCACGCCACCTAAGATTATATCATAGTTACTACCTGAGTACAAATTAATTTGCTAAATTGAATTGTTTTGAATAAAAATTTTTTTACTAAATACGTCGATTGTCACCATATGAAATTCTACACAACATTGAGACTCATTGAATTGACACATTATTTCCCATTAACTACGCAAAATATACTTAACGCTACGCACTACGCATTTCATACTATACGCTACACATTCCGCTAATACGCATTCCTATTAAATGATTTGCACCCTATTAATCCACATTTCTACGCAAAGCATCTTCATTATTAGAAACCTTTACTCACTCAATTTCTTTAAAATCTAAAGTTACTAGTAGGCAATTCAACCTCCCAAAGAAAATCGGAGTTGGCGGCTTTTCTTTATTAACTACCTATACCTAAACTATTTTCGGTAAGAATGACCCAATGATACGCCATTACAATCACTGACAAAACTAATTTTTATTTATAATGAAATGAGTATCTACCTGTTCCAAAAATCAACCAATAACAAGTTTGTTCTATCGGGAGATGTAAATAAAAAGTTCAGACAATTTGAATCTGTGTTTTCTGTTGAATAAAGCTAAAATTCAATACAACTCGTGGTGACTCTATTAACCGGGACGTGTTGCGCGTTTTTCCTTTTTGGTGACTGCGGGCACCGGAACGTTTGAGAAGTTAACCTAACCTACTATTAAAATTATACCAACATTCTTCCGAAACATATGCTATATCACTACACTACTTATACTAGTAAGCTACAAGACTTTCATCAAATATTTTAACTATCAATTTCGACCTAAATTCTACCCCAGTTTACTCTATTCGTAGTTTCCTCACTAACTGTACTTATGATAATATTGTTAGTATTTGCGATTGCGAATATTATACCGTGATTTAGTTTAATTTGCTAATCTTAGTGAACATACTGGCGGTAGTGAGTGAATTTACAAGTGGATGTGAAGGTGAATTGGAAAAAGTCAAGGCATACTCACTCACGATAAAATGGTGTCGAATAAATTTTAATGGAGACTGACATTTTGATAACATAATTATTTGTAAATTGTATATTTTTTTTTATAATGATGATTGAATAATTTATTATACTTAATGCTTTTAAATTAATTAATCTGTTTAAATCTAAACAAGTAATATTTTTTTTCTGACAGTTAGGTAATTACTAATAAAAATTTTTTCGTAAACATTTGCACGTTGACATTAACAACAAAATATGCTGGTGTCTTATATATGTGACAACTAATGTAACCATATTTTTGCAAATAAATTTATTGATTGATTGATTGATTGATCACAATCGTCGCCGTCGCGTCACTAATATTCGCATCCTACAGTACGTAATTTTAGTCACCTGAGTTATAGCAAAGCTGGCACAAGGGATCGCACCTCCACACGGGACCGGCAATCCCAAGTTCAAATCCGCAATCAAGCGTTTTTTTTTTATTGTTTTTTTTTTGTACTGTTATTAATCAAATCGAAGTTAGTATCAACAAAAAAAATTACTCCATCTTTAACTTTCAATCAAATTAAATCAAATCACGTTTATTTGCAACTAAGTGTACAGAGGCGTTACACTACATTAATAAAATGCATGACTTAATAACCATTTAGATATAGTAAATTTTTGACAGTATTATTAATTAACATTAAAATTTACGAATAGACATTTAACCCAGTTGTTACTGAAACAAATTTTTTTTTTTTATATCACAGCAGTATCCTAGTATACCTTGATGCATAAACTAAACATGGAAAATTACCAAAAAAACTAAGTTTTCAGGAAAACCAAAACAATGTCAAACGATCACTGCGGCGTTTGGTAAACAATAGGAAAAAGTTTTCCGCTCTTTTATATTTTTAATTTGAGGATAATCCTTATACTTATTTTTAATCTTTATTACGATCGGTCGTTATAAATGGGTTTAACCAATAAGATTACAAAAAAAATAAAATTATTATATGATTCAAACAGATCCTAATACCTTTAATATATTTTATGTATTTATAAACTCTTTTACAAAGAAGTAACCCTAACATTTAAAATTATATGTTATGTTGTATTTATTAATATCTTTGTACCGCCTTCATTTATATCTGTTTCCTAAGGTTGACTGGGAGAGAACGCTTTTAGCATTAAGTTCGCCCTTTTGTAACATTTTGTTTGAAATGTACAATAAAGTTTGTTAAATAAAATAAATAACATCCCCACTTCCTAACTAGAAATGAATTAACTAAAACATTTGGCTCGTTTTTTCTAACTCTATTTTTATTTCTGAGATGACTCATAACGATAATGGTGAGTTCACGGTGAATTCATGTCGGTATACCCTAAGTGAAACTTAATTTCTATTCACCCTTGTAATGTAAATGAAACTTATTTTTTTTTTTTTTTGAGTTTAGTTTAAGGTCAGATTTTTAATCAAACAAAATATATAAACCCCTATCGACTCAGCTTTATGTTACTCAATGCATCGGATAACGTAAAACGTTGCCCTCTACTCTTTGCTCACTTAGTTCTTAAAATTAATTAGTTCGACTCAATTTATTTTCAAAGCAAATTTACTAACTTATTTTTTTATTAAATTTCTATAACTGACACCTATATTATTCCTCCCTAACCATCACCGCTTCAATGACTAAACCGTTTTGATAATTAATGCTACAACACTTCCTACTAAATATTTTTCTAATGCTATTATTGTCAACCATAAGTATGACTCTCTTCAGATAGATATATCATAAAAACATTTATGCTGTGTAACTCTCTTCATAAGGCATATCATAAGAAACTCATTTAGAAAATATTTAACCTAAGTTGAAAAAATAGTCTGCACATAATCTTAAAATAAACCATTTAATCATTCAATTAAATAAATTTTAAAGTCAAATCAATATGTATTGATATGTCTAATAAACTTCAAAAGTGTAACTAATTTAATCCACGACCCCCCTACTTTAATCTGTAACTAATATTTTTATAGTCTTGGTACCCAAAATTTATTGTTAACTATAATCAAAACTCTGAAACATTGGGTTCTTGAAGTTTGAATAAATCTTTGAAACCAACAATGAACTAAATCTTAATTCCAAAATTAACTTCACTATTCTTATAAATATTTAAATTATAAAATTCAATTTACCCTGAAATGATTATTGATAAGTGTCATAGACAATCTTGATTACATCACTAATTTAAGTCCCCGCACTATCACTACCTAATGGTCATCTGCAATTGTTCACTAACAAATCATTTCTATCCCTACTGTTTAAATCTTTCAATGTAAACAGTCCCTAATCCTTCTTAATTATTTCAAATTAAGTACTTATTAACTGGCCTCCACTTGAGTGGCAAAACTAATCATACCTCAACTCTATTGTTATGCTTAAAATTTTGTTAAAAATAATGGTACTGTTACCCCTGTCCATCACAAACAACAATACCTATAAAATAATTTCACACATCCTAACTTTACTTCACTAACGCTATATACCGATATTTATTATGTTATCAATCCTGTCGACGCTAAGAGCCAATGATATGTATTTACAATTCCTCTGATAATATCAACTATTCGCTTCAACTCTGAGCTAAGCTGACTATCTACTTTACTACGTTCAATTTATAACAACACTAATAGTAGAGCGACACAAGAATGACTCGAATAAATTTAAGTCCCGTTCACTAAATTTTAACTTTTAACTTCTCCTTAGGAACCACTAATAAAGGTACCCATAAACATTTGGTTAAGATCATTTTACTGTAGTAAAAATACTAACCCAACTCCATTCTAACTTAACTAAAAGAATAATTCTGAAAGTTATTTGCGGGTCAAATATTTAGAAAATACAAATTAAGTCTGATATTCAATAATGTACCTTAAGGTTCTAAAAATTTTATTAAATTTTCTTAAATATTACTTATCGTTTCGCTTAATTGACTTACTTAGCAATTGAATTGAATCTTGAACTTTACAAAACCAAACCAACGCATACTAACTTGCTTTAAGGTTTTGATTTTAAAGTTAACTAAATGACTTTCGACCCCAATGTTAAAGATAAGGTAGTATTTTTCATAGCAAAGTTTATTCACACTGTTTTCTTTATTCTTTATTCTTTATTCTTTTTTTGGCAACAAACAGTCATTCAAACAAAAGCACTTATATCTATATTACTAGCTATAACAGACCTATAGTGCCGATAAGGATGAATTATTCGGACAAGTTATATATATAATACTTACTTTTGTTAAACAACCTAACCGAATACCAATTCCGCTGTGTACTAACCTATGTTTTGCTAACTTATTTCACTCAAAATAGCAATGTTCTACAAATTTTACCACCAAGACTTGGCTATTCAAATGCAGTTCGATTTTAACTCAGTTTTATAACCACAAGTTACAATTAACTAACATCATTTAATAAAATCCACATGTGACCTTTGGCAATCATTAATAAATATTGTTTATTACATGTTTACTACACTTCTATTGTTTGTTTCTTACAATGAATTTAGCAGAGCTTACTTACATAACATCCATTGCAATTTACACTTAATCCATACCCTACTTTCACTAGGAACCTTCTGTTTTTTTATACTTCAATACTTTATATCACTTTCACAGTTAAAATATTGCAATAACTCCTAATTTAAAGTATTTTATTTTTCAACGTAAAATAATGTCAATTTGACAGCTGTCGAACGTAAACAGTGACTGGCAATCATGAAAATCTACTCAAATTTCATCCCATTCATTCGAACTCCGTACATTTTCCCCGAATGGCATTCGTTCCTTTATTTTACGCAATTTTTTTTTTTTTTTTATTTTGAAACCTGGCAATTTAGGCTAAATAAGTCCTTATTTCGATATATCTAACACATATTTTCCGTCCCCACAATTCTACTTATTACTATGGTAATCACGAATTATTTCATTGATTGTGGTAAAATAATTACCACTGACGCCATCTTTGATGTTTTTGCGTAACCGAATTAGCACGCACGCATCAGAACGCCATCTCGCGATACTTCGTGTGAACTTTGCCCGCGCGATCGACCAACTTTGATACCTTTATCATGACTGCTAATCGATTCCACATTGTACCGTCTAATCGGCCACGCCATTCGGAACGTAAATGTGACGGCCCATAAATTTAACCGACTTAATAAAACCGCCGTATTTAAACGGACGTGCTATCTGGGGCCTTACTATGAGCTCTTATAGCAGGACTTATATTGAACGGCATTACTTTTTCGTACCATGATCTCAACGGTTAGTATGAAAGCAGGCCTTAAACAGTCTTTTTTACGGCCTGCTTTTGAACTGAATGGTTTCTTATTTGCTGATGGTAAGCCCCCTGATAGATACAATTCTAACGCATTCATTCATTATGAAATCCGACGCCAATTTATAATGTGTTAACACGTGTTACCACGTGGCATCAGCCAATGTGACTGCTCTAATCATTGAATAAAAATAGATAAAGGAAAACCCTTAAATAATTAAATCGGAATTAGAATTTAAGCCACATCAGAAATTACTTGTTACAACCGTATCGTGAAATAAAACCGTCGCGATTCGAATTGAATTCACTGTGTCGATTACGCGAACACAGTTCAGTCGCTATTCATAAACAGACCATTTCCGCACAACTCTATCACGCAGCCCTGTTACGTACACAAAGCGTGGCGCTTGACCCCTACAAACTCTAATATAAGATAACATCAATCCAAATGTCAAAATTTACGGATTTATCGATTAGGTATCAAGGATGTATAAAGACAGTTTAAAAATAACAGTGACTTCCTAAGCATGATTCGGACCGAGCATTACTGCTGAGAAACGATTCGGAACGCAACTTCTCTGTGTCTACCTTGACTGTCAAAAAAGAGTTTATTCGTTGTCATTTTATTTCGTAATGTCAAACCACAGATAATTAAAATAAGGGGCCTTACTACAAACTTTTATATCATGACTTACACTGAACTGCCCTACCTTTTTTGTACTATGACCTCAACAGTTAGTATGAAAACAGGCTCTAAACAGTACTGTTTAAGTCCTGCTTTGAACTGAACGACCTCCCACTTGCCGATAGTTAGCCTATTGCAGCCATGACGACTTTAATACGTAAATAAAATAAAATAAATGATCGCTCTAGATGCTCGTTTTTTTATCTGTACTCAAAGACAAATTTATTCTGTGACTCAAAGAGAAATTTATTTATCTGTACCGAGGCGCGTTCCAAACCCACACTCCGAGCGCAATCTTTCTAACCAAACGCTTCAATGCCACTTTCCATTATTATGGCGTGACGTTTAGTTGTCACAATCCCGCTCGATTGTTCTAAACGCAACCCTAACCTAATTAATTTGCGTAGCCATTGTCAAATCAACGTGTTTTTATAAAAGTGAAAGTGTTATTTTCAGGACGTAAATAAACCAAACACATAATCAAAACCGACCCCTAATGTGATGAAACCTGCACAAGTGCAATAAATCATTGATACTGTTTATCAATAAATAAGGAAGGATGACGGGACACAAATTAACAATTGCACGAGTCCATTTTCACCGCAACAAAATGTGACTGGAACATAATTAAATGAAAACAGCCACTTTCTTTCAGGACTACACAAAAACTTGAACTATACCTACCAAAAAGTCTGTAAGTTACCACTATGAAGATTTGATACTTGTTTTATACAAAATTCTGGTCAAGGCACCCCCAAAATGTAACCCCCCCTCTTACCTACCCCTACTTTTACCATACTAAAATGCTGAACGATGTATGTCAATTAACTACCTATTTCTTTATATTATGTAAGTTACCTACCCAATGTTTTTTATGTATCAAATCTTATCCTTTGCTCCGATTAAATATTCAAACCTATCGTCTACTTAGTTATTCCTTGTTAACCTTTCCTACCTATAGATATAACCTACATTACTGACGTGCTTTTATGTGGTCTGAAAGGGCTCGTGATTTCTAGGGCGGTCCCTGATTGTGAATAATAGTAACCTAGATTCTTTTCAGAAGTGCAATCATTGTTTTGTCTCCCGACTATAACGCTATCATTCTTTCTTTATTCATTCCTAACTAATTCTGTTACTATGACTGTTACTAAATGATAATATCACAAATTAGCCGTTACCCTAATAAATTGTTAATAGAATTTGATATTAAATTTTACATAGATATAATCTTTATTGCACTTATAATTATTATTACCTAATTTATAACAAGACCTGTGAGTAATGAAGAGTTATCTCTAAAGAAATCTCTTTCAGCCAACCTAAGTATTTCTTTAAAGTGAAACTACCTAATTTTTACCTATATTAGAATGTTGATATTGCTTTATGGAGCTTCTTATTCTAATAACTGACTTAGTTTACTGCATACTTTTAAATGGTATAGAAATTACTCTTATGTCTACCCGCTGTACTTATATGAAATTCAATATGGTACCTACTTTTTTAGGATAAGTTGCTCAGTATGTTTATAAAAGTCTAGTATGATGGAATGCTAATAGATATTACAGTAATAAGAAATGAATGAAATAACCAAAAGTTATGATCACCCAAAAGTCAGATATAGAAAATTGTTCACCGCTACTAATTATGATTTTATTTTCTTACTTTCTTATTTTATTTAATTTAGGTTATCCTATGTGGTTAGTGGCTTAGGAATAGAGTAAAAGAAGGTAAAATGGTAAT
Organism: Agriphila straminella; assembly: GCA_950108535.1. NCBI lineage: Eukaryota > Metazoa > Arthropoda > Insecta > Lepidoptera > Crambidae > Agriphila > Agriphila straminella. The sequence continues at coordinate 7,020,651 of OX467312.1, forward strand.
AAATATAGAAGTTAACGTTGTATTAATTCAGAATATAGAAAATTTATCATCGCTACTTAATAATTGTTCTAGTGTTTTTTGTCAAATATAAAATATACTATTGTGCTATAGTCAAGTACTAAGTAAACAATGGTTTCTTTGCCAGCTAGACGGAGTGCACCAATCCCCGCACTCCGTGGTGAAACTCGACATCCAGACGTGGGCATTTCTCCCCTGGCTCCACCATAATCTTTCATGACAACTTTAATTAATAAATTAGTTGAATTATTTAGTCTTAGTATGTCTGTCTTAATAAAAGAGGACAAGCAAAGTGCTTCAAGTGATCTATCAGCTTTTCACAATGAAGAATTATCTTTCTATTGTGATGGCGGAATTGCACAATTTTAATTTAATTTAAAAATATATTTATTGTTAGCGAAACTGTTTAACATTATAACATAATTATGGACACAACATTACTATCCATTCAAAAGGGTCTGATAGATCCAATTTCTGAAGGAAAGACAATTTAATTCAAAGGGAAAGTATTATTTGGTCGAAGACTTGCCGCATCTCAACATCGGAAACTATCATAAATTCTATGAACTGTGGTAATTTCAGTTTAGTCTACTAATGATATCTAACCTGTACATTAATTGTGTTTGTCAATAAGTACTTAAATTCAATTGTGGAATATAATTCTATTGAAACAACTTCCAATTGAATTGGTAAATGAAACTTAGCTGAAATATTGATGAGAAGGTACTTTAGTTTAACCATTTGAGAATTTGGATATATTCACTAAACAGTTTGATACTTTTATAGTACATAATTGAAGTATTGTTTCTATATTATACAAAACTATTCTATTAATAGAAAAAGTCCACTCAAACTTTTTGATCTAGCGTTCTAATAGCCGTGAATCAACCTTAGCATATATAGAAACGCAGGCTTATTTCATACACCCAGATCTAGATTTCAGTACACCTTCTAGATTACTAGAATAGAATATTTCTTTTAAAATCAGTAGTCTACACACAAAATCATCATAAATCCAATCCAATTCAAAGATAAAGGAACTTTCTTTTATAAGTAGTAATAAATTAACTTTCACTATCCACTCACTGAAGTAATTAATTAATATGTACTCACCGAAACTGGTAAAACCAACACAATTAATGCTACATTGTGAATATTCACTACACCGAGCTATAGTTTAAATGGATTTTTGTTAAGGCACCTACCTACGGATACTTGTTAAGGCTTCTACCTATGGATTCCTGTTAAGGCGCCTACTTTAAGACATGGAATCTTACCTAGTGAATTTACCTGCCTAACAACTACTAAATTTTTGAATTCCTATGCGACTCCCATGATGTTTCCCGACATCTTTGACGCCCACACAGATCTCACTTCAAAGAATACCCCACCTTCTTGAAATGCTACCTTTTACTTTTGCACAATTCACCTAATAATAATATTCCTACCTTATTAATGAATTTACCTGCCTATTTGCGTCTAAATTTAGAATTTCCTATGCGATTCTTGGATTGCTTACCCTCAATCCTGTTGCCCAATTCTCTACAGTTTGAGCAAGCATAACTCCCTAAATTCCTATCGCTTGGACGTGTCCACAGTTGATGGGGTAGGAACAACTGGGCCCCTACAGAGGTATAAATATAACAAACACTAAGGATATGAGCGTGCCAGCGAAATCAGATTTACAACTTCCTTCTTGGAGCGGGAATCTGGCCAACTATACCACGTTTGCTACATTTATGTGACTATCTAGGTATCTTAAAAACAGAAACCCATCTAACCAGCCACATGGTTAGACTTTTCTACCTAAACCCCCCGCGAGGATCTGACAAATCGCCCCAAAAAGACACAAAACTAAATGAATACTCATCTAAAATCAACATTGTATAATAATACTAGCAAATCTAGTTAGCTTTCATCCCACAAAATAATGCAGCCCTGACCTCAACAGACTCAAGAACCAATACAGTTGTATTACCTCATGACCCCACCGAGAGAACTACATCACTCTATAGGATTTCACTAACAAATCTGCATATTTTAATTATGAACTTCAATTCTTAGTAGTCCTACTATACTAATTCAAGAATTTACAGGGAAAGCTACGTTACTTTATGATTATCGCAAACAAAATCTACATACTTTAATTATGAACTTAATTATACCAGATAAGCTCAAATTAAAGCATTTATGCAAAAGATTCGCGGGACAAATGCGGCCCTATTCGTCAGAAAACCTCGACCACTTTCTTGCTGACTTCTTGAAATTTGCTTGATTTAAAAATAAACTTTTTCAGTAACGCGATCTTACAGAGGGATGTGGAGTTTCTTCAAAAATTACGTCTTGACGCTTCGCCCGACACCGGAGAAATGATCCCCGCTTCCCTTGTTCTATCCCTTATAAAGACTAAGTTAGCGTCACCACGCACACCAAAAACGGCGCCAAGTAATTTGCGCCTTTTTCATCAAAATAGCTAAAATTTCCCGCGCTAAATTTACATTGTGCACTTTAGCCGACTCCTATTGGTGCCCTGTTTCTAACTCCTCCCCTAGTTCAGTGTTCCCAGCTTATGAAAATATTTCACTAACCCTATTAATGGAGATATTAAAAATTACTTACATTACATTTTGATAATTATCTTATTTAAATCAACAAAAACTATAAGTTTCATTTTATGTGAAGTCGTTAACAGTTTCAATAATTCGTCATAACCTCGAAACGCAACACTTTGAGAAAATCATTTTTGAATAATAAAATTTCACAATAATATTATTAAAAGTTACGTAATCAGTTTTGTCTTGTCAATCTTTAATAATACGATTAATATAATTTCCTTACATAAACTAATACCCTCAAACCAACTTCATTTAGATTTTAACTAATTAATCGTTTCACTTTGCTTTACCTAATCCCGTATAATTTAAATTGCCAAAATACCTATTGCTGAGTACTAATTAATGCAAATATTCCGCTTTTCCACCTGCTTAAAATACAGTAAACTCATTATCTCTAACTAAACACACATACAAAAATGGGTACTTTGCAATTTTAGTTAGCAACATTCTTTATTATTTTACCCCCGCGACAATCCGTCGCCATCAATCCGACGCGCCAGTTCTGCCATATTGAAAATATAAATTGTGCAGACCGCCTAATTGTGATTGTGCAATCGTGCAATCTGTACCATAGCTGCCAACTTACTAAACCTAATTAATCGCCAAATTTTCATTCCTCTTTAAAGTATTTTTTAGAAATAAACAATTATGACGATAACTGATGAGTGCTAATAAAACTAATAATATTATCAATAATAATTATGAATGAATTATAACTTAATCCATGTTTTGAACGTCACGAGGATTAATATTTAAACCTTGGCGCCAAGAAAGAATTAAGAACCTTCCGCCTATTTTTATGACCTTAAATTACTCTTTAGACAGATTATTATAACAATTAATTACTTAATCATGTTCTATTTTACTAATTATTATTCAGTAAAATAAACAAACACAATTCAGCATTATTTAGTCACATTTATCTCTTGGTAAACAAACTTGAACGAGAATAAAATAGTTTCGCATTTATGCAAACCAATATGTTTATTTAAGTTTTTCCCAACAATTTATGCTTTTAAACATTATTAATTTATCACATGAACTTATCTGTGGAAATGAAATTAATTCGTTTTGTTTTCCAAAATTGGCAGTAAGGTTAAAACCCTTTGCCTTTCTTACAGAAAATTCACAATTGCTAAATAGTTCCGATTTTTATCACTAGCTGTCAGATTTACGTCATCCTATCTGTCATAATCTTCTGTAATTATCTGTTATTAATTTATAACCTTCTAAGCTAATATTATGTTATTCTTTCTCATCATCAAATTATGACAAACAAATTGTGAAGTACAACAATTTATGAGTCCAAGTAATGTTTAACACAAGCTCCTTTGAAAAATAATGAACATTTTATTAATTGTTGATTGACATCTGAAGTGCTTATGATTTACTACAAAACCTGTGTTTTTTGTGAATAACTGCATAATCAAATGCCGATAAGTTCCTGAGAACAAGGTCAGTGACAACCTTCCTTTAATATATTTCTTTTCTTTACAATTTAAGTAATATTTGAGATAAAAAAAATAACATGTTCAGTTTTGAACTGTTACAACCTGGTTCCACGATTTTTTCAACAAAAGAACTGACATCACTTAGTTTTGTATGATAGCACTAATATGGTTACATAGCACTGATTTTAAAACAGAATTTTCATTTTCAAGTTTATATCCGTTGATCGAGAAAATTTTATTCGATTTGCTTTTTTATTTCGGTCGTTCCATGATATATTTTGGGAAATTGCTTATTTTTTTATCTAGGTATTACCTATGAATGAATGAATGATATGAATGAATGAATGATATATTTATTTGCATTAATTTTGAGTACAAGATTTGGTGTTCTTAAGTAATAATTTGGTGTTCTTAGGTTATAATATCATCAATAATTTATTACAAAATCTAGAAATTGTTAAATTTCCACTAAAGGTTGTAAATTTCTTTTCATTGATCTGGAATTCGATGTATTTTTAAAGCGACTTCCTATAATACAACGTGTTACAAAATAACCCGTATATGGTACATTTTTCGCGATTTCAGAGTTGGCCCATAGTAAGTGTTGTTCAGTTGATGGTCTCTATCTTTTAAATTCGCCATTAGGGGTATTATGTTACACTTTGTATATTTTCAATAGGGATGTTGACAATTTTTTTTATTTTATGTTACATAAATTACCTCGAAATAAAACACTTTTAACGGATACTAGCGCGGTTTTATTGAAAGTACTTTGGTAATTAGTTGGTATTTGGTTTGATTTTTGATTTTCCCGACGTTTCGGCACCTTTGCAGCTGCCGTGGTCACGGGGGACTGAAGCTACTTGTGAGCCTACCCTCAAGCGATGAATTTTATAACGTTCAGAAATTAAAATTTTATCAAATTTAATTAGTTTAATTTTGGTTTAGTTTTAATTTAATTTTATATGTTAAAAAGAGAGAATCTACTGAAACTACTACCATTTCAAAAAATTGGGAGGCCCCTCCAAGAAAGAAATGGCGAAAGAAAACTTGGAGAGGAAGGCCGACCTCCGTCTTTTATATTAATTAATTTATTTGCAAAAGGAACTAACCGTATCATTAGATCTTACAGTGTGTGTTTGGGGCTTTAGCTTGTGAATGATGGGGTCCCAAGCTGGTGGAATTTTCCAACCATCATCTCTATTGAAATTAGGATATTTATTTATTTCGATAGCCTCGCGGAGCATTCTAGGAATGAATCTACGTTCCCTAGCAAGGATTTGGGGTTTGTCAAATCTAATATAATGGTTGGGCCCCTCAAAGGCGTGTTCACTCACTGCAGACTTGTTATCGCGCCTATGTTTCATGTCAGCTACATGTTCTTTAACCCGGGTCCCTATGCTTCTCTTTGTTTGCCCGATGTAGGAGAGCCCACAGTCACAATCTAGTTTGTAGACGCCTGCGGCTTGAAGGGGGATATTACACTTGACAGGTCGTAAGAATTGGTTGATCTTCTTCGGCGGCTTGAAGTAAGTTTTGATTGACGCTCGCTTCAGAATGTTTCCAATCTTGTCAGTGACACCCTTCAAGTATGGTAGGATGGCAGGTTGACGCTCTACTGTGGCTGTTTTGGTGCGTTTTCTGTGACGAAGGCGTGGTACTTGCAACTTGTTGTTACGTAGTACTTGCTTGACGTGCTGAAGCTCAGCAGTCAGGTGTTGTTTGTCACAGATGCCGCGGGCTCTCTGAAACAAAGATTTCCCTACGGTAGCTAACTGTATAGGGTGATGGTGAGAGTCACCATTAAGGTATCTGTCTGTATGGGTTGCTTTACGATACACTGTATGGCTCAAGGTTTGGTTCGGATTCCTGATAATGAGAATGTCTAGGAAAGCTAGTTTATTATCTGCCTCTAACTCCATAGTAAATTGTATGTTGGGGTTTATGGAGTTAAGATGGTTAAGAAATGCAGGGACACTGTCTCTAGGTAGTATTGTGAAAGTGTCATCTACGTACCGTTTGTAGAACCGGGGAGTCACTGGTGCTGTGGCTAGTGCTTTCTCCTCAAAATCCTCCATGAAAATGTCAGCAACAATGGGGGATACAGGAGAGCCCATTGCTACGCCATCCACTTGCACGTAGAACTCCTAACCTTCCATATGATGAACTCGTCGCGTTAAAAAACCTACGCACTAGACCAGAATTAACTATCCTCCGAGCTGATAAAGGTAACGCAACGGTAGTTATGGATACGTCGGATTATAACACAAAAATACAAGAACTTTTAAGCGATGAGAAAACATACAAACATGTCAAATGTGATCAAACCACCAAGATCCTTAATAAAACGAAAGAACTCATCAAAGAACATTCAGAACAGTTAGATCTTGACGTCGATTATCTTATTCCATCCTGCCCTACACCGCCAAAACTGTATGGGTTACCGAAAATACACAAAGACAACGCTCCGCTACGCCCCATAGTAAGCCAAATTGACTCACCAACCTACAAATTGGCTAAACACGTAGCGAAAACACTCAAACCACTGAGAGGTAACACATCAGCCTTTGTAAAAGATTCCTACCATTTTGTCAGTGAGATACAACATCTACATCTCGCTGATGATGAAACTATGGTTAGTTTTGATGTTCAGTCCTTATTCACATGCTTACCAGTACAGGACTGCATTAATATCATCAGGAAAAAGCTAGTTGATAATAACATGCCAATTGAATATGCAGAACTACTAGAATTATGCCTAACATCTGGCTATCTGTTATGGAACGAGGAGTTCTACGTGCAAGTGGATGGCGTAGCAATGGGCTCTCCTGTATCCCCCATTGTTGCTGACATTTTCATGGAGGATTTTGAGGAGAAAGCACTAGCCACAGCACCAGTGACTCCCCGGTTCTACAAACGGTACGTAGATGACACTTTCACAATACTACCTAGAGACAGTGTCCCTGCATTTCTTAACCATCTTAACTCCATAAACCCCAACATACAATTTACTATGGAGTTAGAGGCAGATAATAAACTAGCTTTCCTAGACATTCTCATTATCAGGAATCCGAACCAAACCTTGAGCCATACAGTGTATCGTAAAGCAACCCATACAGACAGATACCTTAATGGTGACTCTCACCATCACCCTATACAGTTAGCTACCGTAGGGAAATCTTTGTTTCAGAGAGCCCGCGGCATCTGTGACAAACAACACCTGACTGCTGAGCTTCAGCACGTCAAGCAAGTACTACGTAACAACAAGTTGCAAGTACCACGCCTTCGTCACAGAAAACGCACCAAAACAGCCACAGTAGAGCGTCAACCTGCCATCCTACCATACTTGAAGGGTGTCACTGACAAGATTGGAAACATTCTGAAGCGAGCGTCAATCAAAACTTACTTCAAGCCGCCGAAGAAGATCAACCAATTCTTACGACCTGTCAAGTGTAATATCCCCCTTCAAGCCGCAGGCGTCTACAAACTAGATTGTGACTGTGGGCTCTCCTACATCGGGCAAACAAAGAGAAGCATAGGGACCCGGGTTAAAGAACATGTAGCTGACATGAAACATAGGCGCGATAACAAGTCTGCAGTGAGTGAACACGCCTTTGAGGGGCCCAACCATTATATTAGATTTGACAAACCCCAAATCCTTGCTAGGGAACGTAGATTCATTCCTAGAATGCTCCGCGAGGCTATCGAAATAAATAAATATCCTAATTTCAATAGAGATGATGGTTGGAAAATTCCACCAGCTTGGGACCCCATCATTCACAAGCTAAAGCCCCAAACACACACTGTAAGATCTAATGATACGGTTAGTTCCTTTTGCAAATAAATTAATTAATATAAAAGACGGAGGTCGGCCTTCCTCTCCAAGTTTTCTTTCGCCATTTCTTTCTTGGAGGGGCCTCCCAATTTTTTGAAATGGTAGTAGTTTCAGTAGATTCTCTCTTTTTAACATATAAAATTAAATTAAAACTAAACCAAAATTAAACTAATTAAATTTGATAAAATTTTAATTTCTGAACGTTATAAAATTCATCGCTTGAGGGTAGGCTCACAAGTAGCTTCAGTCCCCCGTGACCACGGCAGCTGCAAAGGTGCCGAAACGTCGGGAAAATCAAAAATCAAACCAAATACCAACTAATTACCAAAGTACTTTCAATAAAACCGCGCTAGTATCCGTTAAAAGTGTTTTATTTCATGTCTAGTGAGCGCGTAAGCTTGAGAAGTGAATATAAATTACCTCTCAAAAAAAGAAACATTGGTAAAAGAATTAATTCGCTAGCATGAAAACTGCCCGAGATATCACAGTGTGAAATGCACACAAATGGACTCGATCAAAAACGCTCCATACTAATGGCTTGCACGTTATGACGTCACGCCTTGCAAGTTTGTATGCAATGCATAGGAAATTTGTTCAGCAGCTATATTAAATATTGTGTTTATCAAAATGGTTTCTTCGAAAAATTTGCTATACATTTTACGGACTAATTAAAGGAATCATTTATTTTAATAAATTTTATACTTTTTAAATGGACTTGTCCACCCAACTTTGAAGGGTCATAAATCAAATAATATGCAATATATAAAACCAAGAGGTATACAAGCTACTCTAAAAGTTTAATATGTTTACGATTTTTATTAGTATTTCGTTATTTTATTCATTAGTCAACATCCCTATTATATGGGAGATATTTCGCGCCGACAGAGCAATAAAAATGGAAGCACAGTAGAAAGCAATTAAACTGGAAACGGTGCCGCTTAAACCGTTTAAAATAATATTCATTGAAATAAAACCGTCACAAATGTTGGTGTTGAACTTCCATTTGGGTGTGCGGCAATATTTATTTACGCAAAGGAGGTTGGTTCCTAGAATTGACTATTAACTTCGCTCCCACCGTTTGATGGTGGCACTTTTTAATTGAAATAATTTCCTGAACGATTACTAAGCGAGTTTTGTACAATACGAAATAGATACGAGTTTTGTAGTTCTTAGAACTGTTAACTACCTACTAAGGACGTGAAAATAAAGTTTATAAAATCTTTACCTTCATCTTCTTACAATTTTATTTAACCTTGGTTTGGTATACTCGTTTAACAGAAGATTGTTGTTTACTATGTGCGTATAAGTAGTGTTTAGTTAAAGGAGTAAATAGGTACCTACATCATAATAAGAATCGCCGAGAATTGGTGAGAAAGCGAGTGCTTATTTTTAGAATTTTTAAAAGTTATTGTCAAAAATAATTATTCTATAGAAAACTAAAACTAGGTACGTAATTAAAATTAGTTAATAACCAAAAATTGTCAATGAATATAGTCATATCTAATACAACTTAATTTTTAATTAATTTTGAGTTTTTTTCTACAAACTGGTAAAACCACAAGGTCAGTTTATGTAGCATTTTAAATCAACACACCATTTGGAAAATATTTACAAATGTGAGCGTATTAACTTTGACTGATGCCTACAGTATTAATACCTATGATTTACCTATATTTTATTTGAGATATTACTGTTTTGATTGTTCTTTTTTTAATCCTATTAATTAAATAATAGGCGAAGTAACATAGTATTAACTCTAAGTGGTTCTATATAGTAGCTTGTAAATCCTTCTGACAACCTTAATCTTAACGCATATTGAATTTTATGAATAGTTTTTTTTTGTAAGAGCCTAGTCTGTATAATTACTTAAAAAAAATTGAACTTAGCTTGAACCCTGTAAATTGATTCATAATGAAATGTGTTAATTAAATAATGTTATTTTTTTTTGTTAATCTATGTTAACATAATGTCTGGAAACGATATATAATTATATTTGTAAATATCGTTCCATCTGATAAAGCTGGCAAGATTTTTGCGCCCATTTTTCCTGTCAGTTAAAAGACGTCATAATGGGTAGTAGAGTAAAGGAATTGACGATTAAAAAACGCTTATTATGTGAGCTTATTTAAATAAAGATTATTTAAATTTCTATTTCAATTTCAACTTATAGACCGAGCGAGTGCGAAGCGTCTCTGCTTCAGCTTGAGCAAAAATTCTTTCGTATGTCCTTCCGGCGTTCCTTTTGTTTTCCTCTACAGGTCTCATTTCTCAACCGATTCTCATGAAATTTTGTGAGCAGGTTCGATAATTATTATTTGCTTTGAAAACCTCATGGCAATGGCGACATTTATTAATATTTAAACAATACTTAAATGAGTTATAATGAAAACTGATAATGTTGACTGAATAAAGAGAATCTAATAGGATTGAGACGAAATAAAAAGATATTTGAGAGACTCGGAAGCCATATATTGCGCAGCAAAAAGGTACAATACAGGAAATCGTATATAAGTGACAGATGTCATTACGGATGCATTCAACAGTAATTTATTATGACTGCGTTCATATTTCAACATCCTCCCTCATAGGGAGGCGTTCATACGCAGACCCATATCTTTCAGGAACTTGGTATGCTTTATCTTTGGTAACGCCTTCGTGAAGCAATCTGCGACCATCGAGTTGGTATCGATGTATTTGATAGTAACATCCCCAGATGCCACTTTGTCTCGTACATAGTGATGACGTACATCTATATGTTTGCTTCTTGCATGGTAGGCAGAATTACCTGTAAGTTTAATGGCACTTTGATTATCACAATATAAAGTTATTGGTGTGACCTCAGTTGAAGGCCACAACTCACGGTGAAGTTGCTTTAGCCATAGCGCTTCTTGAGTAGCTGCAGACAGCGCCATGTACTCCGCTTCCGTTGTTGATACAGCAACTGTTTGTTGCCTTTTTGAATTCCAGGAAATGGCTGCACCCTGAAAAATAAATGTGTATCCAGTGCAAGATTTTCTATTTTCTTTACATGAGGCCCAATCTGAGTCGCAATATCCAACAATTTTCTCTTCGACATCAGTTTTGAAGTGTAATCTCAGGTCTTTGGTACCTTGTAAATAACGAAGTATCCGTTTTGCAGAATTGTAGTGGGCTTGAGTAGGATTTTTATTGTATTGACTTAAGTTGTTGACAGCATAACTGATATCAGGACGTGTTCCTTGGGAAATATACAATAAACAACCAATTAATTCTTGATACAACTTTTCTTCTATTTTTTCAGACGTGTCTGAAAATTTCAGGTCTGGCTCCATGGGTGTTCCCACTGGGTTGCAGTTTTCCATTCTAAATCGTTTTAGTATGTTTTCTATATAATTAATCTGATCAATGGAAATGCCTTCTTTGGTGAATGTTATTTTATGGCCAATATAAAATTTTGCTTTTCCCAATTCCTTCATTTCAAATTTTTCTATTATTTTCTTCTTTATATTGCTTGCTAATTCTTCATTATTATAAATAAGTAGAAGGTCATCGACAAATACAGTAAGAAATAAGATGTTATTGTTCTCACAGTGAGCATAATAAACACACGGGTCTAGCTCAGATTTTTTAAATCCAATATCATACAAATAACCATCTAATTTCTTGTTCCAGGCTCTGCTGGCTTGTTTCAAGCCGTAAATTGACTTGTTCAACTTACATGCTTGTTCCGATCCATCTTCATAGAGTGGCGGCTGTGACATGTATAACTCAACATCAATGTCACCTTGTAGGAAAGCACACACTGCGTCCAATTGCTCAATTTCTAGGTTATGTTTAGCGGCTATTCCAAATAAATATCTAATGGTAGACAGTCTTACTACAGGTGCATACACCTCCGTGTAATCAACACCAAATTTTTGTTCATAGCCTTTAATAACAAGTCTGGCCTTGTATTTTGACACATTTCCATCAGCGTCTAATTTGGTTTTGAAGACCCATTTACAAGGTATAATTTTCTTTCCAGTCGGGAGCTCGGTAAGAGTCCATGTATTGTTCTTCACTAATGAACTGTATTCACTGTCCATTGCTCTTTGCCAATCCAGTTTATTATCACTTTCTAAGGCTTGCTTTACAGTCTGAGGGTCTCGTTCATGGTCTGACATGCAAATGTAGGTAGGAGTATTCTTTACTTTTCTTAGTCTCAAATTTTTTGTGACTGGTAGCTCAGTACTCTGTGTGACTTCTTGATCAGGGACATAGTCTTCATCATCATCATCGGTGACACTTTCAATTTCTTTAGCAGTGCTTATACTTTCATAGGAATTTGAACTGTCACTTAAACTTACATTGGTATCTTCTTGTTTATCTTCTTTCATATTACTTTCTTCAGAGTAAGAAGTGGTTGGCATCAAACTGAAGTTTTTATCTATATTTTCTTCCAAAAACACAACATCCCTGCTTCTAATAATTTTTCCTCGTTTTTCATCATATAATCTGTAACCTTTGGACTCAGGGCAGTAACCCACAAATATCAGTTCACTTGCCTTACTGTCCCATTTCTGTCTCTTTTCTTTAGGGACGTGCACCAAAGCACGGCAACCAAATACTTTCATATTTTTAATGTTTGGTTTCACTTCTGTCCATTTCTCTTCTGGAGTTTTGTAATCGATGGACTTTGTCGGCGAACGGTTAATCACATAGGCAGCTGTGGAGACAGCTTCTGCCCAAAACATTTTTGGCAACTTAGCATCAATCAACAGGCACTTGGCACGTTCTACAAGAGTCCTGTTCATTCTCTCGCTCATACCATTTTGTTCCGGAGAATATGGTACAGTGAACTGTCGTCTAATACCAGACTCTTTACAAAATTTATCAAATGCTTCATTAACGTATTCCTTGCCATTATCAGATCTTAAAGCTTTAATCTTGGTATCTAGTTCATTTTCAACAAAGTTCTTAAATTCTTTAAATTTTTCAAGTACTTGTGACTTTGAGTGCATAAAATAAACAAATACCTTTCTTGTATAATCATCAATGAATGTTACATAGTATCGGGCACCTCCGAGGGACTTTTCTTCCATGGGACCACATACGTCCGAATGTATCACTTGAAGTAAACTGGAAGCCCTTGTGCTTTCGTTCTTGAAAGGTTGTCTTGTCTGTTTACCCTGTAGACATGTATTACATATAAGTTTTTTATCTTGTTTAATTACCTCCATGTCAACACCGTCAGCGGACTCATTAAGCTTTTTGAGATTCTGATAGTTGAGGTGGCCAAGTCTTTGATGCCATAAATGAACCGAAGTTAATAATGCATATGACTCATTGTATACAACATATAAATTATTTTGTGCATATCCTGTCATGACCAGCTTAGAATTATGAAAAATATTGCAGTAATCTTTACTGAATTTTACTTCACAGTTATTCTTAGTTATCTGATGTATTGATAATAAATTCACTGCCAAATCAGGAACATACAGTACATTTTTTACCTGTATAACACCAATTAATTCTTAACTCACATGGTCATAGCTTCTCAGATTAACTTTACCACATCCTTTAACTGCTAATGTCTTGTTGTCGGCTACTTTGATTGTACTTACAGGAGCGGTACCATAGTCATAGATCCAGTCCTTATTATTAGTCATGTGCATGGCAGCTCCAGAGTCCAGGTACCAGCATCCACTGTTCAGGTCCGGGGACGCAGCAAAGGCAGCTACATAACTGGGAAAAGTTTTAGCTTTATCAGTATTACAATAATTTTTATTATTACTGTGATTCTGTTTTGAGTACTGACTTGAGCGACAATATTTTGCTACATGACCATATTTATTACACTTAAAGCAACGGGGGCCTTTTCCTGAAGGTTTGTTATAATGTTTAATACTTCCTTTATGATTTGAGTAAAAAGCTGTAGAGTCGCTTATATTTTTCACATCCTGCAAGATTTTTGTTTTAACAAGATCGGTACTTATTGTCACACCTGAGCTTTCCATCGCCATTATCATAGGCCTATAAGATTCCGGTAGTCCTGCTAGAAGAAGTGTCCCCAGCCACTCATCGTCGACTATGAACCCTATATTTCTGAGCTTGTGTGCACAAGTAATTACTTTGTTAACGTAGGTTTCTACATTCCCACAACCTTCTAAATCTGTGGTAATTAATTCTCTCAAAAGACCTACCTTCCTTGTCAGACCAGAGTCATCAAAAGCATTTCTCAAATTGGACCATACCTCCTTTGCAGTTTTTGCTTCCTGTATGTGGATAAAATTAATGGAATCCACCAATAATACAATTTTCGACCGGGCTTTAGTGTCCTCTATTTTGGTAAATTTTTCGGTACCATCCACACATTTCCATAAGTCCTCGTGCTCGAGGTAAGTTCGTACAGCAAAGCTCCACGTGGCATAGTTTTCACGGCCTTGCAGTTTTTCAATTTGTACCATCGCATTAGATGCCATTTTATGTATTTAGCTGAAATTGCTGAAAAAACAAGAAAACTTGGCCGGCAATGTTCGGCAACCTATCAACTTTTACTTTTACTATTTTTACTTTCGCGATCAAAAAACTAATCGGGCGTCTGGGCCCATAACCTAATGAAAACTGATAATGTTGACTGAATAAAGAGAATCTAATAGGATTGAGACGAAATAAAAAGATATTTGAGAGACACTCGGAAGCCATATATTGCGCAGCAAAAAGGTACAATACAGGAAATCGTATATAAGTGACAGATGTCATTACGGATGCATTCAACAGTAATTTATTATGACTGCGTTCATATTTCAACAAGTTACTTTTTAACGCGAGGTTTAAAGCTCACGGAGCCACTAGATTATTAGTCCCAAAGACTTTATTTCTAAAGTGTACACAGTAGAAAAATGTAGCTTTCTAACGATTATAACAATCAGCCCTCCTACTCTCGACAGGATCGAGTTTACATTAGGATCGAATAAACGTCAAAAATCAGCTATTTTGATACTTACATTGAAAACGGTTTCCATGGTTTCCATGGTTTCCATCTTAGAGTAAGACGGGTAAGACGGGCTTCTGTACCACGAAGCCGTCGTTCGGGACGAAGCCGTCGCTGCTCGAAGGTTTCCATAATACTGTTTTGACGTTAACTCGATTTGAACTCGATCTCGATGGGTCGGAAGTAACCCCATGGATAAATAGATAGATAGGTTAGAAACTATGATTTTCTTAATCTTTGCAACGCTATATCTCGAAACTACGTTTTTTTAATTTATGACAATGTTGATTTTCATGTGCGAGTTATTATTTCATGAAATGTTTTAATTTAATAACCTTCCTTACTATTTTTGAAAACTATACAAGTTCAAAACATAAGCTTTCTATGACGCTATAAAACTTCTTGCCAGCAAGCTCCGCAGGCTGATTATCTAAATAGAAACTATTTAGCGACCGGTTTCATTTGACATACATTGCTACTTTTCTTTGGTATGTTTTTTTACCCCAAAAAGAAGAAGCAATGTATCACATTCATCTGTCAAATGAGACCGGTCGCTAGGTGGTTTCTATTTAGATAATCAGCCCCGCCGCCGGTGAAAATTAGCACAATTTGTTACAAAATCCTTCTTTCACATTGCTTAGAACACCGTGAGAATATACGAAAACTGTCCGGTTGGTTCCGGGCTAGCGACTATTCTTTACAAAATGATGGTGGGGTTTCTTTGTTTCTTGTCCCTTCACCCTATTATTCAGGGTCGGTACACTTTTGCCGAGCAATCGTACATATGCAAATAAAAAGTCGCTTTATCTTCTAAATCCAGAACCAATTTATCTAGTGGAGAAAATGTCACTTGTGTGAGGGTTGGGTATGCATGATGAGTACCATATTCCATTAACGCCTCGTGACCTTTATACAACGTGTTACAAAATAACACCTAATGCCGAATATGGTAGATAGGGACCATCAAACTGAACAACTTTTACTATGGGACCAAATCTGAAATCGTGAAAAAAATACAACCAACACAACCTCTGAAGGTTATTATCTCAACAACCTCTAGTATGTTAGTTTTAGTCAGCGTTGTTATAAACCTCTGTGGATTTCTTACGCTTATACAATAATAAATGAAAAAAAAATGTGGTATTTACCCGGGTCGACTTAACAGGTGACTTGATGGTTGATTTTAGTTAACTAGCGCTTTCACCGATCGTTTGTAATATCTAATCGCAAACTTAATTTCGATGAAGTGACGTTTCGATTAAATACAAGCGATTGTCGATAGAAAGCGCAAGTTGGCTAAAATCGATTAATACCACATTTTAATATTCTGTGCTACATAAGGTCCTTCTTAAATAACGTGCACAAAATTTTAAGAGGTCAATGTACTCATGCATACAAACAATTTTTACTAAAGGACCAACATTGAAATCGAGAAAAAAAATTAGCTGTTCCATAGAAAATTTAAAATCGAATAGATCAAAGTGTATTAAACAGCGGATTTTTTTTTTCTCGATTTCAACGTTGGTCCCATAGTAAAAGTTGTTTGTATGCATGAGTACTTAGAGTAAGACGCGCTGTAAGCCGCGATGCTCGAAGCATGAGTACATTGACCCCTTAAAATTTTGTGCACTATGGACCCTATATAATAATGCTTTTATTGCTGTACGCTACGTTCGGCGTTTAATCCAGTCTCTAGCTTTTAGATGCAGACCAGCCATTGTTGGTTTTGGCCCGTAAAAAATACCGAAAACCTACAGATTCATGAAAATTGCTTACACAAAATATTATTAATTATATATTCGTTATGTAACCTCGTATGAAATGATGGAAAAAGGAAAATTAACATAAAGATAATATTTGATTAGGTTCAAAGGTCACAACTTAGACCCTCCATGAAAAAGCGAAATCACTTTAACTGTTTACTTTGACCAGAAATTGGAAGAAGTCAATATAATGTAGATATTTGTCAGCCGGAGTTAAGTTTAATTGGGTCCGTGTTACGAGGGTGGAAAGGTCGAATCGAATTAGATGACAACCGATAACGTTAAAAGCGAACAATTTGGCTTTTAATATAATAATCAGCTTTTTAAATCGTATACAGCCCATAGAACAGTGTTTTTTCTTTACAAATCTGACTCGACAGACATCAGCTGTCTGGTAGATTTTAGTTTAGATTAATGGCCTTCAATCTGACAGGCCTCAAATTGGCATAATATTAGAGAGTTGCATTGGTATATTTAGAAAAATGTTGTCATATTACAATGACCCCAAGAATTTTATATTCATATTCTATACCTATATGAAATCCTTGAATGGTCCCACCAAGGACAAATCATACTAGGTACTTTTGTCTGTAAATACTTAGAACTTTCACAACATTTCGAATATAAAATCGGAATTCAGAAATAGATATAAGTAACTACATTGAGTCAGTTTTGATTAAACTTCAAAAAAATAACGAATTCGGTTTACATTTTGTGCTTTGTTTTGCTATAGCAGTAGTTAACTTTAATATAGTTAATATTATGCAAGAACTTAGTTTTGGACCAAACTTTCATTCATCTAAGTATATTCTATAATACTTGGTTAAGGAGTGAAAATCCCCAGAGTTAAGATAGTAATGAATGAATACTAACTTTTAGTTTTTTAAAATATTTTTGTATAATATACCTATTAATATATGTACCTATTGTCCAATATTCAACACAATGTATATTGTATTGTATTGGGTGAGGACCTGGAGACCTGAAATACAGGGTCGCCCTAGTTTGGGCTCCAGATCACACACTCGAAGCACTCTGTGATGTAATATGCTGCTTTGTTGTTATTTGTGTGTGATGAAATAAATGTCTTTTATTATTTATTATTTATGTATGGAATAAATGAATTGAATTGAATATATTATTATTCTTTAAAATATTTTCTGATCTTAGTACTTACAGTTACTTTGTTCAGGACAAGTACTATTCCCGTTTTCAAGTGGCTCGTTTTTGTCAAGTGTACGGTCAACAACGAAAGTTGTTTAACACTTTAGAACTTTGTCGTAGTAACTTTTTTAACTAATGTCTTAAAACGTGAGACATCTGTCTAAAAAGTTGCTATGACAAAGTACCATAGCGTTAAGAGACTTTCGTTGCTGACTGTACAATAAAGTTAGGCACTAGCTTACTTACTTATGTGATGTGGATCGAAGTATAAAAAGTAAGTAGTTGCTAGGTACTGGTTTTGTGGATGGTAAATATTATGTTCAAATATAGGTATTCTTTCGTTTATCATAATTTTATTTGTAATAATTTCATTTGCCATAATGATCCTCGGTCATAATATTCATTTGTAATAATGGCTTTTATACTAACAACGTATGACATAACAATCCATTAGCCATACTTTTCATTTGCCATAAAATTAGGTGCCATAATAACAAGTGTCATAATGATTAGTTCCTATAAATATTATTTGACATAATCAATAATTGACATAATATACATAACTTATAACGTATCTCTTCACCTAAACGTACCTAGGGGTTATAAATAAAAAACTTTTAATGCGACCACCACTGGTAGGTTAGGTTAGGTTAGTGTTTTGACCACTCGCAGCGGAGCTCCATAATGCTTGCATGCATGTTGCATGCTGAATGCCTGCTTGCATGCTGCATGCTTGCTTGCATGCTGCTTGCCTGCTTGCTTGCATGCTGCTTGCCTGCTTGTATGCTCCATGCCTGCTTGCATGTAGAAAGCTTGCCGGGGGTGCAGGGGGGCTGGCCCCCCTGCTCGGGGGGTCGGGGGGCCTGAGGCCCCCCGCTATAAAGAAAAACTTTTAATGCACCTACCAGTAGGTTAGGTTAGGTAAGTGTTTTGACCACTCGCAGCGGAGCGAGCGAAGCGAGCGGAGCTCCCTAATGCTTGCGTGCATGTTGCATGCTGCATGCCTGATTGCTTGCCTGCTTGCATGCTGCATGCCTGGCTTGCATGCTGCATGCCTGCTTGCATGCTGCATGCCTGCTTGCATGCTGCATGCCTGCTTGCATGCTGCATGACTGCTCCATACCTGCTTGCATGCTGCGTGCCTGCTGCATGCATGCTGTACGCCTGCTTGCATGCTGCACGCTTGCTTGCATGCTGCACGCTTGCTTGCATGCTGAATGCCTGCTTGCACTGCATGCAATTGCAATTGCATGCTTACCTACTCATTATATTTAAGAATTAAATATTTAAAAAAAACCTAAATCGTATAATCATAAAGCTAATTATAATTTTATAAATCAAATATATAAATAAATATATTTTATAAATAAATATAACCACCCATAAGGAAGCCCTGTGCCCCAGCAGTGGGGACATTAAATATGGCTGATGGACAAATCAAATATGTGTAAACAATTTTATTTTAGTTTCACAATTTTGTCGTTTTAAATTGAGATTCAATGCCAAAGTTCTAAAAAATTCTCCATTAGTATAATAAATAAAATATCTTGATTTGTCAAAATCTCATAATTTTTTTGATAAATATGAATTATGCTGGCTTCTTTCATTATTTCTTTGCTGAAATAATAGAAAACAAGGTTTGTTTTGCCAAATATTGTAATAAGTAAGTATTATGGAAAATCATTGTTATGGATAATAACATTATTTTAAATGAAGAGTATGGCAAATAAAATTATGTAATAAGAACAATATGTCATTTGATTGTTTATGACCAATGAAATTAGTGAAAATAAATTTATGTCATTTGTCAGTTATGGCAAATAAAATATTATGTTTAATGAATTTCTGGCATATGCAATTATGGCAAATGAAATTATTGCATTTAAAATTAGGGAAAACATTAGTAAACCTCAAATATATTGAGTTTTGGTGTTTATCGGTTTTTCTCAAGTAAAAATATTTACATTGTGTTATTTAATTCTTGGTGATAAGGCTTAACTGTGAATAAATCTTTTGCCCGACCGAAGTAATTATAGGGGTAATGTTAATATTTTAGTAAGTAGTACCTAAATAAGGCTGTCAGTTATTTCAATTAATTCCAAATATATATATCCGTGCTTCAGAAGGCACGTTAAGCCCTCGGTCCCGGCTGCATTTGCAGTCGTTAACACCCACCAATCCGCATTGGGCCCGCGTGGTGGGTTATGGCCCGTCCTCCTTACCACCCATAAGGAAGGCCTGTGCCCCAGCAGTGGGGACATTAAAAATGGCTGATGGACATATATATCCGTTAAAGTGTTTTATTATTTTTATTTCATACGATTGATAATAATTAATTAACTAATTCCACCATTCTTGTACTAGGTATTTTGAAACTGTGAAAGTTGGCATATTTGTGCATTACTCAACCGCCTACAATATAACTAAATAATAAATAATACTTATTTTTAAATTTGAGATTTTTGCATTCACAATGCTATTTTTATACAATACTAAATAATATACTAGAAAAAATACGACTCGCACCAGATCAATACTCAGACGGGAATCGAACCCGCGACCTTTGGATATCCGGTCCAATGCTCTGACCGCTGAGCTACCGAGTCACTAGTAACATCGTCGAATTTCTTCTAGTATATCCTACTCTTACGCTGCAAGCCAGCGTTATTTCACCAATGTGAGGAATTACCTCGACATTCAATTGAAATATCTTTCCAGATATTTGGCAATCGATTAAGATGAAATAGCTATATAATTTTTAAATTTGAGATTTTTGCATTCACAATGCTATTTTTATACAATACTAAATAATATACTAGAAAAAATACGACTCGCACCAGATCAATACTCAGACGGGAATCGAACCCGCGACCTTTGGATATCCGGTCCAATGCTCTGACCGCTGAGCTACCGAGTCACTAGTAACATCGTCGAATTTCTTCTAGTATATCCTACTCTTACGCTGCAAGCCAGCGTTATTTCACCAATGTGAGGAATTACCTCGACATTCAATTGAAATATCTTTCCAGATATTTGGCAATCGATTAAGATGAAATAGCTATATAATTTTTAAATTTGAGATTTTTGCATTCACAATGCTATTTTTATACAATACTAAATAATATACTAGAAAAAATACGACTCGCACCAGATCAATACTCAGACGGGAATCGAACCCGCGACCTTTGGATATCCGGTCCAATGCTCTGACCGCTGAGCTACCGAGTCACTAGTAACATCGTCGAATTTCTTCTAGTATATCCTACTCTTACGCTGCAAGCCAGCGTTATTTCACCAATGTGAGGAATGTGAGGATCTGGTGCGAGTCGTATTTTTTCTAGTATATTATTTAGTATTGTATAAAAATAGCATTGTGAATGCAAAAATCTCAAATTTAAAAATTATATAGCTATTTCATCTTAATCGATTGCCAAATATCTGGAAAGATATTTCAATTGAATGTCGAGGTAATTCCTCACATTGGTGAAATAACGCTGGCTTGCAGCGTAAGAGTAGGATATACTAGAAGAAATTCGACGATGTTACTAGTGACTCGGTAGCTCAGCGGTCAGAGCATTGGACCGGATATCCAAAGGTCGCGGGTTCGATTCCCGTCTGAGTATTGATCTGGTGCGAGTCGTATTTTTTCTAGTATATTATTTAGTATTGTATAAAAATAGCATTGTGAATGCAAAAATCTCAAATTTAAAAATTATATAGCTATTTCATCTTAATCGATTGCCAAATATCTGGAAAGATATTTCAATTGAATGTCGAGGTAATTCCTCACATTGGTGAAATAACGCTGGCTTGCAGCGTAAGAGTAGGATATACTAGAAGAAATTCGACGATGTTACTAGTGACTCGGTAGCTCAGCGGTCAGAGCATTGGACCGGATATCCAAAGGTCGCGGGTTCGATTCCCGTCTGAGTATTGATCTGGTGCGAGTCGTATTTTTTTTTAGTATATTATTTAGTATTGTATAAAAATAGCATTGTGAATGCAAAAATCTCAAATTTAAAAATTATATAGCTATTTCATCTTAATCGATTGCCAAATATCTGGAAAGATATTTCAATTGAATGTCGAGGTAATTCCTCACATTGGTGAAATAACGCTGGCTTGCAGCGTAAGAGTAGGATATACTAGAATAAATTCGACGATGTTACTAGTGACTCGGTAGCTCAGCGGTCAGAGCATTGGACCGGATATCCAAAGGTCGCGGGTTCGATTCCCGTCTGAGTATTGATCTGGTGCGAGTCGTATTTTTTCTAGTATATTATTTAGTATAATACTTATTTACCTATAATTATAGAGTTGTATGTTCCCGTGGCGTGGGTGATTCATTTTTAAAGACCATGCGGACGAATTCGCGGACGGAAGCTAGCTATTAGGCCTGCCACACACATGCGTTAACATTCCGTACGTAATTTTATTCCGTACGTTACACCGGCCACACACAGACGTAATCCCGTTACGGAATTCCGAACGGAATTTCGATAATGTATGAAGATTCCGTACGGAAAAATCACGCATGTGTGTGGTAGTCCTTAGATTTGTATGGATTAGCTGCGTTCGGAATCACGTATGTACGGAATTCCGTAACGTGATTCCGTCTGTGTGTGGCCGGCCTTATAGTAAGTTTTTTTTAATCTTTTTTTATTTTATAGAGGGTTTAGTCACACAGTGACTATTATTATTATTTATTAAATTCAAGTTACAAGGACTCATTTTTGTTAGTAACAAAGTTTTTACTTAACCTATGTTAGTAATAGTACATTACAGCCGTGAACGGGAAGCTAGCGATTGCATTGTCGAGGATGGTTTGAAGCCCGAGCCGTAGGCGAGGGCTTTAATCATTCGAGGCAATGCAAGTAGCTTCCAGAACAAGGCTTGTATAGTGCTTTTCTCAAGAAATGCGAGGAAATAAAAAACTTTTTTTGGGTGCATTCCAGCAGTTTAATCGCTCGAAGCGCCGAAAAGCAAAATGAGATTTATCATAGACAAATCCTCTGAGTAATCTTGAATTACGTGCAGCACCATCTACCGCCGAGAAGCAAAAACCCATCTTATTTCGCTTCTCGGCGGTAGATGGCGCTGTACATAATTCAAGATTACTTAGAGGATTTGTCTCTGATAAATCTGGTACAATACAATGTAATATTTATTTATTCTTATAGTAATATACTCTGTGCGCACCATTTTTTTTATTGTATCGTTATTATAGTACCTATTAAATAATTTTACCTTTATAATATTAACTGTCTTGTCGTTGGCTTGCGTGCCAGAAAAAAGGAACTAAAGTTATGGCTGTATGGTGCAAATGTGCCTTTGCTTTTTTTGTTTTTGTGAACAGCTAAAACAAAAAAAAGAAGTTGCCGCAGACCACCCAGATCATCTTCGCACTGTACCTACTTCCCGCACTGGTGCTGGTGCGGGAAGTAAGTATTGAAATTCATTCCTGGCCTGAATTTTAAATTTAGAATGTGATGAACCAAACCCCCTCGGAAATGTGGAACGCCCCGCATTCCTTTTTCAAATGGAATGATAAGATTTCAGAGCATAAGTGAGAAAAATCATATTTCATAATAATAATGGTGCCACCGTCCGCACGCGAATCACCGACGCACCACCCCGGCAGATGTTACGCAGCAATGATTCACGTACGGGCAGTCCAGCCTGCTTGCAATCATGCTCAGGATGCTGTTGGCGCTGCCCCTCACCCTGCGCACCAGGGAGGCGCATCGCTTCCGCATAGTCACGTAGAAGCAGTCTACCCGCGCTTCTGCAAACATCCCTGATGCACTACAGTGGCGGGGCAACCCCAACAGCACCCTGAACGCATTGTTGAATTGAACTCTCAGGGCATTGTAAGACCGACGAGTACATTTGGCCCACAGGCTGCACGTGTAAAAAGTTGTACAATATGCTCTAAACAAAGTGATTTTTACATTATTTGTGCAACGCGCGAACCTGCGGGCCAACATGTTTGCCCTTACTGACAACGCCCTGCGTTCTATTTCCACATCATCACTATGCCACCCTCGTGGGGACTATTATAGTAAGTTTCATATTAGGTTAGGTTGAGTGTGCACCAGTCTTGCGAAACTCAAACATGCCCTGTTTGCCACTACGTTGGTTGGAGTCAACGTTGGTTGGATTGGAGTAGTGAGTGTTCCGCCCGCATTTCATTTACCAATAAACACACGCAACAGCTGAACTTGGTAGTGCCTGATGTAATTTGCGATAGTAAAGTCGAATTTACATTACGATATTAGTGTCATGCATTATTGAAACTAATTTTATGAAACTTGTTGCAATTGTGTAACTGTTTCGTTAAAATAATAGTGTCATGAAATCAACAGTACAATAGAATTAGGCTGCGTTCATACGATAACGCACGACCCGACCTCAACCCGAACTCAACTCAAACTTAACTCAAAAGCGCTTACAAAAAATTTTTATGACACATATTAATGAGCTTATTAAAGCTCCGTTATATTTTGTCGATGCAACTGCACACGCCCCGCGCTCAACTCAAACTCAACCCGAACACAACTAGAACTCACCTCAAACTCAACTCAAACTCAACCCGAACTCACCTCAAACTCACCTGAACATTACACAGGAGCTTATTAATGTGTCATAAGACTCAAAATTGTAAGCGATGTTTTTTAAGGTGGGCTGCGGTTGAGGTGAATTTGAGTTGAGTTCGGGTTGAGGTCGGGTCGTGTGTTATCGTATGAACACTGCCTTATTGCTCCGTCAACATCGAAGCTTTATTTAGTAGCGTAAAGCCGAGGCGTACCGCACAGGCGCATAACATTCGTGCATGACACTAGTTTTGCGTCGCGTCTGGGTAAAATTAGTTGCATGCATGACATTAGTTTTACCAAAATATTACGCATAACACGGAATTATTTTATTGTCACAAAAGTAATGCATGCATTGAAAAACTTGATGTTTACACGTATGTAAAATTGTTTTTTAAATAAGAATCGCGACATTATTATTATGCCACTAATTTCATAATGTAAATTCGGCTCTTACGATTGACTCAATCAACAGAATTGCAATTTGTAGTGCTTTTCTTACTTTTGCTCAGGAACGTCATTATGCTATGAGTGACAAAGATTTTACTTTGTAAAAGTTTTTTTCTAATTTCATTGATTTATTCATGAATAATGGTAAATAACACAAGTTATTCACCTTGATTTGCACAAACATAATTAATCAAAGAAGGTACAGGCTCCTCTTTCGATTAACGATCTTCACTCGACCCTTTTTTATTTCCCTTGCAGTGTGAAACACTCACACATCATCATTTGTTATTACTCGTAAAATGGTATTTATTGGAACATGGTATCCAAGATAGATGCTCTTGCGGCTCAACGGAGGAAGCTTGAATTAGGACGTTCTGCTATAAAAAGGAACGTTTCGTTCACGCAATAAATTATGGTGTCATAAACCGAAACGGAGAAGCAATAAAATCTGTCATCTGAAGCTATGCCGTCTTTTAGGCTTATCTTCTAACGAGGACAGAGATCTCGCGGCAAATTGGTAAGATGGTGTTAAGTATAATTTGTTGCAATAAGGCGGAGGTATTAATGTTCAGAATCAGCGTAGGCCTCGAGATAACGTCACCCGAAAAATAATTTCTTTTTATTCGAAAGAACACCGTCTTTAAGATGTTATTCAAAATGGAGATTGTATTTAACGCTAAAGAATGAGCCGTTAGACAGTCTTGAGAATGAATCAGTAGAGTTCGACTAAAATGAGCTTTTTAACATCTTATAGCTTGTAAACTGACGGACTTCCATACAAACTTTAATTCGCTATTTCATCCCCTTAGGGGCGAATTTTCCAAAATTATTTCTTAGTGCTCACCTTCTCTACACCGTGAAAGGTCCAAACTCAAAACTCAAAACCCTCCAAAAATGGTGCCTCTACTTGCAGCCGTTTGTGCTCTACGCGTATGCCAACAATCAATCAATTAATCGATATTATAGAGTTTTATAATTATAATGTACTAACAGATTAATAATCGACCCAGTAATATACCTATAGAATAAAGTCTGTGCACTTAATATAATTATTCACAATATTATTATAGATGTACGAGAAAAACCAACATAAATAAGAAAAAGAAAACTATTTAATTACCTACAAGCAAAAGCGCAGTTCTGAGAAAAGGTAATACGATAAGTTTTGAACTATTTCATTGATCCTTTGTGACCTAGCCTACTTTCTTAGGATTACGACCATAAATAGGTGGCAGTCATTTTAAATCCCTACTAAAGCTGCCTCATAGATCCGAGCTAGGTATCAAAGTACTCAGTTTATCCTTAATAATAATAATAATAATAATCTCTTTATTGTTCTAATTGTGGTTACATAACGGTCTTAATAAACTAAATTTAGTGGAGTCCCTCACAATTAACCTATTAAAGGCGTACAATGTCATCAAGCACACTAAACATATACTATTGAAAAGATACTTATTTTATATTAATTACGTCTTTAAGTCAAACAATTCTCGCACATCATAAAAGTTATTTTCATTTAACCATTTAAACAACTTGTTTTTAAATGCAGTATTGGAACTAATCTCTTTAATATTGACAGGTAATTTATTATATATTTTAATACACATTGCCAAACAGCTATTTCTATATTTAGCCGATCTGGGAATATCGGTATATACAAGTCTGTTGGGGTCTCTTTTAAGTCTAGTATTTACGTCAAATGCTCTTTTAAAATGATTACTGTGTTTTCTCACAAAAATAGAAATTTCGAATATATAAAGTGATGGTAACGGCAGCAAACCAAGACTTTTAAAATATGGTTGACAAGATACGTCAGGTGCAATACCACATATTGCCCTAATACATTTTTTCTGTGCAACAAATATCCTATTTTTTTCCGTACTATTGCCCCATATTACTATACCGTAACGAATGATCGACTCTATATAAGCACGATAGGTCATGATGGCTGTTTTTAAATTTGTCACGTTTCTGACTTTCCTTAGAGCGAATACAAATTTATTGATTCTCTTGCATAGGTTGTCCACATGTAATTTCCAATTTAAATCCGGGTCTATAGCTAAACCAAGAAACTTAGTTTGTGTCGCTTCCTTTATTTTGTCTACGTTAAGTTTAATACCATATTTAGATTGTTTTGTTTTATTGAATTGAATAAAATTACATTTGTCAAGATTAATTTTTAAATTGTGTAATTCTAGCCATTTTATTATTTTGTCAATATTATTATTTATGTCAATTTCATGGTCATTATTTGAATGGTATTTTTTATCAGAAGTCACAATTATCGAAATGTCATCCGCAAATAATATTAATTTATGATTAGTTATTTGAGTTATGTCATTAAGATATAAAATAAATAGAATTGGTCCTAATATACTCCCCTGCGGGACTCCGTATTTATTTTCTTGATATTTAGATGAATGCCAGACTAACTCCTTATTTATGACTTTTTTTATTATAACTGTTTGTCGTCGGTTCGTTAAATAGGACTTAAACCATTGAAGTGGTATGCCTCTGATCCCCATCGATTCTAGTTTTAGCAATAGTGTTTTGTGTGAGACAAAATCGAATGCCTTGGATAAGTCAAAAAATAGACCCGTAGTCATGTTATTATTATTTACATTTGTCAACACTGAGCGTATTAAGTTAAAAACAGCTAGCGTTGTTGACTTTTGCTTTCGAAAACCGTATTGATCTGCATTGATTATATCAAATTTATTGCAATAATCTAGTAAGCGCTTATACATGCATTTTTCGAAAATTTTTGCAAGAATGGATATTAATGTAATAGGACGGTAATTTTCTACTTTATCCTTTTCGCCTTTTTTATATAGAGGTTTTACAAGTGACAGTTTTAGGTTTTCAGGGAAGGTCCCCGAAGCGAATGAAAGATTTATTAGGTGAGTTAATATAGCACTCAATTCAGTAGTACACTTTTTGATTATTTTAGTACTTAGGCCGTCATATCCCTCAGAATTTGTCGTGTTCAAAGTCATTATTTCTTTTAAGACTTCTGCTTTCGTCATTGGTCTAAGATACATTGAATTAGGATTAGAAATACCCTTAATATTAAAACTTTGATTAGTAGTACAAGACGACGAAGTATTTGTCGATTCAATAAAGTGATTATTGAAGCACGTAGCTATGTCCTTGGGGTTTGTCAAATTTTTATTATTAATATTTAATTTTTCAATACCGTCATCAAAATTTGTATTAGAAGTTTCATTTTTAATAACCGACCAGGTGGCTTTACATTTATTTTTACTGTTATTTATTGCTTTTATGTTGGCTTTTCTTCTGGATAATTGTATACATTTTTTTAAAATAGAAGAATAAGTTAAATAGCTATTTTTATTTGATAAAGTTTTATTTTTATAATATTTAAAGCGTAAATATCTCTTGCTTTTACAACTTTTTTTAAGCCCTTTGCTAATCCATTTTTGCTTGTTTTCTTGTATGTTATTTACTTTTATTCTTATTTTTGGAAAGCATAGATTATAGAACAATAACAATTGTTCATGAAAGAAGTTGAAAGCTGTATTTAAATCGGGTTCATTGTATACTTCTGACCACGAAAGACTCCTTAGGCATTCTTTGAATTTACTTATATTGTCAGCACTATAATCTTTAGCATATGTATAATAAAACTTCGGCACTGTTCTTATTTTATTATTCACTGGAAACGTTATAAGTTGTGCTGTTTCGTGATCTGACAAGTAAAGCGGTAGTACTAATGGAATAGCTTCATCGATGTTGCTTATTATGTGGTCGATGCACGCTTCTTTTCGCGTAGGGACATTGATATGTATTTTTAATTTGTAATTAAGACACAAATCTTTGAAATAACTTGTGATTTTGCCAGGTTTTAGTGTGTTTATATTTAGATCACCTGTTATCACTATTTGTCTGTTTGGCATACTTTTGTAAACTTCATCAAGAACTGTGTTAAGTTTGTCCAAAAAATATATTGGGTTACTTGTCGGAGTTCTATAAAGGCAAATTATAAGTAGCTTAATAGATGGAATATCAATACCACATATCTCAAATACCTTTTCAAGAGCATGCTTTTTTAAATTAGTCATATTTTTATATATTATGTCACGTTTTACAAGGATGCATGTTCCACCTCTTTGTTTCTCTCTACAAAAAGAGGTTGCCAGTTCATAATTATTTATTTTTAGGTATTTCTCATGACCGAGTTGCATAAAAGATTCTGAAAAACACATAACATCCGGTACCGTATTTAAACTTTGCAAATCTTGTATTGTTATTTCCAGTAATTCTTGTTTTGCCAAAACACTTGCAATATTTTGATGGAATATTGTAAATGTTTTGTTGGTGTTTTTATTCACGAAAAAAATTGTTTTTGTCTACTAAAGGAAAGTAATGGGTTATTTTGTCTTTTTTTGTTGAAAGGGATTTTTGAGATGCAGTTATATTATTGCTTATAATATTATCAGGCATTGTTTGCAATCGACGTTGGTTAAAGTAATACGGAATAGTGCCTTTTGGGGGTTTTTGATTTATTACACTTTTATTTTGAGCCGATGGCTTGCTGCGCATTAACATCATTTTTTTCAATTCCTTGACGTTCAGATATTTGTTTTGGTAGTCAATACTGTCGATTTCGTGGTTAATTGCTTTACACATATGAAATAAATTAGGCGATTTCAAATCAACAAAGCGACAGTTTTTAAATTTACTACATAATGTACTAATATTCTTATTTAAATTAAATAGATGTATATATTTATTATTAAACAATTTCATTACAATTATATAATTATTACTGAAGAAATTAAATAATTTAGTTAATTGTGAAGATAGTATATCGATATCATAATCATTTTCACCTATACACAGTACAAGTTTGTCATTTGGTGTCAGTTTCATGTTTTCACAATTTCTTAATACATCTGTGGTTAGCGCATCCGGTTTGATTTCCGATGTTACGATATATTTCTCATAAGTTGTGTTGTTTCTTGACCTAGATAAAATAGAAGACAATCCGGTGCATTGTTGCGTCCCGAAGATGAGTATTCTATTTCTGCAGTTTTCTGAAGGCGTAGTAGTTGCAGAGGCAGCAGGGGTCAAGTTGCTATGGCAAAATTCAGAACTTTCCTTTTTATTTAAGTTTATCTCTAGTTCCAAATTGGTAATTTGTTTTTTCAGTACATTTCCATTGTCTCTTCGTTTCTGGATCTTTTAAGTTAAATAATTTTTCAGAATAACCAATACAGTCATATTCATAGCTTTTTTTGCATATTACACAGAGTAATGTTTGTTTAGGATCAACTTTAATTTTGCATTTCTGGCACATTACTAAGTGAGATTTCTTAATTGCACCATTTTTATTTTTGTCTGTAGAGCTTTCCTTTTGTTTAGCTCGACGTATAGTGACATTATCCATCTTTTATAGGCAAATAAAAAAAAAAGGGAAAAGAAAAAAATATATATTCCCGAGGTTTGAACTTGTATCTTATCGGCGGTGTCGTTGCGTCGCACCGCACTTTACCGCTGTGCTAGCGATGCTTAACGATTCTTGGCAAATTGATCTATAACTACTGTCCTTCTCAATGTGACGGAATAAGTCGGCAAGTGTCGTATATGATCGTTTCGTGCGTCAACAAAGAGTCAGCTGATGCGCGCATCTGTTTGACATTTCACGTTCACAGTAACTGCACAATGAATTCGCTTTTTGGTACGAGTTTATAAGGTTTATAATCGCTTACACTGCATCACATTTGAATAAAATTAACCGCTCGTCTTTATTAAATTTTATAGAAAAAACACTTTGGACCGCGTATTGAGTTATTATTTTTGATGGACAGCACTGACTTTATGATTGTTTTTATGATTATGTATTGTTCCTTGTTCTGTTTTATTGTTTATTGATGTAATTTTTCACCATCACTTTTCACTGTTTGTTTGATGTTATTTATTTGTCTTTTGTGGAGATAACATTTGTACGCCGCATTCATAAAGCACTTTTAACTTTTAACTTAGTGTAATAACTAAAATCGATAAACTATTATTTTTTTATAATTATTGATACGGAGCTCACTGTTTACTTGACGGCAGCGCCATCTGTGTTATTAATTTATTTTACAAGATTGGCGTCTTTTGCTGTTTGATCTTATAATCTTTTTATTAACACGTTTTTATTAGGTTGCTTTCTCGTTTGTTTGTTAAGTCCCAATAAAATAGTAACTAATCGAATAAATGTAGAAAAATTTAAACTGTTTTGTACTTATTTGGTATGATTAGGTAATAATGGAGAATAAAAATCTGAAAACGGGGCCATTTTGGCTGTTTTAGTTGCCTCACTTTAGATAGTGCGCTTTGTAGAGAACTATCGTTCTAGGTGATAACTACTAGTAAAAATTCACAGATTTCGTAGTCCCCGCAAGAATCGGAGCATTGAGAATGAATACAAAAAATACGAAAAAACAAAATCAAATCAAATTCAAAATCCTATTTTACCTACCTATTTATTTTTACGATTGTGACACTCGGCTTAGCGTCGTGTCACAAAAGCGCCCGCTGACTGCATCGACGCGGCTGAAAAATGTAAAATTCCAACGAATGTACTTCGCGTCTGCTTCCGTATTTTTTAACACCATTACCAAGACGATCGATCAATAATCATAGAAGCTACAGTCATCACCTTTATATCTTACGGAAATACCCGTTTTTTGACAATTGCAAATTTAAAGGGACCACCTTACAGGTCACAATTATTAACCGATTTTCAAATTTGTACTATGGCTAAAACTTAGGACCCTAGTGCCTTTTTTCATATTTTCTTAAGTCGGTGTTTTTCCGCAATATTTACAATTTAGTAAACAAACATCCCCCAAAATACCCTACTTTTTTACATTTTTCAAAATTCCAAAAAAAATTACCAGCCGATTTTCAAAATTCAAACTCTCACACGTGTCTCGATAATCTCAACTTTTGGTACTATTCATATCTCGATTCTCCTAAAATCCTTGGAGCTATGGCCAAAAATACATCTCAGGCGATTTGCACCTGATAACCATTTCCAATGGTAAAATGCAACATTTTTATACCTACGAGATAATTTTCAGAATCGATTTTAGTAATCACAATGGTAGGTAATCGTTTCCAACAAACTCGTGTAGAACGCGTAACTTTACTGCCGATCGTAACTTAGTGTAACATTTTGCACACCTCCTTAGACGTTATGAAGTAAATAATTACACATAATTTACTTTTACAACTTGGTTCAAGTTACGGCAAGTCTGCAAGTGAACATGACGTGCGTAAGGTAAATTAAACTTTCGTTACGTCATAAGTTGTTTGAAAATGTGATACCTACCGACGTCATAACTTCTTGTTCAAGTTTGTTATTTATGCATTGCAAAAGTTTTAATATTTTACTACTATAAAAATCAGGCGAAGATAAAGAAGAGCAAACAACGCTTGATATTTCAAATAAATATTTATAACTTGAACAGTAACAATAGTCTTAACAAGAACATCTATTCTCGATGGCGGTCCAAACGATACTGCTGATCACAGAGAAAATAATCACTCTGATGCCTAGCCGCCTAGCCTAGCCTGTCCGCCATTACGAAAAAGAGACACTCGTGGTGCCAACCGGAAGTTAAACTATTGGTGACAAGAATGCTCGTTTCACAACTTTTAACAAATTAAAATTATTCTTTGTAAATTTGTAAATTTTTTTTTTTTTTTTTTTTTTTTTTTTTTTTTTTGACCTTTTGTGATTGCGCGTACTGGCTGTTTCGAACATTTGCTCGTAAATTTGCTTTATATTTTCAATTGAGTGTTATTTGTTATTGTGTGTTGTTTGTTACTGTGTGTTAGTTTAATATAATAGGACAATAGGTTAATATTTCAGTATAGTTCTAAGTACAATTATGCTGCTCACTCGCTCTCCACTCGCAGGCGACCACTGAAAATCAGCGTCGTGGTGCAATCACAATGTTCC
This sequence comes from Agriphila straminella, assembly GCA_950108535.1. Taxonomy (NCBI): domain Eukaryota; kingdom Metazoa; phylum Arthropoda; class Insecta; order Lepidoptera; family Crambidae; genus Agriphila; species Agriphila straminella. Next base: position 7,053,473 of record OX467312.1, read on the forward strand.
GCGACACAATGCTGAGTGGAAGCCTTTTTGGCACATCCTTGTCTTATGAATAGTTTTAAGTTGATTGTATTTCTTATGTGCTAAATAAATATATTCTATTCTATTCTATTCTATTCTAAATTAAATTTTAGAAAATATTTAGAATTTATACACTTATCCAAAATTTACTCTTAATACAAGAAAATGTAACACTAAAATGACACTAGATATTTTGCGGCTAATGTATTTGTAACCAAAGTGGTGATGTAAATATAAATCCTTAAATTTGATTGTCACAGGTGAATGAATAAATCAATGAAACAGGATTCTTAGATACTTGTAGAAATAATATGGAAATGCTAAGAGTGTTGACTTAAATTTGAAATAAGTATAGCGAGACGCTATGTGATATGATAAGTAAGGCTCCTTTTTATATTTTACCTACTAATTAGATTTTAAATTGGCAGAATCAACAACAGTTTTTTCCAAAGTTGCAAATCTTGCCTAAAAAGTTTTTATGGGCTCATTCTCGTTTGGACTGCAACATCGAAAATTCGAAGCCTATCCGTTTGGTGCCTAAGTGTCCTTACTAAGATTAATTTGACTTTTTCGAAGTGGATCTAAAGCCGATCGGCACTCGCACGAACGCTTTCTTCAAGCCGACCAATCGGCCAGTTCATTTGTCAGTGTCTTTGCCTTAACTGATCCGAAAACTGAATGAACTTTGGCAATTGTTACAGCGATGTTGAAGATAAATAGCATTCTTTTGATTAGAATTTTAACTTTACTAAGAACGTCACTTGTACAGTCGGCTTTAGAAGTTGCTTATAAGTCTAGTACCATATCACATTAATTACTGCGTTCAAATAGTAGGGTTCCAACTTACTAAACAGTTGCAATAGAGCGTGCTATAGTGTTCAACTACTTTTGAGTCCGACCGTACCTAAAACCCCTAAACATTCGATGGATTTATCCAATTAATTGAACATTTTCACGGTGTTTTTAGAGCGATCGTTAATCAACCTCACCGCCCATACAGTTACGAAAACAAAATTAATTTTGGCAACTTTTCGCGTACAAACCCGATGATAAATAGTGTTGGTGAAATTAGGTAAGTAATTTGATTCTTACAGATTTTATCGATTTACATACCGGTATGTTGACATTATTTGATTTTCATTGAGGGGTTCTAAAATGTTTTTTTTTCACAGAGTAAAAACTACCTACATAAAAAAAACTATAGATTATAGATTTATTCCCTTCAGACCCGTGGTCTTTACTTGACTGGTTAGTGAGTTTTGTGAATTCTGAATTGACATAAGTAATTAATAAATCACTCTGTAAATAAAATTGATATGATATCTAATTTGAAGTGCATAAATTAACATTCTTAAACATATTCTAAGATAAAAAAAATAAGAGTGATTGTTCCAAAATTCTTTGTACATTTTCTCTCAGTTGACGTAAAACATCGTTTTTCGTCGCGAGGATTGATGAAGAAGTCTATCAAAGATGTTATCGTTTTAAATGATCCTTAAGTCAGTGTCTTAAGTAGATAGGTATAGCATTTTTTGTGATGCCCTGGTTTATGATAAATCATTTTTGTTTTGAAGACCACCGTTATCTTTGGAACGCAGTTTGTTGACAGCTTTTTCTTCAGTAACCTTGCGAAATATTTTTTAGGTGAAACTATTTAAAGAATACTGTACCATATTATTAAATGGAAGTTTGTCATAATAAACGGGGCCACAATAAACAGGGTATTAACAATCTTAATATTTCAAAAAACTATACAAACTACAATTTGTTATGCCGTCTAAGAATGACTGTAAATATTTTTTATCTGAAACTCATTTTATGATCATCATTTTATGAGTTACCACATAACATAGCGTTATCGTTATTATAAACAAATATTTTTTATGTTAATAAATATTTAAAATGTACCCTCGGGGTAGTCATTAATAAACCGGCGGGGTAAGTATTAACATGTTAATACCCAAGATAATTAATATATTAGAAAAAATACTAGAAAAAATCGACTCACCCGTAGCACCTCAGACTGGAGTCGAACCAGCACCCTTGGGATTCCGGCCCAATGCACTGATCAATTTTTGCTACCGAGTCGCTAATGGGAGTGGCGAAATTTTCTAGTACTTTTTACGTTTTCGCTGTAAGCCAGCGTTATTTCATTAATGTGAAGAATCCTTCGACATTCGAATGCAACATCTTTACAGACGCCAGACAATCAGTTCAGATGAAATAGCTAGGTATAATACGGTAAACCAGCACCCTTGGGATTCCGGCCCAATGCACTGATCAATTTTTGCTACCGAGTCGCTAATGGGAGTGGCGAAATTTTCTAGTACTTTTTACGTTTTCGCTGTAAGCCAGCGTTATTTAAACTACCTATACCTATACCGTACACCTATACCGTAGGTGGACTCGTAATTATTGAATTTATAGATTTTAGGCATTCACAATGCTATTTTTTTAATAACATAATTAATATAATTTTAGAAAAAAAACTAGAAAAAAGTCGACTCACCCGTAGCATCTCACCCTCGAATCCGCACCCTTGGGATTCCGGCCCAATGCACTGAACAAATGCTAGGTACTGAATCACTAGTGGGCGGGCGGCGAAAGAACAATGGCGACCCGCCATACGTGAATTTATTTGATTTAAAATTTTAGCGTTTTGAAATGAAAAACTGCGAATTATTTTCTGGGGAACTTAGCATCAAAATTCTTAGTAGGAAAAGTCTCCAAATAAAGATATTTCATTTTGTATTTATCAGGCTCTTCTTCTGAGCTCGGATAGGTATAATCCGTTCGAGTTAATTTGAATGTTGACGCCCATTCAGTACCTAGTAAAAAAAAATAGTCTTACACATTATTACGCTACGTTATTACGTTTTCAACACACTTGCTCGTAAAGTGAGCTTTAATACATCGCTTTTAGGGCCATAAACCGAGCTATAACAAACGCGTGCAATAATATATAAAACACTAGTTCGTAATAGAATTAACCCTACAAAGTTAAATTAGTACCTTACTGCAAGTTCTATGCGAGTAAACAGAGCATTTCCAATTTAGCCGGGTAATACAGTTATTTTTTTTTGACAACAAAGAGGTTTTATGCTGCTGAAAATTCATATACATTTTTGGAATTAATAAATGTGTAAGTCCTTAATTAAGTCAAATAAATATATAATTATTATCAAATTATTCATAATTCACAATATTTTGTTATAAAATATTAAAATATTTGCATTTTGTCACTTAAAATTATAATTTTGAAGTATTAGTAGTAGGCTGTAAGCTCTTCACCCCTTTGTTCGCAAAATATTCTTGCGTTGGGCGTGTGAAAAAAAAAACAAAAAAAAAACATGCGCGCCTTTTCCCATAATTATCATATTTTGTTTTTGCCATATTTGTTTTTGTGTGATAAATTACTTTGTTTTTTCCTCGCAAATGTGTTGAAAAACGTCGTATGAAACTCGTGAGCTCTTGCTTATTGCACACTCGGCTGAGTTACGCCCTCGCCTGCGGCTTGGGCTGCAACCCACAGCCTTGTGTGCAATGAGCAACCTAAGCTAACTTGTCTCATAATGTACTATTATTTACTCATGTGTTATTGGGTTATACTTGGAAGTAATTTTGATTTTATTTGTCTTACTCTAGGTATGACTGTCATTCAAAATCATAGATATAATAGACCAAAAATATATAGTGATATTAGAATATTCTCTTTGATACATATATATTTATATTTCATTACACTTTATATTTCATTTTATTTTAATTGGAATAGATATTCAATTTTATCATTAACATTGATATACCTCTAGTTTGGTTTCAATTAAAAATAAGGAGTTATTTTAAACTCTATTTTTAAGTCGAAATTAAATGCATATTAATTGCTTGATATGATAGTCGATTGTCTTACGTAATTATTGCTTTTTCTGTGTTTGATTGATACATGCTTATTTGGCACATACAGTTTGGCTTTTAATAACTGAATTGGTAATTTAAATAAGTGTTTAAAAAACTATTATTTTTAAACAGACTTTCTTGAATTCAGTTAAAGTCCTGAAAATTCGTAAACTATTATTTTATAGGTACTCAGATTTTAAAAAAAATTGTTTCTAAACGCTAAACGTTTTATTAGGTATATTTTCGCCGTTGTTCTTTTCTAGTACTTTTTAAGTTACCAACTCAAATATATCTAGGTACTATGCTGTCTGGCCATTGACCTGAATTTTTTTTTCTATTTAACTGGACTGGCTGTCTGTATGATTTGACAGCAAAGTTTTTGTGCCTATTTGAAACGCCACTAGCGTTCGTCTAAACAACTTATATTGACGTACAATGAAAATAGTTGCCGTGATACAAAAAAATGATCGTTTATTTTGACATAAGCACATCACTAGATTTAGCTACGTCCTACACATAAAGTTAATATACCTAACGGAATAGAGGCACAAACATAAGCTGTCAAACGAAACCGAAATCGATTTTACATTTGTGTGTGTATTTTTTATATGTTGACGTCTCAGTGATGTAATCTTGTCACAATAGACATTAATATCGATATCGATAGTATTATTGAAAAGCAATAGATTTGAAAAATAGATAGGATGGAATTTTGCATAGGTGTTGGTACTGTTGGTACTAAAATTACGATACTGGAATGAAGTATGACTATAAAAAAAAGATCAGAAGATATTTAAAATAATTTATTTAACAAAAAAAAGATCAAAGATATTTAAAATCAATATCCACTACATATTATAAAACAAAGTAGCTTCCCGCTGTCTGTCCCTATGTATGCTTAGATCTTTATAACTACGCAACAGATTTTGATGCGTTTTTTTTATAGATAGTGATGCAAGAGAAAGGTATATCCTATCCTACTAATATTATAAAATGTGAAAGTTTGTGGGTTTGAATGTTTGTTCCTCAATCACGCAAAACTACTGAACGGATATGGTTGAAATTTAGCACACAGAAAGAAGATAGCCTAAAATGTTTATCCCGATATTCCCACGGGAACAGGAACCACGCGGGTGAAACTGCGGGCGGCCGTTAGTGTATAACACATTGTGTCAAATTCCAGACTACACCGAAGCGACGCGAGGGCGGGTCGCTATTTATATCGGGCCATTTTGAACTTACCATCCAAAATTTAAGGATGCGTTCAGTCCATGAAACTAAACAACTTTCTCTAAGAAACATGTGTCGAATTTCGCCACAAAATTTTGGTCATCCCATACTAAATTGATCACGTGATCTCTTTAATTTGTATGGATAGTCGTTTTTTTTATATATTTGGCCATGTGTTCCTTAGAGAAAGTTGTTCAGTTTTATAGACTGAACGCATCTTCAAAATTTGGATGGTGAATACAAAATGACCCTGTACATAAAATTCAAAGTCCTGACTTACTGACTGATAAATCAATGTACAGCCCAAACTGCTGAACATAGAGACAAAGTTTTGCACATAGCTTATACAGTGTAAGCAGGTAAAATAGGGGATAAAAGTTTGTATGAAAGTCCGCCAGTTTCAAAATTTGGATCTTAAAATTTCGAATTTAGGCTGAATTATTCAACATCCGCCTACCCCCTCGTATCTTGAAATCTTTTTCCTCAAAATGTTTACTGCACAGACTTGAATTTTTCTTTGGAGTGCAGTTTGAACGGCCAATTAATGAAAGCCATGCATTTTTTGTTTCTAAGTTGGTAGGAAATCTGAAAGTTACTTACTTATGATGGTATTCTAATAGTCAGAAACTGATACCTATGGATCGACTTAAGTATCTTAAATGGGATTACATTCCCAGCTGATTAATATCTAAACATCATATAGGTAGGTACTTTTACAACAGTGAAACATATTCGTTTACCGCGTGATATGAACAATCGACAAAAAATATCGATAACTTAATGCAGCCCTAGTGTAAAATGAAAATTATTTCTTTACACAAAATATTCGTCAATTTTGCATTATGTCTAGTCGATCTTTGCTTTTTACAAAAACAAATGTTAACAGAAGAGAATAATCACGCTCAGTGCTAAAAATTCGAAGCGCATTGGCAAAAATAAACCCAAAGTTAGGCGGCGTCGATTTGGAATAATTTACCTGTGAAATGAACATTTTCCAGGATTATTTCGCTGTGTTGTACAACAATCAATCACTGAACAGGTCACCATGTTTCTGAAACACTATTTCGCAAAAAATGTCCACGATTTCACGAAAAATCTGAAATTTTCGCAGAACTCAAATTTTCAGCGTGCCGATAAATGCAGACCAACTGTCTATCAGTTGCGAAAATGAGTTCTATCACGTCGCATCACGCATCTCTTTTTATCACACCGTGTTGTTAATTAGCATCTTGCTTGCTCAGCCCTTTGTTCCTCTATTCCGTTAGGTATATTAACTTTATGGTCCTACAGCGCCAAAATGGTGGAAATCAAATAGGCACAAGAACAGTTTGACAGCAGCCAGTCCAGTGTAATAATATCTATCTATGAATAATATAGAGGTCAATGTGTCTGGCACGTTTGGCATTTTATTTATATTGTCAATTAAAGCAGCGATTTGTCAAAATAACACTCTTACACCCAAAGATATTAGAATTAAAAAGATGTGTTATGTCAGTATATGCGACGCCATGAATTTGTCCGCAAGGCGTATATACCTGCCTCGTTATAACACACTAAATAATACGATATTACACGGTCAAGGTAACTCGGCACTTTAAGTCGATAATTTCGTATGGTCGCATAGGCCGACTTAACTTGACCGTGTTGTAAAGTGTGAACAAGATAGTATGATTATTTACAAGAGCGTAAACGAGACAGATACATATTGCGCAATGTCGTCGTGAATGTCGCGATACTAATCATAGAATATCGTTAAATGTGTCACAGAAGAGACATTCGATGGTTTGATGCCTATGAACTACAATGATGTCTGAATAAAATAATGAATCATTTTACTTCAAGCGATAAAATAAAAAAGCTACTAATAGTCATAATTAGGGATGTGCAAGGGCTTAAACCCAAAGGTTTAAACCGGGTCTTTACGAGTTTAAATCCGATTTCGACCCAAAAAGCGGGTCGAACCTATTACCACTAATATCTTGGGTTGTTTTTGGGCACAATAAAATTTACCTATTAGTTTCTATTGCTAAAATAACAAATAGTCTGTTGCGTAATGGATTTCCACTTCGAAAAAAATATTTTATTAACCAAAACGAATTTTTAAAATATATGTAACTTCGTAAAACTTGTAAATTTAAATAGTAAAAGTGTTCAAATTAGTAAGGAATTTAGCTTTAATTAAATATGGGCGATAAGAAATTTCCATGTCACAAGGTTTAGGTAATCCTTACTAATATTAAAATGCGAAAGTCCGTTTGTTTGTTACGCTTTCACGTCTTCTACTAAACCGATCATCATGAAATTTTGCATACACGTTGTCAGGGGTACAGAGAAGGACATAGGGTACCTTTCATCCCGAAAAAAGTAATGATCCCGAGGGATAACAAAAAACCATTCCACGCAGACGAAGTTGCGGGCGGCCGCTAGTATTTTAATAAAATTCAGTGGCATTTCATTTAATACATCGCAATTCATTTGCTGGAAACCTATAAAAATAATAGTAAATATATAATAAGTTAATGAGGGCTTTTCAAAATGACATTTAAAAAATAAAAACAGTAACTATTTGCCTCACTAGATCGTGTTGATACTCGTCGAACCCTAAAAATAGTAACTATTTGAATCACTAGATGGTGTTGACACTCTTCGAAGCTTAGTAAAAAACTCACATTGTCACCTATTTTTATCAACGCCATCTCGATAGATCATCTGGCTCGATAGCCTACAGTTTTTTGTCATTGTGAAAAGCCCTCATTAATTATTCATCTCATGGATAATGCTTGAGCAATGTCGTGGCATTGTCCGTTCTGTACATTTATAATCTATGACAGACATCTCTATCACACTCGGTAATCGGAGTATTTGCTGTCGCACTCAATCTTTTTAGGATAATATTTACTGACATTTTGTATTTCTAATGTACAAATATGAACGAAAATTAGTTAAAATATAATTACCTACGCATGATATGTGATCCCTAGACTTTTGGAAGTCTTGCTTGTGTAATTAGTACAAGTTCGCATTACGCAGGACGGCATTTTTACTGTGTTTCGCGGGAGCACTTCAAAGTGTCAACGTTGCCGATGCTTTTGCGAGACTACACTCAGGTGAGCTAATTAGCCAAGTTTAAGACTGCCAGTGTTAAGGCGCAGGTAACCCATCTACCTCTTTTTAAAATTCTAATATCTTTGCTTACACCGCCATTGTTTTTATTTACAATGGTAAAATCCCAAATAAACATTATGGGGTTTACGGAGTACAAACGGTTCACATATGCAAATTGAAATTACGTATGTTAACATGACCTTTTTCGTTTCAACTGAAAAGCACATTCAGGCCCAATTGTCACCCGTTTAAAATGATGCCACATAATTAAAAAATAACTTTGGTCATTTGGTGTTTCTGCGATTTTCTCGTACGCCTTTTCTCTACCAATAGTTATGTTAAAAATAAAATAATAAACAATATCTGTTTTTTTATGCACACCGCGATAGTGCTTGGCCTTCACATCACCTGATGGTAAGTGTCGATAAGGCCGGAGGTGGAAGCGCACTACACCCGGAATCCTCATCACTGAGGATATATGGCTATGGATATCTTACCTCTAACTACCGAAAAAAAAAACAATTTTTAAAATGTTGTTATGCCGTCAGACTTAAGTATGGTGGTAGCTAGCCAGGTGGAAGCTCTACCACCAACCAAATCGAGTACTAATTGTACCCCGATGGGAATCGAACCGGGGACCACTGCGTCTTACACGGGTAGGCGAACCACTAGACCACAGAGGCGGTCACACATTAAAACACGAGTATTTACGATTATCTGTTGTTTCAGCAATATAGAGTTAAATTTTGCCATTTGATTTAATAGCGCACAGTCCATTTAAAATCTAACAAATGGACAATTCTTACACAGTGTAAGTAAATAACAGATTATTATTGCCAGTTAATAATAGTACATTATGAGACAAGTTAGCTTAGGTTGCTCATTGCACACAAGGCTGTGGGTTGCAGCCCGAGCCGCAGGCGAGGGCGTAACTCAGCCGAGTGTGCAATAAGCAAGAGCTCACGAGTTTCATACGAGGTTTTTAACACATTTGCGAGGAAAAAACAAAGTAATATATCACAAAGCAACAAATATGGCAAAAACAAAATATGATAATTATGGGTAAAGGCGCGCATGTTTTTTTTGTTTTTTTTTTCACAGGCTAACGCAAGAACTTTTTGCGAACAAAGGGGTAAGGAGCATACAGCCTACTACTAATACTTCAAAATTATAATTTTAAGTGACAAAATGCAAATATTTTATTATTTTATAATACAATATTGTGAATTACGAATAATTTGATAATAATTATATATTTATTTGACTTAATTAAGGACTTACACATTTATTTATTCCAAAAATGTATATGAATTTTAGGCAGCATAAAACCTCTTTGTTGTAAAAAAAAAATAACTGTATTACCCGGCTAAATTGGGAATGCTCTGTTTACTCGCATAGAACTTACAGTAAGGTACTAATTTAACTTTGTAAGTTTAATTCTATTACGAACTAGTGTTTTATATATTATTGCACGCGTTTGTTATAGCTCGGTTTATGGCCCTAAAATCGGTGTATTAGGGCTCACTTTACGAGCAAGTGTGTTGAAAAAAATATTTTTTTGCTTTCGATGATGTCTTAAAATCTGCAATTAGTATTGCAGTAGTAAGTACCCTTCACAAATATTACAAGAATACTTATGTATTTTAATGCTAAACATATGTACATTCATACATAATATCACGCAACTCTCCCAGTTAGGCAGATATCACACATCGTTCTACGTTCTATGATCCTTACATATTTATTTTATTTATTTATTTATTTTTTACATATTACTAATGCTATCTAATAATTTTGTGAAACTTAACTCTTAATAGAGGTTATAAGTACCACATAATAAATAATAGTACTAGCGTGTTATACACTGTAATCAGAAAGAAAGGAATGATAAGTGAAAAAAGCGTCCTTCGCCGCCTCTTTGTCTACCTATACTTCACTTCAAAGTCATTTTCAATATAACAGGAAGTAAACCTGCTCCCCACACATCATCTCACACATCCCGCAAATGGAACTAGAATCACCTCATTTGTCTAGGCACCGGGCCAATTTAATCCTCTTCCATATTCGCGGATGAAACTCCGTGCAATATGTCAACTTCACAACTTTTTACGTCAATTGTCAGGGAGCAATTTACGCAAGTTGTTATGTGCACGCTCGTGATGTTCACTCGCGGTCAAGCCACGATTTATGAAACTGCACTTTAAAAACAACAAAACGAGAAACGTTTTAAACCTTATTTGCTTAATAATATGTGATATTTTTGCCCGCTTCACGCAGTTGCATTGTTTCCTGGGCAATATAGCGACCAGCTGAATAACGGTCGGGCGGGTCAGGATTTATGCTTCGCAAAATTTGTTATTGGAAGCCCATGTATTAGATTCGAATTATGCTTTGTATCTTGTTCATTCGTTGCATGTAATTGAAAATAGCTGTACTTAATTTGATAGTTCATGAATAGTTCTAGGTAATTTGATAGTTTATTAATTCCAATACTGATATAATTAATTATAAACTTCTCGAAAATTGTTTAGGTTTTGAAATATTATCAAAACATATTACTTACGCGTCTTAAACTTTTTCTATACAAGTTTGTTCTTCGATCAAATTTAAATTAAGTAAATATATTCAAAATGATATTACCTACCTTATTTTTGGAGATACACAGGTTATCAAAAATAAATAATATTCTTAAGATCAGAACATTCAATGCACTGGTGATTTTTACAACATACTCGTACATGAAAAGATTGCATAAGGCCTGAGTGAAATACTATCTCCCGGTTCTGTTTTATGCATGGTGAGCATTTTAAAGGAGAATTCCAGCGAGCCCGCAAATTCTCTCATCTATGTCTTAAATCCGCTTAAAATAAGCTCCTGAGCCCCAAAAGTAGTTTAGAAAAGAGTATTTTTCGTATTTTTCGTGTCGACACGCGTTTTCTTAGACTTTAACGTGGATAAATACGTAATGTGAGCATGTAAAGCTTGGAAACTACGACCGTTAACAAGTTGTAGACGTAAAGGTTTTGTGAAAATGTTAGTTAGTTAGTTTATGGTTCGTACTTTGTAGAATATTCCTTTGGTAAGAATTTCCAGATTTGACACGACATTAGATTGAATTCACTTACATAATTATAAAAATGCGTAAGAATATTGTGAGTGTACCAGATTTGCCCATAGTAGAAATGTGTTGACCACATACTTACTCCGAAAAGGTTAATGCATGTTTCCACAAAACAGGGAAAAAGATTTCGCTGTTCTGTGCATTTACATGTTTGCATGGCTTACCAATGTGATGCATGTTACGGTTATATTTTAAACTAATGCTAACTATGCTTGAAAGTGATATTTAGTAAAAAAGCGAACTACTTATATTAATTTATAACCGTATATACCTAACACTACATTCCCAATTAGTAGACATATGTTTGAAACGAAACAAGAAAACACTTAGCACTTGCTGATTTGCCTTTCCTTCTGGTCCATAGATACACGAACTGACGTCGTAGATTTTTAACATTCCTAAGTGCTACAAATAAGCTATGACTGTAAATACATGAGTTTGAATTTTCATTGTAGTAAAAAACAAACATTTTCATCTTACATAAGACATAAAGTTATGTTCATATTATGTGAAAGTATCTTTTCATAACACCTATCAATTTCTGCAATCCAATAAACTGCGCAAAGATGTATCGAAATATATAGTATAATCTACTGAGTTTACCATGAAAATATCTCCCGTTTAGTAATTCAGACTCTTAAAGCAACCCTGAAATAACAGAGGCAAGCAAACAGTCCGACGCACAACTACATCGTTTACTTTCACAACAGCACTGGTAGTGTAGGAAAGGAAGGTAGTGGACTCCCGCAGTAAATCCTCAGTAGACGAAATTTTACAGTATGATAAAGTATCATAAATGAAACATATTTTTTAAATTATCCAAATCGTTTTTTTTGGATATTTGTACATACTCGTAGGTTTTGGTTCATACTATACTTGTGTGTTTTTTTGAACAGTGATCAAATTCCGTCGTATGGCTTAGACCATCAAACTGAACAACTTTGTTTAAGGGACCAACTTAATCAGATCAAAAAAATATTCAGCTGTTCCATAGAAAACATCAATAGCAAAATGTATTACATCCCTGCAAAGTTTCATCGACTGAGGATTTAATGTTGGGGTCTCCATATAGATTAGGAGGCCATAACAAATTTGGTAACGATCGCGTAAGCGGCTGACTCTGGGTTCACAGGATGGAGAGGCACTCTCTGATGCTAAATACGTCGGTCTGTTTGCCTGAAGTGGTTGCGTTCTTTTTATATGCAGGCTGATACCGTTACCAAACTTGTTGTGACCCCCTAGTATAATACAAAAGAACGCTTCATTTCCTACATTATGGTATTACGATTAGGGGTATCCGACAACGACGGAGAAAAATTAAGCCTGTGATTTCTTATCGAGATTTCACGGGCTTCGCCGTAGCTGGATTAAAATAGATTTCTACAAACTCAATAGAATAGAAGAATACAGGTTGCTCTGCTCGCTCTACTCTATTTTTAACAATCCCCGTTCTCCAAAATACTTTAAATGCATTTTCAGTATAAATATCTAGTCTGCGATTCTCACGATAGTCACCTTCGGTCTGCCAATTCTCTTTCTCTCTACTCCACTCTTTCATTCTGGCTACATGACCGATTCCTTCACGATGCAAGCGATGCGCCTCGGAATTGTTTTTCTTTTTCAACACTAGGCAAGTGGCATAAATATTTTGTTGCCGTCTAACATCTTCATAAGGTACGAGTGCTTAAGCTGTAACTAGTGTACAAGTTACCACCTAACCACAACCTTAAAAAATATGTTTTATTCAAACAGACTTACAAAGGACTTTTTAATTGGATTTTGTCCTTTTCTACACAAAAGATAAAGAGTTTCATCCACGCCGAAAAACTGAAATACGAGATCGTTTCAATAATAAAATAGATAAAAAATTACTAAAACTTTTATTTGTTAAGGTAATCAAGCTTGTATTACGAAAAATAAATTCGTGGCTTGTAGCGTTTTTAAGTCGATAATAAGATTAGATTTCATCCAATCAGATTTCAACGGTAAAATAGTTTCCACAAAGTTCGATACAGCTTTACTCGCCGCTGTGAAAAGTGATGAAACTTTGATTAGGATTACACTGAATAAAGCTTCAGACTAAAAGTTTACGTTAATTTCTCTTTAAAAAGAACATGATAGCGTTGGAACATCGATTTAATATAGGTAATTATTTTATAAACCGTATCGGTAATTGATTTTAGCAGTGAATTATGAAATAAATAAAAAGAAAATCTCTATATTCTAGACTGTGTGTGTGCTAGTCAACTGAACCATTTGATCATTGTTTTTAATATTTTTCAAATTATATGTATTTTATAATCTTATAAAATTATATGCTCTCTAATTGCTTGGGTGACCGATTTATTAATTAGATCATAAATCTAGAATTTAGAACAGATTATCGTTTTGAAGACAATAGCCAAAATGATTAATGACCGATCCACGAAATGCTTACTCATTTTATTGGGTACCATAACGAGTTCTGTGCACCATCTGTTAATTATTGTGATGGGCTAATTAAATTTGCACGGTGAACAACTGTCAATGAAATTACACAATTTAATTTCGTGTTTCTAATTTTATCATCTGAATGTTCATTACGAATTCCTTTGACGACCGCAGAGTAGAAACAAACAAGTTAACAATATGTCAGAGAATAATAAATTTCAGATGCTTCAAGCCGCTCTGCGCTGGATGGCGAGTAGGTAGTCAACCAAGAATATGGTCTACCATCCTACGGCTGAAATTCATTTGCACGTCATAAAACAAAAGGTTGATTTTCTCTTGCAATAATTATCCGACAGTTAATTACTTGGCTCAAAGTCATTGTATGAACACGTAGTCAAATATACAGAGTGGAAAAAAAGATGGTAGTTGAAGGGAAAGTACTATAAATATTGAGGTTGGCTAATTTTACTGAAAAGAAACATTTCTTTATTTAAAAAATAAGTAAAAAAAACAATCTGTACTTTTATGACACTAATCGATGGAGTCAATGATAATAGTACATTACAGCCGTGGACGGGAAGCTAGCGATTGCATTGTCGAGGATGGTTTGAAGCCCGAGCCGCAGGCGAGGGCTTTAATCATTCGAGGCAATGCAAGTAGCTTCCAGAACAAGGCTTGTATAGTGCTTTTCTCAAGAAATGCGAGGAAATAAAAAACTTTTCAATTGAAACTTAATTAAATTTAATTAATATTAAAATTTATATTATTCATGTTCGGGCAATTATTAAATGTAAATGTTATTATCATAGACAAATCCTCCGAGTAATCTTGAATTACGTGCAGCGCCATCTACCGCCGAGAAGCAAAAACCCATCTCATTTCGCTTCTCGGCGGTAGATGGCGCTGTACATAATTCAAGATTACTTAGAGGATTTGTCTCTGATAAATCTGGTACAATACAATGTAATATTTATTTATTCTTATAGTAATATACTCTGTGCGCACTATTTTCTTTATTGAATCGTTATTATAGTACCTATTAAATAATTTTACCTTTATAATATCAACTGTCTTGTCGTTGGCTTGCGTGCCAGAAAAAAGGAACTAAAGTTATGGCTGTATGGTGCAAATGTGCCTTTGCTTTTTTTGTTTTTGTGAACAGCTAAAACAAAAAAAAGAAGTTGCCGCAGACCACCCAGATCATCTTCGCACTGTACCTACTTCCCGCACTGGTGCTGGTGCGGGAAGTAATTATTGAAATTCATTCCTGGCCTGAATTTTAAATTTAGAATGTGATGAACCAGATCCCCTCGGAAATGTGGAACGCCCCGCATTTCTTTTTCAAATGGAATGATAAGATTTCAGAGCATAAGTGAGAAAATATACTTACTGCCGTACTCAGAGACGTCAATTATGTTTAATGCTTCATTTAATATATTGTCGTCTTATACTATCACTATGGAAAAGAAAAAGAGATAGCACCAATTTTAATGAAGCATTAAACTTAATTGACGTCTCTGAGTACGGCCGTTAGTTAGTTAAAAGATACCTTCTTTTTATTTTTCTTGGGTCTGCCTTTAATTTAAGATACTTAAGAAGAAATAGACCATATCAATCGGTATAATAAAAGTACATTATGTTATACTTTTGGATTTTAACCCGTTCGATTCCCAGACGAGACAAGCTGTTTCTCAAAAATATTTGAATGCAGTTTTACTTAAACGTTTTAAGTAAATAAGCATTGTGAATGCAAATTAAAAATAATATAGGAAAGTAAATAAAATTTACTTTTGATAAACTCTGATTTTGATACTTTTTTTCTGACGTTGTCCAATTTAAAATAAAATAAAAATAAAAATTCATTTATTTCAGTAATCTTAGGTACAAAAAATTGCTGAGACTGCCCTGTAAGTAATCAAAAGATACTTGTATTGAGAATGACCCGCTACTTCCCTATGGATAATAACAGTAGATTACAAAAATAAATATATTACAACAATAGAAATAGAAAAAGTAAACAAAAATCAAATAATAGAAAATTTTGCCCCGTCTTATCCCCACTCTATTATAATGGGTGATTTTAACACATGTCTGAGAAAAGACGACTTTCGCGCTAAAAAACTACAGTCAGTGGTTAACTCATCTAATCTGCACATTCTTCCATTACAGGAAACTCATCATTTTCCCAATTGTACCCCATCACTTCTTGACCTCATAATCGTATCCTCTCCGACCTTTGCTGCAAAGCACGGTCAATATTCTGCAGATGCCTTTTCATATCACGACCTGGTGTATTTGTCATACCGAATTCGACCTCCAAAACTTAAACCTACTGTCAAACTTCAGCGTAGTTTCACTAAGATCAACCATGACCGCCTACTCGAGGACGCTGCGAACGTTGACTGGGCTTCGATATTTGCCACAGAAATTGTAGATGAGCAGGTCGCTCTGTTTAATGACCGCCTTACCGCATTATACGATGCACATGCTCCAATCCGGCCAGTAAAAATGAAACATCTTCCTGCGCCCTGGTTGACTGACGAGTTACGTAAATTAATGGCTAGGAAAAACAGGGCAAAAGCCAAATTCAAGTTCGATTCCTCGGAACAAAACGAACGTAAATACAATCGTGTTAGAAACCGCTGCAACACGGCATTAAGGGACGCCCAAAGACGCCACACTCATAATTCCATAGAAAATGAAGAAGATCCTGCCAAAGTTTGGAAATTTTTAAAAACACTTGGAGTTGGCAAATCTCAGAATATCAATAGTCCTAACAATAATCTTGATTTAAATCAGCGTAATATGCACTTCTCCTCGTCTGTGCCTATTGATGGCAACTGTAAAGCTAATACCTTATCCCATCTTTCAAGTCTGCCAACTCAAGATTCACTCTTTACTCTTCGTCAATTTGCGGACTGTGATGTTAAGAAAAATATCCTGTCTACTAACTCAAATGCTGTGGGTGCTGATTCCATTAGTCGTAAAATGATCCTTCCCATTATAGATATCATTACTCCGATCGTTACCAAAATCCTAAACACTTCTATTTCAACTGGTATTTTTCCTACATCATGGAAAGATGCTAATGTTATCCCGCTTCCTAAAAAACGTAACCCTACTATGTTATCTGAATACCGTCCCATATCTATCCTACCGTTCCTCTCCAAAATCCTTGAAAAACTTGTCTATGGTCAGCTGACTGCCTTTCTCAATATCAATAATCTTTTTAATCCTTTGCAGTCTGGTTTCCGTAGGGGCCACAGCACCTCCACAGCTTTGGTTAAGATCACAGACGATATACGCCAGGGCATGGAGAATCGCCAACTAACACTGATGACGTTACTTGATTTCAGTAATGCTTTTAGTTCAGTTGACTTCGATATTCTCCTGGGTGTTCTACAGTCTCTTAACATATCTCCAGCCGTTATTGTTTGGTTTCGAAGCTACCTGCTAGGGCGACGGCAACGTATCCGCCTAGGAGATTCGTCCTCTGAGTGGTGTGGTATCAATGCCGGAGTTCCTCAGGGTGGCGTCTTATCTCCTCTTCTCTTTTCTATTTTTATAAACTCCATTACTCACTCGCTTTCAAGTTCCTATCACCTTTATGCCGATGATCTTCAGATCTACACACAGGCTCCTCTATCCGAACTCTCTAGTGCCATAGCTGCCACTAACTCTGATCTTGCACATATCTATAGCTGGAGTAAGTCTTATGGTCTTGCTGTTAACCCATCTAAGTCTCAGTCCATCATTATTGGGAGTCCGTATTTTGTTTCGAGGATCGACTTCGAGTTGATACCTCCTGTGAAATTTGACAGCACTGTTATTCCTTACACGAAAACCGTCAGAAATCTCGGTGTTGTCCTTGATGAATATTTCTCTTGGAGACCTCAGGTTGAGGCAGTTAGAAAGAAGGTTTTTGCTGCATACAGTTCACTTAATCGCCTACGGAACTTTCTGCCTACCAGTACTAAGGTCACTCTGGCCCAGTCACTTCTGCTATCCATCTTGGACTACGCTGACGTTTGTTACACGGACCTTTCTGAGGAATTGCTTGACAAATTGGAGCGGCTTCAGAATATGTGCATCAAGTTCATTTTCAACTTACGAAAATTCGACCACGTACCTCACTTTCGTCAAAAGCTTAATTGGCTCCCCATCCGTCGGCGCAGGGACTTACACACTCTTACGCTCCTGTACTCAATCCTTTTCCTTCCAACTTCACCACTTTATCTTAAAGAATCTTTCGACTTTCGATCCTCTTCTTCACTGCGTACTCTGCGTTCTTCTTCTAATCTCACCCTCGATATTCCCCGTCATTCCACTGATTTCCTTTCCTATTCATTCTCTGTGCATGCTGTCCGTTTGTGGAACGCACTTCCAGAGGGCATCCGTAAAGCTCGTACCCTGAGATCTTTCAAAGATCAAGTTAGAACGCATTTCCTTTCTCCCACCTAATACTACTTTTTTTTTTCTGATATCTCCCTTTCAACTTTCATTTTATATACATACACTTTCTCTTCTCTTTATTTATGTATATCTATATGTATTGTCCTTCTAGTACTTTTGCACCCACTCCCCTCTTTCCTCTTCCCCTTAATATTTTTCTACTCAAGGTTGCCTGGAAGAGACTGCTACGTAGCAGTAAGGCCGCCTTTTGTGTACTTGTCCATGTTTATTGTTTGCTCCTATGTAATGTCTTTGTCTAGTGTGCAATAAAGCGTTTTTATTATTATTTATTATTATTATTATTAATAGAGAAAAACCAACTGTTTTTAACCGACTTCATCAAAAGGAGGAGGTTCTCAATTCGATTGTATGTTTTTTTTTTTTTTTTTTTTTTTTTTATCGTTGTTCGCGCGTATCTTCGACATTTATGGACCGATTTCGATAAATTTTTTTTTGTTCGATTGAGTTTTCTTGCGAGATGGTCCCATTGAATTTTTTTAACCGACTTCATCAAAAGGAGGAGGTTCTCAATTCGATTGTATGTTTTTTTTTTTTTTTTTTTTTTTTTTTTTTTATCGTTGTTCGCGCGTATCTTCGACATTTATGGACCGATTTCGATAATTTTTTTTTTGTTCGATTGAGTTTTCTTGCGAGATGGTCCCATTGATTTTTTTTTCAAATCGGTTTAGTAGTTTACAGGTAATCCTGAAAATACTATGATATTAAATCAACTAACTTGACAATTTTGTTATTTATGAACCGAATTAGATGTTTTTTTTGTTGGGGAAGGGATACCGTTGTGTAGTCTTTTTAACCGACTTCAAAAAAAGAGGTAAGTTTTCAGTTTGTATGTATGTATGTTTCTCCGCAATTATCTCACGTTTGGCTGAGCCGATTTTTCTACCTAAATAATATACCTACACTACCTAATGCAGAAGGTACTTACACTAAAAATAAAAAAATAAAAAAATTGTTTAAAAAACAAAAAACCGACTTCAAAAAACCTGCCTCTAAAAAAAAGGAAGAAATAATATACAAATCATTAAATACGCATTATCATTGTTATAATAAAACACGTCAATTGAAGTCGGGTGGGGCTTTTAGAATAAAAAAAGGAAGATGTTCTCCAGCCCCACCCGACTTTAATAGACGTGTTTTATTATAACAATGATAATGCGTATCTAATGATTTGTATATTATTTCTTCCTTTTTTTTAGAGGCAGGTTTTTTGAAGTCGGTTTTTTGTTTTTTAAACAATTTTTAATATGCGTGTTTGTTGAGGTAATCTAGCTACGAGATGTCATGAAAAATTAAAATGTATTTATTACTTAATAAATAAGCGTTATAAGTTACAACAAATTTCTGTTTTCGTTATGTTACTAGTACTAATCTTCTTTTAGTACTCATCAACATTTTGCTATGTTGAGATGCTTAATAATTTATCTATACCTACCAACTCCTAAAAAGTTCAAAAAATGTTGACAAAGTTTCTAAATTTATAGTAGTACCTAATTACGCCCATTATCCTTGGGTCCTAGTCACCTTTTCCATAAAGATGTCACAAAAATAATTCGCATCTCAGAATTTCGGGGAAAATAAAACGATAAAGTTAAAAATACCCACCGAATTAGCATCTAAATAAGGTTACGCCATGCTTAGTTGCCAGTTTTTAATAGCAGCCGAATGGCCGGGCATTAGTGCTAGCCAACCATAAATCGTGTTTTTGGGCGAAGGAATACTCGCGTTGGATGGTGTTCTGTACCCTTAGCACGAACAGCCATCGAAAAAAATAACGCGCGTAAAATCATTCGATAGTGCAATTTAGTATGGAAAATTTGTACAACGCCATCTACCGCCGAATAGCGAAATTAAAATTTCCATAGATATTTCTGTATCGAGTAATTTTACGTGCGTTTTTTTTCTCGATGGCTGTTCGTGCTAAGGGTACTGTACCCTTAGCACGAATAGCTATCGAAAAAAATAACGCGCGTAAAATCATTTGATAGTGCAATTTAGTATGGAAAATTTGTACAACGCCATCTAACGCCGAATAGCAAAATTAAAATTTCCATAGAGAATTATTGTCTATCGAGTAATTTTACGCGCTTTTTTTTTTCTCGATAGCTGTTCGTGCTAAGGTACTGTACCCGTAGCACGAACAGCTATCGAAAAAAATAACGCGCGTAAAATCATTCGATAGTGCAATTTTGTATTGGAAATGTATACAACGCCATCTAACGCCGAATAGCAAAATTAAAATTTCCATAGATAATTCTCTATCGAGTAATTTTACGCGCGTTTTTTCTCAATAGCCTATCGTGTTAAGGGTACTGTACCCTTAGCACGAACAGCTATCGAAAAAATTAACTCGCGTAAAATCATTCGATAGTGCAATTTTGTATTGAAAATTTGTACAACGCCATCTACCGCCGAATAGCGAAACTAAAATTTCCATAGATAATTCTCTATCGAGTAATTTTACGCGCGTTTCTTTTCTCGATAGCTGTTCGTGCTAAGGGTACTGAACAGCTTGGGGAGTACCAAAAATTCGACAGTGATAAAATTAAAATATGTTGCTTCATTTTTAAAAGAAATTGCTTTGTTTATCGAAATATGAGCTTGCGACTTGTACACAGAAAAATATAAGGTAATTTCTGAAGTAATCTATTTTTATTTTACTTGTTTATTATTATTGTGAAATAAATGACGTTGCGTTTACAATTTTAAATACACCGTACTATCATAATATACTAAATACTTATAAAACTATATTGATTTACTCGTCATCACGACTGTATATTGTGTAATATTTTTCAACAATTACAGGCTTTAAGTTTTAAGAGCATTTATGCGCTATACTAGCGCCGCCAATGGAAAAAAAAATATTGCTTAAATAAAGACGAAATTGTGAATTGTGTTCTTCAAGTGTACTCCGAATAAGCTTTGTTGTACTTTTTATCGTTTAAACAATATTTTATAACGTTCGACTTTATTTAAGCACTACGATTTTTTTTCCATTGGCGGCGCTAGTGTAGCGCAGTAATCCTCTTAAGTCCTAACGAAAATAACTAGAGGAATGTACTTCAAAAAATATCTATCATGATTCAGAAACAAAATATTTATTCAATAAAATCCAGTGACAATTCAAAATGAAACTGGTTAAAAAATGCAAGCCGACATTGATTCTTATTGGCCACGCACTAAAACATTTTTTGAATAAATTCTAGCAATACTTCAATTCCCACGCCTTGTTTGCCTCGACCTTAGAGCAATGCGGGCTTAAGGCCTCGACGTTGAATGGCTAAGATTTAAATCCGACCGAAGTCGACGGCCGATTCGAAAAGTTTACGGGTATTACGGCATAATACTTACTATTTTCTGCGCTTTGGAAGACAGCTATAAGAAAAAAAAAAATATGGCGACTGGTATCTGCTTTTAGACGTTAGTAGGTACTAAGTATTAATATTCTATAGGTATGCATGTACCAAAAGATGTGCCCATTTTTACTTTTATATCGATAGAACGGTAATAAATTAATAATAATAAACATGTAATTACTTAAACTTATTATTATTATTAAAAATAATGTAAATACAAGGTGTTTGGTAGGGACCATCAAACTGAACAACTTTTACTATGGGACCAACTATGAAATCGCAAAAAAAAAACTCAGCTGTTTCATAAATTTTGATATTTTCGTTATTATTTTTTGTATGAAACAGCTGTTTTTTTTCGCGATTTCCGAGTTGGTCCCATAGTAAAAGTTGTTCAGTTTGATGGTCCTTATCCACCATATTCAGCTTTATAAGGCTTTTACCAAGTACCTTGTATAATAATTATCGTTTGCTTCCCTTCGTCTCCACACAATAAATAAAAAAATAAATCCTCTATAAAAGCTTCTGAAACAGAGCTTACTGCCAACATTTTAACAACCAGTGTCATAGTAACCACAATATCCGAGCGAGAGCATGCTGCGCTCCTCCCCGCGCCCACGTTCTACGAGTTACATTATGAAATTCAGTACAAAATTATAACGCTCGTTTGGATGATTTTATGTCGAGGAGGAGAAGCGCGACAAGCCCTCGCTTGGACATTATGGCTAACATAACACTCGTTGTTTCAATGTTGCCAATAACCCACCGTATCAAAACCTTCTTTTTTTTTATTTATTTGATCTTAAGTGGATTGTCAACTACGTGGTCTCCATACAAACGGCGATAACGTTTTCTACCCTCTAAAGGATCATTCACACAGCTGCGGCGCGTCAGCGGCGCGTCAACGGCAAAAATATAGTTACATACAAGTTGTACTACACTGTTCACACACATCAGTCACGTCAACGTCCAGTCACCGGCAAGTCAAACGCATATTGCTACGGCATGCCGGCGCCGCGCCGCTGCCGCGCCGCTGACGCGCCGTGCGGCACGTCACCGGTGCGGCACGTCACCGGTGCGGCGCGTCGCCGGCGAGTCACCGGCAAGGAGAACAGGGTTGCTACTTTTTTGTTTAACTAAATTATTGGTTGCTTTAATCGTTATAGAAAAGTACACTGTGGTATGGAAATAAAGTATTATTTATTTATTTCAACTTTGAAAAACATTTATTTTTACAACTTTTGGTAATATCTTGGTAAATTTATTGGACTTAATTTACACCACCAGTCTAGGATGAGTATTTTTCGAGATATTCCTGTTTTAAGATTAACAGATGACAGCTGTCAAACTTAAAACAGCAATATCTCAAAAAGAAATTGTTGAGGTTTGCGTACGTTGCGGATGACGTCATAATTTAATTACAGATCACTAGACTATGTTTTCCTACCATCACTTGTTTTTACGACATTCATTTGTTTACTCTAAATCCACTCACATTGTTGTATTTTTATTAAAATTTGAAAAAAATTACCTTTACTAGAACTTAGTGGAACAGGTGAATTAAGTCTCATAAAGTTACCAAAATATTAACAAAATTAAAAAATAAAACTGTTTTTAAAATTGAAATAAATAAATAATACTTTATTTCCATACCACAATGTACTTTTTTTCTACCTATTATAATACAACCAATAGTTTATTAAAACAAATAAGTGGCAACCCTGTTTGCCTTGCCGGGGAAGTGGGCGGCGGCGCGGCACCGGCACGGCGCGTCACCGGCACGGCGCGTCACCGGCAAAACAAACAGGGTTGCTATTTTTTTGTTTTAATAAATTATTAGTTGCTATAATCGGTAGAAAAAAAGTACATTGTGGTATGGAAATAAAGTATTATTTATTTATTTCAACTTTGAAAAACATTTATTTTTATTTTGGTAATACTCTTAATTTACACCACCAGTTTAAGAGGAGTATTTTTCGAGATAAATTGCTGATTTAAGATTGACAGATGATAGCTGTCAAAGTTAAAACAGCAATATCTCAAAAAGAAATTGTTGAGGTTTGCGTACGTTGCGGATGACGTCATAATTTAATTACAGATCACTAGACTATGTTTTCCTACCATCACTTGTTTTTACGACATTCATTTGTTTACTCTAAATCCACTCACACTGTTGTATTTTTATTAAAATTTGAAAAAAATTACCTTTACTAGAACTTAGTGGAACAGGTGAATTAAGTCTCATAAAGTTACCAAAATATTAACAAAATTAAAAAATAAAACTGTTTTTAAAATTGAAATAAATAAATAATACTTTATTTCCATACCACAATGTACTTTTTTTCTACCTATTATAATACAACCAATAGTTTATTAAAACAAATAAGTGGCAACCCTGTTTGCCTTGCCGGGGAAGTGGGCGGCGGCGCGGCAGCGGCGCGGCACCGGCGGCGGCGCGGCTGCGGCGGCGGCGCGGCACCGGCACGGCGCGTCACCGGCAAAACAAACAGTGTTGCTATTTTTTTGTTTTAATAAATTATTAGTTGCTATAATCGGTAGAAAAAAAGTACATTGTGGTATGGAAATAAAGTATTATTTATTTATTTCAACTTTGAAAAACATTTATTTTTATTTTGGTAATACTCTTAATTTACACCACCAGTTTAAGAGGAGTATTTTTCGAGATAAATTGCTGATTTAAGATTGACAGATGATAGCTGTCAAAGTTAAAACAGCAATATCCCAAAAAGAAATTGTTGAGGTTTGCGTACGTTGCGGATGACGTCATAATTTAATTACAGATCACTAGACTATGTTTTCCTACCATCACTTGTTTTTACGACATTCATTTGTTTACTCTAAATCCACTCACATTGTTATATTTTTATTAAAATTTGAAAAAAATTACCTTTACTAGAACTTAGTGGAACAGGTGAATTAAGTCTCATAAAGTTACCAAAATATTAACAAAATTAAAAAATAAAACTGTTTTTAAAATTGAAATAAATAAATAATACTTTATTTCCATACCACAATGTACTTTTTTTCTACCTATTATAATACAACCAATAGTTTATTAAAACAAATAAGTGGCAACCCTGTTTGCCTTGCCGGGGAAGTGGGCGGCGGCGCGGCAGCGGCGGCGGCGCGGCACCGGCGGCGGCGCGGCTGCGGCGGCGGCGCGGCACCGGCACGGCGCGTCACCGGCAAAACAAACAGGGTTGCTATTTTTTTGTTTTAATAAATTATTAGTTGCTATAATCGGTAGAAAAAAAGTACATTGTGGTATGGAATAAAGTATTATTTATTCACTTCAACTTTGAAAAACATTTATTTTTATTTTGGTAATACTCTTAATTTTCACCACCAGTTTAAGATGAGTATTTTTCGAGATATATTGCTGATTTAAGATTGACAGATGACAGCTGACAAAGTTAAAACAGCAATATCTCAAAAAGAAATTGTTGACCTTCACATTGTTTTTCCGACATTCATTGTTTACCCGAAATCCACACACATTATTGTATTTTTATTAAAATTCGAAAAATTGTTCCCTTGCTAGAACTTAGTGGAACAGGTGAAATTAAGTCTCAAAAAATTACCAAAATATTAACAAAATTAAAAAATAAAACTGTTTTTAAAATTGAAATAAATAAATAATACTTTATTTCCATACCACAATGTACTTTTTTTCTACCGATTATAGCAACTAATAATTTATTAAAACAAAAAAATAGCAACCCTGTTTGTTTTGCCGGTGCCGCGCCGCCGCCGCTGCCGCGCCGCCGCCGGTGCCGCGCCGCCGCCGCTGCCGTGGACTGCTTGTTCACACACATTTTTGACGTTGCCGGACGGACCGGTGACGCGCCGTTGACGCGCCGCAGCTGTGTGAATGATCCTTAAATCTTAACCTACAGTAATTAATTATTGGTATTTTTTTAAATGCCTAAATACTAGGGCTGTACGTTTTGATTTTTTAAATATCTATAATAGATTTCGATATATTTGCATTTTAGTGATTTCATACAAAACACAGAAGTGCCAATATTTTCAAATCTACAATGAATATTTTAAAAATCAAAACGTACAGCCCTAGTTTTTAGGCATTTCAAAAACATACCAAAAATTCATTGCTGTAGGTTAAGGTTTAGAGGGTGGGAAACGTTATCGCCGTTTGTATGGAGACCACGTGGTTGACAATCCTCTTAAGAAAACAAGTTACATAATAGGGATGTTGACTATTTTTTTTATTTTATGTTACATAAATTACCTCTCAAAAAAAGAAACATTGGTAAAAGAATTAATTCGCTAGCATGAAAACTGCCCGAGATATCACAGTGTGAAATGCACACAAATGGACTCGATCAAAAACGCTCTATACTAATGGCTTGCACGTTATGACGTCACGCCTTGCAAGTTTGTATGCAATGCATAGGAAATTTGTTCAGCAGCTATATTAAATATTGTGTTTATCAAAATGGTTTCTTCGAAAAATTTGCTATACATTTTACGGACTAATTAAAGGTATCATTTATTTTAATAAATTTTATACTTTTTAAATGGACTTGTCCACCCAACTTTGAAGGGTCATAAATCAAATAATATGCAATATATAAAACCAAGAGGTATACAAGCTACTCTAAAAGTTTAATATGTTTACGATTTTTATTAGTATTTCGTTATTTTATTCATTAGTCAACATCCCTATTATCATGGGTGTAGTTAAAGTCTTGTATGCAATTGTACATATAGGCAATAAGGTATTAAGACACTTTTCAGTCCCTGTTGTAAAAAACAATTTATTTTTTTATTTCTTTCTTATTTGCAAAATAGTTGGAAAAAGGTCATCTTTAACTAGTAACTTAGTAGTTCTCGGGATATCCAGCTGTGACAGACAGACAGACGGACTTAGTCACACCATAAGGGTTCCTTTTTACCATTTTGGTACGGAACTCTAAAACGATTTTGACTCTCAAGTGCTATTTTTACGGACTAAGGCACGGGAGCTAGAAAATTTTGTTTGTGAAAATCATTTTTCCTATGAGGCTCGGCTCCAATTTACTTTGAACACGTCAACATTGTATCCATTATAATCATGTTGATGTAAGTACTTTGTAATCTTTGGCCTTATTTTCTGGCACGTCTCATTATTTTAAGGATCACCAACGCCCAACCCTATGTTTAGCTTTGTTGTTCTTGTTTAAACAAATTGCGAAAACATCTTATTTTTTTCAATAAGTTTGCAGGCTGTTTTAAATTTTATGTGCTTAGCAGTCATAAGTTTTAATTACGTATTTTATTTTAGCGAATTATTCCTAGAGTTTGGCACATTGGCTTATACCTAAATTTATATTATTTGTTAAATAAAACTGGCTAAATTTTATAATACATGAATCCTTATACTCATTCAAATATTAAATGAAATAAAAAAATATGTCTAGCATTTATAAAATTTATGAATAAAAGTTTGTATCTGTTGATTTCAAACTCAAAAAGTGTTCTCTTGTGCAGCATTTTTGTGATTTACAAACGAATGCACACTAAAAAGAGGATTTCTTTTCAAAAGGAATAATAACAATGTTGTACATTCCGTTACATAGGAGTATTTTGCCAGTCGGACTGTTACTTTCATTCCCTCTTTGCGAATCCTTTTCAGACATGCACATTTGATCAGGGGAATAAAGGGTCTTAAAATTGTTGAATGTTTAGAATTGAAAATTCTGCATCTGAATAAAGTTTTTGGCGTAGGTATTCTGCTCTACACGGCTTGAAGTAAAATTGAAAATTCTTTGAATTTATTTTTTAAATAAAGATTCTGAAACTTCAAAGTATAATAATTATAATAAGGGTAGGGTTGACAAACTCGTGGGCGAATCGTAGGCGTGAGTATTTAGCAAGAAAATGTTTAGTGCTTTGGTTATTTGTGGTAGATTCGCTGTAAATAATATTTTCAGCTCAACTGATCAAAGGTAGGCTTTTTAGATCGAAATTTGAGACCCAGAGCGGAGGTCAAACGGTAAATAAATTAATATGAGTGAATAAATTGTAATGCGGACTATGTATACAACGTGTTAATGAATAAACGCATAATCTCTTAGGTGGTGATTGTGCTCATAAATATGAACTACTTTTACTATGGGGCTAACTCTGATTTTGTGTGCCATAAACGTCTCCTGTCTAAACTTTACAAATATGGTATTCGTGGTCCATGTTTGAACTGGATAAAAGAGTATTTGTCAGAAAGAGAACAATGTGTGATAACCCAAAGATGGAGTCCTGAAAGTAAATGTCTTGAACATTACAAATCTTCCTTTAACGTAAATAAATTTGGAGTACCGCAGGGTAGCATTTTGGGCCCACTATGGTTTCTCTTATACATAAATGATTTGCCCAAAAGCATAACTCATGAATGTATTCTGTTCGCAGATGATACTACAACTGTAATCAAAGGCGATAAAAATGTAGATACTAATTATTATGAAAACAGTATTAACACAGCTTTACTAAAAGTTATTGGGTGGCTTGATAAAAATAATCTACATTATCCACGGACAAATTTAGCCTTAGTATCTAAGAATTGTAATATTATGTGTATTAAAATATACAACAAATTACCAAAAAATTTAAGGAATACAAGTTTTCTAAATTTAGATCTGCTCTTAGAGAATGGCTAGCCTGTAAATATTTTTATAGTATACAAGAATATGTAGTTTAAAAGTACAAGTAGTGTATTAATTTCATTTTTTTTTTGTCATATTTTTTCAATGTGTATACGCCTGTAAAGGTAGAAACCAGTGATACCTTTTTGTAATTAACAATAACATCTGTTTTTTTGTTACCTTGTTTCTGTGCACAATAAAATATTCTATTCTATTCTATTCTATTCTATTCTATTCTATTCTATTCTATTCTATTCTATTCTATTCTATTCTATTCTATTCTATTCTATTCTATTCTATTCTATTCTATTCTATTCTATTCTATTCTATTCTATTCTATTCTATTCTATTCTATTCTATTCTATTCTATTCTATTCTATTCTATTCTATTCTATTCTATTCTATTCTATTCTATTCTATTCTATTCTGCAACGCAACAAAAAATATCAGCTGTTTCATACATTCTGGTCGAGTAGGTATTGACAACTTGTTTTGCGTTTATTCATTAACACGTTGTATATATGTCTGCAAAATCCAATATCGTATTTATCATATTATTATCTAACACTTCTTCGTTTCTTGTCTGAACTTTCTGATTATTCACCACTTTGTGACGGAACGTGTTAAATAATACTTAACAACTATACGCTCCCGCAACGCAAGTGATCTTGGATTCAATATATCACTACTTTACTTCCCTTTGACTGTAATAAATTTTAACAGCACTGCATATTGCAAGAAATCTTGAATTTACTATAGCCACCGCTTGATACTAAAGGACACCTAAAATGACACTATACGTTTCCACGTTTGCCTCTAGTAGGCACCTAAGTCCTACTGCGCACTACGCAAGAACTGGATTTATGAATCCCAGAGAAGCAGTACTTCAGTGTTGACCCTCTCACCTCAGCCGGCAGTAGCCGTAATTCTCTCGTACAAGCTTGTTGTGCCGTCTGCACCCGCTAAGTGAAACTTAGTTAACCACGAACGGCTCCCCTTTGAGAAACCATTGAATTTGCGAGGATTTACATCACCCCATACCCCGTAAATGGCTGAACGTAAATTAGAGGGAAATGGTATTGGGGGCCTATTACCCTTCTTAATTGCTATAGGATATGGCCTTTTTTGGATCAAATTAAGTTCTTGCAAACGAAATTAAAATACACAGACATAACAATTTATGAAGAAATTCTCTATCTAACCACCTAACTAGGGCAAAAAGTAAATAAATATATATTAGTGCACCGACAAGAAAGTAATAACGAGGTAATGGTAATCGAGAAACATTAATTAATATATGTATACAGAAAGGAGAATAAAGTTATAAAGGATTTCAGTGTAAATTTTGGTTTGTATGATGAAAAGAAATTGAAACAACAACAGAATAATAATATACCTACCTCACTCAGTCTTTCTCAGTCAGTTCTTTCTCTCTATTTCTCTAATGTAGACTTTGTAGATCAAAAAATAATAAATCACAAAGTATTTTTTTTATTAGCCTTGATTTTTTTAAAGCTTTTACAACGCTTGTCTTGTGTGTTTTGATAATCGGTTTCTTTGTACAAAATATGAAAAGAATGTAATGGATAAGGACAAACTGACAAAAGTTGAAATTGGCCCGGAGTCTTGGCCTTGGCGAGTCTCCAGACCTAATAAGGACATATTCAAAACTTCTTTCGTATAAGATTAATGAGTATAACTTTTGTACTTTATTGATAGGGAGTGGAGTTGGAATTTCGAGATTTCATTCTAATCTAGGAACGAAATATCAGGGAAATATCAAAAGTATTATTATGATACCAGCGTAACAGACAGCGCCTGCTTTAGTTCTTTTGAAAAAAAAGAGTTACGGAATTAATGTTATTAGAAACTAGATTTCTCAATAATTCTGCTATGGGTTCATAAACCATACTTTGTAAAACTTTATAATAACAAAATTACAGTCTCTATCAAACTGTAAGTTTAAAATTGAGAGATTTAAAAACATAGTATCACTGAGATTGACAAATATTTTAAGAAAATGAAAAAAAATTAATAACGCGACATTTCCACACATGGAATGCGGGGTTCGGTCTTGAACATTGACCAACTGTAGCACCTAGTGCAGTTACTGCCCTACTGATTTCTTGTCAAAATGTGTAAAAAAATTCCTTAGAAATTCAATAAATCTAGCTAAAGGAGTAGGAAAACCAAAAAAATGGTAATTTTAACCCAACCTCCATGAAGCCGGGTTAATGTAAAAGTCAAAGTCAAATAAGTTTTATTCAAATCATAGACTTAGAAAAATTTTGGAATATTAAGTTTATGATTCAAATAAAGTTAATTATTAAGTACTTTTGAATCGTCTATGGTTCCTACCACCCGTTCCAGACTTTTTTTCCAGAATAGTGTTGTTCCAGAATAGTAGGTGTGTAAATATTTTATTGAAATATAATTGAATGTTTATACGTCAAGATCATTAACCGTAGCTCGGTTTATAATCTTCAAACATAAATAAATTTTTCAATGGTCCTAGAAAATGGATTGTCTTTAGAAATAATTAATTACTATCCTGTCGTTTTCACATTTCACCTGGAGAATACTGTAAAACTGTTGTAAACCTTCATAATTACATATTTTAGTAATATTCTAGTTACCTATCAAACATAGTTAAGTGTATGCAGGTTCGATAGGTACCAGATTTAAATTCCCACCTGAAATTAGTCCCAAAAATAAGTTAAAACAAAATAGTATTAACAACTGAAGATTGGTCCTAGATTCAGCGGTAATGGCCTTGGTGAAGTTCCAGGACTAATAACGACATATTCAAACCTGCGGCTGCTGGAGATTAATGGAGCGAGAGTTTAGTTTAATGCCTTCTAGATTTGTGTGTATTGAGTTAGAATGCCGCATGATTTGTCCGACAAATGGCTGGGCATTATGGCGCTTTTACATTAGGACGCCCACCCAAAATCGGCAACCGCTTTCTGACCGGCCAACTAATAAGGGGCTGTCTCCACGAGCGAGAGAATCGCGACGATGTTAAGTATTTCCATACAACTATCGCCGCGATAACATCGCTGTGTGTAGACAGACGACGATAACATATCGTCGGCGATTCTCTCGCTCGTGGAGACAGCCCGTAAGGCTAACCGAATACTTGTTTTAGGTTGCTTGCCCATTGACGCGGAGCTAGGCGGTGGAGTGGAGAAACGAGGAAATATTAACCAATAGGATTGCGGAGCGGAGATTTTATGCAATCCTATTGGTTAAAATTTCCTTGTTTCTCCGTTCCAGGTCAATGGACAGGCAGCCTTACATAAGTCGGAGTGCTACCGAATACTCCCAACCAAATAATGTAAACGCGCCATAATTTTCACTTTGATTTGAAGGTCATATATAGAGGCGCAGACTGGTCTAATACTCGCTAAATTCTTGTAGGCGATAATAAATTCGCGTCGACAACAGCTGTGGTGTCGGATTTTCTTATCTCATTTATCTTGTGTTTTGGCTGGAGATGCGTCTAATAATATTATCGTATTTATGGAACGTAGTCTGAGACAATGAGCTAGTTCGATCAGTTTGGTTATTGATCAATCACTGTAAGATACGAGGTCGTAAAGTTTTTAGTCTGACTAGTAGTGTTCATATAATTAACATTTTTCAAACACATACATCATAAATCTACTTAGCATTTGTAATACAACCCGACTTTATGTTATCCTCAAATTATAATTATTTGCTCCAGCGTCATAATATAAATAAATATACTTTTCACTAATCTTGTCCATGAAGTAACTTGCTAAAGAGACGCTGATAGATAGATAGATAGATAAAACTCTTTATTTCTCACAAATTACAGGAATAATTACAAAAAAAAACATTAAAACTATAGTGGGCAAAGGCCTTATCGCTGGAAGCGACTTAGCATGACTTAGCATTGTTTTAAAAACAGATTTTAAAACGTAAATATTATTTTAATGTGAAATATTTGTGTTGTACAACATATTATACTGTTAAACGTATACGCACAAAATATGAAGCAGAGCCGAAGCTCTTTACCAACTTTTTTCTCTTATCTGCTTCTCCTTTTCATTCTATTTTTGGCACGGGGCTGTCCAAAATGCTGCTGAAATTTAAAGTACACATAAAAATAAGATATGTTTCTATCTTAAGTTACGTCCAAAGTCAAATACTTACTTTACAAACTTCTAACTGCATTGGGTCAACAGAATCTCAGTGAGAGCCAACTCCGCACATTACATGAAACGCAAAACACAATGAGGTTAAGGGTACGCTCTTGGCAATAGTCCAAGCAAGAAAAAAAAACAAATATGTTCATTGTAGCCACTGAGCGGAACAAAAAGAATCTTATAAGGCAAAAAGACAATAAAACACTACTTATATGTTTGAATTTAAAAAGCACTTAAGCGCTTATTTTAGTTTGGAAATGTATCGAGGAAAATATTGGCTCGCTTTTTGAAAAATGGGACATAAAAATAAATTATTCTTAAATGGTGCAGGAAAGAAAGTACTGAAATAACTATTACTATTGATGGAATACAAATACCAAACAATTTAATTTTCTCACTTATGCTCTGAAATCTTATCATTCCATTTGAAAAAGGAATGCGGGGCGTTCCACATTTCCGAGGGGGTCTGGTTCATCACATTCTAAATTTAAAATTCAGGCCAGGAATGAGTTTCAATACTTACTTCCCGCACCAGCACCAGTGCGGGAAGTAGGTACAGTGCGAAGATGATCTGGGTGGTCTGAGGCAACTTCTTTTTTTTGTTTTAGCTGTTCACAAAAACAAAAAAAGCAAAGGCACATTTGCACCATACAGCCATAACTTTAGTTCCTTTTTTCTGGCACGCAAGCCAACGACAAGACAGTTAATATTATGAAGGTAAAATTATTTAATAGGTACTATAATAACGATACAATAAAAAAAATGGTGCGCACAGAGTATATTACTATAAGAATAAATAAATATTACATTGTATTGTACCAGATTTATCAGAGACAAATCCTCTATGTAATCTTGAATTATGTACAGCGCCATCTACCGCCGAGAAGCGAAATGAGATGGGTTTTTGCTTCTCGGCGGTAGATGGCGCTGCACGTAATTCAAGATTACTCAGAGGATTTGTCTATGAAAAATCTCATTTTGCTTTTCGGCGCTTCGAGCGATTAAACTGCTGGAATGCACCCCAAAAAAAAAACGCGGGAATTAAATTTAATTAAGTTTCAATTGAAAAGTTTTTTATTTCCTCGCATTTCTTGAGAAAAGCACTATACAAGCCTTGTTCTGGAAGCTACTTGCATTGCCTCGAATGATTAAAGCCCTCGCCTGCGGCTCGGGCTTCAAACCATCCTCGACAATGCAATCGCTAGCTTCCCGTTCACGGCTGTAATGTACTATTCCAAACATAAAGTTGAGCATTAATATTAAAACTTTCGTGTTTATGACAGATTTGGACGTTGATGTGATATTACACAGAGTTTAATGGAATATAAACATCGTTAATTCATTTAACAATGCAGGGACAAACTGTAATAATAATCTATAACCCGAATTTATGCCTGATAAAATTATGATAGTCTAAATCTAAAACCACAAAATATGAACAACAATGTTTACTGGGATAAGTTTATTTGCAGCTCATAAAAAAAAACTAATTCTGCTACCCTAGCATGACCTCCGAAACGCAATTATGATAATGGCGATTAATCACGTTTAACTGTAAAAAAATGGATATTGACAGTTGAGTGTCGATAAAACGCTATACCTATCTCGCGATATGTCGTGTTTTGGTAGTCATGTGTGTGTATATTTGTCTAAAATATAGATCTTCCTTAAATTTTTTTTCCATTCGTGCTGTATTTTTTATATATATCTATACTTACATTATAATTAGTTATTAGGCACTGAACTTAGCAAAGTTTCATAAATTTAAATATTTGGGGCACATAGTCACTGAGAACATGTCTGATGATTGTGATATAGAGCGTGAGAGGAGAGCGTTGGCAGTCAGATGCAACATGCTGGCTCGCAGGTTTGTAAAGTGTACACAGGAAGTGAAGATCTCGTTGTTCAAGGCCTTTTGCCAATCATTTTACTCCTGTAGCCTGTGGGTCAAGTACACACAACGCACTCCGCGTGCAATATAATAATGCTTTCCGGATGTTGATGGGTCTTCCCCGATACTGTAGTGCGTCAGGTATGTTTGCGAAGGCTCGAATTCATGACTTTTTCACCATTATTCGCAAGCGTATCGCCTCTATGCGGCACAGAGTCCGGGGAAGATCTAATAGCATCCTGATTGCAATAAAGGATAGACCACAGACTGCCCTATCGCTAAGCATTGGACCCAGATGCACATGTACGGGTCACTTAAATATTTTAATTGAAATTAATTTGTCGCTCGTTTTGTTTTAATGTAAGTAATACTAACAAATATGGATGTAATTTAATATCTGAAATAAATATTATAATAAATAAAATAAATAAATAATAAAATCGTAACGAGGCCATTTCTGTACATTCAATATTTTTTCAAAAAAGTAATTGCTACAGGTTAAGTACATGATACTGAACCCAAAACAATAGTTTTTGGAATTTTTGTCTGTTTGTTTTATTGTAACTTTTAAACTACTGCAC
This sequence comes from Agriphila straminella, assembly GCA_950108535.1. Classification (NCBI taxonomy): domain Eukaryota; kingdom Metazoa; phylum Arthropoda; class Insecta; order Lepidoptera; family Crambidae; genus Agriphila; species Agriphila straminella. The sequence continues at coordinate 7,088,403 of OX467312.1, forward strand.
CGATTTGAACAAAACTTTTTTTGTTATATAGCTGTTAAGCCTGGGCATAGTTTAGGGTATAATTGATTGGAAAATGGAACACCTGATGCAGAACCATATTGGTACAACTAAACTTTAAGGAATATAAAAATAACGCCTTAACAAAAGTTGTTTAGCCTGATTAGCATTTTTTGTTGTGGTATAAAAATCGAAGATCTTGAACCTGATGCAGAACAATAATGGTCTAACTAAACTATGAGGAATGATAGAGGAAGGGTAAAGGTAACTTTTTTCTAAGTGATTTTTTTCCAAATTAAGTAATATCGCGCATACAGTTCATATTTTTAATGAACTGTACGTGCGGAAGTCAAAAGTGTTAAGACTTTGGCCTATTTCCGTTGTCCCCCACCGTTTGTCCACCACACTGGGGGATATCGGGATAAAAGGTTTTATCCCATATTTTTTTTCTTCATATCCCTCAGTGATGGACAAACAGCGGGGCAACGGTAATATATTTATAATATACTTTGGTTATGATATTGTACAAACGTCGACATTTATTCGAGTTCAATGAGTTTATGATACGTTGGCATAAAGCAGTAAAATTAATTTCAGAAGCATTTATACCGTGTTTACTGTTCCGATATGTGCGCAACTATCTGTGTTTGTTTAACTAGCGGTGGCTTTATATTAATTGGGAAATTGTCAGAGCTTTCATTATTATGAGAAGCTTGGATTGTTTGGTTTTCAAATGTTCTTTATTCGGAAATTAAATTACATTCTAGTTAAACATGGTTTTTCAATATACGTTTATTTAGGTACCTACTACTTTTTAGGGTTCCGTAGCCAAAATGGCAAAAAACGGAACCCTTATAGATTCGTCATGTCTGTCTGTCTGTCTGTCCGTCCGTATGTCACAGCCATTTTTTTCTACTCAGGGGGCCTATTACGAAAATAACATACGCAATTGCGTAACGCAGTCACTTGGTTACGATAGTCGTCCGCAGTTCGTCGGTTGTGGCTATTAAACACATTTTCAATTTGGCTATCGTAGCCCAAAGACTATTGAACGAATGATGTCGGATACGCTAGAGAAAAACTGTCAAACTTACGCAATCACTTTGCGATATCGCATACGCAAGTGCTTTGTAATAGGAAACAATCCTAATGAAGCACTTGAAACTTTTCGTAATAGACCCCCAGAATTCGTTATGTTAATAAATGTACGGTTTTCGAAACAAGACCCTCGACCTCGTTGGGGAGATGTCACAAAATTTATCCCGCTTGGTGGCACTACTGCTGCTGGATACATTTGTACAGGCATTTACCCTCAATTTTCCCATTTATTTTCACATTATATCACAAATTGGTTGATATAATAATAATTATTATGGTAGTTAGACAGTCAATGAATTAAAGATTGAAGAAAACCAAAATGTGTTGGAAGAAAAATTGATATTTACGAAAATTCGCTTCCAACATCCAATAATTATAGCAAACAACAAAATGACAGGTGTACATCTACACTAGCGCCAAGATAGCGGTAGTGCGCCGACTGGTAGACGATTTGTTAATCAGCCATATTATCCTGCCAATTGCATTGGTTTAGATTTAGAATTCACATTTATGTATCCAAAATTGGCATCCTGGCTCCCTAGACAACTTTAACAAAACTAAAGCGAGTATTTTTCAGTAAACGAAACTGAAACGCTTTGGTTTTATCGTTGAAAATTAGCGCGATTGGGCCCCAGTATCATAAAATATTTAGGCTGAGTTGTACCATCTTAACTTAACAACTTAACCATAACTTTAACAGATACAAACTTATCTGAGCCAGTGGTCAAAAGTGGAACTAAGGTGTTATTACATATTGTTACCTAGGTTACGCCATAGACGACAGCGACGCATCATCGAGTCAGATATGTTTGTATCTGTTAAAGTTATGGTTAAGTTAAGATGGTGCAACTCAGCCTTAGTAAACAATGTTTTTAACGGAAACAAAGTACTTATCAAGTAAATATAACGTAAATAAGTAGATAATGTTTTTGTCCATAATACTATAAGGACCATAAATTGCTTTAGAATTCAGATGGATTTCCACATTAATAATTCCTTCACGTTTCTGACGATATAATTTTTGAGCTCCTAGTAAGTAGATAAGGAATAAGTCTCTCAATTTGATGAGCTATTAAAGAGATATACCTACCGTATAAAATAAACATACTCGTACAAAACAATTTCAAGAGAACAGTCTTGAGTACGAAGAGTTTGACTCGAGCGAATGTTAAAGTAGTCTCTTTAAATGCTAATGTTCTTTTGAAATTAATCCACTTCATTTCTGAGTTGTTTAGTCAGAGATTTTCCTTTTAATAATTAAGAATAAACTTCTCTGATTACTTGTATTGTTTGATGCGCTTGTATCCTAAGATTATTCATGAGAGAGCTTTTTATTATCTTTGGTTGTTGCTTAGAATTTTCTTTTAGATCTGATTCGTGGGATTTCTCTTTGTTTTGTTCTAAATTAAGGTTTTATCCTACGACAGACGTAAAATTATATTAGATTTTCAATAAATACGGCAGATTTTTTATGGCGTGATCATAATAATGATCATCATCACGTACATATTAAACGTAACTTATTTCTAAACTTGTGTGGTTAGGTTTCTGACATCATAAAATTCACAATAAAATGAATACCAAAGAAAAGAATACTGAAAGTATAAAATATATGTGACTCATACATAACAAAGTGAGTAATGACGCAATTTAAGCGATAGCATAAAAATCTGTGGAATAACGCAATTTATTCAAAGTAACTGATGGTGTTCATCACCGTTGAAATGAATGCGAAGTATTTTTTTTAAATGTTCTCTAATGTGAATGAAAAGAACAGTTAAAAAGGACGCATTTTTTTATTTCGAATAAATAGTGATTATGTTAATGAATCCCTTATCAAATAACAATAATTTGAGTATAAGTAATATAAAAATTGATGATAGAATAATTTGTTAAGCTACTGTCATGGTACCCATACAAACGGCGGGATCTAAAATTTCACGTAGAATATTTTTTTTTTTGTATGTTTTTGTAATACCTAAGAACTAGGTCTGTTTAGTTCTGATATATTTAAATATGTATTACAGATTTTGAAATATTTGCACCTTAGTGATTTCATACAATACAAAAAAGTGCCAGTATTGTCAAATGTACAATGAATATAAAAAAAGTACATACCTAGTTCTTATGCATTACAAAAACATACTATCATTACATCATTACTTTAATCTCGCTGTAGGTTTAGACTTTAATGTGCTTTAGAGGGTGGGAAAGCCATTCAATTTTGTATGAAGACCGTATGGAGACCACGTGGTTTACAATTCTCTTAAGGTGGCTAGACCTCTTTGCATGGTCTTCTGTATTGGCCACTTGTGTCAGAAGCAGAGGTCCCGGATTCGATTACCAAAAGGAGTAGAACGTTGTGCTTGGCTCCCACCCTCTTACCTAAATCTGGCGTCATAACCCCAATACTAATTGTAAGTAACCAATGTGTTAGTAAGCCAGTTCCTCAGTGGTCAAAATGGATTGCGGATAAAGTTAGTTTCATAATACCTATACTATTCTGACCTTCTAGTTATTATAATTTTTTTTTTTTCAATTTATTTGGGTTAAAAAACAGTGTACACAATAAAGTATTCTTACAGTGATATTATGATAAATAGCCTTTGTCATTGTGACACCAACATCATTAACCACGACAGTATTTAATACAAGAATAGGTTAATTAAGAAGCGATGCTATATAAGTACGGACAAAAAAAAGGAAACATTGGTAGCTACATCAAAACTATTCTAAACACTATGAGTAGGTATATTATTACTACTATTCATTATGTGGTATTAAGTACAAAGATAATAAGCATTCAAGTTTAAATAAATCTGGCAGAAAATGTTCTAAAATACAAGGTTGACCTAAAAAAGGGTAGGTGTTACACAGTATGTTTCAATAAGCAAAACTTAAATTATTTATGATAAGATTAACATTTAATTTAATGTTAAAGTTATTAAAGTTATAAGATTCTACTTTGAAATCCAAGCGTTGTGACTTGATTCTGTGGTAGTGATAAAAAACCTAAAAACTAGAATGCTTATAAAAGTGTTTTAGGTAATACGTGGTTTAGATACATTAATTTAACAAAAACTACTTGTACTGTTTAAGTCACAGAACAATTTCTTTTAAGTATTGTAAGTAGTAATTTTTTGGGAAAAGATAACACTTTTTATTTTAAACTTCTACTACGAAAGTGGTATCAAATCTAAATAAAAATGCCTCTTTATAACTAAAATGGTAATAGAGGAAAAGGGAAACATTTGTACATGTTTCCTCCCAGTACCGAAATAAATTTTGTTGGCTGTAATAAAATTCGTGTTCGCCGTGTCGAGAGTTCACGTACGTGACTAAGCTTTAAGTGTGGCGAATTACGAATCTAATTACAAAGTAAATAACAGAAAGTTTGGGTGAAGCGCGCTAGGAATTTATTTTATTGCCTTTCAGTAATTAAAGAGGTCTACGTTTGGCCTGTCCGCTATTTCTAAGTCAAATGAAAAGTGAAAATAAATCGGTCGAGAATAGATTTTCAATTCAATTCAATTCACTTTATTGCGTTCCACAATAATAACAAGATGGTAGGTAGGTAAAATAACAAAGTACATTGTAGACCCTGAATAGGGCACAGCAAATTATTTGGAGAGGAGTTGAGAGGACGACTTACTTTTTTTAAATACTTTAATATTAAATACTTATTTAAATTTTTAAATTCCTTTCTAATTTCTTATTAAATTTGAAGTAACAAAATTGCTCGCACGAGCATCACTTCGTGCTTTGTACCACCTAATGGTAAATCCATATTGGACTACTTGGGTTTCGTATAATCCATCTGTAGGTATATTTATTTATCCCTTTGTACTGCTCAGAAAACATTATTTTGCTTGAGCGAGAAAACCGCTCAGCGACGACGGCTTACCGAAGCCGAAGAGCATGGACGCAGCTGAGTAACAAAATTACTCCAGTAAACGGAATGAGCTTCAAAAAATTCTTTGAATAACCCAACTTTTTAGTCCCTTACTTATTTATTCGTTTAATCATTATTGCTACTTATGAAAATACAGCAAATGGCGGAGTTAATGCTAAAAAGCATTCTCTCTTAGTCAACCAGTGAGGGTTTGAGAGTGAAAACGTACAGGCAATAAAGCATATTGAAAATTATAATGTTCAATAAAATTATGGTTTTACGTAAAAAAAAAGGATTTGAGAGAATAGATACATAAAATTATACCTTATTAATATAATTAATATATTATATAAAAATAGATTAAATAAACATTATAATATATAAATATGCAGTATATTGTTAAGAAGTCGATCCAGCTTACCTAAGATATTTTCATTTAGTCTCAGTCTATTTCAGTGCAGCTTCAGAAATCCCTTCTGGACCATCAGTGTACCCTTAGCACGAACAGCTATCGAAAAAATTAACGTGCGTCAAATCATTCGATAGTGCAATTTTGTATTGGAAATTTGTACAACGCCATCTACCGCCGAATAGAGAAATTAAAATTTCCATAGATAATTTCCTATCGAGTAATTTTACGCGCGTTTTTTTTCTCGATAGCTGTTCGTGCTAAGGGTACTGTACCCTTAGTACGAACAGCTGTCGAAAAAAAAAACAAATTTGTATTAGAAATTTGTACAGCGCCATCTATCGCCGATAAGCGAAATGAAATTTTCCATAGAGAATTGTCTATCGAGTAATTTTACGTGCGTTTGTTTTCTCGATAGCTGTTCGTGCTCAGGGTACTGACCACTAAATCTCATCACCAGTGGTCAGTTGACAGGAAAAATTTCTTATCTGACCACTGGAGGTGAATTGGGAGCAATCCTATTGGTTATTAAGGAATTATTAACCAATAGGATTGCGGAGCTGAGATTTTCTGCAATCCTATTGGTTAATATTTCCTCGTTTCTCCGCTCCGCCTCGCCTCGCTCCGCGTCAATGGACAGGCAGCCTTACGAGGGTAAGTTATTAAATCACCGTTATACACTAGGTGAGTAATGTTACTGGGGCTTAAACGCGACAATTTGACGCGAACTACCGACAATGATAGCTTGGCATTTCACCGCATTAGCCGAGATGCCAAACTTGGACGACCATTCTGAAATACCCTCCAGTACCCTTAGCACGAACAGCTATCGAGAAAAAAAACGCGCGTAAAATCACTTGATAGAAAATTATCTATGGAAATTTTAATTTCTCTATTCGGCGGTAGATGGCGTTGTACAAATTTCCAATACAAAATTGCACTATGAATGAAATGAATGATTTTACGCGCGTTATTTTTTTCGATAGCTGTTCGTGCTAAGGGTACTGATTACTTACTGTAGGTGTACCAAAAACTTTATAAGTGGCGCCCTCAGAGGTTTATATTTCAGAAGTTGTTAATAGAATAGGATTTTAATAAAACTTATCGTGGAATTTTTAGAACCCATGGTCTAGTATTATTAGAAGGTACCTAAAACTACATTCCCTGGTCCCTATTCGTGGAATTAGATAGAAAATGTGTCTAAAACGGCCATTTTTAGCATTTTTTCTATCTACTTCTAGCAGTGACTACAACGGTATGTAATAATACCGTCTAGAAATAGTCTAGTAATAATCTAGTGATTATGGGCCCTAAAAACTCCACGAGAAGTTTTATTAAACTTGTACTTACTAGAATTACAATATTAAATAAAATTTACCGCAGCGCCACTTTCGGCCAGGAAAGCGCTTTAAGTAAATTGATATTTTAATCGCGTGATTTCAAATCGACTCTACATCTTAAAACTCAACGTTAAAGTTAATAGCGACTATCGCAGTTAGAGGCAAACTGTGGTTGCTCAAAACCAGCTGACACAGAAATATCAGAATTGGAAACAAATCACTTACCCTAACATAATGCTGTCTCACAAACTCATTTATGTGACAACGTTTGTATCAGAATTTCCCCAGTGCATTGCATATTATATTGATATAACATTTTTAATATTCGAATTATTTTTTTGCTCTCGAAGCGAAATATTAAAAAATGAAGTTCTATATCAATGTTGAAGAGATCAATATCTTTATATAAATGCAAATAAGAGATCCGTCGGGCCAATGCGCAAAGCGAACTCCAATAAATTTCAAGTTTACAAGCTGAAATGAAACTGTCATTGTGGCCAATATTTTTCGGCATTTTAAATGCAAATTCTTCTTTTGTCCAAACTCATCAAAATAATAATTATCTCTATGAATATCTTGATTTTACTTTAATTTCCTGAGCGCCAAAATTGTAAGGAAGCGCATTTTGCTCCAACACTGGGAGATGCGATGTGTCGTCCAAATCAAATCGTCACTTGTTTTGTATAGCATTAGGTTTAGATTAGCTTAATTGTATTTGGTCATCTAAATTCCGTTCAAAATGAGATTTAAATTACTCTTTGTCGTGCATTCAGCCGATTGAGTTTATCAAGATCTGTTAGCGGGTGCCCATATTGAAATATTATAAGTTATACGTAGCCATAATATCTTTTATTACCGCAAAGTTGGTGGCCCTTTTTTCTAATTAGCTTTATCGTTCTTAGAATCTGAATAATATAGTTGTTATTTCGTAGAAATGAAGTAGGCCAAGTGAGTATGGCGTTTCTTTAGCATTCATTCGCAAGAATGATCGAATAAAGAAAAACCTAGCATTGGGTTTCATTAACCTATTTTATAAGAAGTTGTAACAATTGTAGCTTTGTTATATATTCTCGAAGTTTTATTAGTTTTTGTTTAGTTCTCTATTGACCGTGTTGAGACTTTGTTATTTAAAAAAAAACATCTATTTTGTGGACAAAGTGATATAAGGTCAACGTCCCTGATGTTTATTGGGCAATTTGATAATATCGGTACGAAGACCTAGGTTATGCGAGAAGGGAAGCGCGTAAATGCGTTTTTCTACGGCATAAAAAAAGAAGGTTATAGTAGGTAAATCATAAAGATGTAGAAAGTAAATAATCGGCCAAGTGCGAGTCGGACTCGCGCACGAAGGGTTCCGTATCAAAAATCACGTTTGTTGTATGGGAGCCCCACAAAAAAAAATATTTTATTCTGTTTTTAGTTTTTTTTTTAATTTTATTGTTAAAGCGGCAACATACAAATATGCATCATCTGTTAAAATTTCAACGGTCTAGCTATCACGGTTCATGAGAAATCAGTGGACAGTGGAGTCTTAATAGGGTCCCGTTGTACCCTTTGGGTACGAAACCCTAAAATTTAAGCAGCGCCAGCGTATAATGCCATCGAAGTGGCTATTATAAGGATTCCCCTTCTAAAGTAGCATACTTATTAGTCATTCATTACATAATAAGATTTAAAAGTTTATTAATTAGAATTCGTAACTGTGTTTGTCATGATGTCATCAAGCATAATATTTTTTAAGGAAAGTAAAGTTTCTTTCCTAAAAAATATGCTATCCTAAATATACGCTTTTTTATAACTGTTTATATAGTATCAGAAAGTATTATTTATTACTATTACTTACCAATCGAGTTTACAAAGACCCTAACAATCGTTATATATATAAACAATCACAGAATGCTATCTTATAATGAAAGTAATTTCTACGTCATAGCAGTATAATACTCGTATATATTATTAATTTATTAGAGGCTTGATCGAAGATATAATTTTAACAGTCTGTGTGGTTAAGTGGTTTGCCTACCCGCGTTAGACGCAGGGTACAATTTGAACTCGGTTTGGTTAGCGGTAGGGCTTATTTCAAGTCCGCCTGGCTAGCTACCACCATCATACCTAAGTCTGACGCCATAACAACAATTTCAAAATTGTTGTGTTCCGGCAGTTAGAGGTAAGATAGCCAGTTCCTCAGTGATGAGGATTCCGGGTGTAGTGCGCTTCCACATTCGGCCTTATCATCACTTAATATCAGAGATGAAGGCCAAGCACTATCCCGTTGTGCATTAAAAAAAGTTATTTGATTCGAATTATAGATTATAGAATGGATCCATATAGTTAAACATACAACCACATTTTTCGTAGCGCTGGATTTTTCCGTAGCAAAGTTATAGCTCGTTACAAATATGGTAATGTTCTGCATTATTGTGATTTCTATTCCTATAGCGAATTGAAAACACACTGAGGTTTTCAGTAAGTATATTTCAAAGGATTTCAAAGGATTGTATTCGAAAGTACCTAGGTAGGTACTTGTTGATGGGAAACCCTACAAAAACGCACCAATTAAAGATATTACGAAAGTTAAAGGAAAATAAACTAAATGGTTTCTTAGTGTAATCAAGAGGTTTCTTAGAATCATGTTATGCATGGAATTAATTTCAGAATAAATAAAGTGGTTATGATTTCATTTCATGTGAAAATGTCTATGCTAAGCCAATGCTAAAAGATTATATAAAAAGTGAAGTTGAAGTGTGAATATCAGCCCACGAACAAAGGTAAAATTTCACGGAATTTCATGATAAAGTGGAGTGTATTGTCGTATAAACACGGATTCACCATTTGTGTAAAACAATGAAAAATATGTCTTGGTAAGGTATAATTAAATACGAGCATTAATCAAAAATGTTACCCAGAGTGATGTGGCTAAAATAAAATTAATTACTGCAAAGGTGGAGCGCTTCTCAGATAAAACAAAGACCTGTATATTATTAATTTATAATTAGTTAAATTGGTTTCTAGAGTTATATTTAACAGTGCATTGTTTAGCGGGATTTAGTTATTGCTTAATAAGGAATATTTAATTTTCATTAGAATTTGCAGTTGCAGGATATAAGTTCAGACAATAGCATAATCTACAGGGGATACAATCCTGAAAAGCGCCAGTTTTCCAGCGGCTTCCAGCTGCACAAAAGTTTGTCTTTGAAATAGTTCTTATTTGACGTTCTAAATTTGAATGGTAGTGAATGTTAAAGTTTTCATAATAAGATGAGAATTTCAAATATTTTCGTCTGGCAAAATGTGGGTGTGATTTTTGGGCACAACATTAATTTAAGCGTCTAGAGTTGTGGCAACTAATAAATAAATTATTTTGTAGAATATTTCTACAAATTTTAATAGTGCATCGCGTAAACAACGCATCAGAAATTAAATTTTAACAAACAGTATACATCCCACAGAACAGAAAATCATCAAATTTACATTTTTAGGGTTCCGTACCAAAATGGTAAAAAGGAACCCTTACGGTGTGACTCTGTCTGTCTGTCACAGCTGGATATCTCGAGAACTACTAATGGTATCAACTTAAACTTTTTTACAACAGGGACTGAAAAGGGGTCTTAAAAATTTTAAGTGGGGAGACTAGGGCATGTGGGGTATCATAATAATATGAAAGAGCGTTGTGTGCACATTTGAAATCATTTTTTTCTTTTTTTTAGGCCGCATAGTTTTCGACTTATGATGAAAAAAGTAAAAAAAAAGTACCGTCCCCGTCCCGTCTTATCTCCGAAGTTTGCAAAGAGAAAAATCTGAAATAATTCTATGTGATAGTAGTTTATGCAAAGATTACAGGAAAAATAAAACGATGTCTCAATATAACACACTTTTTTAGAAATTCAAAGAACAAACAAAAAATTCATGAGTTCCTCTACCAGTCAACAGATGGCCCTGACCCAAGAAAAAATATTTTAGTTCCACTAACGTTCAAGAGATGGCGCTGGACTAAGAAAAAAAAATAGTTCCACTATCGGCCAAGAGATGGTGCTGACCTAATACTGCAATAATAATTTTATTATTCTACAGCAGGCTCTGCAGTGTATTTATTATGATGGTAAGGAAACCCTCGGTGCGCGAGTCTGACTCGCTCTTGACCGGTTTTTTTATCTTGCCACGCAAATCGGGAAGAATGATTACTGATGTTTATTTAAACTAATATTATTTGTGTTTGGTTTAGATATTCAGCAAAATGATCTTACGTTTATGTATATTGCTATAGCCGGATGCTAAATTATATGGCGAAATAACATTTCAAACTTGGTACTGGGGTTAAGGAGGCATGTCTCGTTAATACTGTTTGCAAGAGGTTCTAGCATAGTAAACCATAAACCGGTAAATAAAAATAAAAGGTAACCTATCAAGTTGTTTATATGAAAAAAAACTAATAAAACTTATGAAAAATAATAACGAAAGTATCAAAATGTATGAATCAACTGATTTTTTTTCGCGATTACAGAGTTGGTCCCTTAGTAAAAGTTGTTCAGTTTGATGGTCCTTATATATCTACCACATTCGGCATAAGGGGTTATTTTGTAACACGTTGTATAATGTGTATCGTTGTGTGGTCCCAAAATAAATGTGTTTTCATTCTCTCTTTCTTTAGTTATGCTACTGTCATTCTGTTTATAAGCCGTGTCGGCATTAACTTAGCCTTGCTTGGAGGCGGCGTTCCGCAATCTACATCGACATTTTCAAAATATTTTCAAGAAGTATTCCAATCTACTTACTTCTGAAGCCGATGCTAATTAAATTTGAATTTATTTGAAGTTAGAAACTTTTTATCTGGCTTACGGAAAAGTTGGCATTCACTTCTTGGAATCACATTTAAAGGATAATTAAATTAAATTAAATTTCTCATATTTCACGGCGTGGAAACCGAAAGAATGCGATGCAGTTACATAGGTGGGGAGGGGAGGGGTTAGGGGAGGTGCTGGTAAAACTATTTTGAAGCCTCTTGAAGTATCACAAAGAGCTATTCTTAAAATATCACACTTTCGTCCCTTTCTCTATCCAACCAATCTCTTATATCAGGAATGCGAAGTACTGACCATTCGTCAACTGTATATTTTAACCGTAATCTTAAAGCAACACGGGGAGACTGTTTTTGACCCAGATTTATTGCGTAAGCGAAACACTTATAATGTATGTAAACAAAAAACTAAATACAACACATGTTTTGCTCAGAAGTTTTATGGTTTCTTAGGTCCTCATCTATATAACAAAGCAAACCATCAATTATCAATTTATTCTAACACAAAATTTCAATGCAAAAAAAAGCTTATGATGTGGCTACTAACTTTGTCATATGATGAAACAGAAAACCTATTAAATATATTAAAGTAAATAATATTATAACAATATATATATATATATGTATATAATTTACACACAGATACATACACACACACACACAGACATACACACACGCACACACATACTCGCACAATTAGTACATATAAATAGATAGTTTATAAAATGTACTTATAAGTATTAACAATAATAAAGTTAAAAAAAACAGTTAAAAATAAATAATTACAACTAAGTATCACACACCCACTAAATTATAGAATTATAGAATATCCTTAATCCTTATAACTTTTAATTTTTTAATCACCTCACAGATAAAACTGTAATGACTACATAGACTGCTTCAATATTATGTATATCCAGGAGAGCCTGGAGATCTATAGCACAGGTTCGTCCTATTTCGGACTCCAGACTCTCACAAGGATAAGAAAAATTACATGTTAAATATTACGAAATGTACATATTCTAAAAACCTTGTGAGAAGTGAATAAATTTCTTTTTATTTTTATTATTTTTTTATAGGTACTTTGAAAAAATTCTGAATTTGCGTAAATGGATGGAATTACATAGCAGTTCCCCAATTTGATTGTTTAAAAAGTTATGTTTGGTAGGATTTAGGCTCTTATTTCACTCTGAGATTAGGGCTTCTGGCTCCATTAATTTGAAAAATAATTTATCAACTGATTTTTTTTAATGCAGAGCTAGGATGCGCGGCAAATTATTTTTTACTTCCCCTCGATAGGTACTTATTATTTACACCCTATGTAACTCAACTTATAATTTCAATAATAAAAAACTAAAGTGCCTTATCATCGGGGAGAGTGGATAGAGGCTTGTCGGCAAGCAACTGGGCTATTAATAAACCTGACACACGAGCACACACCCACCCGGGTTAAATCTACTCTAATATAAAATGAAGTGAATGTTTGTAAAGCTTTTGTTATGCGATATTACTTGATAGATGATTCCCGAATTTGGTTTAAGTATTACAGCAATATGATTTGTATTATGGCAGTCTGTGAGGTCGAGTGGCTGGCATATTGAGTCTCCGCCTTTAAGGGTTGGATCCATCTACGGATTAGTGCATGGATTGATCAAAATGATCTGGAGCCTAATCGCGCTAATTTTCAACGATAAAACAAAAGCTAAATCGTTACCGTTTCAGTTTCGTTTACCGAAAAATACTCTCTTTAGTTTTGTTAAAATTGTTGAATACTCTGCCTAAGGAGTCTAGGATTACAATCTGGGACAATTTAGATGAAAATTATGAAGCTAAACCAAAGATTTTAAGGTAAGTTTACCTAAATGACAACGTAACGTTTTTGGTTTTATCGTTCAGAATTACCGCGTTGGGCTCCTGGAGTAAACGAAATCTTTTTTTTCTATATATAGGTACGCCTTGAGTCTGCCTGCCTAGCATGACCGATTTATATCGCGTGATATAGCGTTTTATCACGTTTAACTGTCAAAAAGACAAAGGAATTTGACAGTTGAGTGTCGATAAAATGCTATATCACGCGATATAAATCGGTCATGCTAGGCAGGCAGGGGTAGTGAAACCGTCCGTTCTCGTTTGTCGTTTCCATAACCCGATTGCTCTTGTTTTCCGTTTGACCTTAATGTAAAACGAATATTTTATTATTAATTTTTTCTCGTGACTCAAAAACTTTTTCGGACACGTCGTTTCATATTAGTGACTGTTGAGAGAGCTGAGTTGGATTATCCCTTCAAATCGGAAATATATCATAGAATATAATTATTTTCCTTAATTACGAAAAACTAGCAACCTTATTCTAAAAAACATTCGATAAATCAATGATTATCATAAACGTCAACATGCTAAGAAGTCCGTAAGTTTGTTAGTCAACCCTATTTACACAATTCGTAACCCGCGAATGTAGGAAATCGTACTTAACTGAATAACAACAACAAGTCAGTGAAAAGGTTCACCACTTGCTATTGTGTCCGTGTGCTGGCGAAACGTACATTCTATTGTGTTCCTTCTTGCCTGTTTTCTGTCTTTCCTTTCCGGAAAAGGTCGTATAATTCAAAGTATGGCACGGGGTCTATACGAGCAGCTCGATAACATTATTTTTGGTTACCATCCGATAACCGGCCAGTTTATGCGATCGTTAACCGAACGCGCTAACAGCCTCGCAGAATTTCTCGTTGTTATTTAATACAAAAATTGTTTATTTTTTTGCATCGGACGAGTAGCATATTTATAGGCATTGTTGCGGATGGTGGTGTTATATTCCGATTGCACATACCTAGTTCGTTTTATATTTTTTGAGAATTTTTGTTGTAAAAGATTTGTTGAAATAAAACACTTTTAGCGCAGTTAAAAAGTGATTTATTTCATGTCTATAGTGAGCGCGTAAGCCTGGGAGGTGAAAAGATATTGCTGAAACGATTTGTTTCAACGATTTTTTGATCTTTTGCTTTTATTCTTCAGAATAATAATGTTTTCTTACTTAGGTAAGCTATCAAGTGATATAATAATATAATTAATAATATTTAGGTACATACCTAATTATTTCATAACAATTCCAACCAGAAAGCAGTTAAACCTTTTTAAAAGAAATAAATTTTTTATAAAAATAATAATCTAAATCACGATGACCTCAATATCTCTATTGGAGAAACAAAACATGAAGCCGCAGGCATTTTTTTATAGGCTTGTTCTCTTTTATTTCTCGATTTTTTTACTTTCGAATTGTTATTTTCAATTAGTGCCCAGTCCAAATTCACTGGCTTTGCACTACCTAATCACGAAATCACTGGTTCGCAATTGTGAAAGCTTTTTCTGTTCCCATAGGAGATTGAAAAACCAATGTTGTTTTTACTTTTGAACTTTCGCATATATTTCCTAACAAAGTATATTTAAAAATGGTTTATAAATGAAACAAGTCCAATTATTTTAAAAGGTTTTTTTTTCAATTCTCTACCGCGTATTTACCATTCAGCAGTTTTAAAAAATATATGTTGTTCTATTGTTTTGTTTCACATAACAAAGTAAATATTATACTTTGTTATGTGACTGTAATAATAATATTTTGGACCAGAAATACCAACTTCAGTTTTCTTGTTCTCGTTTTCTTCTTTCTTTATCTGGCATTTTATGTGTAGAAAAAAAATCTTGAGTAGATTTATTGATGTAAATTATGTCCATTGAGCGAAGAGTCCGAGCCAAGAAGGTTTACCAACTATTGCCACATTTTAGTCGCTCTATTTGCAATATTTATACCTAATAAATATTGAATATTATCACATACATTGCTCTGATCCCGAGATAAGTAGCTATTGTATTATAGAAATCAGGAACAACGACGCACCATAGTCAATGAGACATTGCAGAACAACATTTTTGTGTCACATAGTAGGTAGACAGAATGTTGTCTGTTTTCTAGGTAACTTTTTGCAATTCTATTCTATTTAAATTATAGTTGTAATTTAACATCGAGCAGTGGCTGTGCCCCGCCACCTAAAACGTTAAATCAAAACATTTAACTATACTAAGGGCTGATTTTTCTATGCCTAGATAGAGCTTTATCCGTTTGATAGCGTTATATACTGCCAAATTGAAAATGCTTGTCATTCATTTGTCTGTCACATTTATGAATGACTTTTATTAGATTTGGTTAATATTTAAACTGACTGATATCTGTTATCTTAGGATTGAAAAACCAGCCCTTAATAATAATAATTTATTTATTATTCAGATATTAAAATCCATTTTTGTTAGTAACAATAATCTTAAATCCTATCTTAGTATATCAGGACAAAACAATTACAATAAATTTTCTAATAATAATTTAAGGCCATGTATGACTTTTATCCGTACCCCCGGCTGAACAGTGTCTTATTACTATATTACTAGCTACCCGCTCTCGCTTCGCTTCGGTGTAGTGTGGAATTTGACACCATGTATGAAATGAATGCATGTAAACCTTCCTCTTCTTGAATCATTCTATCTATTAAAAAAACCGCAACAAAATCTAAGCATAACAAACAGCGGGAAGCGACTTCGTTGTATACTATGTAGTGATGTTCTGATTTTAGCATATTTATGCAGTGTTGAGTTCCGGTCACTTTTAAAGTTATTTCGATGGGAATGATAAACAATGACTATTATAAGTTTACACCTCGTTTATTTGTAAAACAGTTAAGAGAATAGAAAGGGTAAAAACCCAAGTCCACCTTCCAACCGGGTCACGGTTATCGTAGCCGGGAGCCAACCCTCATTTCCGGAAGCACTTAACATCGAATAAAACTGTTTATAATGGATGAAACCTGCTTTATGGATATGGGTTGGAGTGTATCACATTTTAGGATGGTCTCTGAAAAGGATAATAAAATGACATAAGTATTAAATTAATGAATTTCAGGTAGGTCCTTTAAATTAAGTGCTTTTCTTTATTGTGCATTGCCAAAACTGAAAAGGTATTGGAAATATACGTGTGAAAATTGTGGATATTAGTTTTATTTATACAAATTGCTTTTTAGATATCTATTAACGATCAGGGGGTCTATTACGAAAAGTTTAATGCGATACTATACACGCAGCTGTGTCCGTGCTTCGTGCTGATTGTTTCCTATTACAAAGCACTTGCGTATGCGATATCGCAAAGTGATTGTGTAAGTTTGACAGTTTTTCTCTAGCGCATCCGACATCATTCGTTCAATAGTATTTGGGCTACGATAATCAAATTTAAAATGTGTTAAATAGCCACAACCGACGAACTGCGGACGACTATCGTGACCAAGTGACTGCGTTACGCAATTGCGTATCTACGTAATTTTCATAATAGGCCCCCAGTACTTAGTTAGATCAGTATTTAACACATCTCCGATAGTAATATTTATTGAAGTCCTAATATTTCGATATTTATTTAAAAAATATCGAACTTTATACTTACATTCTATAGCTTTAGAAAATAAGATGAATAGTCCTCGGCTTTTACGATCTGTTTTAATTGAGCAAAATAATTTTGATCGTAACTCTTTCAGACGCTCCTTTTAATGAATCCAATTACGTTGTAACTTTATGACTTTCAAAAATACTTTATTATAATCAAATGAATCCTTATAATTTCTACCTTCTGACAAAGAAGTTTATTCTGGATATAAATAGTATCGTAGAGAAAGAACTTAATACCTGTGTAGGCTGTTTGTGCTTTTGGGACTCTATCTCACTAAGTCACCATGGTTAAGCCTCCAGGGGGTGATTTGCTTGTCGCCCCCAAATTCGTTAAGGCCTATTCAAATCTAAGCGGTATCTGCTAGCGTCGTGGGTAGTGGTAATACCTGAGCAATATCCCCCCCAGTATTTAGTATGGCATTTTCGCAGCTGTCGTGGGTACGCGATAACGGATACCGCTCAGATTTGAATAGACCTTTACACAACCATGCGGACACTGGGGCCGTACTGGCTAACGCATCGAACTTCGGCAAGTCTGCCCGGCTTCAAATTAAAACAGATAAATCGAGCCCCAATCAGACCAAAATGGTGAACCCCAATTCATGATGTCACACAAACATCGATATTTTCCAAATAACTTCGGCAAATTATAGTACAATACGAAATTCCTTACTTTGATTTATCAGTTTTAAGTTGAAGCTCGGCAGACCAACCGATATTTGAAAAGTTAGCCGGTAGGGCCCCTGGTGAGGTACCCCTTTATGCATCTGCATACATTTTGTTGGTACCGCGACGGTGTCCTAGTGAGATATGGCACTAAAGCTGTCATTCTAGTGACGCATGCGCGTTACAGGTTTTCGACTTTACTCCTTAAAGTTCAGTTTGCCCAGAGGTTTGGTAGGTAATAGAACGGGCGCGAATAATACCAGATGAACAGACAATACTTACGAAACATCGTGATTAATCAACTTCAAAACGATTTAATAGTTTGCGAGAAACGATTTCTTTATGTTTTGTAAAGTGAGGACGATTGGAACTGTGAATTTTATATTTTGTTACTAAAATAACCATATCAAAACTAAGTTTTAGAATAAGTGAGTGTTAAGTAGTGATAGTGTTTAAAGGAGATCTTTTCGTGTTTAGAGGTAAGTTTTTATAGTTATTATTTTTCATGTTATTTTTTTTTATATATATCATGACTACTAATTAATACTTTATCGTAAGTTGAGTGATGATTGTGCTAATAAACTGAATGTAAAAAAGTAGTAAATTCTGTATTTTTCGCGGATGGGATTTGTTTATGAAGTGTTTTTACCGACTTCATGAATTATCTTTTGTATTGATAAAATTCATATGGAATGCTTTCAGCCTTCCTAAATAAGATAACAATGTTTAACTAGTTTACCGACTTCGTTGAAAGAGTCTCAATACTTAACAATGTCTTTCTGAACTTTTTATCATGTAAATGAAGAGTTAGTTGATACATAATTAGGATGACTTGGTTGATTCCTATTTTATACATGGATGTACACGAGTATAAAGCCTTTATAAGGGACTTTGTTAAAGTTGAAGGCTAGTTTATAACGTTATCGTCATCATGAATATCATGATCATGATCCTGCATTAAAATAAAAAAACGGCTGTCCTAGAAAAAGTTAAAAGTTAAGTTAGTTGACTTTTTCAAAAAATCTATAGCTAGTGCAATCTTATCTAATCTATAGCAGAGAAGCTTGTTGGCGCAGTAATGTAGCGCCTGGCCCAACGTCTGCGGAGGTTAAACATCTTTCGCAAGGGTCGGTCATGAGATGGGTGACCAAAAATTATTATCTCGAGCTCCTCTATACTTCGGAAGGCACGTTAAGCCGTTAGTCCCGACTGCATTTGCAATCGTTAACACTTACCAATCCGCATCGGGCCCGCGTGGTGGGTTATGAATGACCCATCCCCCTTACCCACCTATAAGGAAGGCCTGTGCCTGTGCCCCATTAGTGGGGACATTAAAAAATGGCTGATGGTCTATAGCTAGTGTAGTGTCACTCGAGATTATGTAAGAATTCTGACGATATACCTCACACATCCAAATCTGTTCAGGCATTCAGAAGTTATGGTGGAATAAAGAAAATGAATGAATGTTTTTATAAACATACGCGCATGAACTCTGAACACAATACACTCTTCTTTTTTGGGCAGTCGTGTAAAAATATGGGTTTGCCTCATCGCCCATCGGCCTTATAAACACAGTACTTTGATCAGGATAACACAAAAAAAGATTATCGAACGAAGAACTATAATTATAATTATAGTAAGTACCTAATTAATTATCTGCTTTTGTTCCCTACATCTATTATTAAGTTTTAGTAACGTTGTTGTCTAATAACGAAAGAAATTACCAAGCTGAAGCAGAAGTGTATCTTCATGCACAAAAGAATGATCTTCATGATTCTTTAAATATTTTTTAAGACTACTTGTTTAATGGAAAACTAAAATTTTCAATAGAAAAATAATACGGGAACGGGAACAGGAATGAGAACGAGAACGGAACCGTGAACTTATAATATTATAAATGTGAAAGTTTAATGTTTGTTACTCAATCACGTAAAAACCGCTGAACATAAAATAATATAATAATGAAATAAATAAGACTGTAGAAGAAATAATACTTTGGCTAAGACGTAACAATTTAAAGATAAATATTGACAAGTCAAATTACATACAATTTAGAAACTATCAAGGAAAAAAACTAACATTAAAATTACATACGAGAATAAGACGCTAAAAGAGACTAGTAATGTTAAATTTTTGGGTATTACTCTAGACGAACACTTGACATGGTATAAAAATTTAGACAATATATGCAACAAAATCTATCCATTTTCTTATGCTCTATGGAGACTGGCAAAAACTGCTGAAAAGAAAACAGCCCTCCAAGCCTATCATGGTTACGTTAGTTCAGTTCTAAGATACGGTATTCTTTTGTGGGGAAATTCTTGCAATATAAATAAGGTGCTCATTGCTCAAAAAGCTTGCATCAGAGCCATATGTGATGTAGACAATATGGTATCATGCAGGCCATTGTTTAAAAATCTAAATCTGCTTACTGTCCCTTGTTTATACATCTTAGAAATATGTATTTTTGTTAAAAGTCATCCGGATTTATTTACAAGAAATGATGAAATAATTCGTAATTTTCCTACAAGGTATCCAAATAAATTAAGATTACCAATGATGAGAACGAAACTCAGATCAAGGAGCTGTTATTCCATGGCTATCAAAATATTTAACAAGATTTCTGATAACTTTAGAGATCTGCCTCTTAATCAATTTAAATCTATATTTAAGACATGGCTAGTGAAAAACTGTTTTTATACGATGACTGAATTTTTTAATTTTAAATGCTTATAATTTTATAATATTTGACTTGTAAATTTGAATGATATTAATGTTGACATACTATATTTAATTTTATCACTATTATATTTTGCATGCTAGCTCTTGATGAATGTGATGTGACAATATGAAATATATTAAGACCCTTATGTACCGCATTCTAGCAAATAAATTCTTGATTCTTGATTCTTGAACGGATTTGGAATGGCACACAGATAGTTATATAGCCTGTGGTAAAACATGGATACTTTTTATCTCGGTCAAAGGTTCCATAGCGATTTTCTGAATGTCCACGCGAACGAAGTCGCGGGCAAAAGCTAGTAGGTATAGAGATAAATATGTAAACTCACTTCAATAATAGCGTGCTTACACAGCATATATTAAAAACTTATACCTATACTATGCTTATGATCATAATACGCTAGTCTCTGAACAACAAGCTGCTTATCGAAAAAGCTTTACCTTACTCGAAAAGCAGATGCAGGTACTTAGAACGGCTTTTGTGCAGTAATCCTCCGTTGACTTTAGTATTGTAAAATATAAATGCTTGTTATAACTCAGTCTTGTTTAAATAGTGGTCCGACCGAAGTGGCCGTAGCTTTAGTTAGTGCAACGTGATATTCACTTAAAATTTATGCTAGTGATTTATTTGTAACTGCCACCGAGCAGCTGGTGGGGTATTTTAGCTACTGAAAGAGACAACTTTACTTTTTATCATTTTTATGAAATAACCTTGCCGCATGCTTTCAATTTATTTTTCTAAATTACTTTTAACTGATTTTAGACAGAGACTTTAGTATCAACTGTATCAGTGAATTCAGTAAAAAACTTACTGAGTTTCATCAAAAATCAGTAAAAAAAATTGGAGATGAAAACTCCTCGCGAAACGGCAACGAAATTCGTCTCCAAATATCACGAAGTTTGTAAAATTATACTTTGTAAATTAAATCAATACTTCTAAGATACTGCCGTTAATTGCAAACAACAGTGTGTCGTAATTATATAAGTACACGATCTTGTGGAGCTCAAATTGAAAAAGTTTAAATTAAGGGATTTGCATTCATAAAATGTTCGAGAGCGGTACTCCAAACGTTTAATTACGGCCATATTGGTATGAACTTTGGAAGAGAAATGAGGTTTCCGCAGTAAAGTTCACGCACTTTAAGATGCCAATATTATTATCAATTAATAACAATCGTAAAACGCGTCTTTAAACGTAATCCATCTAAAATACGTTTTTGGTCTCAAAAACTACAATTTTGTCTAAATTTAAGGCCGCTGTTCACTGTGTCTCATCACACTCGTATATTACATACCTACTTGAGAATTTTGCAAAGCAAGCACTATTACAAACAAGTTCAGTCAAAAAAAAATATTTAAATGGCCAAGATATTAAGTTTTTCTGCGCCCTGTAAAATAAAATGAAAAATATACGCGGTATTGCAAACTGCTCTTGCGCGGTCTTGCACGCCCATCGACGCTATGCAAATAATAATACATAGTGTACAATTCATACACTAATATGTACAATATTATAGTGGTATGTTCCATTATACATTGAAAATAGTAAAGTCAAAACTATTATTTATCTAGCTTTATTTAGCTCTTTTGATATATTATTTATTATTGAAACGATTGAAACTCGCATTTATTTCTCAGAAAAGGAGCCGAAAATATTTCATATTACTTTTTCTCTCTAGAATCACTAGAATGGCATCGCTTATTTATTCGTCTGAGTAATTGTAAATTGGGCCGCTGCTCCAGAATTAAATATTTTATGATATTCATGAAAAACATTATTTTGAAGTGCTTACACTGATTTATAATCTGGTCGTTTGAAATTCTCTACATAATACATTTCTCTACATATAAAAAATATTGCAATCGAGAATCGATCACTGATTCTGAACAAACAGTTTTCGGGTTTTGTATATACTAAAAATAACCTTGTATAATATGATACGCACCATGTATCTCAACATTAACAGTCTTAACATAATGGGCATTCTTCAAACGATTCTCTTTAAAATTAAGGAGACTGGGAAAGACCCGTATTTATCTTTCTGCGATTTAATTTCAGTAACGTCTGTTTATAATTGCTAGAACAATATTTGAGAATGTTTCGTGGGTAAAATTATGTTGTACTTATGTTTAAATACTCTTTGCTTTGCTGTTTCTTTATCTACTTATTAGGTTTTGGTAGGATACTTTGTGCACACATGACAGAGAGGGCTTTTCAAAATGTCAAAAAACTATAGGTTCTATAGATGGCGTTGATAAAAAGGGAGGTGTCAACTGTAGAAAACGTAAGAGAACTTTTGGATGTAAATTTTTCAAATTTTGATACTTCACGTCTTGTCCATGTTTTTACCATTGAAAATGGTTATCAGATGCAAATCGCCTGAGACGTATTTTTATCCATCGAAGATTTTAGAGGATCGAGATGAAAATAGTACCAAGAGTTGAGAAATTTATCGAGATACGTGTGAGCGTTTGAATTTTGAAAAAAAGGCTGGTAACTTTTTTGGAATTTTGAAAAGTTTAAAAAAAGGTCGGGTTTTTTGGGGGTCGTTTGTTTAAAAAAAAGGTATAAGTTTAGCTACAAAATGGCCAAAAATAAATAAAAATCGGTAAATAATAAAATTGTGACCTTTAGATTTGGTCATGTAGAAAAACGGATATTTCCGTATTTCAAAAGTGAAGTAGCTTCTATGATTATTGACCGATCGTCATGGTAATGGTATTAAAAGATGCGAAAGTGCATTTGTAGGAATCGTTAAATACATTTTTCGGCTGCGTCGAGACATTCAGCAGGCGCCTTATATTGAAAAAATTAACAAGTAGGCCTTAGAAAAATAATAGGATTTTGCATTTGATTTGATTTTGTTTATTGATTGTTTTCGTAAATTTTTGTATTCATTTTCAATTATATAAATATTCATATATATATTCATTCATTTCAATGTATAATAAGTATTTATTTAAAAAGTATATAAGTAGTATCTCAGTTGTCTAGCACCCATAATATTACAAGCTTTGCTTAGTTTGGGGCTAGATGGCGCTGTGAAAAAAAAAAAAAAAAAAAACTATTTCTTGCGGGGACTGCGAAATCTGTGAATTTTTTAATGCCACTTTAAAAAGCCCTCATTCTGCAGGAATTTCAGTGAACTCAACAACCATAATGCGAGTTTTGCAAAATTTTATTCATTTTTGATGAATAGTAAAAGTCTAATTAGAATCTAATTAGAGTTTAATTAAACAATAATAAAAGTGTGAATAGAAAATGTATAATGGATTTATTGAATTAGTTTGCTTACCTCAACAAATTTTTGGTGATTAAATATCAAAATATATTAAATATTTGTTCGAGATATGTTAAGATAGGCAAACGAAACTTTACAAACAAGCGAACTCTTTGAACCAACAAATCTTATCTTTATTATTCAACTTTCATTTATGTCAGACTTAAGAAAGTTATGTAAAACCTTAAGAGTTTTTGAGTTTCGCTAGATTGAATAATATCAATCTCGTATATTAAATTTTCAAGGATCAGACTCAATGCGAATCTTTTAATTGTTTTTAGGGTGACGTACCTCAAAAGGAAAAAAAACGGAACCTTTATATGATCACTTTGTTGTCTGTCTGTCTGTCTGTCAAGACCCTTATGCCCTTTATCTCGGGAACGCGTTGAGGTATTGAATTGAAATTAAACCATTAATCAAGTCTAGGGTCCCTTTAAGATGTGAAAAAAAACAAACTTCTAAGTTTACGTAAATTTAAACATGTGTTTAGGTAAAGAGTGTTTAAAAATCTTTTGTAATAACACGGATAGTCTTTGCTAAAGTACATACCTACAAATTTGTACGGAACCCTCGGTGGGCGAGTCCGACTCGCCCTTGTCCGGTTTTTATTACTGTTGGATTTGTAAGGATCTGAGTCATCGATTCTTCTAACACACTGACCGATAATAGAGTCATTGAATAATAGATCTTCATTGACTTTTATAAGGTACCTAATAAGAAATCAGTACCTTACTTGATCTCAAAGAGAATAACTAAGTTATACAACTTTTACGAAGTATTAACTTTATTTGTTAAGAGTCAATAGGAAGACTAATCTGAGCACTGACATATACCTCGAGCAGTTCCGATTTTTTTTTTCGTTTTGTGATTCCTATAGTGTCCGACGGGGCAGTGCCACTGTGTCTGGAGGTCTGTTCCAAAAGTGTTTTGGATCTGTCAAGATTAAGCCTAATCAAATGCGTGATGAAAAAAAATGACATCATGTGAAAGGCACAGCTCTAGAATAAAATCAAAGATTAAACATTGCAGAACATAAGAAATTTGTATATTTATTTAAAGAACATGGTTTCCTTGCTGCAACGATTTAGACCGTAAAATAAATAAATTATTATCAACTCTTTATTTCGCCCGTTATTTTTTTAAAGAAGATATTGGTCTTCACCAACAGTTTTTCAAAATTTTTAGCAGACTTATATCTCTATTTTTTATATAAGTAAAACATGATTCCCTTTATATTACACAATTCGCGTTCCTCACTTGTATTATGATTACAGAGAACAATATTTGTTAGATTAGGAATACAGGTTTTTAACGCGTTTGTGGAATCCAGTAATTACAAACGCACTACCTCTTTGTTCGCGGTCGGCTAACAACCAGAATACGGCTATGATACGGAATAGGGACACCGTTAGTATATAGTGTGCGGCGGTAGTTGGAAAAACTGTTCGACGGTGGATGAAGATTGCACCGCAGAGGAGGAGGCGTAACGCCGCAGCTCCAGTCAGCCCGTGACCACGGCCGATGCAACTCGGTCGAAACGTCGGGATAAGGTAGGTGTCCAACACCTATGTTCAGTTTAAAAACGCGTTAAAAACCTGTATTCCTAATCTAATAAAATGTAACGCGAAAGTTTAAAAGTATATATAACAATATTTGTATTCAATAGAGATCTGATAGCATAGTTGACTTGTCTATCTCTTCTTACACTCGATGCTCATTTATTTCTATTTACTTTATCGCCATCTTTTGCATGCACCATTGAGCTTCACAGTTCTGAATTAAGTACCCATATCAAATAACTGCCATTCAAAGGAAGAAATCGACTCAAATCTTCGTCGCTCTGCTGAGTTTCAATACTTTTTATGGACAAAGCACAGAAGAATCAAACATGCAAATAGGTTTATGTTAAGAAGGAGGCATATCATTATTATTTGAACTTAATAATTGTATGTGTTTTTGTAAAGTTACTTTTATGAAATATGCAATCTAAAACTGAAGCTTTTTAAGTGCTAAATGAAATTTTTATTAAGTCTGGGTTTCTGAAGAGTTATTTATTTAGTTGCTAGCGGATACTAAAACATTTTTATTTTTTTATTTTGAAAGACTGCAAGCATAATAAACATTTGAAAAAATAATAGCAATATTTTTTTTCTCTGTGTTTGATTTGCAAGCGGCTCCTCAGCCATAATCAGATAGCTTACAAAGTATACACTTTTGAACTTTCGCGAAAATCACAGGTCTACATTAAACGTATTTAAACTAAACAAAGAATTTAAACCACTAGTGCCGGTGCTACTCGGTCGAAATGTCGCGCGTTCGTCGAGAAAAAGTAGGTGTGTAGATCTTTAATTTTAATCGAATAATGTTCCAAAGTAGTCAGATTGTAAATGCCATGCCATCCCATTAGTTGGCACTGTATAGGTTTGTAGGATCAACTTCTGTGGCCTAGGTCCAGGATTTGGCATCTTTTAGGCGTTTCATGTTTTTATTTTCACGAAAACAAATCATGAAAACGAGTTGTTCAAACTATGTATAACTACTGAAGCCTAGCAAGTTCACATTTGCAAATTAATATTATAACGAATTCCTGTACTTACCTACTGGATATTTTGCTTTTGTTATCAAGTTTCGCCGAATCTATAAGTAAAAATCTCTTTATACAAATAAACTTTTTGAATCGTCTATATATTCCTACTACCCGTTCCAGACTTTATAAATTGATATTTTAAATGACTTGTTATTTGGTATTCACATACGCTTATGCTTTATAAACCATCTCAGCCACCTATTATCGGATGGGTACCAATATCAGTCATATCATTCATTTGGCGTTCGTTCGTTTGGTTGAGATTTATTCACTCGTCACTCCATTGATGGATGCATGTTTGAGCATTGTTCCATCCGTAAACAATCCGTATAATTGATCCACTGCTATCATCCGTTATTCGTTAAATCTGCATGCGTCTTCCCATTCCCAGTAAATTCGAGTGTTTATTTTATCATTCTACCCAATAGATGAAAGTTATTTAAAACGCCCGGGCAATTTGATTATTTTTATAGTTTCTAGAGTAAATTGAACCACGAAGAATTTCTGTTCCGCGTGGTTTGATCGAGTGGACAACGCGATCGAATCTCGCGGGTGGAAGGTCTTAATGGGCATTTTCCAAACGGTTAATTAACCACTGGCATTAGGGCATTATGAAAAATGCCATATCAATCACTTTGCCCACAAAAATAAGTAACGATGATTGAACTCGAAGATTAAATATAGTTTTTTTGATTCCATTAAGTCAATAATGGAAAAAAAAACTGTAAAAACTCACGATTAAAAATATCATAACTAAATATGGAATTTACATGTGGAAGAACCCTTAGAGCCCCACCAGGGCCACCAGACCACCAGATTTTCTATCAGCCGAAAGTTTATGAAATTTATAAGTTTCTTTCTAAACCGAACTTACCAAAAATATGGTCTCTTGCGTTATTTATTTTAAACAATGATATATATATATATATATATATATTTAATATCATTGATTTTAAACTGTTTAAGATCTCGACTTAACTATCAGCCCAAAGATAGTGTGTGGTCTGCAGGTGCTCTTATATTTGTTACGGTTAACTCCTTAAAGTAGTTATAAAAAGTTACTGAACTTTTGAACAGTAAATAGCTTTCGGAGCTCTTTCGTTAGATAGTTACTGAGTTTCCGAATAATGCGGAATGCTTGCAATGCTTATCAGCTATTTTTAACTTTCCTACTGTTAAAGCACAGGCCTTGCTTATGGTGGATAAGCAGGATGGGCCAGCCCAGCCCCACCACATGGGCCTAATGCGAATCGGTACTTGTAATAATAAAATTATTTTTGTACCAGTTATTCCCTAATAACACTATTCTAAGGCAATGTAAAAGAATGTCGAAATGACGATAATAATACATTATTGAAATACTTGAAACATGAATGTACGTACTTTCGTTTATGAATTGAAAGTTCGTAAATGTTATAGGTACCGTTTGTTTTTTTTAATTGCAAAAGTTAACAGTATTTGCTCCGGTCTGTAACAGCATTTCTCGGGTACGTTTGTTTTACTTATTAAATAATTACACTGAACAAAATGAAATACCCGTTTAATTTAACCGTTTACTAGGCTAGAACGTTTGACTTGATAACATTAAACCTTCCATTAAAAAAACAGTGTTTGGTGCATTTGGCAATATGTGTTATTTTTTAAATTATATGAGATGGAGCTTCATAAAAATAAGTAAGTGTTACCCTTAATTTTAATACTCGGGTTAAAAACATCTCATTCTTATAGGGTAAGACAATTTTTTATGGTTTTATGTACCTAACTAGTCATAATTTACATCTTAGATTGCCGTGCGTATAGTCAAGAAGGTGACTACTAAACCTAATTGGACGTATAATAATGAACATAGTTTCAATGCATTCATAGTTTTCCAGTAGTGTATTATCATAAAATTATGATGATACACTACTGGAATAATAAATGTTTTTATCATAATGGTGCCTACGAAAAACGCAATCAGGGACGGGAAAGCAAAGTTACGAGAAGTAACAAGAGCTATAAAAACTAATAGCCAACCAGCAATTTCATCGTATACCGTGTAATATTAGTAGCTTGGATTCGTGAATCACGTATTTGATACCTACTAAGTTTGTTTTACGTTAAATAAATCGATGTTATTATAATTAGGCTAATATAAGAATTATGTATAGGTATTTAAAAAAAACAAGCCCTGGCTTTATTAGCTAAGTGCTCACACTAATAACTGTGAAATAATAATAATAATAAAACGGTTTAATTTCACACTAGACAAAGACATTACATAGAAGCAAACAATACACATGGACAAGTACACAAAAGGCGGCCTTACTGCTACGTAGCAGTCTCTTCCAGGCAACCTTGAGTAGAAAAATGAGAACAGAGTAGAAGTGGGTGCATAAATACTAGAAAGTATGTGTATGTGTATGAAATGTTTTGTTGTCTGGAAGATATTGCTATAGAACATTAAAGCCGCCTCTTGTAGATTTTCTTTTTGTTTCGTTTGTATCATGTTTTTGTTTATTATTATTATGTACGCTTAGGAATTCAAGGGTCAAAAGTGACCCGGTCCTTTTTTAGGGCCAAGCCTTTCGGAAAAAGTCCTACCAATAGCTTACTAAAGAACAATAGTAGATTGTTATACAAGACGCTAAAATTACCCATTGAATACGAGGTAGTTTTATTCCCGAGCTTTAGCGAGGGAATAAATAGAAACCGAGTTACAATGGGTTTTAGCGTCGTGTGTTACACTATACTTTTCACTACGATTGCGAGAAAATAAAATACAATATTAAATAGTTTATACCTACTTCCGTAAGCGAATCCACTCGTTTTTCTATCCTCCACTTCATAAACTTTTTGTAAAATATTTAAATAAATGATTTGTGCTTGACGGCAAAAGATTAAAATCGTTTCTTTCCTATTACAGTCACACAATTCAATCAGTTTGCAATTATAGAAAAATTCTAAAGATTTCGCGCTATGGTACCTTTTTTTAATTTCCGCTGTAGCAGCTAAGCAACACAAACACGCATTCTACGATTCACTCTGTACACAGAGTATAAATAAGTCTATGATTTCACCGAAGAGATGCTTTTAGTTCCATTTTCAAAAATAAGAATGAGAAACTGGGGGCCTATTACGAAACTTGGTCACGATAATTGTCCGCAGTTCGTCGGTTGTAGTTATTACAAATATTTTTAATATAGCATCGTAGTCCATAGTCTATTGAACGAATAATGACGGATCCACTAGAGAGAAACTGTTAAATTTACGCAATCACTTTGCAATAGGTACGCAAGTGCTTTGTAATAGGAATCAATCAGAACGAAGCACGGACGCAGCTGCGTGAATCGCATTAAACTTTTCGTAATAGACCCCTAGTATTAAGTCGAGCGAGTTTTTATTCGTGATTATGAATAAAGACTTCTTCGTTTTAGTAGGCTCATTGGTAATAGACAAACATTAAAAAAGAAAAAACTTTATCCCCTAGGGCTTATTATGCTATTTTATCTCGACTCTTGTACGTTACAATGACGCACTTTTTGAGCAAGAGGAGTGAAAAGATATTAGTTGCTTTGTTTGTCTGTTAAGGTATTGTCAATTATTTAAGCAATATTTATTAACCCCCTTACTAATAAAGATTGTATAGCAGATGTATAGTTACACAGTGTTTTGTCACTTTCTTTTCAATGTCAAACTCAAATAGTTTGAAAATGATAGAGAGTAACCATTGTGTAACTATACATTAGCCATACAATCTTTATTAGTAAGGGGGTAAATGAATAACTAATTGACCGATTTTCTCATTTGTGGAAACGCTAATAACTTCACGTAAGTGAATCAAATATAGAGAATAAACAAATTTTAGAACAGTGCAAACTATTTCTTTGATTTCGGACATCTGGCAATGTCATGTATAATGTTAGGTATGTACTTACAAGCTCAATTCTTTAATTTTTATGACTTGGATTCATATAATTCACATATCATTCCATCTTGCTCGATTGCAATGTCGTCCAATGTTTTATGTTTAAATATAAACTTTACACAAGAAAGAACAAAAGTTTATCCGTGGAATAAGGCGTTATCTGGGCCTCAAAGGTTAGATAGATTCAACAGATAAGTAAGTTTTTCATCCAATAAAGCCTATTTGACAGTTGAACTACTGATGTTTTTGTTATCTATCGAATAAACCTTATGTCTTTTTATCTGAGGTTTGAAAAAATTAGAGCTCTTATTATTATAACTGCTTTTTCTCCAAATCACAAACATCACGCGTAGCTGTAGTCGGATGGAGCGCGCTACGTAACTTTCGTAGTTCGCAAATGTGCTACAACCATAGTGAGCCAAAGCGCTTGAAAGCGTGCTGACGTCAGGTGTTCCACTTCCTGGCCTTGCGAGTATAGGTGCTGACTCATGTACACCCTAAACACTATATCACATTGAATGATGGGCCTTGAGATACCTCTTACAGTATTTTGTCACTATACTATATTTTCCTTATGGGGTAATTCCATTGTATTGGCGAAGAATGCAGACAAATGACGACTAGTCCTTCAGTACCTAACTTTAGTAATAAAAAGTTAGGTTAGCGGCCTCATCGTTGCCCGGCTGCTATATAGCCTAATAGTATTAGTTACGCTATGATAATACCATACGTAATGTCTTTTTTTCAGTAAATTAAATTTTTAAGGGTTATTCACCCCTCACTTAATTGATATCTTATTATTTTACACTTCGCTCGATACACGCTATATTGGAACTATGATAACATTCTTAATAAAGCTATTAATCAACTCAAATTGTGTTGAAATAGTTGGAGTGACAAAGCGTATACAAAGGTTGAAAATTCAGAACTCAAGGGACTCGGTACCTAAATTAAATTTGGGTAATGCCGGGAGCGTTTGCTAATCATTAACACTAATGTAAATTAAAAGGGGTATTGTTCTTGTTCGTATATCTACTAAAACCTCCTACATAGCATTAAGTTTAAGCAGAATAATCTAAGCGCTTATCAATATTTTTTAAGTAAACAAATTATTAATTCAAATCAGACTATTGCCTGATAACCAACCAACCACTGAATAAATTGTGAAGGAAAAAAGGTAGTTTTCCTCACATTATTACAATAGGGATGTTGACTAATGAATAAAATAACGAAATACTAATAAAAATCGTAAACATATTAAACTTTTAGAGTAGCTTGTATACCTCTTGGTTTTATATATTGCATATTATTTATGACCCTTCAAAGTTGGGTGGACAAGTCCATTTAAAAAGTATAAAATTTATTAAAATAAATGATACATTTAATTAGTCCGTAAAATGTATAGCAAATTTGTCGAAGAAACCATTTTGATAAACACAATATTTAATATAGATGCTGAACAAATTTCCTATGCGTTGCATACAAACTTTCAAGGCGTGACGTCATAACTTGGAAGCCATTAGTATGGAGCGTTTTTGATAGAGTCCATTTGTGTGCATTTCACACTGTGATATCTCGGGCAGTTTTCATGCTAGCGAATTAATTCTTTTACCAATGTTTCTTTTTTTGAGAGGTAATTTATGTAACAAAAATAAAAAAAATAGTCAACATCCCTATTTATTTGGTGGTCGTTGGTTATTGGAACTGTTTTGTGTAATTTTTCTATTCGATATAATTTACATTAAGGTTAAAATATTGTTTAAAATAAATTAATCTGTTCATTTAAGCATACATTTTTAATCGAGTTTTTGTATCAGTTTTAATTTTATGAATGTTGGTTTGTCCAATAATTAAACTCGCGTGGAACGTTGATTATTCCTGGTAAAATATTCAGTGGATCCATTGAAGCACTTAAATTGACTGACATTTACTGTAGCTGGGAAACCTTTTTTTATAAATCAACTTAAAGTGATTTCCAAAGCAGGTTCGATTCCCACCTGAGAAAATGATCTGGTGACGAGTCGAATTTTTTCTTATTATTTAGTATTACTTATATCAAAAAATTGCATTGTGAATGCTAAAATCTCAAATTGAAAAATCGTAGTTAAAAAAAGAAGTATTTGTTTCATTATTATGTTAAGGTCAATGTATGTCTGTGAAGAATAAGCAGTTGATTTATTGGAAATTTCACACGAAAAATAGAGATAGTGAAAAAAATAATAATACAGACAGTATTTGTTATATAGTCTGTGTATGCAGGAGACATCGTTGTTTTGTTTTAGGTAACTGTTCGAAGCTCGGTGGCGCAGTGGTTTATCGCCTGGCCCAACGATTGCGGAGGTTAAGCACCTTTTGCAAGGGTCGGTCATGGGATGGGTGACCAAAATTTTATTATCTCGAGCTCCTCCGTGCTTCGGAAGCCACGCTAAGCCGTTGGTTCCGGCTGCATTTGCAGTCGTTAGCACCCACCAATCCGCGTTGGGCCCGCGTGTTGGGTTATGTATTGACCCATCCTCCTTATCCACTCATAAGGAAGGCCTGTGCCCCAGCAGTGGGGACAATAAAAATGGCTGATGGTCAAATGTTTGGATTACACTCACGCACGACGTCACACTTTTTTAGGGTTCCGTACCAAAATGGTAAAAAAGGAACCCTTATGGTGTGACTCAGTCTGTCTGTCTGACACAGCTGGATATCTCGAGAACTACTAATGGTATCAACTTGAAATTTGGAATAGTTTAAGATGACGTTTGTCCAACTATTTTGCAAATAAGAAAGAAATAAAAAATTTTTTTTTTACAACAGGGACCGAAAAGAACTTAAAAATTTTAAGTGAAGCGATTAGGGCATGTGGGGTATCATAATTATGAAAGAGCGCTGTTTGCATATTTTAAATCATTTTTAGGCCACATAGTTTTCGACTTATAATGAAAAATGTAAAAAAAAATACCGTTCTCCCCCCCTTATCTCTGAAGTTTGTAAAGAGAAAAATCTGAAATAATTCTATGCGATAGTTTATGTAAAGTTTATGTAAAGATTACAGGAAAAATAAAACGATATCTCAATATAACACACTTTTTTAGAAATTCAAAATACAAACAAAAAATTCATTATGTTCCTCTACCAGTCAACAGATGGCCCTGACCTAAGTAAAATTATATTAGTTCCACTAACGGTCAAGAGATGGGCCTGGCCTAAGAAAAAAAAATAGTTCCACTATCGGCCAAGAGATGGTGCTGACCTAATACTGCAATAATAATTTTATTATTCTACAGTGTATTTATTATGATGGTACGGAAACCTCGGTGCGCGAGTCCGACTCGCTCTTGACCGGTTTTTAAAGATAATTTATACTTATATTCTCAACATTTCATTGGTAGGTATGGCGTAATTTATACTGCTTTTAATACTTGTTCTTGATGATAAAGCTACTTTTCATCCTTTATTTTTTGCCTTACAAAAAATGTTTTAACCACCTCTGTAGTCTAGTGGTTCGCCTACAAGACGCAGGAGTCCCGGGTTCGATTACATTATTTGTGCATAAAAAAATAGTTAGTATGAGGAAAGTAAAGCCTGTACAAAAAGCGAAAACTTTCAATAATTGAAAACCCAAATATCTTTTGTGTTCTTTAGTGAAACACAAATGGCTGCCTTAGGAACGTGTTTGCTGTAGTTTCTTTCAAACTTTTTATTTAACCTCGTATTTGAGCATTTTTATTCAGTAACATTTACTCAGTGTCTCGGCTTTCACTCTTTTAAAAGCAAATTTATATGTGGTCCGGTTTTATACCTCGGGCTTTGGTTATTGGAGACCCAACTGAAAAAATCGATTCACCCATAGCATCTCAGACATGATTCGAACCTGCACCTTCCTTTGGATTCCAGTGTTATTTTCTCATGTACGCCTACATAGCTTTAGAAACAATGAAGAATAGAATATAAAATAGAAAATAGACAGAAGAACCGTTTGAATCAAAAGTTCATAGATCACGCACACACACATAATGTATTACATTTCTTACAGACAATCTCAGGCTAAGCAAGGCAATATTAATTTTTTAGAATCAAAAGAAATGACGGTAGTGTTATAGATTGGTGTCACATCTTGTAGTAAATAAACAAAATAATGTATAATATTCTTAGGCAAATATCTTGCGCCCTTAATACTTGTGGTATATTGTATATATGCAGGTACTCATCCTAACAAGGGTCAGGTTGAGAGTTCCCAGAATAAATGTGCTTGTGTGAAATTAGTAATGTAAATATAAGAAGCAAAGGCAAGGCGTCAGGGTTGTAACAAGTGGAAATACTTGTCCCATCCATCCAATTAGAGGCAGACATGACGGTATATTTGTCAGTAACCGCAAAAACAAATTGAATACATAGTTTTGACCTTGTTTTTCGGTTTACCGATAGCATTATATACCTAGCTTAATTAAAAAGGAACAAATTTTGTATGAAATGATTTGTCAAACACGTTTACTGGAACCTGTGAAACAGGTCATAGGACTCGTGAATCGTAGTTAATTTTACGAAGCACTTTTTAAACATAACAAAACGCCTTAAATAATCTTTAGTTGGCTTTGAAATGTCAATTTTTGAAAGAATAACTCAATATTGACGTACATCTCTATATTTTACTCTATATTTTCATGCTTCTCCCTCACATAGGTATCACACCCATATCAATGCTCACAAAATAACGATATCACTAAACTCTCACGTATTTATGTCTTCTTGCTCTAGGAAAAACATTCTTCAAAGTAAAAAAATAAAGGAATGTCAGCATTAAACCTCATTTGTCGCCGGACCGATAATCGAGAGTGGATATCGCCTACAGCAAAACGAACCGTGACATGACCCCAAGATGGATTGAGGAATGAACAAAAAAATGAGCGAGCTGAGAAAGTGGCCTGAGAAAGCAGCAAAACCAATAAATCAATAGGAAAAAAAAATACCTTTGGTTAACGATGAGGAAATGAATGCTGTGACTTATGGACGTAGTAAGAAAAACAATCTTAATCGCCAATAACGTTATGATATTCATTATTAAGAAAATAACCTATCAAACCTCAGTCGGTTATTATTGGTACTCAGTTCAAATTTCGTTTAGTGAATCGACTTTGGACTATGAATTTTGGAGTATTGTTCCATTTTTAAAGACTATCAGATATACCTCCGCGTAGTTTTTGATCAGTGGACAACTCTTGACAAATAAAAAATTGTCTTTCCTATTCGAAAATTACAGGGTTACCTATTTGAGAATTACAGGCTTACCTATGGTTGTCCCTTATAGGGTTACACAATAAAACCTTGTTTACACAAGATAATACTGGGAGCCTATTACGAAGATAAAGTACGCAACCTTGGTCACGATAGTCGTACGCAGTTCATCGGTTATAGTTATTAAAATCATTTTTAAAGCTATTGTAGTCCATAGACTACTGAATGAATAATGACGGATCCACTAGAGAGAAACTGTCAAATTTACGCAATCACTTTGCAATATCGCATACGCAACCACTATTATGTATTCTGTGACGCAAGTGGAAACAATCAGAACGAAGAACGGACGCAGCTGCGTGTATCGCATTAAACTTTTCGTAATAGACCCCCTGTTGACAGTCAGACATTTTGCGTTAAAAGCAAATAAGGCTTCCTAATGTAGGTCGACATAAATCTGTAGATGGATGATATGCCAACCACATCAAGGACATTAGATTGGCTGGCGTAATATATTTGAAGCTCAGCGTGTCTTGGAGACCTTAATATTTTGGAACAGCTGGTGTGAAAATACCCTATTGTTTGTTAACAAAGAGTGATTTGCTGTCGCGCACACTGAAATGCAGAACATTTTGCTATTTGTAGTGGTCCAAATATTTTACAGATGCCAATTAAAAAAAAATTAAGTGCTTTCTAATCGGTATTAACAAAAAAATATAACTTTATTAAAAGCTTTTCTTGCACCAGGTTTTCCGGTTTTCATAGTAATGGATTAATTTTATATTTAAAAATGTGTAGGTATTTTGTATCCAAAACAATAAACACAATTATAATGTTTAATGTGTTGGATACAAAATACATATTTTTAATTATAATAATAATAATAATTGATTTCATATTTAAGACGGTACCCAGACCGAAAGTGTCGTTGCGTGAATTTTATTTAATAGGTACCTATTATAAAATTTTTATACATAATTTTAATAAAACTTTACGTTGAATTATTAAGACCCATAGTCCAGTATTTTAAGAAGGTATCAACTAATTCCAGGTAGAGCTTTATTTAAAATCTTTTATATTAACATCTTATTAAAAAAAACTCACTTTCGGTATGGGAGTGCACATTTTTAAAAGGTGTATTTGGTGTCCAAGGCATTGAACACATTTTTGAGCTTGATAATAAATAAGTTTTTTTTTACAAAATGATCTACAAAATCAGAAGCACAGCTATTTTATAAATTGTTATTATTTAAATATTTTTCATCGATTTTCTTTGAATTCTAAAAATATTAAAAGCGTTCACCTGTACCCTTAGCACGAACAGCTATCGAGAAAAAAAAACGCACGTAAAATTACTCGATAGACAATTCTCTATGGAAAATTTCATTTCGCTTATCGGCGATAGATGGCGTTGTACAAATTTCCAATACAAAATTTAACTATCGAATGATTTTAGGCGAGTTATTTTTTTCGATAGCTGTTCGTGCTAAGGGTACAGAAGACAGTTTTTTCCATAATTCCAGGAATTTGATTTAATCGCTGTTTGTTGGAGCTTGTTTAATCCCAATGCTGATGGAACAAATAAGGAAAACTGGTAGGTATGAGAAGAAAATAGAGGATTATCGCTCGCCTTTGTCTCCTCAGACTAATTGGATGGACGTTTTAGCAATTAAAACCGGATTTGATTCTCATCGGCATTTTCGATAGGTAAATATCTGCAATCCAGATTTTGATAGATATTTAGGAGTGGGTTCTATTTAATTTTACTCTTTGATGATTCTATACCTGATTATCAAAGATTTTAAGAGCAGCCGCCCACGACCCCAGGGCCGTGAGCGGCTGCTCTTAAAATCTTTGTATAAGTATTATGAACTTTCATCCCCTATTTCACTCCATTGTGCATTTTCGCCACAAAAGGATTTGTTCCGAATTCGTCGTGTTCATGACTAGCTGTATTCCAGATTCATCGTAATACAGTCGATGCCACATTTTTCATCAATATGGCGCTGTGGTTTAGCGCCTGGCCCTGAGATCGGAGGTTAAGCAACTTTCGCAAGGGTTGGAATGGGTGACCAAAAATTTATTATCTCGAGTTCCTCCCTAATTCAGAAGGCACGTTAAGCAGTTGGTCCTGGCTGCATTTGCAGTAGTTAACACCCAGCAATCCGCATTGGGCCTGCGTAATGGGCTGCGGCCCATACTCCTTATCCACCTATAAGGAAGGCCTGTGCCCCAGCAGCGGGGACATTACTCGTAAAAATGGCTGGTGTCGACATGAAGCATGTTCGTAACAAACAAAAAATTAAAGATTGTCACTTCGATGAACAAATTAAAACAATGGAACAAAATAATCTTCTCAGTAAAACCAAAAACAGTTTGTCACAATGAAAAAATAAAACGAAAAGTTGTTTCCAACGGACCGCATCCAACAATTTTAATGTTATTGCAGTTGTAGAGTTACATACAGCTAGTTACAACTTTGAATTCACAAAGTCAAATCATTTGTAGAGAGTTGCTGCTATTTTTGTACAGTTAATAGTGGATTAAGCAGGGGATTGTACACCAACGAATCTAGAATACGACGAGTCAGGAACACGATGAATCCGGAACAAAACGGCATTTGCCCATCAGCCATTTTTGATGTCCCCACTGCTGGGGCACAGGCCTTCCTTATGGGTGGTAAGGAGGATGGGCCATAACCCACCACGTGGGCCCAATGCGCATTGGTGGGTGTTAACGACTGCAAATGCAGCCGGAACCAACGGCTTAACGTGCCTTCCGAAAAACGGAGGAGCTCGAGATAATAAATTTTCGGTCACCCATCCCATGACCGACCCATGCGAACGTTGCTTAAATTCCGCAATCCTCCTTACGCATTTATGTCACCTTATTTCGAATCTAGAGAAGTTTCCATTGGTCGAAAATTATAAGAGCAGTGTGAAAATTGTTATATTTATAATAAATAAAAATAACTTTATTATTAAATGTCCCAAAAAATATTGGTTTTTATGTAGGTACTAGATACAGCAACTCAATATTAAAGAAAAACATTATTTGTGTACAATATTTTGTAAGTCTGAAATTACTGCTCGAGTCGTTCGTTCAATAAATAGTATTCCATCTTACACTTACGATGGAGAAAAAAGATCGCTCCAATTTCGAAGATATCAAGTTTAGTACTATTATAATATTATACTACTATATTTTGATACTATATCAATTATACTATAGTTGGCTGTTTCGTTTATCTTTCAGGATGTTCATTTGGTTCAATTTTGTCTTTCAAACTGAGAATATTTAAAACTCTCGAAATGATACTAGGTTCAATTCCTACTCTATTTCGAAACTAAAATTTTATCACTTTAAAATTAGCTCTTTTAATAACTGTCCCAGTTTTCAGAGTTTGGAAATTGTTATTTTTGATTATATTAAGAAGTAAGTAACATTTTAGCTTTCAGTTTAGGACGTATAAGTACGTTCGTGTACGATAAATAATTCAAATGAAGTAACATGGAGGTTTTCGCCGTGTATCCTTCCAGTTTACTTTCGAATCACGTTTCCGTCAGCAAATGTGTACCGGTGGTGGTGATGACTGCGGAATGTCTGTTTACTATTTGGTCTTTGCTTCTACTTGTACACCTACTTGTTATGTGCGCTATTATTTTCTTTAGGACTGTCAGTTAACTGTTGATCTTTGTTGGCTCTTTCATGCTCTGACATACTCGTAACGTGCGCTACTCTCTTTTGTTTTCGTATTATTCTTTTGTTTCTGTTTCTTTTCTTGGTCTTTGGATGGTCTCATGCTTTACGGTAGAAGCTTACAACGTCACTACCTGAGCTGGCACTTTCGTTCGTCACACCACGCTCCATTAGGGAGTGCGCCATATCGAGAGATATTTTTTACCACCTATTTTAATTTTTAATTTACCATACCACCAATT
Organism: Agriphila straminella; assembly: GCA_950108535.1. Taxonomy (NCBI): domain Eukaryota; kingdom Metazoa; phylum Arthropoda; class Insecta; order Lepidoptera; family Crambidae; genus Agriphila; species Agriphila straminella. The sequence continues at coordinate 7,127,759 of OX467312.1, forward strand.
ATATTTGTAAGAATGACAAACAGGGCAACTAGTTTTTTACTTAAATATTCAAATGTCATGTTCAATTCTGCCTTCATACTATCTAATGAAACTTCATACTGTCTCTCACGGTCTAACAAATACCTACTAGAATTTACTAATTACATTTACAGCCCAGAGTAAAACCACCGCCCTCACAATTCGTTTGAGCATAAGCTTAATCCAATTTAGGTGCTTTACTCTTGACAATATACACTATCAATATTGTCACGTGCTACTCAATATTAACCAAACAGCGGTGGTGTGCACACTTTGTCGCCTCTGTGGTCGCCCACACGTGTAAGACGTATGGTCCCGGGTTTGATTCCCAGGAGGGGGGTACATTTGTACTCGGTTTGGATGGTGGCAGGGCTTATTATCTAATATAGGCTGGTAGGTCCGATCTTACCTAAGTCTGAAGCCATAACAAAAATTGAAATAAAATGTTGTGTACCGGCAGTTAGAGGTAAGAAAGCCAATTCATCAGTGGTGAAGGTTCCGGGTGTAGTGCGCTAACATTTTCGGCCTTATAGTAATTACTAATTAAAGACAGGTGAGGTGAAGGCCGTCGCCTTCGTGGATGGAATCCCGTTGTGGATTGAAAAACATAAACCATGCCAACGAAGCAAATTTAAAAAAAAAACTTTGAACCCCCAACGACCTCCATGGTCGAGTGGCTAGTTAATAGTGTCGCCATCCAAGGTCCCGGTTTGATCCCCGATTGGTTCAATTTAGAAAATGAACTTTTCAATATTTCATCAGGTTTTGGTGTTTGTTGTGCCGTTGTTGTGTTTGCTTTTCATAACACACGTGCTTTAGATATTACTTTGGAATCGGAGAAATGTATCTGATGTTATCCAAATTCTTAAAAAAAGCAGAAAATTGGGCTGATTTTATGTAAAGCGTTATTATAAGTTTATACTGGTCCAACCATCGCTTTGATTCAGCGGCTGAAAGTAACCAAAAGTTTGTTCGACTAACTTGAAAAGCTTCCATCTTCATTATCATTCGGACGTCATTTCCCAGCCCTTTTACAATTACAATACTTTCTTTGTAACTTTTTACGTAACTACTGAAGTGGAACTCGCAATCCGGACGTGTCCAAAATAAAAATAAAAGCTCACTTCGAAATGTTTGCCATCGAACGTTTTATCATGATTTCAAATCACGTACGAGCTAACTTGAAGCATGTTATTATAACTGCATGCCTTTCGAATATTCTTTTCGTGTCTATCTTAGCGAACGATATTGTTACGTTTCAGAATTTTTTATACCTACGTAAAACTTACGATAAACATGGGACAGGACAGTCCTACGAATAATATTAAAATTTGGTAAACGTATAAAATTTGTTATTGTAATCCTGCTAATTTTAAGCTTCTTAGTTGATAGTATATTATTAATTGTAACATAAATATACGTAACGTTTTTTTTAATTTGAGATTTTAGCATTCATAATGCTATCTTTATACAATACCTAATAATATAGGTACTATAAAAAGTTTCAGGTTCGATTCCCGCCTGAGACAATCCTGGTAACTTGAATTGATTTTCTTCTAGTACTTATATTATTTAGTATTGTATATAGGTAGGCATTTTTAAATTAATGTATAAAAGTATATCGGTATAACTATTGATGTTATACCGAGACTATAAATTCGAAATAATAAAAGTTCTTACATAAATAGTTTTATGGTAAGAAATGTGAAACTAAAACTAGCGAAAATCCTTATAAATGACCTATAGTCAAGATTAGTGGAGCGTAGGTGATGTTACACAGCCATGCGAAGAATGTCGACGAGGGTTGACATTTCAAAGGCCTTCGAGTGACTTTGCCTTGACATTATTTATGTACGCCTAATTAACAGGAAATCTTGGAATTTCCAGTGGTTTAATAAAACTGTGGGACTGACTTTAGATATCAGTGGTGGGCGATTCGACTTTGTGATTTTAAACTTTAATGAAACTGCTTCAAATTTTGTATTAAGAGGAATTAATTAGTCTTTGGGTAATAGGCGTAAATGCCATTGGAGCATTTTTGTAAAGGACGTTGAATAAGGGGGAGCAAAAGATAAAAAAGTGGAATCTTTATTCAGTTGCTGACTCCAGTAGCTGTCTGTAGATTAAATCCATTAATTTTGCCAACTATTATGCCTGGAAAAGAGCATTTTTGATAGTAAAAAAGTACTTTGCATGTGGAATAACTCCTGCCGCAGACTTTTCTGTAAAATTCATATCAGAAATCTCTTTATGGCTCTTTTGTTGCACCGAATCTTATCGATTATTTATATTTTATAAATAAGTAACTTATTATTCATACTAACGATGTTTACTATACATTATCATTTATAACCTTATCTCATATATTTTAATAATCGTCTCATGGGATAGCTGTAAATACACAAAGCATGATTCCCGTTCTGAAATAATTTAATACCGTATTTATATGTAATTTTTATAAGATTAAAATTATGAAAGCCTCATTTGACAATTTATTTTATTTATTTTTATTTAAGTATTCTAATTACAACGGCGAATAGTGCCACTTACAGTAACTAGTAATTTACACACAACAAAAGAAAAGATGATGGAAAAATAACAATAAAAGAAAATAATCATAGAAAATAAAATCACACACAGGTGGATTTCGGTTCTGCCTTCTCACAAAACAACAAACAAATTCTTGAGATTAATTTCAACTCATCCGCAAACACATCGCACTCAGACTGGTTATCCAGAAACTTATTGATATCAGTCAATATGCGGCAAAGAGGTGACTGTGCACGTGCCACTGTATGGGTGCGCGGCGTCACAAACAAGTGACGAGGACGCCCGGCGCGCCGCCGTGTGTACCGTTCGGGGACGTATAGTTGGCACAATTGGTTGTGCAAGTCAGAGTTGTCAATACTGCCACGTAAAACCTTTAATCCTGTTAAAATTTGGTTAGTTGCTCTGCGCGTTCTAAGGGAATTTAAGCCAAGAGTACCTAGAAGAAATAAGGTCGGATATAAATGAGGATAATATGTGTACTTGCGCTTGTACAAGTATCTGAGGAAAGTCTTACGAGTAAGATTATCATCTCCCAGTAGATATTGGTAACATGTTTTTACTTGTTTTCTTCCAAATGTCAAGACACAACACTTTTTATTGTTGAATAGCATCTTATTTCTTTTAGCCCATTCAAACACAGAGTCAATATCATGTTGCAGCAATCGACAGTCTTCTTCGTCCTTAATTTCTAAGGCTAACTTAAGGTCATCTGCATACATAATACATTTCGCATTTTTAACAGCTTTTACAAGGTCGTTTATCATGATCAAGAACAAAAGAGGACCAAGTATAGAACCCTGGCTGACTCCAGAACGCGTATGATAAGGTTTAGAGGCGAAACAGCCGAATTTCACGTATTGTTGACGATCACGGAGATAATGTGCAAATAAATTTAAGAGGCGTGGAGAAAAACCAATATCATTCAGTTTGCCTAAGAGAATATCGTTATCAACCTTATCAAACGCCTTCTGGAAATCAAAGTATACAACATCGACTTCATGGCCATTATCCATACTATTTGAAATGTATTCAACAGTAGACAGAAGATTAGTTTCAACTGATCTTCCTTTCCTGAAGCCATGCTGCTCATTGCAAAGGTAGGTGTGACAACAATATGAGTGCTACCGTGCGTTTCCACTAGTCAATTAATCATGTTCATTAACATCGTTTCGAAACAGAGAGAGAACAAACAACTCTTTAAAAAAAATTACAAGTTGGCTTAACAAGTCAATCTGCATTGACTTGTTAAGTCAACAACTTGTCAAAGCCAACTTATCAAGCCAATTTTCATTACACTCAACAATAAACACCGACGCCCAACAAGTTCGCAATACCCTCAGCCGAACAACCCTGATATCATGTTGGTCGAGCTGTGCTGCCAAAGCAACTTTAACTTTGTTCCGTCGGTGGTGCAGCAAGAAATCTTTCGTCGCTAGAAACCATTTGACTAGTTGCGAATTTTAATTCAGTCACACATACTCTGTTTCGAAACAATGTTTACTTTTAACATTCGACTAATGGAAACGCTCGGTAACTGTTTAATATTATACCACGTTATGTGATGCTTTTTATTATGCTATGGTTTTTAGAAGAAATGTAATTTCGTTCCATTGTTTTTTCCTGTCATTAGTAAAATTTTCATACTTCAAAGCAAATATCGTTTAATTTATTTATTTAGCGAGGAATTTCCTACAAAGAGCAGCAGGGCACTAAACAGTAACAAAAAAAAAACAAGTCTCATTTATATCATAAAACGTAATTTTTGCTGTTTAATTATGACTTCATAAGTAATTTCATTGCGTTGTTCCAAAATAATTAAAATTTAATATGTCGTATTCGTATAACGTCAAATTAAAACATAAGTTGATTTTGTAAAGGTGATTAAATACCTAATGATTTAATTATTGCTTTCTCTGTAATTTCGATTCAATGTTTCAAAAATTATTTCACTTAAAAAAATTGCAAATATTTTCATCAAGATGCTCTTGATTTTCTCAAAAAACGTACCCAAACGCAATATAATTTCGTAAAATGCTGTTGGTGTTCCCGGTTTTTTACGTTCATCGCCACGTATATCACCCGGAAGAAAAGACTTTTTGCTTCATTCCTTTTTAACAAATCAAGGATCCCGTCTTAACGACTCGAACATCTAAATGAAATTTCACTTTACAACGGAAGTAATTTCATTCACTCCGTCACATTATTGCGCCTTCTTTATAGTATTTTGTAAACCACTTTTAAATAAGTATGATTATGTTATGTTATTGAAATCGATGATGCTGCTGTGTAAACCCAATTATGAATAGTTTGGGCTAATTTCAATACCGATTACTTTTTATTTACAGTATTAAGGCGATTCCCTCACTGAAAGTGGCGCCTTCAGAGGTTTTTATTTGATAATTTGTTAATAGAAAAGGATTTTAATAAAAAATCTCGTGGAATTTTCAAAGCCAGGCTTTTTTTTTAAAAGTCCACGACCACTACTATTTTTAAAAGGTATCACTACATTCCCTTGTAGTCATTCGTAGAAGTAGATAGCAAATGTGTCAAAAACGGCCACTTTTAGCAGTTTTGCTATCTACTTCTATAAGTGACTACGAAGGAATTGAATGATACCGTCTAAAAATACTAGACTATGGGCCCTAAACGAGAAGTTTTATTAAAATTGAGTTTTACAATTACAATATTAAATAAAATTCACCGCGGCGCCACTTTCGGTCAGGAAAGCGCCTTAAGTACTTATGTATGTAAAATCAATACCAAATATTTGAAATCCCAGAATAACAGTAATCAAATTGTATAACATGATTATTCTAATACCGAAATGTACAGTAATTCCATACGAGATGTTAGAATCTCGAGAAGGCCTGGCAAGAGTAGGCCTCATGAAATATTGTTAACGACCATTCAGAACTAACAATACATAAAATTGGCGGGATCCCAGATAGCCGGGCAGTTGCTGGACAAAGGCGAAGATTGAATTTTTTGTAAGGTTACCCAACAGCTGTGCCAAAAAGGGTATTGATTTTAAATGGAGCGTAGGCTGTTTCAATTACAGACTTGAGTAACATGTATTGATGATAACATATTCTTTCACAGCTGTTAAAAGGACCTCTTTACTGAAAATGTTTTTTATTCAATTTTATTTGAATCTTCACTTACATACTACGGTAAGTAAGCAAGGCCTAAGCAATATTTTGATAATCACTGAATGAGATACTAAAGTATTGAACTTCAATGATAATCCAACCAACCTTTCATTCTATTTATCAATGTTTTTTTAGGCTATTACGAACTTAGGAAATATAGCCATCCTACTTACTTGAAAATTTTCATAGACATTTGGTTTATCTTATTGTTCACGACTTTCTATTAAGTTCTCTTCCTGCGTCAGTAATTACTAAGCATAGTTAAAGACAGTGGCCACTCCTAGACATCCTAAGTTTACAAATAAGTATTTAGCCCTAAAACAAGTTCACGACTTTATAAGCTAAGGACTAAATGATAAGCTTAAACAATTAGTTGGAGAGTCGGGCCCACAGAGCAAATAGAAGACAATTAAAGTTCACAAGGGACCTTGTGGCTTGTAACAATAGGCGTTCACCAATAGACATAGACAGTCACCTCGTAATATCTCGTTTATTCTGCGAGCAATTATCAGGGGCAACTTAATGAAGAGAAAATTCGAGATAAACTTGTTAGAAAATTAATGTAAAATGAAGATTCTAATGACACTAATTTATCTCGAGGTTTCGTTTGCTATTCGTCTGTGATTATGAAGAGTTTTTTTTAATGATCTAATCCATTTTATTTATAGAGGTTAAGTTACGTGATTATTCTGTCAAGCAAATAATACTTTTTACCTACTGGTACTTAAGTACTCTTAAGAGTATTGCATTTTGTAAGGCCATATATTTTGGAAAATTTAGGGCTGATTTTTCAATCCCCAGATAACAGATATCAGTCAGTTTAGATATTAACCAAATAAATAAAAAACATTCAAAAATGTGACAGACAAATGAATGACAAGTATTTTTAATTTGGCAGTATAATACGCTATCAAACGAATAAAGCTCTATCTTGTAAGTGCCAAATATTTTATAAAAAAACATTACACTCTGCCTGCCTAGCATGACTGATTTATATCGCGTGATATAGCGTTTTATCACGTTTAACTGTCAAAAAGACAAAGGAATTTGACAGTTCAGTGTCGATAAAATGCTATATCACGCGATATAAATCGGTCATGCTAGGCAGGCAGATATAACTATGTCTCGATAATGTCAATCTCTTTCTGTCAGTGTCATATCTTATGGAAGTTATGCAATAATGAAATGTGCCATAGTTTTAATGTGTGCTCATTTTAATGCTCCTGACTGTACCTATGCAGAATCAAGTTATTGTGTGTATCGAAAGCATTGGAGTGCAATATTGAGCGGCTCGTTCCTCCAAAAGCAAACGAAGCGACGAATAACAAAGCTAAACGACGGACGGGTCAGCTCGTGATCGGGAAATATTGAAAAATATTATAGGTAGATAATAAAAAAACTCATTTAGAGAATTGGATTTTATTCACTGTGTAAGGTTTAAATTAAAAAAGGTTCGTAACTTAAACCTTTGGATAAGTGCTAGTCTGATTTGCGCGCAAAGTGTTTTATACTTTTTTAGAACTTATGACATCATCAAGTTGTAATTTATGTGAAATGTTAAATCAAACATCTGCAGTCCATAAGAGCTGTATAAATTTGAAGTTAAACAAGATGCGACCAATTATCGCATTTTTACTATGAATAACTTCAGTATTTCCCTATTTGGTAAAATTTAACAGTATAAGTAGTGATAAAAAGAAAATCGAAACTTTATCGTTTGGGCAAGTACAATATAAGTATATAAGTACCTAACGACAAAGTTTCGATTGTCTTTCATTTGTTTCATTTATCGCAGATGTTTAATTTAATATTTCATATAAATTACAACTAAATGTCTTTATTACACAAAGGACAGATAGACCAAAAGGATTCAATAAATTCTACTAAATATATAAAAAAGAAATGCGTAAGTTGAGTACCTACAAAAATAAAATAAGAGTTAGATGATTTTCTTATATACTTTATTACATATTTTCTGTTGTTCACCATTATCTACTAATCAAATTGACAAAGAAGTACCTCCATAAGTGAACACGAGGCCTACACGATCAAGGTCAACTTATTACTTACTTCATTATTTGAGACTGGCGTTGAAAATATGACTATAAAAGAAATCAGAATGTTTTCTTGAGCTTATCGAGGTCTCAAGGAGTATTCGCAATGTTTTAAGAGCCGGCGCAGACCTCAGAATTATTAATCAGCTAATGTCTAATAGTTTAGTTGAGCTCATAACTAGTATGAAAATGTATGCAATGCGCATCGGTTTGGCCAATGATCAGGAAAACTTGATGAAAATATATATTTTAGACGTACCAAATTAATAGCATAGTATTTTACTGTCTAAAATATTTCTGAAGAACTTTTATTGATACTGATACTTTTCAGCAACAGAAATTGAATTACCAAGTTTTTATCGAGACACTTTAATGTACTCTTTTTAACAACGCAAATTATGTCGGGTTCGCAAAGTTTGCCCGTTGCAAGTTATATCTTGGTTTTACTTTGAAAGTTGTAAATAAAGTTATGATCTCAATTGCCTCTTCAAAGTCTCCAATTAGTGTCCAAGTGGAAGCCAGAAGGCCAAAATTTGGCCGGATCTTAAGGATGGGTTTGTTTGAGGATATACATTAGTATTCCGTTTGATATAAAGCACTTTTGAATGTGTTCATTTATTTTATTTGAAGTTGTAGTCAGTTTGTTTGGAGTGACCAAAGGTCACTCTTGACTAGTTATTGATAATAAACAGGGATGAAAACTGTCAAGATATTTATAGGTTTTTTACGTAACTTAGCCAAAAGAATATGAATATAAAATTCTTGAACTTACCCAAGAATTGTATAATCATTATCATATCTAATAGTAGCATATACGACGGAATAAATTTCTGATTTTCAAAAGTTTTAGGACGGGTGTTTTTGCTCTATATATAAAAGAATGGTTTATATAATAAAATCGAATTTCAGAAAACTTCGCAAAAAAAGTTAAAGTCACCATAGACATTTGATTATCTATTCACTTCTCAAGCTTACGCGCTCACTAGACATGAAATAAAACATTTTTAACGGATACTAGCGCGGTTTTATTGAAAGTCCTTTGGTAATTAGTTGGTATTTGGTTTGATTTTTGGTTTTAAAATTTTTTAAAAAATAAATCGCTTGAGACTACTCTCAACGCCTATGAGCCTACGCTCACAAGTAGCTTCAGTCCCCCGTGACCACGGTAGCTGCAAAGGTGCCGAAACGTCGGGAAAACCAAAAATCAAACCAAATACCAACTAATTACCAAAGTACTTTCAATAAAACCGCGCTATTATCCGTTAAAAGTGTTTTATTTCATTTGATTATCTACTAAACATTATTGATGATGCCTGGCATTTCGTGCCAATAAATGTGCGAAGGTAAGGAACAAATACGATTCATAGAAAGCTGGCTGACTATATAAATGGCAGCCATTTTGGGGCACACTAGAGCGATTCCATTTGTTTTGATTAAGGTGAGAAGTGAGTGCTTATTTGTGGCCAAATCTTTTGTTTGTTGAAATGTTCGTGTGTTAGACGTAGGTATAGATTTTTACTTAGCGTTCTTAGAAAAAAAAAAACATACAATCGAATTGAGAACCTCCTCCTTTTGATGAAGTCGGTTAAAAAATAAACAATGAAAACGCTTCCAATATTTTAGCAAAAAATAATTGAAACGCCTATCTGCTTAAGTTGATTATAAATTTCATAGCTGTCAGTATAGATTAGATAAAATCTGAAACCAATCAGAGCTTGAGATTTAGGTCAACGGAAATTACAAAGGATAAAGCGGGACAATGAAAATAAAAAACAGTAAAAATATGATCGGTGCTCTGAAGGCCTTCTTATAATAAAGGAGCATGCTTTTATTACTTGAAAATATTATTGAAACTGGGAATACTTACTACTGATTTTGAGTCAACTCGTGGTTGAGGCAGTACAATATTAAACTATGATATCTTTTTATCTATAAGAATTTCATATTAAGTATTACAATTATTTCAAAAATCAAAATACAGCATTTTTATTATTCTGTTTTTTTTCTTTATTAAATAATTCATACATTAATTAATTGTTAATGAATAATTTATACATTAGGGCTTGTAACAATGTATCACTATCGGTGTCTGAATTCGTTTTAATGATTGGTACTGTAGGAAAGCCCTTAGGGGTAATTAATTCATCTACCATTATTAATTTAATAATTAAAATGAGCAATAAATTTGAGCAGATTATTTTCTGTAATCGTGTGAAGTTGAGGTACTTATTTTAATTTTCATGAAAGCTTTTACAGCTATCAACACATAAATCCATGTTAGCTAAATATTTGTATATTTTTCTTAAGGGTATTTTTTCTGTTTACCAAATTATTTATGTATTTTTTCTTTTTGTTCCATTTCTTAGAATTTTCAAACGAGTTACTTTCTCTATGATGAAACACAATATCAACCAAAGACAAACATTATTGTTTGTAACGGACAGTATTTTTTTTTACATGGGGTAAGAAATGGCGTCGTGCAGCCGACATTATTGACTTTAAAAAAATCTATATGTATGGATTTTATTGATACTTTTCACACATCTTAATCTGTACAGGTGTTCAGAAGTTATGGTGGAATAAAGAAACTCACATACTTACATACAAACATACATGAACCCTGAACACAATACACTCTTCTTTTTTGGGCAGTTGTGTAATAAAATCGTTCATAAATAAGAATTCATTTACAACAGCCAAAACCGAGTCAAAAGTACGCGATGCCTCCTTCAATGAAATTAAGCAAATTGAACTTTAATTAATCTTCTTTTGCCCCTTAACGGGACCTGCCAGGTATCTTTTCATAGACGGCCTCTATTCATTCATGTTTCGCTTGTAATCGAGTTTTACCTTAAACGGTTAGCGACAACCGACCACATTTAACCTTGTTAGGACCGCTATGAAAAAGCAATTTGTTTTGTCCAATTTATTCTTCCATAAGGGTGGCAAACAAGTGAAGGAGTGTTTCTAACGGCAAATGGCTCGGAAAATTCTAGCCATGATTCAGTTGTACCTAGAATAGACAAGTAGTTTAATTAAATAGCGAAATTAAGACCGAAGTCAACATAATTTTTAAATAAGATACACATAAAAAAACAATTTTCGAATTTGAATCGAATTGGAAACGAACATAATTTGCTGATTATGTTATAATATGACTTATGATTATGACACATTCGACGTCTTATTTATGTTTGCTTCGTCCTCCCGCGGACGTAGTAGAATCCTGAGCGAAACGAGGGATACAAAGGACCGAGATGAAATTTTTTTTTTCACGAGTTGTGTACTCTACTTTTTACCATTGACTGCGAGAAAACAAATAGCAGTACTTATACCTATTATAGTATTTATAGTTATCACATTTTTATTATTTAGGTAGGTACACTGAGAAAAATGCCCATCATAAATGACGTGAATTCAGATTAAAATAAGATGGATTCACTTAAAGCACGGAGTATACTGATATCACCAAAAAGTACGATGATACTACTGTTGCTGATGATAACGGTATTTAAGATGACATGTCACCATACCTTTGGTAGGACGAGCATACAATATTTTTTATATTGTATGCTCGTCCTACAATATAAAATATTATATGCTCGTTCCTACTACTTATGGTTACTGTCATTGTACATCGAGTTATATCCTATTATTTTTCCTACTATTTCTCGATGACATCCTCTTATGTCAAAAAATATAATATTCTTTCATCATATCTCAAGTTATGTCCTATTATTTTTCGTACTATTTATTGATGACTTCCTCATATCTCCAGTTAGGTCCTAATATTTTTCCTACTATTTAGAAATTATTTCCTCATATATTCGGTTGTTTTCTACTATTTATCGGTGACTTCCTAATATCCTTAGTGAAGTCCTACTAATTAAAATATACTTTTCTCGTATTTCGGGTTAAATCCTACTATTTAGCAACGATTTCCTCATATCTCCGGTTATATCCTATTACTTTACGTGCTATTTATTATTACATCCTCTTACCTTGGGTTATCCTAGTACAGTCGCTATCAGATATACTGTAGCAGAAAAGGTGATCAAATACTTCTGAAAAGTTAAAATATCAATAAATTCCATACAAAGTGTAAACGAAGTGTATGGAATTTATTGATATTTTAAACTGTTCAGAAGTATTTGATCACCTTTTCTGCTACAGTATATCTGATGGCGCCTGTACTAGGATAACCCAAGGTAAGAGGATGTAGGTACCTAATAATAAATAGTAGGTACGTAAAGTAATAGGATATAACCGGAGATATGAGGGAATCGTTGCTAAATTGTAGGATCTTACCCAAAACACAAGAAAAGTCTATTTTAATTGGTTGGACTTATCTAAGGATATGAGTCACCTTATTTGCTACAATATATCTAAAGACGACTGTACCTACTACTTCTTTCTTACCTAATTCACATTCCTAAAATACTTAAAAAAAGAGGATCGCGCATAAGTAAAAAATAACAATTTAAAGCATGTGAAATATAGAAAAAGTAATAGGTACCTTCATAACTTGGCAATATGCAATTGCATTAAAAACTTAAAGAGAACAGGAAGACACGTGTATAAAAAAAAACAGAAATAGTAATCAAGAATAATTTTATTTATTTTTGAAAGTTTAATTATTGCAATATCAATATTTCTTTTTGAAAGTAAGTAACGTAAATTTTTACAATATTATTTTTTTACTTTTATATAAGTAATTATTTATTAATAAATGTATTGTACAACAGAAAAAAAGACACCAAAAATAATGTACCTACCTATTCGCAAATTGAGCACATAATAGTACTTAAATTATAATAACACAGGCTTATAAGCTTACGGTGTACTAATCCGAAAAGGACTCATTGTACTCATTATGGTGAACAACTCTTACTTTGGGCACAACATAATTCGACGAAATTTACTTAAGGTGGTACCCTGAGCGAAAGTGGTGCAGCGGTGAATTATATTTAATATTATAATTCTAATACACAATTTTAAAAATATTTATCGTGGAGATTTTAGGGCCCACAGTCTAGTATTTTTAGACGGTATCGTTACATTCCCTCGTAGTCACTGCTAAAAGTAGATTGCAAAACTGCTAAAAGTGGCCGTTTTTGACACATTTGCTATCTACTTCTACGAATGACTACGAGGGCATGTAGTGATACCTTCTAAAAAAACTAGACCAAGGGCCCTAAAATCTCCACGATAAACATTATTAAAATAATTTTCTATTAATAACTTATTAAATAAAAACCACTGAGGGCGCCACTTTCGGTCATACAACCGCCTTAAGTAGCAGCAGTTTTTTTCGATTTCAGAGTTTACCCGATAGTAAAAGTTATTTAATGGATGAGTACAATGCCCCCCTTTCGGCTTAATACCCATGCTTATAATCCCGTACCTTTATGCTTATAACAATCACAGTATTTGTCAGTCAAAAATAATTTACAAAGTTAAAAATAAATACCTATTTAGCATGTCACAACTTACTTACGTACCTAATTATACTCATGACACTAAGAACAATCTTTTGGAAAATCCATAAAATACGCAAAATAATTTAATAAGTAAAATCATGATTCGCTTTCAATGACTTAAGATAAGAACCACCCAGCATTCTGCAAGATACTGTGGGTTACACCCACCGTCTCCGTCAAATCCTTCCAATATTTCTGCTCGTGATGTTTGCCAATCTTTCCTGGAGCGACGGGCAGGAGCCGCAGGAGGTATGTTAAATAAGCAACCGAGGAGTAATATGACAGCAATGAAATTTAGTCTCTGGTTTTGTATCTGAAAAAAAATGCTTATTGTATATAACACTACACATTATTATTAATTTATTTTTTGTCAAACGAGGACAGACCAGAATAATTACATAAATCCTTACCTGCTAGTGTGTCTGTTATTTTTTTGCGAAGAAACTTGTGCTTTGTGATGTTCAGCTTCTGCCGGGCAGCTTTTAAATGGTGTCAGATGAAGCTTCGAAGCTGTCGAGACCGCCGGATTTTAAGCTAAAATCAAACATGTAATTTGTGATAAGAATTCAATGTTTTAGGTCCATTTCAATGGCAATAATATGATCATTTGATTTTTTCCTTCAAATGATAAGTACACTTTATATGAAGAGAAAATTAAAATTTACCCCAAATACGTTTTTTTGTCCTCCAAAATGATACGTTTTATATAAAAAGTTAATTTTCTTCCCCCCCAATAAAGTGTGCACGCGCACGCGCACTACATAGGCTTGGCAACTTACCTTCAAAACGTTGTATATAAGTATTGAGCTAGATTCCATTATTTTGGCAAGTCATGAGTTGCTTTATCCATAAGTATTGCACTTTGCACTCACTCACATTTAAAAAAATAGTCAAATATAAATAAATTCTGTACACGCTAAAAACTGTCCTTGCGACTCTGCGACTCCGACTGACTGAATGGAGAGAATATACAAAACGAACGACAAGTCGATGAGTAATGAACGGCGAATTTACGTGCTGTCATCGTATTTTTTAGGAATCATACAAAAATTGATGCAAACTCTTAAATAAGTTTCTGTAATCGTATTTTTGTAGGATTCATTTTAATTTTGATACTATAAGGGGACGTCATCGTATTTTAGATGCTTCTTCTCAAAAACTATGACAACTTTTTATGGAAGGTGGCACTTTCATTGTGATTTAGAATTATAATCTTATTTATAGATTATCATACATATTTATAGGACAGTGGGCTATTTTCTATTACATAATGTTATAATATTAAGAAGATAATATTATTTTTGATGACCAATTTTTACGATATAATATTTTGACCAAAACTCTTAAATAAGTTTCTGTAATCGTATTTTTGTAGGATTCATTTTAAATTTTGATGCCAATTCCTTATATTTTAAGTGAAGGTAATCTCAAAATAAAAGGAACTGGCACATAATTTTATCATACTACTATAAGGGGACGTCATCGTATTCTAGAGATGCTTCTTCTCAAATACTATGACATCTTTTTATGGAAGGTGGCACTTTCATTGTGATTTAGAATTATAATCTTATTTATAGATTATCATACATATTTATAGGATAGTGGGCTATTTTCTATTACATAGTGTTATAATATTAAGAAGATAATATTATTTTTGATGACCAATTTTTACGATGATAAGTGTCATAATATTGCCTTATTTAACCATATAATTCGACTACATCATAACACGTTTCAAGATAGCGTAATATAAACCTATTATTTCCTTATTTTAGGACAACGCACTTAATTTAAACGTACGCCACGATATTTTAAGATTACCCCAAAATGACATTTTTCTCAGTGTAATCAGTAATATTTAAACATTAGAAAATAGTGAAACTAGAAGTTTTCCAATTACATAAAACAACCACGTTAACTATAAGAGGGAAACTACATTATCAGTCTGGCATCAGTCCATTTCATCAGTTTGTATAGACTTTGAATTTTTACAGACTGAAGATCGTACCAGACTGATGGAATGGACTGATGCAAGACTGAACATCTAAATCCCCCTAATATATAAAAAGAACCCATACATAAGACACTAAAAAGAACCTAATTAATATGGCGGGATATTTTTTAGAAAAGAACCCAAAGATAAGACACTAAAAGGAACCTAAATAAAATTGGCGGGATTTTTTTATGTCATTTGATTGTAGAACTATATTTTATCTTTTTCTATGGAATAGCTCCATACTTTCAGCACCTTTTATTTTTTTGTACATAATTCATACGATGCGTTCCAAATTCAAAATATTTTTATTCACTCGGTGAATAAAACAGCATTTTATTCACTCTTATCGTTGAATTAAACGCACTTTTTCGAGTGGCGATGGTAAAAAAATAGTAATAGTAATTACGGCGAGGTGGTACTTTCGAGCATAGAGTAAACGAAAGTCTTCTGTGATATTTGTTCTTGTGTTTTCGAATGGACAATAAATGAAAGGCGAACTTTAAATGAAATATTAATAAGCTGATTATTACGAGTAGGTATGATGATGATACAAGTAGGTAGGTACCTACTGTACGGCCGAAGGATTTGAATTAAACTTTTTGTTCTTTCACGATATTTATTTTACGTCTACTTGTTACAACGGCGGGTCTCGAACAAAACAAGAAATAGAGAATTGACGTTCGCCATCAAAAAATGTAAAATCTAAATTCTTTTTCTATCTGAATTAAAAGTTCAGTAACCAAGCTGTTCGAGTATGATGCTAATGTATCACATCACATCACAGTACCTAATTAAATGTATTTAGTTATTTACAGCCCTATTGGATATACTGTCCATCCGTTACTGTTTGCTCTTATCTCTAGCTGAGACAGTATCTTGGGGCTACTGTCAAAGCTATAAGTGTTCAATAAATTATGGCTGCCAACTAGTCGCTATTAATCTTACCAAGTTTACGCAAATAACATGTTTATGTAATAAGATATTGTACGCAACTTCATGGGGGAGAGCTGACTTGAATAAAATGTCATCAAAATAATATGGGTACATATCTTCTTGATGTTTCAATCCTTTCGAAACTTTCTCAAATCTATTTACTTTAAATTGTAAAATCTGGGTTTAAGCGTAAGGTCAAAAAGTAGAGAAGCATTGCTTATTCCATTTCATCTTACATTATACAGTTTCGAAATCAAAATTTCGGGATAAGGATTTCTATACCAAATGACGTATAAAAAACAAAAGATACTCGAGAATACTTATATTATAGAGGCTATGGTTATAGAAAGAAGCAAATATCGCAACGAATTATTGGGAAAGCTTGGGAAGTACCTACGTCCTGCCTAAGTGGTTTAGCGCCTGGCCCAGCGATTGCGGAAGTTAAGCAACGTTCGCAAGGGTCGGTCATGGGATGGGTGACCAATAATTTATTATCTCGAGCTCCTCCGTGCTTCGGAAGGCACGTTAAGCCGTTGGTCCCGGCTGCATTTGCAGTCGTTAACACCCACCAATCCGCATTGGGCCCGCGTGGTAGGTTATGGCCCATCCTCCTTACCACCCACAAAGAAGGCCTGTGCCCCAGCAGTGGGGACATAAAAAATGGCTGATGGACAATGTAAGTTGCAGCCTAGAATCAATATCTTCTTCTTCATAAATTTTTAGATAAGTAAGATACAAAGTTTTATAAAAAACCCCTGAAGCCGAATATGGTAAATAGGGACCCTCAAACTGAACAACTTTTACTATGGGACCAACTCTGAAATCGCGAAAAAATCTGCTGTTTCATACATTTTGATATTCTGGTTACTATTTTTTTGTATGAAACAGCATTTTTTTATCGGTTTCAGAGTTGGTCCCATAGAAAAAGTTGTTTTTGATGATATAGCTACCATATTTAAAAAACTATGAAGATGTAGTGGCTCAAATCCTAATTTGTATATGTGATCGTCTAGTTATAATGTTTTTCTATGTATTTGGTGGTCTTGGTGAAAGTCGATGTTACTGGCATCTAAGTGATCTGCGAATCGTGTTTATGTTTGTACTATTTAGTAGCTGCGTGTGAATGGAACGGAGGCTCATCGAGATAAATCCATCATTCCGCAGGCCTATGGTTTTAAATAACATTGCGAAGCTTGTTAATATTAAAATGCAAATTGTTTTAATCTGATCGCGACTTTCGCCTCTCCTCTACTCTAATTACCTAAGCTATAACCAAAAGATGTCTGCTCATGATGTGGATTACACTCTGGTCGTTTAATAGCGCCTACAAAACCTTCTAGGAAAAACCCTTCTGGGGTTTATTATTTGGGGAACGTCAGCCATCTTTGTTACGCTGCGGAGCGTTTGTCAGACATCTCCAGGATGTGGACATTTATTTACTTTACTTTATAAGGTGTTCGCTAGACACCTTTCCCCATAAAACCATGGTAAACTTTATTTATTCATATTTGTATTAATTGAGAAAGTTCGATTTGGCCAAATCGGGCGATGGCTGAACGCTATGAAAGTGCAAATGTGACGACGACCCAGAAATGCTTCTACCCGTTCACTGGATCCACACGCAGATAGCCTTTAGGCTCAATAAGGCTGAGCTCGCGAGTACCGGCCATAGCATCCCGTTCAGTCAAGTCTAAGAGAATAATCTCTTATAGTCAAGAGCCCTCATTCGATTAAAGTCAGTGGGTGGAATGCCTAGCTCGCAGCCTCAAGCGGTCAAACACCCCAGGATCTAAACATCCTGTACAAGTTCAATTTCATCACAGATCACCTAGTATACCTATCCCTATTTCCTATCCTAAATACAAGTCTATAAGTGCACCTAACAATGTCTATGTCCTGTGTAGAGGCAAAATGTACTTACACATTATACCTATTCAACACCAATACATTATACTTCCTTCTGCTCAGCTCCTGTTGTGTCTCTCGTCCAAATTCAGCAGCTAGACTCCTTTACTGACACGTTTAAATAAACTACCTATACACAAGTAACCTCAACGGTTTGAATGTAGTCTCTTCCTTAGTCTTTAGTCACTCCCTACTATCCCATGTTTATTTAATTAGGTATATGTATAGAAATCTACCTAGACCTAGACTGAAATCTAACGAATTTAGCTCATAGAAATCGTGATTCAACTGAAAGGTATATGTGTGAGAACGCAAAGTGTTAAACGAAGCCAAACAAACTAGCTCAAAGGTTCTTCTAAGTATTTCTTAGTATTTAACACGAGTTTGACTATGCCTCACACTGTGCCTCCTCTTAGGAATCTTATCTCTAAGCAGTAAAACATATAATTATGGAAAAAAAATATTATTTATTTAAATTAAATGTGTTTAGTTTAACTTCGAAATAGCAAAAGAAACTGGTTTGATTATTTAAGCTGTCACCTATAGGTTGCTATATAATGACAGCTAGATTTTCAGCTCCTATCTTAAGACCACACTAAATAGAGAGAAAGCGAAAATCCAAAGAAAAAACTCTCTAAGGTCATCTAGATTCACACTTAATTTTAATTAAACACACACTAAAGTTTCAATAGTTATTTTACAAATTAAGTCTAAAGTGAGATACGAACACATTTATAGAACTAACCTGATACATTGATTGAAAAATGGAAAGAAAAAACTATTTCACATATTAGTCTAATCTAGACTTGATTATTAACATTCATAATAGATATTAGTGTTTCGTATTCCACCAGGCTACATAAAGTTACAGTCTCTAGAGCTTTAATTAATACTTTCACGTTAACCATCCTTATCTCCGAGATTAACTATGCATTAAGAAAACGCAATCCAATTCAATCTAACCCGGCTCTTTGCATTTCTATCTCATTTGGTAGACCATCTTGCAAATACCCCCGTCTATTTAATATTCGACGATTGCAATAACTGAATATCTTATATCCACAACACCCTAATACAACTATTGCGCATATTAAAGTCAACACAAAAATGAGGTGTTCTACCGAGTTCCATTCGGTTATTAAAGAGAAACCCCTAGAATGGAGTTGTTCTTCGTATTGATACATTTCTACGTTGTATACGATATTCTGCTCGTTAATCTAGAGATTGTACCTTTATTGACACACGAAATAAATCACAATGTACACAATTACATACCCCACTCGACGTTGTTTGGATTCACTTTGTAAAATAGTTACACTTGTTTTAATATTCAAATCTACAATTTACTTAACAAAGTTAGTATTTATTTAATAGTTAACTCTTTAGTCTTTATTTCTCACACAGTTAGTTACAATGGAGTCACGAAACTCCCAATCTAACACTCCTAAAATATTAAAAGCGTCTGCGTCCTACTGTCTGTCTTAGCGTCTGTCCCGAAACCCAGTTGCATCGTCGTTTTATCTCTTCCATTCCTACTGAAGTTTTTCTCCGCCCGCTCTACGCCCATTTAGACCCCTCATTGGTCAGCTTGATGCTTGCAATCTTCACGGCGACGCCTACGCACCATTTCTCACGATCCGCCCTACCAATTCTGAGAACTCAAGTTTTTTTTCTTCCTTCGACTACTTCACCCATCTGTAACACATTTAAATCTACCAAACTCTTAGAAATCTGTGCATTTCAACTAAAATTGTCCATCATTCACCAGTTTGAATAGTTTGTATGACAGTTGAGCGTAATTTACGGCCTACCCAAGACTCCATTTGTCTTAGTCCCCGCTGTGCGCTAATAAAACTTGTCGCTCTTAATCTATTAGAAGAAATATTCGAAACAAAATTTTTTATTCCTAGTTTTGTTTTACGAGCCCGGCCCTCACATCTGCTAATAATACGAATGCCATCACACATTCCCCTAAATAGAATCTTAAACACCTACATCCGAATGTACGGTCGTTTTAAATTATATTTCCTATCTGTCCACATTTCCAAACTTTCCCACGGTATTCGTTCAGTTCTCACGTTCCCTTTCTATAGCTCTTATCTGTCCATTGTATACCCAAGTAGGCAATAAACCCCGATACTCCGCCTCCTTTGTTACATAAGTATGGCGCCTCACAAACCATTGTCCCTATTTTTTTCCTTTTATTTTATTTTTTTATTATTTTTACCTATTCACATAATAGCGAAACAGGTGTATCGCATTGTAATTCCCTTTTATCTTGTTTGTTTGTTTATCTATTAGAGTGTACACGTTGCTACTGGGAATAGCACCAATGACGTATGGTCCTTCAAACAAACGTGCAAACTTCTTAGTCACTTTTTTAGATGCATCCGATTTCGCAAACTTTTTCAACTTCACTAGATCACCTATGTCAAAACACACTAGTTTATGATTTTTGTTATAATGAAATTCTCTACTCTCGGCTGACTTCAATATGTTCTGTCTCGCTCGTTCCCGAACTAATTCTAATGGCTCTTGTTGTAGGCCTAACCCTACTCCAATAATTTTGTCGTTATCCGTAGATAAGCGAGTTCCTGTACCCCATACTATTTCGTTAGGTGTGTAACCCGTCGTGGTGTGTATAACTTGATTGTAACAATCCTCTATTTTCGGCAATACGTCAACCCAAGAACAATGTGATTTTTCACAATACGTCCTAAACATTCTTCCTAGCTCTCTATTGACCCTCTCCGTAGAATTAGGTCGCGGGTTTCTGATTGAGGTGTGCGTTAGCACGATACCTAACTGTCTAACACCTGACTCAAAAATCCTTGATGTGAAATTTGCACCTCTATCCGAACATAAAACCTTTATTTTGACCTGTTCGTGAAATTTTCTAACACAAGTTAACGAGGCCCTGCCACTCGCCTGTCGTAATGAGTATAATCTAATTAATTTGCTGAAGGCGTCCTGCATAACAAACACGTACTTATGACCAAAGCGTCCTGCCGGTATTGGTCCATAAATGTCACAAAATACTCGTTCCCCTATCTCCCTAGCTATCACCGTCTTAATTGGTCCTGAGTGTGCCTCCAACGCATGTTTCGATTTTTGACACACGTCGCAAGCCCTAACTACCTGTCCTATTTTGCGTGCCATATCAGTGAAGTAGTAACGTCGCTTCATTAACGCAAGCACCTTGTATCGCCCAAAATGTCCTACTTCCTCGTGTATACTAGTAATCAATTCCGTTTGTAAGTTCTCGGGAACATATAATCGCGACCTACCCGAACCTATCTCTATCCTATAGAGAATCCCGTCTATTAGTCTGTAATGTCTAGCCTCAGACTCGCTCTCAGCTTTTATACGCTTAGTTATTTCGCTAACAACACGATCGCGCCCCTGATGTTCTCTTATCTCTTCCCACTTATTCTTTATGAGTCGTCCAGTTGGTATTTCAAACAAATTCATTTCCGGTCCCACAGTTTTATTAGTCAAGATATCGGTGGCTCCACTTATATGTCGTGACAACACGTCCGCTACAGTGTTCAGACTACCCTTGACATGTTCAATCGTATAATTGAACTGTCCTATATAACTTACCCACCGTATCATGCGAGCGCTTAGTAATTTACACGATTGTAGAAACGTCAAACTTTTATGATCGGTCCTAATTACTAACTGAGCACCCCTTAAATACGTTTCAAACTTTGATAGACTATAAATTATGGCCCACAGCTCTTGTTCAGTGACTGTCCATCTGCGTTCCGTTTCTGATAATGATTTACTACAAAACCCTATAACTCTCTCTTCCCCCTCACTCGTTAGTTGGTAGATGTATCCTGCGACACCTATATTCGAGCTGTCCGTTTGTAAATAATATATATCCTTCGGGTTTGGATGTGCAAGAAGCACGGTATCTACAAATAAAGTTTTCACCCTTTTAAAACAATCGTCTACTTCCTGTGTCCATGACCATCTTTTGTTTTGTTTCAATAGGTCACACAGAGGCCTAACCTCCTCACTATACTTTGATATAAATCTACGAAAATAGTTTATTAATCCCAGAAATCCTCTTAATTGTTTTATGGTTCGAGGTGCGGGGAAATCCAATATCGCCCTTACCCTATCCGGATCCATTTGTACCCCTTTGGTATTTACAATGTGTCCTAATAACTTTACCTCCACACATAAGAATTTACATTTTTCCTTCCTACTCGTTAGTCTAGCCGCCTCTAACCTGCTCAGTACTTGATCTAGGTGTTCTAGGTGTAACTTTAGGTCCCCCTTAGTGAACACTACTATGTCATCTATATAATTTATACAAAACTCGCGCACCCCTTCTAGTATCGAATCCATAGCCCTCGAGAAACCTGCCACCGATGTCTTAAGTCCTTGAGGTAAAACACAATACGTATAGGTTTTCCCCATAAAAGTGAACCCTGTATACTTTCTAGAATCGGGATGTAATGGTATCTGAAAATATGCATTATTGAGGTCAATAAGACTGATGTAATTAACCCCATAAAAGGATTGTATGATTTCTGATGTAAGTGGTGGCGCCCCCGCGTCCCCCACCATCTTCTTATTGAGTTCGCGCGCGTCTAATAAGAGTCTAATTGTTCCGTCTCGCTTTTTGTAAAGGTAAGCGGACTACAACACGGTGTCGCCTCCTGACGGATAACTCCTAAACTCTCTAACCCATCTAGTTCTCTTTTTATCTCCTCCCTATATGCTAAAGGTATTGGATAACTTCGCTTTATAAAAGGCGTGTCGTCGATTAATTCAATAACATGCTCGTATCTGTCTGTCAATCCTAATTCGTCGGTAAACACTCTACTATATCTGTTTAAAACGGGTAACAATAGTTTCTTTTGTTCGTCATTTAAACCCATCTCGTCCAAGTAGGTAGCCACCTTTCCGCTATTGTTTATTTTCTCGCTCGCCTCACTATACACCGCCGGTTGGGCGTCCGTCTCTAACATCGTATTTATCATGTTTGCATTGTCTCTCCCGCCTAACCGTTTTAATTCGCAACTCGAATTTATTTTGACACTAGTCCTGACTCCTAAGTGCTCAATTGATAACGTCCTTTCTCTGCCACACTCCACTATCCCCTTGACACGTTCCAACCAGTCGTATCCTAATATCATTGACCTAGGAAGCCTATGCAGAATTAACATTGACGCTTCAATGATTGTGCCACCCAAACTTAGCTCTATTAGTACCATACGATTCGCACTTTCACTCCGTGATCCAAATGCTCCCTGCACCTGTATAGCCGGGATAGCGATCTCGGGCAAATCACCTCTCTCTTTCCGAATAGAATCGTGTAGTTCCCTAGTTATAGCGCTTATTTGGCTCCCTGTATCTATCAATGCACTTATACGCATCCCGTACACATCCACTCCTATTTCGGGTAATCTAGGCAACGAATAATCAACACCTAAGTAATCTAACTCGTCTAGCTCATGTGATATCGACAAAACCTCTCTACCCCTGCTTGTACAAAGATCACACGCAAGCCCTTCTTCGTCACATTCTATCACATGATTGAATTGATTTTCCAATAAGACACCTATGCTACACGCTATCGCTCGCAAACTGTTGCTACTCACTGACACTCCCCCGGTCAATGGCCTCTTCAATCCCTTTCCGTCTGCTCCTAAACCCTGACCTGGCTCCCATCCATTTTTAACTAAAATCTTATACGCTATATCGTCTTTCCTATTTTCTGAAGTCCATTCATTCCCCTTCCTACACTTTGATAACCGATCGGACTCCGCTTGTGTAGGGGGTATTAGTTTTTTGTTTTATCCTCCCTCACAGACGTTGATAATGTTGACCCCTCACCTTCCTTCGTGAATGTTATAGCTGGCCTAGTATTTATTTCACCCAACACGTTCGACCGTGATGTATTCCTATTAGAATATGATCCGTAACCTATCCTGCCTCGTCGGTGAGCCCTTCCCCGAGTCGAACCGCCTCTGCCTCGCCATCTTTCCGCTAAAATCGTTGCCGCAACTGGATAATCTGTCTGTGTCCTACTGTAACGACCTCTCTGGTTATTTCCTCTCTCTCTAGCATATCTACCTATCTCTCTCTGTCCCACAACTACATTTTGTTCGATACTCCTAAGAAAGTTCGCGCCTTTCATAATAGTGGGTTCCTCTGCTCTCGTAAACCACAACCGTTGAACATCCAAAGGATAATGACGCATTATCGAATTTACTAAATCCCTTTCACTAAAAGATATAGTCAAGGACTGCATCGACTCAACATATTCAGCAAAATGTTCGGACATCGAAATCGCTGATTCACTTGTGTACACCGTGTTAATCAACCTATACCTAACGGATTCTTGTATTTGTTCAGTCCAATAAGTTCGTCTAAAGTCGTCCTCAAAATCACTAAATGTATTCCATCTTCTTGAGTACATCTCCATCAATTTTCGTGCATGTCCCGTGATGCAACCTAGCGCTATATCAATTTCGCGGTCCTGTCCGTTCACTTCTCTAATATATTTTTTTAATCGTTTCAAAAACGCAATAGGGTTCGTGAATGGTTTTCCGTCAAAACTCGGCTTCGCAACTGAAGGCTGTATGACGTATAAGTTTCTAGTTTCCGAATTCGCGACACTACCACTAGCTATTGTGCTAATCGACTCTTGTCTAATCGTCTGATGACTATTTTGCACATTCCCGCTCGACTCTATCCTCTCGTTTAATCGCTCCGCGCTCAACTGCCGTAATGTATTTTGAAATTCATCCATTCTTTGTGACATCTGTTGTAAAGTTATGTTATCTATATTTCCCGTTTGTTCCCCTATGCTTCCGTTACTCTCGCGACTTTCCCCTGTCCTATCTTGACCTCTAACCCGTCTCTTACTGCGCCTAGGCATTATAACGTCACTTAACTCAACTGCCGACAAACTAGTTTCGATTTAAACTTTCCCCTACTCCTAAATGCACAGATCGTTCTTTATGAGAAAGGTAGATAGTTCCACATGTGATTAAAATACTCATGATAACAGACTTACATTGAAATGTAACAATATCTTGAGAATCTGCTCCCGCCTTTGTCTCCACCTAAATCACACATCTTTATTATGCTAACCTTTTTACGTACAGTCAAAATCGTCAAACGCGCTGCTATGCTTTGAATAATATTGGAAAGTATTTTTATTTTACTCTTTTATTGTTTATTTTGTTGGGTAAGATTTCTCCACGTCCTTCCCTTTTGTCTTTAATGTACAACCGTCAAATTTTACTTCAATGGACAACAGCAGTTAAGTTGCAAACCAATAAAACATTACCCTAAGGTTTCCTTTGTCTCGCTTCCCATTCACAAGCTTGTCAGACAGGCTTTTGTCTTCCGTGAACAAATAACTTGGCTATACAGTTGTCTAAAAATAAATTCTTTTAATTTTATAATTTACGAAATAGGTATGTATATATTTTTTTCTTTCGATCTCGTTGATAACATTATGACGAATTCTGACTGTAACTGTGTCTTTCCCCTACATTCAAAAGACATGTAAACAGTTTAACACAATAAAATAATCACACCATGCACATAATTAAAATAATTATTCCATGCACAATTTATCTCGCCTCCTTGTTTCGCATCACGATGTCTCGTAACATCCCTGTAAAAGTATTCCTTTCAACTGACCACGATTTCTACGTTGTGTTTATTTTATTTATTTTTGTTTTATTTATTTATTATAATTATTTGGTCCTTTTGATCCAATCGTATCGTTATTTCGAATACGTATTTGGAATCCTGGTCGACACGGCATCATTTTCTGTAGTGGCTCAAATCCTAATTTGTATATGTGATCGTCTAGTTATAATGTTTTTCTATGTATTTGGTGGTCTTGGTGAAAGTCGATGTTACTGGCATCTAAGTGATCTGCGAATCGTGTTTATGTTTGTACTATTTAGTAGCTGCGTGTGAATGGAACGGAGGCTCATCGAGATAAATCCATCATTCCGCAGGCCTATGGTTTTAAATAACATTGCGAAGCTTGTTAATATTAAAATGCAAATTGTTTTAATCTGATCGCGACTTTCGCCTCTCCTCTACTCTAATTACCTAAGCTATAACCAAAAGATGTCTGCTCATGATGTGGATTACACTCTGGTCGTTTAATAGCGCCTACAAAACCTTCTAGGAAAAACCCTTCTGGGGTTTATTATTTGGGGAACGTCAGCCATCTTTGTTACGCTGCGGAGCGTTTGTCAGACATCTCCAGGATGTGGACATTTATTTACTTTACTTTATAAGGTGTTCGCTAGACACCTTTCCCCATAAAACCATGGTAAACTTTATTTATTCATATTTGTATTAATTGAGAAAGTTCGATTTGGCCAAATCGGGCGATGGCTGAACGCTATGAAAGTGCAAATGTGACGACGACCCAGAAATGCTTCTACCCGTTCACTGGATCCACACGCAGATAGCCTTTAGGCTCAATAAGGCTGAGCTCGCGAGTACCGGCCATAGCATCCCGTTCAGTCAAGTCTAAGAGAATAATCTCTTATAGTCAAGAGCCCTCATTCGATTAAAGTCAGTGGGTGGAATGCCTAGCTCGCAGCCTCAAGCGGTCAAACACCCCAGGATCTAAACATCCTGTACAAGTTCAATTTCATCACAGATCACCTAGTATACCTATCCCTATTTCCTATCCTAAATACAAGTCTATAAGTGCACCTAACAATGTCTATGTCCTGTGTAGAGGCAAAATGTACTTACACATTATACCTATTCAACACCAATACATTATACTTCCTTCTGCTCAGCTCCTGTTGTGTCTCTCGTCCAAATTCAGCAGCTAGACTCCTTTACTGACACGTTTAAATAAACTACCTATACACAAGTAACCTCAACGGTTTGAATGTAGTCTCTTCCTTAGTCTTTAGTCACTCCCTACTATCCCATGTTTATTTAATTAGGTATATGTATAGAAATCTACCTAGACCTAGACTGAAATCTAACGAATTTAGCTCATAGAAATCGTGATTCAACTGAAAGGTATATGTGTGAGAACGCAAAGTGTTAAACGAAGCCAAACAAACTAGCTCAAAGGTTCTTCTAAGTATTTCTTAGTATTTAACACGAGTTTGACTATGCCTCACACTGTGCCTCCTCTTAGGAATCTTATCTCTAAGCAGTAAAACATATAATTATGGAAAAAAAATATTATTTATTTAAATTAAATGTGTTTAGTTTAACTTCGAAATAGCAAAAGAAACTGGTTTGATTATTTAAGCTGTCACCTATAGGTTGCTATATAATGACAGCTAGATTTTCAGCTCCTATCTTAAGACCACACTAAATAGAGAGAAAGCGAAAATCCAAAGAAAAAACTCTCTAAGGTCATCTAGATTCACACTTAATTTTAATTAAACACACACTAAAGTTTCAATAGTTATTTTACAAATTAAGTCTAAAGTGAGATACGAACACATTTATAGAACTAACCTGATACATTGATTGAAAAATGGAAAGAAAAAACTATTTCACATATTAGTCTAATCTAGACTTGATTATTAACATTCATAATAGATATTAGTGTTTCGTATTCCACCAGGCTACATAAAGTTACAGTCTCTAGAGCTTTAATTAATACTTTCACGTTAACCATCCTTATCTCCGAGATTAACTATGCATTAAGAAAACGCAATCCAATTCAATCTAACCCGGCTCTTTGCATTTCTATCTCATTTGGTAGACCATCTTGCAAATACCCCCGTCTATTTAATATTCGACGATTGCAATAACTGAATATCTTATATCCACAACACCCTAATACAACTATTGCGCATATTAAAGTCAACACAAAAATGAGGTGTTCTACCGAGTTCCATTCGGTTATTAAAGAGAAACCCCTAGAATGGAGTTGTTCTTCGTATTGATACATTTCTACGTTGTATACGATATTCTGCTCGTTAATCTAGAGATTGTACCTTTATTGACACACGAAATAAATCACAATGTACACAATTACATACCCCACTCGACGTTGTTTGGATTCACTTTGTAAAATAGTTACACTTGTTTTAATATTCAAATCTACAATTTACTTAACAAAGTTAGTATTTATTTAATAGTTAACTCTTTAGTCTTTATTTCTCACACAGTTAGTTACAATGGAGTCACGAAACTCCCAATCTAACACTCCTAAAATATTAAAAGCGTCTGCGTCCTACTGTCTGTCTTAGCGTCTGTCCCGAAACCCAGTTGCATCGTCGTTTTATCTCTTCCATTCCTACTGAAGTTTTTCTCCGCCCGCTCTACGCCCATTTAGACCCCTCATTGGTCAGCTTGATGCTTGCAATCTTCACGGCGACGCCTACGCACCATTTCTCACGATCCGCCCTACCAATTCTGAGAACTCAAGTTTTTTTTCTTCCTTCGACTACTTCACCCATCTGTAACACATTTAAATCTACCAAACTCTTAGAAATCTGTGCATTTCAACTAAAATTGTCCATCATTCACCAGTTTGAATAGTTTGTATGACAGTTGAGCGTAATTTACGGCCTACCCAAGACTCCATTTGTCTTAGTCCCCGCTGTGCGCTAATAAAACTTGTCGCTCTTAATCTATTAGAAGAAATATTCGAAACAAAATTTTTTATTCCTAGTTTTGTTTTACGAGCCCGGCCCTCACATCTGCTAATAATACGAATGCCATCACAAAGAATGAAAATACTAGATCCTTTACGACAAAGTTGTTGATGGGGTCCATTAAATAGATAATTTTGTGTATTTTCTCAATAATAATTGCTAAAGACTGTCGCAGATAACCTTGTAGTGTTTTCACACCCGCTTAATTATAATTATGTATTTACATCTAAATAAGTATCACTTATTGTATTTTCTTTTTTTAAGTAAGTTAAGTATAACTAAAAATAAGTCGAATAATAGGTAGTTTAATACTGTTGCATATCTGCTTATGCTAATTATGGAAACTGTATTGGCTATTGCATTGTTATTCATACATGTCATCTTGTGTAAAATCAGCTGTTTGTTTCCTTTAATAATAAATAAAATTAAAAAACGGTTTTTAGGCGTTTTTTGTAACACATTGTTTAATGGAACATTGTATTGACGAGTACCTACGTTAAGCATACTCTATCTTACAGAAATGTGAGCTTTGATGTTTGCTACTGATCAGTTGATTTCCTTTTAAAGAGTTTCTCAACGATTTCTCTTTGAGTCGTTTTGAGGGTCTACTTATATTTTTCTGATTCCGCATTTAATTTGACCCGCGGCAAGGGAGGAATCAAGTACCAGGATGTGACGTTTTAGGGCCGCTTCGAAAATAACCTTTGAACGCAAACACTTTGAGAAGTTTGCGCTCAAATCAAGATACCTCACATCAAAGAGGTTAGGTTAGGAAATAGGTTATTATGAAATAAAAAAATATTTGTATTTCATCTTATTATCACGTGATATCGCGATCATCTGTTGATGGTGTCAGTGTCGTTATAAGAATATTGGCATGATTGTGACAAAGAGTGGGGTTCGAGACCGGCCTACTTATTGTCTAATTTTCGAAATCTATCGCAATCGCAAGCATCAATGACTGTATCATCCAGCATCCTGAAAGCGATTGTGATAGATTTTGAAATTAGACAATTAACCCCCTGGTTGGCTATATACCAACTTAATGTAGGTAGGTAAGAAAATGATTGTTTTTATTATGTAGGTACAATATATTTCTTTTGCGTAACAAAGTTTTAGCGTAACAAAAATTTTTCTTTCTTTTCTTTTCAAGAACATTGTAATTGTAAGCTTCGCCATTGTGTACTGGCGTAAACACCTACCATTACGAAAGTTGAAAACAGCTTCTTTTTAAAGCAAACAAATTATTAGGCTTCACTTTGTGCAAATTTTTGACGTAGTTAGTAAATCAAATAACACGTTGACGCTCACACTGCACACACTCAATATAATTGCGGATGGAACTCTTCATTATTCTCTGAGTGAATTTACAAGAATGGCTCTGTATGTTTTATGTTATTGTGTATAGGTTAAAGGTATGTGTTCCGTTGTCATGTATTAATGTATTATTATGTATGTTTGCATTCGCTTATTCTATTGCATTGGGCTAAGCCTGCGT
This sequence comes from Agriphila straminella, assembly GCA_950108535.1. Lineage (NCBI taxonomy): Eukaryota > Metazoa > Arthropoda > Insecta > Lepidoptera > Crambidae > Agriphila > Agriphila straminella. The sequence continues at coordinate 7,157,976 of OX467312.1, forward strand.
AATTATTATATAAGCTTGGAATGAATAAATAATAATAATAACACTGTTAAATACAAAGATATTAGAATTTTGGTTAAATAGGTAGGTTTTTATTTTGTATCCAACATAAATATTTTTAATATCCGTTAACTAAGTATTGTGATTTCATCCAAACTGTTTTTCACCGGAAAAACTTCACAGTTGCTGTTTGTGTTAAAAAAAACTTTCCTGGTCATATAGCAGGTTTCAATACGCTTTCTAGTTTCGTTTTGTAAGGTTTTATTGGACGATGTGACAAATGCCGTTTGAAAAAAAGTTCTTTTCTGTTACATTCTGAACCGTTTATTTTAGCGCACGATATCTCCGAGTGTTTTCGTGCACGAGGGTGTGTCTAATGCGGAAATGGGAAATGGTTCTAAGGAAATACGTCTGTTTTTTCGTTTTCAATATGTTCGGCGGTGCACCATCGTAAAATAAAAGGCTTCTTTTATACAACACTAAATAGTTTGTATAGAAAAAAATTGCCTCGCACCAGATCATAATTTGTTAGGCTTTTTTAGATTGATTTATTAAGGTGAACAATTATTTAAGACACAAAATAGTTAAACCTTGACGAATTAATTGCAAAATGCTCTAGGGTCTAGAGTTTAAACTTATTGAAATGCGAAATTTTGGAGTAGGTGTTGGTAATAATATTTACTTTATCAAATTGAAACGAGACATCACATCAAAAGCAATTTTCAAATTAGTCTTGAACTCAATTTGCTGTTCAAAAAATGCACACCACAAAAATGCGCACGCACTTAAATATTTGTTAGACAGAATTAAACCCTAAAATAGTAGTGCCTACACCCATGCATACCGGCCACATCAACCGCTGTTCAAAAGTTTACTAAATTCCCAAAGTTGTTTGTGTTTGGACTCACAACACAATCTATTCTATACTCTGTGGTTTTGTGGTTTAGATTTCAAATAGCAATTATCGACTTTAATGCCTTTTAAATGTGCCAAAAGCTTTTCAGTTTTAAAACGCTGGCAATTAGCTTTATCGTTGAAAATATTGAAATGCTATTTTCGACTATTTCTTTTGCTGTATGATAATTTGCATAATTCTCGATTGATGATACGTCGACGAAAAATGGTGATATTATTTTTACGTTTTGAACGAACTCGGAAAAAATACATTTGAATGTATGTTTAAGTAAGCCTTTGGTATGCCTCTTAGTAAACACCGTCATTTTATACTCGTTTTATATAAGGGAGTGTTTTACCACTGACACTAATCATTTTTGCCAAAGAAACATGAGTCAATTCTACTTTCACATAACAATATTTAAGTTGTCTATTATAGTTAGTATGGGAGGACCAACATTTTTGTCGTTTTCCGACTTGTGACTTGGGCAAAAATGATTAGTTTTATTGGTAGAACATTTTAAGTTAATTAAAATGACTGCAAAATGACTGTGTATTTGTATCCAATATTTTGTTAAAAGTTTTCAATACTAAAATCTCTAACCCGCTTGCAAAGCGTAAAGATTGTGGCAACGCAACGTGGCAACGCCTCGTAGTCGCGTAAGTCCAGTAGTTTTTAGGGTTCCGTACCAAAATGGTAAAAAGGAACCCTTATCGTGTGACTTAGTCTGTCTGTCTGTGTCAGAAAGAAATAAAAAAATAAATATTTTTTTTACAACAGGGACTGAAAATGGGTCTTAAAAATTTTAAGTGAGGCGACTAGGGCATGTGGGGTATCATTATGAAAGCGTGCATAGCGCTGTTTGCACATTTTAAAACTTTTTTCTTTTTTTTAGGCCGCATAGTTTTCGACATATTATGAAAAATGTAAAAAAAAACTGAAATATCTTTCATCAAATTCTAAAGAAAGAAAAAGAAATTGCAAGGAACTGGCTTTTTTACCTATAACTGCCGGAACACAACATTTTATTTTAATTTTTGTTATAGCGTCAGACTTAGGTAAGATGGTGGTAGCTAGCCAGGGGTACAAATTGTACTCCCCTGGGAATTGATCCCGGGACCCCGTCCCCCCAACCCCGGACCGGGCGTCTTCCACGGGTGCATGGGCGAACGACTAGACCACAGAGGCGGTATAGTGACCCATAATAGGCTGCTATGATAGTATAATGTTTTATTTAATTTTCAATTAGTAGTGCGTGCATACATCTCAGATGTAAACAAACATTTAGTAGGTATCAATTAGATGACGTTTCCTTACCCGTGTGTAGATTTCTTGTGTTGTAATTGATTAGTTCGCTTGGTAATTGAGAGGTCTATACGGCAATTAGAGAACTACACGGTTATTCCGCAATCAAGATGGAGGTAATATTGACTATTATGTAATCTGTGCTGCTATGAGATCTTATTTGTTATAGTTTTACTAAATATCTACAGGCAGGAAGTAAAAAAAACATGGTGAGTGAAATACTTGTTTGATGAAACTGTAATTAAATTTATTCAAACGCGACCGTCGAAATTATTGCAATAAGGATACCTATTAGGTTAATAACAATAATATTTAATGAATATACAGGGTGTATTTGTAACCACTCTCCAAATTTTAAGGATGTGTTCAGTCCATGAAACTAAACAACTTTCTCCATGAAACATGTGTCGAAAAAAAAATTTGGGGTCATCCCACACTAAGTTTAGTGTGGTTCAGTTGATCACGTGATCTCTTTGATTTGTATGAAAAGCCATTTTTTTACATATTTGACCCTATGTTTCTTAGAGAAAGTTGTTCAGTTTTATGGACTGAACACATCCTTAAAATTTGGAGAGTGGTTACAAATATACTTTGTATAATACGTGGTCGAAATTTTAAATAATTAAATTACTTAAAATAATATTTTTATAAAAGTAACATTAAATAGAAATATCCGGCATGATAGGACCAAAATAAAGTTTATAAATAGATAAACGACGAAACTAATAAATCTAAGTTCGACATCCTTCAACATCGGCAAGTGATGGATTGAGTTAAAAAACCGGCCAAGTGCGTGTCGTTTAGGGTTCCGTACCAAATACCTAATAGGCGGGGTTTTACTGGTGCTACGCGTTTGACCACAAAGTGAGGTTGGTTTGTAATAGGAAAATGATGGAATTCAAAAGAGAAAAAACACAGATTTATCGATAGTATTTTTTGGTAAAATATACGTATAAACATTATCATATCACCCCAGTTCGTATCGGCTCGTATCTTTATTTTCTAATATTTTTAGAACACAAAATACAGTCTTTGTCCGGGTTGAAAAAAAACGTTCGGGTGAAAAAAAATTCTCCTAAAAATATTATTTTATACATTACTTACCTGGTTTTGGGTCGGCCAGACATACCTTTGGCGCAAATATGAAGATTGTAGCTTCAATTGTTTAGCACTAGAACTTTGTGACAAACGGACAGACGGACACCAATAGGGCTCCCTTTGGCCCCTCCGGGTACGAAACCCCAAAAACAAATGAATGACGATCCACCTCTTCTTGGAAATCTATTCAACATTATGAGCTAGAAGATGGATACACTTTACGTGGAACATTTGTCTTCAGTACAACATTAGTGGGTCATTATGGAATTAGGAGATCTTACGTGCATTGTTCTAACCAAGCTTATTTATCAAGGAAACGGAGTTAGTGATTTGTCAAAAAACTAAACAGCGTACGTTTCTGCAGGATACAATGGAGAAGAGGACGTGTTCACAATTCTAAAAGCGTGTCCTTTATTTGTGAACAGTGTCATTAGCGACAACATGTGGGAGCCCGACGCGACAATATGGCGGTGCCTTCCTTTATTGCTCCGTGTGATAAATGAAGGTGATACGAGCGTAGAAAAAACTAGTGTTATATACTATAGTTTACGATTATGGATCACTATTCAGTGTCCGCTGCATACGTTTCGATATTCTTGCCTCGTCTCTAAATCAATATTGAACATACGATGTCGCAACACAGAACTGAATGCCCTAGCTAGCACATAGTTACATTGAGGAATTTATGTAACTGTACATTAATTCCTATATGAGCACATAATGTGATTTTTAACCGACTTCCAAAAGAGGAGGAGGTTCTATGTTCGTCTGTATATTTGTTTTTTTGTGTATGTCCACCGATTACTCGAAGACGGCTGGACCGATTGAAATGATTCAAACATTATTACATTAGGTAAACTCCCAAGTTGGTCCCATCTTTTAAAATTTGGAAATCGGTTCAGTATCTACTTTTCAAGTAATCTTGAAAAAGCACGAAAATAGTATGATTTTGTGTGAATTATCTCGATGATAATGGTCGTATTACTTCTTTGTTTATGAACTGAATAAGATAATTATTTTTTTGTAAGAAGAGGGATATTTTAAGTGTAGGTTCTTTAACCGACTTAAAAAAGGAGGTTCTCAGTTTGACCCGTATGTATGTTTCTCCGCGATTATCTTACGTTTGGCTGAGCCGATTTTTCTACATTATTATAATATACCTTACCTACAAGGTACCTACACTAAAAATAAAAAATAGTTTAAAAAAAAAACAAAAAACCGACTTCAAAAAACCTACCTCTAAAAAGCAAGAAATAATATTCGTAATAATAAAAATACGTCTATTGAAGTCGGGTGGGGCTTTTAGAATAAAAAAAAGGAATCTGTACTCCAGCCCCACCCGACTTCAATAGACGTATTTTTATTATTACGAATATTATTTCTTGCTTTTTAGAGATAGGTTTTTTGAAGTCGGTTTTTTGTTTTTTTAAACTATTTTTAAACTACGTTTTGAAACTACGTAATTTGGCTTCAGTGAGCATTTTAAAAAAAGTAAATGAAATCTTGGAAGGAATTTTTATCTTTGTTTCTTTGACAAAAATGTTTAGTTACATTGGTAGAACACTCACTTAAGTTAAAATAAAACGACTACAAAATAATATTACTTAAGTAATTCATTAAGTAAGTGACTTCATAGAAATGTTATTTAAATTCTTCACAATGTAGTCTACCATCTTATATAAACCTACTTTTGCTCACTGTATAATCGTAATATAGGTATGTGAATTAAAAATCATAATGTATTTAATCTACTTCTACTGATATTACAGATAAAGTATGTGTATTTTGATAACACTCCCCAAAAACTAAACGACATGTTTTTATCCTTCGTTTCAGTTCAAGGAAATATTTAAGATTTAGCCTCAAGGATGACGAGGAAACTTTGATAAAACCGCCGAAAGGAAATGAAAACCTTTCGATCGGTGAGCTACCCTTTTACGGATTATCTGAACATAATGGAAATAAAACAAACAATAGTCAATATTAAGTATAAGTTTATTATTTTTCATCTATTCACCTCTCAAGCTATATTATATTTAGCCATATTTTTTTATTCTTTAAGGCTGAGTTGCACCATCTTGACTTAAGTTTAACAGATACAAACTTATCTAAGCCAGTGGTCAAAAGTAGAATTAAAGTGTTATTACATATTGTTACCTAGGTTACGCTATAGACGACAGCGACGCTGTCATCGAGTCAGATACGTTTGTATCTGTTAAAGTTATGGTTAAGTCAAGATGGTGCAACTCAGCCTAAATATCTTACTGTGAATTGCGGCTACACCGAGTTCTAGCCGGTTAAAACTAGGTGTAGCCAGTTGCATACGGTTAAAACCAGGTCTAGCCTTCTTTGTACTTCTACTAAGGGGGGAGTAATTAATGGGGTATTAAGAAAGTTATTTCTATTGTCTGTTAAAAAAACCTATATTCCTATATTCGTGACCTACAGGAGTAAAGCAGATCGGTTACACCTAGGTTTAACCAACAGCTACCGGCTACACCTAGTTTTAGCCGGCGCCGGCTATAACTAGGTGTAGCTGCACTTTGGGTATTAGCCGTAACATAAATATTCATTTCATTATTTACACTGCAATGAGTTGTATCAAAGCGGGTTAATTCGACGTCGCTCATTTACACTAGCATTAACTCAATGGACCCGGATTAAGGTAAACGACCTTATGAAATCATGCCATTCATTATACTATGGGAACAAAGGAAAATTATTAAAAACAGGATATTCTGCTAGCTCTGATTAATTAAATTTTCTTCTATATACAATTAATGTAAATCGGTATTGACAAACACAGAGGCATCATTTATCCTTTTAAGATATTTTTTGCAAATATGAGTGAAAAACACAGTGAAAGTTATGGTTTAACTTTTTTAGACAGGACGGAACTACATTTATAAACTCAAAGAAACTCATATACCCACATACAAACATACAAATGAGCCCTGAACACATGACACTCTGGTGTTTTTGGGCAGTCATTTAATAAAAAGAGTACCCAATCAATGCGGCATCAGTTGAAATTGCTTAAAAAAGTTATATCAATAAGAAGAAGAAATTGATAAAATTAAGGACCCAAGAATTATTGTACATTTGTAATTTGTTTTATGTCGCCGTCATGTTTTGAAATAAAGTCCCGAGCAAACATCAATGCTGTGAAATGTCTAAACAAATTCAAGATATTTCTCATTGAAGGGATTGAACGTCTAAAATTTGTCTCGTTTAAATTGAAATTAATTAATAATGGAGCCGTCCGTTTCGCCTCAAATTGCTCACGTTTCACCAATTTTGTAGCGAAATGTGAAACTGAGAGCGGTCGTCTGTGAACTTTAAATTGAATATTGGTGTCGGTTGAAAAATATACTGTAAATCGACCATTTACATACATTTTCACTGTCGGTGATTAAACGCTGCCGCAACAGATATTTTGTTTACCATGACTTTTTCCATTTGGGCACGGCGAAATTATTAAATTCATTTATTCCGTTTAGGCAATTTTACATGCAAATAAGTCAGGTAAGCTGCTTGTTTACAAGTCAGGGAAAGAAATGTTTCCTCTTTTTACTGTTTAAAAAGGCAATATTATTGTAATAATAAATTGTGTTTTAAAGGACATTGATGAATAGTATATCTTTTTGTTTTAGTAATTTCATTTTGTCCAATCAAGTAAAATATTATCTTGTAATTTTCTAAAACATAAACTAATCTGGAACCGATGAAACTGGTTTTTAATATCTGCACATATTTTGAACTAGCGACCGCCCGCGACTTCGTCTGCGTGGAAAGTTTTTTTTGCTATCCTTCTGAAACAGTACTTTCTTACCTTCTCTATGCTCCTGAGAACGTGTATGCAAAATTTCATGATGATCGGTTCAGTAGTTAAGACGTGAAAGCGTAACAAACAAATTGACTTTCGCATTTATAATTTTAGTAAGGAAAGGATATAGTATAGTAAGTATAGTAGGGAACCCTACTATAACACAATTAATCTAAACGTAGTAATCTAGTTCAGTGGCGATCTTTGTTTATTGAATTGTTTCTTGTCTTCTTTTGTATTACCTCCCTACATATCCTCGATGGCTACGAGAAAGTTAATTGGAACATCTCATAAAAATAAATAGACATGAGAAGCAGTGTTCCCTCCCGAATGGCCTATTAAAACAATGTCAATGTTTGACCCATTCGGAATCCAATTTTAGCGACGGCGTTCGTAAGTTTGCAGTTCTTTTGTGATTTTCAGATCTATCACGTTTTGCGCGGACTTTGTCTCTTTCTTTATTAAAGGATAGAAAGAATACAACAACCTTTCAAATTACTTAGTCACCATAGTACGAGCTGTGCTTAGTTTGGGACTAAATGATTGATTGGTGTGGTTTGGTCAGAATAAAAAAAAACACATTGGTTAAGCAAACTTTATTTAACTTTAAACTTTTTTTTTATTAAGTAAATTTATTAGTTATAAAACTTTTTATTTTATTGTCATACACAATTTATTGTAGTATCATTATAAACCCATTGCCTAAAATTACCCATAGAAACATTTTGCTAATTTTATTTTATTTATAAGCACACGACATAATACTTATCTCCTTTCTATCATTTTTAATAAGCTTATATAACATTCCTTTCATAGATATAAGTAGTAAATCGTTCTCTAGTCATCTTTTGACACCATCAAAGCAATAAAAACAAAAGTGTAATATTTCATTTTGAAGAGTCGTAAATTCTTCGAACTTATCTTGCTACGACTTTGTCGAAATCTTCATAGTTCAAAGCGAATTCCACTCAGAATTATTATTGCTGTCATCGAAAAATAAAGGTTTAAAACGAGAACGAAAGTTTTATATCCAAGGAGACTCCAAAAACAAAAGGGACGATTATGACAGAGCACCCATCGTCCATACTAATTAGTTAATTCAACTTACTCTTCTTCTAAATATATTTATGCCTATACCTCTCTCCACTCAAAATTTATCTTCTTTAAAAAATATCAAATAGTCAAATCAAATAGTTTATTGAGTAGAAATAATGAAAATACAATTTGCATACCTTATGATTATGACAAACGTATCAAATTATCAGCAAAATAATGTGGAACGGGGGGTAATATGTAAATTTTTACAATAATATCGATCGCCAAATATGCCAGTAGTAGTTTGTTCTCATTTTACACTCTTAATGGTTTAGAAATGACATTAATAGCATTTTTTTTTCTAACTTACAAATGTGATTTTATGTCAACAGTGGAGTTTTCACAAAAAAGTTGTCGAAATTGTTGTAAGATTTTTTTTGGTAGTATATTCTGTTGTAATAACGGTCTAACTCTCGACTAACTAGTTAAGTTTGCTTGGTTTGTAAAAACGAATACAAGCAGCTCTGATTAATTTCAGAAAACAGGTCAACGATTGATATTATATAGAAGTTAACGCAACTTTTTTTGTTTCTTTCGTGATATAGAGCAGTAAAATCATACACGCGTCCAATCAGGCCATGGAAATTATGTTCAAACTTTTACCTCTTGAACTCTAGTGGAAATGTAGGTAAATTATTGGGGTACCGGAATACGTTTGGTCGACATAACTTTTGAACAACTATTAGGTTAACAAGTTCAGACGAAATGCCTGAATTCAACTCATTTTTTTAGCACAAAATGAGGGGTAATGATGGAGTACTTTCAACAGTATATTTTATGTGGGCTATTATTTTTACGTTTTTGTTCTTAATTTTCATGAGTAGCAACTTTTTTATTTCTCATTTGAACAATAGGTCCTACCAAGTTTCTTAATCTCTCTAAAGTCACTTGCTGTTTGAGAGGTTAATAAACATTCAAACAGACTTTGGTTGAAAGCCGCGTAAAGTGATTACATTCTCTTTGAGCCGCGGTTAAAAACTAACTGCCTGACCACAAAAGATTTTAAAACACTGTTTAAATGTGATGCCATCTCTTTCAAACAATATTGCCAAAAGAGTGACAGCATCACATTAAAACAGTATTTTAGTTAAACCCTTGTAGAACAGTGTTTTAAGATCTTTTGTGGTAAGGTAGCTATCTTAAAGTAGGTAGGTACCAGTTTTTTTCGTGAAAAATCATGTCTCTCAATATTTGACGTAGTTACTCGCAACAAAAATTAATTAATGTATCGTCTAAGAACACCAAAAACCCTCGTACACAATCTCTTTAATCAACGACATACTTTCGTGTTCACAAAATGTAAGTGTGCTCTTCCATTAAGCCTCCTCGACACGGTCGTTACATTCTTTGCCCCAAAATACATGAGAGAGCTATATACAAGCACATGCTCTATATTCAATGCTTTATTTGCCTAACAAGGGGCTTTACTATGTGTTCCATTAAGGACCGTTACAAAATTAATGGGAAATAAATGCTGGTGCAAATTGTTATCATTACAAAATACGATGCCGAAATCAATGAAAAGCTTAGGGCACAATACCATACCACCCATTTTTTTATGATAAGTTTTTGGAATGAATGATAAATTCGCCGATACTTGAGCGTTTTCGCGTGGAGTTTTAAGGCGAGGCCAGTTCACGATCTGATGAAAAGTCTGATTTTTGAACTTCCAATGTGAAGAACTGATGCAAAATTCTACTTCACAAAAATTACTGTAGACTGAAAAAGAAACAAAGAAGCAAATTAACCGAACAGAATATTGAAATATGGCATGGTAACTCTGTAAAAAAATCCTGAATAACACCATAAAAACTTATAAAACTAAATTTCAAATCGTCAGATTTCGTAATTTTCAACGACAGTGATATGATTTTTTATGCAAAAAGGATAGCTTTTTTATCGATCTAACACAATAACCGAATACATTTTTAATAAATGATCCAGTATTTCAGATATCAATAAAAATGTACTAAAATTCGCAAAATTTCTGACGAAGCGTCAATTAAAGTTATGCAATATTCAACCTTATTCTAAAGACATAGTGAAAGAGTAAATTTCGTGAACTGGCCTCGCCTTAAGCTATAGTTATGGGCTCCCATGAAAAATGAGCTGGGAAAATCCACCACTGCTGGGATTCATACCAGTGCTACTTGATAAGCCGGATTAGGCACTTCGCCAACTTGGCCACCGTAGCTTTAATCACCTATGACGTAGCTAATTTTATACAATAAAACCAAAAATGACATTTCGGCTACATTTATATACCTACTTATTGCTTTAACTTAGGGAACTTGAAACTGAGTCTTATGAAACCCAAACTATCAATCGCAACAAATACGTAAAATAAAACATTTTTTTTAAACTTTACCGAAATGTCAACGTATTGGTATTTGCTTAAAAAAAAAATCTTCACACGTAACTGGTTACGTAGCAATTTTTTCGTAGGCGGCCGAAGAGGTTTATTAGCGCGATCAACCGTACCATAAAGTGAATACATACAGTAATATATATATATTATTATATTTACATACATAGTAGGTAGTAATCTTATAGAAAGAGAACATTATGGACCCAGTTGGGTATAGCAAGTGAAGGAGGAGAGGAAGCCTAATTAAAGTTTACAAGGAAAGCAATTACAATTATTATTATTTAAAAAATACATAGTTACAAGTACATACAATTGAATTGTGTATGGTATTGTTATGTATGTTAGTATGTTTAAGTAAGCTCAATTATTACATTATAATGCCACAAAAAATATAGTATTATCTGGACTTGGCAATTAAACCAACTACAAATACAACTATTAAAGGTTTACTCCTGAAAGTTCTTTCGATACAAATAAAACTGAATTTAAGACGGACATTAGATGTGTCGAACAGCACAAATTTAGTTAGTCTGCTTTGAATTAAGTTTTACCAGTATTTCTCATCTCACCGCTTTCTCCCTAAGTAAAGAGTCCTTTGATAATGAGAAGCCTCTTAGTGATGCCCTCCTTTTGTATTATTCACACACGCGGCGGAGTACAGCTTAGCGAAATATTAAGGAGGATTAGTTAGTATTTTGTACTAGTTCCGTGTTAAAGTTTCAGCGCGAAAACTACGTAGTAAAAAATTTAAGTAGATGAAAAGTGTTGAAAATTAATTTTTAACCTCAAAGAAAAAAAAATGTTTTCTGTTTCTAATAGTAGGTACCTATACAAGAATTAAGAAAAAATAAAATTAAAAATAAAATTTTACAAAAAAAATTTGTGGGTTACTACCTACTTACTACTGCTACTGCAGCAATAAAAATTTACCTAGTTCAAATGAATAAGGAAAACATCAAAATAATAATTGAATAGTGAAGTTATGTTGATCGCTTTAGTACATCTTGTACAAATGACACTGCAATCAAATGACTTAGTTGCTCATCTTGTGCTAAGGCTCATCTTGCAAAATGGCAACGTTTATTATAAGTGCAAGGGAAATAAGGCGCAGCGAATTTTCCTCTGGAATATTCCTGAGATGAGGAAGTACTCTATCCTACAGAAGACTGCAAACAAATGATCCCATCTCTTCGTAGTGTTATGAATCTGTTGGCTTTTTAAGAGCTCTGGAGATGTTATGGTTTGTATTTCTTTTTATATTAGCGTATTTTAATATGGACTGACGATTGGTTGGCCCTGTCGCAGTGCTCCTGCCGCTTGAGACAAAGTTCCAGGGTTGAATCCTGTGGCCTAATCGCGTTAATTTTTTAACGATAAAACCAAAGCTAAATTGTTACCGTCTAATACTCGCTTTTTGTTAAAATTGTTGAAAGCTAAGGAGCCTAGGATGCCAATCTTAATTTGAATGACAATTCTAAAGCTACACCAAAGATTTTTAGGTTATATAGCCTAAATGACAACGTAACGGTTTTGGTTTAATCGTTCAGTACCCTTAGCACGAACAGCTATCGAAAAAAGTAACGCGCGTAAAATCCTTCGATAGATAAATTTTGTATTGGAAATTTGTACAGCGCCATCTATCGCCGATAAGCGAAATTAAATTTTCCATAGAGAATTGTCTATCGAGTAATTTTACGCGCGTTTTTTTTCTCGATAGCTGTTCGTGCTAAGGGTACAGAATTAGCGCGATTGGGCCCCTAGTAGGGCTACGTTTGCATTTATACCCGAGAATATTACTTTTTCATCCATTGTTTAGTTACAATAGTATACCTACATTAGTTTGGGACAAAGATATTTTTCCATAATATTTATTAATTTATTTAATTGGTGTTGGTAAAAGTGAGTGAGATATCTGTCTAAAAATTATCATTAACATTAATTTTGGAACAGTTAATAATTGAAAACACAACATAACTTCATTATTTTCCCACCACGCGTGGTCATAAATAAATTATCACTATCGATGAAATTTTATCTCATTATTAATAGGTTAATAAACGCTCATTTTGAGGACGTGTTGTTTAACAATACCAACACTGGCCCAGTTCCGAAACATTGTCTTATTAGTAAAAATAATTTAATAATGATAGGTATATTAAGTTAGGAAGTTCTCATTATTTATTCACTAGCGGCCGCCTGCGACTTCGTCTGCGTAGAAAGTTTTTTTGCTATCCATCGGCAAATCCATTTTTTTTTTCGGGATAAAAGGTACCCTATGTCCTTTTCTGTACCCCTGACAACGTGTATGTAAAATTTCATGATGATCGGTTCAGTCGTTAAGACGTCAAGGCGTAACAAACAAACAAATAAACAAACAAACGGACTTTCGCATTTATAATATGAGTAAAGGATGACGTAGGCAGTTATCAAAATTATTTCAAGTGTAACAAATCAACCTTACCTCACCTTATAATATAAGAGTACCGCTACTCGATACTAGATGGCGGTAAATCCGCATGGTGCAATTTCGGCTGTACGGCACTATAGATTTTTTTTACATTTATATAAGTCACCTAAATAATTTATATTATATCACATAGACTTTTTCTCCTGCTCCTGCCTGCACAAAAGCCCGTTTCCTGCACTTCAAGCCCTTCCAGAAGATCCCCCCCTACATAAGTCTAATAATAAACATTTAACAACATGATCCTCTCTTTTGTATTAATAATTTAGTACCTATTTGATCGCGTAACAAATAAAGGTTGTAAGTATTTTTTTCGTTCGCTTTAGTAAAACTAATTTAATGATGAAATAGATAAAAGCGTGGCTTTTCACTGACTTTTGTAACACAGGTTTATCCTAGAATGAAGGTCAAGGGAATTACCAATAAATGGGATACTTACTTCAGCCATATTATAATTATAGCCGCAGTTTATTTTTTTGTTTGTTAACTTCATGTAATTAGTTTTAAGGCTTTTGGAAAAATACAATTATTATTATATTATTATTATAATTATCCTCATAAATGTGACTTTAATACTTGCGCTAACTTTGACGCTTACATTATTAATAAGCTTTGAAAGAAAGAGAAAGTTGAAACTAGATTTTCCTGCATCAATCTTACTTACCATTCTTTCATTATGATTGAATTCATTGCTCTTCTTGATATCTTGTTTCTCTTGACAAAATCGTAGTTACAAAAGCGATTTGAATAACTTCACAAGTAGATTGATAAAATAATACACTTTACAGCTCATAACTTGTTGTGTTTTGGTGTCCTAGCAGTGTTATTCGTTTGTAAAGTATGTAAGTAAGTTCATGAAGTAGTTAAAATCTGGCTCAGAAAGAGAGAGAGAAAGAAAGAAACAAAGAGAGAAAGGAAGAAAGAATATTATATTATTCTTAGTATAACGGGTGTAACAAGACCTTCAACGAAGCCGAAGTCCACGTATTCCGCCCATCATCAGGATCATTTTTGTCTTTTAGACTGTACCTGGGAAACCAATAGTTACGAAGTTATTGAAGGTCAAAGTCAAAAATTTTTTTTCAAAATTATTATGAAATCTTTTTTTATTCGTTATTTCCTACTTTTTGACTAAAGAAACATTATCAAAATTTTAAGTATTTCGAAACAAACAATGGCTTCAAAACGTCGTCACTCGATGTATCTCATGAGCACGCACATAAACGCTGCCTACCAACTCGGCCGCACGCAGCTGTGTAGCATACTCTCGCAGGCGCGGCCTGTTGTACGCGTCACATTGCGTGGTAATGCATGCAATGCTTTTTTAACACCAAAAATCAAAATGGTTTCCCAGTAATAATTTTGAACAGAAATGGTCCTGATGATGGGCAGAATACGTAGACCTCGGCTTCGTTGAAGGTCTTGTTACACCCTGTATATAATTGAATTGTATCTTAAAAAAATATTATTGAATTTTCAGATTAAAGGAATTTTTTAAGAAAAAATACTAGACGAGATCCCGTCTGAGCTGCTACGGACGAGTCGATATTTTCTAGTGCGTCTAGAAATAGTTCTGAGCAATACTAACTGACAGCACTGGGTCTAGTTTAGAAGTAATTGAAAAAAAATCAAGTGGTTCTTACAAGGCGGAAAGTTCATTTGGGCCCAAGTTTCAACCTAATTGCGGTTAAAAAACTTTCTCTTCGGTTTCAAATCAGATAACTTCGCTACGAATACTATGTTATTTATTACGCTCAGTAAAGAAGTTTGTAAGTATGTCTATGTGGTTGTTATATATTGAAGTGAATGAAAAAAACACATAGGCAACATAGGAAAAAAAATTGGTTGTAGAAAATATTTAAATGGAGTGGAAAACAGAAAAAAATCCAAACAGATACAGATAATGTACCTTTAGTACGATTGGGTTATAATATTTTATTCATAGCAAAATAATAAAATAGTACCGAAGCAATATAAGTATTAAAACTGGAGATCCACTCGAAACAATAGGTAATTGACTAGCCTATATAAGAAAAAGCAATAAATCAAACGAGCTTAACTGAAAATACTGAAATGTAATACAGTTGAAGGAGCAATATTTCATGAAATTGCTATAAGCTTTTATTATTTAAAAGAACATAGCGTTAGAGAAGTTTCAATATTTTTTCATGAGTAGACCGAGCCAATTTCATGAATCCCCGGAGAAATGTGATTACAGACTCGGACTCCCGGCATTCTCCCGACTGATTCAATTATAACAACAGTGCTAGTTTCCAAACATTTTTACAACCCTTTCTACCGAAGAAAGTATATTCAAAAGACAGAAATTGTTATTAAATAATGCTTCGAAAGATTCGGGCCGAATATAAAGTTGTTGTGTCCCGCGTGAAACGATTTTGGGGGAAATTCGATTATGATGTTATGCCTATAAACGTGCGTATATTTTATTTTGGGAAGTAATAGACTTTAGAAATAATTTTGAATTGACAGCTTGCTTCTTTTAATTTTATTATATTTTTAAGCTTTAAAAACTTAACATTCCAATAAGACACAGAGGTAAATGATCATTTAGGAGATAACCCAATTGATATTCCAATGTGCATAATGGTTATGATGCAACAGAAGCAGAAATGCTATTTGGGCCAGATGCAGAAGCTCAGATAGAGCTAATGCTTCTGAAGTCTATTATCTAACGATAGCATGATATCAGTTAGGGAACGTCTGTTTGTTAATAGTGGCAATTGATTTACCTAGTAAAAAGATAGATATATAATATTATAAGTTTCAAGAAACATTTGAAAAATGAATAATCGTGATAATGTTTGATTTGGTGATAATTAGTAAATAGGTACCTATGACTGTTGATTTTTTAAATTATTTTACAAAATCAATTAACCTTGCACCAAAGTATACTGAACACTGTTCAAGCTTCATATTTATATCATGATAATGCCTATCTGTAGGGAATGTAAGTTACTTTTGACGTTATCGATTTGAATGCTGCATTGTATATTCAGATAGCAAAACAGTTCCTGTGGGACACTTATGGGTTTACACACAAAATATGGGTCATCCCAGCGGGCGTAACATTACAGTAAGTTCGTTCGGGGAATTTTAGATACTTACTGTATTTACTAGTGCTGCTATTTAGATAGGGCGATATTGCTTTTGCAAACAAATACAGTAAATATTCGTGTTTGGTTATAATATCTTCAGTTTTTAATCGACATAGGTTCTATGTTCGTCTGTATATTTGATTTTTTTTCAGTACTTTTTAAGTAATCTTGAAAAAAGCACGAAAATAGTATGATTTTGTGTGAATTACCTCGATGAAAATGGTCGTATTACTTCTTTGTTTATGAACTGAATAAGATAATTATTTTTTTGTAGGAAGAGGGATATCTTATGTGTAGGTTTTTTAACTGACTTAAAAAAGTAGGTTCTCAGTTTGACCCGTAGGTATGTATGTTTCTCCGCGATTATCTTACGTTTGGCTGAGCCGATTTTTTTACATATTATAATATACCTTACCTACAAGGTACCTACACTGAAAATAAAAAAATAAAAAATAGTTTAAAAAATACAAAAAACCGACTTCAAAAAACTTACGTCTAAAAAGCAAGAAATAATATTCGTAATAATAAAAATACGTCTATTGAAGTCGGGTGGTGCTTTTAGAATAAAATTGTTTAAAAAACAAAAAAACCGACTTCAAAAAACCTGCCTCTAAAAAGCAAGAAATAATATTCAAATCATTAGATACGCATTATCATTGTTATAATAAAACACGACTATTAAAGTCGGGTGGGGCTGGAGTACATAGACGTGTTTTATTATAACAATGATAATGCGTATCTAATGATTTGAATATTATTTCTTGCTTTTTAGAGGCAGGTTTTTTGAAGTCGGTTTTTTTGTTTTTTAAACAATTTTTTTATTTTTTTATTTTTAGTGTAAGTACCTTCTGTATTAGGTAGTGTAGGTATATTATTTAGGTAGAAAAATCGGCTCAGCCAAACGTGAGATAATCGCGGAGAAACATACATACATACAAACTGAATACCTCCTTTTTTTGAAGTCGGTTAAAAAGACTACACAAAGGTATCCCTTCCCCAACAAAAAAAACATCTAATTCGTTTCATAAATAACAAAATTGTCAAGTTAGTTGATTTAATTTCATAGTATTTTCAGGATTACTTGTAAACTACTGAACCGATTTGAAAAAAAATTAAATGGGACCATCTCGCAAGAAAACTCAATCGAACAAAAAAAGAATTATCTAAATCGGTCCATAAATGTCGAAGATACGTGCGAACAACGATAAAAAAAAACATACAATCGAATTGAGAACCTCCTCCTTTTGATGAAGTCGGTTAAAAAAAAGGAATCTGTACTCCAACCCCACCCGACTTCAATAGGCGTATTTTTATTATTACGAATACTATTTCTTGCTTTTTAGAGGTTGGTTTTTTGAAGTCGGTTTTTTGTTTTTTTTTTAACTATTTTTATTTAAATGAAGCCTGGAATTCTACTAAATGCGTTATTTTAAGAAGTTCAAATATTTTTGTAATTTTTATGTTCTACAGTGGTGGCCAGATAAACAAGGACACCAGTCGGTTTTCATACCAACGAGGTAACTTTGAAAACCTGGTTATCAGCCAAAATTGACCTGCTGTGATCTGATGACGGCCATCCAGGGAGTAAATGGATGAGATTCAGATAGCTAAACACATTCAACCCAGGATCAAAGTTTTCAGTTCCAGGATATCGATACATTTTTATGCTACTTTTGCGGTTATTTTAAACATATCCTTATATCTCTTAGAATGTTGATCAGATCAGTTGGGTATGTACGTATAGCGATCAAAATTTCCTCCATTCACTCCCTGAATGGTCATCATCAGATCACAGCTAGGTTAATCCATGGCGGAGAACCAAGGCTTCAAAGTTACCTCGTTTGTATGAAAATCGACTGGTCTCCTTAATTATCTGGCCACCAATATTATGTTCAGTTTCAATGGTAAAGTAATCAATACTAAATAATATAAGTAAAGTAATCATTTCGTAATACTATAAGGTTTATCAATATAATTATAAATATGTAAAAACTCGTTTTGTAAAAAAGTTTAGACTAAATTATGAAATCCTAAAAACCCTTTGTTCAGTTCCGAGAACAAATTCGATATCGTATCTTTCCCAATGATTTAGTTTAGGATATAATCGTGGACCTTTTGGTTCATTAAATAAGGGTTGATAAAACTTTTTACATTTGATAAAACTTTTTATATTTAACAAGCATAATTGAAGAGAGATAATTATTTAATATCTTCGGTGTTAACATTATATTTGATAAATAACTTAACATGATATTCTAAGATAGCATTTTTCAAACAGCGTAATTAGATCGACTCAAATAACGGGATTTCACTATAATTGGAGTACTTTTTTCTTGGAGTCGCATGTAAGTTTACGTTTCATTTCGATCACCTACACCGGTGTGTTACCTAAATTCAAGACAAATCCAACCATCTCATACGATTCTAATATGTTTTTTCTTTATTATAGGTACCGTATTCCCTAGTAATAACGCCTTAATATTTTACCGAATATTTCTTCCTTCTACTAAAGCAATTTCAAAGAAAATTTTGTTTGTATTTACGGAAGTTCTTCAATCAAAATATGACTCGCATAATATTTATGATGGAATATTGGCACCGTGAAAGTGGATAAGGAAGGGATAAGCAATTACCACCGGGAGTCGATGTCAAAATTTGTGAAAAACTCACAAATTCCGGATAAGTTTCAATTTTTTTTGTCAAATAATTTCATTTATAATTTGTTCCATTTTTAGGGACCCGTACCCAAAGGGTAAAAACGGGATCCTATTACTAAGACTCCACTGTCCGTCTGTCTGTCGCCAGGCTGTATCTCATGAACCGTGATAGCTAGACCGTTGAAATTTTCACAGAATTGATGTATTTCTGTTGCCGCTATAACATTAAATATTAAAAACAGAATAAAATAAATATTTAAGTGGGGCTGCCATACAACAAACATGATTTTTTGCCGTTTTCTGGGAAGGAACCCTTCGTGCGCGAGTCTGAATCGCGCTTGGTCGGTTTTTAATAAATAATATCTGCTGAATGAAATTTGTGATACATGCCTTAATGTTTGTATCATAATAAAATCTTTCTGACGGCACATACCAGGAGCCCAATCGCGGTAATTCTGAACGATAAAACCAAAAACGTTACGTTGTCATTTAGGTTATATTTACCTAAAAATCTTTGGTTTACATAATTTTAACTTAAATTGTCCCAGATTGTAATCCTTCAATCAATCAATATTTTTATTTGCAAAAATATGGTTACATTAGTTGTTACATATATAAGTCACCAGCATATTTTGTTGTTAATGTCAACGTGCAAATGTTTACAAAAAAAAAATATTAGTAATTACCTAACTGTCAGAAAAAAAAATTACTTGTCCTTAGGCAGAGTATTCAACAATTTTAACAAGACTAAAGCGAGTATTTTCCTGTAAACGAAACTGCAACGGAAACGATTTAGCTTTGGTTTTATCGTTAAAAATTAGCGCGATAAGGCCCCTGGTCATCATACGTGCTTACATTGATAAGTATGAGACGAATGAACCCAAAGACCTGTTCAAATTATTTTAAAGGTAACAACTCATGATAATAAAGTTATTTAATTTTAAAAACAATAACTTTTGTGAAAATCAATTTCAAATAAAATCAAAGTTATAACAAATAAATTACTTTTCTAAGAGTTACCTTGGCGATTAAGGAAATACTTAGATTTAATTAAAAAAGTTACAATTAGATTTGATGAATGGACATTGTACATTTTGACGTTGAATGATAAATTATATTTGCCGTCATTGATTTGCTGCTTTAATTAATTATCAGAAAACACAAATTAATTAACGACTTCTGTTTTGTTGAACGATAAATAATTTAAACTGGTTCCCATAGTGGCTTTTCCGCCCTAGTTATAAAGGCCGCCATTGAAATACATAGTCGGTTTGATAGAATTGTTCTAGTTATAAATACTTACATAAAATAAGTCAACTCTGATAAACTATCGCATTGAAGCGATATAGAAAAGTGCCGAGCCAAGACCCGGAAAGTTGTCGAAACGTCGGGAAATAAAAAAACCGGCCAGTTGCTTGTCGGGCCACGCGCCGTAGGGTTCCGTAGTTACCTTATACCATTTATACCATATTTAATACCACTATAATTTTTCGTCTGTAAAAATAACTTTGTTTTTCACAGTGTTGGTATGAATGACAAAGTTATATTTGCGGTTATGGAAAATTATATATATCTCTAAAAATAATTATTATATATCGTTCAAACTAATTTTCGTTGAAAGTTTTTATTAAGATCTATAGCATATATTTTTTTTTAATTTTTCTCTTTCTTATTTCAAAAGTTAGAGGGGGGAAACACACATTTTACCACTTTGGCAGTGTACTTTGGTGACAGACAGACAGACATGACGAATCTATAAGGGTTCCGTTTTTTGCCATTTTGGCTACGGAACCCTAAAACAATAGTTATATCAAAAACGAAATAAGTAATTGTGTAGTAAAATAACACCACTACTCAAAATAATTTTATATAATGTTTCTTGGTGTTAAAATAAAGTATTATTAAATTTTATCTAATAATTCAATAATATACAAACATGCTGAAATTCGTAAAAGTGATCCCAATTTCAATGAAAATTAAATGTATTAATTATTTATTAAACATCAAAACCAAACAGTGCTTAATAAAGCAAAACAGTGATTGATCACTTAAACTACTTAAGCTTATTTTCCACCTTTTTTACAAGACCAATACAATTATTTTTACTACAGCTTTGCGTGTTAAAGGGCAATATACAACCCAATATTTTTGTGCGCGTTTCGTATTATTTCTCGAACGGAGTCTGATAAGTAAAAATGCTTCTATTATAATAGGCTTTATAGCTCGCTCGTTCGTGTGAACTTAATAAAGATAAACAAGAGAATTAAAGTTAAAAATAAAATATTGCCGTTAAATTAAGTCAACTGAACTAAATTTACATAATAACTGCTTTACAATTACACACTTCTATGGTTATTAATCACTAGAGAGAAGTATAATGCATTTATTTTTGCATATGGTAATTTCATACCGGCACCGCACGAATGAAAGCAAATAAAGTACTGAATAATGTATTATTTCTTTACTTAATGCATCAGACATTATTGTATACCTATATTAATGATTGTCAAAAATATATACAAATAAAAGGCTAGTTGCATTATGGCCAACCTTGCCCTCTGAATTTACATTATGTTTAGTATCATAAAAACATCTTTATTTCATCTTTTCTTTAGCGGAAGTCTGTTATCTGTTTGTCTGTCAGTCCATCCCGTAACTTTCTCGAATGCGAAGATTTTTCCTTAATAATTTATACCGACTTTAAGAAACAAACAACAACAAAATGAAAGGAATAAGCAGGCTTTATGTTTATGTTATATGACAGGTGTAAAGTGAATGACTTAACTTTTACTTCAAGTTTTGGGAATACAATTCAGTTGTATATTTTGAACGGTTAACTTATTGTATTCACACCTTTATCATTTCAAGACTTTCCAGATTCTGAATTATTTTACAACCTGATATTAGCCTTCACACTGATAAGCACTGACGCTTATCAGTGTTTAAGTGACCCAAGCAAGGTTTAAGTGACCCGCAAATAAAGACAGAAATAATTATTACTAACCTGATTATATCATTGTGTCAGCTAGGGTAATTCAAATCGAAATTTTTCAGATCACCTTACATTTATTTGAATAAATCTTAGCATTTTGATACAAATACAAAACTTTACAAAACTTTTATTGCGAACTAAGTGTACACAGGTGTTAAACATAGAAAGAACTTAAAAAACTTAACCACACAAAAAACTTAAGTAACTTAAACTAAAACCTAAATCTATATAAAATAGGTATCTTTTTTTATCTCTGTAAGAATGAAAATTATTGTTATTATTAACTTTGAAAGTACTATCTCTACAGAACATTCAATTCTTCAATTCATTTCAATTGTATTATACTATAGTGATTTTCGAAATAATATTTCAAAGCACGTTTTGGAAATTAATAGTGTTCATTGGCATAATATATTTAGATGCACGTGCCAACTCGTTATCGCTGTTAATAATTGTTTATTGCTGTTAAGTTAGATATTTAAAAACACGATTGTTGAAATTGTTATTTTTATTATGAGCCTGTCTCTCATCATAACTCAGGGTGACCTTATTTAGAGCAGTTCATATGTTGCTTTAATGTGTTTTTTGAAAAATGCTGTTTATTTTTATTGTAGAGCGGAGAAAACACTAGAGACTGTGTCTTTGTTTAGTTATAAAGATGACCAGTAGCTAACGATACAAATAATGTAAAAAAAGCTTCAAAAGTATATAAGATAACAACTGTAAGAAGTTATCAATAGTCAATTGATAGTGAAATCGCATTGCAGTATTTTAACTTTGAAACGCTGCTTTACCTAAGCGGATGATAGATATTTTAACTTTATGATAAAAACACTAAAATTCACAGATCTCGTGTCTTTTACGACCTTCGATACATTGGAAATGAATTTGTACAATTTTATAAAAAATATATTACTTTATATAATACTAAATATAGTACTAAATATTCCTTTGTTTGAATTAGTACTTACAATACTTTAAAATCACAGCAAAGCCATGAACAATTTTGGATCTATATTGGTATGAAATCCATATAAAAATATTTAATTATAAACATTACTATTTTATTAAAAGGTAAACTAAAAGTACAACTATAATCTAAAAAAAAAATTTTCAATGTTAAAGGTTAAGCTACAGGGCAAACCCTTAACCCGATCGTCTTTGTTTTAGGCTCAAATTGTAGCTGACTAAATTGTTCAGAGGAGTTTTTCTCAAAATTTTGATATCATTCTTCGTTTCCAAAATATCGAGCGTCAAAATAAAAAAAATCGGTAAAAATGAGCCTTTTTCTCCACTATTTCGGCTATAATTTTTTATATTTTTTATTCTCTCGAATATTTATTTTTGCAGCTTGCAGCTCTCGTGAATACGCGTCTTTTGAGTCTTTTTTGAGTATCATATCTTCACAATCCTCTGAGATATAGGGGGATCGCACTTTTTCGTGAAATCGGAGCCTATACTGGAGCGAACGAAAAGACATTTTCAATGTCAAAAAGCTCTTTTGCCAGCAATAAAATAAAATGATTAAACTTCGCGTTATTTATAAAATTTATTTCTGTGAAAGCAAAACAAAATAAAAGTTTCAAAGTAAACAAAAATTGATTACGGTAAAAAAGTGTTTTATGAAATCAACCGTCGTAAAGGTCCCAGCGTCTATTAAATGTAATTAGGATCGTTTTGTAAACGTAAAAGCTTACTCCTAGAGGATAATGATCGCTCTCCCTTAGTCCCTGTCCTTAGAGATAGCTTGCTAATTACATTTGCTTTTATAAAATTATGCTTACGAATCATATTTTTACTTTATGATAATCATAACATTTTATGTTAATTTTTACAATTAGCCTCAATGAACTAGAATGTAAAAAGTCAAATCGGAATTCCAATTTATTTACCTTCAGTGATTAAACGCCTTAATTGTGTGTTTAATTACGGTGTGACAACAATGATAATATTAAATCCCTCTGGACATGATAAACCCAAAACACTGAATAAATGTTTTATTTTCCTAATATTCCTAATATACTTTTTTGAAAATAGTCCGAAATCTCTAGTTTTGCCTTTTAAACTTGAGCATTTAAAGTTACCATAATCATCCGACACTCATGTTTTATTTGTATCCTGTATATTTGACCTCCAAACTAGGTAGCTAGTTTATTTTTAGGTAAGCCAGAAAGTATGCAAAGCGCTCGAATTCTTCACGACGTTGTTCAGGTTTCAAAAGTTTGAGCTTAAAGTTAAGCTACCTAAACTTGAAAGCTTTGGAACTGGGCTCCACAAAGTAGTAGACAGTAAGGTATGTCAATGATTGTGAAAATAGAAAACGGGTCTCTCATTTTAATGTTGGAATTCTGTAATGCTTAACCGCAGTGCAGCATTCGAATTCACAAAAGCTATTTTTATACAATTTTCTCGGTCTGCTTTGTAAGCGGCGAAGTATGCAAGATAGAGTGGCATATTTTTTAACTGTTTTTCTTGGGAAAATTTACATTTAACTCAAATCTTTTCCTCCCTCTTCTTCTAATTGAAGTGTTTTTTTGTTATGTCATGTTCTGAAAAAATACTTCATTTTTTACAGTAATTAAGCGAGTGCGAAGCATTTCCGTTTCAGCTTGTTCAAAATTACTTTCGTATGTCCCGCCTGTCCCGCTGTCCATCTGTTCTCCTCTACAGTTTTTTTGTGGATTAAGTTTTTCCGAAAAATATGTTTCAGCCATTTAGAAAAATGTTAAAAAATGTCACAAACGAGAAGTCTACAGCTCACAGAGCCGCTAGCAATATTTATGTTTTAGGTTAGGCATGACGAGTATTTTTTGTAATTAACTTAATACTTAGCTTTTACTTAACAAAATAATTTTAAGCATGTATTAGTATATAAGTTGTTGGTGAACCAAAAAATAAAAATAAAATAAATTTACACCCACCAATCCGCATTGGGCCCGCGTGGTGGGTTATGGCCCATCCTCCTTACCACCCATAAGGAAGGCCTGTGCCCCAGCGGTGGGGACATCAAAAATGGCTGATGGACATGTAACATAAATTACCTCCAAAACAGAAAAATTGGTAAAATAATTATTTCGCTAGCATGAAAACTGCCCGAGATATCACACTTTTAAATGCACACAAATTGGACTCACCCAAAAACGCCTCATACTAACGGCTACCTAGTCATGACGTCACGCCTAGGTAGTTTGTATGCAACGCGTAGGAAATTTGCTAGGCAGCTATATTAAATATTGTGTTTATCAAAATGGTTTCTTGCTATACATTTTACAGACTAATTATTATTTATTTTAATAAATTTTATACTTTTTAAATGGACTTGTTCACCCAACTTTGAAGGGTCATAAAACAAATAATACGCAATATATAAAACCAAGAGGTATACAAGCTACGCTAAAAGTTTAACATGTTTACGACTTTTATTAGTATTTCGTTATTTTATTCATTAGTCGTCATCCCTATTCTAGTGATTTTACCCAAAAAATTTTTCTACGTTTATCGGCGACATTATGGCGCAAATCTGCTATTTATTGTAAATTTGTATAATTTCCTGTTAAATTCAGATATTTTACTGACTAATAAATTGAGACGGCCGCTTTTTGTATCTCAATTTTGATCCGTTTATTTATTCAGTGAGGCAGCTAAATAGCCACCGGAGATCATTTTACATTTAGTTATCATTAATAAGGGCGAATTTTGAAGTTGTTTGTTTTCAATTACCTATTAAGTTGGAACTAGAATTTATTTAGTAAAATTTCAATTATGACTTTTGTTTCCGCTCTCGTTAACTACTTGTTATGGCTATTTGAGAGCTTAATTAAGAAGTATCGTTTTAAGATGCTATTATACAGTGTGTTTTTTGAACAGTGATCAAACTTTGTGGTGTGGCTTAGTTAGACTATCAAACTGAACAACTTTGTCTATGGGACCAACTTAATCAGAGCAAAAAAATAATCAGCTGTTCCATACATTTTGGTCGAGTAAATATTGACGTTTTCTATGGAACATCAAAAATTTTTTTGATCTGAAATCTTTGCAAAAATTATATTGAATCATTGGAGTTACGGATTTTCGCAATCATCCGAATTTGGAGGATCATTGTAAAAATCCCAGTATGTTTCGGACAATTGGGAACTTGAATGCTGA
Source organism: Agriphila straminella (assembly GCA_950108535.1). Classification (NCBI taxonomy): domain Eukaryota; kingdom Metazoa; phylum Arthropoda; class Insecta; order Lepidoptera; family Crambidae; genus Agriphila; species Agriphila straminella. The sequence continues at coordinate 7,183,935 of OX467312.1, forward strand.
TTGCTTAGATATACATTATTTGCTTAGATAATCACAAATTTATTTTGCGCGCCATACATACCGGCCGCGCACTGTGAAATGTGACGTCACTATTCTGTAATGAATACTTATCCTACAACATTAAACTTGAGTTGACACTAATATAAATATTATTATTATTCAATCTGGATTCATCTTTAGACTGCTATATAGCCTGATGAAAAAAGCTGTGCTGAAAATATTAACTTCTGAATTATTATTTTCAGCAGTAAGTAAAATAAGCAGAAAATTAATCAGTAAAAAGTTAATAAAGAGATGATAAACAACACCACACTGGTAGCCCACCAGTCGCCAGAAATGGCTCTACTTTCACAGGTGGTGTCACCTAATTCTCAATGTTTTGTCACCTAATTTCAATTCTCAATTTGTATAGGGCTGAACCATTTTGCTGGTAGAGATAGGTACCTATATTGGTAATCCGTGACTTTCAAAATAAATGCACAACTATCTTAATCACGCGAACGAAGTTGCGGGCAAAAGCTAGTCAAATATATTAAATCGTTTTTATGAAATGAAGTTGATTTTAATAAGCACGAAATAAATATAAATTGTGTTCTTTTTATCAGGATTATCTAAGACTTAGTTATGCATTAATTTGGTGATTAATAACTGCAACTAGTTCCTGAAAATAATCTTAGCAAGTGTAATTTTTGCTCAAAGTTTTTAATTGTATCGAAAGTAGAAATTTGAATTTTTAATTAAATTGTTTTGTTATGATTCGCAAACTAAGTATTGTTCACTGCGATATTCCACTGAGATTAGGCTCTACGATTATTAAACTTTGAACAAAAGCAATTCGAGCAAGTTTTAATAGACCCTTTGTCAGACATAACATTCGGGAACCGTATTTATTAAATAAGTACCGAGCAATAAATCAATTCCTACCTTTGATGGAGCGATAAAATTAAGGTGTAGATTAAATTTAGCCTTTAAAGCATTTTGACTTTTAAATCTTCTGTCACTACCTGAATTGGGCAGATTGAATTTACCCATCTAAAGGTCCCGGGGCCCAATTGTGCTAATTTTGAACGATAAAACGTTACGTTACGTTTTCATTTAGGTTATTTACCTAAAAATCTTTGATTTAGCTTCAGCATTCTCATTTAAATTGTCTTATATTGGCATCTTAGGCTCCCTAAAGGCATAGCTTTCAACAATTTCAACAAAACTAAAGCGAGATATTTTTCTGTAAACGAAATTCAAACGGAAACGTTTTAGTTTGGATTTTATCGTTGAAAAATAGCGTGATTTAGCCCCGCCCCCTGATTACGTAACTCTGTGGCTAACAGATTGTCCACCACCCGGAAAATCGGCCCGTGTAAATGTTCCATAAAATACTCGTAATATATAGACCGATTACATTTAACTTTATTTGACATATTTATTAAGTAATTGGATTCTCATTTTTCATAAAAGGGCTTTCAAAAATATTTTTAAGCCACTTTTTACATTGCTTAGAGTTTTCACCTTTTGTTTAAATTATTTTGAGTACCTATGTATCTACATAATATTAATCATCTTAAAATATTTCTTAAATATTTTTAGTAAGTAAAAAAATCCTGCAAAGAAGTATTTACCTAGTTGACACATACAGCGTCAGAGAATCAAATATTCAAAGCGAGACACCAATTCGTATGTTTCGGATACCAGATACGATATTATTACAGTTCACGTTTGTCCTCAAAAGGAATCGACGCTGTTTTGTGTTACCCTTTCTATTATTTCCCAGGATCATACGTCACGTCACCGTATCCGTTTCAGAGGCCATTTTGATTTCTTGCAGATAGATTTATAGCTGTGAAAATAATCCCAACTTCCTTCCTCCCCTATTATAGAAACAAAGGGCACAGGACAACATTGTTTTGAAACTAATATTAGATCGCATAAATTCATGCTGCCTATATTCGTAAAGGGTGAACATCGACCGAACTATAATTTACGATAATCTTCGAACATATTTGAACCTAACTGGCAGTTACCGTATTTTCTCGTGATCTTCGTTTTTTATGAGGAAAGTCAGATGTTTGTGACCCAGATGTGTAATATAGTAAGAATATTTATTATCATAAACGTTGTGAGTCTTAAGAGTGTTTGTATATCTACGAAATCACATTTTGGTCTAATGTGAAAGCATCAACATTTTGGTCAAAATGTTAAATATGTAATGCTTGAAAGTGAAACAGACTTTATGAAACACTGTAACAGTCTTTGTTAAAGTTTTATTAAATATACTAGTGGCCGCCCGCGGTTTCACCCGCGTGGTTCCCGTTCCCGTGTGAATATCGAGATAAATAGTACCCTATGTTTTAATCTAGGCTATCTAATATCTGTGTGCCAAATTTCAACCAAATCCGTTCAGTAGTTTTTGCATGATTAAGGAACAAACATCCAAACATCTAAACATCCATATATAATATATAATATTGTATAACAATATTATTAACATAATTATATAAGTAGTAGTAGGATTCTCCAATTAAACAATTTCTTGTACTATCCTTTTTTAAAATCTCTTCAATGTATTTTCTTTTTGTTACAGATAACTTCAATATGAATCAACGAATTTACTACCAATAAGAGTAAAGTGTTAAACCTCGAAACCAAAATTTGTCGAGATTTAGAAATGTAAAAAAGTGCAAAACGTAAGTGATAGCTAGTGATCATTTTATAAGATTTGAAATGCTATGTACCTTAGTGACGTTGAAATAAGTCACATTATTGAAGTGGTAAAGTGCGGCTTATGTCATGAGGTTGAGCCATGGTTGGCTGGTGCTGCCTCGTGATTATGATGGCCACGATCAGCACGGGTGTCCTGTCGCCGGCGCCACAGAAGACTGAAATCAAGGAAGCTTATGGTAAGACCTTAAGTTTTAAAGCATAGATCTATGATTTTCCTTCAGTATTCAGGAATATAGAAAATATTTTGCTAGCATGCGTAAGCAGGAGATGTTGGACACTTATGGTTCCTGCATATTAGGAAGGATCATCTCAATGCAGCACATTTTCAAAAAAAAATATCCATAAAAATGCATGAAAGTCGGTAGGATTTTCCAAATGCGGTGTGTTGCGCTGCGACTGCTGCGAGCCCACCCTAAGGTGTGGGTATCCTTTCTACATTTTCATTTTTATAAGATAAAATGCGAATTCATTTAAAGCGGTATGATAAATTGATGTATACGTAAATAATGTAATAACCATTTTATTATGTTACTATGTGAATTGATAAGTGGATGTGATTCATCAGTTGTGTTTATTTCGCGGTCAGTGATCGTAGTGACAGGCTGATTAAACAAAAGTAACACAGCGTAAACACACAGACAACAAAAACCTTCTTGTTTATATTTATTGCTCTGGTCTAAAATGTGGCAGTTATTTAATTCAGTCTCGAAATTAACAACACACAAGATTGCGACAGGAAAACACTGAAAACAAGACATCTCTCATATTTTTATGAAGTACCAACACAATTTTTCTACACAAAAAGTAGTTTGTTGGAGTGAAAATACCCGTATATAACGAAGAGGAGCTAAAACTATCTTCTGTTTGTGTGAAAAGTTTTTGTACCGCGGTCTTGGTCGAACTTTGATTAAAAGCTGCGGGTTACACTCTTTTAACTAAAATATAAGCAAAAGATTTTGTTTCTCAAAAATAAGTAGGTACCTAACCTTACAGATTTGTTTCTTTTATATGTTGTGTGTTTATGTATTCCGTGTGTTTTTGACGAAACCAATTGATGTGTGATGAACGTGTAAACAGAGGGTAATGAGCTTACAGGACTAATGACATTACAATTTACAACATATTATAATTTAAAAAAATTAAAACATATAAGCAAAATTTGTAAATACTAAATGACAATAGAGCATCGTAAATCATTATTTTTCTCACATACTACATTTAAGTTAAAAAGCAATGCGCCGATATTGCCATACTTGGTTGGAAGTAATAAGCTCATACTTTGGAATTTGTATGAAACATAAACATACGTTAATGTAAGAGCAAAAAACTTTCTAAAGTCATCTAAATTCCCTTTGTTCATACAGATCGTCACTACTGGTACGCGCAAGCACAAGAAACTTTACAGAAGCGACTTCAGTACGCCGCAGACAAAAACCCTGTAGCGAAGTAAGTAATGTTCATAAATTATATTATAAGCACGCCTCAAATTCACGAGCACTTCAGGGAAAACTTTTTGTTTGCTTCTGTTCCAAACTTATACAATGACATGTAACCTATACTTCAATTTTTCTCATAAAATTGTTTGCAATAAAATGATAATGGAAGCAGTTGAGTGCTTTATAACAATAAAAACACAAACCATTAGTTGAATAAAAGGTTATATAAAATATTTATTTATGTAATAAGTTAAATACTTACCGTGTTATTACTACAGATTTTTAAACACTGTTTAACTAAACACCTGTTTAAATGTAATGCTGTCTCTGTCAAACAATATTGTCAAAAAAGTGACAGCATCAAATTAAAATTAAACTGTGTTTAAAAATCTTTTGTAATAACACGGTTAATATCTAAAGAAGAATGTGTACGAAAGTTAAATTAGCTTACTTAGCTACTAATTCTTAATGCCGAAACACCGTACTCGACTTAAATCAGTAATTAAACAATAGATTATTTTCAATATCAATCTAATTACAATGTCAAACACACAATGACTGTCATAGTCAGATATCCTCCGCAATCACGGACCACAACATGAGTTTGTTTCAACGTAACGTGATAGTTTGAATTCGCTTAGCCATATTAAATGCCTAAACGGGAGCATCAACTGCTGTGGCACACAGTTGATCGCTAGCCATATAAGCTATAGCTAAGCTTGACAAGGGTTGGCTGCCGTCCAAAATCTAACACTAGTCTAATATCACTGACGAGGAAAAAATATACAGCGGTTACAAAGTTATCATCGCTTTAAACTCAACATCGTAAAAAATGGTCTTTAAATTCACGTTATCCCGAAATTGATAGAGTATAAATATTTCGATATAAGAAGTTAAACAAAACCAAATGCTCACTATAAAAAGTTAAGTCAAAATAAGAATAGAAACTCAATATAAATGAAATATAAACTACCGTCTGCCAGTTAGGCGAAGTTTTTTTTTTTTTTTTTTTTTTATTTATTTAGGACAGCTAACAAGAACATACACCAAAGACAAGGCAATGATACATTCGAAGGACTTACATGCTACAGTGTTGTCTTTTTTACAAGCTGCCACGACATGCATTTTATCAACTATTTAATATATTATAAGTATATCTATGTATCTTGTTTTTATATTTATTTATATTAATATTCAGGGCCTGTTTCACAAATTCCGACAATGTTCAAACTTAATCTGAATAAATTCAATCTATTAAAATATATTTACCAAGTGTAAGCCAGTGCACAAGCATAAATTGAGAAACAGGCTCTTACATTTATGACAAAAAATGGAAAGAAAAATACATATTTTCTTTACATCTTTTTTTTTCATAACCAGTGAATATGGCACATTTACAAAACACAAATTTAATTTAATTTACAATGGTGACAAACAGTATTTATGTGCAAGTTAACTTTTGTGTAATAAATAATTTAAGTATAACTATTGTTTGAATCGGGCAGTTAAATAGATTATTGTATGTAATAGTAATAGTAAGCTATGCATACATACATACAATATACATACCTATAAATGTATATATAACTCACAGTTTTTTTAGTATTTTTAGTAAAAGATGTTTGAATGTGACAAATTTCTGAAACTTCACGATTTGTGACAACATTGCGCATTGTCCTTAAGAGGATTGTCAACCACGTGGTCTCCATACAAACGGCGATAACGTTTCCCACCCTCTAAACCTTAACCTACAGTAATTAATTTTTGGTATTTTTTCGAAATGCCTAAATACTAGGGCTGTACGTTTTGATTTTTTAAATATCTATAATAGATTTCGAAATATTTGCATTTTAGTGATTTCATACAAAACACAGAAGTGCCAATATTTTCAAATCTACAATGAATATTTTAAAAATCAAAACGTACAGCCCTAGTTTTTAGGCATTTCAAAAACATACCAAAAATTCATTGCTGTAGGTTAAGGTTTAGAGGGTGGGAAACGTTATTACTTAGGTAGATACTTATACTGCCCGGCACGTAAGTTGGCAAGATAAAAACGAGACAAAAGATGCGCAGTAGTCACAAACTTTAGTGTTTGTGGCTACTGCGCAGTCTGCGCACTGTCTCATCTTTCTCTTGCCAATTTATATGCCGGCATCAGTACCATAGCGATTTACAACAATTTCCACTCATATTTTTGTTGTATATAAGATCAAATTAAACGGTGTCACTATAACCTAAATGATCTTTGAAGTTAGTTATTATAATTATAATTTATAAGTTACATTTGGTAGTAATATAAACTTTATTAATTAATGCTTAAAGTAGACTGCTGTTTAAAATTATGCAGTTTAAAGTTAGGTAAAGCTTCAGCACGTTTGAGGCAATTTAATAGTTAGGTATGCCTGTGTAGTATGGTGGAAAAAAGCAACTCAAACGACAGTTATAAACAAGCTAACTAGTCTGCAAAGATTAGCGTGCCTTATGGCAACGGGGGCCATGTCTACAACACCAGGAGCAGCACTCAATGCTCTGCTTAACCTACCGCCACTTCACTTGTTTATTGTGAAGGAGGCGAAAGCGGGGATCTATAGAGTGGGCAACACTGGTAAAGTAGCTTGGCACTCTCAAGCACTGAGATCTTTACATGAATCAGTGCTTGAACTCAAACAACTTGCAATGACATCTGATGCCATGCTTCCACTCTGTAACTTCACTAGAAATTACTCAGTAGAACTACCTAGCAGAGAGATGTGGTCTGATGACCAAAGCTCCTGTAAGGCTGGAAGCCTAGTCTGGTTCACGGACGGCTCCAAAATGGGTCATGACGTAGGCTGTGGTATATATGGCGTGAGACCAAGAGTCAACCTTAGTGTTAATCTTGGTAAGTACGCCACAATATTCCAGGCAGAGGTCTATGCCATTATAGAATGTGCAGAAACCAACCGCCAACGAAACTACACAAATCAGACCATCTATATCTTTTCAGATAGCCAAGCAGCACTTAACGCCATAAACTCGAATGTAATACGATTGAAACTGGTAAAAGACTGCGTAGACAAACTGAATGAACTGGGACATAAGAATAAAATTATTCTGAAATGGGTCCCTGGTCATTCAGGCATCATCGGTAATGAAAAAGCCGACGAGCTTGCTAGAACTGGAGCGCAAGGTCAACAGATCGGCCCAGAACCTTTCTGCGGGATCTCAAAAAACCAGGCTATGCAACTCCTTAAAGACAATCTCTTGGACGAGTCGAGGAAATTCTGGCTAAAACAGCCAGGACTGAGACACTCCAAAGCCTTGGTAGAAGGCTACTCGCAAAGACGGACGAATGAGCTTATACAACTCAGTAGATTGAACGTCAGCGCGACTGTTAGAACCTTAACTGGACACTGCAAATTAAACAGACACCTATTTCATATGAAATTGAGTGATACTGACATCTGCAGATATTGTAGGAAGCAGGAAACGCCCAAGCACCTCTTATGTGATTGTGGACCTCTAATCCACAAGCGTAGTATCCATCTGGGACGACACGTTATCGACCCGGAGGAAATAAAAACTCTTAAAACCAGGAAGATACTAGACTTCCTGGAAGCCGCTGGGCTCAAAGAGTTACTATAATTAGGTGGCGAGTTACAATAGATCTTTTAGGTCGCAGTGACTACAGCCTCATCTTGAGCTGCATAGCCCCTAACACTCAAATAATAATAGGTACATTACTCATATATTTACGCAAATCCTTAGTTAGGACCTTTATTTGTATGTACGTATAATCTCTAATAATTAGCGATTACATGGTAATAAGTACATAGGCACCACCGAACAGTCATCAATTCTACATACTCGTAAAATACCTTTTACAAACAGACTGAAACGTGCTGAAGCTTCGCCTAACTTCGCCTAACTAAACAACAATAAAAATCCTCATTCCTTTTACGTGGAAATTATTTTTGACAGAATGAATATTAAGTATACAGATATTACTCAATAAACTGACAATCGCTCATGCGATATCAATTTATTGAATGGGAAATATGTCTTTTCCTACTCTATTCTCATCTCTTTTATAACATTTTGTCTTGTTCATACTTACCAAGTATTGTAGGTACGGCTACACAAATGTTCCTAATCCTCAATTTGGCAATTATGAAGTCTCGACCGCGTCATTAGAGAAAACAAGTTTTCTGCGACGACCGCTTGTTAATTATTACCACAGGCCACAGGCTTTTCCTGGTCCTCGTTATCCAAATTTTAATGTAATTTCCAAATTGTTATCCTGTTAACTGATACTCTCAACAAATATAGGTAAGTTACAAAATTATCCTTAATAAAATGGAATGTAACAAGAAAATGGATCTAATGCCCGTAGGGACGTTTAATCTTTAAATAAATTATACCTACATTTTGAGAAGAGGTGCTATCTTAGACGGGCAAAGAATACTAATGCTTCCACGCCCAAAGCTTGCTCGCTAGATTGGACTTCTCCTGTTTGTAGACATGGCAAATCCTGATTAAAGTTTCGATTAAGATTTATTATCCTCGAGAATGTTTTTTTAAAGTGTATAGGTACCTACTCGAATTCTAAATATGTTTAATGAGAGGAAATCAATTTGTCATGTATTACTGATATAAAGTGATGCTACATTACGATATTTTCTTTTAGAAAAACTTGTGAATTTTTAGAATTTTGTGGATAGGTACTTACTTTTTACTATTTATTGCAAGATAATAAAACGAAAATGAAGTTTCTCGCTTCCAAAATCATAGGCAAATACACACAGACAAAGAATCAAAATAAAATAGAGAGGTGGCATTGAATAAAATTTAATCAACTCGGCGGAAAGCAGAAGCGAAACGTATTTATCACCATTCATACAGGCGTAACTCAATTTTCCGGGGCATGTCACCGCTTACACGGAACCCATGATTAGCAAGCACCCCATGGGATGCGACCCTTTTGCGACTGTCACCTGCTTCCAATCACATGCAAAATTTATTAGCACCTGTAATTAAAGCCATCAGACATTGAAAAGCTGATTTGTTGCAATGGCGGGATGACAGAAAATGTATCCCGCTTCGTGGCACTGCTGTAGATGGAGACCTTTTTTCGTACTTTAGGATTATTTTCCTGATTATTTTTAACCGACTTCCAAAAAAGGAGGAGGTTCTATGTTCGTCTGTATATATATATTTTTTTTTCATTTATATATCCTTAGAAATACTTAGAATAATAACACCTAGAAGCCCTGTCCGCGTATGCAAAGTGAGGCAACTAATACCAAGCCAAAATGGCTTAGTTTTCAGATTTATAACTTTCATACGTTACCTAATCGTAACTAAAATCCAATAATATAGTAACTAATCTCCATAATGTAGGAAAATTGAAACTGTTTTGTACTTATTCGGTATGATTAGGTAAAAATGGAGAATAAAAATCTGAAAACGGAGCCATTTTGGCCGTTTTAGTTGCCTCACTTTTGACAGTGCGCTTTGTAGAGAACTATCGTTCTAGGTTTTTTTAATCTAAGTATATATCTAAAAATGGTCCCGTCTGAGCTGCTACGGGTGAGTCGATTTTTTCTAATATTTTTCAATTATATTAATAATCTTAATATAAAAATGGTAGATAAAAATAATTATTATAATGAAAGTCGGTCAGTAAACAAATTAAAGATCAAATTGAAAAAATAAAACCATAAGTGTTGGAAGAAAAACTGATACTTATGAAAATCCACTTTTATAACATCCAAATTAAATTGATAACATACAACAAGGACATTTAGGACATTTAATTCAATTGACATAAACCTATGTACCAGGTACCTATTGTTGTTGCTGTATCTAAGTAAAGTAAAAAAAAAGTTATTTGCTCCATAACTTGTGTAGTAGATTATACTTTATTTGAATTACTTACTTTAAGGATAACGTATGTATGTCATTTTCAATGCGTATTATGTATGTATACACTTGTGGTAAACGGTGTTGGTGTCATTTTTTTTTAATTTATAATTTATATCATAGTTTACACTACTTTAAATTACCTTTTAATTTGTCACTGTTTGTTTACTCAAATAAATAGAAAAGAAAACAAAATGACAGGTCTAAGTACATTTACACTACCGCCAAGTGTGAAATAGCCAAATTATCATGCCATTGAAATGACATCTTCTGTTTTGGATGCAAAGCGTGAACTAATTAAGAGCTTATAACATAATCCAATCATCCATCCAATATTCCTATTTAATTTTATTTTTAATAATTTAATAAACAATTTATTAACTTTATAACTTTGGAACGTTAATTTCTTGTTATTTGATTTGGACCCAAGACTGATGAATTATTATTTATAGCGCTTTGTATTACAACGGCTAACACACCTTTTTAATTAAATTTTAAAGGTAAAGCATGTTTTAGCGCCAACGCTCACGGGCGCTTAATCGCCGAGCGATTTTTTGTAGCCCAGAATAGAACATATGGAGTTCAATACGTAAACGCCCACGAGCTACAAAAAGTAGCTCACACATAGCTCGGCGACTAATCGCCCACGAAATGACACTGACAAGAGTGACAAGCGGCTTTAACCCTAAAAGACACCACAATTTTTTTCGCAGGCTGACATAATTATTTTTGTAATGGTAGAGCTTGCAATAAAAAGTAAGAGAATTATTATTACATGATATGTTTACCAATTAATATAGTTTTTAATCCTGTTCCAAAAAAGGTAGGATCACACTACGAACCTAAGGTCGGTTAATGCAATTATTGTTCTGGGACTATCATAAGTTTATAATTTACCTATATTATTATGGAAAACTTAACGTAAACGTAACAAAAGAAACATCAAGTTAGCTAAAGAATTTGACTTGTCGCTAATAAAATTGTATTGAAAGCACTGTCGTTTTGTCTAAGAACAAACATCTAGTAAATTTTATTTATACAATACTAAATAATATACTAGAAAAAATACGACTCGCACCAGATCAATACTCAGACGGGAATCGAACCCGCGACCTTTGGATATCCGGTCCAATGCTCTGACCGCTGAGCTACCGAGTCACTAGTGACATCGTCGAATTTCTTCTAGTATATCCTACTCTTACGCTGCAAGCCAGCGTTATTTCACCACTTTGGTGAAATAACGCTGGCTTGCAGCGTAAGAGTAGAAGCCAGCGTTATTTCACCACTTTGGTGAAATAACGCTGGCTTGCAGCGTAAGAGTAGGATATACTAGAAGAAATTCGACGATGTCACTAGTGACTCGGTAGCTCAGCGGTCAGAGCATTGGACCGGATATCCAAAGGTCGCGGGTTCGATTCCCGTCTGAGTATTGATCTGGTGCGAGTCGTATTTTTTCTAGTATATTATTTAGTATTGTATAAAAATAGCATTGTGAATGCAAAAATCTCAAATTTAAAAATTTTATTTATTTATAAATAATGAAAATCAAAGAAGTCGTAGTTTAAATATGTTTACCATAACAATGCCTAATGAAGTAGGTAAATCTACTTCTGTTTTGCGTAAAAGAATCGCAAGATTTAGTTTTTTAAGTAAGATGATTTTGGTCAGGGAATAGGGCATAATACTGAGGAAGTAATGGCGCCACATGCGACTCTCCTAAATTCGTTAAATTTGTTGTTTCAGATGTAAAATGTAATTTCTCACGTATTTTAGCCAATCAAAACCATTTTTGTTTACCTCAGAGTACAATGGCGCCATCTGCGAAAAGTTTTGCGTATTATTTCCTATTGCGAGTTTTTACACAAAAAACGAAAAACCATAAGCATTATATGGGTTCTTTATAGGGGGTTCATAGAGGGTTCCGTAGCAAAATGGTAAAAAGGAACCCTTATGGTGTGACTCAGTCTGTCTGTCTGTCTGTCACAGCTGGATATCTCGATAATTACCTATTAATGGTATCAACTTGAAATTTGGAATAGTTTAAGATGACGTTTGCCCAAATATTTTGCAAATAAGGATGTTTTCTTTTTTACAGCAGGAATTGAAAAGGGGTCTTAAAAATTTGAAGTGAGGCTACTATAGTAGGGCATGTCAAACATTTCTCTTTTTTTAGGCCGCATAGTGTTCGACTTATAATGAAAAATGTAAAAAAATACCGTTAAATTTTGTTGTCATTATAACTACGTGTTTTTCGAGGTATTTAATTATAATTATTCAATAACTGTGACGTTGGAAAAACATGAATAAAATATTCTATTGTACTGTTAGCCAATCGGTAATTATAGGGTTTGAGGTTAGTTTTCGCACAAGTCATCACGAAAATACGAAAATGTGGTATCGATGCATTCAATACGATGCCCTGATCACAAATATATAAGATGAAAAGCGTGAAAATGGCGGGGGTAGAAACTGTGATGTCATAAAGTTTTCAGTACTTACAAAGATTTTTTCATACCATGTGGTATATAAAATGAAAGGGCTTTGTGAGTATATTGCGAATATAAAACACACTATAACATGTCATCAAAATCTGACCATAGTAACATATACAGTAACAGTAAAACACATAAAAAATACCGTTTGTGGAACACGGATAAAAATATTATTTTTTAATATGTCATAAAATGATGTAATACAAAAACTAGCTTATCTCTGCAAAACAAATACTTCTAGCGACTCGCAATACTTTTTCCGGGTCAAAACCTTCCAGTAGGTATCGAAAATTTTTTTATTAAGTCTTGAATTTGCGCATATAAAGTAAATGCAGAATTTTTGTTCTTCACACTATTTTGACGATAAAAGACATTTGAATCGTATACATTGTTTGCTTCATTTGTGAAAAAGTATATAATTACTGACATAAATAAATCATAAACTTTATTTTATAGAGCTTAGCAATAATAAAAGTGATTGTTCTAAATTATTATTACCGGGTGCCTTTTAGGGTTAACCTACGCCAGCGACAAAAAAGCGCCGCGATTGTCGCCGCGATTATCGCCGCGTTTATCGCAGCGATATCGCCGCGATTAACGCCGCGCTTATCGCAGCTACAAAATAGCGCCCGTCAGCGGTAAGCCTTATTGATGAGGCAAAATATTATGTTTTGTAGATGTTACGCAATTCATTACTTGTTGTTTTTAATTACCTTTTATGATTACACCAAGGGATACAAAATATTTAAACATGAAAGCTTTTTTAATTATTTTTTTGATTCAGGTAATGGGTAATGATGAATAAAAAAACTCGTTGTTTTTGTTTTTATTTTTATTTATTCACAATACATATTATATGGTAACTCAGACATTCGAGGATCGAAAGACCTATTTTAAATTAAAATCAACTAAGGAGCTGGAATATCCTAACATCATAAATTACTGTCCAGAAACATCATTTTGGTGGTCGGTGACGGGATGAGTCTGACGACTGCAACAGCTGCGCGCATACTGAGAGGCCAGAGACGGGGTCAATCTGGTGAAGACACCGACTTGGCATGGGACACTTTCCCAGCAGTTGCATTGGCTAAGGTAAGCTCACTTTTTTCATTCAGAGTAGGGCAGATTCTTTTTGGCACAAATAAAACCTTACCAAAGAAAAGGAGCGATGTATCACATCCATCTGTCAAACGAAAGCAATTACGATAGCTAATGTAAGTTAGCAGGTATACGGCCGAATACTCAAAGGCTTCTTAGCTAAAATCTTAAGTTAAGGTCTGCTTAACTTTAAGGAAGCTGTCAGTTTCATAGCGTTTCTGTCAAATCTGACAACATTTATGTATTTAAGGTGGCCTTAACTTTAGTATTCGTTTGAGTATTTGGCCGATAGGGCCCCAAACTCTTCTATGACAAATGTATAGTGCGTGCATCAGTTGGAAGGCGGTGGGATACTAATTTTGACAGTTGTTACGTTCTATTTTATGAAGACAAACTGAGAAGTTTCCATATTAATTTTAAATGGATAATGATCCTCACGATTCATGGACCCACCGGCATTACTCACCCACGGGTAAATTGCGTTCACCGTTTGACACACTGCACTAGAGTTGGGAACGAAATTCGAAATTAGGCGCCTCCATCGAAACTTTATAATATTCCATACCGAAGTATCTATCCGCCTAACTAAAGGATACATAGCTAAAGATGCTGGTTAGAGTTTTGTTTATGATAATTTGATTGGCAGTTCTATTAATCAAATATATTTTAATAATAACAGTAGACACATTTTAAATTATATTTTCGGCAGCTTTTTCATGGCTGAATTGCTCACACACAATTAACTGTACAGAGTGCCGTAGGTAGTTATTTATAGTTATTATTCTAAACTGGATTATTATCATACTTAAAACGACCTTTCTTCTTCTTCTTATTCTGTATGAAATTCACCAAAATTATATTGTTGATTTGGTAACAAAATACATGTAGGCTTTTCTGATAGATGAAATGGATGATTAATCTATCTTATGACCTACCGATCTGGATTGACATCGATGTCATATCGTGTTTCATACATAAATTCATGTAAGAAAAATTGTCATAGCCAGACGAAAGCTTATAAGTAGGTACATGATATTTATATAAATTATTCCAGTCTTATGAAATGTTATTGGGTTAGAATACAGGGATAAAAAATATATTTCATACAATATGGAATGATTGTGTTATATCAATGTTCATTTCTATTAAAATTTTGCGGTAAAGAGCGGTCTGAAATTTACGTTTTCTCTAACTAAGGTAAATGTAAACAACAAAGAATAGGACGTTTAGTACTATTGTGTATTCTGTGAAATAGCTACATACTCCAAGGCTTTCCTATTGTTGTTTGCTTTGAGTCCCTACTCCCTTCTCTTATTGTGGCGTAGGTGTACCTACGCTACCACAGCTAGCAACACCTACAATGAAATTTTATTTTTTATTTTATTTTATTTTATTACTTTGGGAAACATACAGCTTTAAATAATACATAGTAATAGTAATACAAAATATTAGTACATCCGCCAAAAAAGTTTCCACCACTAAATAGTACATTACGTTGAACAGACGATTATCTGAGCAAACAGATGTAAGAAAATTATTAAGTAAATAATGACATTACAACAAAAAGTTAAAAAAATTCATCTCGGTCCTTTGTATCCCTCGCTTTGCTCAGGATTCTACTTTTGTATCCCTCGCTACGATCGGGATTCAACTCTAGAGTCCTTTGCTGCTCTCGGGATCCAACTTAGTCCCTCGAACTAAATTCCCTCTTTTTTCACTTGTTGTATAATCTACTATTATTTTGAAAGTATGTACAGTACAATCTACGCCAGCACGTACGTCAGACCTTGAGACCGTCTTTATGCCGAACGTAATAAAAGCTATTTTCGTAGTTTAACGTGCGTACACATTTTCGTATTTGTCGTGCGTACACATTTCAAATAACTCTATATGGATAACATTGTCTGCGTTAGTGGTGAAAAGTTTTTGTTTGATGGAAGTAGTTGTTTTTTGTTTTGACATTGATCTATTGGTTTCGTCGTTATCGCTTCTCATCGATTTTATCTTATTGAAATAATGGTCTCACAAGCCACAAAATAATCGGTATTGGGAATTTTCTAGTTATTTTATTATTTAACTTGAAAGTGTATCAAAACGAAAGTACCGTTTCACAATTTACGCTAGACAGTTAGAAGAATGAATTTTGTTATCTACAACTTCATTAAAACTACCCTATTTTTCACCTTGTATTGTATCACTGTAGTAGTATACAATTGACCAAATTATTAAGCTTAACCTCAATTGGATATCTTTTCCAATACCGCAAACACAGAATTAATTAAAGAAATAATGTATTTTAATAGTACATTATGAGACAAGTTAGCTTAGGTTGCTCATTGCACACAAGGCTGTGGGTTGCAGCCCGAGCCGCAGGCGAGGGCGTAACTCAGCCGAGTGTGCAATAAGCAAGAGCTCACGAGTTTCATACGACGTTTTTCAACACATTTGCGAGGAAAAAACAAAGTAATTTATCACACAGCAACAAATATGGCAAAAACAAAATATGATAATTATGGGAAAAGGCGCGCATGTTTTTTTTTTTGTTTTTTTTTACACGCCCAACTTAAGAGTATTTTGCGAACAAAAGGGTGAGGAGCATACAGCCTACTACTAATACTTCAAAATTATAATTTTAAGTGACAAAATTCAAATATTTTAATATTTTATAACAAAATATTGTGAATTATGAATAATATGATAATAATTAAATATTTATTTGACGTAATTAAGGACTTACATCCTTATTTATTCCAAAAATGTATATGAATTTTCAGCAGCATAAAACCTCTTTGTTGTCAAAAAAAAAATAACTGTATTACCCGGCTAAATTGGGAATGCTCTGTTTACTCGCATAGAACTTGCGTAAGGTGCTAATTTAACTTTGTAGGGTTAATTCTATTACGAACTAGTGTTTTATATATTATTGCACGCGTTTGTTATAGCTCGGTTTATGGCCCTAAAAGCGATGTATTAAGGCTCACTTTACTAGCAAGTGTGTTGAAAAATATCTTAAATCGTTTTGTCTTCCTTTACCTCCTACTCCATTCTTTAGGCTAAGCTTCCCGATATTTAAGATCAAAACAATACCTTCGTCTGCTTATCAAGTTGAATAAACTTAATTTGGGTTGATTTGTACATAGCAGAACATAAATTATTCATTATTTAACACGATTCGACCAAGTCAAGGGACGAATAAGTAATGTAGGATCATGACAAACAAACGCATTCGCTTGTCCAGAAAATTGGATTTGATCAACTGTCTTGTAAGCTTTTGTCAGCTTAAGTGACGTTAGATGGAAATCCTTATATATAACATTCTAAATTACATTGTGAATTAATTTTCATCCATCAAAATTTCTTGTAACGCTTCTCTTTGATCAAAAAATTTACTCTACCATGTTCAATGAAAAACGCTAGATTTTACCCATCGCTAATGCTATTCCAGAGTTGCCCATTATGCAAAGCACGTGTTACATTTGAAGCTATATTTTTGTTTTAGTTAGACAGACATAATGTAATTTTAACAGTTTCTACTTGTATTTTAATTTAACTATCAAACCTAAATAATTTTGTTTCAAAAATAGTTTAGTAATTATTTCGAATAATCTGTATGTTCTGCTTAGTTTCATTACAATTAACATTAATTTAGTCTTATGACAAGTCCAATAGCTATGAATCGGCCATAATGTTATTCAATTCAATGTTAATTGCTATATAACATGTGCAAATACCATGATATAATTGATAAGTATATCAGGGACATTGTTCAGATATGTATATATTATTGACATTAACATAATCATTTTATTTCGGAACTTTTGATCCATATAAGCGTTAGTAAAAGAATTTGTGAATTTAACCTAAATAAGTACCTATCGCTAAAATTGCAATACATATAACACAATATAATTGCAACACATTCAATTACCTACGAAATTTTCAATCAATGTGACCAATTTAAAACATGCATATTTCATTAGATTCCGTAAATCCCAATAGCATTTCAATTTGTTGACTGGCAAGAAAACAGTCAATCTTTTAACAGATGGATGTAAATCTGAAGTGCGCTATTGAGTTTGAATTTCAGAGAGGAAAGCACAAAGGAATTTGATGTTCAAACTGATAAAAGAATGAAAGATTTATATAAACCCATACAGAACAGCGAATGCGAATACAAGATAGAGCAATAAAATGCCGAACTACAGACGAATAGGGAAGTAGGCTGTATTTTAGAGGCAAAAGCTTCAATAGAACATTGTTTGCCGAAAGCGGTCGTTATTCAAGATGGCCGGATAGGTCTTGTGTACGTTATATTTCGATACTAGATTTTTACGCTGATTTATTCATGTTTCGTTCACGTATTCGAGTCCCATGAGAACCCTATTTGCAAGATTTAGATAAGAAAAAGGTATTGCTACTTGGGGGTTGGTAGCATTTCGTTTGTGGAACGCCTTTCTATGAAATAATAATAAAATCAAAGTTGCTACTGATTTAGGTATGACTGAGTGTATGGTTCGACTTTTGCTTTTTGTTGATGTTCTCCGAAAATATTTATCGGTCATCTGTTCCCATTGGAAACTCAGTTTTTATGATTGGTGCTAGGCACGACAAAGTAAATACTACAATTGAGTATGTTTAGTAAAAAAGCTCAAAGTAATAAGAATCTATGGACACAGCCAATAGACCATTCAGTGTTTCATCGTAAGATTCGTATTTTTAAGTATTTTGATAGAATCTATCCCCTCCCCCGCTTGCTTATTAGACTATTTCGAAATTAGATAATCCATTATTTTGTGTAAAATAATAATCAAGGTTAAAACGTAATTTTTCTCCAACAGACTTACAACATAGATGCCCAAACCGGTGAATCGTCGGCGTGTGCGACTGCGCTACTCTGCGGAGTGAAGGCGCGATATGAAACCTTGGGGCTGGACGCAGGCGGCAGATTCAACAACTGTGCAACAACCATCAACTCCAAAGTGACATCCCTAATTGACTGGGTACACGATGCTGGTAAGAAACTTAATTTTTAATAAATAATTCTGAACAGATCAAGCTTAGGAGACTAACGGCCAAATACTCAAACGAATCTTAAAGTTAAGGCCACCTTAAATACATAATAGTTGTCAGATTTGACAGAAACTCTATGAAACTGACAGCTTCCTTAAAGTTAAGGAGACCTTAACTTAAGATTTTAGCTAAGAAGCCTTTGAGTATTCGGCCGTAAGCTAGCTAGCTCAAGCTTGCTTAAGAAGACTAAATAGACCGCCGGCAAAGAGGCTCATTTTCAAACTATCGCATATTGGGACCAGCCATATTGGCGAGATAGCCATTAGCTTGGTGTTATCAAATATCCTCGTTTTGGTTGCGAAGTAGGAAGCCCACCCTGAACATAATAATAATTATGATCTCCGATCGCAAAAAATAATCGATCGCATATTGATATAAATGGTGAAAAGGGTCGTAGGTGGCATCAGTACCGTAACAATATTTGTGTTTTCATTATACAATAGATTAAAAATGAGCCTCTTGGCCGGCGGTCTAAAAGATTAATATAGGTATCTATTCTCTACACCTCATAAATAATTTTGTAAACAGAAATAGTTGGTTC
The DNA here is from genome assembly GCA_950108535.1 of Agriphila straminella. Taxonomy (NCBI): domain Eukaryota; kingdom Metazoa; phylum Arthropoda; class Insecta; order Lepidoptera; family Crambidae; genus Agriphila; species Agriphila straminella. Next base: position 7,203,194 of record OX467312.1, read on the forward strand.
AAGCCGAACAATTTAATTATCTTTCTTTACAGGATGAAATATTTTATAGATTTTTATTTAACATTAGTACAGTCTTTAGAAAACACCTGTCTATTGTCATTGAAGACTATCGACACTCTCTAGACTTATCAAGTCTAGACTCAGCTTTATCCTAACTAGAGCGAGGCCGTATAGAAAAGAATGTTGTGTTATTATATTATGTTCCCAAGAAAATTAAATTAACCGTAACGCAATCAAACTATTTCTCGGAAGAAAAACTTAGGTATTGCTACGTGCTCTTTGGTAGAACGTGTGGTATCTTTTACTAACTTCTACTAGCAGCTCTCCGGAACTTCGTCCACGAGGGTTTTAGATATTTTAGTGTACTGCATTACAAAAGAAAGGCCGAGCCCATTTAGCATGACAACCGAAACATGATTTAACCATCAGCCATTTTAATGTCCCCACTGCTGGGGCACAGGCCTTCCTTATGGGTGGATAAGGAGGGTGGGCCATAACCCACCATGCGGGCCCAATGCGGATTGGTGAGTGTTAACGACTGCAAATGCAGCCGGCACCAACAGCTTAACGTGCCTTCCGAAGCACAGAGGAGCTCGAGATAATGAATTTTTGGTCACCCATCCCATGACCGACCCTTGCGAAAGTTGCTTAACCTCCGCAATCGTTGGGCCAGGCGCTATACCACTGCGCCACCGAGCTCCTCAAACATGATTTATATATCGCGTGATATAGCATTTTACCGGCACTCAACTGTCAAAATCCATTAACTTTGTGAATGATCCAAGAAACGTGATAAATAGTTTTATTTGGTTTTATCATTGCGTTTCGGTGGTTATGGTGTGGGCTGCGTCTATGCCTCAAATTTGGCGTCCCGCACTCTACACCCGCGTATCGATAACTATAACATGAGCACGATCTAGTTATGCTAGACTAATCCAGGGACCGGAAAACCCCTTTTTTGGTTAACCCAATTGATAGGGAAACCCTATTAAAAACTTACCAAATGATAGGGTTTCCCTTTCGAGGGGGTTAGTCGACGTTATGCTTACCGTATTGATAGGGTTTTTGAAAACCAGTCTATAAAATACCCAATCAAAAACCCTTTTAACGGTAAGCGGTTCTGGTCCTTCGGTCCAGGTGGAACTAGGTATAAATTGCTTGAACACGTTTTAATACCCCTTCATAAAGCCTTCATAGGGTTTCCTCGATAGGGTTTTCGTATTCAGTAAGTGCTTACTTGGGTTACCCTTTCAATAAGGTTACCGTATTGACAGGGTTTTTGAAAACAAGTCTATGAAATACCCAATCAAAAACCCCTTTAACGGTAAGCGGTTCTGGTCCTTGAACTAATCTAGATTGTAGTAATTTATTAATAATTTGTAGACCTCGTGTTTGTGACATTTTTCGAAATGGCTAAATAATGTTTTTCCCTATCTCCGCCATTTTGAAAAATTTCAAAAAACTGAATTAACAAATAAAAAATATAATTATACAACTTGCTCACAAAATTTCACTAGAATCGGTTGAGAAATGCGACCTGTAGAGGAGAAAAGTCGGACGGACGGACAGCCGGACATACAAAGGCATTTTTGCCCAAGCTGAAACGGAAACGTTTTGTTCGCGCTTCGCGCTTTCGGTCAATGAGGGCTTTTCAAAATGACAAAAAGCTGTAGGCTCGATAGATGGCGTTGAAAAAAATAGGGGATTCAAAGTATTTTTTACTACGCTTCGAAAAGTACCCAGGTAGATGTAACTGACCTCCTTGTATAATAGAGGTCAATGCAGTACATGCTTACTTTGGTACTCTTTGGTAGGCCGTTTATTTTAAAAGTCAATTTTGACTCACCTCTTACCATCAACGCCATCTAGTGAGACAAATAGTTACTTTTTTTTTATGTCAATTTGAAAACCCCTCATTACGCAGATTACGCTACAAAATTCTATGATGATATAACTATATCAGGGCTATAACCATCTTATTGCGACACATAAGTTAATGTAAATCACATAGTGTATCATTTTAATATCACTAATTTGACTTTGATATTGAACACAGAATACATAAAAGTACAACTTTTATATAATATATGTGTCAAATATAATAATGCGGCTTTCACACATTTCTCTGCGTTCTGACTCTCTGTCACGAAGGGTGACAATGATGCCGAAATGACAAGTTTCTTATGAATATAGATATTATGATTACCTACCTCCTTCGCACAGTCAATATTACTCTAATAAAAAAGTGACAATGATTCTGAAATGACGGGTTTCGAATATAGATATTATGATTAATACCTACCTCCTTCGCACAGGAAATATATTAAGAGTTACATTACTTGAATAAATAAATTATATTATTATTATTATTAAAGGCTCCAGGAATTACTCTAATAAAAAAGTAATGCTATTATTATTAACAGCGGAACAAGAATAAGATATTTCTTAAAATTATGGTGGGTATGTAGGTAGGTCTACGTCCGGATCTTGAACTAAAAATAGGAAGTACTGCTCGATATATTTATTTATATAAAGATCATGTTTCGGAAAAGGACACGATATTTTTCTTTAGGAATGTCTATGTTTTTGCCCCTAATATTACCATTTATAATGAGGAGCTCGCGAATGTGTAGGTTAAGGTGGTACCCTGAGCGAAAGTGGCGCCGCGGTGAATTATATTTAATATTATAATTCTAATACACAATTTTAAAAATGTTTATCGTGGAGATTTTAGGGCCCACAGTCTAGTATTTTTAGAAGGTATCGTTACATTCCCTCGTAGTCACTGCAAGAAGCTAGATAGCAAAACTGCTAAAAGTGGCCATTTTTGACACATTTGCTATCTACTTCTACGAATGACTACGAGGGCATGTAGTGATACCTTCTAAAGATACTAGACCATGGGCCCTAAAATCTCCACGATAAACATTATTAAAATCTTTTTCTATTAATAACTTATAAAATAAAAACCTCTGAGGGCGCCACTTTCGGTCATACAACCGCCTTAAGCAACTTTTGCTAGGGTCGCGGTCATGGGATGGGTGACCACAAGGCACGTTAAGCCGTTGGTCCCGGCCACAGGTCCCGGCTGCATTTGCAGTCGATAATACACGCCAATCGGCTCCATTGGGCCTGCGTGGTGGGTGCCCATGGGGAAGACCTGTGCCCCAGCAGTGGGGACATTAAAAATGATTAATGTCTGATAATGGATCTTTTTCTATGCAGGTAAGTCCAGTGGCATCGTGACTACAGCCAGGATCACTCACGCGACGCCCGCGGCATTGTATGCGCATGCGCCGTCCCGTTATTGGGAGGACGATAGCCGAGTACCGCCCACAGTGAGGAAAGACTGCAAGGATATAGCACTCCAGCTAGTGGAAAACGAGCCGGGAAGAAGTATCAATGTAAGTGAACCGTCATTTTCAACTTTAATATGACTTTTTTTACAAGCTTTTTTTAGTTTCACCTGTCCGGTGTTTGTCCTTCTGTAATCAAATCGAAAGCTTGTTACATTTTGACAGCAAGAAAGTCCTAACTAGTAGTTATCAAAATTTTGACTAGATGTCATTATTAGTACCATTATATTATTATGGCGGACAAAAATGCAGACGGCAATAAAAGCTTGTAGGTACCAATTATGAAATTTTTGACAGAAACTTATTTAAATTTGAGATTTTAGCATTCACAATGCTATTATATAAATAATACTAGAAAAAATACTACTTAATCGGTAGCTCAGTTGGCAGGGCGCGCGCGGCTTCGATTCCCGCATGAGAAAATGATCTGGGGGGTTATTCACGATTGTCGGAAAGCAACTTTCCGTATCGAATCGGAAAGTCTCCCGAAACACGCGATTCACGATTATCGGATCGAATATTTTTGACATTACTTTGTCGATTGAATTCGATTTAGTATCCGAGAGCATATTTCTATCGGAAAGAGATCCGAACAATATAAGAAGGTAAGAATGAATGTAAAAAAACATAATAGGTGATAAATAAAGGTAAAAAAACTTGAAATTTAACAACATTCGAGACCCTAAACATCGTAAGTAAATAATATTTTAATTTTTGTGCTGTACCTATAGTTTCTAGGTTATATTCTATGAAAATTAAATGTATGAAAGTGAGACTAATTAGACGCTGGTCGTAGGAGCCTAATATTTTTTAGGGTTCTAAAAAATATTAGGTCAAATTAAAAACTAAGCAATTTTCATCACTCACTGATTTTTCCATTACACTTTTTTTCCAAAACAAACAAAACACTTTGAAATTTCAACTAAGTAAACACAAGTATTGCTTTCTTTCTCTGTGAGTGAGTAAACAAACACAAAAAGTAAAAAACATAACCTCTACGTTTGTTTACGTTACGTTTACAAAGAATGTTACCATGTAAAATGAAATATATTATAATATATTAAATATCGCAGATTAATGATGACTGTTAGTTTTTTTTAGATAAATAGGATAAATCTTGTGAAATTTCAATGTTAATTTTAGTAATTTATTACGTAAAACTTTAAAAATATCAATGTTATGTTACCGAACTTATTTTTTATCATTTCTACCAAAAGCTACAAACTTTGTAAATGCATTTCACAATGACTAAAAAGTCAACGTCGGAAAGCGAGTCGAATGCTAGTCGAATGTATTTGTGAATAGCAGTTTTCGAATCTATCGGAACGGAGACTGATTCGAATCGAATGCTTTCGGGTAGATTTCCGACAATCGTGAATAGCCCCGCTGGTGACGAGTCAATTGTTTCTACTATAATATTATTTAGTATATGATGCCCACTGCTGGACATGTCTATGTCACGACTAATAATAGTTCTTGCACTGCCCGCATACAAAAGCTATTTGCCTAATTTATCAAGAACGACAATGCTGAAACACAGTACTTACAGTTATTTAATTTTGCGGCTAACATTTCTGACAGAAATAGAAAACCGTTTTTTATTTACCAAATGAATGCCATGTCATTGCCATGACGTCGCCAACCCAAGTAATTTACCCCTTACAAATGGCGGTGGCATTTCGCAAATGTTTTTTAACTTGTAAAATGTCAAGACAAATTATAAATGTGCCGTTTTTCGCAATATACTGGTAGGTTCTTACCTACTAGTACATTGCGAAAAGACGGCACTATCCAGTGATGTGGAAATACGTAATAAGTGATATCCTTATCAAAACGAGATTAAATTTAAAATAGCAAATGTTAAATAGGATAACAAAATGACAACTAGTAGGTATTACTTGTCTACTTTATTTGAATTAATTAATTGTCCGTCAAGAAAGACTGGCACTGGCACTGACCAATCGACGACATCCTATTCGTTCGTTAACTTAAATCACAGACATTGTTGTATTGTATTGAACAAGCTAGCGAGTTTATGGCTTAGTTTTAATTATTAAGTTAGCGAACGAATAGAAAGTTATAGCCATTTGAGTCGGGGGGCTGATCAGAAAAATTGTAAAGTATAGGTACATTATATACTTTGCTGAACAATCAGTGTGAGAGTTGAAAAGCATTGGTACTACTGTGTTAGATACTTGTACGCTTAGAATAATAACACCTAGATAGAAGCCTTGTCCTCGTATGCAAAGTGAGGCAACCAATACTTGCCAAAATGACTTAGATTTCAGATTTATATCCTTTTATATCTTTCATACGCTACTAATAAATATAGGAAAATTTAAATTGTTTTGTACTTATTCGGTATGATTAGGTAATAATGGATAATAAAAATCTGAAAACGGGGCCATTTTGGCTGTTTTAGTTGCCTTACTTTTGACAGTGCGCTTTGTAGAGAACTATCGTTCTAGGTTATTCTAAGCTTGTACGTTATTAAACGTTGTTTAAACAATTTCAAATTTAGTTTTAAAAGATGGATCTACTCAAGTGGAGTTACATTATACTTTGAAACACCAATCGGTACTTAACACTGCATGGCACATGAATATTCTATTCGCATTACAGATATACCGCTGCATCAGTTTGAGAATCCTAAATGTTATATTACTCGGGAAGGCGCTTAAAATTCAAATGTATTCCGAGGATATAAATTGATGTGGAAAAGCTTAAATTATGATTCCAAGAGATTTTTATAGTTCACGATTTAAATGAATTTAATTTTAATGTCTTTTTCAATACCTTTGTATTTGAACTTTGTCCCTGAAATCGTTAAATCTTTCTAAGAATTCGGTACATGTACATATAATGGTTTAAGGTGCTCTGAGGAGCTCGGTGGCGCAGTGGTTTAGCGCCTGGCCCAGCGATTGCGGAAGTTAAGCAAAGTTCGCAAGGGTCGGCCATGAGATGGGTGACCAAAAAGTTTATTATCTCGAGCTCCTCCGTGCTTCGGAAGGCACGTTTAGCCGTTGGTCGCGACTGCATTTGCAGTCGTTAACACCCACCAATCCACATTGGGCCCGCGTGGTGGGTTATGGCCCGTCCTCCTTATACACCCATTAGGAAGGCCTGTACCCCAGCAGTGGGGACATTAAAAATGTTTGATGGACAATCAGTACTTATAAAAAACTTCAATAGATAATTTGAAAAGGTTGATGCTGTTTCTTTAGCTCTTATAGAAAGAAGTTAGGTAAGTAATTTTTTGATAACGATGTTGATAATGATGGTGACACAAATAAACCGTTATTATAGGTACTGATTGGTTAAATATCATTAACCCTAATGAGGAAAATGAAACTGAAAATGAAAAAAAAGTAAAAAAATATTTTGCTCGACTGAATTTTATCACCTTGATTGGGTTGACATACTCTTCAGATAGCCGACTAAATATTAAACACGTTCTGCACTTAAAAAGCTTCAGTCACATGTCATGTTGAATATTGCATTTTATAACATACAATTCAAATAAATTCTTTATTTTTACACTTGTCTTTATTACTTGGTTTGACCCTACTCTTTTACAAAACCTATTCAAATTCATCAGCATCAGAGTAATAAAGATTACAGCCGATTGCATCCATTCAATGTCGGCTCTTAGCTTTGATATAAGTAGGTACTTAATTCAGAACTGTAAAGCTCAGTGGTGCTTGCATAAGTTGGCGATAAATCAAATAGAACGAAATGAATGAGCATTGAGTTTTAGAAAAGACGGATGCGGGTAACATCAGGTACATGATTAAAAATCTTACTGTAGATAAAAGAGGAATCGGTCGCAGGCCATTGTGATGGCATTCGTATTATTAGCAGATGTGAGAGCCGGGCTCGTAAAACAAAACTAGGAATAAAAAATTTGTTTCGAATATTTCTTCTAATAGATTAAGAGCGACAAGTTTTATTAGCGCACAGCGGGGACTAAGACAAATGGAGTCTTGGGTAGGCCGTAAATTACGCTCAACTGTCATACAAACTATTCAAACTGGTGAATGATGGACAATTTTAGTTGGAATGCACAGATTTCTAAGAGTTTGGTAGATTTAAATGTGTTACAGATGGGTGAAGTAGTCGAAGGAAGGAAAAAAACTTGAGTTCTCAGAATTGGTAGGGCGGATCGTGAGAAATGGTGCGTAGGCGTCGCCGTGAAGATTGCAAGCATCAAGCTGACCAATGAGGGGTCTAAATGGGCGTAGAGCGGGCGGAGAAAAACTTCAGTAGGAATGGAAGAGATAAAACGACGATGCAACTGGGATTCGGGGGACAGACGCTAAGACAGACAGTAGGGCGCAGACGCTTTTAATATTTTAGGAGTGGTAGATTGGGAGTTTCGTGACTCCATTGTAACTAACTGTGTGAGAAATAAAGACTAAAGAGTTAACTATTAAATAAATACTAACTTTGTTAAGTAAATTGTAGATTTGAATATTAAAACAAGTGTAACTATTTTACAAAGTGAATCCAAACAACGTCGAGTGGGGTATGTAATTGTGTACATTGTGATTTATTTCGTGTGTCAATAAAGGTACAATCTCTAGATTAACGAGCAGAATATCGTATACAACGTAGAAATGTATCAATACGAAGAACAACTCCATTCTAGGGGTTTCGCTTTAATAACCGAATGGAACTCGGTAGAACACCTCATTTTTGTGTTGACTTTAATATGCGCAATAGTTGTATTAGGGTGTTGTGGATATAAGATATTCAGTTATTGCAATCGTCGAATATTAAATAGACGGAGGTATTTGCAAGATGGTCTACCAAATGAGATAGAAATGCAAAGAGCCGGGTTAGATTGAATTGGATTGCGTTTTCTTGATACATAGTTAACCTCAGAGATAAGGATGGTTAACGTGAAAGTATTAATTAAAGCTCTAGAGACTGTAACTTTATGTAGCCTGGTGGAATACGAAACACTAATATCTATTATGAATGTTAATAATCAAGTCTAGATTAGACTAATATGTGAAATAGTTTTTTCTTTCCATTTTTCAATCAATGTATCAGGTTAGTTCTATAAATGTGTTCGTATCTCACTTTAGACTTAATTTGTAAAATAACTATTGAAACTTTAGTGTGTGTTTAATTAAAATTAAGTGTGAATCTAGATGACCTTAGAGAGTTTTTTCTTTGGATTTTCGCTTTCTCTCTATTTAGTGTGGTCTTAAGATAGGAGCTGAAAATCTAGCTGTCATTATATAGCAACCTATAGGTGACAGCTTAAATAATCAAACCAGTTTCTTTTGCTATTTCGAAGATAAACTAAACACATTTAATTTAAATAAATAATATTTTTTTTCCATAATTATATGTTTTACTGCTTAGAGATAAGATTCCTAAGAGGAGGCACAGTGTGAGGCATAGTCAAACCCGTGTTAAATACTAAGAAATACTTAGAAGAACCTTTGAGCTAGTTTGTTTGGCTTCGTTTAACACTTTGCGTTCTCACACATATACCTTTCAGTTGAATCACGATTTCTAAGAGCTAAATTCGTTAGATTTCAGTCTAGGTCTAGGTAGATTTCTATACATATACCTAATTAAATAAACATGGGATAGTAGGGAGTGATTAAAGACTAAGGAAGAGACTACATTCAAACCGTTGAGGTTACTTGTGTATAGGTAGTTTATTTAAACGTGTCAGTAAAGGAGTCTAGCTGCTGAATTTGGACGAGAGACACAACAGGAGCTGAGCAGAAGGAAGTATAATGTATTAGTGTTGAATAGGTATAATGTGTAAGTACATTTTGCCTCTACACAGGACATAGACATTGTTAGGTGCACTTATAGACTTGTATTTAGGATAGGAAATAGGGATAGGTATACTAGGTGATCTGTGATGAAATAGAACTTGCACAGGATGTTTAGATCCTGGGGTGTTTGACCGCTTGAGGCTGCGAGCTAGGCATTCCACCCACTGACTTTAATCGAATGAGGGCTCTTGACTATAAGAGATTATTCTCTTAGACTTGACTGTACGGGATGCTATGGCCGGTACTCGCGAGCTCAGCCTTATTGAGCCTAAAGGCTATCTGCGTGTGGATTCAGCGAACGGGTAGAAGCATTTCTGGGTCGTCGTCACATTTGCACTTTCATAGCGTTCAGCCATCGCCCGATTTGGCCAAATCGAACTTTCTCAATTAATACAAATATGAATAAATAAAGTTTACCATGGTTTTATGGGGAAAGGTGTCTAGCGAACACCTTATAAAGTAAAGTAAATAAATGTCCACATCCTGGAGATGTCTGACAAACGCTCCGCAGCGTAACAAAGATGGCTGACGTTCCCCAAATAATAAACCCCAGAAGGGGTTTTCCTAGAAGGTTTTGTAGGCGCTATTAAACGACCAGAGTGTAATCCACATCATGAGCAGACATCTTTTGGTTATAGCTTAGGTAATTAGAGTAGAGGAGAGGCGAAAGTCGCGATCAGATTAAAACAATTTGCATTTTAATATTAACAAGCTTCGCGATGTTATTTAAAACCATAGGCCTGCGGAATGATGGATTTATCTCGATGAGCCTCCGTTCCATTCACACGCAGCTACTAAATAGTACAAACATAAACACGATTCGCAGATCACTTAGATGCCAGTAACATCGACTTTCACCAAGACCACCAAATACATAGAAAAACATTATAACTAGACGATCACATATACAAATTAGGATTTGAGCCACTACAGAAAATGATGCCGTGTCGACCAGGATTCCAAATACGTATTCGAAATAACGATACGATTGGATCAAAAGGACCAAATAATTATAATAAATAAATAAAACAAAAATAAATAAAATAAACACAACGTAGAAATCGTGGTCAGTTGAAAGGAATACTTTTACAGGGATGTTACGAGACATCGTGATGCGAAACAAGGAGGCGAGATAAATTGTGCATGGAATAATTATTTTAATTATGTGCATGGTGTGATTATTTTATTGTGTTAAACTGTTTACATGTCTTTTGAATGTAGGGGAAAGACACAGTTACAGTCAGAATTCGTCATAATGTTATCAACGAGATCGAAAGAAAAAAATATATACATACCTATTTCGTAAATTATAAAATTAAAAGAATTTATTTTTAGACAACTGTATAGCCAAGTTATTTGTTCACGGAAGACAAAAGCCTGTCTGACAAGCTTGTGAATGGGAAGCGAGACAAAGGAAACCTTAGGGTAATGTTTTATTGGTTTGCAACTTAACTGCTGTTGTCCATTGAAGTAAAATTTGACGGTTGTACATTAAAGACAAAAGGGAAGGACGTGGAGAAATCTTACCCAACAAAATAAACAATAAAAGAGTAAAATAAAGATACTTTCCAATATTATTCAAAGCATAGCAGCGCGTTTGACGATTTTGACTGTACGTAAAAAGGTTAGCATAATAAAGATGTGTGATTTAGGTGGAGACAAAGGCGGGAGCAGATTCTCAAGATATTGTTACATTTCAATGTAAGTCTGTTATCATGAGTATTTTAATCACATGTGGAACTATCTACCTTTCTCATAAAGAACGATCTGTGCATTTAGGAGTAGGGGAAAGTTTAAATCGAAACTAGTTTGTCGGCAGTTGAGTTAAGTGACGTTATAATGCCTAGGCGCAGTAAGAGACGGGTTAGAGGTCAAGATAGGACAGGGGAAAGTCGCGAGAGTAACGGAAGCATAGGGGAACAAACGGGAAATATAGATAACATAACTTTACAACAGATGTCACAAAGAATGGATGAATTTCAAAATACATTACGGCAGTTGAGCGCGGAGCGATTAAACGAGAGAATAGAGTCGAGCGGGAATGTGCAAAATAGTCATCAGACGATTAGACAAGAGTCGATTAGCACAATAGCTAGTGGTAGTGTCGCGAATTCGGAAACTAGAAACTTATACGTCATACAGCCTTCAGTTGCGAAGCCGAGTTTTGACGGAAAACCATTCGCGAACCCTATTGCGTTTTTGAAACGATTAAAAAAATATATTAGAGAAGTGAACGGACAGGACCGCGAAATTGATATAGCGCTAGGTTGCATCACGGGACATGCACGAAAATTGATGGAGATGTACTCAAGGAGATGGAATACTTTTAGTGATTTTGAGGACGACTTTAGACGGACTTATTGGACTGAACAAATACAAGAATCCGTTAGGTATAGGTTGATTAACACGGTGTACACAAGTGAATCAGCAATTTCGATGTCCGAACATTTTGCTGAATATGTTGAGTCGATGCAGTCCTTGACCATATCTTTTAGTGAAAGGGATTTAGTAAATTCGATAATGCGTCATTATCCTTTGGATGTTCAACGGTTGTGGTTTACGAGAGCAGAGGAACCCACTATTATGAAAGGCGCGAACTTTCTTAGGAGTATCGAACAAAATGTAGTTGTGGGACAGAGAGAGATAGGTAGATATGCTAGAGAGAGAGGAAATAATCAGAGAGGTCGTTACAGTAGGACACAGACAGATTATCCAGTTGCGGCAACGATTTTAGCGGAAAGATGGCGAGGCAGAGGCGGTTCGACTCGGGGAAGGGCTCACCGACGAGGCAGGATAGGTTACGGATCATATTCTAATAGGAATACTTCACGGTCAAACGTGTTGGGTGAAATAAATACTAGGCCAGCTATAACATTCATGAAGGAAGGTGAGGGGTCAACATTATCAACGTCTGTGAGGGAGGATAAAACAAAAAACTAATACCCCCTACACAAGCGGAGTCCGATCGGTTATCAAAGTGTAGGAAGGGGAATGAATGGACTTCAGAAAATAGGAAAGACGATATAGCGTATAAGATTTTAGTTAAAAATGGATGGGAGCCAGGTCAGGGTTTAGGAGCAGACGGAAAGGGATTGAAGAGGCCATTGACCGGGGGAGTGTCAGTGAGTAGCAACAGTTTGCGAGCAATAGCGTGTAGCATAGGTGTCTTATTGGAAAATCAATTCAATCATGTGATAGAATGTGACGAAGAAGGGCTTGCGTGTGATCTTTGTACAAGCAGGGGTAGAGAGGTTTTGTCGATATCACATGAGCTAGACGAGTTAGATTACTTAGGTGTTGATTATTCGTTGCCTAGATTACCCGAGATAGGAGTGGATGTGTACGGGATGCGTATAAGTGCATTGATAGACACAGGGAGCCAAATAAGCGCTATAACTAGGGAACTACACGATTCTATTCGGAAAGAGAGAGGTGATTTGCCCGAGATCGCTATCCCGGCTATACAGGTGCAGGGAGCATTTGGATCACGGAGTGAAAGTGCGAATCGTATGGTACTAATAGAGCTAGGTTTGGGTGGCACAATCATTGAAGCGTCAATGTTAATTCTGCATAGGCTTCCTAGGTCAATGATATTAGGATACGACTGGTTGGAACGTGTCAAGGGGATAGTGGAGTGTGGCAGAGAAAGGACGTTATCAATTGAGCACTTAGGAGTCAGGACTAGTGTCAAAATAAATTCGAGTTGCGAATTAAAACGGTTAGGCGGGAGAGACAATGCAAACATGATAAATACGATGTTAGAAACGGACGCCCAACCGGCGGTGTATAGTGAGGCGAGCGAGAAAATAAACAATAGCGGAAAGGTGGCTACCTACTTGGACGAGATGGGTTTAAATGACGAACAAAAGAAACTATTGTTACCCGTTTTAAACAGATATAGTAGAGTGTTTACCGACGAATTAGGATTGACGGACAGATACGAGCATGTTATTGAATTAATCGACGACACGCCTTTTATAAAGCGAAGTTATCCAATACCTTTAGCATATAGGGAGGAGATAAAAAGAGAACTAGATGGGTTAGAGAGTTTAGGAGTTATCCGTCAGGAGGCGACACCGTGTTGTAGTCCGCTTACCTTTACAAAAAAGCGAGACGGAACAATTAGACTCTTATTAGACGCGCGCGAACTCAATAAGAAGATGGTGGGGGACGCGGGAGCGCCACCACTTACATCAGAAATCATACAATCCTTTTATGGGGTTAATTACATCAGTCTTATTGACCTCAATAATGCATATTTTCAGATACCATTACATCCCGATTCTAGAAAGTATACAGGGTTCACTTTTATGGGGAAAACCTATACGTATTGTGTTTTACCTCAAGGGCTTAAGACATCGGTGGCAGGTTTCTCGAGGGCTATGGATTCGGTACTAGAAGGGGTGCGCGAGTTTTGTATAAATTATATAGATGACATAGTAGTGTTCACTAAGGGGGACCTAAAGTTACACCTAGAACACCTAGATCAAGTACTGAGCAGGTTAGAGGCGGCTAGACTAACGAGTAGGAAGGAAAAATGTAAATTCTTATGTGTGGAGGTAAAGTTATTAGGACACATTGTAAATACCAAAGGGGTACAAATGGATCCGGATAGGGTAAGGGCGATATTGGATTTCCCCGCACCTCGAACCATAAAACAATTAAGAGGATTTCTGGGATTAATAAACTATTTTCGTAGATTTATATCAAAGTATAGTGAGGAGGTTAGGCCTCTGTGTGACCTATTGAAACAAAACAAAAGATGGTCATGGACACAGGAAGTAGACGATTGTTTTAAAAGGGTGAAAACTTTATTTGTAGATACCGTGCTTCTTGCACATCCAAACCCGAAGGATATATATTATTTACAAACGGACAGCTCGAATATAGGTGTCGCAGGATACATCTACCAACTAACGAGTGAGGGGGAAGAGAGAGTTATAGGGTTTTGTAGTAAATCATTATCAGAAACGGAACGCAGATGGACAGTCACTGAACAAGAGCTGTGGGCCATAATTTATAGTCTATCAAAGTTTGAAACGTATTTAAGGGGTGCTCAGTTAGTAATTAGGACCGATCATAAGAGTTTGACGTTTCTACAATCGTGTAAATTACTAAGCGCTCGCATGATACGGTGGGTAAGTTATATAGGACAGTTCAATTATACGATTGAACATGTCAAGGGTAGTCTGAACACTGTAGCGGACGTGTTGTCACGACATATAAGTGGAGCCACCGATATCTTGACTAATAAAACTGTGGGACCGGAAATGAATTTGTTTGAAATACCAACTGGACGACTCATAAAGAATAAGTGGGAAGAGATAAGAGAACATCAGGGGCGCGATCGTGTTGTTAGCGAAATAACTAAGCGTATAAAAGCTGAGAGCGAGTCTGAGGCTAGACATTACAGACTAATAGACGGGATTCTCTATAGGATAGAGATAGGTTCGGGTAGGTCGCGATTATATGTTCCCGAGAACTTACAAACGGAATTGATTACTAGTATACACGAGGAAGTAGGACATTTTGGGCGATACAAGGTGCTTGCGTTAATGAAGCGACGTTACTACTTCACTGATATGGCACGCAAAATAGGACAGGTAGTTAGGGCTTGCGACGTGTGTCAAAAATCGAAACATGCGTTGGAGGCACACTCAGGACCAATTAAGACGGTGATAGCTAGGGAGATAGGGGAACGAGTATTTTGTGACATTTATGGACCAATACCGGCAGGACGCTTTGGTCATAAGTACGTGTTTGTTATGCAGGACGCCTTCAGCAAATTAATTAGATTATACTCATTACGACAGGCGAGTGGCAGGGCCTCGTTAACTTGTGTTAGAAAATTTCACGAACAGGTCAAAATAAAGGTTTTATGTTCGGATAGAGGTGCAAATTTCACATCAAGGATTTTTGAGTCAGGTGTTAGACAGTTAGGCATCGTGCTAACGCACACCTCAATCAGAAACCCGCGACCTAATTCTACGGAGAGGGTCAATAGAGAGCTAGGAAGAATGTTTAGGACGTATTGTGAAAAATCACATTGTTCTTGGGTTGACGTATTGCCGAAAATAGAGGATTGTTACAATCAAGTTATACACACCACGACGGGTTACACACCTAACGAAATAGTATGGGGTACAGGAACTCGCTTATCTACGGATAACGACAAAATTATTGGAGTAGGGTTAGGCCTACAACAAGAGCCATTAGAATTAGTTCGGGAACGAGCGAGACAGAACATATTGAAGTCAGCCGAGAGTAGAGAATTTCATTATAACAAAAATCATAAACTAGTGTGTTTTGACATAGGTGATCTAGTGAAGTTGAAAAAGTTTGCGAAATCGGATGCATCTAAAAAGGTGACTAAGAAGTTTGCACGTTTGTTTGAAGGACCATACGTCATTGGTGCTATTCCCAGTAGCAACGTGTACACTCTAATAGATAAACAAACAAACAAGATAAAAGGGAATTACAATGCGATACACCTGTTTCGCTATTATGTGAATAGGTAAAAATAATAAAAAAATAAAATAAAAGAAAAAAAAGTAGGGACAATGGTTTGTGAGGCGCCATACTTATGTAACAAAGGAGGCGGAGTATCGGGGTTTATTGCCTACTTGGGTATACAATGGACAGATAAGAGCTATAGAAAGGGAACGTGAGAACTGAACGAATACCGTGGGAAAGTTTGGAAATGTGGACAGATAGGAAATATAATTTAAAACGACCGTACATTCGGATGTAGGTGTTTAAGATTCTATTTAGGGGAATGTGTGATGGCATTCGTATTATTAGCAGATGTGAGAGCCGGGCTCGTAAAACAAAACTAGGAATAAAAAATTTGTTTCGAATATTTCTTCTAATAGATTAAGAGCGACAAGTTTTATTAGCGCACAGCGGGGACTAAGACAAATGGAGTCTTGGGTAGGCCGTAAATTACGCTCAACTGTCATACAAACTATTCAAACTGGTGAATGATGGACAATTTTAGTTGGAATGCACAGATTTCTAAGAGTTTGGTAGATTTAAATGTGTTACAGATGGGTGAAGTAGTCGAAGGAAGGAAAAAAACTTGAGTTCTCAGAATTGGTAGGGCGGATCGTGAGAAATGGTGCGTAGGCGTCGCCGTGAAGATTGCAAGCATCAAGCTGACCAATGAGGGGTCTAAATGGGCGTAGAGCGGGCGGAGAAAAACTTCAGTAGGAATGGAAGAGATAAAACGACGATGCAACTGGGATTCGGGGGACAGACGCTAAGACAGACAGTAGGGCGCTGACGCTTTTAATATTTTAGGAGTGGTAGATTGGGAGTTTCGTGACTCCATTGTAACTAACTGTGTGAGAAATAAAGACTAAAGAGTTAACTATTAAATAAATACTAACTTTGTTAAGTAAATTGTAGATTTGAATATTAAAACAAGTGTAACTATTTTACAAAGTGAATCCAAACAACGTCGAGTGGGGTATGTAATTGTGTACATTGTGATTTATTTCGTGTGTCAATAAAGGTACAATCTCTAGATTAACGAGCAGAATATCGTATACAACGTAGAAATGTATCAATACGAAGAACAACTCCATTCTAGGGGTTTCGCTTTAATAACCGAATGGAACTCGGTAGAACACCTCATTTTTGTGTTGACTTTAATATGCGCAATAGTTGTATTAGGGTGTTGTGGATATAAGATATTCAGTTATTGCAATCGTCGAATATTAAATAGACGGAGGTATTTGCAAGATGGTCTACCAAATGAGATAGAAATGCAAAGAGCCGGGTTAGATTGAATTGGATTGCGTTTTCTTGATACATAGTTAACCTCAGAGATAAGGATGGTTAACGTGAAAGTATTAATTAAAGCTCTAGAGACTGTAACTTTATGTAGCCTGGTGGAATACGAAACACTAATATCTATTATGAATGTTAATAATCAAGTCTAGATTAGACTAATATGTGAAATAGTTTTTTCTTTCATATTTCAATCAATGTATCAGGTTAGTTCTATAAATGTGTTCGTATCTCACTTTAGACTTAATTTGTAAAATAACTATTGAAACTTTAGTGTGTGTTTAATTAAAATTAAGTGTGAATCTAGATGACCTTAGAGAGTTTTTTCTTTGGATTTTCGCTTTCTCTCTATTTAGTGTGGTCTTAAGATAGGAGCTGAAAATCTAGCTGTCATTATATAGCAACCTATAGGTGACAGCTTAAATAATCAAACCAGTTTCTTTTGCTATTTCGAAGATAAACTAAACACATTTAATTTAAATAAATAATATTTTTTTTCCATAATTATATGTTTTACTGCTTAGAGATAAGATTCCTAAGAGGAGGCACAGTGTGAGGCATAGTCAAACCCGTGTTAAATACTAAGAAATACTTAGAAGAACCTTTGAGCTAGTTTGTTTGGCTTCGTTTAACACTTTGCGTTCTCACACATATACCTTTCAGTTGAATCACGATTTCTAAGAGCTAAATTCGTTAGATTTCAGTCTAGGTCTAGGTAGATTTCTATACATATACCTAATTAAATAAACATGGGATAGTAGGGAGTGATTAAAGACTAAGGAAGAGACTACATTCAAACCGTTGAGGTTACTTGTGTATAGGTAGTTTATTTAAACGTGTCAGTAAAGGAGTCTAGCTGCTGAATTTGGACGAGAGACACAACAGGAGCTGAGCAGAAGGAAGTATAATGTATTAGTGTTGAATAGGTATAATGTGTAAGTACATTTTGCCTCTACACAGGACATAGACATTGTTAGGTGCACTTATAGACTTGTATTTAGGATAGGAAATAGGGATAGGTATACTAGGTGATCTGTGATGAAATAGAACTTGCACAGGATGTTTAGATCCTGGGGTGTTTGACCGCTTGAGGCTGCGAGCTAGGCATTCCACCCACTGACTTTAATCGAATGAGGGCTCTTGACTATAAGAGATTATTCTCTTAGACTTGACTGTACGGGATGCTATGGCCGGTACTCGCGAGCTCAGCCTTATTGAGCCTAAAGGCTATCTGCGTGTGGATTCAGCGAACGGGTAGAAGCATTTCTGGGTCGTCGTCACATTTGCACTTTCATAGCGTTCAGCCATCGCCCGATTTGGCCAAATCGAACTTTCTCAATTAATACAAATATGAATAAATAAAGTTTACCATGGTTTTATGGGGAAAGGTGTCTAGCGAACACCTTATAAAGTAAAGTAAATAAATGTCCACATCCTGGAGATGTCTGACAAACGCTCCGCAGCGTAACAAAGATGGCTGACGTTCCCCAAATAATAAACCCCAGAAGGGGTTTTCCTAGAAGGTTTTGTAGGCGCTATTAAACGACCAGAGTGTAATCCACATCATGAGCAGACATCTTTTGGTTATAGCTTAGGTAATTAGAGTAGAGGAGAGGCGAAAGTCGCGATCAGATTAAAACAATTTGCATTTTAATATTAACAAGCTTCGCGATGTTATTTAAAACCATAGGCCTGCGGAATGATGGATTTATCTCGATGAGCCTCCGTTCCATTCACACGCAGCTACTAAATAGTACAAACATAAACACGATTCGCAGATCACTTAGATGCCAGTAACATCGACTTTCACCAAGACCACCAAATACATAGAAAAACATTATAACTAGACGATCACATATACAAATTAGGATTTGAGCCACTACACCATTACTCGCCATTGCCCTCCATATCAGAATGTTGTAATAAAAATTATACAACGCTAGCCACAACTGACGAATTCGATTATCATTCGATAGTTTTTCGTCCTAAAGGCACATATCTGTTTGTTGAATATGAAGGCGTTCCCTGTTTACATTATTACCTTGTTATACTTACTTAGGTCGTCATGGGAGGAGGAAGACGCCACTTCCTTCCAACAGTCACGCCAGATCCAGAACACCCTAATAGGGAAGGGAGAAGATTAGATGGAAGGAACTTAGCAGAAGATTGGGCAAGAGAAAAAAAGAGACGGCGGTTGCGGGCTCAATACATACATACAAGAGAACAATTAGCCAAATTGGATCCGAGAACGGTGGATTACTTGTTAGGTAAGTGGAAAGCCTAATTTCGTACTCAGCGTTTAGTTTGGCGATTGAGCTAGCTTTCAAATTGAGTAGTACCTAGCTTGTATTAATTTCTTTGAAAGAAGGTTTATCGCTCGTGTATCGGGTAGATTATTACGATAAAACTTTTTATTTATTTAGGTATCACTGAAAAAAATACAAAAAATAACAAACTTAACTTTTGCCAAACTGCCAACAGTTAAAATATAAAACTATGCTCTAGCTAGTTAAAATGTTTTTAGTTAACACACGATAAAGTTAAGGTATCGTTTTTGTTTGTTTTTATTTCTCATCATATTTATATTTAAGTTTCGTAAATTAACAACGTAAACTATTCCTAAACAAAAGATGAGTTTTAAAAAACAATAGGTCATCAATGAGCATGAATTACAAAACAACATTTCAGGTTTAAAGCAACTGTAAGTCCTCATTATTAACAATGCAAACAACGTAAGCTGAAACAGATCAAAAGGGATTCAAATGAGATTATAAAACGAGGCTTTCGTTTGAAAACCAACTGTGTAGGTACATTTAGTGAAGCAGAACGATAAAAAGATTTTGTGATTTAATATTTTAGCAATGCTTAATGTTAAAATAACTAGCGGTTAAGTGATGAGATCAAAAATTGTCTTTTAAGCTACCTACATTATCGTGATAGGCTAAACAGTATTTGTAAAGAAACTAAACGATTGCGTAGCCTCAAAACCTGAATATTAATTTTCGGAAGAAAATAAAAATTAATTTGAATAAAATTACTTGTATCGGTTTTACTTATAAGTCATTTACAACAGGGTTGTTCGAGTACTCGCACATGGAATTCAACGCGGAGCGGGGAGCGGTAGCGGACGCGGAGGAGGGCGCGACAGCGGGCACTGCTGTCAAAGCAGATGATCCATCATTGGCTGATATGACACGCGCAGCTCTTTCTATATTGATGAAAAATGACAAAGGATTCTTTTTGCTCATTGAAGGTTAGTACGTTTTAAATAACTGTATTTTTTTCGAAAATAAAGTTAAATAATAGCGTTGTTTTACTTTGCAAAATCAAGCCAGCTTTTTCCATTCTTTAGTTTTTTGTTAAGTCGTATCTTTTAAAAGATAAAAAGGAAAATGATAGTTGTTTTTTACTATAATAAAACATTAGGGATCCAGGGAATCATTTCATAGCAGGATTATCTTAAATAAAAAAACCTGAAATATTTTGATACTCAAATATTTTTTTTAATAAATTAGTCCCAACAAAGCCATTTTATCTATCACAATTTTTTGTCACTTAAATTCTCTTGGCATGGAGAGATAACGTCTAGAAATAATTTATTTAATCTCGTCTTGAGGAAAATAAAAATAAAAACATGGAAAGACGTCCGCCGCCAGCCAAAACATTGCCTCATGGAGGAAAAGGACCCTTAATATCAAAGGTTAGAAATTTTACTGTAATAAAACTTTTTTTTTTTTTACAAAGAACTGAAACTGCATTCAAAGATATAAAAAAAACCCAAACGATACTATGTAAAGTGATACATAATATTAAATTTAAATGTTAAATTTCATGGTCTTCCATTTGTTTAAGATGCTGTATTAAATGAAAAAAAATCCTAATGAGTAATCATTTCGTTCGGTATTGTAAAAGTAAAAGTTTTTTTTTCATATTTGGTAATAGGTATTAGGTTCGATTCCTGGTTAAGGCTGACTTTTCAAAAATGCAGTTCAAATTACAAAAAAAATAAAATTAAAATAAAGTCTTCTTTCAATAAAATTTTCTATCTTCAATATTTAATGTACTTTCCCTCCGTGTGGAAACGTTTTGGTCACCCTGTATAATTAGAGAACACTTCAAAAATATATTATCCTTTCTGAGGTTACTGAATTCTTGCATTATTTTCTCATGTGATATTCATGGGCGGTATTCCGCTTATGAGGTCATTTTATATTCCTCCATGTTTTTGATGTCTTATTATCATATTAATTCATATTTTTTTTCGCGAAAGGGACAAAATAACTGCCTTGGATACGACGCCCTTTCGCGGCTATGACGATCGACTTTTTCTTTTTTAAATAGGATTTTTATTTACAGAGGCACTCTCTATTAATAAAAAGAGAGGTTGCATTATTTTGAATTTCCACTCTCACATCATTTTCATCGTTTCGATTTACCTTTGAAGCTAAAAGTCCTCTTTTTTATCAATTAGAATTAAGCTAGCGATACGCAAGGTTTAACAAATATAAAAACTGACCAATTTTATTGTACAGGGGGTCGGATAGACCACGCACACCATTACAACAACCCGTATCGGGCCCTCGACGAAACCCTAGAACTTGAGACAGCGCTACTGGCAGCACTGGAGAGGGTTAATCCAGCAGAGACCCTAATCGTGGTGACTGCTGACCATGGGCACGTCATGACATTTGGTGGACAAGCCACGCCTAGAGGACATCCTGTATTGGGTAATTAAGAGATTTTTTGGTAAACCAAACTCTTTTTATAGACTTTGTTTATCGACCGAGCGAGCGTGAAGTGCGAGCGAAGCGTCTCCGTCAGCGTAAGCTTGGGCAAAAATGCTGTCGTATGTCTGTCAATCCGGCTATCCGGCTATCCTGCTGTTCGGCTGTTCTCTTCTACAGGTTGCATTCTACCGGTACTCTTGAAATTTTGTGTGCAGGTTCGATATTTTTTTTGTCGATTTTGTTTACCGAAATTTTTCGAGAAAAAAACATAAATATCAGCTATTTCGAAAAATGATTAAAAATGTTATAAGTGCGAGGTCTACAACTCACAGAGACACTAGTTTTTATTTTTCTTTGTAAATAATCATTTTAACTTTACGCTATATCTTCTTCTTCTTCATCGTTTCGCTCTTGGCAGAGCGGTCGTGTTCACGTTGAGGCGTCCATGTCGGTGGTAGAGGCGGACATAGCTTTCCGCACGATCACCCGCCATCTCTCTCGGTTGGTCTGGCGCAGTCAGATATTAATAGGGTGTCCCACTGCGGATTTCACTTGGTCAGTCCAGCGCATCGGTGACCTGCCACGCGATCTGGTTCCCTCTACTTTGCCCTGTACGACCAGCCACTCTATGGAGTTGCTACCCCGCCTAGAGACATGGCCAAAGTACTGCAGTATGCGCGACTGCTACGGCCGATAAACGCTGCGTGATGGCTAGGTATTAAGGTAGCGTTACGCCCTATATAACGCTACCTTAATACCTAATAATAATTGTACATAATTAAGTTTCCTGAAATAATTTAAAAAACCGGCATTTATTCGTTACATTTCAGCCTCTACCTCTGTAATTTTTTTGCAAATCAGTAAAATCCTAATAGATATATAATTAAATAATTTTACACCAAATTAACTTCTATTCATCATACAATTTCAAGCTAATAACATTAAAACCAAAATGTGAATATATACCTATATTCACATTTTGGTCTTAATGGTATTACTCAGGTACAAAGTAATTTGAAATTGGCAAAGCTAATATTTAATCGTTTACGCCCAATTTAACTCAATCAAGCTTATTATAAATGAAAGATTAATCTGTTCTTTCGTCGATTGGTGTGTTGATAAATAAAGTAGCTCCATATTTCCGAATAAGTACCCACCTAAAATATCGTACATGACAATCGAAATTGAGTTCTTTATACAAAAATTAATAAAGAAAAATATCAAAATGTATGAAACAGCTGATTTTTCTTTTCGCGATTTCAGAGTTGGTCCCATAGTAAAAGTTGTTTAGTTTGAAGGTCCCTATCTACCGTATTCGACATTAAGGGTATTTTTTATGTACCTATATTCGAAAATGTGAGCGTATTAACTTTGACTTGATAACTGTATTGCCTTTCAACTTTAATAAAAAAATAATTGTTATTTTGAATTACTGATTTTCTTGTTTTTTTTTACTCCTATCAGTTAGTTAATACTCTCTGCACTCTACGTGGTTCTAAAAATTAGCTTGCAAATCTAGTCCCGAAGACTTTATTTTTAAATTATATAAAGTAGATGAATGTAGCTTTCTAACGATATAACAATCAGGCCCTTAATACTTTACACTCGGAAATTATGATTTTTCAAACCTTTGAAACGCTATAGCGCTATACATAGAGCTATATCTCGAAAACACATTTTTTTAATTTATGACTATGTTGAATTAACTATTAAATTAACCAAGCTAGCTTTATTTTGTCAACAAGTACATAAGTTTCTCGGTTGAATTAATTGAATAGCGTCACTGAATAATTCCATGTTACTGCTTTGCCTTAAAAGAAAAAAGTTTCTATATAACAGAAATAAATAAAAAATTAAAGTCATATTTTAGGTTTTTGCGGGTAATTAAATACACAAACCGAAAGGCAAATACTGCGGTGATTTATATAAGGAACATTGATTTTCCATTTTCATCTAAAACGGACACGATTACAGGTGCGGACACAGTAGTGTCTGACATCGACGGTCTTCGCTACACGACCTTGCTTTACGGGACCGGTCCTGGCCACTCCGAACCCAGGGCTCTGCCTATGAACAGTACAGCATCAGCACCAGTGAACGTGGATGCAGTACACGCGGCTGCGGTGCCGAGGCAGTGGGCGACACACGGCGCTGAGGACGTCCCGATTTATGCCTTAGGTAAGTATAATAATTGGGAAGGATTGCTCAGCTGAAGTGGCAGTGGGCTGGACACTGGTTCTGGAATGGCGACCGCGCACCGAACGACGCTCCGTGGGTAGGTCCCCGACAAGGTGGACCGACGATTTGGTGAATGAAGGTCGCGGGTGCGGGCAGCGCAGGACCGATTGTTGTGGAGATCCTTGGGGGAGACCTATACCCAGCAGTGGGTGTCGTGCGTCTGATATGATGATGATGAAGTAAAATAATATAAGGTGGAACCAAATTACTTAACAATACTGATACAAGTGATAGTGTTGCTTAAACTGAATAACTTTCTCTAAGGAACATAGGTCGAAAAAATATTTTTTTCGCCTTTCCATAGTAAGTCGGTTGCTGACCAATACATTTTGTATGGGAGTATGTTTTTTTTGTTTTACGACCTATGTTCCTTGTTGTTGTTGTGAAATTTGTTCAGTTTATGCAACACTATCACCTGTTTCAGCATAGTAACAAAATTTAGGTCCAACTTAAATGAATATATAACGTTCATATTTTTAGTTATAGCTGTCATGTCATTCATAATCATTCATAAATAGCCATTTTATTGTCCAATACTGCTGGGGTACACAGGCTGGCTTTGTAATAGATATGAGCTGGAAAAGTCTGACAAGATAAATTAAAGTAAATAAAAAAATCTGTTAAAATTTTGTGTACATCAGAGGTGCTAAGCTTTTATCTCAATTGTTTGTTTACTTAGATAAGCCTTTTTTCATTAGGTTATATGATCTTTATAACTAAAAATAGGTAGGTAATAAAGGTTCTACTTCTATAATGACAATAAAGAGAAAACATACACAAACAAACTAAAATGATGTACACTAAAACATCCGATGAACAGTATTTACCACTGGGAATTAAGGAAGTAAGAAGCTTCTTTTATTAAATTATTATGTTTTTCGCTCAAACCTTTACAAAATCAATTGAGTTCAATAACCCATTATTGAACTTCCTTATTAGATTTTCAGAGAATAGGCTTCGCAGCTGAATGTAATTTAATAAAATACCTGACGGAACTTAAGAGCTTGCTAATAAAGAACTTTAAAAATCGCCTGGTGAGATTACTTGTTGACAAAGCCTATTACTCTGTACAGGAATTTTAAGAAGACAAAACATTGAAATAATTTGACATGTTTAATTTTATTTTCCATCTTTAGTATTAATGACATTTTAATTTTAACATTTGACATTTCTATATAACTCTAACGAAATTTGCGAATACGAATATATCTGACAATTGTAATAATTTAATATTTGACACATATGAAAATGTTCTTGTTTGCCATTGTTTGCCTGTTTCGCGTTGTTCTATCTTTACTATTTGTATACCTTACAATACATATAAGGTGGGAATGTCACTACATAGTGACACTAACAAAATAATGACAACTTTCATCATTGTAATACTAACACCTGCATTTCACAAATAAATTCTATTCTATTCTTTAAAACTTTTTTTTGCAGGACCAATGGCAACAATTCTGTTTGCGGGCGTCGTTGAACAGAGCTACATCCCACACGCTATCGCTTACGCTGCTTGCCTCGCTCACCAATCGCGACGTTGTCAAGAGAAAGTCAACTTTACACAACCCCCTGTGAGTGTATATTTGAAAAGACAGACGTAGACTTTCCGATTCGTATGTAACTTGCGGATAAGGTACACCTTATTTGTATCCTTTTAGGATTACTTTATCAACCATTGATTACGTTCCAAATCAAATGAATATTAATACATTATCAAATCTACTAATGTAAGTTAAAAAGATCGAAACTAGATTGTAATATTTGTGACGAAGTCAACGACTGAGATAAGATTTTTTTTAATTCCACACAGGTAAAACCACCAAATTGCGTGCCGCCTGAAGTAAGTAGTGTGTCAGCACCTGACGAGTCAAGGAGTGATAGCGGCACAGGGCGACGCATCGTCGTCGCGTCCAGTGTTATGGCCGATGAGCGAGCGCCCAGATCTAACGCCCCGCTTTCCGCTCCGCTCATCACAAAGAGCTACCTTATATGTGGATTTCTAAACACGATACTGCACTTCTTAATTTGGTTTGTTATCAAGTGACATATTATCGAGAACTAAGATCGGTCTGTACTAACAAATTTTTGTCTTTGCAAAAGTTAATGTTTTGATCAGTCGTAATTATTTTTAAGTAAATGTTAGTACACAATCGATATATTGTACAGGGATTGTATTATTAATGCAAGAAATGATTGTAAATATTGAACTGTAAATATGAGCAAAAATAAACGAATGTTTAATTTCCATATTTTTTTTATTTCATTATTAATAGCACAATAATTCCATCCTAAGTATACCTACATCGTAATTAAATACTTAACTATAAAACACAACAAAGTTAAATGAATGGCTTCCAGGGAAGGTATGTCCCTTAAAAGTAAAATACTTACTTTTATTTCAGACAAGGTCCCATCATCATCATCATCACTTTAATAATCATGAAATTTTAAAACAGTCCTAATACTTAAAGTGGCGCCGCGGTGAATTATATATAATATTATAATTCTTATACACAATTTAAAAAATGTTTATCGTGAAGATTTTAGGGCCCACAGTCTAGTATTTTAAGACGGTATCGTTACATTCCCTCGTAGTCACTGCTAGAAGTAGATAGCAAAACTGCTAAAGTGGCCGTTTTTGACACATTTCCTATCTACTTCTACGAATGTAACGATACCGTCTAAAAATACTAGACTGTGGGCCCTAAAATATCCACGACAAACATTATTAAAATCTTTTTCTATTAATAACTTATTAAATAAAAACCTCTAAGGGCGCCACTTTCGGTCATACAACCGCCTTAAATCAGATTAATATACCTATACTTACGGCCGAATACTCAAAGGCTTCTTAGCTAAAATTTTAAGTTAAGGTCCCCTTAAGAGGAGGTGTAAATTTTTTGTACGTTATGGGTGATAACTTTTCTCAGTAACGGCTATAGATACGAATTTGAAATTTAGACAGTGAATACTAGAAGATATTCTCGAATAAGCTGTAGAAACAGAAACATAATGGAGACAACTTTCCTCGATAGAATTAATTCCCGAAATCACCTCTTCAAAAACACGTTTATTAACTTTACTTTGAAATCACTAGATATTATGAAGTATTTTTTACATCATTTGGTGTATTAAACAAAATTATCTTTAGTTATTATTTTCAATAAAAACTTTTACATTTTGAGTTATTTTAGTTTTTAGCGTTTCTAGCCACGCCTACTCGCGCGCGAAAATTCTTTTACACCTCGTCTTAACTAAATAAGCTGTCACTCTGTCAGTTTCATAGAGTTTCTGTCAAATCTGGCAGCTTTTTTGAATTTAAGGTGGCCTTAATCGTTTGAGTATTTGGCTAACCCTTAAACATTGAGTATATTACACCGGTCCCGATTCTTTCTTTGGCATTTTGTGAGCTAAATTTGGGAGAGAGGTATTCATTAAATTTTATAGGCTACCGCAGGTGTGAATAGGGAGGACGTGAATGGGGAATAAGAAAGCTGTAAATGCAAAGTGACTGGCATTGTACTCGATATTAAACCTATACCTATTTTCAAGAAATGTATTGTGTAGTTTGACTGGAGATTTAAGTTACGTACAGGCTGGTTACTTTGATTGACGTTAGGGAATTTTGTAGGTATCTACTTTCATTATACAAAGTAAAAACGACATATTGTATTTTTTTAAAGGTTGTCCATTGGGAGAGAGTTTGAACTAGGTAAGCCGCTTGTGTTTATTTTGCATACTAAATCTACGAGCGCTGCTGTTCTTATTAGTTGATTTACCGATAGGCCTTAAGGTGGGTCAAATCCTAATATTCTATTCAAATTATTGAAAGATTACGCGCGTGCAGCAATCATGGAAAAAATATATATTAGTACTTACTTGAAATAATACACAATAGATTTAATTGAAAGCATTTATAAAAATGTTACCACCTTTGATGTAAAAAAATATTTCGTGGACCCTGTTTCTGGTCTTATTTGCAAAATTGAGAATTCGGTGCAAGTTCTCAACGCAACCGCCACTTTGGAACTCACACTTTGAAACACTTTGAACCCAAAGTGAGTAGAGTTACGTTCGATTTCACCCGCTCGGATTGACCTACCTTAAGGCCTTTATAGTTTGTATTAGCTTAGAAGTTTTTCGAAATTAGTCCAAAGTGTCAAAATTATCTACATTTAGCTGGTTCCATCCTATCTTCATACTATTTATACATCAGCCTGTTGAAATAAAAAATATACACATTCTTTATTTAGAAATATGTACAGAATCAGTTCATTAGCTAACTAAAGTAAGTATCTATTACGAATAACATGGTATATTGTACCTCCTACTTTAGTTTTAATTATTCACATTCAGTTAATTGAGTAGGTATGCTTCTAAAAGTGAACCAAATCTAAAAGTAAAGAGGATTTTCCATATCATAAGGAAACATGAGTGGCGTGAGTTGATTACTTCGAATAGAACTCGTATAACACCTCGATATCGAGACTGGATTTCGAATCACCGAACAAGTGGGTAACAACACCCTTTATAGGTATTAGTAGCGCCTTTGTGCTGTCGCATTACCGCGTCGGCCGCCGTGCCGCCCACCCGGCCTCCGCCTTTGTTCGCTGGAAGTGCTTTTAGACAAAACCACGTCATTAGTGAGGTTCTATTCGAATATAACTAGTCGAAGTCAGTAATCAGTAAAGAAAAATTACTTAAGGCATTTTTTTTGTTTACTTTTAAAGGGTCTACATGCGTCGACAACACTTATTTTTTTTACTTTTAAACCAAGTCAATATTTTAAAAAAACCGGTCAAGCAAGAGCGAGTCGGACTCGCGCACCGAGGGTTTCCATACCATCATAATAAATACACTGCAGAGCTGTAGAATAATAAAATTATTATTGCAGTATTAGGTCAGCACCATCTCTTGGCCGATAGTGGAACTATTTTTTTTTCTTAGTCCAGCGCCATCTCTTGACCGTTAGTGGAACTAAATAATTTTTTCTTGGGTCAGGGCCATCTGTTGACTGGTAGAGGAACGAATAAAATTTTTGTTTGTTTTTTGAATTTCTAAAAAAGTGTGTTATATTGCGACATCGTTCTATTTTTCCTGTAATCTTTACATAAACTACTATCACATAGAATTATTTCAGATTTTTCTCTTTGCAAACTTCGGAGATAAAGGGGGGGAACGGTATTTTTTTTTACTTTTTTCATCATAAGTCGAAAACTATGCGGCCTAAAAAAAATAATTTCAAATGTGCAAACAGCGCTCTTTCATATGATACTCCACATGCCCTAGTCGCCCCACTTAAAATTTTTAAAACCCCTTTTCAGTCCCTGTTGTAAAAAATCTATTTATTTTTTATTTCTTTCTTATTTGCAAAATAGTTGGACAAAGGTCATCTTAAACTATTTCAAATTTCAAGTTGATACCATTAATAGTTCTCGAGCGAGATATCCAGCTGTGACAGACAGACAGACTGAGTCACACCATAAGGGTTCCTTTTTACCATTTTGGTACGGAACCCTTAAAGGGAAACAATACTAAAAATAAATACTATAACAGTAACTAACTATAACTATAAATTGTAATATCATTTGCAAACCGGCTCACAAAACGAGTAGTTGACTACTTTTTAATTCTAGCTATTCAATAAATAGTACGAAAGTACTTAAGGCGGGGCGCTAGTTAACGCATGCATGGCTGCAGGCCCCTTTAAAATCCATTTTCATTCAAGTGTGCTAATAACGAAGTGTATAGCTCCACTGCTCTCACTAAAACGTGATAAAACACTCTCCATTATGTACGGTGCGACACAGGATGAAGGCATACCTACCTCGATTTATGGACCTGTATGGCCTAAAATGCTGTGTTCGCCCACTGACTTTACGAAATATGGACAGTGCTCTGGATGGGAGAAAATGCTTGGTCATTGGAACCTATATTATTAGCTCATATTGTTAGATCGTAGCATAAAGTAATGGGGTATATACATGGAGCGACTTGGCAGGCAATTTGGCAGGCGATTATAGTCAATTAGCGTCGTTAGTTAAAAGCGCTAACTGACTAAATTCGTCTGCCAAGTTGCCTACCAAGTCGACTCGTGTAAATACCACATAATGGGATATCGTTGAGCAATAAGATGTGATATTAGCAATCAATAGTATTTATGTTGTAGATTCTACCGTTAGAAGTGAGTATAGTATCAAAGGTGAGTGAACAGTAGAATTCGTATTTGATAGACTTCTGTCGAGTCGAGTCTTTTGTCGTCTGTCTTATGTCTGTACAAGTATTTTTTTTTTATTATACATTAAATTTATAACATACTATTTTTTTTTGTAACATTGACTAAGTAACTTAAATTATTTTTAACAAACGTTTCAATAAATGGTATTCAGTATATAAACCAAAAAGCACTTATTCACTGATGTGGTTAACCCGCTAGTAGTAAAGTTTCTTTGGTTAACGTAACGTACCTACACAGACAAGGCAGAAAGGGGAGCCGAAATGCCAGAATCTAAACGTAAACTACCTGGCACTTAGTAGTGGTTTACTTAATCAAGA
Organism: Agriphila straminella; assembly: GCA_950108535.1. Classification (NCBI taxonomy): domain Eukaryota; kingdom Metazoa; phylum Arthropoda; class Insecta; order Lepidoptera; family Crambidae; genus Agriphila; species Agriphila straminella. Next base: position 7,233,665 of record OX467312.1, read on the forward strand.
TTTACCCCTTTCCGACTTTAGTCATTTTGATAGCTAAAGACGAAATAGGTTTCAAATGAAACTTTATCATTAATTAACATATTTCAAATAAAAGTTACTACGCGCAATAATAGTAACCTCATTGAATTGAATTGAAGTAAAGTTTAGTTAAAATGATCCTTTTAGCTTTATAGTTAAAACTAAAAGGATCATTTTAACTAAACTTTGTCAGTAAAGTTTATGAAAGTATCGAATTAACATAGAATAATTATTATTATGTACATTGTACAAACTCACATTTTATATCATTTATTTTGTACAAAATAAGCTTATTTTGTACAAAAACACATTTTTTATCATTTACTTTGTGCAAATTAAGCGCCCAGTTTATTTAATCTTTATTGCTTAAAATATAAACAGCAAATGGCGGACTTAATGCCCAAGGGCATTCTCTACCAGTCTGTAAGTTTGTAAGTGGGACGCTATTTGAGGTGCCATTTTTGAGACTCTGACCGGACATCTAGGGTATTCTTGCTCGAAGGCGTGTATGCAAAATTTCATGTTGAGTAGTTTAGAAGAGAAAGCGTAACAAACAAACAAACAAACTAACTTTCGCATTTATAATATTAGTACAACCTATTTATACATTACTTAAACCTATAATATTGAGAAATATTATAGTTGATGGAACCAGATAAAGCGTCAATAATCATTATTATAGCACAACTCTTAGAAATATTGCTCGTTTACTCCACGTCTACTAATGGCGTAGCTATAAAGGTCTAAGTAATGACCTCAGCAATAAATCCTTCGAAGATTATTACACCGTAAACGATTGAGATTAACTAAAAGAAAGTTAATTTTTTATACTAATAGAAAATTATATTTATTATTCTGGTCCTGGTCGTCATTTTGACGTATTTTAGAAGCTACTGCTAGAATGAGTTCTCTACCAACAGTGAATAATTGAATATACCTAGATGCTAGGATAAAATTAAAAGAATAATAATTTTATATTTTGGGGCGAAGGAGGCATATTTTTTAGGACGAATCGTGATTTTTATGTGAATCGAAACTCAGTGAGGCGAACGAGGAACAAACTTTAATCATCTGAAGCTTGCTTTTCGTAATTTCTGATATTTAAAAAAAAAAACCGGTTAATACTAGAGACAAGGAGGACCTAGAATAGAATACCTACCTGGGAGATTTCATTTAGGGTTGCTATTTAATGCAACAACTTATTAGTGTTCAAGACAGTAAAACATAATTCAAAAACAAATCAGTTGTAGGTATACTTTAAATATACCTTTTGTCCAAAAAATACTAATTTTATGGTGCCACTATTAAGGACGTCGTATAAGTCATTTGACAATTTACTCAACATTCAGAATAATTTATATCACCTACCTCATTACAAGTGAATGTCGTTAGGAAGAAATACGATTATTTCTTCCGAAAGCATCTATATTCTAGTGGTACCAAAACTAGGTACATTTTCTTAAGAGTCATAACGGAAAGTGCTATTGGTCCCACTAGCACTATCTGGCACGCCGTAGTCTCTTAATGACTGTGAGCAAGTGTGGTTAACCTCTCTTAGACATCTGTAACTTCACTCAAATAGAAACCTTAGCCGTATAAAATTTGAGTTGGTATCTCCAATCACTGTGGTGGTGCAATACAACGTTTTATTTTGAATGTAAACAACAAAACCAATATAAAACGACATTATTTTTACCACACGACATCGCAATCAAGTCCTTTTACGGTGAGCTTGACCTTAGCAGTTAACACTTCACATTGCCCCATTTTATTACTACGTCCTTATAGGTATCACGAGAAGTTAATATAATAATTTCATATTTTGACGTAAAGAGTCATTACTGCTAAGTAGCCTTTTGTTATACCAGTAAATTGATGGATGTATGGGACATCACATCTATATAAACTCGCTAGTTTTCAACCAAGGATTCAGTTGTTATGTTTATTCTCAGAAATTGTACGGGAACTTTACCTGCCCCCTAAATGGGTCAGGTAAAGTTCCGGTGCAATATCTTAACGTTACGAACACAACAAAGGCCACCTTATGTTTGTGTAAGAGGAGTTGTATGACTTCTTGAAGGTGGTAAACAAATGACGAACAATGCTTCTTGATTTTGAGGACTACATACTCTAATTAAACAAAAGACAATCATAATGTTGTGGTCAAATTGTTCAACATTAAATATCGAGCCGAAGTTAAATGAAATAGTTGCCATTCAATGACGAACAATGCTTGTTGATTTCGAGGACTACATACCTACTCTTACGTGCTCTTACTAAACAAAAGACAATCATAATATTGTGGTCAAATTGTTCAACATGAAATATCGAGCGGAAGTTAAATGAAATAGTTGCCTTTCAATGACGAACAATGCTTGTTGATTTCGAGGACTACATACTCTTACGTGCTCTTACTAAACAAAAGACAATCATAATATTGTGGTCAAATTGTTCAACATGAAATATCGAGCGAAAGTTAAATGAAATAGTTGCCATTCAATGACGAACAATGCTTGTTGATTTCGAGGACTACATACTCTTACGTGCTCTTACTAAACAAAAGACAATCACACTATTGTGGTCAAATTGTTCAACATGAAATATCGAACCGAAGTTAAATGAAATAGTTGCCATTCAAGTTCGGACATGGTGAAACATACGGCACATGTTGTAAATAATGTAAAGGCCCACATCGTAATTTATGTGCGCAATTTTACGGGCGCCTGTCTACAATGACATCGTTCACACTGCGACGAACATATTACCGCATGTCAACATTAATTTTGGAAGACAGCTTCGAAAAAGAAATGGCTATGGGTGCCTCATGTTTTAATTTTGGACTGATTATTGAGACTTCATTACGTTGTTATGTCGTCGCTTTGACAAAAAATTACAATATTGATCTTTTGAATTACAATTGTATACTTTGGCGTCGTATTAAACTTAATTAGGTATAGATTTCAATTACATAACTTTAAGGTACCTTTATCTTAAATTGTATGAAGCTACAAAAGTCAATTAATTCAACAAACTAAATTGGAGATGAATGCATATATTTCATTAATTAAAAGGTAATTTACTATTATTTGAAAACACTAATTATTTGAATAAAATACGATACAAACATGAGTCCACAGCTACATTTGCGAATGAAAAATGTAATTGCTAATTTATCTAATCTATAGTTAGTATAGATTTATGGAGCCATAGAAAACAAAGCATTTACATGACTAGCAATCTTGAATAAATTAGTACTTATACTAATAAATTCTAATTAACATACTATTATCCTTACAACTATAGCTCATTACAAATAGGATAACTACAACAACACCGGCTTAGCAAAGTAATTAAGCGAAATGTTAAGCATACAATACCAAAATCTAATACAAATTGCTTCACAACTTCGTGAAACAAAATAACGTAGACACGACCATACCATACATTTTGACGTAGTTAGTAGGTACTTTGTGTTGCTTTCAAACAACAATTTATTTGTAAATGATGTATCTTCTAATGTTTTTCAGGTTGTGCTTTTTTCAGGAACTTTTACGGACTAATATAGGATGTCCTAAATAAAAAAATCCCACAGCGATACAAGTGTGACTTCAAGTGACTAGGGCGTGCTTAAGTGGACATTGAATTTAGTGGTTTTGTCTGCTATTTGGACTGGAGGGGAGGACTTTAGCGAAATGTGTGTTTGTGTTATTGGACAGTTTTGTTTTGCGGTAAAGTACTTTTTGTTTTTAATGTCCAATAAATTTTGGATAACTTAAATATGCATTTTACGACCATCCACAATTCGTTACAGAATATGAACTCATTCTAGCTTAAATACCGCTTTTAAGCGTCCGATTTCTACAGGACTGGATTTACGTCTCTATTGAAAAGGGTGCCGAACGTAATCCTCGTTGACAATGGGGGTCATAAATTGGTATGAGGGTCTGATAACTAAATCAAATTTCCTAGGAGGCATAAAGAACACGTGTGCGCTATGATACACAAGATCATAAACGGCAAATATGACGATAAACCGAGCAGCTAGAAAGACCCTTTTTGAGGTATAAATATTCAGGGAATATATCCGAAGAAATGTGGAAGAAAAAGGTCAGGGTGGTATTACGTTTGCGGAGTAGGTTATAAAGCCTGTGTTAATTGATGGAGCGGCAGCGCACTTAAGCGGGAAGATTGATGCTTGTTACTGTGGGGAGGCTTGCTTGAGTGTCATATAAAATATAGGGAAATCATAATGTGATATGACAGGGTAATAAGAATGGAAAAGAAAACTGGTTCACAGTATACATTGCTCAAAGGCCATTTCGTGAATATTTAATGGATTTGAACGAATTTTGCATACAAATTGACTATTAATCCATATATATTTTTTTCTTTTAAACGATTTAGAAATTCTATACGGTTAAGGGTTAACTTTAACGCACTTGTCTTCAAATTATCTTTTTTTCACATAGATGCAATTTCCCGTCATACGCATCTGATGTGCAATAAAGCACGAGTTTGTGATTATGTAAACCACATATAAATAGAAATATTAATCCTGAAAGTAAGGTAGGTACATAGTATGAAGCATTCACATATGAGCTTTTTTACCAAACCGATACTGCAACGCATTTTCAGCCTTCTCACTGACACAACAACGTCGAAAGTCCAAATTTTTTTAAAAAAAAGACAAACCTTTTTCAGTTGTGCGTCACCACAACCGCAGAAAGCAACAACGAGCAACATTTCCACCCCAACACGTTAGTACTATTATATATTCTGTGCCCCAACTACCTTTGTAATGGTGTCGCAACGTTTACAGCCGCCGAGCTATAAAACGAACCGAGCTTACTCGATCCCGTTGTAGTAGAATGCTTGGCACAAGGATTTTACGTAAGCCGATATTTGAATCATGAATAGGAAATATGCATAAGTCACCGATTTTGATAAATTTAAGCTTGATCGCTGCGAAAACGTGATGGAACAGAAAAAGTCTTTAAAAAAACTATTATTTTATTTATATCACACGATGAAATCAGGGAAAAATAACGACATTATTTTTTAAATTTCCGATAAAAAGCACTTAAAAGTCAGATAGAATAGGTATCGAATGAGAATTAGTATTTTATATGACACATAATGCACTGAAACGCAAAATTTAGGGAGATAATTAAAAATTCTTGGCTAACTCCATATTAAACGCGCTGAAATCATGATCAGTGACGTCACAGTTCATGACCGTTTTGTATTTTCAGCGGGTGCTGCTAACGGCGTGCTAACATCAAGTAACTATTAAGTTACTTTATATAATTGAAAAAATCACTTAATATAATTAAAAAAAGGAACTATTTTACGAGAAAAAAACGCAAAAGAAAAGTTTTAATATTACAGTTGATTTTCTCTCGCATTGTACTTTTGATTTTGAAAAAAAATAATATGCATGTTCCCTACACTTCACTTAATTATAAATATTGCGAAACATATGCAGTAAATTAGATAAAGCTATTTATATTGAAACATAGTGGAAACATACATTATTTCAATAAAGACCTGTGGGTCTACCCCGCAAGTATTGTCAGCATCGCTATCCGCTTTATTTGACAAAGGGGTGTGATGTACATAATACATTGTACATGTGATATACATTGCTACTTTTCTTCGGTAAGTTTTTATTTGTGCCAAAAATAAGTAGCAATGTATCACATACGTATTACATCTTGATATAGTATTTTAGGTTCAAAGAATTTATTTCTCATAAAAACATGAAGTTTACATACAATGAGAAACAGATTTAACATTAAGTATAAGTATTTCTTATGTGGCTATTTCTAAAGCATCGGATAACCGGCACACACACTAAGAACATGGCAGAAAAGATGCTTTTATTATGCTAGTATGTTATCAGTATTATGTTAATTGTTTATTTAAAAACAAAACAAAAATACTTTTATGTTGTTGCCAGCTATACTATAAAAACAAATTCCATGCTGAGTGATACATAAAATTGATTGATAATTTTGTTGAACAAAATTAGTACTATTATATATTCTGTAACGAAACAACATTCACTTCTGTTAAGGTAAACAATAATAAAGTGGTACATTATTAAAAAAAAAATTGGACTATATTACATTTAACTGCATTGTTGTAATTTTAAATTGCCAAGTAAAGTTACTGATTACATAAAAATTTCTTATAAATATTATGTTTAAGTATGTATATTATTATATACATATATAAATTATATAAGTAGATTTATGTAAATATCGTATTCTTAAATTAGGTTAAAATTATATTAATGAACGTTTCTTGTTCCTACTTTTAAAACACCATAAACTGCCCATTCCTTATTTTTCTTTCTGTTTTGTGTAAATTAATGGTTGCCTGGAAGAAATCGCTTTTCAGCGATAAGGCCGCCAATTGTTCCACTTTGTACTGTCCTTGTATGTATTTATTATGGTGAACAATAAAGTATTTATTCATTCATTCATTCACATCCATCTGTCAAATGAAGCCTATAGCGATGCCGACGACACTTGCGCGGCCCTACCGCGCAAGTGTCGTCGGCATCGCTATAGGCTGTATACCCCTGTTATAAAAGTGATTACAATTAATATTACGTCAGTTAGTTTTTATATTTTATCGTATATCTTGGAAAATTACTTTTAATGAAAAGATGAAAAAACTTTACAGCGAAGTTCTGAATATTACTCGTCTTTCAATATATGGAACTTTTAGTTCCAAGAAAAAATATCTACGAAGAAGGCAAAAAGGAAATTTCCTCTCATAGCATTCCGCATTCCTACTTCGTAAGTGACATTCGACCCACTTTATGTAAACTTTGTTGGATTTTGAAAGCTAATACACCCCGTGGGCTTAGTTCACATCCATCATTCTTAAATCGAAATTTAATCACTTAGGTACTTTTTCTTTTCGCAGTCATAGGTCATCGTTCCACCACATAAATCTTCGTCAGCGAACTGTCGTCTTTGTAAACAGATACACGTTTTTTTTGTAAAAAGCTATCATCCCTATTCAGCTTATTCAACTTTGACGGTTTGAAGTAAGTATGACACAACATTAAGGAGTATGAAAACCTTAAAATTATTTAGTCGTTTTCAGTCTTATTTTATGGAGTTTTATAGACTGTTTCTATCTTAGAGCAACACGGCTTCCGTTCCGTCCAGTACTTTCTATTCCAATGCCTTCCGCCAGCATTGCTCTAAGGTTTCTATAGACTCTTAGAAAAATATACTTTCTGTTCCAATTTAATTATTTTATTATTATTTATTCTTCCCCATGATCCAATGTAGGTTAAGTATATCATTAATGCTTTAGTGGATTAAGCGTATAAAAAACCGACAGAGTTACTTTAACGTTATAATTAATATTACTTTGAATTGTATGCAATGAGCTTACAGTTAATTAATAATTAACGACCGGGCTGGTTAAGCGGTTAGTGACAATGACTGCGAAAATCTCGGTACTGGTTTGAATTTCGCTGGGAAAATGTTTGAGTTATGCAAAAACATGTACCACAAGTCATGTGCCAAGATGGACTTGTTTTACAAGTAGAACTCGCACAACGCCATACAAACGGGTATATAAAATAAAAAATTAAAAAACCCGCCTGCATAAAAAGACAAGTCAACTGAAAAGATGGAAACAAGATTAATTAAATATTAAAGGCAACATGTCATAATAACATGCAGTCGGAGGCATGCATAAAGAAAGTGACATTATGAATGATTGAATAGGGATGTTGACTATTTTTTTTATTTTATGTTACATAAATTACCTCTCAAAAAAATAAACATTGGTAAAAGAATTAATTCGCTAGCATGAAAACTGCCCGAGATATCACAGTGTGAAATGCACACAAATGGACTCGATCAAAAACGCTCCATACTAATGGCGTGCACGTTATGACGTCACGCCGTGCTAGTTTGTATGCAACGCGTAGGAAATTTGTTCGGCAGCTATATTAAATATTGTGTTTATCAAAATAGCTTCTTAGACAAATTTGCTATACATTTTACGGACTAATTAAAGGTATTATTTATTTTAATAAATTTTATACTTTTTAAATGGACTTGTCCACCCAACTTTGAAGGGTCATAAAACAAATAATATGCAATATTATAAAACCAAGAGGTATACAAGCTACTCTAAAAGTTTAATATGTTTACGATTTTTATTAGTATTTCGTTATTTTATTCATTAGTCAACATCCCTATTATGCATGCCTCCGACTGCATGTTATTATGACATGTTCCCTTTAATATTTATTTAATCTTGTTTCCATCTTTTCAGTCGACTTGTCTTTTTATGCAGGCGGGTTTTTTAATTTTTTTAATTAATTTTTTTATTTATCTCTTTTTAGTTATTATATATTAAGGTCATGATATACTTTTTTGAAATCCTTATATTATGCCCTTTAATATGACACCCATATTGCAGTATTCTAAAAAAAAATTTTTTTTCACTACGTATAATAGCACCGTACAGCCGCCATGTTGGTTTTTTATAACGCCACCTTCTTAAGAACACTTGGGCTGACAAGACAAATCTAACGATATCTTAATCATAGAAATCCGTTCAGCCGTTTGAAAGATATGAGGTAATAAAGAATATTACATACAAACATACATACATACATACAAACATACAAACATACTTACAAGATACGCGCGAAACACATAACCCTTTCTTTGCAGTCGGGTAAAAACACAACAAACGTGTCGGGCCACGCGCAGTAGGGTTCCGTAGTTACCATTATACCATACCCTATTTAATACCACTATAATATTCAACTGCAAAAATAACTTTGTTTTTCATAATGTTTGTATAAATAACAAAGTTATATTTGCGGTTTTGGAAAATGTGCTATTTATATCTCTAAAACTACCAGAAATTTTCGTTGAAAGTGTTTATTAAGATCCACAGCATATATCTTTTATAGAATTTATTTTAAAAGTTAGAAGGGGGGGGGGGGCTATCTATAAACAACCCGCACGTATAGGTTTGAGGAAAATTTTTTTTTTGAAGCGACCAGTCATGCAGCGCCCGGAAAACAATACAACAATAGATTTCTATTGTTGTTTGTGCCCGATAGGGCACAGCGGGCGTTGACGAGTTAAAGTTTCATAAAAATAACGCTAGCTGATGAGTTCTATCGTTTTGAATTTAAAATACTTGTGCGGGAAGTAAGTATTGAAATTCGTTCCCCTAATTAAATTTCAAATTTAGAAAGTGATGAACCAGTCACCACGTAAATGTGGAACCTCCGGCACTCTTTTTGTCAAATGTAATGATCATATTTACGCATATACGGGAAGCCCCCAGCAAGTTCACTTTTAAGAGACTGGTTCGAGAACATTATCTTGGTTCTTTACGCTAGCTCCCTTGGAATCTAACTTCCTCTATTACCTACTTAAATAAATATTTTTATTGCATAGTAGGTATATAATTATATATTTATATTATAATATATATTTAATATATAATACTAAATAATATACTAGAAAAAAAACGACTCGCACCAGATCAATACTCAGACGGGAATCAAATCCGCGACCTTTGGATATCCGGTCCAATGCTCTGACCGCTGAGCTACCGAGTTACTAGTGACATCGTCGAATTTCTTCTAGTATATCCTACTCTTACGCTGCAAGCCAGCGTTATTTCACCAATGTGAAGAATTACCTCGACATTCAATTGAAATATCTTTCCAGATATTTGGCAATCGATGAAGATGAAATAGCTGTATAATTTTTAAATATGAGATTTTTGCATTCACAGTGCTATTTTTACGTCTGAGTATTGATCTGGTGCGAGTCGTATTTTTTCTAGTATATTATTTAGTATTGTATAAAAATAGCATTGTGAATGCAAAAATCTCATATTTAATATATGTTATGTTATAGTACTTATGTGTAATTTGAATATTATTATTTTTCATATCCGCTTTATTGCCTGCACATTTTTTATTGTCATATCCTCTCTGGTTGACTGGGAGACAATGCCTTTTTAGCATTAAGTCCGCCATTTGCTGTATTTTAATATATAAGCAATAAAGATTAAATAAATAAATATTTCAGAGCATGAGTGAGAAAAAGTATTTTCACTTCATTTCGCTTTCGGGGAAACAAAAAAAACGTTTAAAAGAATGAAACATTATCTTAGGCACCTTCAGATTGGGTTGGATGCGTGGAAAAAAGCTCAGCAACCAGTTTTGTATTAGCTGTGTTTAGTTCCTTTCACGTCCTTTGTTATGCATCTTTTTGTTTCAATCCATACTAGGCAAGCCTTTGTCTGTTATTTTTTTCATTTCTAGGCTCTCTATATCTGAATGATCTCAGTACTAGGAAAAACATTATTGCTTCCATACAGTATCGGACAGCTCCATTATGAAATGGATAAGTATCAGAAAAAAGCTTTAAGGTGTTATTATACTTTCAACATTGCTAAAACAATATTTCTGATATTGTTTTAATAAAGATAATTAACTACCAAGGTGTAAACTAAAACAGAAATCTGATTATAAACTTCTTTATAACTACTAAAATCCATTTTTAGTTAATTAATAAAGTTACTTAACCTCGAATGTTCTGGTTACAACGGTAAATTAATTATTATCATAACATTTGTCTAAGTACATAATAACTGATTTGTTTTTTTTCTAAACTTACTGATTATTACACACTTTGTCATTATTTTATTGTCAATGTTGCTGTAGGTACCGCTACATCCATTCCAAATAATTCATATATTGAAACTAGCTTTTGCCCGCGACTTCGTCCGTGTGGACATACGGAAAATCTCTAGAGGAAACCTTTAAGGTGGTACCCTGAGCGAAAGTGGCGCCGCGGTGAATTATATTTAATATTAAAATTCTAATACACAATTTTAAAAATGTTTATCGCGGAGTTTTTAGGGCCCACAGTATTTTTAGACGGTATCGTTACATTCCCTCGTAGTCACTGCTAGAAGTAGATAGCAAAACTGCTAAAAGTGGCCGTTTTTGACACATTTGATATCTACTTCTACGAATGACTGCGAGGGCATGTAGTGATGATACATTCTAAATATACTAGACCATGGGCCCTAAAATCTCCACGATAAACATTATTAAAATCTTTTTCTATTCTTTCTCTCTAAATAACTTATCACATAAAAACCTCTAAAGGCGCCACTTTCGGTCATACAACCGCCTTAACCGGGATAAAAAGCTCCTCTGTTTTAAATTATCTGTGTGCCAATCCAAAGCCGTTCAGACGTTTTTGTGTGAATGTGCGAATGATATTTTTTGAGAAATTGATAGTATTTTTTTTTAAGTGTCCTACACAGTAATCAATTTTAGAAATAAATGATTTTTTTATTTGAAAAGTTGTTATAGAAGATCTTTTTAGCATATAAAATTAAATTAAAACCAAACCAAAACTTAAACCAATTAAAAATTTGTTAAATTTTAATTTCTGAACGTCTTAAAAAATTCATCGCTTGAGGGTAGGCTCACAAGTAGCTTCAGTCTCCCGTAACCACGGCAGCTACAAAGGTGCCGAAACGTCGGGAAAATAAAAAATCAAACCAAATACCAACTAATTACCAGTACTTTCAATAAAACCGCGCTAGTATCCGTTAAAAGTGTTTTATTTCATGTCTTATTATAGAAGATTAGAGAAACATCCGTTTCAGTATTAATCTATCTATACAGATAGTACAATACCTAAATTTTTCAGTCTTATACACAAATTGTGCAAATGAAAACAATATCAGGCGTGCTTCATGCCTTCAATTACAGGCTGCAGAAGGCCCTTTCTCTCGTGTATTTTTATAGAAAAAGAAATCTAGGTCGCTTATTACGCCCTAGGCTTTCTGATGTAAATGTCTGCAATAAAACGGAAACCACTGAGGTTTTTCTACAAGCATTTTTTTAAGATTTTTCTAAGGCTTTCGTCCAAGCGTGACGAATCACCTTCAAGATTGAATAAATTAGAACGAAAGATCCGAATAGTTTTCTCATAAATGTAATGTATAGAGTTGGAGAATGATAAGGCCTTTTCATGTTTATTTTGATTTTAATGATTATTTTTCTCTAGTATGAGGATTTCACAATTTGATCTTATCTTCATTTGATCGTATCTACTTCTGTAGTTTTATTTTCAAGACTGCTCATTAAAAACCTCTTGGCTCTGATCCATCCAACATTGCTAGTGAAGATAATAAGTAGCAGTTTCAACTTTTTCTGATCACTTTTTCAACTTATTAGCTGGTATTTATATTATTTTATTTAATAAGCTACTTATCTAAAGATATTCAATTAAGACCAAAGTAACTACACTTATAAAATTAGAACTTAATAAACAATTTACGACTTCTAAAGAGTCTTTTTAATTTCGGTTTCGTCCCGTCCTTTTTAAATAAACGCGGCGTTAAATCCTCGGTTACCTGCTCCATGCGACACTGCAATAAAGAAAAGCCCCGAGTCAGACCCGGCTAGTCCCACGTACGACCTATTTATTGCTCGTGACTCGGAATGGGGGGCAAACATGCGGATATCACTGTGACTCCACGGGAATTTTAAAACGACATAATTTCAGCCCGCCCCGCGACCTATGAGCTCCTGATGTGGCGACACGATACATTTATGATGATACATTTTCACACGCACAGTTACGCGAGTTAGAGAACGATTAGTTTAAGTAAAATTCTAGTATTTTTCTAGAAATCCTGCAATAATCTACTTCTGCATCATGCAACTTGTTAAAATTACTTTCATACAACAATTTACTTACTTAATAAAATATTAGAACCTTAAAACACTAACTCGCACAATAACTCCCTCACACACACACACACATACACACGCGCACACACACGCACGCACGCGCCCACACACGCACGCACGCACACACACACACACGCACGCACACACACACACACGCACGCACACACACACTTATATGAGCTATTATTATTAAGACTATCTTACTATTATAAATTTAATATACTTAGGTGATCCGTGTGTGAGGACCTGGAGACCTGAAATACAGGGTCGCCTTAGTTTAGGCTCCAGATCACACACTCGAAGCACTTTATGATGTACTTAAGTCTTAATTATGATGTTATGTTGTTATTTGTGTGTGATGAAATAAATGTCTGCTTTTTATTATTTGTAAGATTTTTCTAGTTCTTGTCGTTCCATTCACATCGGTGGCGGTTGGAAATAGTATAATCGTTTTAGGTGTGTATTTCCAAACCCTGGCGTAAATAAATGATATTATGACTGATGTAAAAATATTATGCTTTTAGAGTTTCGTTCTTACCTTTACCTGTCACCCTCAACAAATTATAGCATCAATGTTACGATATTATAGGTCCAAGAAATCCTAGCCATAAAGCGTAAAACAACCAAATCACATCATATACTTCCTAGAATCGAATCGAATCTAACGAAAACAAGACACTTTGATCATTTTCCGAGACATGTGGCTAAAGCACTGAATCACAAAATCAGTAACCCCATTTCAAGTAAACGATGAAGGTATCCATTTCATGATATGCTTAGCATTCAATATCATATCCCTTCCATTATAGGATAACCTTCACCGACGGCCGTCGATACTTGGTGGTTTTGGCACATAGATTTATAGGTCCTTTCTCAGTATCAGCCGTCAGTCTCAAAATGATCCTATCGACTTGAGATTTGACTCAACGACCTCAAAACGTTTATCGGCGTTACGATCTCCGGTCACCCTTTATTTAATGACCACTTAATTTGAGCCTTCGGTTATTCATAAACCTCTATTCAAAGGCAGAATGTTTGAATGGAAAAGGTCCTTTTAGATAATGCTCAAAGTGACCCAAATAGAAAATCACGCTTGATTGGGAATCAATATTTCAAACCAGTTTTGGTACTATTTTGTCCCACTATATAAAGTTGACGAAAACGCGCAGGCGCAGTTGATTATTTAGGCCCCTAATGAAATGTATAAAATGTTTTCTTTAGTTAGTCCCAACTTAACAGGTTTCATAATTGCAATGAAGATTACCAATTTTCCGACTTCAGTAGTTGCACTCACTAAAACATCTTTAAGGCTAAGTTTTGAAGCGCATACGGGCAAAGTTTTGCCTGGGGTATGCGGCATTTTCTGTCACCGTAACTCGTTTGCCGACATCTGTGCTCCAATATGTGCAACCAGTATTACTTCTAACGAACACTGACTCAAGGCACAAAGTATTCTAGTACAATTATATATGGTTATTTGTAAAACACCATCAACCTCGCTAAACAACATGTATAGTATAACAACAAACGATCGCTTTTGCACACTTTTCGGTTTCCAATTACATTCATTGCTATGTCGAACTAAATAGCTACGAAAGGATTTTTTTAAACTTGAATCGGAAATTCAGTATAAAAAAAAATATTTATTTTACAAGAGACTACGGTAATAAAATATGAAAAACTTAAGCGATAAATGTTGCGGTTAATAACATTATATTAACGCCTCCGCTTCAAATCAAAGTTAAAGATACGTAATTTGTTCAGACTAATTACTTATGGTAGTGACTAAAACTAATTAGTCTCAACTCTCGACAAATTATAGCCAGAGTTTTGACTTGGCAGATCAAATGAGGGATACTGCTGTGCACGAATTTAATAGCCTATAGATCAGCATACTGGTATTTTTTGCCTTGAATTTATTTATTCTTAAAGTGGAATTTTTGTGTTGATGATATTGAAAACAAAACGTGAAGCATAAAAATTATGAATGGGCAATGTCTGAAAAAAATTAAATTGGCTGAATATTTTTCAGATTCAGAATTCTAAGAAAAAAACACTTTGACTTCGCAAATGTACAGAAGTAACAGCAAAATTTAGACTATTCCCTAATCACCACGTTTTAAAAAAGTCAACTGACAGTAATTGAGAAATGTCAAAAAAGCTGTTGTTAGTCAAGGAATTTATAAGTACTTCGTTGTACGAAGTAGGTACCTGCTTATGAATTCCTTGTTGACCTTTTTTTCACGCAACCAAAAATTCTTACACTTTTTTAGGGTTCCGTACCAAAATGGTAAAAAGGAACCCTTATGGTGTGACTAAGTCTGTCTGTCTGTCACAGCTGGATATCTCGAGAACTACTAATGGTATCTACTTGCAATTTGGAATAGTTTAAGATGACGTTTGTCCAACTATTTTGCAAATAAGAAAGAAATAAAAAAATAAATATTTTTTTTACAACAGGGACTTTAAAGGGGTCTTAAAAATTTTCGACTAGGGAATGTGGGGTATCATATGAAAGAGCGCTGTTTGCACATTTTAAAACATTTATTTCTTTTTTTTAGGCCGCATAGTTTTCGATTTATGATGAAAAATGAAAAAACCGTTCCCCCCTTTATCTCCGAAATTTGAAAAGAGAAAAATCTGAAATAATTCTATGTGATAGAAGTTTATGTAAAGATTATAGGAAAAATAAAACGATGTCTCAATATAACACACTTTTTTGGAAATTCAAAAAACAACAAAAAAATATTTAGTTCCTCTACCAGTCAACAGATGGCCCTGACCTAAGAAAAAAATATTTAGTTCTACTATCGGTCAAGAGATGGCGCTGGCTTAAGAAAAAAAATAGTTCCACTATCGGCGAAGAGATGGTGCTGACCTCATACTGCAATAATAATTTTATTATTCTACAGCTCTGCAGTATATTTATTATGATGCACAGTTATTGTTAATAATTTTATTATTCTATAGCTGTTATTCTACAGTTACTGCAATAATAATTTTATTATTCTACAGCTCTGCAGTATATTTATTATGATGCACAGTTACTTGTTGTATGGTCTGTTTTGTATGATGGTACGGAAACCCTCGGTGCGCGAGTCTGACTCGCTCTTGACCGGTTTTTTTATTAATAAAGGAGCTTATTCTTACGAATATAAAATATTCAGCCGTTTTGATTCTATCAGATATTCAGAGTAATATTGCTAAGTAATATTTTTGGTTAAACTAGGTACTTACCTATAAACTTATTTTTCGTTTGAAAGTTTATTTGTACGGCAGTAAGATACCCATATAAAATAAATAATATAAATAAATATTTGACAACATCACATACATTGCTCCGATTCCAAAGTAAGTAGCTAAAGCACTTGTGTTATGGAAATCAGAGACAACGGTGGTATCACAAACACCCAGACCTGAGACAATATTGAAAAGTTAATTTTCTACATTGACCCAGCCGGGGATCGAACCCGGGACCTCAAGAGATGGTGACGCCTTGAAAACCGGCGTGCAAACCACTCGACCACGGAGGTCGTCAAAAATATATAAAATCAGACCTATTTATTTTAAAATTAATAAATATAAAAATAAAAAAGTATAAGTACGTGTATTTTCCCAGACCGTCTAATAAAATCACCGTTAAACGTAACTTTGTCAGTACGAATCGGTCGCATAAGTTTCGTTTTAGGATACCCGATACTTTCGGTCATCGTAACTCGAACGAAACATCTGCGCTCAACGTTCGCGATAAAATCGTATTTGTTACGTTACCCATTTCCAGCTTGAATGAGTCAAATCCATCAAAGTATCTTTAGGAACGTTCGCAAGGGTCGGGATGGGTGACCAAAAATTTATTATCTCGAGCTCGAGAACATGAGCTCGAGAGCGATGAGCTCGGAGCTCGTATGAGCAAACACTGAATACGTTTTCAAAAGAAATAAAAACAAATTTCCTCAAATATATTTGAAAATTCGAAATATTCCTTTGGCTTTCAGCGGAGTCATGTATTGTAGTGAGATTGTACGCTTATCGCTCGAGCAAATTGGATGTGCCAGATACCGGCGCGAAAAGTGAAGAAGCCAGTGTCATAGTATATTAGCACAAGCAGTAAGGTAACCACATCCAATCATTCGTGATACGTCTATAACAATGCGCTTTCATGTTCATCGTGCATTATTGTCTAAGGCATGCGTGGAGCGCATGACATATCTCCACAAAGAAACATCAAAAAAGTGTAACTTATAGGACACAGACTTGATCCTGGAACAGAATATAACTACAAATCTTCGTGGTTTGCCCATGTTACTTTTATTTATTTTGGACTCGATAACACACATTAGACGATAAACTGTTTTGTAGCGCTCGACCATCGATCATCTACTGACGCAAGACGAATTGAATTGTAGCAAATTAGTGCAGAAATACAGACTCTACGAGACTACGCTACGCTTGCTACGAGAGCTCAGCAAGGTTGGCAATGCGGGCGGCCCAATAGCCCGCCAGTCTCAAGTGCCAGTGTCGTGTCAGTGGTCGGCGTACGAGCCCAATTTCGAAAGAAAACTGCAAAACGGTGTACATCAACCGTTTGGCACACGCATACTTAGAGATCATAACACTTTTTTTCATCCGCAGTTTATAAAAAAATTAAGTCAGAGCGTCATCTTTTTTGCTTATGAAATAAAGGTTCAAAAACCTATCTTGTGGTAGTGGTATCCAATGAAAAGGCTATCTGAGCCAATTCTAAAACAATCTGCCACTTGTTAATTTACAAGACTTACCTGGTTTGGGCCTGGAGTTTGAGTATAGACATCGAGTTGCAGCTTTTTTACGTACAACTAGTACTATGTCGGTAAGTATAATAATATCACGCTCGCTCCGTCCACCTGCCACGTATTGTTAATGCCAACCCTAGTGCTCTTCTTACGATCGTCGTAACGAGAAAAGGCTTAGTGTCCATACTGTTTTATATATATATACTGTGCCAGTATGTTTACTGATTATCTGGATGCTCTTATTGTCGATGATAAATGAGGGAATCTCTTCAATAAATCATGTTGGTTGATGTGCCATAAGGGTGAGAGAGAATTAGTAATGGTACACAGGTGGGGATAATACTCGGCAACCTTTTGTTCCTAAGATAAGATAGTTTTCTTATTCGGTATATTGTAAGAAAATAATTGACTATTCATACGTTATATAAGTTTCAAAATTATTAAAATTTTAGCTCAAAATCATGCATTTATTGCTAAAAGAAGGATGCCCATTTCTCACCTGTCAAAATGTTGATTATATCAATTTTATTATAGTGTATAGAGATGTAAAATAGCTCATAAAATTGTATTTTAATTGTTATTCACAAAGTGTTAACTAAAATAAAAATTGGTATATTATAGAAATAGAGAAAATTTATAATAATGATTAGCAATAATATAAAAAAGCATTGTTGATGCTTGTTGATGATGATTAAGATAATTAATATATTAGAAAAAATACTAGAAAAAATCGAGTCACCCGTAGCACCTCAGACAGGATTCGAATCTGCACCCTTGGAATTCCAGCCCAATGCACTGACCAATTATTATGCTTATTGGTCAGTGCATTGGGCCGGAATCCCAAGGGTGCGGATTCGAATCCCGTCTGAGGTGCTAATAACTATTATTAATTATCTCACTATTTAAAAATTAGCGTTGTCTGATTTTATTTTAATTTTAATGCTTTCTCAATGATATTCGGTTCATGATGGTAATAATATTTAATTAAATAAATATAAGTTTTAAATGTGAAATGAGAATCCGACCTTCTGCGAATCCAACCAAGTGCTAATTAATTAAACTTTTCTTTAGGACTGAAAAACTTACCTTTTTGCAAATCCGACCATGTGCTAATAATGGCCCATTACCATCGTTGCATTGTGTTGTTAACTATAACTTATCATTCCAATCTTATCTATTTAATTTATATCAAGTCTGCTAATACATTTATTAGCATTCAAACTGTCACTACACCTTTAATTTTTAAGTATATCTAAAAATGAAAAGGGAATTTCAGACCACGTGAATGAACAACTTTTACTATGGGGCCAACCACGGAATCGCAAAAAAAAACTGCTGTTCCATAGAAAAGTACAACATCGACTCAACTATCATGTATGGAACAGCTGATATTTTTTTCGCGATTCCGTGGTTGGCCCCATAGTAAAAGTTGATCATTTACGTGGTCTGAAATCGTTAGCTCATCTTTAGTGGGAAGATTCTTATGAAAGTATTAAAAGTGTTTCCAGTGAGTATTAATTAAACCAAAATGAAAGAAAGAAATAAACATTTATTGACCTCAAAAACATAAAGTTAGGATAAACAGTAAAAAGAGAAGAAAAAGACTAAGATAAAGTTACATTATATTGGCCCTACAATGAGTTGATGCAAACTGTGTTCGCTATCGTAAACTATTTTTTTCTCTCTTTCACTCGCATTGATTATGAGCAGTATATCCGATAGTTAACGGTAGCGGAAATTTTGCATCATCTCATGGTAGAGCTAGCTTAAATATTACGAGTGAGGCTCATGCCACAGAAGCGCTGGTTTTCAGACAGCTCCCTGCTCCCTGATTACGTAACTATGTTGCTAACAATCCTCGAATGCAATCGATTGAAAGTTGGTTGTTACTAAAGCAGCAATGTAACTTCGATTTCTGTCAGAAATCATAACAACATTGTTGCAAAATCCGGGGGCTGGACTATGTGGTCCTTGACACAAAAGCAAGAAGGAAGCAGGATTTCTAGCGTCTATAGGGAGAGGATCATTTTCTTAGATTCAATAAATATGTCTTAAGCCAAAGCAATTTGTGTTTTTTTAAAGAAATCTGTTTTAAAATATACTTATGTATACTTTTGCCTGTTGTGTGGTGGGATAAATAAATAAAATAAATAAATAAAAATCGAAAATCTACTTTTCCCTTCCCTAATTCACGTCCCTAAGCCATAAAACGGCATTGTCCAGCGGGCAGTACTTCACAGTTCACCGCTGACGTGACGCGAACGTGTTAAAGGGCGTGTTCCACCAACCGGCTTGGAACTGCGAAAGATCTCGAGGGAACATTGTTTTCGGTTAGTGTACGGCCCTTCTTAGAACATTACACCCTCGCAACAAAATATAAGGTTGACACTTTGATCATGGATTGACAGGAAAGTGTTCGATGGTCGATAAAAATGTAGTAATTAAGATGGAATATTTTCTCAAATTAATGAATGTTAAAAATAAAAAATATCAAAGCATTCAATATATCACATCATGTCACGATGTTTCACACTTTAACACAAGCTTGTTTTATTAATTTCAACAAAAACTAAATAAAATACACAATTTCATTTTACGACTTCACCTTTTCCATTTATAGACTTCACGGTCTTACAATGGTTTTGCTGTTATATGAGAGGAAAGTAAATCTAATTTTTATCGGTTCTATATTGACTAACTTTGAGCTTCACTGTTACAGTAGTGAACTTATAAATTAAGTTAATATTTTTCTTGAGTCAAACTCAGTATCTGTAAAAATTAAAAGTAGATAATATTAATTAAAAATATTTTCTAAAGTAATAAAATAAAATGTATTGTATAAATTTCCCACATAACTTAGCTTTTTAAATGGATTGGCTTATAAATTGGTGCATAATTTATTAAAAAAAAATGCTTCAGTAATTTAAAAACCTCCAAAATAACCCTAAAAAGACGATACCCTTTGAAGACGTTAAATAGTAGTTTATGATACAAGGTTGGTAAGGTGGTTTTTAAAACGAGTTGACGTTTTATAAGCCCGAGCCGTAGGCGAGGGTTTATAATCGTCACGAGTTTTAAAAAATCTTAACAACCGTGTGCCATACTACGTTTTTCAATACATTTGCGAGAAAACATTATAGGTACTGCTGAAATTGTAATCTATTATATAATAAAACTGTAAATTCTAAATATTTGTGCGCGAATTACGCAAAAACCGCTAAACTAATTTTGATGGATTTTTCACAATTTAGTAGATTGAGGTCCAACTTAAAATCTAAGCTATGTTTCATCGAATTCGGGTGGGTGGAACCAGAGAAACAGCTTGAACTCTCCGTAGTACTAGTTTTCATACACTAAAGGGGTCATTTTTTACTGGTTGCAATATTTTTCTACTGTCCACGCGGATGAAGTCGCGCGCGGAAGCTAGTAGAAATAAAAAAAAACGTTCGTAAACAAAAACGCACGGCGCCGGAGTGCGGTAAAATCAACTTTCCGCACGCTGTACTACTCCGTAAACAAAAACGCACGGCGTGCGGTAAAATCAACTTTCCGCACGCTCGACTGTCATCGTAAACTTACATTTTCGAGCAACTGTATTGAAAAGGTACTTTACAGTCAAATAATACAACAGACATTAGCACCGAACAAAAATACGAACAAAACTCAATAGCAATCGTGACTTCCCAATTCCCCAAGATGAGTGAGTAAGGCATTTTCGTACGGTAAAAAAAGGGTTGCAATGCAACTTACTAATGCCATAATGGTTGACAATGTTCTAGGTACTTCTAATCTAAAGTCAATTTAAATTGATTATTTTAGCACCTAAACGCACAACGTCAAATTGAAATAGTCAGTCTGTTTTTTAAAGTTCAAAATTTTGTAGTGTCAGGTGATTCAATAATGTTTATGCGAAACAAAAAATTATTGTTAACAAAAATTGGTTCTCTAAGTTCAGGTATATTGTAAAGGTAGAGTAGACAATTCAAAAGTGCTTAAGTTTATTTGAATAAAGAAACTTTGGGTAGACATAGAGAATTTGGGTATCAATATCTTCATAAAGATTACATGAGTTTATAGGTATATTGCGAGATATTCTTGCACAAATTCAACAAATAATAATACTAACTTATTAGTTGTAAAATCAATATTAGGCCTAGCCTACGTTCCTTAAAAGTGCCTATTCACTAAGCCTTGAAAAGCGCCGGGTTTTATTGATCAGCAACCACATTTAGTTATTTTGACCTTGGAACGGGGTTGCGGCGTTTTATTACAGAGTTTTCATAGCCACCTTCCGTTTCCATCACCAGAACCTGGATGTGGTTTAGAGCCAGAGACCTTATCAAGACGAATCAAATGAGCCCAATCTTCATAGGGTTGCGAAGTTTTATTAGAGAGTTCCCATGGCCACCTTCCAGGTCTATCATCAAATCAGCTCCAATATTGCATTGTCTTCTGATATTGACACGCGAATGCAAAATTTTAGTTCTATCGTAAACCGGGACTAAAAGCCAATTACTGATTTTAGCGCCTTTTTTCCACTGCCTGTTACATCGAGCACACTGATTTATTTAAGCTTTAAAGAATTCAACAAACACATTTTATTATGAGTACTATAATAATATATTCTAAACGCAGTCCGAGTGAAGTTAAAAGGGATTGGAAGTTTAGTAAAATGATGCAAATTACTATTTTTCAAACTTCTAATATTTATAACTCCGTTCGGACTAAGCTAAGAAGTACAGTGTAATAATAAATGTTGCTCGTTATATTATTCTCTTATTAAAAAAAATGCGCGATTGGTGTAACAAAAAAAGTTAAAAAAAGGCGCCACTGGTCCATATAAATCCGGCTTTGCCCTTTAACTTGCAAAATTCTAACTGACACCGGACAGGTGAAACTAAATAAAAACATGTAAAAAGAAGTATTTTTGCAGTTCTGCAAATTAAATATCGCAACACATTTTCTTCGAATGTTCACACTTCTGCCTTCACTATAATATTAAAAAATGATCTGTTGCAAAACAAAAAAAGAGAGAGAAAATTCCGCACTCTGTACTTAACTGCTTAAAATAAAATATGCTGCATAGATAAAGAAGATGCAATTGATTTTTCGAAAATTTCGATTACATTGGAAGAAACTTATGAAGGAATTCAACCCACTATTGAGGAAACTAAGAAACTCGAGTCATGGGGCTATATGACGTAAGTTTATACTCTTGCATCTGAAATGGAAGGAAGCGACGAAAAAAACTTTAATTATTTATCCTCTAATGCTATGCCTCTATTCATAAGGATATGCTTATACTTGCCGAATGTCAAGAATATCCTTCATAATTAATATTATTATGAATAAAAAACAGAAGACAAAAACAAAACAGAGGCATATCAATAGCATATCCTTCTTTTTATGAATACGGCTCTAAGTTCAACTTATCTAAAGAATTGAATAGACAAAAACCATTGAATCGCATATTGCAGAAAGGACCTTAGTCCATTTAAATTTACTTTAGGGAATTAAGTAAAAACTTTTTAATTATATAATAACAAATTTTGATGGACTGTATTAACACACACTGTACCTATGTATTATGATTCGGTTCGGCTATGGTTATGGTACGTTTCGTTTAACAAAATTTGTTATTATAAAATTAAAAAGTTTTTACTTAATTCCCTAAAGTAAATTTAAATGGACTAAGGTCCTTTCTGCAATATGCGATTCCATTGTGATTACGGTGGTGAGCCAATAAAATGGAGTCTGAACTCATATCCAGTCCAGTATTGTGTGGTTAAAAAATTCGGAGTTTTTATTAAAGCTCGAGTGAATTATTCCAGCCGTTAGCGACATGCGCGCGGTTGTGTTAACTGCGCCATATGCACCGAAGAGCTCCGCAATATAGGGGAGTGAAGTGAGTCCAGTGAAATAAATAATACATACTATATCTAGAAAGTAAATTACAATCTTGTAAACGAGATGACTCACTCGCAGTATTGATTAAACACGCAAGCGTCATGTCATTTTGAGAATGTGTCAATTCGCGTATGTGTCATTTCGCGTATGTGTCATTTCGCGTATGTGTCATTTCGCTTATGTGTCAATTCGCGTATGTGTCATTTTTACCGACATCCAAAAAAGGAGGAGGTTCTCTGTTTGTCTGTATATTTGTTTTTTTTGTGTATATCCACCGATTACTCAAAGACGGCTGGACCGATTGAAATGATTCAAACGTTATTACATTAGGTAAACTCCCAAGTTAGTCCTATTTTGGAAATCGGTTCAGTACTTTTCAAGTAATCTTGAAAAAAGCACGAAAATAGTATGATTTTGTGTAAACTACCTCGATGATCAGTCGTATAACTTCTTTGTTTATGAACTGAATAAGATAATTATTTTTTTGTTGGAAAAGGGATATCTTAAGTGTAATTCTTTAACCGACTTAAAAAAGGAGGTTCTCAGTTTGACCCGTATGTATGTATGTTCTCCGCCATTAACTCACGTTTGGCTGAGCCGATTTTTATACTTACACTAAAAATAAAAAAAATAAAAAATGTTTAAAAAAACAAAAAACCGACTTAAAAAAACCTACCTCTAAAAAGCAAGAAATAATATTCATAATAATAAAAACACGTCTATTGAAGTCGGGTGGGGCTAGAGTACAAATTCCTTTTTTTTTATTCTAAAAGCCCTATTATTTCTTGCTTTTTAGAAGTAGGGTATTTGAAGTCAGTTTTTTGTGTTTTTTAAACATTTTTTGCGTAAGCCATTTCGCGTATGTGTCATTTCGCGTGTGTGTGTAAAATTATTTGTTTCGCCGCCAAGTGTATAATATTTTCTTTCAATATTCCAATAATAATCATTCAATATTCCACAAAATCTTATTGTCAAATAGGCGGATTATGCGATAGAATAACACACGTGTGAACGCGATAAATCCGATCTAAGTCAGTAATATATTTTTCGAACAAATGTATTTTATATATCTTATTTGTTCGCAGAAAATCTCGACTCAAATAAAATTCTATTCAAACCGTTCAGAAAACTTTCATATAAAACCAACTATCTTGATCGATTACATTATGATCCGCTGAAAAAGTTACGATGAAAATTTAAGACAGTCCAAATAAAAATGTTAAAAAATTATTTCATTCGAATTATAGTTCACATTCTGTTTGTGGGCGTTGGAAAATAGTCGTGGCTTAATTTACACATACTCGCTGTAGATATTGCCAAAAGCCAATTACCCTTAATTAATTATATCAAAATGAAAGCAGCTTGACAGAAACTGTTCGCTATCAAGAAGCCATACCAGGTGAAAATTACATCATCAATCAAAATGAGAAATACCTTCGTATCTAATGGAGAAGTTGCGTCGAACTAAAACGACAATTTTCGTCGAATATACGCAATGACTACTTGATATTATAAATAAATAAATATTAAATAAATTAAATATTTGACAACATCACATACATTGCTCCGATTCCAAAGTAAGTAGCTAAAGCACTTGTGTTATGGAAATCAGAGACAACGGTGGTATCACAAACACCCAGACCTGAGTCAATATAGAAAAGTTCATTTTCTATATTGACCCAGCCGGGGATCGAACCCGGGACCTCAGAGATGGCGACACCTTGAAAACCGGCGTGCAAACCACTCGACCACGGAGGTCGTTAACACTTAGTTAGTCACTTTTACTTTAATAGATGCAATCATGACATAAATTGTAAATAATAACATCATTAGAAGCAAACACCCAATAGTGTGCTATTAAAACAACTAACCTAACACTTATAATTGGGAAATCATTGAAATCCATCGCTTTATGGGTAGGCCCCCGACAAGGTGGACCGACGATCTGGTGAAGGTCGCGGTGCGCCGCTGGATGCGGGCAGCGCAGGACCGATTGTCGTGGAGATCCTTAGGGGAGGCCTATACCCAGCAGTGGGTGTCGTGCGTGCGGCTGATATGATGATGTTGATGATGATGAAATCCAATCGTCGGAGAATCGTTATTGGGAAAGTAACTGAAAATCAACGTGTGCTTTTTGAGATATGGTGTCCTATTTTAATTATGTTGTATATTTAAAAATAAGATCTTGCTTTAGTTATAAGAATAATAAAATTACCATATTACAAGACATCTTTTGGCCTGCCAAGGAATATCGAAAATCGACTTATATTCGTATGAAAATTGCTGCTTTCAGATTATGATCTCCATTCACACGCGTCGATATTATGACGATTTATGGGCTAATATAGAAATACCTTTAGCGATAGGAAATGCGTACCCCCATATAGCCATATAATGGAATTCTCAGTGCATGCCTACGTAAATATGTTTATCAGATTATAATGTTATGACAACAGCGACGTCACAATCTTTGCAGAATTTAAATGGCAGGTTTTATTCGGGATTAAAAGTAAGCGAAATAGCAATAAAAAATTAAATACTAGTAAGTCGCTTTTACTTTAAGATGTCAGTTGCTTAAATATCGAATTTAATATACCTATACCTAGTATATATTTAAATAGGTATTAGGTTATGTAGACAACCTTCTATCACCAACTTATTACTTCTTAATTTTCACACTAATTTTAAACCATAGATAAAGATATAATGGTTGCTCAAAAATCCGCACTGTAGTCTGTTTTTGATAGGTGAACGTTACTCCAAAAATCTGAAACCCCAGCAACATTTCGACTGAGTAGTTATTCTCACATAGGTTTCTGCATACGGTTGCATTCGCCCTACTTTTCAACTCAGCTTTTGAACCGTTTGTTCGCCAGACTTTATACCTCGAATGTTTACAGTCATACATTTACTTTAACTCTAACTTTGAACTGAAGCGGTTTTATTTCGTTTGTTTCTTGGTTTAGAAACTGGTAATGTTTTTTATGTTCGGTACACATTATTCCAGTAATCATTCCAGTCCACAAAATAATGTGAACCGACGCTAGAATATACCCATTCCAGTTAGATCTAGTCTAGCACAGACCGGACTGTGCTGGGATAA
Source organism: Agriphila straminella (assembly GCA_950108535.1). Lineage (NCBI taxonomy): Eukaryota > Metazoa > Arthropoda > Insecta > Lepidoptera > Crambidae > Agriphila > Agriphila straminella. The sequence goes on from OX467312.1 coordinate 7,260,252, forward strand.
TATGAACTGTGCTGAGATAATGTGAACTGGACACAATTTTGTCACATAAAAAAATAAAAAAGTTACCTACGAACTTCAAACTTAGCTCTTCATTAGAAATAACATAATAGTGATCGCATAATCTTGGCACTGGGCGTAAAACATTTTTGCTATTCCACTACTAATAAAAAAAGAGTTTCACTTTATACAAGGAAGAAATAAAAAGCTTTTTTGGTGCCATTATATCGCTGTCGTAAACCAAACTTATCACTTTTATTGTAGGTATTATAAAAAGTTGTATGGCAAGCGTTGCGAAATTTATGACTGCAACTTTCGTTACATTTCATTTTAAACTTAAATTTGTTTGAACAATTAGAATAAACATAGTTTTATTCTAATTGTTCAAACAGCAGCTGCTTCTGATGTTGTTTTTAATTGATGTTTTTTTTAACTTGGGGTTAAAAAGTATACTTTCGTAAAGTGAATAATAATGTTGGTAAATTGGCTTGTGATTCCCTATCCAGTGCAGTTACGCTAATTATTTTGATGTTTTTATTTATGTCTCATAAATTATTTACATTCCAATTGAGTTTTTATTTTTATTGTGTAACGATAATGAAAGTTAACATTAAAAATGAAAAAAAGGCGCGTAGTGTCAAGATATAATGAAATAATAAAAAAAAACTTTATGCATCCCGGGAAATACACCACCCAGAGTCACGTCATTTTTATATTGTTGTTGTCTTATTATTATGTTGCTTTTTGTTAGGAAAAAATAAATGGTGAAAAAAAATCGGATCATCACATCCTCAAACCTTCAACACACTATTTTTTTCAATTTTTTTTTATAGGTATGTTCGTAAATCCTCAAAGAAAACCATTAACAAAATAAGACTTTCTTCATTAATTTGAAAGCGTATTGTGAAAACAAGTGTGTAAACGGGTATACCTACTTCAATTATTTATTTCATTGCGGACATGATTTCCTAATTAGATCGCACTTAAGCTTTAATTACTTATGCCTTTTTAAACGTTCAAATCGACCTCGGACGATTAAACAATTTCTTATTTACATCGCAAATTCCGCAAATTAAGCCCGCTCAAGTCCCGTAAGACACTTTTCAGACGATTTCCTTCTTTCTCTCTTAGAAATTCTGCTCAGTTAACAAAATTCTTTTCCTACTTCAGTGGAAGGAATGAGCCTTGAGGTCCTTAAAGTTTCCGCAAATTAAAGTTACTTTTAATTTAAATGTTTTTATTTATATGAAAGAAACAGTATTTAGAATGGAATTCAAAGCGTGGACAAGTTTTGAATAATAAAACGATTTTTAATTTTGTACGGCTTTGAAACTACAATTTGACATTAATATCCGACTAACATAGAATTTTGAAATCACTAGAAAACGTACAAAAACATCTTTCTCGACATAACTATGTTAATTGATACCATGAACTGCCCATCGGTATTAGCCGCTAACCTCCCTGTGAATTGAAATAAAAAAAAATATAAAAAAAAAGTTTTATTTCGTTACCAAAAAATACATATTTTTCATAACAGTATATGGGACCAACCCAGTAGGCATTCGAGATGCCTGTGGCAGGCAGCCCCGCTCTTCCAATATCTATTAATTGAGAATGTATCAGTTACACTTGCTTTACAATATTAACATTTTTACTTAAGTAAATAATATGAAAAGCTTAATTAATAAAAATGTTACAAAATACACAGCTTATGTTCACTCAAGTGTGTGTGTGCTTGTGTGTGTGTGTGTGTGTGTGTGTGTGTATGACAGTGGTAATGCTAATGATTACTAGAATTTATTGTGTACAATATGTTCAGTTTCATTGTAATTTAGTGGAAATAGCCATTCTATCAAAGTTTTTTTGAAATGGGGAGATATCTAATCGACTGTAAGTATAATGTGAATTAAAATCATTTCCTGATATTGTATCAGCAGTTCAGCAGACCTATTATTACATTTACTAAAAAAACTTCGTTCAGTAACATAGAAACTATCTCAGATCTGTGGGTCAAACGCGCAAGTGTCGTCTGCATCGCTATCCGCTTCATTTGGCAGATGGATGTGACACATTGCTACTTTATTTGGTAAGTTTTTATTTGTGCCAAAAAGAAGCAGCAATGTGTCACATCCATCTGTCAGATGAAGCCGGTAGCGATGCCGACAATACTTGAGCGGTAGCCCGGCTGGCTTTGCCCCCTGCAGCTTGTCATCAGCTGTGTCTATGTCTCTGCATACGCTATATCACAGGGTAAAAAGAAAATGTGGCTACAAATTTTATGTAAAAGAATCAAAGAATATTTATTATACCGATAGTCACTTTTATCGGTTTCTTCGTTTCCGAACACTATCTTCAGGTTTAATCTTTGATTACCTATAAGGTTTAATTTAAGAATGGAACGAATTTCTATGAAATTGCTTGTCAATACCTAGTTGATCGGAACTTATGGCACTGGCTCTAATACATTGTTTTTACATAAAACACTTAAGAATGATGGATTACCTTGAGGTAAAAAAAATAATTAATTATGTAATTCCTTTAGTTAGACATAAGTAAATTTCATAGATTTTTTGAACACTGACCTTCTGAAAGAACTCACTATTTAGTAGTCTGTTCCGGTATTTTGCCGATTAAAATTGTTCAATAAGAAACTTTATTAACCAGTTAGGTGTAGTAATGTAAGGTCCCATATCAAAAATATAATATGAAGAAAGTTATGCGTGGCATTCAGGAAGAATTATTCTGGTTTCCCATACCAAGGGTGTAAGATAAGCCGACCGAAGCCCGGGGGCAAGTCTCTAGAACATGATATATTGCGGACGAATCTTCTTAACTACTGTGATTTTTCATACGAGCTCTGTGTGCGTAATATTCAAATGGATTTTACTTGTGGTATGCAAAATATGCTAACGGCAGAAATATCCCAACGCCCACAATCTTTAACCACAGAATAGATAGGTATTCGTTTTTTTACTATAAAAGCACTCACAAACTTACAGTGCAATTGTAGAGGCCTAGCCAAAGGATACTTAGTACATAGTACAAGTGCCTAGCTAGAGAAAACCAGGCAATAAGATCGATACCACATCGTTTGCGTGTAGAAAAGTAGAAATAATTTTACATTGTATCATTTACCGATTATAACTGGTATCATGTCTGTACCTTGAAGATGTTTAAAAAAGGTAAGGGGTCTCTACAAAAGTGATAGAAGCAAAAAAAAAAATTTTTTTCAGATTTTTTTTCTGTCTGTCTATACCATAGGCGTATTTGTACGTACATCACGCAAAAACTACTGCATCAAATTTGATGCGGTTTCCACAGATCTATTTCTGATTAGGGATCTTAAAATGTTTTGTAAAGTTAAGCTACTATGCCACAAAATACCGCTTGGGTACGTCAAAGAAGTGTGTACGTACCGTGTGTAGTACAGGCAGAAGCACAGAGGCCGTAAAAACTATACGGTAGGAATGCTGTTACGACTCACCTATCCAAACTCTACAATAATACATTTGTGTTTGTTTATATTATTTTTTATTATTTGTGTTTAAGTTTCTTGCGCCCGTTCAAGAAGAACGGTCAGTTAAAAAAGTCTGGAACGGGTTGTAGAAAAATACAGACGATTTAAAAGTACTTAATAAGCTATTTTTGACTCTTGACTTTGACTTTTGACCTTTTGCCTGTAGAATGACATGTGGTGAAACTCTGTTAATGGCTAAGAAGTGAAACTTATTATATTTTAAGCTAAATAAAATTAATTAAAAATTAAAAAATAATATTATAGTGATCATTTGAAGACTGCGTTATCAGTTCGCAATGATAACGCAGATAATAGGTTAAATATAAATGAGAGCATCTGCAAAGTACTGTTAGTGTTGATATGAGCATCAGCATGGTCTGGTCCGTATATTTAACGATATTATTCGTTACTGTTTGTTACATATTTTGTAAGAGAAAATTTAATTATTGGAGTAGCAAAAATGTAAAGGGCCCAAGACCGTGGCCTATTGTTGGTAATTTTGGAAGCATTATGTTGCAGAAAGAATCAATTAATCAGTGTGTGAAAAATATTCATGTGAAATATAAAGGAGAAAAGCTAGTTGGACTTTACCGTGGATTTAAACCAATAATTCTGGTGAGGGACCCAGATTTAATAAAACATGTATTAATTAAAGATTTTAATTATTTTCCAACTAGAGGTATGAGTGCAGGTAACAGTCGGCTGAACGATAACTTATTTAACGCGGAAGGCGAAAAATGGAAAATAATGAGAAAGAAACTTACCCCTGTATATACAACGTTAAAAATAAGGAATATGGTGCCCCTGATGCAAAAGTGTGTTGACGATTTTTTGCAGTTTGTAAATAGTCTCATTGTAAATAACCAAGATCATGAAATGAGAGCGCTAACAGCAAAGTACACAATGAAGGTAATAGGATCTTGTGCTTTTGGATTAGATATAAATACTTTTAGCGATGAAAATAACGACTTCAGTGTGATGGCGCAAAAAATTTTTAGCCAAAGTTTGGGATATAGGCTGTTAAATGTTTTAGATATGATAATTCCTGGTACAAGAAAAGTGTTTAGAACAAATACAAGAGTGCAGGAAATACAAGATTTCTTTGTAGGTCTCGTTCGTAACGTATTGAAGGAAAGGGACGGTAAGATATCAGCACGAAAGGACTTTATGGATTTTATGATTGAAATAAGAGAACAAGAAAAAGTAAATAGAGATTTAGACAATGGTATGACTGGAGTAGAAATTGATGATTACATGTTAGCAGCGCAGGCATTTGTTTTCTATGCCGCTGGGTTCGAAACATCTTCAGCTACAATGTCCTTTATGATTTATGAACTGGCGTTGAACCCAAATATACAAGATCGCGTTTATAAGGATATATCGACAGCAATGGATAAACATAACGGTGAAATAAATTATGATGCCATCAAAGATATGAAATATCTAGAGCTGGTATTTGATGAAACTTTGCGTAAATATACTGTTGCTGGTGTTCTATTCCGAAAGTCTATTTCAAGTTACACATTTCCTGGTACAGATGTGACGATACCAGAAGGAACGCTTGTTTTAATTTCAGCTAGTGCATTGAATATGGACCCTGAATATTTTCCTAATCCTCATAAGTTTAATCCAGAAAACTTATCAGCGGAAAAGTTAGTTCATCTACCGCAGTGTGTTTATATTCCTTTCGGTGAAGGACCACGAAATTGCATCGGTAGGGATCGAACTGGTTTTTTATGTTAAATTTTATTACAACAAGTATTCGTTTTTTTAATCTTCTTTGTTGTTTCAGGAATGAGATTCGCTAAAGTACAGTCTTTATTAGGTATGGCTGCATTTGTGAAGAAATTTAAAGTAGAACTTTCCTCAAAAACAATACCAGAATTAACATACAATCCAAAAGCAATGATCTTAACCTCAAAAGAAGGAATATGGGTAAAAATTACTCAGAGGTAATAATTTGTAACTGAGTATTTTCACTTAAATATATTAGTAAAGACTAACTAAAATACGACGAGGTATACCTTCTTAAAGCAACTCGTAAAAAATTGTACCATTATTTAAACTTTAGTGTGTAATATAGCACAGAACAGTGTTTTTGTGTAATACATTTAACTGTTTTACGTACCTACTGAAAGAAGTTTGTTTTAACTGTATAAATGTGTAACTCTTTGAAATCTACTTATTCATATATTTACGATCATTAATGTGTTATAATAGAAACGAGAAGACATTAAAATTTATTTTGTCGTGACTTGTTTTAATAATCGTACTTATAGGTAAGTACTAAAAACTATGACTTTTCGTGACTTAAAAATTGTATATTGAAAACAGGTAAGTACGAATTATAAAAAGAAATGCTATAGTTTCTCAACCTAATAGGTATGAGACAATTTATAGTCCAAAACACATGTCACTTGGAAAATCAGGTGAAGTTGACCAATGTCGCCAGACATTTTGTCTGGTAACTTTTTTGATAACTGTTACTCAAAAATATACCTATAGCTCAATTTGGTCTGAAATCGCCAGAAAGTGTCCCATGTGAATACCAGATATTATCTTTACCAAATAAAATAATTACTTTCTTGTAATAAACTTAACATGTAAGAACTCTAATATAAAACACATCCGAGTACCGGTACTAACATCAGGTAAGCTTCTGATGAGAGAGCAACTTTTAATAAGGCTGTAAAGGATACCTTTCAAGTAACTTTAAAAGATTCAAAGATTCCGCTCTGATTTACTTTACCCTGACGATTTTCTTTATGTCCAAATTTTGAGATAAACCTGTCATATATAGATAGGTAAACCTTTGAGTTGTTTAGCAAATACGAGTAACATTATTAGTTGCTCAGTAGCTTTTGTGCGTTAAAAAGTATCTCAAATTGTATGTTGTTTAAAATTTAGTCTACTAGATGTCGCCACGAGGTTATCAAAAGCATTACTATGTGCTGTTTGGTAGTTATTCTTTTATTATATTCGAAGCTAGATGGGGCTTCTAATTTTGATCATTTTCCGAAATATGTGTTTATTTTTCGAAAAATTTCGAAAAGCTGAGTTGACGAAAAATCTAAGTTATCAAACCTGCTCACAAAATTTCACAAGAATCGGTTGAGAAATGCGACCAGTGGGGCTATTCACGTTTGTCGGAAATCTACTCGAAAGCATTCGATTCGAATCCGTCTCCGTTCCGATAGATTCGAAAACTGCTATTCACAAATACATTCGACTAGCATTCGACTCACTTTCCGACGTTGACTTTTTAGTCATTGTGAAATGCATTTACAAAGTTTGTAGCTTTTGGTAGAAATGATAAAAACTAAGGTCAATAACATAACATTGATATTTTTAAAGTTTTACGTAATAAATTACTAAAATTAACATTGAAATTTCCCAAGATTTATCCTATTTATCTTAAAAAACTAACAGTCATCATTAATCTGCGATACTTAATATATTATAATATATTTCATTTAACATGGTAACATTCTTTGTAAACGTAACGTAAATAAACGTAGAGGTTATGTTTTTGACTTTTTGTGTTTACTCACAGAGAAAGAAAGCAATACTTGTGTTTACTTAGTTGAAATTTCAAAGTGTTTTGTTTGATTTAGAAAAAAAAGTGTAATGGAAAAATCAGCGAGTGATGAAAAATGCTTAGTTTTTATATTTGACCAAAGTGGACTCAAAAATAATACCTAATATTTTTTCTTACCTTCTTATATTGTTCGGATCTCTTTCCGATAGAAATATGCTCTCGGATACTAAATCGAATTCAATCGATAAAGTAATGTCAAAAATATTCGATCCGACAATCGTGAATCGCGTGTTTCGGGAGACTTTCCGATTCGATTCGGAAAGTTGCTTTCCGACAATCGTGAATAACCCCGCTGTAGACGAGAACAAAAGGACGTACGAAAGCTTTTTTCCCCAAGCTGAAGCAGAAACGCCTCGCTCGCGCTTCGCGCTCGCTTGGTCAATAACACAAATGGATGTTACGTTACGTTACGTCCGAAGGTATTAGTTATTCGGTTAAATTAATGGCTATGAAGATTTAAGAAGAAAACTGAACTTAAAAAACCTATGCATGTTATATTTTAGTCGATTACGCATACAGATTTTAAAGTATTGTAACATCTCAACTTAGATGACCCAAAATATTTAATATGAGGTAAAGGAAGTAATAAAATAAATTGGTGAAAGAATTATAAATGTTTTCTTTTCAAATTCACACTTGACAAGGGGGTCCGAAAACAATATAATTTTTAATCGTTTATTATACAACTATGAAATTACTTTCATCGTTAGATATTAAAATAATCAAAGTTGAAAATCTGAGCTATTTCCTAAACGATATAATCAAAAAATCCATCGTAGTATGCTGCGGGACTTTGACTTTAATGACGTCCACGAAAGGCTTAAAATATTCTAGCCTCGGTTATTCCATCGGTCTTATAAAGTAGCTCTTCATCAATAATTCAGTGAATACTCTCAACGTTTAGTCCTTTGGGAGCAGGCTCCTAATTAAGTTAACTCGGTCGTTGCTGTGACATTACAAATGCAAAGCCATTGTCAGGGTCCAAAACAATCAGTGTTGCAATGTCAACGAGTCAGTGCATCGACCTGCGGCACATTCTAATAATTGAAATGCAATCCACAATAGAAGAAAGTTTTACGTGCCGGACTACAGCTGCGCCACAAAAAAAATGTTGGAAATCTGCCTTTTTGACTATGCCATGAAGTCGATAGTTTGCCGGAGTTTTTCGCCAAAAACCAGAGTTTGTCGGTCTTGAGTTTAGGAGATACGTGTGGCGCAGCTGTTGAGATCTGTGTGGCGCAGCTGTAGAGACGTCTCTACAGCAGACTGCTGCTGTGCCACACAGGTGTCGCAAACGGAAGGTCGTAGCGTACATCTGATTACTTGTATGTGTAGCCGTTAGTTTGTCACCAAAAACTAGAGTTTGTCGTTTTTGGCGACAAACTCCGACAAACTATCGACTTCATCATGGCATAGTCAAAAACTCAGATTTCCAACATTTTTTTTTGTGGCGCAGCTGTAGTCCGGCACGTGTCGGCTCATAAACTTTCAAGTTTAGATGTCGGCTCACTAACTTCAAGTTTAGATTGTCCCTAACGAATGAACTGATCTCTAGCTTCACAGGACACATTCAACGGCAAAGCTTCTTATTTGCAGAGAATAACGAGCGAATGGGTTCGGAACCATGGTGGTGTTACTCGTAGAATCTAGAAATTAAGTTTCATAGAACTTCTTGAGATAGGTTAAAAAACAATGCATTGTTAAATAGATTCCCAACTCTGTAAAATAGCGCTCTATACTCGAGTTGGTGTTGGCGAGGAGCTCGGTGGCGCAGTGGTATAGCACCTGGCCCAATCATTGCGGAGGTTAAGCAACTTTCGCAAGGGTCGGTCATGAAACCAAAAATTTATTGTCTCGAGGTCCTTCGTGCTTCTGAAGACACGATAAGCCGTTGGTTCCGGCTGCATTTGCAGCCGTTAACACCCGCCAATGCGCATTGGGCCCGCGTGGTAGGTTATAGCCCATCCTCCTTATCCACCCATTAGGAAGGCCTGCTGTGCCACATCAGTGGGGACATTAAAATGGCTGATAGTCACACTCGAGTTTATTGGTCATGATGTTATAACGGAGTGCTGGTGCCGACACTGATGTATGGAAGTGAATCTTGGGTATGGCAGAAGAAGAATGAAAGCAGAATAAATGCAGTAGAGATGCGTTCGGTGAGGAAAACATGTGGAGTCAAATTGAGTGATAGAGTGAGCAATGATGTGATTCGTGAAAGGTGTGGTCTGAAAAACGATATAGTGACAAGAATTGAGAAAAGAATGCCCCGGTGGTTTGGTCACTTAGAGAGGATGAATGAAAGGTGAATCACGAAAGAGATATATTGTGCGAATGTGGAAGGAACGATTGCGCAAGGGCGTCCCAGAAAAACCTACGCGGACCAAATAGAGGTTTTAATAAAAAAGGCTGGTGTACGTAGTGACAAAACCGTAGGGCATGTATGAAAAGATTGATGGATGTTAATGAAGCGAAAGAAGTGTGCAAGGATCGTAGCAGGTGGCGATCCATAGTCTCTGCCTACCCCCATGGGAAACAGGCGTGAGTATATGTATGTATGTATGTTATTAAAATTTGGTTGTCGCCTTTATTTTGGTGAGAAAGATGACTTATATTGTGCTGCTGCCTGCCAATGTCAGTAATCATTAAATATGATACGGTGTATACCTAAGCAATACTTTTGAGGAGCTCGGTGGCGCAGTAGTTTAGCGCCTGGCCCAGCGAATGTTAGGCCCAGGAAGTTATGCAACGTTCGCAAGGGTCGGTCATGAGATGGGTGACCAAAAATTTATTATCTCGAGCTCCTCCATGCTTCGGAAGGCACGTTAAGCCGTTGGTCCCGGCTGCATTTGCAGTCGTTAACACCCACCAATCCGCATTGGGCCCGCGTGGTGGGTTATGGCCCATCCTCCTTACCACCCATAAGGAAGGCCTGTGCCCCAGCAGTGGGGACATCAAAAATGGCTGATGGACAAGCAATATCTCAGACATAATTATGGGAACATACCTAAATTACCAATGATAAAGTTGCCGTTGCTTGTTATTATTAGAAATGCAATCAATTATAGATAACTGAAACAAACATCTTTGTTTACATTATAAACATTTAATCAACAATAAGGCACTAATGATAACGTTGATAGTAGTTTAATATAAATACAAAAGTATGTGACAAATCATTGGATACAGACACTATCATGGCACTATTCGTGTGTTTAACACTCTTGGTTTTATTAACTGGTGTATTTTATTTATATTGTAAGAAAACGTTTAGTTATTGGAGTGACAAAGGTGTTAAAGGTCCCGTGCCGTGGCCTGTGGTGGGCAATTTCGGAAATGTTATGTTGCAAAAAGAATCATTTAATCAGTGCGTTAAAGACGTATATTTAGAATATAAAGGAGAAAAGCTTGTCGGCCTTTACCGCGGATTTCAACCAGTGATATTAGTCAGAGATCCAGAGTTGATAAAACACGTCTTGATAAAGGATTTTAACGTTTTTCAAGACCGTGGGGTAAGTTCCAGCAGCAGTCGCCTAAGTGACAATTTATTTAGTGCGGAAGGCGAAACATGGAGTGTCATGAGGCAAAAGCTAACACCTGTTTTTACTACGCGGCGACTCAAAGAAATGATACCTACTATAACACAATGCGTTGATAGCCTTTTACAATACGTTGATAAATTAATTGATGCAAACGTAGATCACGAAATAAGGGCCTTAACAGCTAAGTACACTTTAGAAGTCATTGGGTTATGTGCTTTCGGTTTAGACTTGCATACTTTTATTGATGAAAAAAATGAATTCAGTATAATGGCTAGAAAAATATTTACACCAACAACTAAAGTCAAAATATTAACAGTATTAGATATGATAATTCCTGGACTAAGAAAGAAGTTTAATACGAGCATTGAAATACAAGAGTTTTTTGTCAGTTTAGTGCGCAAAGTAAGAAAAGAGAGAGAAGGTAAACCACTAAAGAACAGAGATTTTATGGATCTAATGATTGAGTTGAAGGAACAAGGTACAGCGAGCAGGAAATTCGACAAAGGAGTATCTGAAATAGAAATTGACGACTACATGTTAGCAGCACAAGCACTGGTTTTTTATTCTGCAGGTTTTGAAACTTCGTCAGCAGCAATGTCCTTCTTGATTCACGAGCTTGCATTAAATCCAGACATCCAAGACCGCCTTTATAATGAAATTTGTCGAGTATTGGATAAACATAACAATGAACTCAGTTACGATGCAATCAACGAAATGAAGTATTTAGAGATGGTATTTAATGAAACAAATCGTAAACACTCCATTGCGAGTGTACTTCTCAGGAGATCTACTTCAGATTACACATTCTTCGGAACTAATGTGACGATTAAAGAAAGAACTCCTGTCATGATATCCGCGAGTGGAATGAACGCGGATCCACAGTATTTTCCTAATCCTAATAAATTTGACCCGGAGAACTTTTCTCCTGAAAAATTGAGCAGCCTCCCACAATGTGTGTATTTGCCTTTTGGTGAAGGACCACGAAACTGTATCGGTAAGTTCAAGTTTATAATTATTATAAATTCTTCTTGTCTTTTTTTGCGTGGTCTTGTTTCAACATTTTGTATTAATCGTCCTTACTTCTTCATAATATTCAGATTCTTCTTGCTTTTATTTATTAAGTCAGTAATTAACACTGCTTTTTTGATTAAAATACCTACTACAGTCGCCGTCGTCGTCGTTTTCCCGTCTGAAGGTCAAGATTAAATGTCGATAACCTCTTCGCAGATAACATGCAGTATTCTTATCATACTGGTAAATATAACTGTCTATATTTTAATTGCAGGTATGCGGTTTGCAAAGGTGCAGTCGATGATGGGAACGGCTGCATTTCTGAAGAAATTCAAAGTAGAACCTTCAGCTAAAACCAAACAAGAACTAGAATTTGATCCTAAAGCAATTGTTTTAACTGCTAAAGGAGGAATATGGGTGAAAATATCTAAGAGATAAATTTAACTTAGCTCACGTTAAATTTTATGTGAACGGTTTTAATTTTAATTAGGTATACTGTATTTTATTTACATTAAGTTTTTTCTTTCAAGATAACAACTTACAATATTTTTAGTCTATAAATATAAGTAATGTAAGTAAGTACCTACACGTTACAAAGTTTATCGTGTTACAAAGTTTTTCGTTTTTTTTATTAAAGAAAATTATTTTTTAACTATCCCATAATTCATAGAAGATAGTTTTATTGTGAGCAATGTAATTTCATTCCATTTTTCAACAATATTGTAGCGAATGAACCACCACTATTTTAATTTACTCGAAAGACGAAGATTAGGTGTGTAGTAACTTTTGGCACCTAGCTTGGAAGATGAATCAAACAGCCAGTGTAGCGTGTTGCTATAGAGCTAAGAACAATGTTTATTATTTTACTCATCTTATATACTTAGTTATTTACAGATTATATTACAGATTATTGTATGTGCGTGCGTTAGCTGGATATTCTCAACAGTGTCTGTGAGTTTGCTCTTGATACAAAGTCCGAGCTGACGCTACATCCTTTTAAAAAATAAAAGGAATATTTTCATTTCCCTGGGAAAACTATGAAAAGCGAAGCGGCATCGAGCCATGACCTGTTTGGTCAATGTAACAGAACGTTTTAAACTCCACTCTACAACGAGATTAAACCAAGACTTTGTAACAAACTGCCACTTTTCAACGAAGCATAAACGGAACGACAACTTGACTGAAAAGATGGAAACAAGATTAAATATTAAAGGCAACATAATAACATGCAGTCGGAGGCATATAATTCATAATGTCACTTTCTTTATGCATGCCTCCAACTGCATGTTATTATGTTGCCTTTAATATTTATCTTCTTTCCATCTTTTCAGTTGACTTGTCTTTTTATGCAGGCGGGTTTTTATTTTTTCGCGATTTCAGAGTTGGTCCCATAGTCAGAGCTGTTCAGTTAAATGGTCCGAAGAAACGATTTTCCCATTTTTGTTCATTCATTAACACTCTGTATAGCTCCACATCATTTGCTAACCACATAATAAAATGGTATAAAAATAGGGTAAGTAGGCAGTGGGCACGCGTGGGACTGCGGCGCGCCGAAAAATAACGCACAGCACACTTTCATGGAGTGCCCTGCATGGTTGGTGACCTCTCGCTTCTCAGCGTTGCAAACGCCATGTTGCATAGTGACAGGTCATGGCAGGCGGTGGTCTCCTTTTGCGAAGACGTCATCTAAAGAGGCCTCAGAGCGAATCCGGGAAGCGGACCCGCAAGCGGGCTGACTCCGCAAACGGCTGCGGCGGGAGGCAAGGAGGAGGCGTTATGCGCACCTTATTCCCCCTAATCTTCGCAAGGGGGGTGGTCCTCGAGACCTTCTGTGTTGGGCCCGTTGCGGCACAAACACCAGGACCGCACGGTGAGTGACATCACGGTCCCGTAGATCCTGTGTGTTAATGCGGAATTAGTAGAGGGTTTAGTGGGTATTAGGGCCCCGGCAAGTCCCACATATCTCCGGAATGCGTAAAATCATTCCCCCTCCTATAAAAAAGTGGGCGCACGTGCGTCTGACATGATATTATAATATGTAGGTACCTATATAAAGTTTAAATTTAGTTGTTTGATATTCCATTGCTTATTTGGTTTATATCGCTAGACTACGATCCGGTTAGTATGTAAATGATTCAGGAAAATGGCACTAGACACTAAACTAGAACATTGGGAGGGGGAAAGTATACTGAATTGGGATCGATTTTAATATTTTTAATCTGTAAAAACAATGAAAAAGGTTATTGTTTTGACGTAATGATTTGTTAAACCAAGTTAGAATTTCCAGCTTATACATACATTAAGCAAGCATTAAGCTGAACAATCCAAGATTTCTAACTGTAATTTATACCGGTCAGCACCATAGTAAAGCACTTTAAGCTGAAACACGAGACTGAAGCAAACTGAACTTCTTAACGAACCCCTGCTTCCAAACAAAACGCTAGCTTGTAGCTTATAACTTTGGTAAATACATTTTACAATCGTATTTGTGGGTTTGTTTCTATTATGGCAATAAAATATATTTTTGAAGTGTTTCATACATTGATTTATATTTATTTCAGCCGCAGGAAGTTCATTTTAAAATCATCATTCATAAAAATAAATCTTTATTAATAGATAGACAATAAGTTTTGATATTAATTGTTTGAGATATTAGTGGAATACTCTTTTGTGTCACCATAAACATTACTTTATTATCACTACAATCGTATTTAAACGATTACTATTTGCAAGTGCAGTTGTAACCCCCTTTTAAAACGAGATTTATTAGAAAACTTTGTTCTACCGCTTCAGCTGAACACAAACGTGGACAAAATATAACTTTACTTTTGTTACCTCGTTGACCGGAAATTTTTTATCTACACTTAGTTTGAATATAAAACTCTTGTCGATAAAATGTAGTATGAAAAAAAAGATAAGTTAAGAAAATGGCAGTACTAATTTACACCCTTTTGCACCTTTTTCCAATTTTCTAACCTTATTGATCTGAGAATCGTCAAGAGCATCATCCGTTAGGCTGCTTTTAAAGGATAACACACGACCCGACCTCAACCCGAACTCAACTCAAGCTCACCTCAACCGCAGCCTTTAAATACGTCGCTTTCAATTTTGAGTCTTATGACACATTACTAAGCTCCTATGTAATGTTCAGGTGAGTTTGAGGTGAGTTCGGGTTGAGTTCGGGTTGAGTTTGAGTTGAGTTTGAGTTTTGTTCGAGTTGAGTTTGAGTTGAGTTCGGGTTGAGCGCGGGGCGTGTGCAGTTGCATCGACAAAATAGAACGGAGCTTATTAATGTGTCATAAAACTCAAAATTGTAAGCGCTGTATTTCAAGGAGTAGGCTCCGGTTGAGTTGAGTTCGAGTTGAGTTCGGGTTGAGGTTGGGTCGTGCGTTATCGTCTGAACGCAGCCTGCATTGCAGAAATTAATGCCCCCTTAGTGTCCAGCCCACTACCTACCACTTCAGCTGAGCAATCCATCGAGTAATTTAGGTACTTTAGTTTACCTAATAAAACACTAATAAGTCTCTCCATTGCTTGCTAACGGCCAGTTTCTGAATTGAGAAATTGAAGTTGAGCACTACTTAAATACAAATTTTGTATACTTGAGTAACATTTGAGTAGTGCTCAACTACAATTTCTCAATTCAGAAACCGGCCATAAGTCACCTAAACCCTTATTAGGAGACACGTAGTTAACGCCAACGTTACACTTTCATTATTAGTAACCTTTGAGTTGGTAAAACATACAGATCAAATATTTTTTTAACACTGAAGTAATTTGAACGCGAAAGATTATGATTCCGCAGCTTTATAATCTCACAAAAAGCTATCGCAATGAATGCTGATCTAAGCATGCTGGCAATAGCCTACTAAGCGATGAGAATAACCTTTAGCTATCAATAGATAAAGGTGATAAAAATAATGACATTACTACGGCATTATGTGAGAAATACGATAAGATGGCGCGTGTAATCTCATACGCAATTTTGTGCAGCTTTTAATGTAGGTTAAAGATACGTTAAACATCTGAGAAATGAAGTTTATTGTGAGAAAAGAGCCAAATTATACTCTGTCAACCTTTACTTACACCCAATTTCCTTTAGACTCTTGCCTTTAAAACTATTTTAGCGATCAACAGAGAAAACGCTAATTGAGAAGTAAGAAGTAATAATAATTCATGTCTAGTGAGCGCGTAAGCTTGAGAAGTGAATAAGTAATAATAAATTGTGAAAGTTGACAAAAACTAATTGGTGTTGGAATTGAACCGTAAATTCAACGTGTCATCAATCAAGCAGAATGTGCACTAGCTCCTGAGTGTTGCCAGCCTGGGATACGATGAAAGTTTTGAATTATTACGGTTTCTAAATCATATTCAGGATTTGGTTTATTTACTACGGTATGGATATTATCGCTGCTCTCCGAAGTGCCTTCCAAGCGTGAAATTTTAATTTAATCTTGAAACTTAAATTTAGTTACTTAGCAAGTCATTTCTCAGGAGAGAAAATTAATTTTCAGAATTTATCATAATTGCTGTTTGGTTTTAGATCAAAGGTAACGAGATAGGATAGAAAATAAATTAAGACAATGAATAAAAAAATAATCAAACAACTTATTTAAATATTATTACGGAATATGGATATCCTACTGATATTATACTTAAGTGTAAAAGTATGAATGTTTGTTATTAGTTTTACTTTTTATCCCGGTCCATGGTTCCCTAAGAGTTTTCCGAATGTCCACGCGGACGAAGTCGCGGGCGAAAGCTAGTATTATGGTTACCAAATGTGATGATACTTAATCAGGTTATCACTTTCTCCAAGGTAAATAGGTGGAAAAATGAAAAGAAAATGCATACTCTCATACAAAATATATTAGTCAGCTGACCGACTTACTATGGAAAGACATAAAAAAATTGTTTTTTGACCTATGTTCCTTGGAGAAAGTTGTTTAGCTAAGCAACACTATACAGTTTTGTACAGTTGAATTAATTCCCCTCCGCTTATAGTGTTAAATGGTGACGTCATTTGTTTCCAGTAATTTCCGGGACCTTTTGTGTGTGTAGCACCCGAAATTAACGGCGAAAGGTCAAACAGTAACGCGTCAACTAAAGTTATTACATAACTTCAATATTTTCATTATCAAACAAACGATTTTATATTAAAAAAAAACAAAAACAGCCTATAACAGGCGGCAACTAACGAGATCGAGTTCACATTAAACGTCAAACATCTGTTATTTTAGTACATTGAAAGCGGTTGCCATAGTATCCATTGTACTGTTTTGACGTTTACTCGATACCAATTCGATCTCAGTTTCTTTTTGTTTCGGGAGTAACCCACTTTTTAACAATCAAATTATTATTTTTATTGTTTGATATTGACAAAAATATATAACTTGAATTTAAAAGGTTATTTACTCCTATGAGTTAATGAACTCTATAGTTACTGACTGATTTTATCATATTGCACTTTTATCAACAATGTATTATACTGTTATTAAAATTCTATTTAATTAGTGCGTTTCTTGATTGTCCTCAAGTGCATACAGAAAAGTAGAGCATGAATGATAAGATAAATTATATGATTGTTGTCTACACGCGCAGTATTGCGCTATATTGTATTAATTACTATAGTTGATTTTATTTTTATTTTATTTTATTTACGCCCCGCGCTCAACCCGACCTCAACTCAAACCCAACCCGAACACAACCCAAACTCAACTCAAACTCAACCCGAACTCAAACCGAACACACCTCAAACTCACCTGAACATAACACAGGAGCTTATTAATGTGTCATAAGACTCATAAGACTCAAAATTGTAAGCGATGTATTTCAAGGTGGGCTACGGTTGAGGTGAGTTTAAGTTGAGTTCGGGTCGTGTGTTATCGTTTGAATGCAGCCTTAATGCTTGAAAACAAATAAAAATGGTGAGGTTTGTGATATACTTATAAATATATAGGTATAGCTTAAATTAAAATAAACCTTTTTACATACAAATAGATTTTATAATTTAACACGCTTAAAGTTGAATGTGGGTAATAGCACAGAATGATAATAGTACTAGCGTAGTAATAGTGGATATTATTATTATACTCGTACAAATATCATTATCTAATCTTAATCTATAAAAAAAAAAGACTATGGCGGGCTGCCACCCAAACTAGGACGGGTCCTGTGTCTCAGGTAGTCAACCCTCCACCCCACAGATGGTCTAGAAAATATTATGTTATTTAAAGAACATAAAATTTATAGTACATTAACATTTTTAAAAAAGGGAACAGTAAGATAGTTTTAGTATGTGTGTATGTATGTGTATCTCTCTCTCTCACTCTTTGTGTGTGTGTGTGTGTGTGTGTGTGTGTGTGTGTGTGTGTGTGTGTGTGTGTGTGTGTGTGTGTGTGTATGTGGATGTGTGTGTGTGTGTGTTTGTAAACAGGACTATGTGTTTGTGTTTTTGTAGTTGTAAGCATGTTTATTGTATTATTTTAAGAATATTTTCCGTTTCATTGGGAATGCAATAAAAACAACATCAATGTTGTAAAAGATTGTTATGGAAAATATTTGAATAAGTATTAGTATTATTATCTTTACATAGGAACATACTATGTTTTATCATTCTAGTATTTAGTGTGTAAAGATAAATTTCTCAAACTTTGATTTAAACAAAAAAATATATTGTAAAGAACAAAAGAATTTAAAGCAGCTGTGAAACCCTGTACAACACTGTTTAAAAGAATTTACAGAAGTCCGTAAAGTTATGAATTGTTACGTAAAGATAAGTAGCTATTTAATGAGCTGAAAATAAATGAAAACTTTGGTCGAGAAAAATGTCTTGCCAAGAAAACTTGTGCTTGTAAAAGAATGAAGTGTAAAAAACAGGTAACCATAAAGAATATTCCAAGTCCAATTTGGTTTCAACACAGACTACAAATGATGCTGGGTTTCAATTTCTGATTCTTTAAAAGAACCACATATTTTTCGGCGGGTTTATCTAAAGTTTGTGTGGTTCTTTGGTAATGTAAGTACTTGTAAAGTTGGAAACTTGTTCTTAAGAGTTGTGTGCACACGGGTCGATGCTTGAATAGTAGTGCAGAGTTTAGGGTTCTAATAGAAAAAAACTATAAAAAGAAATAATTAGGTTACTAGGTACTCGAAGTATAAAATGAACACTTCTAAACCATTTCTGTAAAACCACAATACAGATGGTTGCCTTATAGCCACAGATTTTCTCATTTTAAAATAAATAAAAACAAAATAATTTTCTTTCAGGTTTCAGCCACATTTTTACTTAATTGTGTTAGTAATACTTATAAAAAACGAATGAACAAAATGTTGGTACCTTATTCTAACTGACGAATCAAGTAAACTGATAAAACTGACGAATTAGGGAAACTGACGAGTGATACCGACCCCTATTTTGAGCTGTATCTTATTTTATTTGTAAAAAAAACTGGCAAACATAACCAAAGCCCAGTGTGAAATCACTACTCACACTTAACCATTTCCTAAAGCGCTGATACTTAGTCGCAACTTCGCCTACACAGTTTTTTTCAAGCTGGAGCAGCTCAATACAAGTTTTAAGTAAATTGCGGTGTAGTACTTGATCGCACAAATGTTTGAATTCGTTAAATCGCTATAAATATTTTTTTAAAGTTTATTTCATTGTTTTGAAAATTACGTAATCAATAATTTGTTATCTTTTTATGGCAATAAAATATAAGTATCTAATAAACTAGGAGCTCGTTAACGTATTCGGCTTGCGATTGCAGCTGTTAGGCAGCATTCGCAATGGATGGGTTACCAAACTTTATTTTATTTATTTTATTTAAGACTAGGTAATCCAAAACACCAGCAAGTTATACATACAACATGACAGTATCATACTAAAGCAAAGTAAAAATAAACAACACAAGTACAATAGTACATTATGAGACAAGTTAGCTTACGTTGCTCATTGCACACAAGGCTGTGGGTTGCAGCCCGAGCCGCAGGCGAGGGCGTAACTCAGCCGAGTGTGCAATAAGCAAGAGCTCACGAGTTTCATACGACGTTTTTCAACACATTTGCGAGGAAAAAATAAAGTAATTTATCACACAGCAACAAATATGGCAAAAACAAAATATGATAATTATGGGAAAAGGCGCGCATGTTTTTTTTTCACACGCCCAACGCAAGAATATTTTGCGATCAAAGGGGTGAGGAGCATACAGCCTACTACTAATACTTCAAAATTATAATTTTAAGTGACAAAATGCAAATATTTTAATATTTTATAACAAAATATTGTGAATTATTAATAATTTGATAATAATTATATATTTATTTGACTTAATTAAGGTCTTACACATTTATTTATTCCAAGAATGGATATGAATTTTCAGCATCATAAAACCTCTTTGTTGTAAAATAAAATAACTGTATTACCCGGCTAAATTAGGAGTGCTCTGTTTACTCGCATAGAACTTGCGGTAAGGTACTAATTTAACTTTGTAGGGTTAATTCTGTTACGAACTAGTGTTTTATATATTATTGCACGCGTTTGTTATAGCTCGGTTTATGGCCCTAAAAGCGATGTAATAAGGCTCACTTTACGAGCAAGTGTGTTGAAAAAGATATTATCTTGAGAACCTCCGTGCTTCGACAGTGCCGCCCGCATAGTGGGTTATGTTATGGCCCATCCTCCTTATTCACCCATAAGGAAGATCTATGCAGTGGCGACATTGAAAAAGCCTAATTAATGATGATTATGATAATAATAATATAAGCAGTATAAATTATATAATATCCTCTCAATAAAACATATTATAGGTAAATTATATACCCGTATAGCTTATTTTTTTTACAGAATTATAGAGCTTAGCCACTAGGTTTGCAATATACAGAGCAACGAAATCCCTCTAGTTAGTGTGCAATGCCATACTATCTTTTTTAATAGATCCAGACGCCTGGCAGCTGTTCAGCGGTGGGGGGGCGATAAATCACAGCCATTTTAAACTAAATCAATTTCAAAGAAACATTATATCCAATATTAAAACATACATACTTACATTTTTAAGCTCTGACTTACATTTCCTTTGTCTATAATTGCTATTTGTAAACGGGCGGTGGATTCTAAAGGACATCAGGCAGAGTCCCATATAGAAAAAAACCAAAGAATGTATTGTTCGTTTTTGTTTTTTTTCAAATGTAGGCTTGTAATTTACTAATTACAATAATTATTTTCTATGGCTTACTAGCCATAGAAAATAATTAGATTTTTACGAAGATTTATGTTCTAAGAGTTATTTATGTTTGAAACTTTGTTTTTCGTAACCCCGACACTAAATAGCAACACCCGGTACCACGACCAACACGTTTCGTTAGCTGCGTTAGTGATACAGATTAGTACCACAATGTACGGGCCGGAACCCTGATCAAACGGAATATCTGTGCATTTATGTCGCACGTAACAAAACGCTTTTGACAGTTGACTGACAGATGGCTGTCAATTCAGTAGTGTCAAATGACATTCTTTTTTTTAATGCGCATACTTGTGCAATCGCTGACAAAGATGTCCGTTTTATTGATATTATTTCGTTTTTTTTTTCAATAATTAATTAAAGCTAAATGTAGGAGTAAAATATAAAATTGCTACTGTTTTATGATTCTAGTAACATAAAGTGTTTATAGATAACAGAATTATCTTTATACACTTTTGGGTCTCATATGCCTGATGTCCTTTACCTTAGTTTCTGTTTGTTCACTAATAAGTGAATCAGCAAAGGTCATTTGAGGTCGGTTACTTCAAAAGGCTCATCCGCATAGCTTACAAGGATTAACAAGAACGTTGTGGTCCTGACATTGTCGTAGGCAGCAAATTTGTGGCAACATTGTCGGCAGAAGCGAGTTCCAAAGGATTTCTCGCACTCCAGTTTAATTAAGAGCACTAAACATTTATATTAAGATAGCTCAGCATAAACTGAAAGTCTTCGAGTTATCTTGTCCAACGTTATTGCGCAACATGAAAGTTTTATTAAAGTTAGGTACTAGCGGATCATGTGAATGCTTGGAAGAAGTTTTTTAATCAGGAGGAATAAATAAAGGGGAAAATATAAGTACATAGTATTCGATAAATCTTTCTTTACTTTCCCTAAGTAAATATTTACTTTCTATATCGGTGGTCTCCACGACTAAGTAAAAACGAGATTGGGAAAAATCTAATCTAAATCTTCAGTCATAATATTAAAATCTTAATATTATAGATATCTAAAGAGCGGTGAAAAATATATGACAGAGTAGCTACTTATCCTGTTCGTAACACCACACAGCCGTTATATAACGTTATATAACAAATGTAAACATTCTCTAACATATTTTTTTAAGATTTTTCACTCTTTTATTTGAAAACTTAGAGGGGGACACACATTTTACCACTTTGGCAGTGTTTATCTTTCAAACGGTTGACTTTGAGAAAAAATTGTCTTTGGAACCTTAATGTCATTTTTAAAGACCTATCTATAGACGCCCGCACATATTGGTATGAAGAATTTTTTTTTTTCAGTTTCAGTTCCATGTATGGGAAGCCCCCCCTTAATCTTATTTTTTTTTGTTTTAAAATCGTTAAGCGGTTACAGAATAAATCTACCTACTAAGTTTCAACTGTGTAATCCTAATACTTAAATAAAAATGGCTGTGACATACGAACGGACAGACAGACAGACATGACGAATCTATAAGGGTTCCGTTTTTTGCCATTTTGGCTACGGAACCCTAAAAAGCATCCCTGTTTTTTAAAACAAAGACATAAATAAAATATCGTATTATCCTTTTCATGTCGCTTCCGGTAAGTAAATTGTGGTACAGAAACAGGTACATTAGATTTCACAGACGATCAGCCAATACCGAGGGATGCCGCTAAATTAGCTTGATTTTCGTCGCGATAAACTTGTCAGACCTTTTAACCGGCATTTAATCTCTCTCTCATGCTATTTAATCAAGATTAAATTAAATTCAAACCCTGCCAATACCGAATAAGGCACTGTAGGTAGTGAAACTAGCGCCGTCACTACATTTATTTTTATTACTCGTAAACCAAGTCAATATTAAAAAAAACTCATGTAATAATCTCTTAAATTGTCTCTAATATTTTTTGAATAACTCTTCAACAGTTTTCATTCTTTCTGTAAGTTTTAAAATCCATTTTAGCTCAAAGTGGCCACTTTTGGCAATTATGGATTTTAAAACTTACAGAATGAATGATAACTAGAAGAGTTATTCAAAAAATATTAGAGACAATTTATGAGATTATTACATGAGCTTTTTTAAAATTATTGACTCGGTTTAGGAGTAATAAAAATAAATGGCTAGTTTCACTACCTACAGCGCCTCAACTCATCCTTGATGGAAACTAAAATTGAGAAGTATTTTCTTACGAAGCTTGCGTGCTTTCTAAATTAAAACTTTCGATTTCGATTAACTATTATTTTTGAATTTGCATAATGAGAATTTGAATACAAAATACACATTACACAATTTTTTTTAGATTTACACATACAGTTTTACAACCGTTTACAACTGATTTTGATTATTTCTATCCGGGCATTATTCGTTATGCTTCAAGTTGTTAGCAGGTAGTTTTTTTAACAATTTTTACCAAAAACTTTCAATTTGTACTCAATGACAAAAAAATGGCCAACTATATATGATACGGACTCTTTATAAAGCAAAGGTTAGGTTGGATGAAGCGCAACATAACACAAATTCCACCAGCTAAATATAATAATAAATACTTATATGAAACTATCTTTTACAGGCACAAACGCTCTGATACGATATGGATTCCGTCACTGCGATAAAATCCACGCCTAGTAGAATGCGGGCTTAACAGACGTATTTCGCCGAGTAAAACTTTACGTAGGTATAGCTCTTGAACATTTTTATATGACGGGCACAAAATGTGCATAATTTAAATCAAAATCTTTGATTGCGTCGAAGAAGTGGAGACGAAACCATAGAATGTTTTTTTTTATTCAACGCTATTAAACCCCTCATTACGCAAAATAACCGCCAACAGTCTAGACCGAGCTCCCACTGCATGAAACCTTACCTCACAAGGTGCATGGAAGAGCAGACATTTACTTTACTCTATTATTTCAACACCATAATTATACTTCACAAGACTGTCAGTGCGTAGATTTTAATTTCATATACCCTGAATCATAGCATTTTCGTTATTAATATAGATAGTTTGAGGTGGCTGACCAGAAAAACTGCCAGGCAGAAGGCAGGCAACTCTATATAATCATGAACGGTACGTCTACGGCTATCGATCTGCATCATTTCCATCGAGCCACCTGATGACGTTAAACAGCTACATTACTTTTTTCAATATTTGAAGATACTAATGAAAAATTACCATAACTGGTGCATTTACCCTATTATTTCAACGGCGCAAGACTGCCAGTGCGTAGACTTTAATTTAATATCACGGTTTGCATTAAAAATACCCTTAATCATAGCATCTTTACAAGATTTTTCGTTTTTCCAAGATATTGATATAGATTGTTTGAGGTGGCTGACCAGAAAAACTGCCAGGCTGAGGGCAGGCAACCCTATATATTCATGAACGGCACGTCTAGGGCTATCGATCTGCATCAATTTTATCTCTCCACCTGATGAGGTAAGTGACCCCATTTTTGGGCCTCATAAAACTTGGCTGACCTTGAAACCTGCCAGGGTAGGGGCGGGTTTTGACCTCCAAATGTTTCTCTTTCGATGGGTAAACATTTCGATCTTCCACCTCATGATGTAATTTTCGGTCAAAATAGCTGCACGAAAACGGAAAAAAAATGTACTTTCAGGATATGCGATGGCAACCCACTAAAATCCAGTGTTCCTAAGTAATATCTATTACTGTAACACATGTCTGCTGTTCCACCTTGTGAGGTAAGGTTTCATGCAGTGGGAGCGCGGTCTATACAGATGAAGAAAAATAGAGACATGTATTACATAGAAAAGGACGTTTTAAACTTGACCATTTCAGTTTTAATTCGATAATTGCGTCTGAGTGTAGGCAATTCCATACTTGAAAAAAACATAGATGGTTACATCTGATTAAGGCGAGGCCAGTTCACGAAATTTACTCTTTCACTATGTCTTTAGAATAAGGTTGAATATTGCATAACTTTAATTGACGCTTCGCCAGAAATTTGACGAATTTTAGTACATTTTTATTGATTTCTGAAATACTGGATCATTTATTAAAAATGTACTCGGTTTGTGTTAGATCGATAAAAAAGCTATCCTTTTTGCATAAAAAATCATATCACTGTCGTTGAAAATTACGAAATCTGACGATTTAAAATTTATTTTTATAAGTTTTATGGTGTTATTCAGGATTTTTTTACAGAGTTACCATGCCATTTTTCAATATTCTGTTCGGTTAATTTGCTTCTTTGTTTCTTTTTCAGTCTACAGTAATTTTTGTGAAGTAGAATTTTATATCAGTTCTTCACATTGGATGTTCAAAAAAACCGACTTCAAAAAACCTACCTCTAAAAAGCAAGAAATAATATTCGTAATAATAAAAATACGTCTATTGAAGTCGGGTGGGGCTGGAGTACAAATTCCTTTTTTTTTATTCTAAAAGCCCCACCCGACTTCAATAGACGTATTTTTATTATTACGAATATTATTTCTTGCTTTTTAGAGGTAGGTTTTTTGAAGTCGGTTTTTTGATTTTTTTTAAACAATTTTTTATTTTTTAATTTTTAGTGTAGGTACCTCGTAGGTAAGGTATATTACATATGTAGAAAAATCGGCTCAGCCAAACGTAAGATAATCGCGGAGAAACATACTTAAATACGGGTCAAACTGAGAACCTCCTTTTTTAAGTCGGTTAAAAAACTACACTTAATATATCCCTCTTCCAACAAAAAAAATATTATCTTATTCAGTTCATAAACAAAGAAGTAATACGACCAATCATCGAGGTAATTCACACAAAATCATACTATTTTCGTGCTTTTTTCAAAATTACTTGAAAAGTACTGAACCGATTTCCAAATTTTAAAAAATGGGACCAACTTGGGAGTGTACCTAATGTAAGGGGAATATATAAACGCACTTTAAAAATAATGCTATACACATTAAAATGTTTAGCTATAAAATTATTTGAATGAACTTTAAAAATAATGGTTTGCACTATAATTATGCTAAGCTTTAAAATTAATTGAATCAACTATAAAAATAATGGTTTCCACTATAAATATGCTTAGCTTTAAAAATAATTGAATAAACCATAAAAATAATGATTTCCACTGTAAATATGCTTAGCTTTAGAATTAATACTTTTCACTATACAATTTAATTTTATAATATCTATTACAAACTTCAACCTCAAGAGATAAAATTGGACACTTTTGCCTACTACAACGTCTACAACAAACTATATTTTA
This sequence comes from Agriphila straminella, assembly GCA_950108535.1. Lineage (NCBI taxonomy): Eukaryota > Metazoa > Arthropoda > Insecta > Lepidoptera > Crambidae > Agriphila > Agriphila straminella. Next base: position 7,286,355 of record OX467312.1, read on the forward strand.
CTGAGGTTATTATTTGTAAATAAACTATAGAACCTCAGCTTCAACCGGTAAGTGTGAATTTTCTAAACCTATACATTATGTACCTACTTAGCGAGCAATTAATTATCAACTACTTACGTACAATACACAATAAGTACTAAAGCTTGACTAAAGTTATAAAATTAAATTGTATAGTTCAAAGTATTATCTAAATCTAAGCATATTAACAGTGGAAATCATTATTTTTATGGTTAATTCAATTACTTTCATTTCAACATAGTTGAAGTGCAAACCATTATTTTTGTAGGTATTTTAATTAAGTTGTCTATGAAATTATTACTTTAGAGTGTATATTAATTTTGTAAATTTGGTTCATGATTATTTAAGTGATAATATTATATTAAAGATCTATTATTATTTTAAAGTGCTTAAGTACTATTTTATTGCTGTTTTCATCAAATTTAAAGTGCCATTAAATACATCCCCTAATGTAATAACGTTTGAATCATTTCAATCGGTCCAGCCGTCTTTGAGTAATCGGTGGACATACACAAAAAAAAAAAAAAATATATATATACAGACGAACATAGAACCTCCTCCTTTTTTGGAAGTTGGTTAAAAATCAGACTTTTCATCAGATCGTGAACTGGCCTCGCCTTAAGCATAAAAAATAGGAATATTTTCGTAATCATATATTATTAATGTGTGATCGATCACGTAGCCAGGTCACATTGACAATCACATGGTTTTGGGAGGAGTAAACTCAATTGAATACCCATAATAGACACCAATGAAATTGTATTGTGTATGAACACAATAGAGGTAAGATAAGCGAACCACTATTGTAATCTGCGCTACATTTGTTTCCCGTTGAGACATTAAGAGATTGGTAGTGCGTATAAAAGGGATGTATTTAATAGCACTTTAAATTTGATGAAAACAGCAATAAAATAGTACTTAAGCACTTTAAAATAATAATAGATCTTTAATATAATATTATCACTTAAATAATCATGAACCAAATTTACAAAATTAATATACACTCTAAAGTAATAATTTCATAGACAACTTAATTAAAATACCTACAAAAATAATGGTTTGCACTTTAACTATGTTAAAATTGAAACGAAGTAGAGAGTAGTTAAAAGTAATTGAATTAACCATAAAAATATTGATTTCCACTGTAAATATGCTTAGCTTTCGATAATACTTTGCACTATACAATTTATTTTTATAACTTTAGTCAAGCTTTAGTACTTATTGTGTATTGTGTAGTGTACGTAAGTAGTTGATAATTAATTGCTCGCTAAGTAGGTACATAATGTATAGGTTTAGAAAATTCACACTTACCGGTTGAAGCTGAGGTTCTATAGTTTATTTACAAATAATAACCTCAGTAAAATATAGTTTGTTGTAGACGTTGTAGTAGGCAAAAGTGTCCAATTTTTGCTCTTGAGGTTGAAGTTTGTAATAGATATTATAAAATTAAATTGTATAGTGAAAAGTATTAATTCTAAAGCTAAGCATATTTTCAGTGGAAATCATTATTTTTATGGTTTATTCAATTATTTTTAAAGCTAAGCATATTTGTAGTGGAAACCATTATTTTTATAGTTGATTCAATTAATTTTAAAGCTAAGCATATTTATAGTGCAAACCATTATTTTTAAAGTTCATTCAATTAATTTTATAGCTAAACATTTTAATGTGTATAGCATTATTTTTAAAGTGCGTTTATATATTCCCCCGTATAAAATCATTACTTTTAGCACGGAAAACATTCGTTCTACAAAAATCGGCTTGTTATCAAGTTTCCAAGTTTCCTTAAAGAAGCACTTAAGATGTTTCAAGATAGGGCTCCTGTATATGGGGATGGCATGGCTAGATGCGCTTGGTCATCTTCCAAGCATGACGTAGACAATATTCGGCTTTATAAGGCTATTACCAAACACCCTGTATAAAAAATGGAAAAAATACATTCGTGTCACGAAGGTAAAGTACCTTAGATATTAAAGATAGGAAATTTTAATAAAAGGAAACTTAATGTTGATTTTATAATATCAACATACCAAATACCAAATATGAAAAAACCTATCTTTTATTTTTTTAGATACCTATCGAAAGGGTTACTTATTATAGTATTTTTTCTTGAATAACACAGCATCTTAAACAAAAGGAAGACCATAAAACTAAACATATTTTAATTAATACGTATTGATAGTATTGTATGCGATTAAAAAAAATGCAGTTCAAATTATTTTTAAAAATAAAATGAAGCTTTATTTCAGTAAAATTTCCTATTTTCAATATTTAAGGTACTCCCTCCGTGCGTCAAAGTTTTGGGACATCCTGTATATATATAGGAGCTCGGTGGCACAGTGGTTTAGCGCCTGGCCCAGCGATTGCGGAAGTTAAGCAACGTTCGCAAGGGTTGGTCATGGGACGGGTGACCAAAAATTTATTATTTCGAGCTCCCCCGTGCTTCGGAAGGCACGTTAAGCCGTTGGTCCCGCCTGCATTTGCAGTCCTTAACACACACCAATCCGCATTGGGCCCGCGTGGTGGGTTATGGCCCATCCTCCTTACCTTATAAGGAAGGCCTGTGCCCCAGCAGTGGGGATATCAAAAATGGCTGATGGACATGTATAGTGCTATATTAGTACGCTTAGGACATAGGTTAGGCACATCTGTATGAATATAAAAATTGATAGAGATAGTCCATAGACTATTAATAATATAATTGAAAGGTTTCCTGTCAACATTCAAATCATGTTTAACAATGTTATTATTTTGTTCAATTATTAATTAAACCCTGATCTATTGTGACGTCGTCGAATTACAAAATGCTCGCAGGGTTAATAGTTGTATTAAATAATGTTGCCTCGAGCTATTCTGTGATTTGTAAGCGTTTGACTTAGCTAAATTATATTGCTGTTATATTGGTTGACGTTTCTATTAATGGTTAGTCATACTATTAATTGAGTATTATTATTAATGCTTCAGTCATATCATAAACTAATTAAGGAGTATAAAAAAAATTTTGTAAGTTTATTACTTATTTGAAATAAAGATAATGATTATATCCTTTGAAATCACGCAATGTTTTTAGTTGAACAAATGTGGCATTATGGCATCTCCTTATGGATAATACACAAACCACCTGGGTTTTCAATGAGTCTTTAGTGATCACAGTAGCTCGTTGATCAGCCCACTCTACTAAAATGACCAACATTTTATACGTTTCATCGCTACGCTTACTTTTTAAGTTAAATATGAACACATGACGATTAAATCAGCTGATGTCGAAACTTTTGATGTATTGTATGGAATTGACAAGCTTATACGTACGGCACGTATTTTATAGTTTACTGCTTATTTTAAAGCTTTGATAGTAGCGTAGCATTCAAATGCATAGAATGTTGGCCATTTGCGTAGAGACAGAGCCAAAGAGCGATAGTATATAATGTTACAGTGTTATAGTATTGTGTAATAATGTAATATTTCATTGGTCTTTATTTTACGTTAAGTTACGTTAAAAGTAAGATAAAATAAAATGTAATAGTTATCCTATAAACTAGCCACTATGATATTATTTAAGGTTTAATATGGGGTAGGGGCTGAATCCCTAATTACAGGTTATTCCATAACCTAGTAGGGTCAGCTAAGACTTTATTATAATATTTCCTTTTGCCTTAAAATCTGTACTTGTAACTTGTTTACTATAGCTATTTTTGTTGTGACTATGTAATTTTGGCATGAATAAAGAGCTTTATTATTATTATTATACAGTGTATTCGTTTGATATATATGCATAATGTCGATAATCATAACGCTTTGTTATTCAAAGACAAACGCCCCTCCATTTTGTGGGCAATTAAGCGATTTCTGCATACAACCCGACTTCAACATTCCGTCGAGATTACGTGGCGCCGTATCTTGGTAATCTCTTGGTTGCGGTAATCGATTGAGTAATCGGTGGATTAAGTGGTAATGCTTAAGCACCCTATCGCACTGAGACACCAGAGGTGGTGCAACCAGTCGCGCTACCCGTTTAATTGTTAACCACACTGCTGGACCACACCACTTGGGTTTGGGTGTCGTTTGTTTACAATAAGGTATCCACACCACTGCCGACTAAAGATGTGTAACATGTCATATCGTGATTTTACGAATGATACCTAAAAAAATGTAAATGACACCGAAGTGGTGTGGTCCAGTGGTGTGGTCCAGTGGTGTGGTCCAGTGGTTTGGTTGACAATACAGACTCACTTCTTGGTGTTTGCTTGGTTGCACAACCAATTTGGAGGCGGCATGCGAATCATCCTTGCTGATGCAACCATCCTAGTGACTTATGTATGGCTCTAACTCTAACGTCACTCGTCTTGCGAACCTACATCGCGTTTGTGACATAAACTTAATTGGACATTATTCTTATGTTATTTAAGATGCGTGTCTACATTAGAATCTTAACGTGAAAGTGGGCCTTTGTGTATTTAAAAAGGCTTACTAAAGCTTCAATTTTATTAATGTTTTGTAACGTATTGACGAGTTGTGTTTTTGGGTGGAAGGAAAGACGGCCCATTTTTATGCACGTCCAAATTGTGTATTTATTTATTTTGTATTGGATATTAATGCAAGTCTATAAAATAGATCGAAAAAAATCAAATGTAAATGATTAGTACTATACCATGCCGTAACATGAATTCTCGATTATTTGAATACAATTATACCTGTACAAATCCACACAAACTAAATTTTTGCTGGTTCCCTAAAATTGAGGCGAAATAAAACAAAAATATCACAGTAGCTATATCAATGGTGTAGAGATCCGATGATAAATGAAGTTATCGCTTATCTCAGAGGTTTATCCCTCTCGAAAACGCGTAAACGAATGTTTTATTTATCGCGAAACTCTTCCGAAACTTATAAGGTTTACTGAAAAGCCGTCCCAAGACTTTTGTTTCAGTTAAAGCTGATTCGACACGTTTCTCTTCATTTAAGTGACGCTCCGATCCGGGGATCAGAGCCCGAAAGGATTATTTCGAGTATATTACATCTCTAAAGTAACTTATGGGTCTTATTAGTACCCTGCAGATTAAAGTTTTCATTTGGCACCGGGTTAATGTACCTATCAATTGTGGATGTGGACGTCCTCTTTTGAAGTTTTCATCCAATTTTGTTAGGGAGTTCTCGTAGTCGGGACTATTTATTTAATTTATGTGACAATATAACGAGAAAATTTGTAAAACGAGGGATATTAGTTTAATATATTAGAACTCCATTTTTAATAATAAGTAGGTATTCTATTTGAAATTAATAGGGATGTTGACTATTTTTTTTATTTAATGTTAGATAAATTACCTCTCAAAAAAAGAAACATTGGTAAAGAATTAATTCGCTGGCATGAAAACTGCCCGAGATATCACAGTGTGAAATGCACACAAATGGACTCGATCAAAAACGCTCCATACTAATGGCTTGCACGTTATGACGTCACGCCTTGCAAGTTTGTATGCAACGCATAGGAAATTTGTTCAGCAGCTATATTAAATATTGTGTTTATCAAAATGGTTTCTTCGACAAATTTGCTATACATTTTACGGACTAATTAAAGGTATCATTTATTTTAATAAATTTTATACTTTTTAAATGGACTTGTCCACCCAACTTTGAAGGGTCATAAAACAAATAATATGCAATATATAAAACCAAGAGGTATACAAGCTACTCTAAAAGTTTAATATGTTTACGATTTTTATTAGTATTTCGTTATTTTATTCAGTAGTCAACATCCCTAGTATAAACAAATATTCACAATAACGGAAATCTAAAGCAATATTGAAACAAATTGGTATGGTGACCTACTTTTTTTTAGAAATCAGACGATAACAATAGATTGATACTATCTGATATGCCATTGTTTAAGCACTACAGCAGTAGTGCAGATCCGCCTGGAGCCTTGAATTGGTTATATTAGTGAAAGAGGGGCTTTCATCTAACAATAAGCATGACATTATTAGTTTTACAACAAATGTCACCTATTTAGAATGTAAAAAAAAGAAAACCTCTCTCTACTAATTATTGTAATACTGGACAAACGCCATTATGGATAAGAAAACGAGGTAATTTGAGAATACGATATCACTGCGATATGTTGCTAGTTACTGATAACGTATATAATACAAGATGTGATTTTTTTATTTCAAGTGTCAAAGACTAATTATTAATAGGAATGAATTTGAAGGATTAATTTACTTTACAGTGCTCCAGCAGGTTAACAAGGTTGAGAACCAAGAGCGATTTAAGTACCAAGTTCGGGCATTTAAAAACTTTTGATGCATTACTTTTTAAGTTATAAACAACAGAGCATTTTATTAAAGAAATTTAACCATAAAGTATTGTGCAGCTGGGACCTGAATAATATCTTAAAACTTAACTTTTTTATGCACAACAGGATAGTGCTTGGCCTTCACCTCACCTGATGTTAAGTGACGATAAGGTCGAAGATGTTAGGGCACTACGCCCGGAATCCTCATGACTGAGGAACTGGCTATCTTACCTCTAACTGCCGGAACAAAACAATTTTAAATCGTTGTTATGGCGTCAGTCGGGCTTGAAATAAGCCCTACCACCAACCAAACAGAGTACAAAATGTTACCCCCTTGGGAATCGAACCCGGGACCCCTACTGCGTCTTACACGGGTAGGTGAACCACTAGACCACAGAGGCGGTTCCTTCCTTTAAGTAGGTACAAAAAAATCCAAATGAAGTGCTCACACGCTCCGTTTCAACTATTACAAAATTTAAGGGAAGCAGTTTACAGAATTTAAGGGAAGCTTTCGATTAAATGGGAACTATAAATAAGGTGCTGAGTCTAAATAAAGGGTTCAAAGAGTTAAAGTTCAGGAGAGGGTCATAACGTACGTTTGGGTTGGCCGACCTAAACTTTGAGATTTGTTGGTCTCCATAACTCGAAGAATTAAGAGTGATCTAAAATTGGAAAAAACAGAATTTGAACTTTACGGATCGGAAATCGAGTGAGTCCCATCCACCCCGGTGGCTCTGCCCCGATGCCGGGACCGATAGGAAAAAAATCCATCCGCCCCGGTGAATCGTATCTCGATGTTTAACGGGGTGGATGACACTCGCAAAGTGTCAGCCACCCCGAGGTGTATGATATAAGATCTATGGCGTTAAATAAATAAATAATAATAAATAAATATTTGACAACATCACATACATTGCTCCAACTCCAAAGTAAGTAGCTTTAAAGCACTTGTGTTATGGAAATCAGAGACAACGGTGGTATCACAAACACCCAGACCTGAGCCAATATAGAAAAGTTGATTTTCTACATTGACCCAGCCGGGGATCGAACCCGGGACCTCAAGAGATGGTGACGCCTTGAAAACCGGCGTGCAAACCACTCGACCGCGGAGGTCGTCGATAAAATACCGGGGTGGCTGACACTTTGCGAGTGCCATCCACCCCGTTAAACATCGAGATACGATTCACCGGGGCGGATGGAACTTTTTTCCCATCGGTCCCGACACCGGGGCAGAGCCACCGGGGTGCAAGGGACTCACTCCGGAAATCTATTTGAACTTGACTAAATCGAACTATTACGTACTACAGAATGTCTTAACTATTTAAACTTTTTTCAAAAATTATATAAATATAATCGTTATTTGAAGAAGATATATTCCGTAGTTGGCATCTACTCATCAGATCATGTAAATATGTCTAAGCCCATATAATTTATTTTTTACCATCGCCACTCAAAAAAGTGCGTCTTATTCATTGATAACAGTGAATAATACGCGTTTTTATTCACCGAGTGAATAAAAATATTTTGAATTTGGAACAAGCGCGCATCGTATGAATTAGGTACAAAAAAAATAAAAGGTGCTGAAAGTATGGAGCTATTCCATAGATACAGATATAATTCTACAATTAAGTGACAAAAATAATCCCGCCAATTTTATTTAGGTTCTTTTTAGTGTCTTATCTTTGGGTTCTTTTCTAAAAACTATCCCGCTAAATCAATTAGGTCCTTTTTAGTGTCTTATATTTGGGTTCTTTTTTATATATTTGAGGGAGATTAGTTGTTCAGTCTTGCATCAGTCCATTATATCAGTCTGGTACGATCTTCAGTCTGTAAAAATTCAAAGTCTATATATATATATATACAAACTGATGAAGTGGACTGATGAAAGACTGATCATGTAGTTTTCCTCTTAGTTAGCTCGGTGGCATAGTGGTTTAGCGCCTGACCCAGCGATTGCGGAAGTTAAGCAACGTTCGCAAGGGTCGGTCATGGGATGGGTGACCAAAAATGTATTATCTCGAGCTCCTCCGTGCTTCAGAAGGCACGTTAAGCCGTTGGTCCCGGCTGCATTTGCAGTCGTTAACACCCACCAATCCGCATTGGGCCCGCGTGGTGGGTTATGTCCCGTCCTCCTTACCACCCATAAGGAAGGCCTGTGCCCCACAGTGGGGACATCAAAAATGGCTGATGGACAACTATAAATACTATAGGTACCTACTGCTATTTTTTTTTCTCGCAGTCAATGGTAAAAAGTAGAGTACACAACTCGTGAAAAAAAAATTTCATCTCGGTTCTTTGTATCCTTCGCTGCTCTCGGGATCCAACTTAGTCCCTCGAACTAAATTCCCTCTTTTTTCACTTGTTGTATAATCTACTAATTTCTCTTTAAAACGGTACGTAGGGCTTTTGAAGTCAGATTTTTCTCCGAAAAACCTTATTTCCCATTTTGTTATCCTTCCATTTGTTTGCTTTTTATTTCATAAGGATTTATTGAATCCTGATAACTATTTATTACATTGATCAAATACTAATGGAAATTTTTAGTATCAGATGAAAGCGTCTTACTTTGAAAGAATGAAAATTAAAAAGTATTTACTCAAAGACGCATTTAGATATTGCTTGTCTTGTGGTAAATATAATTTTTATTTTACACTTGGTACTAATTTTATTCTAATAACAAACTTACAGCTCCCGCCCACGAGCGACTTTTTGTAGAAAAATAATTACCTGAAACTGCATTCAAAGATTTTTGATAAAGCGCTTCAGCCAGGGTTCGAACGGACACAACCCGAAAAATAACATTCTGTATTTTTATGATACTAATCGATAGGGTCAATGATAAAAAATAATTTCTTCCAAATAACATAGTATCTAAAATTAAAAGCAGACTCGAGAAACATAAGAAAATAGGTACCTACGTACAATAAAAAAGTTGAACTAAGTACTATATTTTTTATAATTCTTGGGTCTGCCATTAATTAAATAAACTATGTTATCTAGAAGAAATTAACCCTTATCATTGATTCTATCGATTGGCATCATAAAAGAACAGAATGTATTTTTTAGGATTTTAGCTCGTTCGATGACGTCACAATAAATAACTTCGTTAAAGAAATTCAAGTCGAAATCGGAATTATAACTAATTTACAAACATGAGAGAGAAGTTAAGTAAGTCACGCTGAGATGCGGTATTGGAAACCAATTTCCTTTTGCCATTGATATATCAATTTCCTGATTATTATAAATTCAATATTTTGAAGCTATAATGCTTGTAATAATTTAAATTTATCTGTTCAATTAGTTAGACTGCTGAGCAAATTGTACATAAATGCAAAATGTAGATTTATTCTAGTAGTAGTATACCTATAGAATGTAGCTTACGAAAATAGATATTGTTTTTTTTTCTGTATCCAAAGATATATATATATATTTTAAAAACACTAAGGCGATTAAACATATCTGTTAGGTACCATAATGGAAGAATTCAAATATGTAAAGTGAATTTTAAAATAAATTACGCTTTCGCTGTATGTATGTCGCTGAATATAAAATTAATTCCAAAGTTTATATTACAAATTGAAGCAAAACATAGTATCTGTCCCTATCAGAATAATATTAATATTTTATCGTTGGGATGAGGTAGGTAAGGCTTTGTTTTTTAATGATTAACTGTTATCTCATCCTTCTTTATAATAAAAACATTGGTCCATAAAAGTAGAAAGTAAATCAGATTCCTTTTTATTTATCTCCTATTTTTACCCAACTATGTATGTATGTACGACTATGTTGGTATGTATGTATGTTCAACTATACTAGGAGGTCACAAGTTGGGTAACGATCGCGTAAGTGGCATATTTAGCATCAGAGAGTGCCTCTCCATCCTGTGAACCCAAAGTCAGCCACTTACGCGATCGTTACCAAATTTGTTATGGCCTCCTAATCTAAACGGTTCCTTAACTTCTTCTAAACTCCTTATTATATAATTTGACAAATGATGTTTCGTTAGAAGCGTCTTAATTGTCCGCTGGTATGTGACGTCACATTAAAATAAATATGGCGCCCTCTAAAAGACTTAAAATCATAAACCAAAAATATTTAAAATAAAAAGAAGATTAAAAACTCAAACCCAACTACGTAAAAATCGCGCTCTAAAAGTACGAAACATGAAAATATTCGAGTCCAAAATTCAATAAAAAATTATAATTGTTTAAGTAGCATGCCACTTTGTCCTAGACACGCATGATACGAACAGTTAGTCTGGAGGTGGCATGCGACTACGGTTATTCTTTTTATAGAATTTTGGATTCGAATATAGTTTTTTACTTTTTACCGACTTGAAAAGGAGGGAGGTACTCAATTCGACCCGTTTTTTTTGTTTTTTGTATGTACACCGATTACTCGAAGACGGCGGAACCGATTGAAATGATTTAAACTTTTGAAATTGGATGATGGGATCCTGGAGAAATCAAGGGAACTCTTCAAATATTATAGGCACACCTTTAGCGATTTTGCTATTTTCTTAAGTAACTCGTGCATTTGCTTTCGAAAAGTACCATTTTGGTGAAGTGGAACTGATGATGAAGACCATAGATGATCACCGGAACTATTTAATAGGTACTAAACTAAGTATCTGACTGGTGCGATACGATTACTTTAATATGGTTGCTAGGCTATTTATGTGCTTCGTCATAATGCATATGGTGAAAGGAGCTGATAGTGAAGTACCAGGAGAACTCCTCAAGAATTAACGCCCCTGCGTCGGGAAAACCAGTATTTTGTAAAAGGTGATGAGCCATTGACATAAGACTATTGTAACTTAGATAATATCGTCGGTAAATATACTATACTTACCACAAAAAGTTAAATTTAAAAAATCTTAAGACCGATATTTTTAAAGGCGTGCATGCCGCACCTTTCGTGGGTCTACCCATGTTTTATCTACCTAGATAATATACCTACTGGATAAGTTAATATAAATAAACTAAATATGAAAAACTAAAGTAATTATCTACTAAATACAGAAGGTAACTTACTTACACTAAAAATAAAAAAATAAAAAATGATTTAAAAACAAAAAACAGACTTCAAAAAAACCTGAAAATGAAAACAAAACAGCTTTAAAATTAAATACCTCTAAAAGCAAGAAATAATATTAAAATGACTAGATACGCATATCATTGTAATAAAACACATCTAATGAAGTCGGGTGGGGCTTTTAGAATAAATAAAGAAGTTGAACTTCAGCCCCACCCGACTTCAATAGATGTGTTTTATTACAATGATATGCGTATCTAGTGATTTGAATATTATTTCTTGCTTTTTAGAGGTATTTAATTTTAAAGCTGTTTTGTTTTAAAAGTTAGTTTAGCTTAGCGCGCATAGCCGAGGTAGTTTTTCATACTGTAACAGACCCTAATCTATGTGACAAGTATGAAAAAACTACCTCAGCTATACGAGTAAAAATAACTTAGCTTAGCTCTTGGTCTGCATCCGGCATAAAACTCTCTGAGCAAAAACGTCAATGTATTTTTTCGGTAACTACGAGCGTTGGGGCTGTGTTATCTATCACAGATCTTCTGATATTCAGTTCTATTACCTATGTCACTAAATCGTTATTTATTGCAATCTGCTTATCATCCCTGCCTACATATAAGTAGGTAGGACTTACTTGCGTTATCTTTCGTAACCAAAATGTAAATAAATATAAAAAATATGAAACCTCCAAACTTCCTCTTTCTGTTCTCAGGTATAGGGTCTCAAAGATTTTTATTTTATCATTGTCTTGCTAATCTCGTAGATAAAGAAAAAGGTTAAAGGTACGGGATGTAAGATAACCGTACACTGAGCACGGCATCTGGAGTTCTAGATGTGACCTTTCAAGATTAAAAAACCGGTCAAGAGCGAGTAGCACTCGCGCACCGAGGGTTTCCGTACCATCATAATAAATACACTGCAGAATAGAATAATAAAAATATTATTGCAGTTTTAGGTCAGCGCCATCTCTTGACCGATAATGGAACTGATGTATTTTTGTTTAAAATTTCTAAAAAAGTGTGCTATATTGAGACATCGTTTTATTTTTCCTGTAATCTTTACATGAACTACTATCACACGGAATTATTTCGGATTTTTCTCTTTTGAAGTAAGGGGAACGGTATTTTTTTTACATTTTTCATCCTAAGTCGAAAACTATGTGGCCAAAAAAATAGGTTTGTTACTTCTAATTCTTAAGACACCTTTTCAGCCGCTGTTGTAAAATTTTTTTTTTTTTTTTATTTCTTATTTGCAAAATAGTTGGGCAAACGTCATCTTAAACTATTTCAAATTTCAAGTTAATAACATTAGTACTTCTCGGGATATCCAGCTGTGACAGACAGACAGACTGAGTCACACCATAAGGGTTCCTTTTTATCATTTTGGTTCGGAACCCTAAAAATATCTTAATGCTTTTCGTACAGTAGGTAATATGAATGCATTATTGTTCAAATGCTGTAACTTCTACACGAGAATAAACTCTAGCTTTAAGTAAACTTGACAATTAACTAGTCTCTACTTTACCATAATATCAGTATTCAATTTAAAAAAAAAAGGTTTTGATTGCATTCTGTTCACTGAGATTTTTTTCTCCAAATCATCGTTAATTGCTTTAAATTATTGCTACCTACCGGACGGCGCTCCGTGGGTAGGCCCCCGACAAGGTGGACCGACGATCTGGTAAAGGTCGCGGGAAGCCGCTGGATGCGGGCAGCGCAGGACCGATCGTCGTGGAGATCCTTAGGGGAGGCCTATACCCAGCAGTGGGTGTCGTGCGGCTGATATGATGATGATGATGATTGCTACCTAACTTTTAAAGATCATAGGTAACCTTAATCAAACGACTAGGAAGACAAAGGGAAAATAATTTAAATTATGGAGAGAGAGGCCAACAGAAGGATACAGCTGGGCTGGGCAGCATATGGGAAACTTCGTCGAGCCTTTGAGTCGCCTATTCCACAGAGTCTAAAGTCGAAAGTCTTCAACCAGTGCGTCCTGCCTGTCATGACATACGAAGCTGAAACGTGGACACTCACTTTAGGGCTGCTTCACAAATTTAAAGTCGCGCAGCGAGCTATGGAAAGGTCTATGCTCGGAGTTTCTCTCAGAGATCGGGTCCGGAACGAGGTGATCCGACAGAGAACTAAAGTCATCGACATAGCCCACCGGATTAGCAAGCTGAAGTGGCAGTGGGCCGGCCATATTAGCCGTAGAACCGATGGCCGCTGAGGCAGACGAGTTCTTGAGTTGAGACCGCGTATCGGCAAACGTAGTGTTGGACGCCCTCATACAAGGTGGAGCAATGATCTTCGCAAGGTGGCTGGCAAAAACTGGATGAGTATAGCCGCGGATCATGCTCAGTGGCGTGCTCTCGGAGAGGCCTATGTTCAGCAGTAGACGATGATAGGCTGATGATGATGATGATGGAGCTTTTAAAAAAGCTCGAAGAAACTTAACACTAAGTAAGTAAATTTTATTTTAATTGTATGATGTCTTTATTGTGCTAATTGTAAAAATTAGGTACAGTCAGCAACGAAAGTTGTTTAACACTTGTCAAAGTAACTTTTTGACTAATGTTTCAAACCGTGAGACATCTGATTCTGAGAAAAGTTGCTATGACAAAGAACCAAAGCGTTAAGCGACTTTCATTGCTGACTGTACCTACAACGTATTATATAGCATATAAGGTAGAGATAATTTATGTTTAAACGCGTCAGCGTGGTATTACGCTGTCGCAAAAATATATTTAATAAAACACAGTTAAGTAAAACTTATTGTCTCTTATCAAAATGCTTGCGAGAGACAAATATCCGGGCAATATGTTTTAGGGGCATCCGGAGCTAGTGCAATTTGTTCTATCCGGGTCTTGACGGGTGCGTGAGTGCGTCGCGGCTAGCTTGAAAAGTGAGGGTTAACGTTATGAGTTTGAAATAGTTTATCCGTTGTATTCTTTGTGGCTCTACTATGAGTTGTTGCAAACTGTTTTCGCTAACAAAAACCATCGTTTTCTCTCTTTTACTCATATTGACTATTATGAACAGTTTATCCCATATCGATAGCGAAAAAAGTTTGCAATAAAATAGCCACTGGCGATGGCGTATATTCTGGCTATTTGGTCACCTGTCAAATAACAGCGACAGCGATAAAGCTGCTATTAAATGGACTTGACACTTGTAGGGTTGCGGACCTCAAAATAGAAAATCAACCTTATAGAACGTGTTATAATGAAGAAGACATAAAGGAGAGATAATCGGATGTAAAATAAATCCTACTTATTATACAAATGAGCAATTTTGTGTGCGTGTGTCTGTGGTTGTAAAGTACCATTCACGCCTAAACGGCTGGACGGATTTGGATGAAATTTGGTTGGTAGACTAGGTTATTTTTGTCCCTGTCAAAGGTTCTCTAGGGTCCAAGCGGACGAAGTCGCAAGTCTTCCAATGTTTAAAAGACTTAACATCTATTTCATAACAAATAATGCATATGGCCGCAACGTAATGCTAGCATAGAGGCTAGTCCCCCTGGAGCAGAGTTGTCAGCCAGTTCAGCCACAAAGCAAGTTCGATGCGCTAGTCACTTGTATTAATGAGTATTGGGATCTGGGGCCATGTTCCGCATTAATGATTTGCGCCTCTTGTGCACCAAGCTCATTGATTAAAGCTATTTGTATTCATCGGGATGCGATGGCGGCAGCTACGAGTTATGCTTTCGAACTATTTCTAGATGTAAGCATTTTATAGTTGTTTATTTTCAGAATTTACGAATTCCAAGTATATTTTATGACCAATTTTGGAACATACCAAATCCAGCTTCACCCCACCACAATAGGGATCGATTTTTGTGGTTAATTAAAAATTTAAAAATAATGAGAATGAAATTATTATCTGAACGCGATAGCGGAGAACGCTGCCGACCGTACCCCGTGACACTAGTTTTAATAGTTCTAATAGGTATCTGCCTACGTGATTAATCGCATGCATATCTTATGCTTTGTATTCACATTCTTTTACCAAAACGATAAAAAAGTAAGTATAACATAACATTTTAAGACCTATTGCTGTAAAAATCATATCCCTGTAAAAACTTTGTTTAAAAATATTCAGACGAGCGCCTTGGGGGTTTCGTTGACGTTTTTCTTTGGAATTAATTCACAGCTACTACAAAAAGCCTTGAGATTGTTCGTGTGCTTTTATTAAGTTTTAGGTACTTACACATCGATTTTTTTTAAACTAAAAAAATGTAGGTAGAGTCTGAAAGATCTATAGACTAAAACAGCAGTTACCCAAAAAACATAAGAACAGGGTTACACATAAGTATAAACTGAAGGTATTCTCCAACTCATACTGAGTCAGCTAAATTAGGCAGATGATTGATGACCCTAGAGACAGCTTGAATCAACCATCTTTCTGGAAGGCGAATATTTTTGCAAGGGCTTCAAAACTCTTTACGTTACAAATACGATTTTCATGTAAACGATAATCATATACATCTTTTTTTATTTATTGGACACTAGTTTTCACCCGTGACTTCGTTTCTTTGGTTTCCGAAAGTTAAATAATGACATAGGAGGGTTAGCAGCTAGTTTCAGAGTGCGATAAATCTGTGGATATTCGCCAGTAGTAAAGCGACTTTATTTCTAAGCAGTTATTATTTTAAGTATGATAAATTCGTATTGTTGATAAGGCGATGAATTACAAAGGACCCACTGGATGCGTATGAACGCCCGCATACACGTCCACGCAACGTCCACGTAAGCAGTCTACCATTTCCCTCCGTAGCAAGTGAACAGATTCGCAACTGGACAGATTCTCAACTGGAAAGATTCTCAGGTGGACGGATTAGCAACTGGACAGAGTACAGTCGCGAACAATGAAATATAGTTAATACATTGAAAGACTTTAATTAAGGAAAATACAATAATTTAAGTAAAAAAAATAACTTCTGAACACCGGGAGAAATTTATTTTCGAGATAACGATCTTAGGCGCTCTAAGCACGTCATAACTGAAATTTTGTCATTAACGCAATCCGATAATATATTTTGTATCTGCTTATTAATCAAAATTTGCTTTGACCGACGTTTTGTTTCTTCACAGTGATAAGGACTTCTAATTATTTTAGTATCAACGATTTTCGATTCTTTTTCGCTGTCCGTCTACAAAGACTAGCTTTGATTTTTTCTGACTTGGACCAGCAATATTCATTTTCTCAAACATGCTTGGAAATTCGAACATTATTTTGACAACCTTCTTCGGGCTAAATCGGAGTTTCCGGACAGACCTAAACCGCGCCGGCAATTTTTGTATGAGAATCCATTACTAACGTGTAATAATGGATTTTCATAGAAACATTGCCTGCGTCTGACCGTAAATGTTAGTATTGAAACTCATTATACACGTGTAATTCAGAAATGGAACCAAATTTTCAATGAAACACGACAGCCAATGAGGTCTGTGATCATCATCAATATTTAAAATTAGAACTGGCTTTGCAAATGGAATGTTCCGAATCACGGTAACAGTGTCATGAGCGAACTAACGCCCGCCTATTAATCCGTATTCCTGGTTACAAAACTTAAGTGTAACATACGATTCGGACAGGTGGCATAAAATATCATTGTATTCTCTATGGATCTTAGCGCGGGAAGTTATTATTGTTGAAATTGTTTGTTGTTTTGTCAAATATTTTATCATCGATTTAAATTGAGTAAGTAATTAATTTATTATAAAAATGAGTTCCACCGACGAAAGTGATATTTTGACGCCACCTGAAATTCAAGAAGCGGCAAGAACTGTAATAGAATACATGTTGTCTTCAAAATCAAAAAATATTAAGTAAACCAAATGTAAACCTATCTGCAATGCTCAAAAGACATTCACAAGGGTATAAATGAAGGAAGTCTGCATCAAACGTGCAAATTTTCTTGTCAGAAGCATCAGACAGTGTGTATTTGGATCCTAAAATAGGTAAGTTTTCGTACTTATTGATAAGTGCCTACCTACCTAGGTACTAATTTACCACTTTGTTTTAGTTAAACAGCTAACATTAAAATTTACACGTTCTTTATTTTTGTTGCAGGTTTGATTTTTGGCATTTTCGGTACATGAAGATGCAACGACTTATACAGTATTTATGTAAAAGACGTAGAAACTCAAGACGGTGCGATTTGTTACCTACTTTTAATTAAGTACTTACTGTAATTTTAAATAAAAATAAAATACTTGGTTATTACTTGGTTTGAATTTCCGCGCATTATTTGAGAAAAGTACTATACAAGCCTTGGCCGCAACCGCTGCAGTAATGTACTATTTACCACAATATCAAAGATGATTGCACAATAATTATAATGAAAAGAAACAAGCTTTAAATATTATTATATGAATGACATTAATGTCAATGCTATCAATCATATTTTTTTGTTGTTATCAAAGAGTTTGCATTTGATTGAATCAGGCGTCACTTGGCGGAAGTCCCAAACCATTTTGAAAAAAGAAATTCATGTAGCTTACTTCCGCAAACAAAATATGCAAGATGCACCGCCCGCCCGCCCGTTTCGGTGTTGGTTTACGCACGATCTAACTCCTGAGGATGCTCCGGGTTGGGGCGAAACACGTGTAGAGTAGCCTAATCGGTGAAGGTGCAAGGTGTGTTGCTGTCTTGCTAAATGCAGGTATTGTGCACTTATATTTTGTGGTGTGCATGTGCATATTTTTGCGGGCGGGCGGGCGGTGCATCTTGCATATTTTGTTTAGTAAGCTACATATATTTCTTTTTTCAAAACAAAGAGTTTGCATTATGCAAAAAGAGATTGCATTTATACTATACTTATTACAAGCTATCCGCCGCCCATGCATAGAAGCATACGTATACAAAGCAGTCGTATGTCATGGACTGTACATGTCCTGTCCAGTTGCTAATCCGTCCACCTGAGAATCTGTCCAGTAGAGAATCTGTCCAGTTGCGAATCTGTCCACTTGCTACGGAGGGGTTCTATTGATTTACTTAAAACGCAGTGAAACGTGCACGCGCACGTCTCCGCGTAATCACTGTGCCTAGACACACTATGCCGAAATTGACTGACCGACTGAAGTTCCGCAGCAACGCTTAAAAAACGCAACGTAATTTCGGCATGTATCGTCAATAATTCAAAGCATTGCAGGCGTATCATGCCGAACTTCGGCCGCGTAGTTTTGGCATAGTGTGTCTAGTCACTAACTAACTACCCATCCGGTACGAAATGAATTTATTTTATTTTATTTATTTGGGATAACAAACAGTTGACACAACTAATACTATTTATAAACTATTACATTGCCAATATTAACAATTGTGCAACCCACACCGCTATCCACGGATTTGAATTATTAATTAATTATTAGTTACGTATTCAGTGGTATAACAAGGATAAAGACATAAATAATGATAATATTATATGCATATATAAATGTTATGTATTGGGCACAGATTAATTGAAAAAGTTTACATGGAATTCATTTTGAGAGGTATTCATTAGTTTTCCAATAAACGGGATATACTCGTACATCTACATAGCACTGTTTTACTAAAAAAAATATCAACCAACACTCTCACAAAAAATCTCTGTTTTATTTTATTTTTCAATGAACCTACGTATAAAATACTCACGTTCGTTAGTTCTAAATAAGCCGTTACAAAGTCTTTTTCCTAAATTCCAAGCACACCGTAAAAAATATGTTACTTAACGAACCGTAGCGAACCTTGCATTTTTACTTAGAGAGAGAGAACTTTTAGAATTCAGTAGCAAGTAAGTGGCACAATTTTTCATTTAAAATGAGAAAAACAGGTCCCTTCGCCCCCACAACTGCAGATTCAAACTTTTCTCTATCCATTATCTTTCTACTTTGTTACATATTTTAAGAAACTCGTTGCTATTTCTCATTGTAGTGTCTCCTCGACAAAACGTCTTCGTCCACATTTAAAATGCTGTATGTATCCAATTCAGACACAATTGAAGGAATTCTTTTGCTTGAAACGGAATATCTTATAAACGCTGTAACACAATAAAGTCTATCTTATGAAACACAAATTTCGAGAATCTTTTAGTCTAACATAGTCTACAGCACAGAAAGGCAAATAGCCTTCTCATAATGAAACAATGCTGGCAGAATCTTCTAGTCAATTCACTACTGAAAATGTCTTCTTCCATATTTTAGTACAGCTCCTTAACTCCAAATACGGTCCCATCCGGCAGAAAGCATGAAACTTGGCATGCATGTAGCTTTTACGTAGGTATAAATAAAATATGGAAATGGAAACAAGTCGTAAAGCTATTTTCCCCTTTCCCCCTCTTTTGTGTCCCCAATTACAGTTTTTTTTTTAATATAAAACGGTCAAAGCTACAAAAAAACTGTCTAAAAACTGATAGGCCTTCCTTAATGGGGGGATAAGGAGGATGGGGCATAACTCACCACGTGCCATACCAGTGCAAATTTGAGGTTTTTAAAATAAGTATGAAATAAGTAGTGTATGTTTTGTCACCCATTCGTAACTTTGCTTAACTGCCTCAAACGCAGGCTATTGCCCTTATCAACAGCATCTTTAGGATCCTAGCTGGAAACTCATTCACCATCTATTTAACAACTTCCGTCAGACAGGAACTGTCGACGGAATAGATTTCGAGATTTCTCTCGGAAAACCTCACAGCCAGGTTATTAAATAAAAAAAGAATATCTAAAACTTTTTACCGCTATTGAAAGAATGAGTAATAAAATTCTCTTTTTTTATTTGCTTATCTGCTTTTTCCTTTGTCATTTTGGACGCTTTAAAATCTTTAAATTAACTCGATAAAAGTATGATGAAATTATATATTAAATTTTGAAAGCTTTTGACAGGATTGACTTATACCTACATTGATTAAATTTGTCAGAAGATGAATTTTAGAGCCCTTTGTGAGTTGTGGCTTTAAAAATATGAGGGTATTTATAATTTCTTGGTAAAAGGTGTTAAAGTATTAATAGCCCAGTCTATAGAAGTATCGTATAATGATTGGAATATTTTAGCCATCAACAAATAAGATAATAAATTAGAAAAAAATCACCTAAAATTAATTTGTATTGAACTTCATAAAATGCCCTGTTAATTAGACCGACACCGGGGCTTCTGCCAGATATTTTTAGTTTTACAAAATCTTTGTTTTCACTCTCTTAGTGGCGAACTTAGCTAGATGATTATAAATTCTTTACTTTTTCTCTATAAAAATATAGTTCTGTTTTACCACCTACTTCAGGCTTTTTATTAATGCACAACGGGATAGTGCTTGGCCTTCACCTAACCTGATGTTAAGTGACGATGAGGCCGAAATGGCGCAATATAAAATAAGTAATAAGGTATATTATATGTGTAGAAAAATCGGCTCAGCCAAACGTAAGATAATCGCGGAGAAACATATTTAAATACGGGTCAAACTGAGAACCTCCTTTTTTAAGTCGGTTAAAAAACTACACTTAAGATATCCCTCTTCCAACAAAAAAATATTATCTTATTCAGTTCATAAACAAAGAAGTAATACGACCAATCATCGAGGTAATTCACACAAAATCATACTATTTTCGTGCTCTTTTCAAAATTACTTGAAAAGTACTGAACCGATTTCCAAATTTTAAAAAATGGGACCAACTTGGGAGTGTACCTAATGTAATAACGTTTGAATCATTTCAATCGGTCCAACATATTACATATACAACATATATTTCGGACATACACAAAAAAAAAAGAAAACAAATATACAGACGAACATAGAACCTCCTCCTTTTTTGGAAGTCGGTTAAAAATAAAGCAAGTATTGCGAAGGTTTTAAGTTTTATTCAGCATGATCAATTTCTTTTGGAATAATTGTATCGTCTGAAAATTCGGCAGGCGCATCTATTTGCTCTTGATATCTGGCCCAAGACAAAAACAGTCGTTTGAATGATATAATGGTAACTATGACACTGATTTGGTTTTTTTAATATCCAATAAGTTTTATGGGGAGTCCATCAGTGCCTCTGAGTAATATAGATCGCCACCATCCACCATTAGAAATTGCAAGTAACTTATTGGACTATGACGATAAATTGCAAAATAAAAGCGATTGTTATAAGCAACAATTCTACAAAGCTGATTATGAAAAAATATGTAGTTTTTTGGACAAAATTGATTGGAGCAAGGAATTTAGTTTATGTGATACAGTTGATGACATGCTTAAAAATTTTTACACCATTTTAAATGACGTCATAAAATCTTTTGTACCTATTTCACTAATCAAAACAAATAAAATTCCAACGTGGTTCACAAGCAATTTAAAACGTTTATTAAATGAAAAAAACAAATATCGAGTACGATATTTAAAATATAAAAATCCATTGGATGATATACAATTCCACTCATTAAAAAAAAGATGTGCAGTTTTGGCAACGAAGTGCTATAATAATTATGTCTCCCTGAGAGAAGATTCTATAAAATCGAATCCAAAACTTTTTTGGTCCTACGTTAAACAGAAAAATAAAAACAATAGTGCATTTCCATCAAAAATCACATATGAAAACTATACGGCTACTACTGGCCCAGAAATATGTAACACGTTGGCCTCCTTTTTTTCCGCTACTTACGATTCTATCAGCTGTTCTGTGACCGATTCTGCTTCCACAAATGATACTAATATTGCTAATACTGCTGAAGACTTGATAGAATCTCCCGCAAATGTGATAGAAACCACAAACTGTCTAAGTAATATTTCGTTTTCTGTTGATCAGGTTTCAAAACATCTAAAATCTATTGATCGTAACAAAGGGGCCGGTATTGATGGTATTCCTTATATTTTTGTATGGAATTGCGCCAAACAATTATCCATACTTTATATTGCATTGAACTGAATTATCAATGAACCGTATCAATGAAATTTGATGTTTTGTTCTTCATGTTTTATTTTGTTCGCTGATGTGTAATAAAGATAAAGAGCTAAAGAGCGTCTAAAAGAGAGCGTTAGATAAAGAGCGTCTCACACCTCTCTCATGTCAATGTCAATGTCACAGACTAGGTACCTTTTGTGCACGGGGATTACCCATACTGCATTGGTTTATATTGTTTTTATTATTTTTTTAGTTTTCTTTAAATTGTAATGTTTAGTTTTATAGTATGTTTTGCCGGTCATTGTTCCGTGGCATCACCAAACTGGTTCCAACGGAAGATCAGCACTTGGTCAGGGGCCAAGTATTATGCTGAGTTGGGACCGATTTGGGACAAATCGTAACCATCAATGTATTTTAAAATAGTTGTTTTGTCTCAAATAAAGATTTTTCTATTCTATTATTCTATTCTATTCCATACCTCTCACACTAATATTCAATAAGTCGTTATCCTCAGGAACCTTTCCTTCATATTGGAAAACTGCCTTGATTATACCAATCCATAAATCGGGTGACGAACATTTAGCAAAAAATTACAGGCCTATTTCAATTCTACCAGTTTTTGCTAAGATATTAGAAGCTATGCTATATCCCATAATAATCTGGCATATAAAACGCCTACTCATTGAAGAACAGCATGGTTTCGTTAGTTCACGTTCTACAAGCACTAACCTGGTAAGTTTTGTTGATGAAGTTGCTCAGTCTGTTGACGCTCGTGTATCCGTTGACGTGATTTATACAGACCTATCAAAAGCTTTCGACAGGGTGAGTCATAAAATCTTATTAACTAAATTATCTAGGTATGGCTTTGCAGGCGATCTCCTCAGTTGGTGTTCTTCTTATCTATCTAACCGTTCCTCAAAAGTTGCTGTGAATGGTTTCACATCTGAGCCATTCTTGAACCCATCTGGTGTACCACAGGGGTCACATTTGGGACCAGTATTTTTCAATCTTTTCATCAATGATATTACTAGTTGTATGGAGCATAGTCGATCATATTTGTATGCAGATGATTTAAAGATACTGAGACCGATAAAAGATGATCGTGATGTGTCTCTACTGCAGAGCGATATAAGTAGATTAGAACAGTGGTGTATCAGAAATGAAATGGTCCTAAATCCAGAAAAATGCAATTTTATTAGCTTCACTAGAAATCATAACGCATTTCCCAGAAACTATTATATATTCAACCAGCCACTTGAAGAGGTTGAAGAAATCCGAGATTTAGGTGTTACATTAGATAAAAAACTGACCTTTAAAAATCATTACAATACTATGGTAAATAAATCTCTGAAGTGCCTGGGTTTTGTAATTAGAAATAGTAAGGACTTTAAGAATTCCAACACTAAAATCAAACTATAAAATAGCGTTGTTAGATCTAGCCTTGAATATTGCAGCATCGTGTGGTCCCCGCACTACGAAGTTCATTCAAATAATATTGAAAGAGTGCAAAAGAGGTTCCTTTATCATCTGGCTTATCAATGTAAAATGGCTAAAAAACTCGTTTCTTATGAGAAAAGACTGAAATATTTCAAAATGACCTCATTAAAAAACAGGCGCAAAAGACTTGACCAAACTTTTATCTATAAGATAGTTAATAGTATATTTGATTGTCCGCAGTTACTTAACAAAATAAGTCTCAACATTCCACTAAAACTCCCGCGCTTCTCCAGATATACCTTATTTTCAGCAAAGTATTCGAAAAGTAATTTAGGCCACTATTCCCCACTAAATAGATTACAAACACAATATAATGCAATCTCAAAAAACAATAAAGATCTGGATATTTTTTGGCTATCATTACCTCTTTTTAAGAAAAAACTCATCAATATACTAACAAAAACACAAATAAACTAGCGGTTGCCCGCGACTTCGTCCGCGCGGACTCTTTTTTTGCATTTATCATATTAGTGGGATGCATTTTGTATTTCGTATTTTGTATTTCGTATAATTTTGTAATACCTAAGTATATAATATATAATATTAATATATATACATATAATTAATGTGCTGCGTTCTGAGTCCTCATTAAATTCATTCACTTATCGATAACTATTTCACAGGTTACAAATGGCTCACTTGACACTTTTTCATAAAGTACTTATTTTTTATTTTTTGTTATACTTACAGTATAAATAAGTATAATTACTTAGGATAATTACGTTTGTTAGTTAGGTAAGTTAAGTTTAAGGGTGATTGGCTCCCGTTGTGTTTTTTAAGTTTTGCTTTCCGTGGCAACCTATAAGTAAGGCAACACTTACCTCGTATTATTATTTTTTAAGTTACCTATTTGCATGTGAAGTGTATGACCTTGTTGGTTGTTCTAATAAATAAAATAAAATAAAAAAAATAAAAAAAATATTGAAGTTGCATTAAGAAATTTATATAAGTAGATAGTACAACATTATAACACTCGTTTGGATGATATTATGTTTACTATGACTCTGGTTGATTTAATGTTAGCAATAAGCTAAGTTTCAGAAAATTTGGTAGAGGATTTAAAGCATGGGTGACCCTTTTTCCACATTCGCCAACTTCCTTTTTCGCCAATTCCATTCCCGATTCGCCCAGTCAAACTCAAACTTTGTATTGCCAATGTGTTTAAATATTTTACTAGCATTAGTTAAATTATTATTTTTTAAGAAAAAAAACCAGAAAATTTACCATTATCACGTAAACCAGTAAAGTGATTTTATAATTTATCTTAAAAAATAAAAAAGTAATAATTTGCCTGGAAAGAGATTTTTCAAAGTTGGCTTTTAAAAATAAACGGCCTGTACCAAAGAGGAAAGTATGCGCTCGCTGGCTGACATCTGCCCAAAGAGAAACATTTTAGGGTTACATCTGCCTGCCTACCTGAGTACCTACTCTTCGAAGATTAGTAAAAAAAATACATTGAGATATACATTTTTATCAACGCCATCTATCGAGCCTACAGCTTTTTGTCATTTTGAAAAGCCCTCATTCTTCTAAAGGCGTGACCAGCGAGATATACTGCAAACATCTAATTTGCAGATAATGATAAAGTTTCTGCACAATCATTGTTTCCTCTAAATAATGCTCCCGCAAAAGTCGTTACTAATTAACATAAGTTAGATTAGCTGCGTTTGCATAATCATCGTATTTCGTGCCAGCCACTGGCGGAGTTTAAACGAGAGGGAATTATTCACCACATAAGGAACATATCGCAATGAATATTAATTGCCAACAAGGCTGAGATGACAGATTTCAGTAAGGTAGTTTCAGTTTAAAAGGCTTTGACCTTAATTTGACTAGGGTTCAACGAACTTTATTCGCTCGCGTCATATGTCTGCTCTCATAAAGCGTCTGGTATAAAAAGCTTTATTATATTTTACGGGAACAATAAATTGGATGTGACATATGCGGTTTGTTATCTTTTTTGTGCAAACAATTTTAGCGTAACCTTTAGGCAAAAAAAGAATACGTAGTACTCAAAATGAATGGATGAAAAACCTACCTAAAACACAACAGTCGGTTAAAATACTACCTGTGTCAATTAAGAGAGCTGCGAGAGAGAAAGAGAGAGAATGCCTTAATAATAGTAATAAATAAATAATACTTTTATTTCAGACTTTTGGTCCATAAAGTGTTAGTAACAATTTTAATTTATAAAACCTTAATTTCTAATACCCCAGCCAAACAAGTAGAGTAATATTTATTAGTTAATAGGAATTTCATAGCGTATTAATTATCATAACATGACTAATTAATATTCAGTAAGGAGAGTTAGTATTAAACTAGTGTTAGTAGGTACATGGTAATTTTATAATTTTATAGCCGGGTGTGTAGCTGCACCCAACGACAGAGGCGTATGTTATCACCGGGCGTATGCAAACCTTGTAGAGTGTTCGCTTGTTTCGGAGGGAAATTTTACCATGACGACTTAACATGGAGTTAAGACGGTGAAGATAGAGACGGGCATTACGGGTCACCCTTTTGACGTGAGGCTCAAAGGTGAGTCTCTGGTCTAGACTGACACCGAGGTATTTGGTGGACTTTTGCCAGGGGATGGATTTGCCTAGCATAGTGGGCGCTGCATTTGGGGGCAGTCTATGACGCTTTGTATCGAAGTAAACTGCAGCTGATTTCTCCGGGTTAACTTCGATGCGCC
This sequence comes from Agriphila straminella, assembly GCA_950108535.1. Taxonomy (NCBI): domain Eukaryota; kingdom Metazoa; phylum Arthropoda; class Insecta; order Lepidoptera; family Crambidae; genus Agriphila; species Agriphila straminella. The sequence continues at coordinate 7,312,749 of OX467312.1, forward strand.
ATTTACGGAACCATTGGCCTAACTTATTGATAGAGGACTGTAGCCTCTTAAGGTATTAAGAGATAGGTACTCGTTTATGGAAAAGATTAGTATGGAGTTTTTTAATTTTTTATTTATTAAGAGAGAGAGAGATATTTAGATCGCCGCCAATTATCTATCTATTTAATTTAATTACATAGAACTTATTAATTTGCTTATGGGATTTTTAAGCATTGTCCTTTATTGTATAACATATTAGGAATCAAAGTTTACAGAAAGAAAATAATTCATGTTTCAATATATGGAATTCAATAAGAGGTTTACTAATGAGTTTAAAATAAAAAAGACATCGACAAAGAGGCTAAATGAACTGTCTGTAGTAAAAAGTAGAATGATTCATTAGTTCAAAGCGGTAATGCCTGTTCAGGGAAAATTGCTTCTGAAATTTAAAAAAGCTAATGAGTCTTACAAGTAAATGTTTCCAAATGAATACATTTTCCTTAATTAGATGAATTACTTAATAACATCGATGTTAATTACAAGCCATTATGACAGAGTATTTTTATAGAGTAAAAATATTAATATTCTCATGAACTAAGTACACACTGACTGACATTGGTAATTAATAACTGCGTTTTTTATTTAATTCGCAATTATCTAAAAATTATAATAGGCTAGTCATTTAAAAGTTGATTAAAGAATAGATTTATTTTTGTTTTATTATCTTTTTCAAAATTCAAACGATTGAGTGTGCCGTCTCATTTAGTGTAATCAGGCAACTCAAAAACAAGGACCAACAAGCAAAAAATAATATTCATGGCTAAATAACGGTACCCTACTACTCGTATTTTATTTTCTGAAGCAAAATTACACGGGCGGGTCAACATTATTATCCACATCCACAACTCAGACAGACCACATACCAATGTAGGCTCAAAGAAAACCGCCCGGGCATAATTTGTACACACAATCGCGAGCAATGAAATGTGTACAATTAATTGTACTTACGGCTAAAGGAACAATGACATGTCAAATCGTTATAATGTATTAAGTTATTTCTATGATGGGTTTATACTTGTAGTATTTAATATGTCTACAATACAAGATAAAGAACTTACATTATTTAAACCTATAAAATAAAAAAACTTTGAAGTTAAAGTATTGCAAAAATGAAAAGTCCATCAGCCATTTTTGATGTCCCCACTGCTGGGGCACAGGCCTTCCTTATGGGTGGTTAAGGAGGATGGGCCATAACCCACCACGCGGGCCCAATGCGGATTGGTGGGTGTTAACGACTGCAAATGCAGCCGGGACCAACGGCTTCACGTGCCTTCCAAAGCACGGAGGAGCTCGAGATAATAAATTTTTGGTCACCCATCCCATGACCGACCCTTGCGAACGTTGCTTAACTTCCGCAATCGCTGGGCCAGGCGCTAAACCACTGCGCCGCCGAGCTCCTAAAAAAAATGAAAAGTAGTATTACGTAATTTACAACAATTTTATAAGTAAGTCTAAAAAAAACATTCTTTATTCCTAATGTTTTTATTTTTTACTTTTTACTTTTTTTTACTTTTTACTTTTTACTTTTTTACTTTTTTCTTTTTACTTTTTTTTTACTTTTGTTTTTTAATGTTTTTTTTCCTAAAGTTTTTAACATTCTTTATTCCTAATCCTGACTGAAAAAGCTTTATAGCCGTTCAAAATTTTTTTTACGTCTAAAAATTTATAACGGCGAGGGCGTTTTTATTTTATACTTCCGGGTTCATTTATTGTGAAACTTTGGAAGCATTGTTACTGCTATCTTAAGCGCCTGTATAATTAGAGTCGGAGGAAAAACGCTACCAGACGCTTTATTGCCGTAACAGAATGCCATCAAAAACATTCTACATAAAATGTACCCGGGTCTTGTTATTCTTATTCCATTATCTTGCTGCATTTTGTTTTAATGAAGAAGGCTAATAAAGTTATACTTAATGCATCAAAAATCGTGTTAGTATTTTTAATGGAAAACGGCAAATTTTAATCTCACATAATTATCACCTTTTTTTCTGCTACCCTAGCATAACCATCGAAACACGATTTTCATATTGCGTGATATAGTTAGCACTATTAGTTATTCTGTAATATAGCGTTTTATCGACACTCAACTGTCAAAATCTATTGTCTTATAATAGTAAGAGATTATAAATCGCTATATTATCATATCTTATTTCGGTGGTCATGCAACTCTTTGCAGGACAGATGTTAAATGACATGGCAGAATAGATGTTAAACGACAATAATTAGCGTGAGAAATTAAATCATCCGAAATCCGTAACTAAAACAATAGACACAGGTTTAATTTATGATAATGGTAGTTCTGTTAGCAAGTTGGTAACATACCTAAGCCTATACGGTTGGATTCAGAAGTGATTATATGCAGTACTCATAATTTTGCAACTTATTGAAGAAGCGATAGATTTTGTGTTTTTGCGCTAAAGGGTTTCGTCTTTTCGACCAACTATTATCTGTATCATATCAACCTTTTCAAGTGCAAATGTCCTTCTTGGAACTCAAAATCTTAATCAATCAACTGATTGAATTGATCCTTACTGTGGTCTTTCTTGCATGAAAGTTATGAATAACTCTACAAATTCTAAACATGTGTCGCCAATGTCAGCAGGGGCCTGATCGCGCTAATTTTCAACGATAAAACCAAAGCTAAATCGTTACCGTTTCAGTTTCGTTTACAGAAAAATACTCGCTTTAGTTTTGTTAAAATAGTTGAATACTCTGCCTACGGAGTCTAGGATTACAATCTGGGACAATTTAAGTGAAAATTATGAAGCTAAACCAAAGATTTTTAGGTATATATAACCTAAATGACAACGCAACGTTTTTGGTTTTATCGTTCAAATTTTTATGTAATAGGCCCGTCAGTTACCCACCTATAATATTGCCACTAAATACAAACTTGTCCAGTCTCTAGAGACAACCAGCATCTCTAAGCTTGAATTGAATTTCAAATGTCTTAGACTGTGGTCTGCAAGAGATAAGTTAATGTAGCCGTCTAGCCATATTTCGGGAGCCAGACAAAATTATAACCCGGCTAGATATTAAATTGTTGCTTAATTATAAGCAGACGTTGCAGCAGGTGCGTTTTGCTGTGGCGTCGTAATATTCACGGTTTAATACACTGGACTGGACTGGACAGACTATGTTTGCGTCAAGTTTCTCATCATCAAGGTGTTCAGAGATATAGTATTAAGGTACTGGTACTTCTTGAGTTCTTGCTCTCGCCTAAGGAATGAGATAGAACTAATAATATTCAAATGATATGGGAAAGAATGTTTAGAAAATATAGCTTGTCGCCCTTGTTGTCTTTCGATGGGCGTCGTTGCCGATGCTGAAGGGCCACGCGCGATTTCTTTCTCGCTCTAGCTACCATCCTCAGAGATTTTTTTTTTTTTTTTTTTTTCTTTATTGGTTTTCGGGATTTTTGTCATAAGTTGACGATGCCAATCCCATCGTACTTATAATATTATAAGGCTAATCTCTAAAAACAGAATATAAAGACTTAGCTGCTATTGAGGTTGGTTCTGACAAAATTTTGTGAAACATTCCTATATCTAGTCTATTAAGTTTTAAATTGCTCATTAACTGCTGCCTCTTACTCGCAAAACGGGCACAATCCATCAAAATGTGTTGCAGATCATCAATTTTTCCACATTGGTCGCAGTAAGGAGAATCAGATTTTCTCATCATGTGTGCAAATGATTTTGTTGGATAATGTCCAGATCGCAGTCTATGTGCGGTAACAATTTGTTGTCTATTGAGCTCATTGGCTGCAAACCATGGGATATGAGGGGGTTCACTTTGTATGCTCTTGTACCAAATGCCTTTGCTTAAAGATCTTTCATCAAAGTACAATTTCCACTGTGTATAGCATTTATGTTTGTATTTATGAAGAACTTCAGTAAAATTTGGTAGGGTACACATTGGTTGTCCTTCTTCAATGGCTTGCTTAGCATACTTATCAGCCTCCTCATTCCCGGTCAAGCCTATGTGTGCTGGAACCCATTGCATTATCAAGTCAATATTGTTTTGCTTGAGATCTTCATAAAGCTTTAAAATAGTATAAGCCGTAGTAAGCCCTCTTTTTCCATGCAAACATTTCATCAAATGTTGTAATGCACTTTTGCTATCTGTGAAGATTACGACTTTACGGACTTCTAACTTTTTTGCATACGCCATTGCCTTAGATATTGCAACAAGTTCCGCAGTCATAATAGACAATGATGAACTAATTTTAAACATATTATGTATTTTAGCTTGTGGATCGTAATAAGCCACTCCAATGCCATTCAGAGATTTGGAGCCATCGGTGTATAAAGCATACCAGCCGTTATATTTTTCTTCTAACTCTTGACTAACATCTAGTTTTAAATTATTATTTTCGTATAACATTTTGGCCTTTTTTATCGAATTAAGATTAATTTTTATATTATCTTTCATGTTAAAAGCTGACACCCATTTGTTTAACGTGAACATTTCTAATGGATTGTCTGATGATATATTTTCCTCCTTAGTTTCTTTTAAAGCTGATACTAGTATGGGTTTCTTTTTATTTTTCCAGTAACTATTATTACATAAGACCTCCAATCTAGTTAAGAGTTTTATTTGTGCATTGTCAGTCCAAGAATAAGCTTTCAAAATATGTTTGTAGGCTAAAAGTTGTCTTCTAGATTTAAGCGGTGGGACGCATAATTCGCATTCCATCACATGTATAGGAGTAGTCCTGATAAAGCCTCCAATTATCCGTAATGCCTGGTTCTGTAACTTATTTATTTTATATGCGTGAGTGTCTGCTGTGTTGTCATATAAGAAGCTACCATAATCTAATCTACTCCTGATAAGCGCAATATACAGTCTACGGAGATGTGAAGGATGTACACCCCATGTAGCACCAGCAAGGATCTTTAGAATTGGTAAAAATTTTACTACTTTTTCATAGAGTTCGTTTATATGTTTGGTCCATCGTAAATGTTTATCTAGCCAAAGTCCCAGGTATTTTATACTATTAACTAATTCCAGTTGAATGTTATTAATATTGATGTTAATGTGATGTTCCTTACGACCTCTACTGAAAATGCATAGTTTTGTTTTATGCACCGATAACTCCAATCCCAATTGACTTAAAATTAACACAACAGTATTTAAAGAGTTTTTAATTTTATCTACACTATTCGCCAGGATTTTAGAACTTGTGAACAACACAAAGTCATCCGCGTACTGACATATATATACTTCGTTTATTCTACGGCATATTTCAACGGTCACGATATTAAAAAGCAAGGGGGATATTGGGTCTCCCTGTGGAATACCTTTGCTCGACCATCTAGCGTAAAAAGTATCACCATCTTCTAACTTAATTTTTAGGTGCCTTTCTTTGAAATATTCCCAAAGGTAGCGACACATTTTCGACCCTACATTTAATTCAACAAGAGTGGTTATTACTTTTTCTACTAGAACATTATTATAAGCTCCTTCAATATCCAAAAAGCAGGCCAATGTGGACGAGTTTTCACTAAAACCAATTTGTATCCTACTTACAAGTTGGACTAATGAATCTAGTGATGACTGTGCTCTCCTAAAGCCAGTCGTACATGGAGATAGAAGCTTATTATTTTCAACATACCATTCAAGACGCCTGGTGATCATTAAATGGAGTATTTTGCATATACAAGATAAAAGTGCAATAGGACGAAGTTTGCCAGTAGGGTCATTATATTTTGGAATAGGAATTATAACAACGTTTCTCCATTGTGAGGGAATTTGTCCACTAGAATATATCAGGTTATAAATTTTTAAAAGGTTATCTTTTGCTATTTGCGGCATTTTAGAAATCATGGAATAAGTTATTCCATCGTGCCCTGGTGCAGTGTCAACTGTTTTAAGACACGTCTCAAATTCTTGTTTTGAAAATGGTTGGTCTAATTGTGGATTTGTTGAATCAAATGAGGGTGGCATAGGTGCAACATAGTCAGGTGTGAGTGAATCTAAAAGTTCAATCTTCCTATAATCCTCGCAATGAGAGCTTTTCTGTTTGATGCCCTTGATCCATTGCATTTTTTTCCACATTTCAGAAAGTGAGGTGTTTTCATTAATACTGCTACAGAGTGACTGCCAGTTTTTTGATTTAGCATTGCGTATTAGTCTTTGGGCGATAGAGATTTTGTCTCTAAGTTGTTTTTCATTGCAGTCATTCGGATTTCGTCGAAACAATTTGAGTGCTAACCGTCTTTCTGCTATTGCTTTCGATAACTCTTGACTCCAGTAAGGTTTTGGGCTAAATTTGTTTGAGGGATCTTTACAACTTCTTTTAAGAGGGATGTATTTATTAGCCGATGCAATAATCTGGTCAGTAAGATAGTTATACATTTGTTGAACATTAACTTGTATATCCGCGTCATAATCCTTGAAAATATTACAGAGGTGTTCATTGTAGCCAATCCAGTCCGCGTTTTTAAAATTTCTACCATTCATAACAAAATGCCGACTGTCATGATATTGTAAGCCAATTAAAATTATGAGATGGTCGCTGCCTAAATTTTCATTTGTAACATCCCATTTCACATTCATACTAATGTCCGTGGTACAAAACGATATATCTGGAGAAGTTTTCTGTAAGGTACCATTTACTAATTTTACGCGGGTATGTCTACCATCATTTAGTGAAATGCAGTCATTATCAAGACTACTGTCTAATAGTTGGTGACCCCTTGTGTCTGTTTTCGTGGACCAATTAATATGATGACCATTGAAATCGCCTAATATCATTGACTTTTCATGATACTTTGAAAATATAGAGTCCCAATCTGACTGTTGAGTACGCGTTGTACTGGTACAATAAACAGAAATTATATTTTTCAAAAGTTTACAATTAAAAATTTTTACGTGAAGGACTTCTATATCAGTGTTACTAACATTAATAGGACTCAGACATGCTTTAATAGATTTGTGACACAAGATTGCCACTCCTCCGTAAGAATCGTCTCTGTCTTTTCTAAATACAATATAATCGCTTAAACGTAAACCTGTATCTGGTTCTAGCCATGTTTCACTAATAACTGCAATGTGAACATTATGTCGGTTTAAAATTAATTCGAATGCTGCCATTTTTGGTCTTAAACTTTGTGCATTCCATTGTAGAATATTTATCTTAAAAGCATTATGATTTGTACTAGCCATTTTTAAATAAAGCACTAATTACATCTGTAAAGTAACCGTCACTAAAATAATTAACACACCAAAATGTAAGTTCCTTTAAAACCAATCCCAGACATATACGTACTTTTTCTTCGAATGATGATTCGGCTGCGATTATTTGTTTAAGTTTGTTGAACAGGTTCCTAAAAAAGGTAGAAAAACTTTTCTTATCTTTTCTTGTGTGAGTTTCTTTGTTATAATCTTCGTAATTCTTATTTGTTGCGTCAGTTTCCTCTTGTAAATCCAATTCACTATTATTTCGGTTACTCCTTTTCTGTTTCCTGTTTTTAGTTTGGGTATGGATATTAAGAATTTGTGATGTCACGTCTTCATTTTCGCTACTATCTCCTGATATATTTTGTGTTTGAGGAGTTTTATTTTTCCGTATTACATCACTATATAGTAGAGTTGAACCTCTCTGTTCATGCGATTGTATATTTGTTATCGGTGAATGGTTTTGAGTCTGTTCTGTGTATTTGTCATGTATATGATTTGTTTGATATCCATCATACGATGGAGTTTGTCCTATATAATTATATAACGCCTTTTTATAGGTCCAGTTATATTCGCTCATTAATTTCCTTATATTTTTTTCCTTTTGGAAAACAGGACAGATTTTATCTAGTGCCATATGCGGTCCTTTGCAATTTACACAAAAGAAACGTGTTGTTTCGCAGTTGTCATGAGCCTCTCCGCATTTAGGACACTTTGTCTTGTTGATTGGACAAAATTGTTTCTTATGTCCGTATTTCCAACATAAAGAACATTGGGTCACAGGGAATATATAAGGTTCTACATTAAACCTACATCCATATCCCGTAACATACTGAGGCAAAGAAGTACTTTTAAAACATAAGCGGATTGCTGTACTGTTTATCCAACGGCCCTCTGTGTTCAAGCGTTTAAGTCTTACTATTGAGCTTATTTCATATTCACAGCTGAACGTCTCTTTTATTTCTTTTTCGTCTATATCGATATCAATGTTTTTTACAACACCATATACCGAGTTACTTTGAGTAGTACTTTGGCATCTTATATCTAGTTCAGAAAGTTTTTGACAGTCGAGTAATTTTTCCGCCTCACATTTTTGTTTGAATAATATAAAGGCTCTATAGGGACCTTTATATTTTATTTTTAATATTCCCGTCACATTAACAGATTTCAGTAATTTCGCCATGCCAAATTGTTTAGGTAAAATGTTTTTAGAAAAAAGACACACTTCGTGCATGTTTTCGCTAATCTGTGCCTCCTCCTGTTGCATCTCAATTTCAGGATTACTTTTGGAAAAGCTGCGATGTAAGCGTTTTTTCCTGTTAGTAACAGTAGTAAATCCGATTGTATCCTCCCCACTCTGTTTACTATGGTCGCTGTCCTGCCTTGGTCTCTTTTCTACATTCCTTTGTAATCCTTGATCAAAGGAAGCAGTATTAAATGCAGCTATGTTCATATTTTCTTCAATATTTTCACCTTCCGACGTTACACTAAGTGAATGGCCAAAACTATCCATATTCACTGTAGTGCTTACACATGTGGGTAGTGTTGTATTTCACACGGACGAAAAAAAAAACACCGGTAGTTGTCAACGTGCGTACGGCTCGGCAGTCCGCCCGCGACTGCCTCAGAGATAGAAGAGGAAAGAGCATGAAAAAATGTTATTCCATGCTGACTAATGGGGTTCAAACCAAATTAACGTACATTTCAACAAAATAAAAATGCTCTTTTCTATCTATTTCATCGACATAACATGCGAGATTACTTTAAAAATTGCATGATTTATTCATTAATAGAATACTATAATAATTCATTGGATTAAATATCTAGACTGGTCCTGTTTAGCCCCGGGCAAAATCAATGTACCAAATGTGTACTTATTTCAATACTTATGATCTAAAAGTTTTAATAAAATGTGAAATCAAATAGAATACGACATTGTCTGAGGACTTGTTACAAAAAGGAATTAAGGTAGACACGATATTCGTTTATTGATTTACTTGATTTTGAACCTGATAATAATTAATAATGTTACGAAGTGGGACCAACATCGTACATAAGCGTAAACATCGTACATATAAGCGTACGATGTTTTTTTTTGTAATTGGCCCTCAGGTGATCGTCTCATAGATCCTTGGGAAAGAAAGTCTTTATACCCTTCAGTAAGCGTCTTACAGCTGACATTACTATGATGATGGTAAAATAAACATAAGTAGCAATAAATTAAAACTAAAGTTACAGCGTTGAAGTGCAAAAGTTGAAGTGCAAAATCTGGTTCGTTTAAGTATGTCTTTTTTCTGTAGGTATTCAAATAAGTAATTTTATTAAATTGAATTTTTAGATTTTAGCATTCACAATGCTATTTTTATATATCAAGTTACTTAATATAACTGAAAAAATATTAGAAAAAATCGACTCACCCGTAGCAGCTCAGACGGGACTCGAACGCGCACCCTTAGGATTCCGGCCCAATGAAATTACTTATTTGAATACCTACAGAAAAAAAGACATACTTAAACGAACCAGATTTTTACCCTGTCTAAAAATGATTGTGATCGTTCTATATGCTCTAAGTTGTGATCACTCGATAACACCCACTCGAATCGTTGTTATGTTCTTATACCGACCTCCTTGAAACCCTTTTAGCAACAGAACCACTTCATTCGAGAGGTACTGCAGTGGTGTTTGTAACGTCGAAGGCATTTTATTCCATACTGGTAGACAATCAAAGTATGAAAATACAGACTGAATGTACTCAAAAAATTGTTGAAATAATATTTTAGAATTATACAGGATCATTCATTGGTGATTTTAGGGCTCATTTTTAGAAGGTTTCGCTATATACATTCCCTTGCAGTCATTCGTAGAAGCAGATACCAAATGAGTCAAAAAACGCTTACTTTTATCAGTTAGCTATCTACCTATAGTAGTGACTACGAGGGAATGTAATGATACCAACTAAAAATACTAGACTATAGACCCAAAAAATCTACGACAAGTTTTATTAAAATTGTGTATTAGAATTACAATAATAAATAAAATTCACCGCGGCGCCACTTTCGGTCAGCAAAGCGCTTTAAGTCTGAAAAGTACTATATGAGCAAAAAACTGCAGTGATATGACAACCCTAGTCCTCGATGGTGTTTAAGGGATGGATTATCAGGAAAAACAGCCTGCGATCATACAGAAAAAAGTTTATTCCCGAGGGATAGCAAACAAACTTTCCATGCAGACAAAGTCGCGGGCGGCTACTAGTTTTTTATAAAATTAAAAATATCTCAGCTATGTAGTGGTTTTTAGGCTATTTCATAATTTTCCGGGGTTGTATGTATAGTATACGGATTAAACGGGTAATTACCAAACAGATTGTGTCAATCTCCCACTATCTATAGGTACGTATTATCTTACTCCATAATATGCAGTATTATTTACTTCAACTCCGCGTTAAGGAATTAAGGATACTTAAGGAGCTTATCATTACCAACTTTAATAAATCAACATACAAATCTCCGGTATGCTAAACCATATTTTGTTTAACCGTATTTTATGGCGTAGTTCTTAATTTTAGCTCAGATTATTTTCGTACTGAAAAACGTTTACTCTTAGCGGTCTGTCTGAAGGACTAGGATTTTCAGCACCACCTCATTAACGAATAGTTGGAATCCAAGCACTTCTGAGAAATTACTTCTGAAAATTTTTGCCACTTCACTTGTCGGTCCACTTAGGAAAGCATTTGCTTGGAAAAGCAAAAGCTTTCTACTCGTTTCGTATCATTGAAATTTTCTCTAGCTAGAATTGCATGGGAAAATTTAAATTTCTCCCTAAAACAACTATTTTTTTTAAGCTTCGTTCTTATTTAAATTCGGAAACGACGAAATAGTTGTTGTTCGTGTATTTTAAGTTTCGCGGCGTTTCGACGGGGCTTTTTCAGGGACAGGCGGTGATACGTGTTTCCCCGTAGTTTTCATTAAATACGTGCTTTAAAGCTAATATACTTTGATACACACAAAATTCTCAAATCTCGTGATAAATATATTTCACAAAACCATTTTCATTAAATTCGATATACCTATGAATAAATTTATTTAGTATTCTGACAAGCATACACTTTACAACGTAGGTATACAACTAACGTTATACGATTGCTGGTATTAGCTTTCATTATGAAGGGGAAATGAGAAACTGTCTAAGATTAACTATTTAGTGTCTGTTTTGTAACTTCAAATTAATTTTAGTTAATAGAAAACAAACTTTGTCTTTACTTCCCAGCCAATTTACACCCTCTATTTTCATTATCTGTCAATCTCTCCATGCAGCCGGTTGTCTGGAAGAAATCGCTTTTAGCGATAAGACATTGTATTCCTATGTATGTGTGTTTTATGGTGTTAAATAATCTCAAACACAGTTATAAATTAACTATCGAGAATGTTATCAACTTATAAATTTATCGACATTATTGTACATAGTCGTGATCTATCTATACTCGAAGCTAAGGTCTTTAATATTTCACTAATAGTATAATAACAATAATAGTATATAATAATAATAGTATAATACTATAATTGCGGCAGAAAAAAATATATATAGGTATTTAGATTCACAGAATATACAGGGTTATTTGTAAAATACCAACAACCTCGTAGGAGTAGATTACTAACATCATAAACAACAACATTTGTTCTACGACTTTCCCGAAAACAGCCAAAAAAAATTTGAATTTTTATAAAAAACTCGATCAGCTGTTTGGACATTTTGTATGGAATGTCGAATTTTGGTAAAGAAAAAATACGTGTCTCTTGTTTTCATCAGTAATTTCTAAATAGCAAATAAAAACACGGGACAAAAATTTTGAAATTTTGTCAATTATTTGATTTCGATTGCCAATAATTTGTCTACACTTCATGCAATATCGTTTTACAAATTGTGCTCCAATGTGACATAAATAGTTTTACAATCAAACAGCGTTTCTCATTCAGACTGAATATGGCCAGTCAAATTACTATGTAAGTATGTAATTAAAAATTATCCTAAATAAATAGGTATTGTATGAAAAAGCTGCTAAAATATAATTACCAGATTGGGTTATTGTAAACTCGCCACCACAGTTATTGTGGGTTATGGGTTGTAGGTACAATAATTCTGTGCCATTTATATTGCTAAACATTTTTATAGGAACAACAAATAATGAAATAGTCTTACAATCACATCTCTACAGTCCCATGTCTTTAGAAGCGTACAGTCAGCGTCGAATTGATATGAGTATAATAAGATAATTTTGAACATCCTGACTGCTCATATAAATATGAAATAAAGAGTAATAAGATATTTTGAGCACTTTGTGTGCTTACAACAATAATATGATGATTCGAACTGCGTATATCAAATTGTTTTTATGTTTTTCAGTTTATTTTGACTACTCGTCACCTCAGTGCTTGTTTGCCCAACAGACCAATTTAGGCAAAAATGACCTTTGAATGTAGTATGCTTAAGAATCAAATTTAATTCTACACAGTCTAAATCAAGAATGACTCGCGTAATTATACAAATAAACGAGCAAAAGACGATATAAAAAACCAATATCCACTGTTAGAACTTTACCCTTCGTTCTTGTCTAACTTACCACCAAAAAGTAACCAACATCCAATATCGAAACTAACAGCGCATGCTTATTTGCCGTATATCCTCAAATAAACCTGGCTGTTCCGCCATATTTTGGATATAGGGCAAACAAGCACACAATACTAAAATACTTTTGGTTGTCGTTTGGCTAACATCCCGAGGGATGTAGTCAATATCCATTAACGTAATTAGATTTTCTTTTTTTTGTCCAATATCCATTTTGAGACCGGTTTTTCACATGGGAATTTCAAAGTTTTTAATTTTTTCATAGATTATTCAAAGTCCAGATCTATCATTTTTTTTAAACTATCGTAATATTACTGCTTTGTTTGGGTCATAACATAGAAAAACAAAAAAACATTGCTCCTGTAAAATTACCCAAATGGTCTGTTGGCCAAACAAGCACTGAGGCGACGTACTCTAGACGCTCATATCAATTTGACGCTACTGTACACAGCTCGGTTCGTGTAATGTGGCAAAATGATAGCTGCATGGATGGAGCTACATGTACGTCACGAACACGTATCTCATGTGTAATGCTAATTACTTTCAAGGAGCATAATGGTACAGGGGGCTTTGAATTAAGCTAAGCCTCAGTCAACTGATGTCCATCGTACGCAATACCACAGAATACATAATTACAAGTGCAATACATGGATTGCATCACACGGATTTTAGTATTATTTTTATAGGAAATCATACAAGTGCGCCTACTTTGATCAGTAGACGTGAGATTGCTTAGATTTAGACTTCTACCAGGCCTCCTTCACTCGCTCAAGGTCGCGCGATAAGCACCTACCGCTAGCCGTTCGTTCGAACGAACAAGTGAGCAGAGGGCCGCCATTTGCCCGCCGGCGTACAAGGTATGCGTAGGTATTGCCTCTTTAGGCCGGCCACACACAGACGTAATCACGTAACGGAATTCCGAACGGAATTTCGATAATGTATGAAGATTCCGTACGGAAAAATCCCGTATGTGTGTGGTAGTCCATCGATTTGTATGGATTAGCTGCGTTCGGAATCACGTACGTACGGAATTCCGTAACGTGATTCCGTCTGTGTGTGGCCGGCCTTATAAAAGGAACAATGTCGAATCGACATTACTGTGCCGTGTACGGATGTCAAAATAAAAAAACCAAAAAACAAATGTCGTTTTTCACATTATGATATTATATGCTACGCAGTTCATAGTTGGGTCGTCAGAAAAGGTAAGAGCACGCGATAGAAAGAGAGGCAACTACTAGGTGAACTGCGCGACCTAAATTGCTTTATTGTGTCGATGCAAAAGTCGCTATTTATTTAAATGACTTTGCCGTGTGCTGCTTCTGTACTTGTACTATTAGTTATTCTGTGCTTCTACTTTGATCAGTGGACATGCGATTGATTAGCTTTAGATACAGTGTATTTATGACTAAGTTGTCTTTATTTGCAATATTTTCCGAATGATTTATTAGTTTTGTACAAAAAGTTGTGAAAAAAAAGCGCAATAAAAATAGGCTTGAATACCAAAGCTATGGTTTATTTTATGCAGGTATAGATATCACTTTAAGCAATTATTAACACCTAGAACATAAAAATGCAACACCTTATACAATTATAATTGCAACGTCAATTGTAATAACTGCTTCTTTTTGTACCTAGCAAGAACAAAGATTACATCAGATACTAACATGGAACCTCTGTGGCAATGATGATTAAGTAATATCAGATGATTATTTCTATATTACCATTAGTGACATGACAAAAACCGTTCACTTAACGACACACATCACTAAGGTATTTCTTATGGGGTATACTAAACTTACATGGAGTGACTTGGCTTGAATCGCTTGTAAAATCTAATCGCAAACCTAATTTTAATGAGGTGGCGATCACGGCCCACCCCAGAACAGTGTGGTGCCCACCCCAGAACAACCTGCCTTTCTATTGTCTAATTTCAAAATCTATCGCAATCGCTTTCAGGATGTAACACATTGAAGCATCTATATGGCAGAAATAAAAACTTACCAAAGAAATGCATCAATTTGTCACATCCATCTGTCAAACGAAAGCGATTGCGATAGATTTTTAAAATTAGACAATAGCCCGTCCTAATATATTTTTTAAAACTCTAACGCGGCTCTAGCACTTTGCCCAGGCCGAATGTTCTTAGACACACCACAAAATATGTATGCTAAACAGTTTAAGAAAACTCAAATTGTCTCCCTCATTTTAAAGTTACTTCCGCATAATCGTGTGCTCGATTATCATAAACATTGTTCAAAGTTGCCGGGAATTTAACAGTCACTAACTTATTACACCAACAAAATTTTGTCCTCTTTGCTTTTCTAATGGTTGCTTGTAAATTGTATCTTTTTTCTTATAGATTTTTCGTATAATATCTATTAATACCAAAAATGTAACTATTAATCTAGGTTTTTTTACAATTATAATTAAACTATCGCCCGCCCGCGGTTTCACCCGCGTGGTTCCCGTTCCCGTGGGAATATCGGGATAAAAGTATTCTATGTTTTTATCTAGGCTATCTACTATATGTGTGCCAAATTTCAACCAATTCCGTTCAGTAGTTTTTGCATGATTGAGGAACAAACATCCCAACATATAAACATCCAAACCCACAAACTTTTACATTTATAATATTAGTAGGATTGTTTATAGAAAGATACCTTCTCACTTCAGAGAACACTTGTCACGTTTGAAGTATTCTCGGCATTATACTTGACGCCTTTGCCTAATGCTCCAAAACGCCGAGACTACAGCTGTTGGTCTTAATAAAGGAACTGGCACACACGAGCAATGAAATTAGCACACCATAGAACCAAATACAGTCATTTATTTCGTGTGAGTGATTAAAAAAAAGATTGGTTGAGCTTTAGGTTTTGACTGCAGACTTTTTGCTTAATGTGAACTGAAAATGACTCGATCTAGAAAGTGAATATATTGTAAAAACATATAGCACCGTAAAGCTTACGGCAAGAAAAACGAAGAGCAAGATAAATGGTATGCTAACCTGAAACGAATAAAAATAGCATAAAAACATTTTAATCATTACTTACTTTTTGATACTATTTTTTAAGGTGTATGTTAAACGAAAGGATAATTTCACGCCACCTATTTAACATATTCCCAACCAGATCCGGAACGACAAAAACCACCCGTCATTTATTTAGGTTGCTTTTACCATTAATTATTCTAATATGGGAGCTAAGTTTGAGTAAGGTCGCGGTCACGCGTGTTACCCTTAATAATATTTTAGTAAACATGAGATTCTTTAATATTCCTAAAAGGTTATTATTGTGTGTACCTACATAACGCAGGGTTGGCTGACGGCATCTCTTTGGTTACTTCTTCCTAGTAAAATCTACTGAGACCACAATCTTATTTTACTCCTGAAATATTAGTTAACTTTCGTTTATCGATAATGTTCTACTTTTTAACTTCAACAAAAGGAGGAGGTTCTCAATTCGATTGTATGTATTTTTTTTATCGTTCTTTGGGCGTATCTTCGACATAATTTATGAACCGATTTTGATGATTCTTTTTTGTTTGATTGAGTTTTCTTGCGAGATGGTCCCATTTAATTCTTTTTCAAATCGGTTCAGTAGTTTACAAGTAATCCTGAAAATACTATGATATTAAATCAACTACTTTGACGATTTTGTTATTTATGAACTGAATTAGATGATTTTTTTTGTTGTGAAAGGGATACCTTTGTGTAGTCTTTTTAACCGACTTCAAAAAAAGGAGGTATTCAGTTTGTATGTATGTATGTTTCTCCGCGATTATCTCACGTTTGGCTGAGCCGATTTTTCTACCTAAATAATATACCTACACTGCCTAATACAGAAGGTACTTACACTAAAAATAAAAAAAATGTTTAAAAAACAAAAAACCGACTTCAAAAAACCTGCCTCTAAAAAGCAAGAAATAATATACAAATCATTAGATACGCATTATCATTGTTATAATAAAACAAGTCTATTGAAGTCGGGTGGGGTTTTTAGAATAAAAAAAGGAATATGTACTCCAGCCCCACCCGACTTTAATAGACGTGTTTTATTATAACAATGATAATGCATATCTAATGATTTGTATATTATTATTTCTTGCTTTTTAGAGGCAGGTTTTTTGAAGTCGGTTTTTTTTTTCATTTTCCAACAGTAAGTTTTGCAATGCAAATTAAAGCTAGACAAAACTAATGCAAATTTTAATTGCGACCTGTGTATACGGCTCCTTAAAGACATCATAGACTAATCCACTTGTGCCCATCCCTAACTACTTATTTGGATCCTACTGCTTCCATCCGCGTCGACCATTATACCCGAAAACCACTTCTCACTAATGACGTCAGAAACTCTATTGTATTTATAGGAATGGAAACAAAACTGTCCTCTTTAGGCCGGGACTCCACCAAAACGAGGACGAGACAACAAGATAAGAGCTGCAATGTGTTTTAAACAATCATGGGATTTTATATTTTACAAATCTCGTCTCCGCTCAGCTTCAGTGGAAACGGTAGAGCGGAGAGAAAAGAGATGTCTCATATTTGTTCTCCGAGCTATGAGCTGGGTAGCAGCGCGGCGCGATGAGATGAGAAGAGAAGGGACGTGCGACGAGTGTCACTTAAAAGAAACATGTTTTTTAGTACCTACCATAGCACTCTTTAAAAATAGCATTCTTTAAATTCTAAGAAAGTATGCTTTTTACTAAACTAAAAGTTTCGCCATTTGTTTTTGAGAAAAAAATATTTACTTTGACTTCTTTAACATTTTGATATTCCTTCATTCGAGCCAGCTCACATTTCCACTCCGCCACGCACAGATTTGGTGGGAACACCCTAGCTGAAAAACATAAATTAGATAAATTACTGAATTATTATTTTATATTTATTTTATTTTTATTTTATTGAAGTGTAATATGACTTACCTATAACTTATAATTTATTTTGTATTTGACTGTTTATTGGGTTTTTCATGCCTTTGTATAAATCATTATTATTATATTACTTCTACTCTCCGCTAGGCACATCTCTTCTCGTATCCACTTTGGTGGAGTCCGACTACCTACTACTTACCAACCTCTCAAACGCCGTTATGTGACACTGTCTTACTTTTAAAATGCAAGTTAAAGTAATCATTATTTCACTCACATACACTAGCAATGTAGTTGAAATTACCGTAGCTTCAGATAAGACTTTCATTACATTTCTCCCTAGTGTGTTGTTTTGTGAAATATGCTGTGGATTTATAGCTATTCTAACTACTTATTTACCAACTTGAACATGTTTATTTCTCAAGCATTCGTATTAATGTACTCGCTAATATTTATAAGCTTAAACGTTTTCTAGTTAAATGGATAGATAGATGAATAGATAGATAAACACTTTATTGCACACACACATTACAGGAAATACAATAACATATAAATTTGGGATTCATTCTTCGTAGGGCGAATGGTATATTAATACAATAATTGCATTATACAATGCTTTAGTTAGAAGCTTACTAGAGGGAAATTCAGTTATTTGGGCCCCAAGTGAAACTAAATATAGCCTCATGCTATAACGCATACAAAACAAATTTACTAGATATCTTTATAAGAGACTGTATGGAGTGTATCCTTTTTATCCTCTGATGTATCCTAACTTGTTCATCTTGGGCATGGTTGGGTACAATGAACTGGGGGTGAGAAGGAACTTGGCATTGGTTTTGTATGTGTTCAAATTGTTGAGAGGTAAGACATGTAATGGGGAGGTTTTGAGTCGTATTGGATTATGTGTACCGGATAGGTATGTGGAGCGTCGGCGCCGGCCTCCGCTGCTGGCGGTGCCTCGCGGCCGAACTAATTTGTTAAGGCGAGGCCAGTTCACGATTTGATGAAAAGATTGATTTTTGAACTTCCAATGTGAAGAACTGATGTAGAATTCTACTTCACAAAAATTACTGTAGACTGAAAAAGAAACAAAGAAACACAATAACCGAACAGAATATTGAAAAATGGCTTGGTTACTCTGTAAATAAATCCTGAATAACACCATAAAAATAAACTTAAAATCGTCAGATTTCGTTATTTCAACGACAGTGATATGATTTTTTATGCAAAAAGGATAGCTTTTTTATTGATCTAACACAATAACCGAGTACATTTTTAATAAATGATCCAGTATTTCAGAAATCAATAAAAATGTACTAAATTTCGTCAAATTTCTGGCGAAGCGACAATTAAAGCAATGCAATATTCAACCTTATTCTAAAGACATAGTGAAAGAGTAAATTTCGGGAACTGCCTCGTCTTAAGCAAAGCCCCACTGACACGAGCGATGAGGATTTTAAATACGATTAGCTGTAAATTAGACATATTTTACAGTTCCATGTGTGAATTCACTAAGATAGCATTATTTATAATATGTTATGATAATGTATACAATAATTAATAATTTATGAGAATTTATCGTAGGCACTTATAATCTCATAATAAATTAAAATGTTTAATTGGCAACTAATTAATAATGTATAATAATAATATAGGTATTTTATGTAAGTATGAAAAATTAATTAATTATGTATTGATTTAATTAATATAGCTTCACTATTGCATTAGGTCTAGACCTGTAATAATAGTGTTAAGCTTGTGCAAATAAAATAAATAAATAAAAAAAAACTTAAAACTGGTGAGCAAATGGAGTTAATTTTGTGGAGATGTTACCGATTGTAAAATTCAAACAATAGGAAATAGTTTGAGTTTAGTTTAACCGCCTCTGTGGCCTAGTGGTTCGCTCACCTGCTTAAACCGCAGGGGTCCCGTGTTCGATTACCAGGGGGGGTACAATTTGTACTCGGTTTGGTTGATGGTAGGGCTTATTTCAAGTCCGCCTGGCTAGCTACCACCATCTTACCAAAGTCTGACGCCATAACAACAATTTAAAAATTGTTTTGTTCCGGCAGTTAGAGGTAAGATTCTGATAGCCAGTTCCTCAGTGATAAGGATTCCGGGTGTAGGTGCGCTTCCACCGGTCTTATTAGGTAAAGGCCAAGCACTACCCCGTTGTGCATAAATAAAACTTGCAATAAATATTTTATTCTTCATATGAGCAAATGACAATAAAGCTTTCCCCTTGCATGCAGACAAGAATATATATTGCAAGATTTGTATGTGTAATTGTTTATGTAATAATTACTTGGTTTAATACTTAACCACGCTTAGCCCCTAACAAAACTATGACGCAAAATGTGCTTTAGCTGAGAGACAAAGCAATCTTTATGTTACTCGATGTGTGAAATGAAAACGTCTTGCCACTATTTGTTTACTGAAACTGCGGTACAACAAGAAAATATTATTTGGACTTTCCCACGTTATGGTACAAACATATTTTATTATGTTGAGTGACAAAACTGACATCACTATAGCTCAGTGATTAGAGCAGGCTCGGATTTGAAAGAAATAATTAGTTTTAATCTCAAATAGCATTGATTTTACTCCCTATTTAAAACTCTTACGATCATAAACGCTCACGACAATAATACGTCGGGTATTTACGCAGAAATATTAGTTATACAATAAGAAGAAGAAAATAAAATTCTCTTAGCTAGTTCTAAGGTTTAGTAAAATACAAAACAAGTTTTTTTTAATAAAGTAGGTACGCATGATCGATCAATAAAATTTATATTTTGTTTAATATTGAATTAAATAACAGTTCTTTATATAATAACATTGATAATTTAATTCAAATATAGGTATTTAAATAACAGCAAAGTTGCATACCTACCTTTTTAACCAAAAAAACGATATTTATTGATTTACAGAGCGTCGGTTTTCAAAGCAACCGTAGGTAATCAATCAATTTTCATGTAATGACAGTTCACAAAATAATCCCGCAGGCTTACGCAACAGCACCATCGCGATCGTTTCGTGATCGTCAATTTGACATTACAACGTTAACGACGACCACAGCTTTACAATACATGAGTGTCGTTATTTCTTTATTTCTATCGTTATTTCACATGCTAGTGCCCGTGTGTGTGGTTCTAAAAAATATCATAGTTTCGTTTATGGTTCATGTAGGGTAACCACGTAAGTGGCACTCAGAGTACCTATATTTATTAGTCTTTGAAAATAGGTCCTCGGCTATTTTTCTTTTCGAATAATTTGCATAAAGATCAAAAATGTTCTCCTCTTTGCGTTCAATATTTATTTCTCACTAAGTATATCGCAATACCTATAAAGTGTTTTTGAGCTAACAAATTACGAAATACTCTATATATTATAATCTGAAAAAATAAGTGTTATAGGTATATAAGTCGTTTTACACATTTTAATTAAAATGTGTAGGAAAACTTTCCATTCGATACTTCTTATAAAAAATTAATAATCGCTTAAAATTTAAAGTATCGTATTTTTCATAGTCACCCTATATTTTTGACTTACAAGATTACTCTAACTCTATGGTTATGACATAGCCAAGACAAAACACACCATTCACGCAACGACATAAAGAGCTACAACCAAATGGATTGTCGTAAACTTTAATCTTTAAGCCGAAACAATGCAAATAATGTTTTAAATCAAAGGAACCATATTACATTAAATATAGAGACATTCATAAGATTCTGAAAAATGTCGTAGCGTGTATGTCTACTTAAATCTTCGTGGCCTCCTCCGTCATAGACAACATGTGGGAGTGGTCAGTCGCAAGTGCTTACGCAAATGCACAATTTTGACAACGATTTCGTAAAAGATCACGAATTCCACAGATTATAAATACCACTATCCAAAACCTTGTAGTTATCGTCAAAATGTGACCCTTATTGCGTATTTTTCCCTCAATGTATGGTATTCATTCATGACTTGGGGGTTTTTATTAATTAATTAGGGAATTTTGCAGTTCATTTCGTACTTTTCCCTTAAGGTGGCTACCCCACCGAAAATGGCGCTCTCAGAAGTTTTTATTTATTAAGTTATTAGTAGAAAAAGATTTAAATAATGTTTAACGTGGAAGCTTTAGGGCCCATGTTCTAGTATTTTTAGAAGGTATCACTACATTCCCTCATAGTCATTCGCGAAGTAGATAGCAGATATGTAAAAAACGGCCACTTTTAGCAGTTTAAGCAGTTAATCATACTCTCTAAAATTACTAGACTGTGGGCCCTAAAAATTCCACGTAAAACATTATTAAAATCGTGTATTAGAATTATAATATGAAATAAAATTCACCACGGCGGCGCCACTTTCGCTCAGGGTGCCACCTTAATGTATGGTATTCATTAATAACTTGGGGGTTTTAATAGGGAATTTTGAATTTTGACAAACAGGAATTATCAACATTATGGGTACCTACATAATAGATACCTAGAAAACTTTATTACCTCTATAATAGCACAGATAAGATTATAATACTAATAATAGGCATATTTTGTCACCGTTCGCCCTTTTACCAATAATCGCATATTGCAGAAAGGACCTTAGTCCATTTAAATTTACTTTAGGGAATTAAGTAAAAACTTTTTAATTTTATAATAACAAATTTTGATGGACTGTATTAACACACACTGTACCTATGTATTATGATTCAGTTCGGCTATGGTTATGGTACGTTCCGTTTAACAAAGTTTGTTTTTATATTTTGTTATAAAAACAAACTTTGTTGTTTTTTAACCGACTTCCAAAAAAGGAGGAGGTTCTATGAAGGCGGCTGGACCGATTGAAATGCTTCAAACTCCCAAGTTGGTCCCATTTTTTGAAATTTGGAAATCGGTTCAGTACTTTTCAAGTAATTTTGAAAAAAGCACGAAAATAGTATGATTTTGTGTGAATTACCTCGATGATTGGTCGTATTACTTCTTTGTTTATGAACTGAATAAAATAATTATTTTTTTGTTGGAAGAGGGATATTTTAAGTGTAGTTTTTTAACCGACTTAAAAAAGGAGGATCTCAGTTTGACCCGTATTTAAGTATGTTTCTCCGCGATTATCTTACGTTTGGCTGAGCCGATTTTTCTACATATATAATATACCTTACCTACAAGATACCTACACTAAAAATAAAAAAATAAAAAATTGTTTAAAAAAAACAAAAAACCGACTTCAAAAAACCTACCTATAAAAACCAAGAAATAATATTCGTAATAATAAAAATAGGTCTATTGAAGTCGGGTGGGGCTTTTAGAATAAAAAAAAGGAATTTGTACTCCAGCCCCACCCGACTTCAATAGACGTATTTTTATTATTACGAATATTATTTCTTGGTTTTTATAGGTAGGTTTTTTGAAGTCGGTTTTTTGTTTTTATAACATTAAGTTGACTTATGCCCTTTCTGCAATATGCGATTCTTATTTTAACATTTTAGTGTTCAGAATATCTCAAGCTCTCCTGTAAAATATGTCTGGAATAAGATACAAGTAGGTATCTAAGATAATTTGGTTTAGGGCAGCCGAGCTGTCATACCTTTTTTATTTTTAAATTTGAGATTTAGGATTCTCAATGTTTTTATACAATACTAAATAACATACCTAAGTACTATCCCAGCAAATTATACCACACAGATTTGTAATGAAACGTTTTATTCATGTAATACAAAATTAATCGATATAAACTACTTTCTTTCAAAAAAATTCACAATGTACCTCTTCAATACCTTGTATTGTACTTATACAAGATTTTTGGTATACATTTTACAAGAGTTTCTTCTTCGGCGCTATTAAACTCACTTTTTCGTAGGATTATGCGATTTAATTGATAAATTATACGTAGGTATGCCGCTTTGGAGCATAAATCTTTTGTATCTATATTAATTGATACTTTTTTATTAATAAATTGTTTTTTCCTGTCTCTGCATTTGTAAGCGCTTTAATCACAAATCATTCTCATAAATTTTCGAGCTGAAACAACAAACATATAATTAAAACTTTACTTAAATAATAATTTTCAAAACTTGTTTGAAGCTGACATTTGCACCTGGTTGACACCAAATTGTCACTTTTGCGATGCAAAGACAAAAAGTCTATGTGGTTGTTCGTCGTTATCTTTCATAGATATAGTATTTATCTTTACTTTGCGAATGTACCTTTGCGTACCAATTTGACAGGCGGTGTCAGTTATTCATAGTGAAATAAAAATTCGCGGTATAAGTTCTTAGTTGCTAGATAGAGCAACGAAAAACGTCGATAGAAAGCTTGACTCGCTGACTATATCTTACACTGTTTTACGATCACGATCACGACGGTCGTCAAATTGTGCTGTTGCGTAAGCCTACCGTCTTTCTAATCGGAAACCTGTCATTAGGATAGGATTTATTGGTAAATACTTTACTTCAGCTTGGTAAAGTTTTGCTCTTTATGTATTTTAGCTATGTAACGAACAAATGCACACAAAATAATTATTACGAGTATTCCTAGTGCATTTTATGATTCGGTGAGCATATTTTTGGTAGGTATTCAAAGTATTGCATCCTTTGATTTCATTTAATATAATTTTGCGTTAAACAATAAAAAATCTGTTGCAGGGAATTCCCAATTGGTAAAATTCGAATATGATGAATACCGAAGAATATAATTCAAGTTCCTTGAAGAATATAATTTTATTTCACGTATGCACTCAAAAGGAATATAAAATTAAATGATTTCAGATAAAAACTTCCAATGAAGATGAACATCGAAGAAAATAATTCGAGTTCCTTGAATATTTTCAGTTCGCTAATCACTCAAAAGAAAATATGAAATTAAATGATTTCGGATGAAATTTATTTACGCTGGCAACTTTTACCGTAATTCATCGATGATTGAACATATTGAAATGTGCTTTTTGAATAGTTTTACTATAATAATCTGGCCATATTACGAGAAATGTTTATCGGAAAAAGTCTCGCGGAATCTGGAAGGCAGTTCGTGCATCTAAAACCTAACGTGACCGATGATTATATTCTTGAAAGGATTTCAAATCCAAATAAATTCATGAGAGCCTGTCTGCAATACTCGGATCGGTGGATCGAAATCGGAAGATATTTCTAAATATTCGGACTACACCATAAAGGTGGCGAAAATAAATGCAACTGGCACTTGAAATTGAAGCATGTGGCCAGTTAAGCTTATCCAGGATATTGAAAACTTAAAAAAAACCGATCGGATCTTGTCCCGAACTTACAAGTAACAGAGAGATAAAAAATTTGCCACTCGGTACAGCGCTTAACGAAGCCGTTGATAATACTATTATCCCAGGAACGGTTGAACGTAATTATGTTAAACCGGTAAAAGTAGTTCGGTTTTTCTACCACTAGGAGTGAACTGAGAACTAAGAATAGCTATGCTGAACATCTTTCGCATTACCATTTTTGAACTGCTTTTGTCACTATGTGTTGTGTAGCTTTGTGCAAGTCCTAATATTAATAATAATAAAAATGATAATATTGGTCCAGAGATTTTCTTTTGTCACGTTTTTTTATACAACAACGATATTAATTATACCTACAAAACAAAACATAAGGACTGTGTTTGCTTTTGACGTTACTTTACTAGTCGACTTCGATTCTTGATCGAAGCAACTAAACTTAAAATTCCTTATTTTTTAATCTTTAAGTACATTTACTTTACTGCTATAATAACAGCAAAAATAATCACATAACACAGTCCATAATGAAAATATTTCAAACAGCATGAGTCTAGATTTTTTTTTCAAATTATCTCTCTATATTGTTCGTATCTTAGTAAATGTTAAGTTCACGTCGATAAAACCGATATCTGATATTCTACTTAAGCGTGTTTCAATGCTCCTGTTTATGACAGAATAATCATGTGTTTACTTGCAGAGTAGAAAATCGCTTAAAGTAGCTCACTCTGTATTATTTATATTTTGCTTCTAGTTACAGTTTTTACCCTACAGACACCGTATTATTAGCAAACGTCAAGGTGGAGAGAAATTGTAAACTGGGATATGATTGGCTACTCCCCACTTGATATGGCATACATGAAAGTACTTATCTAATTGAGCTATTCACAGATTTAAAAAAAAAAATATGCTTGTACAAAGGAAGCATTTATTTAATGTAAAAGTTATCCGCTGTTGCTGTATCTATTAAGGCAGTTGTATGACCGAAGGTGGCGCCCTCGGAAGTTTTTATTTAATAAGTTATTAATAAAAAAAGAATTTGATAATGTTTTACATGAAGTTTTTGGGGCCCATGGTCTAGTATTTTTAGAAGGTCTACATGCCCTCGTAATCATTCGTAGAAGTAGATAGAAAATGTGTCAAAAACGGCAACTTTTAGCAGTTTTGCTATGTACTTCTAGCAGTGACTACGAGGGAATGTAACGATACCGTCAAAAATACTCGACTGTGGGCCCTAAAAATTTCACGTAAAACATTATTAAAATTGGGTATTAGAATTATAATAACAATAAATTAGTACGAGATAATTAACCTAGGTAATTAACTTTTATATTATATAAATGCTTCCTTTTTACCAGCTTTAATTTAGTTTTTAACGTGTGAATAGCTTAATGAGTTATGTATTTTCACGTATGCCTTATCACGTGGAAAGAAGCCAATCATATCCTATTTTACACTTTCGACGTTTGCTAATAATGTGGTGTCTGTAGGGTTAAAAAAGTGATAATATTCACAAATAGTAGGTAGGTACCTATTAGTAGGGTTAGGTTAGAGATGTTACCTACAGAGAAAATTGTGAGTGAGTTTAAGCGCCACCGCTCACGGGCGCTTAATCGCCGAGCAATTTTTTGTAGCCCAGAATAGAACATATGGAGTTCAATACGTAAACGCCCACGAGCTACAAAAAGTAGCTCACACATAGCTCGGCGACTAATCGCCCACGAAATGACACTGACAAGAGTGACAAGCGGCTTTAACCCTAAAAGACACCACAATTTTTTTCGCTGGCTGACATTATTATTTTTGTAATGGTAGAGTTTGCAATAAAAAGTAAGAGAATTATTATTACATGATATGCTTACCAATTTATATAATTCTTGAATTTGCGCATATAAAGTAAATGCAGAATTTTTGTTCTTCACACTATTTTGACGATAAAAGGATCTGTACCCTTAGCACGAACAGCTATCAAAAAAATAATCATTCGATAGATAAATTTTGTATTGGAAATTTGTACAACGCCATCTATCGCCGATAAGCGAAATGAAATTTTCCATAGAGAATTGTCTATCGAGTAATTTTACGTGCGTTTTTTTTCTCGATAGCTGTTCGTGCTAAGGGTACTGAAGACATTTGAATCGTATACATTGTTTGCTTCATTTGTGAAAAGTATATAATTACTGACATAAATAAATCATAAACTTTATTTTATAGAGCTTAGCAATAATAAAAGTGATTGTTCTATAATATTATTACCGGGTGCCTTTTAGGGTTAACCTACGTCAGCGACTAAAAAGCGCCGTGATTGTCGCCGCGATTATCGCCGCGTTTATCGCAGCGATATCGCCGCGATTAACGCCGCGCTTATCGCAGCTACAAAATAGCGCCCGTCAGCGGTAAGCATAAATGAGTGAAATGCTTTTATTCTACATTTAATATGTTGTTTTCAGTTTATTTTATAGCATTTCAGTTAGGTTTTCCATGGAAATAATAGAGCGCTCTTAAGCTTAGTATGAAGTGCTTTATAAACACTAAGTTGTTCTAGAGAGAGGGTATTGAAGTGGCTAAACCTTCTACTTTATTGCCTGTTGAAATACTACAATACACTTTCTTGTTGAGTGCAAAATGTTTTTCCAATCTCTGTTCCTATATAAAAAAACAACATATTTATGTATTTTCTGAATCGAACATAATACTCTTTGTGCGAATGTAAGATAGTGGAATTAAATCATGGTTGCACTTATTAATGACTAGTAAATTGTAACTATAGGTACTTAGCATAAATTGACCACTGAGCATTAGTTATGACTTTAGAAAAGAACATAAGCGCATAAGTAAGCAATTACAAATAAGCCTATTTGTAACTTATGCTGCTGCATTGATGGTCCGTTCTCACAGTGTTCAAATGAACGAAGAAGAACGAAGCGAGGGCGTTAGTGACCATTTTTTGTTGGAAATAGTTTTATAACAAATAGAAAGAATTAAAAGTATGGAAGAGTTATACAATACTCTCAATGTAAAGAAAATTTTAATAAAATTATATGTATTTCACAAGCGCTAGTGTGCACGTTACCGAGAATTAGGTACTCATATTATAGTAGGTATGTTTACTAAGTGCAATGAATCTTATTTTGCCATCAAAGTAAGAGAACTGTTTTTTCTAAGAATCCCTCCAAAGACGATTAACATCAAAGAAGAATTTGTAAAAATTTTGATAGTTTGATAGTTTGATCTTAAAAATTAAGTCAGGAGCGTCTTTCTGTAAATATATTTAGGTGCAATTTATTTATTTAGATTAGATTATGAATATTTTGTTCAAAGACCAAAAATAAGGGATAAAGTGGTTTTAATATTTTGAATATTTATTTTGCTCACGTTTTTCGTTTTCTTAAAAAACCATGTATATAAATGGATTTTTTCAAATTAGTTTTGATTTGCCGACTATGATATGAAAACATTAATATTAGTATAGATACCTTGTATTGAAAATTCGAAATATGTTAAATTTTTGTGCCTCAGTGTATAGGTAAGCAAAAAAGAGGCACAGTAGGTACTTAATTATAACTAAGTAATGAACAAAAACATTTTGAGGTCTCTTTATTCTAATTGTACAGCGCCATAATGGAAGGGAATAAGTTATGACGCAAGTCATAAATTATTATGCTTATACAATGCTTAAAATATTTACGTAGTATGAATGATACAATAGGCAACTTGCGTTCATTATCATTAATTTTCAAAGCCTTTGTATTGTTAAGTTTATATAAGTGACTACTTAAATCTGCTTGTCAGAGTATTTCGGCATAATGCTGGCAGATATAAGATATAACCTCATCATCATCATTATCATCCCTCTACCTTTATCCCAAATTATTTGGGGTCGGTGCAGTGCGTCCTTCTCTTCCATTCCTTCCCGTCACTCGTCATCTCCTCATCCACTCCCTTCACATTCATATCATTCCGCACACAATCCATCCATCTTTTCTGCGGTCTTCCTCTTACTTTCCAGCCCTCAACATCCATATCCATTACCTATTCTTCTAGTAACATGCCTTTCATCGATACATATTATTATTATAATCAAATTCCGATGCAAAGTAAAATTTTGGTTCTACGTTAAGTAGGTATAGGTTTCTATTTGTTCAGTTAACTACCGCATATGTAATGAATATATAAAACATACCAACTAAATATAGATTAAATTATTCATGTCCAATTTAAACACTCAGCAACTCAACAGCACATACGTAAATCCGGTGTGTTTTGCTCTTTTTTGTTCGGCTTTTTGCAGTTAAAATTAAACACCGTCAATGAAGGTATTTTCCAAAGAACGTATTGAACATTATAATAAAAATATTTTGCATTGGAATATTATTAAAATGCTCTTTAGTGTGATGAAATGGAAAAAACCTTTTGTAATAACAAACTTCACACTATAGGTATATACCTAAGGTGGTACCAAATGATGTGATGTGATGATACTGAAACAGTTGATAGTGTTGCTGAAACTGAAGTACATTCTCCAAGTAAATATTCTTTACCAACAAAATAAGACAAGTAAGGATAAACAGACTTTACTAAGCTTTAGGTATGTAATAACTCCTGCCCCCCTAGCATGACCGATTTATATCGCGTGATATAGCGTTTTATCACGTTTAACTGTCAAAAAGACAAAGGGGTTTGACAGTTGAGTGTCGATAAAATGCTATATCACGCGATATAAATCGGTCATGCTAGGCAGGCTGGGTTTGTAATTTAATTAAACTTTAGTTTGTTTACTAAAGTCTAGGGCGCGTTAATATTGGGACTAATAATTCGATAGTTTGCTTAACCTTGATTAAGTTTCGAAGTTCATGGTGCATAAGTTAGGGACGGACTTTGATGAAACTAATGTCAAGAGGGGTTTTCCTCTATTCTTACTGATTTCTAAATTTAAAAATTAATAAAGAGGTAGGTACATAAGTAATAGAACAGTCAAAAGTTGGGCGAAAAAAATGGATTGAAATGCAGACAAAGATAGAAAATATGTATGAAGTAAATGCAGCTACTAAGGAAGATAACAATATCAATTCGAAAAAAATAAAAAAAATATAAATGTACTTGAAAAATAACCATTTATGGCTTGGCCATACTATGCTGGCATTTCTAATTGTGAAACACAATTTTCATTATAAGTATTTAAAAAGTAAAGTTACAAAACAATTGTATAAAATGTTCGCTAAGAAATTATTCATCTGGGGCAAATACTCGGAATCAAGCTCCATTGATTAATTCAGGCGTTAGGAGTTAGCAGAGTCACAAACGGCCAATCCATTGTAAGGGTCAACCGCGACTTCTGCGTGGAGAGTTATTTTCTTACCCCTCTGGAACAGCACTTTTGTACCGGATGAAAGGTACCATTTCTCCTTATTTGTAGTCCTGACAATAGGTATCAATATGATATAGTGTTTAGGGTGTATAATATGAGTCAGCACCTACTCGCAAGGCCAGGACGTGGAACACCTGGCGTCAGCACGCTTTTAAGTATGTAAAATTTAGACATGCTCTGCATGCTCTACAGTTAGTTACACTCTAGTTACGTATCTCATCGGTTGAGTAGCAGGATAACAAACCAACAAACATACTTACTTTCACATTTATAATATTAAGGACCTTTTTCCTTTATCCTATCAATTCTGATAAAAATACAAAAGGTCCAAGTAAGAGTTTATCATCTGTTAACGGCTTGCGGCTCCGCGGCACGGATAATTTGCGAAGCATTTTTTGCTAATACAAAATTAATGACGGAGCGTTTTTGAGAAGCGCCTTTTTCAAACCATTTTCTTTGTCGCTACAAACGGTACGATATTATAAAGAGAAACAAACTGAATGGAGGTTGAATAATGGATTGGAGGTTTGTAAATTGTTTTGAAAGCGAGATTACTTCCTTAATTTTTAAGATTCACTTTGAAGATTGAAATAAAATTGTTTATTATTAGACGCAATTTTGTGGTTGGCAAAGGGTTGGGTAAATGATTATTTTTTTTCTATAATTTTCATTTTTTGCTCGATTGTCCACCCTTTGTTATGTTATTTGTCTATTATTTTGATGACAGATGCAATTTGTAAAAATGGTAGCAGCAAAACGAACTCAGCACAACCCCTATCAAAAATAGTTTCCCTTCAGGGAATCCTCCTCGTCCAATAGATACGTATCTATTGTAGGTAAGTATACTCACCTATCAATGTAGTAAATTTATTAACTAGTGTAGTGTATATTTTGTCAATGTTTGCCATCACTTTTTGTATCTATGTAAAAAAGTAAGGAAAAAACTGTTCAAAAACTGTTATAAAATCTCTTTTGGTTTTTAACCATATTATTTTCAATTAATCTTTTCTTTTATCGAATGAGGAATAGTGCCCACCTCTGCCTGCCTAGCATGACCGATTTATATCGCGTGATATAGCGTTTTATCACGTTTAACTGTCAAAAAGACAAAGGAATTTGACAGTTGAGTGTCGATAAAATGCTATATCACGCGATATAAATCGGTCATGCTAGGCAGGCAGGTGTTAGAGTTTATCAAGCCTCCTGTAAGGCCTCTAACTTGACTTAACGACTATTATCAGATGACAACAGCCGGGACCGACGGTTTGACGTGCCCTCCGAAGCACGGAAGCGCTCAGTATTAATTCCAACGCTATAATAGTTTGATGGACTGTTGACTACGTTTCGTTCATAAAAAAATATCTGCATATTTAAGTATTTGATGCAAACAACCACAAGTGAATGTTCATACATTAAAGTTAAATATCCAGTTTGTATGCCGAATGAGTAGTTTTCAAGGCTTTAGTAGCACTAAGAGAACATTATAATTTAACACGTAGAAGGTATTATGTTCTTAGTACGTTCCTAGTTCCTCATGCAGAAGTTAGTAATAAAATTAATTCTAACATTAAACAATGGTCAATGGATAGTATGGTATTAAATAAGATCTAGACGTTAATAAAATATCTACTAACAATGGACATTTTAATATGCCGTTGTTACACCCTGTCTTACGCGACCCCTTTGTACATGGTTTCAGTTTTACACGAGTTTCAAATTTCGCACTAAAGTGCCTCATCTAAGTTTTTTTTTTCGAGAACATAAACGTAACTAAAAAGACCATATAATATGAAAATTTTTCGGTGAAACAAATGCTTAATGTAACGCTGCACGTGCGCTGCCCAATGTTTTATTAATTTGCATTTTGTGTAGATTTTGGCTAACCCCCTGGCATCGTACATCATGATCGATATATCGTAGGTATCCCTCGCGTAAAGGGGGGTATTACTGTACCTACAATAAAAAACAAAAATTATACGTCACTGTCAATACTTACCAATAACCGTTTATTGGTAACTTTTCGTAGGAGTTATGAAAAAAAGTTACGTAGTCGGAATAAGGGTTGATAGTGACATATAATTTTCTACACATTATTGGCAGAACCTAGCAAGAAATGTTTTATTATAATAAATATTTCATCATCATCATCATCATATCAACCGCACGACACCCACTGCTGGGTATAGGCCTCCCCTAAGGATCTCCACGACGATCGGTCCTGCGCTGCCCGCATCCAGCGGCTTCCCGCGACCTTCACCAGATCGTCGGTCCACCTTGTCGGGGGCCTACCCACGGAGCGCCGTCCGGTGCGCGGTCGCCATTCCAGAACCTTTCCGCCCCAACGGCCATCGGTTCTTCTCGCTATGTGTCCCGCCCATTGCCACTTCAGCTGAGCAATCCTTCGAGCGATGTCGGTTACTTTAGTTCTCTTGCGGATCTCTTCGTTTCTGATTCGATCACGCAGGGAAACGCCGAGTATGGCTCTCTTCATTGCACGCTGGGTGACCTTGAGCCTCCTTATGAGACCCATAGTTAGCGACCACGTTTCACTGCCGTAAGTCATCACTGGCAACACACACTGTTCATAGACTTTCGTCTTGAGACACTGAGGTAAGTCGGACGCGAAGATTTTTCGAAGCTTCCCGAATGCTGCCCACCCGAGTTGGATTCGACGAGAGATCTCTTTCTCGAAGTTGGACAATTGGAAGTTGAATAAATATTTACTTAAGTACATTTAAATATTACTTAGCCTTCTCATGGCAAATAATCAAGTCATAGTCAATAACTTCTGTTTGAGGTTTTTTGTGAATGAAATTATTGTTTTTGCACTTTGAACAGAGGGAAAACCCAAATTATGTTTTTTGTAATAATAAACTTTATAGTGCAATTAGGTCTTATGGAATTATTTACAACCTAAGTGAGTTGGTTGGTAAATAGTATGTGCAGCCTATGCGTAAACAATACAAAGTCATTTTTTTACTTTATGAAGTGTATTATATTGTAACACGCATAAGTAATTACAATATCAAAGATTTTACAAACGACAAATAAATATCTACAAAAAAAATCTTCAATTAATACCTGACCATCAGCCATTTCAATATCCCCACTGCTGGGGCACAGGCCTTCTAAATGGGTGGATAAGGAAGATGGGCTATATACATAACCCACCACGCGGGCCCAATGCGGATTGGTGGGTGTTAACGACTACAAATTCAGCAGAGACCAACGGCTTAACGTGCCTTCTGAAGGACGGGGGAGCTCGAGATAATAAATTTTTGGTCACCCATCCCATAACCGACCCTTGCGAAAGTTGCTTCATCTCCACAGTCGCTGGGCCAAGCGCTATATACCACTGCACCAGTACTCATTATTATATGACGGAGCTCCTCCTACTACCTACTTATCAATAATTTGTAACATTATACAGGATGTCCTTCTGATGAAAGATAGAACCCGTTTTTCCTACTCTTATGACAAGAATTACAATAAAAGAAACAGACAAACAGTGGTAAGTATGATATCTAAATCAATAATATAATCAAGTATGGTAGTTGAGGTCAAAGTCCTGGTGTAAATCAGTAAAGTGAGTGATAGAGCCTTCGATCAAAGGCTAGATCTATTTAAATTGGTGGGAATAGTAAGTAGATAAATGTGCAGAAGATTTCGGCGAAAATAAAAATCTTTCTGGGACTGTAACTTAATTTAAAACAAATGAATTTAAATGAGTTCATCAAAATACGACAGTGAAAAATAAAACCAGCTTTAGTAAATCTTTTATTTCTTTGATCACTGTTGAGTGTTCCTGAAATCTTTACATTTACCTTGATTACATTTCTCGTGACAAAAAATATAAAAGGAAGAAAATAAATTAGATACCAATGTTTCCGACTCGATAAGCCTTATTTTTGTGGTTTTATTCCATTTCCTGATCAAATTTCCTGTAAAAAACGGAATAGTCGAGACATTTTTAGAACTTAATAATGCCTTTGAGACCATTTATGCAGATTTTTGTGAGTCGTATTGATCTAATACAGTATTTGCTTGTTACCCATAAAACTAAGTTAAATAACTTTCGCCATAAGCATACCTACGTTAATAGCTAATATACTTATTAACGTTTATACGTACTTGTATTTTTCGTAATATTCTATGTGCTGTGAGGCTGTGAGTATTAATTTTTTTTGTATCATCGGAGTTAGGCCACGCGAAAATGGATTTCATTTGATAGCTCATAACTAATGCTAAAACTCTACAGAACATCCTGTGTCCTGACTTGCATCTTCCTAAACTCATACTACGTTAGTGCTATTGTTTATTATATGCTCATACTAGAAAAAATTACGAATTCACAATGCATTTGTTTCATTTCAGTTGTGACTTTGGTTTTGTAATTAGGTATTGTTTGTTTTATCGTTCTATCTGGAAACCAAGCGGGGCCGTGATTGCCGTATTCCCCAAAATTCGGTCAAATTAATTAATGATAATGGTTATCGTTAAATGTTTAAAATGTCGCAATTTGTTTGTTCCTGCACTTGCAAAGCACGGTGTGACTAAGGAACCGGTTGCACATTGACGTTGGTTAATGGAAGAGAATGGCATGGGCCAAACCTCATTAGATCACTGGTAGTTTTTTAACCGAAGCCTTCCACTGCGCACGCGCCTGTGAAGTTAACCGCCAAATTTGAAAGTTCAAATTTAATAGTAGTTAGTCTTTGAACATTTTGGTGTAAAATTAATAGTTTTTAAAAAGTGCTAGTTTATTTTATTTAAGAAGAGTATACAGAATAACAGAGTAAGTACATATTTACGTGTTTTATTATATTTAACTAAGAAGGAATAGTAAAAATATTTAATAATTTAAGTATCTCGTAACATTACTTTGTAAAAAACATTATTAGTTTTTTTTTTCATAAAATATTTGTTTTACTACAAAATGGTTTAAAAACCACAAAGCTAATTTCTAGTGGCATCTTGCATTGTTTATTTGTGGAAACTATGAATTGAACATTTTACACATAAACATTTATAACCATCCTATACCTACTTATGGACGAACTTCTTTGATATAACCATATTTTTTATAATGTCGAAATCGGAAAATATGAATACCAATGCCATAGCGTAATTATGAAACTGCACGCAATTGCATCGTCTTGCAGGTGTAGCAAGGTTACTTTGTTAATTATATCTTAGTTAATTTTAAATAACTTAAGAAAATGATTTAGTCCTTTCATTATATTTCTTACATACATTATAAGAATATTACTTAATTAGAGAAAGTGTAATTAAAACTCCATTAACGAACTTAATCATCTCGTATTATTATCTTATAAAGTTTTTTTTTTTTTTTTCAATATTAATTGTGTTATTTAATAAAAGGTCGATCTAGCTAGAAAATTAAGGCAAATTTCTTGCTTTAAAAGTCGGCTCTTTCTTTAGTACCATGAAATTAATGCAAAACTCATTAGATTTAATAGTTGGAAAGAGTAAATTCAAGAAAATTATTATTACATTTCGCATTGCGGTTATCATAAGAAAATGTCTTTTCACACTCTGAAAAACATTGTGTTGTCATTTTTTCTTACAAAAAATATGTTGACCATTATTCATTTCACGATGAGAAACACAGGTAGGTGATTATATACTAAATAACGGACTATTTAAAATCAAAATCTTGGAACATTTTTGAGATTATAATTCAAACACAAATTGATTTATTAAGAATGAAAATACAATTGGTACCTATATTTTAATCAAACTTAACAACAAATAATGTGTAACAAGCTTACGGCCAAATACTCAAACGAATCTTAAAGTTAAGGCCACCTTAAATTCAAAAAAGTTGTCAGATTTGACAGAATTTCTATGAAACTGACAGCTTCCTTAAAGTTAAGGAGACCTTAACTTAAGATTTAAACTAAGAAGCCTTTGAGTATTCGGCCGTTAGGCAGTCAAATCTCTATTCCATTGATAAATATAACAATTTGACGTATAATAAGACCAAATAATATACCTAATAATAAAATGTATTTAAAAATGAACGCGTAAAAGTAGTTTCGCGAAGTGGATATTATTTTTTTGTATATTTATAAACTAATAGCGACTTCGTTTGTGTGAAAAGTTTATTTTTTTTGCTATCCCTCGGAAACTATTCTTTTTTTTCTGGATGACGAAGGACAAAGGGACCCTATGTCCTTCACTGTACCCCTGACAACGTGTATGTTAAATTTCATGATGATCGGTTCAGTTGTTAAGACGTGAAGGCCTTACAAACAAACAAACGGACTTTCGCAATATTTATAATATAGTATGGACTATAACGGACAGATCTACTTTTAAACTTGCTTAGCAAGTTATCAAGAAAAGGATTTCAAATAGTCTTGTTTAATCCGGTTTTCTGCTCTTATTTTCTACGTCAAGATTCTTTTTTACCGACATCAAAAGGAGGGAGGTACTCAATTCGACCCGTTTTTTTGTTTTTTTTGTATGTACACCGATTACTCAAAGACGGCTGAACCGATTGAAATGATTCAAACGTTATAACATCAGGTATGTTTTCAAGCTGGTCCCATTTTTTACTTTTTATTTTTTTACTTTTATTTACTTTTCAAGTAATCTTGAAAAAAAGCACGAAAATAGTATGATTTTGTGTGAAATTGGATGATGGGATCCTGGAGAAATCAAGGGAACTCTTTAAATATTATAGGCACACCTATAGCGATTTTGCTATTTTCTTAAGTAACTCGTGCATTTGCTTTTTGCAATAAAAAATACAATAATTATGTTGATATTTTGTAGCACGGAATTCCTTGGAATTCCACGGATTTTTCCGATCTACCCTTAGCATGAACAGCTATCGAGAAAAAAAACGATTCTATGGAAAATTTCATTTCGCTTATCGGCGACAGATGGCGCTGTACAAATTTCCAATACAAAATTTATCTATCGAATGATTTTACGCGCGTTATTTTTTTCGATAGGTGTTCGTGTTAAGGGTACTGTTTGTTACTCGTAACACTTTCGTAATAAAATAATTAGCGTTTTGTATCAAATAACGTGTGTATAAATCTTCCATTTTGATTCTTTTGATTCAAAACTACTTATTATTGCTATTATTTCTATGATAAAAAAAAAATTGACTGCAAAGATTACATAATACAATTTGAATTTTACTGCCTCCCAGACTAGGTATAAAACCTGTACCTATGTCAGGATGCAGACGCTCCTCATAGGGACCTAGTACAGTAGCCAGTGCAGACTTAATACATAAGTAGGTACTTCAAAATAGAAAAACTTAAATAAAAAACTTATAAAAAAATTAAAAGCTTAAAAAAAGAAAACTTAACACTTAAGTGCCTGTTGTTATGAATTTATTAGTCTGTGTGAATGAATGTGTGAGAGTGAATATTTGCGTGAATATGACTGGGTGTTTGTGATTGGGTTGATACAATAGGAACCAGATAAACCTTTACTGCATATTATGAATAACAATTATGCTTTACATTCTTTATTAAAATTATATAAGTGTGTTTCGTAAAATAGCCTTATAAAACCGAATATGGTTACTCTCTGTCAAACTATTTGAGTTTGACATTGAAAAGAAAGTGACAAAATACTTTGTAACTATACATCTGTTACACAATCTTTATTAGTAAGGGGGTTAATGTTTTTTTCTATATATGATAAACTGCATAGTCACAACCCTAGGGTTGCAGGGGTCAGTCTAGACTAGAATTGTGTTAGATTTTGCCCATTAATGTGGTTGATTATCTAGATTGACTATTGGATGTATTTGTATTTTTCCATACAAATAAAAAAAATCTTAGCTATGTAGCGGTTTTCAGGGTGTATAATATTTTTCCGAAGCTATTATGCATGGTACCATCTCTACCATATTAGGCTTTATAAGGCTATTTACTAGGGCCCGGATTAATATATGTATTAAAAACTTCAAAATATCTAAATATAATATGGATTAAAAAAACATAAATTGTTTATTGCGAAAATCAAAAAAATACAATTTTATTCAGCTTCTGTTTTATTATTACTTGGTTCCACACAGCATGCTGTAATTTTTTTTAAGGCTATTAAATCCTTTGTTTTTTTTTTCAATACGTTTAATTTTTGCCTGCGGCCTTCTGCTTCTCAAACTTTATTTTCGATATTTTTTGCTCGCATGTCGTTTTGTCGCAAAGCTTAGATTTTTAGGCATTACACAGCACTGCTGATCCATCTAACGTGAAATGATGAAAATATGGATAAATTGATGTTGTTTTTGTGAAATATCGTTTTATATTTAAAATATGGAAAAAATATGGAAAATAAAAATCGAATTTTCTCGATCAATTTATGTAGAAAATATAATTAAGTACGAAAACCATTATAATTAAAAATATGTATTTACATATTAATCCGGGCCCGTGCTATTACCAAACAGGTGCCCAAATAATAATGGACAATGAAATCAATAAATCCATCCAATTTTGAAACTTAGTAATGTTAAATTTGTTCTGAACTTTTCATGATTAACATGTAGATTTCCCAACACAAAATCAGTGGTACAGTTATTTATCCGGGACCCGCATTACAAGACCGATATATAAGCGGAATATTGCGTCAATCTCTCCGATAGTGTCATAATATCTTTTTACTGCACACCTTTCACCGACCGTATGCGTCATTTGATGCTGTTGGTACAGAATGTAATTTTATTGTAGCTAAGTAATAAATTCAGTCAGCATCAAAAACTAAAAGGCAGTCTTAATTCCCATATTATATTTACAAACATTCAAAATACTTATAATAACATAGTAACACCCAGACCCGTCACAGAAATTAAAATTCATCATTTCAATTTCTGCCTGGCCGGGAATCGAACCCGGGACCTCTTGCGTGGTAGACCAGCATGTTGACCACTGCACCACTCAGGTCAAAACATAGGTTACAAAAACATGCTTCATAATAGGGATGTTGACTATTTTTTTTATTTTATGTTACATAAATTACCTCTCAAAAAAAGAAACATTGGTAAAAGAATTAATTCGCTAGCATGAAAACTGCCCGAGATATCACAGTGTGAAATGCACACAAATGGACTCGATCAAAAACGCTCCATACTAATGGCTTCCACGTTATGACGTCACGCCTTGCAAGTTTGTATGCAACGCATAGGAAATTTGTTCAGCAGCTATATTAAATATTGTGTTTATCAAAATGGTTTCTTCGACAAATTTGCTATACATTTTACAGACTAATTAAAGGTATCATTTATTTTAATAAATTTTATACTTTTTAAATGGACTTGTCCACCCAACTTTGAAGGGTCATAAAACAAATAATATGCAATATATAAAACCAAGAGGTATACAAGCTACTCTAAAAGTTTAATATGTTTACGATTTTTATTAGTATTTCGTTATTTTATTCATTAGTCAACATCCCTATTATTTACATTGAATTTCAAAGGAAATTGCTACATTCTATTTTACAGTAAATAAATGAAAGGCCATTAGGATATTGCTCCAAACAGGACGCGTTTCCAACTCCGCCGGTCATACGTAACGGCATTGTTTCAAAAGACAGACAAAGTTCAAGTGTATTTACATAAACGATTTCTAAAATTAATTGCCGATTCTAAACAATAACAATCATGTTGTTTAAAGTTTAAGGTGGTACCCTGAGCGAAAGTGGCGCCGCGGTGAATTATATTGAATATTATAATTCTAATACACAGTTTTAAAAATGTTTACCGTGGAGATTTTAGGGCCCACAGTCTAGTATTTTTAGACGGTATCGTCACATTCCCTCGTAGTCACTGCTAGAAGTAGATAGCAAAACTGCTATAAGTGGCCGTTTTTGACACATTTGCTATCTACTTCTACGAATGACTACGGGGGCATGTAGTGATACCTTCTAAAAATACTAGACCATGGGCCCTAAAATCTCCACGATGAACATTATTAAAATCTTTTGCTATTAATAACTTATTAAATAAAAACCTCTTTCGGTCATACAACCGCCTTAAGATTCATATTCATTTTAAAATTCTTTATTTTGGACAATCTCTTATCAATTTATTCATACAAACAACTGACAATGTACGAGTAGGTCAGTATTCTGAGTTTTGCAATGCTAATGGTTAAGTTTTCTATAAAAAAAAGGTCATGAATGCTTTAAAATGAAATTAATATTCGCCAAACGTATGCCTTGTCAAAATAGTATGTCCGACGCATGCTCTAAAACTTGTTCTTGATATTAGTTATTTCCTTATGAATTGTTCATTATTTTTCATATTGCTTAGTTTCGCGGAAATAGTTAATTCGTCTATTACGAAGGTGGTCTTGTAAATTTGAAAAGTACCTATTACCGGATTCATGATTCTGCTAGCAGCTGCCCGTGACTTCGTCCGAGTAAACCCTAGGGACCATTGACCAAGGTAATGTATCCTAGGCCTTAATCCAGGTTATAAACTATCTGTGTGCCTTTCATACACACAAGTTTCAAACACACACACAAATGTTTTCGCATTTATAATATAAGTAGGATTATAATAATTAGTAAGAATTTCTTTGCTATTTCGCTCATTTGCTGTAAGTGGCTTATCTCAAAATTGGCGATTTTTAGTTAATAATATAGTTATGTAGAAAAAATGGAGCTCTGTTTACTGTAAAAACGCCATTTCTCTAAACTCTATAGTAAGAGAGAGAGCAACTATTCACAGTTGTGCTGCTAAAGCACTGTTCCGGTATTTGAAACTTTAAAATTCTCTCCTGTAAAATGATACTTTTTGAAAAATGTCGACCTTGCTGCAAATGAGCGATTTCTAAAGGACATTAACACTCACCATTGCACTGCCACTGGGGTTATGTTTTGATGAGTGTTGTACACCATTGAGACACGATTACTACGGTTATATTAGGGTTTGAGACCCAGGTGTGATTGTGTACTTATTATCAATAAAAACATCAACAGTCTGTTTGGTAATAGTCTTATAAAGCCAATGTGTCCACCAGCCATTTTAGATGTCCCTACTGCTGGGGAACAGGCCTTCCTTATGGGTGGTAAGGAGGACGCACGCGGGCCCAATGCGGAATGGTGGGTGTTAACGACTGCAAATTCAGCTGGGACCATCGGCTTAACGTGCCTTCCTAAGCACGAAAGGAGCTCGAGATAATACATTTTTGGTCACCCATCCCATTGACCGACCCTTGCGAACGTTGCTTAACTTCCGCATTCGC
Source organism: Agriphila straminella (assembly GCA_950108535.1). Lineage (NCBI taxonomy): Eukaryota > Metazoa > Arthropoda > Insecta > Lepidoptera > Crambidae > Agriphila > Agriphila straminella. Next base: position 7,354,290 of record OX467312.1, read on the forward strand.
TGGGCCAGGCGCTAAACCACTGCGCCACCGAGCTCCACGCCAATATTAGGTTAGAATAGGTTTAGAATGGGCTTAGAATAATTTTTCGGGGTTGTATGCATGGTACCCTATCTACCATATTCGGCTTTATAAGACTATTACTAAACACCCAAACTAGGCAGTTTCTCTAACTAGTCAGTTTACCTCATTCGTCAGTATCGCGAAATTCGTCAATAAGTCAGTTTCTTTTTTTGTCAGAAACTCGTCACTTTACTCAACTTGTCAATTAATGCAATTCATCAGTCCAGTACAGTCATGCTAATAAAGTTTAGATAAATAAGCGTGGATATCTCTGCATGCTCGCTGGTACACATTGCGAATTACATAAACAGGCCAATTGAGGAAACTGGCCAATCAACGAAACTGGCGAATTAGGTAAATTGACAAGTGATAACCCGACTAGGGGTACCGGAATAGCTTTTTTGACTTGTTTTTTGACAGCCCAGACAGAATAAATTATTTTAAATTGAATTGATGGTAATGATCTATGTGATGAAACTTAGACCACAGGATAAATAGCTTAGACAAAATAGGTATCTGTTTAAGATTAAAGATGTAAGTACTATAAAAAAGCAAACATAAACTTCGCTAAGTAATAGAGGTAGATCCCCCCAGATAGTAAAAAAACAATAATAAAACATAATAAACACAGGAACACAGATCTAAAGCTGCGAAAGAGATTCTCCTTGGAGGTACGATTTAATTAAAAACGTAATACCTTTTCTCGCACTATCTATAGGCGTAACTATACTGGAAGATACGGGATAAGTCTATTGGAGCTTAAGGTAATATAGATCTCTAAATTGTTTTTAGACGTCTACTACCTGCAATATTTGTTATTTACGACAAACAAAAGATTTTCGCAGAATTAAAGATGAAAGTCCTGACTTTGTGACTGTGTAGACATTCTTCTAATTTCGTTGTCTTTGCCCTAAGACCGAGCCTCGGAATATTTTTCTTTATTTAAATAGGTACTTAAATACATAAGTCTAAAAGTAAATGAATACTCTGAATTGATAAAAAGCAGAAGAAGAAGCTTGAGTAATAACTTAATTATATTTCGTAAAACAAGAGACATTTTAATAATATGTTTAAAATTATAAACGAACAATGATTTTAAAGACTCTAATTTACAAATACATACCTATTTCCCCAGTAAGTTGCCTAAATATTTCTGTAAAACTACGGGCAATAACGACCTTTGCCTAGTACCTGAACCGTAATAGATCTGTTAGAGCTGATTCACGTTAGGTCGGGCCAACAATTTTACCGTTGGGGAACTACAGGGTTTTGCGGTTCACACTATAAGCTGCTAACTGTACCTGACCGGACAGAAATCGTGGCTGAACGTCTGGTAAATGTGTCGTCTGTCGTCTAATGTACACAACGCTATTGAAATACATGCAGCAATATGCATCCGACACTTTTGTCGTTCCGCAGGCTGATTGTTTAATAAGAACCCACCTATCGACCGGTCTTATTTGACAGATGAGTGTGATACATTGCTACTTCTTTTTGGGGTAAAAAACGCTAGGTGGTTTGTAATTAGATAATCAGTTTGAACTGTCGTTCAAACCTAATGTGAACATGAACCCGCTCTTACGATTATCTATAAATAATGAAACTGTTGGGACTAGGAACTTGAAATTTTGCATAAGGATCACTTTAATAAAATAAAATAATCTCAATAAAATAAAATGTAAATAAAAATAATGTAGGCGAACAAAAGAAAGGATTTTCTTAAGAGGCCACGGGAAGCGGGATGAAATCTCTAACGGTCGCTTGTATGTACCTAGGTATCTGAGACATTCTTTCAGTCAAATATTTTGTTGCATATTAATTGATTTACTTTTTTTGTTGCAGTGAAAATGAGGTACTTGTCGACGCTAACGTTTGCAGCAGTATTGATATCACAAGCTCACTCTGTAAGTTTTTTTTTCAATATTTATTTATTTATTTACAGGGTTATTTGTAAAACACCAACAACCTCGCAGGAGTAGATTACTAACATCTTAAACAACAACATTTGTTCTACGACTTTTCTAAAAACAGACAAAAAATATTCGTCTTTTCATACAAAACTCGATCAGCTGATTGGACGTTTGTATGGAAAATCGTTTTTTTTTTGTCTTTGTTCGGAAAAGTCGTAGAACAAATAAATGTTGTTGTTTATGATGTTAGTAATCTACTCCTGCGAGGTTGTTGGTGATTTACAAATAACCCTGTATACGTCCTCACAACTATCATTTCAGGATAACCCTATTTTTTTTTTTTTTTTTTTTAATTATTCTAAAGATGCCTTTACGCTTATAAACCTACGAGGTTTGTCCGATTTGACAGTGTGGGTATCTTATTTTGATATTATAGTATTATTACTAACTTACACATCTAACAACATAATTAGAATTACTTTTGCGAGATCACTCGAATTGCTTGAGGATATGTCAATCCTCTCATTAACTTTTTTCACTAAAATTACCTACCTAAAACGGTTTTAACCACTCAAAAGATTTTTGTTCAATGGTAAATTACCAAAAATATACATAACTTTTCAATTCAAAATGGCCAAAACTGGGGTCCATATTGGCACAGCTCACACGTCTATATACGCTACCAATTTATTTTTAGCTTTACTTTAATTTAATCTGACGCGTCGTGGTGTGCCAATAATGTTAGTATAATAAAACAAAATCTTACAGTTTCTTCTTGTCAATGAAATACATTAAATCACATTCATAGCAATATATTTATTGTATGTCTAATACCGAAGGGATAAGTTTTGCACAGACAAGAAAGAAATTGGTTCCACTAGAATTATTTGGATTCTTTTTCCATGCTTACACGTTTTGAATGGTGGCCAAACGTTCCGTTGCCATTTTTCTCTGCATTCCTTGTGAATGCCAAAAAAGGTAACGGGTGAAGTTTCATCCCAAAAGATCGTAAAGTAAAACGGAAACGTGAAAGGAATCTATTATAAAAAACTTTACAGTGCTTCTATTTTACTTCATCGAATGTTAAAAAAAAGTTATTTTCGTTTTATGAACTTGATGTTTAACTAATACTAAACTAATATGTTTAGGAGATAAGTAACAAATTTAGAAAATACGACCTCCGTGGTCGAGTGGTTTGCACGCCGGTTTTCAAGGTGTCGCCATCTCTGAGGTCCCGGGTTCGATCCCCGGCTGGGTCAATGTAGAAAATGAACTTTTCTATATTGACTCAGGTCTGGGTGTTTGTGATACCACCGTTGTCTCTGATTTCCATAACACAAGTGCTTTAGCTACTTACTTTGGAATCGGAGCAATGTATGTGATGTTGTCAAATATTTATTTATTTATTTATTTAGAAAAGCTATGTAGGTATAATAAGTAGATGGTATAAAAAAAACTGAAAGTGTTATTACAAAAGATTTTTACTGTTTACTTAGACACCTGTTTTAATGTGATGCTGTCTCTTTCAAAAGATATTGTCATAAAGTAACAGCAGCACATTTAAACAAGTGTCTAAGCTAAGTCTAAGATAAGGTTCTAAGTTAAGTGTGCCTAAGTTAATCTTTTGTAATAACACGGGTTATGTTTTATTATGTTGTTTGTTATTAAACTTAAGGTTATTGTATGTTGCAATGATCACTGGATGCGATGTAATTGCCGTGGGTAATTGCGTAAAATGACAATGAAGCTGTTGCATAATAACCTTTTTATAGTAAATTGATGGGTTGTTCTATGCGTTATTACTATACCTACCTACTTGAAATGATTATACGATACTTTGCCAAAATATGGCTCTAAATAGCAAAATAAAAGCAATTTAATAGTATTTTGGATATGGTTCAGACTAGCCAAAAATATGATTCCTATATCTTTTTTTTTATTATTGATTCAGGGACAACAACAGCCAAGAACATAATTACTAGTATACAATAGTATATAAATAGGTACAAAACCAAAGCTGATTAGGCCAAAAAAAGTTATCCACAATTTCACAAATAATAGTAAAAAAGATACAACAACTAAAACAAAAGACAGAGAAAAGAAATAGGTACTCATTACCATACTACACGATAAAACTAAAACGAATTAAAAGTAATATTAATAAAAATTGTCTATGTGTTAAAGTATCTATATTATAAATATATATTATAAGTTATGTGTGTGTATATTAAATAAATTCTTATTTTTTTTTTTGCTGTAAATGACCTTGATTAGATATTCTACGTTTAAGATTTTATGAAAAGAAAGAAATTCTGTCACAAATCAGTATTACATTATATTATACTACCACCTGAAAAAAAATGCTGAAAATGTGTCTTTTGTAGGCATCAAGGCATGTAGAGTACAATGAAATATCAAACGTCAACCTTGCTCCATTTAACGCTTTTGTGCACAAAATTGCCGTGTGAACTTGTATGTACAGTAAATCTAAACAATATGGCAGAAAAATCACACTAGCCAATTGTGATTTACGATATGGCCCATTTACTTTTGATGTCGAAAGAAAATACAATAGTTTCTGTCAAATACATTATTTCTTAGTACATCCCATTTAAAATTAAAGCTTAATATCCTTTTTGTGACAATGGAATTGGAAATAAATATTGGAATATTTAATCTGTATGAAAATTCAGTTAAAATTAAGTGATTAAAAAGTAGCTTTTCATCGTATTTATTTGACAATATTTATATTAAACACGAAAATGGAAAATGATTTCTTTGTGTTTGCACTCATATTTTAGATATTATGTAGAGTTTGAACTTTAAAACAATAAATTTATGATAAATAAGTACTTACTCAGACAAAGTCTAGGCAAGAAGCCGTTATTAAAGGACATGTAAATAAGTACCTAAATGAATGTCTTTGATTTCAATCTTAACGTAAATATTATTCAGTCTTTGAGTCAGACAAGCTTAGACGAGATAGTTACACTTATAAGAAAAAACTTAGGTAAATAATTGCAGGTTATAAGTCACCCAGTACGCCTGTATTGTGATATGCTAAAGACCACTTAGTCACTACTAGATTGCGGTCCTAAGCTCGGATTATGAATCCCAAAACCTAACCCTTTACTAACCTCGGACACAAGATATTATTAAGACCTATATCAAACAGGTTATCATAAGCAAACAGCCGTCAATTTTAAAAACAGCCGTATATTTTATCTACATCCTCTAAAAAGTATATTGAAAACTTTATGGTTTAAAAACTAGAAAATAATTTATTACAATAGGATTTGAATAAATTGCAGTTGAAATAAAGTTAACATTTTATCATGAAGATACTGAATCAATAATCGAGAAAATTACTGTAAAAACGTAACCCTTTCCTTGCAGTTGGATAAAAATAAACAGATTTCATAGGAATTTTTCGTTCTTGCCATTTTGTCTTTAAATATCCTAGATTTCTTTTCGTTAAAATTGAGTAATTGTTTTACAAATTACTATTATTCACAAAAAAACACTAATGACATGCTTATAAACCAGAATTTTCTTTAAAACTAACTTTACCTGTCATATCCCTAACTTTGTGGAAGCCGTATTACTTCAAAACTTCTGAAGAACTTTTACTTTACTACTTTGGTTAGTTTCAACATATTTTTAAAACACGCTATGATAAAAGGGGAGTTTATATTTAGTTTTCCCAACTTAGTAAATTAAAAAAGTATATAGAGCAATAAAATAGTTATTGGAGGTGCCTACACCACAATTTGAGCGGAAATGTATAAAGTGAAAAATAGCGAATTTCCCTAGGCACAAGGGGACTGGTTCTTGATATATAAAAAAAGTGTGGACTGTATTGAGGATTTAAAATTATGCGGAGTTAAATATAAAGTTCGCGTATGAAGTTGCAAATCGCTTGTAAATATTAGGACGAAGAAAATTGGCGTTGGTATCAAAGGAACTTTTGGATAGGAGTACGCACCTTTTGGAGAAAGTCCTTCGCCAAGATGTCCTGATGGTTGCAGGTTCGAGGGCCGGCCGATAGCAGGGAGCGGCGGTATACTCGCAGCACCGTACACAAGCACTTTACCACTTAACTTCAAAAATGCGGTTCAATTATTATAAAAATTCTACACAATAAAAATGTCCTTGCGTCTCAGGCGCTCGCAGTTGAGCGAAATGCGAAAGAATGTTCTCGTAGATAAATTACTTATAAAAAATCCGATGCACATATTCACACACTTGCAACGGTGAAATGGACGGCAATCGTTCAAAATGCGTATGTAGGAAAGGGATGGGAGATTAACGGGATAAGCGCTTTGCAATCATTCGTTTTCTACTTAAAAATAATATTACAATGAATTCGAAATCCAACATCCCCCCAGCCTTGAAGAAACCCTTCAAAAAAAATAGAAAAGGAAAGAAAATCGCCATATTTAACAATTTCAAGTAGCGGGGTAACTAATAACTAGAGCGGTTAAATAATAATGAATTAACTAAGATAAACTATTTAAATTATTATAACTAATATTATGACCGAAGGAAATATTAAGAATTGACTATTGAGTCGGAAGCGGGCATAACCGCACAACTGGTCGTTTATACGTTCCCGATTTAATTTTTACTTCCGCAACGCGGATAACACCATCCCTACCAGGGTATACATTGGTGACAATTCCTAATGGCCACTGTAAGGGTGGAGTGTAACCTACATTTAACAACAGCACGGTACCGACTGTGACTGGTTTAGAAGGAGTATTCCATTGTTCGCGTTGTTGCAAATTATGTAAATATTCCGACTTAAATCGTCTCCAATATGATTGCAAACGAGACAAAAGACTTGTTCGTTCTTCGGATAGGTCAGCCGCGGGTAAACACTCTAATGTCGAGTTCGATAAGCGACCTCTGACACGTAAAAGTTCGTTACATAAAAATGGAAACAATTTCCGTAACTTAGTGGAACATGATTGACTTTTAGAAATATTCTTTATTACGTCAGAGAAATACTTAGACTGAACGGCACGAATAATTTCCAATTCAGCCGTATTTAAATCTTCAGCAATGATTATATAAATTTGCGGCAATTTTTTAATAAATCGAAGTGAAAAAACAGTAGTTTTCAGCAGCTTTTCCCAAGTGGAACACTCTGAAGCTAATTTTAAAAGCGGGGTTTCATTATCAGTGACTTTAGCCACATGTGAAACTGTTTTTTCTTCCGGTAATACAGATCGGTTGGGTAAAAATCGTTGTATAAGCCAGTCTTGTTTAGGCAAAGATAGCCAAGACGGTCCTTTAAACCACAGTTCATGTTGAATGAGCTGTGAAGGCGTGAGCCCTCGAGACACACAGTCTGCAGGGTTCTGTAAGCCAGCGACATGATATAAATTTAAAACCATAGAACCGGTTTCAATACCTAAGTGGCGCGGAAATGATAAATCAGATATTTGAGGTAATTCTAATAAACATTGTTGCCATATTTTAACAATGCGAGAAGGGGGTACATCGTCCCAATCGAGATTTAAAAGCCAGAGTTCTTTAATTATTAATTTAGCGAAGAGAAAAATAGGGCCGACGAGTCCTAAAACGTCGTATAACCGAGCGGTCGCGGATAAAATGGCGCGTTTAGTACAAACAGGTGGGGGACTAGAAATTTCAAAAATAAATGTATCCTGAGCGGGTAACCAACGCAAACCTAAAATCTTAAATGTATTTCCATCATCAAAGGAAATGCTTTCAGATTGACGGTGCGACTCGGGTATGTGCTCGAGCAATTCAAGCGAGTTGGAAGTCCATTTAACCAAATCAAACCCACCGGTTTTGAAGAGTTGGATCAGATCGTTAGCTGTCGTGACTGCTTCCTCAAGAGAAGAAGCAGACGAAGCTACGTCATCCATATAGATGTCCCTCTCTAGCACGGCTGCCGCAGTTGGCCAGTTATGCCGTTCATCGCTAGCGAGTTGACGTAGCGTGCGGAGCGCCAAGAATGGCGAGGACCGAAGTCCGAATGTCACTCGAGTGAACTCAAAAACCTCGAGCGGGTCGGTAACTGAGAATCTATACAAGATTCGTTGATATTTGCGGTGCGGATCATTCGTATAAATGCATAAATACATTTGTTTCACATCTGCACAAAAGGCAATGCTGAAAACACGAACATTTAAAAGAATATGAAAAATATCAGCCTGTAGATTGCAACCCGTATACAGGATATCATTAAGTGACAACCCTGTATCGGTCTTGGCACTGCCATCCAATACGGGACGGACTTTGGTTGTCGCCTTGTCGTTGCGAACTACGGGGTGGTGCGGTAAATAAAAGCCTGGGGCGGAGGACGCCTCAGGTGCGGTGCGGGACAAAATACCTTTATTTAGGTAATCACGAAAAACTTCGTCATATTTTAATTTTAAATTGGGATCCTTAGAAAATTTATTTTCTAAAAGAAAAAAGCGTTTTTTGGCGGTAGTATAAGAATTGCCTAGATTATTTGGGTCTTCTTTAAAAGGAAGGTCGACTGAGTAACTGCCGTCAGAGTTACGAACAGTTGTTGAAGTATAAATATTTTCACACTGTATATCGTCGGGACTTAAAAACGTCCGCGAGGGTAACTCTTCGACTGCCCAAAATCTTTCGACAATCTGGTTTAGCGGTTCCGAAGTGAAAGCACACAATGTGCGAGTAGCGGGTTGCGGAAAAATAACCGGAGCGTCACCTAAAATTAGGTAACCTAAGGTCGTTTCAAGGGCGGAGGGCATACCACTGTGCGGGCCTTTTATTTTATCGGAAAGCAAAATTTCATAATAAAATTTAACACCTAAAAGCACATCTATGGGTCCCGGTTGCGAAAAATCGTCATCTGCGAGCGGTAAGTTACGAATAAATTCAATGGACGCGGTATCCACGCAAGTGTCCGGTAACTGTGACGTAATCTGTTCTACTACCATCGGCTTTATGGAATATTCGCAGTTATTATCAAAGCGAGACGTGAATTTAAGTGAAGTAACACCGAGAATTCGTTGTGAAGCTCCTCCAATGCCTTGAACTTCCGAATAGCGGGTTTGATTATAAACAGGAAGCGATAGTCGCTTACAACAAGATGCGGAAATATAATCACTTTGAGAGCCAGGATCCACTAGACATCTCAAAAAGTGAGTGCGGTTAAAAGAATCAATAACTTTAATTTTAGCGGTCCCTAACAACGTAGTTAACGTTTGATTACGAGCCACTCGATCGCACGAAACTGTACAAATCGATGCATTATAATTTGCCACAGTAGAATCGGCGGCGGCGGCGGGAAGATGAGTCATATCAGACGACTCGTGGCGGCCGGCCGGCAAAGGGCGCGGCGCGTCAGGAGCGGTAGCGGAAACAATATTAGCGGGGTTTGGCACCACTGAGCCAACGTTACAATTTGATTGAACATTTTGAGTTGGATTTAAATGCAATAATGAGTGGTGTCGCATTGAACAATGAGAACAAGTATGTTTTGAAGTACAAGAAAAAGTCTTGTGTTTTACGCTTAAACAATTGTTACAGAAATTATTAAGTTTAATAAAATTAAATCTTTCTCGCGGGGTCAATTTCATAAACGATGAACAAGAATATAAATGTTCATGTTGCATGTTATTACACAAAGCGCATTTATCGCTTACGCTTGGACCACACCCATAGTCTTTATTCATAAAGGACTTCAAAGGTTTAGGGATGTGTCTGCTTTGCTGTTTAGACTGAGAATTATTATTATCCAACGGATTACTAAGGTTCATAGAACGAGACAAAACTTTACTTTGTTCATTTATAAATTCAATTAAATTATGATAAGAAGGTATTTTATCCTTACGATAGGTAATTTCAAATAATTTAATAGTGTCTGCGTCTAACTTTTGCAGAGCTAAATGCACAAAAATAAAATCTGTTAAATCATCAAGTTTTAATTGCTTAAGCGCTTTTACAGCTGAATCAAAATTATTTATAAATGAATCTAGCCCAGTAGAACTAGTCATGGATAGCGGTTTAAACTGTAACAATTGTTTTAAATAAGCGGATGCGAGTGAGCGAGGGTCGTCATACTTTTGCACGAGGGCCTCCCAAATAACAGTATAATTTTCTGCGGTCGGCGCCAACCCTGCGCATACGCACGACGCCTGCCCAGTTAATTTATTCACCAAGTAAAATACTTTTTCGCTAGGAGTTAGCGATGCATTATCGTGAATCATACTCTTAAATTGTTGATAAAACAACGGCCATTTTTTGACATCACCGTCAAATGACATTAAATCAATGGGCGGAAGACGAGGTTTTGATTTTAATAACGAAGTTTGCGGTTCAGGACACTCGGTTTTATTATCGAGTAAAACCTGTTTTATAAAACAATACATTTCTTCAAATGATGACCAAGAGTCATAATCGACCTCGGTATCGGGGTGCAATTGCAAATTTAACATGTTATATGAATCTAAAACTTCTTGGAAGTCCTTACGTAATGTATCAATATTCGAAGCACTAGTGCAAAATGAATGATAAGATTGTCGATCATTATTTGCCTTTCGTGCAAGTTCGAAAATATTTTCGACGCGTTTGTAAATGATATCACGTTTGACAATGTATAAAGATAATTGATTTTTATTTGTACTTAATGTGTCGAAAAAAAGGTCTGCATCACTACCTTTTCTACTTTTAGGTTTAACCATTGTGAATACTTAAATATTATAGCGGGACTCGTAAGTAAAATAAAATTAAAGCGGTTTTCGTAATATAAATGTCGCGGTAAGTTAAATAAGCAAAAGTTTTTACTTGGCGATATATGTAATTAAAACGAATATGAAAAAGCGTAACAGAGTACTAGCGATTATAATTGTAAAACCAATTGATTTTAGTAGCGGAAATAACAATAAATTGTTGCGGGTGCGAAATATTAAAAAAGGCGGGTAGCGAACGCCTAGACGCAAAATGTTGTCGGAGCGAGCCGATCCGAACAACGAACAAGAATTTAACTATTGTAAAACACGATGTGAAATAAAATGGCGGATTAGAAAAATGGAATGGATTTGTAAAGAAATAACTTTACGTTGTGTTGTACTATGCAATGCGGAGCGGAAATAAAAAATAAATAATTGTCGGTGCGGGAAAATATAAAAATAAACGACAATTATTTAATTACGTAGTACAGTGACCGTTTAGTTATAACTGAACATGCGGTTTGCGGTTATCAAATACGTGTTTTAAGTTAACAGCGAACAATAAAAATGACCAAAATTAAGCGGTTGATGATACCAAAATATTCTAGCAAAGTTACCAAAGAAATATTCGGTTCATAGTACCAAAATTCGGATCGAATGGACCAAAAAATAATGGAGGTGCCTACACCACAATTTGAGCGGAAATGTATAAAGTGAAAAATAGCGAATTTCCCTAGGCACAAGGGGACTGGTTCTTGATATATAAAAAAAGTGTGGACTGTATTGAGGATTTAAAATTATGCGGAGTTAAATATAAAGTTCGCGTATGAAGTTGCAAATCGCTTGTAAATATTAGGACGAAGAAAATTGGCGTTGGTATCAAAGGAACTTTTGGATAGGAGTACGCACCTTTTGGAGAAAGTCCTTCGCCAAGATGTCCTGATGGTTGCAGGTTCGAGGGCCGGCCGATAGCAGGGAGCGGCGGTATACTCGCAGCACCGTACACAAGCACTTTACCACTTAACTTCAAAAATGCGGTTCAATTATTATAAAAATTCTACACAATAAAAATGTCCTTGCGTCTCAGGCGCTCGCAGTTGAGCGAAATGCGAAAGAATGTTCTCGTAGATAAATTACTTATAAAAAATCCGATGCACATATTCACACACTTGCAACGGTGAAATGGACGGCAATCGTTCAAAATGCGTATGTAGGAAAGGGATGGGAGATTAACGGGATAAGCGCTTTGCAATCATTCGTTTTCTACTTAAAAATAATATTACAATGAATTCGAAATCCAACAGTTATCATGCTGAACTACAACCATAGTATAATAATGAGTACTTGCTACAACCATAATATTTTAAACCTAAAATAATAAACAGGGCAAAATCGAAGTAAAAAGTTGCCAATTTTATGAATCTAATCGCGATATTGATAACTTTAGGATTTTTTTTAAGTCAAAGTCATCCAAATTTGAGACCATTCGAGACACAAAAAAATCAAAATCACATAAGCATAGTATAATAATGAGAACTTGCGACATATGTAAAAAATAGGTACTAATGCTAAAAAACATAAAATGAATAAAACAAATGAAATGAATATGTAGTAAAACAAAAAAAGTTTATTTTTTATGTTTCTTTTTATTATCTTAAATAATATAGTAACATCAGGTGCAAACACAATGTAATTATATTAATGTCCTCATTTAAAAACAGTGCGTCTTCCGCAATTACGCAAGTAACTCTAGTTATTACGCGGAACCTTCCATGATTCAAAGCCTCCAACATAGGTAAGACAACATGATTCAACGATAAAGCCTCCAACATACGACAAGAAACCGTAGCTTATGACGTCAGAATTTAATTGTCCATCTAGAAGATTAATAGCAAATTGCATGTGTTACTGGAAGTGAATAAACTGTTAATATGTTAAATAGCGGCGAACTCTATTAATAACGTGTTTAAAATTGGTTTTTCCAAATGACTATTGCGTGGACCTTTCGTACTGCTTTCGTTGTGCCATAAAACGAGCTACGTAATTGCTTCCTAATTGGAATTTAACAAATCGCTGGCACGGGTATATATAATATAGCGGTAAGCGCCGGGTACGCCCTTTTTAATGTTACTTAAATTTTGGCTTTTCCCAGTATCAATCCATCACTCTTATTTTTTCCAGATTTTTAAGAGGATTGTCAACCTCGTGGTCTCCATACAAACGGCGATAACGTTTCTTAACCTACAGCAATGAATATTTGGTATGTTTTTGAAATGCCTAAAAACTAGGGCTGTACGTTTTGATTTGTACAATATTGGCACTTCTGTGTTTTGTATGAAATCACTAAAATGCAAATATTTAGAAATCTATTATAGATATTTAAAAAATCAAAACGTACAGCCCTAGTATTTAGGCATTTCAAAAAAATACCAAAAATTAATTACTGTAGGTTAAGGTTTAGGGGGTGGGAAACGTTATCGCCGTTTGTATGGAGACCACGTGGTTGACAATCCTCTTAATCAATATTTCATTAAAATAAATGACATTAACGGCTTTATTTCACCGAAAGTTCTCTTACGACTAATTTATGTATTCTTGCATTACTGTACGAAACATAACACAAAAACCAGTGAATATCTTTACAGTAATTATTAAAACTAAGAGGGACAGTACAAGCTATTACGCCTTTCTTCCCATATACGTTATGGTTTAGGCTTATAAAAAATTCCTTGAAAAAAGGTGGTAATCGGCCGATACGGCTCGAGATCTAAAGTGGAAATTACGTCGTATTAATTATAATAAGTTTTTAACGATTACGATCCTGAATGCCAGTCTATTAACTTGAATTTTAAATTTTTAAGGTTAAATGTACAATTTAAATCATAGTTTATTTCAGGGCTAAATTGGTAAAAAAGTATGATTTCACTTGACATATTGAACGCCTGTTTGGGATCACTGTACGCTGAATTATAAACAAATTAGCTTCTTTTTACACTGTAAAATTAAATGTTTGATATTACCGCTTTATTGCCCGGGGCAGCGAAATATAAATAAATTACGCATCACTGGAAATTATCTGATGAGATTTTTATTGAACCGTAAAATAAGAAATCGGTTTTTTATATTTGTGGATTGGAACAAGTTTTTCAAAGTTTTTTTTTATTTCGCTACGTTTTGAATTATGGTTCAATTTCATTAGGTGCTCCATATAATATTAAAGTAAGTATAAAGATAAGAACAGAAAGAGATATCTCTGTATGCGCACTTCGTTTATTTTGTGAATGGATTTTCCCACGTACAAATCACAAATACCAGTAGCTCAACCTATTAGGATTATTAAATGCATTTTCCATACAAAGTGGTTCCGATATTAATATGATCCAGTAAATTGCTTTATCACATTAACGACACAAAGGCTTGCTAACTAATTTGAGCAATAATGGTTAACCACTAGCAACAGGTCACTTTGTTTGAAGCATTATTCTATAATATTGTCACAATGTATTTCCACTAATCCAAAAAATTCAAAATTCTAAAATAATTTATTCAGTCTAGGCTATTACAAGCACTTGTGAATGTCATAGAAGCTACGCCATCGGTTCGAAAACCCTAAGCGGAAGACCTTGTAACGAGAAGAACCGGCAAGAAACTCGTCAAGGGCTGCTTTTTTCTCCCTGTATATTTCATACAGAGTCGTCAACATTGAAAAATGAGCTCCACATTTAAAGTGAGGTCATTTTCCATCACTATAATTAACAAAAGTTTGCACACAATGGGTAGGTAGGTTGAAATTAAATACCTATTACTACATATCGGATAGGTAATTGTGAGAGTGAATAACTTTCAACTAGTTGAGAAATCAGTAATCACTCTGTCTGCTACTCGAAAGTGCAACTAAGTAGGCAAAATTTACCAAAAAACACTTGATACAAGACATAAAAATAAAAATAGAAAACGCAATTTTTACAATTCAATAGGCGTTAAGATAGGTACTCAGAAGCAGACCCATTCCCACTGGCAGCACCCGTTCACGAGCATGACGCATGGACCAGCCATCGCTTCGCTCAACCATATTTGAGGGAACGTAACGACCCGCCCCACGCGACACCACCGCAGAAATTATTAAAGAGAGCATGACATACTAAAGCTACTCGCATTAAGAGGGTTGTCAAGCAAACGGTCTCCATACAAACGGCGATAACGTTTCCCACCCTCTAAACCTTAACCTACAGCAATGAATTTTTAGTATGTTTTTGAAATGCCTAAAAACTAGGGCGGTACGTTTTTATTTTTTTAATATCTATAATAAATAGATTTGAAAATATTGGCACTTTTTTGTTTTGTATGAAATCACTAAAATTCAAATATTTAAAAATCTATTATAGATATTAAAAAAATAAAAACGTACCGCCCTAGTTTTTAGGCATAAGTATCAAAAACATACCAAAAATTCATTGCTGTAGGTTAAGGTTTAGAGGGTGGGAAACGTTATCGCCGTTTGTATGGAGACCACGTGGTTGACAATCCTCTTAAGGCGTCATCGAGTCAAAAAGCTTGCAATAAGTTGGTAGGTAGGACAATCCCTCAATTTTCACAATTTAATCAAAACTAAAGCGAGTATTTTTCTGTAAACGAAACTGAAACAACAACGATTTAGCTTTGTTTTTACCTTTGAAAATTAGTGAGATTCGGCCCCAGTACGCAAATGTGGCACCGATTGACAAAACAAAATGCGATTCGAAAGTTTTAAATACGAAACCCCAAAAATGAATATTTTTATCTGAATGAAAATTAATAATCTTTCCAAATTCAACTTTAAATAGTAAAAAACAAAGAAGATGATACTTTGTACAAAGTAACAACCCAGCTTGAAAGTTGGGCGTTATTTCGGAATGCCGTTTTTGAGACTCTGACCCGACAGATGTCGGGTAGGTAGCTAGATAGCTAGGGTATTCTTGATCGATATCCGTGTATCGGTTTTATTATAATAATAATTAAGATCTCAACTAAATGGTTTTAACTACCGAAACAAAAGTATACCTAGCACATCATTCCGTAAAAGATGAATATCGAACGATAGGGGCTAAGGTTAAAAAAATGCTGCTGCAACGCTGCTGTGATGCTGCTGCAACGCTGCTGCAACACTGCTCTGCTACCCATTTTTGCGACTAGTACGGCACATGATTCCTTTTTAAAAGCACAATGTGATTGTGTGCGTATTGGATTGGAACAGTGATTTTACATACACTTGTACTACATGACGTTAGTCATAAGATATTCTACTCTGCCATACTTTACGTGGCTAAATAGAGTGATTAAACGTATTTATTAGATAGCTAAAAGGCCTCTACCTTATATTTCAGCAAGGTCACTCAGAATTGGTTAATTAGTTAGTACAGGTTGTTACTCAGAAACAAGGGCGTAAAGAATACTCATACATTATTATAATTTAAATACTACCTATACGTGTCGCTAACACTTTTGTAAAAAAGTCGGTTAAAAAAACAATACTAAAGCAAAGTGGAAATACGTAACAGCAGATAAGCGGATCACTGCTCAACGTCAAACAGGTTATCTGCCTACAGCTGCGGTACAATTTATGGTTTAAAGTGTCGCAAAGCGAACAGGATGAACGTTAATTAATCGAAGGAACTAAACAAATGACCGCTACAGCTATTGATGAGAAGACAGACGATAAAATTATTGAGTAAAATTATTCGTTATATATCTACTTAACCCTCCTAGTTAGGGGCCATCCATAACTTACGTCATACGTTAAGGGGAAGGGAGGGTGTTGACGAAGTGTGACATTGTGTGACAAGGGGGTGGGAGAGATCATATATTTCGTGACATCATATTTCAAAATCATTAAAATTGAATCGGATCTGCTGTTTTAATTTAATAATTATTTCTAGGTGTAACATTGTAAAATATGTGACGTCACACTAAGAAGGGGGGGTCTCACAAATGTGACCAGTTGTGACAAGGACGGGGGGGGGTCAAAAATCATGAAATTCGTGTGACGTAATTTATGGATGGCCCCTTAATAGAATTTTGTACTTATTTAGCTATCAACCTTTGCACAATTTAAGTCAATAGAATTTAAAGAATATATTTTTAAAGCAATCAAAATAATCTTCAAATCATTATTTTTGCGTTATGGTTGACTGCAGTTAGTAGCTGCAGTAGGTACTTGGCACCATGTCGTTCTATAATAATTATTGGATTAAATATTTGTAGTAGAATCGCAAGTTATGGTACAAGTTGGTGACGAAGTATGAAATTGTTCAATTATTTCTGGTGTAGACTGTACGTATAAATAGTAAGATATAATTTAATACGCTTGTATGTTATGCTGTGGTTAAAGCTAAAACGTTTTGATCCCGGGCTCTCGGATAAATTTACTGCCAACTGCAAACTTTTACCTTTTTGCAGTACCTAGGTACACAATAATATACGTTCCGTACTAAAAGGTTATTAATGAGTTTCTGCGTTTATCTGCAGCAGCAAATTAAATAATATAACGATTGTTTTTTTCTTTTCTGTAACTTCACAATGTTGCCGGTGCCGGCAAACATCTTGAAATCGGGTGCGGATTGCGCAAAAATCGAATTTTGGGTATGCGTAGCGGTGAGGTATGGGGGCTGCGGGGGAGGGACGCACACTATTGGTATTGGTCGGTAACCTACTCCGTCGAAAGAGCGTCAAGATGTTTGCCGGAATCTATACTAAGTTTAGAGTTGCGACTTTGACATAAATATTCACGATAATTGCTACGATAACTACTATAGGTACGATGTAACCAAAAAGGTTACCATTTTTGTTTAAAAAACATATTTTTCTTTTTATTACAGGCACCTCAGTTCATTAACTTCAAGGAAGGCAAATTAGGAGTCAACTTTGGTGGATATCAGGCAGCAGTTGGACTCGGAGGGCTATTAGGTAATCAAACGTCAAAATTTACAAATATTTTTTTTTTATTACAAAAGGCATAGGACAGACATTTTGGCCTAAGATCCGCAATATTAGCTAAATTCAAAACAATTTCAAAGGAAGAGGCTAAAATTGAGGAAGATGATATAGAATAGCATTCCTTTTAAAATAAACAAGAAAATAGCCAAACTGAAGTAAGCTAAACTGTGTGGGCGAAAATAAAGTGACCTACTTCGGAAGTCCACAACTTACGCTGTGAGAATTTGTCAAAGTTTACTGTACGAACAATTGAACATTGTGTATAAACCAACATGTAAAAATATTTACTCTCAAAATGAATTGGTGCAAGTAAGCTGCAAAATTTCATTATAACAAGTTAGCGGATGGGAGATTCAGACCTACTACGTTAGAAATTATAATTAAAATACAAATCAGAATGGTAATAAATTCAGAGAGATTTCATTGCAGATACCGATGACTTCTTAATATAAAATGAATTGCTGTTCGTTAGTCTGGCTAAAACTCAAAAAAGAACTAAAAGTAGAAAAGGCTAAGGTAGAAAGAGTAGAACAGGCTAAATAATCGAAATTCAACATTGGCACATTTTGGATGGGAATCCTCATTTCGGATTTTTTGACAGTTAATTATGATACTTATTTGAAGCTTTATTAATTTCAAATCAAATCAAATCATTTATTTGCGTGATTATGGGTGGATTACAATAAATGTGATGTAGAGAAAATTTTGGCTCTCCATATTCAACCTTACTAGGCGTGCAAAATTCGTTAATAATCTAATAAATTTAATTACATTTCAATTAAATTACACTCATTTCATGAGTTTCCATCACAAATTTTACCACGCCTTTTTAACTAGGGAAGGTTAAAATAGGCGTAGTAAAATTTATGATGAAAAGTGACAAATTGGGTATGGAATTAAATTATGAAACAATTTCAATAATATTTTTAGGTCAAAATGGAGGTGCAGGCGGAGGTTTATTCGCAGAAGCTGGTACACCATTTGGTCAGGCTGCTAAAGCAGGCTTAGGGGGTGCTGTCGACAATGGCGGATCTGCAGGTAACATATTCTTATCGTATGAGAATTAATGGCCACCTCTGGTCTTAGACTGTATTAAGCCGCCTGTAAGACTTGGCTTAACGACTGTTATTAGATGACTACAGCCGGGACCGACGGTTTAACGTGCCCTCCGAAACACGGAAGCGCTCAGTTGTAGTGCCACACGGTCACCGACTCCCAAACCTGGCCTGACCGAGCGTTGCTTCACAAACGTGATCGAGTACGATCAGTCTGTCAAGCTC
Source organism: Agriphila straminella (assembly GCA_950108535.1). NCBI lineage: Eukaryota > Metazoa > Arthropoda > Insecta > Lepidoptera > Crambidae > Agriphila > Agriphila straminella. The sequence continues at coordinate 7,373,190 of OX467312.1, forward strand.
CGCCATGAGCGCTTCAACATCAACCTTATTCACAGGGCGTACTTTAAAGACTGAACTCCCTCGTGCGTGACATTAGTTACTCAGGATCAAGGTCCAAAATAAAGTAAATCGTAGATGAAAACCTCTATTTATCCTAATTTACTCAAAAAATTACGAAAACGATATTATTGAGTAAATTGGAAAAAGGAGGTTTTATATTTTTATCGCTTCATTGTTGAGTTAATTACCATAATTTAAATTACCTAACTCTTCGTTTTGCTACGCCACAAAGATCTCCCTGAGGTAATTCACTGTTAGCCGATCTGCATTAGTTTCTTCTTTAATCGCTCGCTTTTAATTATTGAACCGAGGTTAATTAATTTTGTAATTACATTGTAACTTCGTTTTTCAATTTGAATATCAACTAATGATCGTCTTCCTATTAACATACGCACTTTATTACTTATTAAAAATAATGGGCTTAGGATGTCGATACCTAAGTATCGATGTTTTCTAAAAAATAACAGGACTTTTGTTTTGCACCATGGCAAGATGGACCGAGACGATCTAGTGAAGGTTGCGGAAAGCCGCTGGATGCAGGCAGTGCAGGACCGATCGTTTTAGAGATTCTTGGGGGAGCCCTATACCCAGCAGTGGGTGTCATACGACTGTTATGATGATAATGATGATGATAAATTTCTATAAATTATAGGAGGTCTTTATGCTGGTGCAACAGCAGGAGGCAATGTGAAGGCTGAGTCTGGCTTAGCTGGTGGAGTAATTGGAGAAAAATCTGCAGGAGCAGGATTTGCGTCTGCGCAAGCTGGAAATCACTATGCATCATCAGGACTGGTAGGTGACAAAGCAGCAAGAAAGAGGAGAAAGGAAGAGAAGCGAAGGCGTAATGAACAGAAGAAACAAATGAAAGAACTAAAAAAACTAACAGGTGGTGGAGTGTGAGCGTTATTTGGACATTATGACGTATTTTTACTAATATAACTCTATAAGACTATATAATTCCTATGACGATATAAGTACTAATAATTTTTCTTAACTTTTTGTAATAAATGTGTGATGGTAATGTGTGGATAATTGTGGATATTATTTATTTGCATTTGCACTGCCCTTGAATCCCAATAACATCTTACCAACAAATGCAGTTTGTCTATAAAAAAGGTAACGTTAAAATTAATATATTATGCACCATATTATAGTATGCTACTAATACATTACATATTTTAATCATGTAAAATAAAGCTTTTTTTTTTATTTATATATTTAGATTATTATGTTTGGGTTTGACTTTAACTGTTAGCTCACATTCATAATCTAAACTATGTAAGGTAAAGGTAACAAAATTGACAGAGAAATTTTGTTTTGACCTACAGGGAGGAGATACATCTAATTCAGGATCATCAGGATTCTCATTTTCTGGAACGAAGTCTTTTGGAGTAACTAATGGACAAGTTGATTCTTCAGTGCTAGACGTAAAACCAATACAAGCAGAACATAAGAAGGTTCATAAAGAATTCAATTTTGATGCCGCCAACGATGTGAATTTCACTCCTTTGTCATCTGGTGCCAATGTTGAATTCCAAAAAGATGTTACTGTAAGAACGGAAAACCGACCTCATGTAATAGTTAAGGAGGAGGAAGTGAGTAATGTCCCGAATGTTTACAGTGATAGGGGCAGATATTCTAATGACAATTATTTGAGTTTCTTATTTAGAGTGCCATCGGTGAACTACGGGAGTAGAGTGTGGTGGACACCATACTATCCCAGTATTTATAAAAATTCTCAGGTTGGTCCTAGACCTCATGTATAAAGAAAACACCACAAATATGGCATCAGGACTGCCGGATAATTTGTCGCATACGCACTTATGACACATATTGACATCACTACCATCCATCCATTCAGACTTGGAGGTTTACTGATCCAAGAATTGCAATAAAAATGTGCTCACAATAATATAAAATCGTAAAGATTCAATCTCGAATACCTAACTAAGATTGAATTTCAGTAGGAACTATTAACTCATAGGTACTCATTAATATTTCAGGTATATATCCAACCACCCCGAGTGGTAGAAAAACATATCATACATAAGCATACCAAGCCTCGCCATCACTTCCGCACTACCGTATTTGGTGGTTTTAATGGAGGAAATGATGATATCCAAACAATTTCTCAACCAGCTATCCAAAAGAGAATAGACGTAGGAGTCGATGCAGGCGTCAACGCTGGGGCAGCGGCCGACGCTGGCATCAATGGAAATATTGGTCATACATACACAAAGCAAGTGACCTTCCAAAGAAACCCCAATTTCTTTGCTGATATATTTAATGTAAGTACTTCATCGTTTCACAAATTCAGTTGTTTCCAGTATTAGGTACATCTTCGCAAAATTGAGGATTCTATACGGGGTGGAAATAAAAGACGTTAGTTGGCGGTAAAGTACCCTAAATATTGATGATGGCAAATTTTGCCGAAAGGAAACAGTCCTTTATTTTAAAAAATAAGTAAAAAAATAATTTTAAGTAAAAGGTAAAGTAATTCAAAGATTTTTTATAAATTGCTTCAGCTGGGAATCGAACGGGCACAAACCGAATCCTGTATTTTTATAATACAAATTGATAGAGTCGACGATAAAAGTCAATTTCATCTAAAAAAACATAGATGAAATTAATTAAATTAAAGGCAGACTCGAGAAAAATAATTAAATAGGTACGTGCAATAAAAAAAATAACTAAACTAGTCTGTACCATGTTACTTAGAAAACTTGATCCTATCATTGATCCTATTGATTGTTTCGGATTTTAGGCTTCCCAGGCGAGACAAGCTATTCATCAGAAATCTTTGAACGTAGCGCAGATAATATTATAGGAAAATTAAAGGAATGTTTCCTTTCATCAAAATTTGCCATCACAATATTTAGGGTACCTACTTTCCCTCCAACTACCGCCTTTTATTACCACCCCGTATAACAAAATTGCTTCGCTTTTGAACATTATTTAATTCATAACATGAAATTGATAATTAAAAACCGTTTTACCTTCTAATTAATTTCAACTTTCATGTACGGAAGCAAGATAATGCCCACTTAAATTATTTCCGTGACCCAAGTCACTCAACAAAGTGTTTAACGAAAATTATAATATTAATGGCAACATTTAATTTTCAGATCCCCATTTCGACACTGAAAGCGGTGGGTAATTTCCTCGGAAACACAGCCGGAAGCACTAGCGTGTCAGTCCAAAAGTCGGGATCTATTCACGCAGGTGGTTACAAATTTTAATTATAAGAACAACATATTTTAAGGTTAAGTTTTGTACTGAAATTTTTTAAGGGTCTTCATAATAAATGTGTAAAAATAATGTTGCTTGTTAGTTATTCAAGGATATTATATACCGCAATTTTATAGCTCTGATAAAGCGTGTTAGCCTTGCTGGAGGGAACTGTGAAGCATAATCTTCCCCGTCGTAACTCCGATGATATTTTATACGCAACCTTTTATTACGTTTTATTTTTTATGAGCGCTCCTTAGGCGTAAGCGTGTTTGGCAACTTGTTAGAATAATAAATTACATTGCACGAGTTTACAAAAGATATTCATGTACAACTTTATATTCTTGGTATTATCTTGTTAAGAATTTCTTTCCTATATCTTGCATTTCATTGTTTTTATGTAATGTTATTTTATATGTCTAACTATCCTCCAGACTCAGACTTGATCACACCAAAGCATGCTGCAGCATCATCTGTATCATCCTCAGATGCCCATAATATTTCGGTACAAACTCCAAATGTCTCAAAAGTCATTGACGATATTTTGGCTGTAAGTTCATTATCATCATTACATTTTACATTACCATGCGTAATAATAAAATGCTTCCATTATCTAAAAGGGTGCGCTTGCTTATAACAGAGAGATACTTTGGTATAATGGTGCTTTAATTTGTTTGTGTGCCTGCTAAGCTCTGGGAATGCCAATTTCTGTCTATATTTTTCGGTGCTGGCTAAGGTTGCTTTCAATGTTAGGCAGAAAATCGATATTTAGTTCTGAAACCTCTTCAGAAACGCCCCGTGTGCCGTAGTTATGAATCGGTGTCGAATAAAGCTAATAAAGTGGGAAAGAACATTGTGTAGGTTGAACTATCAATCAATATGAACTACTTACTTCGATGTGTTAAGGACTTCGCGTACACTTTGGGTAAAAAAGTGTCATGGTTCAAACAGAGTTCAATCGTGTACTCCCAATATCGACGGTGACAGATTTCTTACTTCGGGGAAAAACTATTTAGACCATGTTTCAGTACAAAGTGTTCTCAATACAAATACCTACCTACATTGATCGTTATGTTTAAAAAAGGGATACTTTAATAAAAATAAAACAAATACTATTACTTTACAATTGATTTAGGAAAATATTTACAAATAAATTATTTGATGAAGTGATAAAAATGTTTTATGTAACAAAATGTAATTGATTGATTTATTCCAGAAAATTAAATTGACTTTAGTATCATATATTATACAGATACATACATATACGCAATATTTTATAATACATACACGCTCGTATCGTGCTTGTGTCAATCGATTCTGCGAAGAAGCTTATTAGTCCGGTCATGATGCTACTTATTTAGCTATTGATTTTTTTTTTATTTTTGCTGTGTGGATCGATATATCGATTTCTAAGCTATTTTCAAAGGGTTAAAACTTAAAACATGTGCTTTAGTTTAGTTTCGTAGTAAGTTGAATTATTTGATGAATACAAACTCTAAATAAAAAGGAATTGTTTGATAATTTGTGACTATTTAAGCTTTTTGAACTTTAGTTTGTACAACAAATAAATCGCTTCAATGCGAAATACTCCACTGAACATAAATAACGTGTTAAAATTTTCTATATTTTTTAAAACAGTTTAGAAATAAATTTATATATATCCTTGATTGAAAGATATATATCTATCCACACATCAAAAATAAAAAATAAACTTTAGAATCTTCAACATAAAAACTTAAATACTTAAATAACATACACATTTAGTGTAACTGAAAAACTAATTTAGTGTTTATAGAATAGCTCTACAAAGCGTAACTGTGGACAGCTTTAGCTTTTTTTACTTATTTAGATATAAGGTTGGTATTTGGTACCGGGTGTAACAAGACCCTCGACGAAGCCGAGGTCTACGTATTCTGCCCATCATCAGGACCATTTCTGTTCAAAATTATTGCTGGAAAACGATTTTAATTTTTGATGTTAAAAAAGCATTGCATACACCACGCAATATAACGCGTACAAAAGACCGCGCCTGCGGGTGAATGCTACACAGCTGCGTGCGGCCGAGTTGAACGGCAACGTTTTTGTGCGTGCACATGAAATACATTGAGTGATGACGTTTTGAAACCATTGTTTGTTACGAAATACATACAATTTTGAAAATGTTTCTGTAGACAAAAAATAGGAAATAACCAATAAAACAAAATGTCATATTTTTTTTTTTTTAAATATATTTTTATAATATTTTATTTAGTATTGTATACCTGCGAAGTTATTGACCTTCAATAACTTCGTAGGTATTGGTTTCCCAGGTATAGTCTAAAAGACAAAAATGCTCCTGATGATGAGCGGAATTCGTGGACATCGGCTTCGTTGAGTGTCTTGTTACACCCGTTATATGTTTGGTTTGCTCAATTTACAGATTTGCTATGATAAAAAATAAGGTGGCAAAGTGGTGGCAAACTTGTGCGTTTGTATGCAGGTATTTCTTGTGTGTGTGTTTACACGGTTTTTTTTATTTTGCTTCATTGGGAACTAAGTTGGTTAACACGCAATATCCTGCACTAAAACAGTAAGTGAAATATAAATTGAGTATTTAAAAATAAAACATTCAATATTGTGTTGTAAATCAACTGGAAAATATCTTCTTGTTGTACTTACAAAATAATATGGCAGAGTTAGTTACATTAATTGAAGTCTGCTCTCAAATGAAAACAGTTAATTTGTAATATTTATTACTGCCGTGCTAAAAAATTTAATAATTTTGCTTTTAGATACCAATTAATACCCTTGGAGCAGTAAACAAATTTTTAGAAAACAATGTCCCGGCAAGGAAAACAGTCCAGGTATTTTTATTTTGTGTATTTGATTAGACAAATTAATAAAATTTCGATGAAAACGTATCAAAATAACTTTGACCAAAAAAGAAATTAGTTTTTTTTGCACCAGTTGGCACTATTTTTCACAAAATGTTTTTGCACTTAGAGTGTGACTATTTAATTTTGATCTTGCAAGTGTTGGATGATCCGCACTTATTCAGCTGAGGTGCTATTCTCTAACATGCAACTTCACTGTCAGTGATCGTTTCGTCGAGTTTCTGACAGTTGTCATATATCCATTACTGAGTCACTAGGCAAAATGCCATAGATTCCAAAGAGTTAAATCAGTAATGGGAATATGACACCTGCCAGACAACGCAGCTGCAGCGACGAACTGGACGCTGCAAACTTTAGAAAATAGAATAACTGTAGCAGTAACATCAATCTTCACAAAAAAGATAATTAAAACTTTAAACTAAAAAATTAAGAACTATCCTACTTGTAGTAGTAGAAAATTCAATATTCTTAAATGAAAGATGCAGATATGATGTCAAAACAATCAGTCTCAATAACGAATGGTACAAAAAGTAGCATAAATAATTTACTCTGCCTTTTCATGACGGAAATACCCTTAGAGTAAGACGGACTTCGGGACGAAGCCGGCGTTGCTCGAAGGAAATACCTAATTCATGATGTTCAACTGTCATCCAGTACAGGAAAGATTTTTTTGTCACCATGAATAATAATTACCTCAATACAAGAATTTGTGGAAGTCAACGAATTAGCAACTACAGTGTAACAAAATATTGGGGGGTTACTTCCGAACGCGATCGAGAATCTGAGATCGAATTGGTATCGAGTAAACGTCAAAACGTAACGAAAAACGGGGGAGCTTGGTGGCGCAGTGGTTTAGCGCCTGGCCCAGCGATTGCGGAGGTTAAGCAACGTTCGCAAGGGTCGGTCATGGGATGGGTGACCAAAAATTTATTATCTCGAGCTCCTCCGTGCTTCGGAAAGCACGTTAAGCCGTTGGTCCCGGCTGCATTTGCAGTAGTTAACACCCACCAATCCGCATTGGGCTCGCGTGGTGGGTTATGGCCCGTCCTCCTTATCCAGGCCTTCCTTATGGGTATAAGGAAGGCCTGTGCCTCAGCAGTGGGGCTATAAAAAAAAAGGCTGATGGACAAACGTCAAAAAGGTACAATGGAAACCATGGAAACCGTTTTCAATGTACCAAAATAACATATTTTGACATTTATTTGATCCTGGTGTCAACTCGATCTTGTTAATTCCCGTCGAGAGTAGGGGGCAGTTCTTCTCATAATAAGTGAGGGAACTCCTTTGTCTCAACACAAATGATGACTAGACTAGTTTCAGTAACATTATGAATAAAAAGTATTTCCAAAAAAAATCGTTTGAGATCAATTTTGATTACTCCTACTCGAAATTTTTTACGTTTATTATAACGTAACTATTTTTTTATGGTACAGGTCTCAGAGGATGGCACCGTTGAACCAGTCCGTCGGCTAGGTCCACACGCAAGGCGGCGAGCGAACAAACAAGTTGTCATATTAGAAGAAGAAAACGTACAAAAAACTGAAAAATCCTCCTAATTATATTTTATACCTGTTAAAGTATTAGAAACGAATGCATTGCATGCATTTATTTATGTACATTTTTGCGTATTTTACAAGGTTAGATATTAAGCACACTGTAATATGTACCTGTTTTTGATGAAATATTTGAAAAATATATTTTTATATTACCTAATTGGCCTGTCGTTTTATTCATCATTACTTTTTATTGCATACATTGCCCTTTTAGACTTAGTTAGACACCGGTCACTGTTCGAATCAAGAGTATTTAACAATCGAAATTTTTGCAGAGCGTAAAATACAGGGCGAAATTGAAGTCATTTGCAATCTCGCGATATTGATAACTTTAAGTCAAAATTTTCTTAAACCAAAGTGATCAAATTCATGATGAAATAATCATAAAAAAATACAAGAAATAAGTAAGAGATTCCTAATGCAAAAAAAAACACGAAAGTAACGGTTTTTTGGTACTATTAATTTAATTTCATGTTTCATTAATTTCATGTTATTACTTCTTGTGATTTTTTAAATGTTTTGATTTATGAATTTTTGGCCCCAAAGTGATTTATCAATAGGTATCGCGATTAGATGCAATGACTTAGATTGTACCCTGAAGAAAACACTGCTCATTTGCCTAGATCAGGGATAGGGAACCAAAATGGCACACGCAAAATATTTTTCACTCCTCTTGCTCAAAAAGTGCGTCATTGTAACGTACAAGAGTCGAGATAAAATAGCATAATAAGCCCTAGGGGATAAAGTTTTTTCTTTTTTAATGTTTGTCTATTACCAATGAGCGTACTAAAACGAAAAAGTTTTTATTCATAATCACGAATAAAAACTCGCTCGACTTAATACTGGGGGTTTATTACGAAAAGTTTAATGCGATACACGCGGCTGCGTCCGTGCTTCGTTCTGATTGATTCCTATTACAAAGCACTTGCGTATGCGATATTGCAAAGTGATTGCGTAAATTTGACAGTTTCTCTCTAGTGGATCCGTCATTATTCGTTCAATAGACTATGGACTACGATAGCTACATTGAAAATATTTGTAATAACTATAACCGACGAACTGCGGACGACTATCGTGACCAAATTTCGTAATAGCCCCCCAGTTTCTCATTCTTATTTTTGAAAATGGAACTAAAAGCATCTCTTCGGTAAAATCATAGACTTATTTATACTCTGTGTACAGAGTGAATCGTAGAATGCGTGTTTGTGTTGCTTAGCTGCTACAGCAGAAATTAAAAAGGTACCATGGCGCGAAATCTTTAGGTTTTTTTTATAATTACAAACTGATTGAATTGTGTGACTGTAATTGGAAAGAAATAATTTTAATCTTCTGCCGTCAAGCACAAATCATTTATTTAAATATTGTACAAAAAGTTTATGAAGTGGAGGATAGAAAAACGAGTGGATTCGTTTACGGAAGTAAGTAAGTAGGTATAAACTATTTAATATTGTATTTTATTTTCTCGCAATCGTAGTGAAAAGTATAGTGTAACACACGACGCTAAAACCCATTGTAACTCGGTTTCTATTTATTCCCTCGCTAAAGCTCGGGAATAAAAATACCTCGTATGCAATGGGTACTTTTAGCGTCTTGTATAACAATCTACTATTGGGTACGTCACCGATTTCAATAGTATGCATTTTAGTTCAAAGTAACAAAATTCACAATGAAGTTCAACAAACGAACGTGTGGAGCCTACGATACGGAGCGAGTGGCGTGGTGCGTAGAGCAACGCCCCGGGCGGATTTCAAGTTGATAGTATTCAGTTTTTTTTTTAATAATAGTCGAAATTATTTGACGGCACGTCTATAGCCTGATAAAATATTTCATTAGAAAAGATCGTACGTTGATCCATAAAGGTTCACCATCCCTGGCCTAAGATACTCTTGTCGTTTCTAATACTTTACGAAAAATGATTTATCATCATCATAATATCAGCTGCACGACACCCACGAACGACAGACACCTACGGCTATATAATGTCCAACGAATTTATGTAGTTCATCATCATTTACTTTATCACACTCGGATACCAAAATTAAATTGACCAATCCACCTAATGACCAAATAGTTTGTATAATTCAATATTAATTTGAACATTAGATTTTAACTCTAGCTTTCAGGCCGTCCATTTTTATTTCGACTAACAACTAATGTAGTTCTGGAGATAACGTATCATCCTCGTACTATCTCAGTCATCTGTTTAAATTACAGTCACATAATTTTATACTTCAAACGGAAGAAAATGTATCTTTTTGGATTCTCTTTAATGTGCGTTTTTAAAATTGGTTTGACTTATTACGTATCTAGTTTAACGGAATTTGAAAAGTGCAAGAATCCAGACCGTCCGTACTTCATAAATTATACAGATATTCTAGCAGAGGAAGCTATATCTTATGATATCAAGAACCATACTTATCTCAAGGGGAACATCACTATCAAAAATGACCTGAGCGGCTGCTATTTCTTCTTCGTAGCAAAAAATGAAGGCAATGCTTATTCTAAAGATCTGGTGAATTGGCCAAAAATCACATGTACGAATACGCTAGTCAGACTTATACTGACAGCTGTAAAGATAAAGTACGACCCCAAAACATGTTCTTACAAAAAAGGGACCTACTCGTTCTCAAAGTTGGACGTACCTGCAATTGATCATTCGTTCAATTATTTCCTACATCGCGTGTCTGGCAGTAACGTATATACCTTTGGTGGCTACAAACCGGGCTTGGGCACTCTATTTTGTTATAAAGTTGTTGTTGATGTGAAGATTAAGCACTGATTACATTTTTTATAGGCTTCTAACTTTTTAAATTCTATTTTTTTCCTAGAAGATATCATAATACCTAATATCTAATGTCTATCTAGTAGGTATTAGTTATTAAGGAATTGTGAAACCTGCAGGCCTATTATTTAAGACTTTGATTCAGTTGTGATTGAAACTCCATTTGTGTGCCTATTATCGCCGTTTATTATTTCATTTACAATGGGGAACATGCATAAGTCACCGATTTTGATAAATTTGAGCTTGATCGCTGCGGACACGTATAAAAACATGATGGAACAGAAAAATAAAAAAAATGTATTAGTTATTTTAGTTTTATCACACAGGGAAAAATAGCGATATTTTTTTCATTTTCGGATATAATGCACTTAACAGTCGGATAGAATATCAAATATAAAATAATATTTTGTATAACACATATGTACTTAAACGCAATATTTAGGGAGATATTTGAAAATTCCTGGCTAACTCCATACAAACGTAGCATAAGTGACGTCACAAATGTTGACCGTTTTGTATAGGTAGAGCGTTTTCGGCGGGTGCTGCTGTGCGCTAACTTCAAGTGAATATTTCACGAGAAAAAAACGCAAGAGAAAAGTTTTAATATTACAGTTGATTATCTCACGCATTATACTTTTGATTTTGATACAAAAAAATTGATGCATGCAGTTCCCCACAAGTACTTGAGATACTAATTAAACTTAAGTTAGTTACTTAAATTCAACTTTAAATATTATTTAAGTAACTAACCTAAGTTTATTTTTAAATATCCACTTGATACCTACTTGAGATTTAAAGTCGTGTTAAACTGTAGAATAAAATTATAATTGTCGATAATAATGGCACGTAAAAGGACTTTCTATCACAACTAATAAATTATGATTCATACTTAAAGTACGAGTATTTTTGTATTTAAAAAAATCAAGTACTTGTCATAAAGAATGTGTTTCAGCCTTATTTCATTAATGGTCTTAATTAAACTTATTTAAAAACAAACAAATAATTACGTTAATGTAGTTTTATTTATATCTTAGCAGAAATCAGTAGAACCTCAAAATTATTGTAGTTATTTTTTAAATCATCAATGACAGTGGTAAATAATTCACTTCGATTTGATAATAAAAGAAGGCATATACACACATCAACTTTGTCTAGGGATACAGGTGTTATTTTCATACAAACGAGGTAACTTTGAAGCCTTGGTTTCCTGCCAGGGATGTACCGTGCTGTGATCTGATGATGGCTATCTAGGGAATAAATAGAGGAGATTCAGATCGCTATACACACCCAACTGAGAGCCAAACCGCACTGTAATTTCACTAGTTTATATGGACGTGTACGCACTTGGTCGCCCGGTCGCTGGACGACACATAAAAAATCAGCGAAAATAGCATAAAAATGTATGGAAATCCTGAAACTGAGAACTCTGACCCTTCTATCTTTTAGAATGCTGATCAGATCAGTTGGGTGTGTATAGCGATCTGAATCTCCTCTATACACTTCCTGGATAGCCATCATCAAATCACAGCACGGTACATCCCTGCAGAGAACCACGGCTTCAAAGTTACCTCGTTTGTATGAAAATCACACCTGTATCCCTAGACAAAGTTGATGAGTATATTATGACTGGCAAAATGCATAATAAAAGTAAAGGGTAATTTTATCAAAGTAGCCTTTACTTTTAAATGCATTTTGTTGTAGAAAAATAAAGCCTTGATTCTGTAAACCATAAACATACAGTAGTGGTTTTTTTATATTCACCTCCAAGCTTATACGCGCTCACTGCGTGGCTATTTTAGAGTGTATATAGGGTTTCTGCTACAAAAATCAGTACTTAAGAGTTTCGATATGAAATGGTTCATTATAATCTTGCCTTTATAGACCCCAGCCCCCCTAGCATGTCCCCCAGGTGATTTGGCTCAGGTGCATTAAGTCTACGATGGGGTTTTATCGACATTCAACTGTCAAAATACATTGTCATTTGACAGATTAAACGTGACTCGCTATATCATATTTATTTTATCATTTTAACGCTAAGTCAAGCTCACTTTATTCATCTATATTAGGTAAATCCTACATCTTGCAAAAAAATATTTTACTTTCATCATTAAAATACACTTTAATAATCATTAGCATTGAAAAAAACGCATTGTAAAGTCATTGTGGTGGCTATCTATTAAAAGGGTATTAAAATACAATAATACTAAGATTAATTGCTGATTAAGTTGATTTTGATTGTAGTAATTTTAATATTTTTGTTAGCCGCTAATTTTAGTGTTTTTATGCGACAGACGTTGTCCTGTCCTTTCATTAAATTAAGTTTGTCATCGTTTTAAGACTGGTTTAGATTATCTTAGTCTTTAGGAGAGTGCTTTAGTTGAAACATGTAAACGGTCGTCTTATGACTAAAGAGAGTAACCTTCTAGTAGCCTTTCAACTGGAATCATCGCTTTCCAGTAGAACCCCCTGCGCGCCCGCGCCCCCCGCTCACCCCCCGCTTTCACGCACTGGAAGCATGTAAATCGACATTTTAGTAGCGTATTTAGTAGAGTGCTTTAGTCAAATGATAATGTACTGGAAGCATGTAAACGCTCTTTGGAAAGGCACTAAAACTACTAAAGCACTCTACTAAAAATAATCTAATGTAAACCAGACATTGTTATACTTAATTAGCTCCCTCTGTTTCGTTTTCCTTTTTCATTATAAGTACATAAGCAAAACAAATACCGTGTTATTACAATAGTAGATTGTTATACAAGACGCTAAAATTACCCATTGCATACAAGGTATTTTTATTCCCGAGCTTTAGCGAGGGAATAAATAGAAACCGAGTTACAATGGGTTTTAGCGTCGTGTGTTACACTATACTTTTCACTACGATTGCGAGAAAATAAAATACAATATTAAATAGTTTATACCTACTTACTTCCGTAAACGAATCCACTCGTTTTTCTATCCTCCACTTCATAAACTTTTTGTACAATATTTAAATAAATGATTTGTGCTTGACGGCAGAAGATTAAAATTATTTCTTTCCTATTACAGTCACACAATTCAATCAGTTTGTAATTATAAAAAAAATCTAAAGATTTCGCGCCATGGTACCTTTTTTTAATTTCTGCTGTAGCAGCTAAACAACACAAACACGCATTCTACGATTCACTCTGTACACAGAGTATAAATAAGTCTATGATTTCACCGAAAAGATGCTTTTAGTTCCATTTTCAAATATAAGAATGAGAAACTGGGGGCCTATTACGAAACTTGGTCACGATAGTCGTCTGCAGTTCGTCGGTTATAGTTATTACAAATATTTTCAATGTAGCTATCGTAGTCCATAGTCTATTGAACGAATAATGACGGATCCACTAGAGAGAAAATGTCAAATTTACGCAATCACTTTGCAATATCGCATACGCAAGTGCTTTGTAATAGGAATCAATCAGAACGAAGCACGGACGCAGCCGCGTGTATCGCATTAAACTTTTCGTAATAGACCCCCAGTATTAAGTCGAGCGAGTTTTTATTCGTGATTATGAATAAAGACTTTTTCGTTTTAGTACGCTCATTGGTAATAGACAAACATTAAAAAAGAAAAAACTTTATCCCCTAGGGCTTATTATGCTATTTTATCTCGACTCTTGTACGTTACAATGACGCACTTTTTGAGCAAGAGGAGTGAAAAAGACTTTTTTGACAATATTGTTTGACAGAGACAGCATCACATTTAAACATGTGTTTAGTTAAACAGTGTTTAAAAATATTTTGTAATACGGATAGAATTACCTACATGTCCATCACTTGAATCTTGGGGTCTTTTGTAACAAATGTTCCACACAAAAAGCAGAGTCCACACCTTAGGGGATTTTACCCTAAATTTAGGGTATTTTCACATGTTTAGGGTAAAAAACTATTTAGGGTAATTTTTAGGGGAAAATATTCGAATGACTTTGTATGATTTAAGAAAAAACCACTGAAAAGTTTGACTCTTTCTTTAGTGTTTTTTGGAAACCTAAGCAATGGATGTATTCCAAAATTATATATAATTATATTATATAATAAAGAAAAAACTTTAAAAATAGTTAATAAATTCACTTCAATTTGTGTTTAATTTTAGAATGAATGTTTAGGGTAAAATATTTTGAAAAAGGCCCAATTTAGGGTCATTTCACAAGGAGTCCGGGGAAAATCAATATAAGAGGGTGGTAGCACTGTCAAATAGGACGTTCATTTTGACTTACCGGGAAAATAAAAAACCGAATTCAGACTATTACGAACATTAACAAAAATCGATTCTTGAATCGGTCCATCTGTTCTCAAATGATACTCGGATGGTAAGCGCATGGTATTTGTTGCAAAAGATTATTCTTTCATAAAAATTGATATTACGAATAATAAAAATTCTAAATAATTCTTGAATAACACCTGAATTAAGTAATATAATATTACGCGCTGTTATCCGTAAAAGGTGTTTTAAATATTCAAATCTCAGCGGTATCCTCTTCTGGTGGCGGTTACGATATCCCAATGGGTATGCGGATAACACGCTGTTCAAACCATAGCGGAATTTTACCACTACCGGAGGCGGTAGCGGTACTGGCCGCGCGACGTGAGCGCTGCGGGCGGGCGGCGCGCGGCGCGGGGTGCATCCGCGGGGGGAGTAAAAGTTTCATTGAACACACGCTCCGTATCGCGTACCCATCCGGTGCATACCGGTTTCGGTTTCGCGACAGCTGCGAAAATGCCATACAAGTTACCGCGTGGGATATCGCTCGGGTATTACCGCTCAAGTGAGTAGGCCTTTATTTAAAAGTAATCTGATCTTTTGTGCATAAGGGTTCTTTGCAATCGACCTATGATTTTCGAAATGATCCGGTTTGTCGTTAATATACGTAACTAAAATTTAAATTTTAACTACCGAAGAATTCATGACTAGGTTCAATACGATAACTGCCATACGAGTATATACTCGTATTACATTGTGGTGCCCATAAACAATATTACAGGTATACTCGTAGGTCGGCAGTCAACGTCGGTTCTACTATGTTCTGAAAAGAGATAAATGTAAATAAAACCACATTTACGAAGTCATTATCACTCTTGGAATATGTTTATGACTATAGATTAACACGTTCTTTACAAATTACCTACCAGTATTATGACTAAGAAATTTTAAAAATACTTACATCAATTATAAATCACAATACTGTGCTAAAAACTATATTAAAAGCACCGATAATATATGATTATTTCTTTTACATTTTTAACTCAAATTTAACAATCTGAAGTAGATAAGTACCGATTTTTTTTTATCAAATGAAGTTAATTACAATTTAAATAAAATTATATTATTAGTGGCTCTGTAACATTTGTGACATTGTTGACATTGTTTGTGACATTTTGATCATCGAAACAGCTCAAATATGATTAATCCCTATATCTCTGACATTTTGAAAATTTAAGAAAAACTTAATCGACAATAAAAACCATATATATATTGAACCTGCTCACAAATTTTCACGATAATCGGTTAAGAAATGCAACCTGTAGAGAAGAACAGACGTACAGCCGGACAATTAGACATACGATTGCTTATGCGAACAGCTAAAGAATGGAATGCGCTGCCTCTTCAAGGAAAGAGTAGGTAAATAGTTAGCCATTATCTTGGCAAGCGTGCTAAATCTTAGGCCACACCCTGGGCTACTATTGTCTAATTTTAAAAATCTATCGCAATCGCTTTCATTCGACAGATGGATGTGACACATTGCTGCGTTTCTTTGGTAAGTTTTTATTTGTGCCAAAAAGAAACATCACATCCTGAAAGCGATTGCGATAGATTTTGAAATTAGACAATTAGCCCCCTGTTTACCAAACAAGATGGTGGTCAAATGCTTGCCCAGTTACCTATAAAAAAATACGAAAGCTTGCTTCGGATTATGTATTCTGTGGCTTCGGTCGCGCAAACTAGAATAGAAACCACTTACATAAAAGTTTTTTTAAAATAACTTGTTTCATAATTTCTGGACAGCGCTATCTCCTAGTTATAAGTAAAAATATAACAGAATGTACTTTAATTAATACCGGGACCCATGAAACGGCTCTAAGTCCTTATTTTTCTTTCTGTTCTGTGTAAATAAATGGTTGCCTGGAAGAAATTGCTTTTCAGCGATAAGGCTGCCAATCGTTCCACTTTTGTACTGTCCTTGTATTTATTTATTATGGTGAACAATAAAGTATTTATTCATTAATTCATTCAAATGATTAAGAAGTAATTAAATACGATTAGTGCTTAATCTTCACCTCAACAACAACTTGATAACAAAATCCAGTGCCCATGCCCGGTTTGTAGCCACCGAAGGTCCATACACTTCTGCCAGACACACGATGAGGTAAATATTTAAAGGAATTATCAATTGAGTATAAGTCAAACTTTGAGAACGAGTAGGTCCCTTTTTTGTACGTACATGTTTTGGGGTAGTACTTTATCTTAAAAGCTGCCAGTAAAAGTCTGACAAGTGTATTCGTACATGTGATTTTTCGCCAATTCACCAGATATTTAGAAGACGCATCTTCTTCATTTTTTGCTACGAAGAAAAAATAGCAGCCACTTAGGTCATTTTTAAAAGTGATGTTCCCCTTGAGATAAGTGTTGTTTTTGATATTGTAAGATATAGTTTCCACTTCAAGAACATCTGTAGCATTTATGAAGTACGGAGGGTCTGGATTCTTGCACTGTTTAAATTCCTTTATACTAGTTACGTAACGAGTCGATGCGATTCTTATAACGTACGTTAAAACAAACCCAAAAAGATACATTTTAAAACTGTAAAAAGAACAGATGACAAGTACAGAGTTAAAACGATCATAAAATATGACTATGCCTATCTCCAGAACTAAATATTATGTTAGAGGGGAAAAACATAACTAGAACGACCCGAATGTGATGAAATGAAAAAACTCAATGAGATAAAAATAATATTGAAATATACAAACTCTTTGGTCATTAGTTAGATTTATCAATTTAATCTTGGTACCTAGTGATTCGAGTGTAATAGAGTAAATGATGATGAACTAAATATCGTGAGTTATTTATTCGACCTCTGTGGTTGAGTGGTTTGTACACCGATTTTCAAGGTGTCGCCATCTCTGAGATCCCGTGTTCGATGTCCGTGTCAATCTAGAAAACGAACTTTTTTATTGGTTCAACAGGTCTATTACATAAAAACAATCGCGATAAGCGGACGATAATCGTACCACCCCGTGACACTATAAGGTTCAATATTAAGTTAAGTGAACGACGACGTATGGCGTGGGATTATCGTGATTCTTTTTTTTAGTGCCCCTTTGCCAAAAGAAACCATACAAAGCACAGTAGCAATGTCTGTCATATTGTCGCCGCTTTTCAATCAATTTTAATTTCTGATTAAACCTCCATTGTTTAAATGTATTGAGCATTCATCTTAATCCTATCCTAACTAATTATTTTAAATGCGAAAGTAAATTTGTTTGTTTGTTTGTTAATTACGATTCCACATCTGAATACTCAATTATACACGTTCTCAGGTATACGGAAAAGGACACAAACATGATACCTTTCATCGAGAAAAATACTGTTCCCGAGGTGTGTACTGTTCATTTGAATGAACATTTATTATGAACTTTTATATATATAAGGTGGAATGCTCTCCCACACTTTTCAACCTGTACATAAATAAATTGATCGTTGAGCTCAGTAGCGCTGGAGTCGGCTGTTCTATTGACGGTACCCTTGTCAATAACATAAGTTATGCCGACGATATGGTGCTGCTGTGCCCATCGGTCAGCGCTCTCAAAAGACTTGTCAACATCTGTGAGCGATTTGCAGAATCACATGGTATTAGGTACAACACAGCTAAAAGTGAATTGTTAGTTTTAAAAGCTATTAACAAGACATATAAAGTTCCTCCTGTGAAACTAGATGGGGTTCCTCTTAGGCGTGTACAAAGTTTCAAGTACCTGGGACATTGGGTAACCGAGTCGCTCAAGGATAACCTTGACATTGAGCGGGAGCGTAGGGCACTGTGTATAAGAGCTAATATGCTTTCTCGCAGGTTTGCACGATGTACAAAGCAAGTTAAAATAACCCTTTTTAAAACTTTTTGACACTCACTGTACACGTGCAGCCTGTGGATGAATTACACCCAAGGAGCATACACCCTACGCATCCAATATAACAACGCCTTTAGGGGGTTGATGGGGCTGCCTCGCTATTGCAGTGCATCAGGGATGCTAGCCATGGCGGAGGTAGATAGCTTCGCAGCCATCACAAGAAAGCGCATTGCGTCCCTGATCCATCGGGTGCGGAGCAGCTCCAACAGTCTCCTACAGACGGTTGCGGCGAGGCTGGACGTGGATAGTGCAATTATGCAACACTGGAAGCGCGTCCACCTCTCGAAGGACACTAAGCCGTCCTATAATCATAATAATTTTATAAATAATAATTTGTGTAAGTAATATGGACTCTCGACTGAAATAAATGTTTTTTTTTTATATAAGACGGAGTGCCGAGCTGACCAAGTGGTCAGCTCGGCACTCCCATGGATATGGCTGAACTAAGTAGTTCAGCCATATCCATGGGCGTTGGAGAAAGCGCTATTTATTTTAAGAGGTAAGCCGAATTGCGAGCGCACGCACAGCGCCACGGCTCACGATCGAATGTGTCCCAATACGAGCGCCGCCTGCTTATTAAGGCCGGCCGGTCGCCCCACTACCCCCACTCACTGCGCTAGAACAAGCAAAACTAGTCCGGGCGCTGACGTCACTCGCAAGCCCGCACGGACGTTAGTCCCCTCTTTGATTATTTAACAACGTGAAATTACAAAAAAATGCGTAAAACAACATAAACGCGCCATCGCGGCCATCCTGCGCCTTCACACGTCCTCGTGTGTCTCGTTATCAAACTTCTCTGCAAAGAACAAAAATATGGTGAGTTGTATATTCGAGCTCGGCCATTCTGGCCCCTTAAAAAAAGAGCAATTATCTTATTGATCACAACAACTTGTCACACAGCCGGATCGTCACACAGACAGATCGTCACACAGACGGATCGTCACACAGACAGATCGGCACACAGACAGATTGTACAGAAAACATGTTCACACAGAATACATAGTAGTATCGATTGTCACACAGACTTTTGTCACACAAACTTTTGCCACACAGGCTTTTGCCACACAGGCTTTTGCCACACAGTCTTTTGCCACACAGGCCTTTGTCACACAGACTTTCGTCACACAGACCCCTGTCACACAGACTTTTGTCACACAGACAAAAGTCACACAGACAGAAGTCACACAGACTTGTCACACAGCGATCATTACACTAAGTAGATTATTTCACTGGGCGACAAAGTGATCAATCCCACTTCTGAAGACGGAGTGCCGAGCTGACCACTTAGTTCAGCCATATCCATGGGCGTTGGAGAAAGCGCTATTTATTTTAAGAGGTAAGCCGAATTGCGAGCGCACGCACAGCGCCACGGCTCACGATCGAATGTGTCCCAATACGAGCGCCGCCTGCTTATTAAGGCCGGCCGGTCGCCCCACTACCCCCACTCACTGCGCTAGAACAAGCAAAACTAGTCCGGGCGCTGACGTCACTCGCAAGCCCGCACGGACGTTAGTCCCCTCTTTGATTATTTTAACAACGTGAAATTACAAAAAAATGCGTAAAATAACATAAACGCGCCATCATATATATATGTACTAGTTCATTAACAATTTAAAATAAAAAGGCTCGGTTGTTAAGTTTGTTTTTATAATGTTTTTGAAAGTCTATTTTTACCATTTTCAAACGTGGGTAGAAAATAATACATTTGTACATTCGAAAGTCATTGATCTGATTTGTAAATAAGCCTAGTGTTGATGGCAGATTTTTGTTTACTCTGTGGTTTATGTATGGTTTTAAAGTTTTATTTATTCTGATGCTAATACTCAAAACAAATGCCGAAAGGATAACTAAACTCTCTAATCGAAGACTAAACCCCCAAAATAACTGAAGCTTCCATACATTCATACAAATGAATTTAAAGTTCTTGCATAACATTTATGTAGCTAAACGATACGAGTGCCTAGGAAAAGCAGTGTATTTCTGTTTTACGGCCTTCAGTTGTTTCAATAGATAAATGATTTAAAAGTGACCGGGGTCTAAAAGGCAAGATTATATAAAACATTTTACAACAATACTACTCCTAAACTAAACCATTTAAACTAGTGGCTCTGTGAGCTGTAGACTTTGCGAGTCAATGTTCACCCTTTAAAGGGCCGTACAACGTCAAATTCACATAATTTCACAGTGCCGGATTAAAATACGTTCTTTTAAATATCTCCGCCATTTTGAAAAATATCGAAAAACTGTATCGACAAAAAAATCTACATAATTATCAAATCTATTCACAAAACTTCATAGAAATCGGTTGAGAAATGCGACCTGTAGAGGAGAACCAGACAGCGCCGGAAAGCGGGACTGAAATATGTTTTTTATACATATCTCCGAAATTAAAAAAAAAAAACAAAAAACAGGCTAAAAAAAAAAAAAAAAATTTTTGAACCTAGTCATAAAATTTTACGAGAATCGGCTGAGAAATGCTATCTGTAGAAGAGAAAAGACAGCTCTGGAAAGCTGGACTGGAATATGTTTTATTTTACATATCTCCACCAATTCGAAAAATTTCAAAAAACTGGCGTGACAAAAAAAATATATGTTATTTTCAAACCTGTTTACAAAATTTCACGTGGATCGGTTGAGAAATGCGACCTGTAGAGGAGAACAGACAGCGCTGGAAAACTGGACTGAAATCTGTTTTTTTAACATATCTCCGCCATTTCGGAAAATTTCAAAAAACTGGCTTGACAAAAAATAATTATATCATTTTCAAACCTGCTTACAAAATTTCACGTGAACCGGTTAAGAAATGCGACCTATAGAGAAGAACAGGCAGAGCTGGGAAGCGACCTGAACTCGGTTTTTTGTAACATTTTTCCGCCGTTTTGAAAAATTTCAAAAAACTGGCTCGACAAAAAAATTCTATATAAATTTCGAACCTGCTCACAAAATTTCACGAGAATCGGTTGAGAAATGCGACCTGTAGGTTGGAACAGACAGCCGGACATACGAAAGAATTTTTGCCCAAGCTGAAGCAGAGACGCTTCGCTCGCACTTCATGCTCGCTCGGTCAATTAGATATCTACCCTAAAATATCGTAACGACGCTATTAATAATTTAAAAAAAATTCATATGTTTTAATCAAGAAGTAGGTAGGTACTTATATATTATTATGTTGATGGGCAAGTAATAGAATATCATTTACTATCCTTGGAAATTTAGCGAAATACTCAGCTCTATCGAAGATGACTTAAAACTTGAATATAAAAATTTAAAAAAAAATAGCTGTCAAAATTAATCATGCTGACAATATTTTTTTGTTTTACTGTGTTTTGCAAAGAAATATAAATAAAACTACATTAAAGAAGTTATTTGTTACTATTCAAACATGACTGTAGACTACTAGGTATAAAGTAGGTAAATAAAACTGCAACATGTTTTAAATAATATAAGTTTTTAGTTTATATAAACTAAAACACAACAAACACAAACAACTTTCGTTTATTATAAATCATACAAAATACTCGTACAGTGCTAGCACTGCTTAGACAAGCTAACTTGTCTTATATTCTAAATTCTAGAATTTAGAATATAAGACAAGTTAGCTTAAGTTGCTCATGGCACACGTGGCTGGGGTTGCAGAGGGCGTAACTCAGCCGAGTGTGCTAGGTATAAGCAAGAGCTGACGAGTTTCATACGACGTTTTTCAACACATTTGCGAGGAAAAAACAAAGTAATAACCACACAGCAACAAATACGACAAAAACAAAATATGAAAATTAGGTAGGTACCTATGGGAAAAGGCGCGCAAGTTTTTTTTCACACGCCCAATCTTTAATCATCTATACCTGCGGATATTGCATGACAATGACATTTGTGGGACACCTCAAATCATACAACTTGACATTTAGTGTCGCGTGATTTGTCAAACGGCATGTGCCACATTTCAGCTTTGTTATTGTATGACGTGCTAAATCCTCAGGTATAGATGATCGAAGCGCCCATTGCAAGAATACTTTGCGAACAAAGGGGTGAGTAAGCATATTAAAATTATAATTTTAAGTGATAAAATGCAAATATTTTAATATTTTGTAACAAAATATTATGAATTACGAACAATTTAATAATAACAAATATTTGTTTGAATTAATATTAAGGACATACACTTATTTATTCCAAAAATGTATAAGAATTTTCAGCGGCATAAAACCTCTTTGTTGTTACTAAAAAATAACTGTAATAACAGGTTAAATTTGGAATGCTCTGTTTATTGAATGTCTAGATTTTAGGCATTCATAATGCTATTTTTATATTAAGATAATTAATTTAATAGAAAAAAAACATTTGAAAAAATGGACTCACCCGTAGCAGCTCAGACGGGATCGACCCATAGCAGCTCCCGTCTGAGCTGTTACGGGCGAGTCGATTTTTTCTAGTATTTCTTTCAATAGAACTTGCAGTATGGTACTAATTTAGCTTTGTAGGGATAATTCTAACCCGCACTAGTGTATAATATTTTTACGCACGGTGTTTCTTATAGCTCGGTTTATGGCCCTAAAAGCGATGTATAAGGTTAAGGGCTCACATTACGAGCAAGTGTGTTGAAAACTATCTTTATGTACCGATGTATAAATAATTATAATTTCTTTTACATTTTTAACTCCACTTTCACAGTCTCTGAATTGACTTTTCTACTCATATTATTATCTCAAATAAGTTGAGTGAAACTAAGCCTGGACCTTTGAAACTGGCGCTCGTGATTTATATTTTAAGAGTAGGTACACAAACAAAACGATCAGTGCTTAATCTTCACGTCAACAACAAGATTATAACAAAATCCAGTGCCCAAGCCCGGTTTGTAGCCACCAAATGTATATACATTAGTGCCAGACACATGGCGATATAGTAAATATTTGTAGGCCAGAGAAATGGTATGTATGTCAAACTTTGAGAACGAGTAGGTCCCTTTTTTGTACGTACATGTTTTGAGATCGTACTTTATCTTTAAAGCTCCCAGTACGAGTCTGACAAGTGTATTCGTACATCTGACTTTTTGCCAATTCACCAGATCTTTAGATGAAGTATCTTCTTCATTTCTTGCTATGAAGAAGAAATAGCAGCCGCTCACGTCACTTTTAAATGTGATGTTCCCCTTGATATAAGTGTTGTTATCGATAGTGTAAGGTGCATAATACACTTCAAGAATATCTGTAGCATTTTCGAAGTACGGAGGGTCTGGATTCTTGCAATTTACAACATCCCTTAAACTAGTAATGTAGCGAGTCGATGCAATAATTTTTATTACGCACATTAAAGCAAATCCATAAAGATACATTTTCTCACGTTAAAAACTGTAAAAAAAGTTTCAAACAGATGACTGAGATAGCACAGGGATAATACGTTCATAAAATAATATTTTGACTATGCCTATCTCTAGAACTACAATTGTTAGAGGCTTAAAATCAACAACTAGGACGTCCCGAATGTTAGGAGATGTAAAAACTAAATGAAATAAAATTAATATTTAATGAATTATACAAACTCAATGGTCATTAGGTAGATTGATCAATTTAATCTTGATAGATTCGAGTGTCATCATCATTCAAATTCATAAAAAAAAAAATGTACCTACACATCGTGGGACATTTTTAGAGTTATTAATACGACCTCCATTGTCCAACCGATCCGACGATATGTAGGTTTTTATTTAAAAACACGCTTTTCAATCAATTTTAATTTCTGATCATATCTCCATCGTGAGCATTTATCCTAATACTTATCTTATCCTAACTAATAATAGTTTGTTACTTACGCTGAGGAGATCGATGGCGCAGTGGTTTAGCGCCTGGCCCAGCGGTTGCGGAAGTTAAGCAACGTTCGCAAGGGTCGGTCATGGGATGGGGGACCAAAAATTTATTATCTCGAGCTCTTCCGTGCTTCGGAAGGCACGTTAAGCCGTTGGTCCCGGCTGCATTTGCAGTCGTTAACACCCACCAATCCGCATTGGGCCCGCGTGGTGGGTAATGGTCCGTTCTACTTATCCACCCATAAGGAAGGTCAGTGCCCTAGCAGTGGGGACATTAAAAAAAAATGGCTGATGGACATGGACACGCTTTTACATCTAACTACTCAATCGATCTTAATAAATATTTTCATACAATTTCTCAGGTATACGGAAAAGGACATAGGTACCTTTCATCCAGAAAAATAGTTTTGTTCCTGAGGGATAGAAAAATAAATATTCACGCAGACGAAGTCGCGGGCTGCCGTAAGTTTATTAATAATTTGCAAATTTCTTCTTTTAAGAGGGTAACTGCGCTACACTAGCGCCGCCAATGGAAAAAAATCGTAGTGCTTAAATTTCCAAAAAAAAAGAATAAAGAAATAAAGGCGAAATTGTGAATTGTGTTCTTCTAGTGTACTCCGAAGAAGCTTTGTTGTACTTTTTATCGTTTAAACAATATTTTATATCCTGTATTGTATATCTTTTGTATGTATATCCTTTGTCGTTTCATTTATTTGCTAAAAGTGGCCACTTTTAGCAATAAAACCCCGTTAAGCTTCAGCATAGATTTTAAAAGAGTTTTGATTTTTTTTTACTAATAGAGTGATACCAGCGTACACTTCGTAGTACGCCTGTTTATCACTAAATGCACCCTAAAAATTTTTTATCCAACTAATATTATAAATGTTAAAGTTTGTGTTTGTCGGTTTATGTGTTTGTTACTCAATCACGCAAAAAAGGCTGAACGGATTTGGATGAAATTTGGCATGCATGCAGCCTGTGACATAGAAAAGAACATAAGCTATTCTTTTATCCCGATTCCATAAGTAGTTCCGAGGGAAAATTGAAAATTGTTTAGGAACGAAGTTACTCAATAGGTGTGTATATTGTTATTTATTTACTCAATATATGAATTAAAACACTTTTTAACGGATACTAGCGCGGTTTTATTGAAAGTACTTTGCTAATTAACCTGGGTATTAACCTACACTAAACAAATAGCAACCAATAGATAACACAAAATATCACGTGGATTTTGTCCTTTGTTTTGTAGTTTGTTTTGTAATTCGTAATTTATTGTCACTTAGGCACGCTGCTCTTTTTAGCACTTTCTGGACTTTTTGAGTGTCCACTTCTCAAATAGACAATAAAAAAATCAAAGATTATAGAAATAGTGTATGTAGGTAATACTATTCATCATCGTGTGAATTTTTTGTTTTCATTTTCCATAATCCTATCATAAATTCATATTCCTTATTTTAACAAATTCATTTAGATATTATTATATTTTTTGTTACTTACTTACATGAAATTCCTTTTGAATGAATGCTGATGTTTCTTAATTCATTTTCGTTACACAAAAAAAAACAAATATACAGACAAACAGAGAGCCTCCTCCTATTTTGGAAGTCGGTATAAAAACGAAAGTTAGTAACAGTTGGTGACGTCGCCTCAATTAAGGATTAATTCATCATTTTTCTTTACGCCTGTCATACTCCAAAGAGATTTTCTAAATCTCTACGAAGATCTTGATAAAAAAAAGTTGGAACAAAACGACTTTTTGAAGCTGAATGCGGCTGGAGGCGCAATCATTTCTCTCTCAATAAATAAAATCCAGTATTTGTTAGACTATGCCAGAGACTATTTTTTATATCACTTAATACTAGCACCTACTTACATAATGTTATTTTACGCTTTTTTATAAAAAAAAAGTAGTAACCTTATCACGAAAAATCACATAGATTTTTTTTCTTCATTTCTTTTAATCATTCAATGCCCGCGCAGCCGGACGACAATAAAATTGTGTCTCATTTTCTGGGCCTTGAAGAGATTAGTTAAACTATTAAATATGTTACTTCCTTCCACAGAGACAAATTTAGACTGTTGTTGGTCATCAAAATTATTTCACTTATTAAATAATGCCAAATTTGCTCCCGTCAACATTAAGTGGTCCAAATTAGCGCCACGAGAAATGTGTTTTAATTAACGTCATAATTATTTGAGTTCGTGGTTGAAATGCACATTGCACACGTATGTAAGTTGTGATAGCTTCTAATTAAATTACAGTTTTGCTGTGAACTCTCGGATTAAATCATAAACTTAAAATCCACTCTAAATAGATATTAAGTTTATGGATTAAATGCACCATTAATATACCAGAGAAACGATTCGTCTACAGAATTGAATGTCAAAGCAGCTTATGGTATCATCTTATAATATGAACATTGCACTTGTATTGATATGTATTCTGTGACTGTGACATTGCAGATTGCAGTCACTTTGTATTTGGGAATGTTGCTTGAGCAGAGCGCTATTTACAGTTCGAAAGTTTGTTATTTTCATTTTTATTTACAATTTGACATCAACGACGATCTGTATTAGTAGTAGTAGGTAGTTGTCTATTGGTTGTGCGATACCAAAAAAGATTTTTTACTTTCACAATTTTTCTATACACGAGTGGAGAAACGAAACTACAAGAAGTCCCAAGAGGAATAGCCTATCTTGGACCACGCAATGAAATAAATCATCGAGAACAAGGGTTCTAACCAAAAGGATAGATTGCTGTTTTTATGAGTTTATGCTGTTATAGTTACATTTCGTTTACTAGTTAGGTTCAAGTTACCTTGTAATGACAAGGTGGAAGTTAGCGCGTTTCGCCCAAAATCCTCATCCACTGAGTAACAACAGAATGTAATGATGTTAGATGGCATAATAACAATTCGAATAGAATAGAAGACTTGTACTGTTATGCATTCTATGATAGAAGTGATATTATGTGTGTGAGAGAAAATAAAAGAAAGGATGGCAATGTGAGATATTTATTCATTTGTTTCAATATCGTGGTTATGACTGTTAGTTACTGAATAAGTTATTGATTCGTAATTTATCACATGTCTTAGATTTATTAGCTTTTAACATTACATTAAATATTGTAGTTTTATTACACTATTATTAATGTCATAAAAGGAGTAATACTTAACTACATTACCAGATAGTTCAGAGCACCGATAAGTGCCGTGTCCGACAGTTGAACAACGTCTGAGCTATCGACACCTGCGCAAGCCGTTTTATACACGTGCGCAAACAAGCTCGGTGGCGCGGTGGGGCGTAGTGGGGAGGCGCACGTGCACGAGTTGTTTTACGAGTCGTTTAGCGACTATTATTTACAAATTTGATTGATTTAACTAATTATTTGTAACAATTATATTGATTGTGATAAAAATCTACTAATTGCATTGTTTTCTTATTTATTTACTAAGAAAAAGACGTGCATTCTCCCACATGTGTATGAAAAATGACATTTTAAAACCCTCTGATTGTCTATGACTGCCGTCATCTAATGGGGTATTTACTAGGGTCGATTTTAGTCTACTGTGGCGGTCGATTTTTGCCTACTGCAAGTCGCTTGTCAGCAGATCGCCTGCGACTTAATGAGATGACACATTGGTGACAACGTCGCGCTCGCTGCTATCTATGTAGTCGACGGCAGAATCTAGGTAACAATATGTAATTTCTAGTTCCAGTTTTGGCCACCGGGTCAGATAAGTTTGTTAAACAAGGTCGACTTTAACGTGCATTCAGGTCGATTTCAGCCACCTGCGGCCTAACGAACCAGTTTGCTGAGGTTTATTTTATTCTTAATCACGTGTTAATTGTTTTTACCATTGAAGATGGTTATCAGATGCAAATCGCCTAAAACGTATTTTTGGCCATATCTCCGAGGATTGTAGGAGGATCGAGATGGGAATAGTACCAAAAGTTGAGGAATTTATCGAGACATGTGTGAACGAACGTTTGAATTTTGAAAATCTACTGGTAACTTTTTTTGGAATAGGCATGATAACTATTTTTTTTATTTTATGTTACATAAATTACCTCTCAAAAAAAGAAACATTGGTAAAAGAATTAATTCGCTAGCATGAAAACTGCCCGAGATATCACAGTGTGAAATGCACACAAATGGACTCGCCCAAAAACGCTCCATACTAATGGCTTCCTAGTTATGACGTCACGTATAAGTAGTTTGTATGCAACGCGTTGGAAATTTGTTTGGCAGCTATATTAAATATTGTGTTTATCAAAATAGTTTCTTAGACAAATTTGCTATACATTTTACGGACTAATTAAAGGTATCATTTATTTTAATAAATTTTATACTTTTTAAATGAACTTGTCCACCCAACTTTGAAGGGTCATAAAATAAATAATATGCAATATATAAAACCAAGAGGTATACAAGCAACTCTAAAAGTTTAATGTGTTTACGATTTTTATTAGTATTTCGTTATTTTATTCATTAGTCATCATCCCTATTATGCAAAATTCGGGTAAATTCGGGTTTTTTGGGGGGTGTTTGTTTACTAAATTGTAAATATTTCAGAAAAAAACCGACTTAAGAAAAAATGGGTCCTAGTGTATTAGTTTGGCTACAAAATGGCTAAAAACTTTTGCAAAGGTTAATAATTTAGATTTGGAATTGTGGAAAAACGGGTTACATAAAAAGTGATGTAGTTTCTATGATTATTGACCGATCGTCATGGTAATAGTGTTAAAAGATGCAGAAGCAGACGAGAAGTGCATTAATTGGAATTTTGAAAATCGGTTAATAATATTTCGGCCGCTTCGAGGCAGTCAGCAGGCGCTTTTGTGACACGAGGCGAAGCCGAGTGTCAGAATCGTAAAAATAAATAGGTACTACCTAGGTAACTTTAAAAATATAATAGGATTTTGCATTTGTTTTGATTTTGGTTTTTCGTAAATTTTTGGGTTCATTTTCAATACTCCGATTCTTGCGGGGACTGTAAAATCTGTGAATTTTTTATTTTTATTATACATTACTGATTGAAGGAGTTTAAAACTATCCCAAGCAATCCAGGTAAAACTCGTCTGGCCTGGCAGTTCTAATTCTAACTTAGAGACCCAAATTAAAGTTGCGCAGTAGTTTTGCCAAATCAAACAAAGTTAATAATGTGTTTAATTATTTTCAATCTTTCTGTCAATAAATACCTAGATAAAAGCTTGAGATAGCTGGGTATGGGGACCCATTTTGAATCATTAGAATTCAAAATCGTGTATGAAATCGCAAGATTCGTATGCGAATCCCTAAAATCTCAATTTTTGAATACTTATTCATACTCGTAAATTTCCGACCGCCGTTTTCGATATTCTACCAGTAGAAATGACGTGTGAGAGAGAGAAATATCAAAATCAAATGGCTGACAGACAATGACATTATAACTTTTTAATTCACGTTCCGTTCCCCCGAACTCATTACCGGTTTTTAAAATCAACGAGTTATGGCTTTCCGGTTTTTCTTTTTTCTGCGTGAAATGTGAAAATGTTATAAGATCGAGTTTTAGGGCAACACGCATTTCTATTGTTTCAAAAATACGTAAAATTGGGAGCAATCGAAATTAATTTTGTATACGTTTTGCTTTCGTGCATGAATTTAAGAATTATTTCGAATGATTCAAAAATGCGTCCCCAGCTCTGATGTCGCCCTCTAAAGTAAATGTTGAAAACTATGGGTTCGATTCTAAAGTTAATGTTGAAAACAAACTTTCCTACAATGTAGTTTTGGGTCTAAGTGGTATAATTATCCTTTATTGCAGGCAGGGGTTCCCAATCTTTTTTATACTACGACTTTTGCGGCTCCCTTGTAAAAGAAGATAGCCACTTTTAGCTTTTAAATAACAAATGATTGAGCACCGGTTTGCGACGCCCGCCCTTGGCACAGCCGCCGCAACGCCCCAGGCCACCGCGACGCACAGTTTGGGAACCACTGCCTTATTGAGTTTTAGTCATAATTTGAGATCAAAGAATCTTGTATGTTGTTTACCACAATCTAATGAACTTGGCAACTTTCGTTAGAAAAATCATTACTTTTATTTTATCCGATACCCCTGAAATAATTAAAAGGTATTATTAACCTGATCTCCTGTCTTTTTAAATTCATGATGAAGAATGTTGTTATTCTACAAACGGTTCAGCTTCGGCATTAAAGTTCAAACAAACCATTGGCCCTTCTTCAGAACTTTTACACCAAAAAACAACCACGAGCGAAAACTTTCAAACATCAATACTTTAAGGAGGTCATGTAATTTCCCCTTTCAGACTATAGGTAGTGAGTTCAACGAGGTGCAATATAAGTTAAGAACACAATCGAACTTTGTAACAGCTAGTATTTACACTGACAAGAAGTTGTAGTATCAATTTACACTTGTAACATGCTTGTACCTTTCTGGTGTTTACTCAAAAGATTGTGAAGACTGTTGCTATCTTTCAATTGAAGTTAAAATATTATATAACTCGCTTCATAGCAAGAGATCGTGTGTAAACTAAAGTATAAATTCTAAAAAATATATTTGAAGAAGTTATCGTCTTATTCGAACAGCAAATCTTGAATACTACTAAAAATTTGCCTTTTGCTGACAGACTCTAATATACATCTGCCATAAGAGGTTAGAAGATTAGGTATTCAATATGATTAGCCACAAAATTACCAGTGGATTAGCTGCTTCAAAAACTTTGTAACAAAGCTGTTTCATATTTGAAAAAAAAACAGAATTGGCTCAGTAATAGCAACATCTTTCGTCACAAAGGAAAAATTAGTAAATAAATAAAGAAATTAGGCATTCTGGATAAATCAGCATTAAATTAAAAGTATTTTATATTATATTTCAAATAAAATTAATTTCTATCAAACACCGTCTTTTCCTGTAAAACGGCTATACTTATAGATACCATGAAGTTATTAAATGAATAGCAAAATATAACAAATTCTCTATTTCTTCGTGTTTATAAATATTTTGCCTAAACACTATAATCATCATTAGTTACTGAGGGCTCAGTTAGAAATCCTTATCCTCAGTTTATATTATATCATTTTATATAGTATTATATAGTATGGTATATAAATTATATTAGCCTTACTAATATTATTAACGCAGAAGTCCGTTTGTTTGTTTGTTTGTTACGCCTTCACGTCTTAACTATAGAACCGATCATCATAAAAAATTTCATACAGGAGTACAGAGAAGGACATAGGGTACCTTTCATCCCGAAAAAAGTATAATTAAGTATTTGGAAAAAAAATTGAAATTAAGTCGTGGGCGGTCGCTAGTTAATTAATGAATTGCAATAAAATGATAACATACATTCGAAACTAATTCAGTATATCATACTCTCGAGTTTAAACGTTTTAATCAACATAAGATAATTAAAACTAGAATGAATGTTCAGAATGTTAATTTTTATTTGGTAAAGACATAAAAGTCTTTACTCAAGTGGTAGGAAAATATAGACGATTCAATAGTACTTAATAATTAAGTTTATTTAGATAAAGCTATTTTTAACTTGACTTGATTTGACAAAATAATATAAGGGTTCCGTTTATTGCCATTTTGGCTACGGAACCCTAAAAACTAACATTCTGATCAAGCACCAAGATTGTTTGAAGTACAACTAAACAGAGAAACAATGCTACAATTAGTACCTACAGGTTATTTTTGAGATTAAATTAGTACTTGTATCTATTATGTGATTAAATACATTATTTTACATAACATCAATAGTGAAAGTCTAAACAAGGATTACGCATTCCCGTAATAAAGGCCTTTAAACAAACGCCCGAATGAACGACATTACATTATATTTAAGTGTTCATTTTGTGTGTAATATATCAGCATAATGTTTGTATGGCACTGTTATTCATCGCTTATCCGGGAGCTTTGTCATGTTTTTGGTTTACTCTTGTCGCTTTCAGAAATACGGGTTGGATGTTTTTCAGTATGATTTTCGACGGCTATAACTCTGACTAATAATACTCGTATATTAATCTTTGCTGTAAAAAATACATTGCTTGCTGTGGTCGCGGAACAGAACAGTTTAGGGAAGGAAAACGAGCTGAGTCTTCCCTTGCGCCTAAGATGAGCAGAGCGTCGCGCACACACCTTCTGGCGTGGGCTGATGAAATGGGCTGATGAAGGTTGAGCAATCGATACGAATTTCACTTTACTCACTACCTTTTTGCATACGAATTGATACCGGCCGGCCTTTAGGTTAGCGA
Organism: Agriphila straminella; assembly: GCA_950108535.1. Taxonomy (NCBI): domain Eukaryota; kingdom Metazoa; phylum Arthropoda; class Insecta; order Lepidoptera; family Crambidae; genus Agriphila; species Agriphila straminella. The sequence goes on from OX467312.1 coordinate 7,405,879, forward strand.
TTCCGAATTTTTCATGCACGCGCGAGCAAAAGGAATTTCAGTCTAAATAGTGAACTGTCAGACGTCAAAAAGTGACAGCTGTCCGAAATGACGTCACGTGGGTTGCGTTCCGTTACTACGCGTGAACATCGAATAACGAGCTATGTCGGAAATTATATGTGACATACAAATATTATAGAAACATTATTTATAACATTTTGTCAGTCTCGTGAAAACGCAAAGTGGAAAACACAGATGGAAATCGTTAAATGACCAAGAGATAAGGCTCGATTCCAAAGTAAATAGCCAATACACTCTATGCCAATGCTATTTTTGTTATTAATATGTCAATTTTGTACATAGTATAGACGCATAAGACATTCTATTCTGGATACATTACTTACTTGATTTATTGAAAAATTATTAATTCATTTTATCTTTTCAACTTCTTTCCGATGTGTAGCTTTTATTAAATTAATAGATAAGTAGTTTGAATAGCATTGTGGATTATACTAAAAACACACTATAAAGGTCTGAAATAAAGTACCTACCGCTAACAATCTGTAAGTAATCACCTTTTACCATAGGTAAAACAATATGGAAATTTTAACACAAGATGTACAAACTATATAAAAATCGTTGAAAGTAGAGAATCTTAATTTACTAAATTCTAGAAATACAACATAATATAATAATGAAATAACGTTAAAAGCTGAAAAATCGACGCAGTAATACGTATTTACACCCAAATTCCAAACTAAATTTAATATAAGTAGGTATATATCAAAAGCTTCGGATTCAATTTCTTCTTAATTATTTCATTTCAAGCAACTTTCCATGTTTTATCTATTTTTCAGTTTAATTTGATGTTGTAGAGTTAACTTTTATGGTTTCTTCACTAAAACTGTTTTACTTGTGAAATCTCTAAAGTAATGGGTCGACTTTTTTAAAACGAATTCTTTAAAAAACATATAAGTTTGAAAATTATAGCAACAAAATTTTATGTCAAAAAGTGTTTTCCTTAAATTATTCACAGAGCTGATATCTCGCAGAGGCATACATATATTGAGTTCTATCAAACTCTTCCCCCTGAGAATGTAACATGTTTGAGAAATATTTCTGGGAGGGATATTTCTCAGAAATTCGCTTATTGGTCGCCTATTTATGCATCAACGCCACATGAGAAGCACCAGGGATTTCAGTAAGAGACGAACGTAAATATTTTGAACATATTTACATAATATTATCCACTTTTATTGAATATATTTTATCATCTTTTTAACGCCGAAAAATAATAATAAATAAATATTAGACAACATCACAAACATTGCTCGGATTCCATAGTAACTAAACCACTTGTGTTGTATAATGGAAATCAGAGACAACGGTGGAACTACAAACACCCAGACCTGAGCTAGTAATACGTACAAAGTGTTTTATTTCTAATGAACTATACGCGCGGAAGCCTTACAAGTGTATAAGTATAGAAAATATCGTTTTCTAAATTGACCCAGCAGGGGATCGAACCCAGGACCTCAGAGATGGCGACACCTTGAAAACCAATGTACGAGCCACTCGACCAAAGAGGTCGTCGAAAACAGTTACAATTTTATTTCAGTTCATGTTAAACTGTCCTAAAGTTTTATTAAGTATTTGAAAGTATAAGCAAAGAAGGTAGGTACTTATCATAGAATTGGTAGCCACAAGAACGAGTGATCGGCAAAATTAGACTATTGACATAACCACTAGCCAATAATTTGTTCATAAGTTCCTAACTATTATTTATTCTGTAATTAATTCGTCTTACAAAATATACCATGACTTTGTGTCCTTTTTTACTATACCCGTCCTTTGAAACTGTTGAGGCAGAATTCTCTTCAGCATGTGTTTAGGGAAGTACTTCCACCGAGCTAGGTGTCTGTGCTCGCCGAGCACTGCTCGGGGACCGCGGTCCCACTGCTTGATGTTGGAATTCGTATTTATGCGAAGTGCTTAGAAAACTTCGATATCGTGATTCAGGTCTTCATACATTTTGTCTAGATATTAGCTTGACGTAGTGCGACGTCACGTCTGCGTAATGTTTATATATTGTACTTTTCGCTGATCTTGCATCTTCGTCATTCGTTGATTGCTTAGGTAGCGGTATAATCGCGCCGCTACAAAACTATCAACAAAACTTGATATTATTCAGAAATAACTAGAGAAAAATTACCAACACGTTAGTTGAATCATCAAGATGAAGAAGTTGCACATGAGCGCAAGATGCAAGAAAGCTCGGTAGAAATGTGTTCGAATATTGTTCGACAAATAGGTCGAGACTTTGCTGAGTGATACTGGAAACGAACGATTATGTGACTTTTACGTAACTAAATAATCGAAACGCAATTTGTTACAATATTTTCTTATTTTTTCTTAACATTTATCCCTAATTTCACTCTCTTTGATATTAATTTTTGCGACAAAGGGCAGCATAAGTTATTAATGAATCAATCTATATCTGTTCCCACAAACATTTTATCAAAACTGGTTCAAGCGTGAAACCGACGGACAGCGCTATTTTCACATTTATAATTTAGCATGGGTACTTGGATAGTGTTATCGATTGTTTTCCATATAACTTCCCACTTAGAACTGCACGCGTTGGCATCAATTCAGTGCCTACCATTTCTGCAAGCTGTAACGTGACTAGCAGCTTACAGGCTTTTAGAATAAAATAAAAACTCCAGCCCTACCTGACTTTAATAGAATCTAATGATTTGAATATTATTTCTTGCTTTTGAGTTTTTCATTTTTAGTTTTTTGTAAGAGGTTTTTATATTTTTTAAACGCTCCTTTTTCTGATAATATTTACTTAATATAATATCACAGAATAAATAATAGAATAAAAATATACATCGTTATTTTGTAGTCGTTTTAATTAACTTAAGGGAGTGTTCTACCAATGAAACTAAACATTTTGCCAATGAAACATGGGTCGAAAACTTCGATCAGTTACCTCATCGAAGGTCGAAAAAAAAAACAAGTATAGTTCTGTCAAGCTAAATAAACAGTGGTCTTTTCATAATAAAATCAGAACGACTGAATCTAAAATTGTTGTAGCTGGTACAGCAGTAGGTATTCAGTCATCTATGCAATATTAAACCTGTCATGTCTCCCTTGTTGCCCTGGGCGCATTGCAATTTGCAGCGCTCTGCGCAATGCGGATCATGGGTTATATGTTTATCAAAATTCTGCTACTGCGTAGAAACTTTACCCACTTATAAAGTGTGTTAAGAACTATACCTAGTCATGACAGTTTTTTTTTGGAGAAGATGTTATCTAATCGAAGTAGGAGATATGAGTTATTCCAGTTGATAACAGTTCAAAATTTTGAAATATATTTGGAGTAACGCAGTTTGAAAATTATGCCGAGAGTGTCTTCCGTGTTGCCCTAGGCAAATTGCGCTGCGCAATCCGGATCATGACTATCATGTGAGGTATCTGAAACCTCTGCTACTCGTACTGCGGAACTTTACTATTTACAGAGTATTTGTAGTACGTATTTACCTACTCTTTGTAGCTTCCTCATTCTTCTGATGTGTCTGTTCCAATTTATGTACTTTCGGTCTTGTTTAGTAATCTCCAGTAAAATCTAACTTTGAATTTTCAGGAGACAAAAATTTTGCTTTATATACTGGATCTATCGCGTCTAAAGAAATACCCATCTACACAAATTGTGGCTGGTGCTTTAAGAGAGTGCAGTCTGCCTGCACACCTAACGCTGCCATTGGAAAAAAATTACAGTGCTTTTAAATAAAAACGAAATTGTGAATTAAGTATCTCTCTGTAGTGCACTCCGAACAAGCTAGCAATTTTGCCGAACACAGCGTGTTCGGAGTGCACTACTGAGAAATAATTCACAATTTCATCTTTAATTAAGCACTAAGATTTTTTTTCCATTGTCGGCGCTAGTGTGTAGATTGCGCGTAGAGATACGCGAATTAATAAAGTTTACCAAAGAGCTAAGAAACGTAGTTAAAGGATTCGACCAAATTTCAATATAAACGGGAATATATACGGGAAACTATACGAAGAATACATCTATTCCACGATTTTTTTCTCGAGTAAAGAAATGGTAATTTTTCCATGCGATCCAAAGATAAGTTACTCTTGGAGTTCTTATTCCTTTATTAGTGAGTGAATATGTGAATGAACGTATTATCTGGCCAATTTTCATTGTTCTATAAACGAACTATTTAAAAGGCAGTCTTGTCAACTCTATTTTGTCGCCTTGTACATACGTATCTGTAGCGGTCAAAGTCAAATTTCAAACTAATGTCACTGACATACGGCACGCGGACGCCATTAAAATACTCGCGGCATAACTCTGTTATTCCCCGCAAAATGGTGGTATAGTGAATAGGCAAAATACTCTGAGCATAGTGCGTGGTAAAACATAATTTCGATTTACTCTCGAGTAACTGGTCATTTTATCTAAGAATAACAGTTATTCTCATCTCACTTGGTCGAATCCGCCCTAGGTAATGTGTCAACTAATGTAGAGTAAAATAATTAATTTGCTCTATGACGACAAACGTTCCCAAGTTATTGCAATAATGGATATCACGTACCTATAACGAGTTAAAAAAAATAAACTCGTTATCCAAACGAGCCGGTAGTATCACTCCTGTAAAAATAAAAAGGGGAACTTTGTACGCAGTCATCCAGAAAAGGTTCCCGGGTTTTGAATACTCCGAATAAAAAATGCGTAACAAAACGGAATCCTGTTCATTGAATATTTAATATTGAAGCTGCTGTATTTTGCTGGATAAAATACCACTTTGCCGCTACAAAAAAACGTTACTGACAGCTTAAAAAATTCATGTGTGAAGCAAAAGTTATCTTTAGTATATTTTATAGGTAGGTACCTAAAGTAGGTACATTTCAATTTAATAATAACACTTGTTGTTTTTTAAACAAGAATCTATTCTAAGATTGTCCACAAGAACTGTGTTGTTTGTTGTGCAAAAATGACAAAATGACTGATTTTTTTTTCTTTATTTAATTTAGGAACTTTGTTTTTTTTAAAACATGTCAGTTCCATCAAACCAACTGATTTATTTCGTGAGGTTAGGTTGGACTCTATATTTCATTAAATGATCAAGGAAAGAATCGGAAAATGGCAGTCGAATGCGTTGTTATTATCGGTTTATATCATGAATCATATAAAATACACAATGAAAGTTTTCTATTTTATTAGCAATAAGATTGAAACAGCGATATGATTGAAAGTTTCAGTGCGCATTTGATTCGTACTAAGCGTACGATAAAATAAAACCAGCTTCTGACCAAGCAATAGATTTAATGGCCCAACCGTCCGATTTATAGGCCATAAAACGTTTCAACAAGCCGTAAGGGTTCCAATGCAGCGACATTTATAGTTACTTGTGGAGGTACTATTTGTCACGTTACACTCGAAAGTCTTTCTATTTGGAAAGAAAAAAGTAAGTCCTTAAAATGTTAAGCGTTAAAAGGTACTTATACCCTTTTTTTCTTTTTTTTTCTTGTTCCTAGTCATTCTAAAAAAACTATGACCATTAGCAATTTTTAATGGCCCCACTGCTGCGGCACAGGCTAGGCGTTCCCATCCCATGACCGACCCGTGCGAAAGTTGCTTAACCTCCGCAATCGCTGGTCCTAGGGCTAAACCACTATGCCATCGAGCTCCTCAAGAAAAAAGTTCTTAGTTAACCAAATAAATAAATATCTTAAGAGATGTTAGTAAACAGTTCAAGGTAAGTTATATAATATAGCCAGGAATAATTCCCATTAAAATCCTTATATTTAAGTATAATATTGCTTCAGCTATTCCTATAATTGAAAAGTACCAATTATTATATTTTTCACTTTTAATACAGATTTGCACATTCTATTATGATTCTCACATTCTCAAAAAGTAACAAACATGTTTACGGTTTGAAACGTAGTTCTAAAAAAAAAATGCTTGTTATTTTCCTCAACCAAAGTAATAATAGTTATGTGCCAAGTAATATCATCATCAAAGTCACTATAGAAAAATTCTTCACAATCTCAGAATTTAGTTGATCTGAAGTATCCATGGTAATACCGCAAGAATGGTTATTACGCTACCGTCTCATAGTGATATTGAGGTCCACAAGACCCTAAAACAAGACCCTTTGTCGGGATGCCTTACTAGCCAATAAGTAGTTAGAAACAATCGTATTTAATTATTAACTTCCGAGCCCATTCCTCGACTTTTGTAAAACTATTCCACTTTGTCATTGTACGGGACCTTCGAATACGAGTAGAACTAAAGATTTATTGCTAGTACGTAAAAAATATGTGTGCTTAAAGTTTACTAACTGTTTTTCTACATTTAATTTTGTCCAATTCATGTTAGGTATCTACTCAATTATTTTATATTTGTTTACATCAGTGCAGAAATTCAAGTATTTTTATCCTTCAAAGCCAGTGTTAAGGAAAACATAAAAAATGGAGAGTTGATAAAAATAAAAGTAGTTCAAAGAAACTGCTCTATCAATAGTTCGGGATTGATATGAATAAAACAAAAAAATATGTCGAACAAAAAGTCATATAATTTCCGTCTCCATGGAAATTCGGATACATCCGTTTCCGATGAACTATTGATCATTTTGTAAATTCAGCGAAGCGTACAGTGCGATGTCTTGATACTCGTAGTTAGTGATGTAGCATCACAAAATAAAGAAAAAAAAAATTTCTGAGAAATAAAAAGATGAAAAGCTTTTTTTTTATACCTAATATCGATGAAAAAGGAAATGTATATTATGATTATTATAACTTATATTATAACTGATCGTGTTTCACGATTTTTGCAATCTACCTATATTAATAATATTTTGTTTTATAAAAATTGCAGACGTTGTAAGCACTTTACGTATAGTAATTATTCGGTCAACGACAGGGTTGATATAACTATTTGTATCAATTATTTCTTAATAACCTCCTATTAAAATAAAGACTAATCAAAATCACCCTCCAAGAACTAACTAAGTACCTACTTAGTTAAATCTGATAAGCGGCTTCGACAATTCGAAAAAAAGCGGAGAAATTTAAGCTCAAACATTTCTACTTGCAAAAGCAAAATAATAACTACCTACCTACAAGAAATAATTATCATTATCAAACATAATAATATTTTATTTCCTGATATTTATTTATTCTTCTTCGTTTTCCTAAAATACTGATTACTATAGTGGGGGGGGGGGAGGAGCTCGGTGGCGCAGTGGTTTAGCGCCTGGCCCAGCGATTGCGGAGGTTAAGCACCTTTCGCAAGAGTCGATCATGGGATGGGTGACCAAAAATTTATTATCTCCAGCTCCTCCGTGCTTCGGAAGGCACGTTAAGCCGTTGGTCCCGGTTGCATTTGCAGTCGTTAACACCCACCAATCCGCATAGGGCCCGCGTGCTGGTGGGTTATGGCCCGATCTCCTTATCCACCCATAAGTAAGGCCTGTGATCCAGCAGTGGGGGACATTCAAATGGCTGATGGTCATAGTGAGGTACCTTACTTTTTCCTACTGAAAGTGCGGTAGGTACTCAATATAGGAAAATATTATTATTACATTATGGTAGACCTAGGTAGTATAGCACTGTAGCTCAACGACCCATAGCATAGCTTCCACTAAAGGGACCCTTAAACTTATATAATCACGTCATGTGAAACATACGTAATGAAGATATTCCGTGGATTTAGTATGCTTCCAAATGTTAATAACCTTGAATATTAAAACTATAAGAAAAATACAGCGATACTTATTTCTGAAATAATGTAAGCATCTCCCAATTATTTACGTAAACAAACAAATATTTTAACTAAGTACACTTAAGTTCAATTAGAAGCGAGCTTAACAATTTATAAGATACGAGTATGTTTAATGTTTCATTTCCAAGAAACAGCAAAATTAAAAAGAAAGATTTAGAGAAAAATTCATAAGTCATGAATATTTATTTAATGTTTAGTAACAAATCACTACGACTCTATGGGTTCGATACAGATGTTAGACCCTTTGCGTTAGTTTTGATATGTAAGTATAACTTTAAAACAAAACATGCACCTGATACTTAACAAACAAATTGAAAATCACTGGAGTGTTAAATCAGTGTGTTTAATTACGAACAGTAGCAGCCACAAAGAAGCTTACAGTAATTACCAACAATAATATTCTGGTAAATATGAATAGCAAACGAGACCGGGGAATCTGAACAGAGAGCAGTTTCACAAAACAGCAAACGGGTTCCACACATAATAAATTGCGGAGGCGGGTCGGACTCGATACCGTCATCATCATAGAATAGAGAGAGGACAGAAGTCAAGCTTAAGTGCTAAGCGCGCTCTAGGAAAGCACATAGATAAGTACACATAGACTGCTCTCACTGACCGAACGACACTGCATCACACACTCGAACTCGTTTATGTTATTGTGACCAATTTTTCGTATTACCTAAAGCAACTCTGAAATGATTAAGTACCTACATAAAATCAGCTGTTTCATCAGCAAATGTTTTTCCGATTTTGTATAAAGTAACAGGACAAGTGTGATTCAGACTCACGCATTGAGTGTTCCGTACCATTTTAATTATTATTTTATATCTACGAAATATTAGTCGATTATTGGATATTTTTTATAACAAGAAGAATATAAAAAAAACTCTTTAAAGTCACATTAACTAATCAGTTACACTAAAAAAAAAGTAATACCAAAACCAAATTGTGCGTTCAATTACAAAGTTCTTTGTAAAAATTAACAATTTCGAATCTTTGCTTTAGAAATTAGATATTGTCTGTTGGCCAGTTATTTGAAGGCATCACACCATTTGATTAGCTAGCAATCACTAATCAAAACAAGATTAAAACAGGAAAGGATATGTTTTTGTATTGTTTAGTAAAACTATGTATCAACAGCAACAAATGACCCATATTTTAAATTCTCAAACAACAAATTGTATCTTCAAGAATGATTTTTGCGAATAAAGCGACCACTTGAGCGTGAAACATTTTCATCGACAGAACTTTAACATTATCTTCTGTTTTGCACTGTATCTTTATAGTAGTAAGATCTAAAATGCCATGACAAAATCGACGGAGCCCAAGTGGTTCGCTCACATCGTGTATCGTGGGTGATATAAAGTTTTCCGTTTGTAGCATAACTTTTAAAGTTTTGTTTAGCTGCTCGGAAGGTAAGTACCACCACGTAAGCTGTACCACTAAACATTCTTTAAAAGTATTTGTTTCGCAGATATGGACATTAACATAAATATCAAACTTAGTTTTCGTGAATATGCTTACCTCAATGTGTTAAGACTGGTTTACATTATCTTAGTCGTTAGTAGAGTGCTTTAGTTGAAACATGTAAACTATGTTCTACGTCTATGTCTATGTCGTTCTATGTCTTTATGACTAAAGAGAGTAACTAATAGCCCTTCAACTTGAATCATCGCTCTCCAGTAGAACCCCCTGCGCGCCCGCGCCGCTCACTCCCCGTGCGACACTTTCCTCACACTGGAAGCATGTAAATCGACATTTTAGTAGCGTATTTAGTAGTGTAGTGTATTTAGTAGTAAACCGGTCCTGACGGAAGACCAGCGCTGGTCGCAGACTATGCAATATGCTGAGTTCGGGACCGTTTTGAGACAGCGTGGTTAGGCTTTTTTGTGCACTATGTGATTCTTAAATAAATGTATTTTCTTTCTTTCTTTCTTTCTAGTGCTTTAGTCAAATGACACTGTACTGGAAGCATGTAAACGCTCACTGGAAAGGCACCAAAACTACTAAAGCACTCGCATTCGAATCTACTCGCACGCTACTAAAGCACTCTACTAAAAATAATCTAATGTAAACCAGCCTTTACATATTATACAAACCTAATTTTCAGTAGCTAAGTATATTATATTATGCTTTGTTCTGAAATAACGCAAGTGATAACTACACGAGTAAAATTTGAAGACTCACTTATTATAGTTTTTTCATGAAGGGTAACTGATTGGCCTTCATCTCAACTAGTTAATGTTGAATGTCGATAAGGCCAAAGTAAGCTCTACTAACAATCAAAACCCCCATCCTTAAATCTATACTGGGGTTTTCACACACGGTTGGTTGAACCACTACACCGCAGAGGCTCTTGAAAATAGATTCTGTGGTGTTTGGAAGAAACCTGCTAACTGTAATTTTGTAATTTATAGTTGGATAATAGGTACCTACAATGTTATTAAAAATTATTGTCCGGTGTTTCTTTTCTATTACTGATTAGTCCACCTTAAATAGAAGTGATAGAACTGAGCTGGTAAACACAATGGTAATTCAGGATTCGTCCATTTCCTTTTTGTTCATTCGTGATAAGTTAACTTGTCTGTAAAATGTCCCTTTTGGACTTGGACAGGTTAACAACAGGGGACGCGCACCTCATTCCCCCATAGTGTTAAAGAGCCAGGGCGGCGGAACCGGGGATTCCGTCGTCCACTTAGGGTCCTTGTGGAGGAGAGACGCTCAAGTGTTCCGAGCGCCTCTTCAGGTAGGAGACGTTAAACGTCCGGAGAGCCGGAGTCCGAAGGGACCGGCGCAGGGCGGAGACATGAAGATTGCCATCTTGGTCCCGCTGTCGGATTTTTAGTGGATGCACCACATAACCTCCCCCGTGTTCCCCGCGCGGGGGTGGTATGCGAACGCATTTTCCCTGGGTCAAAAAAAAAGGTTAACAACAGGGGGCTAGCAGGGGGGTAGTTTTATCGACACTTTGTTAATCTTTGTTGTTATAAAATCTGGCAAAGATATACATATTTGTAAATATCGTTCCATCTGATAACGTTGACTAGTTTTTTGCGCCCATTTTTCTTGTCAGCTAAAAGACGTCATAAATGACCGAGTTCAACACGCCGCCGTTTGGTGTGCGTAAAGATTGCATTCTCCTCTTGATACATAAAAAAGGGGGGGTCACCTAAACACCACAGAATCATTTAAAGCATATACTTAACGGACTTTATTGTTGCACCAATGAAACTGATAACCGTCAGGCTGTCAGAATTAATCATTACTTGGTTTTCAACTATTTAAATCAAAATGTTTGCAGTGTGAATTCGGGCAAACAGTCCAAAATAGACTGATCAAACCCGAATCGCGTCAATAAATCAGCTTGCGGCTTAAACTGTCTCGCACGTAAGTAATCAATGGATAAAATATTGCTATTTCCATTACAACATCGCAGGCTCCGTACGCATGTTATGTGTAGGTAGCTGTAATTCATCGTGAATCTGCATACGCCAATCAGCATTTATTTGGCGGATTATTTACAGTTAATATTCAGCCGGTTTCGAACGCTGTATAATGGCCGCCATTTTTTAGGGTTCCGTAGCCAAAATGGCAAAAAACGGAGATTCGTCATGTCTGTCTGTCTGTCCGTCCGTATGTCACAGCCATTTATTTATGACTGTTATTGCGGGAGTATGGTTTTAAGACTTTTGATTGAACTTTCTATGCGGGTTTTTTAGCATTTCAGCTGCCCTCGAAAATTTATTGTTGATAAGTATATTGATTTTATTAATATCTTTAAACACGAGTAGTGCACAGCTACATTAAGCGGCATCAGGGTGATATAAGGCATATTGACACAATTAAAAGGATCTCGCTCAAAATTAACCTGGGTACTTATTGTCTAATTTCAAAATCTATCGCAATCGCTTTCAGGATGTCATACATTGATACTTTATTTTTGACATAAATAAAAACATACCAAAGAAATGTATCAAATGTGTCACATCCGTCTGTCAAATGAAAAATAGGGCATAAATTAAATAGGGCTTTGATTTAAAACCAATTCAACTTAGTTGCAAGATAGCAATTTTCAACAGGACTTGCATCTCAAGTGCTAAGCTTGCTCGATAGAAATTCCAATTGTGGAGTAATTTTAAAGTTTTATTTTTTAAGTATTTATGGATGTGAAAAATCTGTGTTCACATGAAATTGTACTATTAGTTATTCTGTGGTAAAGGCTTGTTTTTTTTCTAGTACCTATACATTTTACACATAAGCCTCATTGAATGCAGAAAAACTTAAGTAGGTGCTTAATGAATTTACTTTTTTCAACAAGACATCGGACTTTCAAAAAGAAAATCTATCCTGACAAGTATTATACTGACAAATGAATTTCGTCAAATATTTGTTACTAAGTAAGCTGTTTAAATGCATGTGGTACCTACTTTTATACAAGATGGTGGATCTTAATTTGATTTCCTTCCTATACTTTAAGTTAGGCACATTGTTGAATGCTTGCCAAGTCGACCGCCCCTTATATTGGCTGTGCAAAATTTATATGCTTAGCCTTTATTCTACGAGGCAGCGGCAGCGTTAAAATCATTTTTCTATTTTTAAAGCAACACATACTTTGTGTGATGTCAAAGAAATATATATCTTAAAACTGGCATGCTTCCAATGATATTATTGTTCGTGAATTCCTTATTTACATTGCTGCATTTTTATATTTACTACTTTCAAGTGCATGGTAGAGAACGAAATACGATAGTCTTTTAAGAACAACATTATTCAGTCACTTAGAACTATTCTGGCAGAAAAAGTTAAAGATCCCGGGGCCGCCACACATTACTAATATTTCGTTAAACAAATATATGTAAATTTGAATAACTTCCTATTCACGCGTTACATCCATCCTTAAAACATAGATTTAGCCACAAGAAGCGATAAAAGAATTAAAGTAATACAAAAATTTAACTACTCCAAGTCCAATTAATAATTATGTAAATGGTCACAAATCACATATTTTCTTTCAAATGACACACAAAAGGTGAAAGCTACTGGTCACCATCTCTCCACAGAGGAAGATTAATGACGTCTGACAGTTATCACTAAGCACAAGTGTATGTAGAAAAACAGATATGCATGGAGTCTTAAGAAGACAAACTATTGCAAAATCTTTCGGAAACTTTTCGTACAGTTCGGTTACGTAAGTGAAGTATTCAGAATGTTCTAGAAACTTGGAAGTGATAACAAATAGCTGAAGTTGGCCGGTGCATCAACAAGGACTGTCCAAGTTTTCTGGACTATGGGAGAATAGAATGCTTTGCCCATACATCGGAAAGCACTATAATATTTTCGCTTTTTGAAAAATTCAAAGGAGATCATCCAAATTGGGCTAATTGTGAAAGATATAGGCCAATAATAATTAATTTGTTTTTGTTGTATTTTAATATACAAATCAATGGTATAATGAACAGTCATTTCTTTGACTTCATTTTCTTTTAAAAAAATCCTTTTTTTATGAACTCATTATCTGTCAAGATAATTTAAGTGACATGTTGTTTGTATTCCTACTTGAAGGAAACGCGAAACAGCCAAAGTGTAATAAAGTAGTAACAACGTACGCCTTACATCCAATCTCGTTTGATTAAATCTGCCTCGATTTGTTAACTGAATGTCTTTTCAATGTGAGCCCTCCTGCATTTGTGATTCAAAGAGCTTCGGCACAAATGAATTTTAGCAAAGGAAAACAATATATTAATAGGACGTCGTCTTTGTCTGCTGAAGAAAGGAAAAAATAACATTTACTCGAAAAGAATTAAGCTGTCACATAAATCAAGGCTGAAAAATTGGTTGGATAAAAACTATTTACCGTATTGTAATGATTTTAGTACTACACATCATTATAATTTATGAGTAAAATATTTATTGTAGCTTTTTCTTATGGAGTTTAATTGTTATAATAAGATTGGGGTATTGTTAGGGTTTTTTTACATACTTTTAGTGTTTTTGCTGCATTTCAAACTATACACAGACTGATTATTTTGTACTATCACTAATAAATCTATGTAAATTGTTGCAGAAGAAAACTTTTTATATAGGTACTATTAAGCGGAACTCCTGTTACATTATTTTCATACTTATTTATCAGATAGTTAATTCCTATCATATCGGATTTCGGTAAAATATTTTAAAAAGTAGGATCATATTATTTGTTTCTTACAAAATCTTAGCAAAGTCTTTTTTCGTTACCTACATTTACTTTTTTATACTACGTACAGCTCGCGCAACATAACTTGAACCTGCGCGTCGGACGATTTTTAGGCGCAACTGGGTAGGGGGTATGAAGCGCGGGCGGCTGCTCCCCGCGTACCATGGTAACGGATGTGCCGCGCGCTGCGCGCCCGCACACCACCCGCGAGTGTCTTTAAGGACAGTCGCGTGCTAAATTTAATGAGTGGTTTTTCAAACGTTAAAATGCCGCCGCAAAGTCGTTTAAGCAATACAGTTCTTAAGCGACAAACAAGACAAATGGTTTATAATATATAGTAGTTTCATTGAGGGCATAACACCGTTTAGTGACAGTGATTAATTCAAAACAAAAAATTCGTGATTAACTAGTATGGTCGTAGGTATGGCATTTTCATTGTTCACATTCAAAGATTTAATAAATAAGTAAAACTAGGTATTTATTTATTTAATTTTACTAACTAAACTTAATTCGCTCTTAAACATTTTGTGAGCGTCTGTACCTGCGCAGATCGGCGCCATCTTGGGTCAAGTTATGTTGCGCGAGCTGTAACTAAGCAATATTTTATATCTTCAAAATAGTCCGAGCGAGGCTCAGAACAAATGAGAGTGAAGCGTGTTTTCGCGTCCGCATAAGTTTTTTTTTTTATTTTCGTGATATTTGGACCCTACTGAACAAGATAAGATAGGGTATCGCGCTGACACCCTTGAGCGTTTCGTAAAAAACGCATAATTATGCCAAGAAGTTACCGCCATTAGATAAACCTCTAAATTAAAGATTTTATGAACCCTATATACAAGTGTGGGGTGTCTAATGAAAGGGAATTAAATGTTCTATAATGTTATAATACACAACATCGTCTGAGTAGTACAGCTCAGAAAATATTTTAAATTTTATGAAAATTAATCTATTGATGAAACCCTATTTTCTTTGTTTTAAGTTACCGTAATTCTTAAACTGGTGCTTTTTTTCTCAAACAAAAAATATATTAACAAAGCCCATTTAACGCAGATTTAAAAAAAAATACTTTCAAGTACTAGTAATAAATAGCGAAAAAAAAATTTAAACGTCGCGCGCCGTTAATTGCTTTTATAGGTGGAATAAAATAATTTTTTTTAGGTATAGCAATATGGGCATCAGGTGAAAGCTAATAGAAAGCCAATTTTAAATATGTGACGTTTTGTCGTTTGATAGTAAATTATCCATTTTATTGTTATGATTTTGAGTCAAATTGAAATGATAAAATAGTAGTATTTTAGTTTAATAGCTTGGCAACACCGTTTCCCGCCATATTTTCCCGCCATTTGTAGTGGAATGGGGAGGTAAGTAGGGGGGATAGGCGGCGAAACGGTTAACGAAAGTGAGTTGCGAGGGCAGTCACTGTTGAACCGTCGGGAAAAGAAGTAGTTAGGGAAAAATGCTAACGTACTGTTGCTATAACCTAGTTAATAATAGTCATAGTGTATTCCTGTGGAAAAAGTAAAAGTGGTTCGCCGTTATTATTGTAGTTTCATTACAAATCAGCAGTGGAAGAACCAAGGTATGTACGCTCACGAACTTCTTACTTATCTAACGTTTTAAACCGAGCTAAAATTACGAAATTAAGTTGGGTAGTTTCAAGTTTTAATAAACTGCATATACACCATTGCCATGCCGTGCATACACACCATTATTCACAAACATTGCACGTGGTCGAGGCAACACTTCGGCCGTGCATACATATACCATTATTCACATTCATTGCACGTGATCGAGGCTACACTTCGGTCGTGCATACACTGCACACAAAACTGCACGTGACCGAGGCTACACTTCGGTCGTGCATACACTGCACACAAAACTGCACGTGATCGAGGCTACACTTCGGTCGTGCAATACACTGCACACAAAACTACACTCAGTCGTCAGTCACCATGATGAAATAGTGCATGATAATGGAATAGTAGTTTTCATGATTGTATAAAGCGAGGTCATGAAATGAAAGTTTTGTTATCTTTACTGCCCAACTGTAACTTTCGTGATTTAAACTCTGGAAATGCATTACATAATGAATTATGGAAATAGGAACTGTATATTTTCAGTATCTATGTTACGGAGTATTTTTATCTCGGACAATGTGTTCCGCAGAGATTATAATGTTTATTTTTTTTATATTTCATACCATTGTAGGTAATTGTCGTTAGTAGTCTACCTTAACACTGTACCCTGGGGATGTACGGATACGGAGAATAAAACGGATGTGATACTTACTGTAGAATTGGCACCAAGTTATTTTGACCTTCAAAAGGGTTTTAATAGTACCATGACGCTATAGTCGTAGCTTAAGGCTCCGTTACGCAAACGCTTCTAATGATATTCTTATTTTTCTTACAATCATCTGTGAGGTTTATACGCAATTTAATACTGTAGCTACTAGAGAATCTCTTTAGCTTGTTGTATGTTTTTTTGTGACTACAACTTTACGTTTTCTATATATGACCCTCGCAAACCATGTTTTCCTATAATGGACCCTTAAGGAGATTTATTTTAGTTCAAGAAGTTAATTCTTATTCTATTAAGAGGCCGGTCACAAAAATTGCCGATTTCACTAATTAATGTGATTTTACAGAAGTGATCTCAGTAAAAAAAAAAAAAAAAAAACTGTACCTACCTACAAGTAGCTCATCTTTCGTGAATAAAATAATACGAAAGATAATTTCATTATCTGGTGTACGAGCTACGTTTTTAAATTTTTTACGTGGTTTCGATGCGCGGTACGTTTACTAGTAAAAGATTATAATTTTGATTTCATTTTTATTTGTTCCTAAATGAATGATGTAAGTTTACTTTGAAGTACATGATTTGTCCTAATTTCTTAGTTTGAAGAATAAATACTTCGGTTTAAAAGGCTAGACGCGCCTTCGGTTTAAAAGGCTAGACGCGCCTTCGGTTTAAAAGGCTAGACGCGCCTTCGGTTTAAAAGGCTAGACGCGCCTTCGGTTTTAAAGGCTAGACGCGCCTTCGGTTTAAAAGGCTAGACGCGCCTTCGGTTTAAAAGGCTAGACGCGCCTTCGGTTTAAAAGGCTAGACGCGCCTTCGGTTTAAAAGGCTAGACGCGCCTTCGGTTTAAAAGGCTAGACGCGCCTTCGGTTTAAAAGGCTAGACTCGCCTTCGGTTTAAAAGGCCAGACGCGCCTTCAGTTCAAAAGGCTAGACGCGCCTTCGGTTCAAAAGGCTAGACGCGCCTTCGGTTTTAAAGGCTAGACGCGCCTTCGGTTTTAAAGGCTAGACGCGCCTTCGGTTTAAAAGGCTAGACGTGCCTTCGGTTTAAAAGGCTAGATGCACCTACAGTTTACAAGGCTAGACGCGTCTTTGGCTTACAATATTTAACTTTTGATACATAAGGATAGGTCCAGTGAAAATTTCAATGAAATTAAAATTAAATTTACTTATATGGAATTTATGAAATATTTCAAACTAAAATGAACCTTATTCTAAATATTTCACCCAACCCTAAGCAATTTATACTAGATATTTATATAAACTAAAATTTATTTTGACTTCTGAGGCTAGATGCACATTCAGTTTGTAAGGCTAGGACAAGCCTAAACGCGCCTTCGACCTAAAGTAAGGTATCTATAGCTTTTGTTCGTTTTCATACTAGAACGATAAATAGGTTTGAGAATTTATAAGGGTGAAGCATTTTAAAGGTCAGATTTGCCTTCATTTTATTTATTTATTTATTAAGGTAAAAAACAGTCTTTAACAATTAAAGTTTAAATTTTACAAGGTTAGATGCGCGTTTATTTTACAAGGTTAGATGTGCGTTTATTTACAAGGTTAGGTGCGCGTTTATTTTACAAGGTTAGATGCGCGTTTATTTTAAAAGGTTAGATGCGCCTTTATTTTACAAGGTTAGATGCGCCTTTATTTTACAAGGTTAGATGCGCCTTTATTTTACAAGGTTAGATGCGCCTTTATTTTACAAGGTTAGATGCGCCTTTATTTTACAAGGTTAGATGCGCCTTTATTTTAAAAGGTTAGATGCGCCTTTATTTTAGAAGGCTAGATGCGCCTTTATTTTATAAGGTTAGATGCGCCTTTATTTTAGAAGGCTAGATGCGCCTTTATTTTAGAAGGCTAGATGCGCCTTTATTTTAGAAGGCTAGATGCGCCTTTATTTTAGAAGGCTAGATGCGCCTTTATTTTACAAGGTTAGATGCGCCTTTATATTAGAAGGCTAGATGCGCCATCAGTTTACAGAGCTAGATTCACCTGGGGTTTGACTAGTTGTAATTAATATATCTTATAACTTTTAATTAAAATAACATTGTACTGGCAGGCAACTATTATTGTTAATATGTCATATTATACATATTTGACATAACAGTTTGACATTTATTTTATTGGGATTTTAAATTATTTAATGGAAAGATGGGTAAATAAAAGTACCTAGTTGTAATAATTTTATTAATAATTAATGTTAAGTACAGATTCTCAAATTTAAATTTTATAATCACCTAGCTACTGGCAGATTTCCACGCCTAACTAAGGCAGGATATGCAGATTTTGTTATAATTTATAATGTCATCAATGTATACTACAATATTCTAGGAAATAAATGAATGTTTATTAGTTAGATGCAAATCCAGTTTGGCTAGATGCGCCATCAGTTTGGCTAGATGCGCCTACAGTTTGGCTAGATGCGCCATCAGTTTGGCTAGATGCGCCTACAGTTTGGCTAGATGCGCCTACGGTTTGGCTAGATGCGCCTATGGATAGGCTAGATGCGCCTATAAATAGGCTAGATGCGCCTATAGATAGGCTAGATGCGCCTATAGTTAGGCTAGATGCGCCTATAATTAGGCTAGATGCGCCTACGGTTAGGCTAGATGCGCCTATAATTAGGCTAGATGCGCCTATAGTTAGGCTAGATGCGCCTATAGTTAGGCTAGATGCGCCTACGGTTAGGCTAGATGCGCCTATGATTTGGCTAAATGCGCGTGCGGTTTACAAGGCTAGGTTGTAATTTAATTATGTTACACGTTTATGTGACAACATTATGCAATTTTATTAATTTCATATTCAAATCGTCATCTGCAAACGATTATTTAAGTTGTTGTTGCTTAACTTAGTGCACGGGCCCTTAATTAAATATATGGAATACTTTTCAATAAAACACGTACGAACGAAGATCTGTAAAAAGAAATAAGTAGACTTTATGAAGACCGCGTTCTTCTTTAAGACACAACTTCATTTTACATGGTTATCTCTTTGTTTATAATATTGCAATTCGATGCTTATATAGTTATGGTTAATTTGAATATTATATTTATGCTTGAGAAAATAAGTCTTACAATGTTAAGTACATAGCAGTGTGTAAGCTACTACTATATGAACTATTTGTAGTTTTTAGGCGACTAGGTATGTTGCGCCTATGGGCCAAGAGTGTCCTTAAGTGTGGTACTTAGTAAGCGGGCAAATGTGTCTCATCTATGGGCCAAGTATGTCCTTAAGTGTAGTACTTAGTAAGCGGCCAAGTGTGTCGCGTCTATGGGTCATGTCATGTGTATCCTAAAGTATACCGGATAAGCGGCCGAGTGTGTCGTATTGTATGGGCCATGTGTGTCCTCGGTTGATAGCTTTAGCTTGAATTTTTGGCAGGCCGTGTCCACACTATGGCAAACGGTAGCCCTGAATATATATATCTTGACAGGCCTTGTCCGTCCACATAGCGGCAAACGGTAGTCCCGCGAGTATCGACATTAACAATTACTAAAACTGAGCACATTATATAATAAAATGCAAGAGAACCACAAATTGTGGAATAAAATGAATAAATTGACATGAAAAGTTAATGTTTTAATAACAATGCAACTAAATATCATTTTGTACATAATTATGTGAATTTGTATGTACCGTGGTATTAGTGTCTCTTATCTCACAATGAAGCTGTTCTTATAAAAAGATTCAAATATTTTTCCTTTTGACCCTGATGTTTTATTTTGATGACGTTTGTCCTATGATTTAGGGACGGTTACTGTCGATTATGTTTTATATATTTCAGAAACATATTGCATCTGACAAGATGCCGATGCGTTACACGTCGCTAAGGCGAGGGTGGCGCGGTGTGCGACGCTCGGATGGATGGTCGAAACAACTGTTCCGTAATTGGTCGATCTTAGTTTTTTGTGACACGACAACAACAGGCTGCGACGGCTAATAGGTTTCAGCTGCAATTATCTGGTTGAACATAGAAACGGACCAGAATTCCTATGCATTGATTTATCAAATGTATTTCAAATGTATACTTATTCAGAACCTGTTAAAGTAGGTAGTTGTAGTATAGCCTAGCTAAGTTAAATATTACCTATAAGTACCTAGCTCATGCTGTGGGTTGTGAAATATATAAAAATAATATTTATAACAATGAATATCATTGACTTATAATGATTGTTGCAACACAACTTTAATTATAATACTATTACCTATTATTATTACCTTGCATTTTGCCATAGCTAGTAGATAATAGTAAATTGAAATTGTATAGGTACCTACTATAAGAAACTGTAAGACTTATTGGAAGTTTAATAAGTTGATACCATTGATAATTTGAGTTATGTAGTTGGCAGCACGTCAGGTTATCTGTCAAAAGTCTACAATTTGTGATTGAATTTGTTTACCCTTTCGTGGTACCCCGGCGATGGCGCGCCGTCGACTGTTATATTTACTTTTTGTACTTATCTCTTATTAAATTTTATAATAAAATCCATGATTTAGTAGAAAGAACTAATAAGAAATGTTGTACTTACATAAAGAATTTGATTGCTTATGGTAAAAAAAAAAAAATATGGTAATATATTTTTCAAGATGTTCTAGAGTTAATGCTTGTGTCACAATATTACTGGCTTTCAAAAATGTCATAGCTTTATGGTCTGATGATCATACTAGGCGCGATAATTTACAACAGTTAGTTCCTCTTGTAAATGCAACCCCATTTTAAAAATTTAAAAATTTTAACATTACTTTGCGTATACTATTTAGAAATGTGCAAGTTTGTTGGGAAACATACAAATCTATATATTAAAATTATAGACGCGCCTCGTCACAATGTCCCGCGATATAAAAATAATCTTGAGCAAACTACATCTAATTTAACTTAACATAATTCGGGTCCTTACCCGATGTTAGTAAAAAAAATATATTATAATAAATTACTATAAAATCTAAGAGCTGAACCAAAAATTAACAAGTTCATAAATTCATTAAAACAACTGTTACTAACTAAATGTTATTATTCTGGTAACGAATATTTTAATGATAAGAATATTTAAATGTCTGCCCCTCTTCCACGTTGCTATACTTGCTATGCCCGTCAAGGTGCATGCGATAAGTAGTTACTTTAAGATCTACTTAGTAGTTATAAACCTCATGTAGTGCAAATGTATAAATAAAGAAAATAAATTATTAAATATAAAAGACTGAGGTCGACAACCCTCTCCAAGTTTTCTTTAGCCATTTCTTTCTTGGAGTGGCCTCACATTTTGTGAAATGGTGGTAGATTCAGTAGATTCTCTCTTTTAGCATTAATTAATCCACAAAATTAAATTATAACAATAAGTCAAACCAATTAAATTTGTTAAATCAAATGCGGTATAAGTTAACATACAACTGGCCGAATGTGACGTTAGAATGTTTTGAGTTGACCGTGCACGAGGACATGCACGAGGTCAGGATGGACGAATGTGACGTTTTGTCGTTTGATAGTAAATTATCCATTTTATTGTTATGATTTTGAGTCAAATTGAAATGATAAAATAGTAGTATTTTAGTTTAATAGCTTGGCAACACCGTTTCCCGCCATATTTTCCCGCCATTTGTAGTGGAATGGGGAGGTAAGTAGGGGGGATAGGCGGCGAAACGGTTAACGAAAGTGAGTTGCGAGGGCAGTCACTGTTGAACCGTCGGGAAAAGAAGTAGTTAGGGAAAAATGCTAACGTACTGTTGCTATAACCTAGTTAATAATAGTCATAGTGTATTCCTGTGGAAAAAGTAAAAGTGGTTCGCCGTTATTATTGTAGTTTCATTACAAATATATATATACATTATGATACTTTTATGTTATTGTATTGACAGAAACTTCAAAAAAACATAACTCAGAAGTATGAAATATTAATAAATTCTTAGCAAATTAAAAAAAATCTAGTCAATATCTACACAAAAAAGGCAAAAATCGCAAACGGGCATGTAACTACGATTTTTAAATATGTTGTTAGGTCTCTTGAGAGTAGTTTATACTCAAGTATGAAACCCTGAAATCCTGTGCTGCTTGAAAAATAATGTTTTTTTTTTCAATTTCTTAACAAAAACTACCAGGAAGCATTTTTCAGGTTTTATTGTAATAAACTTTTGTAAAGCTAATTACATTTGCTACAATTTGAGTCTAAACCGAGCAGTCTAGGTCCATTGGTTGCGGAGACTCAGCTAGTCAAAGATATTATTTTTTTCACTTTTAAAAGAAATGCCTATATTTGACTAGCTGTGTTTTTGCAACCTATGGTTCTAGAGTACTCAGGATAAGCTTGAACTGTAGCTAATTTAGTAAGCTTAATAAAAGTATGGCACCAAGTAACCTGAAAAACGCTTCCTTAAGGAAGCTTTTTTGAGAAAACTGTTTTTTTAAGTTTCTGTCAAAACAATAACACAAAAGTATCATAATGTATATATATTTGAAATTGGCTTTCTTTTAGCTTTCACCTGATGCCCATATTGCTATACCTAAAAAAAAATTTTTATTCCACCTATAGAAAAAATCGGAACGAATGAGTCGACTCGGAAGCAACTGATTAACAAATTTGACGAGCGTAAATTGCACAGTGAATTAAATAGTATCGATTGGAGTATAGCTATGCAGTACAGTAACCCTAACGATATTGTAAAATATATTTATGATAAATTCAACACTGCCTATACAAAATGTAAATACACCATCGAGAAAGATATATACAGTACAAGAAAGGTATGTCCATGGGCTAATAATAAATTTAAAAAAATGTGTATTAAACGTAACGAACTGTACGAAATTTGGTTAAAAGATGAGCATAACCTAAAAAATAGATTATTATATAATGTTTATAGGAATAAAACAAATAAATACGCTAGCTATATAAAAAATCAGCAAACTAAAAATAATATAATTCAAAACTTTAAAAATACTAAAAAGGTATGGGAGATAATTAGCAGCATCACAGGCAAGATTATCAATTGCATTGACGAAATACTTTTAAAAAACTTTAAAATTAATCCGGCTTCATTAGCGAATAATTTTGCCACGGAATTTGAAAACAACACTAAAAACATTTGCAACTTTTGCGATAAACACTTATTAGATAAAAAATCGTACCAGATTGTTCCCGATAGATCTATAAGACTGCAACGCGCTTGCGAAAAAACTGTTGCGTGTATTATTAAAAGATTAAATGACAAAAAAAGTGCTGGTTATGACGGAATCCGAGCAAAAGATATTAAAATTATTTCTGAACATAATATGGTTCCGGTATTAACGCATCTTATCAATCGGTGTATCGAAACATCTATCTACCCCGACCTGCTTAAAATTGGAGTTATAAGACCTATATATAAAAAAGGCAAGCACGACGAATATAATAATTATCGTCCTATTACAATCCTGTCATGCTTAGATAAAATAATAGAAAGATTCTTAGATCAACTAAATACTTTTTTACAGTCAAATAACATTATTAGTGGAAACCAATATGGGTTCCAAAAACATAAAAGTACCACACAGCTTCTTAGTAAATTCTCTGACGAAGTAAATGAATACCTCGATAAGAAAATGCATGTTTTGGCACTTTTTATTGACTTTAGTAAGGCGTTCGATATGCTTGATTACAACACGCTTTATGATAAATTATCTGAAAATGGAGTGCAGGGTCCACTGTTGAAATTACTTGTCAACTATCACAATAACAGGTACACGACCGTCAAAGTAAAAGATCAATTTAGTACTAAAACTTTGACCACCAAAGGCACGGCTCAAGGCTCAATTGTTGGTCCAACTAAGTACCTCCTCTACGTCAATGACATGAGCTACATCATAGAATCGGGGGCTGTGTACCAATTCGCAGATGATACGTGTCTTTTGGTGGCCTGTAAAGATGTACTGACAGCACAAAATTTGCTGCAACAAAATTTTACAAACATGTGCAAGTGGGCACATGATCACGGCTTAGTAATAAATGCTCAAAAAACTAAATTAGTATATATACACTCATCACATAATAAATCACCAATTACACCCACCTTGAAAGCCCATGAACATGCTTGCTTACACGCAAACAACTCAAACACTACAAACTATTTGTGTCCGTGTTCTGTCATAGAGGTAGTTAATAATCATAAATACATCGGTCTCACGATTGATAGTCGATTTTGCTGGGGACCCCACAAAGAACACGTTTGTAATAAATTAAGATCCATTATCAGTAAGCTTTATGTACTAAAATATAAATTACCTTTTAAAACACTAAGATTATTATACCTGTCCCTAGCAGACTCGATCATTAGTTATGGTCTGAGTACATATGGCAGAACATACATAACATACATTGATTCCATCTATAGACTACAATTAAAAATGTTAAAAATAATAACACCCAATTATATGTTAAAGAAACTTAATAATGATGAGAAAAAGCTATTTAATTATTGTAATGTCATGAGCATATATGAAAAAATTGAATACCTAATCCTTATTGAATCTTACAATCCTGTTTATGTAATAGAAAAAAATAGACCTAAGTATTTGAGAGCAGTGTCTTACCTAAATACCCAAACACACCAACTTGTATGGGAAAAGAGTCTCCAGATATTTAATACCTTTTTATCTAAATAAGTTGCCCTGTGAACTACAGATTATATACAAAGAAAATATCAAAGCATTTCGGTTTAAGCTTAAACAGTATTATTTACCACTTAAAAACAAAATATGTAGAATCAGCGACTCGCCGTCACCCAGATAAACCCTGTGAGGTTTTCGTGGTGCGGCAATATATGTAAAAAATGTGTATGTAAAATGTACTGAATAAACGAATAATAAATAAATAAATATGTACGGCGCGCGACGTTTAAAATTTTTTATTCGCTATTTATTGTTTGTAAAGGTACATGAAAGTTAAATTTTATTGAATTTGCGTTAAATGGGCATTGTTAACGTATTTTTTATCTGAGAAAAAAAGCACCGGTTTAAAAATTACGGAAACATAAAACGAAATATTCAGGGTTTCTATAGATTTAATTTTCATAAAATTTTAAATATCTTCGAAACTGTACTAGTCTGCCAATGTTGTGTATTATAAAATCATAGAACACTTAACTTTCATTAGACACCCCACACTTGTATATAGGGTTCATAAAATCTTTAATTTAGAGGTTTATGTAATGGCGGTAGCTTCTTGGATTATTAAGCGTTTTTTACGAAATGCTCAAGGGTGTCGGCGCGACACCCTTTCTTATCTTGTTCAGTAATGTCGAAATATCATGAAAATAAAAAAAAACTTATGCGGACTAAAAATTCTGTAAGTACAGAAAAGATTAAAATTATAGCTGTCGCAGTTGTTAAAAATTAATAAAAAGCGTTGGTATTGAAAATGCACTTCTTTAAAAATCTTTATATAATAGGCAATTACGGGTAACGACCTGATATTTTGTTACCAGACTTTGTCCCATCAAGAAATAACGAATATAATCAAAAACTCTGGAATGAAACTAAATTTGCATGGATTTCTTTTCTCAGAAAGCTTAATATGCCATTCAATTTTCATGTGAACTGTGTAGCGACGCGACAGTGTTATGTGTGATTAGGTATCTTATCTTGCATAAAACGCTTGAGATATACAGGCTGTAGTTTTTATCCACTCTCTCAATTTTAAGGATGTGTTCAGTCCATGAAACTGAACAACTTTCTTTAAGAAACATAGGGCCAAATGTGTAAAAAATCTCCATATAATTCAAAGAGATCACGTGATCAGTTTAGTAAGGGATGACCAAAATTATGTGGCGTATTTCAACACAACATGGTATTATTTATGTCACATTACGTTTTGAATAACCTAGGTATAACATTATCACACTGAAATATATTGATTGAATGTGACATAGTTCTAAAGTGTGTACATTTTATTGCTCGTGACTGTACAGTTGCATGGACTGAATAGAATACATCCTTCGAGAGTGATAAAAATACAGCCTGTATTACGAGTATAACAAGCATAGAGGTATTATTCTCGTCTAGACAATCTTTTTGGATTACCTATTAGAGGGCTTTATAGTTTAACTAGCCCGCGACATCGTCTGAGAGTGTGTCTTCACCGAGTCACATTCCTGTTGGCAGTTCCCTTTCCCCTTAACTTTCGGTTCATCAAACTAATTTAATCCAACTAATAAGATAAATGTGAAAGTTTATATGTTTGGATGTGTGTTTCTTTGTTTATTACATCATTGGATAATATTATGGGCACGCGTTTCACAGGTTACGGAGAGTTACCCATCTTAACGTTTAATATAATTATAAATGCAACAGAATTTGTATATTGTTGTCTTGTTGCGTCGAGAGTAGGGGAGCAGTTTTCTGAAAACTGCCCCCCTACTCTCGACGGGATCGAGTTCGGATCAGAATAATCTGTTAATTTGGAACGTTGGAAACGGTTGCCATGGTTTTCATTGTACTATTTCGATTTTTATTCGATTCGAGCTCGAACTCGATCTCTTCGGTTGTACCCCCTAGCCCTTATAAAATATTAAACAGTATAATTATAAAAAGGACATAATGAGAAGTATAAAAACTATTGTGACTGTTCAGAAAACGCCACAGTCGATATCACTTCACATCGAAACTTACACGAGAGGGTATCAAACTCCCAGCGATCCCAACGAACTGTGCATAACTTGGAAGTGGCCCTAAGTAGTATGAATTAATCAGCCCCCAAGTTGTTCTATCTAATAAACTCTTCCTACGGGACGTGACTCGAATGAGCATCTTCTCGATTTTCTTTGTTTGCCGCTAATCGATACGTAATTGGACATAGAAATTGGTTTCTTGTTTCATAACAATATATCTTACTTCATAATTTTCCCGATTGTTATCGCAACTAACACAATCACACAGACACTTAAGTGAACATAAGCTGTGTATTTTGTAACATTTTTATTCATAAAGCTTTTCATATTATTTACTTAAGTAAAATGTTAATATTGTAAAGCAAGTGTAACTGATACATTCTCAATTAATAAGATATGGAAGAGCGGGGCTGCCTGCCACAGGCATCTCGAATGCCTACTGGGTTGGTCACTGTTTTGAAAAAATATGTATTTTTGGTAACGAAATAAATCATTTTTATTTTATTTTTTATTTAACTAATACATTTATGGATCCAATTATACATAATTGCATTTTTCGAATAAAAATGTAATTTAAATTAAATACTGTGTATGTTAATTTTTCAAAATTCGATTTCAAAAATATCCCTGAGTGATATAGACTATTATACTTATTGTTATAAAAATGCCATGGGTAGTAGAATTTCACGCGGTAAAAGTCGCGGGTGGAAGCTAGTATACTTTTACTATACAGAATGCGTTCTCATTTCAGACATCAACATTAAGTTTTTGGTAGCTAAGACTAAAAAGCACTGAGTAGCAAACATTTTCGTCTTATCTTATTTTAACAATAAGTAGATATTTTAATAATGTAAATTATTAACACGTAAGTAACTATTACGTATATTTTATCCCTCTTGACGTAACGTACACGTCAAGAGGGATAAAATATACATCTTAAAGAAATCTTTTTGCAGAAATATTACACACCTGTAATATTACGACGTTAATATCGAGCTCCATCTTTTATCAGGCGTATTTAACTCCCATAGTCGTGTAACTAACTTACATTATGCCATTTTTGCCGGGTAATGCGCCAAGTTTAGCAGTTACTGGGCGGTTAGCGTTAGTTAACGAAGACTATTCAGACAAATTGGCCGTCTCTTACATTCTTGCTTCAGTCTAGGTGTATTATAAATAGTTCTTGTTCAGCTAATTGGGGTTTTGTTTGTGTGAACAAAGCTAAAGGTAGAAATAAAGACATGCTTCTGTATTTGTCTCATTTGTTATAAGAGAGAGATTTCTCTCTTATAATTATTAAGATATTTTTTTATTAACACAAAGACCACACGTTACAATAATTACATAAAGCAAAAAAGTTGTGTAGAAAAAATAAACATATTAAATAAGTAGGTAATTACAGTTCACAAAAAACAGGTCTTAGGGCTAACAAGGACCAACCTCAGCTTGTGTTACCATGACACTTAAGTTTCACAGCAACGCTGGTTTTCTGGCAGGACCTTTTTAGGGTTCCGTACCAAAATGGTCAAAAGGAACCCTTATGGTGTGACTAAGTCTGTCTGTCTGTCTGTCTGTCGCAGCTGGATATCTCGAGAACTACTAATGGTATCAACTTGGGAATAGTTTAAGATGACGTTTTCCCAACTATTTTGCAAATCAGAAAGAAATAAAAAAAAAGATTTTTTTACAACAGGGACTGAAAAGGGGTCTTAAAAATTTTAAGTGAGGCGACTAGGGCGTGGGTTATCATATGAAAGAGCGTTGTTTTCACATTTTAAAACATTTTTTTTATTTTTTTTAGGCCGCATAGTTTTCTACTTATAATAAAAAATGTAAAAAAAATACCGTTCCCCCTTTATCTCCGAAGTTTGCAAAGAGAAAAATCTAAAATAATTCTATCTGATAGTAGTTTATGTAAAGATTACAGGAAAAATAAAACGATGTCTCAATATAGCACACTTTTAAGAAATTCAAAAATAAACAAAAAATTATTTAGTTCCTCTACCAGTCAACAGATGGCCCTGACCGAAGAAAAAAATATTTAGTTCTACTATCGGTCAAGAGATGACGCTGGCCTAAGAAAAAAATAGTTCCACTATCGGCCAAGAGATGGTGCTGACCTCATACTGCAATAATAATTTTATTATTCTACAGCTCTGCAATGTATTTATTATGATGCACAGTTACTTGTTGTATGGTCTGTTATGAATGATTGTACGGAAACCCTCGGTGTGCGAGTCCGACTCGCTGCTCTTGACCGGTTTTTTTATGCGTGGCAATGCGCGGTATGTGTGGACACGTTAATGTGACAAACAAAGGATTTTACATACATGCATACATACATAATTAAAAAAAAAACAAAATTAATTAAAAGACACGGACAATCTTGCGTCTGTCTGACACTGACACATAAACTTATTTATACTATGTTTATGGTCTGGCAGAAGCATAGTGACAAAAGTACAAAACAACCGAAAAATTTATAAAATATTTTACATGGATTTTATTTTCATATATGACATATAAGCAAGTGTCGAGCAAGTATTTATTTATTATTATGAGTACAGCCACATGGCAAACATTAACACATCCATTACAAACTAATTCAAATACGTTCTATTCTGATGCATGCCACAATAACGGCGTACATAGCATTCCCAAGTTGATATTAGTCACAGAAATAAACAATCAAAGCACTGAAATAATAATTATAAGTAGGTAGGTAATAACATTTTCATAAAAAAATATAAAATCAAAATAAAACAGTGAATTCATAAATTAGATTAAAATTAATTGGAATAAATCAATTGACTTAAAATGAATTGATGAGATTAAATTGAATTTGATTTAATATGAATTGAAATAAATTAGGTTAATTAAAATTAAATTAAAATAAAAATTAAAAAATAAAAATAAGTCATATAAGTTAAATTAAAATATATATAAAGTATTATATGGCAAGACTATTCTCAAAAAACTGCTGGATTTTACGTTTAAAGGTGGTAATGAAAAATAAAACGCAAACTAATACTGATGCAAATAAACATTAAAATTTGTCATGCTTATCAGTAAATCTTTGATGCTAATGCAAAAAAGAAGCTGCGATTGTGATTGTGAGTATATAGGTACAGCGCACCTCCAGGTGCCGAAGACCATCTCCAGAAGCAAATAAGTGTGTTGAGAATAAACTCTGGGTAAGCTTTTTATTTATAAGTCTAATTGTAATGCCATTAAGTGACGTTTTAATGTATTTTTCAACGTTTGCTTTGTTTTTGATCTCGCATCGGGTGAGGGATAAGTAAACTTTTAAACATCATCATCATCATCATATCAGCCGCACGACACCCACTGCTGGGTATAGGCCTCCCCTAAGGATCTCCACGACGATCGGTCCTGCGCTGCCCGCATCCAGCGGCTTCCCGCGACCTTCACCAGATCGTCGGTCCACCTTGTCGGGGTCTACCCACGGAGCGCCGTCCGGTGCGCGGTCGCCATTCCAGAACCTTTCCGCCCCAACGGCCATCGGTTCTTCTCGCTATGTGTCCCGCCCATTGCCACTTCAGCTGAGCAATCCTTCGAGCGATGTCGGTTACTTTAGTTCTCTTGCGGATCTCTTCGTTTCCAGCAGGCTTACGCAACAGCACCATCGTGATCGTTTCGTGATCGTCAATTTGACATTACAACGTTAACGACTACCACGGCTTTACAATACATGAGTGTCGTTATTTCTTTATTTCTATCGTTATTTCACATGCTAGTGCCCGTGTGCGTGGTTCTAAAAAATATCATAGTTTCGTTTATGGTTCATGTAGGGTAACCACGTAAGTGGCACTCAGAGTACCTATATTTATTAGTCTTTGAAAATAGGTCCTCGGCTATATTTCTTTTCGAATAATTTGCATAAAGATCAAAAATGTTCTCCTCTTTGCGTTCAAATATTTATTTCTCACTAAGTATATCGCAATACCTATAAAGTGTTTTTGAGCTAACAAATTACGAAATACTCTATATAATCTGAAAAAATAAGTGTTATAGGTATGTAAGTCGTTTTACACATTTTAATTAAAATGTGTAGGAAAACTTTCCATTCGATACTTCTTATAAAAAATTTATACTCGCTTAAAGTATCGTATTTTTCATAGTCACCCTATATTTTGACTTACAAGATTACTCTAACTCTATGGTAATGACATAGCCAAGACAAAACATACCATTCACGCAACGACATAAAGAGCTACAACCAAATGGATTGTCGTAAACTTTAATCTTTAAGCCGAAACAATGCAAATATTGTTTTAAATCAAAGGAACCATATTACATTAAATATAGAGACATTTATAAGATTCTGAAAAATGTCGTAGCGTGTATGTCTACTTAAATCTTCGTGGCCTCCTCCGTCATAGACAACATGTGGAAGTGGTCAGTCGCAAGTGCTTACGCAAATGCACAATTTTGACAACGATTTCGTAAAAGATCACGAATTCCACAGATAATAAATACCACTATCCAAAACCTTGTAGTTATCGTCAAAATGTTACCCTTATTGCGTATTTTTCCCTCAATGTATGGTATTCATTCATGACTTGGGGGTTTTTATTAATTAATTAGGGAATTTTGTAGTT
The DNA here is from genome assembly GCA_950108535.1 of Agriphila straminella. Lineage (NCBI taxonomy): Eukaryota > Metazoa > Arthropoda > Insecta > Lepidoptera > Crambidae > Agriphila > Agriphila straminella. The sequence continues at coordinate 7,437,412 of OX467312.1, forward strand.
CATTTCGTACTTTTCCCTTAAGGTGGCTACCCCACCGAAAATGGCGCCCTCAGAAGTTTTTATTTATTAAGTTATAAGTAGAAAAAGATTTAAATAATGTTTAACGTGGAAGCTTTAGGGCCCATGTTCTAGTATTTTTAGAAGGTATCACTACATTCCCTCATAGTCATCCTCAGAAGTAGATAGCAGATATGTAAAAAAACGGCCACTTTTAGCAGTTTAAGCAGTTTATTATTACTTGACTGTGGGCCCTAAAAATTCCACGTAAAACATTATTAAAATCGTGAATTAGAATTATAATATGAAATAAAATTTACCACGGCGGCGCCACTTTCGCTCAGGGTACCACCTTAATGTATGGTATTCATTAATAACTTGGGGGTTTTTATCCAATAGGGAATTTTGAATTTTGACAAACAGGAATTACAAACTTATAGGTACCTACATAATAGATACCTACCTAGAGAACTTTATTACCTCTATAATAGCACAGATAATATTATAATACTAATAATAGGCATATTTTGTCACCGTTCGCCCTTTTACCAATGATATCAATTATTTTAACATTTTAGTGTTCAGAATATCTCAAGCTCTCCTGTAAAATATGTCTGGAATAAGATACAAGTATCTAAGATAATTTGGTTTAGGGCAGCCGAGCTGTCATACCTTTTTTATTTTTAAATTTGAGATTTAGGATTCTCAATATTTTTATACAATACTAAATAACATACCTAAGTACTATCCCAGCAAATTATACCACACAGATTTGTAATGAAACGTTTTATTCATGTAATACAAAATTTAATTGATATAAACTACTTTCTTTCAAAAAATTTCACAATGTACCTCTTCAATACCTTGTATTGTACTTTACAAGATTTTTGGTATCCTACATTTTTCAAGAGTTTCATCTTCGGAGCTATTAAACTCACTTTTTCGTATGATTATGCGATTTAATTGATGAATTATACGTAGGTATGCCGCTTTGGAGCATAAATCTTTTGTATCTATATTATTTGATACTTTTTTATTAATAAATTGTTTTTTCCTGTCTCTGCATTTGTAAGCGCTTTAATCACAAATCATTCTCATAAATTTTCGAGCTGAAACAACAAACATATAATTAAAACTTTACTTAAATAATAATTTTCAAAACTTGTTTGAAGCTGACATTTGCACCTGATTGACACCAAATTGTCACTTTTGCGATGCAAAGACAAAAAGTCTATGTGGTCGTTCATCGTTATCTTTACTTTGCGAATGTGCCTTTGCGTCATCTTTGCGTACCAATTTGACAGGCGGTGTCAGTTATTCATAGTGAAATAAAAATTCGCGGTATAAGATCTTAGTTGCTAGATAGAGCAACGAAAAACGTCGATAGAAAGCTTGATTCGCTGACTATATCTTACACTGTTTTACGATCACGATCACGACGGTCGTCAAATTGTGCTGTTGCGTAAGCCTGCTGATTCGCAAGGAAAACGCCGACTTTTTAACTTTTAAACAGATTCAATTAAACGTTTTATTCAGAACCAATGAAATGGATAGTTAAATAAGAAAATACTTATATTACTTATTTGATCATCACAATATACGAAAACCTATAGGTAGGTTAGGTATTATGTACGCTTAACGATAATTTAATAGTTGTACAAATACTACCCAATTCTGTTTGATTCATTTCAAAAGATAATAACACTAATTTCTCTATTCAATAAAATTGTTTTAAAAAATCATTGAGAATGTTTCAATTATTTGTGTTCGATATTATTGCTAACAAAAACGAAGAAAGTTTCAGCGAGATAAAAGCATTGATCGAACTATCTCTTCTCTTTCTCTTATCGAATGAGGATTAGAAGCCACCTCTGGTGTTAGAGTTTATCAAGCCGCCTGTAAGGCGTCTAACTTGGCTTAAAGACTGTTATCAGATGACAACAACCGGAACCCATGGTTTAACGTGCCCTCCGAAGCACGGAAGCGCTCAGTTGTAATGCCACTTCAACAGTCACCCATCCAACACCTGACCGGACCGAGCGTTGCTTAACAAACGTGATCGAGCACGATTAGTCTGTCAAGTTCCGCCACAAGCGCTTCAACGAACTATAATTCTGTATAATTTCTGATAAAGCCTTTATTCCTTCCGAAAATCCTTACTAGGAACAGCCTAATTCTATTTCGAAACAGTTGTCAATCCGTAAGTAGGTAATGTAGATATTGGTAGTAAACGGTCAATGTGGGCTTAAAATGATAAACACATTAATCATTCTAGTATGATCGAGTAGCAAATTTAGCGGCTTTTGGGACCGGGCTATAAATTGACGGGCCGCCGTGGGAGCTGTTATCAATGTTAGATTTTGACGCAGTGTTGCCATTAATTACTGTGTGGTATTGGAAAGTCGTTTCATGCGTAATGTTTCGGTGGAATTCAATATTTTATTACTGTTTTTTATTGGAGTAATTAGGAACGAGGACCATTAAGTGTAAATGAAGGTTTTTTAGTGTTATTTTTCCAAAATGCTACAGGGCCTGCCTGCCTAGCATGACCGATTTATATCGCGTGATATAGCATTTTATCGACACTCAACTGTCAAATTCCTTTGTCTTTTTGACAGTTAAACGTGATAAAACGCTATATCACGCGATATAAATCGGTCATGCTAGGCAGGCAGGATTGATTAAAGCCAACCAAGCCATGCACTACAACAAGAAAGCCGGTTTCTGAAAAATATATTTATTTTATTCATTTAAACTACAACAAAAACAAAAACTTTAAACTAATAGGGCTCATAATTGCAACCAACTTTTTGTACCTATGGAAGCAATCCTGAAATCGCGAAAAAGATCTGCTATTTCATACATTACATTTTTGCAAAGTTAACAAGAAAATTTATATGAAACAGCAGTATAACACGTTATACTTAAAGTATAATTAGTGGTATTTACTTTTATCACTTTAATACACCATATATCAAGACTTGGTATCGTTTAGTGAAGTGTTTCATCTACCTACAACATACAATATATATGATTTTTTTCTGAAAAAAAAATTTGAATTTCCATGAAGTACAAATTTAACATACAAGACAACACAACTTCAAATCTTGCACCCACCGCTAGTACAACTTAGCCGTAAGCCAAGCTTAACTTAAACGTTTAAAGTATAGTAGCTAAACTTAGATTGGCTCTAATTTTGGACTTCAAACTAACGGACCACGTGTGATTTTGTGCAGCTACCGTAGTTTAATGGAAGAACCTTGTCATTGTGACAAGGTAGGTACGTAAGTTCTCTACTTCAGCGCGTATATAAGGCGGAACCAAATTATGTAACAATACTGAAACAGGTGCTGAACAACTGTCTCCAAAGAACATAGGTCGAGAATCGAAAAAAAAACATACTCCTCCTAAGTATACAAAATGTATTGGCCAGCTGAGCAACTTACAACAACTGACAACTTACTTGGTGTGATATAGTTGTAATGTTATCGTCACGTCCTAAATAGACGTGATAATATTGAAGATTTAGAACTTCCCTGTCACCTTCAGGTAACCTTCCTGTAGCACGTACTTTAGAATAGTTATTTGTATATAAGATGTAAAAATTACGATAGTAATATAAGAACATTCTACACATGACTGTGTTTCATTCTGGACGACACCATAAGTCCACTTCATGGAATGGTGAAAAAAAATATTCTTCTACCAATGTTCCTAGGAGAAAGTTATTCAGTTTAAGCAACACTATCAGCTGTTTTAGTATTGTTAAACTTCTATGTATTATGTCGCGATTTTATTATTAAATTTTTATATTGAATTTCTACATTACCATACATTTTGACACCTTTGCAATTATCAAACAAAAACTAGTTTTCTAGCAGCAGCAGTTTAGAAGTTTTTCAGATTTTAACGTATCAAGGGCGGGCGGACTAGAATTTGTAGTATGGTCTGTAGGGCGGACGCATCACCAAGGGAGCAATCAATGTCGTCTATCGACGTCGATTGATTGATATGGTAGCCTGTAGGTACATATCGACGAATACCGATCGATAAACAGGGAAAAACTAAAACAAGCAAGGAAACCGATCTGAATAATACCTTTTACCTTTTCATATATATTTTTTATCTTTGTTCAAAAGGTTACCTTTGTAAAGTGTTTCGGAACTTGTATCTTGTGTCTTGTGTTACTTACAAACATTTTTTAATAACAATAATGTTTTTAATAACATTAAAACATACAATAATAACATAACAATGAAACAACCCCATTAACTTATTCTAAAATATCTTGTGTTGGGGCGTTTCGCTCTTAATAGAATGTTAATAAAAACTAATAAAAAACACAAAGTTTTATAAAAGTACCATTTTATTTTTGTGAAGTTAAGTGTGTGAACAAAAGTGAAACGATTCAATATTTCTTAGAAATATAAAAGTAACACAGTATTTCTTCTTACGATTTCTCCACAAATATTCCGAACACGTCATTATGTTTAATCCTCATTAGCGCTGTTTATTTTGGTATTAGCAGGAAATCGGAAATGGCAACCAAAATAAACTAATGGCTGTATTTTTCGTGTTACTTATGTTAAATCTAATTTCTATGAGAGTACTAAAATGCAATCACGCAGGCAATGAACGTACATTAGCAAATAAATTACAATAAAATAATACTCAGCGCTGGATTTATTAGAATTATTTTAAATAAATGAAATGAAAAATTTAATCTTACCCTATTGCAACTATTTAATTTTTGAACTTTACTAATCGTAAGGTGAGCAACTTGATGGGGCATAGTGGCTATAGAAATCGGCTTAAGCAACTCTGGATGGGGTTTGTCACCAGATGGGTGACCAAAATTTTATTATCCTGATCTTCTCTGTGCATCAGAAGACTGGTTAAAGAATATCGTAGTTGCTGCATATGCAGCCATTAATACAACCACCAACACCGTATTGGGCCAGCATGGCAGGTTATAATAGCCGATAGGTACTTCTTATCCATCCTTGAAGAAGGCCTGTGCCCAACAGTGGGTACTTTCAAATGGCTTAGAATAATAACGAATCTAGGGACTGGCAAATTCTGAACACAACGCTTGAATTACTTTGAGGGTCTACTCGTGCGTCGTACGGCTGCATGCGTGAAAGCTATACAGGCTAGAGTTAAGCAACTTTCTCTATGGAACCACTTGTCGCAAATGCATACATATAGTTGAGATTTAGATTTTTCTTTGAGAAGCAATGTACGCGTAACAACTCGATAATATCGCGGTAGCGCGCGCTCGCTCACAACAAACGCCACGACCGCGAGCAAACAGCTGTTGTTGTATTAATTATTGCTGGTTTATAAAAAAATAATATTTTAATTATTTTTCTGTAAAATTGTTCTATTTTATTTTATTTTTCATTTTCGTTAGGAAAACTAACAGCTTTGAGAAATACATGTAAAACTTATAATCTAGGTACTTACTTAGAGAGATTTACTTAATGTTATATACTCATAGATAATACTCTACTCTTTGTCGAAAAATGAGGCTGCGATCAAGCGACGACGTAACGCAGCAGGCTTTATACTAAAAACATCAATAGAGGTATTATCCAAAGAGAAATTATTAAATTGTGCAGGAGCTCTGCAGAAAAACTAGTTTTTTCTGTACCTACTTAGTGTTACATGTTCGTATGCATAGGGGACGGCAACTGTGTGATAAAAAAAATACCAACACTAAATTTTTCATGAATTTTGCGACGGAAAATTCCACTCATATAGAAAAAAAGGATCAGACTCATGAGTCGACTTTTCGGTAGGGTGTTACTAGCACCCTGTATACGCGCTACTCATGGTCTCCGCTAGATATTAATACATTGTCATATTGTCTGTCATAAAAGCCGCAGACATTTCCCGAAGTTCATTTTCCATGAAAATACTTTCATTGAAAATGTATGGTACCAACCCACGCATTGTATTCAGTACCCACATACCCGTACGTGCTGTTACACGCTTGCAATATAATCTCAACTTCAAGTGACTTCGAGTAACTTGGGCCAAGTTTGATTAGGGTCCAAAATTAATTCTCCCATGAGGCCGCCTAATCTTGTTTTGTGTGCTGTTGTCAAGTGTAGTAGAAGTGCTCAGAAATTTATGATTACGTATGATTTTACAGTTGGATTTAATTCATGAAAATTACTATTTTAAGACTGATATGATTTCATTATAGACTTTGTTGATTGAGACTATGTGAAAAAATATTGATATTTAAATAAAACACTAAGTTAAGAGTACCTAGTAGATATTATAGTTACTCCTCCTATTTAGATCGATTTAGTTTTTTTGTCTGAATAGACAATTATGCTATTATGTACTGTTAAACTTAAATAAAAGATCAGAATATGCGCGTAGTTATATAAAATCAGCGTAGGTGACGCTCAAAAACTGTAAAACGTTTTAAGCTATACCACTGACTAAATATATTCCTGTGCAAGTTCTTGGGATACATAAAAAAATCCCTTCGTAGCATAATGTACATACATAATGTACGTAATCGTTTGTAACATTATGTGAACATGCCATTATGCGAAAAAACTTGATGCCGTTCCTGTTATGCTAACCATATTATGACTAAAAATAGTATGCGAGCGAAATGGACCCAGGGACCAGCAACGGATTGCGGTGCAGTATGTTAATCGCCTGAAACCTAATTACACAAAGGGAAGGTAATGTAATGATAATGGCTGAACATTAAGATTAAACAGCATGATAATATTGACAATGATAGAAAAGGGGTCATTACTAAAACTCAGCAATCACAGCTCGGCTACTTTCAAATCAACAAACTGCCTGAAAATGTCCGTTTCAGCTGTTGTCACACTAGTGATTATAATAATATTACATTTCGCAACATCAAAATACACGGCAGATTTAAAGAATATTGAGAAATGTAAGAATCCTAATCCTCCATATTCCAAAAACGAAGATTATAACGTTACTTTTGACATTGCTGCTGAGAACATCAATGGCAGTATGTATATAAGATGTAACATCACCAACAGAATCGATTTGCAAGGTTACTATTGGTATTTCATGAGCAAAAATCCTTATTCAGTTACAACTGACACTGTGAATTGGCCTAAAATAACTTGTAAAAACATGCTTATCAGATTGATACTTGCAGCTATAAAAGGGAAGTACGATCAAAAGACGTGTACATTGAAAAAGGGATTTTACACTTGTGGTAAATTGGATCTAAATACGATAGAACATGCATTCAATTACTTTCCGTATAGGCAAGAAGGTGACAATCAATGGACTATTGGTCTTTTTAAACCACGGCAAGGGACCACAGCTTGCATCGATTTGTTTACTCAAATCCGTATCATAAAATGAAAAAGTGGTACTCAGTTAAATATTTTCATACTGTATTTGAAAGTATATAAAATTGTATATTGGTCTTTTAAATATTGGAGTAAAATTTATGTTCTGGTTATAAATTAATAATAAATTAATTCATTGCGCATTTTAAAAGGTGTTTGATTTCTAAAATAAAATTGAACCTCAGGAATATTCCTATGAAATTTGTATTGTATTGTTTATTATATCCTATAAAATACACAATACCATATGGCTAGCTTCCCCTAATACCGGCTCCACACATTGGCCACAATATTGGCAAATTCGTCGTACGTTGCCAGTTTTGTTACAAATGCTTCAAAGAGGTTCTTGCAAAAGCATCAAGGTTTGGGCCAACGTGTGGAGCCGACGTAAGTACTAGGCAATACAGTTGTCAATCCCGTCTGAGCTGCTACGGGTGAGTCGTTTTTTTCTAGTATTTTTTCAATTATATTAATTATCTTAATACGGTTAGGGAACGGATAAAATACACACCGAAAATTGTTAATCACCAAAACTCTTTATACTTTTTATTTGTACTACATTTATTTTTTGGAAAATGCTTCTGAAAACTAAAACAGCCCTTAACAAAATTTTAGGCTGTTCAAAAATAATCATATTATTATTTCCGCCCACTCGTAAAAACGGGTACCTACACATCAGTGGCCCTACCATGAGTTGATGCAAACTGTTTACGTTACCGTAAACTATCGGATATACTGCTCACAGTCAGTGCGAGTGAAAGAGACAAAACGATAGTTTACGGTAACGTAAACAGTTTGCATCAACTCATGGTAGGGCCACAGGAGCGAAAATACAACAATTACTCACTGTATTCATCACAAAATAGCTTTCTAATCATGTAAAGACGTGCAGTCCTCATATTTTGTATACATACACCACTCTCTTTCACCACATAAAAATGAAAATGAAAATATATTTATTTCATAAGAACAAGTTAGTAATACAGGGTATGGACTATGGTTGATTCCCCCTTTTAAGTGTTAAAACACTTGTACCAGGAGAAAATCGCTCTCTCATAACAACATCAGTTTTTCGTGTTTTTAAAGAACTACACTCAACTCTGTCTCCATCAGTGGTTCAGTATATTCTTATGCAGAAAAAATGGTTTAATCATTTGGCTTATCATACTTACAGCTAGCCAGTTCTTCTCATCATAAAAGTCTAGAACGGGTGGAGGGAAATATAGACGAACCCGATTCAAAGGGTTATTCCCAATGGTCCACAGCTCTATTGTTTTCAAAAAATGTAAGTTCATACTTTGGTTCCCAACGGGTCCACGCCATTAAATATTTTGAATGTTTTGGACCCGTTAGGAACCAAAGCATTATCTTTCTTTTTTTACAGTATATTTTAAAATTTCATGGACCCGGTGGGATAAGAAAACTTTTAAGTTTTTTATATTGACTTCGACTTTAAATAAAGTCATTATATTGATACAATTACTAAATAATTATGATACAAATAGCTATTGATTTTCCAACATAATCTATCTTTCCTGAAGCGCCAATATTTCAACTGGTGAAAGGGTATTATCCCCGCCAATTAGTAACGGACCTGGCGGCTATTTCTTTAACCTCAAAAAGAAAAAACTATTGTATTTTTTTTTAATATCTAGACCTTATTTTTAGTTGAGGATGATGTTAACGTATGGATGTTAATGTGACAAGGTTCCTTCGCATAGTACAGACAGCCACAATAAGCTTATAGGACCTAGCTGATTTTCGTTAAAACTAACTAAGTAGGTATATTTCTTAATACGGTAGGTACCTACTATTTTCTCGTAAATTGAAACAGTGGTGTATTTCTTTTGTTATAATGAAGTATAGCTTTTTAAGCCTTTCTATTCCAAATATAGTCAATATTTAAAAAGTTATCTTAAGTCAAAAGTTATATTATTACTAATACCATCTAATACCTAATAGAAGCAAAAATTTACTTTGCAGCATTTATTAAAGTTCTGTTTATAGTACAACCTATGTCAAATAAAATTGACGACTTCTCAATACACAACAGTTTTAGAGGAAATTAAAAAGTGCAAAACTCCAAATCTTCCATATTATGTAAATGAAAAAGACAGCGCTATTATAAATATTGCTGCTCAAAATATCAGCGGCAAAATGTACCTACCTTAAAGGGATTTTAAGTCGCAAAAATGATCTGGATGGTTATTATTGATATTTCGTTAGCAGAAACTCGGACTCCTCAACTGACGTGATAAATTGGCCGAAAATAACTTGTAAAAAAACCTACCTCTAAAAAGTAAGAAATAATATTCGTAATAATAAAAATACGTGTATTGAAGTCGGGTGGGGCTGGAGTACAAATTCCTTTTTTTTTATTCTAAAAGCCCCACCCGACTTCAATAGACGTATTTTTATTATTACGAATATTATTTCTTGCTTTTTAGAGGTAGGTTTTTTGAAGTCGGTTTTTTGTTTTTTTTTAAACAATTTTTTATTTTTTTATTTTTAGTGTAGGTACCTTGTAGGTAAGGTATATTATATATGTAGAAAAATCGTCTCAGCCAAACGTAAGATAATCGCGGAGAAACATACTTAAATACGGGTCAAACTGAGAACCTCCTTTTTTAAGTCGGTTAAAAAACTACACTTAAGATATCCCTCTTCCAACAAAAAATAATTATCTTATTCAGTTCATAAACAAAGAAGTAATACGACCAATCATCGAGGTAATTCACACAAAGTCATACTATTTTTGTGCTTTTTTTCAAAATTACTTGAAAAGTACTGAACCGATTTCCAAATTTTAAAATATGGGACCAACCTGGGAGTGTACCTAATGTAATAACGTTTGAATCATTTCAATCGGTCCAGCCGTCTTCGAGTAATCGGTGGACATACACAAAAAAAAAACAAATATACAGACGAACATAGAACCTCCTCCTTTTTTGGAAGTCGGTTAAAAACATGCTCATCAGACTGATATTAACAGCTATAAAGATGAAGTTCGGTCATAAAAAAAAAACTTAAATTACAAAACAAACCGCTTAAATTCCTCATATGAAGAATCAGCTGCTCATGATTTATTACCTAAGATAGGTTTCATCACTAAAAGTAAATTTCTAACGCGCCCCTCACGAGTCAAATCACTAAACTATAAGTAGCTTAATGTCTTCGTGCCACCCACCGCAGGTAAAAATTATACACGTAATAGATTTCTAATCAGAAGTATAAATAAATATAATGATGATTATTGTAATCTTGACATGGTTGATTCAGAAGTGGATATTTTCAGTAACTCTTTACCTAAATTTAAACGATTAATATGTGCAAACCTTAATACACAAAACGACTAATGTGTACCTACTACTGAAGGTCTGTTATAGCTAGTAATATAGATATAAGTGCTTTTGTTTGAATGACTGTTTGTTGCCAAAAAAAGAATAAAGAATAAAACATGTTTGTTAAAAAAGGGATCGTACTCAATTGATTCCCTGGACATAGGTATATAATATCCAGCATGCGTTTAATTATTTCCCATATAGAGAATATGGTGAGAATATTTGGACTAATTAGGGAACATGCATCAATTTTTTTTTATCAAAATCAAAAGTATAATGCGTAAGAAAATCAACTGTAATATTTTTTCTTGCGTTTTTTTTTCGTGATATAGTCACTTGAAGTTAGCGCGCAGCAGTGACGTCACTTATGCCACGTTTGTATGGAGTTAGCTAGGAATTTTCAAATATCTCCATAAATATTGGGTTTAAGTACATATGTGTCATACATAATATTATTTCTTATTCGATATTCTATCCGACTGTTAAGTGCATTATATCCGAAAATGAAAAAAACGCTATTTTCCCCTGTGTGATAAAACTAAAATATTTTTTTTCTGTTCCATCATGTTTTTATACGTGTCCGCAGCGATCATACAATACAAATACAAAAATACAAAATTATTTATTCAGTAACAGGAGATTACAAACTTAAAATTAATAATGGGATCGCCAGTTAAGTGCAAAGCACTTGTGTTAGGAATCCTCCTCCATAACGAATATGGTACACAAATTGTTCTCCAGGGTAAGTACTAAATAAAAACATGACAAAAGGAGAAAGAAAAATGAAAATTAAAGAATGAATATAAAATAAAAATGTGTGCGTGTGTGTGTGTGTGTGTGTCTGTGTGTGTGTGTGTGTGTTTGTGTATGCCTATGTTCTTTATTTCGTTGTGCATAAGTAATATTATTTAGGTCACTTAGGAAATTTAAGATCAAGCTCAAATTTATCAAAATTGGTGACTTATACATGTTCCCCATTGTGGTCTTTACAATCCGGAAAAAGGAACCACATCATTCCTACCAAATCAGTGCCTATCAAGATCATAAAGTAACGAGATTATTTTGTACAATCATTTTATTATTTTATTATTATTTTGTACAGTGCAATGCAAATTTTATGATGACAGTGAAGTTAGGCGCAACGCAATTCACTGCGCAATAACGTCACAAATTATAGGTGGCAGCGGATGAGAGAGGTACCTAACGATGCGCACGGCTACACGCATATGAGTATATTATGAGGCTAACTTAACAGCCATAAGTTTTTCACTGTAAGAGAAAATAAATATCATATCATATTTAAAAAAAATATATCTTATCTACTAAATATATATGTATATAATATATAAACTAAACAGAAGAACCGCTCGGGTCAAATCAAATCGCAGTTTTATGTGCTCGTTCACATACACATTATGTACCTACGTATAGGAAATCTCAAGCCAAATCTAGCGTCAGGCAGCTCCTACATAAATAAGGAACCTCCCGCATTCTTTTTTCAAATGTAATGATGATCATATTTTTTTTCAGAGCTAAGTGTGATAAGTAATTTAAATCCTATTTTTAGAACCATCTAGATTTTGAGCTCATAATACGATTACCTACGATTTCAACAAATAAAAAAAAACAATCATCATTATCCTGCAATAACAATTTCCAAATGATGATGATAAGTAAAATTTAATGACTCTAACGACATTTTGTATGGTGCGCAAGATTAAAAAGTAGTCATTATTTTCAAATCTAAAGAGTTTACTTGTTAAATGTGCTCGAATAACGAACGAACAAAATGCATTTTATAGCGAAAATTGTGATTATTATATGTCAATTAAAGTTTGCTACTGCCAATTACACAACCTTTATAAACAAGACAGAGATATGTATCAATCCAGATCCTCCATATAAAAAGCAAGACCATAAAAACTTCATAGCAAAATTTGATAGCTATAGAATCAATGGCAAAATGTATGTCAGAGGAAATTATTCAAGTGATCAGGATTTGCGTGACTATTACTTTTATGTCACTATTAAAAACGTAAAGGCAAACGCGAATAGTGGTTTCGTAAAATGGAATAAAGTCACATGTAAAAATATGCTCGTAAAAATTGTATTGAAAGCTACGAACATCAAATTTGATCAGAAAACTTGTGTTATTAAAAAGGGGTTTTACTCATTCGAGAAGGTGGACTTACTGGCTATGGAGCATGCATTTAATTATTTTCCGTATCGAGAAGAAGGAGACTTTCTAATAACTTTCGGTTCTTACAAACCGAATGAGGGCACCTTATTTTGTTGTAACACATTTTTTCAAATTAAGTTTAAAAAGTGAGCAATTATGAATATTAATTTACCGATTAGTTATTGTTTCATTGCCTTATTCTTGTAAAAAATATACAAATTATTTTGTTCATCGTAATAACTATTATAGTTGTCAAAAATAACTTATGATTTAAATGCTCAACATAAGTTTAAAATATTTTCCTTATGTAACAATTTATAAGATAATAAATTGAGTTTTTTTTTGTTTTTTATTATAATATTTGAATTTGAGATTTTTGCATTCACAATGCTATTTTTACACAATACTAAATAATATACTAGAAAAAATACGTGAGTATTGATCTGGTGCGAGTCGTATTTTTTCTAGTATATTATTAAGTATTTTATTATAATACTTTTTTATACGAGTTTCAAGTCTCATTATTATTTTTTCCTAATATTATCAATCACGTTTTTTTTTGTTTATGCCATATTGGACAGTGGCAACTATTATACCTAGTGAAGTCAAAAGATGATCAAAAGAGGATGGTCAAAAGATTTTAAGAAAATCACGCTTGTTGGGAAAGAGCACGGTGGTGACAAGGAAGAAGGTAAGGAGTAAAAAAAATTGGCTTATTATTAATGCTTTGAACAAATATTTTCAAAGAATTCATTTTTTTTATTAAATTGACTCGTCTCCTTTTTCCTTGACACCACAGCACACCACAGCATTATCCGCTGAAAACTTTTATATTTTATTGTCACAGTTTGATCCATAAATAAAAAAAAATATTAAAGATTTTTGCCGTGTTCAGGAACCGAGCGGATACTAATGAAAAAATATATTAAGTATTTTGTATTTTTATGGCACCAATCGATGGGGTCGATCATTAAATTTTCGAAAATGATATCCTAATTATATTGAAGGAAGCACATAAAATCTAACAATTAGTTATAAAGAGACAAGAACGTTCAGTGCCAAAATGTACACCGGTTTCAAAAGGTTATTTTATATTTTTTGTTTTTTTTTTTAATTGAAGTTTTTGACATTTTGGGAAGTGTACATTTTGGCACTGAACAGACAAGAAGACTAAGCACTTTTTGAGATCTGAAGGAGTGATATTGATTTGTACCGTTACAGCTACAGAAAATCCCATTTTCCTCGTGTCGTGGCCAAACTACAACAATTTGGCCACGAGGAAACTGGGGGTCTATTAAACTTTAATGCGATACACGTAGCTGCGTCCGTGCTTCGTTCTGATTTTTTCATATTACTAAGCACTTGCGTATGCGATATTGCAAAGTGATTGCGTAAGTTTGACAGTTTCTCTCTAGCGGATCCGACATCATTCGTTCAATAGTCTGGGCTACGATAGCCAAATTGAAAATGTGTTTAATAGCCACAACCGACAAACTGCGGACGACTATCGTGACCAAGTGATTACGTTACGCAATTGCGTACGTTTTTTTTCGTAATAGCCCCCCTAGATTCCTCGTAGACTGTTGTAATGTGCCGAGCACCATCTATCTATGCCAGGGTTTCCTAAAGTGTGGTCCGCGGACCCCTTAGGGGGTCTGTAGCATGTATCATGGAAATCAGTTAACCGTTCCAGTAATGAAACTATCATAAAAGTATATTTTTATATAGGGCTTGTTTTATTTTCCTTAAATATTATTGGGCAGGCCTATTTTAGAAAACTTTTGAATGCAGAGTGGACTATGACCCTTATAAGTTTTATTTTATTTTTCAAGCGGGACCCTAGAATAGAATAAAATATCATTTATTTGCATTTATCTTGCCTATAATCGTTCTTCAAATTAAATCACTGTCCGGACATTCGAGTCATTTCCATTCAGTAGACATCCAGTGAGTTTTCGGGAAAGATTACAAGAGAAACAAATGATACAATAAATCCCTTTCTTCGAAGAGTGTTTCTAATGAGCAGGCTGCTTGTCTAACCGATGATCATGTACGTTTCCGTTCCTGTTCGGTTTCAATATCCTTAAGTGGGCCAGTGATGAATGTGCGGTTTAGAAAATCTGTTGTCTTCATTCGCAACGAATGCGTGCCATCCATACGAAGAATGGCCACGTTTATAAGTACTATGTTGTGTGTGTTATTGTTGGTACGGATAAAATTAAAAAGAAAATACAATTACTAAAAAAAACAATTTGTGTTACTCTTAGTTGATTTGAAATAAAAATCTTTATTGTTGGAGTTTAATTTCAAAAATATAAAAACTAGGTTGGTTCTTGTTCGAACAAAAAAGTCTCACAACTAACAAATTCCTCTTATAAGTACTTACTTATTCGCTTTTCAGAACCTTATTTAGCTTCCTAAGAAAAAGGTTTTATTTTTTATTTCTTTGGAAAAAACTTTTTCTTTTTCTTGATTTGCTTTTTCTTTTTTCTGAAGGAAAAAATGATGTACCTAATAAATTTGGAATGTACTTAGCTCATCAAGTCTTTCATTTGATACCCATTATGTAAAAATAGTTAAAAAAAATTTTTTTTTTTGACAAATTATATAATTTTGGAATGCTCCCATCAAGGCCTTTCATTTGATACCCATATATATTATATAAATTGAAAATAAATATATACCTAGGTACGTAGGTACCTACTTACTTTTTTTTATAAAAAAAAAAGAAAAAGATTAAAAAGGAAAGAAGAAAAAAGATACTTAAAGTGAAAAAACCAAAGAAAAATGTTTTTTTTTCTTTTTTTGTAGAAAAATTAAGAATAAGAAAAACTAAGAAAATTACACAATAGACTATTTATATACTTTTTTTAAGAAGAAAAAAGAAGAATAAGACAGATACAACAAAAAAGATTTTTTATTGGTTCGTTCGTGTGGCCATGCGAATCAACCAACTCACTCACTTCCCGCACTAGTACGGGAAATCAGAATGGAAAGACCGCCACGTAAATTTGGAACCTCCAGAATACCCTTTGCAAATGAAATCATCATATTTTAAAAGCATGAGTGGGAAAAGTACATTTCACATGGTTAACATTTGAAACCGAGTAGTAAATTTTTCAGTACGCTGTCGAATACAACATTGTTACCTAGAGAGCAGTCCGTGTACGGAATTAAACGTCGGCTAAGATTGACGACGTTGCCCATAAAAGATCTCTTCTCACCTAGAACCCGTGATAGATTGATCTTAGATTTGTTACCGATCGAACGTATCTGATAACAGTGAGCTTTTGATATATGGCTGCAGTCGGAAGTGCCTTTATTTATACAAACATTTCGAACCTAACCTAAATGGGTTCGTGTAAATACTCGACATAATCAAGAAGAAATCTTCAGTAGATTTCTTCAACAAGTTCGTTTCTCACATCGTATCAACATTAAAGCGTTACAATAACACCTAAATAATTTACTATACATACTCGTATATAAATTCACAAAACATCTCATTTAACAACATTTATATAAAAATGTATATAATTATTATATTACCAACACTACATAAAAAATTAAAACATTAAACATGCATAAACCAAATTACAAAACAGCAAAACCAAACATAAAAATTAAACTTAAGTTCATAAACTTACTACCAACTTGAATCATGTAAGAAGCAGGTATCAAATCGCCTCTTCTATTTCTCCTCCATAAACAAAACAAACAGTTTAATATACAAAACCAAATTCGAAACAAATAAGTTAGATTAAAAAATAAAAGATATGTCTTTGTGTAACTATAGGCTGTTACGTAAAAAACTCACAAATAGGTAATTTATAGCTGTACGTTTTGTTGTAAAAACTATTATTATTTTATTGTCAAAAATATTTTTCCAGATGTAACTACATGATTTTTCTTACTCTAAAGTGTTTAATTTTATAATTATAATTACTGACATTCTCATTTGCCTTGGATTGTATACAAAATCTGAGAATAGCTCTTTTGCGCACTGTTGCCGCTAGCAAATTAACTTCCTCCTTTTCACTTAGCTTAGCTAATTGAGGACTTTCTGGGGGACTATTACGAAAAAAAAGTACGCAATTGCGTAACGCAGTCACTTGGTCACGATAGTCGTCCGCAGTTCGTTGGTTGTGGCTATTAAACACATTTTCAATTTGGCTATCGTAGCCCAGACTATTGAACGAATGATGTCGGATCTGCTAGAGAGAAACTGTCAAACTTACGCAATCACTTTACATTATCGCATACGAAAGTGCTTTGTAATGAGAAAAATCAGAACGAAGCACGGACGCAGCTGCGTGTGTCGCATTAAACTTTTCGTAATAGAACCCCGCTTGTTACCTTGTATAATATTAAAATTATTTAAGTATTTTTTCTATTAAATCTCAATACTTTTAGGTTGTTCAAGACATTCATTATTTTTGAGTTTCGTAATAGATTATTTATTTTATTTTATTGTATTGATATTTGGGGGGTTTACAGCTCCAATACAGCGTAGTATAGAAAAATAAAAACTAAAAGCCTATTAAAAACCTCCACAGGTATGTAATAAGTTTAAAGTAAGATGATGATATTGAACTATATTCAGAGATAAATTACAATGTCATAATTCCGTCGTATATTGATGCTAATTTCTTACAAACGGGATGGCCACGCGAAGCTTAGAGCAACGCGAGGCAACGCGTCTTAAGACGCGAAGCGACGACGACCGTCGCGTCGCCGCTCGACGGGACTCGCGAATTCGTATTTTTTTTAATTATTATATTCAAAGTTCGTTTTACGTACATTTCATTGTGATGCCGAAAATTATTAATTAAGCTAAAAGCACGTCAAGCGCATGAAGAGATTAAAAAAAAAACAAAAAACCGACTTCAAAAAACCTACCTCTAAAAAGCAAGAAATAATATTCGTAGGTAATAATAAAAATACGTCTATTGAAGTCGGGTGGGGCTTTTAGAATAAAAAAAAGGAATTTGTACTCCAGCCCCACCCGACTTCAATAGACGTATTATTACGAATATTATTTCTTGCTTTTTAGTGGTAGGTTCTTTGAAGTCGGTTTTTTGTTTTTTTTAAACTATTTTTTTATTTTTTTTATTTTTAGTGTGTATTTTTAGGTACCTTGTAGGTAAGGTATATTATAATATGTAGAAAAATCGGCTCAGCCAAACGTAAGATAATCGCGGAGAAACATACATACGGGTCAAACAGAGAACCTCCTTTTTTAAGTCGGTTAAAGAACCTACACTTAAGATATCCCTCTTCCTACAAAAAAAAAATTACCTCATTCAGTTCATAAACAAAGAAGTAATACGACCATTATCATCGATGTGATTCACACAAAATTGTTTAAAAAAAAAAAAAACCGACTTCAAAAAACCTACCTCTAAAAAGCAAGAAATAATATTCGTAATAATAAAAATACGTCTATTGAAGTCGGGTGGCGAATTTGCAAAGGCTATACTATTTGAGTCACCAGTCAGACTCTAATAGATGAGCTTTTGTTTATGCATATTACTCGACAAAACCTAATCTATCTCGGTAAAAAAGTTGACTCAAATGGATTAGCTTTTTGCCTTGATATTTTCAAAGAAAATGCACGGACAAAACCTAGTATAGGACTGTACCAGCAAACAAGTCGTATTAATGAAATCGTCGTTTAAAATCCTAGTGACCTTATTTAAAGATTTTTAGGATTCCTCTGATAAAATTGATCTAATGATTTGAAAGACAGAGAAAATTGTAGGTAATTTTATAAGGCATTTTCTTTTTATTTACAAGCACTATAAAGATGTCATAGCAAGACGCTACCGTAAGAACTATTTACATTCTAGACATAAATAAGTTTAAACAATAATAAAAATGCAAAGCTTGATAATACTTAGCCTTTGTAAATTCGCAGTCGGGTGGGGCTTTTAGAATAAAAAAAAAAGAATTTGTACTCCTGCCCCACCCGACTTCAATAGACGTATTTTTATTATTACGAATATTATTTCTTGCTTTTTAGAGGTAGGTTTTTTGAAGTCGGTTTTTTGTTTTTTTTTAAACAATTTTTTATTTTTAGTGTAGGTACCTTGTAGGTAAGGTATATTATATATGTAGAAAAATCGGCTCAGCCAAACGTAAGATAATCGCGGAGAAACATACTTAAATACAGGTCAAACTGAGAACCTCCTTTTTTAAGTCGGTTAAAAAACTACACTTAACCCGGCGAGCATGAGGTGAAAAAAGTTACACCTAGCATGTGGTGGGGTTTGCCATACCCCAACATATAATTACCTATAAATGCCAATTTATTAAACCAAGACTTAAGAATTTATTCGTATTTTGAAATATGGTTTATATTTAGTGTATAAAATAAAAAACAGTGTATACATATACTTTTATTGTATTATTTATCAGAAATACTAAAATATAACATTTACAAAAAAACAAAAAAAGGAACTTTTGAAAAAGGAACTAAAATCAACTAATTCTTTAATAAAAATATAAAATCAACTTTAAAAACTTAAAGAATATAAGATTCTCAATAACATTTTTTTTTTAAAGAATTAGTTGATTTTAGTTTTAGTATTTTTGATAAATAATACAATAAAAGTATATAAATATACACTGTTTTTTATTTTATACACTAAATATAAACCATATTTCAAAATACAAATAAATTCTTAAGTATTGGTTTAATAAATTGGCATTTATAGGTAGATATATGTTAAAACTAACACGGAGCATGTGGCGGGGTATGACGCACCCCACGAACGTTTACACGCGTGTAGCTCCTGCGCCGGTTGACGCGACACTGCGGTCACGCCACTCTCCCCCCGCGGAGTACATTGGCTCCAGCTACTCGAAGCAACAAACCAATTGAGAGGCAAATTTGAAAAATACACGACTTCGCGCAAAGCATGGGCATGTCACACCCTACCACAAGCTCGCCGGGTTAAGATATCCCTCTTCCAACAAAAATAATATTATCTTATTCAGTTCATAAACAAAGAAGTAATACGACCAATCATCGAGGTAATTCACACAAAACCATACTATTTTCGTGCTTTTTTCAAGATTACTTGAAAAGTACTGAACCGATTTACAAATTTTAAAAATGGGACCAACTTGGGAGTTTACCTAATGTAATAACGTTTGAATTATTTCAATCGGTCCAGCCGTTTTCGAGTAATCGGTGGACATACACAAAAAAAACAAATATACAGACGAACATAAAACCTCCTCCTTTTTTGGAAGTCGGTTAAAAAATCGCGCGTCGCGTCGCTGGTCGTCGTTTCACGTGGCCAGACGGTAAAGCTATTATATAAAGGCTGGATCAGTAATGGGTTCGCGTGCGTGGCCTTTATTATAGAAGAGAGAGTCATGCAGAGGCGTGGCGGTAATTTTGATGGTCTAGGTATACTTAACTTGGTTGAGGTAAGCTAATCAATACGTACTCATAGCAAGAAAACTTTTGAATTACTTATGTAATATTTCCAGCAATGTTTTAACCTTATTAGACGTTTCAGTTTTACAAAACAAGCAAAATAATGAACAGCTTTGAAGGATCCGCCAAAGATCTTTCATAAGAAATAGTATTACAGGATTAACGATTGATTGATGATTTTACTGTCTTAAGGGACTGCAATTATAGGGGTAAGAAGCAGGGTTGGGTATGATTAAATCACATTGATTTAAATCATTGATTAAATCAAATTGCCTTTTTTCTTTCCTATTTGTATAAAAATATAAAATTCTTAATTTTAAATAATTGATAGACACATAAAAATGTATATTAAATGTAACTTTGTGTTAGAATTACTGCTTCATACTGTTTTTTCTTCTAAAAAAAACCGCCAAATCATCTGTCCTGATATTTAACTTTCACCAGGCATTTTTATTTTGAACTGTTTTATTGATCTTTACTTGTGTTTCTTCCGAATTAAAGTGTTAAATAAGTCAAACAAAAGCGCGTTGTGGTTTCACGCACTATATTAAGTGGATTTTAAAGGCTCAAGCAAAAAATAAAAAAAAACAGATTTTTTTGATTTTTTGAAAAAATCTGTGATTTTTGATTTTTTGCAAAAACTCATGATTTTTTGCCAACACTGGTTATTATTTGTACAAAACCGAAAACCATTTGTAGAGTTGGTCATCAAAACAACTTTTTGTATATAGAAACAGCCCTGAAACCGCGAGAAAAACCGCTGTTTCATTTATTAGAACTCTGGTAAAGTGTATGAAACAACTGTATTTCAGTTCATTGATAATGAACTTAATTTTTATTTCAACTAATTTGACGTTTTCGTTTTTATTCTTGCTAGAAAGTTACATTACAATCAATGTCTAAACAGTCAGTTCTTATTACTTTACCTACCAACCCATAATTTGATGGCTTAGAAAAATGTTCGCATGATTGACAATAATGCTCACGATGAAGGCAGACATTCTTGAAATGGGATTGTATTTTTTAATTTTCTTTTCTTTTCTGCCATTATGTGGCATAATTATGGGAAATCAGTCATATTCCTTTACTACCAAGTAATTGGTATAAATCCTTATAGATACCATATTATGTACAATGGACACAGAGTTACTTGTTTTATGGTTAAGTCTATTTATTATTTGTTTTGAATTAAGCACCTACCTGTTACGAGCGCTCGTAGTAAGGGATTCGTCGATTTAGCAAATATGAAGACAACAGTGCACACGGCCCTAAATGCTGCGTGTGCAATACGCCGCTCCAGTTAACGCAACTGAAGTAAACTGCTGACGCTGCTCCTCGTGGCTTCACCGTGGCGGGCTACGTGACCGGACGCCGCGGCCACTTCGATACTTACATCGGTCGGGTCGTGATCTATTTTTAGAAGTAAATTAGTTATAGTTTTACTTTGTAATTGACTTAAAATAAAGTCTTTTGTTAAAATAAAATCGGTTTTTTTTGAGTCCTTCGGCTGTAGCCTACGTAATTGGCGCAGTCGGTAGGATTCCCGGGTTAGTACGCATCAAGATTTCCGTCGCGATCGCGCTACCTAATCGGTTTTCAAGCCTTCACCGGGATTCCTGAGAACGAGTCTACAGCGGAGTATCCAGAAATCGATAAAAACTCAAAGAAGCCGAGATAAGATGTTCATGTAAGTACACCTCTGAATTTTCTCAAGTGTTGCTCTCCTTTTAGTTCCTAGTTTTTCTTATCCTTAGTTATTTTATAATCCTTCAAGATTTTTCACCCACGAAGTAATCGACGCCATAAGGCTATTAGACATAGTAGAGTAGCCCGTGCCATTGTCGATAGTTACAGAAATATCGATAGTGATATCGAAAGTAATTGTAGTCTTAGTACTGTTAGCGAAGCGAGCACAATGGCTACTGGTTCCGATCCCGACATCATTCTCAAGGCCTTACGCCTGTTGCCAGAATTTGATGGCAACCCTAACGTACTTACACGTTTTATTAGACTATGTGATCAGTTAGCTCAGTCCTATAATGATCATTTGGATGACTTAGGGAAGTTGTTTCTTGTTAACGGGATACTTAATAAAATCACGGGTCCCGCAGCCAGAACTATTAATTCCAACGGGATCCCTGATAGTTGGATAGGTGTTAGAAGTGTTTTAATAAATAATTTTACCGACCAAAGGGATGAATCCACCCTCTACAATGACCTAGCTGTGCAAACCCAAGGGAGCAACACGCCACAAGAATTTTATGACAAATGCCAAACGTTATTTTCTACTATCATGACGTACGTGACCTTGCATGAGACAATAGAGACGACTATAGAGGCAAAACGTAACTTATATAAAAAACTTACGATGCAATCTTTCGTTCGTGGATTAAAAGAGCCTCTAGGGTCTCGTATAAGGTGCATGCGCCCTGATACCATTGAAAAAGCATTGGAATACGTACAGGAAGAACTTAATACAATGTACTTGCAAAATCGTAACGAAGCTTTGCCGAAAACTATCCAGAACGCGTCTAACTATAAACCTCCAGTACATATGCCAATGCCCAATGCTTTTGCTGTTCAGAAACCATTTTCCTTCCCAATGAAGTTCCCAAGCATGCAAGCTCCAGCCCCTCGCTTTAATAATAATTTCATGCCAAAACCTCAGTTCCAACAACCCATGCCACCACATGTCATGCGTATGCCCACGCGTACTCAACAGATATTCAGTGCGCGTCCTACTAACTATAATCCACAGTCTAATATGTTCAGAGTTCAGCCTAGGCCTAACTATAATTTCAACGGTAATGCTCAGAAACCTATGAGTGGTGTTAGTCACTTTACGCCTCGAGTTTTGCCCCCATCTGGTCACGATTGGACTAAACATGGTAATCCACCACCAACAAATTATTTTAAAACTCGCGACGTAAACGTGAACGAATGTAATCCTTATGACGACTATAATTATTACTGTTACAATGACTGTTACGATACTGACTCTTACTACACTATGACCGACTTTTACAATAACTATGAATACGATGGTCCTATTCCAAGTCAATTTCAATATGAGGAGCCACCACAATCTGAAGGATGGTATGGCCACGTAGAGGAGCAAAACCAGCCTTCTACATCCTCTAAAAATGATGAGCAGGATTTTCAGACGGACAGGAATTTAAAAAGCTTAAAATAGAAGTTAACCTTCAAACGCAACGGCAACTACCTTATATTCTTATTAATGATCCGCCCTTAAAATTACTAATAGATACAGGAGCAAATCAATCCTTTTTAAGTCCTGATGCAGTTAAAAATTATTATCCTTACATTCAACTTGACTATGATCCTTTTGAAGTATCGAACATACATGGAACTAGTAGAAGTAATCATTCAGTAACGTTGCCTTGCTTTACAGAATTTAAGGACGAAAGTGATATAAAATTCTTCATTTATAAATTTCACGATTATTTTGATGGACTTATCGGACTTGACTTACTGACTCAATGGGAAGCGACTATAGATTTAAAGGACAAAATGTTAAGGACACGGACTACCACTAACCCAATCAGGATGTATAACTCGAGGAACGTGAATCTTTATGAAGATATTATACCGGCTAATTCATCTAAGTTAGTACGACTACCTATTAACGCGTCAGACGGTGACGTCATAGTTAACGAACAAGTATTATGTAACTGTATTATTTCAGAATGCGTCACCAGTAACAAAGATAATCGCGGTTTAGTAGAAGTTACAAATCCAACTAACAATGACGTCATATTTTCTTTAGACCGACCAGCAATAGCAGAGGTTTTTAACGTAGAATCATTCGATGTCAAGTACACTTGTAACGAACGCGCTAGAGATGTAATTTCACGGCTAAGGACAGATCACTTAAATCCGGAAGAGAAAGCTAATCTTGTACAACTGTGCTCTCAGTACTCTGATATTTTCTATATTGATGGTGAGCCGTTAACATTTAATAATAAAATTAAACATTCGATTAAAACCACCGATGAGATGCCTATTTACACCAAAAGTTATCGATATCCTTTCGTACATCGTGACGAAGTCCGGGAACAGATCGCGAAAATGTTAGAACAGGGAATAATACGTCCTTCTGACTCCGCGTGGAGTTCACCGATCTGGATAGTACCAAAGAAGGCTGACGCGTCAGGTAGACAGAAATGGCGTTTAGTTGTTGACTTTAGAAAAATTAACGAAAAGACTATCGATGACAAATATCCCATCCCTAATATATCAGACGTTCTAGACAAGTTAGGCAAGTGCCAGTACTTCACGACCTTGGACTTGGCAAGTGGATTTTATCAGGTTCAAATGAATCCTGATGATATTCACAAGACCGCCTTTAATGTAGAGCATGGACACTTTGAGTTCCTCAGGATGCCCATGGGTCTCAAGAATTCTCCATCAACTTTTCAAAGGGTGATGGATAATGTCTTAAGAGGGCTACAAAATGTCATCTGTTTGGTGTACCTGGACGACATAATTGTCTTCAGCACCAGCCTCCAGGAACACGTAATCAACCTTGAGAAAGTGTTTATGAGACTTAGGGAATCCAATTTCAAGATTCAGATGGATAAATCTGAGTTCTTGAAATTGGAAACAGCTTATCTTGGACACATCATAAGTAGGGACGGTATTAAGCCAAACCCAGATAAAATCAAGGCTGTCCAGAACTATCCACTGCCAAAAACCACTAAACAAATCAAACAGTTTTTAGGCTTACTGGGGTACTATCGTAAATTCATTCCTGACTTTGCTAATACGACTAAACCTTTAACTCAGTGTCTCAAGAAAAATAAATCGATTACTTTAGATTCAGACTATATTAATTGCTTCGAAAAGTGTAAAAAGTTACTAACCAATGATCCCATATTACAGTACCCTGACTTTACTCGTGACTTTAACTTGACTACTGACGCGTCAAACTTTGCTATCGGTGCCGTTTTGTCACAGGGACCAGTAGGTACAGACAAACCGATCGCTTACGCCTCGCGAACGCTTAACGAAAGTGAAGTAAAGTATAGTACAATTGAAAAGGAAGCTTTAGCCATAGTTTGGGCCACAAAATACTTCCGACCTTATTTGTTTGGACGAAAGTTTAAAATAATAACCGACCATAAACCACTCCAGTGGCTTATGAATTTTAAAGAGCCCAACTCTAGAATTAACAGATGGCGATTAAAGCTCAGCGAATACAATTATACTATAATTTATAAAACTGGAAAAGCTAACACAAATGCCGACGCTCTTTCTCGAATTGAAGTTCACAACGAGGAAACTAGTTCCCTGGCTGTGAACCCTTCAGAACGACCTCCGACTTTAAATAATAACTCTGACACTATCACCGTTCATACTGACCAAGAACATCCAATACTTGAAGTCCCTATAACTGACGACCCTTTAAACAAATTTCACCGACAGTTATGTTTAACTATCGTAGGTGACATAAAGAAACGTACTACTGTGACTAAGCCCTTTGACACTCATACCCGTATCTCAGCTCAACTATCTGAATCCAATCTGGAAGAAGATGTAGTAAATGTGGTCAAAGAATACGTTAACCCAAAAGTTAAAACTGCTCTTTTGATAACACCCCCATTAGGAATGTATAAAATAGTCCCCATCTTACAAGACAAGTTTAAAAACTCTGCTATGAACCTTGTTGTCGCTAAGGTTGAGTTAGAAAATGTAAAAGAATATTTAAGACAACAAGATATAATTAGGCACTATCATGAGGGAAAAACGAATCATAGAGGGATTAACGAATGCTATCTGTCTTTATCTCACAAGTACTACTGGCCGAAAATGAAAGACCACGTTACCAAGTTTATCAATGAGTGCACTATCTGTGGGCAAGCCAAATATGATAGAAATCCTATTCGTCAGCAATTTAATATTGTACCTCCAGCTAGTAAGCCCTTCGAAATCGTTCATATGGACCTCTTTACAGTACAAAGCGAAAAATACGTTACGTTCATTGACGTTTTCTCTAAGTACGGACAAGCCTATCACTTGAGAGACGGTACTGCGCTTAGTGTGATTCAAGCCTTATTACAGTATTCCACCCATCATGGGTTACCTCTTACCATAATCAGTGACCAAGGCACTGAATTCACAAATCAGATGTTTTCAGAGTTCACTAGAGTTCATAAGATTATTCATCATAAGACCCTCGCGAATGCACCCAATGATAACGGAAACATAGAAAGATTTCATTCCACCTTATTAGAGCACTTAAGGATATTACGCCTTGAGCACAAGGACGAAGCAATCGTTAATCTCATGCCCTACGCTATAATAGGATACAATAGTTCAGTACACAGCTTCACCAAATGTAGACCATACGATCTTATAAGAGGACATCTTGACTCTAGGGACCCTACTGACATAGACATAACTGGTCATCTTATGCAACAGTATATTCACACTCACAGAAATCAAATGAAGATAGTTTACGACTTAATCAATGACTCATCCTTAACTAACCGGACCGCTATTATAGACAGACATAATAAAACTCGTGAGCCTGAACAAGAATATCAGCCTCAGCAACAAGTATTTATCTCAAATCCTTTAGCCAGCCGACAAAAAGTAGCTCCGCGTTACACACAGGATAGGGTGTTAGCTGACTTACCTATTCACATTTATACTTCAAAGAAACGCGGCCCTATTGCAAAATCAAGATTAAAACGTGTACCAAAGAGCGCGAAATTGTTACAGGATAATGCTGACTCTGACACTGACCGCGGGACTGGCGCACGAGATAAGACTTGAAAGTTTGGATGACGGACCAGGACTTTTACCGTTTAAACTTGGACCTATGAATCTTATAACACACCACCACAGCTTCCTGCAGTACATAGAATTAGACGATATCCTTAGCAAAATTAATATGGTTAAAGGACAAATCGTCGAACTAAAAAGTAAATTACCTAACGACACACAGACTTTATTTGAAATACAAATCGACTATCTTAGTTCCAAATTAAACAAAGTAGCTTATCAATTAGAAAGCTTAGAGCCCCATCGGTTAAAGCGAGGTCTTGTAGATGGAATGGGATCCGTAATTAAATCCCTAACTGGAAATCTAGATTACACTGATGCCATTAAATATAGTAATGCTATTAGTAATCTTAAGAATAATCAAGATAAAATTGCATCTCAAGTGAATAGTCATATCAGTCTTAGCAAAGAATGGATGACACATCATACTACTCTCATCTCAAATTTAGTTCAAAATCAAATAAAAATCAATGATACCTTACATTTGCTTTTAGATACAGATGCTTACGTTCAACATAGCCTAATAAAATACGCTAAACTTGCTCAGCTTCTTAGTATTATAACAGATAATGTAGATGATTTATCTAATGAGTTGCAACGAATAGAAAATGTTTTAGCTTTCACGCGCACCGCGAGTATCCATCATTCAATGTTAGGTGTAGATACATTAAAAAAGATGCTGAATCAACTTGAAAATTTCTATAGTAAAGATCAATTGATAGATTTAGAGCTTAGAGAATATTATAATGTAATAGAAACAGGGTCATTCTATTCAGGTAGACAAATAGTTATCGTATTTAAAGTACCAATAGTATCACCTCATATATACGAGCTTTATAAGCTTCCTATAGCACCCAATAGAGACAACCGAGTCCTTATACCTCCCTATCCTTTAGTAGCAACCAACGAGGACTTTTACGTGTACATTGAGGCAGAATGCCCGAAGTACAACACTCGGTATCTTTGCCATGATAAATTTAATCAACGTTTAAGATCAACTCCAGACTGCATCCAGGAGCTCCTTCACCACCAACGACTAGACCAGTCCTGCAGACCAACGCCTGTAACCATCCTGAGAGAAGCCATCCAAAGGTTAGATGACCGTCACTATGTAGCAGTGTTCCCTGGGCCCACGCAAGTTCATCTCATCTGCGAACGCAACGACTACCAGATGCTGAAAGGTAGTTATCTAATCACTATCCCATCTCAATGTTCCATACGGACAAAGGACGCCACCATCTATAACACCAACGATCGAGTTGAAGGCCAACCTATGAAGATGCTGAATATCACAAATGACCTGAGCACCAACTTCACTGCAGCAGCCACTGTAACACTCTCATCGATAAATCTCAACGATCTTCGAGAAATACAAGACAAGGTTATATCTCAGACCGCAGTTAATCTCGACGAGGCCTCCACAGAATCCTTGTACCACACTACGTTACCATTTTACGTAGTACTATTAGGTGCACTTGCACTCGCAACTATCTTACTATGTAGAAAGTATGCGACGTGTTTTAAGATAAGTAAAAAGGAACCAGAGATCACTTCAGATCCAGAGCTGACTACAGATCCAGAACGAGTCCATACCTACGCAATACCAAGACCAGTATCTACCAAACCTGCACCGCAGCATCCAGCAACATTTTTGCGACTTCCCCAAAAATAGTCGCTGCTCTTCGGGAGGGAGATGTTACGAGCGCTCGTAGTAAGGGATTCGTCGATTTAGCAAATATGAAGACAACAGTGCACACGGCCCTAAATGCTGCGTGTGCAATACGCCGCTCCAGTTAACGCAACTGAAGTAAACTGCTGACGCTGCTCCTCGTGGCTTCACCGTGGCGGGCTACGTGACCGGACGCCGCGGCCACTTCGATACTTACATCGGTCGGGTCGTGATCTATTTTTAGAAGTAAATTAGTTATAGTTTTACTTTGTAATTGACTTAAAATAAAGTCTTTTGTTAAAATAAAATCGGTTTTTTTTGAGTCCTTCGGCTGTAGCCTACGTAATTTACCTATTAACTAACTGAAAACGTCAATCTTACTACATTTTAAAGCCGTCATATTAGATAAACTTATTTTTTCTGTTCAAAGTAACGACTTTTTTCATATATTTCAACCCTTGAACGTTATTTAATCATAATCATTGTAATTGTGCATCATGATTAACGTACTCAAGTCGTAAATACACAAAAAAATCTGAATCGTAAAACTGTTTCAAATCGCAAAACCCCGCTGCGGCAAAACCAGGGACTAAATTAGTCCATTCGACGCTTTGCGTTTTCCGCTAAATCACTTTTAATGGTAGTAATTACCACAAATACTTTTATTTTACACAACTCCCTGTATTGTAATAAAGAAGGAAATTCGATTCGAGTTTAACTTACAATTTAAAATGGAGAAAGCCTCAATATAACACTAGCCTGTGTTTTTTCAACTACGAAATAGTTACCCATTGTTGAATTATTTCGATTTTAGGCATTCACAATGTTATTTTTATATCAAGATAATTAATTTAATAGAAAAAATACTAGAAAAAATTGACTCACCCGTAGCAGCAAGCAGCAGCAGCAGCTCACTCATCCCGTCTGAGCTGCTACGGGTGAGTAAATTTTGTCTAGTATTTTTTCTATTAAATTAATTCTCTTAGTTCGTCATTGCTTTGGAACAAAGATAAATGGTCATGCACTAAAATTTTGTTAAACCAAAACTTGAAAACCATTATTATACAGTACATGGTGGGCTCCCACACAGCTGCTACTTTTAAATCTTAACACCTCTCCTGATTTATCACTTTTCAATTTGCTTTACACTATTGCACTATGGAACACAATCTGTCCGAGAACTTGAAGAATTTGGAGAAGCTGTTTGAATCACGTCTAAGTGAGTACGAGGATAAGTTACTGAAGGCGACTGCAGGATCCAGTCAATCTGCCGCTGTAAGCCCTGACATCGCAACTCTGGCACGTGAGTTCTCCGACTTCAAATCTTTTGTATGTAAAGCACTGCAATCCATTAAATCTCAGCTGGATTTGCTAACGATCTGCCATGACAGGCATGAGATGTCCATGAGACGCAAAGTGCTTCTTATTCACGGTCTGCCCGAGACCCAGGGCAATGACTTGACAGAGGAGGTGCATCGAGTGATTACCAGTAAATTGAAACTGCCGGACATAACTAAAGACAAGTTAGAAGCCTGTCACAGGCTCGGGTCCTCCAGCAACAAAACACGTCCTGTCCTGGTCAGATTCTGCAACTTCGAACACCGTCGTCTGGTCTGGGAGAACAAGACTGCACTCAAAGGCTCTGGTGTAACGATTTCCGAATTTCTTACTCGGCTTCGTCATAGTGTATTCACTTCTGCACGTAATCACTTCGGCATCAAGAACTGCTGGTCGGTAGAAGGCAGGATTGTTATCAGTTTGCCGGATAAAACCAGAAGACGAATCGAAACTGACACCGAGCTTCAAGCCGTCATAGCGCTGTTTCCACAGGGTGCGGGCGAAGAGCATTCATCACCTAAGGCGGCTGAACCTGCCACGCGGGGTGCCAGGAAGACGAGACGGCGTGTTTAGTTAGGTCATATAAATAGTTGTATTGTTTCAACGCAATTTGAAAAGTGTTTGTCATTATCTTAGTGCACGGATTTTGCTTTGCATTCTTTAGGCTATGTAAACCGCTCTTGTAGTTGTGTGGTATATGGTGGTATCTTCTTAAACTTAGCATTTTGCCGGCGCCGCCGGTAGATGACAATTTTATTATTTTAATACCCGTTCTACTTCTAAATTACTTTTTAAAATTACTTTTTGGTGGGTGACTGTGATGTGACAAAAACACAATTTTCTTCTTTCAAATTGACAGCTGTTACTGTCACTGTCATCTGTTAGAGAGTGTCAATTAAGTTTGCGGCTCTGGAATATGTATTTTAAGCCATACTTGACGATGCCACCACAGACCAACTAAACTTTGTCTTTAATGTTTTCCTGTCTCTTTTTTAATGTTTTCTTTTCTTTTCTATTTGCCGAATATCGTATCAACTCACATTGTATGTTTTTATCCGTGTATGTTTCCGTTTTCGTTAACTTTTGTATTCTCTATTTCCTTTTGTAAGCAGCATGTGTGTAGGCTCCGTTATAGTACTACATATATATTTTTTTTTCTCAGTATTAATATTCTGTTTTATATATACATACTTCTGATAGTTTGTTATTTATTGATATATATATATATTTATATTTTATTATTCTATGTTTATTTAATTTACTTCTATGGATTTGTTAGATATACACGATAGTTTTTTCTCCTGCTCCTCCTCACAGAGTAGTTACGTCAGTGCTTCCGATAGTGTCTCCAGCGTTTCCGGGACGCTGCATGATAATTTAGTTTCCAAGTTTTCAAATCTCCCGCACAACTTTAATCTTGCACACGTCAATGTGCAAAGCATTCCTGCACATCTTTCTGATCTTCTAGCGTCTATTAGCAGCTCAGTGGTCGACGCTTTCTTAGTATCTGAATCTTTCCTAAAACCCTCTCTTCCCTCTTCACAATTTGCTCTCCCAGGCTTTAACCTTATCCGAAACGATAGGACTGGTAAGGGCGGAGGGGGCGTAGCCATTTACCTTCGTACTGACATCCCGTTTCGGATTATTAGATCTTCTCCTTCTACGTATTCTGCATCTGCCGAGCATCTTTTCATAGAAATAACCATTCGTCACTTCAAACTTCTTCTTGGTGTTTTCTACTCTCCTAATCTATCTATTGACTACTTCGACTCTTTTGATAATTTGCTCGAAGAGTTGAGGCCTGCTTACGAACACATCATAATAATGGGTGATTTCAATACTTGCCTTCTGAAATCAAATGCACGTTCTTCTAAACTCCAAACTATCCTCTCTTCTTATAATCTACAGACGCTTCCTCTTTCAGCTACACATCATTTCCCTAACTGCACACCCTCACTTCTAGATCTTATGATAGTGTCTTCTCCCGATAAAGTGGTTTCTCACGGTCAAATTTCAGCAAGCTTCTCTTATCATGATCTCGTTTTTCTCTCATATCAACTTCGCCCTCCTAAACGTAAGCCCCTCTTCATCTTGCGCCGTAATTTCAAGGGTATTGACTTAGAGGCCTTGCGACAAGACGCCAGTGACATCGACTGGTCACCTGTGTTTTCTGCTACTGCCATGGACGATACTGTCACTATATTTAACACATTACTTCTCAACTTGTTCGATAGACACGCTCCCCTCAGACGAGTTAAGATTAAACGATCCCCCGCTCCTTGGATTACCGCTGAAATCAAAGAGCTCATGTGCCAAAGGGATAAAGCCAAACGGAGATATAAAAAATGCCCATCCGATTGCAATCTGGCTCGATACAAATCTCTCCGAAACCGCTGCAGTCGTTTGTGTAGGGACACTAAGAGACGCTTCTTCCATGATTCCCTTTCCAATCGCAATCCGGCAGACGCCTGGAGATTCCTTCGCTCTGTCGGTGTGGGTAAACCTACTTCTTCTGTCCCTAATGGCACTAATCTGAACGCTTTAAATAGGCATCTTTCTCTTCCTCCAGTTAGCATAGACCCCAGTGTGAAGGATGCTTCATTGGCACAGCTTTCCTCTCTCTCCAGACCTAACTGCTCTCCTTTCATACTGGATTCGGTCTCCGAGACCTATGTTAGAAGTGCCATAATGTCCATCTCTTCAGAATCTGTTGGAGAGGATAATTTGTGCTCGAGAATGTTCATCCCTATTCTACCCATTCTCCTCCCAATAGTCACTTTTATTCTTAACTTATCTCTCACTTCAAACTGTTTTCCCAAGATCTGGAAATCGGCCCATATAATTCCCTTACCCAAAATTCCCAACCCTTCCTTACCTTGTCATTTCCGACCCATCTCTATCTTACCATTCCTATCTAAAGTTCTCGAGCACATCGTCCATAAGCAACTCTCTTCTTTTCTCTTGTCCAATGGTGTTTTAAACCGCTACCAATCTGGTTTTCGCCCTGGCCACAGCACAGTTACTGCCTTATTAAATGTCACTGACGATATACGCTGGGCTATGGAAAACAGAGAGCTGACTGTTTTGATTCTGCTTGACTTCAGCAGTGCTTTCAACTCTGTCGATTTTGACTTACTTCTTGCCACACTTCGCTCTATTAATGTCTCTTCTTCAACTCTTTCCTGGTTTGATTCTTATCTTCGAGGGCGCAAGCAGTGTGTTCGCCTTGAGGATAATTTATCTGACGGGTGCGAACTCTCTGCCGGTGTTCCTCAGGGAGGTGTTCTTTCACCACTCCTTTTCTCCATCTTCATCAACTCTATCTCTAGAGTCATCTCCTCCAACTTTCATCTCTACGCAGATGACTTGCAGCTTTACCGTCATTTTAAACTCGAAGAGGTGGACCTAGCCATAGCTCTTATAAATGAAGACCTAAATCGCATCAATACCTGGGCAAAGCAATATGGACTTTTAGTGAACCCTAACAAATCGCAGGCCATTATCGTCGGTAGTCGGCATATGCGTAACTTAGCCTGTCCCTCTCAGTTGCCACCTGTGGTGCTGGATGGGATTACTATTCCATATAGTGACAACGTCAAAAATTTAGGTATCACCTTTGACTCCTATCTTTCCTGGACGACCCATGTCGCTGATGTCAGTCGCAAGGTCTACTACTCGCTACACTCCCTTAAATGCCTCCAAAGTTTTCTACCCTTGCCCACCAAAATCACTCTTGCTCAATCACTTATTCTACCTCTTCTCGACTATGCTGATGCTTGCTACTTAGACGCTACAGAGCTACTTTTGAACAAACTTGAGCGCCTTCAAAATGCTGCTATACGCTTCATTTTTGGTCTGCGTAAGTATGATCACGTTTCTAACTTCCGGAAGGATCTCAAGTGGCTCCCAATACGTCTGCGCAGGAATGTCAGAATCCTCTGTCTCCTCTTTAACGTCCTTTTCAACCCTGCCTACCCCTCTTATCTCCGTGAACGTTTCTCCTTTGTTCATCCTCCCAATACTTCGTGCAGATCCCATCTAAAATCCCTTCTTAAGTTTCCCTCACATCATTCCGACTTTGCTTCCTATTCCTTTTCCGTACATGCCGTCCGTCTCTGGAACTCGCTACCAGCTGAGATACGAGACAGTGAAACGCTTTCTCTTTTCAAAAAACGTGTAAAGGAGCATTACCTAACTACTTGTTCTTAGCATAGTTCGATTTAATTATATTTTCATCTGTCCTCATCATAATTATTATTGTGTAGTATATTTATATGTAGGTATTTATTATTATATTAATTATTTGTGTATGTGTATTTATTTATAGATAATATTATGTATATGTATGTTTATAATATATATACTTATCATATATTTTTGAGGTACACACTGTCTGCCCTTCTCAATGTTTTTCCTGTCCCGGGCCTGCTGGAAGAAATTTCAATGTGAAATAAGTTGTGCCCTTGTACAATTCTTCTGTCCATTTCTTTTCCGTTTGTAATTGTGTGTGTACAGAACTAATAAATAAATAAATAAATAAAATTATCCGTAGAGTCCATAGAGTCCGTAGAGTCCATTATTATCGTGCAACAACGTGTAAAATTAAAGAAAATCTGTTTACAAGTCTTCAAAATTTGTTTTATTCCTTTTCAGAATAAAAACAAAAAGTGATAAAATCGAATAGCTGCACTACTAAAATAAAATAAATAAAAATAGCCTTTATTCTACCACAATATTTAGCATGCTTTACAAATTAACAATAATTGACAATAATAAATTTATTTAAAAAAAAACATTGATTTAAATTTAAATATTTTATATAGAATAGCAGCTGCACTACTACAGTGGTTTAAAATAAATACATACTCACCTAGTTATAGAGCTTCAGTTACGATCCATGTTGACGAAACGATGTTTCCGAAAGCCTCATAGGCAGAGATTGGACCTAAAAACGAAAATAAAAACAACTGAAATAAACTTACTACCAAAGATTAATATACTATGCCCTCTGAGTCGTCATTTGTTTAAAAGAAGCATATATCAAAAGATTCGTGACGACCTTCAGCCCCCTTACTCATGAATCTAATTATTTACGTATAAAATCTCAATCCATGTTTACTTCCAATGTTGACAAAAACGGGTTTCTTGAATCTGAAATTGCCTTTTAGACGGATTTGATTATTTTATTTTTATTTTTTGCATTCAATTCGATAATATTTTAAAGTACAGTAAGTAAAAACCTATGGGTAGTAGTGATATGTAGAGAAAGGTTTCAGAATGTGCTCGGATGGGGAAGTATTTGGCAGGGTTTTAGAATGGCATCGAAGCATGTCAGGATCGGTAATATTAAGTATTCACTTAATATTATGTTAATGTTACCGCTAAAATGCAGAATACGTTAATGTGCTAATTAACTAGTTATTCTGCAGCTTAACTGGTCGAGTCCGTTAAAAAGCGATTTTATTTCCGCACTTTACCTTACACCGTTAAAGTGTGGAAGACAGTGAGTGAAATAGCCAAGGCTTCAGGGAATTTGAGTTAAAGACAGTCATAAATTGAATGTAAATTTTACAAAACGAGCTGGACCAGGAACCTTAACTGGTTTATACTATGTCAAGTCCGATGATTTCTGAAAGTATTCGAGTATAAGAAAATCCCTAATAAATTATGATGTCTACATCCCATTAACAGTATAATAATAGCCATTATTGTAAGTACTATGTCGTCAGTCTCTCGTAGCTGTATAAATATACGAATCAATGCTTTTAATTAAAAACAACATTGCTATGCAGATTTCTACGGAAGCAGGAATTAAACGCGTACCCTTATAATAGGTATTTTCACACCTACCGATAATAAATAAAATAAATAAATAAATATTTGACAACATCACATTCATTGCTCCGATTCCAAGGTAAGTAGCTAAAGCACTTGTGTTATGGAAATCAGAAACAACGGTGGTATCACAAACACCCAGACCTGAGACAATATTGAAAAGTTCATTTTCTACATTGACCCAGCCGGGGATCGAACCCGGGACCTCAAGAGATGGTGACGCCTTGAAAACCGGCGTGCAAACCACTCGACCACGGAGGTCGTCAAATAATTCCTACCACGTACGCGTTTAATTCCTATTATTTTCACTAAGAACAATGCAACGAGAAAGTTTAAAAGCGTATATTCTACAGAAACACTCTGTAATGTTTATTTTAATAAAAAAATCTGCGGTCATTAAAACTCGTTTAGATTTTACTTCTAATTTTCTTTTGTTTTGTGTTTAATAATTGTAACTTTAAGTATTGTGTTCCTTAAGTAAGTATAACTACTTCCTAATCCGGGTTCTAACGGTCCTATAAGATTTTTTCTTCATAGAAGATAAACTAGATTAGTGTGCTTAGTAACTCTTAATTACGCTATCGGAGAAAAGTCTTTGTATTGTGCTTTACTGGATTTAAGTACCTTCTGTAAAGCACATATTATTTTCTGTTGGTGAAACGTACACATTTGCACTACTGAGAAAATTCTACCTGAGAAATCCTTTTCATTCGTTGCAACGTTACTGCTCTTCGAACACTGTAGTGGCTCAAATCCTAATTTGTATATGTGATCGTCTAGTTATAATGTTTTTCTATGTATTTGGTGGTCTTGGTGAAAGTCGATGTTACTGGCATCTAAGTGATCTGCGAATCGTGTTTATGTTTGTGCTATTTAGTAGCTGCGTGTGAATGGAACGGAGGCTCATCGAGATAAATCCATCATTCCGCAGGCCTATGGTTTTAAATAACATTGCGAAGCTTGTTAATATTAAAATGCAAATTGTTTTAATCTGATCGCGACTTTCGCCTCTCCTCTACACTAATTACCTAAGCTATAACCAAAAGATGTCTGCTCATGATGTGGATTACACTCTGGTCGTTTAATAGCGCCTACAAAACCTTCTAGGAAAAACCCTTCTGGGGTTTATTATTTGGGGAACGTCAGCCATCTTTGTTACGCTGCGGAGCGTTTGTCAGACATCTCCAGGATGTGGACATTTATTTACTTTACTTTATAAGGTGTTCGCTAGACACCTTTCCCCATAAAACCATGGTAAACTTTATTTATTCATATTTGTATTAATTGAGAAAGTTCGATTTGGCCAAATCGGGCGATGGCTGAACGCTATGAAAGTGCAAATGTGACGACGACCCAGAAATGCTTCTACCCGTTCACTGGATCCACACGCAGATAGCCTTTAGGCTCAATAAGGCTGAGCTCGCGAGTACCGGCCATAGCATCCCGTACAGTCAAGTCTAAGAGAATAATCTCTTATAGTCAAGAGCCCTCATTCGATTAAAGTCAGTGGGTGGAATGCCTAGCTCGCAGCCTCAAGCGGTCAAACACCCCAGGATCTAAACATCCTGTGCAAGTTCTATTTCATCACAGATCACCTAGTATACCTATCCCTATTTCCTATCCTAAATACAAGTCTATAAGTGCACCTAACAATGTCTATGTCCTGTGTAGAGGCAAAATGTACTTACACATTATACCTATTCAACACTAATACATTATACTTCCTTCTGCTCAGCTCCTGTTGTGTCTCTCGTCCAAATTCAGCAGCTAGACTCCTTTACTGACACGTTTAAATAAACTACCTATACACAAGTAACCTCAACGGTTTGAATGTAGTCTCTTCCTTAGTCTTTAATCACTCCCTACTATCCCATGTTTATTTAATTAGGTATATGTATAGAAATCTACCTAGACCTAGACTGAAATCTAATGAATTTAGCTCATAGAAATCGTGATTCAACTGAAAGGTATATGTGTGAGAACGCAAAGTGTTAACCGAAGCCAAACAAACTAGCTCAAAGGTTCTTCTAAGTATTTCTTAGTATTTAACACGAGTTTGACTATGCCTCACACTGTGCCTCCTCTTAGGAATCTTATCTCTAAGCAGTAAAACATATAATTATGGAAAAAAAATATTATTTATTTAAATTAAATGTGTTTAGTTTATCTTCGAAATAGCAAAAGAAACTGGTTTGATTATTTAAGCTGTCACCTATAGGTTGCTATATAATGACAGCTAGATTTTCAGCTCCTATCTTAAGACCACACTAAATAGAGAGAAAGCGAAAATCCAAAGAAAAAACTCTCTAAGGTCATCTAGATTCACACTTAATTTTAATTAAACACACACTAAAGTTTCAATAGTTATTTTACAAATTAAGTCTAAAGTGAGATACGAACACATTTATAGAACTAACCTGATACATTGATTGAAAAATGGAAAGAAAAAAAACTATTTCACATATTAGTCTAATCTAGACTTGATTATTAACATTCATAATAGATATTAGTGTTTCGTATTCCACCAGGCTACATAAAGTTACAGTCTCTAGAGCTTTAATTAATACTTTCACGTTAACCATCCTTATCTCCGAGATTAACTATGTATCAAGAAAACGCAATCCAATTCAATCTAACCCGGCTCTTTGCATTTCTATCTCATTTGGTAGACCATCTTGCAAATACCTCCGTCTATTTAATATTCGACGATTGCAATAACTGAATATCTTATATCCACAACACCCTAATACAACTATTGCGCATATTAAAGTCAACACAAAAATGAGGTGTTCTACCGAGTTCCATTCGGTTATTAAAGAGAAACCCCTAGAATGGAGTTGTTCTTCGTATTGATACATTTCTACGTTGTATACGATATTCTGCTCGTTAATCTAGAGATTGTACCTTTATTGACACATGAAATAAATCACAATGTACACAATTACATACCCCACTCGACGTTGTTTGGATTCACTTTGTAAAATAGTTACACTTGTTTTAATATTCAAATCTACAATTTACTTAACAAAGTTAGTATTTATTTAATAGTTAACTCTTTAGTCTTTATTTCTCACACAGTTAGTTACAATGGAGTCACGAAACTCCCAATCTACCACTCCTAAAATATTAAAAGCGTCTGCGCCCTACTGTCTGTCTTAGCGTCTGTCCCGAATGCTAGTTGCCTCCTCGTTTTATCTCTTCCATTCCTACTGAAGTTTTTCTCCGCCCGCTCTACGCCCATTTAGACCCCTCATTGGTCAGCTTGATGCTTGCAATCTTCACGGCGACGCCTACGCACCATTTCTCACGATCCGCCCTACCAATTCTGAGAACTCAAGTTTTTTTCCTTCCTTCGACTACTTCACCCATCTGTAACACATTTAAATCTACCAAACTCTTAGAAATCTGTGCATTTCAACTAAAATTGTCCATCATTCACCAGTTTGAATAGTTTGTATGACAGTTGAGCGTAATTTACGGCCTACCCAAGACTCCATTTGTCTTAGTCCCCGCTGTGCGCTAATAAAACTTGTCGCTCTTAATCTATTAGAAGAAATATTCGAAACAAATTTTTTATTCCTAGTTTTGTTTTACGAGCCCGGCCCTCACATCTGCTAATAATACGAATGCCATCACACATTCCCCTAAATAGAATCTTAAACACCTACATCCGAATGTACGGTCGTTTTAAATTATATTTCCTATCTGTCCACATTTCCAAACTTTCCCACGGTATTCGTTCAGTTCTCACGTTCCCTTTCTATAGCTCTTATCTGTCCATTGTATACCCAAGTAGGCAATAAACCCCGATACTCCGCCTCCTTTGTTACATAAGTATGGCGCCTCACAAACCATTGTCCCTATTTTTTTCTTTTATTTTATTTTTTTATTATTTTTACCTATTCACATAATAGCGAAACAGGTGTATCGCATTGTAATTCCCTTTTATCTTGTTTGTTTGTTTATCTATTAGAGTGTACACGTTGCTACTGGGAATAGCACCAATGACGTATGGTCCTTCAAACAAACGTGCAAACTTCTTAGTCACCTTTTTAGATGCATCCGATTTCGCAAACTTTTTCAACTTCACTAGATCACCTATGTCAAAACACACTAGTTTATGATTTTTGTTATAATGAAATTCTCTACTCTCGGCTGACTTCAATATGTTCTGTCTCGCTCGTTCCCGAACTAATTCTAATGGCTCTTGTTGTAGGCCTAACCCTACTCCAATAATTTTGTCGTTATCCGTAGATAAGCGAGTTCTTGTACCCCATACTATCTCGTTAGGTGTGTAACCCGTCGTGGTGTGTATAACTTGATTGTAACAATCCTCTATTTTCGGCAATACGTCAACCCAAGAACAATGTGATTTTTCACAATACGTCCTAAACATTCTTCCTAGCTCTCTATTGACCCTCTCCGTAGAATTAGGTCGCGGGTTTCTGATTGAGGTGTGCGTTAGCATGATACCTAACTGTCTAACACCTGACTCAAAAATCCTTGATGTGAAATTTGCACCTCTATCCGAACATAAAACCTTTATTTTGACCTGTTCGTGAAATTTTCTAACACAAGTTAACGAGGCCCTGCCACTCGCCTGTCGTAATGAGTATAATCTAATTAATTTGCTGAAGGCGTCCTGCATAACAAACACGTACTTATGACCAAAGCGTCCTGCCGGTATTGGTCCATAAATGTCACAAAATACTCGTTCCCCTATCTCCCTAGCTATCACCGTCTTAATTGGTCCTGAGTGTGCCTCCAACGCATGTTTCGATTTTTGACACACGTCGCAAGCCCTAACTACCTGTCCTATTTTGCGTGCCATATCAGTGAAGTAGTAACGTCGCTTCATTAACGCAAGCACCTTGTATCGCCCAAAATGTCCTACTTCCTCGTGTATACTAGTAATCAATTCCGTTTGTAAGTTCTCGGGAACATATAATCGCGACCTACCCGAACCTATCTCTATCCTATAGAGAATCCCGTCTATTAGTCTGTAATGTCTAGCCTCAGACTCGCTCTCAGCTTTTATACGCTCAGTTATTTCGCTAACAACACGATCGCGCCCCTGATGTTCTCTTATCTCTTCCCACTTATTCTTTATGAGTCGTCCAGTTGGTATTTCAAACAAATTCATTTCCGGTCCCACAGTTTTATTAATCAAGATATCGGTGGCTCCACTTATATGTCGTGACAACACGTCCGCTACAGTGTTCAGACTACCCTTGACATGTTCAATCGTATAATTGAACTGTCCTATATAACTTACCCACCGTATCATGCGAGCGCTTAGTAATTTACACGATTGTAGAAACGTCAAACTTTTATGATCGGTCCTAATTACTAACTGAGCACCCCTTAAATACGTTTCAAACTTTGATAGACTATAAATTATGGCCCACAGCTCTTGTTCAGTGACTGTCCATCTGCGTTCCGTTTCTGATAATGATTTACTACAAAACCCTATAACTCTCTCTTCCCCCTCACTCGTTAGTTGGTAGATGTATCCTGCGACACCTATATTCGAGCTGTCCGTTTGTAAATAATATATATCCTTCGGGTTTGGATGTGCAAGAAGCACGGTATCTACAAATAAAGTTTTCACCCTTTTAAAACAATCGTCTACTTCCTGTGTCCATGACCATCTTTTGTTTTGTTTCAATAGGTCACACAGAGGCCTAACCTCCTCACTATACTTTGATATAAATCTACGAAAATAGTTTATTAATCCCAGAAATCCTCTTAATTGTTTTATGGTTCGAGGTGCGGGGAAATCCAATATCGCCCTTACCCTATCCGGATCCATTTGTACCCCTTTGGTATTTACAATGTGTCCTAATAACTTTACCTCCACACATAAGAATTTACATTTTTCCTTCCTACTCGTTAGTCTAGCCGCCTCTAACCTGCTCAGTACTTGATCTAGGTGTTCTAGGTGTAACTTTAGGTCCCCCTTAGTGAACACTACTATGTCATCTATATAATTTATACAAAACTCGCGCACCCCTTCTAGTATCGAATCCATAGCCCTCGAGAAACCTGCCACCGATGTCTTAAGTCCTTGAGGTAAAACACAATACGTATAGGTTTTCCCCATAAAAGTGAACCCTGTATACTTTCTAGAATCGGGATGTAATGGTATCTGAAAATATGCATTATTGAGGTCAATAAGGCTGATGTAATTAACCCCATAAAAGGATTGTATGATTTCTGATGTAAGTGGTGGCGCTCCCGCGTCCCCCACCATCTTCTTATTGAGTTCGCGCGCGTCTAATAAGAGTCTAATTGTTCCGTCTCGCTTTTTTGTAAAGGTAAGCGGACTACAACACGGTGTCGCCTCCTGACGGATAACTCCTAAACTCTCTAACCCATCTAGTTCTCTTTTTATCTCCTCCCTATATGCTAAAGGTATTGGATAACTTCGCTTTATAAAAGGCGTGTCGTCGATTAATTCAATAACATGCTCGTATCTGTCCGTCAATCCTAATTCGTCGGTAAACACTCTACTATATCTGTTTAAAACGGGTAACAATAGTTTCTTTTGTTCGTCATTTAAACCCATCTCGTCCAAGTAGGTAGCCACCTTTCCGCTATTGTTTATTTTCTCGCTCGCCTCACTATACACCGCCGGTTGGGCGTCCGTTTCTAACATCGTATTTATCATGTTTGCATTGTCTCTCCCGCCTAACCGTTTTAATTCGCAACTCGAATTTATTTTGACACTAGTCCTAACTCCTAAGTGCTCAATTGATAACGTCCTTTCTCTACCACACTCCACTATCCCCTTGACACGTTCCAACCAGTCGTACCCTAATATCATTGACCTAGGAAGCCTATGCAGAATTAACATTGACGCTTCAATGATTGTGCCACCCAAACTTAGCTCTATTAGTACCATACGATTCGCACTTTCACTCCGTGATCCAAATGCTCCCTGCACCTGTATAGCCGGGATAGCGATCTCGGGCAAATCACCTCTCTCTTTCCGAATAGAATCGTGTAGTTCCCTAGTTATAGCGCTTATTTGGCTCCCTGTGTCTATCAATGCACTTATACGCATCCCGTACACATCCACTCCTATCTCGGGTAATCTAGGCAACGAATAATCAACACCTAAGTAATCTGACTCGTCTAGCTCATGTGATATCGACAAAACCTCTCTACCCCTGCTTGTACAAAGATCACACGCAAGCCCTTCTTCGTCACATTCTATCACATGATTGAATTGATTTTCCAATAAGACACCTATGCTACACGCTATCGCTCGCAAACTGTTGCTACTCACTGACACTCCCCCGGTCAATGGCCTCTTCAATCCCTTTCCGTCTGCTCCTAAACCCTGACCTGGCTCCCATCCATTTTTAACTAAAATCTTATACGCTATATCGTCTTTCCTATTTTCTGAAGTCCATTCATTCCCCTTCCTACACTTTGATAACCGATCGGACTCCGCTTGTGTAGGGGGTATTAGTTTTTTGTTTTATCCTCCCTCACAGACGTTGATAATGTTGACCCCTCACCTTCCTTCATGAATGTTATAGCTGGCCTAGTATTTATTTCACCCAACACGTTCGACCGTGATGTATTCCTATTAGAATATGATCCGTAACCTATCCTGCCTCGTCGGTGAGCCCTTCCCCGAGTCGAACCGCCTCTGCCTCGCCATCTTTCCGCTAAAATCGTTGCCGCAACTGGATAATCTGTCTGTGTCCTACTGTAACGACCTCTCTGATTATTTCCTCTCTCTCTAGCATATCTACCTATCTCTCTCTGTCCCACAACTACATTTTGTTCGATACTCCTAAGAAAGTTCGCGCCTTTCATAATAGTGGGTTCCTCTGCTCTCGTAAACCACAACCGTTGAACATCCAAAGGATAATGACGCATTATCGAATTTACTAAATCCCTTTCACTAAAAGATATGGTCAAGGACTGCATCGACTCAACATATTCAGCAAAATGTTCGGACATCGAAATTGCTGATTCACTTGTGTACACCGTGTTAATCAACCTATACCTAACGGATTCTTGTATTTGTTCAGTCCAATAAGTCCGTCTAAAGTCGTCCTCAAAATCACTAAAAGTATTCCATCTCCTTGAGTACATCTCCATCAATTTTCGTGCATGTCTCGTGATGCAACCTAGCGCTATATCAATTTCGCG
Organism: Agriphila straminella; assembly: GCA_950108535.1. NCBI lineage: Eukaryota > Metazoa > Arthropoda > Insecta > Lepidoptera > Crambidae > Agriphila > Agriphila straminella. The sequence continues at coordinate 7,481,558 of OX467312.1, forward strand.
GTCCTGTCCGTTCACTTCTCTAATATATTTTTTTAATCGTTTCAAAAACGCAATAGGGTTCGCGAATGGTTTTCCGTCAAAACTCGGCTTCGCAACTGAAGGCTGTATGACGTATAAGTTTCTAGTTTCCGAATTCGCGACACTACCACTAGCTATTGTGCTAATCGACTCTTGTCTAATCGTCTGATGACTATTTTGCACATTCCCGCGCGACTCTATCCTCTCGTTTAATCGCTCCGCGCTCAACTGCCGTAATGTATTTTGAAATTCATCCATTCTTTGTGACATCTGTTGTAAAGTTATGTTATCTATATTTCCCGTTTGTTCCCCTATGCTTCCGTTACTCTCGCGACTTTCCCCTGTCCTATCTTGACCTCTAACCCGTCTCTTACTGCGCCTAGGCATTATAACGTCACTTAACTCAACTGCCGACAAACTAGTTTCGATTTAAACTTTCCCCTACTCCTAAATGCACAGATCGTTCTTTATGAGAAAGGTAGATAGTTCCACATGTGATTAAAAATACTCATGATAACAGACTTACATTGAAATGTAACAATATCTTGAGAATCTGCTCCCGCCTTTGTCTCCACCTAAATCACACATCTTTATTATGCTAACCTTTTTACGTACAGTCAAAATCGTCAAACGCGCTGCTATGCTTTGAATAATATTGGAAAGTATCTTTATTTTACTCTTTTATTGTTTATTTTGTTGGGTAAGATTTCTCCACGTCCTTCCCTTTTGTCTTTAATGTACAACCGTCAAATTTTACTTCAATGGACAACGGCAGTTAAGTTGCAAACCAATAAAACATTACCCTAAGGTTTCCTTTGTCTCGCTTCCCATTCACAAGCTTGTCAGACAGGCTTTTGTCTTCCGTGAACAAATAACTTGGCTATACAGTTGTCTAAAAATAAATTCTTTTAATTTTATAATTTACGAAATAGGTATGTATATATTTTTTTCTTTCGATCTCGTTGATAACATTATGACGAATTCTGACTGTAACTGTGTCTTTCCCCTACATTCAAAAGACATGTAAACAGTTTAACACAATAAAATAATCACACCATGCACATAATTAAAATAATTATTCCATGCACAATTTATCTCGCCTCCTTGTTTCGCATCACGATGTCTCGTAACATCCCTGTAAAAGTATTCCTTTCAACTGACCACGATTTCTACGTTGTGTTTATTTTATTTATTTTTGTTTTATTTATTTATTATAATTATTTGGTCCTTTTGATCCAATCGTATCGTTATTTCGAATACGTATTTGGAATCCTGGTCGACACGGCATCATTTTCTGTAGTGGCTCAAATCCTAATTTGTATATGTGATCGTCTAGTTATAATGTTTTTCTATGTATTTGGTGGTCTTGGTGAAAGTCGATGTTACTGGCATCTAAGTGATCTGCGAATCGTGTTTATGTTTGTGCTATTTAGTAGCTGCGTGTGAATGGAACGGAGGCTCATCGAGATAAATCCATCATTCCGCAGGCCTATGGTTTTAAATAACATTGCGAAGCTTGTTAATATTAAAATGCAAATTGTTTTAATCTGATCGCGACTTTCGCCTCTCCTCTACACTAATTACCTAAGCTATAACCAAAAGATGTCTGCTCATGATGTGGATTACACTCTGGTCGTTTAATAGCGCCTACAAAACCTTCTAGGAAAAACCCTTCTGGGGTTTATTATTTGGGGAACGTCAGCCATCTTTGTTACGCTGCGGAGCGTTTGTCAGACATCTCCAGGATGTGGACATTTATTTACTTTACTTTATAAGGTGTTCGCTAGACACCTTTCCCCATAAAACCATGGTAAACTTTATTTATTCATATTTGTATTAATTGAGAAAGTTCGATTTGGCCAAATCGGGCGATGGCTGAACGCTATGAAAGTGCAAATGTGACGACGACCCAGAAATGCTTCTACCCGTTCACTGGATCCACACGCAGATAGCCTTTAGGCTCAATAAGGCTGAGCTCGCGAGTACCGGCCATAGCATCCCGTACAGTCAAGTCTAAGAGAATAATCTCTTATAGTCAAGAGCCCTCATTCGATTAAAGTCAGTGGGTGGAATGCCTAGCTCGCAGCCTCAAGCGGTCAAACACCCCAGGATCTAAACATCCTGTGCAAGTTCTATTTCATCACAGATCACCTAGTATACCTATCCCTATTTCCTATCCTAAATACAAGTCTATAAGTGCACCTAACAATGTCTATGTCCTGTGTAGAGGCAAAATGTACTTACACATTATACCTATTCAACACTAATACATTATACTTCCTTCTGCTCAGCTCCTGTTGTGTCTCTCGTCCAAATTCAGCAGCTAGACTCCTTTACTGACACGTTTAAATAAACTACCTATACACAAGTAACCTCAACGGTTTGAATGTAGTCTCTTCCTTAGTCTTTAATCACTCCCTACTATCCCATGTTTATTTAATTAGGTATATGTATAGAAATCTACCTAGACCTAGACTGAAATCTAATGAATTTAGCTCATAGAAATCGTGATTCAACTGAAAGGTATATGTGTGAGAACGCAAAGTGTTAACCGAAGCCAAACAAACTAGCTCAAAGGTTCTTCTAAGTATTTCTTAGTATTTAACACGAGTTTGACTATGCCTCACACTGTGCCTCCTCTTAGGAATCTTATCTCTAAGCAGTAAAACATATAATTATGGAAAAAAAATATTATTTATTTAAATTAAATGTGTTTAGTTTATCTTCGAAATAGCAAAAGAAACTGGTTTGATTATTTAAGCTGTCACCTATAGGTTGCTATATAATGACAGCTAGATTTTCAGCTCCTATCTTAAGACCACACTAAATAGAGAGAAAGCGAAAATCCAAAGAAAAAACTCTCTAAGGTCATCTAGATTCACACTTAATTTTAATTAAACACACACTAAAGTTTCAATAGTTATTTTACAAATTAAGTCTAAAGTGAGATACGAACACATTTATAGAACTAACCTGATACATTGATTGAAAAATGGAAAGAAAAAAAACTATTTCACATATTAGTCTAATCTAGACTTGATTATTAACATTCATAATAGATATTAGTGTTTCGTATTCCACCAGGCTACATAAAGTTACAGTCTCTAGAGCTTTAATTAATACTTTCACGTTAACCATCCTTATCTCCGAGATTAACTATGTATCAAGAAAACGCAATCCAATTCAATCTAACCCGGCTCTTTGCATTTCTATCTCATTTGGTAGACCATCTTGCAAATACCTCCGTCTATTTAATATTCGACGATTGCAATAACTGAATATCTTATATCCACAACACCCTAATACAACTATTGCGCATATTAAAGTCAACACAAAAATGAGGTGTTCTACCGAGTTCCATTCGGTTATTAAAGAGAAACCCCTAGAATGGAGTTGTTCTTCGTATTGATACATTTCTACGTTGTATACGATATTCTGCTCGTTAATCTAGAGATTGTACCTTTATTGACACATGAAATAAATCACAATGTACACAATTACATACCCCACTCGACGTTGTTTGGATTCACTTTGTAAAATAGTTACACTTGTTTTAATATTCAAATCTACAATTTACTTAACAAAGTTAGTATTTATTTAATAGTTAACTCTTTAGTCTTTATTTCTCACACAGTTAGTTACAATGGAGTCACGAAACTCCCAATCTACCACTCCTAAAATATTAAAAGCGTCTGCGCCCTACTGTCTGTCTTAGCGTCTGTCCCGAATGCTAGTTGCCTCCTCGTTTTATCTCTTCCATTCCTACTGAAGTTTTTCTCCGCCCGCTCTACGCCCATTTAGACCCCTCATTGGTCAGCTTGATGCTTGCAATCTTCACGGCGACGCCTACGCACCATTTCTCACGATCCGCCCTACCAATTCTGAGAACTCAAGTTTTTTTCCTTCCTTCGACTACTTCACCCATCTGTAACACATTTAAATCTACCAAACTCTTAGAAATCTGTGCATTTCAACTAAAATTGTCCATCATTCACCAGTTTGAATAGTTTGTATGACAGTTGAGCGTAATTTACGGCCTACCCAAGACTCCATTTGTCTTAGTCCCCGCTGTGCGCTAATAAAACTTGTCGCTCTTAATCTATTAGAAGAAATATTCGAAACAAATTTTTTATTCCTAGTTTTGTTTTACGAGCCCGGCCCTCACATCTGCTAATAATACGAATGCCATCACAACACAATATCCCAGTTTTAGTTTGAACTTAACTACCTAACTTTATTTCTCATTTTCTGTATAAATATTACTGCTATAACAAAACATCAAAGGATTATTATGCAATTTAACTTTAATCAACAGCGTTATTATATCGTCAAGAATTTCTATATCACAATTAATTTTTTTCGTTATTTTGAGCAAACCGTACTTATCTGACTGACTTTAGTTTTAATTTTTAAATGTTTTGTAGTATTCAGTGAAGTGCTATGACTGTTTATGCAACGGCAGCGATTTTGGTTACGGTGCCAAGGGTCCCGGATTCAAAACGTGCCAGAAGCATGTCTCTTATCTGTGTTTAATGCACACAAAAAATTGTTTTCTTGTCCTTGATATTTATGTATTCTATCAGTTTTTCCCCATAGATGAGCTCATCTTAATTCGATTCTTATTCGATTAGTGTTTTGTCCAGATTTTCTTTTTGTTTTATTTTAATAGATACGTACTGACACGTCTTCAAGTTGTTGAAAAACAAAATTAATAACAACAATATCGTAACTCGTATTCAGTACTGAAGTTTTAGCTTATCTGAAGTATTGTCCATTGTAATCAATTTGGGAAAAGTTTCAATTTTAACATCTTCCTTTGTTGTTCAGATTTTGAAATTTCAGAAAGGTCATTGTGAAAACTTATTTGCCTGTTGCTTGTTCCGCAGTTTGTATGTAAGCTTCGCTTCCGCAGAGTGCTCTTTAGAGACTTAACTGACGTTCAAAATCCGTTGTTATAAGACAGGTCTTCTGATTAGAATTTTTTGATTAAAATCTAGTGTCATTTTCTGTGGCATGAGGCACAAGAAAAACTACCTTGTAAAAGATTCTGATTAAATAAATGAGAAACAAAAGTGAACCCTGTTTTACAAGTCGAAGTTGCAATAGATATTTAGGGCCATAGAGATTTCAGGTGTTAGGGATCTAATGGTTTTAGATATTACCTTACCAGTCTGCCTTTTTAAAATTTATCCAGAAGGTGATATCCGAAATATGTAAAATACCTAAAATATAAATCCTCAAAGACGTATACCATTCATTTTATAAGTGATCAAAGCCAACATCTAAACTGAACTGACCACAGACAATTTATAAAGTGACGTTAGTGATCACTGCGTTTGTAATGAACGGAGATAGGTGAAGTGATTCGACTGACCATTAAGCTTGTGTACAAATTGGGCTTACAACAGAAGCGACTGAAACAGATTGGTTACTAGGTGTTGTGATAACCTAATCAATGTTTACCAGTTTCACATTGTAAAATAAAAAAGAAGAAAATAAATAAATCGCCCATTAAGTAAGTCAAGAACAATCAACAAAAGTACTATTTTATATTTTCAGAGACAACACTTTCACTTAGTACCTATTTATTCACTTAGTGATAACTAAGTCCGACACGCATTTCGTTCAGAAAAATGTAACAGTAGGTATAAATAAACCTACTGTAAAATAAAGCACGTCGATTCGTGTACGGTCGGCGTCTACCTCCAATTTTCAATCGGTTTTTGCCGGCGAATATGCATTTGTGTTAAAGTTTAAAGCTGGAGATCGGAAACAGTGGACATAACGTGACCCGTCTCCATCATCGGTGTCTGAGAAAAAAAACGATGACAAACGCTCCCCTTTATAAATTCAAAAATCCCGATTGGATTGTGACAGTAAACCTACAGTTACGTGGTTGCCATAGATTCAAAGAAGTACCAGAATTGCTACCCACAGTTAGTACTTTATAAATATATTGTGTGCCACAGTTAAATTTTAACTTCATTAGGCACGTCCTTGAATAAGTTTATCAGGAAGTAACGACAATTAAATAAGAAGCTTCAATATTATTTACAGGAATATAAATGATATAAAACCTTTTTTTTATTTGCTTTTAATGTTTTTTGCATACTTAAACTTATTTATACTGTGAGGAATACCTATTAAGTTTATGTTTTTTGTTAGATTCGTTATTTTCAATTTAACTATCAACATTCATCGTAACAACAAACATAAATATTCTGCCATTGCGTCACTTTAGGTATTATTGTGTCTTAAATATTTATACATAATGTCAGAACTTGTATTTCAATAATGAATCATGCAAACCTGCAAGTGACTGCGATGTATTATATTATAATAATGCTATGTTCATTTTCTAACAAAGTCGCAAAATACCTTTCTACCGGTTCAAGCGTTCTGCACACAGCTATTTGTGTCACGATTTATGTACTGCTAAACCCTAAATTATCCGTTCCCGGTAGCTGCTGCCAGATAGTGTTGGACATGTATTGTTACGTGCGAGTTCCGGGTTGCATTGTTACACTTACATGTCACCTTACTGCGGTACTGGACTTGGCGAGATATTTTCTTTGTATGCAAGGTGCACGCATACCCTTGGTTTTGTTAATAAAAGTTTGCAGGACACAAAGGTCAAATCCTGCAAGCATAGCACGACAAACCCGACAAAACTTTTGTCTACACAGTGTAGTAGACAGTGGCCGCGTTCCGAATCACGCCAACAGCACTATTAGCGTATAATCCATTAAATGAAGTAGGTACACAAATACCCTATTTGTGTAATATTTTGTGACTATTTAATTTGGTCGGATTCGCGCTAACAGCGCTATCAGCGTGATTCGGAACACGACCAGTGTGTGTGTGTAATTTTTGACAGATAAACTTAAGGTGTGTCTACGTCGGGACGGGATGTCATAATATTTTGACATTTCTTTGTAGACAAAACACTTCTTGATCTCGTCACTATTTAAGGTTGGTTAAAAGATCTAGTTAACATTTCTTTGTATTTGGAAAGTTGATCAAAAATATGATATTTGTGCAGTAACTTTTTAAAAGTTTTAAGTTATATGCCTACCTACTTACATTATCATATTTTTCCGAACAATATAATTGACCTTTTTTTGTCCAGTTGATGGATACAAGAGTATTAAGAAAACACAAACAGCTATACCGACTGTTTGTTTTATTGGTCTTTGTATAAAAGATTCTCATAGGTCACGATAAACTCATCATTTTATCTGGAAGTTCTTTTATTAACTCTGAGGGACATCAGCACAAAATATTGTTTTAATTTTGTCATATTTATGAAATTTTCAATTCCTATTTAGATAACACGCTCAAAGGAAAAACAGCGGAAAAGTAAATTTTGATAGCAGGTGGTCGCGATAACTTAAGTGTACCTACGCTAAAAAATGTAGCAAAATATTTCCTTTGGAGACTTTGAGCGGAAAATGTTGTTTCTAAGCAAAATTATTAGTATCGACTAGAACACCAAACAAATAAAATTTAGAAAACTTAACCTATTCGTTTTTTCATAAATTATTATGAAATAAAAAAAATATTTACAAGCATTATTTATTTATACTTAGAAAACTACACACTTTCCTTGTTTATGCAAAAAATTACCCATAAATTCCTGAGCTGTAGGTACTTACCTACCTACACTTGACCATCAGCCATTTCTAATGTCCCTACTACTGGGGCACATCCTTATGGGTGGATAACGATGATGGGCCATAACCCACCACGCGGCGGGCCCAATGCGGATTAGTGGGTGTTAACGACTGCAAATTCACCCGGGACCAAAGGCTTAACGTGCCTTCCGAAGTACGGAGGAGCTTGAAATAAAAAATATTGGTCACCCATCCCAATCCCCGACCCTTGCGAAAGTTGCTTAACCTCTGCAATCGCTGGGCCAGGAGCTAAACCACTGCGCCATCGAGCTCCTCAATCGTACACTTAAGTATTTCAAAAATCGCGTTGTTGTCTTAACGTATGCCAGCTTAGAGTTCAGGACTTCCTGGAATTAACAAGTTTAGTTTTAAGAGATCTCTCCTTTATTTGTTACGGCTCTATTAACAGACTAACTTTGCGACATAACATTATAGAGTTTGACCCGAAATGTGTTTGTGCTAAACTTTGTTGGTTTCTTAGTAACGTTACATGAAAATGGTTATTTCTTATTCTTATCGGAAAGTTTTTTTTTTGTTATAGTTACTACCTACATTACTTTTGTAATTATGGCAATTAAGAGCTAAAACATTTAATTTACATTTAAGTACTTTTAGTTTTTATGGTGATCAAATAGCGATTCTTAAGGGTGGGTACATATGTATATTTATACCAGAGGTGCCCAATCTCGATGTGCTGCAATGCAACAGTACTTACGCTATAGTGTGTAGGTGTGCCTCAGTGCTAACGTGTACAGTCACGTCTAAAAATATGTATACAGTTTAGAACTTTGTCACTTTGTTGTACTTGTCATTTGTCATTGATTTCTGTTCAAAAAAGTATAGCTTTTGGAGTGACAAAGTTTTAAACTGTATACATAATTATAGACGTTACTGTACGAGAACCTGGTTCACACACGTGCACTATGCCCAAAGTGAACAAAAATTGTTTGCTATGGTGCACTGTTTCAGGTTCGCGGAGGGCGGAGGTTCGCGAATCTAAGTAGATACCCACCCTAAGAACAACTGAAATAAAAATTACATTTAAATTACCTGCCATGTAAAAAATGGTAGGGATGAAATCAGAGATAGATACTCTAGGGAACGATTTGGAAAAGAAGGACCCAAAAATAAATAACAGTAACAAAATAATCTATACCACAGAATACATAAAAGTACAAGTCTATAGGTACTTTCAAAAGACGTAAAACAGGGACTTCCATTTTGTCCTCCATTATTTCACCACACGAGGCGAAGCATTAAAATAAACCCAGCTAACCTAAATCTGCCTGTTTTGAGTGAAAGGTTACTTCAACTCTTACCTACTTCAAAGGTTAAGTACTTTAACTAAATACTTCAAACCTGAGTTTCCAAAGTAGACAGTTCATTATGCCTTCCAAAATAAAGTAGAAATTTCCAAATTACAGCGGCTAACCACAAGAAATTGTTGTACTGAATATTTAGTTACGAATTTTCACTTAAGATAAGCCGCAAAAAGCGTATTTCACGTTACTCAGTCACCCAAGGCGCCTTTCTTTTGTTTTAATCCATAACGAGCCTCAAGATAAATCTACCATAACTTGAAATCTTGGACAACAACGCCTGTCAGAATGGGACAATTAATTGCACGCTTTCTTTTCTTTTTATTAGAGTGACGTAATAAAGTGGGTAATGGTGCCGGCAGATACGGCGGAGTGGTAAGAATGCTTGGCTAACGGTCCTCAGATGGGTACTTAACAAAAACCCTAATCTTGAGTAAGTATGGTTACAATAGCGCCAGTGCTTAAATAGAAACATAATTTTCTTTAGGAAGTCAAAGCTCTTTAAGTCTGACGAAAACAGAATTATGCCTCCCTAAGGAGTGTACCTTCTTCTACATAAAAGTTTTCTTGTGAATCGAAACTCACTTTCGAGGCGATATTATCAATATTTTACGGAATAAAAGAAGTCACGCACATAATTCATTTTACTGATACGTAATACCACCGCTCGGAGTAAATTTTGTTCTTTGCGTAATACTAATAGGTTTTTCAACAACCCAGTGTTTACAGAATGCGTTAGCTTTTGTTCAAACTATAGTTAAGGAAGTTCTAAAAGTTCTTTTTTTTGTATGTTTTAAATTATTGCTTAGGATTTCCTGTATTGAGTAAGTAATAAAGATGTACTTAGATTTCAACAATGTGCTACACCACAGTTCTAAATAAAACTGATGGCTTTTGTATTTTAGGAAGCATGCCATAACATAACAGCCTGTAAGTAGCTTACCTAAACTTAAACAATAGAAGTTGCATGAGTCGGCAGCTTACTTTTATACTACTGAAACACCTCTCATTGTTATTACGAGAAGGTAAGCTTCGCTGCAAAGTGAAAATGCTTTAAATTTAAGCAACAACGTGACAGCAACTTACGTTAACATTTGGTAGCAAAGCGGATGTAGTTTTTACAACGTAATTTTGTGACAACTAAGACTAAATTAAACAGTACTATTTAACCCAATTTGACTGCTTAATCTTCTATTACGTCGTTGAGAAGTAGCCGTTGCTTATTTGACCAACATTTTCGGTTTAAATGCTTGTGAATACTACTAGTGACATAATTGACTTACAAACCAATTTGAGTATGATGTAGCAGCGCGATCATATCGCTACGAATGACTTGAACCGTCAGCAAAAAGTACAATTAATGTACCTCTAAATTGTAAACATTACGCAGACGTGACTTCGCACTACGTCAAGCCAACATCGCGATATCGAAGTTTTCTTAACGCTTTACATAAATACAAATTCCAACAGTTGAACCACGGTCCCCGCCCTAAGCACTGACACCTCGGTGGAAGTACTTCTCTTCTCGCTTATTATATAGTGAAGAGATCCCGCCTCAACATTATGACAATAGTAAAAGACAAAATATATTACAATAAAAATTTTTAAAATTCACTTTTATTCAATTTGTCTCACATACTTTTCTTCATCCTGCTTTTGATCAAGTAAAGTTTCTATCTATAAGTAATGTATTTTTTCAGTACTATCATCAGCACTGAAAAATCTGCAGAGCTTTTGTTCATGGTCTCGGATTAGTCATCTTATCCTACCTACATTTTGTAACAAGCTGCTGTGCACAAAATATTTAAGCCATTTTTACTGAAAGCGTTCATGTTAGAGCTCATTCTGATGTTACGCTGAGGCCAAATGGCCGACTATAATCCAGCCCGTGTCCCATTTGAAATTTGGACGCACTTTCCTTAGTTGCATTTCGATGTCCAGAGCAGCAAATGTGCCATGTTTTATTCTGGCAACAGCACAATCGAATCAGCGAACGGCCTGCATTTATGTAGGTATCTTCATTTAGTTTCATTGTACAGTAAGCACTGAAAATACAGTTTTTGATAGGCTGAAACGGAAAGGTTTTTTAGGCAGCCAATTTTTCCTTTAGTAGGTACTAAATTGATTCAATTAAACAAAAAATGTTTAGGGTTCCGTAGAAGTCAACGAGGATCCTTAGGTCTTTTGAAAATATTTTAGGTGTATAAAAGTCAGGTCAACTTTTCATTTCAGGAATACGTTTGTGAAATATTAAGCTTTATTAAAGTGCAAAATTTTATTTATTAAAGACAGATATGCTGACCAACATATTTACACGGATAATTTGCAGCGTCCCTGTATTACATGAAAAGCATTCCAGTCACATTGTTACGGGCAATTGAACCGCGCTCGGAGCAGCTTTTAGTAATAACGAACTTGAGACTGGAAAAAATAGGATTGACCTTTATTTAGATGCAACAAAACAAATGCCACTCGCTTTTACAGTGGCTCATTGCTGTCTCTATATTATCTACTATTGTTTATCCTGTGGTATTTGTTCGTTAATAGTCCTGACATTTTGACAAACGCACGTTTATATTGGAATATTCGCCGCACAACAATGGAATTTCTATTGTGACTCATTTTATGGGGATCTCTAATAAAGAGCTTGTTTGCTTATAGTAGACTAAGACCCAATTTCCACTAAGGCGCTAGACGCGTGCGACTGGCCGCGCGCGTCTCCTACTAGCGGCTGGCGGTCGCGCGCGACTTGCCGCGTAAACAAGCTCTAAGTAGTTGGGTTTGTGTCTGCAATGATTATTTCTTCTCAACACTGCTGATTAATTCATAGTTCATCCACTCCAAATGAGGTCAAACATTGGGTCAAACATAATCTACATATTATACCAAACAATACCTCCGTATTTAACGCCAGATAGTAATAAATTCATTCAAACGTTCCTCGTGACGCCTTCGTCACGCCCACGGTGCACTTTAACGCTCGCGCTGATCAAATTACCGTGATAATACCTATCGGAGGGCCCTCTAACGTCGGCTTACAGAATGCAATTAAGTTACTTTGCGGGGCTCTATTTAAAATACTAAAGCAATTTCCTATGGACTGCGCTCTCTATTTTTTGGCTTAACATCAGCGAATCACCGCCACGCCACCACAGTGAAAATAAATTAAAGTTTTACGATGTTAAAATAGCAAATCTGAACCTAAATTTTTAAATATTTTTGTTTGTTATTTGTTGCTATTTAAACGATTTTGGTGAAGTCTTCATTGAATACCAAGATTTTTTAAGGAGTAATCGACATTGAAAAAGTTTAAACGAGGGTCCGCGGAGGTCCATCAATAAAGAATTGAATCTTATCTTGAAAAGGTGGAGTGAAGAGTGAAATGCTAATATAGTTCAAAATACCCTTTATCACAGACGAAGTTAGGTAGTGTCACGACTGACAGGACCCACGTCATGGCCAGAAAATTAAATTTTCAATCGGGATAGCATCTCCTTGGCGCGTTATACATTGTTGACTGAGGTAATTTCTAATAATATCAAAATTGTGTTTGAGGTTGGGTATTATTCATTTATGAAATGGATGACGGTAAGTAGGTACAATATAAGATAATGATAATTTTTTTGTAAAGAAATTGTGGACGCGGATCGCAACCCGGTAGCTAATCTCTTTGCTAAAGCGATAACGAAATACGCTATCAAACAATGAATGGGATTGAGTAAGTTTTCACCCACAGATTTCACAAGAGACGTTCATTGCCGTTTTTTAAAATGTGACCTTCACTTTGGGGCTGTTAACGACGTTGCTAAAACAAAAGAATTAATATGGCACACATTTTTACACTAGTTTAACATTGCCTCCATGCCATTTGCCATTTGCTGCACTGAGGTAAACAAACAAAGCCCGAAAATACTCGTAAGTATGTACCTCGAACAAACACATCAGTAGCAACTAAACCAACAGAAATTCTCCAATCCACTTACCACCACGAATGCTTACTTAACCAATTGAATTTGTAAAGCTTCTAGGTACTCTCAATTTTAGTTCGGTTTCATTACATACTTATGTTTCATTTTATACTTATATTTTAAAATTTGTACCATTAAATATATAAATAGTTATCACTAATGATTTACAGAAAAAATTGTGAAAAACCCGGAAGTATTTTTTTTTTTCAATACTCTACCTATTACTATCTAACCAAGCAACAATTGAATTTGTAAAGCTTCAGAGTATTCCCAATTTATGGTTTTGTTTCAGCGTGTTTGTAATATTTCGAGTTAAATTATTTAAATAATTAAATAAATACGAAAGTCCTGATTAAACAGTTAGAAAATATTCAAATCAAGTTTTTTAACCTTTTATTCAGGATTTTCGTATATATTTTATGCTAAAAATAAAAAGCTATGTAATAAAACAGGACTCCCTGAAATGAGTTTCAATGGTAACGCACATGTAGGAATATTGGTTTTTTGTAGTTTAGTTAGATTGAAACTTATATTTTAGCGAGACATAAAGTCCTTGAAAATATCCAACTAGCTTATTACCACAAAGTAACAAGCGTTTTTTGAGCAAATATGAATAGTGCGAACAGTCGAACAGAGGAGTTGTGCAAAAAGAGCGAAAAATTGGAATCCTTGTATGCATTCGTAAAACTGCTAACATGTACGTACAGTCAGCAATGAAAGTTACCTATGCCTATCATTCTAGTATTTTTTCATAGTAACTTTTTTAACATTAAGTTTCAAAACTGTGACAATCCGTCAAAAAAGTTCTATGAGAAAGTACTTAACGGATTTACACGAAATTTGGCACTGAGATAGATTATTATAGTCTTGAATACTTAACACAGGCTTCTTTTCATCCCAATCACCGTACCTAGTAGGGTGTCGGAAACATACAGCAACAGTAAACACATAAAAAAACTACATCACGATATAATTATTTTGAAATCTAAGCAAACTGAACGAATTTTAACGAATTTCGAAACACCGCTCACATAGCCGGCTAGCATATTCGTAAATACCCGACGCGTTAAGCTACCCGAAGTTGCTTCGTAAATAGCAGACGTGTCGGACTAATGCGTACCTGCTATTTACAAGACCCCGAAGTGCATATTCGTAAATATTAGTATAGTATTTAGTCCGACACGTCTGGTATTTGCGAAGCCACTTTGGGTGGCTATAACGCGTCGGGTATTTACGAATATGCAGCCGGCTACACACCGCTATGTTAGCGGTTGTTTGTTGCAAGGCTCTCAAATGAGCATATCCGCCGATCCTGATCGCTGATTGGCTGAATTAAGAAGAAGTAATAAACGTGTTATCACTCCGGAAGAACGCAATAATGTTTCGGTTTCAGCTTATCGTTCGCATACATTATTCAATACGCGTGGTTGCCTTAGCCCCTCATCTATCAAGGTATATTAGATTCGGTAATAATTAATCTGGGATGTAGCCACAACCTTTTGAGGATGTTTCGTCCTAAGACCGGCATACTGTACGTATCGTAAGGGATTAGTGAACTCCGACATTTCGTATTTAGTGCTAACTTTCAATCCTACCCCGGATTATTGGTTTAAATTGGATGCTATTTCACAGATCACTTTGAGTTTCTCCTGATTTGTTTCAGTTTTGTTGTGGGATCTGATTGAGGTTTTAATACTTTTGAATGTAAGACTATTGATTTATGATGCTATGATAAATATCCCAAATAATACCCGTCGTAGACTTAATTTACCTGGGCTTATTCACCTGGGTTAATTAAGTATACTTATTTATTATCTTACAAAACAAATTAAATGAAGTCAATTAAGAGAAAAGCTCGAAGAAAATTAGGAGTATTTGAGCCAAATTCTTACCTATGTTTAATAAAAAAATCAAGTTGTCACAGTGCTCTTCTGAAATGTTTAATTTAATAAAAATCGAGTTGTTCTTTTCTAATAATAAACAACTTAATATATTTTGAAGAATTTACATTGCTAATGCTGTCAATGTATGCGGATTTTATGTAGATAAAAGAGAATTGGATTTGGATCGCTGTCTTAAGGTTTCAGTGCTCAATTCCAGTGAAATGCAAATGCAAAGTCACAGTATGTGCTTTGAAACAAACCGCTTCGCAACCCAGATTCCACTAGCTTTGTGAATTTTCTTTGCATTTATAAAGAAAAGTAACGTAAACACCTATAATACATTTTTCACAAGTATATTTACTTCAAATAAATCTTAATCCGAATTATTATCATTTACTATTTTATTTTCAACGCGTTTTTAAAGTTTTTTTTTAAATAACTCTAATTGCTTGACAATTACCAGTACTAAACTATAATTAAAACAAAAGTTCTGTTCTGTTCCAATCGATTTAAGATTTGCACTTCTTGATATAGCTCTTTTTGAGAAAGAGAGGTGGCTGAAAATCAGCGCAATTCATGTACGTAATTCTGTTCAGCATAAACTGAACTGTGTTTGCCTCCGTGGTATCAAATTTGATTTAACTAATAAATATTTACACCTTTTTTAGCCGACAAACCACTTATCTAACAATCAATTAATCAATAAATCGCGCACTTGAATATCAGCTACGGAAACCGTAGTCAACGTATACTACGAAATATTGCTACGATACCACAGAATATATACTCACGATACTTCTATCTACGATCGCCGTGCGAACGTGTGAATGTCGGCTTGTTGACAACTAAGTATGTAACTAAGTAGTTAACTACCCATGTATAATACCGCTAAAGTACGGAATCCGTTAGTTAATCTGCACATTAACTAATAGAGTCAGTTAAAGTACGAAATTATTCTTTTCGCACTTTAACTAGTTAATCATAACAAATGCTACACCGTTGAAGTGCGAAAGACAGTGAGTGAAATAGCCAAGGCTTCAGGAAATTTAAGTCACACCTATAATTATTGAAAGTGAATTTTACAAAACCGTCGTTTCTGTTTTGCAAAGGAACAAAAATAATTTTGCCCATTGCATGATTGCGAAAAACTACAATTTAAAACTACACAAAAATCTCGTTCATCACATTCGTATGGATGGAAATAACATGGTAAATTATGAGAAGTTCCGGGAAACTCACTCATTCATGTTTTCGAATCGTGAATTACTATTTTCTTTTCGACAAACACTCGGAAACGGTTAAGAAATATATGCATTTTTAAAAGCAAGACAGGCAATTCCAATATTTTACGGGCGTAGCGTAGGTAAGGTAAGAGCGAGTGAATGCGCCAAGTTTCGAGAAGTTTCGAGAAATGATGTTTCAATGTTTTCCATTCCAAATTTTTGTATTTTATTGTAAATTGCGTCACTTCCAACATATCATTAAATAAAATGTTACAAACCGTACATTTCAATAACCCAAATCAACCAAAAAACTTACTGTACAAAGTTTAAATTATTGTGTTAAGAGTTCATCACCTATACATTTTTCAAGCACCCAAAATACTGCTATGTATCACTGCACATAGCAGTATTTTACTAATCAATTTCACTAATCAATTACTACGTAATCATTGCATCTTCCAACGAAATTACCATTTACTGGCAGCTTTAATACTACAATTGGCTTTTTGATTGAGAATGTTCGAACATGTTAACCGCAGTTTTCAACACCCATTCTACTAATTCTACTTACTTAATTTTGGTCATATCGCTTGTAACTGGGAAATGGTGAACCAATTTTATAACTGGTTTATAAAGCACGCAAGTGTGTTTTTTATTGCGCTGTAGTTTTTCCAGTATTTTTTTTTATTTATTGTAATGTTAGGTATAAAAACAACAAACACCGCCACAAAAGCCATTAACTGTGGAGGAGGGGTTCAGTTACGTGAATTATTGAATTAAAGATTTCTTGAGAAATAAAATCAGTAATACATGCTGCCATTGAAGCATAATGTGAACGAAGGTCTTAATTCAAGAGATTACATAAGTTATTTTGTTATTAATTTGTACCATTAAAGATTGTACTTAGTCAAATTTTATTCAATTAAAATCAAAATACTTACACCCTAAACAGAGTCTCAATGAACATGAACATCAGGTCTACCGTAATAAAACTATTCGAGAATGGATATTGAGTAATATTCTCGCCTTAAAGACCCATAACATGAGCTTTACTACCTGACAAACGAGCTATAAAGCTCTTATAAGGTGTCCAAGCCTCTCCGCCGAAGGACGTGTCACGTTTTGATAGTGTGTCAAATGAATTGCTTACACGAGCCCGCAAACTAAACTTGTTAACGCATCCTTCCAAAAAACAAGTTGGAAGAATGTAGCTATATTCCATTAGCAGGTGGAAAACAAAGCCTGACGGTGACGGATGTCGTCTTGATAAAATTACCAACGTAAAAATGCACATCTTAAATAAATTTTAATAAAAAAATAGTACCTATTGTCCAACAGCCATTTTTTGATGTCCCCACTGCTGGGGCACAGGCCTTCCTTATGGGTGGTAAGGAGGATGGGCCATAACCCACCACGCGGGCCCAATGCGAATTAGGTGGGTGTTAACGACTGCAAATGCAGCCGGAACCAACGGCTTAACGTGCCTTCCGAAGTACGGAGGAGCTCGAGATAATATATTTTTGGTCACCCATCCCATGGCCGACCCTTGCGAACGTTGCTTAACTTCCGCAATCGCTGGGCCAGGCGCTAAACCACTGCGCCACCGAGCTCCACCGCTACCTATTGAACTTAATATAATAAGCATTTCTGAATCATAAAGTGGCATGCATTAAAATATATACGCTGTGATACTGTAGCATTCTATAACCCGATTCATTTAAAGCAGATACGATTCAAATTCCTCGTCGATGGCTTACTCCATCAAATCTAAAATGTAAATCTCGAAGAGTCGATTGCAATAATAGAATTGCCAAAAGCAAATCCGCTTACTTGTAGTGTGAGAAAGAAAATAAAAAACTAACCTTTTCAATTAAGTTGCCCGTAGAAATAATACGCAATATCTAATTTAGTATTTTAACTTTTTTACATAATAGAGATGAACAAAACGATTTGCTCTTTTGTATGTTACATAAATGAACTAAAAATACGACATCTATTGTTCTAACAAATGTTTCGGAACTAAAGCCATCATAGAAAACAACAAGCAATTTGATTGAAACATAACAAAGGAGTCGCTTTCAATTATTTGACGTATATGTAGTAATTTTTTGGGTATTTGGACGGAATTTGCTGAAATATCGCCCGATATCGGAGTCTCGATTGGACATCAATACTCGAAATCCACGGCTATAGCTCTCCTTTATTGTGACCTGTTATTTGGAATTGCAAACGTTCGTTCAATTGATTTTTTTGGTTTTAATTTCTATTCTTTAGAAATAGTAGGTAATAGTTACTTGGTCACTTTCAGAAATCTAATTTATCTTTTGTTTTAAAGATTAAGAATAATTTGTTTGCTAACTTTGAGAGATATACACTTACAAGTAACCAAGAAGCATTAAAAATAAATACTTAACTTAACCTATCTATCCTTGCACCTGTATATCTCTTTAATTTCGCGTGTTGGAAACACCAGCAATATTTTAGACCCCATAAATCTACCAGGGCCATATTTTTCATACGTCGTCACGTCTCGTTCTGTCTAAAATTACAGCAAAATTTTCACAATTTATTTGACTCCGTTTGTATTCAAACGTCATGTTTTTATAGCACTTTCGTTTTATGGACTGTTAAAGCCGTAAACTTAGAGCCAGCTTGATGATGCCATAAATAAAAAACAACAAACTCGCCATTAATAGATTCTACAAGGTTGTTTTGAAAATAGCTTTTTTATTTTATTTTAACACGCCGTTTACAAAGTTTGTTAATCCATAAAAATGTTTCGTTCAATTTAAATCACTCTTTTTAGAGATAAATATATTTTGCCCACCATGAACGACCCTTGCAAGAGTGTGCAAAGTCAAACCCACTACGCTAACGAGCTTCTCAGATTAGTGGTAAGTACTATTAAATTATACTGTGACAATCAATCATTGCATATTGTGGTACATTATAATACTTCAGCCATTTTTGATGTCCCCACTGCTGGGGCACAGACCTTCCTTATGGGTGGTAAGGAGGATGGGCCATAACCCACCACGCGGGCCCAATGCGGATTGGTGGGTGTTAACGACTGCAAATGCAGCCGGGACCAACGGCTTAACGTGCCTTCCGAAGCACGGAGGAGCTCGAGATGATAAATTTTTGGTCACCCATCCCATGACCGACCCATGCGAACGTTGCTTAACTTCCGCAATCGCTTGGCATCCTAAACCACTGCGCCACCGAGCTCCTCCTCAAAAATGGCTGATGAACATAATACTTGACCCTGTTATATTTTTAATAAGTTTTAGTACTTA
The DNA here is from genome assembly GCA_950108535.1 of Agriphila straminella. NCBI lineage: Eukaryota > Metazoa > Arthropoda > Insecta > Lepidoptera > Crambidae > Agriphila > Agriphila straminella. Next base: position 7,500,938 of record OX467312.1, read on the forward strand.
TTTAGTAGCACACCATAGCGAATTTAGAATAGCGACTTTAAAATAAATATACAAAAAGTGTAATAAGAACAGTCAAATTCCACCACAAAGGCTTACCTGAAAAGAGCTTAACCGGTCCCGTTTTCATGTATACATATTTATTAAATGCATAGCAGATTTACGTTAGTTCAAAGTTCTTCAATTTAATTCAGTGTTGTGCCCAGTTGAGAACCACCGAGGTTGCATTGTATCGGATTTACATATCCAAATCGGATTCAGTCTCTGATTTCGTGTTATGTGTGAACGGTGACGTCGGTGACACGTAGTGTAACCGTGTGGGTGATTTGGTTAGGAAACGTTTAAAAAATGCATACAATTATACATATTTGAGTTAAATCATGAATTACCCATAAATATAGCAAAGCAACCGCAGGCAAGAGTAAAAAAAGCGCAGTAGCGCTCATAGCAGATTAATAAGTAGGCGAGCGGAAATGTAAAATGCATTTGCGCTGGGCCAAATTATAGCTGTGAGTAATCTCATTTTAAGTGAACAATGTAGTTCATAAGAGAATAAACACTAAAAAAGGCAGATACAATTATACCTCACTGACATCCAATACGTGCTGTGTGTGACATGCAAATACTGTACTAAGATATTTCAAGAGAGCGCCAAATTTTTAAATCAAGGTAGATGTTAAAAAGCTTAATAGCACTCATAGCAGAAATCTAATAACGAGGCATCAGAGGCTATAGTAAAGGCAGGTCAATTTGTTACTGCCGCGGTGCCGCCTCTGGAGACGTATTTTTGAATCATTAGAATTTCAAATCGTGTATGAAATCACAAGATTCGTATGCGAATCCCTATAATCGTTATTTTTGAATATTCATACTCGTGAATTTTGCAACGAGTGGTCCGACCCACTCGTTTTCGATGTTCTACCAGTAGAAATGACGTGAGAGAGAGAGAGAGAGAGAAATATCAAAATCAAATGACTGACAGACAATGACATTATAACTTTTTAATTTATATACGTTCCGTTCCCCCGTAACTCAATACCGGTTTTTAAAATCAACGATTTATGGCTTTCCGGTTTTTATTTTTTCTGTGTGAAATGAAAAATGTTATAAGATTCGAGTTTTAGGGCAACACTAATTTCTATTGTTTCAAAAATACGTAAAATTGGGAGCAATCGAAATTGATTTCGTATACGTTTTGCTTTCGTGCATGAATTTAAGATTCATTTCGAATGATTCAAAAATACGTCCCCTGAACTGAATAGCTACCAGCACAATACTCTTTACCTCACTGACATCCAATACGCGCTGTGTGTGGCATTCGAATGCTGTAATAGGACATTTCTAGAAGGTAACATGTGAGATATTAATGCAAATGCACTGTGTGTATCGGGCTGGTTCTATACTAAGGATTATTATTTTGAGTTGTGGAAAGGATGTAAATATTAACTGTAAATCATTGTTTGCAAGATATTTTTATTCACAGATAAAAGATCTGTAAACACTTTCGTAATCCAGATAAGCCCCGGAGCAAAAAGTTAAATGGAGTGTCAAATTATTCGTAATCTAATGAAATAACAATTAACTAACGATGCGTTTCTTTTGTCACAAAAATCTATTATTGCACAGTTTGTTATAACTTCAACGTAGTAAAACAATTACAAAATTCAATAGGTAAGTTTTATATATGTACTTCAATAAGTTTTATATATGTACTGTGTAGGTACTTACTTACAGTAAGTAATTACCTACACAGTACATATATAAAACTTATATATGTACTGTGGTACCTACTAAGCTATTTGTGATATTCTATTTGTCTTTTTATGGTCTTTTTGGTTTGTCATGTTTAGGTACTCTCGAAATTTTCATAACAAAACAATGAAAAATAGTAAGGGATTAATTGTGTTAACATAAATGGTACCTACTTTTGAAAACAAGTCATTTAATACTAGTGGCTCCGTGAGTTACCTCGCGATAAAATAAAATAAAATGTCGCCATGAAGTTTTTAGAGGACACAGAAGGTACGTGAGTATTGGCAGCTAGATGGTGCTTCTAATTTTGATCATTTTTCAAAATGGGTGAATAATCACATTCTAGAAATGCAATCATTGGCCTTTTCTCTTGGTCTGTCTACGACTAACAGTTCGTTCCGTGGCGACAACATCCAATTTTCCGGGCAGCGAGCGTTTGTGGCTCGAAATAGACGCCACCAAGCCAACTGAAGTTCAGTAATTGCACAGATTTAATTACCTGTCCTCTCGATATTGTCCCAGAACAGTATTCTTTTATCAAAGCTGCACCTATTGGCATATTACTTATTAAGTAAGTAAGTACCTAACTACTATTACCTACCTATCTATCATAACCTAGCTAGTACCTACCTATTATTGGTATGAAAATACATGGAAAATAAAAAACAATGGAGATGCAACATTCTACTTTGGGGCGCAGACCCATTGGTGGCTATTTTGTAGTTCAAGAAGCTTGACCATCAGCCATTTTAATGTCCCCACTGCTGGGGCACAGGCCTTCCTTATGGGTGGATAAGAAGGTCGGGCCTTAACCCACCACGCGGGCCCAATGCGGATTGGTGGGTGTTAACGACTGCAAATGCAGCCGGGACCAACGGCTTAACGTGCCTTCCGAAGCACGGAGGAGCTCGAGATAATAAATTTTTGGTCACCCATCCCATGACCGACCTTTGCGAAAGTTGCTTAACTTCCGCAATCACTGGGCCAGGCACTAAACCACTGCGCCACCGAGCTCAAAAGCTTAAATAAGCTATACTTCAATTAGATCTACATGGTTCGATTGAAATTGAATTATACATCCTAATAATATAACTGTCAACGAAACCGCTCCACAATAGTTTTTATTTCAATTTTCTCTATAACCAAATACGGCTATGGCACGTGGTTGAAACCTCATTGATGGTCACCCTTATTTGCCTTTTAAAAGAAACAAACTCAACTTATTCCCTTTAATTAGAGTTGCAAATATTAGGCACTACTGTTCATAAGCAGCTACCTAAGATTTTCGCTCAAAGGTTGACTTAATTGGAGAGTCGGTCATCATCACAGCCTGACTTGAGTGACAGCCTCCACATAAGGGGATAATAGGTAGGTATCTGGTCGCTTACAAAAGCATACAGGGACGCATTGAAATAATAATTAAAAAAAGATAAATAATTAACATCACAGACAATTGCACCGATTCCAAAGTAAGTAGCTACTTACTGGTGTTTGTGGTGTTTGTGGTGCCGTCGTCGTTGTGTCTACAACGACGACGGCACCACAAACACCCAGACCAGAGAAAATATGAAAAAGTTCATTTTCTAAATTGACCCAACCGGAAATCTTGTTCGAATTTACGTCAAAGTACATGTAATGAATGATTAAGTTACTTAAATGTTATGTAACTTACTCATGATTTATATGTTGTTTTAAATTTTATTTTACGAATAACGTAGAAGAATCAACAAATTTAACTAATAATAATATAATTATCAAAAATACAACAGCGAAGAAACTTTGGTCATTAATTCAGGAAAACTTCTGTCTAACATTTACAACAAAACAAGCATCTGAAATGCGACAAAGGAGACGACGAAATTAAAACCATAAACTAGAGCTTATTCAACAGTAGGTACCAAACTAAAGCCACCATTTAGCTTAAAACGGAGCTTAAACTTATTAAAGTTAAAGATGCAAATATAAAAAAGTAGTTACATTGGCAGCTATCCTGCATCTTGCTTGAGCCACAGGATATATTTTTGCGTGATGAGTACGAGCATTATGTTCATGTTTATGTATTTATATATCCGTTATTTAGTCAACATAGTACAAGCTCAGTTAAGGACTTGGGACTAAATGATTGGTGTACCTATCCGAAATATTATATATACATATAACTAAGCTAAAACACAGAAAACGTTCCTAATAGGTACCTACTTCATTTGTTAGTTACTAACCCAAGGATGGGGAAATGGCGGCCCGCTACAAGAGTCAATCCGGCCCACGACTATTAACTCTTACTTACCCTTATCTATATTCAAACGTCCCGCGAAAAACAATATTAGAATATTCGCGATAAAAAAATGACTGACCAATGGACCAATATCTCGAGCTCGAGAGATTACTTCAAGTACCTACCTAACATGGGGAATGTATTCTGTGCCAACCGTTAATAAACAGTCAAAGTTTAATCTGTCACACCGTTCCATCACGTGTAAACAATACACCTTGGCCCACGTAAATGTTGTAATTATTCTAATATAGCTCATCCCTAAATCTATTTCCCCATCCCTGTACTAACCCTTAAACAATGTAAGTATCTTTAATCAAAGCTAATACATAATTTCCCCAACCCTTGATGAGTCTCTGATAAGGATTACCGACTAATTGTTAATCTGTATAGATGCCATCGGTGTGTACTAGTTAGTACATACGACAAGACAACCCTCGACTGCCTTTATAAGCTATACTAACTAGCTTAAGTACAGATGTTATTCTAATCTTTATGCCTGAGGAGAGGTTATTAGTATAGACAGATAAATCCAGTACCATAGAGGTAGAGCAAATTTTTGAGTTAAAGATGCATACCGGCATGCGGCAGTAAAATTTTCTTGTTCGTAAGCGCAGGAAGTTGGAAGAAGGAAGAAATAATAATACACTAAAAAGGAAGAAGAAAAATAGTCAACGAAAATTGGCCATCACGATCTATTACAAGGAGTCACTTCGGGATAAAATCCACAATAAACAATGCGCTTGTAATTATAATCAAAACGAAGTCTTATTGCTTTTTTTTTTATTGCATTTGCTTAGAAGCCACATATTTGTACGATTTCAATTTCCTTTCGCAAACGCTTAACTTTTGGAAATACTTTTGAGAACTCTTCGCAAAGTTGAACGAAATTGATTTCTTAAAAAGATTGTGAAAAAGACACTTTCAGCAACGCTTATTACGTGAGTAGCAAGTGTGCATGGCATTCACTAAAACAAACCAAAGTAAAAATAAAAATTAAGACCAATAATAAATAACTGTGTGAATACCGACAAACTAAAATCTGGCGTGCCGATTTAAGAGTTGAAGTCTTTTGACACCACAGAACAAGAAATTTGACACTGAAATCTATCCGAGTAGGTTTCAAACGAATCGGACAAAGCTGAAAGCAAAATGTTGCTATCAATATTGTAACGGCTATTTCTCGGACATTTTGTGGACTGGCAACTCCACAGTATCCAGCTGAGATTCCCGGGAGAGCTGTTCTCTGAAAAGAATAAATATTTCGTATACTTTATTTACTTACAAAAATAATATATATATTTATATAAATAATATATATATTTGTTGGCACTCAAGGTCTTCCTTTAGATTACTGTACAATACAACATATTTTGTAAATGACCGTCTGTTGTCCAAAATAAAATAAAATAAAAAATAATTTACTTACTGAAATAAATAAACAGTAATTTGTAGCTTAAAAAAGGTGTTTGTAATTATTGCTGATGATTTACTACTAAAACTTACAGGTTGTATTTTTGTACTTACCTATTTTATTTAAATATCAGCTTACCAACTCTTTATTTGAGAAAATCTTTGCAAGTAGGTAATTAGAAATTATCAAATACTGAAGAGGTCGTAACATAATTGTTTTAGTACCTTACCTAATTCTGTTACTAAAACTATCCTCATTCTACCACCAAAATGTCCCCTGACTCGTATGTCTTTAGTTTTAACGACCACTTTGATCGTTCCTAAGCTATAATTCCATCATAATACCTTCTGCACAAATCATTTTTGTTCCTTAGAAATAGCTAAGCCACATTCTTAGGTACTTGTAGCTGAAATTGTACAGTCATAGTGTAAAAACTAAGTACTTATCTATTTAATTTACTGAAAAAAACTTTTTTTTAAACGTACTAAAAAGTACAAAATAATTTCTCCCGTAAAGATTTATAACCTTACTACAATGCTACAATTAGGTATATAATTTCTGTTCTGTACATACCTATACCTAAGTATACATAGTTTTATATCGAAAAACGTGGGGCGCAGGCATGGAATTCTAGGCACTGTAATAGTTTAGAAGAGACTTTCACTAACACCCTGATAGAGTTTGATTAATCTCTTCCTTCCTCGTGGTCAAACTTATTGGTCAAACTGATTTTGACCACCTGTTGTAAAAAATATATTTATTTTTTATTTCTTTCTTATTTGCAAAATAGTTAGGAAAACGTCATCTTAAACTATTCCAAATTTCAAGTTGATACCATTAGTATTTCTCGAGATATCCAGCTGTGACAGACAGACAGACAGACAGACTTAGTCACACCATAAGGATTCCTTTTTACCATTTCGGTACGGAACCCTAAAAAGAAGTGTCGTTTATTTTTAAATAATTAAGAGATAATGAAAGTTACTTTATTTAATATTCTAATAAAAAAACTTGGTGTCATTTATTAAAAATATTTTATTGTGTTAATATTATTGTGTATGTGTAGGTACATCTAAATATATAAAGAGGACTCTGAGTGACTGACATATCAATCAACGCACAGCCCAAACCACTTTTTTTTTGTTCTGTGGCCCAAACCACTGGGTCTAGTCCCAGCGGTTTGGGCTGGAATATCTAGAGATTCCAAATTTGGTACGTAGGTTCCTTATAAGATCTTGTGGTACACTAACAAAAGGTTTTTTTTTCAAAATTCACCAGCTATTTTTTGGTTGGTTAGTTTGGTAAAAATGAAACGGGATAGTCATATCTCTGGATCCAATTTTGATTTTTTGAGCTCGTTTGATTCGTCTTGAGTTCTTGACAAGTACTCCGAAGTCCAATTGGAAAAGGTGTATTTAACACGTTTTTATTTTTTATTAACACGTTTTTATTAGGTTGCTTTCGGGTTTGTTTGTTCGATTGTTTTTTATTATTAACACGTTTTTATTAAGTTGCATTCTTGTTTGTTTGTGTGTCCGCAAAGTTTGCAAACAATTTTATATTAACTTCCCGATGAGCTAGAGACTTGAAACTTTAAACATAGGTCAGAAGTGGAAGGCAATGCAATATTATGGTGTCATTGAGCTGATCTGATAATGGAACCGGAAGAAGGCCACAGTAACTCTGTGATAAAACCATACAACCCCATGGAGATTGGGCTAGTTAGAATCATTTTGACAAGTGCCTACTCTGACGGGAGATGAGGTCCAGGGTCTGATGATGAAGCCGGAAGAAGGCTACAGGAACTCAGTATTGCAACCATGCAACCCCATCGAGTTTGGGCTCGTTTGAATCATCTTGATGAGTGAGTACTCTATTGGTCAATAGTGTCCAGGGTCTGATGATGGAGCCGGAAGAGGGCAACAGGAACTCTGTAATAAAACCATGCAACCTCATCGATTTTAAGCTCGTCTGATTTGTCTTGACGATTACTCCAATAGGAGATGGTGTATTTTTATTTTAGTTTTAGCTCGTTGACTTAAAATCAGAAAATAATAATTAACCGAATAAAAAATAATTATAAAAACACGTTTCTAAAACGGACTATGTCCAGAGCAGTGGACGATGACAAACTGAATGATGAAAACGGACTAAAAAGTATAAATTAAAAAATCCCGAAAATATTTTGTAACTCTTAACCTTAAAACGTGGGGCACATGCAAAAGACAAATTGATGATAAAAGCCCACAAAATGCGCCCTAGGCAGTCCAAGACCGACACCCCACGTTTTTAGGTTTAAAACTTCTGTTACACATGATCATAATAAACACCACCCTTTATAATCAAATAAAAGTTAATGAAGATATTTTCCTTCCTTCCTCGTGGCCAAACTTAGTAGTCAAACTGATTTGACCACGAGGAATTTTGACATTCTTCTCGGACAAACTTTAACGTGTTTTACGTCGTGGCCCTTATAAACTTACTTACTTGCCGAAGTTTATTTACCGCTTGGACGCAACTTGCCATTTTCCTATTAAGTAAGTAGAGGGAGGGTGTTAGTGAAAGTCTCTTCAACTGTTCCTCGTGGTCAAATCAGTTTGACTACTAAGTTTGGCCACGAGGAAGGAAGGAAAATATCTTCATTAACTTTTATTTGATTATAAAGGGTGGTGTTTATTATGATCATGTGTAACAGAAGTTTTAAACCTAAAAACGTGATGTGTCGGTCTTGGACTGTCTAGGGCGCATTTTGTAAGCTATTATCATCAATTTGTCTTTTGCATGCGCCCCACGTTTTAAGGTTAAGGGTTACAAAATCTTTTCGGGATTTTTTAATTTATACTTTTTAGTCCGTTTTCATCATTCAGTTTGTTATCGTCCACTGCTCTGGACATAGTCCGTTTTAGAAACGTGTTTTTATAATTATTTTTTATTCGGTTAATTATTATTTTCTAATTTTAAGTCAACTAAAACTAAAATAAAAATACACCATCTCCTATTGGAGTAATCGTCAAGACAAATCAGACGAGCTTAAAATCGATGAGGTTGCATGGTTTTATTACAGAGTTCCTGTTGCCCTCTTCCGGCTCCATCATCAGACCCTGGACACTATTGACCAATAGAGTACTCACTCATCAAGATGATTCAAACGAGCCCAAACTCGATGGGGTTGCATGGTTGCAATACTGAGTTCCTGTAGCCTTCTTCCGGCTTCATCATCAGACCCTGGACCTCATCTCCCGTCAGAGTAGGCACTTGTCAAAATGATTCTAACTAGCCCAATCTCCATGGGGTTGTATGGTTTTATCACAGAGTTACTGTGGCCTTCTTCCGGTTCCATTATCAGATCAGCTCAATGTCACCATAATATTGCATTGCCTTCCACTTCTGACCTATGTTTAAAGTTTCAAGTCTCTAGCTCATCGGGAAGTTAATATAAAATTGTTTGCAAACTTTGCGGACACACAAACAAACAAGAATGCAACTTAATAAAAACGTGTTAATAATAAAAAACAATCGAACAAACAAACCCGAAAGCAACCTAATAAAAACGTGTTAATAAAAAATAAAAACGTGTTAAATACACCTTTTCCAATTGGACTTCGGAGTACTTGTCAAGAACTCAAGACGAATCAAACAATCTCAAAAAAATCAAAATTGGATCCAGAGATATGACTATCCCGTTTCATTTTTATTACCAAACTAACCAACCAAAAAATAGCTGGTGAATTTTGAAAAAAAAACTTTTGTTAGTGTACCCCAAGATCTTATAAGGAACCTACGTACCAAATTTGGAATCTCTAGATATTCCAGCCCAAACCGCTGGGACTAGACCCAGTGGTTTGGGCTACAGAACAAAAAAAAAGTGGTTTGGGCTGTGCGTTGATTGATATGTCAGTCACTCAGAGTTCTCTTTATATATTTAGATGTACCTACACATACACAATAATATTAACACAATAAAATATTTTTAATAAATGACACCAATTTTTTTTATTAGAATATTAAATAAAGTAACTTTCATTATCTCTTAATTATTTAAAAATAAACGACACTTCTTTTTAGGGTTCCGTACCGAAATGGTAAAAAGGAATCCTTATGGTGTGACTAAGTCTGTCTGTCTGTCTGTCTGTCACAGCTGGATATCTCGAGAACTACTAATGGTATCAACTTGAAATTTGGAATAGTTTAAGATGACGTTTTCCCAACTATTTTGCAAATAAGAAAGAAATAAAAAAATAAATATATTTTTTACAACAGGGACTGAAAAGGGGTCTTAAAAAATTTAAGTGGGGCGGCTAGGCCATGTGGGGTATCATATGAAAGAGCGCTGTTTGCACATTTTAAAACATTTTTTTCTTTTTTTTTTAGGCAGCATAGTTTTCCACTTATGATGAAAAATGTAAAAAAATACCGTCCCCCCCCCCTTTATCGCCGAAGTTTGCGAAGAGAAAAATCTGAAATAATTCTGTGATAGAAGTTTTTGTAAAGATTACAGGAAAAATAAAACGATATCTCAATATAACACACTTCTTTAGAAATTCAAAAACAAACAAAAAATATTTAGTTCCTCTACCAGTCAACAGATGGCCCTGACTTAAAATAAAATATTTAGTTCTACTATCGGTCAAGAGATGGCGCTGGCCTAAGAAAAAAAGTTGTTCCACTGTCGGCCAAGAGATGGTGCTGACCTCATACTGCAATAATAATTTTATTATTCTACAGCTCTGCAGTGTATTTATTATGATGCACAGTTACTTGTTGTATGGTCTGTTATGTATGATGGTACGGAAACCCTCGGTGCGCGAGTCCGACTCGCTCTTGACCGGTTTTTTAACTTTAGGTACACTTTCTTTTTCTAGGAATGTATTCTACATCAACATTCTTTAGCCGTAGTTGCACTGTGTGTCGCAGAAACTTTATACCTCCGTCACCAACAACTGTTTTTAGGTCAAAGTTGCGGAGTATATGAGCTAACCCACTTTTAACTTGAAGTTTTGCGTATCGCATGCCGATACATATCCTAGCTCCACTTCCAAACGGCTGGTAAACAACGCCGTAGTTTTTGTCGTTAGAAAATCTGTCTGGATTAAACTCATTGGGATTTTCGAAGTACCGAGAGTCATGGTGGTAGTCATAGATAGGAATCATCACTTTTGTACCTTTCTCGATTTTAATATTTCCTGCAGGTAATACCGTCGGTTCTGAGCATTGTCTTGCCAACAATGCAACAGGTGGATACATCCTCATAGCCTCGTCCATAATGTTCTCCAAATATTCCATTTCCGATATAGCATCATATGATAATTGTCCATCGTACTTGTCGAATACTGCATCAATTTCTTGTTGGACGCGTTTTTGTATGTCGGGATGTCTGCCTAATTCCACCATAGATCCAAATATCGCATTGGCTGCTGGTTCTACACCAGCAATGAAGAAAAAGAAACCTTGTGCAGCCATCAACTCGTCCGTCGGTTCCATCTGGTAGCCCGTTTCTTGGTGTGTCATCACACCATTCTTCTGAATACTCAAGCAGATGTCAGCAAAATCGTGTTTCTTCACTCCTTCTTTTTTACGTTGCGCTAAAACTTGTTTTATTGCACCAATGAATAATGGCTCAAATTCCTTGAAGAATCTTAACTTCAATACACGTAACAGCCTTGAAGATATGCTTACGATGATAAACTTCATGTTATTCGCAAAAGTGGGTGTGGTTGCTTTAATCACCATTTCAAGGAATGGCGAATCGAATGTAGATTTATTATCAATTCCAAAGACAGCAGCCCCGACCGCGGCGCAGCAGAATATGTTTAAAGTGTCGTAGGTTCCGATGGGTTTTTGCTTTTGAGGGTTTTTGTGCAAGTAATCAATAAAATCTTGGGCGCTTTTATCTATTATGTAATACATGCTTTTCAATTTCGCAGATGTGAAAAGTGGAGTCATCTTTTGTCTCATGAGCTTCCACCGGACACCATTCATGAACACAATGTTGTCTGCTAAATAGTCGTCTTCGAGAAGGTTGAAACCTCTATCGATGAAGATAGGTGCGTGGAGCACAAACTGGACATTCTCCGGATCGATTGCGTACAGTGAAGGTGTAATTAGGGATCCGAAAGCAACTGCAGGTTCATCTTGGTACTTCTGATACAATTCTGATAAAACTTGAAAGAAAGCACGGTCACTAGTAAGAAAGTCCCAGAAAGGTCCCAGCACTTTATTCCGACTGTAAAATTTCACTCCGCGCTTTCTCCAATAGTTGTCATTATATTTTCCGATGAAATAGGAAAACGTCAAAATAAATAACGCGACCAAAAGTAATATTTGTAAAAACATGGTAGCTGCCCGCGATCTACGAATGTACTAAATAATGTATTTGAATCATGCCGTTTAAATGTTATTGTACATTTCTGGACCTGAAAGGCATCTAGCTGTAAGTGCCATAAGCACAATTTTACAGTAGAGACGATTTTGTGATAAAATTGATGGTGTATGTATGTATGGACTTTATCCCTGAATAACAATAAAAACCAAAGGTCTTATTAACATATTTTTATTGACTTGATGAATAATAAACTATTCTAAATTTAAAAAACTCCGTTACATACAGTGTTATGCTTCGGAAAGTTATTACAACCAATAGAAGTTGCATTAGCCTGGCCGCACACAGGCGTTTTCCACCGGCGGATTCCGCATTCGTTTTCCGCGTCGAGACTAGACGCCAAATCATATAATATTGGCTGAAGCAGAAAACGCTAAAAACGGACTTACAGGCCTTTCAGGTGCAGATTTTTGAATGAGCTATTTTTAGTTTGAACTGGTTATGTCACGATTCGGTACAAATTGGTTGCAAACCGTAGATTGATCATAATCACCACTTTGACCTTGTCTCGAGTTAGTTCGTAAAATTGATGTTTAGGTACAATTTGTATAGCAGTCTTTGCGTGTATTGTATAGTTACTTTTTGGTGTACCATGTTGACATTTAGGAGGTGCTCTCAAAAGAAATTAATCCCTTTTAACGTGATTTTATTAGGTTGCTTTCTTGTTTGTTTGTTTGTGTGTCCGCAAAGTTTGTAAACGATTTATATTAGCTTCCCGATAAGCTAGAGACTTCAAACTTTGAACATAGATCAGAACTGGAAGGCAAAAGGGATGGCAATGCAATATTATGGTGTCACTGAGCTAATCTGATGATGGAGCCTGAAGAAGAACAGAGGAACTCTGTGATAAAACCATACAACCGCTATTGCCGCTGCGATTATATCATCATAGTTTTACTTCCTTCCTACCCGCCAATATCCAAACAAAAAGGCACAACGCTCCGCTGCGCTCGCCGACCTAACGCGGGCCGATGTATTCAAGTACAAGGACAGGTCTATGTGAACTACCTACGGTGACATCAACACAACACGCTATTTAAATTTAAGCTACATAAGTTTCAGTGTTACGTGTATTCGTAAATACGTGACGAAAGGACGGTGTAAATCGACGTGTTTGTGGACTTTGTGGCCGTTCACGTCCGATCACGCGAGTCGTGCGCGATGCGCAGGCGACGCGGCGACGACGCTCACTTGCCATTTTCAAGTGTTGACGAGCTGCTGCTATACCAAGTAATTGCCGTTCCTTGACCGCCACCGTCTGCGTCCGTAACCTACCGAAATCCCGCTTCCTTCCAATTCTATTACACCCGCATTCCATTCGCATACCATTCCGCTTTTTGACGATTGAATGTCTTTTCCGCGATTATTTAAAATTTTGATTGTCGACATTAATATTTATGTACGAAACAAACTCCATTAAGTTTGGACTCGTTCGAAAGTCTTGACGAGTACTCTGTTGGGAAATAGTTTCCAGGGTCTGATGATGAAGCCGGGTAACATGAACTCAATATTGCAACCATGCAACCCCATCAAGTTTGCGCTCTTTTGAATCATCTTGACGAGTAATCTGTTGGGAAATAGTGTCCAAGGATCTGATGATGGAGCCTGAAGAAGGCCACAGGAACTCTGTAACCAAACCATGCAACCCCATCGAGTTTGACCTCGTTTGATACGTCTTGACGAGTACTCTGAAAGGAAATGGTGTATTTTTATTTTAGTTTTAGCTCGTAGATTAAAAAGCAGAAAATAATAATTTACTTACTGAAAAAAACTGTGACTTTTTTTTATAAGAAAAACACTTTTTAAAACTTATAAAGTATAAAAATCCGACTAAAAACATATAAAACAGACTAAAAATTATAAAATAAATTCTACTGTAAATATTTATAACCTAATATCACATAATACTTACAGTAGTTTTTGTTTTTAACCTAAAAACGTGGGGCGCATGCTAAAGACAATTGATAATAAATCTTACTTACAAAATGCGCCCCACGTTTTTAGGTTTAAAACTTCTGTACAAGTTTATAAATATTTAGGTACATACTGTAGTAGAATATATTTCATACTTTTTAGTCTGTTTTAAAAACGTGTTTATTAAAAAATACATACCTAGCTTCTGCCCGCAACTTCATCTGCGCGGACTTCAGAATTGGGTCCAGAGATATTAGTATCACATATTATTATCTAGTTCCCGTTCCCGTCACATTTCTCTTACCGGCCATTTCACCCCTTTTGGGGTTGAATCATGTCCACCGTGTTGAACTTTAAAATAAATGCCATTTTCGCAGCAATCATCATCCCATAAAAACCCCAATTGGCCAATGGCGACATCCATATCGAGTTTTGGGTTTATTTACCCATTTACCCCGTAAGGGGTTGATTTTCGGAAAATCATGAAATATGTGTATGCTTATTTGTTTACAGAAGTACCTACTCATACAAAATTCTAAATCGAAATATCTGTTGAATATTATTTTTCCATAGAACATTTCAACCCCCATTTTACCCCTTTAGGGGTTGAATTTCTTGATATCCTTTATTATTCCTTGTTGCAAAGGGAACCTTTATCCACAGCTTTCTAGGTCCAAGGGTTTTGGCTGGGCCTGGGCGTTGATGTGTCAGTCAGTCTTAATTATTATGCCGCCCGCGACTTCGTCTGCGAGGACAATAATTTCTCTATCCCTCTGGAGCAGTACTTTATTCGGGATGAAAGGTACCCTATGTCCTGTTCTACCCCAGATAACGTTTGTGAAATCTCTTGCTTTTTGGAATAACTACAGAGACCAATCTATAACATTTTCACATATTTCTTGCATATAAAGTATATACATCCCTTTCGACGCATAGTGCCAGAAACGCAAATTACCGCACACGCTAACGACCATATTTCAAATTCGCAACTGACCAGACGTGCAAATGCCCCGATACGCAAACGACCTGAAATGAATTCGCAAACGACCAGGTACGCAAACGACCTGAAATAAATTCGCAATCGCCCAGCTTGCTTGAAATAATGCAGTTAAACAAAGGAGAAGCGGCACTTGCCAAAGAAAAAATTCTAAACATGTTTTAGATTGAATTTGGTCTTAAAAAAGCCAATAATATTTGCTACATTGATCAACTTCTGTCTTATTATTTTAGCGCATGTAGAAAAAAAACAGCATTATAAAACAGAGTTTAAAAGCTACTAAGTACCTTTTATATTTTGCCACCAATAGAAATAGGCTAGTTGACAAAATTTCAATAACTGCTTAATATTTTAGCTTATTAGGCATTTTATCGAAAAAAAAGGTTTATTTATTTTTAATCGAGCGTTTACATTATAAATTTCGCGTTTTAAAAAACCAATTTTAATTTGGTTCCAAAACGCACAAGACTGTCATGGCGTCTTGAATGACGTTACGCCGTGCAAAACAAACAAAAGAGCGATCGTGTCTTCGTACGTTATAGCTAGTTTTTATCGTTTAAAAATGAATTTCTCATATTATAAGTACTGTATAGTGCCCCAGTGTGATAGCACGACTATAAAAACGCCAAACCAGTTATTTATTTATGTTCCAAACAATGGAGAAATACGGAAAAAGTGGCTAAAACTTGCGTTCGGTTGTGGTTAGGTTGCACTCGGAGTGTAGGTTTGGAACGCGCCTCCGGTAGTGATACTCGAAACGTCAAAGACAAGATTGGAGTTTCGCACGGCGTGACGTAACGCTTTCTGATTGGTGTTCACTGTCACGTGACTAAAGGTTGCATTTTACGAAATTTATTTTTTAAAAATATTATTAATCTTTAACGCTTTTAATAATTAAAATTGTTTGTTATTTTCTCCATAGTATAATTAATCATTATAAACCCCTATCCATTATATTTATTCTTAATGGAAACAAGCCTATTACTGCGTTGTCACTTTTTGCAGATATATTCTTTACCTTTGTCTGTGCACGTTAAAGTATAATTTTTAGTTGATCCTGGATTTTTAATGTTTTCCGACTCGGTTCCCGATCGTTTGTCTCGGTCAGGGAGGGTCTTCAGGGAACATTCTCGAAAGGCACCTACGGTCACTGTTTGTAGAGACCCACCCACTACTCGGGAAAATACCCAAATACCAGAAAATCAAATGTTACTAAACTGTGTTACCATTTTAGGTAAATAGATACAGATTTGCCTAAATATTTGTAAGTATTGTAAAAACATCAGCACCGAACTGTCGGACTCGAAAGGAATAAATATTAATTCCAGCTAGTAGGTACCAGCTGACTAATAAACATCGAAACTTGTGTGTATGTTATAAAAGAAAGATAAAAAAGCTAATAAAATAAACCATAATACTTATCTAAACATAACATAAATATTAGAAGGATCTGAATATATCAAATCAAACCAAAATATAGCAGATTCTGTTAAAACATTTATTTAGGTACATGACATAGGTAACTACTACAGAATCATGTGTACCCCTAAACCGCCCATCAGTCACAACGTCCGTCCACCAATGGAAGGTTTGTATATCTAGGAAGATGGATTCATACACAAAATAAATTACGAAAATAAACGGGGAAGAAAATAAAACAGTTTTAGGCAAGTTTTTTTGTTTTTTTTTATTCTTCAAATCAAGACTTATAAATTTAAAAAAAACACCGACACACACAGAAAAATGTTTTTGTAGCAGCAGTTGGCCCTAAGTTTGCTTGCATTGATTTCTGATAAAAACTTCGGTTGATTTTATACGAAAGAGAGGGTGAAGATGCGGCGGAGATTTTCTATCTTTTATTTATGGCTTTTGAGATTCCGATTCCTCCTGTGGTACGATTAGGGGTTAGCTTGAAGAATTTAAAGTAAGCACTGTTTAAATTCCTTTAAATTCCATTTAATCTTTATAGAACTTTATTATTTATTCTAATACTTTTAACTTGAAGAATAAACATTGATAGTCTCTCCAAAGCAAGAGTTTATTTTTCTGTATAGTGATAGCACCTTATGGTGAGCGTCAAAATGACGGGTTCAAGTCTCCAATTCGAAATCTAACACATTAAATAGTTTGTGCTACATATGTACTATTTGTACCCTGAACATTTGTACCTCTAAAGGTAAAGGCAGTATGTTAGGACCTCCCTGATCCCGCCACTTTGACGTTAAAGTGGCACGTCCTTCTGAAAGTGCTACTCAGAGGCAGGTAATTCACACCCGAAGACTTAGTACTACATATTATGTACATGTATATGCTCAATTTTCAACACAATTGTAAGTGCCGAATTAAAGTTATGTGATTAAAACTTTGGTCCAATAATAAGACCAAGCTAATGTTATAGAAAATTAATTTTGGCATGTAACTCTACACACAACACAACTATTATTGTCTATATCCTAATTACGTGAGCCAATCAGCGAGGTGTCCGCATACATTGGACGACAAATAATAAGCCACGTGCAGATTACCTACCTGCTCTAACAATCAAATTAACATGATACAGAGAACACGAGTAACTAATAAACATCGTTATAAGTACATCAATAGCATCTGTTGTTGTTCATACAGTAAAAATATTATTATGTGTCCTGCGTAGCTTCAAAACTCCCTTTTTTATTTAAATTAAAACAGATAAATAGAGTCCCAATCACGCCAAAATGGCGAACCCCAAATCATGATGTCACACGAATATCAATATCTTCCAAATAACTTCGGCAGATAGTACACTTAGAAATTTCTTACATCGATTCATCGTTTTTAAGTTGAAGCTCGGCAAACCCGCTGAAGTTCGAAAATTAGCTGGTAGGGTCCCCCCTCCAGGATGTGTATAGCGTAGCGACACAGTTGTAATCGTAACGGTAATATATCCGTAGCCGTAGTAACCGTAGCGGAGTGTCGTAGCGAAGCGTAACGGTAAAATATCCGTAGCCGTAGTGGCCGTAGCGGAGTGTCGTAGCGTAGCGTACCATATAAACAAGTAATTGTGAGATACCTATTATAATATATTTTAACCTTTGTACCACTTTTAAAGCAAATAAATGAATCTGAATCTGTAGACTTTACTTTTGCCTAATCAGTCGTCAGTAGTCAGTCGTCAGTAGTCAGTCGTCAATAGTCAGTCGTCACCGTCAGTACAGTAGTTACTAGTCAGTCGCATCCCTACGCGTATGCCTGCCGGGCAACTTGTATAACGGAATTTACGATACTTTTTATTTTAGTAACAATAGTTCGTAGTAGCAATTATACGAAGTAAACAGTAAACTTGTTTAATTTATTAACTATCCTACTGATGTGTTTACATCCTAACTAACATTATTAAATGCGAAAGTAAGTTTGTTGTTTGTTTGTTTGATACGCTTTCACGTCTTCTACTCAACCGATCATCATGAAATTTAAAATACACGTTGTCAGGGGTATAACAAAAGGACATACCTAGGGTACCTTTCATCCAGGTAAAAAGTACCGTTCCCGAGGGATAGAAAAATAACTGCCGAGCTGTCCACGCAGACAAAGTCGCCGGCAGTCGCTAGTTATTAATAAAACAACTGCCCTTTTTTACATTGAGAACTTTTATCTTCAACCTTCCTCTGTTTTTGATACCAAAAAAGTTGAAAATAATCTGTACTACACGCCACGGAATATGAATGAGTTTCGTCATGGGATTCACAGCCGTTTATGTCGAATCGCCAAAAGCCAGGAAAATATGCGAGCTGCAGGCAACGATCGTTTGCCAGCGCGAAATACGAAACTACTCGATAACATTTTTTTTTTCAACTCACATACCTACCAATACCTACTACTTATTTAGGATACTAACCTATGCCAAAACCTTTGATTATCTATATTCTATCTATACTATAGATAGATCATCAAAGGTTCTATAGCCAAACTTTGTCAGCCCACGAAATAATAAATAGTTAAGCACAAATCAAATTATTACAAAGCATTTAAAAGAGAATAAAAAAACAGTAATGGCATATTTTAATAGGAACTGATGAGTCAACATCTAAATTTTTTCGTTAACTTACTACACATAAAATTATTGATTCAATGTTTTTCTCCCTTTTCCCCACTGCTCAACTGTGAGTGCCCAGCATCTCTGACTAAAAAAAAAATGTTTTTGCCACGAAACTGAACCACTATAGATCTGCTAATCACCACGTTACAGTGAGTGAAAATAATTTGGTAGGTGCTACTCATTATAAAAAAAATAGGTATAAAGGCTTAAGGCGAGGCAGTTCCCGAAATTTACTCTTTCACTATGTCTTTAGAATTAGGTTGAATATTGCATAGCTTTAATTGACGCTTCGCCAGAAATTTGACGAAATTTAGTACATTTTTATTGATTTCTGAAATACTGGATTATTTATTAAAAATGTACTCGGTTATTGTGTTAGATCGATAAAAAAGCTATCCTTTTTGCATGAAAAATCATATCACTGTCGTTGAAAATAACAAAATCTGACGATTTGAAGTTTATTTTTATGGTGTTATTCAGGATTTATTTACAGAGTAACCATGCCATTTTTCAATATTCTGTTCGGTTATTGTGTTTCTTTGTTTCTTTTTCAGTCTACAGTAATTTTTGTGAAGTAGAATTCTACATCAGTTCTTCACATTGGAAGTTCAAAAATCAATAATTTCATCAAATCGTGAACTGGCCTCGCCTTAATAAATGGCACTGAGCATTTTCATTTTCATTTGCTGCCACTTTTTCATTTGTTGATTTTAGATACTACACTTGGTTGTGACTGAAAACAATAAATAAGTGATATATTCAATGCAAAAACGCAAAAAGAATATTATATGTATCTAGGTATAGTGGCACTCGCGACCGTGTTGCGAATGAATTTTAACGTAGGTATAAGCGAAACCTCATCGAATCTTGTTGCGTATACCATGGCGTATACCAGCGTATACGTGTACATTCACCAGTTCCGAAAATAATTAGTGAAACGAAAAATAATAAGTAGGTAAGTACCTAGTAGGTATTTATATCTGATTTTTTTTTATACCTATTATTCTTCATTGCACTTGTAGCATAATTAGACAGGTAAATATGAAAGTTATTTACAGCTTTTTGGAATATTTCCTTCCTGCCTAGATGGAATGTCGGTACACCAGCTTCCAAACATTTAAAGAACGCAACTTGCACGACCTCTTCTGCGGTATTTCGGCAACAAAAAAAAGGACAATAGCTTGGCAACATTTCACCCCCAAAAAGTTGTCAAAAAGTGCAGCTCTATGAGAGAAAAGCTTTCCGTGAGACATCCACTAGTGCAAGGAAAAGAAGAGCGACAAATTAAAAAACTTAGCAGTTAGATTTTTTCTCGGCATCGAGAGTCCATAGACTTGAGTCTATGGTTTTAATTTCAACTCGATACCTCCACGCGTTCCCGAGATAAAGGGTCTAAAAATATTACTTTTCGTAATTGGCTAATAATTTTCGGAACAGCTTAAGTATGATAGATAACATCATTCATTAAAATATCACTAAAATATTCACTGCTGGGTGAACCTAAATAGTATAGTGGCTCTGTCTGTTACCTTTTCAGGCCTGTGATTGAACAAATTTTATTAATTTTATATAGCATAGGATATATTGGACCAGAAGTTCTCAACTTATTTGGTCTACCGCCCACTTTGATAATCAATTGTTTTAGCAGAATATTTTGAAGAAAATCTTAATGAAAGGTTAATTTCATGAGTACATAATTAATAATTTCCTTTGGTCGGTCGGTTCAAGTGCCTATTCTGCGTGCTCTTGAAAATTTTATCAACAAGTTTAGAGGCTCAGGCCTATTCATTATTTACAAGAGGCTTTCAGGGGAGCACAGACTGATACAGGCCAGCTTTTTCGCTTGTCGAAAAGTGTACCTACCTAACCTTTAACCTTTAAATAATTCATGTTACAGGTACTTGCGATGGCCTCCATTTTGCTAATGTTAACGTAACAATCGTCTCAATAGTAAGTATTGCTTTTAGAGCAATTAGACGACAGACTTGTTACTAAAACAAAAAGCAATAGTATTGAACAAGAAGTCTTTGGTATTGAAACACCATTGAGTTGAGTCTTGATTTTTACCTGACTGCAAGAGGGTTATGTTTTTAGCGTGTATCTTGTATGTTTGTTTGTATGTGTGTTTGTATGTAATATTCTTTATTACCTCATATCTTTCAAACGGCTGAACGGATTCCTATGATTAAGATATCGTTAGATTTGTCTTGTCAGCCCAAGTGTTCTTAAGAAGGTGGCGTTATAAAAAAAACAACATGGCGGCTGTACGGTGCTATTACACGAGTGCAAAAAAAAATTTTTTTAGAATACTGCAATATGGGTGTCAAATTAAAGGGCTTATCATAAAGATTTCAAAAAGGTATATCATGATCGTAATAATTTCAATTTGTTACACTAACATTACCGTTATGTGACCGAGCGAGCGCGAAACGTATCCGTTTCAGCTTGGGCAAAAATGCTTTATGTCCATCCTGCTGTCCGGCTGTCCGTCTGTTCTCCTCTACAGGTAGCATTTATCAACCGATTGTGTGAGCAGGTTCAATAATTGATATAGTTATTTTTCCATTCAGTTGTTCTAAATTTTTCATAATGGCGGAGCTAAGTCTACAGCGCACAGAGCATTAATATATTTAAATGCCACATCGGAATGTTTCATATTTGCGCTAATGTCTCACTCACTGGTTTATGAATCAAATGGTCAATGAAGGACTTTAATTTATAGTGAGTAGGTAGGTAAGTAGTTATTAATAGTTTATTGTTTAATTGGTGCGGAATTAGTATTTTCCGTCTGTCAAAATTACGTTATTTACAGAAAGGAGTCACAAATCTTATCTAATTCCCAAACTCTCAAAAAAACTCCGGCTATTGTTATAAATACACTGCGATTAGAACAACGAACAACGTCCATTGTTTTGTGGAACAAAGTCTGATAAAACCAAAAATTTTGATACAAAACCACAAAGCGTTCGGTAAACAATAACAGTAAAAAAACGAGGCCTTTCAAATCTGGAAATCTATAAAGGATCGAAAGTCAATTTATCGCGCCATGTGTCATCCCAAGGGGAAAAGATCTATCAGTTGTGACCAAACATCCTACCTACCTACATGAAAATAAACGCCGATGGGAGAGGCATGGGAATGGTTTTTTATGTATAAAATTGTATAGCCACAAAACAGAACGAATTACATACTGAAAAATTAATAAAATAAATATTAAGAACTACAAGTTACTAATTAATAAAACAAATACGCAACTAGGTATAGGGTTCCTTTGTTGTCTTGACTATGGAACCCTAAAAAGAAACTCATAACAGTATTTAACAGTAAAAAATCTTCAAACGTTTAACCAGTTAATTGCAGAGATAAATATAATCGTTTTATCGGTTGACTTTGTGAGTAAAAAAGGCCTGAAGGGACTCCATTAATCTCATCTTGCCCGCATCTCTGCGAATCCCTTGTCTGTCGATTCATCACAAGGGTGTCTGTGAGGGAAGGTCATAAACTATACTTTACTTTGTTTGCTATAGATCAGGGATTCCCATAGTTGTTGATATTGACCCCTTGAGTTTGAAATCGGTTTCCCAGGGCTCGACATAAATGAATGAATGAATAATTTTAATAAAATTATATTTATTACACTTAAGATATTTGATAGGATTTTTAAAGTAAAAGGGCTAATGGGGTCTGAGCCGTCTGAGATATCTGTTCATTTTGGAAAAGGGGGTCTCTTGCTCATAGTTTGGGAATACCTGTCATAGATTCTAATAGGGCGAAACCAACAGCACAGCGAATTAAAAAAAAAACGAAACGTAAAATTATTATTATTAATTATGTTAAAAGGTAGGTACTTGAAAATAGGGTTTATAGATTGAAGAGGTTGTTCCTTCCGGTGCTTTACTAGTCATAAGTCTTTTAAATTTAAGACTAAAACTAACCGAAAATATACTTTTTCATAAAAAACTAAACCTAAAAATACCATTTTTCGATAGATACATTTGTTTGTGTGCTCTTTGCTTCAATTCCTCATAATTTCATTCCCTATAATAGAGTCTTTAACATTCACTTCGATAATAATTTTCGCATGAATGTCGAACATAGATAGGACATCTGTTTCAAAAATTCATCAAAATTGGTTCAGTGGTATATTTTACTATAATTAAAAATATTAACACAGACTGAGGTGACATAGGTAGATTAAATAAAATAAAATAAAAATAAAAATAAAAATAAAAATAGCCTTTATTCTACCACAATATTTAGCATGCTTTACAAATTAACAATAGGTAATTGATAATAATAATTTGATTTAAAAAAAACATTGATTTAAATATAAATAATTTATATAAAATTGTTAAATAGGTATATAAAATTCAACTGATTTAAATTTAAATTAAAAAGTGTGTATATAATCATCGTAATAAATAAAATTAAGATATTAATTTGGGGAAGTCGCCTCCTTGGCGTAGGCCTCCCCAGCCTCCTCCAGTTCTCTCTGTCCTTCGACTTCCTCCTCCAGTCCGATCCAACTCTTTCCTTAAGCACATCCTCCCATCTTTTCTTCGGTCTACCTCTACTTCGCTATCCTTCTCTTGGTAACCATTCTGTCAATTTTTTGGTCCATCTATCACTTTCTATTCTACATACATGACCTGCCCATCTCCATTGCAAACTTCTTA
Organism: Agriphila straminella; assembly: GCA_950108535.1. NCBI lineage: Eukaryota > Metazoa > Arthropoda > Insecta > Lepidoptera > Crambidae > Agriphila > Agriphila straminella. The sequence goes on from OX467312.1 coordinate 7,524,414, forward strand.
CTCTTTCCAGTATATCGGTTATCTGTGTTTTTTTCCTTATGATTTCGTTTTTAATTTTATCTGATACTTTTATACATAACATGCTTCTTTCCATTTTCCGCTGGTGTATAGCTAATTTGTTTTCGTCTTTTTTTCGCAATGACCATGTTTGGCAGCCATAGGTTAAACTTGGTAAAATTACTGTGTTAAAAAGTTTGCCTTTAATTTTTATGTTTATATCTCTGTTTTTCATGACTTCTTTTAAGCTCCAATATTTCTTCCAAGCAATTGCAATCCTTCTATTTATTTCTTTTTCTGTCTGGTCTTCAAACGCAATCGATTGACCCCCCAAATAGGTAGATTAGATAGATATATTTGTAATACAAGTTGATAAATCTCCTATATCCCATGGGTTTAGTTAGTGCCATCACGTGCCACTTACACATTGATTATACCTATAAAGTAGGTATGACTAATTAATTATCACAACTTTGAAAGTGATTGTTCATTATTAAATTAATTAGGTAGGTACATTAAATTCTAATATTTGACAGAAAGCTTTTGGGATAAACTACAATCAAAACTTACCTAATTTATCAACCAAAACTTGTCAAACACACTTAACTATGAAAATAGTTTCAATTACCTAAGTATATTACCTCCCTCGAAGGGCTTAAGTTTGAAGCAATTACTTTACAAGTAAAAGCTGTCTTTTAAAGTCCCTTTCAGGCTCAGGCACCGTAGGATTTCATTACTAAAATATGTATGTGCAGGCAGCTCTGCTAAAAGTTAAAAATCAATATGTAGTCTGAAAATATCTTAATAATAATCACAAAGATAGCTAAGACGCGTGCGTAGATGTATTTTATAATAAGTTTATGGTGCATTCATACTACTACTACTATACTTTAAAGGGATAAGCGGCCAAAACAAACCTGCTGACCACTCTTTGACTCTTGTGTCACATAACCACCAGCAGAGCGTTAACAATGTGAATACCTACTTTGTGAACATTGGCACAAAACTAACTGAGAAATTTACTTCTGCAAACCCCTGTGCAGCTGTACCTAATGCGCAACCATCCCCATCTAATTCTTTAGTTATAATGCCGGTCGATGAAGAGGAAGTGGCTAGACTTATCCGAGGGCTAAAGGATAGTTGTGCTGTTGGTGTTGATCAAATCTCAAGTAGGGTTGTCAAAAGATATCTCCATCTGCTAACTGCTCCCATCGCACACATTTACAACCTTGCTATATCGACTGGGATGTTTCCAACTGCGTTTAAAACTGGGCTCATTAAACCTGTTCATAAGGGTGGAGAATAAGATCGTGTCGATAACTACAGGCCTATTTCCATCCTGCCTACTCTTTCCAAGTTCCGGAGCGCATAATGAATGACAATCTCATCAAGTTTTTAGAGTGTAACAATCTGCTCGCATCTTCTCAATATGGTTTTCGTCGCGGTAAATCCACCAACGATGCGGTTCTCGATCTTGTCAACTCAGTAATTACTACGCTAGATGATAAGAGAAGATGTGTAACTGTTTTCCTCGATATTGCGAAAGCATTCGACACGGTCTCGATCTCACACCTGTTAGGGAAATTAGAAAATCTGGGAGTTAGAGGTACTCCGTTAATGCTGTTCAAGGATTACCTTACCAATAGAACTCAGAGAGTCAGGATAGGTGACTGGTTGAGCGATGAGGCTCCAGTCTCAATCGGAGTGCCCCAAGGTAGTATAGTTGGCCCAACCCTTTTTCTAGCATATATAAACGACCTGTGTGATCTACAGCTTTACGGAGGAAAGGTTTATACTTTTGCCGACGATACTGCTCTCTTTTTTAGCGGATCTACCTGGAATGAAGCATTTCAAAATGCTCAAAAGGGCCTTCACAATGTGACTGACTGGCTAATGCGAAATATGCTGACTCTAAATGTCACTAAAACAAAATATATCGCGTACGCATTAAAAACTTCTCAGCTCCCATCAGATAGTTTCCAATTAACTGCCCATGTATGCATCCATGATCTTGCGTTATGCTCTTGTTCTACACTTGAAAGGACCAGTAGCGTCAAACATTTGGGTGTCATTATTGACCAAACACTCACCTTCAGACAGCATATAAACTCCCTCGTACCCAGATTACGGAAGCTCATATATATCTTTAAAACCCTTAAGCACGTAGCGGACCGCAAAGTCATTAAGATGGTATATTATGCGCTGTGCCAGTCACTATTGGAGTATTGTATTGTGGTATAGGGTGGTGTTGCAAAAACTGATCTCCTCGAAGTAGAGAGGGCACAACGTGCTATTCTTAAAGTGGCCGCTGGTCTGCCTTTCCGGCACCCTACAGTAGACCTCTACAGAGAGTGGGAAGTACTCACAGTCAGACAGACCTACATTCTGAACACCATCTTAAAAAAACACACTCAGTTGAACTATGATCCTGATTTATTAAAGGACAAGCGTAGAAAGGACACCGTTTGTCAAACTGTTTCTCTAAGGACAGCTACCTCGCACAATTTTTTTGTCTTCATGGGTAACTACCTTTATAATAAGTTAAATGGGATTCTTAATATCTATCCCCTCCCCAGAGCCAGGTGTAAAGTAACAATCACAAACTACCTAAAGGAACAGGACCATAAGACTGAAAATTTACTTATTCCTCTAAAATGAAAAAAAAAATAAGTACCTACCTACACACACACAAAAAATAAAAAAATGAGGTTAGAAAATAAAAACTTACTGAATAACATTGGCTTCTCCTTTCGACTCGAGTAACATTGGCATATATAATAAAATTGGCTCACAATCTCACATACACTCTCACATTACACACACTCACACACACTTACACTCACACAAGCACTCTTACACAACCATAAAATTCTGCTACTAAGTATTTATAATGTTTAATTTGTACTAGTTCTATAAGTTTTCTTTAATAAGTTTACATGTAATAATTAATACCACCTATGCTAGCTCTTCACATAGGTCTACAAATACTGTTAGCTAAGAACATAATTAGTTGTATCCTATTGCGGGGGTGGCCTGGTGACCTGTGTAACCGGTTTTCTTTTAAAACCTATTATGGGCACCAGCTTCTCACACTTCAGGTCATACTTGTATTTTGCTCAAATTTGTTCTAGAATTAAGTAAAGTAGCCTACTGTGTGATGAGGAAATAAATGATTTATTTATTATTATTTAATATTATTTATACTTTCCATGATTTACGTAAACAAGACAGTCTTTCATTACGCTACACGCAAAAACGGCTGAACAGATAGTGTAAGTTTAACTTTAAAGCCTGGATATACTTAGGTACTTTTTTATCGCGGTCAAAGGTTCCCTAGGGATTTCCCGAATGTCCACGCGGACGAAGTCGCGGGTGGAGGCTAGCTATAGTTTTTATTGAAAAAAAACACTTTTTAACGGATACTAGCACGGTTTTATCAGCGATTAGTTGGTAATTAGTTTGATTTTTTTATTTTCTAGACGTTTACCATAATAAATTAAACAGTTTAATCATAGGTTGTGTGTTACAAAGACCTTGGGTGGAATTGCGTAAGGTAATCTTATTCATTTGACAGTCATTCATTTGCATATCGTATTCCATCGGCTGCAATTTGTATGGGATGACATAAGAATAAGTATATTATGAATGATACAATATGAACTGTCAAATGAATACGATTGACTTTACGCAATCACCTTTCTGTTCTTATTTCCAGTACTTTTTAATCCTTATCTTACGAGTTTTCAAGGTGGTCTCACAAAAAAGGAAGAAATAATATACAAATCATTAGATACGCATTATCATTGTTATAATAAAACACGTCTATTAAAGTCGGGTGGGGCTGGAGAACATCTTCCTTTTTTTATTCTAAAAGCCCCACCCGACTTCAATTGACGTGTTTTATTATAACAATGATAATGCGTATCTAATGATTTGTATATTATTTCTTCCTTTTTTTTAGAGGCAGGTTTTTTGAAGTCGGTTTTTTGTTTTTTAAACATTTTTTTTATTTTTTTATTTTTAGTGTAAGTACCTTCTGCATTAGGTAGTGTAGGTATATTATTTAGGTAGAAAAATCGGCTCAGCCAAACGTGAGATAATCGCGGAGAAACATACATACATACAAACTGAAAACTTACCTCCTTTTTTTGAAGTCGGTTAAAAAGACTACACAACGGCATCCCTTCCCCAACAAAAAAAATCATCTAATTCGGTTCATAAATAACAAAAAATTGTTTAAAAAACAAAAAAAACCGACTTCAAAAAACCTGCCTCTAAAAAGCAAGAAATAATATTCAAATCATTAGATACGCATTATCATTGTTATAATAAAACACGTCTATTAAAGTCGGGTGGGGCTGGAGTACATATTCCTTTTTTTATTCTAAAAGCCCCACCCGACTTCAATAGACGTGTTTTATTATAACAATGATAATGCGTATCTAATGATTTGAATATTATTTCTTGCTTTTTAGAGGCAGGTTTTTTGAAGTCGGTTTTTTTGTTTTTTAAACAATTTTTTTATTTTTTTATTTTTAGTGTACCTTCTGTATTAGGTAGTGTAGGTAAGTATATTATTTAGGTAGAAAAATCGGCCTAGCCAAACGTGAGATAATCGCGGAGAAACATACATACAATACCTCCTTTTTTGAAGTCGGTTAAAAAGACTACACAAAGGTATCCCTTCCCCAACAAAAAAAATCATCTAATTCGGTTCATAAATAACAAAAAACCGACTTCAAAAAACCTGCCTCTAAAAAAAGGAAGAAATAATATACAAATCATTAGATACGCATTATCATTGTTATAATAAAACACGTCTATTAAAGTCGGGTGGGGCTGGAGAACATCTTCCTTTTTTTATTCTAAAAGCCCCACCCGACTTCAATTGACGTGTTTTATTATAACAATGATAATGCGTATCTAATGATTTGTATATTATTTCTTCCTTTTTTTAGAGGCAGGTTTTTTGAAGTCGGTTTTTTGTTTTTTAAACAATTTTTTTATTTCTTAATTTTTAGTGTAAGTACCTTCTGCATTAGGTAGTGTAGGTATATTATTTAGGTAGAAAAATCGGCTCAGCCAAACGTGAGATAATCGCGGAGAAACATACATACATACAAACTGAAAACTTACCTCCTTTTTTTGAAGTCGGTTAAAAAGACTACACAACGGTATCCCTTCCCCAACAAAAAAAAACATCTAATTCGGTTCATAAATAACAAAGTTGTCATGTTAGTTGATTTAATATCATAGTATTTTCAGGATTACTTGTAAACTACTGAACCGATTTAAAAAAAAATTAAATGGGACCATCTCGCAAGAAAACTCAATCGAACAAAAAAAAAATTATCGAAATCGGTCCATAAATGTCGAAGATACGCGCGAACAACGATAAAAAAAAAAAAAAAAAAAAAAAAAAAAAACATACAATCGAATTGAGAACCTCCTCCTTTTGATGAAGTCGGTTAAAAATTGTCAAGTTAGTTGATTTAATTTCATAGTATTTTCAGGATTACTTGTAAACTACTGAACCGATTTGAAAAAAAAATTAAATGGGACCATCTCGCAAGAAAACTCAATCGAACAAAAAAAGAATTATCTAAATCGGTCCATAAATGTCGAAGATACGCGCGAACAACGATAAAAAAAAAAAAAAAAAAAAAAAAAAAAAAACATACAATCGAATTGAGAACCTCCTCCTTTTGATGAAGTCGGTTAAAAATTGTCAAGTTAGTTGATTTAATATCATAGTTTTTTCAGGATTACTTGTAAACTACTGAACCGATTTGAAAAAAAATTAAACGGGACCATCTCGCAAGAAAACTCAATCGAACAAAAAAAAAATTATCTAAATCGGTTCATAAATGTCGAAGATACGCGCGAACAACGATAAAAAAAAAAAAAAAAAAAAAAAAACATACAATCGAATTGAGAACCTCCTCCTTTTGATGAAGTCGGTTAAAAATGAATCTGATGAGGATTTTATATGGTTTTCATATTGTTTATGTAGTTATTTTATTTATCTTCTGTATAGGAACGGATTACTGAACATGTGATGATCAGCTGCAGCCAATCTGTCGGAAATAATAGCAGCAAATTCAAAACTAACAACAAACAGAAGCCGCAACATCTATTAGCAGCTCACTGATTAGTTTGCCATCGCTTTTCACACATTAGCACACCAAAATTTGGCAGCGCAATCAACAACCGTCCGTTATTAACATTCTATCTTTTGATGAAAGTCTGTATGCCATCGTTGCTCTCTTTAGTGCCTAACTTCCGGCTAATATTTTGCTTATTGAAGTATAATAAATATAATAAATTGAAGTATAATAGCCGCTACCGATAAACAGGAATTTATCACCACATGCGAGTAAATAATACTTAATGCAGATTAATAAGCTATTCATAGAATAATGGGGTTGGTAAACTTTTCCAAAACTGTTGTGAATTATATATTTTCTGGTAGCTTTTGGCTTTGGAGTCAGGAATAACAAATTGCGGAATTATATAATGCTTCATTTTAATTTAAATAAAAATTTAAATTTTTCATTTACAGCATAGTACAATAAATCACTATTACGGCTGTATGCGTAGGTTATGCCTTTGCTCCAAAGACTTTCTATGTTGTTGCTCAAAACAAAAAAAAACAAAGGTATGATTACTCTTTGTCACTGTCTGTCAAATCTGTCAATCAGATTTTTGAATCAGTAAATGCAAAGGAACTTCGTGTTCAGCCGTATGTTTGATATTTTATCGCGATAATAATATAAAAAAAAATATTTAGTTAACAAGGTAAAATAAAAAAATCATAATATTATTTTCTTTATTCTTCAAACTTGTGCTATCAAAAAAAAATATAAAACAATTCTCTTCGAAAAAGTTTACCAACCCCATTCAAACTTTTCTCTTTTCATTTACTTACCTATGTACCTACATTTTAATTTCAGTTTTTTATATATAATATTTTAATTCATGTGCAGTTCATGACGTAGTAATAATACTTGCCAGTGGGACTATGAGACTTGTACTATTATGTATTCTGTGCTATGAGACCGGTAGGACATTATTGCTGACGCTGACTTATAGGCTGACGCACACTGAGAAAAATGCCCATCATAAATGACGTGAATTCAGATTAAAATAAGATGGATTCACTTAAAGCACGGAGTATACTGATATCACCAAAAAGTACGATGATACTACTGTTGCTGATGATAACGGTATTTAAGATGACATGTCACCATACCTTTGGTAGGACGAGCATACAATATTTTTTATATTGTATGCTCGTCCTACAATATAAAATATTGTATGCTCGTTCCTACTACTTATGGTTACTGTCATTGTACATCGAGTTATATCCTATTATTTTTCCTACTATTTCTCGATGACATCCTCTTATGTCAAAAAATATAATATTCTTTCATCATATCTCAAGTTATGTCCTATTATTTTTCGTACTATTTATTGATGACTTCCTCATATCTCCAGTTAGGTCCTAATATTTTTCCTACTATTTAGAAATTATTTCCTCATATATTCGGTTGTTTTCTACTATTTATCGGTGACTTCCTAATATCCTTAGTGAAGTCCTACTAATTAAAATATACTTTTCTCGTATTTCGGGTTAAATCCTACTATTTAGCAACAATTTCCTCATATCTCCGGTTATATCCTATTACTTTACGTGCTATTTATTATTACATCCTCTTACCTTGGGTTATCCTAGTACAGTCGCCATCAGATATACTGTAGCAGAAAAGGTGATCAAATACTTCTGAAAAGTTTAAATATCAATAAATTCCATACAAAGTGTAAACGAAGTGTATGGAATTTATTGATATTTTAAACTGTTCAGAAGTATTTGATCACCTTTTCTGCTACAGTATATCTGATGGCGCCTGTACTAGGATAACCAAGGTAAGAGGATGTACCTAATAATAAATAGTAGGTACGTAAAGTAATAGGATATAACCGGAGATATGAGGAAATCGTTGCTAAATTGTAGGATCTTACCCAAAACACAAGAAAAGTCTATTTTAATTGGTTGGACTTATCTAAGGATATGAGTCACCTTATTTGCTACAATATATCTAAAGACGACTGTACCTACTACTTCTTTCTTACCTAATTCACATTCCTAAAATACTTAAAAAAGAGGATCGCGCATAAGTAAAAAATAACAATTTAAAGCATGTGAAATATAGAAAAAGTAATAGGTACCTTCATAACTTGGCAATATGCAATTGCATTAAAAACTTAAAGAGAACAGGAAGACACGTGTATAAAAAAACAGAAATAGTAATCAAGAGTAATTTTATTTATTTTTGAAAGTTTAATTATTGCAATATCAATATTTCTTTTTGAAAGTAAGTAACGTAAATTTTTACAATATTATTTTTTTACTTTTATATAAGTAATTATTTATTAATAAATGTATTGTACAACAGAAAAAAAGACACCAAAAATAATGTACCTACCTATTCGCAAATTGAGCACATAATAGTACTTAATTATAATAACACAGGCTTATAAGCTTACGGTGTACTAATCCGAAAAGGACTCATTGTACTCATTATGGTGAACAACTCTTACTTTGGGCACAACATAATTTGACGAAATTTACTTAAGGTGGTACCCTGAGCGAAAGTGGTGCAGCGGTGAATTATATTTAATATTATAATTCTAATACACAATTTTAAAAATATTTATCGTGGAGATTTTAGGGCCCACAGTCTAGTATTTTTAGACGGTATCGTTACATTCCCTCGTAGTCACTGCTAGAAGTAGATTGCAAAACTGCTAAAAGTGGCCGTTTTTGACACATTTGCTATCTACTTCTACGAATGACTACGAGGGCATGTAGTGATACCTTCTAAAAAAACTAGACCAAGGGCCCTAAAATCTCCACGATAAACATTATTAAAATAATTTTCTATTAATAACTTATTAAATAAAAACCACTGAGGGCGCCACTTTCGGTCATACAACCGCCTTAAGTAGCAGCAGTTTTTTTCGATTTCAGAGTTTACCCGATAGTAAAAGTTATTTAATGGATGAGTACAATGCCCCCCTTTCGGCTTAATACCCATGCTTATAATCCCGTACCTTTATGCTTATAACAATCACAGTATTTGTCAGTCAAAAATAATTTAAATAGTTAAAAATAAATACCTATTTAGCATGTCACAACTTACTTACGTACCTAATTATACTCATGACACTAAGAACAATCTTTTGGAAAATCCATAAAATACGCAAAATAATTTAATAAGTAAAATCATGATTCGCTTTCAATGACTTAAGATAAGAACCACCCAGCATTCTGCAAGATACTGTGGGTTACACCAACCGTCTCCGTCAAATCCTTCCAATATTTCTGCTCGTGATGTTTGCCAATCTTTCCTGGAGCGACGGGCAGGAGCCGCAGGAGGTATGTTAAATAAGCAACCGAGGAGTAATATGACAGCAATGAAATTTAGTCTCTGGTTTTGTATCTGAAAAAAAAATGCTTATTGTATATAACACTACACATTATTATTTATTTATTTTTTCGTCAAACGAGGACAGACCAGAATAATTACATAAATCCTTACCGTCACAAACTGCTAGTGTGTCTGTTATTTTTTTGCGAAGAAACTTGTGCTTTGTGGGGTTCAGCTTCTGCCGGGCAGCTTTTAAATGGTGTCAGATGAAGCTTCGAAGCTGTCGAGACCGCCGGATTTTAAGCTAAAATCAAACATGTAATTTGTGATAAGAATTCAATGTTTTAGGTCCATTTCAATGGCAATAATATGCATTTGATTTTTTCCTTCAAATGATAAGTACACTTTATATGAAGAGAAAATTAAAATTTACCCCAAATACGTTTTTTTGTCCTCCAAAATGATACGTTTTATATAAAAAGTTAATTTTCTTCCCCCCCAATAAAGTGTGCACGCGCACGCGCACTACATAGGCTTGGCAACTTACCTTCAAAACGTTGTATATAAGTATTGAGCTAGATTCCATTATTTTAGCAAGTCATGAGTTGCTTTATCCATAAGTATTGCACTTTGCACTCACTCACATTTAAAAAAATAGTCAAATATAAATAAATTCTGTACACGCTAAAAACTGTCCTTGCGACTCTGCGACTCCGACTGACTGAATGGAGAGAATATACAAAACGAACGACAAGTCGATGAGTAATGAACGGCGAATTTACGTGCTGTCATCGTATTTTTTAGGAATCATACAAAAATTGATGCAAACTCTTAAATAAGTTTCTGTAATCGTATTTTTGTAGGATTCATTTTAATTTTGATACTATAAGGGGACGTCATCGTATTTTAGATGCTTCTTCTCAAAAACTATGACAACTTTTTATGGAAGGTGGCACTTTCATTGTGATTTAGAATTATAATCTTATTTATAGATTATCATACATATTTATAGGACAGTGGGCTATTTTCTATTACATAATGTTATAATATTAAGAAGATAATATTATTTTTGATGACCAATTTTTACGATATAATATTTTGACCAAAACTCTTAAATAAGTTTCTGTAATCGTATTTTTGTAGGATTCATTTTAAATTTTGATGCCAATTCCTTATATTTTAAGTGAAGGTAATCTCAAAATAAAAGGAACTGGCACATAATTTTATCATACTACTATAAGGGGACGTCATCGTATTCTAGAGATGCTTCTTCTCAAATACTATGACATCTTTTTATGGAAGGTGGCACTTTCATTGTGATTTAGAATTATAATCTTATTTATAGATTATCATACATATTTATAGGACAGTGGGCTATTTTCTATTACATAGTGTTATAATATTAAGAAGATAATATTATTTTTGATGACCAATTTTTACGATGATAAGTGTCATAATATTGCCTTATTTAACCATATAATTCGACTACATCATAACACGTTTCAAGATAGCGTAATATAAACCTATTATTTCCTTATTTTAGGACAACGCACTTAATTTAAACGTACGCCACGATATTTTAAGATTACCCCAAAATGACATTTTTCTCAGTGCAGATACTTTATGGGCACGGGTGCTTCGGAAAGTATCTGTGTCGGATTGGTAAGGAAGCGTCCGCACAGTGCTATGAGTGCGGCGATGCGGAGGACAGTGCACAGCACACCCTTGAGGTGTGTCCTGCCTGGGCTCCGCAGCGCGGCACTCTAGCCACTGTGATCGGGGGGGATCTCTCGCTGCCCAGCGTGGTACGGGCCATGCTGGCCACCGAGAGATCCTGGGAGGCGGTAGCCTCCTTCTGTGAGGATGTAGTCCTCCAGAAGGAGGCATCGGAGCGGGTTCGCGAAGAGGAAGCTCATGCGAACCGGCTCGGACGCAGGCGGGTGGGCGTAAGGAGGAGGCGCTACGCGCACCTCATTCCGCTCTGACGGGGACCACGCAGGCGATGGGTGGTGACCCATCGCCTGCATTGCACGGTCCTCGACCGTCTGGGGAGATGGCCAAACTTGCCCGGCCATCTCTCAGCCGCGAGGAGGCCTGGGTAGCCGGGCGAGCCACCGGGTCAATTGGGGTGATTACCACCGATGGCCCCCCGTATGACCAACCGGTGGCGAGTGGGCAAGTGCCGTAGTTTTTTAGTGGGTATTCCCTCCTCCCGGGATCCCACCGAACCTTCTGGTTGGGTGGGATCACGGGAGGCAGTCGTGGAGGGGGCCGGCCCCCTCCTGGCGAGTCCCACATACCCCCTTCCCGATCACCAGCGGGAAAGGAAGCGCGTAAATGCGTTTTTCTACGGCATAAAAAAAAAAAAAAGGACATTATTGCTGGGACCACGAGTCAAAAATGCAAAAATATATAATAATAAAAAATATAATATCGTCGAAATCGTGATAATCGTCGCTATCACGGCCACAACCGATAAAATATATTTGTTTATGTTTTACCTAAAAAACTTAAAAATGAAATAGCGACGCTTAAGAACCAAGACCATTTATCTACAAAAAGTCGACTGCACAGGAGACGAAAAAAAAACGGAAAAAGTTTTTTTTTTTCTTCAAACAAAAGCTTAATTAGTTCTGAAATTACTGTAGATAGCTGGTATTTAGTAAAAATTAGTAACATAGGTGGTATTGGTATTTTCTCATAACTCCTTATTTAATGCGAATTTGAGGTACTTAACTGAATAAAGGAAGCGATGCGTAATGCGTGTATCAACCATAAAAATAACTGCATTAAAAATAAAAATCGCCAAAAGTGTTGGTCTTGGTTCTTAAGCGTCGAAAGGTATCTTTGTTTTTTTTTCTAACACCGTTAATTTTTAAGTATATCTAAAAATTTAATGGGGAAATCAACCACGTTTCTGAATATGGAACGTGCTGTTAAAAGTTAAAAAATAATCGTTTAAAAATATTGGAAAAAACTCACAAAATAATAATAAATAAACTTTTTTATTAACTGTTTAGATGTACATTACATAAGTTACTGGATTCCCCTTTTAAGCTCAAATGCCTTTGTCAGGGGGCACCGCTCTTCCTTAACTATGAAATCTTTAGGATAAACAGTTTACACTTATGATACTAAATTAATGTAAGTAGGTAAATCTTTAAACATATTAAACAATCCAAAGCGTGCGTGTGTGTATGTGTGTGAGTGTGTGCGTGTGTTTGTGCGTGTGTTTGACAAAAATAGTAAGACACGTGCTTAGATTCAATCTTTTAATTATTTACGTAGGTAAACAAGAAAGTCTCTTTTGATTACGCGCGTGTAATTCTATGAATGAGCTCTAAATCCAGAAATCAGTAAAATTTTGGGACATAAACAAACCATAATATCTTGACCAATTATTAAATATTGAACTTTTAACGATCATTTAGATCGATTAGAATAGGAAAGAGATACACTCATTTCATTTTTAGATATACCTAAAAAATAACCGTGTAGGTATATTCCTTTATTGTATAAGTTCTAGTGGTAAAAAGCATTGTCTTTAAGAACCTTGCAAAAGTAACAGTTTCATCAATGGTCATAAAAAGCTTACAGGCTTACTCACAGTCACAGCTAAGTACATTAAGCAACGAGTGTCGGTCTAGCTATAACCACAGAATACATCTATAACTTGGGTGCGATTGGAAGCAGGGTTGCCAGATGACTGGGACCACTGGGGTTCGGGAATCGAATCGTTGTTTCAGAATTCTGGTGTATGTCACTGGTCTCAGATTTTCCAAAAATGACTCTTTTCTAAATAGTGGAGGAGTCAATCGTAGTCGAGGAGCTACAAATGCAAAAAAAACATCTATTCGTTCTTTTTTAAAGCATCAATTAGACTATACACAATTTCAAGCGTGCTAATATCTAGTGAAGTGTGGTGAAGTTTAAACAGAGATAGCCTGCTAGAATCTTGAAATCGCGCGGCGCCGAGTCCGCTCGATAAATTGTGTGGTCTAAATTGCTCCTTTCGCTGTGCTTCAAGCGCCCCAGTATTGACCAGCAATTTATGCCAGCAAATCTGACAACCCTAATTGAAAGCAAAAACGACATTACTTACACAGAAATGCGGGACACGTCCTTCTATCAGCAGGAGTGGCTCAAATGCTTGGGTCTAAGACGACGGGATTTCGTCCAACCGTAAAGTTACTGCGATATGATTTCTTACGAATTTATTTGAGAACAAACGGATAAAAACGGGAATCGTGCGCTACGTATGAAACCGTCGAGACATTAAGGACAGTTTTGGGAAATGTGAGACTTGTACTTTTTTATAAAAAGAACATATTTAATTATTACAGAGGAAATGTTGGTGACTTGAAGAGGAAAGTTTTAGCTGTACAAATACACATCGTGATCAAAAATTTGGAGTCATAGGCCTATTTTCATAGAAACGAGGTAACTTTTCAAGCTTTGGGTGTCCGCCTAGTTAAACAAGGTGTGATCTGATGATGGCAATTTAAAGAATGAATGGGCGTAATGTGTATAAATTTTTAATAAGAATAGGGCAGTGAAACAATTTAATATTCATTTTGCTTGGACAATGCCCATTATTTAATCATACTTGTACATTATGTATGTGTGGGCACAAAAAAGGGTGACTTCATTTGGCTTGTAAAAACCCACAGTCAATTCATAGTCTCCTTCTTCTCGATACAATAAATAATTAAATGCATGCTCGATAGCCTCTACATCCACCTTCTCGAATGGGACAAAACCCTTTCTAATAACACACGTTTTCTGATCGTATTTGATATTCGTAGCTTTCAATAAAATTTTCATGACCATATTTTTACATGATACTTTATTCAAATTAACGATAACACTAGTGGAGTTCGCCTTCACGATTTTAATATTGACATAAAAGTAATAGTCACGCAAATCATGGTCACTTGAATAATTCCCCCTGGCATACATCTTGCCGTTGATTCTATAGCTATCAAATTTTACACTGAAGTTTCCATGTTCTTGCTTTGTATATGGAGGATCTGGATCCATACATTTATCTATCTTGTTTATAAAAGTTGAATGTTTAGCAGTAGCAAACTTTAGTTGACACATTATAATAATTATCACTGTTTTTGATAATAAAATGTATTTTGCTCGTTCGTTCTTGGAGAACATTGAACATTTGATGACTCGAACCACGTGAGTATGATACATAATATGTAAGATTAAAATGGTGGTCATTATTTTCTGATCTAAATATTTTTCGTTGGTAGATCGTCATCATTTGGAAATTGTGATTGCAAAATGATGATGATTGTGATTTAGAACTATGAAAAAAAAATATGTATAACTAATTTATTTATGTGTAAAATATAAAGTCCGTAAAACTTATACAGATATTCATATTCATATATTTATTGCAAGTCACTCACAACATGTTTAACAATATGACATAATATTATATTGAAGTTACACAGCGTAAGTGACACCCTGTAAGGGCATAGCAATGTTTTTTAAAGTTTATGAAAATGATTACCTATTAAACTAAAATTATTATTTTTGTTAAACTAAATTACCTATTTTATTTTGAAAATATAATTTAAAATTCACTATTAGTGTAGAGAGGAGCTCGGTAACGCAGTGGTTTAGCGCCTGGCCCAGCGATTGCGGAAGTTAAGCAACGTTGGCAAGGGTCGGTCATGGGATGGGTGACCAAAAATGTATTATCTCGAGCTCCTCCGTGCTTCGGAAGGCACGTTAAGCCGTTGGTCCCGGCTGCATTTGCAGTCGTTAACACCCACCAATCCGCATTGGGCCCGCGTGGTGCGTTATGGCCCGTCATCCTTATCCACCCATAAGGAAGGCCTGTGCCCCAGCAGTAGGAACATTAAAAAAAATTCTGATGGACATTAGTGTGGTTAAGTAATACATGCGTCCCATAATAGCCATTACACATTATTTACCTTTACCCTTAGTCCTTACCCTCGTTAAATCTGGGCAGAAGGAGTAAGGACAAAGGTCGGTCGGTACTTGGTCGGTACCTCAATTCTTAGTTAACAAAATAAATATTATTTAATTTGAAGTTAATTGAGAGTTTTTTAAATCACAAACTTACGTAATGGTATTAGGATCCATGACATGATATTCTTACAGTTTATTTAGGTATTATTTTTAACTTGCGTCAATAACTTTTTACTATGTAGTTATTCGAAAGTTTAGAGATATTTGGGTTTTACCAGTGTAAAAGTTTTCGCTAACCACTGATTTTGAAAACGGTGATAACGAAGATTTTGCAAGAACGAATGAACGATTCTGTCGAACCTACGTCAAACCCACGACTTTTCGCAATTCAGGCGATTTCAACACATCTTCTGCTCCCGTTACCAGTTTTTTGAATGGCTTTCAATGCATCTCTTAGTAAAAGAGATGCATTGAAAGCATCTCTTTTATTAGCGGGAACAACCGGTGACAATGTACCACTCATTTTGGTCAGAGCGTTCGCCGGGATTGCGAAAAGCATCGGTTAGGCAATGTACAAGTTTCATCGGAGTACATAGTTTGACATATACTTATTTTTCTAAAATGTTCCCAAACAAGGAAATCGGAAACGCCAGTTGAAAGATATCGATAACCAAATATTCTCTATCGAATATTAAATTCGGAGCGAATCTTGAGTGTCGTACTCGTTTGACGCTGCAACCCATTCGCAGAGAACCTGGGCTCGGAGCCAATCGTTTGCTCCGTGACCGGAGGCCATAACCACTCCATACAAATTTGAAATTTAATTTGCGTGATAAATGGATTAAAAAGCTCCTCTGATATGAAATCGTGCGGACGTGCCTCCGTCCTCGAACATTTTAATCTTTCACAGTACCTACTGGCACGTAATTTAAAGCTCTTTTATTTCAAACTAGATTGTGCTCTCGTTTTATTTCCCTTACTAGCAATAAATTATCACTTAGGCTATGTAATAGGTATGTAGGTAACTTATTACGATTTCATTTCAGACTGAAAACACATTACCTACACCAAAGATTTGCATTACACTCCTTTTTTTGGGCAGTTGTGTAAAAATAATGATAACTACTGTGTTTTAGGCTGGTCATTATTACAAGTTTAATAAAATGTTTTTTTTTGTTTTCTTTGTTGTTTTTTTACAAAATCAGTTTTATTACAGGATTAATATATAAATGTATCGAACAAAATCAAACCAAATCAAGAACTATAAGAACCTTTAATTTATTTTTCTTTATCTCCCAATGTCTTAGCCTCTTGCTTGTCCCAATTAATTCTTTGGACAGATGATGTCGCATGTGCATGTTCTGAAAAAAAAACAACCCTAAAGAAGAATATCGCCACTTCTACGAATAAACAAAGAAATGCAGCACATTGTCATATCACAATTTTATTCAAGTGAACATTACGGGCAGAGCGGGCAGTCGTAGCATCCAGTATTTACGTCAATGGTCAAGCTAACATCTAGAAAATATGTATGTACTGACTTGCGATTGCTTTGTCGTAGGTATACGAGTTTCGACATTGCGCAGTTGAACATCGCTCCAATCCAAGCACACGATCCAATCGTAAACCATAAATAACCTCATAGGTAGGTACCTACTCCTAATAAGAATTATTATATTATCTTAAAATTGAACCTTCTTACACGTACTTACCCTCTTTATTGTTAACCTCCATTTGTGGTAATAGCACTGGCCTTGGAGCTACGCACAATTCAAGCTTTAAACTTCTCAGTTCTGATACAGATGGCATTTCATTGGTAGGTGGAACTTCACGAAACTTCCCAGCAATCAGTCGACCCAGCTTTAATACTGCCTACAATATTTGATTTTAACGATCAAGTTTTTTTTTATAATTCTATTAGTGTCTTCACTGAGTCGCTTTCACTTTCCTCGTTTGCTTTCATCAGAGGCATGCCTCAAGCGCCATAGGGTATGCAATAGCGCATGCCCTATACTTCTGAAAAAGCGTCAAAATTTGTATGGCATGCGTTTGACGCAAGACGAATTTGAAAGTTGAAGACGAAAGAAAGGGAGAGACAAGGAAAAGCGGCTGGGTGAAGACACACCTTATGACTGATCAATGTTTTACTTAAAGAAAGTAGGTTTTATTTTAAAGTTCTTACAGATCTCGTTGGGAATGGTAGAGCAGGACGAACATACACTGGCGGGCATGCTAAAATTACTGTCAGTGGTATGTACATCTTTAACACATTAAACTGTGACTTTGGTAGAGCTGTAGAGGACAAATATATTTTAACATAATAAACATAAGAGCCTCAAAAGCTGGCAACGTTCGTCAAAAACAAGTTATTATGGCTTGGTTACTCACCCGAATAAATCCTAGTGACATATCTATTCGAACTCGAAAACACTGGTTTAATTTGTGGAAAATCTTCTGTCATTTCCCAGATCTTCAAAATCTCTCCATTGCCTGGTCCTTCGACGTAAAGCACTACTAAATTGCCAACGTCGATAGCAAAGCCTGTTAGGGTATCGTCGAATCTTCCAGATAGTAAAATTTCATCATTAATTTCAGTGATTTTTTTTTGTATTGTCATAATACTTTGCGTATCTTTAACAAGACAATATAGCCTTGCAAAACTTTCTGACAACTTTTTAGGTTTACAGCCGACAAGGCCCATGGAAACTTCCAATGTCATCTGTGCTTCCAAGATCACATGAGTTGGCACCACTATATTAGGACGCAAAGGTAACTTAATATGATTTACGTCATTACTACATATAGCTTCTCTGTTTAAGTCCTCGACGGAAACATTCAGAGGGTATAGCGAATAGTCCCCTCGTATGAAGCTACTCATTCCTTTTGCCATAATATGTGCGTCAATTTTGGTAACCGCTATAAGAAAGTCTGGATCTTCATCATCTAGCTTGGCTGATAATACATCGAAATTTTGATCACCTTTTTTATATCCGAAAAATCTTGGCTTGTCTCGTTGAATTGGTAATCTGGTACCTCGTAACTATAATACAAATAGAATAAAGGAGTAGGTAGGTACTTCCGAAGCTTAGATAAAAAAAGAAGGGGAATTTATATTTTTAAAATTACCTGTATTTCAAACGGATTTTCTAATAATTCAGCAATAACTTTTGATACCGAATCATAATTCATAGGTATCGCATGGTGATCGTTGAATTTGATCTTTGTTTTGTAGGTCGTTATATTTTGTGGTTCTGATTTATGTATTTGCTCGCCAAGCATCCATCTTGTGTAGATTTGTGACACTCTAAAATTGCAACTGTGATTGTGAATACCTAGGTACTATAATTTTTTTATTGTAGGTAGGTAATAGCCATATTTCACTTCAAAGTTTGAGGCCGTATGTAAAGAAACAAATCTGCCAAAGAAATTAAATACACTGAATTGGTTTTGAAGCTATGTTTTTGAACTTTTTTAAAACAAAAAACAGCAGTTACCTTAACTTTTTGAGACAATCTGTTGATATGTCTGACAAAGTCTCAATGTTCACAAATATTATGGGTTGATCATCTTGGGCTGGTAAATTAGTACTACTAATGATGGATATTATTTCCCCCAACTCATTTGGTCTGTCACCGATTTTTTCAAATGGCACTACTCTACCGACACCTTCGAAAATATAGGTTAGTGTGTATTGGGTAGGTACCATATTAATTTATTTAACATTTCCACCTATCTATTTAAATAGTGAATTCATACGTACAAGAGCTTAAACTACCGAAATAGTCATAAACAGCTTCCATTTCATGTAACTTACCAGTGTATGATTAAATTGTAAGTTGGTTCTGTAAACAAAAGAAACCTAATATTAAATGATTCTCAAAACTTACCGGCTAAAATAGAATCACCACTTAATTTAATTTCAAACTTCACTTTGATGACTTCAACAGGCTTTTTCAACACTTTCGTTTCTCTTTTGTCTCTAACTTTGAGTTCTTCGGGTGCAGTTTCTGGAGGTTCCTCTTCTTCTACAACTTTGCTCAGAATTGCTTCTTTGACGTAATACATTATCGTGTCTTTATGACGAACATCTGGTACAATACAACATAGTAAATATGTTAATGAACCGTCATAAAGAGGACTTGGGAATGGAACAAGCATAAGGTCTGTTTTTTCTCTCATTCTCATGATCGCATTTTAAGGTCTTACTTAAAAACCTACATACCATTAACTGGCCCAGGAATGTCAAACACACCGTCCAAAGGTGATGCTGGTATGTAGTTTACAATTGAGTTCCATATCAAGTCGGTAATATGTTCTATCAGTGGCTGTTCACTTTCTATCACGGGGGCAAAATATCGTTGGTCCCCGAACTTCAATTGTGGAACATAAACTTCTACATTTTTATCGTTTTTAGCACTAAACAAAGGGCAAATGTTATTAGTCCATCAATAATCTCAGTCGACAGGCCTCCTTTGCTGCGGAAAAAGGAAGGACACATGGGCGTATCTAGAGACATTGCTAGGTAAGTAGGTAGTTTACGATTGAGTTCCATATCAAGTCGGTAATATTATGTTCTAGCAGCGGCTGTTCACTTTCTATCACGGGAGCAAAATATCGTAGGTCCCCGAACTTAAATTGTGGGACATAAACTTCTACATTTTTATCGTTTTTAGCACTAAACAAAGGGTAAACGTTATTAGTCCGTCAATAATCTCAGTCGGAGCAGCTCGATGGCTGGTGGTTTAACGCCTGGCCCGGCGATTGCGGAGGTTAAGCAACTTTCGCTCGGGTGGTCATGGGATAGGACCAAAAATGTATTATATCGAGCTCCTCCGTACTTCGGAAGGCACCTTAAGCCGTTGGTCCCGGCTGCATTTGTGTTAATACCCACCAATCCACATTGGGCCGGTGTGGTGGGTTATGGCCCATCCTCCTAATCCACCCATAAGGAAGGCCCTGTGCTGTGAGTGTGACCCAGTGAGGACAATTAAAATGGCTGGTGGATGGATGAATCTCGGTCAAGTACCCACTTAGTGTGGTGGCAACAAACGAGCACGTAAACGCTTTAAATCTTTGCACGTGTACCTAAGTAGCTAAATCAATAACATCACATAATAGCTTTGCTTGAAAACACAATATCTCTTCACATATTTTTCGATGTTTTTTATGTAGGTAGAAATCAAGCCATAGTTATTCTGTGGTCGCTAGATCACGCACGCCCTCGCGACTTGAAGGCCCCACGGATTGTACTTACCTATCAGGGGGGTATTACAACCTCAAACATGTCAGTTTTCTGAATGGCTTTCAATGCGTATGCTGTATAGCATTGATAGCAATTCAGAAAACTGACAAGATTTAATACGTTGTAATCAACAGGAAAGTAGTTAATAATGATATTTACAGACATACTTAGATCCCAAACTTCCCAATCCAATTGTAGGATTAATGGTAGCTGTGAAGGTTTGTAAATCTGCCACTCTGACGGGGAAAATGTGACGAATAGAAAAAGTCAAAAATCTCCTCTCCAAAAACTGCCAAGTTCTCACCCAGCCATAGTGAGTCCCATACCAGATCTGTGGGTAAGTAAATCATAAAATAAAAAAATACTTATTCCCTTCCCTACTACTTAACTCTCGACAGGATCGGGTTCACATTTTGTTTAAATGATTAATCCTTCGTTTGTTTGACAGAGACATCATCACATTTAAACATGTGTTTAGTTAAATTAAACAGTGTTCAAAAATCTTTTGTAATAACACGAAGAGTGTTTCAGTTTTGGGTTTTAAACAAGAACACTAATTAACGGTGGGGATATTAAAATGGCACCCACTTGTCCTAACGGCCAAGATTGTTTCCTTATGAATAAAGAGAATAAGCAAATTGGATAAAACTAATATTTAAAACTAGCGGCCGCCCACGTCTCCGTGAACAGCTATTTTTTTTCCCTTGAGAATAGTAGAATAATTGACTGGGAGAGAATGCCCTTGGGCATTAAGTCCGCCATTTGCTGTTTTCATATTAAGCAATAAAGATTAAATTAAATAAAATAAATAGTAACTTTATCTGCAAAATGCAGCTATAGGTAAATACGAAACGAAGGCAGCAGCCGTAGGACTCAAAGAATCCCCAAAAAAATTATTTTAAAACAAAATTAAATGGATGGCGGCGTCAGCTATCCTTCATAGTGTCATGTACGTAATTAGCTGGCACCAACGGCTTATTGAATTTCCATGGACATGGACACCCCAGGAGGTTCAAATTAATGGGGGTATCAAGTGGAATGAATGCTTAGTGCCTTGTCTTCGAAAGCACAGGAGCTCGAGATGTATTTATCTTACTTTTCCGACCCTTGCTTATCCGCTGCAACCGCAGGCCGAATGTGCTAAGCCGTTGTCGAACTTTTTGGATAAACCTCAATAAAGCGACGACTTGAAATAAAATACAATAGGATAACCTTTGCAACATGGGGCCAGATCAGTATATCCAAATCAAAAGTTTGACCAGGATATAACTGGTACTGTATCATCAGGCCTTGGACACACGGTCCGAGGTCGATCCATCCTTCATTGCAATCATGCCATACATCTAAACCAAGTATCTCAATGGCAAAAGTTAATGAAAATGTACTTTTGCAGAAATGGGAAAAATCTGCTGTAATAGATTTTATATTTGCTCCTTTACTCATATTTAAAATTCCAATTTCTCTTTACTTGGCAGTTACAAACAAACCAAAGAGCAAAACCTCAAAACAAAAAGTGACAAGGAACGCACGTGAGTATTCGCTGGGTATGGCTGGGTGCAAAGCATAGATGTATATTAAATAATAATCGATCGCAGCGCTCATGGTGGCAAAAAGTAGAAATAATGTAGGCTCTGTAATCTGTTTGAATAGGTACGATATTATTTAATTTATTACTAGCGATACAGGAACAATTATATATGTTTATTATCATTTAATAAAATTATTAAAGTAGCTTTATCCTCTTGTTTTACAAAATCTACAACTAAAAAGAAGTAAACAATCCCTGATATAACCAAAATAAAACACTCTTTTTGAATAGATTTTACTTTGAACTTTTAATTTGAACGCCCGGAACCTTCTAGCAGTCCAACTGCTTCCATTCCCGACTTGTCGGAACTACTTCTGGAATCCGGGTCGGATTCAGAAGCTGCCTCTCACGGGCCGGCTCCTAAAGACGATGACGTGAGGCCGATTAAAGCGGACTCAGCAACGCCATCGGACTCAGGGGAGACGAACCGGAAGGGACAACAGCCCTCTGGAGCTGTCTCTCCCGGGACGACTCCTGACGATGATGGCGCGAGGCCGGATAAAGCGGACTCAAAAACGCCATCGACCTTAGAAGCAACGAACCGGAAGGGGCAACAATCCTCTGGAGCTACCTCTCCCGGGACGACTCCTGATGGCGATGACACGAGGCCGATTAATGCGAACTCAAAAACGCCATCGACATCGGGAAAGACGAACCGGAAGAGGCAACAGCTCTCTGGGGCATCGCGAAAATACCTTAAGCGGCTCAAGGAAGGAGGTATGGACCCTGATGAGGCCTATAAACTCGTCCATGAGCGGCTTAAGGTAAACGCGGCAATGAGTGGTGCTATTGCTGCTTCATCTTCGGACCGTAAAACGTGCAAACGGGTTCGATCCGAGGATGAATCACCAAAGGACCATGTCAAAAAGACTACGAGGGTAGACGGAGACTCACAATCAAGGACGCCTCAACCGTCCGTTGTCGAGCCTTCCGTTGCTCCGATGTCAGTGGACGAACCGTCGACCACAATATCGGAACCCTCGAGGTCTTTCAAAGACGCCCTTACGAACATCCGCGTGGGAATCCGTAACAGGGAACCCATGTCGGATGAGCAATCAGGTCTGGTGAGGCGTGCCATCATCAAGGCTATCATTAATGATGGCAGCGGTGAGACATGCCCAGGCCTTGTAGGGTGCACATACAAATCCGGCTGGCTGCAGATCATCCTCAAGGATGAAAGCAGCCGCGCATGGATGGAAAGGAAAATAAGCGGCATCAAACCCTGGCCGGAGGCAGAACTCTCACTCATGAGTGAGAGCCAACTCCCTAAGGCAAAGATAGGTGTCGTTTTCATTCCGAAGTCGGAAGTTGAATCTCCTAAGGACGCAATGGCGCTTCTTAAGATACAACATGGCCTGAGGACGGACTTGTGGAAGATTCTGCACGTCAAAGCAGGAAAGGACGGATTCACACTCGCCCTTTCAATTGACAGTGCCTCAATAGAATCTTTGCGCAAGCTGGATTTCAGGCCACAATTTGGGTTTAAAAGCGTTCACATCCGCATCCGAGGGGAAAATATCCCAACGAATGCGGATGAGAAGGCTAAGGCAGGGCCTACCCCTTCTGGAGAGAAGAACCTGTCTGAGGCAGGGTCTAGCTCCACTGGAGCAGGTGACCTGCCTAAGGCGGGGACTGTCCCCACTGGGGCAAAGAACCTGCAGCCCAAACCTGCCCCTAAGGCGGGACCTAAAGCAGCGGACACCCGTGCCTTAGCGAAGCGAAAATCCGCGAAGCAAGGGTCCGGGACTCCTACTGCAAGGAACCGCCCTCAAGGGAGCATGCCACCGAAAGGGGCCCAAGGCCCCCGACGGTCGGTAGGTGGGAGACGCCCCAGTGCTGAAGTGGACAAATCCAGTGTCCCTAAGCCTGGGCCGAAGGCCACCTAACACTACACATTCGCCACACACACACATACACATTCGCGCATACAAACACACACACAACGACACAAACACAAAAAAACACACACAACACACAAGTGGTCCAGATCAACCTGCACCACGCTAGAGCTGCCACGGCAGTTCTAGAAAAACTCTTCAAAGAAGAAAACCTTCACATCGCTCTAGTCCAGGAGCCGTGGTTGAGCAACAACAACACGGTATCTGGACTCGGCTCTGCAGGCAAGTTAGTTTGCCATACCGCTGGGATCAGACCGAGAGCATGTATTTTATTCAATAAAAATATTGATTTCCTATGTATTCCAGGGCTTTGTACTGATGACCTGGTCGCAGCATTTGTTAATGTTAAGAGCGGAAGTGGACGCCTCATAGTGTGCTCTGCATACCTTGATGGCGATAGGAACGACCCGTCTAAAGAGCTGGCAAAAGTGGTCGAGTATGCTAACGAACACAACGCCGAGCTACTGATCGGGTGTGACGCCAACGCCCATCACACCAACTGGGGCAGCACTGACATTAACGACAGAGGTGAGTTATTACATGAATTTGTCCTCGCAAACTGCTTGCAGATAGGCAATAAAGGTTGTAAACCGACATTTGTGACTAGATCCAGGCAGGAGGTTCTTGATGTAACCTTTTCCACTAACAACCTAGCCAAAAAGATTAGCGGCTGGCACGTTAGTGATGAACCATCTATGTCAGATCATAGACTTATTAAATTCGCACTAAACACGACCAATATGTGTGAAACAGTCACTTTTAGGGATGCAAAAGCCGCAGACTGGAATTTGTACAGACAAAAACTACAGGAAAGGCTTCAGGACATTCCTAAAAATATACGTTCCGTTGAGATACTGGAATATGCTGTTGACCAAGTTACTGAAGCCATTACAACCTCTTTCGAGGAGAGCTGTCCTCTTAAGACCTTTAGGAACAGCAGCATACCATGGTGGAACAAACAGCTCAGTAGACTAAGGGAAGATGCACGTAGGCTGTTTAACAAGGCTAAATCGACCGGGAATTGGGACCGGTATGCAAAAGCCTTGACAGACTACAATAGGGAAATACGAAAGGCGAGGCGACTCTCGTGGAGAAAGTTCTGTGAGGGCGTCATTGGTGCGCCCCAAGGAGCCAGAATCCACAAAGTCTTGGCCAAATCGCCTTCGAAACAACTGGGACTATTAAAGAAACCAGATGGGACTTTCACTGAAACAGCGGAAGAAACCATAGAACTCTTGGCGTCAACGCACTTTCCTGGATCAGTGCCAAACGCCAATGGAATGAATGTTCCTCAAAGCTGCCTCGCTAGGCCTAAAAATGAGGACTGGAGAAGAGCAGCAAGGAACTTCAGGCCAAACAAAGTTGAATGGGCCATTGATTCGTTCAAGGCATTCAAATCAGCTGGGGAGGACGATATCTTTCCGGCGCTCTTGCAGCAGGGGAAAGAAATCCTCATCCCCATCTTAGTAAAGATCTTCAGGGCAAGCTATGCCTGGGGATATATACCAAGCAAATGGACCTCAGTAAAAGTCCGCTTTATTCCAAAGGCTGGAAAGAAGGATTTTTCACAGGCAAAATCCTTCAGACCCATTAGCCTCACCTCATTCCTACTCAAGAGTATGGAAAAGGTCATTGACGTATTTTTAAGGGACGAGCCATTGCGCGAACGTCCCCTACATACAAAGCAACACGCTTATCGTAAAGGAAGGTCCACAGAAACTGCTCTGCTAGAACTAACAGACAGGATCGAAAGGGCCCTTGAAGATAAACAGATAGCCTTATGCGCTTTTCTCGATATTGAGGGAGCTTTCGATAACGTCACTATCGAAACCCTTTCTAGGGGAATGAGTGACAAGAACATTGACAGCACGACCATCCGCTGGATCGAAAGCATGCTTCTTCATAGAACTGTAAACGTCAGTTTACACGGAGCTACTAGAGGTTTCAAGATAACAAGAGGATGCCCACAGGGGGGTGTACTATCGCCCCTATTATGGTCACTTGTTGTCGATCAACTATTGATTGAAGCCTCTCAAAAGGACCTGGATATACAGGGCTATGCTGACGATGTGGTGGCATGCGTGATAGGCCCCTGTCAGAGCACTGTATCATCCATACTTCAAAGGTCTCTCAATGTCATCAATAAATGGTGCACTGAGAACAGTCTGTCGGTAAACCCGAACAAAACAATAATAGTCCCTTTTACTAGGAAGCGTAAGTTAGACAAACTTAAAACGCCTACTATTAAGGGAACTCCCATACCATTTTCCACGGAAGCCAAATATTTGGGCGTTACAATCGACCAAAAACTGACGTGGAATACACACATAGATAATGTGATCCAAAAGGCCAAAATTGCCTTAGGAATCTGCTGTCGTTTAGCGGGTGCAAGGTGGGGCCTAAACCCCAAGACTGCCCTGTGGATGTATACTGCCATAGTCAGGCCGATGATAACGTATGCCTGTGTAGTATGGTGGAAAAAAGCAACTCAAACGACAGTTATAAACAAGCTAACTAGTCTGCAAAGATTAGCGTGCCTTATGGCAACGGGGGCCATGTCTACAACACCAGGAGCAGCACTCAATGCTCTGCTTAACCTACCGCCACTTCACTTGTTTATTGTGAAGGAGGCGAAAGCGGGGATCTATAGAGTGGGCAACACTGGTAAAGTAGCTTGGCACTCTCAAGCACTGAGATCTTTACATGAATCAGTGCTTGAACTCAAACAACTTGCAATGACATCTGATGCCATGCTTCCACTCTGTAACTTCACTAGAAATTACTCAGTAGAACTACCTAGCAGAGAGATGTGGTCTGATGACCAAAGCTCCTGTAAGGCTGGAAGCCTAGTCTGGTTCACGGACGGCTCCAAAATGGGTCATGACGTAGGCTGTGGTATATATGGCGTGAGACCAAGAGTCAACCTTAGTGTTAATCTTGGTAAGTACGCCACAATATTCCAGGCAGAGGTCTATGCCATTATAGAATGTGCAGAAACCAACCGCCAACGAAACTACACAAATCAGACCATCTATATCTTTTCAGATAGCCAAGCAGCACTTAACGCCATAAACTCGAATGTAATACGATCGAAACTGGTAAAAGACTGCGTAGACAAACTGAATGAACTGGGACATAAGAATAAAATTACTCTGAAATGGGTCCCTGGTCATTCAGGCATCATCGGTAATGAAAAAGCCGACGAGCTTGCTAGAACTGGAGCGCAAGGTCAACAGATCGGCCCAGAACCTTTCTGCGGGATCTCAAAAAACCAGGCTATGCAACTCCTTAAAGACAATCTCTTGGACGAGTCGAGGAAATTCTGGCTAAAACAGCCAGGACTGAGACACTCCAAAGCCTTGGTAGAAGGCTACTCGCAAAGACGGACGAATGAGCTTATACAACTCAGTAGATTGAACGTCAGCGCGACTGTTAGAACCTTAACTGGACACTGCAAATTAAACAGACACCTATTTCATATGAAATTGAGTGATACTGACATCTGCAGATATTGTAATGAGGAGCAGGAAACGCCCAAGCACCTCTTATGTGATTGTGGACCTCTAATCCACAAGCGTAGTATCCATCTGGGACGACACGTTATCGACCCGGAGGAAATAAAAACTCTTAAAACCAGGAAGATACTAGACTTCCTGGAAGCCGCTGGGCTCAAAGAGTTACTATAATTAGGTGGCGAGTTACAATAGATCTTTTAGGTCGCAGTGACTACAGCCTCATCTTGAGCTGCATAGCCCCTAACACTCAAATAATAAATACATCTACGTAATAGTAGAAGTCAGCTTAGCTTTGACGTCCACTAAAATCAGTAGGTTTATAATTCGATTTCCGGATGCCTACTATATAGAAAATTTTCCCCAAAAATTACCCCATATTTCAGGGAATTTCTAGCGATTTCATTTTTCCAGATTTCCGACGGAAGATAAAACTCGTGAAAAATGGATAGAAGCAAATGGAAAAAAGAATTGGGTGCCACACACGAATTTGTTCAAAACATTTTGAAAAAAAATGTTTCCGAAAAACAGAAAAACTAACGTTAATAAAAAAAGTTCTGTATTCCAACGTTTAATAAAGACTTTACCTGTTTTAATTTAGAGTTTATCTTTTTATTCCATTAACCACACAATCTCAATATCAACTACCTGAGCGAACCCCAGCTAGTTTACTATATCTATCTTTTTTTAGCAGGGCAGTTGTGTGTACTCCCGTCCCGACTGCAATGACGATTGTTATTTAACTAAACGTAGTGATTATATTCTCTTTGATTTAACTTTAGTTCGATGAGCAGGGAAGACGTGTTTTTATTTTTCTGAATACCATTTATAATTATACTGAGTTTTTGCATGCTGGAAATGGCGAATTGTCTGAACATTTTATTAATATCTCTGCTGTACCACAATTACTGCGAATAAAGTTTATTTCCATTTCTATTCTATGTATACGTATGTTACCGTTAAAGTACGGAATCCGTTAATCTGCAGATTAACTGGTCGAGTCAGTTAAGAGGATTGTTAACCACGTGGTCTCCATACAAACGGCGATAACGTTTCCCACCCTCTAAACCTTAACCTACAGTAATTAATTTTTGGTATTTTTTTGAAATGCCTAAATACTAGGGCTGTACGTTTTAATTTTTTAAATATTTATAATAGATTTCGAAATATTTGCATTTTAGTGATTTCATACAAAACACAGAAGTGCCAATATTTTCAAATCTACAATGAATATTTTAAAAATCAAAACGTACAGCCCTAGTTTTTAGGCATTTCAAAAACATACCAAAAATTCATTGCTGTAGGTTAAGGTTTAGAGGGTGGGAAACGTTATCGCCGTTTGTATGAAGACCACGTGGTTGACAATTCTCTTAAAGCACAGAATACATAATAGTACCGAAATTTTTCTTAAAGTAGACGATTTCCGTGCTTTAACTAGTAATCTGCACATTAACGGATGCTACCCCGTTAAGGGTACTTTTTCTGATCATGGCAACCCCATATTTTGACGTCATAATATATCTATCCCTTACACCCGGTCGCTCGGTAGCGCATCTACCCCTTTTAATATACTATATCTATGTTGGAACGCCGCCGCCGTTAGAGCGTTTGGTTGTGGTTAGGTTGCACTCGGAGCGTAGGTTTGGAACGCAACCCAATGATAGACGCGTTCCGAATCACGCCAACAGCAGTATTAGCGTATAATCCAATAAATGAAGTAGGTACACAAATACTTTAATTTGTGTAATATGTTGTGACTATTTAATTTGGTCGGATTCGCGCTAGCAGCGCTATCAGTGTGATTCGGAACGCGGCCGATATTTGAGTTTTGACATCGTAATCTGTCACTGTCAACTGTCACTTTTATTTGATTTGACAATTTGACATTAATTTAATTCTATAAAAATATTCTATGCGTTTGATAAAAATTATGTGAATTGTAAAATAGTAATTATTTTATTACACGAACGCGTTTTTTTGTTTATTAGTGAACAAAGTGAGTGTATATCAACCACCACAAATACTTTGATTGGTGATTTGAAAAAAAACTTCTAAGGTTAAAATTCAATCGTGAAATAAACATTATTAATATTATTGATTTCCGATAAATAAGCCTACTAAATTGCATTAAATTCCATTATGGCACAAACAAATAGACTCATTTGTAGAATATGGTCTAAAAAATGTTCATTGTAAGTATAAATTTTGTTCAAACATTATTTTAAATCGTGGGAAAGTGTGGTGTATTGTTTTGTAATTAAACTATTTTTTTTCTACATTTAAGCGATTTCCCTAAACTCACCATGTCCACGGCTGTAAATGCAATGAAAAAGGATGACTCCAAATCTGACTTCACATCGAAAGAGGAAGTAAAGAAATTTTCAAAACTATCTGAAAAATGGTGGAATTTAGATGGACCTTCTAAAGCACTTCACTCAATGAATGGAGTAAGGTATAGGATATCAATTTATCTCACTAACTTATTCATAAAGTCGTTTATTGCTATTTAACAGAGTGAGTACCTACTTATCACTGCCAAAGTAGTCTGTTTATCCATACTTGTCTTATTTAGGTAGTAAACAGTTTTTGGCAGTTGTGACGTCTTTTAAACTTTAATTGTTATTAAAAGTATATTGTACCACACACAAATTATCTTTCATTATTCATTAAATTTAATGAAAAAGTAATACCTCAGGAAGACAGTGCAAAGTACTTGGGAGTCCATTTAGATAGAAGATTGACATGGCAGAAGCACATATGGACTAAAAGAAAGCAATTAGATGGAAAACTCCATAACTACAGCTGGCTAATAGGACGTAATTCACAACTGAACGACAGTAGCAAAATGTTGATATACAAAACAATATTAAAACCTATTTAGACCTACGGAATACAGCTGTGGGGAACCGCCAGCAATAGCGACATCAACATTTTAGAAAGATTTCAGAGCAAAGCACTAAGAACAATGTTCGTTATCCCACAGTGTATTAGCAACAAATACATGGTACCTAGATTTTAACATAAAAACTGTTAGGCAAGAAATTATCCAAATCAGCCTGAAGTACCAGGAGAAGCTAACAACCCATGTAAATGAGCTTGCCCAGACTCTGAGTGGAAGAGGTGGACTTCAGCATAACTGGCTAAAAAGACATGACATCCCCAATCTTGTCAATAGATTCCCACAATAAGAGAATTTGCTGAAAATATATTTTTCAACAGTTTATAGCTATCATAGATAACATTGTGCTGACATTTTTCTGCCAAAGAAGTGGCTTATTGTTCCTGAAACAGATTGCCATGAAGCAGAGAATAGAAAAATAAATCTGTGTGAGAAAAACCATTTCATCATCCCCCTACCCTTATCCCAATTTACTTGGGGTTGGTGCAGTGCGTCCTTCTCTTCCATTCCTTCCTGTCACTCGTCATCTCCTCATCCACTCCCTTCACATTCATATCATTCCGCACACAATCCATCCATCTTTTCTGCGGTCTTCCTCTTTCTTTCCAGACCTCAACATCCATATAAAAACCATTTGTTGTACTTTAAATATTTCAATAAAGTGTTGGGTTAAGTAAGATTGTTTACCAAATAAAACCAGTAAGGATAAGCAGACTATACCTTCTTGCAATGTTTTTCTGTTTTGCCCTTGATTTTGTAACTTTATTGCAAACAACTCTCACAGAAATCGCAGTTACATTGCTGCTTTAATAAAAACCAATGACAACTATCAACTGTGGATTCAACAGATTTCAATCAAGAAATTGTTAGCAATAAAGTCCCGTAATCAAGGGGCTGTTGTCAACTGATTGTTTAACTTTATTTAAATAAACTTTTTGTAAATATAAACTGTTGGTTTTATCATAAGCTTGAGTTGCTTTCTCAGATTGAAAGAATAATACACATCACAGTAAATTGAGTAATTGAGCAACAGTATTAGTTTTGAGTATAATAATTTAATGTCAATTTATACAGGATCAAGTTAGATTTTAATTTAAATTTATTTATGATAAAATAAAAATCTTTCACAATCACAAAGATAAACTAGGTAGGTATATCATAACAGGCCAATGGAATAAATAGTCTTGTATTTAAAATTTATATAAAAATTACAAATAATTATTTCAGAGTACCTTTTATTCGTGATGGCCTAGTTGAATATCCAAATGAGAAGAGGAGTCCAACACCCTTAAAGGACAAGTTAGTGTTAGATGTCGGCTGTGGTGGTGGAATACTTTCTGAGGTAAATGACAATATAATAAAAAAACGTGTTAGCTTTTTTAGTTAATTAATAACTTTACCACATGAACCAGGCAAGACGTACTCTGCGCTTTAGGTATGAAGCTCGGTCCGGATGAACCAACTTCATATGTCAGAAACAACTAACTAGTTTGTTGGTCAGAAATGATGAGAGCTACGTGTTAGAAGAGAGGCAACCATAGGTGAATATGATTGTAGGGGAGTGTTGCGCCTGAATTGCACTTTATTGTGTCAGAGCAAGAGTCAGTATTTAATTAAATGATTTTGCGGAGTGCATCTTGTGTTTGTATTATTATTGTACTCTGTGCATGAACTTAATAGGTATCGACAACAATCACAAAACCAACCTTCAATAAATGCTAGAAATAATTGTTTGCTCTGAAAAATTACATAAAAAATCTCAGCTCTTCTTTTTCAAGATAAGTTCAAGTACCTACAGGTTAAAAGAAACCCAAATCATCGAGTACCAATGATGAAATGACTATAAAAAGATGTTTAATTAGTTTTCATCAGGAGCCCTACCGCCTAACTTACATGACTATCGTGATCGCTTTCATTTGACAGATGGATGCGATTACGATAGTCATGTAAGTTAGGCGGTAGGGCCCCTGGCAACAAAAAAATAATGTGCTGTAACTTTCATTCTTTCAGGCTTTAGCTAAGATTGGAGCAGAGGTCACGGGCATTGACCCCAGTCATAGTCTAATTGATATAGCTCAACGCCACTGTCAAGAAAACACCAAACTAATAAATAAACCAAAATACTTGTGTACTACAATAGAGGTAAGTAATTCTCTTTGATTTAGTTCAAAAAAGATACTAATATAATATTAACTTCAAATCAATCAACAAAAGTGACGAAATACTGTGGTTAAACTCAAATCACACTGCACAAGTGATACATTTAATTTTAAGAGCAGCCTTTTAGAGTCCCGCAAGGTTGTGTCCTTGGCCCACTTTTTATTCTTACTTTATGTTAAGACTTTTTTGCGTAATAAAGGATTTGAACTGGACTATTTTATTATAAAACAATGAGTTTGATTTTAGTTCTACATTTCAGGAGCACCTAAACGATCACAAGGATTATTATGACGGTGTAGTAGCATCAGAAGTCATTGAACATATAGATAATAAGGAACAATTTGTAAAGTCCTGTGTGAATGCCTTAAAGCCTGGAGGCCGGATATTCTTCACGACGCCGAATAGAACGCGAATGACCCAAATATTGGGGATCTATATAGCTGAGTATGTAGCAAACATAGTACCCAAAGGTACCCATCAGTACGACATGCTAATTACACCTAATGAGCTATCGTTTTTGCTGGAAAGGAGTAAGTTAAATATTACTAATTACTTGCTTAAAAGATTGTCTCGAAACATTTACAAAATTGGCTTGTATTATAAGAATCAACCTCATACTCAAATCTCTACTTGAGTACAGTTAGAAAGGGATGGCGGGGCGCTATATGCGATGAATAGCACCATCCCTTTCTAACTGTACTCAAGCAGAGATTTGAGTTTGAGTTTGGTTCTACAATACGAGCCTAAGTATTAGAAATGAGTCCTATGTTTACCATTTCTCTCAAAAGCGGCGGCTAGTGTTAAAAGACTACTAAAGTTACTCCCGACGCGATCAAATCGAGTTCAAATTAAAACAATGGAAACCATTTTCAATATATCAAAACAACATATTTTTGACGTTTATTCGATCCTGAATCAGGGGTGGAATTGCGTAAGGTAATCGTATTCATTTGACAGTTCATATCGTATTCCATCGGCTGCAAT
Organism: Agriphila straminella; assembly: GCA_950108535.1. Classification (NCBI taxonomy): domain Eukaryota; kingdom Metazoa; phylum Arthropoda; class Insecta; order Lepidoptera; family Crambidae; genus Agriphila; species Agriphila straminella. Next base: position 7,558,077 of record OX467312.1, read on the forward strand.
TTGTATGGGATACATATATTATGATACAATATGAACTGTCAAATGGATACGATTGACTCTACGCAATCACCTAGCTGATGTGAACCAAGGACCAGAACCGCTTACCCTTATAGGGGTTTTTGATTGGGTATTTCATAGACTTGTTTTCAAAAACCCTATCGATTCGGTAAGCATATCGTCGACTTACGGCAACGAAAGGCTAACCATATTAATATAGTTAGTTCGGATAAGCACTTCCCGAATCCGAAAACCCTATCAGGGAAACCCTATCATTTGGAAAGCCTTTTAATACGCTTTCCCTAACAATTGGTTTAATGAAATAAACTAGATAGGGAAACCCTATCAATACGGAAACCCTATCATTTGGGAAGCATTTTAATACGCTTTCCGTAACAATTGGCAATGAAATAAACACTATCGATAGGGCAACCCTATCAATACGTAAACCCTATTGATAGGAAAACCCTATCATTTGGGAAGCATTTTAATACGCTTTCCGTAACAATTGGCAATGAAATAAACACTATCGATAGGGCAACCCTATCAATACGTAAACCCTATTGATAGGAAAACCCTATCATTTGGGAAGCATTTTAATACGCTTTCCGTAACAATTGGCAATGAAATAAACACTATCGATAGGGCAACCCTATCAATACGTAAACCCTATTGATAGGAAAACCCTATCATTTGGGAAGCCTTTTAATACGCTTTCCCTAACAATTGGTTTAATGAAGATACGGAAACCCTATCATTTGGGAAGCCCCATCATTTGGGAAAACTTCTAATACCGTTTCCTTAACAATAGGAATAATAGGATTTCCGGCCCCTGATGTAAACTCGATCCGATCGAGAGTAGGGGACGGTTTAATAATTACTGTTTACAGTCTCTTGGCCCTTAGTTTTAACGTATTTTTTTTGTTTTCAGATTATTGCCATGTCGAAGTTATTTACGGCCTATTTTACAACGTACTACAAAACAAATGGAACTTTGTACAATCACAAAACTTAATATACGCAATGCAAGCACAGAGAATAAAATAATTAAATGTTACTACTTCATCCTTAATTTGTATTGAAAGTGAAAAGTGGTTATTTTATTTATAATTATATTAAGTAAGTAGGTAGATTATAAATAAATGTTATTAAAAAATGGATAGGCGATTAATAATTCAGTCCACCTCCAGCAGAGCCCCACAAATATTTATTAGATTAAAAACACAGCTATTAAACGCGTTTTAACTAAAACATAGGTATTTAAACACCTACCTTTTCCCGACACGTTTCGACCGAGTTGCATCGGCCGCTGTTTTTGACCGTGGTTTTAAACGCACGAATATTCGTCTTTTGCATTGTGATGTCATTCATGCTCACATCAGTGCGGTACGTATAGTATTGCTTTCTCTGTGAGTGCGGTCTGAGCCTTATTTACCGCTACCGAGTCACGGGAAAGAAAAATTTCTCCCATGACTCTACCTACGACCTACCTTGTCGGACGCGTTTTTTGGTGTGAGATTTTGTATAATTAATTTATAGTGCTATTGGTGAACAGAATTACTTAATTTTATCTTATTGTATCTATTGGACATATCAAATCTTTCTCCAACTGATCTGAAAATAAGATGATAACTGGATTAGGTAATTCTAGTACACGTGTCGTTCGTAAACGTCGGATGACGAACGTAGCACGCCTTGGAGTGAAGGTTCGTCTTCGAGCGAACTTTAGGAACGCATCCCTGGTAGTGATACGCAGTAGTGTCACGGGCAAAAAATGACACTTTTCTCACGTTAGCATTGCTAACTTTAGCATGAGAAGAGTGTTGACAAAATAATTCGAGTTTCCATGCTAGTCCGGCGGATCAGGACAGGAGAAGGTGTTACTTTCTGAAGCGCTAAAATGTATCAGAAATTAACTTTAAAGTTTAGGAATACCGTGTTACGCCAGTCGCTATATGTAATGTTTTTCCACAGGAAAAGAAATCTATAGGTTAAGCTTCCTATAGAGCAGGGAAGAGGTCATAATTATTATAAATTAGATTTGATATTTGATAGGATCTTTAAAGTAATTTGGCTTGGGGGTCTGAGGTATCAATTCATTTTGGAAAAAGGGTCTCTTCCCCAAAATAGATTGGGAATCCCTTCTGTAGAAAAACAATCCTTATCATTATTTCTATAGTTTATTTATCTTACTCTATGGTTTATTTTATGTGGTTCTCATCCATCATAATCTTTTGTTAGGTACATTTATTTTTCAGAAAGAATAGAACAATCTTCTATGAAAGAGGATGTGATAATAAAAAAAACTTGATATAACATCACTTAATAAAAAAAATCTATGACATTGTCATATGATTGGTATGTCATGTCAGTGAAAGAGTAATCTATTCTATTATAACAATTTATTAATAAAATTGGTAAATTTTTCGAAAAATGTGCTAGAAAATGTAATGTCTTTTTCCAGGGCTTGAGGTCCCGGAAATGAAGAACCATGTCCCTGACGAAGCTAATTAAAGCTCCTATGAAACTATTCAGAAAAGATATTATCTCGTTTTTGATTATTCGACGTCATGATTTGGGTAGTGACTGTGAGTAAAATAACAAAACCTACCACAAAACCCTACAACCAATGCGACAACTATTCATCATGAATGCGACAGACAGTCCCCTATGTAGAGGATGCCTGGACGCAGAGGAAACAGCCGCCCACGTGATCCTGGAGTGCGTGGGTTTGGCCGCACACTGGGCAGAAATCGTCAAAGACGTGAGGTCGCTCCTAGAAGCCTGTGAACGCCCCAGGAGGCTTCTGCGCTTCTGGAAGGAGCTGGGATGGCTTGACTAGCCATACCGATGCTATGTTCACGCAATGGGAGTTTAAATGCGGAGAAAAGAGCCCACCAATACCCTACAACCAAACAAATAGTTCATTTTCAATTCAATATTTAGCGTTTTGGGAATCGAACCCAGTTGGCAACAATAGCAGTAGCCGCCCGCCACGCGCTACATACACCCACCGCAAATGTCCTTAAAAGAACGCGGCTTGCATTTTATTATCCCTTTTTTATAATTTTATTATTATATTTAAAAGAACCCTACAGGGTTATTCGTTCTTTTTACCCGACTGCAAAGAAAGGGTTATCCCTATTACTTATGAAGGTAAAAAGTAGGTTACCAAAAATCAGTAGACAGATAAAGAAGCAGATTAGTATTTTTCGCACTTAGTAACGTTATTTAATAATTAAATAGTATTTCCTTTCCTACCAGTAAGTAAGTAGTAAGAGATACTATAAGATGACTAATAATCAAATTAATTTAGTGCTCGAAGATAAATTACGCTACATAGCTGTGAAGCCCAGCGCATCGATATTTGTACTGCGTAGAAAAATATGGCATTTGCTAGACCTGCCCGACTATTGCGAAGAAGTTATCATATTGAAGTCAGCTGATGATAAAGAAATACCACTCACGGAATTACGGAACGGCAACAATCCACACCACCCTTACTTCTTGGAAGTATGGCTACCGGAAATGAAGCCACAAAGTAAGCACCTTTTCTAAACCTTCAAAAATACACGGCCCGTACCGGCTAACGCTTCGAACTTCGGCAAGTCTGCCGGGCTTCAAATTAAAACGGATAAATCGAGCCCCAATCAGGCCAAAATGGCGGGCCCAAAATTCATTACGTCACACAAACATCGATGTCTTCCAAATAACATCGGCAAATAGTACAATAAGATACGATTTAAATAAGTTGAAGCTCGGCAGTTAGCCGGTAAGGCCCCAGTTTACTTTTATGCATATAAATGGGATGTGACCTCTCCCAGTCTTAAACTAGTTATGTCCGTTCGTATCTCTTAAATGTTATGCACAATTACAGCAGGTTCAACGCGTAATAACATTCTGTCATTGGGAAATGGTGAGAGTTTCGTTAACAGCAGTGAGAGAAAAGATACGAATGATAACGCTATCTGCGCTGGCACTGCTAACAGTAAGTACCGATAGCCTAAAAGATCAAACCGGTTATTCCCAATCGCCACCCTTAGCATGGTGGTAGGAAAATGTAGACGATTCAAAAGTACTTAATAATTAAGTTTATTTGAATAAAGCCTATTTAACTTGACTTGACGTGCCCCCGTCGCAACTGGGATTTATTCTAAAAAATATCCCATTCGCCACCTATTATAAAAGTTAATAAAAAAACTGTTGGTCATACCTATGTAAAAACACAAAATTCTTCAAATAAATTATGTTTATAAAAAGGTACAGTACAAGGCAAACATCTTGAAATTTTTTCGACGGAGTTGGGATAAGTTCGGGCGTGTGGTCTTGTGGTGAGCGACCAAATAGCGCGCGCCCCTCTCCCGCCCCCACCGCTACGCATACCCAATACGCATTTCGCGCAATTCCCACCCGAATTTAATATGTTTGCCTCGTACTGTACAAATAAACTCTATCTTTGTCATTCCAAATGAAAAGATATTCTAGTTTTTATGCTAACTTTTATTAGGGGTGGCAAATGGGATATATTTTTACAAAAAATCCCAGTCGCCACCGAGTGGGGTCAATTCTGGAGGTGGCGACTGAGAATAACCGGGATCAAACTACCTACATACATACAGCATCACAACAGAATTTGTCAATTTATACATTACCATGGGACCATATTATCTCACTCAAAATCTATCACGAATCGATCGCTTTCAAATTGACAATCTGTGAACATCCATTTCTGCCTCACAGCACAGTAAAATAATAAATAAACATTTGAACAAATCACACCAATCAATTAGTGCCAAACTAAGCAAAGCTTGTGCTATGGTGACATAACGGATAGGAATACATAAATAAGATTTAAGTACTGGCAAGTTTTAACACATGTCTATGTCTGCATTATAGCATATCTTACTTGAGACAATGATTTAAATCGTCTTTGACTTGAGACTATCCATATCTCTAGTATGTTGGTTTCGTAATAGTTACAATACCTACATTCCTTACAGATCCAGTAAGTTCTGCAGTATCAAACGAAACGATTCCTATGAACAGCTTTAGATACCCAGACAAAAATTGTCTAAATTTATTAAGCACGGATTTCAAATCGGATGTCACTTGTCGAATATCCAGCACATCCGTTTTTAAACTCAACGGAAAGAAGAATCGTGACAGTTTCACGAACATTCTACTCAAGATACAATGCGACCTTTGCACTCTGAGCAATAAATTGTCGAATTTAGAAAACAGAATTCCCGTGTAAATCTTTTACAAAAATAAACATTCTACAATGAAACAATTGATTTTCTTATGTAAAAATATAATTTAATCATTATACCTTAATGTATTCATCAAATAACATTGTATGTACATCATATTTGCAACCGATTCTTATTTACAGTGTTAAACTTTGGATTCTTAAATGAGGCACCATGTGAGACTATTATCTGACTAGGAACTGTATACAGTAATTAGCGCAATAAATAACTAGAGAGGAAACATAACTTGCAATTTTATACAAAAAAATATATATTTACTATAATATTTATAATTTATATATCAACAAGTGTGCGTATTAGTCAGCTGCTTTTTTATTCAAGAAGTAAATTCTACATATTGATACATCAAAATAGCCAGTTCTGAAGTTGCAACCTAAATCTAAAATCAATTTTTCATAATCTTGTGTCCTTTTAACTGTAGGTTTTGTTCAAAGCTATTTTTACTAATATAATACAATACAATCAGCAGCACCTTAGTATACGATGTGACTTTCAATTTAAAGACTATTAGGTAGTTTAAGATTGAAAAATTAACTAAAGTGTTTTTATGTGAATTTATCATTCGAGGACTGTGGAATAGGTGTCGATTAGATATACTCGTCGGTCGACTATTGAAGAATAAAACTTATATTAAAAAGTGTAACTAAACTTTTAGTCGCGGTAAGTAGGTAGTGAGTTTGATAACTGAATAACATAAATTAATATAATAGAATACGCGAATAATAACTATGGATTCTTCTCTGTTATATAAAATATTAATTGGGAATAATATACAATACATTATATACAAACCTTTACCAATTTATATCTAAACTTTGAATAAACAACAAGTTATAAATATTTTTGGTGACACTCTACCACTATTTACACTTAAACGTGTCTTATTGTTATAATAAATTAAAGCTCTCTAAAAGGCTCTTGTATACTGTGTACAAATATATAAATAGTAATGAGAAGCCATACTTTATTGTAAGAAATTGTTTTTTGATGATTGAATTACAGTTCTGAAACAAAGAGAAACAAGAAGATGAATAACCATTTAAATTGACCTATCGACACAGAATATAATTATCATAGTACAAACGTACAGAAGTCCATCTGCGCGAGGACAATCAAATAATAAGCTACTCACGCTGCACGGCAATAAAGTATAATTTCAAATTGCACAGCGCTGCGTGCCTAATAGGGATGTTGACTATTTTTTTTATTTTATGTTACATAAATTACCTCTCAAAAAAAGAAACATTGGTAAAAGAATTAATTCGCTAGCATGAAAACTGCCCGAGATATCACAGTGTGAAATGCGCACAAATGGACTCGATCAAAAACGCTCCATACTAATGGCTTGCACGTTATGACGTCACACCGTGCTAGTTTGTATGCAACGCATAGGAAATTTGTTCAGCAGCTATATTAAATATTGTGTTTATCAAAATGGTTTCTTCGACAAATTTGCTATACATTTTACGGACTAATTAAAGGTATCATTTATTTTAATAAATTTTATACTTTTTAAATGGACTTGTCCACCCAACTTTGAAGGGTCATAAAACAAATAATATGCAATATATAAAACCAAGAGGTATACAAGCTACTTTAAAAGTTTAATATGTTTACGATTTTTATTAGTATTTCGTTATTTTATTCATTAGTCAACATCCCTATTATTGTATGCACCGCTTCTCTTTCTATAGCGCGATAGCGCGTAGCTCTGTCTCTAACGACACACGACATCCATCGTGCGCTGACTCGACTGAGTGCATATAAACTAATATAAATATTTTTTTAAGCGTGGAGTGAGCACCCCCTGCTATTGCATATAATATTCACTTTATACACCCTCATTGACACATTTACTGCCAGTTAAGCCAGACACAATAGAATATCTGTTGTTATTTGTTTATCACGGCCTGCCCCCCTAGCATGAGCGAAACGTGATATATAGCAATTTATCACGTTTAACTGTCAAAAGACAATGTATTTTGACAGTTGAGTGTCGATTGCCACGCGATATATATCGTGTTTCGTCGATCATGCTATGGGAGCTGGCCTTGCGAAGCGGCGAAAAGCGACGCGACGAGCGAATTCCTAAGGCCGCGTCTGCACTGCATGGGCGATTAGATTACGACGCAACGGAGGCGGCGGCGACGTAACAGAACAAAAAGTAACGTCTGTGTGTCTTGACGCCCACAAGTTGACTTTTATTGATGGAAAAAACATACATCTATAAATATTGAGTACCCACCTTATATTCGAAGTTATAGACACTCTTCATACAACACTTGGTCATGACGGTAAACCCGCACATCCTCTCTTGCATACCCAACGCGTACTCTATACTACGTATTAAGTCGTTTGTTCGTAACACAAGCAGAGCTTGCCGATCGACATTCTCTAAACATTGTGTCACATAGTGAAGAAGATTCGGAAGTTCGTTTTGGAATAAAGTTTTCTGAAAAAGAAAAAAATCTAGTTAATTTACCAATGAGTCGTACTTATGAACATTAAAAAAAATAGAAATACTCTGTTTAATCTTTTTTGATAATAAAATAGCTGATCTTACCTCATGGGAGCTAGGTCGTGTGTCACCAATGCCCTTCAAAATGGAATCCCAATGTCTTCCAGTCACCATGCAGGCAAAAATTACGTAGAGCTCTTCTCTAATTCCTAACTGTGACGCATAATACTTCATGTTATTGCGATTCTTTTCAATGATTGATAGCCACAATTTGGAGTAGTTGTATCTAAATGTATCACTCAGTTGCTGGAATTTTACATGAATACGCAATTATTCATATGAAATGGAAAAGCTGCTTAAAATAATGCATTTTTGAATTATGGTTGGTTATTAAACTTACATGAAATTTGTATAAAAAATCATCAAAAATTCGATTCATTTAGGTATATGTCAAAATTATTATATTCTTTTGCATTTGGAGTACATAAACTTACAGCATACAAACCGTGGTCCAACAAGAAAACAGTCACTGCTTTATCTTCTGGATCTCTCCGGATAAGGATATTTCCAGGATGAGGGTCGCTATGCACAAATCCAGTGACAAATATCATGTGTGCATACAAGTCCCCCAGCTTTTTGCATAAATCTAACTTGTCTATTTTATTTTCCTAAAATTGCACCATAAGAATTTACCAATATGTTGTCATAACCATGAAAAGAGGAAGAATTTTTATTTCTAGGCCACTATAGAACCTTGTTGCTTTGACTTTTACTTCTGTCAATCTGCGACAAATAAGATAATCAAAGTTATATTTTTTTTCTATGTTAAGGTTCTATAGGAGTCTAGGATCAAGATTGTTACTTACTTCAACATATTTTAGGTCATTCACAAGACCACCGGTAATATATTCCATAACCAAAACTCTTTCAGTGCTGTAATCCCAAAATATTTTGGGAACTTTTAACCATTTATAGTTCTGGAATAACAAAGCAACTTTCTCAGCATTCTGACCCTCCTGTATAAAGTCTAGTTCTTTCTCCAGATTCTTTTTGGTTTCATCAATCAACCATTGCATTTGAAAATCAGGAAAGACTGCAGACATCGTTTTGAGAACAAACTCCATCCATTTTAGGTCTAAGTTTATATTTTTTCTCACAAAATGGTGTTGGACTTTGACTGCCACCACAGTACCATCTTTGAGTTTGGCTTTATGGACCTGAGCAAGTGAAGCTATTCCAAGGGGTTCTTGGTCAAATTCAGCAAATAACTGTTCAGGCTGGAAAGAAAAAACCACAATTGTGTATGATATAATTATATTATTATGACATAATAAAGACATGAGAAACAGAGAAAAGTAGTATTTTTTTTCTTTAGCAAGTTAATTTATTAGATGCAAGTTTAAATTCTAATTCATTAAGGACTAAGTGTACATATAAATGTACACTGAGTTCTTATTAATTTGTGATTTATAACAAGATTGTGGCACACCTGAGGAATTGTAAGATAAGATAGTTTTTATGACAATTTAACACTGAAGTTTCGGGCCATTATCAAGCGGTATGTCCTGGTTTGCCGGCATTTTTCGCACTATTTGGGGGGCTCATCTAATAATAATAATATAATCGTTTATTTCAGTCACAAACCAGGTAGTACATTATTTAATACTAAACTATCTTATTGTCTAATTTAAATTAATAAAGTACACCTTGTTTATGAAATCAAAATTTAAATTTTTACAGTTATTTTTTTATTTAAGTAATTATAAAAATAATTAAATAAACATACTTAACATCACGTCTATACACATGATCGGACCTCAAAAGTGTTAAAGTATCAAATATAACTACAATAAATTCATTTCAGACAAATTCCTTAATGAGTTTCATTAACTTTTACATTTTCTCCTAATCCGTGACCATGTGGTAATAATCAGCATGGAAGTTATTAAATTGATAAGAAATTTCTAAAAATAAAAGAAAGATAATTCACTACATGACAAGAATGATGTAAACACAAATGTAAAGAACTATTTCTTGTATCATTTAGGCCTGTATTTATAAACCGCTCTCAACATTGAGAGCTATATTGAGATCATACCCGAGATGCTGTTCCTATAAGAAGAACATCTCAAATTCTCAAGATAGCTCTCAACATTGAGTGATTTATAAACAGGCCCTAAAGTGGTGACTAACCTCTTGTTTTAAATCTTCTCTAATAACATTATATAGTTCTTCTACAGTATTCCTTGGCGCATCCTTGTGCAAAATCCGCATTGTTGTAACATATTCAGTTGGCAGTAGGTAGTCCATAGCACCAACATGTTGACCAATTTTGATATATACACCTTTATTAGCCCTGCAAAGTTCTAATAGTTTTTCTGCACCAATTTGATGGGCCGCTTTCTTTACTTCCTCGTACTCAGGAGTTGTTCTATCCCAATCTTTGCTATACAGCATAGCCTGATAAGTTCTGCCTATTTCTATAGCAGTAACTGCAGTTCTAGTAATTCTTACAATCGCGTGAGTACCAATATCATTTTCTTGAAGTTTTAGGGCAGCAACAGTCCCACCAATCCCTACACCTCCATACAATCCGTATTTGACAACTCGGGAAACATTCCTTGAAAACATCTTGCTGAAATTTACACTTTTACTACTAACCACATGTCAAGTTCTAGTTATTTGTCATGCACATTACTTTCTTTTCTATTTGGCCTCATTCAAGCTTTGAATAAGTAAACACAAAGACAAATTGCGAAGGAAATTATCACAGCAGCAATAGCCTACCCTACGCACGTGAAATGACGTGAAGTGAAATTGGCTTGGCTGTCATCGTCAGCTGTCACTGTCAGTGATCACAGATGTCACCTTCTTCATCTTCTTATTTTTGTTATGGCAATCTACTCCTCTTCAGGGAGTAATTTTTGCCAGTGTGTAAAGCCGCGATTACATATAGACCAATACCGCTAGAGTTTTAGGTTTCAAAAATATTAAAGTTTGTTTTTTTTCGTATATAGTTTCTGCACCATTAACTAAGACTAATACATGAATTTGTGTCATTTTGGGTGGATGCATAAGTGACAATTTAGGTTTTTATCTTTTTTAACACTATCAATCGAAAAGAAAATTAAAGTTGAAAATTTTACTTTCATGATGATTACGAAGTCATAATGTACATGAGCTTTTTGTGTCATCTTTGTCCACGGGAACACTGTTATTTAACTGACACAATTTGTGTCGTTTTTTTCAATGGAATCTTATATCAGATACAGTTGAAGTTAAAGTTACCGTTACCTACTATAAGTCAGTTTGCACTGGACGAAAATGACACAAATTAGGTTTGTACACTACTCAGGCTATCTTAAATACAATACCATTAACTTTAAATCAATTTTGTCAGTTTTGTGTTCAATTATTTATATCGACGACAAATAATCGAATTTCTAAAGATGCATCAGCTAGATTTGACACAAAACGCAAAAATAAACGTTTTATATGCAAGTCTATCGACAGACAAGATTTCATAAACTTTAGAATTTTTTAAGGTTATACCCTCAAAATAACGTATTGGTATCGGTCTAATACGCCGATTTAGCATCCTTACTGGGGATCCAATTTCAGATTGAAAACGATGCCCCGAATTGGATCCTAATTGGGGACTTGCCTCCCTATCCAAGGCTTTTTCTCTAGTGTAGGAAAGGCAAATGAAATTAGGACTAAAAAGTGATTGCAGATAAGTTTTTATTTTTTTGCTGATTTATTGAGAAAAAGAAACAAACTTCACAAACATAAAGGAGCTGGTTCTCATAATTTCTGTTGCTGATAATGGCGGAGTCAAACATTGAAAATGAAATTGAAAATGAAATTGCTGCGAAAATAGGCAACACTGTCAAAAGAATGTGCTGCCTACTTGAAAAAAGAAGATTATAGAAGAAGATTTTTTTATTAACCCTTAACCAGCGGGTCTACCGGCTAAAAATAATGAAGTTAATGTTAACTGTAAGTATGTGATACATTGCTTCTTTTCTTTGGTAAGTTTTTATTTGTGCCAAAACAAAGTAGCAATGTACTACATACTTACAGTTAACATTAACTTCATTGTTTTTAGCCGGTAGACCCGCAGGCCCCGGCACCCGTACCGCCTAACTCAATCGCTTTGACTCTGGCTTTGGTTTATGACGTCAGTGCACAGTCCGTCCTTGTCATCGTGTTATGATATGACAAGGACGGACAGAGCATAGCTATCGCTCTGGCTAAAGCTTTGAGTTAGGCGGTAGGGCCCCGGGTCGACCTCGGTCCCACATTTTTTTTTTGTTGTTTTTATCAGGTTCGGCACCCGTACCGCCTAACTCAATCGCTTTGACTCTGGCTTTGGTTTATGACGTCAGTGCACAGTCCGTCCTTGTCATCGTGTTATGATATGACAAGGACGGACAGAGCATTGCTATCGCTCTGGCTAAAGCTTTGAGTTAGGCGGTAGGGCCCCCGGAGATACAGATCCCACAATTTTTTTTTTTTTTTTTTTTGGCTCGTACGATTTGTACATTTGCCAAATCCCACAATTTATAAAAATGGCCACTTTAATATATTGTCTATGGATCAAGACTAAAAAACTGCATTTCCGAACGTAACTGTCAAAGTGACAGCTATTTGACTTCGTGAGTCGGTTGAGAGTGTGTGTTTTGGCAGTGAACCGAACATTTTTATTAATAATGTCGAAAAAATAAAAGATAAGTCGTGCAATTTTTGGATATGTTGTAGAGCAAGTGTTTTTCTTGTGGATTTATCATACTTTTTTGTAGATTATTATAAATATTCGTCACAATAGGTTTCTAAATTATGTGGGACAAATGTGCCACCGTTGCCTGTTAACATTTTTGTGTTGTGGGACATATGCTACCTTTGCCTGATATTTTTTGTATTATTTTAGAAAGTGGTTAAAGACTACGAAATTGAGAACTTGCTCCAAAATTGGCAGTCATCGGAGAGTGAGAGCGAGGATGACGATTGCGAGGCGAGTCTTACAGATTATTGTCCCAAGGTTATGGACACTGTATTAGATGAAATACAACGTATTTCGAAAGAAGATTTGTTGCATATACTTGAGGATAGTCCTCCACAAAGTGTTTGAGATTTCGGTGTTGGTCCCATATAAAAAGTTGTTGTATTTAAGCAGTGGAATCAGCCAAGAGGTTTAGTATAAATAAAAGAATAGGGCTGTTTGTATATAACATATTATAATCCAAGAAAGTTTCAGTTCAGATATTAAGGCCGCGTTCCCTTTTGCGCCAACAGCGATAATATCACTGATATCGCGCTCACACTTCGTTCCGATTTGATGTGAGCGCGCCAACGATAGCAGTATTTACGTCACGGATGACGTCACTATCGCCGCCATTTTGCGATTACAGTGATATCGTTCTCGAGCGTTAGCACTGTGAGCAGTCTGTCATATTTGACGTTTTGAGTTGACGTTCATGTCCTTACACACTTCTGATTCGTTATTTACTTTGTTTTGACGTTACAAAACGTCAAAACAAAGCTCGGCGCGCGATGCGTGCGATAATAGCCGTTCCGAATTGAAATCGCGTCAACAGTGCTGTCAGCGCGATAATCAAAACGGAACAGCTTTTAGCGCTCACATCGCCAACAGTACTATTGGCTCAAAAGGGAACGCGGCCTAAGTAGTCGCACTATTTTTTTTTAATTTCTTGTCAGGCAATGGGATCACGTTTTCCCACATGTTTTTTTTTAACTTTTCAAAGTAATTTTCCAATTTTCGTTATTGACATGCCATAAGAGTTATAACAGCATATCGAATCAATAGCTGAAATTTGTGTGAGTTAAGTAGTTCTCTTGGGCCTGGTTAAGGGTTAATAAAAATACAATAAATTAATGTTTGACTATTGTTTCCACCACCCAGTTGCGAATCACCCAGTTTACTTTCACCCAGGATTACTGTGGCTGCACGAACCTGCCCGGACCAAAGAGAATATCGAAAAAAAAACCTATACTTACAATGTTACAATACCCCGTAATCAGATACTAAGGCTGGTATTATAGAATCAAACTCAAACTCAGATCTCTGCTTGAGTACGGTTAGAAAGGGATGGCGCTATTATGCGATGAATAGCACCATTCCTTTCTAACTGTACTCAAGCAGAGATTTGAATTTGAGTTTGATTCTTATTACGAGCCTAATTGGGGCATAGTGTGATCGCTACATCTAATTTGGGTTCCTAGATTGGATCCCCCAGTAAGGATGCTAAGGCTGGCCACACACAGATGGAATCCCGTTACGGAATTCCGAACGGAATTTCGATAATGTATGAAGATTCCGTACGGAAAAATCCCGTATGTGTGTGGTAGAGTGTGTTCTAGTCTAGAGATTTGTATGGATTAGCTGCGTTCGGTATCACGTATGTACGGAATTCCGTAACGTGATTACGTCTGTGTGTGGCCGGCCTTAATCGGCGTATGTAATCGCGGTATTATGCACCTCGTTGTAGTAGTCTGTCTCTGTCTGTGGTTCTTCTGTGGTGACATAGATATAGTATTGTGGTGACGACGCTAGGGATGTTCCGATACCCCCAAGGTATCGATACCTATTCTAATGAGTAGTACTCAAATCGTTTTTCGATACTACTCATATGAGTAGCCCTAAAGTATCGATACTTACTCATATCGATACTTTTAATATAATCCGTGTTTTCCTGTTGTTTTCCCTTATGCCGGGTCCATAGCGCGTGTTTTGCCCTACACAATCAACAAAAACATCTCAACATTCAACAAAATCGTCTACACAAAACATTGTTTCGCGAAACATTTTTGCTTTCCATGCCCGGTGGAAAACACGTACCTACACAAAACATTTTGCGCGGGTCGAGGCGCAGGGTAGTGTCATAATCATCTGTCATTTTGACAACTCGCTAGTGTTTTGTGCGCCAAGTTTGAATGAAAGTAATTCTTCGTTTGATTCGGAGGAGCGAAAATTTTTCCTATACTAAAATCGAACTTCTATTTTTAATTAGCTTATTTCAAAATCCATCGCAATCGCTTTCAAGATGTGATACATTGATGCTTCTTTTTGGCTCAAATAAAAATTTAGCAAATAAATGCAGCAATGTGTCACATCCATCTGTCAAATGAAAGCGATTGCGATAGATTTTGAAAATTAGACAATAAGTTGGCTGATTCGATTCGATACCATGTACTTCTTTTTCGATACCGAGTAAGTATCGCAAGATTGATTCGATACCAAAAGTACTTGGTATCGAAACAAAAGAATCGATACTTACTCGTATTTACTTGTATCGGACATCCCTAGACGACGCCATTTTCCGTTTCCGTAAAATTGACAGTTCGTGTCGTTCTTTTCTTTTTGGTAAAGTTCTCTGAAAATGAAGGCTAAAGGAGAGGTAAGTTTATTGAAAATATTAAATAAATCGGTCGGGAAAACAAGAATAGATACTCAAAGTAATACAAATAAACCTATTGCGCAATTGTGGTAAACATTCATGACATGTGATTTGGGATCCATCCAATCTATACACGTTGCCTGATAGCCGTCCCGTCCATGCATGTGCCGATGATAATTATTTCATCAGGGCTAATTCTCTGTACCTTACTTAGTGGTAATAAGCTTAACAGCTGTTAATTACATATGGAAAATTAGTTGGGTTAAAAAAATGTGTAAGTGAAGTCATGAAACCGTCATCAAATTTTTAGGTTATGTTGCTCACAAACATTGTTACTTTTATTTGGAATCATTCTTGTTATCATTCAGTTAAATATCCATTTTCAGTTGAAGGAATATGAAGTTATTGGGCGCAAGCTCCCTTCGGAGAGCGAGCCCAAGACGCCACTATACAAAATGAGGATATTCTCTCCAGACCCTATTGTGGCTAAATCCCGCTTCTGGTATTTCCTACGACAACTGAAGAAGTTCAAGAAGACAACTGGTGAAATTGTCTCTATCAAGGTATATACATTTTGTCATTTGGAAAGAGTGAATATGATATTGTTGATTATTTTGGTTTGGAAAGACTTATTAAGTACCTACACTCATCCGAACTCTGTAAATTTACCCCCGTGTGGATTTATGGAGCATTCCGATTGTAGTAGTAGTACAGAAGGGTATTTTTTATGAAATGAAATTAATAGTATAGTGAAATTTTAAAGAAATCTAGTATTTTAGTTTGTTGGGAGGTGTTTAATGACAAATAAAAAACGTTGTCTCTCAAATTATGTAAAAGTATGTATTCTGGCAAAGTAGGGGTTAGGGTAAAACTTTCCTCTAGACATTGTGCACCGTCGCATGATGTCAAAACTGTGCTGGGCTCAGTATAAGCAGCAAGCAGGGGCTTGCTGCACTGGTATTCTGCCCAACACTGATGACATCAGCCACAAACCATTACCAAACCAAGCAAGTAGTGCTTACAGTGATTAACAAAAACAATAGGCTTGTTTCCATTAATTATATTATGGAGAAAATAACAAACAATTTTAATTATTAAAAGCATTAAAGATTAATAATATTTTTAAAAAATAAATTTCGTAAAATGCAACCTTTAGTCACGTGACAGTGAACACCAATCAGATAGCGTTACGTCACGCCGTGCGAAACTCCAATCTTGTCTTTGACGTTTCGAGTATCACTACCGGAGGCGCGTTCCAAACCTACACTCCGAGTGCAACCTAACCACAACCGAACGCAAGTTTTAGCCACTTTTTCCGTATTTCTCCATTGTTTGGAACATATATAAATAACTGGTTTGGCGTTTTTATAGTCGTGCTATCACACTGAGGCACTATACAGTACTTATAATATGAGAAATTCATTTTTAAACGATAAAAACTAGCTATAACGTACGAAGACACGATCGCTCTTTTGTTTGTTTTGCACGGCGTGACGTCATTCAAGACGCCATGACAGTCTTGTGCGTTTTGGAACCAAATTAAAATTGGTTTTTTAAAACGCGAAATTTATAATGTAAACGCTCGATTAAAAATAAATAAACCTTTTTTTTTTGATAAAATGCCTAATAAGCTAAAATATTAAGCCGTTATTGAAATTTTGTCAACTAGCCTATTACAAACTATCATTTACTAATAATAAACCTTTTAGGTAGGTAGGGTGAATATGCCTATTACCAGCCCCCCCTAAGATTTTTCAACTTTGAATCTCTGTTGCTGCCACAATTACAGTCTTAAATTTATTGTTGATACAGCTTTAGGTAGCTTGATTGATCTTTATTACGAATTACTTAGTTTTACGTAGTTTTGTGGAAAAAAATAGAGAATCGTTTAAATGCACGATGGGCGAAAAACCCTAATTCCAGCCGCCTTTGCCCTAATATCAGCCGCTTTGTTCCCTAATTCCAGCCGGGTAAAGGATGTTCCAAAATAAAACAACCATGTTTGTAGGTATTCTGTGTGATAACGAAAAAACGATAGCAATAAATAAAGGATATAAATATAAATATGCAATAAGGATAGCAATAAATTGAGAAATTATACTGGTAAACCAATCTTTGACAATTTGAGTTGATGGCCTCTTAGGCCTGTATTTATAAACCACTCTCAAATTTGAGAGCTATTTCAAGATCATACTTGTGATGCTCTTCTAGAGATATAGAAACAGCATCTCAGGTATGATCTTAATGTCTTAAGATTGAGAGTTGTCACTCTCAAAGTTGAGAGCTGTTTATAAATACAGGCCTAAGAGGCCATCAACTCAAATTGTCAAAGACACTATCAGGGAGCTATTCACACAACACTTCTTTAGTAATAGAGTAGTTGAAGCTTCGAACAAGTTGTCAGAAGAAGTGATATCTGCACAGAATACAAATCTGTTTATCTGTACAAAATACAAATGAAAGTGAAAGTGAAATTAGCTTTATTCAAATAAACTTAATTATTAAGTACTTTTGAATCGTCTATATTTTCCTACCACCCGTTCCAGACTTTTTTAGCTTTTTTAGCTAAATCTGTTTAAAAATAATAATTTTATTTGTTTATTGATATTATAGTCAATATGGTATGCATTAATTATATTGGTTCTATTGAAGTCTTATCTTTAATTTTTATTTAATTTCAGGAAATCGCTGAAAAGAGCCCTATTAAGATCAAGAACTTTGGCATTTGGCTGCGCTATGAGTCACGGTCAGGTGTACACAACATGTACCGTGAATACCGTGACCTGAGCGTCGGCGGCGCCGTCACACAGTGCTACCGAGACATGGGCGCGAGGCACAGAGCACGTGCTCACTCTATCCAGGTAAAACATAAATTATGCATTTCATTTCGGTTGGTCAAACCTCAGCTATTATAAATCATGAAGTACATATTTTGTTCTAAGTGAAATCTCCTTACTATGCTAACCAACCAATCAGTGCAGTTTTAACGATTTTTATGAATATACGTAGTATTTGTCTTGATTATTTGGTTTTTAGGTGGTAAGACTAGAAAAAGTGAAATATTTAAAAATTGAATCTGGAAAATTGCTGAAGATTTCACTTTTTTAGTCTTACCACCTTAAACAGATTTTATGAATATTCCTAGCATTTTCCTGATTATTTGGTTTAAGGTGGTAAGTCTAGAAAAAGTGAAATCATTAGAAATTAAATCTAGAAAATTGCAAATTTTTTGTCAACAGACAGACTGACATTATCCCAACAAGTTCCCACTGAGTAACTGGTGTGATTTTGGGTTTTTTTTAATAAAATCTTTTTAACCAGTCAGTGTGATAGTTGATGGTGTGACTAGTTTAGAACAAATGAAATTAATCTCATCATCTGTATTCCAGATCATCAAAGTGGAGGTGATCAAGGCCGCAGCCTGCCGCCGGCCGCAGGTGAAGCAGTTCCACAACAGCACCATCCGGTTCCCGCTGCCCAAGCGTGTGCACCACCACAAGCGCCTCAACAAGTTCGCATACAAGAGGCCTAGCACTTACTTCCTGTAAACATACCGTCTCTAAAATTATTAAAACCATCTAAAGTGGAGATTTTGTCTTATTATTAATACATGTTAGTTTACCTACACCTACCTATAATCGTATAAGCAGACAGAATTGTATCCAGCCCACGTATAACAAAAGTCAGTTTTCTGAATTGCTATTTATTTTATTTTTTTATTCTTTGGAAGACCAACAGCAAGACAAACAGAATAATATCTCTTAAATATATTAAACTCTTCCAATAATCATGTTCGATTACGATTACACATACGATTTTAGTGCCTTCACAATTAAATCATTATAATTTATATTTGATTTGTAATTATGAAATAAAACGGTTTTATGATTTAGCTTCGGAAACTCGTGTCCTACATCTTGGCATGGACCACTTTGAAAACCGCAATTCTGACTACATGGAAAATTTCTCCGCAATTAGTCCCAACTAGTCCTACTTTTTCGGAATTAGTCCCAAAAAGGACTGAAAGATATAAGCGATTTAAATGGTCCATGCCAAAGCAAACCTTCATTTTGGCAGGGACAGGCTATATCTAGTGAACCTAAACATCTAGCCAGGATCTGATTATTCAAAAAAAAAACTCCCTTTTTATGGATCCCGCAATGCCTAGAATAAAAAGGAAATGAAGCGCCGTTCAAAAAATATAAAGGAAATGATTTGGTCCATGCCAAAATCAACCTACATCTTGGCGAGGACTTTTGAACCAGGTCACCTAGAGAAAATCTGCTTATTGGAAACGATTCGTGTAAATTAGTCCCAAAGCGACAAAATTAGTCCCCCTTTAGTTTAAGAGATAATCGGAATTAAATTTTGGTTTTTATAGTACAGGAGCTGACTTCCTATTTAGTGACGATGTTTGTAACTTGTTTTATTTTTGCGTGTTTGTGTTAAAATAATGAAGTGTTATTAACGTATAATGTAAAACAAAAGTATAACGTAGAGTAATACGTAACTTTTATGCATTTTCGAAACTCAAAACCTTAACTTTTAAGTCATAAAATAAAAATGTTTCTTAGAGATATTTTGATCCTGGGCTCCTGGACTATATCAAAAACGTGTACAGTCGCGTAGAAAATAATTTCAAAAGTATGAAATGTTCATGAAATTGAATTTGATGGGTTGATCACACCATCAAACTGAACAACTTTAATTATGGGACAAACCTTGAAATCGCGAAAAACAAACAGCTGTTTCATTCATTTCGATGGAGTACGCATTGTACTTTTGTATGGAACAGCCGATTTTTTTTCGTGATTTCGAGGTTGGTTCCATAATGAAACTTGCTCAGTTTGATGGTCTGATAAACCCCACCCACGTGATGTTTTTAATGAATTTAAAGTAACCCTGTATAGGTTTCTCTAGTGATGATAAGGTAAAAGAGCACTACAGGGAGGCCAGGGAGGGTGTAACGGAAATAGTGCATTCCTCAATCTACGAGAAATTAGTTCATGTAAAACGCTGCAGCTTTCGCAAAGAGCCGCAAAAGCAGATGCTTAATGTTTTACAATCGGAACACTGTGCATTACTGAACGGAATAGTTTTATGTAAGAAATTTTTACTGTACGCTTTTGTACATATATAAAAAAATCTGAATTTCTCCTAAACTAAAGGGGGACTAGTTTTGTGGCTTTGGGACTAATTTACACGAATCGTTTCCAATAAGCAGATTTTCTCTAGGTGACCTGGTTCAAAAGTCCTCGCCAAGATGTAGGTTGATTTTGGCATGGACCAAATCATTCCTTTATATTTTTTGAACGGCGCTTCATTTCCTTTTTATTCAAGGCATTGCGGGATCCATAAAAAAGGGAGATTTTTTTTGAATAATCAGATCCTGGCTAGATGTGTAGGTTCACTAGATATAGCCTGTCCCTGCCAAAATGAAGGTTTGCTTTGGCATGGACCATTTAAATCGCTTATATCTTTCAGTCCTTTTTGGGACTAATTCCGAAAAAGTAGGACTAGTTGGGACTAATTGGGGAGAAATTTTCCAGGTAGTCAGAATTGCGGTTTTCAAAGTGGTCCATGCCAAGATGTAGGACACCGGAAACTCCTGCATAAGAGAAAATAGCAATGTGCTGGTTATATATTTTATTGCTCTTATAGTTTATGAAGGAGTTAGGTCGTACTGGTCAAAGATAATATAATCACTACGTTTTAGTGTTACTTTGTTACATGTTAATAATAATCAGAGATGTGCAAAATACTTTATTAAAAGGATTTAAATACAAAATACAAATACTTGACTTTTTTTGTATTTCAAATACAAATACAAAATACTTTTTAAAAAAAGTATTTAAGTACAAAATACAAAATACGTATTTTCAAAATACTTTTTTCAAATAAAATACCTTTTTTCGTATTATTTTTTTATTATTGTTATATTTGCGCCCAGATAGGCTTACGTGGCTAACTTAGCTCACGCCTGCCCAGTGTAGTTCTCTTTTTAGCAATTAGTCGCAATACTTGCAATATAATATGCAATGTATTGTATGTAGCTAGCTGCATACAATGCCTATATAGATAGAAAGTAAGTAGATAGTTTTTTGTGATATTGGGTGCATTCTAGGTGACTAATAACTATCATTGATCGCCATAGAGTACATTGTACATTTAGCATGGAAAGTAATAAAACTAAACATTAAAACAAATTACTTTCCATGGTTAAAATGTATGCTTTGGTGATCGCAGGGGTGGAAACTGTTTCCATGGACAAAATTACTGATTTTACTGACTAAAACCTTCTAAAATACTGACCATTTACTGACCAAATCCAGTGCCCGATTAAGCCAGCGCGGAGCCTGTGGCAAATTCTATCAAGGGGCCCTAGGTTTGCTATAAGTTATCATGGTTATGGTATTACTACTAGGGTTACAATTTTCGAAGGGATGGAAGTTGCCTGCC
Source organism: Agriphila straminella (assembly GCA_950108535.1). NCBI lineage: Eukaryota > Metazoa > Arthropoda > Insecta > Lepidoptera > Crambidae > Agriphila > Agriphila straminella. Next base: position 7,579,679 of record OX467312.1, read on the forward strand.
TAGGTTGCTCAAAATGTGAAAAAAGGTCGCGCAGCGCGAATTTTAGTCAGTTTCATCCAATATTTTTGTAATTTTGTCTATCTTTAGTACAAAAATCGGTCGCACTACGCGGTCAGTTCCATCCACTACTGTTGTAATTTTGCCTGTTCATAGCAAAAAAAACGGCCGCGCAGCGCGATTTTTGTCTGTTTCATCCAAAAATCTTACAATTTTGCTTATCATTAGCAAAGAAATTGGCCGCGCAGCGCGATTTTTAGTTAGTCAGTACCATCCACTATCTACCTACTTTTATAATTTTGCCTGTCGTTGTAGTCTTAAACAAACTGCCGCGCAGCGCGTTTTTGATCAGTTTTTTCACCTCAATCTACAGAAACCAGACCGTAAACCCGTATAGCTCGTGAAAATACTGACTTTACTGACCATTTTTCGAAAAAACTGACTTTTACTGACCTTAGCCAAAAAAACTGACTTTTACTGACTTTACTGACCATTTTCCACCCCTGTGATCGTTTCCTTAGCGATTGGTCTGCTGGAATGCATCCATTGACACAAATAAATGTCAAATTACCGAGCTTCATGATTGCTTTTTTGTTTGGCAGTGACATTGACATGACAAATTACCTAGCTCTATGATTGGTTGTTTTGTTTTGTTTGACAATGACTTGACATTTACATAGAAAGTAATTTGTATTTTACAAATACTAATTACTTTTTAAAAAGTATTTCAAATAAAATACTAAATACATTTTGAAAAAAAGTATTTCAAATACAAAATACAAATACCGTAAGGTGGGGCTATTTGGAATCCACGGGGCTAATTAGAATCATGTAAAAAAAAGATTTGATAGCTTATAATTTTGTTTTTTTTACTAACAGAATATTTTTTTTATCATCTAGCAACAGTTAAACTAAAGCAGTAGTACGGGACAAATTTTTAAGGTTAGAAACGCATCGGGTGTTCCGCAAAACGTTTGTTCAAAAAAATATAAAAATTGTGCTTAATTTATGTGTGTAATACTTTAGCTTGGTTACTCGAAGATTTTGAAGTTAAGTCGAATATGAGATTTGTCACATATCATACGTTTTCTTGTGATTTCAATGGATGCTGTCGGCTTTTTCTAACTAGCTTAGTTCGCCATATTTGTTTTGTTTCTCCAAATGGGGCTTTTTGGAACCGTTTTGGGGCTATTTGAAACAGAATTCCAAATAGCCCCTTCCATGCCTGGTGATTGTTTTGCTAAGGGTTTGAGTGATTTGTCAAATAGCCCCGAACGTAACTTTCGAGTATTTAAGGGGAAGTCCTACTCTTTTGTTTCAGTTTAAATGACCATGGTGCGTATATACAGTCGAAAATATACAAATACAAGAAATTAAAAGTTATATTTGTCATATCAAAATTGCTTACCGGAAAACTTACGAGAAGCTATATTTTAATGTAAAAGAAGGAAGAAAGGGTGTATCCGATTGAGCAAATACGTTAATATGATTAAATTGATACTATAGTTTTACTTTATAATTAATATATTTTAATTTGGAAGATTTTTATTGTTTTTTTTTATTTCCGATTAACATTTTTTATTTGTTTGGCTTAAAATGACTTCAGTGTTACTTTTTACGGTAATAACCATAATGATACATATACAAACATATAAAAAAGTACACCAGTTTATTCATATTTGATTATGACTTCCCCTTAAATTGTTCCAAATATACCCTACATTCTTCACTATAGGTTCAAACGAATGACGATACTAATTCCAAATAACCCCAAAATAGTCGCACCATATTTTTATAATCCAAGTTTATACAACAAAACGGAACAAGAGCACTATTTTAAATATGAGCATTTACCCTATAATTGTTCCGAATATAGCTAAACTTGCTCAAATTAAAACACGCCTGTAATTTAGGTAATTATGCACTTGTTCGTCTCGCCCTCTATGATGATTTTTACTACATGTTAGTACCGTTTCTCGTACTCACTAACGCCACATAGTTAAAAGAATAATAAATTAACGCGTTTGGAAATGAATTAAATGACGTTTTCAAACGCATCGTATATACTGGAACGCAGCCTGTGCTGTCGCTGTCAAAACGTCCCGCGCTTCTGGCTGTCATTCGTTTTTTATGTCACTCCACCGGCGCCACGCATTTCCATAAAATATTTATAAAATTATTATAAAAGGTTTTAATAACCAATTTGGTTCTCAGTTTTATCAAGAACAAGAACAATAGTGAAATGTAAAGTTAAAAAAGTGTTTAGAAGTGTGTGGAAAAGTAGGAAGTTCTATACCGATACCTACGTTACTGAAGAAAGAATATGGTTTAATCAACAATAAGAATTAAGAGTTTTTATGCTACGGACCTGCTGCGGGTTGAGGAACGGCTGACTCTCCGACCCGGTATGGGTATCATATTGTTTCAAAACATTAAGGCTAGAGGTTATGTACACAGATGTGTACGTTCAACCTCACTGTCCTCTAGGACAGTACAAACGGATACGTCAGGCCTATCTACAGGATAGTGCGGTATCTTAACGTTTTCAAGGCCTGGGTAATATACGTTAATACGTTATACATTCACACCGTAGATATACGGCTTGTAAGTAATGAGGTTGCTAAACACAGTGAATGTATACGGACCCACCACTCACTGTAAGGCATAGAAAAGGAAGTAAGACCTACATAAGACTCGACCTGCCTGTGAGATATGGAGACGCCAGATCAGCAATAAAATCGACAATAATTAAACTCTGACCTGCCTTCGGGTCATGGAAGAGTCAACAATTGTAGTTGCTACACTACAGGCTGTAGAACCTAAATCTACAATATATCGGGTTATAATACCATATGCCATATACCATACCATATTATTGTTACTACTTATATCCATTTGTCACAAAACGAGACAACATTATTACCAGATTGGTGATGGACACCATTCACCCATCGTTGAAGCAGGTATATATTTCTGAAAGAAATTTTTTTTCTCTCTCTCATTTGCCTGAATGGACTGATCATTTCTGCCTTGGCAGCTTAGAGTAATAAGAAGAACAGTAAGTTTATAAACTAAAAAAAAAAAAAAAAAAAATAAAAAAAAAAAAAAAATTGGTACCTTACCTACTTGCACATATTAAGATTGAACGATTAAAGAGACATAACATATGTACCTATCTCTTTTGGAAATCATAATAATACTGATCAAGTTTAAACCACAACTTGGAGCAGCAGCGTTAAACAAGAGCTTGCAGCGGTTGTTTATTAGTATTGAAGAAGTATAAAAACTATTGGACATAACAAAATAAATAAATTGGTGAGTAATAATTATTCTTATGGTGAATTACACCATCTCCATGAAAACAAAATTAGCATTGTGCGAGATTTTTCCTTTTTTGCACATGAACTATAAATGAGCAAAAGGCTAATTAGGCTAATTACTCAATAAATATTAAAGCTGTACAGTGTAAAAGCCTGTTTAAGCCTTAATAAGTAAAGTTCCTAAATAACTTTAACCAGAGCTTTAAACTGAAGGGGTAATATAATCTTAAGTGTCCGGGAAACAACGGGATGAGAGCCAGAATCCTTTCTAAGACATATTATTTATTTATAATTGGGTGAAAATAATTAAAACCTATATGAGTTAAATTGGGCATAAGAATGACTGATTTATAATATAAAATCAATTTATATTGTAATTTTATAATTACAGAAAACCTATGGATAAATAAAACTCAACATTTTAATGTTCATTTAATTCTTGACAAAAGACTTTAGATTTATTCTGAAAATATTGTGTAAAAGGATATTATATTGTGTAACATTCTTACAAAACCTCAGAAGTATTAAAAATCTTAAATTCATAATTGACAGACATACAATCATGTACCTACAAAATGAAATAAGTACTTACTTACACCAAGTCTTCATCATAATTGTTTGACGAATGTTATGATCAATATTCTGATAATGTCAATGACATTTTTTAAACTCATAATAGAAAAGAAATTATGTCAACTCATTTCTTCTAAATAATGCGAGTTCCTTGGTTTAATACTAAGACTTCTATGTTGTATGTTTGTTATAATAGATTCATACAGTTTTTTTTTCCAGAGCTAGGTATCTTCATAATACTACTGATAAAAAATATTATTTTTTCAATGATGTTTTCTGAGTCAGGACAGGACAACCTGCCTTGATCTAAAATGATTTTTTTCCAAAGAATAAGAAAGGCATAAATATACCTACTTATTCCCTTTAAAATTATATAATAATTTAGTCCTTACCTAACCGACATTAACAATGTCAGTTAAATAAGTACCAAAGTAAACAAAATAAACTTGAGCGGAAAACAGGCATCTATTTAGACCATTATTCCAGGAGAAATAAACAAATACAAATATTTTTATTATTTAAATATAATTACCTAGTTAAAATGATTCAGTCTTAAAACTTATCATTTTTTTTTTTGTTATTTGCTCCTGAGTAATGTGGAAGTGTGAGTTTTTTTGTGATTTCGTAGGTAGGCATTAAGGACTAATAGTCATTCCACCCTAATCGACAGTTTTTTGAATGTATTTTTCATTTATTTGTTACTAAGCTAGTTTATTTGGCAGTTTAACTTTAAAAGTTAAACTTTATATTGTGAAAATTGATATGAAAATTAAGAATGTAATACCTAGTAGGTATGGTAATTACATACAGATTGATAAAATACAGTATGTAAATAATTACCTATTTTCTTAGCAAAAACTATTCTAAAATATTAAAGACTCAGATTCATAGTCATTGTACTATTGTACATACAATCAGTACAATAAAAAAAAAAAAAAATTAGTATTGTACAAAATAACTAATTATTGAAGATTTCGATTCATGAAAAATATAATGTCACACAGAAAGGGAACTATAACTAATATTTAGTATTTAGATACCTACTTAAGTATTTGTTTGCTTTAAGAACTTTAAATGTCCTTATTACACAAGATTATCTTGGCTTAGATACAGATATTTTATGCATTTTGATGAGTCAAATGAATTGAAAAATTATAACTATATCTGTTAGGCATTTGAGATACACTGCCTTAGCACAGTTAGTTTTCAATTTCAACTTAATTATTGCATTATTTTCTTTATAAGATATTTTTTTTTTTCAGTATATTTTAAAAAAGCAGTAATCTACTCACCTATATACCAAATATAATTCTAATACTTTTTATTAATTTTATTGTCTTATATAAATGGATACTAAAGCACATAAAGGTGCTCTATTAAGATAATAATTTCTTAACACACAAGTTTGTTTATGCTGGTACATCTTGAAATCTAGGTATTTTTTGATTAAGGTGAATGAAATGTACAGTCAACAACATGCTGGGCTACCACAACATACGGGGTTACCACCACAGGCTACCAAATTATTTTAATCAATTCTGAGCTTAAATGCGAAGTCATAAAGGTTCAAAATTGATTGGAGATTTATTCACAATTTGTATAGATTGACGTGCTGCTGACTGTACTATAAGCAGCGCACATAATTAAATTAAGTATAATTATTTAAGTACCATGCCATTATATACCCTTAGGTAGGAATCGATGAAAAAGTTGAAATATTATTAAAAACTTATATATTTATATTGTATGTACCTACCTTACCTACATCTAAACCACGATATTAGTTTAGGTACATGAGATGGTTCTATTGCTATATGTACATTTTATGGAATCAAATTATTTGACATTGTTTATTTGATGATTGCACACAGTCATCAGTTTTATCATTTAAGGATGTTATTATCTATGAAGTCTCGGGTTCTATCCCTGGCATGGTTAATTTAGAAAAACTAACATTTCTATATTGGCTTAGGTCCGATTTTTTGTGTTAACATAACACCAACCATTGTCTCTGATTTCCATCACACAAGTGCTTTAGCTACTTTGGAATGGGAGCAATGTATGTGATGTTGTTCAAATTTGATTTTATTTTTATTTATTAAATATTGTTTTATTTATTTACTATGATCATATCTATTCTGGCTATGAGTGGAATAGACGACAGTCTTCTCCACTCACCAGCAAACAGACAAGATAACCACCTAGTCATTAGTAATGACAAAATACTGAAGTATTTTAATATTTTTTTTTAAATATTGGTTATCTATATATACCTATAGATAGATATTGACCAAATTATAATATCATTTCATATATAAAGAAGAAATCAAAAAGTTTAATTGATCATCATAAATTCATTAATTATAATATATATTTTTTTTTGTCTTATAACAAAAAAAAAAAAAAAAAAAACTATACTTATTCAATTAACACTGATTCTTAATCATAAATTGAAGTTATTTTTATTTACACAGTTATTTCTTAGAATAAAAATGTTAAAAATATTTAAGTAAGTTACATAATTACCTTTATTGTATGCACAATAAAACGAGACAACAAGAGGCGGACTTACTGCCTTACTGCTAATAGAATTCTCTACCAGTCAATCTTTAAATATATATATATATATATACCCTACATTAAAATTTAAATATGGTTCATAATAATATCGGTCCTTTTTTGGTGCACAACGTAATAACTCATCAGCTATTTCCAAGGAATACGATGATACATCATCACTCTCTACAGAGTTTCGTGCACACTAATTTGGATGAAGTAAAGTGTCTTAGTATTAGTAGGCACGTTTTTTGATTATTATTGGGTATATTAAAATCTGAATGCGAAATTCTTTTAAAATTACTTGGGAAGTTCTCAGCTCCGTCTTGTCTCTCCAATTCTATTTCAAGCCTCGATAGTAATGTTATCATATAATATAATAATATCATTCTTTTTAATGATTATTTCTACCTATTTTTTTTTATGGTTAGGTATTCAATAATCTGATTCTACAACTGAACTTTAAACATCTAACATGTAGTAAAAATCATCATAGAGGGCGAGACGAACAAGTGCATAATTGTACAATCAAACAAACTTACCAAGTGATGTTCGATTGAAATTATGCACTTGTTCGTCTCGCCCGAAGATGATGAATCCCTCCCACCCTTATATTACAGGTACATGTACCTATACCCTACAGTTGCAGAATCAGCATATATACAGGGCGTGTGAGACCTAAACTTTAAACTTAATGACAGCCAGAAGCGCGGGACGTTTTGACAGCGACAGCACAGGCTGCGTTCCAGTATATACGATGCGTTTGAAAACGTCATTTAATTCATTTCCAAACGCGTTAATTTATTATTCTTTTAACTATGTGGCGTTAGTGAGTACGAGAAACGGTACTAACATGTAGTAAAAATCATCATCTTCGGGCGAGACGAACAAGTGCATAATTTCAATCGAACATCACTTGGTAAGTTTGTTTGATTGTACAAATAATCAACAATTTGTGTCAAATTCCAGATAGCCCCAAAGTTGCGATAATTGGAACAGCACTTTTGAAGAAGCGTATCTTCGGAATTTTAATCAATATACGGTTGACAATACCAGTCTCTGAAATGTCACAGTAGAATCTGTTAAAAACAATTGTCAAAACAGGATTATATATACATACTGCGTTACAATAATAGTTTTTCACCAAATTTTGTACCAAATAGCCCCACTTTACGGTAGGTATTTTGTATTTGTATTTTAAATACTAGTATTTCAAATAATTCACATCTCTGATAATAATACATTTAGGTTTTTATACCCTAAAATCAATTCATTACTTGACTTTTATAATTGAATCTGCAATTTTGATATGCAAAGCTATTATAGTGAAATTACATGTCATGCTCCCTAGCAACCCCGCTATCGAATTTTCTCTTTAAAATACAAGGTGAAATTGTTCAGAATGAGTACCAAATTAGTACATACTAAAAAAATGTACACCGATAGTTAAAAGGCCCCTAGCAACCCCAAATTTTTCACGGAAACATCTGTGGAAACCTACTTTTTCCATGAAAGTGTATCTTAAAATAGTTGTAGGTACACCACAAACTGCATCTGACTAATTTAAAAAAAAAAGACAATTTTCTGTGGTATACAACTTGTAGTTAAGTCACCCCCTTCATATAAATAATAACATAAAATTAGCTATATTGTCGATAGAAGCGTGGCTGGGCCAGGCCGCCGGGCCACAAGAAATGTGATATAACTCGTAAAATACCGCGGTACTTGTTTTTTCCTTTTGAGTACCGTAAAGTACGCGCCCGTACAGTCTACGTAACACTAGCCCGGCGGCCTGGCCCAGCCACGCTTCTATCGACAAAAATAGCTTATTTTATGTTAATATTTGTATGGAGGGGGACGGGTGACTGCAAGTTGTATACCACACAAAATAGTATTTTTTTTTTCTTAAAAATTAGTCCGATGCAGTTTGTATAGAAATTATTCTTTTTGCATTTTTTTAAAGAAAAAATACTTCTTGATTTTTGTCGATAGAAGCGTGGCTGGGCCATGCAGGCCGCATACGTTGCAGCGGGTCCACAATAAATGTGGTATAACTCGTGAAATACTGTGGTAGGGACAGTGGGGGCACAATGGAACAACGGCGATAACTTTTTAAAATTTAAATGAATCCGCGCGCTTTCTTTTGGGCCAATAACAGCGACCCGATGTGTCACGTGATAACGCAGTCAAAAATGGCTGGTCTGTAAAACAAAGGTCGGGAGAAGAAAAAAATTGTTTTTAACAGTAAAAAGTTGAAATTTCGATCAGAAGAACTTTCGTTTTTGAAGAAAAAGTTTTAATAGCAGGCAAGTGGTATTTTTTTCTATAAATGTTCATCATTTTAGCTGTCAATTGCAGTTAAGTGTGAAGTAGAAAACATAACCTACAATTTATAAGTTAGCGTTTGAAATTTTCGATACCCTATGGGGCACAACGGAACGGGGTACTATGGAACAGCGTTCCATTGTACATTGTTCATCGGACAACTATTATCGGATGTTGACCAAAATAACGAATATGACATTAGTTATATGCGCCGAAGTGCCAAAATTGATAATAGTTTTTATTTCCCTTTGGAACCTGATATGGCAGTGGTGTCAATTTCGGATATAGAGCTGGTGCTGCCAAGTCCAAACTTGGCAGGGAAAACAAAGCGCCAGAGCAATATATATTCATTCCCTGAAATGTGTTAAACAAGTATAAACTTGGTTAATATAATGATACATTTCACGTAGTTATTAGTCCTGTTCCAATGTACCCCAGGTACTGTTTCATTGTACCCCAGACCTGGGGCACATTGGAACAGAAGAGGGCTTTTGCAAGAATACATTTTTCTTAGGTTTAAGGTTAATTATTGATCTCAAATTTGTAGTCAATCGATAGTGTAAGAAGTGTACTTGATTAATAAGGCACAGATTTTTTTAAAAATAGAAAGGACTTTTTCGTTCCATTGTACCCCCACTGTCCTTACATGTTTTTTTCCTTTTGGGTACCGTAAAGTACGCACCCGTACAGTCAACGTATCACACGTTGTTTAATATGTAGTACAAACTAAAAGAAACGTTAGGATAATTAACATATTAGAAAAAAATACTAGGAAAAATCGACTCACCAGTATTTTAGTACCTATTTCTGTATAATATATTAATTATCTCAATATTAAAATAGCATTGTGTTGTGAATGCCTAAAATCTAAAAATTTAAGTCGGGTGGAGCTGAAGTTCAACTTCTTATTTATATTCTAAAAGCCCCACCAGACTTCAATAGATTATTACAATGATATGCGTATCTAGTGATTTGAATATTATTTCTTGCTTTTAGAGGTATTTAATTTTGAAGCTTTTTTGTTTTTCATTTTTAGGTTTTTTGAAGTCGGTTTTTTGTTTTTAAAACATTTTTTATTTTTTTATTTTTAGTGTAAGTAGGTACCTTCTGTATTTGGTAGATAATTACTTTAGTTTATTTATATTTAGTTTATTTAAATTATCTTATCCAGTAAGTTTATTATCTAGGTAAGTAGATAAAACATGGGTCGACCCACGTCCCACGAAAGGTGCGGCATGCACGCCTTTAAAGTTATTTTTTTTAATATAACTTTTTTGTGGTAAGTATGATGGTATAATATATATACCTTTTACAAAATACTGGTTTTCCCGACGCAGGGGCGTTAATTCTTGAGGAGTTCTCCTGATACTTCACTATTAGCTCCACTTCACCATATGCATTAGGACGAACAACATAAATAGCCTAGCAACCATATTAAAGTGTCGCGCCAGTGAGATACTTAGTTTAGTAAATAGTTCCGGTGATCATCTATGGTCTTCATCATCAGTTCCACTTCACCTAAATGGTACTTTTCGAAAGCAAATGCACGAGTTACTTAAGAAAATACCAAAATCGCTATAGGTATGCCTATAATATTTGAAGAGTTCCCTTGATTTCTCCAGGATCCCATCATCAGATCGTGATCTTATGACAATGGGACCAATCTGTAACTATATGCTTTCAAACAAAAAAGAATTTTTAAAATCCATTTGTAATTGACAAAGTTATAAGGTAGGTAACAAACATAAAAAAAATTCAGACGAACTGAGAACCTCCACCTTTTTTTGAAGTCGGTTAAAAAGAACATAAAACATACATTTATTCTACTCTAAGCTGTAAAATAACGATTGCTACGCATACGAAAACGTACAATTACACATATTTTAGTACAAAAACGTATCCGTACGTATTTATATAGTTTAATTTTGTGATTTATTTGGAAGTCATACATTCCGCCATTCTGACGGATACGAGCTCGATTTTCAATGTTGACGACTCTGTATTAAATATACAGGGAGAAAAAAGCAGCCCTTGACGAGTTTCTTGCCGGTTCTTCTCGTTACAAGGTCTCCCGCTCAGGGTTTGCGAACCGATGGCGTAGCTTCTATGACACTCACAAGTATTGTAACAGCCTAGACTGAATAAATTATTTTTGAATTTTTAATTTTTTTGATGGATGTGACACATTGCTGCATTTCTTTGGTACGTTTTTATTTGTGCCAAAAAGAAGCATCAATGTATCACAATCACATCCTGAAAGCGATTGCGATAGATTTTAAAATTAGACAATTAGACCCCTGCTCCCGTATTACAACCTCTTAAAACAATGCAGTTTTCTGAATTACTATTATTGCATCTCTTTTATTTGCTTTACCGAGAGAAAGAGATGTAGCTCTGATCCTAGCCAGTCTCCTATGATAGTACAGTCAGCGCCAAAATGATCTGAGCGTTCAAACCTACCAAAACATCATAGATCAACCTTATCTCAAGAAATTAAGGCGAACTTTCTTTTGTTCTAAAACAGCAAATGAAAGTGCACCTTAATGTCTTGGGATAAGGTTGATTGATCTATGTCACATGCTCAGATGTTTTGGTATGTTTGAACGCTCAGATCATTTTGGCGCCGACTGTACTCGTTAAGTTGAATCAAGCGAGTCCAAACTCGATGGGGTTGTAGGTACCTATGGGAGTTCCTGTGGCTCTCTTCCGGCTCCATCATCAGACCCATCTTCCATGCAACGAGTCCAAATTCGATAAGGTGTATGTATGGTTTTATTACAGAGTTTCTGTGGCTTTGGCTCAAACAAAAAATACACATTTTTAATATACATAATAATATAATTATGTATTATAAATGCGAAAGTGAGTTTGCTGGACCAATCATCTTGTTATTTTTTGTGTACACGTTGTCAGTGCAACTCGCACAATATTATTTTACGCGAGCTGTACAAAAAAGAACACAAGATAACTGTTTTCATCCTGATAAAAAGTATTGTTCCCTGAGGGATAGTAAAATTTCCAAATACAATACTTTTCCCCGATCTTATTTAGACTACAAGAGAGAGGTCTACTTACCTACTATCGAACTACATACGTAAAACAAAATAAAGTCCTTGGGAGTTCTCATTTTAAAAAAAATTTAAACATTTAGTAAATTCATAATAATTATCAATAATAATTTTATATTTTTTTAAAATTTCACAAACGTGTTTGACACATGAAATATTACGTAAAGTCCTTTTATCTTTACTTGTCCAATTTAGTAAACAGATTTTGACACTAAATAAAATAGTCATTAATAAATTAACAATTTATTTCGTAATCTATGAGTGGAAAGCCATTTGTTGTATTTTATACATGATGATTTTACTAGATAGGACAAGTAATTAGGGATGACTATTGACTATATTATATTTACTTATCGTAACTTCACTATCATAGTAATATTTTATATCTTACAGTCGATAATTGAAAAATTCTGTACAAAGTCAACAAAATCAACGTTTCGTAGTCCCCGTTTCCTCCTTCAAAAAAAAGACCGAATTAAATACTTTTTTCATCAAAATATAAAGAAATACTTTAGCTGTGTTTCTATGTTTTGCTTTTTTATATTATCTTGTCAACGATTGCTGGTTGTCTAAACAATATGGCATTTGTTTTAGGTTTTTGAAGATCAAATCTCATTTATTTAATAGGTAATTAATATATGAAAAAATTGTTTAAAAAAAAAACAAAAAACCGACTTCAAAAAAACTACCTCTATAAAGCAAGAAATAATATTCGTAATAATAAAAATACGTCTATTGAAGTCGGGTGGGGCTGGAGTACAGATTCCTTTTTTTTATTCTAAAAGCCCCACCCGACTTCAATAGACGTATTTTTATTATTACGAATATTATTTCTTGCTTTTTAGAGGTAGTTTTTTTGAAGTCGGTTTTTTTTTTTTAAACAATTTTTCATTTTTAGTGGAGGTACCTTGTAGGTAAGGTATATTATATATGTAAAAAAATCGGCTCAGCCAAACGTAAGATAATCGCGGAGAAACATACTTAAATACGGGTGAAACTGAGGACCTCCTTTTTTAAGTCGGTTAAAAAACTACACTTATGATATCCCTCTTCCAACAAAAAAAATATTATCTTATTCAGTTCATAAACAAAGAAGTAATACGACCAATCATCTAGGTAATTCACACAAAATCATACTATTTTCGTGCTTTTTTCAAAATTACTTGAAAAGTACTGAACCGATTTCCAAATTTTAAAAAATGGGACCAACTTGAGAGTGTACCTAATGTAATAACGTTTGAATCATTTCAATCGGTCCAGCCGTCTGTGTGGACATACACAAAAAAAAACAAATATACAGACGAACATAGAACCTTCTCCTTTTTTGGAAGTCGGTTAAAAAAGGAAAACATAGGAACACAGGCAAATAATTTCTTAAAATTTTAATGGAAAAAGTTATTAATTCATTAACGCCGGAGCGCGACCGAGACACAATAGATTTTCTATTGTGTCTCATTTTCCAGGCGTTGAAGAGTTAAACCGTTCTAGTTTTGGAGGAGGAAAACAGGGGACTACGAATCTTTGATTTTGTCAACTTTCTATAACGGGTGTAACAAGACCTTCAACGAAGCCGAAGTCCACGTATTCCGCCCAACATCAGAATCATTTTTGTCTTTTAGACTATACCTGGGAAACCAATAGTTACGAAGTTATTGAAGGTCAAAGTCAAATTTTTTTTTTCAATTTTTTTATGAAATCTTTTATTATTCGTTATTTCCTACTTTTTAACTAAAGAAACATTATCAAAATTTTAAGTATTTCGTAACAAACAATGGCTTCAAAACGTCGTCACTCGATGTATCTAATGAGCACGCACATAAACGCTGCCTTTCAACTCGGTCGCACGCAACTGTGTAGCATACACTCGCAGGCGCGGCCTGTTGTACGCGTCACATTGCGTGGTAATGCATGCAATGCTTTTTAACACCAAAAATCAAAATGGTTTCCCAGTAATAATTTTGAACAGAAATGGTCCTGATGATGGGCAGAATACGTAGACCTCTGCTTCGTTGAAGGTCTTGTTACACCCTGTATATATAGGAATTTTTCAATTCTCTCGATAGTGGTTTTCTCTAACATTTTAATGTTATGGTGCTCCTTCACCAGAGCATTCCCGTGAGAGAGCACATTTTACCTTCAATACAATGCCATATTTGAAAAATACCTTATAACAATTGTGTAAATAAATAATAATATTCGTTGGAAAAACATGTTTTAAAAGATACACAGGAAGGGATTCGCGATGCATTCCAGATCGTGAGTAGCGTTGAAAATGGCGAAAGATACACGTTTTTTTCCCCTTAATTTTGAATCTTTTCAGTTTTCTTGTCATAATAGTATCAAAAACCGAGTTTGATCGAAATTGGATCACTAACAAAAAAGTTGGCCGTCATCTTGAATTTTTGACATTTTTAACATTGCGTTGTTCTTGCCAAAATAGTGTCCTAAACCGAGTTTCATCGAAATCAGCCCACAAACAAAAAAGTTGGCCGCCATCTTGGTTTTTCTATATTTTGAACATTGCGCTGCTACTTCCTTGACAAAGTAAAGCGGCGTTTGAATATGCGGGCAACGTCGAGTAACAATCTGGCACGTTCTCACCCACGCGCATTATGATCATACATACATCATACCGAAATTCGTAACTTCGTAAAAGACACCTTCCAAATTTTAAATTTGTGGCAACCCTTCCATGCCTGCGTAAATACCTATACCAGGCGGCGGTATCGCTAAACATCAAAGGAGTCGGCCTACTGTAAGGAAAAAATTGATTAAACGGTGCTATGGTGTTACCTCGTTTTATTACAGTTCTCATAGCCACCTTCTTCCGGCTTCATCGTCAGACCCTGGAAACTATTTCCCAACAGAGTACTCGTCAGAACTAATCAAACGAGCCCAAACTCAATGGGGTAGCATGGTTTAATTACAGAGTTCTGGTGGCCTTCTTTCGGCTCCATCATCTGACCCTGGACACTATTTCCCGACAGAGTACTCGTCAAGATGATTCAAACGAGCCAAACTAGATTGGGTTGCATAGTTTTATCACAGTGATCCTGTGGCCTTCTTCCGGCTCCATCATCACATCAGCTCAGCCTATGTTCATTATTATGCTTGTATTTTTATGAATGTGGTGCTAAAGTAAACAAACAAATATGAAAACATCCTAATAAAAACGTATTGAAAATGAATAATGCAAAAATACATATAAATATACGTGTAATAACTTACGCAAGATACATCCGAAGAACTCTATGAAACTTAATGTATTTTATAAAAAAATACAGCGGTCGTTTGAAAAAACATGTATTTTACGTTTCATTCTCAACGCTACGTGACTCAAGTCTGCAACCAATTCATGAATAGATTTTGCACACTTTTCCAACGTCGATTTTATACTTGTGCCTTCCCGGATTATTGAAATAGAAACATACATATATTTTTTTAAATAATAAACTCTTATGTTATGAAAGAGAATTCACACGTACTTAATTCTAGCTTAACTTTCTATCAGTCCTTTGGAAGTCTGATTACAAAATTTAGTTTTTCCTGAAGATATTTGGGCGAGTATAAAAACTAACTGAATAACACATACTAAACCTAAATCACACTCACACAGATGGGAATCCGATTAGTTTCCCATCTGAGCGAATACAGACAGTATTCGCTCACATATTTAAAATTGGACAAGCTTAAAGCGGGAACTACATTTGAGACACGTGGGCCACGTACGCCAATCTGGGCGTGTCGGAACCCATACATTTGACATAAGATATCCACTTGCATCCACGCCATGCGACGCTAATGCCAATGCCACGTAAGCGACGCAACGAAAAGTTATGGCTTCTGACGCCCGTAGTACGTGGCCCACGTGTGCCAAATATAGTTCCTGCATTAGTCGAACTTGCTCATCGATGGTTCCACGATTCCTAATATTTTATAATTATCATCAAATAGCGATGATTGTATTGTTTAGCTTTACTCATGCTGTGAGAACTGAGAACGTCACACAGCCAAATTTCATTCTATACCCTTAATCCTACTATCCTACTAATATTATAAATGTGAAAGTTTGTGAGTTTGGATGTTTGTTCCTCAATCACGCAAAAACTCCTGAACTGATTTGGTTGAAATTTGGCACACAGATAGTAGATAGCCTAGATTAAAACATAGGATACTTTTTATCCCGATATTCCCACGGGAACGGGAACCACGCGGGTGAAACCGCGGGCGGCCGCTAGTTTACTATAAGTCGAAATAGGACTTAAAAGCTTGTTATTACAGCTCCGAAGCATACCTTAGTATCTAATAATCATAAACATAATAATTTAACATTAATAGCTTTAAAATAATTATTTAAAAAAAAATAACAGGATAAAATATATAATACTAAAGAATATACTAGAAAAAAATCGACTCGTCACCAGATAATTTTCTCAGGCGAATAATACAAATATAAATGTTTAGAGGAAGTTTGAAATGCTTTTAAAATGGCCGAGTAGTTATTGTGATTGTGTTTAAAGGGCCAGTATTTTGAGAGCTATCTTTGCGGCAGCTCTCTTTGCTTGGAATTTGTTGTTTCCGACGCCGTAGACTGTGATTTGTTGCCCGATCTTGGTGACGGTCACCGGCACCATACATTTAGGGACGTCCGTTTCAGTCATTTTGGGTTTGCTGAAATTGGTGAAGGGTTATTTTAGCTTTATGAGGGGATATTACAAGCTCTTAAAACATGTCAGTTTTTTAATGGGCATCAATGCGTCTTTTTTTGCTGTATAGTAAATAAAAGAGACTCATTGTTATCCATTCAGGAAACTGTCCAATTTTAAGGGTGCATCGCGCGTCCACTAGCGCCGCCAATCAAGAAAAAATCGTTACAACGAAATAACTATGTTTAATGAAATTCTGAAAAATATAAAAACAAGTATTACTTAGCTATCAACTATTTTTGTATGCGTTAAATTCTTAATTCAAATGTGTTTGCATAGTTAACATCTGGATTAACGCCCAAAGTGGCCACTTTACTTTAGGCGTTAATCCAGGTTTTAACTGCACAAACACATTTAAACCGGGAAAAAAACGCATCCAAAAATAGTTCATAACTAATAATTTTTTTTCAGAATTTCATTAAACATAGTTATTTCGTTGTAACGATTTTTTCTTGATTGGCGGCGCTAGTGGACGCGCGATTTACCCTTAAGAGCTTGTAATACTCCCCTGGGGCCGTACCGGCTAACTTACATGGCTATCGTAATCGCTATCATTTGACAGATGGATGTGACACATTGCTGCTTCTATTTGGCATAAATAAAAACTTACCATATAAAGTAGCGATGCGTCACATCCATCTGTCAAATGAAAACGATTACGATAGCCATGTAAGTTAGCCGGTACGGCCCCTGTCCCCGTTAATAACCGCATAGTCTTGTCTTCATTTAAAAAATAATTAAGAAAATAAATACGCTCCTAAAGTTGACGCGACTGATCGGCGACTTGACGTTGTCGTGACTGATGGCCTATTGCGGTTGTCCCCCACCTTCGTCCACCACTGGGGATATCGGGAAAAAATATATTTTTCTAAAGGTACATTTCTTCCCGATATGTCGAGTGGTGGACAACGGGAATAGACCGTCCATACATTATTGCCGGATATCCACCAATGATGGACAAATAGTGGGGGACAATCGGATTAGGCCTGACTCATGTTCAGGGATTAAAATACCGTTAAAAAAAATAACGATACAAAAAAAATACCGTTAAAACATTTTATCGGTAAAAATAACGCTACAATTATTGTACCGGTAAAATTACTGTTAAATATAGCGTTAAACTTTACCGGTACAATAGCACCGGTAAAATTATCTGTAAAAAGTAACGTTATAAATTGGAATAACGTTAATTTTAGAGTAACGTTAACAAAAAGTAAGAAATAACGTCAAAATTAACGTTATTTACTAAAATAACTTTAATTTCAATGTAACGTTATTTATTGACATAACGTTAATGTTAAAAGTAAAGGTAAAGAAGTAAGAAATAACGTGACATTTAAAAATAACGTTATCAATCCCTGCTCATGGTACAATAATATACTGCGCCAGGTATAGCACTCCGAAATACAGGAAGTGACAGTGAAGTGTGAAGTATGCAGTCATATTATGTCATATCCTCTATCGGTATTGAAAATAACGTTCATTCATCTTTAATAATTGAACTGTTTCGTTTGCTAAGAGAAATAAATCGCAATAAAAATGTACTACAATCATTTTGTAATGAGTGGGACAGAAAAAAAACCAAAACCTTCATTCATTGTTTGTTACTATAAAATCGTGCAACTGGATAGTGACGTATGACTGTGCATCGCCCGGAATAAGAGATCTTGTTTTCTTGGACCACGGCCTGTCTGATGTGTGCATCATCGGAGTAGGTAGATTGGTATTATATACTTGCATCATAGAAATCATAACACGGATAAGCCTTTTTTTCCGGAATTTCTTTTTGGTACTTACGGGATTATACACTTCAGTAACTATTATTAATGGAATCCCACTTTACGTTTGCTACGTTTTTACTCAAGTTTAGCCATGCTATAGTTTTTTACTATAGAAGGCCTATCACTTATACCGTTAAAGAGACAGCGAAAGGGTTAAAAAATCTTGATATATTCTTCTTTCTACACATTACAAAATTTTAAACATCGGAAAAAAAATCTTTATAATTTAACAATTCCGGAATTCCGGAGGCATATCCATATTAATATATACGTGTCATTTTGTTGACCCCAAATCAATCTACCTACTCCGATCACTGGATATAATTGAAACAATACGCACCCAAACACAGGGCAGCAGTGAGTCTTCTCATACAAGACTCTGACCGGCTGTTGCGGGATCCGCTGCGAGAAAGCGTCTATTTCCTTCCACATGATGCCGTATATCACGGCCCAGACGGTCTGAAGGTTCCCGCCGCAGTCCAAGTATATCGCGCCGACGAGCGCCTCGAAAATGTCGCTTAGCACCTGTGATATTATTATATCAATTATACACCGTTATTTTTCAAGTATATCTAAAAATGAAAAGGGTTGTTCAGACCACGTGAATGAA
This sequence comes from Agriphila straminella, assembly GCA_950108535.1. Lineage (NCBI taxonomy): Eukaryota > Metazoa > Arthropoda > Insecta > Lepidoptera > Crambidae > Agriphila > Agriphila straminella. The sequence continues at coordinate 7,598,615 of OX467312.1, forward strand.
CAACTATTACTATGGGGCCAACCACGAAATCGCGAAAAAAAAATTTGCTGTTCCATAGAAAAGTACAACATCAACTCGACTATAATGTATGGAACAGCAGTTTTTTTTGCGATTTCGTGGTTGGCCCCATAGTAAAAGACTAAAAGTTGTTCATTCACGTGGTCTGAACAACCCATTTTATTTTTAGATATACTTAAAAAATAACGGTGTATTCGCTGAGATAAATTAGACACCGTTATCAGAGGTAAATTTTGGGAGCAGACCTTCGATCATCTATACCTGTGGATGTAGCACGTTATACAATAACAAAGCTGAAATGCACATGCCGTTTGACAAATCACGCGGCACTAAATGTCAAGTTGTATCACAAGTCGTGGGGGACTTTCATAGTGGGCTGTGTTTTAGGGGAAGTTTGAGGTGTCCCACAAATGCCATTGTCATGCAATATCCACTAAATGATCGAAGGAGCAGACGTTCTCATGGAAGGGGTAAATTTTTGGTTGGGATGATTTTATTACCAACAATTTACCCCATCCCTAAGAACGTCTGCTCCCAAAATGTACCTCCGATATCGGTGGTTACATATAATTAGTCCATTTTGACAGCTGTGTATTTTTGAATTAAATGTGATTCTGTATTGCCACGAAACATCTCAAAACAGTATAGATCACATTTATTGTTTTTAAAAGATAGTGCCGTAACTAATGATGACTGATTTTTAACGATTTTATTCGATTCAGACGGAAACACAATTTTCTTGGGTTCCATTGAATGATTTTATCACTTTCTAGAACCAAAGTTCATATACAATACAATTTGGTAAAGATTTTTCGTGATAATCGAACATTCCGGTTATCTATTTATTTTCATTAAATAAGAATGATTTTGTTTGTTGCATGCAAATATGTACTCACTTTAGGAACTTCTACATATTCGGCGATATTGCATTCTTCCTCTTCAATCCTGTAGAGTACATCCTCAATCACCTCATGGTCCCTTTGTTCTTGGTGCTCGACGAACGCCATAATGGCGCTGTCCAAAACTGGATTCAGTTGTGAGCAGAGGAATCTGGAGATAAACATTAGTTTAAAGACTAAGTTGTATTAGAAATCAAAACAAAAATCCGTATTGTATAATTAGGTACGCTATGGTTTCATGGGCCGATTTTAAAAATGAAAATAACAAAATACAGTCACCATAATTATTAGCAATAGCAACCTAACACTTAGGCTGAGTTGCACCCTAAAAAGAGGTTGCCAGCCAGCATGATGTCCTTTGACAAGTTTGACGTGACAAATAGGTAGCATTATCGTTTGACGCCTAACACAATTAAATACACATAATGCGAAGAGGAGATGAAAGACCTGGTCGTGGTTGGTGGAATAAAGGGCAAGAGGGCCCGAGGTCGTTCGCCAACCAGATGGTCTGACCAAGTAAGAGTAGCAACCTCCTCAAGCAAATTCCATCAAGCAGTGAGAGCAACTATGGACCGAGACCGATGGAGGCAAATCGTAAAAGCAGCCGGTGATCACGATCCTCAGTTATGAGGGAACGATTAAGAGAGAGAGAGATCATTTTGACGATAACTTTAACTTTGACAGCGTTTTGGTGCAACTCACTCGTAGCGATTTATAGCTGCTATTTTCCGCCCGCCCGCGTTAGCTTCTTGTGAGCGTGCACGAACTAAAATAGCCGCTATAAAATTGAGTAAATTTTATAGCGGCTACGAGACTACGGGCCCTATCTGAATGAGGTTTTTAGCTGCTTAAAACTGCATGTAGTCAGTAGTTGCGATTTATTGCGATTGCGATAGTAATCGCAAGCAGTAAATAGCAGCTATGAATCGCTACGTGAGACCGAGGCTTCGTAAAATTACTGCAGGTTTGCACTAAACTTAAGAATCGCCTAAGTCTATTCCTAACTACAACTCGACCAAGATAATTAGGCGCATGACAGCTAATTTCATGAATCCCTTTTAATTTGGTCGAGTTTAGTAAGGAAACACTTAGGTGATTCTTATGTTTAGTGCAAACGGGCATACAAAAGTTATTTTTGAAAAACCGACAAATCATTTATCGAGTCTCTAGGTAGAAAACCAGACCACTTTAGTAAAAAGATTCCCAAGAACTTACTTGTAAAGTCCTAATTTGACGACGTATGAAGCGAACGTGACGTTGTTGACTAGGGCGGACCGCAAATCTGTCAGGTCGCCAGGTTTCAGGTCTTTGCCGTTCTCGAATATGTGGGCGGTGATGAGGAAATCCAATATGGCGTCGCCGAGGAACTCTAGGCGTTCGTACGAGTTAGTCAGCCTGTTGCGGATGTACGAAGCGTGGGACATGGCCTGGGAAAAGTCGTTATGAATCTTATATTTACGTTCTTTAGTTAAGTTTTAACCGCCTCGGTGGCCTAGTGGTTCGCCCACCTGTGTAAGATGCAGGGGTCCCGGGTTCGATTCCCAGGGGGAGTGCAATTTGTACTAGGTTTGGTTGGTGGTAGGGCTTTTTCAAGTCCGCCTGGCTAGCCATCTAACCTAAGTTTGACGCCATAACAACAATTTAAAAATTGTGTTCCGGCAGTTAGAGGTAAGATAGCCAGTTCCTCAGTGATGAGGATTTCGGGTGTAGTGCGCTTCTACCTTCGGCCTTATCGTCACTTAACATCAGGTGAGGCGAAGGCCAAGCACTATCCTGTTGTGCATAAAAAAATATATTGTAGGGGATTTCAGACCACGTGAATGAACAACTTTTAATAAGGGGCCAACCGCGGAATCTCGAAAAAAAAATCAGCTGTTCCATAGAAAAGTACAACATCGACTCGACTATAATGTATCCAATGGAACAGCTGATTTTTTTTCGAGATTCCGTGGTTGGCCCCATATTAATAGTTGTTCATTCACGTGGTCTGAAATCCCCTTTTCATTTTTAGATATACTTAAAAAATTACGGTGTATAGCCACACAAGGGCTTTAGCTACTTACTTTGGAATCTGAGCAATGTGTGTGATGTGATGTTGTCAAATATAATATAAAGTAATTCTGACTGACTGATTCATCATAGCATAAAATAATATAAATAAGATAACTGAAACTTTGTATCTATTCTACTTACCTCCAATAAGAATGACGGATCTTTGAATTTGTAATTAACTATTTGTTCGATGTCTTTTCGGCAGTCATTCAGGAGAAAATCGACATCCTTCACACTCGCCCTGTTTTCTGTTATTGTGGTTGGCACTTTTTTATGCAGATATAGTGCGAAATTGTCCTGTGGGAATGAAAACATAAGCATGAATTCTTGCAATACAATATAATAAATTAGATCTAAATTACTGCTCTAAATAAAAAACATAACTTTTCTTACTGATAATGATAATATTAATTAATTAATTACATAGAAGTACCTAAGTAGTTTGTGGTAAAGTCCAATTACTAATCTCACAGCAAAAATTTAAACAATGAAATGTCACTGTCAAACTGACCTTGATAGTTACATTTTATGGATGATTAGATTGTTGAGTATAAATGAAATTTTGTGAAATGAACCAAATGTTGTCTACGGTTTGCAGTTGATAAGCGACTGTCATTAAGGCTGGCCACATACAGACGGAATTCCGAACGCAGCCAATTCATACAAATCTATAGACCTACCTACCTAGACCTACCACACACATGCGAGATTTTTACGTACGGAAATTTCATACATTATCGAAATTCCGTTCGGAATTCCAAATCGGGATTCCGTCTGTATGTGGCTGGCTTAAATCGTTTGATTGGTTGTTTTAAATGCTAAATGTAATTTCTGACGTATGTTAACCAATCAAAGCGGTCGGGTTTACCACAGACTATAATGGCACCACCTGCGAAAACTTTCGAGTATGACTTCCCATTAGTCATCACGTAATGGCAACCACGGATCCAGTACTTATTCAGTACTAGTAGCAACTCCCTTACTAGCCCGGGTTCGATTCCCAGAAAAGAAAGAGGATACAGTTGTACTTGTTTAGTTGATGGTAGGTAGAACTTCAAGTGGCCCCCACCATCTTACCCAAGTCGTTACCTAAGTTATCGTCATTATCATCAGTCCCCGTAGCATGATCACCGAACCGCGATATGATATAGCGATTTATCACGTGTCGTTTAACTGTCAAAAGACAATGGATTTTCAAAAGACAGTTGACAGTTGAATGGTCAAAAGACAGTTGAGTGTCGATAAAACGCTGTATCACGCGATATATATCGTGTTTTGGTGGTCATGCTCGGGGGCAAGTGAGTGAAAGGCCATACGTGCTTCCGTAATACACGTGAGTACACCTAGTACTTACTTGTACTATTGTCAGCCATTTAGCTTATCTTTTTGTTGTAACGATAACACATTTGCATATAAAAAGAACGCAACTACTTCACGCAAACAGACTGATACATTTAGCATCAGAGAGTGCCTCTCCATCCCGTGAACCCAGAGTCGGCCACTTACGCGATCGTTACCAAAGGTCATTGGGCATATTTGACCTGCTTGATGAAAGTTCGCGTACAGAAACCAAACCAGTTTTAAATTGTAGAATTCAATCCCACTTTTCAAAATATGTATTTTTTTTTGTGTACTGACCGGCAAAAAAAAGTTATTTTGCAATATGAGTGTGAGTATTGTTTTAAACTTTTGTTAATAAAACTGGAGCTTTTACTTTCAGCATTGCATTGTAAAAATGTGTCGTACAAGCATAATTAACGTTTGTATTCTTTATTTATTTATTTTATTTTATTTATTATTGAAATACTATATGATATAATGATAAAAAATGAAACATGGCCTGCAAGAATGCGACCCATACCACTGAGTAGCAGATACATTTATCTACATGCCTAGCCCTATTGCGTTTGTGTACGCCGTAGGTCAAATGTCTGAACAAAATGCCCAATGACCTTTGTCGTGACCTCTCAGAGCATCAAGAACTGACCTGATGTGGGTAAAAAAAGTAAAAAAAAACAAAAACCCACCTGCGGTGGCAGTATTTTGAACCACTCCAGCACCTTGACGGCTGCTAACACGCCGCCGTCAAGCAGATAGGTGCCGATGAGAGCCTCCACGCAGTCCGCGATGGACTGTAAATGAACCATGCACAGTGTAAAGAATTTCTCAAGAAGGAGGTGTTTTTGTCAAGAAAACCAAATGAACAAATCATAACAAAATCGTCTTAGCCCTTTCATTGGATACCACATACGATAGGTTGTAGAATAAAATATTTTTTTCCCATACAAAAAAATTACACCATGATTCCTCTCCTAAGGGATTTTTTTAAGAACTGCGAGTCCAAAATATTATATTGACCTCAAGTAATACGTGAACCAAACCAAAGTGTACATCGATTTGCAGTTTTCCATCGATTTTGAGCTCGTACGCCGACCACTAAGTATACTGAGTGAGATCTGTTTACGTTTGTTACTAACCTTATCAGCTACGGCTTGCGCTTTAACGTAGCTTTGCATGGCATTCTGTGCGCCTCCGAAGGGTTCCTCGTCCGCGGGGCCGTTTGAGTCCAATAAGTATCGGTTGAGTATAAGCTGCTTGCTCTCTGCCGACAGTTCCCCTTGCAAAGCCTCGTCTTTTGGGAAGCACATGCCAATCAAGAACGTGGGACGGAGCTAAGAACAAAATAATAATTATTTACCTATAAGTACGTTGATAAAATGGTTTCAATTTACCTGGGCACGTTTCATTTAGAAATAGAAAAAAAAGTTTGATGCATTATGTTTGATGATAAGGCGGGTCCCCACCAAGCGCGCTGCCTCGCAAGGAAGAAGAAGCTGCTCGCTTGGTGGGGGGACCCGCTTAATCGCGTAAAAACGGCTGGTCGAATCCTGGTTGAAGGTTCCCTAAGAATTTTTTCTAATATCCACGCCGACGAATCGCTAATTCGTCGGCGTGGATATTACAATAATTTGAGCCCCATTTTCACCCCATTAGGGGTTAAATCATGTCCACCGTGTTGGACTTCAAAATAAATGTAATTTTCGCAATCGTCAACACAGAAAACCCCAATAACGCCCATCCATATCTATTTTTAGGTTTATTAACAATTATATTCACTTCTCAAGCTTACGCGCTCACTAGACATGAAATAAAACACTTTTAACGGATACTTTGCGTTAGATTTCCATCCATAAGCCTAAATAATAAATTTAGCAATTTTTACTTCGAAAATGAAAGATTTTCTATACACAACTTCATCCCCCTTTTCACCCCTTCGAGAGTAGAATTTTCAAAAACGTTGAGTATTTGTTTACTTTCAATCGTCAGCCGACACACAAAATTTTAAGATCCCAGCTTCGAAACTGAGGGACTTTCATACAAACTTTGGACCCCCGTTTCACCTCCTTGGGGGATGAGTTTTGGAAAATCCTTTCTTAGTGCACCCTTTGACTTCATAAGGAACCTATGTGCCAAATTTGGAGTCTCTAGCTAGACCCAGCGGTTTGGGCAGTGCGTTGATATATCAGTCACCAATCAGTTTCTTCTTTTATTTTAGATTTGGTTAGATTTTTTATTTTCCCGACGTTTCGGCACCTTTGCAGCTGCCGTGGTCACGGGGGACTGAAGCTGCTCGTGAGCCTACCTTCAAGCGATGATTTTATCAACTCACGTTGGAAAATTCCAAGATTTACTAGTAAAACCTAAGATATTTTACAGTAGCATATAAGTATACTTAGCTCATCATTATCACTGTTTCTAATAGGTAGATCAAATAAACAAATTACTTACACAATAGCTAGTATTGTTTTATTTCAATAGATTACCTATTTACTCATTAGAATTGAGAGCTGAATGACTGGCTAAATAAACAATTTAAGACCTAGACTATTAATATCGCACTTTTTTTAAGTCTTGTGCAGTAGAGTTCATTAATATGAAGGGATGCACTTTTGACTAATTATAGTAAAAAAAAATACAACGTGTTACAAAAAATAACTCCTAAAGTTGAATATGGTAGATAGGGACTATCAAACTTAACAATGTTTACTATGGAACAACTCTGAAATCACGATAATCAGAGTTGGTCCCATGCAATCGGACCAATAGTACCTAAAATTGTTCAGTTTGATGGTCCCTATCTACCATATTAGGATTTAGGGGTTATTTGGTGGGTCTGTAACTTACTTTCGAAAGACGCAGGCTCGATGAACGATTGGTCGAATGAATTATTGACCTACAAACTATTGGTCGAGGAGTCGTTGTTTCGAATAACTTACTTTCGAAAGACGCATGCATGATCGATGAACAATTGCTCGAATAAACTATTTACCTAATAAAAACTGTTGCTCGAGCTGTCATAGTTTCGAATTAGAAAGATCTATTTATAGAAAATAGTTGTTCAAATGGCAGCCTTTACACAAAGTTGCGCTTGTACAAAAACGTCATCTGTGTAGTGAACTATTTATTTCATGTTCAACATTAAATTACCTACACCATCCACACGCACAATAAGAATGTTTAATATACTAGCTTTCGTGATGCGATTTTTCCATAAATAATTTTACTAATTTTCTACAGGGTGTTTGGTAATAGCCTTATAAAGCCGAATATGGTAGATGGGGACCCATCAAACTGAACAACTTTTACTATGGGACCAACTTTGAAATCTCGAAAAAAAACTGATGTTTCATAGATTTAAATATTTTGTTTATTAATGTTTGTATGAAACAGCAGATTTTTTTTCGCGATTTCAGAGTTGGTCCCATAGTAAAAGTTGTTCAGTTTGATGGTCTCTATCTACAATATTCGGCTTTATAAGGCTATTACCAAACACCCTGTATAAATACTTAATCCATTAAACTTATCGTCATTTGAAACTATGACAGCGCTCGAGCAACAGTTTTTAGGTCAATTCATTCGAGCACAATTGTTCATCGAGCCTGTGTTTTTCGAAAGTAAGTTGCATACCCTTTGTATACGTAAAAAACATGACAATACTTATTTAACGGTCTGTTTGTTACCAAACAAAGCCAAAAAGTACACAGTCAAAGATTATCTATTTGACACGAAAGATAAAAGATGTAGTACTTTACAGCTCGCGCAAAATAAGTTGACCCATATTTTAGGACACTCGCCGTCAGATATTATTGTAGCTAGCAAGGTGACCAAATACTTCTGTACCCTTAGCACGAACAGCTATCGAGAAAAAAAACGCGCGTAAAATTACTCGATAGAGAATTATCTATGGAAATTTTAATTTTGCTATTCGGCGGTAGATGGCGTTGTACAAATTTTCAGTACAAAATTGCACTATCGAATGATTTTACGCGCGTTATTTTTTTCGATAGCTGTTCGTGCTAAGGGTACTGAACAGTTTAAATTGTCAATAAGTTCCATACACTACAAGTTACCAATAATATCTGTCATGCATCTGTCAATAATTTATATACTTAAACAACTATTTGTTTGGTTTTTATATGTTGTGTTAGTTGTGTATAGAAATATGCATCTGCTCAGATATGTTCAGATATTATTGGTGTATGGAACTTATTGACATTTTAAACTGTTCAGTCAGAAGTTACCTTGTCTGCACAAATGCTATGTTACAATATAGACGGTGATTGTACCAAGTGACTTGCGCAGTAGCAATTTTAGGTACAAAAATGTTTAGTGCACCAGCCTCAGTGTCTGTGGTTTGGTTCAAGTGAGGTAAAGTAGGCGTCATGTAAAAAGAGTGCCTCAAAGGTGAGCGAAAATGTATCTTGTCTTTGGAAAACACTATAGATTGCTCCATCATTTGCTTGTAGTTCAGAGCTTTTTTACGTGACGCGATTTATATATTGCGCGAGCTGTACTTGTAGCCTATTATATCATAGCTTACTGTGAGCGCTCGGCTTGCTTTAGGTCGAGGCCGAATTTGTCTGAAAACTCATACCACGCAACAGATAATGTAAATTCGGCGTTTGACATCGGCGTAAGCGCACGTGGTTTTTGAGTGTGAAATGACATTAGTTCTTGTGTACATTTTAACAAGCCGATGAATTTGACGGTGGGTGATGCTTAGTGAAATCGTCAATAAACTAAGTCAATAAATAATTCATCTAAAAAGGTAAAGAATTTGATAATATAACAGAATTTAAACGGTAGTTATAAAGTTTGTTAATATATTATTGTATTGAATTTTATTGAATGCATAAAATTGAGATAAGTAGCTAATTCAATAATATCAATAATTAATAACAGACTGTTGCTCAGTAAAACAATAATTAATTCAAAATTTCTAATCACTTCGCTTCTGGCTACTTTATAAATCAATAAAAAAGGTAAACCAACAAAAAAGTGTGAAAATCGTGTAAATGGAAGTACGACCGCGTGAAAACTTTTAAATTTTCTTGTATCTAGAAAAGTGATATTGAATAAAATGATTTTTGTGAAAAAATATGGTAGGTAGGCCAAACCACCAAGCAATGCAGTATATACGAGGGTGGGTCAAAAAGTTCGCGGAATGGGGAGTATGGAGGGGGAAAAGGTCACTTTTTTTTACCTGCACTAGTTGTGCCACTCATTAAGGGTATAAATATAATTTTTTATTAAAAACAGGTCATTATTCACTGAGATACACGTCAATCAACAAGTCAATCCGGAAGAAAATTTAAAACATGGAAAAAATTGAATTTCGTGCAGTCATAAAGTTCCTTACCAAGCAAGGAAAACCTCCTCAAACCATTTGGAATGAGATGTTTTCTGTTTATGGGGATGCTTGTCCTGGTAAAACCATGATTTACAAGTGGCACAACCTCTTCAAGCAAGGCAGGGATTCGATTGAAGACGATCCCAGGCGTGGACGCCCTGTCGAGGCGACCACGGTGGAAAACGTCGAAAAACTTGAAAAAATTATATTGGAAGATGCCCGTTTGAAGAAGAAGCAGCTTGCAAAAATGATCGGAGTATCAGCTACAACCATTTTGAACATCCTTCACGATCATCTTGGCATGTCAAAGGTGTGCGCAAGATGGGTGCCGAGAATGCTCACGCCACACCAAAAGCAGCGGCGAGTTGAGTGTTGTCGCGAGTTTTTGGCTCTCTGTGGTGAAAACAAGGACGAAGTTTTAGACCGGATTGTGACTGGAGATGAAACTTGGGTTCATCATTATGAGCCTGAGTCCAAACACGACTCGATGCAGTGGCACAAAAAGGGCACACCACCCCCGAAGAAATTCAAAGTGTCTTCGTCGGCCGGAAAACTCATGGCCACTGTTTTCTGGGATACAGAGGGAATCCTTCTTATTGACTATAAGGAAAAGGGTGTCAACATAACTGGAACTTACTACGCTACACTGCTGGAACGACTGCGAGATGCTGTGAGGGAGAAAAGGCGGGGAAAATTGTCCAAAGGGGTGCTCCTTTTGCACGACAATGCACCCGTACACAAGGCACAAGTTGCGGTGGCTGCTGTACAAAGAGTGGGCTTTGAAATCTTGCAACATCCTCCCTATAGCCCAGATTTAGCCCCGTGCGATTATTATCTGTTTCCAAAATTGAAAAAAGAGCTTCGAGGGAAGAAATTTTCCAGCGATGAAGAGGTGAAAAGCGCAATTTCGGCCTATTTTGACGACAAAGATAAAACATTTTTTTTCGAGGGTATTAATAAATTAATTCACCGATCTGATAAATGTATTAGAGTTAAGGGAGAATATATTGAAAAGGAAAAATAATTTTGTGTTTAATTTCTTAATTTTTCCCCTCCATTCCGCGAACTTTTTGACCCACCCTCGTAGGTATCGTTAGGGCAGGGAATATTTAACTGTAGGTACACTTTTCTGATACGAGATACGAGTGGATTTCACGTCACGTCAATTTCACGTCATCTTAATAATGAATCTCAAAACTCCTTAATCTTACATTATTAGAGAAAATCTTTTGAAATTATATTAGTTCTGCACTCTGCAGTGTGTCAAATAAATAACAATAGATAAGTAGGATATTAATTTGATAACATCTTTGTGAGTAATCCACTTCTATAAGTTTTACAGATATCAGTAAAGTATAGCTATAGTGTACTACATACATCGAAAAAGATAAAAAAATATCTAATCTTTGAATGCCGTTAATTAATAATAAACAGGCTTTCCTTACACATAGCAGGGTGGGAGCGGACATTAATTATTTGTATTTTTTTAACGTTCTCCGAAGGCGTAAGAAATGTAAGTTTCGCATTACTCGGTCGGATTTTATTTTGTCCATATAAAACCATCATAGACCTGCCCCCTACAATGACTGTCAAAAGTAATATCGAAGCAATGTTGTAAATGAGATGGCGCTATACGCGATGCTCTGTCCCTATAACAACATTACTTTGAGGTTGCTATAAGAGCTCATTGTAAGGCCCCTTGTTATGAAATTGACATCGTATCACCGCTACCGAGCATTATAATTTTTAGCGCATTTTATTGTATTAATGATATACAAATAAAACGTCGAATTCAGATACATTGCTCCATTGATTCATTGCAAAGAAAAGAAAACAACGTGACCGAGACCAGAACATGAGTTGTGTATTTCAATAAATATAAAAAAGCTACATTTCACATTGAAACGCCAGCAAATCGAATCCGGGTATTCGTTTCCCGGGCGATTCAATGCCACCTCTAACATAGCGACGACAGATTTGTGAAGTAAACCACACAGTTGCAGTGCAGATGACACTTTATGTCTCCTAGAAAATTCACGTTTACGTAACAGTACCGTAAGGACTAGGTTACCGTTAAGTCTATCCGCGCAAATTGGTAATACGATGGAACCTTGTCACATTATCATTAACATCCACGTTGACGTCATCCACAACAAAAAATGACATGTAACAATAAAATTCTAATAAGTAATTAATCTGATATACCATTATCAATTTGCGGGGATAGGTGTAGTACAAGATATGTCAATATAGAGTAATTGTAACTACACTATAAACCTACCTAAGTGCATTTTTAGGGTTCCGTACCCAAAGGGTAAAAACGGGACCCTATCACTAAGACTCCGCTGTCCGTCTGCCTGTCTGTCTGTCACCAGGCTGTATCTCATGAACCGTGATAGCTATAGACAGTTGAAATTTTCACAGATGATGTATTTCTGTTGCCGCTATAACAACAAATACTAATAACAGAATAAAATAAATATTTAAGGGAGGCTCCCATACATCAAACAGTTTGTTTTGCTGTTTTTGGTACGGAACCCTTCGTGCGCGAGTCCGACTCGCACTTGGACGGTTTTTTGTTTCGCATGTGTAAGTAAATCCAATTCAAAATAATTACTTAAGTATATAAATTTTCAATCTAAATAATACAGCGTTTCTTTAGTAGGAAGCAAGCAGACTTATCGTTATCGTTAACAATGAGTAGGTAAATAAATAGGTAGGTATTATTCTTTTTGTTTAACATAGGTACATAATTATCTAAGTAGCAGATTCCAAAAGATACACGTGGATGTTGACCGTTACTTATCTTATTACAGTTGCTAAGTTATTATTATTAAATAAGAGTAATTAACATTTATAAAATATAGTTAGTTACGGTCACGAGCGAACAATACTGTCAGCCCACCAACAAAGTTATTTATATTTTAGTCATTTAGATGTCTTAAAGTAAACTTTAATGTCATATAAAAAATTACACGAGTCGCCTTGAAAGTTGACTGCATTGAGGACAATGTAATACATACAAAGGAAGTGAAATTGATCCGAAAAAAAAGAAAGTTCCATAACGAAACGATGCATGAGCATGAGCACTGCGCTTCATGTGAGTGAACTGTAAACTCGCTAAACGCAATCCAATATTTGAAACGAATTCATGAACTTGTGCTATAAAGCAAAGCTAAGATAGCTGGAAATGTGATTGACTGAACATTTACACGTCTAGGTACAAATTAACGTTTAAGAAAGTAACCTAAGTATACAGGGTGACATGGAAATTCGACCTATTCCTTGAAAGGGGTTATACTAGAGGTCATTTGCAACAAATTAAGCCCAGTGAACCAGGGGTCAAAACTGGATGGTTACCGAGCTGTAGCAGTTCTTCGATATTTAAGAAATTTTCCGACTTGTTACCAAAAACCATTAATTATGAATAAACTACTACACTCTAAACATTGAATTGATACTTTTCTGAAAGCTGAAAAATAAGTGATCAATTAAAAAAAACGTTGGCCCAAAACATACATAATCACAGATATAAAAGGTCCTAAGTAGCAATAACTTTTATTTTCTGATATTTTTCCCGAAAATCGCCGTAAGTTATTGAAAAAAAGTTGTATGAAAGTTGGTGTACAAATTAGTAGAATAACTTACTAGACTCATTAGCTTCCCAAAAAAGTATAAATGTTATTAACTTTCCCAGCTGTTATAAATGAAATCAGCAAAAGGGCGCTCTAGGTCAACTTTTAATTTTTATTTGTTAATTGAATTCAGCTCGAAAGGAAACAGTGATACTCTACTTACACTGTAAATAAAAAATAAATGCAGCTGCCAAAATTCTCTGCCTCAACTCTTCAACGGATGTTGGGACGATGTTGGGTTTTTGGGAAGCTAATGAGTCTAGTAAGTTATTCTACTAATTTGTACGCCAACTTTCATACAACTTTTTTTCAATAACTTACGGCGATTTTCGGGAAAAATATCAGAAAATAAAAGTTATTGCTACTTAGGACCTTTTATATCTGTGATTATGTATGTTTTGGGCCAACGTTTTTTTTTAAATTGATCACTTATTTTTCAGCTTTCAGAAAAGTATCAATTCAATGTTTAGAGTGTAGTAGTTTATTCATAATTAATGGTTTTTGGTAACAAGTCGGAAAATTTCTTAAATATCGAAGAACTGCTACAGCTCGGTAACCATCCAGTTTTGACCCTTGGTTTACTGGGCTTAATTTGTTGCAAATGACCTCTAGTATAACCCCTTTCAAGGAATAGGTCGAATTTCCATGTCACCCTGTATAAAACTTGGTCCGTAGCTGATTTTTCTAAAACGAATCCCTGCATTTATCTCGTGACTGCTTTTTTCGTTTTTCTCGACGTTGCAGCTACCTCTTTTGGCTTATCTTACAAGTAAGATAAGCCAAAGTCTAACGATCTATGTTTTCGTTTTTATTTTCATTAGTTTAGTTAAACAATGTCCAAAACTTTTTGATACCTAGACTTATAAGAAATATAAGCATTGATTTGTTCAGTTAGAATAAATTTGACATCCATGAACTCCAAATTTTTAGTGCACGTAATTGGCAACTTGTCTTTTGACATATTTAACTTGTTTGGGGGTGGTTAAATACACAAAGACTTTCAAGCTTAAATATTGGACTTTAATTCACATCCACATTTGATTAAGATATTTTTAATTTATCCGCCGCAATCACTGATGTTTACAATTACTCCCTCACTCACACACACACACTCACATATATGAGCTATTATTATTAAGACTACCTATACTATTATTAATTTAATATACCTACTTAGGTGATCCGTGGGTGAGGACCTGGAGACCTGAAATACAGGGTCGCCCTAGTTTAGGCTCCAGATCACACACTCGAAGCACTCTATGATGTAATATATTTTTCAATACAGTTGCTCGAAAATGTAAGTTTACGATGACAGTCGAGCGTGCGGAAAGTTGATTTTACCGCACGCCGTGCGTTTTTGTTTACGGAGTAGTACAGCGTGCGGAAAGTTGATTTTACCGCACGCCGGCGCCGTGCGTTTTTGTTTACGAACGTTTTTTTTTATTTCTACTAGCTTCCGCCCGCGACTTCATCCGCGGTGACAGTAGAAAAATATTGCAACCAGTTTAAAATGACCCCTTAGGTGTATGAAAGCTAGTACTACGGAGAGTTCAAGCTGTTTCCCTGGTTCCACCCACCTGAATTTGATGAAACATAGCTTAGATTTTAAGTTGGACCTCAATCTACTAAATTGTGAAAAATCCATCAAATTTCGTTTAGCGGTTTTTGCGTAATTCGCGCACAAATATTTAGAATTTACAGTTTTATTATATGTATCGATTACAATTTCAGCAGTACCTATAATGTTTTCTCGCAAATGTATTGAAAAACGTAGTATGGCACACGGTTGTTAAGGTTTTTTAAAACTCGTGACGATTATAAACCCTCGCCTACGGCTCGGGCTTATAAAACGTCAACTCGTTTTAAAAACCTCCTTACCAACCTTGTATCATAAACTACTATTTCTCACTTATGCTCTGAAATCGTATCATTCCATTTGAAAAAGGAATGCGGGGCGTTCCACATTTCCGAGGGGGTCTGGTTCATCACATTCTAAATTTAAAATTCAGGCCAGGAATGAATTTCAATACTTACTTCCCGCACCAGCACCGGGTGCGGGAAGTAGGTACAGTGCGAAGATGATCTGGGTGGTCTGCGGCAACTTCTTTTTTTTGTTTTAGCTGTTCACAAAAACAAAGAAAGCAAAGGCACATTTGCACCATTCAGCCATAACTTTAGTTCCTTTTTTCTGGCACGCAAGCCAACGACAAGACAGTTAATATTATAAAGGTAAAATTATTTAATAGGTACTATATTATTATAGTAATACATACACACATACATACACAATATTATACAATAAAAAAAATGGTGCGCACAGAGTATATTACTATAAAAATAAATAAATATTACATTGTATTGTACCAGATTTATCAGAGACAAATCCTCTAAGTAATCTTGAATTATGTACAGCGCCATCTACCGCCGAGAAGCGAAATGAGATGGGTTTTTTCTTCTCGGCGCTAGATGGCGCTGCACGTAATTCAAGATTACTCAGAGGATTTGTCTATGATAAATCTCATTTTGCTTTTCGGCGCTTCAGCGATTAAACTGCTGGAATGCACCCAAAAAAAAACTGGCGGGAATTAAATTTAATTAAGTTTCAATTGAAAAGTTTTTTATTTCCTCGCATTTCTTGAGAAAAGCACTATACAAGCCTTGTTCTGGAAGCTACTTGCATTGCCTCGAATGATTAAAGCCCTCGCCTGCGGCTCGGGCTTCAAACCATCCTCGACAATGCAATCGCTAGCTTCCCGTTCACGGCTGTAATGTACTAATGCTGTTTTGTTGCTATTTGTGTGTGATGAAATAAATGTCTTATTATTATTATTATGTTGAAGGTGCCTTCTCAAAAAGCTTTATTCCCATATTCATATTTTTATTAGTTGCTAATGTAATGACCTTTTCGGAAGGATCGTGGTATATAGTTATGTAGATAAGTACCTACTTATTCTTAAACATTCTTATTGAATAAAATTACCCCGTCGTAGACTTAAATTTACGAACTGTCGCTGATTTCACATTACGTCGATTAGTCATGAATACTTAGCTAACTCTCTGAGCAAACGATTCTTGTTTGTCGTCACTCATGTGTTGTTGTTTCAGTTTCGGACGCTGCCTAATTCAGAAATTTGAGACCCCACCATTTTGACATATTTGTTTCCTATTTCTTTTTTTATAGCCAGTATGAACATAGAATAATGTCTCTTTATATCTGGGACATCCTTTATTTGTTTTGTGGCCATCGTACAAACTGAGTATTATTCTGTGAATGATATAAAATAAACGATCTTTAATACGACCTCCGTGGTCGAGTGGTTTGCACGCCGGTTTTCAAGGCGTCACCATCTCTTGAGGTCCCGGGTTCGATCCCCGGCTGGGTCAATGTAGAAAATGAACTTTTCAATATTGTCTCAGGTCTGGGTGTTTGTGATACCACTGTTGTCTCTGATTTTGATAACACAAGTGCTTTAGCTACTTACCTTGGAGTCGGAGCAATGTATGTGATGTTGTCAAATATTTATTTATTATTTATTTATTATTTTATATGTTCCTATTGTCATTAAAGCCGATAATTTATGTCTAGAAAACTTTAGAATTTCCAATGGTTGTTTCAGATGTTCAAAATTGTAACGTCGTTTGTTGCTGTCGTCGCTATTGGAGCTGGAATAGTTATTACTTATATACTGCATAGCGTGCCAGAAAAACCAAATTTAGACTTAAATAAATGGTGGGGCATAGGAACAAAGCCGAGGCAAGAAGATGAGGCAGTCAGACTGTTCAATGTCGATTTCAATGATACGGTGGGTAAACATAAATTACATGTTCCTAATTTTATTTTGAAACTTAATAGATAAGCACACACGTATTTTTTTTTATTTAAGGTGACATTATATGCAACACTAGCGCCACTCCCGCAAAAAAAAACCGTGTAAATAAATACACAATTTAAGCTGATAGTCCCCTCGCCATATCAATTATTATTTATAAACACACAAATTTTTTTTGCAGTTTTAGAGGTGAAAAGGGTAAAACGGCCGTCTTTAGCTTTTTTAGTTTTTCGTCGAGAAAAATTACGCTATAATCATTACGTTTGTGGTGTTTATAAATGACAATTGATAATTTGCGAGGGAACCAAACCATATCAGCTTGGATTTTTAATAAATTGTTTATTTACCCGGTAATTATTTTTCTGCGGGAGTGGCGCTAGTGTTGCGTAAAGGGTGTTCGGTAATAGCCTTATAAAGTCGAATATGGTAGATAGCCATAATAAACAATTTTTACTGTGGGACCAACTCTGAAATAGCAAAAAAATATCAGTTGTTTCAATACATTTTGATATTTTCGTTATCGAGCAGATGTTTTTTTTCGCGATTTCAGATGGTCCTATCTACCATATTCGGCTTTATAAGGCTATTGCGAAACACTGTATAATGTCGCCTTAAATCTAAAGGGGTTTGAATTGAATATACGAGTCATACTAGTATAAAGGGTAAGTCGAATATGGTAGATAGCCATAATAAACAATTTTTACTGTGGGACCAACTCTGAAATAGCAAAAAAATATCAGTTGTTTCAATACATTTTGATATTTTCGTTATCGAGCAGATGTTTTTTTTCGCGATTTCAGATGGTCCTATCTACCATATTCGGCTTTATAAGGCTATTGCGAAACACTGTATAATGTCGCCTTAAATCTAAAGGGGTTTGAATTGAATATACTAGTCATACTAGTATGAAGGGTGGCATAGGTACCTAATTTCCGACATTTTTTTTTCAAAATAGCGGACACGCATGAAACCTGTGTTAATCGATAGCTAGTACCAATACGAACAAGAATTGGTAACGAAATAATCGCCTAAAACGTCACGTTTTCGAGTTATAAGCTATTAAAGTTGAACTGGTGACGACACCATTAGGTAGACTTGAAGCTAAAATAAAACGTTGCATGGGCTCTAAAATATTGTTTTACGGTCATCTAGGTCAAGACAAGTGTAAGGCCGGCCACACACAGACGGAATCCCGTTACGGAATTCCGAACGGAATTTCGATAATGTATGAAGATTCCGAACGGAAAAATCCCGTATGTGTGTGGTACTCCATAGATTTGTATGGATTTTCTGCGTTCGGAATCACGTATGTACGGAATTCCGTAACGGGATTCCGTCTGTGTGTGGCCTGTGGTTGTGTTTAACTTTCGAGGATATCGACCGTAAATACGATAGGTAGGCCTTCACGTCAAAAAATAATACCAAAACAAAATTATATTTCCGATCTAACCTTCAGTTTTGCCACAAAATAGATATATTAAATGCTTCAAAATACCATAGTAAATAAAAACAACTCTTGCAATTTACAGATGATTCAAGATCTAAAACAGAGGATTAAAAACAGACGGCCGTTGACCAAACCATTAGAGGGTATTCAATCTCAATACGGCATGAACTCAATTTACCTAGAATCGGTTCTGAATTACTGGGTAGAGAAGTATGACTTCAAAGGCAGAGCAGCATTGCTAAACAAATTTCCCCATTACAAAACCAGAATTCAGGGGTTGGACATTCACTTTATGAGGGTAAAACCACAGACAAGAGGACAAAAAGTGCTACCATTGCTGATGTTGCACGGTTGGCCAAGTTCTTCTAAAGAGTTCGATAAAGTGATACCAATATTGACCACACCCAAAGAAGGATATGATTTTGTTTTCGAAGTAATAGCAGCCGATCTCCCTGGATTCGGTTTCTCCGAGGTAAATAAGTATAAAAAGATCAGTTATTAATAAAGTTACTAACAGCAAAATATTCAACGATGGTTTACAAACTTGAGGAAATAAAAATTCATACAGTTTCTCGAAAACCGTTGGGTAAGTATCATTATAAATCTTAAGGTCTATCACACACGTGCATGAATCGGTTGGAATCATATGAATAAAAGAAGTTTCCTTAAAAGTAGGTAGGTATAGTTACCTAGTCATTATAAAGAAAAAAATCGGCACGTGTAAGTTCTGAGTCAATGGCATCGCCTTTTATACAAGAGGTCGCTGTCACGTGAAAGACCGCTTGCAGAGTTTTTGTAAGCAACATGCGTAAAATTTGTATATTTATAAACTAGCGACGGCCCGCGACTTCATCTGAATGGACAGTTCTTTTTCTATCCCTCGGGAACTTTTCTGTACCCCTGACGATATGTATGCATGTCATAATGATCGGTTGAGTAGCTAATACGTGAAGGCGTAACAAACATACTAACTTTTTTTTCAATTTATTTGGGTTAAAAAACAGTGTAAGCACAATAAAGTATTCTTACAGTGTTATGATGATAAATATCCTTTGTCATTGTGACACCAACATCATTAACCACGACAGTACCTATTTTATACAAAAATAGGTTACCAAGAAGCGATGATAAGTACGGACACAGAATACTTAATATAATACTACAAGTGTACGGAGAGAGAAAAAATCTCATTCAATCATTGGTAGCTACATTTGGGTAGAGTAGGTTTTAGTACTACTATTTATTCTGTGGTATTACAAAGATAGTAAGTATGCAAGTTTAACTAAATTTGGCAGAAAATGTCCTAAAATACTCGTAAGGTCGACCTAAAAAGAGGGTGGGTATTACACTTAAATTATTTATGATAAGATTTAACATTTATCAAACTAAGATTTATGATTCCAATATGAAATATGTTTTTATAGCAGTAAATTGATATAGTTTATTTATTATTTAGTATTTGTAACAATTGTTTTTTAAATGAGTTAACAGAGGTTGAGAAAATATGAAGCGAATTAAAGTTATTATTGTACGAATTAGTAATTCTATGTAAAGGAGAACGTTTGCCAGCATTTATTTTGTTCTACATACATGGGTGGCAAATAGACGAGTTACTTTTCGATTATGGGTTCTATATTCTATAGGGAACTCGGTAACATAATTTATTGTTAAGTTCAACACAATCATATCGGTTATGACATAAATCGTATAAAAACATTAATTCAAGTTGAAAACGTCTAGATGTTAGCGTTAAGAGATTATATTCATTTAACATTCGCATTTATATAGTAAGGATAAGGATGGTAACATCGATCCGGTTTGTTTCAATATCAATAATATACCTACACAGTTTATCCTTGGTTAATTTAGGAAATAGACAAATAAGGCGAATTGAAATGACATAAAAAATATATAATAAATATATACGTATGCCTTACATAATATATTCCATAATTGGTTTTCGTTCTTACGGAATTAATTATATAAATGTATTTTTTTAGATTCACACTCAACATGATTGCGGTCATTAACTGTTTATGGGGTCTGTCAGGCTTAACGACTCTGACTGACGAATGCTATTTGGTTATCAAATTGTACTATTCAAAACTGGTTTAGGCTATTCTAATTTTAATAGACATCTGTATTTAAAACATATATAGTAGTGACCACATAATAAGGACGGTCGATTTTCATACAAACGAGGTAACTTGGAAGACTTGGTTCTTTGCCAAGAATTGACCAAGTTGTGATCTGATGATGGCTATCCAGGAAGTGAAAGGAGATGACCCAGTTCGTTTTACGTACCTAATTGATCTGATCAACATTCTAAGAGATGTAAAGCTATGTTTAAAAAAACCGCGAAAATAGAATTAAAATGTATGGAAATCCTGAAACTGAGAACTCTGATCCTTACATCTCTTAGAATGCTGATCAGACAAGTTGGGTGTGAATAGCGTTCTGGATATCCTTCATTAACACACTGGATAGCCATCATCAGATCACAGTTCGATCAATCGCTGGCGCAGAACAAAGGCTTTAAAGTTACCTCGTTTGTATGAAAATCGACTGCATGGCGTCCTTAATTATGTGGCTACAATTATAATACTTATATAGAGGAATAATAATTATATAGAGGAGCTCGGTGGCGCAGTGGTTTAGCACCTGGCCCAGCGATTGCGGAAGTTAAGCAACGTTCGCATGGGTCGTCATGGGATGGGCGACAAAAAATTATTATCTCGAGCTCCTCCGTGCTTCGGAAGGCACGTTAAGCCGTTGGTCCCGGCTGCATTTGCAGTCGTTAACACCCACCAATCCGCATTGGGCCCGCGTGGTGGGTTGTGGCCCATCCTCTTTACCACCCATAAGGAAGGCCTGTGCCCCAGCAGTGGGAACATCAAAAATGGCTGATGTACAATTATAATACTACTAACTAACTGCCCATGATGATGGAGATGATTTATATCAAAACCCAAATTGAATGTGTAAGTCCAGTTAGAGACACAATATGTCATACATACCTAATTTAAACAAACAAAGAAAAATTCTCTTCAAGGTTCAATTGAATGTGTTTCAGGGAACTAACAAGCCAGGCCTTAACCCAGCACAAATCGGCATCATAATGAGGAACCTGATGAGGCGACTAGGCTTTGAGAAGTTTTATATTCAAGCTGGTGATTGGGGCTCTCAATGCGCAACACACATGTCCACTTTATTCCCCGAAGAGATTCTAGGGTAAGGCCTTCTTAATGCCCAAGTAAAAAAGACAGATATCCTGATAAACAATAGTGTGCCTGTGCTGTGCTCAAAATTATCCCACTAAGTGCTAAGAATATGTGCTCACGAAATGGCTCAAATGTAAGATACAATCAGGGATTGATAACGTTATTTTTAAATGTAACGTTATTTCTTACTTTTTTACCGTTACTTTTAACGTTATGTCAATAAATAACGTTACTTTAGATAACGTAACATTAAAATTAACGTTATTTCAGTAAATAACGTTAATTTTAACGTTATTTCTTACTTTTTGTTACCGTTACTTTAAAATTAGCGTTATTCTTATTAATAACGTTACTTTTTTACCGATAATTTTACCGGTACAATAATTTTAACGTTATTTTTACCGGTAAATTGGTAAATTTATATTAAATTAAATTAAAATGTTTTAACGGTATTTTTAACGTTATTTTTTTTGCATCGTTATTTTTTTAACGGTATTTCAATCCCTGGATACAATAGAAGCCTATTATTGTGATGATGGTTTTGCTTTTTGGGAGATAATAAAATTTGCATTCGCATCTAAAATCGGTAATTATTTTCAGATTTCACAGCAACATGCCATTATCTTCGATGACCATTAGCAGCGTGAAATTGCTCGTCGGATCGTTGTTCCCATCATTAATTGTCGATCCTAAACATGTCGACAGGATATATCCTCTCACAAATCTATTTTCATACATAGCAAGGGAAAGTGGATATTTCCATATTCAAGCCACAAAACCTGACACTATTGGTAAGTTGAAAACGTAGGTAACCTAGTTGCTTCTTCGTTAGTCAGATACTATCCACGAGACTTGGTAGAAGATGATTAAAATTATGAGATAAAAGCTTTTGTGTAAAACGCATTCAATCGATTATTTAATTTTCTTAGGTAATTAACGACTTCCTCCTCATAAAAGACCATAGTCAAAATGATACCTTTAGAATGTACTTCTGGAGGTAAAAACCGTATCTCTATAGGAGTTTCATGTAGCAGAATGAGATCAGAATTAATAACGCACTAATGATACAAAGGGGCCCAATAGGGATGTTGACTATTTTTTTTATTTTATGTTACATAAATTACCTCTCAAAAAAAGAAACATAGGTAAAAGAATTAATTCGCTAGCATGAAAACTGCCCGAGATATCACAGTGTGAAATGCACACAAATGGACTCGATCAAAAACGCTCCATACTAATGGCTTGCACGTTATGACGTGACGCCGTGCTAGTTTGTATGCAACGCGTAGGAAATTTGTTCGGCAGCTATATTATATATTGTGTTTATCAAAATAGTTTCTTAGACAAATTTGCTATACATTTTACGGACTAATTAAAGGTATTATTTATTTTAATAAATTTTATACTTTTTAAATGGACTTGTCCACCCAACTTTGAAGGGTCATAAAACAAATAATATGCAATATATAAAACCAAGAGGTATACAAGCTACTCTAAAAGTTTAATATGTTTACGATTTTTATTAGTATTTCGTTATTTTATTCATTAGTCAACATCCCTATTGTCTAACTCAAAATTTATCACGGTTGCTTTCAATTTGACATCACTGCCTCACAAAGACAGTTGTCACAGTTAACTAGTATAGCCGCAGCAATGCATGTCAAATTGAGAGTGATTGTAATAGATTTTGAGTGACAAATAGACCCTCGGTGGCTATTGCAAGTGTTCATAGATTTGTATGGAGCTGCTGTTTGTTCCACGAGATGATAGAATTCACGAGTGACAATGCTATTCCCTTTCTGTCACAGAATGTACTGGATTGCCAGGCGTGATTGGTCAAGTTTGTCGCAAAGACTGACTAAATATTTCAATGTTTTATTGCTATTCCACAATGGTTGTTCGGTCTTAGATTTAACCAAAATGGTACATTATGGGCCCTGTCGGGCACAGCAAATTAGAAGGGAGGAGGGCATAATATTACTCATGCAATCATAATTCTATTATTTAAGATTTATATTTACTTGAATATTTATTTATTTATTACATTTACAATTCCAGGTGTTGCATTAACAGACTCACCGAGCGGTTTAGCTTCATATATTGTAGAAAAGATGGTTGTATGCAGTAACAGAGATCAGCTGGATACTCCTCACGGAGGCATAGAGAACCTAAGCATAGATGACGTACTCGACACTATCACCATCATTTGGGCGAACAACTGTATAGTAACAGCTTCCAGGATATACGCAGGGGGTTTTAAACATCCCGAAGTTGTTACTCTGCATAAGTAAGTACGAAATTTTATACGTAAAGACGCAAAACCGTGATTTCATAACTTTAACGATTTGGGACTAAAGTCAGCAGAATAATTAAATTATGAATAAATAGATACTGGTTATGGGTACTCACAGAATAATTAGGTAATAATTCGTAATAGTGGAAAGAAAACAGTACCTACCTACCTATAATACCTAGCCATATTTATGGACCTTATCTATACATTATCGACCTTACCACAAAAGATTTTAAAAACACTTTAATTTGGAAACAGTTTAAATGTGATACCGTCTCGTTCAAACAATATTGTCAAAAAAGTGACAGCATCACATTAAGTGCTTAAGTTAAACCATGGACGAAAAAAGAATAGATGATATATATTTCGTCCATGGTTAACACTTATTGAACAGTGTTTTAAAATCTTTTGTGGTAAGGCCGTATATGTCTATATGTCTTTTCAGTATACCAACGCCCGTGCCAACAGCAGCAATAAACTTTAAATACGAAGTGTTATATCAACCGGATTGGATATTAAGAGATAAGTTCCAAAACCTAGTCAGATCAACTACGCCGGACGTGGGAGGTCACTTCGCGGCCCTACATACGCCGCAAATGTTAGCTGACGACGTGTTCGAAAGTGGCGCAGAGTTTTTGAAATTCCACGAACAACTTAGTAAAAAGAAATAGCACATGTATTACCAACGATGCGACACAATGTTATGACTTATGAGCATCTATAGACCGTGGACGTGTGACGTGACGTCACATAATGGCGGATTTTGACATTTTGGGTAAAAACAAACATCTGAAACAAGAAAGTTTATCATCTTGAGGCATGGAATCACACCCAGCCTGCCTAGCATGACCGATTTATATCGCGTGATATAGCATTTTATCGACACTCAACTGTCAAATTCTTTTGTCTTTTTGACAGTTGAACGTGATAAAACGCTATATCACGCGATATAAATCGGTCATGCTAGGCAGGCTGGAGGGCATAATACTAATTCCTAAATATCTCAATAATTTGATAACAAAGCCAAAGTGCCAACGTCCTCGTGTTTGTTTTTACCCAGTTTTACATCATCACTTCCACGGTCTATACAGGGTCATTCTAAACTTACCATCCAAATTTCAATGTCCATGAAACTGAACAACTTTCTTCAAGAATTTGTGTCGATTTTCGTCACAAAATTTTGGTCATCCCATACTACATTGATCACGTGATCTCTTTGATTTGTATGGATAGTCGTTTTTTTTTTAATATTTGGCCCTGTGTTCCTTAGAGAAAGTTGTTCAGTTTCATGGACTGACTGAACAATTCTTTGAAATTTGGATGGTAAGTTTAGTTAGAACGACTCTATAGTAGATACTAATATTTTTGATAAATTCGATCTGATTTTATTTGAATTTTATGTTGATCGAAAGCTGTAATAGTCTACTTACCGACTTAACTGTCGAATTCACTGTATAATTTCTCCTATTCGCCGTGTGTCAGTTAAAAATAAAAAATAAATTTCGTGTATTTTTGTATAAAACTCCATTTTTTTGTGCTTCGAATTTCCGATACATATCAGCTATACTGTAGTAGTTTACAAGGCAGTAAGCAGAGCAATATAAGGATTTGATTAGTGTCAAGTTTTTAATACAAGTTGTACGATGTACTTAAAAAGCAGGGGGCTAAATGTCTAATTTAAAAATCAATCGCAATCGCTTTCATTTGACAGTTGGATCCGACACATTGCTGCATTTCTTTGGTAAGTTTTTATTTGTGCCAAAAAGAAGCATCAATGTGTTTCATCCTGGAAGCGATTGCGATTTTAAAATTAGACAATAGAAAGGCTGGTACGGCAAGCAGCAAACTGCTTTGACATTTTAGAGCGATTGTAATATCTTGATATCTATCAAGTATCAGTGTTGTCAACACGACAAAAGGACGGTACCCTGACCGAGTGGTGCCGCGGTGAATTTAATTACGAAGAAGAACGAATTAATTTATTAATATTGTAATTATAATAATTATAAAACACTATTTTAATAAAACTTTACAAGACCAATAAGCTAGTATTTTTAGAAGGTATCAATCATTACATAATATACTCTCGTAGCCATTTCTAAAAGTAGATAGCAAAACTGCTAAGAGTGGCCGTTTTTTTGACACATTTGCTCTTTACTTCTACGAATGAATACGAGGGAATGTAATGATACCTTCTAAAATACTAGAATATGGTTCTCAAAAGTTCCACGTAATAGTACATTACTGCAGCGGCACGCAAGACAGGCATTGAAGGACGAACGTGAAAATGTGGGCCGAGGCGAAGCCGAGGCACGCATACGTGAGTCCATCACATTATTCGTAGTTTAGTACACCACATTATTCGTGATTCATTAAAAAGTTCGCTCCATTTCTGAATTACACGTGCGTAATGAGTTTTAATAGAAACATTGCCGGTCAGACGCCGGCAATTTTTGTATGAAAATCCATTATTACACGTTAGTAATGGATTCTCATACTAAGATTGCCGGCGCGGTTTAGGTCAGTCCGTAAACTCCGATTTAGCACGAAGAAGGTTGTCAAAATAATGTTCGAATTTCCAAGCATGTTTGAGAAAAGTTCTATTAAAATCCTTTTGTATTAATCAATTGTTAAATAAAAACCTCTGAGGGCCCACTTTGGGTATGGGATGATCTTATCACGGTTCTCTTTTGGCACAGGCTACGTCTCGGGATGTCATTTTTGACATTTCGATAAACCAGCATCGTTAGGGAATATTCAACATAAAGTACTTACGTTTTTCGCCTCAATTAATTCTTTCGCGTCTGTTGGCGCGAAGAAACCTGGCACCAGGAAATCCTTTCTCGGGCTGAAAACATCGATTTTCATTCGTCCGCCAAGGCGAACTTTGTTTCCAGCGTAGGACAGATTCCTGTCAAAACAATCAGCATTAATTTTCTTCCTGCCGTACTCAGAGACGTCAATTAAGTTGACTGCTTAATTAAGTATCGTGTCGTCTTATACTATCACTATGGAAAAGAAAGAGATAGCAACAACTTTAATGAAACATTAAACTTAATTGACGTCTCTGAGTACGGCCGTTAGACAATTACTGGGGCCGTACCGGCTAACGCATCGAACTTCGAAAAGTCTGCCGGGTTTCAAATTAAAATAGATAAATCGAGCCCCAATTGGGCCAAAATGGTAAACCCCAATTCATGATGTCACACAAACATCGATATCTTTCAAATAACTTCAACAAATAGTACAATACGAAATTCCTTTACTTTGATTTCTTTGTTTTAATTTGAAACTCGGCAGACCTGCCGAAGTTCGAAAAGTTAGCCGGTACGGCCCCTGGTGTCGATTCGGTTGGCAACGACTTAACTAAATTGACAGGATTAAACTAAATTTAGTTTTCCATCCTTCTCTTTTGGTATCGAAAAGACAAGAACAGGATGCTAAAATTAAGTTTAGTCCTGTCAATTTAGTTTAGTTGTACCAACCGAATCGACACCATTATTAACAAATATTTAAGAATTGCAAAATTTAAAATTCCCGTTTTGTGAAAATCGAATTTACACAAAACAGCCACCGATTGACTACACTCGTCAGAATGCAAATATAAAATTTACACCCAAGTTAAAATCAGCAATACTATCTATCCAATACAATAGGGATAATGACTATTTTTTTTAATTTATGTTACATAAATTACCTCTCAAAAAAAGAAACATTGGTAAAAGAATTAATTCGCTAGCATGAAAACTGCCCGAGTTATCACAGTGTGAAATGCACACAAATGGACTCGATCAAAAACGCTCCATACTAATGGCTTCCACGTTATGACGTCACGCCTTGCAAGTTTGTATGCAACGCATAGGAAATTTGTTCAGCAGCTATATTAAATATTGTGTTTATCAAAATGGTTTCTTCGACAAATTTGCTATACATTTTACGGACTAATTAAAGGTATCATTTATTTTAATAAATTTTATACTTTTTAAATGGACTTGTCCACCCAACTTTGAAGGGTCATAAAACAAATAATATGCAATATATAAAACCAAGAGGTATACAAGCTACTCTAAAAGTTTAATATGTTTACGATTTTTGTTAGTATTTTGTTATTTTATTAATTAGTCAACATCCCTATTCTGGCTTCTCATCCTATAAAAATTGTACGATTTCAAACCTAAAAACCAACTCATTACATTTCTAATGCACAAGCTTGAGTTACATAATTTTATGCAG
The DNA here is from genome assembly GCA_950108535.1 of Agriphila straminella. Taxonomy (NCBI): domain Eukaryota; kingdom Metazoa; phylum Arthropoda; class Insecta; order Lepidoptera; family Crambidae; genus Agriphila; species Agriphila straminella. The sequence continues at coordinate 7,626,934 of OX467312.1, forward strand.
TTTACAAGAGAAGCGTTTACTTAATTCATTTACGTGCTCTTAAATCAACATTATAGTTAAAAAATATAATGATTAGATTACTAAGGCCCGTATTTATAATCCGCTCTCAATGATGAGAGCTATCTTGATATCTTACTTGAGATGCTCTTCTTAAAGGAACAGCATCTCAGGTATGATCTCAAGATAGCTCACAACGTTGAGAGCGGCTTATAAAAACGGGCCTAAATTAGGAACATTTGGCCGAATCAAAATACGAACTTACCTATTTCCAATAAGCCGGCCTTTTATATTGGTAAGCTGGCCTTCATTCAACTTCGGGAACTTGTGAAATAGGTAAAGACTCGCCGCGAACTTCAAGAAGGAATCTCCAAGAGTTTCGGCCCTTTCCAAGTTGATTATATCGCGGGATTTGATAGTGGTTAGGGCACTAAGCAAGTCTCTTAATTCGGGGCCGCGACCAGTAGGGGTCCTCCCGAGAAGCTTGATTTTGTCGTTGTATCTGTTAAAAAAATCATTTTATATTAGTTGTACAACGTGTTACAAAATAACCCCTAATGCCGAGGGACCATCAAACTAAACAACTTTTACTATGGGACCGGATGGGTGACCAAAAATTTTGGGTAGTGGACATTTCGGGAAATGTACCTTTTTAAACCGGTGTACATTATGGGACCTGGGGTTTCCTTGTATGTTTTCACTATGTAGATAATAAGCTATCTTACTTGGCCGGCGGCGGCAGTATGGCGGCCGAGGCGGTGGGTCTCGGCGGAGACCGCACTTCGTTCGACTCCTCCGCCACGAGCCGCGCCGTATTATAGTAACTTACTTGGCCGGCGGTGGCAGTATGGCGGCCGAGGCGGTGGGTCTCGGCAGAGACCGCACTTCGTTCGACTCCTCCGCCACGAGCCGCGCCGTATTATAGTAACTTACTTTGCCGGCGGCGGCAGTATGGCGGCCGAGGCGGTGGGTCTCGGCGGAGACCGCACTTCGTTCAGCTCCTCCGCCACGAGCCGCGCCGTATTATAGCAACTTACTTGGCCGGCGGCGGCAGTATGGCGGCCGAGGCGGTGGGTCTCGGCGGAGACCGCACTTCGTTCAACTCCTCCGCCACGAGCCGCGCCGATACGAACTCGTCGTAGCACTCGATGTCCATTACCGTCACCGTACTCAGATTCCTCTCGATGTCTACTGGTTCCATTTTTTCCTGCAGAACAATTAATTATTCAACAATAATAGATGTGACAGACACATTCGAAAAAGCTCTCTCGCTCTTTAATACTGTGCCTTTGTGCGGAAAGGAATGAATGGAGTGATAGACGATGTATTCACACACTAAATGGAAAATGTCTGAAAAAAAAATGTCAAAATATTGGCTAAATATCTTTTTTATAGGTAGGAATAAGCTCCCTTACTAATTTCAAGTTTTTAGAATTTATGGATGAGTGAAAAATTAAAAAAAATTAACTTCGTTTTTGCAAACGTACAGAAGTAACAGCAGAATGGATTATTCCCTTGCTATTCTCTAATCATCACATTCAAAAATGATAACTAAAAAAATAAAAATAAAAAATAAAAATAAAAAAACTGTCAACTGCACTGTTTATCTATTTAATGATTGAAACACAGCTTTTACACTAAATTCACGTTTTATTACTATTTTTCAAAGCACATTGTTAAAATTTCTATATGTTTTTTCTAAAGCAAAAATCAATACATGTTTTATTCTTAAACAAAAGACAAGCGTTAAATTAAAATCGCAATCGATAACAATGAGGTTTTATGTCATAACTTAATGGTCGAAAATCAAACTATAAACCAAACATTTCGCCCTCTCAAAGTTCGACAGAACATTCAAAAATAAACTATAAACAAATTACCTAAATGAAGACTTCAAATCCTAAATTTGAGAGGAACTATAAATAATAAAATGAAATTACTATATACTAAAATTGTTTTTACAAGAGTGGACTGTAACACTTTAATAAATAAAACTTAATAACAACAACATAAAACTTTAGAACTGTATTGTATTGTAAATATATCCATCGTTTATTGTATGGAACATAACAAGTTTCTTCTAAATTTTCATTAGGGACCACTATAGGATTGTCACCTATCAAAAAGTGACCAGGTATTAATGCAACCGTGGTTCCTTCTCTATCATCATTTAAAGATGTCATTGGACGAGAATTCAAAGAACTTTCTATTTGACATAGTAGAGTTGAATATTCTTCATAAGTTAATTTTGTATTGTCGTTTAATTGATTTTATATTTGCTTCCTAAAGGCCGCCCGTATGGGGTGCTCCAGCGGGGTTAAATTGCCATTATGTCCCATCTAAAGCTAACAACTCTGCTATTTCAACTGGTAAATTACTGACACTTTTATTTAACATAAGCTTAAGTTCTTTGGTGGCGCCTATAAAATTCGTTCCGCAGTCACTAATAAGTTTCTTACAATGTCCTCTACGTGCTGTGAAGCGACGAAAAGCAGCTATGAATCCCTCAGTACTAAGGCTAGTGACTAATTCAATATGAACTGCCTTTGTGACTGTGCAAATGAATAAAGCTATATAAGACTTTTGAGTTTTATTAGAACCGCGTCCACCAAATAACTTTAAGATTATTGGTCCTGCAAAATCTAAACCACTAACAAGAAATGCTCGCTGTGGAGTGACTCTATCTTTGGGCAAATTTCCCATTAATTGACTTACAGGTTTATTAGAATTACGACAACAAGCTACGCATTTTCTTATAATCCCTTTTATTATGTTTTTTACTCCTATAATATGATATTTATTCCTTATATAATTCAACATTAATAGCATTCCGCCATGGAGGGTTTTTAAATGCGCTTCTTTTACTATCAGGTAAGCTAATCTACTATTTTTTGATAAAATGATAGGGTGTTTTGTTTCTTTACTACAAGCTGCATTTTGAATACGACCTCCAACCTTTAAAATGTTGTCGACATCAATGACTGGATTAAGATTTTTTATATTCTTTTGATTTACAGGATCAGAAGTTTGAGACATTCGTATCAGGTAAGACATTGCATTTTGCATTTCTATTGAGTTTAAATAAGATGTGTACATTGGTAAATTTTGTTGTTTAGCTTTTCCTCTATATTTATTGTAGAATCTAAGGCAATAGCTAATTATTCTTACTAGTTTGTTGAGATTAGAATACTTATTAATGATGTCTGTTTCTTTTTCAGATTCCGGTACTACCACTACACTACACTTCACTTTCACTTCAGACCTTTTCTCTACATCAGTAGGATTAATTATTTCACTTATTTCTTTCACAGGTAGTTCACGACGTTCTCGGAGCCATGGCGGACCCATCCACCACAACTCGTGTGATTGCAGCTCAAGTGGACAGATTCCACGAGATGCAACATCTGCTGGGTTGTCTTGCGATGTAACGTGATGCCATCTGCTTGGGTCTATCCTATTTGTAATTTCTGTAACTCTATTGGCTACAAAAGTATTCCAATAATTTAAAGGGCGTTGCAACCACACTGAGAAAAATGCCCATCATAAATGACGTGAATTCAGATTAAAATAAGATGGATTCACTTAAAGCACGGAGTATACTGATATCACCAAAAAGTACGATGATACTACTGTTGCTGATGATAACGGTATTTAAGATGACATGTCACCATACCTTTGGTAGGACGGGCATACAATATTTTTTATATTGTATGCTCGTCCTACAAAATAAAATATTGTATGCTCGTTCCTACTACTTATGGTTACTGTCATTGTACATCGAGGTATATCCTATTATTTTTCCTACTATTTCTCGATGACATCCTCTTATGTCAAAAAATATAATATTCTTTCATTATATCTCAAGTTATGTCCTATTATTTTTCGTACTATTTATTGATGACTTCCTCATATCTCCAGTTAGGTCCTAATATTTTTCCTACTATTTAGAAATTATTTCCTCATATATTCGGTCGTTTTCTACTATTTATCGGTGACTTCCTAATATCCTTAGTGAAGTCCTACTAATTAAAATATACTTTTCTCGTATTTCGGGTTAAATCCTACTAATTAGCAACGATTTCCTCATATCTCCGGTTATATCCTATTACTTTACGTGCTATTTATTATTACATCCTCTTACCTTGGGTTATCCTAGTACAGTCGCCATCAGATATACTGTAGCAGAAAAGGTGATCAAATACTTCTGAAAAGTTTAAATATCAATAAATTCCATACAAAGTGTAAACGAAGTGTATGGAATTTATTGATATTTTAAACTGTTCAGAAGTATTTGATCACCTTTTCTGCTACAGTATATCTGATGGCGCCTGTACTAGGATAACCCAAGGTAAGAGGATGTACCTAATAATAAATAGTAGGTACGTAAAGTAATAGGATATAACCGGAGATATGAGGAAATCGTTGCTAAATTGTAGGATCTTACCCAAAACACAAGAAAAGTCTATTTTAATTGGTTGGACTTAACTAAGGATATGAGTCACCTTATTTGCTACAATATATCTAAAGACGACTGTACCTACTACTTCTTTCTTACCATTAGGTGAATTATCACATTCCTAAAATACTTAAAAAAAGAGGATCGCGCATAAGTAAAAAATAACAATTTAAAGCATGTGAAATATAGAAAAAGTAATAGGTACCTTCATAACTTGGCAATATGCAATTGCATTAAAAACTTAAAGAGAACAGGAAGACACGTGTATAAAAAAACAGAAATAGTAATCAAGAGTAATTTTATTTATTTTTGAAAGTAACTTTAATTATTGCAATATCAATATTTCTTTTTGAAAGTAAGTAACGTTAATTTTTACAATATTATTTTTTTACTTTTATATAATTATTTATTAATAAATGTATTGTACAACAGAAAAAAAGACACCAAAAATAATGTACCTACCTATTCGCAAATTGAGCACATAATAGTACTTAATTATAATAACACAGGCTTATAAGCTTACGTTGTACTAATCCGAAAAGGACTCATTGTACTCATTATGGTGAACAACTTTTACTTTGGGCACAACATAATTCGACGAAATTTACTTAAGGTGGTACCCTGAGCGAAAGTGGTGCAGCGGTGAATTATATTTAATATTATAATTCTAATACACCATTTTAAAAATATTTATCGTGGAGATTTTAGGGCCCACAGTCTAGTATTTTTAGACGGTATCGTTACATTCCCTCGTAGTCACTGCTAGAAGTAGATAGCAAAACTGCTAAAAGTGGCCGTTTTTTACACATTTGCTATCTACTTCTACGAATGACTACGAGGGCATGTAGTGATACCTTCTAAAAATACTAGACCAAGGGCCCTAAAATCTCCACGATAAACATTATTAAAATAATTTTCTATTAATAACTTATTCAATAAAAACCTCTGTCTGAGGGCGCCACTTTCGGTCATACAACCGCCTTAAGTAGTAGCAGTTTTTTTCGATTTCAGAGTTTACCCGATAGTAAAAGTTATTTAATGGATGAGTACAATGTCCCCCTTTCGGCTTAATACACCATGCTTATAATCCCGTACCTTTATGCTTATAACAATCACAGTATTTGTCAGTCAAAAATAATTTACATAGTTAAAAATAAATACCTATTTAGAATGTCACAACCTACTTACGTACCTAATTATACTCATGACACTAAGAACAATCTTTAGGAAAATCCATAAAATATGCAAAATAATTTAATAAGTAAAATCATGATTCGCTTTCAATGACTTAAGATAAGAACCACCCAGCATTCTGCAAGATACTGTGGGTTACACCCACCGTCTCCGTCAAATCCTTCCAATATTTCTGCTCGTGATGTTTGCCAATCTTTCCTGGAGCGACGGGCAGGAGCCGCAGGAGGTATGTTAAATAAGCAACCGAGGAGTAATATGACAGCAATGAAATTTAGTCTCTGGTTTTGTATCTGAAAAAAAAATGCTTATTGTATATAACACTACACATTATTATTAATTTATTTTTTTGTCAAACGAGGACAGACCAGAATAATTACATAAATCCTTACCGTCACAAACTGCTAGTGTGTCTGTTATTTTTTTGCGAAGAAACTTGTGCTTTGTGGTGTTCAGCTTCTGCCGGGCAGCTTTTAAATGGTGTCAGATGAAGCTTCGAAGCTGTCGAGACCGCCGGATTTTAAGCTAAAATCAAACATTTAATTTGTGATAAGAATTCAATGTTTTAGGTCCATTTCAATGGCAATAATATGATCATTTGATTTTTTCCTTCAAATGATAAGTACACTTTATATGAAGAGAAAATTAAAATTTACCCCAAATACGTTTTTTTGTCCTCCAAAATGATACGTTTTGGATAAAAAGTTAATTTTCTTCCCCCCCAATAAAGTGTGCACGCGCACGCGCACAACATAGGCTTGGCAACTTACCTTCAAAACGTTGTATATAAGTATTGAGCTAGATTCCATTATTTTAGCAAGTCATGAGTTGCTTTATCCATAAGTATTGCACTTTGCACTCACTCACATTTAAAAAAATAGTCAAATATAAATAAATTCTGTACACGCTAAAAACTGTCCTTGCGACTCTGCGACTTCGACTGAATGAATGGAGAGAATATACAAAAAGAACGACAAGTCGATGAGTAATGAACGGCGAATTTACGTGCTGTCATCGTATTTTTTAAGGAATCATACAAAAATTGATGCAAACTCTTAAATAAGTTTCTGTAATCGTATTTTTGTAGGATTCATTTTAATTTTGATACTATAAGGGGACGTCATCGTATTCTAGATGCTTCTTCTCAAAAACTATGACAACTTTTTATGGAAGGTGGCACTTTCATTGTGATTTAGAATTATAATCTAATTTATAGATTTTCATACATATTTATAGGACAGTGGGCTATTTTCTATTACATAATGTTATAATATTAAGAAGATAATATTATTTTTGATGACCAATTTTTACGATATAATATTTTGGCCAAAGCTCTTAAATAAGTTTCTGTAATCGTATTTTTGTAGGATTCATTTTAAATTTTGATGCCAATTCCTTCTATTTTAAGTGAAGGTAATCTCAAAATAAAAGGAACTAGCACATAATTTTATCATACTACTATAAGGGGACGTCATCGTATTCTAGAGATGCTTCTTCTCAAATACTATGACATCTTTTTATGGAAGGTGGCACTTTCATTGTGATTTAGAATTATAATCTTATTTATAGATTATCATACATATTTATAGGACAGTGGGCTATTTTCTATTACATAGTGTTATAATATTAAGAAGATAATATTATTTTTGATGACCAATTTTTACGATGATAAGTGTCATAATATTGCCTTATTTAACCATATAATTCGACTACATCATAACACGTTTCAAGATAGCGTAATATAAACCTATTATTTTCTTATTTTAGCACAACGCACTTAATTTAAACGTACGCCACGATATTTTAAGATTACCCCAAAATGACATTTTTCTCAGTGCAAGCTAGGACTATAGTTGCGTCAGTCCAGGCATGAATGTATTTCATTGGAATGTTAAGAGCAACTCTAACTCTATCTATAAGTTTTTCTAAAAGGACTGCTCCACATAATTCTAGTCTCGTGTGTTGTAAGTCAGGATCTGTTTTAAACTTACGCTCTGCTGAAGCAAATCGTTCAGTTGCTATGGATAACGACTCACCGATGTCTGGTGGGCTAACAGTGAATGGTAAGCGCACTACATATCTTCCTTGTGATGTTCTACTATGTGTGGTATTGTAATGCCGCTCGCATTTCTTCTCATCATTTGTCAATACTTTTTGCTTAGGAATTGGTTCCTGAAGTTCCCAGAACCTTCGGAGTGCTATGTCTATTTCTATTTTAGCGTGATGAGAACAAGCTATTTGCTGAGGTGTGTTACCTTTGTTACTATTTCCAGAAATCAACCATCCTAGTGAAGTTTGCTGTGCAACTAGCGAATTTGTGTCGTTTCTATAACCTTGTTGAATGATTTCTGCAAAAATATCTGCTCCTAAGAGTAAATCTATTCTTCCAGGCTGTGTAAAGTTGTGATCTGCTAGTTAAAGACTATTTAGTTGTGGCCAATCAACTGACTGCGCCCGCTGTGGTATGTATGAGGTCAGATTTCTCAGTACATATGCTATGACTTTGATTCTATCTATTGAGTTATATCTCGACATAATTTCGAACTCTACAAGTGCCTTGGTTCTTGTATTATTACAACTAATGCCTACTATGTTTCCGTGAATGGCAGTCTTACTGAGCCCCAACTCTTGGCAAGCACCTTCAGTAATGAATGATGCTTGTGATCCTTGATCGACAAGTGCACGAAGTGTATGGTTTCTATTTGTTCTATTTGACTTCACTGTGACAAGTGCTGTGGCTAATATGACTGGTGAGGAATCTACGGATGTCTTCATGGCTATATGTTTACTATCTTCTCTTGGGTATTGTTACTATTTTCTGTGCTTTGAACTATTGCTGTGTTTACTATCGGAGTGGCTGGTGAAGATTGTGATGTGGATGGAGTTGTACTAAAACCTGCTGGCACGCTATATCCGTGTAACAGGGTATGATGTTTGCGACCACACGTTCTACAGCTCGATTGAGTACAAACATTTACTGAGTGACCCTTTTTCAGGCAATTGAAGCACATATTATTCTTTTCTATATACTGTTGTCTTTCGTTTACATCTAACTGACAAAAAGCTTTACATGAATGTATTCTATGATCAGCGTTACAATACAAGCATTTCAATGGACTTGTAATATTAGCAGTGAAGCTTCTTGCTGTTGCTGTATGCCTGACATGCGGGTAAGTATCTTTAGGTTTAACGGCTTCCAATGTTCTAAATCTCAACTCTAAAAATTCTGATTAATCTTTCCATGTTGGCAGTCTATCTAATGTTTCTATGCGTTATTCAAATAACCGGTGCAAATCGGTGTCTAGTTTTTGAATAATGATGTAAACAACTATGTCGTCCCATGTGTCTGTGGGAACATCTATAGATTTCAATGACGTTAAACATTCAGATGTAGTGTCTAAAATTTCTCTAATAGCTTTCGGTGTTTCGTTTGTGACTTTCTTTTGATTCAAGAGTCTACCTATGTACGAATTGATGATATGTCTACGGTTATTATATCTCTTATTTAACGTTTCCCATATCAAGTCGTAGTTCGCTTCTGTGACAGGAATCTGTTTCACTAAATTTTCAGCTTCACCTTGCAAACATGACTTAAGATACTGACATTTGTTCACAGTACTCAAAGAATCATTATCATTGATAAGAGATTTGAATAAATCATGAAATGAAACCCAATCTCTATATTTTCCTGAAAACTTCGGTATTTCCATAGGCGGTAGCTTCACATTACTGGATTGCTTTGACGTATGACTTTGACTGTCTGTGGACATAACAACTTTGGATGGCTTTGCTTGGTAACTAAAAACCTCTAGTTTCTCCTTAATGAATGTTTTCAAATCCATATACAGGTCTAAACAGCTATCATTTATATTTTCCTTGAAATAACTTAGAGTCGCTCTTTTATCAACCGAAACTCCTGCTAGTGTCATGGTTACTTTGGAACTTTACCCAATATTGTTCTAATGTTTCTAGTCTCGTTTCTAAGTGTGCTTTAGTTAAACGCTCTTTTAGACACTTTTTTATATTACTAAATAGTTTCTGTATAAGATTAAACTTTTCAATTTGATTATTCTGAAGTTCCTCCATTGTAAAGCACTAGTTCTATGTAAATATGAAGATAATCAAATGTGCAAGTAATTTCTAAATGGTCCAAAATTACGCAAGTCAAAAAAAGATTCACAGTTTTTACACACAGTTAATAAGTTAATATGAAGATAAAGTTCACTTTTCTTAGTCTCTATTACTCACGATACCGCAACCAAAGCTTTTAAATACTGAAATCCGTCACTGAAATCTGACTATTATTGCACAATTTTCACAAGCTATTTTTACTATGACAGACACACTGATTCTACAGGGTGACATGGAAATTCGACCTATTCCTTGAAAGGGGTTATACTAGAGGTCATTTGCAACAAATTAAGCCCAGTGAACCAGGGGCTCAAAACTGGATGGTTACCGAGCTGTAGCAGTTCTTCGATATTTAAGAAATTTTCCGACTTGTTACCAAAAACCATTAATTATGAATAAACTACTACACTCTAAACATTGAATTGATACTTTTCTGAAAGCTGAAAAATAAGTGATCAATTTAAAAAAAAAACGTTGGCCCAAAACATACATAATCACAGATATAAAAGGTCCTAAGTAGCAATAACTTTTATTTTCTGATATTTTTCCCGAAAATCGCCGTAAGTTATTGAAAAAAAGTTGTATGAAAGTTGGCGTACAAATTAGTAGAATAACTTACTGGACTCATTAGCTTCCCAAAAAGGTATAAATGTTATTAACTTTCCCAGCTGTTATAAATAAAATCAGCAAAAGGGCGCTCTAGGTCAAACTTTTAATTTTTATTTGTTAATTGAATTCAGCTCGAAAGGTACTGTGAATAAAAAAATAATGTAAATTGATAAAGTTTAATGCAAAAAAAAAACAGTAAACAATTACAAATCCTGTTCAAACTGTCTACCATTGTTGCGTATGCAAGCACGGAGCCCACGACGTACTTCGCTCACTGTCGCTCGCGTTGAAATTGAGGTTTTTATTTGTTCGGTAGCTGCCAAAATTCTCTGCCTCAACTCTTCAACGGAGGTCGCTGGTTGATTCTCAGGGTACACCGAGTCCTTCATGTAACCCCAGAGATAAATGAAAGAAAGTGCCCACCAGAGAAGATTTTCATTGACTGTTTGGATGGGAATTGTCCATGATAAGGTGATCGGGCCTTTCTTCTTGCCCCAAAATTTGAATGGCATATCCTACGAAAACTTTCTAAGAGAGGAAGTGTATACGCTTTTGGAAGATGTGCTACAAGAAGAGACATGGTCTGCCAGCACGATGGGTGCCAAGCTCATTTTTACCGAGGTGTGCGACAATGGCTGGACGAGAATTATCCGCTGAGGTGGATCGGTCGAGGTGGCCCGACGCCATGGCCGGCGAGAAGTCCAGATTTAACGCCATGTGACTTTTACCTCTGGGGTCACATGAAGGACTTGGTGTACCCTGCGCATCAAACAGCGACATCCGTTGAAGAGTTGAGGCAGAGAATTTTGGCAGCTGCCGAACAAATAAAAACCTCAATTTCAACGCGAGCGACAGTGAGCGAAGTACGTCGTAGGCTCCGTGCTTGCATACGCAACAATGGTAGACAGTTTGAACAGGATTTGTAATTGTTTACTGTTTTTTTTTGCATTAAACTTTATCAATTTACATTAATTTTTATTCACAGTACCTTTCGAGCTGAATTCAATTAACAAATAAAAATTAAAAGTTTGACCTAGAGCGCCCTTTTGCTGATTTTATTTATAACAGCTGGGAAAGTTAATAACATTTATACCTTTTTGGGAAGCTAATGAGTCCAGTAAGTTATTCTACTAATTTGTACGCCAACTTTCATACAACTTTTTTTCAATAACTTACGGCGATTTTCGGGAAAAATATCAGAAAGTAAAAGTTATTGCTACTTAGGACCTTTTATATCTGTGATTATGTATGTTTTGGGCTAACGTTTTTTTTTAAATTTACCACTTATTTTTCAGCTTTCAGAAAAGTATCAATTCAATGTTAAGAGTGTAGTAGTTTATTCATAATTAATGGTTTTTAGTAACAAGTCGGAAAATTTCTTAAATATCGAAGAACTGCTATAGCTTGGTAACCATCCAGTTTTGACCCCTGGTTCACTGGGCTTAATTTGTTGCAATGACCTCTAGTATAACCCCTTTCAAGGAATAGGTCGAATTTCCATGTCACCCTGTATAATATCCGGCTCGAAGGACCAAAAATGTTTATCTATTTAATGATTGAAACACAGCTTTTACACTAAATTCACGTTTTATTACTATTTTTCAAAGCACATTGTTAAAATTTCTATATGTTTTTTCTAAAGCAAAAATCAATACATGTTTTATTCTTTAACAAAAGACAAGCGTTAAATTAAAATCGCAATCGATAACAATGAGGTTTTATGTCATAACTTAATGGTCGAAAATCAAACTATAAACCAAACATGCACTTTGACAATGGCTATGGCTAAAAATGGCTATACAGAAATGTCATTTGCATTGTGATTTGTGGTGATTGAAATATCTATTACAAAGGAATCGTCTCCATTCTTCTGTTACTTCTGTAAGTTTGAGAAAACGAAGTAGGTAACTTTTTTTTCCACACAAGTCACATAACAACCCAAAATTCTGAACCTTTTTCTATTAATAAGGGAGCTTATTCGTACCTAAAAAAAATATTAAATGATCCATAAAGACATATGTACTTACATCCCACGGGTATTCTTTGTTGATTTTCTTTTTTTGCAGCTGATACACAGTTTCCCTCATACCAACTATGTTGAGGGGTCGGGGCACGGTGTCGTCAATGGGGTTGTTAATTCTAGACAATTTAGGGTTTTAGTGTTAAAAACTTATAATCTATCATAAACTGCAAAAGGAGATCCCGCACTTAAGGCGAGGCCAGTTCACGATCTGATGAAAAGTCAGATTTTTTAACTTCCAATGTGAAGAACTGATGTAAAATTTTACTTCACAAAAATTACTGTAGACTGAAAAAGAAACAAAGAAGCAAAGTAACCGAACAGAATATTGAAAAATGGCATGGTAACTCTGTAATAACACCATAAAAACTTATAAAAATAAAATTCAAATCGTCATATTTCGTAATTTTCAACGACAGTGATATGATTTTTTAAGCAAAAAGGATAGCTTTTTTATCGATCTAACACAATAACCGAGTACATTTTTAATAAATGATCCAGTATTTCAGAAATCAATAAAAATGTACTAAAATTCGTCAAAGTTCTGGTGAAGCGTCAATTAATGCTATGCAATATTCAACCTTATTCTAAAGACATAGTGAAAGAGTAAATTTCGTGAACTGGCCTCGCCTTAAGAGCGTTTATGCGCTAGACTAGCGCCCATAGTACTCAAATAAAGGCAAAATTGTGAATTGTGTTCTTCTAGTGTACTCCTAATAAGCTTTGTGGTACTTTTTATCGCTTAAACAATATTTTATTTATTTACCTGTCGTTTAGTTGTCGTTTAGTTTATTGCCAAAAGTGGCCACTTTTAGCAATAAAACTTCATTAAACTAAACGACAGACTAGAAAATATTGTTTAAGCGATAAAGAGTACCACAATAGACCGAGCTCCCACTGCATGAAACCTTACCTCACAAGGTGGAACAGCAGACATGTGTTACAGCAATAGATATTACTTAGGAACACTGGATTTTAGTGGGTTGCCATCGCATATCCTGGAAGAACATATATTTTTTTTCGTTTTCGTACCGCTATTTTGACCGAAAATTACATCATGAGGTGGAAGATCAAAATGTTTACCCATCGAAAGAGAAACATTTGGAGGTCAAAACCCGCATGGGTTGCCAGCCCCTACCCTGGCAGGTTTCAAGATCAGCCAAGTTTTATGAGGCCCAAAAATGGGGTCACTTACCTCATCAGGTGGAGAGATAAAATTGATGCAGATCGATAGCCCTAGATGTGCCGTTCATGAATATATAGGGTTGCCTGCCTTCAGCCTGGCAGTTTTTCTGGTCAGCCAACTCAAACAATCTATATCAATATCTTGTAAATACGAAAAATCTTGTAAAGATGCTATGATTAAGGGTATTTTTAATGCAAACCGTGATATTAAATTAGTCTACGCACTGGCAGTCTTGCGCCGTTGAAATAATAGGGTAAATGCACCAGTTATGGACATTTTTCATTGGTATCTTCAAATATTGAAAAAAGCAATGTATCTGTTTAACATCATCAGGTGGCTCGATGGAAATGATGCAGATCGATAGCCGTAGACGTGCCGTTCATGAATATATTGCCTGCCTTCAGCCTGGCAGTTTTTCTGGTCAGCCACCTCAAACTATCTATATCAATATCTCGGAATAACGAAAATGCTATGATTCAGGGTATAGTTAATAGAAACTATGATATGAAATTAAAATCTACGCACTGACAGTCTTGCGAAGTATATTATGGTGTTGAAATAATAGGGTAAATGCACCAGTTGTGGGCATTTTTCTTTGGTATCTTCAAATATTGAAACTAAGTAATGTAACCGTTTAAGTTAAACGTAAGCTAATGAATCTAGTAAGTTATTTTACTAATTTGAACGCCAACTTTCATACAACTTTTTTTCAATAACTTACGGCGATATTCGGGAAAAATACAGAAAATAAAAGTTATTGCTACTAAAGACTTTTTATTTCTGTGATATGTTTTGGGCCAGCGTTTTTTTTAAACTGATCACCTATTTTGCAGCTTTTAGAAAAATATCAATTCAATGTTCAGAGTAGAGTAGTTAATTCATAATTTATGGTTTTAGGTAAAAAGTCCGAAAATTTCTCAAAAATCCAAGAACCATTACAGCTCAGTAACCATCCAGTTTTGACCCCTGGTTCACTGGGCTTAATTTGTTGCTAATGACCTCTAGTGTGACCCCTTTCAAGGAATAGGTCGAATTTCCATGTCACCCTGTATATAACAGGCTGACCTACAAAAAGCGATACAAGCTTATAAAACAAATAAGACGTTATACATTAACATACACAAAGTTGTTTGTAATTACAAAAAAAATAAAAAGTAAAAATCTAGTACTTACTTACTGCACAAACGTTAACAATATTATCTTAAAAGCGGTTTCTAACCTTTGGGTAATTATAGTCTTTGCAAGCTTGAAAGCACAGAAATACAAAAAATAAAAAAATAAAATTAAAACCGCTCATGTAGCCAACAGAATCTGAGACAATCACTCAAAAAAGCCATTCGCTAGCATACGCCTCGCCTTCTGAAAATCAGTATTAAATAGATCAATATCAAATTTATTATTTAATTTATTGAAACTGCTACACGCACGCCACATAAATGCGTTTTGCCTGTAATTAGTAGTAGCCAACGGAAGACTGATAAGCGCATTAGATCTAAGGGTCTTTCGTGGTGGAACTATAGATATTAAAGCTAATAGTTGAGGGCAATCAATGACATTAGAAGTGATTATTATTACCTATTTCACGTACAGCGATAAACGGCATACGTACGTAATACGTATGTATCTCGATGGGGATTCAGAGTCGGATGGCCCCGGTGTCGCCGAGCTTTTCTCTAGATTCTTCAGCTCTGTCTTTGATGATAACTCTCAGTCATCAACTAATACCGCATTTCCATACATAGATTGCATACCGTTGTCTAACGTGCACATAACTATAGACGAGGTTCTCTCAAAGCTGAAGACTCTGGATGTCAGCAAAGGGCCTGGTCCAGACGGGATACCACCTTTATTTCTGAAGGAATGTGCTAAAGAACTGAGCTTTCCACTCACGATGTTATTTAATTTATCTTTGAGATCTGGCAAGTTTCCTACAGAATGGAAGACTGCTCATGTGGTGCCTATTCATAAGTCTGGGGACAAAGCTAATTGCTCCAATTACAGGCCTATTAGCATTCTCTCTAGTCTGGCTAAGTTATTTGAGAAGGTTGTTTACGATCATATTTATCATCATGTTCAATCACTGTTAGCACCGAACCAACATGGTTTTATCAAACACAGATCTACGGTATCGAATCTCCTTGAATATAAAAACTATATTTATACAATTTTTGCTGCGAGGGGTCAAGTTGATTCAATTTACACAGATTTTCAAAAAGCATTTGATAAGGTGAATCATTTTATACTATGTCAAAAACTTAGCTCTCAATTTGGCTTTCACGGTAACTTACTTCGGTGGATTTCTTCTTACTTAGACAATAGGAGTCAATTGGTGGCTTTAAGTTGATACAAATCCTTACCAGTTTCTGTCACCTCTGGGGTACCACAGGGATCACATCTTGGTCCACTTTTATTCGTTATGTTCATCAACGACTTAGCCGTACAACTAGAAAGTATGTCTTTGCTGTACGCAGACGATTTGAAGGTGTTCGCAGAGATTAAAAGAACAGAAGACTGTCTAAGGCTGCAACATGATTTAGATAAGGTCTCCATATGGTGTCAAAACAATAAAATGTGTCTTAACATAAAGAAATGCCACATCATTTCCTTCACAAATAAGAAACATAAAATCTTGTTTGATTACCGGCTGGATGGACAGTCGTTAGATCGTGGTAAGTCTATTAGGGACCTGGGTGTGGTTTTTGACGAGAAAATGTCCTTTAGAGACCATTACAATCAAATTGTAGCAAAAGGTTACCAACTTCTAGGGTTTGTGGCCAGGAATACCAAGCATTTCAGAAGTCCAGTAACGTTCCTCTGTCTTTACGATGGCTTGGTTAGGAGTATCTTGGAATATTGTTCGGTGATTTGGTCACCCTATTACTCTGTGCATTCACAGAGTATAGAAGGTGTACAGAGGAAATGCTTGAAAATATTAGGATATAAATGTGGTCTCAACCGGTCTCTTACCTCGTACTCTGACAGGCTCCGACATTTTAAAACTATTGCTTTAGATGTACGACGGCGACAGCAGGACCTTTTGCACTTACATAAAATCATTCATGGTTTTATTGATTCCCCTAAATTATTATCCATGATTAATTTTAATACCAGACTATTGATTAGAAACAGACGTAAAAACATTTTTGTTTTGCAAACATTTAAAAATAATACTTCGTACTATAACCCCATAGTAAGAATGTGCCGGCAATATAATGATTTAAATAATGATTTAATAAAGTCAGATGAGCAACTCGATATCTACACTACAAAGCATACTGTTTTTAAGTCCCACGTCAAAAAAATTTTATGTTGATGTCATTTTCTATTATATTTTTGATAATTATAATTCAATCATTAACTTTATAAGTAATAATTCAATAATTTATGTCAAATTAATAACTCTGATCGCTGTAATAATTTCAATAATTAATTCAATATTTTCCCATAATAATTATGTAAACTAAACAATATTAATTAATGCAACTTTTATAGTACCAATTTATAATAATGTAATAATTTAAATGTTTTCGCATCGCATGTATTTCTGTGTGTGCACGTGTTTGGATGTCAGTTTGGTTCAAGACATGTCTAGCTGTTATTGTGTGCTATTGTTGACTGTCATCTGTTGTGTATGCCATATGAATATAAATAAATAAATAAATACGTAATGTACGTTTGACATACATTATTTTAAGATATGAATGATCGATTTCTAAAGTGGTGGCTCTGTAGCAGAGCACCACACGATTCTATTTAAATGACCGGCATCTGGATAGACCCCAACATGTGGGGGGGGTTTTGTCGATAAAATTGATTATATCTGCCTTTAAAAGCTCCGACATCGCTAACCCTACATGTATGATTCAATTTAGTCTTATATTAAAGCCAATATATTTGGTACATTGATCTTGATCGAAATCACATTGATCGAACGCTCTGTCTTAATTTTTCTTGCATGTATAAAAAACATTTGATTCATAAATATTTTTGATATGGCAACACTCCAGGAACATCGAGTACCTAATTGAAAAATGTTCCGCTATCCATATTCAGTTTTCAAAGGGCAGAAAAGTCAAGCTATGAAATGTAAAAACGTTACTGCATTTACCATAATTATTTTCCTTTTTCAAAATTAAGAAAACTAAATATCAATTTTGACTTCTGATTTGGCATTGAGCTGTCACACAACACACAAAAATAAAATATTACAAATTTTAAAAGTAAACAACTTAAGCATAAAACGCCGGGTCTCCTTTCACTTAGAATACCACCAACGTGGTAACACGTTGAAATTAAACGGTTACATTACTTTTTTTCAATATTTGAAGATACCAATGAAAAATGCCCACAACTGGTGCATTTACCCTATTATTTCAACGGCGCAAGACTGCCAGTGCGTAGACTAATTTAATATCACGGTTTGCATTAAAAATACCCTTAATCATAGCATCTTTACAAGATTTTTCGTATTTCCAAGATATTGATATAGATTGTTTGAGTTGGCTGACCAGAAAAACTGCCAGGCTGAAGGCAGGCAACCCTATATATTCATGAACGGCACATCTAGGGCTATCGATCTGCATCAATTTTATCTCTCCACCTGATGAGGTAAGTGACCCCATTTTTGGGCCTCATAAAACTTGGCTGGCAACCCATGCGGGTTTTGACCTCCAAATGTTTCTCTTTCGATGGGTAAACATTTTGATCTTCCACCTCATGATGTAATTTTCGGTCAAAATAGCGGTACGAAAACGAAAAAAAATATATGTTCTTCCAGGATATGCGATGGCAACCCACTAAAATCCAGTGTTCCTAAGTAATATCTATTGCTGTAACACATGTCTGCTGTTCCACCTTGTGAGGTAAGGTTTCATGCAGTGGGAGCTCGGTCTACAAAGCTTCTTCGGAATACACTAGAAGAACACAATTTACAATTTCATCTTTATTTAAGGACTATGATTTATTTTCGATTGGCGGCGCTAGTATAGGTATTTAAGCCAGTCTTATTTGTTACATGAACAAGTAAACATAATTTTATGCCAAACATGTTACCAAAAAGTATTATGTTACAACTTGGCTGCATAAGAAGCGATCCCTTCGCTTTTATAGAAAATATGAAAGTAAGAAAAATAAGTTGATAGATACGGTCCTTAGAGCCGAATTAAAAAAAAGAAGTTATGCAACTTTAACAGAAAATTCCGTGTATCAATTGATATTGTACTTTATTCATTTGCATTTAAGTTGTAAAAATTAAGGACTTTTGTAATTTTATGGATTTCCATCAAAGCATACCAAGATAACGAATTCCAAGTATGCATCATATTGGAAAGATTTATTAATGCGACATGAGAAAACTGAGCTGATTTAAATATCACTTGGCTTTTACCTGTCAATAGTGTTAATTGGAGCAGGTTCCTCTATTTGTGATAAGAGCGACTTCACAGCGATGTGCATATCTACTTTTAATGGTAGCCATTCTTCGCCTGCAATAGAATTGTAGTTTGGTCAACGAAAAATGAAACTCGGTTGGAAGCGAACTAATTTTGCGTCTTATTTTAAGGTTCAGTTTCCAATAACTTTACCTCTATACGTTAATTGAACAGGGAAAGTAGCGCCACCATTTCAATCTCATCTTCGATTATACGATACTGCTAATCTTTCCTATGAATTTGATGTTATTTCCTAATCCTTACTAATATTATAAATGCGAAAGTCCGTTTGTTTGTTTGTTATGCCTTCACGTCTTAACTAGTGAACCGATCATCATGAAATTTTGCATACACATTGTCAGGGTTACAGAGAAGGACTTTCACTTTCATCCCGAAAAAAGGATTCTTCCCGAGGGATAGCAAAAAACTTTCCGCGCAGACGAAGTCGCGGTGCGGCAGCTAGTTGTTTTATTAACAAAGCTAGTTTCTACCAGCGACTTCATCGGCGTCAATCTTTGGCAAGGATAAAAAGCATCCTATATTTTAATCCAGGTTATAAACTATCTGTGTGCCTAATACCAATAATTCCATCTAGTCGTTTAGGCGTGAAAAAGTAACAAACACACACAAAGTTTCGCATTTATTGACCGAGCGAGTGCGAAGCGTCTTCGTTTCATATTTCAGCCATTTCTAAAATGTTCAAAAATGTCACAAACGTGAGCTCTACCAGCCCTACAGAGCCATTAGTAATATTAGTAGATAGTAGGATTATTTACCCAAATCTAAGCGGATTTTTCCGTATTTTGTTCCCTTAGCTATTTCTTCACGTAGTTCGTGCGCAACGAGCAGATTAAACACCCTGTAAAAAGAAAAACCGTTACTTTAAATGTACAAAGAGGCTGAATATCAACAACACACACATTTAATCGAACTTAAGGGTCAGCGCAGACTGAGATGTGATGTGGCGTTACGAGACTTCAATAGTTCAATAGACCGTGGAATCTGTGACGTAAAGGGTAAAAACAAACACGAGAATGTTTTCGCACTTTTGCCAGGGGGGTATAACTCCGCGCTTAAACTATTATATTAGCCTACTGCTCGCGGCCCACTCCAAGAGGGCCATTGTCGAGGGATATCACCGCGCCGACGGAAACGCGCGGCGTGTGCAAGCGACGAGAGCGCAGCGCGTGAACGTCACCAACGAAACGAGTCAGTCAAGCGCCGAATGCGAAACTGCATGCACTTCGTTTTTGATACTTAATTACTAACGTACCTACCTACCTACCAAAGTTTATTGTATTTTTTGTATACATATTTACATACTTAGTTGTATCGAAGTTCGAAATATGGCACCAGTAAAGAAAAAAGCTAAAAAATACTTATTTTTTTTCACCCATCCCATAACTGACCCTTGCAAAAGTTGCTTAACCTCCGCAATCGTTGGGCCAGGCGCTATACCACTGCGCCATCGAGCTTCTCTAACTACTTAGAAATACTTATTATTTATGCTCTTTAAATATGCTCAGCTCACCTATTAGGTAGATTTATTTTATTTTATAAGTAGGTACCTATTATAGTAATTTCATTGTTTATTCATGGGCATAACGAATGATTTCTATGATATCAGTAACTAGCGAGTAGCAACCCCGAAATGTGTCGGTTGAGACAGAGCTATGCGACAGAAAGAGACGCCTCTCTTTCTTCTTCGTAGGTGCATATAATTTTATCCACGCAGCGTTGTGCAGTTTGAAATTTTACTTTATTGCCGTGCAGCGAGAGTAGCTTATTATTTGATGGTCCTCGCGGGGTCGGACTTCTGTACGTTAGTACTATTATATATTCTGTGCTTTTGCTTTGTTACTCGTATCAAATTATTGAGTTATTTTGGTGTTAATAGGTTAAGAATAAGTATTTTTCAATACAGTTGCTAGAAAATGTAAGTTTACGATGACAGTCGAGCGTGCGGAAAGTTGATTTTAAAGTTGTTTTTGTTTACGGATTAGTACAGCGTGCGGAAAGTTGATTTTACCGCACGCCGGTGCCGTGCGTTTTTGTTTACGAACGTTTTTTTAAATTTCTACTAGTTTCCGCCCGCGACTTTATCCGCGTGGACAGTAGAAAAATATTGCAACCAGTTTAAATGACCCCTTTAGTGTATGAAAGCTAGTACTACGGAGAGTTCAAGCTGTTTCTCTGGTTCCACACCCACCTGAATTTGATGAAACATAGGTTAGATTTTAAGTTGGACTTCAATCTACTAAATTGTGAAAAATCCATCAAAATTAGTTTAGCGCTTTTTGCGTAATTCGCGCACAAATATTTAGAATTTAAAGTTTTATTCTTCTAACTTCTTCTGTGTTTTGTATGAAATCACTAAAATGCAAATATTTCGAAATCTATTATAGATATTTACAAAATCAAAACGTACAGCCCTAGTATTTAGGCATTTCAAAAAAATACCAAAAATTAATTACTGTAGGTTAAGGTTTAGAGGGTGGGAAACGTTATCGCCGTTTGTATGGAGACCACGTGGTTGACAATCCTCTTAAGGTGGTTCGATGAGTACGATTTTTTCAAGGGCTTAGAATAAAAGTTTTGGTTAGGTACTTTGCGCACATAGATGAGAAAAGTGCAATTTTTAAATGTTTTTTCATGGTCTCAAATATAAGCAATAAACTATGAATCTCAATAATGCTAAATGTGGCTACTTTTGAAATTTTAAAACTTTTAATCTAAGCCCTTGATAAAACCTAATTGATTTATTTCCATTGGTGGCGCTACTGAGCTCATCGAACCATCTTAAAATTTTAAATAAGAGATATTATACAAACCTATGAATAATGCTAGGCAGCATTGTAGCCTTGTACCAGAGTACGCCAGGATAGTCGTACTTGATGCAGAACTCTGGTATGAATATCTCCATGAAAGCTTTGGGTTTGTCGTCGCCTTGAGCAGCTGATATCGTCTTCTGTTGCTTCTCAGTAAATGTCTTAATGGTGGCGGCGCGAGGCAACAGACAGTTCATACGAGAACTTATGTTGCGTACCTAAACAGTCGATTAGAAAGATTTCGAAATTGTATCTGTTTAAAATCTTGAAATGAGATAATACTTTGTTATTAAGGTGGTTCGATGAGCTCAGCAGCACCAACAATGAAAATAAAACATTTTTCCAAGGGGTTAGAATAAAAGTTTTGGTTATTTTGAGCGAATAAAAGAGTTAAGTGAAATTTTTAAATATTTTTTCATGGCCTCAAATATAAGCAATAAGTTATGAATCTCGATATTGCTAAATGCGGCCAATTTTGCCACTATTGAGATGCACTACTTATTGCTTAAGTTTGAGTTCTTGAAACTATATTTAGAAAATGCGTTTAACTCTTTTATTTGCGCAAAATTATCAATACTTTTAATCTAAGCCCTTGATAAAACGTAATTGACGACCTCCGTGGTCGAGTGGTTTGCACGCCGGTTTTCAAGGTATCGCCATCTCTGAGGTCCCGGGTTCGATCCCCGGCTGGGTCAATGTAGAAAATGAACTTTTCTATATTGACTCAGGTCTGGGTGTTTGTGATACCACCGTTGTCTCTGATTTCCATAACACAAGTGCTTTAGCTACTTACTTTGGAATCGGAGCAATGTATGTGATGTTGTCAAATATTTATTTATTATTATTATTATTAATTGATTTATTTCCGTTGCTGGTGCTACCGAGCTCATCGAAACCACCTTAAATTGAAATAATCTACATTTTGAAACTACAGAACTGCACTGATGGATTGTACCAGTTGAAATTAGTTAAAAGGGTTACTGCGCTACACTAGCGCCGCCAATGGAAAAAAACCGCAGTGCTTAAATAAAGACGAAATTGTGAATCGTGTACTCCGAAGAACCTTTGTTGTACTTTTTATCGTTTAAACAATATTTTATAACCTGTCGTTTAGTTTATTGCTAAAAGTGGCCACTTTTAGCAATAAAACTTCATTAAACTAAACGACAGACTAGAAAATATAGTTTAAAAGATAAAAAGTACCACAAATCTTATTCGGAGTACACTAGAAGAACACAATTCACAATTTCGTCTTTATTAAGCACTATGATTTTTGTTCCATTGGCGCCGCTAGTGTAGCGCATAAACCCCCTTAAGCTCGATTCAGAATCATTACTCATTACTACATGACTAATGTAATGAATAATGAAGGATAACATTGATTGCTGTTTAGTTGAAAGATGATTTTAGGTAACTTACCTCAAGCATAGGTTGGTCTTTTTGCCCAAATATCTCTAGATTATATTTGCTAGAGTAATAATCTTCAAAAGTCCCGTAAGAATTGGAGTCAAATTGAGACTGAGGCGTCATATACTCGATTACATCAGACACAATATATCTGAGAACAAAATAATTACTTTCACCACTAAATATATATTAATGGCATCCGAATCTACGATATTAATTGCAGTACAATATTAAGAAAACATCTTGAAATCGGATGGGGATTGCGCAGAATACGTATTTAGTACGTACGTACGTCGCTAGCAAGTGTACGTACGTACATGCACGAACTTATCCCTACTCCGTCGAAAGAGCGTCAAGATGTTTGCCTCAATCTGTACCTACGTTTTATTTTGTAACTTTCAGGCTTCGTGTAGATGGAACCGGAGTTACCGGAGGACAAACTGAACTCGACCGGAGCCGGATCGGAGTTCAACCGGAAGCTCGACTAGAGCACAACCGGAGCAAAACCGAGACACTGCTCTAATACAGGATGACTCTATTGCAATAGTACTCAATAGTAAAATACTTTACCCAGTTTCCATAGTAACAAATGTAGTAAAAAAAGTGACTACGCCATCCGGTTGTGTTCCGGTCGAGTTTCGATTGATTCCTGTGCCAATTAAACGAACGCTGTTTAGACTTTCATTGTTTTTTCGACTACCATAGTACTTAATCATGTTCAAAGTTTAATTTAATTTGGTGACCAACGGCGACCTTAACATTACTGACTATTGCTATTCTTTGATATTACAAAATATACTTAGTACCTATTATATTATCTGTGACAATAGTACATTGTTCACCGAGAGGAGAAACACCCGAGATCGGGAATCGCACTTTCTCTCGAGTGATACATATGATAGTGCTTTATACTACACCTACGAGGAAAATAAAAAACTAAATCTTTACTAATTGAAATTTATATTGAAATTGTTGCAGTTAGTGAAGCTGCCGCATTTTTTTCACTTTTCCATTGCAAAAAATCGTCATAAGTTTTATTATATTTTTTAATTGATTTCTGTGGTAAAAGGTTATCAATCAGTATTTTTGCTGTTTCCTTCAACTGCGGCGGAGTTAAAAAATCTTCATCATCACTATCACTACTTATCATTTTGATAGTTTTATTTTACTTTCTACGAAAACTGAATCCTCAAACAACACACAAATTGAAAATGGCGCCAATAGCGTCTGCAATTTTCACATGTTCTTTGTTCAAATTGTTTATCCTGCCGCCGCAGGGTCGCACTGCCAGCGCGACACCATCCGACACACAGCTAGTGGCCAGTGTCATTTTGCGAACTTGGAGATAAAAACTCACTGTAAAAACTTTTTGGCTTTTGATATTTAGGTTACCGGCGCATAGTCTTACCCAAAATTAAAAAAGAGAAACCACGTAAGAAATGGATTTTCTTACACTTTTCTCTCCCGCTCAAATGCGTTTTCTCCCCACATATTTGTTCGATATGCAATGACGTACTTTCTACCGTAAATTTGATAAAGTATCAAGGTACTTTCCGAGCAGGTGTAGTATAAAACGTATTTAAGGCTCTAAGGTGGGTCAATCCGAGCGGGTCGATCCGTGATGGAGTGAAATCGAACGTAACTCTACTCAGGGGCGGATCTACTTAAAGGCTTTTTGGGCTGCAGCCCAGGGCCCCGCGAATACAGAGGGCCCCCAACCGTACTGAAACCAATAGACGATATTGTCAATAATAAAAATTATCTAGAATTTAAAAAATCCGATCATAAGGTTGGCAACACTGCGATCAATCAACCCGTGTATCAATAACCCAATCTATCAAACGGAACGGGGAATTCCCTGTCGCTTGTTTTCGGTCGGTGTATTCCGTGTATTGTCTTTTACTGGGGACTTCCCTCCGCTTACTGCAGTCTAAGACAGAGTCTTACATCTCTTGCAGTGAATTTTTTTGGCTAATTTATGAAAAGAAAGTTGTTGATGTTTTCCCAAACTGCTATACCATCTTAAATATTTTTTTTAACGATGCCGATCACTAGCCGTGATGCGGAGCGTTCTTTCTCCAGGATGTCGTATATAGAAAACAAATACAGCCTGCCTAGCATGACCGATTTATATCGCGTGATATAGCATTTTATCGACACTCAACTGTCAAATTCCTTTGATTTGTCTCCTTTGTTTGATTGTCAAATCATTTATCAGTTCTTTCGATAAATTGCGATTTAACAAAGGACCTACAGTGCGATGACCAAATAAAAGAATTAATTGCAGCACAAAAATGCAGAAAGGTTGCTTTATAATTTATATAACATAACCATTTATAACTTGTCAATTTATTTTGCAATAAATAATGTTTTAATAAATAAATAAAATATTTTGTTTTCCTATTTTCTTCCTGTACTTAACATATATTACACATGTTTTTATTACTTTTCTTCGCTTTCAAGTAAGTTAAAAAAAATCTGTTCAATTAAAATTGAAAGTATTAACATCGCCAATTTTTATGGGTTGGTTTTATTTAACACAAACGAATGTTCTGTTTCCGAGAAATTTTACAAATAAGACCAGAAACAGGGTCCACGGAATATTTTTTACATCAAAGGTGGCAAGTTTTATAAATGCTTTCAATTAAATCTATTGTGTATTATTTCAAGTACATTATATATTTTTTTCATGATAGCTTGACGCGCGTAATCTTTCAATAATTTGAATTGAATATTGGGATTTGACACACCTTAGTGCCTTAACGAGTAACTCTTACCTGTCTGGCAGAAGACTTCCTCTGTACCACGGAGTCACGACTGAGTGCTGATACGTGTCTCTAGTCACATAAAGCTCCCGCCTTTCCTACAAACAAATGTTTAACAAAGTGATACCAATAGGCTAGTTGACAAAATTTCAATAACTGCTTAATATTTTAGCTTATTAGGCATTTTATCGAAAAAAAAGGTTTATTTATTTTTAATCGAGCGTTTACATTATAAATTTCGCGTTTTAAAAAACCAATTTTAATTTGGTTCCAAAACGCACAAGACTGTCATGGCGTCTTGAATGACGTCACGCCGTGCAAAACAAACCAAAGAGCGATCGTGTCTTCGTACGTTATAGCTAGTTTTTATCGTTTAAAAATGTTTTTCTCATATTATAAGTACTGTATAGTGCCCCAGTGTGATAGCACAACTATAAAAACGCCAAACCAGTTATTTATATATGTTCCAAACAATGGAGAAATACGGAAAAAGTGGCTAAAACTTGCGTTCGGTTGTGGTTAGGCTGCACTCGGAGTGTAGGTTTGGAACGCGCCTCCGGTAGTGATACTCGAAACGTCAAAGACAAGATTGGGTTTCGCACGGCGTGACGTAACGCTTTCTGATTGGTGTTCACTGTCACGTGACTAAAGAATTCATTTAACGAAATTTATTTTTTAAAAATATTATTAATCTTTAACGCTTTTAATAATTAAAATTGATTGTTATTTTCTCCATAATATAATTAATCATTATAAACCCCTATCCATTATATTTTCTTAATGGAAACAAGCCTATTCTATTGGCGTTTATTCTATTTTCTTTTCTGACATTAAGACAGATGGTTGGATGTTAAAAGCGTTTTAACCCATATAAACGTTAACCAAAGAGCAAATATTGCGCTAAACACATACCATAAATTTTTAATCATAATGTAGGGTACGTAACCGAAAACGATACTTGACTTTGGTATTGAATATCATAAAAATCTCTATATTATAACAATAATGGCTAATACTGCTCTAAGTTATAACAATAATGGTGGTATGCGATACCCCCCAGTGGTACAAGAGTTTGCATCATGGGGTATCCGCAGCAATCTCATGAACATACACCGAGTTATTACAAAAGATTTTTAAACACCTGTTTAAATGTGATGCTGTCACTTTTTTGACAATTTTGTTTGACAGAGACAGCATCACAATTTAACGTGTGTTTAGTTAAACAGTGTTTAAAATCTTTTGTAATAACACGGATAGTATTCATATATCTGATTTATTTTTTTATTTATCATTTCTGCAATAAGGGGTACGCGAGTTTGAGATCTTTCTTTGAGGGGTACGTATTGAGGGGTACCTATACGTGGAAAAAACTTATTGGGAACCACTGACTTAGAGGATAGCAGCCTAAGTATGGGCACAGACAACATAATGATTACTTACCTCGTTTGAAGGAACCTCCACAGGGCGAATGGTCTTGTACCGTCCCATAACATTCCAGTCGATGTCATATCCATCCTCGTTTTTTATCGGAACAACAAACATGTTGTTATCTTCGCCGTCATACACTAAGAACTTCTTCGTTACATCCAGGACTTGATCAAAAACAAAGAAATGAAATCTGGAAAAATGTAAGTAATGGTAGTACCTATATACTCAAAAATAAGATATTTCATACTTGAGCCAACTTATGTACAGAATGTTTGTAAAGTAAACATAATTATTATTTAAAAAACCGGTCAAGCAAGAGCGAGTCGAACTCGCGCACCGAGGGTTTCCGTACCATCATAATAAATACACTGCAGAGCTGTAGAATAATAAAATTATTATTGCAGTATGAGGTCAGCACCATCTCTTGGCCGATAGTGGAACTATTTTTTTCCTTAGGCCAGCGCCATCTCTTGACTGATAGTAGAACTAAATATTTTTTTCTTAGGTCAAGGCCATCTGTTGACTGGTAGAGGAACTAAATAATTTTTTGTTTGTTTTTTGAATTTCTAAAAAAGTGTGTTATATTGAGACATCGTTTTATTTTTCCTGTAATCTTTACATAAACTACTATAACATAGAATTATTTCAGATTTTTCTCTTTGCAAACTTCGGAGATAAAGGGGGGGAACGGTATTTTTTTACATTTTTCATCATAAGTCGAAAACTATGCAGCCTAAAAAAAAAGAAAAAATGGTTTTAAAATAAGCAAACGGCGCTCTTTTATATGATACCCCACATGCCCTATTCGCCCCACTTAAAATGTTTAAGACCCCTTTTCAGTCTCTGTTGTAAAAAAACTATTTATTTTTTTACTTCTTTCTTATTTGCAAAATAGTTGGACAAAGGTCATCTTTAACTATTCCAAATTTCAAGTTGATACCATTAGTAGTTCTCGAGATATCCAGCTGTGACAGACAGACGGACTTAGTCACACCATAAGGGTTCCTTTTTACCATTTTGGTACGGAAACCCTAAAAAGGTGTAGGTATTCAAAATACTTTTTAGGTAAAGTATGGATGGTTTATTTTCAGTTATACTTAATTATTTTATTATCGACGTTAGATATTCTCTTGGTTAATTTTGACGCAGATCGTCACTTTCGCAAATGGTCACTTTCGTAAATGGTCACTTTCGCAAATGGTCACTTTTGCAAAACGTCACTTTCGAAAGTGACCAAATTTTTCGCGATGACCATTTGCGAAAGTGACGATCTGCGTCAAAACCGTCTTTTATATCATAAACTGGATAAATTTTCAAAGTAAACTCTTCGTAACTTACTGTTTTATCAATTCAAACAACGTCAAATCAAGCTGTATAACAGCATAATTCACTTCTATAGAGGTTGCTACTTCTCCCACTGTTAGGAACATCGGGAAATCACAGAGTTTCGGCAAAGCGGAAGTCGTCAGTAGGCCGTAACCTTCGTATCTTTGCAACAAATTGTACAGCGCCCTCTCGCGGGATTCCTTAGGCTCAACAAATGTTGTCTCCATCTTTATGACGTGCAAGTAGAAAGTTCTTTCACCCATTCGCCAGTTTTTTGAAGACTTGAGACATTTTGGGAACTGAAACGAATTAAATTGACCATACAAAACAGATAATAGACGATAGATACAAAACTCAGAAGAAAGTCAAAGGATTAATTTACTGCGCGTTGAAAGGGAATGAAATAGTTTTTAATGCAATTGTACATAGTATAATGATAATGAGTCTTTATGTCTAATATCTATTGTATAAATTATAGCATACTAGATACAACGAGATACTGCGGGAATGCTCGAGATATACTGGAAGACGTGAGACTTGACTTGACTTGTATTTACTTTGCAATTTACACGATGGACATCACATAAGACTCAATTCAGTGGCGGATCCAGGATTTTGGTTTGGGAGGGGCTTAACGTAGATGAGGGCAGGCTTTACCAAAGTAATCAACGGATTTGTTGGGGTGGACCCAAATGATTTTGGGAGGGGGCTTGAGCCCCTTAGCCCCCCCCCCCCCTGGATCCGCTAGTGAGACTCATTAATTATATTATGTACAATACAATAAATACCGCTACCGTTTCGTTTCAGCGCCGTATAAATTGAGCCAAAAGACATATTTAAGGGCCCACCGAGCCTCCACTAGCGCCGCCACTCAAGAAAAAATCATTACAACGAAATAACTATGTTTAATAAAATTCTGAAAAATATTATAACTAATATTAGTTATAAACTATTTTTGTATGCGTTTTTTTCCTGTTTTAAATGTGTTTGTGTAGCTAAAACCTGGATTAACGCCTAAAGTGGCCACTTTGGGCGTTAATCTAGATTTTAACTACGCGAACACATTAAACTAAGAATTTAACGCATACAATAGTTTATAACTAATACTAGTTTTTATATTTTTCACAATCTTATTTACAGTAGTTATTTCGTTGTAATGCACCCTTGCTCGATGAACCTTTAAGAATATCGATAAGTTAGGTACTTACGACTTTCTCGTGTTTGCGCACCATTTTCTTGGATCCAGGCTTAGGTGTTTCTATGTTATCTGGGCTATTATCTTCCACCTCATCCCACGGCCAATTGAGGAAACACTGCCTGACATCTGGAGCTTCAAAGTCCACTTTGCTGTAAATCAGTTTTAATTAGAATACACTTATCAAAATATTCAAAATGCTATTTCTTATAAATGATATCACAATACTGGAAGTATTTAGGAGTCAAATCGGAGTATCCAATGTTCGAAATATTTGGTTCTTTTCAAAGAAAAATTTGAACCAAAGATTCCCAAACCATTTTGGGCAAGAGACCCCTTCTCCAAAATGAACTGATACCTCAGACCCCTATAGCCAAATAGAATTACTTTAAAAATTCTATCTTCAAGTGTAATTAATAATTATTTGTTTATTTCGACCCTTGGGAAACCTATTTCGACCCCAAAGGGTCCATCGACAACTTTGGAATTCTGGTCTAAACTTTTCAGCACGTTTAAGTCAAATAAACATTTCCGCAATCGCTCACTTTGTAAGCCACCCACTTTATTTTGGAGACCATAGTACTGATTTATAATGAATGGTTCATGTTCATGTTCAAACAATAAGTATTATTGTTTAAAATTGAAAGCAAAGATATACAGGGCAATTTGTAAAACACTAACAACCTCGCAGGAGTAGATTACTAACATCATAAACAACAATATTTTTGTTCTACGACTTTTCCGAAAACAGACAAAAAAATATCGACTTTTCATACAAAACTAGATCAGCTGGTCGGGACATTTGTATTGAAAGTTGATTTTTTTTACGGTTTTCGGATTCCGGTACATGCTGTATAAATTCTCCCCGCTCACCCGTACAGCTTCGGTAGAAGAGTGATCCGATCTAATTCCCCTTCTTTGTGTAGTTTGATGCACGCATTCAACGCTGCGGACCGTTTAGCTGATCTCAGAACTAGAAATGGTCGACCCTGAAATAATTTATGAACAAAAATTTTGTTATTTATGTCTTGATTTTTATGTCGACTAAACTATATCAAGCTATGATGTGCTATGTTAAGGCGCCATAATGGATTTTGGAACTTACCGAAAGAATGAAACTGTTGAAGAGTTATTCAAAAAATATTACAGACAATTTAAGAGGATGCATGCTCTTAGCTTTTTTTTAATATTGACTTGGTATACGATACGAGTAATAAAAATAAATGTATTGGCGGCGCTAGTAGTGGGTAGTAGGGCGCCTAAGTCAACTGTGAGTACAGATACAGATGAAGTAATACCACAGAATAGATAATAGTACAAGGTATAACGTAGAGATGAATGTGCGCACGTTCAAATGAGGTAGACGTAACGCTTCAGATACACTAAGGGCTGATTTTCCGATCCTCAGAGTTAGACTTTGACTATTATCTGTTAAGATAATAGTCAAAATGACAAGTCATATTAAACGCGTGCAACTAAGTACAATGCAACACGAAAGTTTAAAAGTGTAGATATCAGTCAGTTTAAATAAGTATTAACAAAATCTAATAAAAGTCATTTAAAGATGTGACACACAAATGAATGACAAGCAATTTCAATTTGGCAGTATAATACGCTATCAAACAGATAAAGCTCTATCTAGGCATTGAAAAATCAGCCTTAAATCCGTTATCGACCGAATTATGTCTATATCTTTTACATACGATTGATTCGATCGGCCGAGTTTGGCCGATGAAGTACGAGCATCATTAGGTGTACGCGAGCCGTAAGGCCGCTTTTATGTAAACGTCTGTTTAAGCAAGTAGTAAGAAATTACGGAAAGCTAGGTACTAATAAAAATATTGCAAAAGTTACGTAAGTGAACAAAACTTACAAGTGTAATTGCGGGGTAAGATAAGTACCGACTTTTTGTCGACACGACAGTCGTCTGGAGTTAATGCGATGTATGTCGCACTAATATGAGCGGGAAACATATCGTTCAAGATTATAATTATCATACCTTTATTTTCTCTTTGACGGGGCACGCTATGGGCATTATAATAGTGATCTTTCGTATTGAGTTCCGAGGATCCTTCTCTTGTATCCACATTGGCGTGATGACCGTGAACTGATCGTGTGGCAACGTCGAGCAGTAACGGTTTAGGAGACTTATCGCGCTAGCCGCCAATAGACGATCTAAAAAAGCAAAAGTTGCTTGTAATCATGAGTGGAAGTTCCACTCATGATAACAAGCAACTTTTGCTATGGGGCTAACTCTGATATCGCGAAAAAAAGTCTTCTGTTCCATACAAAAGGGTAATACCTACTCGACCTTAATGTATGGAACAGCTGTTTTTTTTCGCGATATCAGAGTTGGCCCCATAGTAAAAGTTGCTTGTAATCATGAGTGGAACCACCCCACTGGGGGAATCAAATTATTAATATTTCACGATGTATAGTATTTCATAATATGTCAAGATATTGAGGTTTTTTGTCCTAAAATTTTACTGATTTATGGATTTAGAGCTCATTCATAGACTTACACGCGTAATGATGAAAATATACCGTCTCGTTTACGTAAATCATGTACTGAATGAATGCATCTATGAACGCGTTTTGCTATATTTGTGAGTTTGCCGAATAATCAAGATGTTTTTTCGATATAATCAGACTATTGAAAGTGGTGATATCCCAATTTTATTTTTAATCTTAAAAATTAAGGATGTAGATAGATGCACAAACCGACTAAACTGTTTAATTATGCTCTTAAAACAACTGCAGCATAAAAACTGCTCAGAAGTACGATTTTATTAGCATATAAAACAAAAGTTCATCGTAACAAACTTACTGCCATATTCAGTGACGTAAGGGGGTACTTCTTCATCTTCGTAAAGTCCTTCTTTTATGTCTTCAGCAGTTGGAGCATCCCTATCATCAGTATTCCCAACCAACACCTGAAATATAATGGAACATTTAAAAATTATCTGTATTTTACAAAATATTTTAAAACACTAACTTAGATATTGTTTAAATGCGATGCTGTCACTTTTTTGATAATATTGAAATAATATTACATGCAAACAGTGTTTTAAAATCTTTTGTAATAACACCGCATAAGCCAAAAAAAGACCAAGCCTAATTATTATTTTTTTAAACTCTAGTACCTATTTTTGGTTTTGACGCAGATCGTCCCTTTCGCTAATGGTCATCGCAAAAAATTTGGTCACTTTCGCAAATGGTCACTTTCGCAGAATGTCATTCACAATTTTGAGAAAAAAGAAAAAAAATTGAATTACATTCCGCGAATGTGACTTTTTGCGAAATTGACCATTTGCGAAAGTGACAAATTTTTTCGATATGACCATTTGCGAAAGTGACGATCTGCGTCAAAACCCTATTTTTGTTTCTTATTAAAGAGCTTACTTACTCTTTGTATAAACTGTTCAGTCTTCTGAAATACATAGTACTGTGCCATAAATTTTGCGTGATTTTTTTCGCAGACTAAAATCACGAAACTAGATTCACTGCTTCGTGCTCGTCCTGAAATAAAGAAATTACAACGTCACCAGGGGGTCTCACTCCGCGCTTAAACTTTTATATTAGCCTACTGCTCGCGGCTGACTCAGTCGAGCCAGCGCACGAGGGGTGTCATGTGTCGGTTGTGACAGAGCTGCGCGACAGAAAGAGAAGCGCTTCAGAGGTGCTTATAATAATAGGCACGCAGCGCTGTGCAATTTGAAATTGTACTTTATTGCCGTACGGCGAGAGTAGTTTATTATTTGATTGTCCTCGCGCAGATGGGCTTCTGTACGTTTAGTATTCTTGTATTGATCTCCTCACGGTACATACTCTGATAACATTAATTATTCATCATTCTGATACAATTTGACAACTAGTTTATTTTTTATCAAAGCTTTTTATTCATATTTTACCACTCCAGCACAAAAGGGTGTTATGGCACGTAAAAACTCGCAGCAAAATAGTTTTTTGCTGATAGCGAAAGGAAAAGTGTTTTTCTTTTAATTTTCTAATACCACCTTTTAGGAATAATAAAGAATACAGAAACAAAGTGAAAAGGATGAAAGTTGTAAAATTGATATGTGAGAAAAGGATAGATAGAATACTTTAACATTTTTAAATGTTTTTGGACATGAATGATAAAAAGTATAAACAATAAAATAAACAGATACCAAGGAGTTTTAACGTAGATGATATGGTGCTGCTGAGTGCATCTGTCTGTGGCTTGAGAAAATTAGCATATATTTGTAAAGCATACGCCGAGTCGCATGGCCTGGCGTATAATGTAAATAAGAGCCGTTATGGTCTTTGAGGCTGGGAGTCGACGGATCGACAAAATGCCACCGGTTCGGCTTAATAAGTGCGAACTCAAAAGAACGTAGGTACTCTTTTAAATACCTTGGTCATTTGTTGGCATCCGACCTCAAGGACAACGATGACATAAAAAGGGAGCGGAGGGCGCTATCAGTCAGAGCGAACATGTTGGTCCGCAGGTTTGCACGCTGTTCACGTAAAGTTAAAATTACATTGTTTCGAGCCTTTTGTACATCCTTATACACGTGCAGCCTGTGGTCTAACTACACACAAAGCGCTTATCACGCCCTCCGAGTCCAATATAATAATGCGTTTAGGGTGCTCTTGGGGTTGCGTCGCTCCTGCAGTGCATCCGGGATGTTCGCAGAAGCCAACGTTGATTGTTTCTACGCAACTATGCGCGAAAGATGTGCTTCCCTGGTGCGCAGGGTGCGGGGGAGCCCCAACAGCATCCTAGACATGATTGCGAGCAGACTTGACTCGTATATCAATCGTTGCTGTGCCATTCAAGTGGCATGGCAAAAACATAAAAATCCTAAACATAAATACTAACATAGTTTATAAGAAACATTGTTACTAACAAAATGAGTTATTTTAATTACTCGATAAATAAATTTTATTATTATTATTTATTTAAACAAGGATTGTTGAAAAAGAAGGTTAATAGTCGCTAGTGTGTGATAAAGTCAGCACACGCAGCACTAGTTGACTTTGGTCACTAGTATAACAAATAACTATTTGTTAGTTATGTACGCAGTGTCTAAAGTTTTTGTAGAACATTACGATTAGCTAATGCCTGTTAGTAACACGTTCTGCTGCCAGCTGCCACTAATGAAGATTTTATCTTTACGACGACATTCTTTTAAGATAGTTAATGACTATGAATATAATGATGCTTAGCCAAGTATAGACGACATATTCAAGGCGAAATACTTTTCAGTCCCCCTAACAGCTAGGGCCTATCATGACCTCCGAAACGCGGTATGGTATAGCGATTTATCGATTTTATTTAACTGTCAAAAGACAATGGGATGGGATACCCAACCGAAAGTGGCCCCCTCAGAGGTTTTTATTCAGTAAGTTGTTAATAGAGAGGGATTAAAAAAAAACGGCCACTTTTAGCAGTTTTGCTATCCACTTGTCTATGTCATCATTTTCTTTCAGATCGTTACATACAGGAATAAATGATCGAAGGTTACATATTGTAAAAATCAAAATTACCTTTGCTCTGTATGTAAGATCTATATTCCAGAGGTGGGTCAAATCTCACAACGAGCGAACATTGGCTGATATCCACGCCTTCTTCTATAACACTCGTCGATATCAAGCAGTTGAGCTCTCTAAAACACATACGTATTAAGGCTGATTTTTCAGTCCAGATATCAGTCAGTTTAATTATTAACCAAATATAATAAGTAATTCTAAAAATAATTCAATTATATTAAGTAACTTAATAATGATCGAATTACAAATATTTTCGATCAAATGGATAGAGCTTTATCTAGTCATTGAAAAATCAGCCCTAAGTCGAATTAAATTTATGAAGAAACAGATAGATAATTATTTTGGAGATAACTCTCTCCACATATTGGTACCTCTACAAGTACTTAGTCGATATTACTTGTTACTATCCAACTTGTTTATTACTACTAGAAAAATTTATAGCGACTGTAGTTGAAATTTTTATGACAACCTTTGAAAGTGAAAGTGAAATAAGCTTTATTCAAATAAACTTAATTATTAAGTACTTTTGAATCGTCTATATTTTCCTACCACCCGTTCCAGACTTTTTTAGCTTACAAGAAGACTTTTTTAGCTTTAGTTTAGTATAGTGACCGCAAGAGGCGCTGTGCCAAATTGTATACAAAATTGCTTTATAATAATTTTGTGCTCCAAGCGTAACATGACGTAATCATAAAAATGTTGTCAATATTGAAATGTACGGCCTTACCACAAAACACGGTTTAACACGTGTTTAACTAAAACACTGTTTAAATGTGATGCTGTCACTTTTTTGACAATATTGTTCGAAAGAGACGGCATCACATTTAAACAGTGTTTTAAAATCTTTTGTGGTAAGGCCGTTTTGGTTTATCTACATCGGATTGTCATTTTTGACACTTCGATATAGACAAAGATGGGTTTGTAATGCTATAATAACAACTTACCGATTGCATTAGTTTTCAATGATAAAGTACCATTTTCTCTCTAAATAAATAAAGATGATAAAAGTGACAAAATGATTATTTTAATTCACTTACTTGTTTGAAAACTTCAGCAAAGCTTTCTGGCTACTCTTCTTCACGTAATGTTGTTCTCTCGTATTTTTAAACGGATTTATATTGAAGCCAACTATGAAATCGTGCTTAAGAAAGCCGAATTCAACTGGATTCATTTCTCTTACATCTTTTAGAATATTGTACAGCACTTTTGCTGTAAATCTCTGTTGCGTGAATATTATGCCGGATAATGGTTTTCTAACTTTATTGACTCTCATTAGCACTGAAAACAAATATCATTTTGCACTTATAGATTACCTTCGATGGGTGATGGGGAAAAGGAGGACGGGCCATAACGAGCCATGCGGGACGACGCGGGATTGGTGGGTGTTAACGACTGCAAGTGTAGCCGGGACCAACACGGATCAAAATGCGAAGGAGGTCGTATTAGTAAATATTAGGTCACCTATACAATAACAACCCTAACGGTAGTTGCTTAACCGCCGCAATCGTAAACCAAATGCACTAAGCTAAGACGTCATTAAGATAAGACTAAGGCTCAGTTGCACCATCTAACTTCAACGATAACAAGCTTGTTAAAGTACCGGTTAAGCACAAGTTAGCCAAAAAAGAAGTTGCCAGCCAGCATGATGTCCTTTCCTTTGACAAGTTTGACGTGACAAATAGGTAGCATTATCATTAGACGATAACTTTAACTTTGACAGCGGTTTGGTGCAACTCACACTAAGCGTCATCGAGATCACATGCGTTAAAAATACATATCAAACACTATCGGTAATAAATTGATAATCATGTCAACTAACCTCCAGGTTTGTTATAGTATTGTGGGTTATACTCTTTCAAAACATTCAATAGTTGTAACAATTTGCTCGAGGAATGCTTTTGGATCTTTTCAAAACCCCTATCATTTTCCATGGAGTCTAAAAGTATCATTCTGGCCCTGGAAAATGAAATAGTTTCTAATTTTTAAATTTGAGATTTTTGCATTCACAATGCTATTTTTATACAATACTAAATAATATACTAGAAAAAATACGATTCGCACCAGATCAATACTCAGACGGGAATCGAACCCGCGACCTTTGGATATCCGGTCCAATGCTCTGACCGCTGAGCTACCGAGTGACTCGGTAGCTCAGCGGTCAGAGCATTCTAGTATATTATTTAGTATTAAAATAGTTTCATCACCAAAACTTAGCAAACTAGCTATAGACCTTCGATCAAGAATATCATAGATAACGCTGCACGAACTAAAACAGTACGCAAAAATGGCACCTCGAAATAGCGTCCCACTTATAA
Source organism: Agriphila straminella (assembly GCA_950108535.1). Taxonomy (NCBI): domain Eukaryota; kingdom Metazoa; phylum Arthropoda; class Insecta; order Lepidoptera; family Crambidae; genus Agriphila; species Agriphila straminella. Next base: position 7,664,752 of record OX467312.1, read on the forward strand.
ACTTATTTTGTATATAACCATCTCTTATTTTGTACAAACTCACATTTTATATCACTTATTTTGTACAAAATCACATCTTTTATCACTTTGTGCAAAATAGTAAGTACTCAGTTTGTAAGTGGAACGCTATTTGAGGTGCCATTTTTGAGACTCTGGCCGGACATCTAGGGTATTCTTGATCGAAGCTATAGACACGGGTTTACTATAATATTTCGTCCGCGTGGACATTCCAGCAAATCTTTAGAAAACCTTTGTCTAATTCTAAAAAATTATCGCAATCGCTTTCGTTTGACAGTTGCTGCATTTCTCTGGTAAGTTTTTATTTGTGACAAAAAGAAGCTTCAATGTGTTACATCCTGAAAGCGATTGCGATAGATTTTTAAATTAGGCAATTTTAAAAAAGGCAGGTCGCGGGCAGAAGTTAGTTCACTAAAAAAACTTAAGGAGTGTGTTTATTGCATGAAACTGAACAAACTTTTACATGTCGCATTACGTTAAAAAAAATTTGAACCTCTCATAGTAAATTGATCACGTGATCTCATAGAATCGTTTACAGTACCCTTAGTACGAACAGCTATCGAAAAAAATAACTCGCGTAAAATCATTAGATAGATAAAATTTGTATTTGAAATTTATACAACGCCATCTATCGCCGATAAGCGAAATGAAATTTTCCATAGAGAATTGTCTATCGAGTAATTTTACGTGCGTTTTTTTTCTCGATAGCTGTTCGTGCTAAGGGTACTGATAACGATAAGTTTCTTTGTAATAGTTTAGTTAGTATATGCATGGTTGAACACACATCAAAGTTTTATTGTCAACTGAAAGAAAACAATTTCATATTTATTGATTTCAACACAAATTCAATCGTAAATATTTGAACTATACAACGTGTTACTAAATAACCTCTAATGCCGAATATGGTAGAAAATATATGGTATGGTATGGTAAAAAATCATCATTTAGAGTTGGTGTCATAGTAAAAGTTGTTCAGTCTACCATAATTTTGTGAGTAACACATTGTATACCTACAACTTCTAGGCAGTTCATTTTTAATTACTTTTTCATGAATGTTTCAGTGTTTTGAGAGAGATATGTACTTACTCAGTTGAGTGAGTAATCGCAAACTGGTATAAGGATGCTTCTTCTTTCGTGGAGCATTTCCGTTTCAATCGTTCGAGCAGTATTATATAAGCTAGAATTCCCAATGTCCCACCATAAGCTCCAAATTCGTCTATAAGTGATATCATGCCTTCGATCATATTTTTTACGGCTTTCACAATCTGGTAACAAATAAAGGAATGTTGCATCAGATTTTCATGATAAGCAACCGAGGTAAGAAAAATTAAATAAATCAATATTATAACATGATGCATTCTGATCTTCATTCATTATGTTAACAAGAAGATTTAAAGAACAGTTAAATCAAAAGAAATCACACTTAAGTCCTTAAGGTAGGTCAAATCCCAATATTCGCGCGAAAGATAACGCGCGTGAAGCTATCATGGAAAAAATATATACCAAGTGTACTTGAAATAATACACAATAGATTTAATTGAAAGCATTTATAAAAATGATACCCCACCTTTGATGTAAAAAAAATATTCCGTGGACCCTGTTTCTGGTCTTATTTGCAAAATTTCTCGGGAACAGAACATTCGTTTATGTTAAACCCAACCATGAAAATCGGCGATGTTAATACCTTCAATCTTAATTAAACAGATTTTTTTTAACTAACTTGAAAGCGACGATAAGTAATAAAAACATGTAAAAATTGAGAATTCGGTGCTAGTTCTCAACGCAACCGCCGCGCCGCGTTGGAACGCGCAATGATTTGAACCCAAAGTGAGTAGAGTTACGTTCGATTTCACTCCATCGCGGATCGACCCGCTCGGATTGACGCATGTTAAGGCCTTAAGTCAACCCAATAAAGTTGTCGGAGAATCAAAAATAGTGCATTACTTATCGCAGTGAATCACGTTTATCGTTCCTTTGCTGATTCAATAGCGTTCGTAATGCGATATCGGTGTTTTTGCTACCGGCCGGGCCTCGATTATGTTATTGTTTACTTTACGTTATAATCGTGTCTCACTCAATGGTGTTCCAATAGTTATGCTTTTTGTATTTTGGGCTGTGTCAATAAGCAATAGGTACAATTGATCAAGAAATAGGGTTGCTAACTTTATTCTAAGATGTAGAGTCTGTTCGGAAAGAGAACCGACTTCGGATTTGTGCTTATTACCGTTTTTGAAATGTTGACGGCACTGTTACGTTTTATTGCGACTGTAATAACTTGATAAATATTAAGTCAACATAGTCGCACTATAATTTCGTATAACAGTGCAGTCAACATGACAAAAACGGTGATCAAGCGCAAATCCCAAGTCGGTTCTCTTTCCGAACAGACTATATCTGCTTTATTTCCCGTAAGCATACTTTTTAATCTGTATCACAAATGATGGAAGTCTTTCCTCAATACATTATGAACTTAAAGTCAAACACATTAAGGTTTAAAATGAATTGGAGATTATTTACAGTAATTAAATTTAATTCTCATTGCTTTGGCTATGGCTATCGCTTTAAGTTAGGTGGTCAAAATTGCCGCATCGCGGGGGAATGCGCCTCAGTTTGTACGAAGCTTTGTGCTGCAGACTGTACAAAAACACAGCTAACCTTTTTAGGGTCCGTAGTTATATCTTGCTGCCCTATTTCCAATACGACTTCTGGGTTACCCTGAGCTCGTGGTAACTGTACAAAGAGCACCAACTTTTGCAATTCGCGCAGTAACACAATTACTGTTTTGGTGGCCTCAGTTGATATTGCTGGTGAATAGGACTGAACCAATTCGTGGGGATTTGTTGAATAACTAAAAAACAAACCAATAGTAAGTTAACGCCCTCGCTTCGGTTCCTTTCTTTTCGCTCCAAAAGTCTGTACCCGTCCCGTTCGAGTCCCGTCATTATCGGTATGAGAAACGCGCTTGAATTGATTTTCGCGCGGTAACTCCTAAGATATTTATTTAAACTATATAGTGTAATGGGCTAAATAATGTGCATGAAACGCATGGTACCGAACGCATTTTATTTTATTTTATTTATTTATTTATTAAGAAATTACAAAGGTCTTTAAAGTAAGATGTTTAAGCTAACAATGTGACAAAAAGTATTGGTTTGTCCGCACACTGACACTCGCCTCTTTACGCTCACATAGGTATACATTTTATAAGAATTAATTATTTACTAATATTACTATTAAGTTGTTAACTAACACCATTGTTTTATATTTTTAAATGTGTTTAGTTTTTAAGGTGCATGATTAGAAATAAACGAATAAATAAACAAGAAGAATTTGATAAGGAATAATACTGTTTCCATCTAAATAGCTTTCCAATTACCACTTATTTGTGACAATTTAAAAAAGTTAAAATGGCTATAGTAAGCTATCCTTAAAAGATAGACATACCTATACCGTCGCGGACCTTTTTGTAGACCTATATAACAGAGAAACAATTATTTCATACATTATTTTGTTATAGCTCGAAAGGTTTAGGCAGCGTTTTCGATGCAAGCTCCCAGCAGACGGCTTAATTTTTGCCGACTTTTTCAACAATTATCGTCATATTTCTATCAATTTACATAAAACCTCAACTTATTTTACACCTTCCTCAGGAATCACTCTATCATTTTGGTGAAAACCGCATGAAAATCCGTTCAGTAGTTTCTGAGTTTATCGCGAACTGACAGACAGACGCGGCGAGGGACTTGGTTTTATAATATGTAGTGAAGTGCATAGATTATCATTCAATAAATCCATAAAATACACTAGATACTTATGTATCTATGCAAAATAAAACACCCTGCCTTTATATTAAATTTGTCAAATACCGAATATTCGGCAGCGCTCTTAGCCGAGGTGCCGAATATTCGGCAGCGCTCTTGGTGAAGGTGCCGAATATTCGGCAGCGCTCTTGACCGAAGTGCCGAATATTCGGCAGCGCTCTTGGTCGAGGTGCCGAATATTCGGCAGCGCTCTTGGTCGAGGTGCCGAATATTCGGCAGCGCTCGTGGTCGAGGTGCCGAATATTCGGCAGCGCTCTTGGCCGAGGTGCCGAATATTCGGCAGCGCTCGTGGCCGAGGTGCTGAATATTCGGCAGCGCTCTTGGTCGAGGTGCCGAATATTCGGCAGCGCTCTTGGCCGAGGTGCCGAATATTCGGCAGCGCTCTTGGCCGAAGTGCCAAATATTCGGCAGCGCTCTTGGCGGAAGTGCCGAATATTCGGCAGCGCTCTTGGCGGAAGTGCCGAATATTCGGCAGCGCTCTTGGCCGAAGTGCCTAATTACATACTCGATAATTAACTGACATAATAAATGATAACAATAGCACTTCGAGTTGACAGACAGTTGGCGATAATTCCGGTAGGTTGATTATAGCAACATAGTAATCACCCTATAATAAGCACAAAGCAATAGGTACTTACTCCAACACTTCCCCCAGTTCGTTGACCGTTGCAATGGCGGCGTGGAATGTTGTTTCTAAGTCACGTAAACTTTGCTCTACTTTACCCATGGTGACGTTAGCATTCAATAATGTTGCAGTCAATCCTGAAATATGCAAACCGTATATTCCGTGCTGTCACAGAAATAATGCAATGATTTTAAAATCACTTACAAACTTCAATTAATTAGTACCGTAAACTGGGGTGATTAGCAACTTGCCTGGTGAATAACAACAACGACATTTTCGATAGAAAAAGTAACAAAATTTCAAAATGAGTCGATTGGACCTGTCCGTAGAACATTTTTCTAGAAAACTAATAGAGTCAATTTGATTTCAATTATTTTTTCTACCGAAAATGTTGCTGTGTATATGTGCGGGTGCGGCATATACGCTTTTAAAAATATTGTCAAACTGAAAAGATTGAACAATGGAAGCGTCGTCACAATAATATAGGCCCCATACTTCGATCATCCTGAGGATGTAGCACGTCATACAATAGCAAAGCTGCAATTTGGCACATGCCGTTTGACAAATTAAATGTCAAGTATGATAAGTCGTGGGGGACTTTCATAGTGGGCTGCGTTTTGGGGGAGTTTGAGGTGTCCCACAAATGCCATTGTCATGCAATATCCATAGGTATAAATGATCGAAGCTCCCATAGCATGACCTAAATAAGAAAAAGGATTTTGACAGTTATGTGTCGATAAATCGCTATAGAGTACTTCAAGATAAACAATGGGTATCGGAAAATTTCGGAAACAATCGTGTAACATCATAATAATAACATAATTAGTTTGGCCCTAAAGCTTTATCATAGGTGTGCGTCTCTAGTACGCAGAGTGCGGGGGAGCGCCAACAGCATCCTGGATATGATAGCGAGCAGACTTGACTGCATATATGTGCGTCATTGCTGCGCCGTATCTAGTGGGATGGTGCGGAGATAAATTACATTTTGCTCTATTATTGTTACTAACCTAGTTTTTAAGTTAATACTAACCTTCTGAGTCTTTGTTACTTGTTCCAATAAATAAATTGAATTGAAATTGAATTAAAAGTAATTTACAATTTCAACTTTATTGCAATGTCAACGTCATTTCTAAGATAAGCAAAAACACGATGTAAGCCGATGCCCATTCTTTATCTTGAAGTACTGTAGAGTCCGGCGCCACGAAGTCATACGACACGGAATTTTGATGGAACTAAAATAAATATACGATGTCTTATTACTATTGGAATAAAGCTTTCTTCCAAGCCTCATCAATTTTCAACTGCCAAAAATAAATTTAAACCGCCATTTTTTATTGTATTTGTTTTGGTGAGTTTTTTTATTGTACTTAGGTACTCGTTTTAGGTTCGTATTATAGAATCACAAACTCAAACTCAAATCTCCGCTAGAGTACAGTTAGAAAGGGATTGTGTTATTCATCGCATATAGGGCCATCTCTTTCTAACTGTAAGTACTCAAGCAGATTTGAGCTCGAGTTTGATTTGGGCACAATGCGCTGATTTATATAATAAGTAAGTATGTATAATAAGTATATGTTTAAAAAAAAGTATATAAGTAGTATACCAGTTGTCTAGCACCCATATTACAAGCTTTGCTTAGTTTGGGGCTAGATGGCGCTGTGTGAAATTGTCCAAGCATTTATTTATTTATTTCACTGTGGCTGGAGCTGTCCTGTGTTTTCAATGTGGGACACATTTGATGTTTGGGTGACAATATGGGACCCCTTTGTTAAGGGGAACAGCAACGTCAAATGCGAGACTGTCCCCCCCCCAATGCGGGACGGTTGCCTTTACATACCCAGAACTCTTGGTTGCTTGTCATCCGGACAAGTATCGAAGAGCTTCATGATGCGCCTCATTGGATGATCATCAACGGCGTGGTGGCATTCGTCAAAAATTAATAGGTTTATATTTTCAACCCGTATGTAGCCATGAATAAGCATATCGCATAGAATCTGACTGGTCATGACAATTACCTGCAGAGAAAACAATACAAAACATAAGGTATTTTGGGTTATGGGTTCCCTACTTGAAATCGATACATTTTGCAAATTTTGTTAAGGCGCGGTGGTAGTGAAACTAGCGCCGCCACTACATTTATTTTTATTACTTAAATTGTCTCTAATATTTTTTTAATAACTCTTCAACAGTTATCATTTATTCTGTAAGTTTTAAAATCCATAATTGCCAAAAGTGAGCCAATTTGAGCTAAAATGGATTTTAAAACTAACAGAAAGAATGAAAACTTTTGAAGAGTTATTCAAAAAATATTAGAGACAATTTAAGAAATTATTACATGAGATTTTTTAAATATTGACTTGGTTTACGAGTAATAAAAATAAATGTAGTGGCGGCGCTAGTTTTACTACCTACAGCGCCTTAAGTGAATTTATATAAAATAAATAAAAAATATCTTGACAATGTGAAATAATTTTGGAGGCTGCATTTCATTCACTTCAGTCCATGAAACTGAACAACTTTCTCCACCCTTACTAAACTGATCACGTGATCTCTTTGATATGTATGGAAAGTATATTTTTTTACATATTTGACCCTGTTTCTTAGAAAAAGTTCTTCAGTTTCATAGTATAGTATTATATTATCTGCGGTTTCATGGACTGAACACATCCTCAAAAAGACAGTGAATAAAAAATATGTCTCTACCCATAGCACGAAAACACTATTGAATGATAATCATGTATCGAGCAGAAATGTAATTTTATTGTAATTACAGTATGTACGAGGTACGAGGCAAACATCCTGACACTTTTTCGACGGAGTGGGGAAGTTCGCGCATGTGCATTTATGAGCGACGAATAGCCCGCGCCCCTCTCCCGCCTACCTCACCGCTACGCATACGCGTTCTGCGCAATCCCCACCCGATTTCAAGATGTTTGCCTCGTACTGTACTAACGGAGCTGTAAGTTTTGTTATACGTTCCGAATTTAATAGTTTTTGTGCTATGGGTTCCGACTACTGAATTGACCGACTGATTCAACACAACATGGCATGCACAGTTTAGAAGACAGGCAGGTCAGTACCCTTAGCACGAACAGCTATCGAAAAAAATAACGCGCGTAAAATCATTCGATAGTGTAATTTTGTATTGGAAATTTGTACAACGCCATCTACTGCCGAATAGCGAAATTAAAATTTCCATAGATAATTCTCTATCGAGTAATTTTACGCGCGTTTTTTTTCTCGATAGCTGTTCGAGCTAAGGTTACTGATCAGAATTCAGAATGTAAATACATACTTATGTTTTCCATGTGGAGTGTGCGGGCACATGTCTTAGTTGGGAGCTTAGTATTAGTATAAAGTATGGATTTTCAGAAATATTTGGGCAAACTTACTTGATGTTTTGATAATTCTGCATCCCATTTACTTTTATTCCAATAGTCCACACCATCTTCACCACTGTACCCTCCAACTCCATTGACGGGGCAATATCGGTCAATAAACTTTTTCTAAAGGGGAAAAGCAAGAAAGAAAGTAGGTATGCCAAAAGGAATTTATTTGAACATATTGGCCATTAAACAAAGGGATTATTGAAAAAACTGTACAAGTGTGAATTTGATTCACACACACTCTTTATTCTGATTTTTGTTGTGTTTAATTTTATCTACAACGGGATAGTGCTTGGCGTTAAGTGACGATAAGACCGAAAGTAAAAGCGCACTACACTTATCGACACTCAACTGTCAAACTCTTTTGTCTTTTTGACAGTTAGACGTGATAAAACGCTATATCACGCGATATAAATCGGTCATGCTAGGCAGGCTGGAATCATCATCACTGACATTGAGCAACTGGCTGTCTTACCTCTAACTGCCAGAACTTTTAAATTGTTGTTATGGCATCAGTCTTAGGTAAGATGGTGGTAGCTAGCCATGCGGACTTGAAATAAGCCCTACCACTAACAAACTGAGTACAAATTGTACCCCCATTCTGGGAATTGAACCCGGGACCCCTGTATCTTACACGTGTGGGCGAACCACTAGACCACAACGGCGGTTGTGTAATTTTTGCAGGTTCAAGTGATCACAGATATTCCTGACAAAAGGGGTCTTGTCAGACAGGCACAAGGGAGACAAAGTCATTCTATAAGAGTTCTTTATAAGAAATGTGGTGGCACTGATACTTAGGTTCATTAATAATAATGGCAATAAAATATGTGCTTGCAGACTTACTTGTTGATTGACTAGTGGCACCGTGTTGACTAGGAAAAAAGTGCGTTTTCCACCTTCCCCCCAAGGTTTCTGTAGAGCTCCTCTGAATCTTTTAATAAGACGCATTGCTATATAAGTTTTGCCTGAACCTGAATTGGAAAAAAATATTATTAAATTCATGCCAGAGATATGAAGACAATATTACAGCGAGTAATTTATGTGAGACTGTACTATTTGCGGATGATACTTCTTTAGTTTTCAAAGTAAACAGAGGTAATAACTGTTCCGACGAAGTAAATAGTGCCCTCTCTAAAGTTTCACACTGGTTTAATAGTAATAATTTAGCACTTAACCCCAAAAAAACTAAATGTGTAAAATTTTCTTTACCTAATGTTGAGAAGACAAAATTAAATATTAAATTGAATGACGATAAAGTAGACTTTACTGAGAGTACAAAATTTCTAGGTATTACACTAGATTCTCGATTGCAATGGGATCCACATATTGAAGCCTTGTCAAGTAGACTTAGTTCAGCGGCATTCGCTGTTAAGAAAATAAGGCTTTTAACTGATATTGAAACGGCAAGGTTAGTATACTTTAGTTATTTTCATATTGTAATGTCTTATGGACTGCTATTGTGGGGCTCAGCTGCCAGTTTTGAAAATATTTTTGTACTCCAAAAAAGAGCTGTTCGCGCCATATACAATCTACGGCGGAGAGATACCTTGAGAGAATTGTTCAAAGAAATAAATATTTAAAAGAATTAAATATAACTTTGTTGAAGTAATATAATAAGTCTATGTTGTTGCCAATAATCCTGTCACCCTGTTGTAATTATCTGGTAACGATATATTCAAGTTTGTAAATATCGTTACTTATGGCTGTTACAGCTGATAAGTTTCTTGCGCCCGTTCTTCTTGTCAGCTAAAAAAGTCTGGAACGGGTGGTAGAAAAATATAGACGATTCAAAAGTACTTAATAATTAAGTTTATTTGAATAAAGCTTATTTCACTTTCACTTTCACTTTCACTTTCACATCAATCAACAATTGATTGATGAATTGAATGACATTATTATAACATATTATTATTAACAATGCTATTTTATTATTATTAACATACCTGTAGGAAGATGGATGATAGTATTTTTTCCTATTGCAATTTCTTCAAGCTGAGCCTGATAAGGCCTCGAAAGCAGCTGTTCACTCCCATCTTGGGAGATCAATCCGACATCCATTTTTTCTTTATCTATTGGAGAAATAATTACCTATGTTGATTTAAAAAAAATATGGTGGCACTATACTTAGATACTATGACACAGACGTCAAGATAAAGAATGGGCATTGTGATTTTGCTTTTCTAAGAAATGATGTTGACATTTATTTCATTGCAATAAAGTTGAAATGGTAAATTTTAGGATTGTGGGAATGAGACCGGGAGACTTTTGTAACTTATTTATTGAGCAGTGGCTCTACACTCTTGCACTTTATAACACAACTTCAACAGACACGTTCACAATTCTATAACTATACATATGTTGACAACCACTTGACTCGAAGGCTTTACAATCAATGTGTCTAACTACAGATTGTTTTGTTGCGCATGTGCAAGCAGATTGACATAACCAAATCAACTTAAGATTCGAATGTACCACAACATGGAGGTCGGAAGCCTCCCTCAACATAAATGACTTTTAGGGCCAAACTACTTTTTGTTAATTGTCTTTGCTATGTAATGTAAGCGATTGTTTCTGAAGTTTTCCGATGCCCATTCTTTATCTTGAAGTACTGTTATCTCTATTGACAGTTCAATACAAAGCTATCTTTGTACTGCCATTATATCATCAAACAAATATATTCATTAAATTTATCTTGGGCTGGAGGCTATTTTTATATAGGTACCAATTACAGGATGTGGTAAATCAAGAAATTTTGTGCTACAAGATATATTTCTAGAAAAATCCCCGAACCTGACTCTCTGACCGTGCCCCTTGCAAGATTTTAATTTTGCGTCCCAAGACTTAGACTTATTTAATAGCTACAGGTCAGCAAAGTGCGCCCCCTGAGGGTTGCGCCCCTGGCAACCGCCCCCTTGGGTCGGAGAGTCAGGTTTGCTATGATGCTGGACGGGGCTTGTGTGGGGCGTGAAGTTTGCAATCACAATACCTATTTGAAATAGAAAAACCTTGCACAAGCAGGGTTTCTTGAGTGCTGCTACTAGTACCATAGTTCCTTTTTTACAACAATGATTTCAAAAGTTTTACAACCTACATGTTCTTGTTTGATAAAATCACAGTTCTGATAAAAAGTACCTATCAGATTTTGGTCGGAGAGTCAGGTTCGACATAGGTAGGTACATATTTGTAGATTGTTTTGTAGATTGTGTAGTCTTTCATACATATCTCATTATAATATGTATATTGTTAGTATTTGTTTGCATAATTATGTAAGTTAACTATGTTAGTTATGTAATTGGGCACCGCCCGTGTAACTAATAACAATAAAACAATAATATTTTACAGTGTAACTACTTTACTTACGTAAAACACAAAACTGTTAAAAAAAATTTTTTTTCATAAATAAGACTGAAGTATTTCCCAACCCTTACTAAAAAACTTTAAGATAATTTTATTTTCATGTAATGTAAAATGTAAATATTATGAAACAATCTGAAACTTGTTAGAAGTTGATCAAGGAAAAAACAAAGCAAAGATAAAAAAACGCAAAAAAAAAAACACATAATACTTACCTATAGTATATAGTTAATTATAAAAGCACAAAAGCATCTAATAAAATAAAAGAGATAACTTTAGAGACACTTTCTAGAAGAAATGTGAATGTCAAACTGCACTGCAAGGCCTGCACGCACCTTTTGATAAACTCGACGGGCGGGGCGGTGGCGGCTATTAAATTTCATTCACCGAACTTCCTCTATTTAATTTAGTTCAGTTCACTCAAGTAAATAAACAAAACGAAGGAGTGACTGCTGTGTGAATTTGTGAAATGAATGAATAAGATTATGTTAAGTAGGTACCTGTCAAAATTGACATGACAAAAAGTAATGTTAACATACAGTGATGCTAAATTTCCTTATTCTGCCTTGTGCCTTATTTTTTAAGTGATTTGAGACTCAACTTCGGAAATGGGGTGCAGGTGCAGAAACTGGAACCACTTTCGCACAAAAATAAAGATAAAAAAAGTTGGTTTTGATTACCTAAAAATAAGGTTAATGTATCAAATAAAGTTTAAATACAATAATGCGTGCGTGCGGGGTACGTATCAGAATGTCTAAAGTTAGAATGTCTAAACTTAAAATGGCAAAGTTCAAAATGTCAAAAATCAAAATTCAAATAGTTTAAAATGTCGAAAATCATTATGTTTAACTTCAAAATAGCAAAATTCAAAGTATCAAACGTATCAAATACTTGACGAGTTGAAATATCAATGATCATTAAGTCTAAAGTTCACAATGATTTATTTGAATTGGGTTGGATCTTAAAACGAATCGCTTTCTTTGAGGTTAATTGAGTCTGTGGAGGTCTTTGGGCTTCGCCTGAAATGCTTTATAGCAAATTTAGCTGCCGGAAATAAGCATAAACTAGTCTACTGGGACTTAGAAACCGTAGACCATAGGTCACGAGATAGGTGCGAGGAGCGTAGCGACGAGCATGTTAGGTTGACATGAACCCAGCGCGCGAGTCGAGCGAGCGAAGCGAGCGTGCCGCGGCAGCGGCCGGCGAAGCGCCAGAAAAAAATCTATTTCAAACTCAATTGGCGGATTTTGTTCGGCGGCTACTTAACCAGTGACTGGCACCGGCTACCGAATCAGGAAGCGGCGTGGCTATGGTGATGTTCGGCGGAGACACAGAGGTTAACACGCAATTATTTTACCTAATTAATTAGGTACCTAAATGAAAGAAATGCATATAAATTCTTTACGTCATTATATGTATTTTGACTATTAGACATTTTAAGTTTTGATCATTTGAACTTAGACATTTTTAGTTTGGACTATCTGACCGCTTGACATTTTCGTTTTTGACTTTTTGAACTTTCGACATTTTAATCGTTAGACATTCAAATTTTTGACATTTTGAACTTTGCCATTTTAAGTTTAGACATTCTAACTTTAGACATTCTGATACGTACCCTGCGTGCGACATACATCATACACCGAAATTAGTCAATAGTTTCTATTTAAATAATCAGCCTGCCGACTCTACGTCTACGCGGTACGGTACATACTCTAGACTTCTAGAGTCTAGAATCTAGATAGACCTACCCACCATATTTGTAATTATTTTTTTTACGTTTCTCGTCCTGGTCATAATAGGGGTTTCCGTTTCGACAGTACCAACAGCATTTACCCAACTTTAGGGTAAAAAATACACACTACAAACACTAAGCATTCGCGATGTCAAAACGAACAACAACGCTGCAGTCCGTTCCACGTATTGCTTAAAATTTATAAAGTACCTTAGTGTTTTCTCTACTCGATACGGACCATACGTAACAAAATGATACTGATAGAATGTCTTCCTATATTAAAATAAACAATGTAGTGAAATTTTAAACAATGCCAAATGAAATAAAATGTATTTAAAATAAAATAAAAAGTAGTTCTAGGAACATCATCTAATGGAACGTACAATTTCACAATGTTTTCGGTTTTTCCCTATCCAAAGACACGCAAGCGACACGTAGAATTTGTGATGACGTGGCCCCTTCATGGCCAACCAAGTCACCCAAGTCTAGTCTAATCGAATGATGCAATAACTTCCTCTTTCGGTGAAAGCTGTGCAACAGAGCCACTGTAACGTAAATACAATGTACTAGTTTTAATAATATAATTATTAGGGTCCCCCCACCCCAGACTTTCCGACCGGTTTCTTTTCTTTGCTTTGCTGTTCTACTTTGCTGTTTAGACCGCCGGCCAACCAGGATCATTTTCAATCTATCGCTTATTGGGTTGGGACCAGAGGCCGTACTCTGAGCTCTTACAGCAGCCTCAAAGTAATGTTGTTATAGGGACAGAGCTATCATCGCGTATAGCGCCATCTCATTTACAACATTGCTTTAATATTACTTTTGACAGTCATGGTAGGGGGGCAGACCAAGTTGGCAAGATAGCCATTAGCTTGGTGTTATCAAATATCATCGTCTGGGTTGCGAAGTAGGAAGCTTCTAAGAGATATGCCACCCTGAACATGGTCTCCGATTGCTAAAAATAAATCGATCGCATATTTATATAAATTGCGTGAATCGTGGGTGGCATAATTACCTACCTACCTGAACTATTTTTTTGTGTTTTCATAACGATCTTTTAAAAAACAAAGCTCACAAGAACATACATACATATATGTGAAATATACTTAGATTGAAAATATGCGATAGATTTAATGTACAATTAATGTACATTTTTTTCAGCCAAAAAACATGCAAACTGTGTTTGTTTCGTGAGAATAACGAGTGGTACTGCGGCAGAGCATACTCCCTGGCAGTACCACACCGACCCTTTGTTAAGACTAAAATACGTAACGTACAATTTTTTACTGGCGTACAAATTACGAACAATTCATGAACATTTTATTTAAAACAGGATTTGCACTTGTTTGGGGTCGTGGACTGGTACTGCGACAGAGTATAACATTGAAAATGAGCCTCTTGGTCGGCGGTCCATTTAGACCGATCGGGATACGTTATTTTGAGGGCATAACCTTCAAAAAATTTAAAGTTTATGAAATCTTGCCTGTCAATACATTGGCATATATAAAGTGTATTTTTGCGTTTTGTGTCACATCTAGCCGATGCATATTTCGGTCGGGTCGGGTACTAAGTAGGTACGTTCTACCATTACGAACGCCCGAACACGCGCCTTTCGTCACAGAATACATAATAGTACAAGTACAGAAGATCCACTCCGCAAAGTCATTTAAATAAATAGCGACTCTTTTTCCTGACCCAATAAAGTGCAATTCAGGTCGCACACCGCTCCCTTGCCTACAGTTATATTCACCTAGAAGTTGCCTCTCTTTCTATCGCGTAGCTCTTATTTCTTCTAACGACTTCAGGGTTGTCTTCTTTTAAATAATAATTAATCTGAATACCTACAAGTTATTGTGTTAGCATTGTGAGGAGCTCGGTGGAGCAGTGGTTTAGGCCCAGCGATTGCGGAAGTTAAGCAACGTTCGCAAGGGTCGGTCATGGGATGGGTGACCAAAATTTATTATCTCGAGCTCCTCCGTGCTTCGGAAGGCACGTTAAGCCGTTGGTCCCGGCTGCATTTGCAGTCGTTAACACACACCAATCCGCATTGGGCCCGCGTGGTCGTTGTTTATCCTTACCGATTTGTCCTATTTACTTAGTTATTTAGTAAACAGATTTGTCAATGTTGTCATACAATACAACACAACATACAATACAATACAACACCTAGGCACAGAATACATGGTATCAAAAATTATGATTTCTTACGAAATTAAATTGTCATTAAAAATTAAACTTTGCTTATTATTTCGTAAGTAGGTAAGTAAGTAGGTACCTAGTAATTTTTTTTTTTTATGTTTTTTTTATTTTTTTTTTATTTCAATAAATAGTTGGGTGAAGATTGTTTAGCAAATAAGACAAGTAGGTACCTATCTAAGAATAAACGGACAATACCTACTAAATACTGACTAGGTTTGTGTGTATCTCAGACAATAATAATATTCTATTCTAGTGAATCTACCTATTACTAGACAAGCATTCTTCTTACCTTTCGATGTCGATAGGTAGTGTGAATAACGTAAGGTTCGGATCCTTTTTATTATTGTTAAGGAGATGCAAAACGTAGCGTCAATGAAAACATATAAAGTTTTGTCGCATAGTTAGAAGAATCCACTCATTTTGAAAGGTAGAAAAAAATATAATTGTATTTGACATATCCTGAATTAAATACTTAGCTATAAAAAATTTCAAGTAAAAGCTTAGTTAGTGAAAAAAAATGATTTTTCTAAAAAGTTTTTTCGTCGCGAAATACTCGAAATTATCAGCGGCAACTAGCATATTTTTCTCAAATTATAAATCGAACGTAGGACGAATTAAAGAGTTATATAAAAAAAAGAGTGTTAATGTTATGGATCACTATTAAAATCAAAATAAACAGGTTTTTTAGCGCCTGAAAAATGTAAAGAGCAATGCACTTAGAAAATATTTGTTAGTTTTCGGCAAACACAGAGATCTGGCGCGGGCGGGCGGGGTGAACGCCCGGGGCCGGGGGCTTGCATCGGGTGGTACCTATTGAGAAGAATGGGGCTGTACTTTTCATTTCATATTTCATATCGTAGCGTGTCAGGTCGGTCTCGTCTTTTTCTTTTGGATTTTGGAAAGTTTTGTGAACTTTGTTTGTTTTAAGTAAATAAATAATTTTATTTAGTGCCAAGTAATAGTTTTAGGTGTTTGTTTTGTAGTTTTAGGTTTTAATAATAAATAAAATAGATTTAGTGTAGTTTTACGTCTTGTAAATGTGACTTGTTTTTATAGGTAAGTACCTAGTTTTGTACGAACTTGACTGTATTGTGTCTGTGACTGACTGTATTGTATTTATTTCCATACTTTTGCCCACCACGTGTCGAATCGAATTCAGTCAGTGTCAATTTGTTTGATTGCCTATTGAGATACTAGGGTAAAGTGCCTAGTTTCCGGCCGTTTAAGGCAGTTGTTGACTTTGAACACTTGTAACTTAAATATAACAAATAGTAATGATCCCAACTATTTCTTCATTAGTCGGTTTTGTCACTAGAAATTATTTTCCAAAAAAGTACGATTTGCCCAGTGTCCGGCCCCCCTGTTTCTATTTCCGGCCCCCCTATTTCTATTGCCCAGTATACCGGCCGCCTTTCAAAGAACATGACGAGAAGAAAAAACCACATCGTTCAATGCAGTAGCGATCGTTTGAGTATTTCGCTAACTTACACTTCGGAAATAACAAGAGACAAACAACTAATTTTATTAGTAGACAAATTTCAAAGCTGGCCGGTGTACTGGTAGTATTTTGCAGGATAGCCAGTATACCGGCCTCCCAGTGTATACTAGGAGGCCGGCACACTGGGCAAGCACCCAGTAGATCCGGCCACCCGTTTACATACAAAAAAAAACAACTTCTTATACAAGCACATTTAGACGGCCGAGTACTGGACACAAAGTACTTTAAATTTAATAAAAAGGGATAGCATTATACTTTCTTCTATAGAATCGCTCTTTTAACAAAAAGAGACAAAACAATATATCGAGCTCAGTCCCAGTTAACCGGCCCCCGGCCGGTGTACTGGAAACATGTGGTTTCGTTGTCTAGTAAGGCGGCCCCTTGATATTACTAAATATCTACTTATTAAGCCATATTAAACGTTAATATAGTAATAAATAACAACATACCTTGAGAACAAACTAAATATTTACCTTTTTTAACGATGCCCTGAAGGACAATATTGACTATTTGGCAAGAGCTCTCCACTATTATTTTTTATCTCCACTTGCGAAATCGACCCAGATGCGGTAGGCTTCAACGTGAAACACAAATTATAAAATATTACGTAACGTTTCGCTAGTGGCGTCCATACCATTCGATAGATCGATAACTGTGTTGCCAGGAAAATATCTAAATTGTTAAGAAATTGCCACGAATTTCTTATTTTATTCGAAAAACTGTTCATGTTCATGTTCAATTTGAAATAAAGATTTATGTTTTTACTTAGTATTTAATTTTACAGAAAAAACAATAGTTATAATTTTATTAAAAATGTTTGCAACCACTGTCACCAAAGTTATGCCGGACTTGCCTTAAAATAAAATAAAATGAATTATCATTGAAATCTAAACCGTAAGAACAATGACATAAAACACATATTTCAACGCCTGTTTTGCATCACTGCTAGAAACTGCTTTCATTCATATAGCCTCACTAGTTATGGTTATATTGGTACTAGACGGACTTACCTCAAACTGCATGGGAAGTCCGTCTACACGCCGAGTTCTAAAAAATATCATTTAAATCTAAAGATTATTGCAAATAATATTATTTTTATACCAATATAAGTAAATTAATACATTACCTATAATTTCCGATGACACAAGTCAGAAAGCGTATCTGGTTCAATGAGTTCAGTTAAACTTAAATATTAGAAAAGTATGCCGGACTTCCACACACTGACCTTACTACTTTCGTAATAAAGATTAATCAACCTACCTAAAACTGTGTCAACAATATTTTTAAGACCGCAATTGTGGCAACAACAGAGATTCAAAGTTGAAAATCCTTTGGGGGCTGGTATTAGGCATATTTACCCTACTATCAATATATAAAATCGTAAACTGAATGACTGACTGACTGATCTATCAACGCACAGCCCAAACCGCTGGACTAGAGACTTAAAATTTTGCACACAGATACCTTATACAGTGTAGGCATCCACTAAGGAAGGATTTTTGAAAATTCCATCCCTAAGGAGATGAAATAAGGGATGAAAGTTTGTATGAAAGTCCCTCAGCTTTGTAGCTAGGATCTTCAAATTTTGTGTTTAGGCTAACGATTGAAAATTAATAATTTATTTATTTATTTATATTCATATGGCATACACAACAGATGACAGTCAACAATAGCACACAATAACAGCTAGACATGTTTTGAACCAAACTGACATCCAAACACGTGCACACACAGAAATACATGCGATGCGAAAACATTTAAATTATTACATTATTATAAATTGGTACTATAAAAGTTGCATTTATTAATATTGGTACTATAAAAGTTGCATTAATAATAAATACTGGCCTCAGCGTTTTTCAAAATTCTACCCCCAAAGGGGTAATTTTTATAACTCTCAAAGCTCGTTTACGTGATAAAAAATATACTTATTATGTAATATCTCAAAATATAATTCAAAGTTTTGTTCACCCTGGACTGATCAGAGAACATGACATTTATTCATAACAGCAAATAATTTAAAAACAAACAAAAACATTTCTAAATGCGGCCCAGTCTACACCGCTACACTCGCAGGTGAGGTGCGGCGCGGGAGGGGCGCCGCTGCACTCGCACACAGCTTCGTCTGCCGCACCCCCTCAAAAACCAGAAAATTCGATTAAGCAGCGCCTTAAGGCAGCCCATTGCGATGCAATATGCCTTCATTTTGGTTAAACATGCAAACGAACGACGCGAAAATACGCGAACGCGGCGCGTGAATGAGTATCGAAATCGAACTAATGTTGCTAACGTGCGACCCGGCCGGCACGCGGCGGCCGGCCCTCTGAAATTAGTCCGACCGAACCTGGCGCCGGCTACTTGTAGCTTCGTACCTAAAGAGCGGAGTGCGCCTAGCCTGCTTTCGTTTGGTTAAGTAGGTACTCTATAGAATAACATAATTATTATCCCTTTTTAGAAATTCATACAATTCATATCATACTGTTCTGTTCTATATCGTTCTATATTGTGACATGGGCGGTCGGAATGGTCGCATAGCACAGCACGGATTACCGATATACCTTATATAGTGTAGGCATCCACTAAGAAAGGATTTTTGGAAATTCCACCCCTAAGGAGGTAAAATAGTGGATGAAAGTTTGCATAAAAGTCCGTCAGTTTTGAAGTTAGGACCTTTAAATTTTGTATTTAGGCTAACAATTGAAAATTAATATTTACGTGTGTCAGCGTTTTTGACAATTCCACCCCCCAAGGGATGAAATGTTGTATCTGAGAAGTCCTTCATTTTCAAAGTAGAGCTCTCAAAATTTATTATTTCGGCTTATGGTTGGAAAGTAAAACAAATAAGGAAACACATATTTCGTATTTTTTCGAAAATCAACCCCTTAGAATTTAAATAGGATAAATAAATTATTGAATTTTTAGATCTTTAGCATTCACAATGCTATTTTTATATGTTACTTATAATTGAAAAATACTAGAAAAAATCGACTCCCCCCATAGCAGCTCAGACGGGAATTAAATTAGGATAAATAAAGCTAAAAAAAATCGATATGGATGCATTGATTAATAAAAAGTTTAATCAATGTATGAATGTCGTTATTGAGGTTTTATAGGATGTCGATTCCAAAAATGGCATTTATTTTTAACTGAAAAACGGGTTGAAATAGGGGTTGAAATTTTGTTTGGAGAAATAATGTCAAATAGACATTTCGACTTGAAACTTCGTAGTACTCCTAAAAAGCAATAAAGCAAATATATTTTCGTATTTTTTTTAAATCAACTAGGTATGGGGTAAATAGGGTATATAAACCTAAAAATTTATATGGATGTCGTTTTTGAGGTCTTACCGGATGTTGATTGCGAAAATGGCATTTATTTAGAAGTCCAACACAGTGAACATGACAAAAATTAGAATCACGCGATATAAATCGGTCATGCTAGGCAGGCTGGGTTGCGTTCAGAACGTTCGAGCGCCGGTTGTTTGGTTGTTTTTTAACTCGCTCTAAGGTTTGGAACGATCAAGAACTTTAAATGTCAATGTCAATACAAAGTCTTCGTTTTCCATTTTCGAATACGAATAATTTAAACTTTTCTTTATTCTAAATCAAATAAAATCCGTTTTTTGAGGATCTACCATGATTATTTTAAGAATTAGACTCAAAAACATCAAAAAACAAAATAATGTCAATAATGACATTGACATTTTTTCTATAGACAAACGTCAGAGCGTTTTACAACCATCCATTTTTGACATAGATATAGTATATTAAAAGGGGATTTTTGATCATACTATATCTATGATTTTGATGGTTAAAAAGTTGCAACGCTCTGACGTTTGGAACGACACGGTTGTGTCAACACAACGTCTCGCTCTAACCCGGAGTGTAGGTTTGGAACGCGCCTCAGTGTTTTACAGCTCGAACTGTCAGTTAGTAAAATTATGTTGCCACCTCATGTCACCTAGTGATGTGAACAAAAACCGATTAAATCGTGTTCAATTGGTTTGTTGTGGTAATTTTTTTGGCCGTTAAATTAATTAATCAATAAAATTAATTAGTAGTAGTAGTTTAGTTAGTTTAATTATTAGAGTAAAACAAAATGCAACA
This sequence comes from Agriphila straminella, assembly GCA_950108535.1. Classification (NCBI taxonomy): domain Eukaryota; kingdom Metazoa; phylum Arthropoda; class Insecta; order Lepidoptera; family Crambidae; genus Agriphila; species Agriphila straminella. The sequence continues at coordinate 7,685,491 of OX467312.1, forward strand.
TTTATTAGCTTTATTTAAATAATTGTCAAATATTATGAATATAATGATACATAGGATGTTTTTTTAATGCCTAATTAAAAATAATATTGAAAATATATTATTCCGTAATAAGTATTGGAGACAGGTACCTACTTGGAAATAATATAAATAAAATAATCAATAATTTTTTTTTCGGAATCGACTGTAAAATGATTTGACATACCGGTAAATTGGGGTGATTGCAACATGCGTGGTGAATGACAACGGCGACATTTATGATAGAAAAAAATAGGTAAATAAAATAAAAATGACCTAGTTTTATAGAAAAGTGTTCTTAGAACGGGCTCAATAAGTTCATTTTCATTTTTTTTTTCTATCGAAAATTTCGGTGTTGTTATTCACCACGCAAGTTGCTAATCACCCCAGTTTACGGTACCTACTTGTGTATGTTAATTTTGAATATGAAGATATGCTTAAGTCAAAAACAGGCCAAGTACAAATTCATAATTTTTGGGAATTCAAAAAACTCTCTTTTGGAAAAATATTGTACTAAACGTCGGAAATAAAAAATATAATAAAAAAATTACATTATTTAGTTTTACGTTATCAAAATAAATAAAGATAACCTCTTTATATCTCTTTCTCTTTATATTTAAAAAAAAAGTCAAAATTGTTTTCATAGTCTGTTTATGACATGAGGTCTTAGTAAAATGATATATACGTTGATAACCACACCGTCACCATACAAAATCGGCTGAAATTGACGCCGTGATAGTTATGTGAGCACTGTGCTCATCAACGTCATTTTAGCATAGGGACATTAATTATAAAGATAATAAAAAACTGTTTTTTCTACGATAGTTTTATTCAATAATTCTCATTTTTAAATCTATTACCCTTAAATGTGTATATCGTTGGCGGGCTGTGAAAACCTCGCATGTGCAATAAATTTCGAATCCGAGTTTTTTCGACGTAGACATATATTACGAGGTTTTCTCACGAAAAATAACTAAAAGAGATTTTCACTAAATTTGCGACTTACGAGCTTTTCACAGCCCGCCGACGATATAGAGACATTTATACCTAAATTAATATTAAACACGAGCATTATTTTAACTGAAAACTGACACTAAATTTTTGTGGAAAAGTGACAGTTTATGCTCGTAGTTTCAAGAGTATTTGAGTGTGATGGTTGTTTTTTTTGGATCTTTTTGCTGCAATTAGGCTCTAAATTTCGTATTATAGAATCAAACTCAAATTCAAATCTCTGCTTGAGCACAGTTAGAAAGGAATGGTGCTATTCATCGCATATAGCGCCATCCCTTTCTAACCGTACTCAAGCAGAGATCTGAGTTTGAGTTTGATTCTATAATACCAGCCTAAAACCCTAACCTTACTGGTTTGCCTTAAGGGGCCATAATAGGAAAACATGGTTTGCGCGGGCCATATTTTTATAAAGTAAACGTAAAGTTGTAGCCACAAAAAAAACATACGACAAGCTAAAACGATTATCTAGTACCTACAAGTATTAAATTGCGTATAAACCTCACAAATGATTGTAAAAAAAAACAGAATATCATCAAAAGCGCTTGTCGCGGGCCATATTTTTGGCGTAAATAATAGCGGAAACGTATTGAATTCTACATCAAAATACACTTTAACGTACTGTGCATTTGCTCCAATAACTTTTTTTTAAGAAAGATAATTGTGCTAAAGATTATGATGAAAAAACAACGAAAAACATCGAAAAAGTGCAGAAGTGAGGTTTCCATACTCTTTACACGTAAAGAAAAAGACAGAGACAAGTGATTTCGCGTAACGGAGCCTTAACGGCATGTGTAAGCTGTAGACACGTGTCGCCAGCTCGCACACATAAAACAACTCATGGTAACGAGCTTATGGTGACTACTATTATTATGTCTGGAAGTTTGATTGCTGCTATTATGCTTTAAAATATGGCATGCTTAGAATTTCTCTATAGCCTATGAGGAAGATTTTTAACTGAATGTAATTAATGAACGATAATTTTGTCACGTCACTACTTTTATTTTGTCCTAAAGTGGGCACACTTGGAGCTGTCAAATTACTGCACCGAATTAAAAGTCGGAGTAGGTATATAGTCCAGTAATACTATATAAATTTACCTACGCCAAAAGGGTTTTATTTATTTTATCTTTCATTCACTTATCTATTAATCAACGCGATATGTCATTCTAATGACAAATTAGGTAGCATGTCTGTTCTCAAATTCCGAAAGTTTTCTACGAGTTTATTACTTATTTTGTCAGTTCCAGCAGTTTTGCCTGGAGGTAATAATGTTGATAACAATTTTCAGATTGAGCTTTCTAAAATAGCTATTTTAATTATAAAATCCAGAAGACCAGTGCATCGTTTTTTACTTTTTGTGATCTTTGCAGCCAATGACTTACACTTTTATGATGGGACTTCTCCCGCAGATATAATATCAGGAGATGTGTTTTTTGAAATACTTGATCCCCCCGAACTGAGATATTCATATCGAATAAGGCCAGCCAAAGATTTTGGAGCAACATTTGTAAGTTGACTTACCTATTTATAGTTTACTGTCTTAGAAATTAGAATAATAACACCTAGAACGATGGTTCTCTACAAAGCGCACTGTCAAAACTTAGGCAACTAAAACAGTCAAAATGGCCCTGTTTTCAGATTTTTATTCTCCATTATTATCTAATCATATCGAAAAAGTACAAAACAGTTTCCATTTTCCTACATTTATTAGATTATTTACTATTTTATTGGATTTTAGTTACGATTAGGTAACATATGAAGAATTTAAATCTGAAAACTAAGCCATTCTGGCTTAGTATTAGTTGCCTCACTTTACATACGCGGACTTCTAGGTGTTATTATTCTAAGTTTACTGCAAAAACAAAATGAGTATTACTTAAATACTTAACTAATAATACCTATTGTATGTGCCCTAATTAAGTGAAGTGTAGTTTAAGTGTTCTACAATAATTGCTCCATTTGACAAAACACCCAACAAGTCTAAAATGGGAATATTGTTGCGTTGATGAATTAATATCTTACTTTCCTATTTTTTAATATACTTACACACAAGGGAATTTATGAGGAATTAAAAACCTTACAACCGTATTGCATATACATATTATCTCTTTCTTAGTGTTCAATTATATCTTGAGAATGTGTGCATATTGTTTTTTTCAGAATGAAAGTTTCTCATTTCAAGGTGCACTTTTAGTGCCAACGATACCATTACACAGTTGTTCCGATATCGTGAATCAAGAAGACATTATTGGTCATATTGCACTGTCTGAGAGGGGGTAAGTTTTTCTATGTAATGTTTGACACTATACAGTAATGATTAAAGTTATAATAATAAACCTTCTTCAGACTTTTGATTCGTATTAAAAGTAGTTGTAATTAGCAGTTGTTCGTTAGTCTGTTTGCCCATTGGCAAAGGCCTCCTCCATTTGGCGCCACACATTCCTATCTAAGGCCTCTCTGGTCCAAGCTGAACCTGCTAAGGCCCTTATCTTGTCAACCCATCTTTTGTGTGGTCTGCCACGTTTCCTTTTGGCATTTCTTGGGTACCAGTACATCATCGTTTTGCTCCATTTATCTCTGCCTCTCACTGTATGTCCAGGGGGGGTATTACAACCTCTTAAAACTTGCCAGGTTTATGAATTGCTATAGTTACATCTCTTTCTCGCTGTATAGCAAATAAAAGAGATAGATTGATAGCCAGTCAGAAAACTGCCAGGAAATAAGAGGTCATAATACGGACCCTGTCCACCGTCATTTCAGTGCTTTTACTGTGTAGGTTATGTCTTTGGTTTCAGTATTTCTTTCAGACTCCAAAATCTTTTCCAGGCATTACCAATTCTGGTTTCTATTTCTTTTGTTGTGAGGTCTGTTGGAGATATCAGCTGTCCCAAATAAATATATTCATTCACATAATCAATTTGGTTGTTATTTACATAAATGGGTTCTGAGCGTTCATGGTTAACCCTACTTTCTGGCTTTCTAGGTCCATTTGAATGAGCATTGTCTGGATGTCGTTCTTTGATGTCGAGAGGATAATTAAGTCATCCGCGAACCTCAGATGTGACAGGTATTCTCCATTGGTCGAAATTCCACTCCCTTCCCAATCTAATCCTCGGAAGACTTCTTCTAGGACTGCCGTGAAAAGTTTTGGTGACAACGGATCACCCTGTCGTACCCCTCTCTGTATGTTAATTACATTACCTTCTTTTTCCAGCTTGATTTTGGCTGAGCTGTTTTTAAAGATGTTACTTATTACTCTGATGTATTTGTCTTCTACTCCCTGGTTTCTTAATGTTTTCCAAATTGTTTCATGATCGAGGGAATCAAACGCCTTGCTGTAATCAATGAAGCAGCAATAGAATTCAGTACTGTATTCTTGATACTTCTCGAATAGTTGTTTGACAACATAAATGTGGTCTAGAGTAGAGTATCCACTCCTGAAGCCAGCTTGTTCTCTTGGTTGGTTTTCATCTAAAATTTTTGTTACACGTGCCAAGATCACTTTTGAAAAAACTTTATAGATGTTCGACATCAAGCTTATTGGTGTGTAATTGTTTATATTGTTTTTGTCACCTTTCTTATGTAGTAATGTTATATTTAATCATACAATAATGATTAAAGTTACTGAATAAATAATAAGTGATTGATGTATGCAGTCACCACAGCAGCACCATGGGCTCCCATAACATGTAAATTTTCTCCTTTCTAACCCATGGAAGACCCAAGTAGTTCACCTATGTGTTCCACGGTTAACTTTCTGTACCCCTGGTTTACCTAGGTTTTCCACAATTAACTTTCTGTACCCCTGGTTCACCTAGGGTGTTCCATGTTACTACCAATCTTCCTTTCTGACCCATGGAACACCAAAGCAATTCATCTAGGTGTTCCACAGTTAATTTTCTGTACCCCTGGCACATAATAACTAATAGTACAAGTACAGAAGCAGCACTCGGCAAAGTCATTTAAATAAATAACGACTTTTGCTCCGACACAATAAAGTGCAATTCAGGTCGCACAGTTCACCTAGTAGTTGCCTTTCTTTCTATCGCGTGCTCTTACCTTTTCTGACGAGGCAACGTTAGGGTTGTCTTCTTTGAAATGAACTGCGTAGCATATATTCAAAAACGACAATTGTTTATTGGTTTTTTGATTTTGACATCTGTACACGGCACAGTAATGTCGATTCGACATTGTTACTATTATAAAGAGGCAATATCTACGCAGGCAGTAAGATGCCGCACGACTACACAGGCGGGCGTGCGGCGCCCCTCTGCTCACTTGTTCGTTCGAACGAACGGCTAGCGGTAGGTGCTCATCGCGCGACCTCGAACGAGTGAAGGAGACCTGCCCCTGGTTCAACTAGGTGTTCCACGATTAACTTTCTGTACCCCTGGTTCACCTAGATGTTCCACGTTACTACCAATCTACCTTTCTGACCGGTGGAACACCAAAGTAGATTTTGAACTAAACATACAATAAAATAAATTTAAGAAAGAAATCAAACAGTTTTATACACTTCCTTAGAAAATAACAAAACACTTTTTACGGATTACAGCGCATACTTAATTCAGGTGACATTTTAGATCATTGAAGATACCTACTTTAAAATAATAAAAAAAAAACAATAATCCAAACGAAATAATTCTAAAATAACACCCGAACTAATAATAAACGCGATGTAATCAAACAGTTTTGTACAATATTAAGAGATATTGATGTTGATAATTAAAAAAAATCATTATTTTTTTCTAGTGAATGCTCATTTGTTTACAAGGCGGCAAAAGCCCAGCAGGCGGGAGCAAGAGCAGTAATAATTACTGAGTTTATTGATAAAGGTGATGATTCACTGGATCATTTAATAGAAATGGTTGATGACAAGTAAGTATTAGAGGTTTTTGTACTATGGGCAACAGCGTGACTTAGCCAGTTAGCAACAAAATTTGTATATGGCTCGTGCACGAACTGAACGTGTGTTGTGTTGTGACGGCGCGGCGTGCAAGCGATTTTAACCTTAGGAGTGGTTAAGCCACATCAATAAATATTACTCATGTGGTTAAGCCACATGCCGTGTTATTACAAAAGATTTTTAAATAAACGCTTAAATGTGATGCTGTCATTTTTTTGACAATATTGTTTGACAGAGACAGCATCACATTTAAACACGTGTTTAGTTAAACAGTGTTTAAAAATCTTTTGTAATAACACAGTGAGTGTTATGGCGACGCTATTGCCCATGGTACAAAGAAAAACAAAATTATTTAAACTATTTCCAATTTCAAACGAACTCGCACACACCGACATAAAACTAAATATTGTCCTCTCACTTGCACTTATGGACCAACACAACATTGTAGTTGTTTTAAGCTCTCACTTTTTTGAACAGAAATAACTTTAATAATAATAACAAATGACAACTAAAACAAAGTGACAAAGCACACCAATTTTTTAGCCGACTGTAGGTGCCTCAAATTTTATGTCCCTGTAAAAACAGTCAAGAAATGTTGATCAACTAAGTGAAACCGTTTCTGAAATGTGATTTATTTTATTTGTCTCAAAATTCCAGAATGGAGTTGGATGTGAATATTCCTGCAGCATTTCTCCTCGGTCGAAGTGGAGCCACTATTCTTCATACCCTTAAAAGGCTACGTAAAAAAGAAGCAATAATTAACCTGCCTGTAAACATGACGCATGTAGCTATTAGCAAAATGAATCAACCACCCTGGATTGCATGGTGACATCATTGAATCATAGGCGACTTGGACTTGGAGGGATACCAAAGATGACTTCTCTCAGATGTCTGTAAAGAGAGATATTGGGCTAATAACCCTTAATACATGTTCGTCTATGATTAAATAAAAATCTATTATTTTTTTCAAAAACAAATTTAAAAGTCAGTCATACATAACTTGCTAATTATGTACCTACCTTAGATATTATAGATTTTGTCTTACGATATTAAATATTATTGGTATTATGAATAGTATGCTTGACATCTTGTTCTACTAACTATTAATAAAAATTGGTATGCATTTTATTATGTTATTAATAGTATAACTTTATAAGCTTATAATTATAAGCCACAGAATGTAGCTTCGATATAGAATATAAGAATAGAAATAGAGAATAAATTACTATGCATTATCACAGGCTTGGTAAGCAATAAGCATGTTATGAATTTCTGACCAACACAGGCCAATTATTTAGATTATCACAGGAAATAACGGGTGTAACAAGACCTTCAACGAAGCCGAAGTCCACGTATTCCGCCCATCATCAGGATCATTTTTGTCTTTGAGACTATACCTGGGAAACCAATAGTTACGAAATTATTGAAGGTCAAAGTCAACATTTTTTTTTTCAAAATTTTTATGATATCTTATTTTATTCGTTATTTCCTACTTTTTGACTAAAAAAACATTATCAAAATTTTAAGTATTTCGTAACAAACAATGGCTTGAAAACGTCGTCACTCGATGTATCTAATGAGCACGCACATAAACGCTGCCTTTCAACTCGGCCGCACGCAACTGTGTAGCATACACTCGCAGGCGCGGCCTGTTGTACGCGTCACATTGCGTGGTAATGCATGCAATGCTTTTTTAACACCAAAAATCAAAATGGTTTCCCAGTAATAATTTTGAACAGAAATGGTCCTGATGATGGGCAGAATACGTAGACCTCGGCTTCGTTGAAGGTCTTGTTACACCCTGTAGACTTTTGATGGATCGACGTTTAGACATTTTCGTTATGATTCTACTTTTTCTGCAAATCTGGCGTTGTAAAAATCTGGCAAAACAAAAATCTGACGAAACGAAAATCTGTCATTGCATCAAATGTTTCGTGATCTACGAGAATATTAGAATTTTAAGATCAGCTCTGTCTATAGATGTAATCGCAAGAACCTCATAGAATAATTATGTAGATAATGTTTTCGTTGTTTTTTGTTACAATTGTTAATTGCGTTACCATTATTTTATACATAAACAGATACTGTGTAATTGAGACTTTAATATTAAATTCCAATACAGCCTGCAATCCTTTCTGTAAAGTCACTGGCGCCGCCAATGGAAAACAAATCGCATAATAAAGACGAAATTGTGAATTTTCTCTCTGTAGTGCACTCCGAACAAGCTTTTTGGTACTTTATAATATTATAACGCTTTAACAATATTTTCTAGTCTGTCGTTTGGTTTAGTGGAGTTTTTTTTGGCGAAAAGTACCTATACAGAGAGATAATTCACAATTTCGTCTTATTTAACATTATGATTTGTTTTCCATTGGCGGCGTTAGTGTGCAAAATGTGCGCCCTTGACAATTCTCTTAAACCTATAATAAATACATAATGGTGTTGATTCGGTTGGTACCACTAAACTAAATAAACAGGACTCAACTTAATTTTAGCATCCTGTTCTTGTCTTTTCGATACATAGACTGCACCATCAGCCTAGCATGACCATCGAAACACGAATATAATAAATCGCGTGATATAGCGTTTTATCGCCACTCAACTGTCAAAATCTGACGTCTGTCGTCTTTTGACAGTTAAACCTGATAAATCGCTATATCATATCGCGTTTCGGTGGTCATGCTGGGGGGCTGGGCTTGTTATTTCACTTTTTGTATGTATTTAAATATCTTATATTACTAAATAATATACTACAAAAATTGGACTCGTCACCAGGGTTGTACTATTATGTATTCTGTGACCTGTCTGCCTAGCATGACCGATTTATATCGCGTGATATAGCATTTTATCGACACTCAACTGTCAAACTCTTTTGTCTTTTTGACAGTTAAAAGTGATAAAACGCTATATCACGCGATATAAATCAGTCATGCTAGGTAGGCAGGGGGCTAATTGTCTAATTTCAAAATCTATCACAATCGCTTTCAGGGTGTGATGCATTGATGCTTCTTTTTGGTACAAATAAAAACTTACTATAGAAATACAGCAATGTGTCACATCCATCTGTCAAATGAAAGCGATTGCGATAGATTTTGAAAATTAGACAATAAGCAGGCTGATCTTTTTCTCAGGCGGGAATCGAACCCGCGAGTCCAATGCTCTTCCTACTGAGCAACCGAGTGACTCGGTTTTTCTAGTTTTATTATTCTAAATTGCATTGTGAATGCTAAAATCTTAAAATTAAAAAATATGGTACTAACTATGACTTATTTATAGGAACGTTCATGAAACTGCGGCCGGCTTAATAATTTTGTAGTTAGTGCCTAATCGAAATCAGCGAGCAATGTGTATAAACTAAAACGCTTATTATTGTTGTATTTATAGGAGGATTGTACGAGTTATGATAAATGTACGAGTATATTACTCCTTAGTCCTTTGCGTAACTTCTTAAAATTCGCATAAAAAAGTGTAGATAGATTAATTTATTTATTAAGACCGTTGGGTGCAATGGTAGCGATCCTTTACAAAGATTCCGGGTTCGAATCTGGCAGAGGCATGTTATTTAACATAAGCACTTGTTCCTAAGCCATAAGTGTTTTTTTATTGTTGTTTAATATTTTTCTGTTATTTAGTCGTCATAGAACAGGCTCAATTTAGTTACTGTCTAAACTGCAATTGGTTTGAATAGGATTTACGAATTTTGTTTTGTGTCATGCTAAGCCAAAATAAACAAATAATAATAAATCGCTTAACTACGTAGGTAGTTTAAATATACAGGAAAGTGTTTTATTTCAACCTATAAACTCGTTTCTATTAATAAAAAAAAAATAAAAAAAAATTTTGATCACTTGTGACAGTCTCTAAATAGTTGACGCTAACCAAAAGTTGGTAAAATAAAATAATAATAAAAATATTTATGGCAACAATCACAATTTGGACATAGATAATAAAGGAAAAATGAATAATAAATAATAATTATTATATTATTTTACCAGTGCTTGACCACATGAGATGTTGCCGTTCTGCTCACTTCATGGCTTGGAAAATATAGAAGGCTATGGCTTGTTCTATAGAATAACTACGATATTTTCCAATTTATTCAAAGCAGCAGCGGAGTGTTGTGGAAAATTCTATCAAGCATTTGTTTGACTCTAATTCGCGCTAAAGACAATTTTTTATTTTTATTTTTAGATGCTTTTAAGACAAATAAATGGGTATTCTTGTAAAAAAGGTTGTATTTTTATAATTTATACTTAGGTACCTAACTTAATTTAATTTTAGTTTAAATTTAATAAAATTATTTGAAAAATCACCAGTCAACGTTATTTTAGACCAGGCATGACGAATATTTTTTTTATTTTATGTTACATAAATTACCTCTCAAAAAAAGAAACATTGGTAAAAGAATTAATTCGCTAGCATGAAAACTGCCCGAGATATCACAGTGTGAAATGCACACAAATGGACTCGCCCAAAAACGCTCCATACTAATGGCTTCCTAGTTATGACGTCACGAATAAGTAGTTTGTATATGCAACGCGTAGGAAATTTGTTTGGCAGCTATATTATATATTGTGTTTATCAAAATAGTTTCTTAGACAAATTTGCTATTCATTTTACTGACTAATTTAAGGTACTTATCATTTATTTTAATAAATTTTATACTTTTTAAATGGACTTGTCCACCCAACTTTGAAGGGTCATAAAATAAATAATATACAATATGTAAAACCAAGAGGTATACAAGCTACTCTAAAAGTTTAATATGTTTACGATTTTTATTAGTATTTCGTTATTTTATTCATTAGTCATCATCCCTATTATATCTGAAGTTAGGTATTACTATTCTCAGGAAGTGCAAATTATTTCCAACAGATGCTCAACGTACATCTGTAAGGCAAGAGTAAATAAGTTTCTGGGCAAAATGCATTGTTCGCGTGTGTTGCTGCAGCAAGCAAGCACATGTTGTCATGCGATTTGGATGTTATAGAGTTAATGCACACCAATTTAACTATCTGACTTAGCTCATCACGCTTGAAGAATGCGATTTGAAATTACAAAGTGGAAAACGTAAGCGACTACCTACCTAGTTGTTTTCAGCTTCCTCCGTCCGCTCGTTTAGAGGTAGGTAGGTAGGTACCTACTACATAATATAAAACCATTAAATGTTAGGGGTTTAAGTCTGAAATTTCTGTTTTGTTTGAATCTTCCATACCAAGGGCGTCGCCAGCCCATGGCCCAGGGGGGGTTCATGTCAAAAATATGAATTGTGAATTTATTTAAGTTTGGGATTGGGCTGGATTTATCAGAAAAGCAAGTCAATTGCTTCTAGAGGGGGGGAGGGGGGCAGCTGCCAAAGGAGTAACTTTTAAGATACTTTTTTTAATGTTCAGGAAAGAAAATTAGAAATATTTTTATTGCTGATAGCACAGAATACATAATAGTACAACTGATAGTGGGCCGTCATGATCATAATTCGAAATAATAACAAGTACTTAAGTAACTGAAGCATCTTTCGATATGAGAGCCTCTGTGTCTGAGAGAAAATCGGCAAATTCATTACTTTAACCATAAGAATAAATAAAACCCCTATTATAGGTTCTTGGGAAACTGTTCATGTTCAAAATATCACCCATGACGACCACTCATGTGCTACCTACATGGCCTTAATATAAATAATTATAGGTAATATAAATAATTCAAGGAAGCCGAAATATTTTTTGTTGCCATTTTCATTCTGGCTACGGGTGACTAGGTACGCTACGGGGCTACGGTCGTAGTAACTATTTAGTAATCTGTGCTACGGGGCTACGGGCACAATGACTATAGTTTTAGTAGGTACGTACTTACCGGACTAGACGAATTTACTTAGGCCGGCCACACACAGACGGAATCCCGTTACGGAATTCCGAACGGAATTTCGATAATGTATGAAGATTCCGTACGGAAAAATCCCGTATGTGTGTGGTAATCCATAGATTTGTATAGATTAGCTGCGATCGGAATCACGTATGTACGGAATTCCGTTACGTGATTCCGTCTGTGTGTCGCCGGCCTTAGGCAGTGATAAAAACTAAAAACAAAGTGAATAAAATTGCGTACACATAAGTACTTATTTAATGAAAACTAAACGTTTATTTTCAGTGCACACTGGTCTGTGACTGAAAATAAACGTTTTTATTTATTTGTGCCAAGTAATATAGCTACTTACCTTTTAGCTCCATATAGGTACTTTGTGGATGTTTTTAACTGAGCTTATATTCGGTTTACATGGCTCACTTACGGATGCAATGTTTCCCAGTGTAGGCCTACCTTAATTATTATAAGTAGGTAAATTAACCTTGCAATTAGAAGAAATTAAAGTCCCTACTCGAGGAATATATTATGTTATGATGAAAACTAGGCTAAAGTTAAATATTTAATGTGGTATACGCGTCGTTGCTTCCAGTATAAAGTGAACCGCCTTGCTTCTCTGTGTAGTTTGGTTGGGGAAAGAAATGGGGGGTGGTGGTGTAAGGTACAGGGTTCTTGTTTTGTTGGAAACGTGTACTTGGTGAGTTGGTCGCACGCTTGCCGTCGTGTCGCAGGGGCGGCGGCGGCGCGGCGTATCAAACATTCAAAGCTATCGACGTTCTACAGCCATTTTGTCGCTGGAACACCACTTGTTCGCAAGTAACGCCACATTAATTTTATTATACTTAAGTACTTAATTCCGGTTAAAGGGAAAATTCATGCCTTACTCTTAGAAAACTCATAGGTAATGTTAAATCATTGTTAATTTGTATCTAGGTTCTATGATTTAACTAGCTGCATTTTTTTGTCGATTCAGTTTTTCGAAATTTTTACTCGACTGCGGGTTATGTTTTTCGCACGTATCTTGTAAGTATGTTTGTATGTAATATTCTTTATTACCTCATATCTTTTAAAACGGCTGAACGGATTTCCATGATTAAGATATCGTTAGATTTGTCTTTTCAGCCCAAGTGTTCTCAAGAAGGTGGCGTTATAAAAAAACCAACATGGCGGCTGTACGGTGCTATTATACGTAGCGAAAAAAAAAATTTTTTAGAATACTGCAAAATGGGTGTCAAATTAAAGGGCTTATTATAAGGATTTCAAAAAGGTATATCATGACCGTAATATATAATAACTAAAAAGAGTTAATTAAAAAAAAAATAAAAAACCCGGCTGCATAAAAAGACAAGTCGACTGAAAAGATGGAAACAAGATTAAATAAATATTAAAGGCAACATGTCATAATAGCATGCACTTTCTTTATGCATGCCTCCGACTGCATGTTATTATGACATGTTGCCTTTAATATTTATTTAATCTTGTTTCCATCTTTTCAGTCGATGTTATTAGACACTGCTGCTAGAGCGATAAAACCCCCATCATGACCAATCTTGCTTACTTAGTAGGTAGGTACCTAAAAGGTAGGTAGGTTAGGTAAACCTACCAACAACTACCTACCTACACCAATTTGTCAACATTTTAGTGGTGCCTTTCGTGACTGCGAAATTGTTGCGTGTTTGAAGCTACAATAAAAATATGCCAACATAATGGAAAGGTTTGTTGGGCTTATCAAACTACGATGAACGAATATTTAGGTACCTACCTACCTCGGTTTAAGTAAAATAATACATAGGTAGATACGTAACTACCTACCTACCTATGTATTTCAACAGAAAAGATATTAGTAGGTAGGTAGGTAACGTTATAAAAACCACCAGGTTATAATTCTGCTGTTCCTGAACATTCTTTGTAAAATAAAGTTTTATTTTCCCTAGAAAAGGGGAAAAATAAAACTTAGACAAGCTTTGTAGTGCGTGCTTACGATTTTTAAAAGTGATTGTGTTTCAAACTTTGATTTATTTGTGTAGAGAAATTGAGAATATTGAAACAAGTCAGTATACCTACTTTACTTAGTATGAGCTTTATTAATTTTAAGTTAAAAGTTTAAAGAGTTGGTAGGTAGATTGGTAAAATATAATAATATAGAAAACGTAACTTAAACATAACGAAAAAAAAATCTTGCTTACCTACAAGGTACCTACCTAGCTAAAGATTTCGAATACCTAGGTAGTCGCTAATACAATAATTAGGTAAGTATTTAACTTATTGAAAAGAAAATAAAACTTGTAGGTAGGTACCTACTTAAATATAGATGAAGAAATAAAAATGTGAAAAAGTGCAAAAAGCACTGTCGTATTGTCATAAATTTGGCGCAAATAAAAACAAACACCTAGGTACCTACCTAATGAATATTATAAGTCGACGATAAATTTTGTTTTCCATTAACAATACTTCTGCTCTGCATGATAAAATTCGCAAACATGCTTAAACTTTTAAAGATAGAAGATTTTGGGCGGGAAATTGCGAATTTTTTATACAAAACAGAAGAAAATCAAAAACATTTATAGGGTGCTTTGTTTTTGGTTGTCTATACAATCAATAATAAGTATTGAAATTCATTCATTCAAAAAAAAGACAAGTCGACTGAAAAGATGGAAACAAGATAAGATAACAAGAGAATAAATATTAAAGGCAACATGTCATAATAACATGCAGTCGGAGGCATGCATAATAGTACATTATGAGACAAGTTAGCTTAGGTTGCTTATTGCACACAAGGCTGTGGGTTGCAGCCCGAGCCGCAGGCGAGGGCGTAACTCAGCCGAGTGTGCAATAAGTAAGAGCTCACGAGTTTCATACGACGTTTTTCAACACATTTGCGAAGAAAAAACAAAGTAATTTATCACACAGCAACAAATATGGCAAAAACAAAATATGATAATTATGGGACAAGGCGCGCATGTTTTATTTTTGTTTTTTTTTTCACATGCCCAACGCAAGAATATTTTGCGAACAAAGGGGTGAGAAGCATACAGCCTACTACTAATACTTCAAAATTATAATTTTAAGTGATAAAATGCAAATATTTTAAAATTTTATAACAAAATATTGTGAATTATGAATAATTTGATAATAATTATATAGGTATTCATTTGACTTAATTAAGGACTTACACATTTATTTATTCCAAAAATGTAATGAATTTTCAGCAGCATAAAACCGCTTTGTTGTCAAAAAAAAATAACTGTATTACCCGGCTAAATTGGGAATGCTCTGTTTACTCGCATAGAACTTGCAGTAAGGTACTAATTTAACTTTGTAGGGTTAATTCTATTACGAACTAGTGTTTTATATATTATTGCACGTGTTTGTTATAGCTCGGTTTATGGCCCTAAAAGCGATGTATTAGGGCTCACTTTACGAGCAAGTGTGTTGAAAAGAAAGTGACATTATGAATGATTGAATTATATGCCTCCGACTGCATGTTATTATGACATGTTGCCTTTAATATTTATTTAATCTTGTTTCCATCTTTTCAGTCGACTTGTCTTTTTATGCAGGCGGGTTTTTTTTTTTTTTTATTTATTTTTTTATTTAAGTATCTCTTTTTAGATATTATATATTACGGTCATGATATACCTTTTTGAAATCCTTATAATAAGCTCTTTAATTTGACACCCTTATTGCAGTATTCTAAAAAAATAATTGTTTTTTTCACTACGTTAGTAATAATAGCACCGTACAGCCGCCATGTTGGTATTTTTATAACGCCACCTTCTTAAGAACACTTGGACTGACAAGGCAAATCTAACGATATCTTAATCATAGAAATCCGTTCAGCCGTTTGAAAGATATGAGGTAATAATAGTACATTATGAGACAAGTTAGCTTAGGTTGCTCATTGCACACAAGGCTGTGGGTTGTAGCCCGAGCCGCAGGCGAGGGCATAACTCAGCCGAGTGTGCAATAAGCAAGAGCTCACGAGTTTCATACGACGTTTTTCAACACATTTGCGAGGAAAAAACAAAGTAATTTATCACACAGCAACAAATACGACAAAAACAAAATATGATAATTATGGGAAAAGGCGCGCATGTTTTTTTGTTTTTTTTCACACGCCTAATGCAATAATATTTTGCGAACAAAGGGGTGAGGAGCATACAGCCTACTACTAATACTTCAAAATTATAATTTTAAGTGACAAAATGCAAATATTTTAATATTTTATAACAAAATATTGTGAATTATGAATAATTTGATAATAATATATATTTATTTGACCTAATTAAGGACTTACACATTTATTTATTCCAAAAATGTATATGAATTTTCAGCAGCAAAAAACCTCTTTGTTGTTAAAAAAAAATAACTGTATTACCCGGCTAAATTGGGAATGTTCTGTTGACTCGCATAGAACTTGCAGTAAGGTACTAATTTAACTTTGTAGGGTTAATTCTATTACGAACTAGTGTTTTATATATTATTGCACGCGTTTGTTATAGCTCGGTTTATGGCCCTAAAAGCGATGTATTAAGGCTCACTTTACGAGCAAGTGTGTTGAAAAGAATATTACATACAAACATACAAACACACTTACAAGATACGCGCGAAAAACATAATCCTTTCTTTGCAGTCGGGTAAAAAGGTACCCCCCTTTGTAGAATGAAGATGTAACTAGAAATTGGGACTTTACGTATATAGGTACAACTCTCAGATCATATAGGTAGGTACAACCTTAAAGTTTTTGTAGTCATGCCGGTCATGCATGCCATGCGTGATGCAGATATGTACTTACTTACAAGGTAGTATAAGATCCGTCCCAAGTATTGTTGAGCGATAAAGAGATCGACGAAAAGTCACTCGCTTGAATAAAATATGTAATCTGCATTGGAAACCAAAAAACAACTCGATGCAGAGGTTGAACACCTTTCAAATGGGTCAATGACATCAGGAAAAACGTGCTCACTAAACGACTGCTTTGGTCGAGGCCTATGAAAAAAGGCGGACGTCAAGTTATAGACATTTTAGCCGAACAGTAACCTATCTGTCTTCTATAGGTAAGTAAGTACCTGCTTTAAAAGATAGAGACACTTGAACGATACAATGACGAGCAGGGTCTAAAAACAAGTACTTACCTAATCAAAGTGCTGTAAGCAAATCTGCCAAAAATAAGATTCTTATAATAACAGATTCTCAAAATGATCACAATTAAGTGGTTATGTAATCAGCCTAAACATTCATTTTATATTATGCCCATAAGTTAAGTTTAGCTTAGCTCGCATAGCTGAGGTAAGTAGGTACAGTCGAGTTCATTAATATATTATGTAGTTTTGACAGGATGTTGACTTTTATTACAAATGCATAAAGGTTGATGAACTGCCAAAGGTGCGTACAAATTATTGAACTCGACTGTACCTAGTTTTTCATAGGTACTTGTGTGTAGGTAGACCGCAAACTAGTCACAAGTACAAACAATTTCAGCTATGGGAGCTAAGCTGAACTAACTTATAATCTTGGTCTACGACTGGCATTAAAAATAATTTGATTTAGAATTTTAGAATAAGTACCTACCTGCTTTAGAACAGTAGGTACTTATTCAGGGCGAACGTTGGAAGAAGCTGAAAACTTGTTTTTTTACTTTACTGTTACAGTTTTAAATAAGTATTTCCGATCGGATAACGCGGTGCGGTGTGGTATACGGGCTCATTGCGTATGCGCATTGTTAATGCGCAATTTGAATAGATGCGCCTGAACAGGCCCGAACAAAGGATAATCGGACGGATGCGATATGCGAACGAGTTTTAAAAGTAAGTATGGTAACTACTTACTGTTTTATGATCAAATCGGTTTGTCTAATGGATCATAGATTTAACTGCAACCGATGTACCTATACTGTACCTACTTCATCATTCGTCAGCGTTGTCACAATCACAACCGAACGAAAAAGCCGGGTAGAGACCACCTTAAAACTGCATACCTACACGTTCAATTTCCGTAGTTTATATAACTGAAAGACCATGTTGTCTACCTTACTTCGGGTTTAATATTATGTTGATTTTGATAGAGATACATAAGAGGCAATAGAGGGTACGTTTTGTGATAATCTGAACTCCAAGTAAGTATTCGAATCAATGGAATCTTAAAATGATTTTGTGATTAGTTTAATCTAATCTTATAAAATTAAACCACATACCGGTAAAACTGGAGTGATTGATCAGCAACTTGCGTGGTGAAAAATGAACTGAAACTGAAAATGAACCGCTTGGGCCTGTTTATAGAACATTTTTCTAAGTAACTAATAAGGTCATATTGTTCTTTTTCTATCGAAAATGTCGCTTTTTGTTATTCACCACGCAAGTTGCTAATCACCCAGTTTACGGCACGGCTACATTCAGTAGCTAAAGTTTTTCATTGCTTAATACAAAAGAGCGCAAACTTATTGTCGTACTGTCACTGAAGAGGTATTCATTTAACATAAACCACCAGATTTAACAGTACCTAGGTACCTATCACGCTCTAATATCCTCGGCGTACAACAATGGCCGTAGTTACGCCCGCCGATTTCTCTACTGCGAACAATGTTTATGTAGAAAAAAACACTGTTTCCGCTTGGCTGGCCACCCGTGACGGACATGGAGCGTGCGCCGTGCTCTATGAACGCCATCTTGAATGCGCGGGTTGGGTTGCGTCCGCGCAGCTCGAGTTTTATTTAGCATTATTATACTTTATATTATGGCGTTAATGTTTTACGAAGTACTGTGGGGAGTAGAAACTCATTTCTTATTACCTATCGAGTAAGATTTGCTGTTTTGTTAACTTTCGAGATAGAACTGAAATGATAAATCAAATTGGATTGATCACTCTATTTGTGATCAATCAGCCTAACGAAAGATCAAGTTCCAAATAGGAGGGGAGAAAGGGCGGAAAAAAGGACCTTCACAGTAGGCCAGACAGAGTTCTACGATTGGAACCTATAGGCATGGGCGGGTCCGTTAGTTATAGGATGTTAGTTTGTTTTGTCAGCATATTTACGTAATATAGAAATATCATTAATCATTGCATAAAAGAGCAAAGTCAACCCTTTTTTATATAGTCGATTTCGGTACTTCAGCTCTTCAGTAGGTTCAATTATGATTTTCATGTTTTATAAATTCATATCATCAGCATAGACTGCATAAACCGTAAGATCCTACTCTCTATGTATGTTGCTGAAGAACGCATTGTAGTAAATATTGATATTCTCGTACCTATCTCTCGCAATTTAGTATAGTGGCGCAGGTGCTTTCACTGACTGCAATAAATTTCAAAGCTATGGACATTTCACCATTTTGAGATTCATATACGGGTCCTTGAATTACGGGAGTTACGGGAATTATATATTGTTTTTACAGAAATGTTGTACGAATGTGGTTGGTGTCATGTTAATTTATACAGACTTTTCCTTTCTATTAAACATCGACTGACATCGTAAAAGTTTGAATACAAATCTGATACCAAATAGTTAGTACCCAACTAAGTATTTTAATTTTATGACAAACACCGTTAGCTCGTTAGATCGTTAGCCCAATTAGTGGATTTAGTATTAAGTTAGTAATTAGTGGTAAACGGTGCTGGTGGCACAATTATATATATCATGTTCTGAATTTATTACCATAATTATAAATATTGTGTCATTGTTTGTTTACCTGAATAATAATAATAAAAAAAAACTTACAGCTACAGTTAGAGTAATGTATAGTAGAGCTACAGTTAGAGTAATGGATGCCCTTCCAAGTTGCATAACAAGACAACAAACCAAATTAACAACCCTTACACACTTCATTAAAGGCCAGGAATGGTCCTTACCGGAAGAGCCATAATTATGTCATTAAGTTTTCCACTGGGTACGAGTTTTTATTCATTTTGTTCTGATCTGGACCAACCACATATCAAATCAAAATCAAAATCAAATCAATCAAAGCATTCTCTCCCAGTCAACCTTTAGGAAACAGATATCAATAAAGGCGGTACATAGGGTAAAATATTAATAAATACAACATAACATATAATTTAATACATTATAATATATATAAAAACATGGATATACTTATATAATATATATAAATAATAATCTACATTTTTAACAAAAATAATATAAGAAGGAGATACAAATATCGATGATTTCACATAACCTATGAGCTTTCTAACAGTAAGGCATGAACTTTCTTTTTGAAGGAGACTTTACTGGGAGAGCTTCTGATAGATTCAGGGAGTCTATTCTAGAGACGCAGAGCTTGCATTGTGAAAGAATCAGACATATAATCGGAATGAAAGAGAGGACTAAAGAGGGAAAGAGAGTTAGTAGATCGAAGTTGACGATTGTGAGAGTCGCAAAGTACTGAAACTTGCATTTCAGGTATTCTGGGGTATGGGGATTGTTGAGAATAGAATAGAGCGTGCAGAGTAGCCTTTGCTCTCTGCGCTGTGTTTGCTGCGCTGCGCGTGTTTATCAGCAGTTACAAAATAAAGGAGAGTGTTTTCCAGCCGGTCGTTAACTTCGATATTATCTAATATACTCATTTGAGTTTTATTAAATAACTACTCGTAGTAGTATTCAAAATGCAAGTCTTTGTATAGGATCGTTACATTCGTTACTCTAATTTAGGTACTTCAATAGTAGAATTTTGTCACTTCAAAACTTAAAAGAACAATACGTTCATGCTTTCTTGCACACACAACGAATTCTACTGTGATTAAATAAACACAGAAGCAAGTATCTGCTAAAGAACCTTTGTATCACTGCGTTGCACTATAATGCTAATCTTGCTAATTTGCTCCTGGCCTAGATAGTGAAGCTTGGATCGTGGCTCTAATTGTTTTCGGTAGCACGCAAAGGTGGCTGAGTCAGATTTCTAATTGTTCCTCTTAGAAACTTTGCTCAAGGCTACTCGCTGACAAGGTAAATGAAATATAACCGCGGGATATTCATTTTGCAATGTTTGTGTTAAATTGAATTAGCCTCAGTGTGTCTGTATTGTTATTTAGATAAAGATTAGCCTAATGAAAATGAGAGGGACTAATATTATTACATCTTATTATGTATGTAAATAAAATAACTAAATAGATTAGGAAGCCAATTCTAAATTAATTATTTCTGTACTTAGTACTTAAGAATTGTTTAATGTATCCAAATGTTTAATTAAATGTTTTTTGGAGCCTGTACATAAGTACTTATAAAAAAGATATTTTATAAAATGTTGTTACTTAGGTATATCTAATATTTAATTGCTGTAAGTCTTATCTAGATACATTGTTGGCTGTAGTCAGCTGTTGTGTAACACAAATTAATAATGGACGGTCAAATATTATACGATGGGAAAATGTGCCTAATTTTGTACAAAGCAATTTATAAATAGACACAAGGTTATACGTTAAATTAGTAGGTACTTAAAATGCGATTAAATTGACCATAGACAGGGTCCACTGCAACTTCATCTCGAGAATGTATGAAAAAGAGAAAAAATTACAGGTTAAAGTATATCATTTGGTACCGCAAGCGTTCTGAAGTTAGTCACATCAGTTGTACAATGACAATTTAATCGCATCGTATGGCAAAGACAGTATATTAACAAATGATACTAAATGCGCTTTAGACATCAAAACTAGAATAGCAATTGCAAAACAAGCCTTCCACAGGAAAGGATGTATATTCAAGGCAAAAATCGCTAAAAACATAAGAAGACGGTGCATCAAAACTTTCGTATGGAGTATAGCCCTCTATGGATGTGAAACTTGGACAATGACGCAGAGAGATAGAGAAAGATTGGAAGCATTCGAGATGTGGTGTTGGAGAAGGATGGAGAAGAAAAGCTGGACTGAGATGGTGACAAATGAAAAGTACTGAAAAGAGTAAATGAAAAACGTCAGATATTGAAAATCATAGAAGACAGAAAACACATTTATTACAAACATTATAGAAAGAAAAATAGAGGGAAAGAGAGGAAGAGGAAGACCAAGAAGAGCCTATATGGAACAGATCAAAGAGAAGGTGAACGTCGTGTCTTATCAAGAAACCAAGGAACTGATTGGCTTTGGATAGAAACGAGTGGAGGAAGCTAAACAGACAAGAGCGCGACTCTTAAGTTGAGAAGAAGAAGGCAATGAGAAATTTTTACAGAAAAAAAATATTGTTTACTGCCGGCAATAGGGATGTTGACTATTTTTTTTATTTTATGTTACATAAATTACCTCTCAAAAAAAGAAACATTGGTAAAAGAATTAATTCGCTAGCATGAAAACTGCCCGAGATATCACAGTGTGAAATGCACACAAATGGACTCGATCAAAAACGCTCCATACTAATGGCTTGCACGTTATGACGTCACGCCGTGCTAGTTTGTATGCAACGCATAGGAAATTTGTTCAGCAGCTATATTAAATATTGTGTTTATCAAAATGGTTTCTTCGACAAATTTGCTATACATTTTACGGAGTAATTAAAGGTATCATTTATTTTTAATAAATTGTATACTTTTTAAATGGACTTGTCCACCCAACTTTGAAGGGTCATAAAACAAATAATATGCAATATATAAAACCAAGAGGTATACAAGCTACTCTAAAAGTTTAATATGTTTACGATTTTTATTAGTATTTCGTTATTTTATTCATTAGTCAACATCCCTATTATCGGTTACTTCTGTTGAGCCTAAGAATCAGTTTTATTTATTCTTATGCCTTATGTTATGACATCGTCATATCTAATTGGTACCTTTTTTAGAGACAAGGAGACGGATAATGCCGAATATAGCTTTTTCCTTATTTAACGTTTTTATACAAGGTGTTTGATAAAAGCCTTATAAAGCCGAATATGGTAGATAGGGACCATCAAACTGAACAAATTTTACTATAGGACCCACTCTGAAATCGCGAAAAATAAATCAGCTGTTTCATACATTTTGATATTTTCGTTGTTAATTTTTGTATGTAACAGCTGTTTTTATTTTCGCGATTTCAGAGTTGGTAACATAGTAAAAGTTGATCAGTGATGGTCCCTATCTACCATATTCGGCTTTATAAGACTTTTACCAAACACCTTGTATACTTGCCAGAAACACCGTAGACCTAGTGACACAGTTAAGCATTACCGTCGTCGTTGAGCTTCAATATTTATACTAAGTGCAAATTGTCGAGGGCCCTGCGACGAGGAAATGACGTTTTTTTCATATGTAAATTACCTTGTTTATTCCACCGAGTGCGATTTCTGGCTGTAGGGCAACTGAAGTTTGTATAATTGGTTATTGAAATACATTAATTATGTCGAGTCGAAACGGCTCATGCAAGATGGGAATCCTTATCAATCAATTATCTTTCTCCAAAAATAGTAAATTAATTCACACATTTGATCAAAATGAGTATTTTAAAGGTACCTAGTAAATTTTACAGAGTACACTTTCCTACAGTTATTTACTTCATTATGACATACAAGGATAGTGCTAGCTACTATCTTTTGTGTAATACATATGAAAGTCTTAATTTTATTCGCAAGCAAATTGAATATTCTTTGTCAATGGATGATGTAACATAGGTATTACAAAATAGGAGTGGGCACTCATTCACGAGACTTACCTTTTTGGCCATGAGAAGTAAGAACGATATCCGAACAAAGCCGCTAGGTTCCGGCCCATTGGTCATCCACAAAGAACAATATACCATTAATTCAAGACAGTTTATTACGACCGTAGAACAATGCAGCGCTACTGTGCGTGATGAGATAAATGTGATTATCATGCAAGTTACTGTTGTTACGAAATCAATGTGTCCTATCTTTCGATTTATAGACTAATCTATAAAATCTCTTTTTTGGGTGTGTTATAATTATAACAGTTATAATGTGATTTGTTTACAATAATTATTTTAATGCTCCAACACGATAAAAGATGATTTACGTAGAAAAACTCACCAAAAGTTGATTTATTTTCGAGAAAACCAACCCATTGCTTGTCTAAAGCAAACATATTTTTCACTCCTCTTGCTCAAAAAGTCCGTCATTGTAACGTACAAGAGCCGAGATAAAATAGCATAATAACCCCTAGGGGATAAAGTTTTTTCTTTTTTAATGTTTGTCTATTACCAATGAGCCTACTGAAACGATTTATTCATAATCACGAATAAAAACTCGCTCGGCTTAATACTGTTTCTCATTCTTATTTTTGAAAATGGAACTAAAAGCATCTATTCGGTAAAATCATAGACTTATTTATACTCTGTGCACAGAGTGAATCGTAGAATGCGTGTTTGTGTTGCTTAGCTGCTACAGCAGAAATTAAAAAATGGTACCATGGCGCGAAATCTTTAGAATTTTTCTATAATTACAAACTGATTGAATTGTGTGACTGTAATAGGAAAGAAATAATTTTAATCTTTTGCAGTCAAGCACAAATCATTTATTTTAAATATTGTACAAAAAGTTTATAAAGTGGAGAAGAGAAAAACGAGTGGATTTGTTTACGGAAGTAGGTATATATACAATTTAATATTGTATTTTATTTTCTCGCAATCGTAGTGAAAAGCATAGTGTAACACACGACGCTAAAACCCATTGTAACTCGGTTTCTATTTATTCCCTCGCTAAAGCCCGGTAATAAAACTACCTCGTATGCAATGGGTCATTTTAGCGTCTTGTATAACAATCTACTATTTAATAGGTACTTACTATTTATTTAAATTAAATAAGTTCGCAAGTATAAATCTTAACACAATTATAGGTAAATTGAATGATAAGTTATTTTAAAATTTTAAAAACTGATAAGAAAGAAAACATTATTTATCAGTTAGCTAGTTGTAAAAAGACAGAGGGCTTTGGTAGAAAGAACAATGTATTCCATTACGCTGGTTTGAGTAAATCTTTTAGATCAAATGCAGATAAGAGTTATGAATTCGAAACAACAATACATCGTTGAATTAAACAGGCTATTTGCATGTAACAACGACTAAGGTTTTCATTTATACACTTTCTTTGACCTTAATACTGAGCAGTGAGTAAAAAAAACGAACGCAATTATAAATGTTAATTTTACTAATCACGCGACAAAGGGCATTGACTGAAAAAAACGCGCATTTATATTTAATACAGTTTCTTATCTTTGCATGTGCTAAGAAAATGTTTAATACACACGTAAGAAATAAGTACTCACTAAAAAAGTGTCACGCTATCCAAACATAAATAATGACCGCAAAGTTAGCAAAGAAAATAAAAGGCTAGTGAATGCCACCATTAGGCATAATATTCACACTTTAATTAAATTTACATAATAAGGTGTAGGTATTGAGTTCATTAAGTTACGTAGGTACTCATGTTTCAAAATAAGACGCTACTTTTAAGAGTTAAGTAAGTACTCAACTTACATCTAAAATAATATTTTCGTTTACATTATTTTCTTATAGGAAAATTCTCAGACTTTAGATCTCTAGTAAATTGTGTACTCCATAAAAAATCGCTTCATAAGTATATTTTTACTAAGGTAGAGATAGTCGTTGTAGCACATTAATATCTATTTTGTGCCCATGGTTAAGTTGTAACAATAGTGGTCGGCGTACGAGCCCAATATCAAAGGAAAACCACAAATCCATACGTACAGGATAGCCGTTTGGCACACGTAAATCTCATTTGGCAAAAAATGAAAGAACCGAAGCGAAGCGAGGGCGGGTCGCTAGTAGAATATATATTTAGTCCTTTTCTAAGTTTTGCCGGATGAAATCAAGCATAATAGAAATGAAGCCCAAGCTCATACCATAGTATAGATATGTTTTTTCATATAATATCTATTCTGTGCCCATAATTTTGGGCTAGGACTATATTAATATAAGATTCTTGGGCTAGGAGCTAGGAGAAAGGATAAGCTGGAAAGTCATTGGGAAGTACAAAGAACTGTTTTGCCGACATGTCCTTTACGCACCCTGTCAAAATAAAAGGTGACTGCGCATGCGTGTACCGTTGACAGCCATGGCACGCTCGAGAATCGCTGCAAACCAATACACCTAAAAACACACCAAAATACTAGGCGCATATGCACCCAAGGACTCTTTTATCGCAAAAAAATGAAGAATGACTGGACACTGGATCTCAAGTTATGAGTAAAATGTGAATTACGCCTGTTCGTCGTGTGTTTTTAGTTGGACATTCTTGGTAACCAATCCAAACATCCAGGCCGCCATAATTTGGTGCAAAAACAGTGTATTTTGTGCTATAAAGTAGAGGACAGTGAGTGAAAATGTTACTGCAAAGTTTTCCGTAGCTTCGATGAACAATATGAACTGAGAATTTTGCAAGCGCGGTTCAATATCAGCGTGCCGTGAAAGATACTTTTGAATGACTTAGCCCATTAAATAACCTCTTAAACATACATATCATTATTGTGCCTGTAGAGTTAATATAGAATATTTACTTTAGATTTCGGCGTATTGCATCCTAGAGTGTTTAGTAATAGAAATTATATCAGAAGTCTTTTCATACACGTGTTTTTGAACTGTCTATTCTGCCTGAAGAAGAGCTACTTATACATCAGTTTGGAGTCGACGTGGTTTGGTAAGTATTTTTGATTAACAGATTCAAGTAATACTATATTAGGTGTGATCTGTATTTTTGGATCATCTTCTTACATTCAGCTTTGAAAATTTTAAATTTAAGAAACATCCAAATGATATACCTATGCATTTAAATTCCTTGATATATAAATTTTAATTATCAACAATAAGTAGGTAGTTGTTACAAAAGATTACGAAGAAACGTCCCTAATTCGTTAATTCCTTATCGAATTCGCTTTTGTACAAAAAATGCAATCGATCGAATCTATAAAAAAAATGAAAAACCAGCTTGCATCAAAAGACAAGTCAACTGAAAAGCTGAAAAGTAGGAAACAAGATCAAATATTTAAAGGCAAATAAAATGCAGTCGGACGCATAGAATTTAATGATAAATCAAATCATTAATAATGTCACTTTATGCATGCCTCTAACAGCATTTTGCCTTTAATAATTGATATTGTTTCCATTTTTTTAGTTGACTTGTCTTGACTTGAAATTTTAACTATTATTTCTATACCCACATCAATATTTAACAAGGCTACGAAAGATACGGCGCAATAGGTAGTTCATTATAATGTTATAAATTTTTCAGTTTAAGTCAATACTCCAATGATCACAAGGGATCTACATAGAGCAGTGCGCTTTATATAAGCACACAAAAGCTTCAAAGGTCATTTAGCTTCATGTAATTTATTATGCATTATTACACGACCATGCGATTCCCTGTAGGTTTATTTTGAAATGGACTGAATGTCAACATGAAAGTTTACTTGGAAAATGTCGTAAATTAAGCTTGTTAGGCAAATAGTCATGTTAAGGTTACATAAATAAACAAATTATTGCTGAAATACTTACTGAAAATATTTTTATCTGTTATTAAGTTAAAATTATCACAACGGCACTCATCACCTCATTAATTTAATAACAGCAACTAATTAAAAGCAACTAATTACCTAATGTCATTTAAATAGACCAAATAAAAATCAAAATTGTTGTTGAATGGACCCGTGTGATAATCCTAAATGCTAACCCATAACTTTTATTTCAATCGGATTAACAACGGGTCCATCAGATAAAAGAATAAACGAACAACAGAAAACTCTATTTCGATTCAAGTTATTTTTATTTTTCATTTGGAGGAATTCAAAAGTCACTGTTCGAATAATGTTGTGTAGGTAAACGGCCGCAAACAATTCGATACACATCGGAAAAAAATCACTAATGTATTTCCTCGGCAAAGTGAAAAGTGGGAAATGTGACGGAAGTCAAATAAAGGTGCGTTCACACAACTTCGTGTTCGAGTTGTCATTATTTTTCGACACTTTGCAGTTACAAAAGGGAATATTATGTTTGGCACAACTATTTTTTTGTGGAGCTCGGTGGCGCAGTGGTTTAGCGCCTGGCCCAGTGATTGCGGAAGTTAAGCAACGTTCGCAAGGGTCGGTCATGGGATGGGTGACCAAAAATTTATTATCTCGAGCTCCTCTGTGCTTCGGAAGGCACGTTAAGCCGTTGGTCCCGGCTGCATTTGCAGTCGTTAACGGGTGTTAACGACTGCAAATGCAGGGTTCGTGGGTACCAACCCGCATTGGGCCCGCGTGGTGGGTTATGGCCTGTCCTCCTTACCCATAAGGAAGGCCTGTGCCCCAGCAGTGGGGACATCAAAAATGGCTGATGGACACAAAAACATGAACGCTGTTGGTTATTTTTAAATACACAAGACCCTCCGTCTTGTGTATGAACTAG
Source organism: Agriphila straminella (assembly GCA_950108535.1). Lineage (NCBI taxonomy): Eukaryota > Metazoa > Arthropoda > Insecta > Lepidoptera > Crambidae > Agriphila > Agriphila straminella. The sequence goes on from OX467312.1 coordinate 7,713,590, forward strand.
TTTTAAACAATTCCTGTACGTTAACAACAAGAAACTTCGCTGGGGAATTTTTGGAAAAGAAAAAAAAAATCTTATAAATCGATCAATGCTATAAAATATGAAATCTTTAAATAGACAAAATCATGTACATTAATACGATTCCGAGTCAAGATAGTTTTTTTTAAGTTGTCAGCTTATTACAGTACTTACTTACATATTACTTACATCAAAATTAAAATAAAATAAGCAACTTTCCGCTTTTAAAACATAAAATGGAATAGCTTCACAACGAAATATGAATGTGAATGATTTATTTGGTGACAAGACAATTAATACTAAGTACCTACTACTAATACTATTAAATAGTACTCAAATCAATCAATCAATTTTTCTGTAGTATGAGCTACGAGAAACTCCGTAGCATTTGCTACGAACTACGAAATTTTGACAAAAACTATTATAATGTATTTATAAATTTTTTGTATAGGATTTTTATATTTGACGATCAATATTTTCTTTTTAGTAAGACTCAATTTAGTTTTTGCATTGAGAAGCTAACAATAAATGGATTTACGAGCAATTTCTTAGTAATTTATAATTATAATGCCTATATTTTAATTCTAATACTTCCGCATCAATGATAATTACTATTTCTTAATTTATTTCAAGACGACCAACATTATCATTATATCCTGAAAAGTGTTTATATTCTAATTGATTAGTTATTTTTAAGGTGTAAATGCTTTTGTGAGTCCCATGTTTTTTTGGTTCTAATTTCCTCTATTTCCTTTATTGCCAGTAAGCGGGGCTCTTTCGAAGGCGTGGTTGGCGTGGCGTGTACACAACGACTCGCGTTCTCTTTACACACCAACATTGTTCTACGTAATGTCAGTCGTTTTTCTCCATTTCAGTACACGCTCGGGCAATTATCAGTATTGACGTGCATTTCCACGAATAGAAAACTTTGTTGTACTGTGTAATGGTTACCTACATTTTATGAGGCCTTTAAGTTATTACCATACTGCATTATCCAATGATTGGTTTTTTACTAGTTTTTTTTACATACCTTCGTATTTTTTTAAACTTTATTGTTTATAGGATTGTTTTTTGAATCTTTTCACGAGTTTTTAGAATTTATTTTTAATTCTAGTGGTGCTTCAGCCATACATCTTCAATTATTGTATTCTTTTCTCTCCTATTCATGGATCGGAAACATAAAATATGACGACAGATACCGTTTTGTAATTTAATTTCAATTGGTATTATGTATTTTTTATAATAACTTGGGAACAGGCCTGCTAAAAAGTTTAATTTTGTTAAAGTTTTAGAAACAGGAATTCACGATCACTATCCGAAAAATTAAGAATTCTTTTGGCTTGAACATTCAAATATTTGTGGTTAAAAATCGTTTGCACTTCGATTCTCAAATCTCAACAGCTGTAACAGATATTTTATTGATTCTAATTTGAACCGACGAGAAATTGACATCGAGTATCGTATCATGATTTACGCATGTGCCAATACCGGATCGCTGGCACCGAGCGTTCCGCTACGGTTGACGGCACGCCCTAATTGGCCGGTTGCGATCGGCGCCCGCGCATCGCTACCCCTAGCGGCACGATAGCTGTATTTTAGTTTGCAAAATGCCAGAGGTTGGCCAAACAATTTCTTGTGTTTTTTTACCTAAACGCAATCACAGAATACCTAATAGTACAAGTACGCAATATACTTTGCTTTGAATAGTTAATTATGGGATTAGCTTGCTCTTCAATCGGTTTATTTAAAAGAAAAAGTCGCATGATTTGATGTCAAAGTTTTATTATTTTGCAATTCAAATAACATATTAATTACTCCTACAAGAAAGCTATCACCACAGATCACAGGCTGTCTCTTTCATTTTAACAATTAGTTTATGTTTTTTGTTGTAATCTATAATGTGTTCTCGAAAGGTTCTCGACGATTACCACGTAGTTCACAATATGTAGGCGGTACTTGATCCTAAATGACACTACCTATAGAATCAATTCCAATGAAATAGTTTCAATTTTAAAGGGACAAGTTGAATGGTTCTGCGCAGCCGATTCAATAGACCAATAAGCATGACGGACGCGATTTCATTTCCTGCGCGCGCGCCGAGCCATACGCCAATTTCCGCCGACAATACTGATTCTGATTCGTCCACTATTGTGATGTGATGAAAGTGCATCTAGTAGGACAAGTATCTACGGTCTGTTAGAGGTGAAATTCTTTCTTTTACATTTTTTATATTATTGATTAACTTTAAGTTAGTCAGTACTACAATCAAGTTATCATAAAACGAAGTTATGAAAAAATACCACGACTGGTCTTTATGGCTCTTTTTAATAATGATAGAATTTTAAACAAGAATAATTAAATAGTTGAATTAGATAAAGGTATTAGTTTTCCTGAGTATTTAAAAATAATAAAGGAGTAGTCTTATTATTTTTTGTATAACTCAAGGAATAAAGATAACCTACTGATTCGATGTAGCACTGAAACTGAAACTTTTGAGGTCAACACAAATAATTGAACGATTTCACTATGTATGCAATGCGCATCATTAAAAAATCATTGCTAAAGAACCGAACGTTTGATGGCATACCTGTATTTTAAAATAGTTACATTCTAAAGTTTCAACATTTTGTAGAAATCGAGGTTATTTCAAGCTATTCGTTTTTTATAAATGCATTCACCAGTTCCTCACCAAATTGCATTATTGGTGACAGTTTTATTAGGGTTCCGTACCAAAATGGTAAAAAGGAACCCTTATGTTGTGACTAAGTCTGTCTGTCTGTCACAGCTGGATATCTTGCTATATCAGCTGGGGTCTTAAAAATTTTAAGTGGGGCGACTAGAGCATGTGTGGTATCATATGAAAGAGCGCTTTTTGCACATTTTAAAACATTTTTTTCTTTTTTTTAGGCTGCATAGTTTTCGACTTATGATGAAAAATGTAAAAAAAATACCGTTCCCCCCCTTTATCTCCGAAGTTTGCAAAGAGAAAAATCTGAAATAATTCTATGTGATAATAGTCTATGTAAAGATTACAGGAAAAATAAAACGATGTCTCAATATAACACACTTTTTTAGAAATTCAAAAAAACAAATAAAAAAATATTATTACTCTACAGCTCTGCAGTGTATTTATTATGATGCACAGTTACTTGTTGTATGGTCTGTTATGTATGATGGTACGAAAACCCTCTGTGCGCGAGACCGACTCGCTCTTGACCGGTTTTTTTTTACTTTTTGTCTTTACGCTCGAAATCTTCTCGTTAAATCTTCTCAATAAATCGATAGTCATTTTTAAATTTTAATAGTTATTTGTAATCCCAGATACCTAAGAATATCTGTAGTCTTGACTTTATTTTTTTTCAATTAGCAGCAGATGAAATTAATTTTATGGATCTAAGTAGGTATATTATTTTATTTTATTGAAAATAATTGAGCATTTGTCCACTATCACACCTGGTGTTCAGTGATGATGCGGACTACGATGGAGCATGTTCACTTAGATAAAGCCTATCACTCTAGCCTTGAAAAGGGCCAAGTTATAATTTCTGGGAAACACATCGGCAGGCAGCCTGTTCCACTCTTTGTTCTCAATCTCTATCTCGGAATGTTTATAAATATTGAATGAAATAAATAATAGTATTTTGTGGGTTGCTTTCTTTAGCGCTGGTTTTATAATTTCCGCCTGTATTTATGTTATTTTTATTTTCATAAAATTTAACAATGATTAATGTTTAAAAGTTAAGTATGGACACTGTGTAATAAATAACATTTTTAATTACAGCTGAAATACACACGCAAAAATAAATTAATCTTTTAATGTTTTATTCTTATTTATAATGAAAAATATTCTGTATCTTTAACAACATAAGAACCAAATTCGTATGGAAAATAAAGTATTTCGAGCAGTGTGCGTGTACCCAATACGTTGGCCACGTTAGAATTTGTTATATTAATGGCATACATACCGGGGTAAACTGCCTTTTATAGTACCAAGTACCAATTACCGACATTAGGTGTATAGTTTCCTTATACAGGCTGTCCCAAAACTTTGCCACGAGAAAGTAGCTTTAATATTGAAGGTAGGAAAATTTAACTGAAAGAAGACTTTAGTTTTATTAAAAAAAAAATGCAATTAAAGATTTTTGAAAATTGCCTGCCTTAATCAGGAATCGAACCCACCAAATATGAAAAATAAAAACTTTTGATTTTACGGCACCGATCTAAAGTTACGTTTACAGGTTTTTTTTTCATATTTGGTGGGATCGATTCCTGATTAAGGCAGGCAATTTTTCAAAATCTTTAAATGCAAATTTTTTTTTTAAAATAAAACTAAAGTCTTCTTTCAGTAAAATTTTCCTTTTTATATTTAAGCTACTTTCTTGTGGCAAAGTTTTGGGACACCTTGTATAGGTGTTAAGAAGTATTTAGGGCAACTATATGGGTTAAGTAGGTATTAGTTTCATTAAGCGTTCACAAAATGAGGTTGAAGTTCTTTTGTGGCAACTAATTAAATATATATACAACTGCATGCATGTAATTATCATCATCATGTATGTCATATTTTTCCCCACTGCTGGGGTGCTGGGGCACAGGCATTCCTTATGGATGAATAAGGAAGATGGACTATAATCCAACACGGATTATAACCCATCTTCTTATGGAAGCTTAACACAGATTGGTGTGGTTAACGACAGAATTTGCAGCCGTGACCAAAACAGCTGAACGGTGCCTTCCAAATCACAGACTAACTCGAGAAAATAAATGTTTGGTTAACCCTCCGATGATCGAACCTACCAGAGATAGTTGATAAGGCCCCATATACCTCAAACTGGCGGCCTAATCATAATAAAATTAATTGCTCGCAAAGAACATAATTTATCAAAAATTTACAACAATAACTTCAGTAAAATTTAGTTCTTTGTAGTAGTAGTTAGAAGAAGAGCAAAAAGTGGCCTCCAATGGCACTTTTGCTAACTACTACTACAGAGAACTATATTATGTAATTAGTGAACAATAAATTTAATTAATATAAGGGCACCACTTGATGGTGATTGTCTGCCGTTGCCTGTAATCGTCAGTCCAGTCGAATGTGCTTGCTATATGCTAAGCCATCGCGCTATAGGACTCTAGCATTTCGTTTCACTAATTAAAAAGCTTTTTCAATACACTTGCTCGTGAAGTGAGCCCTAATACATCGCTTTTAGGGTCATAAACCGAGCTATAACAAACGCGTGCAATAATATATAAAACACTAGTACGTAATAGAATTAACCCTACAAAGTTAAATTAGTACCTTACTGCAAGTTCTATGCGAGTAAACAGAGCATTCCCAATTTAGCCAAGTAATACAGTTTTTTTTAGTAACAACAAAGAGGTTTTATGCTGCTGAAAATTCATATACATTTTTGGAATAAATAAATGTGTCCCTAATTAAGTCAAACAAATATTTATTATAATCAAATGAATCATAATTCACAATATTTTGTTATAAAGTATTAAAATATTAGCATTTTATCACAAAAATTTTAATTTTGAAGTAGGCTGTATGCTCACTCACCCCTTTGTTAGCAAAATATTCTTGCGTTGGACGTGTGAAAAAAACAAAAAACACCTCTTTTCCCATAATTATCATATTTTGTTTTTGTCGTATTTGTTGCTCTGTGGTAAATTACTTTGTTTTTTTCCTCGCAAATGTGTTGAAAAACGTCGTATAAAACTCGTTAGCTCTTGCTTATTGCACACTCGGCTGAGTTACGCCCTCGCCTCGCCTGCGGCTCGGGCTGCAACCCAGCCTTGTATGCAATGAGCAACCTAACTACTAGTACTCAATATGATTCTCAGTTGGTAATGGAGAAGGTTCCATTAAAAACTTCTTTCTAGTATTTACGTAGTCGTTAGCGGATGAACTAGTTTCGAGTCGCTAAACTCGGTTCCCGTTAAATCAATGAGGTTTTTGACTTGTTTGTTCTAATATGATTGATTTCGATAAAAAGAGCTTTTAGGTATACCTAATCCACATTCTTGAACCTTTAATGGCAAATAGTTCCGCAATCCTTTATTTTAATATGTATACTAACTAAAAAGCAACGGAAAACGTTTGACTCATGCTTTGCTAAAGCGCCTACGGTAGCCAAAAAGTACGAAATACGCATTTCCAATGGCCGCTGTGCTTTTTAAATATTAAGCTCGTGTATTTCCCTCGCTCGTGTTTATTTAGCCGCGTGCCGCTGCAGCTACAAACAAATACATAAAACATACGTAATATCGCGAGTATACGGTGGCCGGCGCCGCCGCGGCGTGTTGTGGGGCTCGGTCGCCATGGCAACCCCCCCTCTACCCCCTTTTGCTTTCAGCTGACCCGCCGACCTCTAGTGACGAGTAACACTGTCAGTGTTGTAGGGATGGGAAAGCGATAGCGTTTAGCTATTTTAAATAGCAGGCTTAAACCAAAAAGAAATATGTCAAAGGACCTCTTTTTAATTTTGCGATTCTCATTCCGTTAATTTGTTGATTGATGTAATAATAAAGGTTAACAATTTTCAAACATGTACAAAGATGTCATGATGAGATGTGGACAAGCGATCTATTTGTTGATTTAATGCTACTAATTGAACAATGTTCGCGGATAAGACTCCCGTCCCGAGCAACTTTTATCTCATCAATGATTTTATGATTAAGATCTCCAAAGATGTACAAAGATGTTTCTTTCGAATGCCAAGGGTAGCTACCTTCTCACATTGTGAAATATGTGTAATATGTGTGGCTTGCAGCGAAAAAGGAAGTAACTACTAGACAAATAATGTTATAACGATTAGGTACTCGTAGGTAACTCAGTTATGGGTTCGATTTTCATTTCAGCATTAAGTTAGGGACTGATTGTTCTTTCTTGTATACATTTTTTGGATATGTCATATATTGAACTACGTTAAGTGTAATTTGTCTTATACTAATTTCGTTATAAGTTACTTCGAAAATTACAGCTATTAATATAGTTTGTTACTAGTTAAACGATCGTTATTTTTACTTACCGTAACATCTTCAGATTAAGTTAGTTGTTATTGTTTTAGTGTCACAGCCCTATTCTTCAAAGTCTTGTTCTTGACATCCTCGGCGTTATGAATATTTGAAATTCTAGGTACATTTGGTATCCAATTGCTTTTTGAAGTATCAAACAAAATACTTCTTTGCACACTTTTTCGTTTCTTTTAAATTTTATAGAACTTATTTAGCGTACAAATTATTACCATTTTTTATATTTGAAAGTTTTAAAACAGTCAGTATTACTCTATTTTATTAATAGAATAGTAGCGAATCGAGTTGGCCAATTAATTTATTTTTATAAAAGCTCAAGGGGGAGTCAATATTATAATTCCCCTTCTTGGGAAAATAGTGGCTTCTGGTACCAAAATTATTTAATTTCATAGATGAAGTTAAAATATCCAAAATATAACATTTACCGAACTCGGCTATACTTTTGGTAAAAGGATCGGTTTAGCACTCTGTGTAGTAAAATCGAAATTTCAGTAGAGTAGACTGCATTTCGAGAAGTCAATTGCATACAATTGCTTCTGTGGAAATTTTTAATTAGCATAGGATTATCCATAGTCTTATACATTAAGTTATTTGTCTGTTAATTTCCCAAATACAATAAAATAAAATAAAATAAGATAATAAATTTTTGGCCACCCATCCCATGACTGACCCTAAACCGTCGGTCCCGGCTGTTGTCATCTGATAACAGTCGTAAATCCAAGTTAGAGGCCTTACAGGCGGCTTGATAAACTCTAACACCAGAGGTGGCCACTAATTCTTATACGATAATAATAATAAAAACCGACTTCAAAAAACCTGCCTCTAAAAAGCAAGAAATAATATACAAATCATTAGATACGCATTATCATTGTTATAATAAAACACGTCTATTAAAGTCGGGTGGGGCTGGAGTACATCTTCCTTTTTTTTATTCTAAAAGCCCCACCCGACTTCAATTGACGTGTTTTATTATAACAATGATAATGCGTATCTAATGATTTGTATATTATTTCTTGCTTTTTAGAGGCAGGTTTTTTGAAGTCGGTTTTTTTGTTTTTTAAACAATTTTTTTATTTTTTTATTTTTAGTGTAAGTACCTTGTGTATTAGGTAGTGTAGGTATATTATTTAGGTAGAAACTTGAGATAATCGCGGAGAAACATACATACATACAAACTGAATACCTCCTTTTTTTGAAGTCGGTTAAAAAGACTACACAAAGGTATCCCTTCCCCAACAAAAAAAATCATCTAATTCGGTTCATAAATAACAAAATTGTCAAGTTAGTTGATTTAATATCATAGTATTTTCAGGATTACTTGTAAACTACTGAACCGATTTGAAAAAAAATTAAATGGGACCATCTCGCAAGAAAACTCAATCGAACAAAAAAAGAATCATCTAAATCGGTCCATAAATGTCGAAAATACGCGCGAACAACGATAAAAAAAAAACATACAATCGAATTGAGAACCTCCTCCTTTTGCTGAAGTCGGTTAAAAAAAGAAACAGAAAACACATAGCTGTGCATTCAAAACATTATAAAATAAAAAGTCCCTAGCATGAACAGACAGATGATGTCTCGGTAGATACAGAGAAAAAAACCGGACAAGTGTGAGTCGGACTCGCCCACCGAGAGTTCCGTACTGTTGCCACTTAAAATATAAAGACTTATTTTTTATGAAAATAGATTTCAATCGAGAATTGTTAGCAACAGAGTTTTTGTGAAGTTGAACGAAATTCCTTCTGCACACAAAACAAGAGTTGTAGAAAAATCTTTAAAGCAACTACAGTGTTTATAAAAATCCTTTCCATAACTAGCATAATTAAATTCATTCCATCTCTTAGCAGCCACTTTAATGTATCAATCAACGTAATCACCTTACATCTCTTGTAATAAAAATAAAATAGATGAGCTTAATTAAAAGGCAGACAATGTTTCTCTCGACAATAGCCGAGCGGCTCCGCGATCGTACCTCCGCAAATAAAAGGCGGGCATTCCAGAGGATTTTTCATATACAAAAGGATAATTTCGCTTTAGTTCTCGTTGCGTGCTGACCATTGATGGGCCTGTTTTCATCGTCAATTTGTAAGTGCTCCGTTTTTTTTGTAATCGGCCATTTGTTTTGTAATACAAATCGATGAAGCGCTGCAGCTTAGAAAAGAAGGGTATTTTTTATCATGGAGGATTATAAGATATTTTCTGTTTTTATGTTTATTTTTAACCGACGTCAACAAAAAGAGGAGGTTCTCAATTCGTTTGTATTTTTTTTTATCGTTGTTCGCGCGTATATTCGACATTTATGGACCGATTTTGATGATTCTTTTTTTGTGCGATTGAGTTTTCTTGCGAGATGGTCCTATTTTTTTCAAATACGTTCAGTAGTTTTCAAGTAATCCTGAAAATACTATGATTTTACATCAACTACCTTGACGATTTTGTTATTTATGAACCGAATTAGATGTTTTTTCTGGTGGGAAAGAGATACCTCTGTGTAGTCTTTTTAACCGACTTCAAAAAAAGGAGGTATTCAGTTTGTATGTATGTATGTTTCCCCGCGATTATCCCACGTTTGGCTGATTATATCAGGATTAGGTTCGCGATATTTTCCACCTTTTTTTCTGAAAACTTCCTATCGCGAAGTGTCTACAAATAATTAACGGAACAATTTCTTAAATTTAATATAACACGACGAAGACTGTTCTAAGATCTCTAGAAATAACGCAGATAGATTCTTTCATGCTTAAAAGGACTTTGTCCTTCCCACGGCCCTGAGGAATCTACTTACATACAGAACATTCAAATCCCTCATACCGTGAAAAGGATCTGAATCAAAAAGATGTTTCTTCTTTGTGAAAAATATTCGCGGGCCTGAAAAAGCTTTGAAGTAGGTACGTATTTAGATAAGTAGAAATATGTATTTCTTTACTAAGAACTGTATTTGAAATGTCCTTGTCTATTTATTAATTTTATGTTAATGTTAATATACTACCTGTCATTGATTTTGTGATAATTCATATAATTCATGATCATCAAACATGCCTTATTTATTTTAGCATAAAAACGCGGAAAAAATTAAGGAAAGCTGCTTAAAACTAACGAATACCACCGAAACAGCCTGTTTAGTTGTTGTCATTTCTTTAAATCGGATTTGGTGTCACATTAAAGTACCTATACCTTGTTCCAAATCGGTTCAGTAGCTCTTATGATTGGCTCGGCTTACGTGGGAATGTTTTTGCCAACTGGGAATCGTTTTTTTTGTAGAGGTTATTTCTTCGATACGATACAACTTTTCTTGTTATTATACTACGAAAATGTTTTGCAGGGAGTGTTCTTGTAGTATCACTAAAATATGTTATACCCATAGACTTAGAATCCGCTACGATACTTGTCTCGTTATTAGATATTTATACTTACTTATATTTTGTGAAGCAGAGATCAAATATTCAATTTGATAAAACAACATTTATAGTTAATTAATCATTTCAACGGAAACTATTCGATGACTTCTCAGAACAGTCGTTTTTGTATATAAAATTTAATAATAGCAGCTGAAAAATGGTAAATTTAGATAAAATTTATTAAGTTATCCGTTCGGTTATTTGGCCATTATTTACTTAGTTTGGTTTAGTGCTGTGTCTAAAGATTATAAAGATAAACTTGTATAAAGAGATAAGTATATAAAGATTTTAAGATAATTAATTTTCCGTTGGCGATGTGAAATTGCAGTTGGTACATACAAATACAAATCGTAAATGCACTGGTCATATAAATATAGAGTATGTCATTCATTATTCACTAAACCTCATGAGTAAAGAATGCTTTCTAGCATAGAGTATCTCAAAGTAGAGAAATTATAATAATAATACAATTTTTCTGAAATGCAAGCGTAGTCTTTGGGCTGCACTGCGGGCGTTTTCACATTTATCATATCGCTGCCTTGTGGCACTTTAATAGGCTTTTTGGAACTGTACCAGGTAGCACATTTTCTTAAGATAAGTGTACACTGGATACATTGTTTTTTGCGGGTTTTAAACTTTTTAATGCAGTAAACTCATCACACCAAGCTTTATAAATGAATACTGTAAAGTTAATAGTACATTACTGCAGCGACATGCAACACAGACATTGAAGTTTGAACGTGAAAATACTTCCGTGATACACATACGTGAGTCCATCAATGCCTAGTTGCGGCCAAGGCTTACATAATAATATATAGTACCTACTTCTCTCAATTAATGCGTCAAAATTCAAACCAGGTAATTACTTTATAAACTTTTGTATTTATTTAAAACTAGCTGATGCCCGCGACTTCGTACGCGTGGACTTTATGACTCCGCGATATTCATATAAGGTCTTCCAGGTCTTCCAGGTATTCCAGATTTTCGATTTTTATACCATAACAAAAAATGCTCATCAGGCTAAACAACTTTTCCTAAGGTGTCATTTTTATATTCCTTATAGTTTAGCTGGACCATTATGGTTCTACATCAGGTGTTCCAGATCTTCATTTTTTATAACTTAACAAAAAGTGCTCATCAGGCTAAACAAATTTTGCTAAGGTGTCATTTTTATATTTTGTAAAGTTTAGCTGGACCATTATGGTTCTGCATCAGGTGTTCCAGATCTTCGATTTTTATACCTCAACAAAAAATGCTCATCGGGCTGAACAACTTTTGCAAAGGTGTCATTTTTATAGTTCTTATAGTTTAGCTGGACCATTATGGTTCAGCATCAGGTGTTCCACATTTTCAATTTTTATAACTCAACAAAAATTAATTGAAAGTACAAAATCACAACATTTTCTTTATCGTCACATCAGTATGCACATAAATCAAAATAACCTGCGAAAAAAATTAAGAACGGTAAAGTTAATGTTAGCTTATTTAAAACAAAGTAAATTTTCGTATTGATAATACTATCAATTGTATTATTACGAAAACTTACTTTAAGATCCAAATAAACACGGTCTGATGCAGTTTAAATTAAACTTAAGACTTCTTACATTTATAGCTTTGTGAATGTCTTTAGTGTATTGCAGTTAGGTTTACATTATGTTCTTTTGATTGTGGAGGTTTACATTATGTTCTTTTGATTGTGGAGGCAACAAGTTTTCTATTACAGTTCTAGCCGCTTCTTGAATTTCAGGTGGTGTCATATCACTTTCATTATTGTTAAATCGAAGATAAAAAAAATACATAATGACAAATAATATCAACAAGATGGTACTACCATTACTAGTACAAATAATATGTATCTCTATGTTGTGAAATGAGAATTTTCTATTCTAATAAACTCGACAACGTAACATAACTCACAAGAGTACTAATGCGTATGTCCACGAGTACTAATGCGTGGCGGTAGTAAAACTATTAGAATAAAAAGACAAAGGAAAAAACAGACGTGTATCTAAGACAAGAACTAGAACTTCTCTTATTTCCATAAAATTAAGCGAAATTAGGTTTTCTTCTCATTAAGAAAACAGTTTCTTATCAAGGAAACAGCATTTTTTAAGCTAATTTAGAACCAACCCCTAAGTTAGTTTAGTTAGATAGCTTTGATAAGGCTAACACAATGTTGTGAAAAATTAATCAAATACATTCTTAAAGAGTTAGAGTCGTAGCATGTAAGAAAACTATCAAAATGTTACTATTTAGACTTGACTTTGGCAAGTTCAAACAAGCAAGCGTAGTTCAAGAGGGCTTATTGGTGTTAACTTATATTTTCGCAACAAGAAAGAAGCCAACATTAATAAAATTCTTCAGCAAAGAAACGCTTATTTTTTTTCTTTTCTGGGCGCCTTGTTGCTACAGCCGAGCCGGAGCATTTTCTCCCCAACTTAATAAATGCAAGAAGAATTTAATAAAAACATTATGTTATTTTGAGTACTCTTGTTTGTTTTGTTATAAAATTTAGACAGCTGATGTTTATTTGAAAAATGTTTTGTGCTTAATGACGTAACGATAATGGATAACCTGCGAATTGATACAATACTTTAGTTTTTACACGACACCCAAAAAAAGAAGAGTGTTTAGGGTTCATGTATGTTTGTATGTGAGTTTCTTTTTTCCACGATGACTTCTAAATGCCTAAACAGCTTTGGATGTGCGAGGTATCGTGTCGTGAGTCCATACATGACCCCGAGTGACACTGGCTATAGTTTTTTTGAAAAAAGTTAAGTAATACGTCGTCTGCAGGACGCCATTTTTTGTAATGTGAAAAAAATGATTTTTCTTCAATTATCACAATATGGGTATAAAATGAAAGGCCCTGATGAGCACATTCCAAAACTATATATTTTTTCTCTAAAATGTATGAAATAGATATTTTTTTTTAAATATTCAAAACTTTACTGCCCTCCTAAATACGAACTAAAAAGTTAAGGGGAACCTCTTTGATTAAAAATGGTTACACAGAACGGTTCCCCGACTGCGCAATGACACTTGTTAATAAATATTTTTGTTCGTTTTGGCAGAGCAGTGGTGTTTTTTTATTTTTGTTGTTTTGAATATGATTACGTTATGTTATTGATATTATTTTTCTTGTTTACAGGATTTTAATATTTTTTTACAAATTCGAAAATTAAGAGGCGAGAAAGACTTGGCTATCAGTTCGATTATCTTACCTGTAGAAAATGTCCGTCTTCTTGTTTTTGTTCGACCGTTTTTGTTTATGATTTCCCCAACACTAGTGTAAGTTTGATGTTTTTCAATACTGGTACTTTTGACCACGGTAAGTGCTTCGACCATAGGGCTTCACTGGCCCAAATTTAGAAAAAGTTAATATTTCCCGACATTCCTAAACCGTGCGAACAGTTTTTTTCTACACATTCAAACGATATTTGGTGAGAGCTTCTCCGTATGTCGGTAATGAAGAACTTATATAAAAAAAATCTTAAAAAGTTAAAATTACCAAATCTCTCAGTGTAATTGACTGCTTAAAAGAATTAATCCAATAAGAATTAAGCATAAGATACCTCACAGAATAATCTGTAAGTTATGGGTACTTTCGTGGATGTCGCTCACTCAAATTTAATCAGATTAAAAGCGGCAAGTTCACAATTATATTGCAATCAGAAGTCAACGACAAACACGTTAAACTTTAGTCTTGAATCAGGCGCGTAGGTACTCGACCGTGTAATGTAAATCTCATTTGAGAAACTTTTAAAAGCCGGTAAGCCCCGGCTCTGCGAACGAAATCACGGCCTACTAAAGTATATTTCACCCTTTTGACGACACATTATATACATTTGCTGCGCGTAACGACACGGGCACGGCTCACAATTTCCATTAAGGCGCGTCTGAATAGGTACAGCCGAAATTTTAACGGACACACTCTAATTTGGACTCTACTTAGTTGTTTTAGGGGGGAGTTTTGTGTTGTGTCTGATGCTCATTTGGGACCTTTATACATTAGTGAAGCCTCGCCCCGTGTAACACATATCGTATTAGCAAAGGACGGTATCTTACTGCAATTAGCTTCAGCTTTTTAGGAGTGCCAGAGAGCGTTGTTAGAATATTTCTGTCGTAGTGGGCCAATCAGCCACCCTTTTAACCTGTAATGTGGATGGGACTGTTTTCAGACAAAGCATGATGGGAGCACTTATCGCGTGGCCGGACGGTGTACCATACCAAAGGTCACGTCGTTATACGATCACGTTTATGTTCGTGTACGAAGTGTTTTGGAAATGTCATGGTTTTTACTATGTGACAGAGAATAATGGAATAACATAATAGTCCAGAAAGAACAAGCACGATATTCTATTGTAATGCTGATATTACAAAATGTGAGTGAATGATTGCAACAATTTTGATAAGCAGCTGTATTTCTAGAAATTATTATTGTTTATTTTATCTCAAACATATTGAAAATAATCACATTTTTATTACTTATTTGTATTTTTTTATTAGATAGATAGATAAACACTTTATTGCACACACACAAATATACAATAACATAAAACCTAAAACTATGGTGAGCAAAGGCGGCCTCTTCGCTGAGAGCGATCTCTTCCACACAACCTTTGAGACTTTGGATAGCTGGAGAGATAATATTATGTGAATTTTGTTTTTTTTTTATTACAAATATCCCTCTCATTTCAGGTTAAAAGAAAAACAAGTAGTAATCAGAAATTGTATTAATTTGTCTACGGTCCTTTTCATATTTGTAGACAACTTCACACAGCTTAAAACCATTGAGGTATATATTATGTATGTACTAACGTACAGTATATATTTAGGAAACTTGTTACCGAGAACGCTAAAAGCACAAATTACTTTGTGCTATAAGCAAGTAAAAACAAATTAATTGTGCGGTACTCATTATCATTGTATAAATATGGCCATTACAATACGCTTAAAGCCTTGCAAATAGGGTTTTGACAAGAAAATGAGAGCACGAACCCAATCGCGGTAATTCTGAACGATAAAACCAAAAACGTTACGTTGTCATTTAGGTTATATTTACCAAAAATCTTTGGTTTAGCTTTATAATTTTCACTTAAATTGTCCCAGATTGTAATTCAAGACTGCCCTTAGGCAGACTATTCAACAATTTTAACAAAACTAAAGCGAGTATTTTTTTGTAAACGAAACTGAAACTGAAACGGTAACGATTTAGCTTTGGTTTTATCGTTGAAAATTAGCGCGATTAGTCCTCAGTCCGGGTAGTGTGTACTCACAGAATTAAGCTCATATCTGTTTATCCGGGCGCACAGAAAACCGGGTGAGATAATTATTTATTAAAATTGCTACCTCGCTTGAGTCAGGCTCGCTACTTAGGGTTGCCGGGCGTTTCTTAAGTTAGGACTAAATTCCGCATTCTGACTTTTCAGTTTCCTGTGCTTTTTCTTGATTTTCTTATGCCCGGTTTCAGAGGTACTTATCGGAGTTTTAACTTTATCGGAAAGGTCCACATTATCTGGTTTAAAGTTAATATGATTACTTAAACTTGCAAATAATTCTGCTTTTCGAATATTATTTAAAGTCTAGGTACTGTAGAGACCCCTAATAGGTCTCTAACTTAAAAAAAGAAAGAAGTTTACATGTAAGTAGGTAAAATTATAACCGAATAAATGGGAATTATGGGTACTCTTTATAGCTGCTACATCCTTATTCTTCATCTTCTCGATACAGTTATAATTTTTAAGGAAAAAAGAAAGGAAGAAATACTTATTTGCTAATACTGCGCAATACAGGTTGTTACAAATTGTTCCTCTTTTTTAACCGACTTCAAAAAGAAAGGCGTCTGAATGTTTTTAAAGTTTCCAGCCTGCCAACCTTACCCATAACATATTAAACTCGGTTGAAATTCGATAGACAAGGTTAAGCACAGCTGAGCGAATATTGTGGAAATTTAGTCTAAGTACACGTGAGAACGAAACATAGCTATTAAAATAATAACCACTCTTAGCTTGTGTAAAATGAGCTCGAAAAGTCTTGAGGTGAATGAAGAGGCTTATTAATTTATTATATTTCCTGTGTTGCGCAACTTTTACTACGTTTTGTCTTGAAAAACATGCTTAACACTCAATATTCCAAAATATCCATTTGAAACACATCCATATCAAGTTTTTTTTTTTTTTATCTTGTATTGCAAGAGAAAAAAAGTATAAATAAATAATATTAAAGATTCTAAAAATATACCAACTATTGATCAGTAAATGACTGGACTTGCTATTTATTTAAGTTACAAATAATTTCCAAAAAAAACGCTAAATAAAATCGCTCGCAAATAAGAGACACACAAGTTTAAAACTCAATCTCTTAGGGAGCGTTACACAAGACCAAAGAAAGTAAAAGCTCTTAAATAAGAGAATGAAAAACGGGCATGGAGCATGCACGATAAGCGTTTTAATCTCTTTAAGTGTTGCTCGAGTTCCATTTGGATGGAACCCTGACATAATATCACAATTTGTAACGCGTACGTTGCCGCGATAGGTCCGAGACTTGCTAGAAGCTGCAATGATTTTTAACCGACTTCAGCAAAAGGAGGAGGTTCTCAATTCGATTGTATGTTTTTTTTATCGTTGTTCGCGCGTATCTTCGGCATTTATGGACCGATTTAGATGATTCTTTTTTTGTTCGATTGAGTTTTCTTGCGAGATGGTCAAGCGAGATTTTTCAAATCGGTTCAGTAGTTTACAAGTAATCCTGAAAATACTATGATATTAAATCAACTAACTTGACAATTTTGTTATTTATGAACCGAATTAGATGATTTTTTTTGTTGGGGAAGGGATACCTTTGTGTAGTCTTTTTAACCGACTTCAAAAAAAGGAGGTATTCAGTTTGTATATATGTATGTTTCTCCGCGATTATCTCACGTTTGGCTGAGCAGATTTTTCTACCTAAATAATATACCTACACTACCTAATACACAAGATACTTACACTAAAAATAAAAAAATTGTTTAAAAAACAAAAAAACCGACTTCAAAAAACCTGCCTCTAAAAAGCAAGAAATAATATACAAATCATTAGATACGCATTATCATTGTTATAATAAAACACGTCAATTGAAGTCGGGTGGGGCTTTTAGAATAAAAAAAGGAAGATGTACTCCAGCCCCACCCGACTTTAATAGACGTGTTTTATTATAACAATGATAATGCGTATCTAATGATTTGTATATTATTTCTTGCTTTTTAGAGGCAGGTTTTTTGAAGTCGATTTTTAACTTAGGTCTTGTGATGGTATGTTACAATTTGTTATTTCGGATGATTTGTTTCAGTTGTATAACATCTCGTTTATTTTAATTGCCGAAGTCACGCCGAAGTAATTTACTAAGGTATGTGTTTTACAAAAAAAACTTTGATGAGAAACACACATAAAGCTGAGTGTAGTTAGGTACGTTAGTATTTTAGAAACAATAAAAACATTAAAAATAACTCTGAATCCTAAATAGGATTGATAGATATCACTATCATTTTGAAAAAATAAATATGTTTAGGTAGCTTACTTCCCCAAACAATAATATGCACACCACAAAACATCAGTGCACAATACCTGCATATTTTTGCGGGCGGGCGGTGCATCTTGCAAAGCATATATTGTTTGCGGAAGTAAGCTACTTTTTTTTTCTGACTTCCGCCAAGTGACGCCTGATTCAATCAAATAATTATATCTATCAATCTTTCAATCAAAATAATCGACTATAACAATTTGTAAATTCAATAAGTAGGAGTGGTAAATAGCTTCCAATCTAACACTAATTTAAAAACCATTTTTTTAACTTTAACTTATATGTTTTAAAATATTTCAAATAATATGTGGATAATGTGTAATTGTCGATAAGGTTGGGAAAATAAGTGGAACTTGCTATTATCCGTATCAACAATGAAAGAATTTCGTTTATTTTCAATAACGTATTTTCTTTCTTAACTTATTAAGTACCTTTCTTTATAAGAGGCAAATAAATGTAATCTAATATTGTCTCGTCCTTTGTCATTAGTAAACCATTAATGTACGAAACCTGAGATCAAGATAATTATTTGTTTATTTGGTTTTCTCTTATTCAGGTATCAGAAGAAATTATTTTTGTTAGCCAATTAGGTGTCATTTTCCTATGTTGGTATTATTTAAAAATAAACCACCTTACATTTGTTATTTATTGTTATGCTCTTTGATAATCATACATAATTTATTATTGCAAATAATTTGATAGTTGTTTTTTTATTCATTAGTATTATTTTTAGATGTTTTGTTTGAGTGTAGAATCGAACAGTGCCATAAGAAACTTCCATTAAATGGTAATAGAGTAAGAAAACATTAGGACAATATTGGATTTTTTGTTGTTTACACGGCTTTTGTCTTCCAAGCAGTGGGTGTGCGGCTGATATCTGGGGGCTAATTTTGACTAAGGTGTAGTCCGTAGAGTTTGTGAGGTTAGGGCTTGTAGAGTTCGGGCGTGTAGAGTTAGAAGCTTGGCTCTACATGAGGTCTGATAACTTTTTGACAGTGCGAGCTAGCGTGGCAACATTTTACATGAAATAGTAGTTTATAATACAAGGTTGGTAAGGAGGTTTTAAAAAACCTTAACAACCGTGTGCCATACTACGTTTTTCAATACATTTGCGATAAAACATTATAGGTACTACTGAAATTGTAATCTATACGTATAATAAAACTTTAAATTCTATATATTTGTGCGTGAATTAAGCAAAAACCGCTAAACTTATTTTTAATGGATTTTTCACAATTTAGTAGATTGAAGTCCAACTTAAAATCTAAGCTATGTTTCATAAAATTCAGGTAGGTGGAACCAGAGAAACAGCTTGAAGTCTCCGTAGTACTAGCTTTCATACACTAAAGGGGTCTGGTTGCAATATTTTTCTATTGTCAACGCGGATAAAGTCGCGGGCGGAAACTAGTAGAAATTTAAAAAAACGTTCGTAAACAAAAACGCACGGCGCCGGCGTGCGGTAAAATCAACTTTCCGCACGCTGTACTAATCCGTAAACAAAAACGCACGGCGTGCGGTAAAATCAACTTTCCGCACGCTCGACTGTCATCGTAAACTTACATTTTCTAGCAACTGTATTGAAAATGTTTTTGGTGGTTCACCACGCGTTTGTGACATTTTGAACATTTTTAGAAATTGTTGAAACACGATTTCCCCATATCTCCGCCATTTAAAAAAAAAAACGAAAAACTGAATCCTCAAAAAAGTTCTATAAAGTTATGGAACCTGTATTTGATTAAAACAGGCGTCACTTGACGGAAGTCCCAAGTATTATTATAGAACCTCTTACAAAACTTCACGAGAATCGGTTGAGAAATGCGACTTGTAAAGGAGAACTAACGGATAGCCGGACAGCCGGACGGACGTACAAAAGCTTTTTTGCCCAATCTGAAACAGAGACGCTTCGCTCGCACTTCGCGCTCGCTCGTTTAAAAAATGTAGTTACTTAACCTGCCCCCCTACAATGACTGTCAAAAGTAATATCGAAGCAATCTTGTGATTGAGATGGCGCTATACGCGATGTACTTACAGCTCGTCTCTATAACAATATCACTTTGATGTTGCTATAAAAGCTCCGAGTACAGCCTCTGATCATATTTACATCCAGGATGCATTTTTATAAATGATATACTCTTGTCAGTAGAAGGTAGAAATAACAATAAAGGAATAAATATAACGCTCCTAAATCTCTCTAGATTTCGTTACTGGCAATTAATGGACGAAGCCCTTTAACTTAACTCGAGCAAGAGATATTAGTAAACGGGACTTCGCAAAATACTATTTCACGGGCCTTTGTCATCATAATAGTATTTCGCTGTTCCCAGATGTTCGAGCACTTAGCGGTTACCACCGGTTTTATTATGAATACCAACGGAACTAGTATTTTGCGGTTTCCCTCTGGAACTAGGCACAAATTAATGCCCAGCTTTCAGCTAGAAATTAATGTAATGCACCCTGGTTACGCTGCCAAATTGTTAGCATTCAGCATATTCTGCAACCACGCTCGGATATGCTGAATTTTATAATTGAATTTTTGATATTGCACTGTTGCCTGATGTGCGCTAGCATAGCACCTGGACTGGAGCTATTGTTTTTCTGCTTTGCGCTGATATCAGCTATTTTTATGTCCCTACTGCTGGGGCACAGGCCTTCCTTAAGGGTGGATAAGGAGGATGGGCCTTAACCCACCACGCGAACATAATGGTGGTGTCGAAATAATTAGTTTTTGGTCATACATCCCATGACCGACCCTTGCGAAAGGTGCTTAACCTCCGCAATCGCAGAGCTAGGCCCTAAACCACTGCGCCACCGAGCTCCTCTATTTTCTGCTTTACAACGTTTTAAATGTCAATTTACTAGAGCGATTGCAATGCAATTCATTTGAGTCCTTTATTTGATAACCGATATGTTTTTCTTTTTTTTTTTTTATTTATTTTGGCAGCAAACAGTCATGTATATTTTTTTTTTTTTTATTTATTTAGGACAACAAACAACTGAACAAGGGGATTACATACACACAGCACATTAATCGGTTCTTTGAGTATTTGTACAGTCAACACCGTTATCCACAAATATCTGCATGAAGTAATTGCTAATCTATTAACTTAAATAACATTTCTATTTTTATATTATAGTATACGGTACAGAACATAAGTAAACCACCTTTTTAAGTGCATTTGAGTAAGAGTAAACTAAGTTAATTTAATTAAGAATTTTCAAAGCATTATTTCTAAAAACGTTTTGGGACGTGTTGTGCATAATATCCAGTTCACAAGATAATAGTTCATTATAAGCATGCATCAGACGCCTCAATGGAGCTCACTTGCCTGCATTAGTTCTGGTAGTTCGCGGGGAAAAGAAATGGTACGTTTTGATATTAGTCTTACGGGGAAGTCTATTGGGTACTTTGAAATATATCTGATTAAGAATATCAATACAATCATATTTATTATGACAAATGTTATATAAAATAGTCTGATCAGCAAGTAATCTTCTTTTTTTAAGAGATAAAAGAGAATATTTATCTAAAGATTCTTCATACGATCGTTTCGCGCGAAGACATCTAAAATTTACTAATCGAAGAAATTTACGTTGGACCAATTCAATGCTTTCACTATATTTAGCATAATAGGGATTCCAGATCACACAACTATATTCAAGTTGAGATCTAATAAGAGACTTATAAAGCAACAAATAAGTTTCAGATCTTTTAAATGGTTTGCAGGTATATTATATATAATAATAATGTTATTAATAATGTTAGTATATATATATAATAATAATGTTATTGACAAACAATTATAAAAAATAGACCTACAGTGCCCAATAGCGAATTATGCGGTACTAGTACTAGTTTCTGCCCGCGACTTCATCTGCGTGGATGTTCGAGAAAATCCTTAGGGAACCTTGAACCAGGATAAAGAGTATTCTATGTTTTAATTTCATCAAAATCAGATCAGCCGTTTTTACGTGATTAGGCGGGTCCCCCAGCGCGCTGCCCCCCTTTCCTCTACCCCCCCCACTTTGCACTCTCCCCTCCCCCCTTTCACTCGCCACCTCCCCCTCCCCTTCCCCTCCACACTATCACTCTCCCCCTCTCTCACTCCCACTCCGCATCCCCTTCCTCTGCCCATCCATCTCCCCTCTCTCTCACCCTCCCCCCTCCCACTCGCACTTTCCCCCTCACCCCTCTCACCCCCTTGTTGTTTCAGGAAAATGTAGTGTCATTGATATTTAGAAGTCAATAATTCCATAGATTCTTAGATAAGATGATATCAGTTTTTTTTTTTTTCAGCTTTTGGGAGATTTCTGACCATCTCTAGTAAAGATCAATAGGTATAGGTACCTACATGGATTTTTAAAATAAGTTTTATAAGAAACATAATTCAAGTTAAATACAAAGTTAATATACTTACACGTAAAGTAAGTACTATTATCTATGTTTTCGTGTATGCAATTTGAATTTTCCCATGTAGGTTCCAAACTAGATTTCCAAATCTTTGAATATTTTAAAGAGCTTACATATTATCACTCTCTTTTATAGGCAGGAAAACTTCTTAGAGGCCTCTCAAAGTGTTAAGAAATTATAGTGAATTTATTGACTTTTTAACCGACTTCCAAAAAAGGAGGAGGTTCTATGTTCGTCTGTATATTTTTTTTTTTTGTGTATGTCCACCGATTACTCGAAGACGGCTGGACCGATTGAAATGATTCAAACGTTATTACATTAGGCACACTCCCAAGTTGGTCCCATTTTTTAAAATTTGGAAATCGGTTTAGTACTTTTCAAGTAATTTTGAAAAAAAGCACGAAAATAGTATGATTTTGTGTGAATTACCTCGATGATTGGTCGTATTACTTCTTTGTTTATGAACTGAATGAGAATCTTAAGTGTAGTTTTTAACCGACTTAAAAAAGGAGGTTCTCAGTTTGACCCGTATTTAAGTATGTTTCTCCGCGATTATCTTACGTTTGGCTGAGCCGATTTTTCTACATATATAATATACCTTACCTACAAGGTACCTACACTAAAAATAAAAAATTGTTTTAAAAAAACAAAAAACCGACTTCAAAAAACCGACCTCTAAAAAGCAAGAAATAATATTCGTAATAATAAAAATACGTCTATTGAAGTCGGGTGGGGCTTTTAGAATAAAAAAAAGGAATTTGTACTCCAGCCCCACCCGACTTCAATAGACGTATTTTTATTATTACGAATATTATTTCTTGCTTTTTAGAGGTCGGTTTTTTGAAGTCGGTTTTTTGTTTTAAATTTGAGATTTTTGCATTCACAATGCCTTTTTTACACAATAATACTAAATAATAGACTAGCAAAAATACGACTTGCACCAGATCAATACTCAGACGGGAATCGAACCCGCGACCTTTGGATATCCGGTCCAATGCTCTGACCGCTGATCTACCGAGTGACCCGGTCCAATGCTCTGACCGCTGAGCTACCGAGTCAAAGGTCGCGGGTTCGATTCCCGTCTGAGTATTGATCTGGTGCGAGTCGTATTTTTTCTAGTATATTATTTAGTATTTATTGACTTTTTCTCCGGAGGGCCTATTGGAAGCTGGAGTTCGCAACAAATTAAATTTGTCCACATTTTAAGGTTCTTTTTCTTCGAGTAGAGTTCCAAACCGAAGGTCCTTTGTTCCCATTATGTTTCTATTACTGGGGACGTTTCTATTTATTAAACCAATATTTGCTTTAAAAAATGGCCATTATATTTGTTCGAATCTTTTGTCAGTAGGCATTTTATTTCAGGAACTGAATATTATTTTAGCTTAAGTTTTCCTTTAGTGTTGATGTTCTTTTGTCAAATACTTAGAAATTGATTTATTTTAGGAAGCCAATTCGTGAAATTACACCTATTTAGATAATGGAGATAGGTACTAGTTGAAGAAAAATTCAGCTTTGCTTTGAACTGAACTCCTTTTTTTTTTAATCTAGATGAAAATTAACGGGGTTTTTATCTTTTAGACATGCCAACCCCATCGTGACCTTATACTATTCTTTCAAAGGAGAACTCCTTTTTATGAGAAATTTAATAAACCGATCTGATTTTTCGTGACATTTCTAACCTATCGATCAAAATTAGTTTAGTAGTTATTTGTGAAATGTATATATGTATATAATGCAATGAAATAATATTTTTAAGAGTAATCAATTGTCAATTTTTAAACCCTAACCTACCATTCAGTGTGATTACAAAATATCATCCTGCATTTTCTTTCAAAATTTTATAGTTCACATATTTTATACAATATTATCAGACATTTATCAATCCAACTAAATAGATGGCTCATGTTTACATCTTTAATATTTCATAGTTATTTTACTTTTCACCGTCTCTGAAACATTTAATTTCATTCAATTACGTAATTAAACTCAATCTATTTTATTCCAAGAAATGTACACCCACTTCTCATTAATCCAGTACATTAGACGACTGCTCGAAAGCTTTTACTTCCCATTTCACTTTTACAAAAAAGCCAATGTACGGAGCCGGGAGCATGCTATTTTGAATGAGTATAATTTATTGCATTCCTTACAGGCCCGCTATTCCGCGAATGTCCTGAAAGATTTCTTTTCTTGAAATGTCTTGTATTTCTGTAATTTCATTTAGCTATGGTTAATCGTTAGCCAGTTCTCGTTTAAGGTGACTGACTTTATTTTTTAAAATGTCAAAGAACTTAATGTTTCACAAAACGTTAGTTAGGAGTAGGTTAGAAGTATACCTAAATATTTTGGGAGCGTACCTAAAGGTTATCTATTCAGATGAATAATGTTTTCCTTTAATTCACGAACGTAATTTGGGGTCGGTCCCTGTAGATAAAGAAGATATTTTTGGAGTCAATAAGTACAGATTTTTATGAAAGCCATTCCCCCAAAGCGCTATCCATAACGTCCACGAGTGATCCAAGTTATAGTGCGCGCCATAAACTAGGGTCGAAACTTGTCCGCCGATCGATACCGAGCTTTACTTATACGGACGCACGGCCGGACATATCGCGTGCCACCTTTAATACAAAAATATCGATTTTTCCACAAAGCCGCGTCACCGCAATCAATATACCTTTCCGCCCCGTGCCTAATTACGCCCGCCTACATCACTCAAACATCCGTAAAAAGCCCCGTAATTACTCCCGCGGCGAAGCCTCGATGATACCCATCCTGAAAAATAGCGCACACTGAATCATTCAAAGCGCACAGGAAAACGCTTCATTGTAAACGTTTTATTTAATTTTCCCTCCATTTACTTTTTTATAATTTCTGCCCGGCATAAAAAACGATCCGCCGCCGCAGGAAGCGCGCACACACGCTTAGCGAAGCATATCGGGACACACACATAGGTGGGAACACCTGTCTCGGGAATGAAAGGTGTGCTAGAGCGTGCGAATGCGAGACGGGTGTATGGGAACAGCTGAGGAGTGAACGAGAGGCGTGTATGCGCGCGCATAGAGTCGGCACGCCCGCCGCGCGTCCCGCTCACTCGCGATTCCGGCCGGAGCGTTCCGTTCCGTTCAGTCTATCGCGCGCAGAGGCAGCGCTTGTATGTGCCGCCCTTTGCTCTGACGCGACCGACGCAGTGTCCGTAACCGGTGTTCGGAAAATTGTGCATGTGCGTTTTCCGACGAGAGCAGTGTGTGTGCTTGTGAGATGTGCTATTGTTTTCTAGGTAACGGAGAACTTTGTTTATAAAAAGGCAGCCGGATACTTCTTACCAAACTATGCACTTGTTGGCGCAATTTTAATTTCACTTTTATTAATTTCCCACGAGTAATTGTTGGGAAGGCTGTCAGTTAGTCGATTCTGTTGTTTTTAAGTTACGTGCGAGTAGTCGAATGTCGCTGGTAGTTTTATCAGTTTCATTAAAATGCACGATTCTTTTAATAGTGCGATATGAGTTTACGATCCGTTAATTGTTTGCGCCGCTTTAGATAAGCTTAACAAACGCCGAGTGCCCTAAATGCGTTAGCTACTGAAAATTATAACACATGTAGTGTAAACTACTAACTTTTGGATGAACTTGGTATATTTAATTTAAACTCACCAAAAGAAATTCGCACGAAATCAAAACTAGTTTTAAAAACTCTCGAGGATCAGACAATAACATCACTGAAAAGTTTTCAAATAAGTATCAAAAAATTCAAAGTGGAAAATGATGAACCTAATATCGTACCCAAAATTCGAAAAGAAGTTTAATATTTGATAATCGATTAAAAATAAAGTCAAGAATAAATCAAAACATCTAAATATAGATAAAATACCTAAATAAACCAGCTCAAATAAAACCAACCAATAAAAAATCCTATAAGACGATACCACTATAATAAGTTTTCAAATCAATCAGATGACAATTCGAACTAGATTCTTAGGCAATACAGATGTATTTGTAGCATAGTTATAGAGATGTTATGGATAGCAAAGAATTGAAAAAAAATGTGAAACAATGTTGATGGTGGAATTAAATTACAACCAAAATATCGACAGACATTAAGAAAAGACAGTCTGTCACATCACGTACTACGACAATCAAGAATGATAAGATCTCTATGGCTTTAAAATTGCTCAGGTTTTATTAGTTGAATAGAATCCGAGACTCGAAAGAATGCTCTAATTGATCCGTAATTAAAGTGGGTTTGCCACGAATGCCACGATTGCCACGATGCATGGGTACGGTAAGAGGATATAGGTATCCAGCATTAATGACAGCCACTGTTAATCGTACCTCAGCTTAGCGCAGTCTCATTATAACACGTTCAAATGCAACTGGTGTGTCGTGAACAAATGATTTGTCTAAATACCGGGTTGTAGAATACTTGGTTTTAATGGATGGTTCGTTCACGGTTCTTGGTGGCGACTGCTCTGGGCATTACGACCGTTGGCGTCGCTCGCTCGACACGCTCGAATACCCCTCACCATTATCAGATCCACACGCACGTCACGACTAATGATTTGGATGGAGTCATTGCCTTCGATCAACTAGATTTTGTCTTATAAATGATTCCTCATATAACTTCAGTCATGTTAAGAATAGTATACAGATCTAGGTTCCCTCATGAATCTTGTCTATTAAAATAATCTGTTTGAAATGAATCACCAATTTATCATTCAGTTCCTTTATCTATTTGATTACTGTGACGACCTCTCAATAAGATTGCCCTCACTAATTGATCTCAATTAATGCAGTGACCTCAAGAATGTCGGCGTGACCATTAGATGCGACCAACGCCGAAAGAAACGAGAGGTTAATCGAATTAAGTAATAAGGGAGGCGAGTGTTAGATAGAACATGGAAATTATGTAATATACTAGAGTGCATTAGTACGGACCTGCCCCGGGGTGTCAGCCAGAAACCGGCTTTAGATGGAGAGATAGTAATAATGGTATTGGGAAAGTAAGCTACATATATGAAATTATAACACAATTCTGATATGTTTTTAAAATGGTTTCTAATGGTAACTAGTTTTCAAACTATTACTAAACGTACTCTATTACCTTATCAAAGTATGATTGCATAACTGAGCGATATCATGAAGGCGTTTATATACTGCTAATCCAATTATACAATTGAAAACGATACAATTGTTTCTTTGCCAAAGAAAATAACTAAACCTTTTCTCGTTTCTCTATTTGCTGATAGTACTCGAAGTATTGCCTTGCCCGAGGTACTAGCCTTATAATTATCGCAGTAATTTTGTTTCTGCTCGAATGTAGAGCATTGGCTATTGCATTCCCTTTACATAACGGTTCTATAATGATTGCATTTCAAAATAATGTGCTCGGTTTTATATCGTGTTAATGATAAAATTAGTCTTACATGCGCATTCGATCAAACTTTCTCTCGCGCTATAATATGCCCAGATGAAACAATTTCAAATGTCTCAACATTATCTAATTTATCGTACTCGAAACATGTCGATTCACTGGTCGTCATTTGAGGCTTTTTGTTGTTAGCTAGTTTGTATGCCTACTGTTCTATATCTACGACTGTTATTAATGTTTTTTTGTCAGTCGGTGCTTGAGCGAGTACTTGGACGTAATTACTAAGCGGAGTCCGCTCCGAATAGTCTACAGTACCAAGGTCTGTCATTGTGCCGGTTTCGTTGCGTCACCAAATGACAAGAGCACGGTCCGTGAGACCAACAAATTGTTTGTAGTTAAATTAATTGTGGCATATTCTGATCTTTGATGTTCAAACGCATGTTACAAGTATTTTGACAGTGAAGTAACCTGGCGAAATGATTGATTTAGGTCATTGGCAATTTTCTAACACTAAATTTTAATGTAAAATTGGATCTTTAGAACAGAGAATCTATAGCCTTTTCAAAAAAATATACTTACTCAAAGAACCTATGGGTAGAGATTTTTTACTCAACTCCTCATAATTATGAATCTTGACATATTAATTATATTTTGAAAATGTAACTGCAACTGTCTGTTTGCAAAATCCAAAGTCGAATGGTTAAAAAAATACGAGATTAGTATCTATATAAAAAAGTCGCATGTGATATAGGTATAAAATGGACGCGATAGGATTTTCGCCGACTAGCAATTTGTTTTGTGTGTTCCGGAAAACGATCGGATAGCATTGATTTGCAATAAAAAATATTGCTTTGTCACGCTTTCCATGGTTCTTTCACAACAGCAGCCACGGGGTGCAGGGCAATCGCTCGGAAAAAGTATTATAAATTTTGTTTCATTCGTTTGTGCGGTGTAGAAAACAAATGAAATAATTTATTTTCTTTTTTTATTCAGCAGAGTCGTAATATAGCCACATCGTCAGAAATGGATTGAATATAATTTCGAAGTTTGTTTCGTTGGATTCTTGCGTCTGTATCCAAGAGAAAATCTGTAAAAGAGTGCAGAATTCTGGCATAGCTAGACACTGAATATAACGTTTCGTAAAAAAATTAAGACGCCAGTAGTTTCATAAACTCTGAGATGGAATGAAAGTGTAAAAAATGAGATGCTAGTCGACTGCTATAAAAATGTTTTACGGCGAATGTAAATATTAGTCGCAATAAAATCTATTTGCGTGATTAATTAAACTAAAAGCGACGTGTTTTCTGAAGCTAGTTATTTGAACGGCAGTTCGCATGTTTGTTTCAGGAAAAAACAAAACAGAAAGCTTTTAAGACGTACGTACTAATTGCATACGGTAGTGTGTGTCTGTGTGTGGATGGACCGATCCGATCCAATAAATTGGGATTTAATTCAGACTTCAGATTAACAGCGGGCTTGCTATTTCACATTTATTTTCAATTCTGTCAGTATTTCTAAATACAACGGGCAGCTATGGAATAGCACCTTGCAAGTATAAAATTTTGTCCATCGAATGAAATTTCAATATTATAGTTTTTATAAATCCTTTCACGATTAAATCCAATACATTTGCGATTAAATCCAATATCGGGATATTGCCAAAAAAACAGCCCAAACACTCCAAACAATGGGGCAGTTCTAATCTGATGGCTGAAATCAAGATGGCTGCACGTTGATGTCACTGTCTCGCAAAATTTCGCTCGGTAAACAGGTGGTCTGTGGGTGTTCTCTTCCTAAGTGAGTAAATAGGCGTAATTTAGGCCACACCGTCCCGCATTTAGGGTTGCCTGCCAGGAGTAAAACATAAGGGAGATTGTTAATAGCCTCAAAAATATGACCCTTTTGATAAAGAAAATACAACATAGTCCTGCTACAGGTATAGCTTTATTTGGAGAAAAATGTGATTTTTGAGAGAAAATTAACTAGCAAGTTTAAAAGAAAGATAAGAAATTCCTATTTGTAAACATTTAAATTGTACATTGGATTTGATCTTATTACAGCTCCTTTAAAAGGAAGAATTTTAACCAATGTAGGATTTTACTGCGAAAAATTTCAGGATCTAGAGACAATATTTCTTTTAAATTGGCAACCCTACCCGCATCGGGCTGATTCAACACTTTGTTGTGGCAATTAGATCCAATTCGCGCACTATGAGTATGGGTATGCGCCTAACAAATATTACTCGTATAATTAACCCGAATTACACATTAATTTTTCGCAGTATTTTTTTTGTTAATTGTAGGTACCTACCCTGTATTTTTTTTAACACGATTCTTGACAATATCCCAATGGCATTTTTATCCATAAAGACACCCGATACCTTAAGGTTTAGCAACCGGAAAAACTGTTTTAACCTTCTATAATTATTAATTTAATTGAATCAGGCGTCACTTGGCGGAAGGCCCAAACCATTTTGAAAAAAGAAATATAATATGTAAATAGCTTACTTCCGCAAATAATATATGCAAGATGCACCGCCCGCCCGCCCACAAAAATATGCACATGCACACCACAAAATGCATAGTGAAGGTGCAAGGTGTGTTGCTGTGTTGCTAAATGCAGGTATTGTGCACTGATATTTTGTGGTGTGCATGTGCATATTTTTGCGGGCGGGCGGTGCATCTTGCATATATTGTTTGCGGAAGTAAGCTGCATATATTTCTTTTTTCAAAATTCTATAATTATTAATTTAAATCGAAATTGTGTAAATTGAAAATTTATAAGGGAAAAACAATAATGTATTTCGTATCGATTGGCATCATAAACGCCCTTGTCTAGTCGAGGTGAGTTTGTATGCCAGTCGAAATTTCATTAAGCGAATGGCTCCATTGGTCAGACCGACAGTTAATTGAATGGGTTTGTTTTGTTGGCCGCACTCGCAATAGCCAACTGTCTCTATATGTCATTTTTTTTCAACGTTATATTAATTTTGTTAATGGAATTACATTTCAAATAAATATTATTTTCGAAATGTATGAATAGGCTCAATAAAACTTGATGTATTTTGTCCAGTTTTTTTTAATTTCCTGTAATTAATTTATTTTTGACATATTTCATTAGATTAACTTTTTCATTTAAACGTTTCATTAATTGAATTAAGGAATCGAACTTTTGACGTATTCTAAATTAATTACCTGAAAGTATATTTTTGTCAGTAACGTAAGTTTCAGAGAGCAGTTATCTTAAACCATCAAACGGAATCTGTTTATTCGCATCAGAAGGAATGCCTCCGAGCGGTGCGTTAAGAGGTATAGAGATATCTCGCAGACTCTCCAAACTATTTCTTTGTGCTCGACCTCATAGTTCCCAAATTTAATTTAAGCAGTTCTCGGCTTTCGTAGGCGTTGAAGGGTTTTTGATTTTCACTTCAAAACAATAGAAACTTGAATGGAATACTAATTTAAGCTGTAGTTTCGGTATTATTAACATTTACTGATTGTTTTAACTTACTTATTTTCCAACATGTAATAGTTAAACTTGCAGTTGAGCCTTGTGTGTTGAAAATTGCATCTAGGTAGCTGGCTTTTAAGCTCAGCAAATCACTTAGTAGGATTTTTTTGTTTCACAAGACACTAAGATTTTGAAATGAAGATCCTTATTCACATTAAAGCAATAACTTTTTTACACGTGAGCTCCAACAATCACCAAGATATAAGATACATTGGAACATCAGCTAATGACAGCTTTACTGGTGTAGCAAAAGTTATTTTTCTGAATAAGTAATTCGTATGTTTCACCAGTAAACATCATACACGCTCCATTCGCGTCATTGTAATCTAATAAACAATACCTAGTTGGCATCGCGATATGGTTTAGTGTTAATCACGTTATTCGTGAAATTTCAATGGCTTCCGCACCTAGTTGTTCTCAAATAGCGTTTGTGTATTATTAGACGGAGCATATTTCGCTTTTGTAAGAACAGAATCCGGCTCTCCGACGTCGACATTTACCAGAAATGCATTTAATTGGCATTATTTCAGTCAAAATTTTAGTATTAAACACCAAGGTATTTTCTAATGTAACAAATTCCATTTCGATCCATGAAAATTTACTGCCTGTGAGCTTTTTTTTTATAGATGGCTCTAGACAAACTTCGTATTTTGATATTAGTTGTTTTATCCATTTATAAATTCTGCCTTGAAATTGAATTAATAAGGTAGGTATTACATGTAATAGATAAAAAATCTAATTATATTTGTCAAGAATCCGAAAATAAGTTTGTATTCAGGTGGGTACGAAAATACCAAGATGGCCGAGCGGCATTAACAAAATATGTAGACCCACTGTAAGTAAATCATCATTAAGTGAATTAACTAATACGATGCAAATTAAAAATACATTAAAAAAGTATTTTTTAAAAGATTAATTCCTATACAAAAGGTCGGATCCACATCCAAATTCCAACCTAACTAACCAATAAGAGGGTAACTAGGGCCTCACAATCTTTAATTTTAAGATTTGCCTGCAAATGTATATTGTATTAAAAACTTAATTATAATAAATATATTTTTTTTAACTGCGCTAAGAGTTATAGAATTTTAGCATCAAAAACCAAAATTAAAAAGAGATGTCCCAAAATGTATGGAGTCTGGGCCACGTCTATTGCTGTTTATACAAAATTAATAAACAAAATATTTAAATGATACATACATTTAAATATTTTGTTTATTAATTTTTGTACAGCAGATTTTTTTTTCGAGATTTCAAAGTTGGTCCCATAGTAAAAGTTGTTCAGTTTGATGGTCCCTATCTACCATATTCGGCTTTATAAGGCTATCACCAAACACCCTGTATACAGTAGGTATGCCAAATATACAAAAAAAGATAAACAGTTTCTAATAATCCAATTTATGTAAAATAGTTTTGTTTTTTGGTAGTCGAACAATAATTTGTGCATCAAAAACAAACACACAACAAAAATCATCATGGCGAAAGATTTCATTTTTATTCTTTTCATTTTGGCTGTCACTACCATCAGTCAGTCTCATCTGTAGTCAGTTTTGAGAAATTGATATTTGCAAAACTCAACTTAGAGAGAACGAAAAACAAGACCACAGACTGGTCTCAACTACATCTTTGACGCCTTAAAAATATTGGTTTCTTTTTGTGTAATAACCAAGCAACCGTGCATTATACAAAATTAATTTCATTTTCTCAGAATCAGTAACTTTTTCTCTATCTGTTGAGATGGTGTACATACGTGGCCCAAGACAGGACATTCATTTGTGTTTTCCCATATCGCTAGTCCCATAAAACATTGTCACTATGTTTAAACAAATTTTACTATGAAAAGGGAATAAACAAAGTACTTAGTTCATACTATATTTTTAGCACATTCCTATTATTATACACAAGCCAACCAATTTTTTATTATTTATGCAGCGAGATGTATTGATAAGTACATAATGACTATAAAGCACAGAATATATAATAGTACTACTTATAACAACTAAGGTGATTTTTTAAAAATTTAGTATTATGTAAAAAAAAATCGTAAAGATTGTTGCTTTCAACGTTCCTTCAGTTCATCCAGTAAGTATCGCCGCGCCGGACGGAGCCCTGATCTTGCTTCTACTTACTAGTTATAACAAATGGAGACCGTGGGAGTTGGCCATTTATTTACGGCGCCGCCGCAGCGGCATAAATACACCGACGGATTAAAGTATTCAGCGGCGAAGGAAATATAGAAGCCCCTACTTTCGTGCACTCGCCTTAAGTATAAAAGTTTGGTATCGCGTAATCCTAGACGACTTTTCAACTTACGGCCGTGTATGGGTAATTCAGAAGTGTCAGATCCATGTAGGTAGGTACTATTTTTTTATACCTCATTGAGAAAACCAACAGCGTATTAATAAAATTACTTAACTTTAGGTAAATAGGTTTCCCTTAAGTTATTGTTTGTGTTTAGAAATTTTTGAGAGTTCAATTACTGTATTTTCTGTAGAAAAACATACTATTTATTGCTTGCAAAAGACAGGATTTAAACTTAAAACATTGCTCATTTCATTAGGATTATAAAATCACCAATATTATCAACTCTTTGGTCGTGTTTAAAAACAATCAACTGATTTTGTTTTTACCTCCTTGGTACAGTAGCTAGGTACACCGTTTTGGTAAAGTCGCAGAGGTCCTTCATTCGATTCACGGCTAGGTCATATTAGGAAACGAACTTTCCATATTGTCTTTGTGATGTTGTCGTTTTTTCTTATTTCTATAACACTAGTTTTGAGCTACTTACTTTGAAGTCGGAGCAATCTATGTGATGTTGTTATTTATTTTTAAATATTACCTACTTTACACTGCAGTTTACTTATGCCACATTTACTTGATTACTTTTAAAGTGTCGCCATTAACTTAAAAGTCCATATCATCAAACTAATAATAATGTTAGTCATGGGATTTGAGACAATAACAAAGTCAAACATGAAAATTGATGTCACAATGTTCTTTTATTGTTTTGAGTATTTTTGTAGTCATCATGTTTTTTTAGTTTATAAAGGCAGATGCAGTCACAATTGAGGCTCTAAAATTGCTGCACTAAGTACATTATTATTATAATAATGACAAGATACATTGTTCGTTAATAATGTGACATACGTCACTGGTTATATTTCAATGTCGTTGTGTTGTTGAAGGTTACTGGCCGCAGTTTTTTTTTAAATTTATAATATAGAGATAATCGAATTTTCTCTTTCATACAAGTTTTTTAGTAATCGTAACTACATCCAAATGCCGAGCAACAAAGTAAGCCCTAAATTTTGTTATTGTCCACGTTTTTTGGACGAATCCATTTTCTAAGAATCGTAAATCCAACTTAATTAGATTATTTATTATTATGTCTACTTACTTCAATTGAATACAAAAGCAAGTGATAAAATTCCCGCAATGAACAATTTCACTTTCCCCATGAAGTCTTTTAATACAAAGTAATATAAAATATACTCCACGTTTTATATGTAAATTTAATACATAATAAGTTGTGTGGAGGCATAGTTACGAGTTGTTGTGCGAAAATGATGCTAGGCACATTTTTTTTATACTTAGTCATGACTCGCGGCAAAAAGCAATAGCCTTGGAAACGCTAATGTTGAGTACACGTGATCGCTACAATATTGAGCCTTCTGGGGTCCGGTTCAGTTTAAAAACTAACTAGATTGTCTGGTAAAAAATGATTTATTTTGAGAAGCTTGTAAGTTGTTGATTGAGAGCAGCGTACCATCACGAAAAACTATCGAGTGTGAATTAAATTTGTATCGAGCTTAAATATTTTTGTTTTGTTTTGGAAATCTTTTGTTTCCTTTACGGCGATTGGTAGCGCTGTCCAAATTTCTATAAAAAAATACAACTATGTAGATATTTGTGGTAAGGTGAAAGAAATGAAGCGGTATTTGAAGACTAATGAAAAGAGAATGCGCAGCTTTGAGTATTTTTTTATCCACAACGAGATAATGCTTGGCCTGATGTTAATGACGATTAGGCCAGAAGGGTACGCGCACTACACCCAGAATCCTCACCACTGAGGAACGGCTTTCATACCTCTATCAGAACATAGCAAATTTTTAATTGTTGTTATGGCGTCAGACTTAGGTAAGATAGGATGGTGGTAGCTAGCCAGGCGGACTTGAAATGAACCCCTACCACCAACCAAACAGCCCCTCCTGAGAATCGAACCCGGGAACACTGCGTCTTACACGTGTGGGCGAACCACTAGACCTCAGAGGCGGTGTCGGTTCATTCGCGTATAAACACTTGACCAATATTATTGAAATGAGGTAACAAGAAGTTATTGCTGAATCATCAAACATTTTCAGTTATTTATAATTTGTTATTTAAATGTAAAATTGTGCTATTTCGGAACACTGTTATGTGTAAATAGTTTTCACAACATTACAAAATGTTCGGTTTGCTCTAAAATAGAGTAGCGGTTGCAGTGAGCGGCCTGATATCATCGGTCTAGTCTTTAATTTAGTTGATTCTAGTTGTTTATTGCGATGAGTAACAGCTTAAACGACAGAACGACACCCACATCAGATATACCAGTTAAAACACTAACAGCAATGTAACTGGACGTTTGAAGTATACCTAATAATATTAAGGAATAAAAAAACGAAAATAGGTTTCACTATTATAGATATTATTGAGTAATAGGTGTGTTCATTTGTGAGTCAATTATGATTTTAGAATCATATGACTGATTCAATCATTAAATGATGTATAAAGTTTTTATGTAGGTATCTCCATAAAAACATTACAAATATGTCGAATGTGAATATCAATTTACGCGTTGAAGACAATACGTTAAAATTCTGAAACTAAACAAATTCCGTGTTATTACAAAAGATTTTTAAACACTGTTTAACTAAACACGTGTTTAAATGTGATGCTGTCACTATTTAGATAATATTGTTTGACAGAGACAGCATTACATTTAAACACGTGTTTAGTTAAACAGTGTTAAAAAATCTTTTGTAATTACACGGATGTTTTATCTAGTTTTTCATGCAGGTTGATATAAAAGAATTTGACCTACTGTATGTTGTCCACGTATGTTCTCTGCCACTGAAATCGGTCTTCATTGACATTTTTAACTCGTCCGTGTTTGGCACAAAATACACCTTAAAGTTAACACAACAGAATAGAATTTCACAAATTCTCGGATGACATCAATAGCTTGTTTGGAATTGGTGTGAAGGACACCAATTATACTAATTAAAGGCTTAATTTCGCTATTTGGTGTTTATTGAAATTGTCGCGCTTATTGTCAAAATGGTTAGTTGTATGGAAAGCTTATTGTATAGCAAATACGATTAGTGTTGCTTAATTTAATTGAATTTCCATTAAATGATTGAGTAAAATTAATGAACTCAAGCCTTATTTTTAACTTATCTAAAGCCTAATCAAATATTTTCCCTATTTATTTATAAAGTTAATTAAATTTTATCGATAAAATTAATTACGTACATTTGATTAATTATTTTTGTGCCTCGACAACAGAAAAAGTTATATTGTTCAAATTATTAATTTGAGTACAATATTTATCTTAGTTTAATTGAAACGTAAAAAAAAATTTCCTTGTACTAAATTAGAATACAATCATTAACTTAATTTATCAACTTTTTCAATAAATGAGCATATTTAGCATATTATAGGTATGATATGCAATATAAAACATCTGAAAATAATATCGACATTACGTTGCATAGATTCTATTCAACGTTATGTGGATATAATTTTCAGATTTCTATTCAATAGAACATAAGCATCAGTTGGTAACGGTTTCGATTCGGCTGCCTATTCATGAAATACTCGTAAATAAGTAATTTGTAACTTATCAATTTTTTTTTTTTTTTAGATTTACTTATTGACAAAAACAGACAATTTTATCATGTTTTTTAAATAAATGTTTTCTTTTCTTTTCAGGAGTGGTTTACAAGAGGATCAACTTACACCATTGAAAAAAAGTGCTTTGGCACTAAGAAAACTTCAAACTTTCGCGTTACAATTTTTATTAACAACACAATACTAAAGTCAATTAATTACCGTACAACAACGTGCGTACAGTTGCGCCGTTGTCGATACGCGGGTATCGATAAGCCGCGCGCCGCGTAGCGCGGTGATTAGCCTGTCGCCACAAAGTCGGTGCTCGCCGGAGTCACGCGACTCGGCCGGCACGCCCCGCCACAGCCGTGGATAACCTCGGCCAGAGCCCCCTACCGGTGAAGAGGCTGCACGAAGCGCTTCAGAGTGCGCAAGTGAAGCGACAGCGGCTCTCCCCTCCGTACCCCGCTCCCCCCGCACCCCTTCACCCGATCCATCAGCTCGCGGTGCACCAGCACATCAAAGTGCAGCAAAGCATAGTGCAGCAAAGCATCGTGCAGCAACACCAGTTGAACTTGGCCCACCAGTCTCTGCAGAACTTGCAGCACCAGAGTTTGCAGGCGCAACAGAACTTGCAAGCCCAGCAGAATTTACAAGCTCAGCAGAGCTTACAGGCTGCACAGAGTTTGCAGGCGCAAGCGCAAGGGTTGCAAGGCCAGGGCCTGCAGGCGTCGAGCCCGGCGGCGGGCGTGAGCGTGCAGCAGGCGGCACAGGCCCAGGGCGCGTTGGTGCCGCCGCAACAGGCTTCGCCGCGGGCCGCGTCTCCGCAGCACAAGAACATGGAGCTCGCACTCTGCCAGAGCATGGACTCCGTCAACACAGCCACCACTGAGGAAGAGGTAAGAAACCTTTACTTATATTTGACATGCTCTTACATTTCCCCAATATGGATACTGTAGGTCTGTGTAGGTCTGTGTGTGTAGGTGCGTACGACTTGAATGATTTTTGTATTAATAACTCTATTCTGTTACATTTATTCATAGTCATCAAAATTAAATCACAAATAATGCTCACACTTCAAAAACACTTTTTTTAATTTAAGATTATTAAATTAATTAAAAATTTATTTCAAGATAGAAACAATCCAAACGGAATCAAATAATTTTCTGTAATGTCTCAGCATTTTATAGATGGATTAACGCGCGACAATTTATCATAGTACAATTGCAAAGCGATACCAGAGAGGCGCGGCTCCGGAGCAGCTACAATGGGGAAAACGTTCAAATATACAATAAGCACGCTAATACAATAAAAGGAAATTTTCCTCGCGAAAACAACAGCTGTGAAACGAAGGATTGTATCGGTCTTTCCTCTCAATACATTTTCGTTTCTATGCCCCACGGCCCGAAGGTATGGTTTCGTATTTCGATTTATGTGTCAAATCCAGGGAACCGTGCGATGCTATGTCACATCCGGGTGGCATTGTAAATTGTCTGCGAGCGATGTTCTATTGAAATTATAAAATTAACTTTTTGAAATAAAATACTCAAGGAAAATGCGGACGAATTAATGTGAATTAATACTAGTAAAGATGGTATTACAAGAACCCTATACAAAATTCAGACTATTAAATCTTATGTGTACTTAAAGCTTGGATTTGAATTCGAATTCAATAAAATATTATTGTTGTCATATTTCGTTGTCGCGACAGAACAACCCTATAGAAAAACGATAAAATCCTTAAAGCAAACTGTGGAGGCGACGAGAAGTGGGCAGCGGTTGTGTTAGCCGGGACAAATAGAGTGGATGTCGCTTCAGCGCTCGGCCGCTCCTCTGAGCGGACAGCTTTATAAATAGGTTGTTTCCCTCCGACATTGTACTACCTCTCGCTTGTTTGCGAAATTATCTGTTAAGCTTACATCTTAGTTCAATTGTAAATTTTCTGACATATGAATCTGATTGGATTTTGTATTAGAATTTTGCGTGTCTGATTAAAATTTAGTTGGTGCTGCCTGCTAAGATGACAATTCATTGTTTCACCCTAACAGATTGGCACTTGAGTTCTAAAAATAAGGTTTTGTATGGATTGGAATTTACTTTTGCAATCATATTTATAGCCGTGTTCTTTAAATTTTCTGTTTTCAACATTCTAATAGCACGTTACAAATAACTTTACACTTTGTCAAATTTTAAAATTATCCAACTAAAATAGAGTTTATACAAAACCTTTATGCATCTCAGCCTGATTTAAACTTCCCGCGTGAAATTTCCTTGATAATCACACCTCACGAAACTATTCCAACTGTACGCTGCTGGAAATTCCACCTAAATCTGGAATATTCCAAGCTGGTTCAACTCATCTCATTGACTTTACATGTCATTACGGCTGAATAAAATATAAGTTACATTACAAGCACCTGTAAGAAATTATTTTATAAATTGAACATAAAGTTTTGAATAAACTAAACAATTACTTAATGAATGAGCAGTGTATGTTGGAAATCTATGTTTAAAATATTTTGACATTGGAAGAAAATACGGGATAATGGATAATTTGTGATGATAGAAATAGAAAACTGCACTAAAATTTGATATACGACGTGTTACAACCACCCCTTAAGCTGAATATGGTAGATAGGTTCAATCTGAACAACTTTTATTATGGGACCAACCCTGAAATTGCGAAAAAATCTGCTGTTTCATACATTTTGATATTCTCATTATTCATTTTTGTATGAAACAGCAGATTTTCCGCGATTTCAGAGTTGGTCACATAGTAAAAGTTCCCTATGTACTGAATATGGATTCAGTTAGGGTTTTTTTTAACACATTGTATAATTATTGATTTCATTTTCAATAGCATTCGTCTATTAATATATTAGAATGTCACTAATATTGGAAAAATCGTGTTGTTATATTTGATTGCAGTGCATACGATATCAACGCATTCAAATTATCTTCCACATAAATGAGATCATAGCATGCAACTAAGTCTGTACTACAAACGTACCATATCGCTCATTTCAACGGGAATAATTACTAGGAATGATCTAGGATTGAATAGTTCTAGGAATGATTATGGTACGACTATGCGTCCGTTGTTCGAGCTTATGTTAATTTAGCTGATCGCTTTGATGTTAGTGTAGTGTGCACTGGTAAGGGATATGCTTTTGCTCACGTAACATGAGTGCAGCCATTCGTATGGTTGTACTGACCTTATAGCGGGTTCACACGAGGCGATTTTAGTTAACCAACAAAAAATGTACGCGGTCGCTTGCGATTTCAACGTTCAGACGATTCAAATCACAAGCGACCGCGTACATATTTTGTTGACCGATAATAATTGATCAACTAAAACCGCCTCGTGTGAACCCGGTATTAGCACTGTCCTGTCTTGTAGTGCCTTGTAAATCAATAAAAGACTGACGTGTGTGTGATGAAAATGAAAAGGATGGTATTTTTTTTGTTGGCTATATATAAAAAGTGAGACAGTGAAATGTGAGTGTTTATTTTATTGTTGTAGATAGTAAGATGGTAATTTCGGTGACGGAAAAACATTTCTTTTACTAAAAGCTACTACTTAATAGATTTCTATTTGATAGATAAGTAATAAAAATTAATGTTTACGATGTTGTCAACAATGTTAGTGGTAATATTTTCCATTTATCAGCGTACATACTATACATTAGGTAAGTACATTGTTTTCTTTGCTAACATTTAAATATTTTTATAGATTAACATATTATAAAGGGATAATAGTTAATGCTAACTCTCAGATTCATAATAAACGAAGGCGTATACAATTTTAGAGGAAGTTCGCTTCAGCTAAAAGATATAAGATGATACAGAAATTTTCGTTTGTACCTAACTACATTTTAAGTAAGGCAAAACTGTTATTACACAAATACGTAAACAAATTATTCTAAATAACTACTTAGATAATGAATAGTGCAACATGATCGCATAAAAGGAAGTACGATAACCGTGGCAATGAGAAATATAGTATAGACTAGACATAGTTATCTGCACAAGATAATGACTAACAAGGCCGTTTGCAATTTGTTATGATATGCGAAGCTTTAAAATTTGTAATGCCACAATGTTAAATTTGTTAACTATTAAGTTATCTATAAATATTCACCAAATATTATTTTTTAACGAGAAGTGCTTTTATTTCGATATTACTAGATTACATCACATAATGTATCAGAGATAAAATTTTACAGACTAAAACCGTAGCGTTATATGGTCTGTGTGGTAATGTTAATTCGTTATTTTTATTCAGCGAACTAAAATCTATGGAATAAGCAAGCATTCTGCTCAAAAAATGGTACCACACGAAAAGTACAACTAAGTGGATAGAGCTAAAAATGCTGGAATTTAATTATGTAGCACAAAGCGTCTGAACACTGGTTGCTTATTAGCGACCATAATTTGTATATAGATACTCATAGATATTTTCTATACTTAAACAAAAAAATAAGATACATTTTTTCTGCATATTTTGACTGCCTTCTTTGCATCTTTTACACCATTTGACTATAAAGAACGCCATTTCTAATAAACTCTCTCTTTCTATCTTTTCTCTACAATACAAATTGCAATTTATTGAAAAGAATACTAAAGTCAGACACCGGGTGCGTGGCTGGCCCGACTAAAGCTGAGCGGGTTGTACTTTTTCGACCACGTGGTGCCATTTTTAAGCAATATTTGTTTGCAATTACACTTCCATAGATTTTAGTTCGCTGTTTTTATTCACACCTTTGCAATATACAATACCATCACATCACTAATCGGAAAAACTGGTACCTAGTGTTTAAAACACTCCTACCGCCATACTATCGGGTGTTGATGTGAGGTGAGACCATACGCAATTCAGTTTTTTGTCATTCCTGAAAACTTTTCAAATTTGACTTGCGTGGTACCTATTGTTATTTTATTATGTTATATATTCCTATTTTAACCACTTTAAAAAAAAATAACTATCAGATATTCCTTCCCTCATCAGTATTTACAACCATATAGTCTGTGCTTGCCGTCAGGCGCGCCGGGCGGGCGGGCAGGCGCCGCCTTGTCTGGCGCCTGCAGACTATACTTGTCTATTTTAGTCTCACAATGGTCCGAGATGCCGCGAGGAACTTTCGATCGCTCTTTCCTTATTCATGCGGGAAAAACAAGTTTGGTCACCATGTTGATTCGTCGTCATATCGAGTTAGAGTTTCTAATAGAGTTTGAACAAGATTAAGTGCAACTGGCTTAACTACTATTTTTCACCTAAATTATGTAAATAGACATTGTAGATGTAATGACACGATTTTTTAAAAAAGCCACTATTTTTTAAAAAACCGTGTTAAAAAGTCAAATGCGTTTATTGAATTAAACTAGTAGGCGAATTAAAATATTTTCTTCAGAATGTTACTAAAGCTGATGAATAATAATAATGAATAATAATTAATGCTCCATCGTAGTCCACACCATCACTTAACACCAAGTGTGATTGTGGTCAAATGCTCACTTATTTTCAATAAAAAAAAAAAAAAAATGAAGCAAACGAAAGTTTAAAGAACACGTCTGCTCAGACAAATGTCTATTGTGGAAGACAGATGAATCGAATTATTGTCACAAATTATTTATACAATAAAGCATTTTTATTATTATTATTATTATTATTATTATGTTTAAAAGTTACCAGATCAGGTATTTTGATTAGTAAGACTTAAAGCTGTTATAATTTTAAAGTGCAAATCTTAGCTCTTACGAAGGGTCAAAAGATGTAAAGTTGCAGAGGTCCAAGAACCCTCTTACATAACAAGTATAGGTATATCTGTTGTTTGACCGAACTTTGAGGAACTTTGATGTTCCTCCTTTCTGCCTTAAGACATTCGTGTAAGTACGATGAACGCGTTTCGAAGTTTGAGATCGATCAGCCGATTAATTGAAATAGAAATCGTGCAACCAGTCGAGTGACAAGTCGACCGTGTCGGGTAATGGCCGACGTCTACTGTACCATACTATGGCTTCCTGAAGCCCGTAACAACTTTGTTTGTAAGTACTTTCGCATTTCGTTCATGCTTGTTTCAGAAGTAACTTTAAGGTTATTTGTCACTTTATACTTGTAATATATTCCTAAAAGATGCAGACTGTTTTAATACGATTTTAAC
Organism: Agriphila straminella; assembly: GCA_950108535.1. Taxonomy (NCBI): domain Eukaryota; kingdom Metazoa; phylum Arthropoda; class Insecta; order Lepidoptera; family Crambidae; genus Agriphila; species Agriphila straminella. The sequence goes on from OX467312.1 coordinate 7,756,911, forward strand.
GTTGAAGTATAATTTATGGTCAAATTTGAATCAATAACCATCGTAAAAGTATTATGAAAAAGTCATTTTCAACGCTGAACTAATATGGGTTACTGCCAGCATTCATATTCAGTAATTCCCCCCTGTACAAATACATTTTATTTCAAGCTCAATTTCCCTTACATCTTGGATGTTGTTGCCATCATTGCCGCTGAATTTTCTCTCTATATCCGATGAATCATAAGTTACAAAGTTATACAAGTCGGTGTAATAGTAGTAACAGTTAAATATTTTGTATTATTTTATGGAACGAGCATTACATGATGCAATAACTTAATAAAAAGGGTTTAAAATCACAACAGCTCTACCCCTAGAGGGTGCGTTCGAAGCGGAAAATACATTGAAGTGAAAATTGAAAGAGAACAAAACGTTTGCAAAGGATATCGTTTTCACGCTCGAAAATCCTTTAAGAATCCGCCAATATTACGCAGATCGAAGTAACATCTCCGAATGGAAAATTATTACCTCGGTTGAGTTCAATCGCTGGGACATTCTCTTCGGTGCGATTTTAAGAGAGGAATTCCCACAGAGTGGAATATAGACACCTCGACCGTTTCAACAGTTTGTCCACCTAATTTGTTCGTCGGCGCTCGACTGTAAAAACAAATAGCTGCTCCCGCATTTCCCCTTACCAGGAGAGGAAGACGGACGCCGCTGCGAGAGGGGACGAAAGGGAGGGATAGTTTTCCATGCTCCGCGTGAATGAACGATTGCTGTTTACGCTCAAGCTTTTGTCTAGTTCAGTCCGTATCTTGTTTGTGGAGTGTTCGAAAGAGGTTCCTTTGTCCATTAACTGTGTAATAATTAATCGAGTTTTATCTAATCCTCCCTGACTCGGGTTACCCGAACAAAACTTTTAATTGAAATCCGTTGAACGTTTTTGGCTTTTTGACGTTAGCATTTGTGGGTTTCGAACAATTTTAAGGTAACGCGAAGTTTTGTTTATCAATTTCAAATGTGGCGTAACTTTTCAAGCCTGTCAGTCGTTGGTTTCAAGCGGGATCGTTGAACGTAATCTCAAGATAAACAACGTTCTATCACCGAACCCATTATCTAGTGCACACATAGACGTGTATGTCCAACCTACCGTTTTCCAATGCACTGCACACACCCCCTAAAGCTTTTGCACCTCGGATTACCGACGATCGCCCGCTAAGCAAAGTGTGCAAAACCTCCCCGTTTGATGTTTTTAAAGTCCCAAAACGAAACTTAAGAATGGAAGAGTTAATTACCCATGTCGTTCGAAAGGCAAGTTTTTTTTTTTGCTTGTTTTCTACGGACTTTCCATTTCAATCGTTCGCCTTTTATTAACAATCTACTTAGGAAAATGTGCTAGCTGAATTGCAAACTAAATACCGTTATTTTGACTTAATGAGATTGCTATTGAGGCATCAGTTTTCATTGTTATTTCCGCTTTATTTTTGGCCGTTATTTTGTATAAATAAAATGGCTCTTCATGCTTTATTTTGTTTTCGTTCTATTTATTTCTAATTTGGAATGATGCACAGTTGTTGCAAAAGTTGTAGTCCTCACTTTATGTCCAAGAATTATTTTGTAGAATTAATAATGTAAGTAAATCAAGTAGTCATAGGTTTTCATTATTCGGTAATCTCATCTGCAATATATGTATGTTTGTTCTTTCGAAACAAACACTATTACTATCTTCCTACTCTACAAATCAGGTCGTCCCATTACATACTTTTCCTAAGTGTCTTTTACTGCGCCCACGGCCCGATGCTTATTGTTCGCTTGCAGTTTGGCCGTGAAGTAATTAAGAGTAGTCCTTGCACTATGTATTTATTGTGCATTGTGCAGGACGCCTGGCGACTTGCCAAAGTGGACGCCTACCTACCTAAAGCTTTATGAATCCCAACAACATATTAATTCACTTATATTGTTGCCCGTCTGACAAATTATGTCATTTGCAAAGAATAATCGTTTCTGTCTACTATATTTCCGTATGTGGGTTGTGACTTGTGAATTTATCCGTCTTTTTCATTGTTTTGAAGTACTATTCAGTACAATGATGTTTCATGAGTTTTCGAAGAGTCTTCAAGTTAGCTTCTGGATTGGTGGTGTTGTTTCTAACTAGAGTTGAATAATAAAAACTTTCCACTTAAAATAATATTGAGGGATCTGATTGTGATTTCATTCCAATTGGTTAATATAGATAGATCATAATACAAAAATAGTGTTACATACTTAAAAATCAAATATTAGGAAAAACTAAGAAGTTTAATTCGAAGAGTTTACCTCACCAGCCAAGGAGGTGATATAGGTTTCGAAAATCGAACCAAACATGAAAACTTCTGTGCAAGACGAATTCCACGTCTCCACTGTGCTGTGATTGCGAGTAGAAAATAGAATGTCGCGAGACGGAAGGTTCTTTGTGCACATCAATGGCCCTCGATTGCTGATAACTTTCTTTAGAGTCTACGGAAAGTTCAGCGCTAGTGAAACGAGTATTTTGCTGTAGGCGCCAAGATCAATGAACAACTCCTTTTCAATTAAAAGTATCAGTCCGAAAAGGAATTTACAATTCGGTCACGTTCACAATTTTATAAAACTTCGATCCGCTTCCATTGTGATCTCGGAAGTAGATTTATGAAATTCTGAGATTTCATAATGAGAGTAGCTTTATACGACTTCTCGTGGATATTGTAACTCATGCAAAGTTTTAGCTTTTACTTTTTGCTGTTTCGCAAATGAATTTCAGCAAATCCTTTCTTCACGGGTTTCATTGTTGATGTTGCAGTAATAATATTTTTATTTCCTGTTAAGCTGTTTTCTCGGCTCTTAGATCTGTGGCAATTAAAATATTAAATGCATAGGTACTAATATTATAAATGCGAAAATAACTCTTCTGTCTGTTACGCTTTCACGCCTAATCTGCTGAACCGATTTTGATGAAATTTGGTACAGCAGAGCTTGAGAAAGGACATTAACTACCCTTTATCGCAAAATAAGGGTTGAAGGGGTTGAAATAGGGGACGAAAATTTGTATGAAAGTCCCTCTGTTTCGAAGCTAGGATCTTCAAATTTTTGTTTATATAGGCTGACGATTAAAAATTTATATAATATGTTTCTCAGCGTTTTTGATAATTCCACCTCTAAGCCGGTGAAAAGGGGGTTGTACGGAAAAGCCAAAATAAAAAGAGAGTCAGGTAGAAGAAAAGGGGGGGGGCAGCTACCCTAGGCGGGTCGCTGTTCCCTAAGGATTTTCTTGAATAACCACGCGGACGAAGTCGCGGGCAGATGCTAGTATTTTAAATAAATGGTTTCGTTTAAATTAATGCTCTGTTAATAACTTTGTTAAAATGTTAAAGGCTCCCGTTCCATCTATTACTTATAGTGAGGTGGAGTGGATTCCCTCATCCATATTCATTAAACTGCATAGAAGCTCACCGAGTCCAATTTCCTCTCCATAGCAATGTAATGCGTCAGCATTCTCTCGGGACTCAATCTATCAGTTAAAAGCAAGCTAGTGTTATAAAAAGCTTAGTTAATACCACATATTTTTTTCTACAGAGAGTTGATATATAGTTTATAATAAATTGATCAAGAGTAAAGATTTTAAGGAATTTAATTTATAATAATATCTATAATGCAATCATGTTCAAAATACGAGTATAAAACATTTATACGTGTGTAACATATTCTGTTACAGTGTATTAATTTAGTATGCAATATCCCGCCTAATCTTGGTTTTCGTCTCCGCTCCATGCATGGACACTGCAGCAAATTTAACGGGGAGAATGGGCCGGCTATGTGCGCTCTGCACACCATTTTCAAACATGGTGAATAATTCGCAATCTTGTTACAGTACAAATTAAGTTCTTGCCACGATGTGGTCACGTACGGGGTCGTTTTGTTTGGAATACGAAGAAGCTCATCGGTCTTGCTCGTTAAGCGTTGGAGCGTGCTTTTATTACAGCGAGGCGTGCGCCGCGGCAGAGCGACGCTTGAATATTAAACCATGTCGGCAGTGGGTCATGCATATTGTCCTGTACCAATAACTGGCGTGATGGCGATGCCTCGACGCACTGCATCGCCCTGGCAGGGAATATCTCGGTGACACCCTGATCGAAAGTGGCGCCGCGGTGAATTTTATTTAATATTACAATTCTAATACACAAATTTAATAATGTTTTACGTGGAATTTTTAGGGCCCACAGTTTAGTATTTTTAGACGGTATTAATAATAATAATAATAACAAAAACGCTTTATTGCACACTAGACAAAGATATTACATAGGAGCAAACAATAAACATGGACAAGTACACAAAAGGCGGCCTTACTGCTACGTAGCAGTCGGTATTGTACGGTCGGTACGGTATTGCTACATTCCCTCGTAGTCACTGCTAGAAATTGATAGCAAACTGCTAAAAGTGGCCGTTTTTGACACATTTGCTATCAACTTCTACAAATGACTACAAGGGCATATAGTGATACCTTCTAAAAATACAGTACCTAACCTTAGCTCGCTGAAAACAAAAAAGGAAAGGATTTACAGTCTACTGTTGACAGTTTTTAATAGAGGTTGTTTAAATTAGACTTAGAAATACAAAGTACAATGTCAGTTCCTATTGATCAAGGCAACTTTAGAAAAAATCTATATGAAAAAAAAAGCTAATATCTTGATCATTATTATCTGGTTCTGTATTATTGTGCTGAGTATTGTTCATTAATTACTGCTTTTTTAAAGTCTGTAACTAAAAGTGGTGAATCACTTACAGTATAAATATTATGGGGAGTATTACTGATCTAGATTATTTTAGTATTAGGATCTAGGTTCCCGTGCCCACATTACCGGGACTACACTGAGAGAAAAAACAACAAGTTTTCAAGCTGCCAGCAACATTATTTCAGGTTAAAATAGCGCCAATCTGCTCTTTGGTTGAAGCTACAAGTTTAAACTTGTTAAATCGACCACGTTGATTCAACAAGCAACTTATCATGTTATTTTGACATTACATCAGGTTGAATCTACGTTAAATTTTCTAGTTGTTGTAACATGACAAGCTTGTTGATTCAGCAGTTAGCTTGTTAATTTATCTTGTTGCTCTAACATGTTGACGCATATAGTTTTAACCTGATTGACACGTTGATTCAACAAGCTATTTATCATGTTATTTTGACATTACATCAGGCTAAATCTACGTTAAGTTTTCTTGTTGTTGTAACATGAAAAGCTTGTTGATTCAGCAGTTAGCTTGTTAATTTATCTTGTTGCTCTTACATGTTAAAGCATATTAGTTTTGACCTGATTGACACGTTGATTCAACAAGCAACTTATCATGTTATTTTGACGTTACATCAGGTTAAATCTACGTTAAATTTTCTAGTTGATGTAACATGACAAGCTTGTTGATTCAGCAGTTGGCTTGTTAATTTATCTTGTTGCTCTAACATGTTGAAGCATATAGTTTTGACCTGCTTGCCACGTTGATTCAACAACCTACTTATCATGTTATTTTGACATTACATCAGGTTGAATCTACGTTAAGTTTTCTTGTTGTTGCAACATGAAAAGCTTGTTGATTCAGCAGTTAGCTTGAAATATATCTTGTTGCTCTTACATGTTGAAGCATATAGGTTTGACCTGCTTGCCACGTTGATTCAACAACCTACTTATCATGTTATTTTGACATTACGTCAGGTTGAATCTACGTTAAGTTTTCTTGTTGTTGTTACATTACGTGCTTGTTCTATCAACATGTTGTTTGCTATGTTTACTTGTTGAATCTGCATTATGTGCTTGTTCTAATTACAATTAACTTGTTGCTTTATCTTTCTGTTATTACATGACGTGCTTGTTTCATTAACAATTTGCTTGTTGTGAGATCTTGTTGAATCTGCATTTTGTACTGTTATTTTCTAGATTAGTAGATTTTTATTACCCACCAAATTTTGTATACTTGCTCAGACCATTAATCTAAACAACTTTTGTTACGGGAACAACTCTAAAATCACGAAAAAAACGGGTGTTTTATACAAAAGTTCATTACTTGACAAAAATGTATAAAACAGCCGATTTCTCAACGTGATTTCAGAGTTGCTCCTGTGAAAATTGTTCAGGTTGATGGACTGACTAAGTAGGTATACACAATTTGGCAGGTAATAAAAAATCTACCTGTGGAGAAAATAACAGTACTTACATAAAAATGCAGATTAAACAAGATCTCACAACAAGCAAATTGTTAATGAAACAAGCACGTCATGTAATAACAGAAAGATAAAGCAACAAGTTAACTGTAGGTAGTGGCTGTTGCTAGTGATGAAATATCAACCTGAATAAGTTTTTTATGTTTTGTTGATCATAGAGAAGGAAGATTCAAAAACTAAACATAAATGACTAGAGATGTAGGTACAAAAAACAGATTCAAGCTCTCGAAACAAGCCAACTATGGATGGAACAAGCACGTAACAACACTAAGATAAAAATAACTGTAAACAGTATACAAACACAATACCAAAACAATTGCAAACAAACAAATATGTTAGAACAAATACGGATCATGTAGAGAAAACAAGATGAATTATTATAATTGGGGCGGATGACTGTCAATATTATTGTGATACTGGTCTATCATAATATTTCAAATTGTTCGCTGATATGCGTGTATCACGCCATAAAATTGATAATGTATTCGCCCCATTAACTACTGTTTGATAATATTTTTTATGGAATCTCCATAATAACACTCTTTTGGACAACACCGACAAAATGCAACAGTAGGTATATATTTTTAAATTTTAACTAAACACACTCCAGTTTTCTCATTATTAGGGTGTTGCAAATGAGTACCTAATTATCCTTAAATATAATTGTAAAGAAAAACAAGTAAATTGAGATCTTATTATTTATTTAAAAAAAATACAACACTTTCTGGGTCCACTTTTACTTCTCTTAACTAGTTACACAAAACCAAACTGAGACACTTTCAGCACATTCGAAAAAATAAATCGAAATCCCGATTACATTACAATAACATGTGCATACTCATAAATCTCATAATACTGCTACCAGCAGCAACAACGCAGCATTCGTTTCTACCATCTGAAATAGAAAGGAACAGATAAGTAAAAAAAAACGTAGAACTTCTGGATGGAAATCGGTTTGGATGTAATTATTAAATATCCAGGTGGGTATATCTAAACATTTATATTACTTATCTTAAGATATATTATACACACATCAACAGTAACTTTGTCTAGAGATACAGGTGTTATTTACATACAAACGAGGTAACTTTGAAACCTTGGTTTCCTGCCAGGGATGTACTGTGCTGTGATCTGATGATGGCTATCTAGGGAGTTAATGGAGGAGATACAGATCGCTATACACACCCAACTGATCTGACCAGCATTCTAAAAGATTGAAGGATATGTTTAAAAAAACTGCGAAAATAGCATGATGTATGGATCCTCAAACTGAGAACTCTGACACTTCCAAAGGTTTTTTTAGAATGCTGATCAGATCAGTTGGGTGTGTATAGCGATCTGAATCTCCTCTATTCACTCTCTGGATGGCCAGCACGGTACATCCCTGGCAGAAAACCAAGGCTTCAAAGTTACCTCGTTTGTATGAAAATAACATCTGTATCCCTACTATCCCTAGACAAAGTTGATGAGTATATTATGATATATGGACATACATTGCAGACAGCTGCAATGCAGTAACTCAAATTCAAACCTAACTTGTACATGTGTGACCATAAATCCTGACAATCTCAGAGGTGAGAACCATAAAATTAAATAAAAATGAAGAGACTTACCACTTATGGAATCAATACAGTTCTGTATCGCTTGTTTGATGTCCTGCCATCCTTTTTTGGTAGTTGATAATATTTGAATACAAGAAGTCCTTGTTGTTCATCTACATGTGATTAAAATCTTGCAACAGCTGTAATGAAGATAAGATGTTAATTACAAAAAACCCCGATCTCCGAACTCTCCCACGGAGGACTATAATATTAGTGTAATATACAGTGTTTGCATAACGATTCAAGACCTTTAGGATACAATATATCTTAGTAAAACGTGTGTTTATTTTTAAATGGTACCAAAAAATTATTTGTAAATACATATTTGTTGGTACGAATAAAATAAAAAATATCACACATTTTACTCTGTTCCTTATACTCCAATGTATGACCTCCTAATATTCCTACATCACCGTTAAGGGCCTGTCCACATTGAGCACGCCGCAGAAATTTTGCAGTGCGGTGCAACAATATGAAAATTAAATAGAATTATATTTATGAACCTAAAAAGTTAAAAACACTAGAGGCTTGTAAAATTAAAAAGATGCCAAGGAGAACAATGCAATATTCAGAAAAAATAATATGGTCGCAAGAAAAAAGATTAATAAAAATAAGTACCTAATGAATTTCTTCACTATGCATTTTATTGATGTTAACGGTGTCTCCTCGGTTGCAGAACTAGTTTCTTATCAAACAGAACTCCTCAAACTCATCGGCGAAGATCACTTCTAGACATCTGGCTAGACGACTTCTCAGTGTCTGGTCAAGTAAGCCTGGATTTTTATGGCCACAATTTAAAATCGCTTTCCCATCAATTAATTAATTTCAGTACCTGTAACATCAATTACGTATAGATATAAAAAATACTAGCTACTGCGACTCGTATGTGCAGAAATGTTTTGCACTAGGAATTTTTAGATTTCAGTACCTGTGAATTTTTAGATTTCAGGCGTTCACAATGCTATTTTTATAAGATAATTAATTTAATAGAAAAATACTAGAAAAAGTTGACTCACCTGGTAGTACCTACCCGTCTGAGCTTTACATAGCGTTTATTTAGTACCTACTCTTTGTTTCCATTTAACTTAGGTACCTGATCTCTCAGCATAAGAAGGTCCAGGTCATCTCATTTTGATGTTGAAATTAATCGTGTTTGTTCATGATGTTGATGTGACTGCACACAAAAAAAAACACTTTTTAGAGCAAATTATAATTTAGAACACCTTCATATTTCCATACAAACAAAATCTTCTGTAAGAAGACAGTAGGTACAGTACCAATTGAGTAAAAGAAAATTAAACTTGTAATGCAATTAGTAGTACTTTCATTTAGTAGGTAGGTACCTACTTTCACAAAATATTCTTTCATCAAGTTAGAGCCGCACTCTTGATAAGCTGTAGGCTATCAGTTTATCAGATTTTTCGTCCTCCGAAATCCCATGTCAAACTGGTGCTCTTCAAATTTACCAACCTATCTACTTTTTCGGTATGTACAAAAGTACATTATGTACCTACCTACTCGTTTCTTCAAAAACTTTTCTTTGTTTAATTCCTATTAAAGCAATAAACCGAGGAAAGTCACACAACACACAAGTAAAACCCAAAGAGAATATAATCACTACGTTTGTAAAACCGGCACTCCATTAGACACACAGCTCACAGCACAGAGGCGCGTTCCAAACCAACACCGTGACGTTCGGTTGACACAACCGTGTCGTTCGGCGTTCCAAACGTCAGAGCGTTGCAACCAAACAACCATCAAAAATGATGGTTGTAAAACGCTCTGACGTTTGTCTATAGAAAAAATGTCAATGTCATTTGACATTATTTTGTATTTTTGATGTTTTTATGTCTAATTTTTAAAATAATCATGGTAGATCCTCAAAAAACGGATTTTATTTGATTTAGTATAAAGAAAAGTTTAAATTATTCGTATTCCAAATGGAAAATGAAGAATTTGTATTGACATTGACATTTAAAGCTCTTGGTCGTTCCAAATCTTAGAGCGAGTTAAAAAACAACCATACAACCGACGCTCGAACGTTCTGAACGCAACCCTGCACGTAATCAAGCATGTCCAGACCTGTCGTCACAGGTCTGGACTGGATGTTGCGTACAAAGTTCATTTTTATTATTATTATTACTCTTGACTTGAGTCAACAAGATATACCAACAACCAACCATAATAATATCACCTTTGTATAACATTCATTCAATTCAAACCCTCCTTTTGGTCAGCGGTGGCGCAAAAATATTTAGGTAGGTAGTAGGTACTTAGGTACCTAAGCTAGGCTAAGATTTAAAAATCTTTGTTGGTAGGTAAACTTAATGGTTTTTTTCGGTTGGCTCTTCTCCGGATGGACGATACCGTTTTGGAATGGTGGTCAAACTGGGGGTCAAGTCTGCTATTGTTATCGTCATAATCGTGTTTCAATGGTGTTTGCAATTCTTGTTTCTTATACCCAAAACCATAACACATTGTATTTCTTAAACCCAAAACGGAAACATTATTGTGTCTCAATTTTGGGTTTAAGAAACAGTAATACCTACCATTCAAACACCATTGAAAAACGATTTTGCGAATAACATTAGCAGAATTGAGTCACCCCAGGTTAGGGTTGCCAAAATGTCTTTGGCGAAATATAGTATTTTTCAAATTAAGCTATAAAAAATATAGTACTTACACTTAAAAAAATATAGTACCTAGGTATTTAATAGGCAAATATATTTTTTTACTTTTTATTTTTATAAAAACTATATTTTTTAGTTTTTGGATATTTTTGGAGTCTTTTTTGTATCTTTCGCTTTTTAATCACACTTGAATTGAACTTGACGCACTTTCGTTATCGCTACCACTTTCAATAACTAATTTAGTTATATTTCTCAAAGAAAGAATAATGTTATATTTTGCGGCTAATTCCCAACAAAATCTCAAAACAAAAAAGAGCAGACCAACCAATGAGCAGTTTGAAGCTTTTGAATTTGACATTGATGCAATAAGACAGATACTTTCAGAATTCAGATACAATATACACTACACGCTATCGAATCAGTCAAAATGCACGATCACTAAAAAATTAAAGATTTGTTTCTAGCGTTCGATGTTAAAAATATAGTATTTTTGCGTACTATATATTTCTTCAACAGTATATAGTACGCCGACCCGAAATATAGTACAATACTATATATTATAGTACGGTTGGCAACCCTACCCCCAGGTAGGTAGTCGAGTTCATTGTGTTATTCACCAACTGAACACAAGAGACTGGACACACGTGTGTCCAGTTTGTGAAACTCAAAATTAGTAAGTAAGTATCACTTATTATTTCGTCATCTGGACACGTCAAGATTTTAACGCGTGTCCACATAGTGAAACATAAATTAAATCACATTTATGTTTTCGCCAACTTAGTGGAGACCAGGTTTTGAAAAAGTTAAGGTCTAGAAGCAAATCGTATTACTTTTTGGTAACCGATGTTTTCTTATTAACTCGACCCCGCTGAATCAAAAAAATACCAGTTGCCAACCCCTCCCCTCCCCCCTTCCCTCTCCAAAGTGTCCCTCGCCGTTTTTTCATTTTACAAAACAACTTTTACAGATGGGAGCAAATTATCAAAGAAGAAGTTAATTTACATTAAATTTTCTAGACATCAATGCTAAATTTATATCTATACGATAAGTAGTTTTTTTAAATACAGCCTTCGACATTGTAGTACAGGCAACTATTATATATTCTGTGGTACAGGCCCATGATTTATTGATTTGTATAAAATTTTCCAAAAAACCGATTTTCGTTGGACTCGGCTTCGCCATACAGACTACTGGTATGTAGGTAGGTACTTGTTTGGTAAGTTTTCTTGAATACAAAAAGTACGATTGCCACTTACGGGTACTTAGCTTTGATTTAACAAAGATGGCGGCCGATCCATTTTATAAAGCGGTATTTCTAGATAACTACTGAACCGATTTACTCAAATAAGGTGTTGAATGCAAGGAAATGTAATGCACTATTTGTAAATATGTAATGCACTATTTGTAAATATGTAATGCACTATTTGTATGTAAAGCTAATATCAAATTAAATATTTAAAAAAAACGACGTTTTGACCAAAAAAATATTACTTATTTAAATATTTTGTTAACCGTTACGATTGTAGAAAAGCTTATTGTAGGTAAAACGTGTTGTAACTTTTATCAGCTTTTTAATAAATCTTAAATTATTACAATCAAGTAAATAATAATAAACGAGGCTACAGTCGTGTGACGTAACAAAGATGGCGGCCGGCCCTTTACATTATGCGGTATTTCTAGATAACAACACCGATTTACTTAAATAGCGCGCGTACGAGCCAGTCGCCACACTATCCTGCCTGCCTAGCATGACCGATTTATATCGCGTGATATAGCGTTTTATCACGTTCAACTGTCAAAAAGACAAAAGAATTTGACAGTTGAGTGTCGATAAAATGCTATATCACGCGATATAAATCGGTCATGCTAGGCAGGCTGGGCACTATCGCTGATAGGTGGGACTGTCCTATTCTACAGCACTGGATTAGCCTGCATGTTGCCCAGTAGCCCCTGTTTTAAGACACTTTCTTGTCTATTTATTTGTTCACAAATTTTGCAAATGATTTTATTGTGTTTGTTACCTGCCTAATTATTTACTTATATGTTTTTAATAATTTAATTTTTGTTGATTCAAATAGCAATGTTGGTTTTCTAACACGTTTTTATATGGTCGTTATCTTGTTTATTTATTTATTTATATCAAATAATCATTTGTTTGTCTTCAAATTTTGATCTTTATCTTAAATTAAATCTTTATAAAGCCTTATATGGTCACCCATCTTTCTTTTGACCACACAAAAAGTGGCTGCAAAATCTTTATTAAGCCTCATATGGTCACCCATCTTGCTTTTGACTACACAAAAAGTGGGTGCATAATCTTTATTAAGCCTAATATGGTCACCCATCTTGCTTTTGGCCACACTAAAAGTGGCCGCACGATATTTATCGACCTAATTTAGTCACCCATCTTGTTTTTTGCCACACAAAAAGTTGTTTGTTGCTGTTGTTTAACAACTGACATTTTATGATTCAGCGGGGTCGAATTAATAAGAAAACATCGGTTACCAAAAACTTCGTCTCGCATCTAGACTCATAACGGAGGCCTTTTTTCCAGTATATGTCTTGTCTAACTGGACTCCGTTCGCATTTTACCCGAATTCATAACAAAGTACAGTCACGCAGATAAATGTTTTGTGTCACAATCATTATCAGCCACAGCCACTAAACGTCCCACTCCTGCAGTTTGATGGTCTCTATGTACCATATTCGGCTTTATAAGGCTATCACCATGTACACTCTATATTGTCTTGTCTTATAATAATATTATATGGTTTTATTAATCTATATCATATTTGTCTTAGTAAAATTATTGAGATATTTAACAATAACTGATACTCTATTTCCAGTGTCAAATATTGTTGTTACACAGTTGGGTAGAATAATTATTGTTTGTAAAATGACCTATTTTAGAATTGTTATATCATAAGTATGCTCTAACAACATAACATTGATGATTATTTTTTGAACAAATTGTTTGGTAATAGCCTTATAAAGACGAATTTGGTAGATAGGAGAACCATCAAACTGAACAACTTTTACTATGGGACCAACCCTGAAATCGCGAAAAAAAACAGCTGTATACATAGCATACATTTTGATATTTTTGTCATTAATTTTTGTAGTTCAATGATGAATGATTATTGTTTGTAAAATACCCATTTTAGTATTGTTATGTCATACAAATACATTTTTTTTTGTGATAAAGAATTATTTTTCAAATCCACGATACATTCTACCGTAAACATGGTCTATTGCATAAGTATGCTCTATTGATGATTATTTTGATATTTGATTTTATTATTTTATGCCACCTCTATACTAGGTACTCAAGGTTGAACCACAAAATAGAGAGAGTAATAATAATTGTGGTTGAACGTTTCAACTCCACTCTCGTATACTTAAACTTTACTTCAACGAGATTTACCAAGCAAGCAAGCTTTACAAGTTTGTATAGGAGTGGAGTGTATCTTTTAAGGCTAAGAAAGTCATTGCGTTTAACCTTGAAAATTACATTTTGTTGAGTTCAATTATGTATGTCCTTATTTGATTTTTCAGTGATATCAGAAGTAATGACTTTAAATTATTAGATATATTTAGATTGTAATGAAAGTACCTATAGGTAATCAAAAAAGTAACATTAGCTAACGGCCGAATAAGTTAAGTTAAAGTCTCCTTAACTTTAAGAAAGCTGTCAGTTATAGAGTCTCTGTCAAATCTGACAAGAAGTATTTTGAATTTAAGGTGGCCTTAACTTTAAATTTTGTTTGAGTATTTGACGGTAGGTATACTATCTTGTCTTCATATTAATATCATAATACTATTTAATTGTTGCATATTTGTTTTATTTCTACATTTTAAGCTAATAAGGTTGAAAAGCAAAAAAGTATGGCAGCTTTTACATAAAATCGCTTATTAACTCAACTGTACCCTTTTTTTTCGCAAAAAAACTGGGCGTGTCCAGATGACGAATTGCTAATTTTAAGTTTCACCAACTGGACACACGTGTGTCCAGTTTTTTGTGTCCAGTTGGTGAATTACCCAGTTCTCATATTATCTTTGCACTGTTGAACTTTGTCATACTCGTATCTAGTAATTATTGTGTCAATTTGTACAGAAAGTTAAAGACGATGTCAAAAATCTTAATGCGACATAGTCCAAAAATGCACAGCTGATATTATTGAACTCGACCTACCTACGGATATTATCTCAACATTGCGTTTGAATAAAAAGCGACCTTAACGTGTAAGTCATAATGGGTTAATTTGCAATACCTACACTGTTTTTAACTGAATTGGTATCATCGAAATTGGAACTTATGAATATTTTTTATTTTTCTTTATAAAGTTTCATAGGCCTTTAATTTCTTGACTCATAGAAAAACATTACTAAAAATCAATCATGGAAAATATTCATCGCTATATTATCAACATGTTACCTTATAATCTAACAGTTTGCCACACTAGGTGGGCATTATATGCCTCTATTTATTTATCTTTACATTAGGTAGGTAGGTACCTACCTAGGTACCGTAAACTGCTGCAAGTTTGCCCCTAAGCTACAATTTTGCCTAATCTAGTAAAACTAACATTACTACATAACCGCCATCTATTTTTTACTTTTGATAATGGGAGAAATACCTTCATTTTATTGGCAACCCATTTCATTATTATTCGAAGTGGCAACACCGTCACTTTTTTGTCTGTTAGCTGTCATCGGTCACAAACGGAGTGCACGTTTTTTATGTCAGTGCTAAACTTTTGGTTTATCCTTAGAAAAATCGAAAATTTCAGTTCTCTTAGTGTTTACGGGGTAAGCAAATGTGCTCTTTCTCCTGTTTATTATGTTTTTTCTTGTAAATGAGAGCATTTACGACTAAAACGATAGCAGGCAATGTTGTGAAGGCTTCTCGGTCACTTAGTGACTCAAGTTTGCCTAGCCCTAGGGTTGTCACCAGTTACTCAACTACGGTGAAGCGTTTGGAGGGTAATGATTTTTGCCGTCTATGTATGTTTTGTTTAGTTATTAAATAAAAAGATATATTTACACCTATAAAATGTGAAAAAAATCTTACATAAATAAATATTGTTTTTTTTAATTGACCAAGAGAGCACGAAGCGTTTCTGCTTCAGATTGGGCAAAAATGCATTCGTATGTTCGGCTTTCTGTTTTCCTCTACAGGTTGCGTCGCATTTCTCAATAGGTTATAGGTAATTAATATTATTTGTTACGTCATTCCTAGATTTTTATACTATTTAATTTCATAATTAAAAAAAAATTGATATAAGAATTATGATTCTTTTGTACGCCAATAGTGGCATATAAAGTAATTAATGTTTTGTTATTTTAATTTTGTAATTTTTTAACAATAATATTGGACAATATTTTAATTTGACTTAATTAAAACTAATAGAGGAAAATTAGTTTGTTAACGTCAGAAATGACTCTATTATCACGTTTGATTTGGTCAAAAGGGTATTACATTATGTTGGTACAAAAAAACTTTAATTGTTTTTATTGAATATAGTAAGTCTTTTGAATTTTGTGTTTTTTTATTTGGAGCAGCCCTTACTATGCTTAAAACTTACTATGAAAATATTAACTGATACTGCTCAATGTTTGCCTGCTTGTGCCCAACTTTGCCTGCTTGCCAGAAAAAAAAACTATGGTTATATATGGTAACCCATGCACATCTCTATGGTAACACATTGTCTATGGTTCTATAATTAAGACCAGTTTTTCAATGCGGCTCGTATTTTTGCTAATAATCTTCTAGGCAATGTTGGGGTATTTTATCACAACTTTGCCTACAACTTTGACGTTTTCTGGAGATCAATCTAACAGTAGTTTTGGTGTTATGAACCTTAAGATATTTGGCATACATCTCCAATTCGCGCGCTAATGTAAAAATGGGCACAGATAATAAATACTTGAAGAGATATTTAAAAAAAACCCTAAATTTCGTGCAAAGTTGCAGCAGTTTACGGTACTAAAAATATCGAGGTTATTACAAATGACCTTCATTGCAGTTTTTTTGCCTGCCGCCTCATCTGTAATCTATACCTACACGCAGCAGCGCGTCAAGCTAAGTTCATGAAATCCGGCCAATTGCGAGTCAGACTCGCTCACCGAGGGTTCCGTACCATCGTAGGTACAAGATTTAATACCTACTATGAACCCTACAAAATCACGTTTCTTGTATTGGCTCCAGGCTTGCCAACCGTCCGGTTTTCGACCGGACTGTTGGGTTTTGGAATGAGTTGTTGGGGGTCTGGTCAATATCTTCCGACCGGACGCGATTTGTCCGGTCTGGGCGCGACGTTGCCAATTCACCAGCGACGGGCGTAGTTGGCGGCAACGCGCAAGCCGCGGGGACGCCCGCCGCCCGCGGGTGGAGGGAAGGGCGCCCCGCGAGCGCGACGCGAGTCCCGACTCGCGACGCGACGCAGTGTCAGTTCGTTGAGTACCTACCTACATACGATCATCTGCGTTTTATCTAGTTACCTACGTCCTTACAAGATCTGTTTACAAGATCAAGTTTAGCTTTGATAAGTTTGTAGGTAATTATCGTAGGTACTTAGATTAGGTAGGTTGGTAGTACCTTGTAGGTACCTATACCAATTTCTGTTTTTGGTAGGTACAGTCGACGGCACATAATAATGAATTACCTACCTACAATGTGTAACAGAATTATGGCTAAACCAGAATATGGTAGATTGGGACCATCAAGCTGAACAACTTTTACTAGGTATGTGACCAACTCTGAAATCACGAAAACAAATCAGCGGTTTCACACATTTTCATATTGTCGTCATGAATTTTTGTATGAAACAGCTATTTTTTTCCCGATTTCTGAGTTAGTTCCATAGTAAAAGTTGTTCAGTTTGGTGATCCCTCTCTAACATACGTATTTTGGTTTAGCCATTAATTCTGTTAGGTACACGTTGTAACGTAAGTAGGTACCTATACCACCTAGGTACCTACGTAATATTTCGGAGTTCAACTGTTTGACTTAACGTGCTGACAGTTGACACTGAGAAATGAAATAATTTTCTAATCTACGAGATACCTATACACTAACTACGCACGTCAGCTCGGTAAGTTTAGTATACCTAGTTGAACTACAAAAACAGCTCTTGTACGACAACGGTTCGGTACGACGGCGGCATAAAGGCTGCCTCATAGGTAGTCTGATGTGCGTTGACTGTACATACCTAGCCTAGTTTTATTTGAAAAGTAATTTGTTCACATTAAAGTACACATTATAAACACAATATGTTTGATGACCCCACTGCTGGGGCACAGGTCTTCCTTATGGGTGGTAAGGAGGATGGGCCATAACCCACCACGCGGGCCCAATGCGGATTGGTGTGTGTTAACGATTGCAAATGCAGCCGGGACCAACGGCTGAACGTGCCTTCTGAAGCACGGAGGAGCTCGAGATAATAAATTTTGGTCACCCATCCCATGACCGACCCTTGCGAACGTTGCTTAACTTCCGCAATCGCTGGGCCTAAACCACTGCTCCACCGAGCTCCTTACAATGCTAACACAATAACTTGTAGGTATTCAGATGAATTCTTATTTAAAAGAAGACAACCCTGAAGTCGTTAGAAGAAATAAGAGCTACGCGATAGAAAGAGAGGCAACTTCTAGGTGAATATAACTATAGGCAAGGGAGCGATGTGCGACCTGAATTGCACTTTGTTGCGTCTGGGATAGAGTCGCTATTTATTTAAATGACTTTGCGGAGTGGATCTTCTGTACTTGTACTATTATGTATTCTAAATCGAAATGAGCAATGTTCTTATAATAAGGTATGTTGTTACTTCAACAAGTACATACTGAGAGCAATGTTAATTTAACAATTTCGGGAATAACAATTTTAAATGACGTCTCGTTATTTCAACCGTGGTAACGTTGTTTCTACTACATATCAACACAGTGTAGTTTCAACAAATTATATTGTTATAAACCAAACAGCCCTTGTAGATTTAACAAGACGCCAACTTGTTACTGCTACAAGTTTATGTTTGTGTTGTTAATTCAACAAGTACAAATTGTTGACCATATACTTATTGTTGATTTTACTAAATCGGCAATGTCAATTTTAAATGACGCCATGTTATTTTAACCGCTGTAACGTTGTTTCAACAAGATACCATTTAACAAGTTACACAATGTAGTTTCAACAAATTATATTGTTATAACAACCAAACAGTCCTTGTAGATTCAACAAGACGCCAACTTGTTACTGCTACAAGTTTGTGTTTTATGTTGTTACTTCAACAAGTACAAATTGTTGACCATATATTGTTGATTTTACTAAATCGGCAATGTCAATTTTAAATGACACCATGTTATTTCAACCGCTGTAACGTTGTTTCAACAAGATACCATTTAACAAGTTACACAGTGTGGTTTCAACAAATTATATTGTTATAACAACCAAACAGTCCTTGTAGATTCAACAAGACGCCAACTTGTTACTGCTACAAGTTTGTGTTTTATGTTGTTACTTCAACAAGTACAAATTGTTGACCATATATTGTTGATTTTACTAAATCGGCAATGTCAATTTTAAATGACGCCATGTTATTTCAACCGCTGTAACGTTGTTGCAACAAGATACCATTTAACAAGTTACACAGTGTAGTTTCAACAAATTATATTGTTATAACAACCAAACAGTCCTTGTAGATTCAACAAGACGCCAACTTGTTACTGCTACAAGTTTGTTTTTTATGTTGTTACTTCAACAAGTACAAATTATTGACCATATATTGTTGATTTTACTAAATCGGCAATGTCAATTTTAAATGACGCCATGTTATTTCAACCGCTGTAACGTTGTTGCAACAAGATACCATTTAACAAGTTACACAGTGTAGTTTCAACAAATTATATTGTTATAACAACCAAACAGTCCTTGTTGATTTAACAAGACGCCAACTTGTTACTGCTACAAGTTTGTGTTTTATGTTGTTACTTCAACAAGTACAATTTTTTGACCATATACTGTTGATTTTACTAAATCGGCAATGTCAATTTTACATGACGCCATGTTATTTCAACCGCTGTAACGTTGTTTCAACAAGATAGCATTTAACAAGATACACCATGTAGTTTCAACAAGTTATACTGTAATAACAACAAACAAGCATGTTGATTTAACGTGATACCAAATAGTATCTGATGCAAGTTCAAGTTTTAGTTGAAGCTACAAGTCGATTTTGTTAAATCAACATGAAGCAGGTTGTTTCAAACAAATTTTTGGTTGTTTCAACTAAATACCCGTAAACAAGTTTAATCTTGTTCTTTGTACAAAATCGACTTGTAATGTTAACATTGCGTTTGTTTCGATTAACAAAAATACTGTTATTTCAAACAGATAACCACTTAACAAGTCGAACTTGTTCAAATTACGAACCCGATTTCTCTCAGTGTATGTCCGTAATGTCGGGCAGAGTAGCCGGGTGCCACTGTGCGGTGCGGCCGTTTGAATGATTTATCAAGGCAGAGTTCCGCATGAATGAGGGGCTCTAATGTTAGAATCAAATGTTAATTACTTTCGGATATTTGTATTCTAAGCTTTCACTGCATTGACCTGTTTGAAGCCTCTTATTGTCCGTTATTTTGTTTGGTGTATTGTATCGGTAGCATATAAAATAGTGATTGACTGACGGGTCAGCAACAATGTTATCGCTAACTTTGACTTCCACATTTTTTTTCTAGTAAATTGTATCAGAAGTGCAAATGTAAACCGAGAATGATTAGGATACGAGTATCATAACTTTTTGGTTAATTTAAAAAAAAATATTTTTTTTTTAAACTATCTTTAAAACGAAGTATCGGCGAAATTTCTTCTATAATAGAACAAGCAAGTGTTTCAATAGACTGGCAAAACAATTTGAAATATACCTCTTTACTTTGATACCTCCTCAAGTAAACTAAAGCGAATGTTAAATAATTGTTACTTTTCTAACAAATTATTTGTAAAACATTTAAGATTAATTACGTAGGCTAACGTTGTAATTTATATTTATAAATATGTGCAAGCTAGTAATTGGCCCTTAATATTTATTAAAATTAGCTAATACTTTGTTTTAACCTAGCTGTAGGCTTCCCAAATAGTTGTAAAATAAAATAAACTACTATTGTACTGACAAATTGTTTACTAACCGAGTATTTACAATTGATTCGTCATGTATGCGTAAAATCGTTTGACTGGCTCGATATCAAATGGTAAATGTTTATACACTTTTAAATATTTATTTAGCGTTTACTACTGCCTGTGCAATAAACACCAGCACAATAGCTCATCGTAACCTCTTTCGCAACCGATCGTAATAATTATAATGCAGAATGTGTCACGTTTGATCGTCCAACTCGATCGAAATGAGGTCATACTTCCTATTGCGATCGCAATTATTATTATGATCATTATCTGATGACTTATTTATGAGATTCTGTAACTACTTGTGTTGACATTCGCGACTGTTAAGTTTTTATGTGCCTCTATTTATGGTTTCTAAATTATATTGCATACTTCTAATATTTCAATTGATCAAAAGGCACGTTAAAATTCGTCAAAATCATCTTAGGAAGACGTTTCAGTGGGGTAGTACAATACAATAAAGCGCATACATTTCTCTATTACATTTTGTTAACTTCTAATACACTGATGGGCCGCAAAGAAAACGGGTCACCACGTTATTTTCATACAAATATCAAGAAACACGCTCACTTCACATTCCTATTGATAAAATTTTACCATCTCTGCTATAATTTGTATGTCGATGGATGATTTGGGTGTTAGTGTCTATTAAGTCTTCAGGTTCAAAATGTCCACTTCCCAAAAAAGTTCCTTCCCCAAAATGTATCTTTCCCAAAATGTACACTCTTAAACACATAGGAATAACTGATAAAATACATATTTTAAAGTACCAGGGGTCCTGAAGAGATTAAGCATGTTGGTGAAAATAACGTGGTGACCCGTTTTTTTTGCGGCCCAGTGTAGTTTTTGATGAATAACTATAAAAGTGGTTGGTAAACAATCAAAGCTATTTCCTAAAATAAAATTCTCGCGGCCAGAGATACTACCTTTTAAAGTCTCCTTCTTAATATAATTTATCACAGCAATTTCAAGAGATTGCGTTACTGGTCCAGTCCAGCTCGGGTATTAAACTGCAGATAATAGATTTTATCAAGTTTAAAAAGAGACAGTTGAAAATTGCGAAAGTAACTTATAACACCCAGTTGTCAAGTTGTATTTTAAGAGAATTCCTAATGGCGACAGAATTAAGATAAAGGGCTACTTATGGCACGGTTGTTAAGGCCATTGAATATATTACAAATTACAATTAAGATACTAATTGAAATTTTGTAATTATTAAAGTATTCACTTCTCAAGCTTACGCGCTCACTAGACATGAAATAAAACACTTTTAACGGATACTAGCGCGGTTTTATTAAAAGTACTTTGGTAATTAGTTGGTATTTGGTTTCAATAAAACCGCGCTATATCCGTTGAAAGTGATTTATTTCATTATTAGAGTAAATAATTGATAAAATGTTTTATTTTTACTTCAAATTGTCGGTTCCAAAAAA
Source organism: Agriphila straminella (assembly GCA_950108535.1). Taxonomy (NCBI): domain Eukaryota; kingdom Metazoa; phylum Arthropoda; class Insecta; order Lepidoptera; family Crambidae; genus Agriphila; species Agriphila straminella. The sequence continues at coordinate 7,778,954 of OX467312.1, forward strand.
AGTCAGTAAAGTAATATAAGATGTTCTTTACGTATATCATTAGAAAAGTCAATTCCGCCGGGGAGGACAGGATGGAGTACAGTAGCGCCCCCTTGATGTCCGAAAAGTCCCTCGATAGTATTACCTACTGATTATTTTGAGGAGCCGGCACAATAGTGGACTGTGGTATTAATAATTCTGATCTGGCGTGATTTGTGGGCAGCGAGGGGCTGCAGAAGCAGATCCACCGAGAGGCGACTACCGCACGTTCGAGATACACATACACCCTCTCATTTGGATAACTTCTTTACTAGTTTTTTTACAATAAGAGTATTTCTCTAATGTAACAATAACAATGTTGCAATGGGATTTTGTTTTATTATTTGGTTTTTAGTTTCTTCTTTGTGGCTCTATTGTTTGAATCTGACATCGAATTTTAAACTCCTTTGAACTGGGAATTTAACCCAAAAATATAAAAAACCCTATAACTATTAATGCACGAATGTATGTATTTTATATTATTAATTTTGATAATAATTATAACGAAAGGTATATAATTAATACAGAAACAGTGAAATCAAATAAATTAAAATTATATTTCTGTAATTTAATTTGTTCAATTTTTGTTTTGTATCGGTTTATTCATGCGTTTGCTACGCATGAATTTTTCCTGTTTATGTTCCCACAATGAAGAGCTTTAATAAAAACTAATTTAATTTATAAATAATGTATTCTCTCAATCAATATTGTTTCGTGTATAAATAATCGTGATACGTTAGGACTTACTGAGGAAAAGTTATAATAACACAGAATAAGTATAACGTCACATGGCAAACTATCAATTAATTATTTCAGAAAACGAGTTCCATTGTAATTCAAGTTTCACGACTTTAAAATAAAATAAAATCAGTTATAATCAGTATACGCATAGCAGTTTATTAATAGTAATAAGTAATGTAAAAGTTTTGAAAGAAAAAATACTTATAACTTTATTTTTGCTTTAATTTGGCATTATTTAATGTCCAAGAAAAAATAAATAACAGCTTACTTCTTTGTCTTTTTGTTTTATCTGTATAAGTTGATCACCTCTAGTTGTCAACGACTTGTCTCTCTCGCAGAATATATTTAGGCAACCGTATGTGCCCGTCGCCGGTAGCTACAAAAGGCACTATGATTTATTATGACTCATTCGGTAGCGACGCTTAGGGCTGTCTACCGTACAGCAAACAAAAAAGGATGTAATTGATGAGCGAAATTTATCAAAATGTACATTTTTATAACACAAGTGCTGTCTAGAATATTGTGCTGGAAATTAAAAAACTATATCGTTACTTAGCTATTACGTTTTTATTTTGGATGAAAGACAATTAATGAAGCTATATCACATCACATACATTACACAGTTAGTTTTTAAAACTATAAGAATCCTGTTCAATGTCGCCTCCAATACAAGATCGTTCTAAGAATTTCGCTTGGTATGCAGTTGTTAGAATGCGGAAGTATTTTACTTATTTTAATGTACATAGGTAAGGTATTAAACTACGTACTTACGTAAAAGTCAAACACGATCTTTTCTTTATTTATTATGCCTCAAAATCTCTACAATATTAATATTAAATTAGGATTTATAAACCATTTTCAACGTTGAGAGCTCTCTTGAGATCATACTTGAGATACTGTTCATATACTTATAAGAATCAGCATCTCAAGAATGATCTCTAGATAACTCTCAACGTTTAGAGCGGTTTATTGTAAGACGTTTTTATTTTTTAATGCATTTAATTTCTGTTTAGTCGTTAACCCTGCATTGGCTTACGTGCAGTCACATCCCTACTTATGCACGAATATTAACATTCGTAACGCGCGTGCAACTGCGTTCAGTTTCGTTCTAAGAGGAAGTTGCACACCGTCATTATTGGAATATAATCGTGCAATCCCGCTAAATTTACGACTCTATAGTTGCATTCCTCGTGAGATTATTTGTACTAGTAATTTCCTAATAGATATTTTTTGCAGTTTCGAGCAGCTAATGTTATTTCAATGATTTCAGCTATTTAAGTACCTATTTAATTTTTATTAGAAGGAAGAATATGATGTTTAACTATTGTTTCTTATGTGTAGGCTTGATAGTTTAAGTGAAAGGAATGTTGTGCTTTGTTATTATCGAAATAACAAAGATAACAATGCTTTGTTTTTATAAATAGTTTGACTATATTACAGAGATTCACATTATTTTAATTGTCTACCATATTTTGTTTTAATCCTATAAATAATTAGCAATTCCAATGGATAATAATTTATAGTAAATAAATAAATAAACATTATAATAAGTCCTACACCAACTTTATTTCTATATAAATACCTGTATAAAATTATTCAGTTAGTACCTAGCCTAGCGAGTGTACCGAATGCCAATTTGTGACAATTCAAATAAATAGAGGGCATTTCCGAAGTTTCGATTAGTCTGTTGAGTTGGCGCGTTGGCTGCCGACCAACGGCTTGTCGCTGGCGGGTGTCCGTTTGCTTTTATTTTATGCTCTCATCAGGACCTTTGCGGAGTAAATTACAGTCGAGCGGAGGAGCGGAGGAGCGGAGTGGCCCCGGAATGTTTTGATGTCACTTAGAATTGGCTGCCTAATGAGACGGGTTAAACGGTTGACTTTTCTTTTTCGTGTCTGTCACTTTTGGACGTGCAAACACTTTGAAATTATATTTTGGTTTGTGAGATTATTTCCGTAATCTTCCATCAATATTATAAGTTTATCTTAGTCGTTGAGGCACAGAATAAATAGTACATTGGTTCAAGTTTAGATAGAGACACGCAACACTATAAAAGCTCTTTTGTGTAATGGTCTATGATATCCCAAATAGAACATTAGTGTATCAGTATTATCTCTATACAGGTATGTCTATGTAGAAAGCTTTTGATATAGAGTTTTATAAATTCATACGTAATTTTCCATGTTACCAGCCCCAATTTGACTGAGTGCCAATATAGGACAGTTAGAAAGTAAGATCCTTTCGACCTGTATTCCGGATCTATTTATACCTACTCCTTTCATTTCGTTCGCTTATGAATAATTAATTATTTTAACTCAATTATCATAATTTGATATGTGTAATTCATGGATTGGGGTGTAAATGGCTTATTTCCTGGTTCAATTAATTCAGTTTGGTAGGTTGTTTGCGCGTTGTTTACTTTGCTGTCCGATTGAAATCCATAAGCTTTCAGTTACGAACAGGGATATACCCAGGCATTACTGTCGAACCTGGGGGCCTATTACGAAACCAACATACGCAATTGCGTAACGCAGTCACTTGGTCACGATTGTCGTCCACAGTTCGTCGGTTGTGGCTATTAAACACATTTTCATTTGGCTATCGTAGCCCAAAGACTAATTGAACGAATGATGTCTGATACGCTAGAAAAAAACTGTCAAACCTACGCAATCACTTTGCGATATCGCATACGCAAGTGCTTTGTAATCATCATCATCATATCAGCCGCACGACACCTACTGCTGGGTATAGGCCTCCCCTAAGGATCTCCACGACGATCGGTCCTGCGCTGCCCGCATCCAGCGGCTTCCCGCGACCTTCACCAGATCGTCGGTCCACCTTGTCGGGGGCCTACCCACGGAGCGCCGTCCGGTGCGCGGTCGCCATTCCAAAACCTTTCCGCCCCAACGGCCATCGGTTCTTCTTGCTATGTGTCCCGCCCATTGCCACTTCAGCTGATTGAATAGGATACAATAATAACGAAGCACGGACGCAGCTGCGTGTATCGCGTGAAACTTTTCGTAATAAACCCCTTGCAAAGATGAATATTGCAGCTTTGTCCGAATTGATTCGATTTTAAAAGAGATTAAATGAGTAGGTAAAGAGATTTTTAGCTCAACTACTTACTTAATCTAAGTCACGTTACAAAAGTATTTCCTGAACAAAAAAGTTTGCTAGATTTTTTTATCTCAATAATCCACGATTTTACTCGGAAAGTGTAACTTACTCGTACGTCCTTAGCTTTATGAAAAAGCTTTAGGTAGGTATTACACGAAAAGTAAAAAAACGGCAATAATATGTCGCTGACATAGCAATAATTTCCTTTTGACTAAATCTGTTAAACGTATTTCAATGACGTGTTTATTTTAAATTTACCCTGTGGTTATCGGTCCGTTTGATTCAGACCCCGAAACATAATTTGGTGGGGATTGAATGAGGTAAAATAATAACGAAAATCTGAAAACGCAGGTCGTGATACGTATGCGGGTAGGCGTATTATGTAAATGCGATCCCTCATGTATTTGTTGATGAAATTGTAGCCAGCGTATTACGACGTACTACGCTTGGAAGATAGTAGCCTCCAGTCTCTGATGTAGCCATGATGAAAATATAAATTAACTCTTTTCGTGCCGTGCCGGAGTTTATTATCGGTGATGTACTTTTTGGTTGTTATTTAACCTAGTCTTTTTAAAATTATAATTTATAAAACTAGCAAATTCTTTTTCTACCACTTTGTAATAAGGTTTTATGGAGATAATTAGATTTTTTCACTAGATATTGTGTAAAAAAATATATATTTTGCATTAAGTAACTTTAAAAATTGGTTGTAATCAACACTAAGGCCCTCCGCTGCGTCAAGCGGGATCCCGCCGCGGGTACACGGCGCGGAAATATAGATTGCTGGTTTTTGACGGACAGATGATTGCGCAGTGCATGAGTAAGCTCTAATCTATGTCGTTCCCGCTTGACACAGCGGAGGGCCTTAATCACATAAAACTTAATAAAAATGTATTCAGAGATGAAAGTTATTCCTATTTAAAATTCAGTAATTTGAAATGCTTAATACTGAAGCTTACGACGCTTCAGAGCTAATTCTGCGAACAAAAATCTTAGCTTCTGTTTGAAATAAAGTAAAATACACAGAAATGAGTAAAGTCTTGTAGTTTAGTGAAGGCTGTCTTTCCAAACTGATGCACGTTTGCATTGTGGTGGGAAACAACAACAGACGAGTTCTCTGGGGAATGCATCGATGTATAAGGAAGGCTTGCCTTCTCAAATGTAAAGAACAAGAGGATTTTCCCAGAAACTGTACATACCTAGTACAGATTGAATTGCGAGGAAAAGCTAGGACTATATTTCAGAAAACAATAAATTGAAAACAAAAATTTGTTCTCGTAATATTGAAGTTAGATGCATTTTTACGATTTTGACTAAAGTTTGTATAAAATAGAAATCATAAACCAAGTGAATCTGTGAGCTAACTACAAGTAGGTAAATATGTGTGTGGGGATGTAAAGACTCTTTCAAGTATTATGGTTAAGTTTTTTTAAATTAATCTTGATCTCTTATGCTCATGCGATTCTATAAGTAGCTGTGTCCATGGTTATAGTAATTTTGGTCACGTCCATTTCTAATACAGTCTCAATGATCTCTATTGAACATAGGTACTAGTCTTCATCCTGTGTTTGATCTTGAGTACGGACAGTACAATCCTCAGATCATTGTTTGTATACACTGTGCGACTGACGTACGATGCATTTCTATCAACAATTCAACATGCATAATATAGCATCTACGAGACATGTCGAGTGTATTTGACACCTTTAGAGGTGATGATGATATATATCGATTAAATGCTAATCAATTAACTAGCACACGGGAAAAACGTATGATGTTTGAACGTGAACAAAAAATGCTTACGCTAATAAAATATTTTCCTGAATAAACATAAATTCTGTTTGAACCGAACAAGGCAAGATGATCAATGTGTGTTTTTAAAACCCGAAAAAGTTGACTGTGTCCTAGACATTATAGAATAACAGTAAAATAAAAATATTTGAAATAAAACACTTTTATCTACACTCACAACGTAATGTTCCAAATATGAATTCAAAAATGGTAATATAAATACGTACTTTATATTCGTGAATAGGTAAAATAAAAAAAAAACTCATTACGATGCAGTTAGCTGCATCATAATAGTAGTTTATGATACAAGGTTGGTAAGGAGGTTTTTAAAACGAGTTGACGTTTTATAAGCCCGAGCCGTAGGCGAGGGTTTATAATCGTCACGAGTTTTAAAAAACCTTAACAACCGTGTGCCATACTACGTTTTTCAATACATTTGCGAGAAAACATTATAGGTACTGCTAAAATTGTAATCTATACATATAATGCACGAATTACGCAAAAACCGCTAAACAAATTTTGATGGATTTTTCACAATTTAGTAGATTGTGGTCCAACTTAAAATCTAAGCTATGTTTCATCAAATTCGGGTGGGTGGAACCAGAGAAACAGCTTGAACTCTCCGTAGTACTAGCTTTCATACACTAAAGGGGTAATTTTAAACTGGTTGCAATATTTTTCTACTGTCCACGCGGATAAAGTCGCGGGCGGAAGCTAGTAGAAATTTAAAAAAACGTTCGTAAACAAAAACGCACGGCGCCGGCGTGCGGTAAAATCAACTTTCCGCACGCTGTACTACTCCGTAAACAAAAACGCACGGCGTGCGGTAAAATCAACTTTCCGCACGCTCGACTGTCATTGTAAACTTACATTTTCGAGCAACTGTATTGAAAAATAACTTTTTTTCTCATTACGATACAGGGCAAATCCAAGAAGAAGGTAGTGCCGTGATATTAAAAAAGAACAACGATATTTTCCCACATACTTTCCATGATTACAATGCACTCTATGGTGATCGACGACTTATTGCGATTAGTTTGCAAGAATGCACTCATCAATTTTTTTTTCTAATGGAATGCGCGCCATTTTTAGAACATTACAAAAAGTTTTGAATTTTGATTTCAATTTCTGAATTTCGTAGGTGTTTTTTATTTTTGCTTAAAACTGTGAAAAAAAATTGACTGCAAAATTATTTTAGATGCAACTAAGGAAATGACTTATTACAAGGTAGGTACATAGCTAATACAACCATAGTCTCTTTCTGTTTTCTAACTTTGGTTTTTTATTTAGTAGGTTCAATCCCAAATGTATGAGTGTAGATAAAGTAGTGTATGAAACTGCACATAACTAGGTATTAAAACACTCGTGTGATACTATTAAAAACCTCGCCTACGGCTCGGTTTTTAAACACACACTCATGTTTTAATACCCCTCATTATGCATCAGTATCATAAACTACTATTAACGGATACTAGCGCGGTTTTATTGAAAGTACTTTGGTAATTAGTTGGTATTTGGTTTGATTTTCGGGAAAATCAAAAATCAAACCAAATACCAACTAATTACCAAAGTACTTTCAATAAAACCGCGCTAGTATCCGTTAAAAGTGTTTTATTTCATGTCTAGTGAGCGCGTAAGCTTGAGAAGTGAATAAAAATATTTGGTTTCGCCCCTTTAAAAACCTTTTTCTAAATTATTAATAGTTACGCAGGGTGATGTTCAAATTCGAGCAAAAGGACACAAGATGGAATAAATTATTTTATGCTGTTTGTTCATGTGGAAAGCATTTATTTATTTTCGAATATAGGTGTTTGAATTATTAAATTTACTGAATACAATAGAGGCAAACGAGCATGTGATCAGCAGCGTGTCTAAAATTCTCCAACGTCGGGTAATCAAACTTGAATATGAGCGCGTAATTGTTTATTTGCCTCATTTTGCATTCGCTCGCGATCGGCTCGCGAGGCCAGCGCGACCGTATGACTGACCGCTGAATAAGCGATTTGCTTATGCTCTGATTGATGCATGTAACGTGACCATATGGTTGTGGGATAGCAGGACTTGACGTGGGCAATGAATAAGCAGATTACATTTCACAGATTACAGTTCCTTCGAGCTTGATCCCATGTACAGTGGTTTCCGTCTCAGTCTGGTTAAATATACATTAATTTCTCACAGATTCTGCCTATTTACAAAAGTCTTTGATAACGCGCCTTAGCTCTGCTCCCTTATGGGACAATTTATATGGGTTGATCTACAGCCAACTTGCTAGACGACTTTATATGGTCGGATAGGGCTTATTATCGACAATCGCATGTAAAATCGGCCTGACCTAATTTCAATGAGGTGGCCAAGCAAGCAAGCCTGCAAGTCCTAGCAAGTCGCCTGGAAAATCGATTCTTGTAAATGCCCCATTATATATTTTCTCTGCATTAAGTTTAGTTAAGACCATGAAATTCAACATACTCGTACTTCTAACTGTAAATATGATAAGACTGTAACTTTTTCATCATATATTTTTTGCCATTTAAAATGTCTTATCCTTTTTTTTTGGTTTCAGGTAAGTTACCCGGTTGCGGATGGATACCTTTCCGTTAGTAAGACACCATTGTCTACAAGGTGTTTGGAAATAGCTTTATATAGCCGGATATGGTAGATAGGGACCATCAAACTGAACAACTTTTACTATGGAACAACTCTGAAAGCGCGAAAAAAATCAGCTGTTTCATACAAAAATTAATAACGAAAATATCAAAATGTATGAAACAGCTCATTTTTTTTCACGATTTATTCTCGATTACATTCGGTTTATAAAGCTATTTCCAAACACCCTGTAAACACCAACGTTCACCAATTTCGATAGGTATTTTTCTATTTTAAATAGTAAGTGGTTATTCAAATTGAAACAAACACGAAACTTTACAAGACTGAACACGACATGGGAACTAAGTGGTTACCTTGGAAAACGCCGGGTTAAACCTTTGCAGAGCCAAGTGAATCGCGTGATTCGCTGACCAGTGGCCCTACCATGAGTTGATGCAAACTGTTTACGTTACCGTAAACTATCGTTTTCTCTCTTTCACTCGCATTGACTGTAAGAAGTATATTCGATAGTTTACTGTAACGTAAACAGTTTGCATCAACTCATGGTAGGGCCACCGCTTCAAATCCGGGCCCATTTTTGCGGATGCGCTGATGTTGAGTGTACTAATGTTTGCACTGGAACTTCTCGTTTGCGTGTCCACTTGGCATGGCATTTGTCGCCGCCATGATGTTTGTCAATGAAAAGCGCGATAGCACAGCTCGTTATCGTTAATGTTAGATGGTGCAACTGAGGTTAAATAGTTGGCGATAGCTTTTTGTTTCTAATTAGCTTGTTATGTTACTAACTTTTGAATTTTAATGTAGTTAGTTACAAATACATATAATGGCGTATTATGAAAGAACACAATTGAGATCTATACTAATTGAATTGCATGACATTATTTAGCCCCCTTATTAATAAACGAAGAGTAAGTTTACACCTAGTTTAACTAAAAAGTTTGCTTTGGAAAATGACGTTTTGAGACGTCCAACGTAAGGAGCAATAAAAATATTGCTAAGCAATATTTTTGATTAAACCGCGTATAAACTTTACTCTTCATTTATTAATAAGGCCGTATAGATAGATATTGTTTTCATTAGTATTTGATTTTTCAAGTTAATTCGGGTTGAAATGGTTTTGTCTGTTTGTAAGCTAGTAATTTAATAACTGCTTCACCTGAGTTTGTGCTTTGTAGGACAAATGTATATTATTGTTGCTGGACTGTCCGAGAGGCGTTTTTGCGCCTTCGGGACATGCTTGGTGAGCTATTTGTTTGAACATCTTAGTAATTTTTCATCGTATTGAAGCTTATTGGGCTTAATAATTTCAGAACCTAATTTACAACAATGAAAATTATAATTACGCTCTTTTCTTTACTTCTGCTGTTGCCGGAAAAGGTCAACCAACTTAATCAAAATGAAAATATTTTGCTGAAATTACTTTTTATCGGATAATATTAACCACTTTATTGTTGTGTTATTCATTTCATTTATTCATTCATTTGAATATGCCGGTTTACAGAATAATCTAACTCAAAGTCGCAAAACGCTAGTCATATTACATCGTTAAATTTCCGATCAGGCAAGATAATGAATATATTTTCAGAAGCTAATTAATTTTAAAGATTGCATTAAAAAAGTAAAGCAAGCTAAAGTGGCAATGGGCCGGCCATATTAGCCGTAGAAGCGATGGTCGCTGGGGCAGACTTCTTGAGTGGAGACCGCGTATCGGCAAACGTAGTGTGGGACGCCCTCAGACAAGGTGGAGCGACGATCTTCGCAAGGTGGCTGGCTAAAACTGGATGAGTATGTATAGCCGTGGATCGTGCTCAGTGGCGTGCTCTTGGAGAGGCCTATGTTCAGCGATGATAGGCTGATGATGATTAAAAAAGTGACATTGCCGAAAGCTGTCGCAAATTGTAAATGTACCTATATAGCGTAGGTAACTGCATTATGCTAAGCAAGACGCGCTCTGTGTAGAGTGCTGTTTTTGCTAATTTAGCCCAGTTAGTCGAAGTTAGTTTCGCATCGGTACCCCAAGTGTGTTTGTAATTATATTTCACTTAGCGAAATTGCTCTTCTGATTCCAAACTTTGGTAAATACTTATCATCACAGTTTATACCTACCTAATTTACGAGTACCTATATTTAGATCTTAATTTGTTGCTAAGAGGATGAATCCCAGTGCTTGGTAAAACCTAAATAGGTTTAGGTATATAGCACTGTTAAATGTAAGAAACGAGAGTTTCCAGCCGAGATACAATAATAATAATAATCAGTCTCTCATTTCCGATAAATTAATTTTTATTCTTGATGTAGTTATTTGTCTAGTATTGACAGATTTTCTTATAAAAAAAATATGATCAGTAATAATAGTGGGTTAACTGTAGACTGAACATCGTTCATACACATTCAATATTGTTCGATATTGATCACTTTGGGAAATATCTTGCCAATGTTTGGTCAATGCTCGTTTCCAGTTGAGCTTGCAATACTTTGCTTATGTGTTGTGTAATGAAAACAAGACATTAATTTCACTTGCACACATGTTTTCAATTGAATATCGAGCACTTGGTATGCCATCGTTGTATGAGCTATACCTACCTATACTACCTAAGTAGCAGATATTTAAATATTAGTGACCTAGACCACCTAGACATTGAATCTCAATTCCCTTCTACTAATATGTGTGTTATATTTACACAATATTTATCTGTAAATTGTGATTTTTCATATTATACCTACTTATTTTCTAAAAGTCGATGTTTACAGATTAGCTGTGTGTTAACTTTTTGTTAAGCTAATTTGACAATAAGGAACGCATAGATTTGTATTGTTTTGCCTTGCGTGTAGGTAGGTTTAACTTGACATCGATAATACATGCTTATAATAATACAATTCATTTAGAAACAAGTTAAATCGTCCATTACTGCAATAGGTACATTGGTACTATCAGATATTACACTGTTATTGTTTTTTTGTTGTAACCTTGTTTTGAATCTGATATGCACAATGCACCTTTTAACTAAATTATGTTCTGGAAATAGTACCTTTCCTCCCCCCCCCCCCCCCCCACCATATAGTGGGTATTCGCGCGAGTTCTAAATTAGGCTAATGTGTTAGTGCACGTCCATTTATGTTAAACCTAAATGTAATTCAGTTTACGTATGATAACCTCGTTGCTAACTAAAGAAAAACTAACATACAATTAATTTTAATGACTTTGTTTTGAAATGCATTCATAATATTCATTAGTTGGCCCATTTCCTTTGTTCGATGGATGATAATAATTTATTTGCAAGTTTGCACATTCACAATTAATGCGTCAATTTAATAGGAACACAGCTTAATTTAATTATAGCATATTTTACTAGTCGTAATTATATTAAAATGTAGCTCCTATCATAGTCTTTTCGTTTTGTTTATAAATTTTAATGAAGACATGACTTAGAAGCCCTATTAATTAAAAAATATAATAACTACATAGTCCAAAAAAAATTTCTGTTTATCTTTACAAATTAAGTTACCTAATCATGAATTTTTCTTTGGACAATATTTTCTCCGTCGTAAATCTAAAGGTGGATTGGGATAATGAAGCAGTATGGTTTACAAGGACCTACTATTTAGATTGTTGATGCGAAGGATTATATTGATTCCATGTTTGTAAAAACAACTAAATTTAAAAAATTAAAAACCCGCCTGCCTAAAAAAAGACAAGTCAACAGAAAAATAAAATAGAAAAACTAAAAAACCCACATGCATCAAAAAACAAGTCAACTGAAAAGATGGAAACAAGATAATATATAAAGGCAAACTTAAAAAATATTGATGGTAGTGTTTAGATTAAAGGCAAACTTAAAAAATATTGATGGTAGTGTTTAGATTAAAGGCAAACTTAAAACATATTGATGGTAGTGTTTAGAACTTTTGTTCATCATAATAACATGCAGTCGGAGGCATGCATAAAGAAAGTGACATTATGAATGATTTTACTTATCATTCAATTCTATGCCTCCGACTGCATGTTATTATGTTGAACAAAAGTTCTAAACACTACCATCAATATGTTTTAAGTTTGCCTTTAATCTAAACACTACCATCAATATTTTTTAAGTTTGCCTTTAATCTAAACACTACCATCAATATTTTTTAAGTTTGCCTTTATATATTATCTTGTTTCCATCTTTTCAGTTGACTTGTTTTTTGATGCATGTGGGTTTTTTAGTTTTTCTATTTTATTTTTCTGTTGACTTGTCTTTTTTTAGGCTTAATTTTTGCCGACTTCTTCAACAATTATCGACATATTTCAGCCAATTTACATAAAACGATAACTTATTATACACTAAAACTTCCTCAGGAATCAATCTATCTATTGGTGAAAACCGCATGAAAATCCGTTTAGAAGTTTTTGAGTTATATTTATAATCGACTTTAACTCCATTATACCCGTTATCGCCCGGAAAATGAGAGACAATAGATTCCCTATTGTTGTCCGGACGCCGGCGTCCGCGCGGGCATTGATGAATTAAGGTTTTTTTATATGAATAAGGCGTAATTTTAACAAGGTAGGTAAATAGCCCATCATATATCAATTAAGATATTTCTTGGAATGTACAGTCAGCAGCACATCAGACTATACATACATGTTGACCTTGAGACCGCCTTTATGCCGTACGTAATAAAAGCTGTTTTCGTAGTTCAACTGTTTAACCTAGCATGCTGTCGTGCTCTCCTGCGCTTAATTTTCAACATGTTTTGTGTTTTGCTAAATAAAACTCATAGGCCACGCCCCTAACATGTTAGCAAAACACGCAGGAAACGAGGCTTTCTGTGTTTTTGCTAAACAAAACTTTGTTCAAAAACATTGTTTGATGTTTAAAAACACAAAACATGTTGAAAATTAAGCGCAGGAGACCTGGCTTTAGATAATTCAGCCAGACAGCTTACACAACACACCTTGTTGTACGGTCAGCAACGAAAGTTGTTTAACACTTTAGTACTTTATCATAGTTACTTTTTTGAGTAATGTTTCAAACCGGTAAGACACCTGTTAAAAAAGTTGCTATGACAAAGTACCTACCAAAGCGTTAAGTGACTTTCATTGCTGACTGTACGTACTATGAACTGAGTCCCTTTTTTACCCGACTGCAAAGAAAGGGTTATGTGTTTCGCGCGTATCTTGTAAGTATGTTTGTATGTTTGTATGTATGTATGTTTGTATGTAATATTCTTTAATACCTCATATCTTTCAAACGGCTGAACGGATTTCTATGATTAAGATATCGTTAGATTGGTCTTTTCAGCCCAAGTGTTCTTAAGAAGGTGGCGTTATAAAAAAACCAACATGGCGGCTGTACGGTGATATTATACGTAGTGAAAAAAAAAATTTTTTTTTAGAATACTGCAATATGGGTGTCAAATTAAAGGGCTTATTATAAGGATTTCAAAAAGGTATATCATGACCATAATATAATTATAAAAAAATCAATAAAATAAAAAAAGTAAATTATATTACGCAAATGCGAGCGGCCGCTATAAACATGTCAATGAAAAATTTATATTTTGTTTGTGTATGTTAGCCACATTCATGATGAAAAAATAGGCTATAATATCATCCCAAAATCCCTCGGGATCGAAGCCTCAGGCCACAGAATATATAATAGTACTAACTCAGGCTATGCCGCAGGGCACGGCTAAGTTAATCAATAGATGGCGCTGTAGCCGAGTACATCGCGGTATGGTTTTGTATTCATCATCAATAGATTTCTAGTTGCATAGACCATATCAATAGATGGCGTTGTAGCCAAATACATCTCGGTATGGTTTAGCCTCTGTAGATTATATAAGGTCTTTTGTGTTTATACTGAAAATATAAAGATAATAATAAAAGAATCGAAGAAACGATTCTCGTTTATGGTCTTTATAACAATTAACAACTTTTTTAATTGATAATTATTTTAATAAGATTCCATCTAGCTAGCTAGAGTACATTCATTATTTATTATACTAGATTCCATCTATCTAATTGGAACGCGTGTTGCATTACTTTACTTGCATTAATATTGAAAAAAATATTAAAGAAGTAGATTTTGTTAGGTTTTGTAGCAAGTATACCTAGTTTAGTTAGGACTAAGGAATAGGGTGTTTAGGAATATCTTATTACTGAATTAGTGATTAATTACATTCTCTTTGATATCGATAAAATATTATTTAGAAAATTGGTAGCTTCTTGTATTGGTGTTCGGATTGAACCTTCTGCGTCTGAGTTTGATGGTTTACGCGGTAAAGGCAAGATCGAGCGACGTATGCTACCTCTAATTTTATGCTGGGCGGTGACTGTGCATAAATTGCAAGGTACAACTTTAGACCGGGCAGTTGTCGATTTGAGCAGTCACCTATTTGCTAAAGGTCAAGCTTACGTGGCTTTAAGCAGAGTCCGATCTCTCGCAGGGCTTGCTGTCAGTTGTCTTGACCCTAAAAAATTCTTATTTAAACCACACGATGAAAATTCTTTTAAAGAATTAGACCGTCTACGTAATTTGTAAGGAGAATATAACTAAAAAGACGTAAATAAAAAACAACTAAATTTAAAAAATTAAAAACCCGCCTGCCTAAAAAAAGACAAGTCAACAGAAAAATAAAATAGAAAAACTAAAAAACCCACATGCATCAAAAAACAAGTCAACTGAAAAGATGGAAACAAGATAATATATAAAGGCAAACTTAAAAAATATTGATGGTAGTGTTTAGATTAAAGGCAAACTTAAAAAATATTGATGGTAGTGTTTAGATTAAAGGCAAACTTAAAACATATTGATGGTAGTGTTTAGAACTTTTGTTCATCATAATAACATGCAGTCGGAGGCATGCATAAAGAAAGTGACATTATGAATGATTTTACTTATCATTCAATTCTATGCCTCCGACTGCATGTTATTATGTTGAACAAAAGTTCTAAACACTACCATCAATATGTTTTAAGTTTGCCTTTAATCTAAACACTACCATCAATATTTTTTAAGTTTGCCTTTAATCTAAACACTACCATCAATATTTTTTAAGTTTGCCTTTATATATTATCTTGTTTCCATCTTTTCAGTTGACTTGTTTTTTGATGCATGTGGGTTTTTTAGTTTTTCTATTTTATTTTTCTGTTGACTTGTCTTTTTTTAGGCAGGCGGGTTTTTAATTTTTTAAATTTAGTTGTTTTTTATTTACGTCTTTTTAGTTATATTCTCCTTACAAATTACGTAGACGGTCTAATTCTTTAAAAGAATTTTCATCGTGTGGTTTAAATAAGAATTTTTTAGGGTCAAGACAACTGACAGCAAGCCCTGCGAGAGATCGGACTCTGCTTAAAGCCACGTAAGCTTGACCTTTAGCAAATAGGTGACTGCTCAAATCGACAACTGCCCGGTCTAAAGTTGTACCTTGCAATTTATGCACAGTCACCGCCCAGCATAAAATTAGAGGTAGCATACGTCGCTCGATCTTGCCTTTACCGCGTAAACCATCAAACTCAGACGCAGAAGGTTCAATCCGAACACCAATACAAGAAGCTACCAATTTTCTAAATAATATTTTATCGATATCAAAGAGAATGTAATTAATCACTAATTCAGTAATAAGATATTCCTAAACACCCTATTCCTTAGTCCTAACTAAACTAGGTATACTTGCTACAAAACCTAACAAAATCTACTTCTTTAATATTTTTTTCAATATTAATGCAAGTAAAGTAATGCAACACGCGTTCCAATTAGATAGATGGAATCTAGTATAATAAATAATGAATGTACTCTAGCTAGCTAGATGGAATCTTATTAAAATAATTATCAATTAAAAAAGTTGTTAATTGTTATAAAGACCATAAACGAGAATCGTTTCTTCGATTCTTTTATTATTATCTTTATATTTTCAGTATAAACACAAAAGACCTTATATAATCTACAGAGGCTAAACCATACCGAGATGTATTTGGCTACAACGCCATCTATTGATATGGTCTATGCAACTAGAAATCTATTGATGATGAATACAAAACCATACCGCGATGTACTCGGCTACAGCGCCATCTATTGATTAACTTAGCCGTGCCCTGCGGCATAGCCTGAGTTAGTACTATTATATATTCTGTGGCCTGAGGCTTCGATCCCGAGGGATTTTGGGATGATATTATAGCCTATTTTTTCATCATGAATGTGGCTAACATACACAAACAAAATATAAATTTTTCATTGACATGTTTATAGCGGCCGCTCGCATTTGCGTAATATAATTTACTTTTTTTATTTTATTGATTTTTTTATAATTATATTATGGTCATGATATACCTTTTTGAAATCCTTATAATAAGCCCTTTAATTTGACACCCATATTGCAGTATTCTAAAAAAAAATTTTTTTTTTCACTACGTATAATATCACCGTACAGCCGCCATGTTGGTTTTTTTATAACGCCACCTTCTTAAGAACACTTGGGCTGAAAAGACCAATCTAACGATATCTTAATCATAGAAATCCGTTCAGCCGTTTGAAAGATATGAGGTATTAAAGAATATTACATACAAACATACATACATACAAACATACAAACATACTTACAAGATACGCGCGAAACACATAACCCTTTCTTTGCAGTCGGGTAAAAAAGGGACTCAGTTCATAGTACGTACAGTCAGCAATGAAAGTCACTTAACGCTTTGGTAGGTACTTTGTCATAGCAACTTTTTTAACAGGTGTCTTACCGGTTTGAAACATTACTCAAAAAAGTAACTATGATAAAGTACTAAAGTGTTAAACAACTTTCGTTGCTGACCGTACAACAAGGTGTGTTGTGTAAGCTGTCTGGCTGAATTATCTAAAGCCAGGTCTCCTGCGCTTAATTTTCAACATGTTTTGTGTTTTTAAACATCAAACAATGTTTTTGAACAAAGTTTTGTTTAGCAAAAACACAGAAAGCCTCGTTTCCTGCGTGTTTTGCTAACATGTTAGGGGCGTGGCCTATGAGTTTTATTTAGCAAAACACAAAACATGTTGAAAATTAAGCGCAGGAGAGCACGACAGCATGCTAGGTTAAACAGTTGAACTACGAAAACAGCTTTTATTACGTACGGCATAAAGGCGGTCTCAAGGTCAACATGTATGTATAGTCTGATGTGCTGCTGACTGTACATTCCAAGAAATATCTTAATTGATATATGATGGGCTATTTACCTACCTTGTTAAAATTACGCCTTATTCATATAAAAAAACCTTAATTCATCAATGCCCGCGCGGACGCCGGCGTCCGGACAACAATAGGGAATCTATTGTCTCTCATTTTCCGGGCGATAACGGGTATAATGGAGTTAAAGTCGATTATAAATATAACTCAAAAACTTCTAAACGGATTTTCATGCGGTTTTCACCAATAGATAGATTGATTCCTGAGGAAGTTTTAGTGTATAATAAGTTATCGTTTTATGTAAATTGGCTGAAATATGTCGATAATTGTTGAAGAAGTCGGCAAAAATTAAGCCGCCTGGGAGCTTGCATCGAAAACGCTGCGTAAATCTTTTGAGCTATAACAAAATAATGTATGATGGAATGGAACGGGATGGAAGAGACTTTTGGAGATGAAGGAACCGAAGCGAAGCGAGGGCGGGTCGCTAGTTCTTGATATAAATGACAGATAAAGTACCTAAAACTTATATTTTATAGCAATAACATTATTTAAAGGAGAAGGTCCAATCAGGGCCCGGTATATGTACGGCACACCAAAAAACAGGAAAAAATATAAGGATTCTCGACAAAATATAAATATTTAAAATTTGCTAGTAATTTTTTGGCTCATCGATGATTTATGTTATATTTTCCACGCACTACTTATAGCTACTTATAGGTTAGGTATGTCGCATTTGGGTAGATACCACTAGGTTTATCACCGTGAAAACTATTTCGTCAGTCCAACCAGATAAAATAAATAGTTTCAAATCCATTTCAAAAATTATTGCAAATCATGAGATATAATAGATTGAGTTGTCAAAATGACATTGTCATGCCGCCATCTCGGTATAAATGTCACAAAGTATTTTAAAATGCTTTGAGCCAGAAAATGAAGCTAAATCATGAAAATTGAATAGTCTGAATCGACATAAAATTTCATTTCCTTAATTTTTCTATGCCGTACGTAGACCTGGCCCAGGCTCCATACATTTTTGGACCATCTCTTTTGATGAATAAGGTTTAAATACTACATTTCAATTAATTTTACATGTGATAAAACGTTTCAAAAAATTTATCCTATATGACTACTTATAATATTATTATTATAGTCATAAACTAATCAAATCCAAATCAAAGAAAAATACTAGTGCGACTTTATTTGGTTTTTTTCTCTATTAATGAACTTAGTTCATAAAAGTTTCACGTTATTTTCTCTCAATAAATCTGTGAATAAAGAACATTATAGTGGCGAGTCACACATGTATGATGGCATCATGGCAGTGACCACTGTGACCAATTTGGTATGGTTCGTGGACAGCACTCATCACTGAATACAATATCACTAAGCAAAAACCATGCAACTTCGAACCGTATGCAGAAGGCACTGAGTTCTATTTGTATTCCACAACATTTTGACGAAGCGAAACGACAAACAGACAGACACATCTTAGGCTGCCTTTCCACTAGAGTAGGGCTACGAAGCTAAGCTCTGAGCGAGGTTAAAGCTAAGCTACGAAACTCTATAAGCAAGCAATAAAACTAAGTGGTGTTGCGGAGTGGATATTAGCACAGAATAACTAATAGTACAAGTATATTATTAGCTCCCATCCGTAGCTCCATAAAAAACTTAAACATAGCTTCGTTATACCTATTCCCAACACGGGTCCTACAGGCTAACTTTCCTAACTTCGGCAAATCTGCCGGGCTTCAACTTAAAAGAGATAAATCGAAGTAAGGAATTTCGTATTATTTGCCGAAGTTATTTGGAAGATATCGATGTTCATGTGACATCATGAATCGGGCTTCGCCATTTTGGACTGGGGCCCTACCGACTAAAACTAACTAAACTAAATGGCTATCGTAATCGATTTCATTTAACAGATAGATGTGATACATTACTACTTTTCTATGGTGAGTTTTTATTTATGCCAAATAGAAGTAGCAATGCGTCACATCCATCTGTCAAATGAAAGCGATTACGATAGCCATGTAAGTAAGCCGGTACAGCCCCTGATTGGGTCTCTTTTTAAGTATCTGTTTAAATTTGAAGACCGACAGACTTGCCGAAGTTCGGTAGTACGGCTCCTGAGTGCTAAGCTTAGCTAAATACGTTTTAAGATTATAAACGATCCATTGGTGTACACCATACACATACTTAGCTTAGCTACACAGCATAGTACATCTTTGGTGTAAGAACAGCCTTAGCTGTTTCGCAATCCGCCGCCACAGCCACCGGTGCGAATTCAGCGGTATTGCACAAGAAAACAACATTGTGTCGGTGACAATGCTGTGAGAATCGCAAGTGAAGCGTATAGTAACGTTATTTCACTTGGATAACTTAGTTGTTTTTACGGTCATGCGCGTTGGGAACGCAGACAACGGGCGCTAGACGTAAACAAAATTTGTAGAGTCCTTAAAGTTGACGACGGTCGTTTGTTTTTTTTTAAATCTGGGGGGTTATTTCCGAAACACGAACGAGAATCTGAGATCGATCGAATCTGAGAAATTGGTATCGAGTAAACGTCAAAACCGTACAATAAAAACCATTGCAACCGTTTTTATTGTACCAAAATAACAGATTTTTGACGTTTATTCGATCCTGATGTGAACTCGATCTCGTTATGTTATTAATTCATTTTGAGAGTAAGGGGGCAGGTTTCAAGTCCATAAAAGGAGAAAAAGGATTGATTACTTATATTATATTAAAAAAAAAACTTAAGATACAAGTTGTTGTTGTAGTTGTTGTGTGCGTGTGTGTGTGCGGAATTGGATGTAATTTAGACAAATTAGGACCTGGATTAACATAGGGGCTACTTTTTATCCCGGTCAAAGGTTCCCTAGGTTCCACGCAGACGAAGTCACCTAGAATCCTTAAAATCATAGAATTATGATCAGTGAATTACGAAGTTTCTAATCTAGCCTTCATAGTGTCCAAGCCCACAGCGATGATGTTGAATAAATTTACACAATAGTGAGAATAAACTCTATGTTATTCAATGTAGATTTCAATCTCATTTGACCTTACGTTTATTTAAGTATTATTAGCTCCATTTGCAGAACAATGTAAAACATGTAGATAAGGTTGTACAAATGAAACTATTGTGTGAGGCGTTTTGTTAAAACGTACCGAAATACGAAATTAATGGAATAGTTGTTTGATAAGGCATAATGGTCATGTATGAGAAGGAAGAAAATACTACAGATTGTATTCCTCTTTAAAAGTAAGAGGACAAAATAACTTAAACTCAGCAATATTCGGACAAATAATAAACACGTCGCCATTATTAAGTTTAGCCGTAATCCAGCATAATAAATGTCCTCATATTGTTTGACGTTTTATCAACGATCTACCATCTAAAACTATTTTGTAGGCACATATACAATAAAAAATAGAGGTCATTTTAGCATTCAAAAATAATTATCAGCGGTATGGTAATATAAAGGTGCGTCCACACCGACAACAAACAGACAGGGGCGAAGCTAGGGCGCGCCCACACGCGATCACCCCATTAGTTTCGTCAACAATATTTCACAGTCGCTCATACAATATGTAGCTGACGTGACCACATTCACGGCAATGTTACAGGCCTCAGGTAAAAAATAAAATATTGCCCAACAAAATAATTTAATGCGAAGGCGGGCCTCGAAGTGAAAAGTTTCGGAAATTACTGTTTTTCTTTACCTAACATGGTGCGGCAGTGACAATATTTACTGTTTGTATATTACGCCTTTGCTAATAAAATATGAATAACGGAACGTTTTATCAACCCCTTGAGTCTTTCTTATTGATGGAGGTCCCCGGTTTATTTGCTTTCTGTCGCCTAGTTCCTGGATCGATTACCTTCGACGAGATGCAATCGTGCTCATTCATGGAAGAGGTTATAAAACTCTTTTCATTTGACGTTTTCGATTTGCACAAAGCTTTGCTGAGAAGACGTAGGTAATTTATTCTGTTTTTGTTAAAGGTGTTTATTAGAGAGACCAGCAAGCTTCAAATGAAATACACGCAGAACTTGATTAATATCATATATATAGGAAGGTAGTTAGTTACATGACTGTAAAGAAAAAAAATTGCCTTTTTTACAATTTCGTATGTAAAGTTAGCTTTATTAATAATTATATTCCATTGAAGTTGTTGATTGTTATTAAAGAGCCAATTAAAAATTCGAGCGAGATTTGCTCGGAAAGTTGCTCGACCTTTGGGTCCATAATTAATGCACAATATTTATTTCAAAAGTGTGATTAATTTTCATAATAGATTAATTAATGACATTGAACCTCAGATGCGGCGAGGGGCCGACCTCAGCAGATTATTGCGATAATACTCATAGACGTTTTCTTTACGAGGGTCTAATTTAAATTAAAGCAGGGTCATTAATTAGTGAAGTGATTAAATTATTAACGCTCAGTGTCCCACGTGATCTGAAAATTGTAATTTACTTTTTTCGTTTGTGTGTAGAGGGCGTACTCAATTTGCTCCCGGGAAATTGGCCCTTGCGGTCAGAGTTTGTTAATAATGAAAAGACTACCCAAGTACCTACCAGATTTCATTATGATGGTTAAATTCAAATGAGCTTTAAGTTTATTAGTCTCTAAGAGCCCTTACGTTTGCCAAGTAAATACACCTCTACAATAGCAACAGTGTTGTACTCTTTGATCTTCATTGAATTAAGACACAGTTACGTAGTTTGCGTTCGTCTTTAGTTCAATGATTACTAGTTTCACGTAACATTCCGACTTCCGCGAATGCCTTCTAAAAGCCATTAACCAACAAAACTCGTATTGTTTCGCGTTGTGAATAGCAAACAAATACTCCACTGTATTGATCCGGTGATAGCTTATCGTGTATATTTATCACAGGCTATGGCGGATAACGTAAGTACCCACCACTATGTAAATTATACTCAAATATTGCGATTGCAAGCCAAATAATACTCGAAGCGCTAGTGAAAAAGTTTCGTAAAAAGCACCAAAAAGGCAAGTCGAGCAAATTCTAATAAAAATGTAACTAGAAGATAAAATACAGTAAAATTATCACGTAGTAGTGTATTAATTCCGAAAAAATACAACAGTATTTTTTGAAGGATTTTACTTATCATACAGCAAGTACCTAATTCTTCATCTTTCTAAGATTTTTTCTTTAAAAAGTATAATGTCAAGTATCTTGTTCACTTCGCATACCTACTTAAGACGAAATTTAGGAAACCGTCTGCTTCTTTACAATAATAACCAAACAATAGACAAATTTTGCTTGTAAACAAACAGGTGATCAGTAAACATTAAAGTACGACTTGTCAAAAGCTATAACTATATTGAACGAACAATGGTTTTTGTAATGATTAGCGCCAACGCTCACGGGCGCTTAATCGCCGAGCGATTTTTTGTAGCCCAGAATAGAACATATGGAGTTCAATACGTAAACGCCCACGAGCTACAAAAAGTAGCTCACACATAGCTCGGCGACTAATCGCCCACGAAATGACACTGACAAGAGTGACAAGCGGCTTTAACCCTAAAAGACACCACAATTTTTTTCGCTGGCTGACATAATTATTTTTGTAATGGTAGAGTTTGCAATAAAAAGTAAGAGAATTATTATTATTATTATTATTATTATTATCAGTTTTTAATCCTGTTCCAAAAAAGGTAGGAACACACTACGAACCTAAGGTCGGTTATAGGCAATTATTGTTCTGGGATTATCATAAGTTTATAATTTACCTATATTATTATGGAAAACTTAACGTAAACGTAACAAAAGAAACATCAAGTTAGCTAAAGAATTTGACTAGTCGCTAATAAAATCGTATTGAAAGCACTGTCGGATTGTCTAAGAACAAACATCTAGTAAATTTTATTTATTTATAAATAATGAAAATCAAAGCAGTCGCCGTTTAAATATGTTTTCCATAACAATGCCTACCTACCTACTTCTGTTTTGCGTAAAAGAATCGCAAGATTCAGTTTTTTAAGTAAGATGATTTCGGGCATGGAATAGGGGATAATACTGAGGAAGTAATGGCGCCACATGCGACTGTCCTAAA
Source organism: Agriphila straminella (assembly GCA_950108535.1). Lineage (NCBI taxonomy): Eukaryota > Metazoa > Arthropoda > Insecta > Lepidoptera > Crambidae > Agriphila > Agriphila straminella. The sequence continues at coordinate 7,802,454 of OX467312.1, forward strand.
TTCGTTAAATTTGATGTTTCAGATGTAAAATGTAATTTCTGACGTATTTTAGCCAATCAAAACCATTTTTGTTTACCACAGAGTAAGATGGCGCCATCAGCGAAAAGATTTACGTATTATTTCCAATTGCGAGTTTTTACACAAAAAAAGAAAAACCATAAGCATTCTATGGGTTCTTTATAAGGGTTCCGTAGCAAAATGGTAAAAAGGAACCCTTATGGTGTGACTCAGTCTGTCTGTCTGTCTGTCACAGCTGGATATCAAGATAACTATCTATTAATGGTATCAACTTGAAATTTGGAATAGTTTAAGATGACGTTTGCCCAAATATTTTGCAAATAAGGATGTTTTTTTTACAGCAGGAATTGAAAAGGGGTCTTAAAAATTTGAAGTGAGGCTACTAGTAGGGCATAGTAGATGTGGGTATCATAACATAATGAAAAAGTGTTGTTAGCACATTTTCAAACATTTCTCTTTTTTTAGGCCGCATAGTGTTCGACTTATAATGAAAAATGTAAAAACATACCGTTCCTTCCTTATAGTATAGAACTTATAGTAAAAAAGATAACTATAACGTTCGAAAAACATGAATAAAATATTCTATTGTACTGTTAGCCGATCGGTAATTATAGGGTTTGAGGTTATTTTTCGCACAAGTCATCACGAAAATACGAAAATGTGGTATCGATGCATTCAATACGATGCCCCGATCACAAATATATAAGATGAAAAGCGTGAAAATGGCGGGGGTAGAAACTGTGATGTCATAAAGTTTTCAGTACTTACAAAGATTTTTTTCATACCATGTGGTATATCAAAGCCCTTTGGCTTTGTGAGTATATTGCGAATATAAAACACACTATAACATGTCATCAAAATCTCATCATAGTAACATACACAGTAACAGTTAAAACACATAAAAAATACCGTTTGTGGAACATGGATAAAAATATTATTTTTTAATATGTCATAAAATGATGTAATACAAAAACTAGCTTATGTCTGCAAAACAAACACTTCGAGCGACTCGCAATATTTTTTCGGGGTCAAAACCTTCCAGTAGGTATCGAACAAATTTTTATTAATTCTTGAATTTGCGCATATAAAGTAAATGCAGAATTTTTGTTCTTCACACTATTTTGACGATAAAAGGATCTGTACCCTTAGCACGAACAGCTATCAAAAAAATAATCATTCGATAGATAAATTTTGTATTGGAAATTTGTACAACGCCATCTATCGCCGATAAGCGAAATGAAATTTTCCATAGAGAATTGTCTATCGAGTAATTTTACGTGCGTTTTTTTTCTCGATAGCTGTTCGTGCTAAGGGTACTGAAGACATTTGAATCGTATACATTGTTTGCTTCATTTGTGAAAAGTATATAATTACTGACATAAATAAATCATAAACTTTATTTTATAGAGCTTAGCAATAATAAAAGTGATTGTTCTATAATATTATTACCGGGTGCCTTTTAGGGTTAACCTACGTCAGCGACTAAAAAGCGCCGTGATTGTCGCCGCGATTATCGCCGCGTTTATCGCAGCGATATCGCCGCGATTAACGCCGCGCTTATCGCAGCTACAAAATAGCGCCCGTCAGCGGTAAGCCTTACCGTGCGAAATAAATTCAATTGTTTTCCTGAGTGTGCACTCACGCTTGACGCCTTTCATTCCGAATGCATGACGTAAACTGGCGAAAAGTCATAATACCAAATGTATACCCGATGGTATCTACCCTCCAAAACTTAATAGTACCCGAAAAAACTGTATGTCAACACGCGAGATGCAAATATAAGGGTTGGTGCGTAGGTGCGAAAGAGACAAAGGGTTTTTGTTCTGCACCTGCCACCCGTCACCTGGCGAGGGTTTGTCCATATTTGATTAGGTTTTTTCGGGGTTGCAGTCCTAACTATGAATACTAGCAGTGGATTCGGATGTGCTCCGAATTGTGATTTAGAACACATTCGTGGCCCTTTTTTATAAATGTTATAAGCCCTAGTCTTGCATTGCAGTATATTTGGTCCTAACGTAATCTGCTTCATCAATAAAAATGTCTAATGAAACAAAACGCTATACATTGCAAAAAAATACGTTTTTGTGGGTTATTCCCAGATCTTCATGGTTTTATTACCAATTTCCCACTAATTCAACGGCCTTAATTTGGGTTAGTAAGTATACAATATTTTCCAGAAAATAAAAAAATAAAAATATCAGTCTTAACTTAAATACGACGATATAATATACGGTTCGGTTAGTTGTAAATTTAAAATGATCCTATTTGCTTGTTGAGGACATGAGGACCAAGTACCTTATTCTTTTTTGTTCCTTAACAAGTCAAAGTCAAAAGTCAAAATAAGCTTAATTCAAATAAACTTAATTATTAAGTACTTTGAATCGTCTATATTTTCCTACCACCCGTTCCAGACTTTTTTAGCTGACAAGAAGAACGGGCGCAAGAAATTTATCAGCTGTAACAGCCATAAGTAACGATATTTACAAACTTGAATACTTATATCGAGAATAATTGAATACTTATACAAGAAGCGCTTGACCTTTATTACATTTATTATTCCTGATGTTAAGTGACGATAAGGCAGAAGCACAATCTGCAATCTACCGAGAAACTGACAAATTCATCTCTCGCTGTCAAAAAAAAAATACTTTTGACTCAAAAACGTAGTATATAATGTCTATTTTCGTACATAAAAATATAGGTAATGATTTATTTTTATCGGAGAGGTCATTGATTTAGGTATCTATTCGATTATAACATGTTTTATATGTTTATACCTTATAATACAATATTTTTTTTAAAGACCTATGTTTTTGGACTAATGTAAATACAATATTTTGACTTAGAAAAAGCATTGTTTTATTCAAAATATGGGTTCAGGTATTGCAAATGTGTAGACAAAATATTTCCCTTCAGTAAGTCATTCATTAGCTTGACATAGAAAATGCGACGTTATCGGCGATCGTTGGTAATATTTTATGTGTTCAATTTATTTACTGAACGTATCATACTGGCAGCGATCGTAATTTGGCAATCCATTACACAGGATTATATTACAGAGAATCTCCTTTGGGACATATTTGAACGTAATCTGCCTTAGAAGTTTCGTCCTTCAAATAGGTAATCGTGTAATCAATTAATCAAGAACAGGTGATAATAATATAAACTAATATGAGTAAATATAGAACATGATTATAGATTATTAAGAGTCTGACTCCCCAGCCATATTAATATTTTCAAATTTCAGTATCGCTTCGCTTCAAAATGGTTTGATGTTTTAAAATTCGATTGTTAACGAAACCTTATGTCAATCCCATACATGTTTCGAAAGCGAAGCGATAACGAAGATTTGCAAGGGGCTTTGGAGGGTTTTGGCAGCTAAGATTTCACGAGGAACAACATAAAACACAAAACTGTTTCGGGGTTTTCATATCTAGTAAATTTTTATTATCAATAATTTTCGACTTTACAGTCTGTCTGTACCCATCTGTTTCAACATTTTTAGTAAATATTTTCTTATAAAGTTAGTAAATTATCTTTATTTCTTTATTTATACATTTGCACTACATGCGACTTAACTACTACATCTTATAATTAATTATCGCATGCACCTTGACAGGCATAGCAATGTGGAAGAGAGGGACAGACATTTAAATATTCTTATTATTAAAATATTCGTTAACAGAATAATAACATTTAGTTAGTAACACTTGTTTTAATGAATTTATGAACTTATTGATTTCTTCAATATGTAAAAGAAAATAAAAAAATCCAAGGTTTAATGCCAATGAAATTGAATTTGAACCGTATCATCCTTGAAGAATCCTCTTTCAAACAAAAAAGAATCATCTAAATCGGTTCATAAACAAAGAAGTTATGTAATGTTAACAAAAATAACAGTATTAAGATTATTAATATAATTGAAAAATATTAGAAAAAATCGACTCACCCGTAGCAGCTCAGACGGGACAATTATTTATTTATATATATATATATATATATAATTATTTATATATATATATATATATATATATATATTAATAATATATATATTAATATATATATTAATAATATATATATTAATATTAATATATATATTAATAATTATATATATATATATAATTATTTATATATATATATATATATATATAGGGATATTTTTCAATTATATTAATAATCTTAATATAAAAATAGCATTGTGAATGCATAAAAATTAAAAAAAAAGTTTAAAAATAACAGTATTTTCAGGATTTCTTGAAAATGACTGATCTGATTTAAAAAATTCAAAAAATGAGACCAAGCTGAAAGTTTATTCTTTGAAATAAAAAAAATCCAAATCGATCCATAAATGATTGAGTACTGACTGAGGTAACAAAAATGTTTTAAAAGCAATCGGATCGATAACCTCCTTCTTTATAAGGTGGTTGAGAAAAGTGATTAATGATAAGGAAAAATAATCAAAGCAAATATTTGTGAATTGGGTCATCTTTGTAATTACATTCAGTATAACATTGTCATTAACATATTCGCGAAATATCGGATCTGTTTCAGACCCCGGTCAGCGGTAGACCGCAAGATCTCAGTTCACAAGTTTAAGATGACCACACACTGCTAACTTTGTCCCGCTCGCGGCGAGAAAATTACTTGTTTGTAAGGGTTATACGCTGTAAAATTAAATTCATTTAATTCACCAATGCCCGCGCAGTTGCTGGCGTCCGGACAGCAATAGAAAATCTATTGTCTCATTTTCCGCGCGTTGAAAGGTTAAGGCGTTATTTAAAATAGGAAAATTCATAACCTACTCAACTTTTACCCTCTTTCGGTTATTTTTATTCGGTCTCCATTCAATTGACCAAAAATTCGCAAAAACTTATGTACTATCAGTGACATTAGCCTCTCGATGTAATATTAGCCTTCCCGAATGCGAATGCTCAGGCCCCATTTGAAGAATAGGCAACCCCTAATATAACACATGACCTGTTCGCCGACAAGAGTGTGCGTCCGTGTGTAAACGGCGTAATCCGTAAAAGGATATGCCTGTGTTGTCTGTTATAACTTTCTGGTAACCCGGACCCTAAGAGGGATCGATCAGGACTCGCTCGGAGGGACTGAACTTTCTTAAATCTTGTAATGTAAAATATGCGGGTATCTACGTTCAGTATGCGTCCCTAAGGATAACCCGATGCCACCTTAACATCCGTTTGGATTTTGTATCTCAATTGAGCGTGTTGATTATTTCCGTCGAGACTGAAGATTTATTAAATTGTTTACGTTTTGAACTATATATTTTCAGACCAAATAAGGCTTGAAGTAGATGCTAATGGAATAATAATATACATTCTGCATACAAAACCACTATTTATTTTAACTGTTTCCAAAGTTAAAGAATAATCTAATTGTTTAGCTAGGAGAATGTAGTACATAGTAGATATACAATGACGGTTCGTTTGATTTAGTAACAATACAAAATTTAAAACATTCAATAATAAATTATATTTGTTATCGCTGTAGTGTAGGTGCTAGCGTCGATCAGAATAACACAGATTCGCTGATGTAGAGCAGACATTATTTGGCGGGTCCCGGCGGAGTTTCGGTGACCGGAAGTGCCTGCGGGTGGAAGCGCGGGATTTGACCGGAACTTGCGCAAGCCCCAACTGATGTGTTAAGCCGGTACTATGGGCTTAACTCACTCATTAATTAATGACCACCAACGTCCGACTCGTTGAATAATAATACCAAACTTTGCACAATTTTCCACGGAGATTATACATATTTTGAAAAACCGTTAGCGAAACAAGAAATATGTGTAATCCCCCTGTGGAAAAGTTAATCGGATTTGTGAAAGAGATCTGCCTACACGGGGCTTGTGTTTGGTTATATATTTCGTTTCGTTGGTGCGTGGTACGCGTAATTTGTGGTTGGAATATTAACCTTGTGTTTGCTTTTCATCACTTGGAAAATTAACATTTGTTCAGGATTGTAACGTTTGCGCTAAACGGGTGTAAAGCACCAGATGGCGCTGCCATTTATGTGTGGACAGTATGCACTGTTGCTGGGATGCAAGTCTGCAATTACGCCTTTTGTTTGGAGATGGACTATTTGGCCTAAACGAATCTAATGAGCGATTGCACAAGGCTGGCCTCGGCGAAACGATTTTGGAGGCTACGTTATGACTTGTGCAAATTTGGGTTACAATAAACGTTGCTACATGAATTTTAATTAACGCCCGTCAAAACTGTCAATGTTCCCTATAGTCACAGTGTACAAATTCTGTGTCATACTGCCGTACTCAGAGACGTCAATTAAGTTAAATGCTTCATTAAGTATCGTGTCGTCTTATACTATCACTATGGAAAAGAAAGAGATAGCAACAATTTTAATGAAGCATTAAACTTAATTGACGTCTCTGAGTACGGCCGTTAGTGTTTGTTTAAACAAGAAAGTTTTAAGATTTACTCTTTTCCTTCATGAGCAAATGTTGTTTTTAAGTCATTGCTGATTGAATTGCCTTCGCCTGCCTTGTAAAGCAACTTCCTTCCACCTACCTACTTAAGTGGATGTACAAACTTAACACTTAGCTTATTTGCTTTCCTATTAAGTAATATTTACAATATCCACGATTCTGATATTGTTATGTTACAATTGAAGTTTAGTAGTATCAACTTACTGGCTTTCATTTTCTTTAAACATACCAATATTTATATATTAGTCACTCATTTATTTCTAATGTGCAAACTAAGTACTTAGCTGCTTTAATTATGTATGACTGTGTAATCACACGTGCGGCAAGATTTATTTTGTTGTGTCGAGTTACGTAAATGTTTGCTCTTGTAATTTTACTTACAAGTTGTTCCTTACCGTCTTCAAATATACTATGAGGACTAACTTATCAGGATAAATTGTGTATCTTCTAGACATTCAACTCTTTAATTCTCTTGAGTAAACTCGCTTACTACGCTATATTGTATTTACGCTTATAAATTACTGTTTTAAGTTGTTTGGGATGTTAAAATCTGTTTGTCTGTGGACAATTATGACTTAAAATATTATTGTATGAATCAATATTTTTTTACCACCGTAATTTCCGTCCAAATGCAAAAAATATTTGATAAGTATGTACATGATTTCATAATATACTTAGTTAAAATTGCAAGTTTTTTTTATTTATAGCAAAATAAATAATTATGTGGAACATAGAAAGTATAGAAACGCTCTGCATGACGTGGTGTTATGTAGAAACATAGAAACGTTCTACATATGGTGTTAGGGTGCAAAAATAATTCAATAGTACCAACACTGCTACTATTACAAATGATGCTACATAATTTTAGTCGAACAGTAAACTCTTCGTATGTCCTAGACTTTAAAGGCCAGCTGTAAATACTAAAATTGCACGTGGCATTTAACGGCCTCCAGTTTTATTTCATAGATCAGCTGTTAGCAATATGGCGTGGCGGGGTCGTTGGCATCCAGGGAGGCATATGCGCAGTCACCTGCCGCCCGCGTGACACCCCCTGGAAATATTAAATGTTACTTGTCCCCCGAGTTATGTTCCTACGATGCACGCGGTGTTATTATTTTTGGGATGACAGTGTTTTCTTATATTAAAACAGGTGAAAGAAGTTTTAAAAATAATGGTAAACGATTTTCCTTATCATCATACAGAATATAAACCAGAGGGACGGATGGCGTTAACGACAGCACAAAAGCAGTTGTCATAAACGTTTTGTTATATTGAATTACTCAATAAACAGGGTATGTTATGTCTTCAGATAGATATTATATTTGGTGAACTTCAATGACAATAGAGGTTGAGAACAAACACGATTTATTGTCGGAATCGCGGTTATCTGGTGCCACAATCACAACACTACACGCACAATTTGTAAACACATAATAATTGTTGTTGCGTCATACATTAATTTATTGTCTCCTAACACTTCATTATGTATGGCACGAACAGCCGTAGGCCAACTGTGATTCATGCATATTATACAAGATAGGTACTCTATAAGGAACAAATTGAGTATGATACTACGTAATCAGATAACTCTAGGTTAAATTACACGTTTGATGTTAATAACGAGAGTAAGATTAATGTTTTGAATTGTTATAACTGAACTAAAAGAAAGTTGAATGTAAAACTTAAATGATTTATTATGCTCATGGTAATCTGCAACGAAAAATAACGGTCTGGCTACATTATTATCACTCTATTCCATTCATAGACCAGAGACGTATAAGTATATATCAGAAATAGTAATTTTAACACATAATTATGACTAAAAGTAATCGTAAGTTGTTTGATCAGTGAGAGGTTTGTGGCTAAATCGAAAAATTCAGAGCTGTTACAAGATAATGGCGGGCGCATGTTATTCGTTAGAATAATAAACAAGCTGAGTGTAGTGTAGGCGCTTGCGTCGGCAGCGCGTGCGCCGCAAGGTCGTTTGCGGAACTGGCTAACTATAGGAAAGTTTTGAATGGTTTAGTTCAAATATACTTAGTAGGACGTTTGGTTGTTACAGGTAAAACTTTTTGTGTCTATCGTTGACAGGAAGGAATGAAATTAAATGAAAAAGCTTCTAAATACATAAGTTTGTACGGACTATTAACAATCTTAGATATTCATTCTTCTTACTTATAGATATAATTCTACCGTGAATGAAACTTAAAAGCTCTATGTGCTACAAATTCTTTTTTATTTTTATTTTCGAGTCTTAAAATTTACAAATTCATATCCACTTTAGATATTTATTACTATTGATATCCACTTTTGGGTACAAATCCTGCATTTTTAAGAATCTATTCAAAAGATTGCGTACCCCAAAGTTGGAGCAATTAGGATACTTTTACTTTGTGGTTCGCAATCCTATTTCTCACTTTTAAGTTGCTCGAGTTGGCACCTTTGGTAGAACCGTTTTTTATGTTTTTTTTTGTGTTTACGATTAAATTGTTGTTGCAAAAAGTTCACCACCTTTTAGAAGCTTTTGTGATATTTACGTCCACTACGTTTGTTTGTCTACTTCTCCGCTGTGTTTTGGCTATCCTTTCTAGTTTTTTGGACTTTTAGGCATTTATTGAGAAAAGGTTTTATATATTATCGATTCAGGCTGAAACGTTTTTTTTTTTGTTTTAGTATATTTATATAAGTAATAAAAAATAAAATATCAATATTTTTAAGTAAACATTTGCACTTAGTAAAGTAGTAGGTACCTAAATAGTTATTATAATCATAATTTGGTTCAAAGTGTGACAATTTTAATTTTGAAACAATAACTCAAATAGAATCTAATCAATAACAAATTTGCTAAGACATATATTATTTAAATAGTTACCTATATACTCTACGCCTCAAATGTACAATATCAATGCATGCTACCAACTGCAGAATGTATATCCCAATTAAACATAATTATTTCAAGTTATTTGTGTGCATGTAGGTATTTGAAGGCCGACCACTATGAATTACCTATCCACATAAGTATACGAATGTTAAGCAAAAATGCTAACATAAACTTGGGCACTTGTGCAATAAACCTTAAAAATGTTAGTAATAAGTAAATTAGTATTAGCTTGATTATACTGACAAAATAATCTTTCGGGGCGTTAGGACCAAGGTGCTAAAATGACCAAGCTACTAAAATGCCCAAGGTGCTAAAATGCCCAAGGAAGACGGGATTATTCGAAGTAACTTATTTAGATTGAGCAATAAAAATGCTAATTATTTTAGGTTTCATGAGAGCAGACATATTTAATGCCCCTATCATGGAAAGAAAGCAATCGATAAAAATGCCCAGTTTTTTCCGCTCAATTCAACCCAATGGAGCAGCTGTCCGATATTCATGATTTATCGACTTAAAAATTATGAGGCATTTTCTTCAGCGCCATTGGCTTTGATTGAAAGCATCGGGCTTATATCTTGATAATAAATCCAGAGTTTTCTTCGTATTAAATAACTTTTGGAAGATATCTAAAGTAATTTAATAATAATTTTCCTTATTCAGTCGATTTGATGGAAAAATGAGCACACATTATATTGTTTACCTTTGAACTTATTTTATTTTATTTTTATTTTACTTTATTAGGGACAGTACACAGCTCACTTAAATTCTAAGTTACAATTTTAAAACATATTCTTAAGGCCAATTACGACTATCCAACCATCATGGTATGGTAACAATAGATATAATATTTGATAGATCGTATTTTTTGAGTCACCCTGCTAATAATTGAATGAGCGTTTTTCAAAAGGCAGTTTAAAAAAAGTAGTACCTAAAAGACGGCTAGATGTCGTTGTTCAACTAAGTACGTAACTTTTTAAGAAAAAAAGCAAAGGATGAAAGGAGTCAATGCAAATTTTTGACGTTGATATGGCAACCTACTCCTCTTCAGGGAGTAATTTTTGCCAGTGTCAACTGTTGAATAATTAAGTGGTATACTCAGCTGCTAGAAAAATTAAAAAAAACTACCTAGTTGAATAGCGCCATCTATCAAGATAAAAATAAACTAAAATTCTCAGCTGTCAGAAAACCGCTCATTCTATCTAAGTGACTGTCAAAACATAGATTTTCAATTGTTTCTGGGTTTAATAGCAGACTGAAAGTTGAAAGTTTCAAAAGCTATACTTCTTCGCCAACATAAAGTATGCATTATACTACCTAATTGTGATAGGTATGTATATTATTGGCGATGAAAAGGGCGCTCCGGTCAAGTAATTTCGGCAGCAATCGTTCGCGGCGGCTGAGTTGGAGCGCCGCCGCGCGCCGCCGCCGCACCGAGTTTGTTTGCACGTCCCGGCTTGTTTGTTTTACTAAAAATTTATGGCGTTTCGTGGAGATCCGACGCCGCTCCTTTTGCCTTTGAACTCTCATGTTTGCTCTACGTATGCAATTTTGTATACTTTCCTTCGTATGGGCTTGCGCAATGGAATTTGGGCCGAAGTGGTAATTACTGATGAACTCATTTTTTACGCAGTACTTACCATTGAGGCATACAGAGGTAGTTGTATGCGGGAATTGAAGGTTTATTTTTAAAGTTAGATGATATTGTTTAATGTTGCGCAAAATACAGTAACTTGACTGATCGCCATCTGGGACTTAGAAAATTAGAAGTGTTTAGTCTATTACGCTAAATCAATAAACGTATTATGCTGCTAATTAGTGAGTGAAAGCTATGAATTCTCAGTAATGGGTTTTTATATTTAGTAGCCTGTTATTTTAATAGACTTGTTAAAGATTTCTAGTGTTTCTCCTACTCACTCAACACTGGCATTTATCACCTTGGAGCTAAGCCATCAAACAGGAGTAACAATCAATTCATTTAACGCTTGAATCGCTATTGTTAATCAAATAGTAATGCCAAATATAAACTTCATCCACATTAATGAGCATTAATGACTAATTTTTGAGACAAACTTCTGAAACTCTATCTATGACATTAAATCGTACTCACTACCTACATCAATTTCTAATTATATACTTCTACAATTAAACGGTAAAGAAAAAAGAAAATAAAATACATTTATTTGACACTGATATGAGAGAAAAATAAATAACTAATGGTTATTCTTTTGAAGACGTAGAATCATGAAACTGTGTTTTTTATTTACTTAAAATTCTGGTACTGTACGGTGAGAGAGAATATAAAATTGATGATTTATCGATGCAAGTTCGTTTGTTTATCTTGGTCCACCCGTGATCGTTAAACCAAAGCGTATTGTGACGCATTTAATGGGGTGTAAATCGAACTACTTAATTAGTTACTGAATTGCTAATTAATATACTAATAAAAAATCAACAAAGTAATTTATACGACGCACAAGAAGTTTGACTTTATTATACCTACTTACCTTCGTGAATCGTAATAGGTTAGTGAGAGCAGAAAAAGGATGTACTGTAGAGGAGGATTTTAAATGAAATAAAACACTTTTAACGGATACTAGCGCGGTTTTATTGAAAGTAGTTTGGTAATTACCATTTAGTGAGTGCGTAAGCTTGAGAAGTGAATAGGATTTTAAATGTTTTAAATAACACCAGTCGTAGCAAATTTTTTTATTGTAATAATAAGTATTTATAATTAATAGTTTTGTTTTCAGATAATTAAAAGTAGGTAGGTAATCATTTATCTCTTATGCTTCATGAATGATATGTATAAAGAGCCATAACATTATTTTATTTCCTATAAAACCTTTGAAGGCTCATAGCAGAATATTCAAACCACGCAATGTTTCGTACTAAGCGTATTAACACAAACCTGTGCTCGAAAAACCCCTATTAAGTGCCATAATCCTCGAGATAAAGAGACATAAAATTAAAGCACGTTATTAAAAAGAGTCAGAGTGGCCAAATGGACTATTTAAAGTGAGGTTATGATGTCCGCCATATTGCATAATGGCCGATGAAAATTAGCGCACGCAACGAGCTCGATCCCTCAAACCTAAATGATGTATTTGAATATTTTGACTAAATATCACGTCATGTCATGATGTACTTGTTATGAAAAATCCTGGCTACTAATAGTATTCCATCTAATTATTTGTCCCGGGAAACATAAATGTCACCTAAACGCGTACAAATTATGCGTCTGCTATAAAACACAGTAACGGGCGATTTAGAAAAAGTTTAACTCCGCACTTGAACGTTTTATCGTTATCGAGTTAGCTAACGTAATTTGCAATTTTGCGTCGTTCACCGCCACATCCTCTGTCGATAAACCGTCGTCGTCACCCAACTCTCTGAGGTATTTTAGTACTTAATAGAATTCTATTCCTACGTTCGAAAGTCTATTTTCCAATGTCTCAGTGGCACCATTCTAAACAATGTTGAACAGGTTACAAGTTGTCACAACATCTTTATCAAGTTATGTAGCTTTTGTCGTGAATATTTCATTTCGTTCAAACATTTTTTCCTAAAAACGCAATTTATCTTTTAAGTATCATTGTCTTATATAAGATATCAAAGGTTGAGTCGAAATTTGTCAAAATAAAAACAATCATACTACCCATAAATCGAGTAGATGAATCCAAAAGGCGTTAGGCAATTCAACGTCATAACAAATTCATCATAAAGTAATGAATACGTAACAGCCCTCTTGCTCTTGCCTCATTCTCATCAATTGTTTCGCGTGGTTGTTTGTGTTTGTTGTCGGTTGCTTGTTTTCATAACACGAGTCTGTCTTTGATGGCAGCAAGTGTTTGCGCAGCGGTCGGATTCCATCGAGGAATCGCTTTGAGAAGTATTTCGGGAAAGAAACGAGTTTCATATATTTCATGTGCTGTTTTATTTGCGAATGTTGTCTGGTTTTCATTATTGAAGTACACAGAAATTGTGTTTATGGTGTCTATAAATATTTTTTTTAATAAGATTGCTTTTCCTAAAATTACACATACCTATTGCTATCAACTTTATGCAGTCAGTCGTCACAGTCACCCTATATATCAAGACTAGTGAAGATTGAAACATCATCAGCAATCATTGTGATTTGTGATGAATCTGCTGAATAAAGGAATTCTCTCTTACACTCAAGTAAAGAACCACATCAAGCGGCTTGTAACCGTCATCATCATCATTATCTAACAAGCAGTGCTTGCCATAATATATTTCATAAGGTATATGTTCTCCTTAACGCTGATTTGTGTTTCACGCCAAAATTATACTTGCATATTCGGTGCACAGCAAAAACGATTTATTCTACCTTAATTATAACTTATTGCAGTGAGCTTATTAAAGTCTCCCGCAAACTATCTGCTTACCAAATTGTTAATCCTAGTGTGTGCCGCATTAGTCGCTTGGCTGACTTTTGGCTCATGTCCACGACATGCATCTTGCTCCTCGCATTGTTAATCCATTGTTATTTATAGCGATATGCACAATAATTATCTCGTTCGCTGCCGTGTTGAGGCTAATTATGAGGTGCACTGTTAGTCGGTTACCGTCGAACGGTACGTGGGATCTTGGAGCGGAACGCACATGGCTTCTTTGTCTTGAGGCTTTATCAAGAGTATATTTTTTATCAACCAACTCAACAAAGCGTAATAATGATAACAGAGAAATCGACAGAGCAATGATGAAGCTTGAGAAGTGAATAGAGCAATGATTTTTGAATTTAAACAATTACATTTGAAATCAATTTTGTCAACACAGTGTTTCTAATATTTCATAGTAACAAGTACTGTTAGTGTTGGAATAATACTATTCTCTCGGATTAAAAGTAAAAAGTTTATCTTGGCTTACAGAACATAACGTCATTCACATTTTCGCTATTGGTCGATGAGCGTTCATTGACCTCTTGGCACGCGCTCCCATTGGTCAATAAAGTGGCAGCCGGCGGGTTACCGGCGCGTGCGCTGGTAATGATATTTTTTAATTAATTAACTAAACGACCACCGTTAAAATACTTGAGACTGTTAATGTTAATTATCAAAGTGGAGAATGTGTAATTTAATGTTTATTTCTCAAAATGAGTTATAGTAATGGTACTTATGTTGGGAAAGATTTCAGCATAACATAACCGCACAGCGTAAACTTTAACGTTAGGGAAGAAGAAATAGAATAATTGTGTTTTGTTGGGTTTGCCTCTGTTGTTAACTTGAACATTTGACAGGCTTAAATAAAACAATGCTCAATATATTCTCAATTTATTATAGGGTACAAGCCTCCGTTTGCTCAGTCGTATTTTTCGTGCTCCTACATCTAGATATTGAGTGGCGTCTACAATGGAACGTTAAGAAAACAATTCACGCAGACAACGCCCATGTCAGACGTTTACATACGGAAATCCATAAGAGATAAAGTTTTTCTGTTATTCCGTGCCAGAGTGCACTTTTCCGGTATTTCCGTCGTCTACACGGCGAAATCCATCAAAGGATTAAGGGGGTGTCGTGGGATCGGTCGATTTTTCCTGGATGTGGAATAAATTATCCGCCACTTAAACGACAGCTCACCGATTTCGGATGTTTAACGATCCTTATACGCCGGCGAATCGAGTTTGTGTTAGAATTTATTTCGCCCGTGTTTGCCCGTGTTGGATTCTAGACGCCTCCGTAGATGTGCCAAGAAACGGATTACGAAGAATTGCACGTAATCATCCGAATGGTGATTAGTAATATTCAAGTCGACACGAATGACAGACAGATGGACTTTAATGAGAAACGTTAATCCATTCAGTATTTATAGGGGTGTGCCAAGGGCAATGATTTTATCGTACACATACGTTTACCTGGGTAGTCTAAGCAAAAGAGATTAGTGCTAAAAATATGAAAACCTTTCAAACACGTCCCTCGATTTAACACGGATTTAATGGAAATCAATTTCATTCCCAATTGCTGACTATCGGTACCCAAAGCCACGAACGTCAAAGGCTTCGCAGGGCAAAACGCGTGGCAAGCACATCTCTGCGTTTCAATCAGAGCAGATTGTGTCCCACAGTCCCACTGCAGTGGCGGACGCAGAGAGTTACATTCATTCTGACTGCCTGCGCCTGGATGTGGGCCTTTTGTATTGAATTCAAATATTTCATTTAAACACGATAATAAATGATGATGTCTCAATATAACACACTTTTTTAGAAATTAAAAAAACAAACAAAAAGTTCATTAGTTCTTCTACCAGTCAACAGATGGCCCTGACCTAAGAAAAATTAAATTAGTTCCACTATCGGCCAAGAGATGGTGCTGACCTAATACTGCAATAATAATTTTATTATTCTACAGCTCCGCAGTGTATTTTTATGATGGTACGGTAACCCTCGGTGCGCGAGTCCGACTCGCGCTTGACCGGTTTAATTTTGATTTACTTATTATTGTTTTTGATGTGCTTTTAGTTTCTTATTCTCTCTTAAAGGGGGAGAGAGACCTTCACCCATGTCACTAACTTGTCAAGTTCAATATATTTCAGATCGCTTAGATAGGTATGAGGTTGTAGGTATATGATTTGTTCACTTTCGTTTATAGATATTTTTGTTTTTGCCATTGTTTATTCCAATAGAATACAGCTACATTAATTGGAAAGGTCAATATGTCAGTTTTTATTACTTTCCAACTAGCTTGTAAATGTAGCAATGAGTGTGAAATATACTTCACGGTCTTTCTGCTTCGGACTAGATGTCAGGACGAAGTTACGGTTCCGTAGATTTTATTTGCATGACGAGCTCTGCGCAGCCGGCTGGAGATTATAGAATGCATGACGCGGCGACATTAGGCCAGCCAGCGTCATTTCATACCGACGGAGCCGTTTTACTGACTGCTGGGACTTTGAAGATACCATGAATTTATATTAACTGTGTTCTCAAATCAATACTAAGACTTAACCGACTTTGGTAGTATTTCCACTCAAAATAAATATTTATGAGAAAGCTTTGTAGACTGTAAATAATTTCAGAACAGCTCCAATGTACAGTACAATGTTAACTCAATAAACTCAAATACCCTTAAGTTTAGTTACTCATTACAAATTTACAACACATACAAATTTCTAAGTTTGTAGGTCTTGATTTATCTTGCTTACTTAGTCATTGTTAAGAGTGAATTTCAGAATTTTCATGTGAGTAATTAAGTACCTAGGTAATTGCTACATTTAACTGACAAGAAATATAGGTACTTCGCATAAAGCATTGGTGCTGACCTATGTTCATAAATGAAAAAAGTATTGACTCATTTTAATTATTTTTTCATAATCCAACTATGATATTGCAAGTGGTAAATAAAAGTAGCATCTATAATAACATAAACTACCAACAATTGTTATTCTTTAAAATTCTAATAAATAATCTGTATTTCAATTCATGCATTGTAAATAGTCGAGTCGCCACAAAAGAGAGGTTTAAGGCATGCACGCACACAATGTCCGTGGGGAAAGTCTCTAAGATCCTATCAAGTTACTTTCTGATTGACATGACTGTGACATTTCCCAGTGCAAGCACGCTCCGTCACAATCGGTCGCTGATTCATCCCGCCTCAGTTCCGATCCACCTCAATCAAAGTGATTCCGATCACAAAGGGTTAGAAACTAACACGTCACCATCTGGGTTTGCTCGGCGTGTATTAATTGCGACTCGGGTTGTTAGCGCACCCCGATTGATGTTTCTCCGCGATTATAATCAAGAACTAATAAGGAATTCCTCTCGAGCATTACCGATAAATCGATTTAGACGGCTGAGTTCAATTGAGGTTTTAATTAATTAGGCCATTTCATTTGAAACGCTGATCCAGTGAAATGTAAATTAGCAAAACTTGAATGTCAAATTGTTTATTGTTGTTCGACTTTTAAACCGATTGGATTCACTAACACTCCTTCAGCGTTTAAACCTTAAGTAGGTAATATCAGAAGTTTCGAACATAGTCATTGGTAATAGTCATAAAACAGTTAATATAATTAGGTCCTCCTCCTCATACTCAGTCGTTCCCTCGTGGTTGAGGTTCGTCTCTCCTTGCAAGGACGTCTCGTGCTGCAGTCTTCCATATCCTGCAGAGCTGAGTCATAATTAAGTACGCTGCTGAGATATTGACTGGTTCACAAAAAGATCTTGTTTAAGATTTCTTCGCAATTTTTTTTTTTCGTTTGTATGTTTTCTGCGGGGTTTTTAGGCTGTGGTCAGAGATGTATTTCCTTTTTTTTCATATTATATTACTTTCATCTTTAGTTTCACAGTGAGTTGCGTTCTTGTAAAGAATGAGCAGGCAGATCACTGAACAATATTTCCTCTTGAATGCTCGGAACTGAATTTATTTTCTTTTTAAAACAACAATGGTTTTTTTTCTTATGTCAACGTTTTGTTTTAAAAGCAAAATATTTAAATACGACAAAGGATGATATTTAATACTTAAAGTAATATTTTTGGCCCAATATCTTTGAACTTAATCGGACTTTGTGAAACAGGCTCTTATTTTGCGTTATTATAGGGATTGTTTCCTTTTCTATCAGTACCTATACAAATTTAAGAAAAACATTTTATGCAATGACCAAAGCAGAGGACTAACATGCCTTTATTCATTTGCATCCTTTAAAGATTTCTGAAAGAGGTAATCTAGGTAAATTTTTCTAAACTATTCGTTTATACTTCGTTCGTGTAAGAAACGTGATAATATTACGGAAAGGCTTGCCCTAAATTAAACAGTTATTTTCTATTCATTTTCGCATAGTAATTTAATTAAGATTTTGATAGTCTACGAAGGTAAAGGCATGGATCTGGTGACAAATATGAATATGATCTGTCCGCAGTGCGTCCGATGATAACAGTGCGCAGTCGCAGCTCGCCAATGCGTAAACTGAGTTAATTCGATTCAGCTTGCGCGCTTTAGAAAGTGAGTTGACAGCTTGAATATGGATCTTGGAATTCTATATCTGTGTTTTTACAGGGCTGATAATTTTAGTATACGATAATTGATTGAAACTTAAGTATACTTACCTATAGAGTTTTCCTACAAAAATTAAAAAATGTGCTATTACAGTTTAATTTTTGCTATAATTTACATACTTTATATTTACGTCCAGCCGTAACATTTCCATAACGTATATATTAGGTATTTACTTATATACCTAAATTATTAAATTATTCAAATATTTATAAAACTTAATGAAGATACTTACTTGTTGATGTTGTCAACCCTGAAGCAAATAAAATGCTAGACACGTCGCACGCGCATACCGTCTGAGTACCATTCCTGCCAATGATGTACACACGACAGCTCGTCAAGTTAAACAGTTAAACTGCGAAAATAGCTTTTATATTACGGTTACGTCCGTCGGTCCCAAAGTCATCATGTATAGTCGGACTGTGTCGTCGACTGTACTTAAGAATGCGTTTTGATATTTGTGGTTGAACGTCAACAGGCAATTCAACTAAGGCAGTGCGTTTAGTTGCATGTCTAGATTGGAATACGCGATTCTTACGCTAATCAGTTAGAAAATGAATGTTAATTTAGCTTTCTTGCAAATATCTTCATGTCGTTGTTATTCGAAATAAGAAATCGACCTACACGTGAATCTGATAATACGTTACATGTTTGTAGCAGCGTGCAATGATGAGTTAGTTAGAAGATATACAATATCTTTGGTCTTGTACTAGCGATAATTTAAAGGTGTGAAATACTTATGTCTAATTATCGATAAAACACCTAGTGTTGGGGTATATCTCCTCTCGTGTTGGAATTACCGCCATTTTAAATTTGAATTTTTATTTTAGATGACCCTGCTGAAAAATGTTATTTTCTCCGGATTTAGAAGTCCTAACAGTTATTTCAAAAATCCAAATTTAGATAACATGTTGTTACTTTCATGTGTGTAAACCACGTTAATTTTAAATTAATTACTTATCGTTTATGCTTTTTATCGATATTAGCTTCAACTAACAAGTTGTGTCAATTTGCGAAGTGCCTCTTTATTGATTAATGTCAAACTGATAACTTTGTTACGAAACTATTCTGCCTACGCGAAAATTTGCCGAAAATTCGCCAGGCCCGGCGAAGTGCCGTTAAGGAAACATAATTGAAATTAGTTGCATTATTTACCCCAATCGACCCGCCCGACTTTGGTTAATCACTTTGATGTGAACCAAAGTTTTAGACTGCTGTGTTAATATGATACTGATCCCGGAATTTGGTCTCTTGGTGTACATTACTTAATATAATAATACCTCCTGATAACATTAACTCACGTCAATATTGTGTAATGTAATCTATTCAATGTCGAGTTTTTATATACGAAAATCAATCATTTCATTTTATGTTACTTCGAAATACATAATACATTAGGTAAAATGTACTCGATGTAAAATAATGATCTTGAAACTAGGTACATTCCAGGTAACACGTGTAAGTAATCAGAATCACAATTCGGTACTTTGCAATTTCCTTCGAACAGACGTAGAGAAAATACGTTTATGTCTGGGTCTCCATTTACCTGTTCAGACAATTTATAATCTGCCAATACCATTACGAATAGGCTTTGTGAGAGTGTAGCTCAATTTGACGTTCGTAACTATTCGTCTAATGAAACTCGCTCGGTGCGCCGATGGAGGTGATATAACCTCCGCATTACCAATTAAGTGGGAATCCATGTTACGGGCTGGAGCGAAATGAACCGCTCGATTCATCGAGCCAAGTATTTCAATTTGGGGAACGTCATTTAAACTACACTCTGTTAGTTTGACAGTTTATCTTCATCGCTGCGCTCATCAGTGCCCTCAGTACCAGCCCCCCTAGCCAAAGTAACATTTGCAAATTTTCGTTATCGCTTCGCTTCGAAACATGTATGGATTTGACGTTTTAAAATTCGATTGTTAACGAAACCTTATGTCAATCCCATACATGTTTCGAAAGCGAAGCGATAACGAAGATTTGCCAATGTTACTTTGGCTAGACCCTAAGTTTACGTAAACTGTCAGCAATATCTACAACTATCGGTTATATATACAGCTCATGTCACTTAAACAGTTGTTGCGATTAAAGGAGACAGAGCGTTAGTTTTTGATAAAAATATAGTTTGCCTAACTCGTACTGTTGTGATTGAATCGAAGAAGCATTTTGCGTGTTACACGAAGCCAATTGAATGTGTTTCATACAAAGCATGCTGGTGCAGAATTTCAAGAAAACACCTGTATTTTACAATGCATGAGAAGATTCAAAGTAATTTCCGTAAACAGATAAAATGCAAGTTGGTATTCAAAAGGTGTGCTTTCTATGTGTATGTATTTTTAGTACCTTATTGTGTCTGAGATAGAGAAGTCAAATATGTAAAAACATTGCTCTTTTATGGTGAACAGTTTGGTAGTCATTAATAGTCACAATTAAGAATTGAAAATTAAAACCATTAGTAATTAAGTAAATAGAGAAATCAATCACTTTGATCGCACTATGAAATGTAGGTATGCACTTATATCGTGGTTGACAGAAGTTAGACACAGTTCTTTCGTGCATTGAGAAAGGCAGGTAACCGAAACTAGTTAAGATTGCGTGTGCCTCCAGCACGCCATTTCAGTAATCCAATAGTGAAACAAAGATAAAAGCGGGAAAAGATAAAAGGGGTGGTTTAATGGAATTAAACAACAGTGCGCAGTGGGGAGAGGAGGGGGTTGGTCGGCTAAGCTGGACTCCCGGAATGTCTTTGTTAGGATCGAGCATTATTTTCGACCAACACTTAGGTAATTTCTTTCTGAATTGTCTTTATTTAATTTTCGGGATCCTCGTTATATTTTAGGGCGGATATGACTGTATTGTATAGGGCTCAGATATAGTAAGTAAGTATTGTTCTTCCATTTTAAGTACTATGTGAGCCAAATAAGAATCGTACATACATAATTAGTACTTACATTTTTCGAATGCAGCCTGTTTTCTGTTTTGCTGTAGAATGAATGATTACATTCCAAATATTAAACTAGAGAACAGTAACACCGTAAATAAAAAGGTGTAAATGTTTTATATTTGCTGATTATTTAAGTAATTTTTATTCTTAACATTGTCTAAGGCTAAGTTGCACCATCTTGACTTAACTTTAACAGTAGGTAAAAGCTTATCTGAGCTAGTGGTAAAAAGTGGAACTAAGGTGTTATTACATAATGTTACTTGGGTTTACACGGTGTAACTTACACCATAGATGACAGCGACGTTGTCACCGAATCAGATAAGTTTGTATTATGTTAAAGTTAAGTCAAGATGGTGCAACTCAGCCTAAAGCGCTCATGGCGGAACTTGACAGACTGATCGTACTCAATCACGTTTGTTAAGCAACGCTCGGTCCGGCCAGGTGTCGGATGGGTGACCGTTAAGTGGCATTACAACTGAGCGCTTCCGTGCTTCGGAGGGCACGTTAAACCGTCGGTCCCGGTTGTTGTGTGTGATCTGACAACAGTCCTTAAGCCAAGTTAGAGGCCTTACAGGCTTCTTGATAAACTCTAACACTAGAGGTGGCCACTATTCCCCATTCGATAAGAAGAAGATGCCTAAAAGTTCCTTATTGACTGTTTTATTTAACTTCCCACATTCAAATATTTTATAAACACTTCTCACCACTTATGTGAAGCATCGGTGTTACTACTTAATCCCATATCTCAGTGCACCTCAATCGAATTATGAAGCAGTTAAGATAAGTTGGGCGGCGTTATTTATGTGTAGTGGATGGGGGGGTTGACGGCGCGGCCGCGATTAGTAGGTCGATTAGCGCGCGGCCAAGAAGCGCCCGCGCTGTCGATAGACCGATCAGACTTTAGGGTTGACACTACTTTGAAGATAGTTTACAGTCATTACGTCTTTAAGATGATTTCCTTGTTTATTATTTTGCTGCTTTTCACATCAGAACGTTGACAACTTGAGATAGGAAATTAGGAATAAGTCTATTCTAGGGACGAAAATATGTACGCACCAGGTTGGTGACTGACTGGCCTATAAACTTGTTATAATTTTCAGTCATTTCGTCTGTAAGATGATTTTCCTTGTTTATAATTTTGCTGCTTTTCACTTCAGAACGTTGACAACTTCAGATATAAATAAGGCTATTCTACTGTCAAAAATATGTACCAAGTTGGTGACTGGACTTCGCCTTCTTTGCATTTTAAAAAGGCTGCTTCTTATAATGAAAAGTAAACAGTAGCTAAGTGTTAACGAGATTCAATTTTACTTTAGTGGGTATAGTGAATTACAGCTTTAATACGATTTATCAGGTTCTAATCTAATGAAATGTATTTGGTCTCCGTAACAGTAACGATTCGAAGGCGTAATAATTGCTCAGATAGTTCATTAGCCGACGAGCAGTTGTGTAGCAGTAACGCGTCATTTACGCAAATTGCCGGGAAACTATAGCGATTAGTGATAATTGCTTGGTTTGCCAAATTGTCGGATCCATAGACCTTTGAGGGCGTCACATTATATTGTGACAAATTGCTCTACCTATATATTTTGTCTTGAATGATGAGAACAGTTATATTATTGACTCTACTAAGTTTCTTGACAAAATAATTTGATAGAATTCCTATTCCATGTTTGAAGAATTCCAGAATAAAGTGCTCTCCGGCACATTTGAGACAGGCCCTGTTGTAGTAGAATAAAAAGCAAATACTCTACAATTATAAAACAGCACCATAATAGGGATGTTGACTAATGAATAAAATAACGAAATACTAATAAAAATCGTAAACATATTAAACTTTTAGAGTAGCTTGTATACCTCTTGGTTTTATATATTGCATATTATTTGTTTTATGACCCTTCAAAGTTGGGTGGACAAGTCCATTTAAAAAGTATAAAATTTATTAAAATAAATGATACCTTTAATTAGTCCGTAAAATGTATAGCAAATTTGTCGAAGAAACCATTTTGATAAACACAATATTTAATATAGCTGCTGAACAAATTTCCTATGCGTTGCATACAAACTTGCAAGGCGTGACGTCATAACGTGCAAGCCATTAGTATGGAGCGTTTTTGATCGAGTCCATTTGTGTGCATTTCACACTGTGATATCTCGGGCAGTTTTCATGCTAGCGAATTAATTTTTCTACCAATGTTTCTTTTTTTGAGAGGTAATTTATTTAACATAAAATAAAAAAAATAGTCAACATCCCTATAATATAGTAAACTGTAAATGAAATCATTGAACCTCAAAAAGTACGACACAACGTGATAATACCACAAAGTAAGTAGTGGCGGCGATTTTGTGATAATACTCTCATTAACATATCTCATTAAATTGATATAAATTTAATCAACGTTTTCGATTACTAAACCACAGTACTAATTATTATAAAAGACCACAAACATTGTTGTTATTTTATTATTTATTATCCGTTTTTTTATCTCCAAACTTTCGAGCACATTGGGAAATTATAGATAGGTTATATAGGTATTTGATACATAAAATAATGTTATCACTACATAATACATATATTATTTACAAAACCCAGCAATTTCTTAGTATTTTAAAGGGCAAAATTATGCAATTAGTTAAACTTGTTAGCAGAAGGTAGTACAACAGGTTAAATAAGCTGCAAAAAAGCGGTAAAAAAAACTTGACGGCGCGTGGCAACCCTATGTTCGATGCACCTGCTCCAATCATTCAACGCTGCGCCAACATCTGTCTGGGCATGCACTTTTTTTAACCTAATTGCATGGCAACAGACTGCGACTTATGGCATTATGATATAAATGACCCATTTTACAAGACACGACACGGGACATCGGATTTGTGCGTACGATGTTGGATGTTATATTTGTAATATCGTAGCTTTGTGGGTGGCATTTTTCTATTGCTCTATTATTTCTCTATGAATAAGGAACAGGTATTTAGCGATATATTTTTAACGCGACTTTTTTATTTTAGCTGAATCACATATGAGACGCCATTGTATTCATTGATATTTGTTTCTGATACCTTTCCACGTAATATTTGGCATAGTTTGACTAGCGTTTTAACTACCAATAGGTAGGTGTAATAATAATAACACAGACGCTACACAGTGACGTTTTTGCACACGCGCAACTATGTGCGTGAAGTCTAGGGCTATTGAATGAGCACACGATTCGGCACACGAACTCGCGCGGTGGGGTGAGGTAATTGATTGTGGGGCGGGCGGAGAGTTTCCTTTCTGTACGGTAGTACTTATATCTATTCTATGCTAGAACTTTCATCTTAAAAATAATTATGTAACACTTATGTTACCTACTTATCATTAATCGATTTGAATATTACGTTTTATTTGAAAAAAATTAAAATCTGATTAATAACCCTTTCAGTGAATCCTATTTTCGTTGGGCTATTACTAACCTTCACCCTAGAACTTCTTCGAAAGTCTCTCATTTCCACGAAAAGTTACACAAGTTTTTTTATAGTTATTCCTTCGATCAGATAACCTGTTATTCGAACTAACTTGCTATAAGGAGTTAATCTAAAGAAATTTTCAACTTATATTAAGTTTAAAAAGTCGAAGATTCCTCAAGTTCTTTAGTCAGCTTTGACTTAAAATAGCCTTAATAATTTAATCTTCTCGTTACTTGTAGCGTTTTAGTGCTACTTTGCTACGAGTTTAATACTTTACATCAATAAAATTAAGAGGTACCTAATTAATTTATAAGCGAATTTTCTAAGGCAATAAAATTAAAACCTTTGCAAATTAATTATATTCGCAGAAATTTCAGATTTGATGTTGTGTTTAATTCTTTTTTTTTCGTTACAGGTAAGTCATCTATGTTTTGTTGGACGTAAGTATTATTTTGAACAACAAGCGTATTTCAGGTAAACAATTTACACGTTTTTTATTCTTAAAGCAGTAAATGTTAATATGAAAAGACTTTTTAATGAATTCAATATTGTTTTCCGTAATAAAATAATTAGCCTATTAGTTTTAAGCGAATGTTAAGTTTCATTTCGTCGGTTACCGAGGGATTTCTTTTGGTAAATAGTATTAAAGTAATAAACTATGAAAAAGCTTTCACCCACGTAGATGTAAATTTAAAACGTGAAAATTTTAGATTGAGTTTGCAAAAGTCAACACACCTTGGCTTAATTTAGACAAACGTCACTATATTACGATCGCACTGGCTTTTTACTGACGAGGCAAATTTAATATTCGGCCCAGATCCCAGTTATGACGCCCCGGGAAAACAAGGGAGGATCCCAAATGAAAATGTTAATTTTTTTCTTCCGCGCCTTGCGTATCAATCATTGTCTTTCTTATTTTATCCCAGTGATATGCGACTGAGTCGTTGTAATTTTCACCTGGCTTGGAAAAATGTAACTTAAACTAGGTATGACGTATTCAAAATAACTAATCTAGTAAAGATGAACTTTATTTTTGGGATATGCTATTTTTATATCCCTAATTGGTGTTGCTCCCGTAACTGGATTGGGATTCGTACACAAATGTCCGGTCATATATTTCTTGTTCCTCGTTGGGATCAACATTCTGTTTCTTCGCATCCGCTTTTTACTTCGGCATCCACAGAGTAATTTATTTTATCTAATTGCGTATTTCATGTTAATCCCGGCGCGGAATTTAATTTAGGGTGCCGAAATACCTTCTTTTCTTTAATAATATTTGTTATCCTACTTATTTTGCTCGAAAGGCATCGATAATTTAATGAGGCAGTTTGTAATGTTACCTCACCCTGAAGCTTTTAATTAAAAGAAGGTTTGACTATAAAAAATGAGATTTGAAGAAGGAATACGCGATATCGGAAATTAAATAAAGAACAAATGCCGATCGGAAATTAAATTGAAATGTTGTAAATTGGAAGAGAAGCCGGCGTCATGACCGGCACCGGAATTGCGTCAGACGGCGAGTTTCTCGGAAGTTTGTGTAAACTATATGCTGGATTACTGGCCTGCTGTATCGAAGTAACACTGCAACCTAGGTTAACTGTCTTGGTGTGTTAGCCGATATTTAACACGATAGATATTCATTATTGCAAATTATAGGAGCTAACATAGATAAACGAAATTCCTCTATGAATCTAGTAAGGGAGACCAGATATCATGATTTTATTTTATGAATGTTAAAACAAAAAAAAATGTAAAGAAAGAGGCTAGTGTCCATTGGTTACCTAGCATATAACAAACACATGTTTTTTTTAAAGTGTAGTAAATAAATGGTTACTCTGTCGATAACCAGCCGTTTGGCAATACGAGATTCCAATAATATTGGGGATTTGTCGCGACTTAAATGCGCGGTATCAAAATAGGTACTATGCGGCGATCGGCGATCAAAGGAGTAGCAAGAAAAATAATATTAGATTTTCTCGCAATCGAATCGTTATCCATATGTTGAGAAAAAAGTCGGCTCTATTAATAGACAACGAATAGACTATTTTGGTAAAGCTTATTCTTGTCAATTCCAATGAGATGAGACTTACCCAACTTCCGCAATAGATAGGTACGGTTCTTATGAATATAGGACACCTACACAAGATTTAGGATATTATTTGATTTTAGAGCTTAAATATGTATAATATTTCCAAGCTAAAAATATCTTTTAGATTACCAAATCTTTGATGAATAATTTACTGTGTACAAGAAAAGAAAAGATAGAAAATAAATTCCAAACGTATCCAAGAGCATTCATAAATATAAAACATATCTGAAATTTGCTTTTAGAAAAAACTCCAGATGTGAAGGACAAAAATATTAAAACACGATGGTCGCACGTGCGAGCTGCAATACCGAGAACGCGGTATCGATACATCGGGCGTATAGGCTATATATCGATACATCGGATCGGATACCTCTCGATTCAGATTACCCCCATAACGTCTTGATGTTCGACATCTGCCGCGACCGCCAGATGTTTTTATACATTTTTAGTGATAGCTTAACTGGAGATTGCAAACTGACAGATACGTTTGATATTTCTATCCGCACGTGGTTCTCGTCTCTTCACCCGCAATATATTGGTTATATCGGGCCGTCTGGAAATTGCTACGCCGGAATTGTGGATTTTGTAATGCTTCTGGTTAATTATTATGAAGTAATTTTCATATAACAGAAAAAATTCTCAGATTTTTAACATTATACTCGTAATAGAAACAATTATTGCTGATTACATTCTACTTTAAATAAATTGCAGCTTAAATTAAATTTTGGTATTGGATTTGTGATTATTACTTTGAGGACAGTAGCAAACAATAATATTAAACTAGTTTTTAGATAAAAATACGGAAACTCTTCTTGTAGCTCATTTATGTTATGCTTGTTTCTGAATTTCAAACAAATATCACAGGTTTTATGAGTAAGTAAGTATCTAAGTATAAATCCGAGAATATAATTTTATACAATAAATCTTAAAATCGGGGCGTTGCATGTATACTATACCATACGAATGTCGTTTGTGTAATTGTATCAAATGATACACGTTTTAATGAATCTACAAGTGTTTGTACCCACGTTACGTATGTGTACATTAGAATAAAAACTTCTCTTAAAATAGTAGATTGTTATACAAGACGCTAAAACTACCCATTGCATACGAGGTAGTTTTATTCCCGAGCTTTAGCGAGGGAATAAATAGAAACCGAGTTACAATGGGTTTTAGCGTCGTGTGTTACACTATACTTTTCACTACGATTGCGAGAAAATAAAATACAATGTTAAATAGTTTATACCTACTTCCGTAAACGAATCCACTCGTTTTTCTACCCTCCACTTCATAAACTTTTTGTACAATATTTAAATAAATGATTTGTGCTTGACGGCAAAAGATTAAAATTATTTATTTCCTATTACAGTCACACAATTCAATCAGTTTGTAATTATAGAAAAATTCTAAAGATTTCGCGCCATGGTACCTTTTTTTAATTTCTGCTGTAGCAGCTAAGCAACACAAACACGCATTCTACGATTCACTCTGTGCACAGAGTATAAATAACTTTTAGTTCCATTTTCAAAAATAAGAATGAGAAGCTGGGGGCCTATTACGAAACTTGGTCACGATAGTCGTCCGCAGTTCGTCGGTTGTAGTTATTACAAATATTTTCAATGTAGCTATCGTAGTCCATATTGAACGAATAATGACGGATCCACTAGAGAGAAACTGTCAAATTTACGCAATCACTTTGCAATATCGCATACGCAAGTGCTTTGTAATAGGAATCAATCAGAACGAATCACGGACACAGCTGCGTGTATCGCAATAAAATTTTCGTAATAGACCCCCAGTATTAAGTCGAGCGAGTTTTTATTCGTGATTATGAATAAAAACTTTTTCATTTTAGTAGGCTCATTGGGAATAGACAAACATTAAAAAAGAAAAAACTTTATCCCCTAGGGCTTATTATGCTATTTTATCTCGACTCTTGTACGTTACATTGACGCACTTTTTGAGCAAGAGGAGTGAAAAATAATATTATGTTATTAACGCTTTTAAGAATTCAATTTCAGTGACAAGTGTGGATTTGTTGATTGTAGAAAGTTACGGTGGCAACATTAAAAAAAATCTCTGAGTGCTAC
Organism: Agriphila straminella; assembly: GCA_950108535.1. Taxonomy (NCBI): domain Eukaryota; kingdom Metazoa; phylum Arthropoda; class Insecta; order Lepidoptera; family Crambidae; genus Agriphila; species Agriphila straminella. Next base: position 7,831,394 of record OX467312.1, read on the forward strand.
TTTGATCGAAATACATATACTTATACTATTACTTATTTACTATTATTTATTATTACTATTACTTATAGTCTTTTATATAAAATTACACATTGCGTTTATCTATCATCATTAAAATGACACATAGAACAGTCTATATTATACTATTTGACTTATTATTATCATCGAGTGGGTATGAAAATTACGTTCAAAATTCTTGTCCATTTATTTATCGCACAGCTGAGTCATCCGTCTCTAATTTACGGAAAAGTCATATATATATATAACTGTTTTTGATGGTATTTATAACTAAAATAAACGTAGTCACAGGCCGCCGCCGCTAGGCACAGTACAGAATGTCGTAGTGCAGTTTAAATTCCGCATGCGACATAAGTTATATCGCCGATGTGAAAATAGGCCAGTTTTGGCACAGCCCGTGCGCTCAATTTATGTGCAATTTAAGGCGCTTATACTTATAGGTCCACTAGCGCCGCCAATACATTTATTTTTATTACTCGTAAACCAAGTAAATATAAAAAATTGGAAATCACAATGCCCCCTTAAATTGTTTCTAATATTTTTTGAATAACTGTTTAATAATTTTCATTCTTTGTACTAGTTTTAAAATGCATTTGAAAAGACAGTAGTGGCCACTTTTGGTTTAAATGGATTTTAGAATTTACAGAAAGAACTATTGAAGAGTTATACAAAAATATTAGAGACGATTTAAGAGGGCATGGTTGTTTCCTTTTTTTTGGTTTTTGTATAATAAAAATAAATGAATTGGCGGTGCTAGTGGGCCTTAAGAAGCGCCCGCCTCACAAACCAGGATTCGTTGTTAAACAAGACGATACCTTCAATTTGCATGTCCCTGTTACTCCTATCCTAACTTTACCTTTGTTTTTAATTACTTAATTCGAGTCTATTAAATTACTACATACGTTTACGTAGTTATTTAAAGTGTAAATTATCACTTCTACACTATAAAAGGTCTTAAATGAATAAACTGTAAGTGTTGAACTAGCTAAAAGTGAGCGCAGAGCTTTAATACCTCCCTTTATTATGTGGACATGTCTTAACCTCAACTAGTTTTATGATAAAAGATATGATATTGTGTCACTTTTACAAGCGCTATAATATTGTGAAATGATTGTCCAATGTCTTCTCATATATAAAACACAATTTTCTGGAACGAAATACATTGGACGGTTTGTAGGGCCGCCATGAAAATATGCAGTTATTAAAGTAGCAATAGTTTAGAAATTCGCAGACCAGTACGAAACTAGATTCCAATTTGGACAGCTTCCAACAGTATGAGTGTTCAGGTGTGAAAAAATAATGATATTTATTACGTTTCTAAAAGATCTTAAGATTTTCCACATTGCTGTTAATTGAAGAAAATATTATAGTTGAAAATGGTTATTACTTATTTATATTCGTTATGTTTTTACTTAAACACTTTTAATTAACTTTATGCAACTTATAACCTTTTTAATGTTCATTTATTGAATTATATTCAAATACTGAAACGTCAATCTATATATGTTTAGAAATTAAAATACATAGGTACACCGTTGTGGAGCTCGGTGGCGCGGTGGTTTAGCGCCTGGCCCAGCGATTGCGGAAGTTAAGCAATGTTCGCAAGGGTCGGTCATGGGATGGGTGACCAAAAATTTATTATCTCGAGCTCCTCCGTGCTTCGGAAGGCACGTTAAGCCGTTGGTCCCGGCTGCATTTGCAGTCGTTAACACCCACCAATCCGCATTGGGCCCGCGTGGTGGGTTATGGCCCATCCTCCTTACCACTCATAAGGAAGGCCTGTGCCCCAGCAGTGGGGACATCAAAATAGCTGATGGACAGGTACACCGTTAATTTTTAAGTATACCTAAAAGTTAAATGGGGATTTTAGACCACGTGAATGAACAACTTTTATTGTGGGGCCAACCACGGAATCTCGAAAAAAACTTAAAAATTAACGGTGTATATTTTTTAAAGCAAATGTCTAAAACTAATTACAACTTGTGATTTCCAATGATAAACTGACACTAATAATCTAAGATAATCTTTGAGCTGAGTTTAATATAATAATGTTTCTTGGATTCTTATCTTCATTGGAACAAATTAAAGATTTCAATCAATTAATAAATGCTTAAATTTTCATAGTTGAATCTACTTGTATATAACTTAAAGATGAAAATTCTAACTTTATACAGATGATATAACCAAACCGCTGACTCACCAGACAATGTTATGTCGGATTTAATATTAAAATAATAAAAGTCTCGCCGGCTAAACCAGTCGAGTGAATCCGTGTGACAGCAACCATAAAAAGTTACGATTTAACTTAAACCAGATGAAATTTTCCGCGTAATGTCCTATGGCCCCGCTTCTTAGCTAGATTTTTTGATAACTTTAATCGTTCCAAGAACATCTTTTTATTCTGTCTTGCCTTACTTTATTTTATCTTAAGTTATAAAAAAAAGTATTTGCATTTGATGTGGGCAAAATGGGTGAAACTTTTTACAAGTTTTTATTTGGTGTCACCTGTTCGGTGTCCGTCTGTAATCAAATGACAGTCAAAAGCTTTTAACAGCGTAGATGTCAATAGTACCATACCATATCTACTGCTATCTACTTCTAGCAGTGACTACGAGGGAATGTAATGATAGTAGACTACTTGCTCTAAAATTCCAGGAGAAGTTATGTTAAAATTTTGTATTAGAATTACAATAATAAATAAAATTCACCGCGGTGCCACTTTCAGTCAGGAAAGAGCCTTAATCACTTAACTTCTGTAAATTTGTTTATTTTTATTTTTTAATAATTTATTTAACCATTTATTTCAGCCATCAATGGCCCATACAATAATTACCGTATAGACTAACATACATAATAATAAAAAAAAACAATCTTATAATCTTAAAAACTAAAGGTTGACGTTTGATTGAGACTTTCGATTTGATACTTTATGTAATTTGAGCTTTTAGCTTTTAACAGGAGCAAAATCTTCTCTTATGAGCATGTGATTTCCGTTTTTCTTGAATCGAAGAAGATTTAAAAAAGGCTTAGCATAATTTGGACCTCGTTTTTCTTGACAAGTGAGGGTGGATCTTCGATCATCAATACCTGGGGTGGATGGTTATTGTCTTAGGCATTAATTTGACATTGCGCTTATATCATTAAAATAATCTAAATTTCCGATGTTAACTTCAAAGTCCCAATTGCTCTCATGAGTTTTGAAGTTGAGTCTGGACCTATAACGGATCTTAGCGGCAGTTGTCGCGTTCTCGCGTTTGTTAGTATGTTGAAACAGAGTAATTTTGATCGCTCGTATGCATTCCCTCGCCCGGCCGTTGTTTGTAAACGGTGCGCTGCGTTGCCCGTGCGGGGATGTCGATGTTTTACTATGTAAACAATGTCGATATCAATTTACGTATTATGTTACACTCTTCAATACTCTCTTCTTTGTGAACACGTAGTGTTAGATTTGTAGTTTCCAGGAAGAGGTTAATTATTGCTTCTGATCATCAGAAAGTGTTTTTTAGGAACGACATTTACTACTGCGCTGCTATTTGCTACTGTGCTATACATAAAAGTTCATGAATGTGTATAATCAAAATATGAATATGCAAATATTGATTGCAAATAATACAAACTGCATAAGTAACATTACTTTTGCATATCATTGCAAGTTAAGTATGTTGTTTATGACTTGGACTGTCATTTTTATAGTATACGACTATAGTATTTCATTACCGTCTAATTACTCGAACGTATTTCAATGTTACTTACTAGACAATGAGATACGTTATGATTATTATACACCTACCCCCTTACTAATAAAGATTGTATAGCAGATGTAGAGTTACACAGTGTTTTTTCACTTTCTTTTCAATGTCAAATTCAAATGTTTGACAGAGAGTAACCATTGTGTAACTAGACATCTGCTAGTAAGAAAACATTAACCCCCTTACTAATAAAGATTGTTATTAGTAAGGGGGTTAATGTTTTCTTACTCGTAAATACGTCGTAACTAACATTGCTGCCTTTATAGTTACATCTTACGATTCACCAATAGCCAATAATCAACCAGATATTCTGTGCCGGTTCGTTCGCTCCGTTTCGATTACTGCGCACAGTGCCATTAAGAGAAAGTTGCCAAAATTATCGATAGCAGCGTTAACAACTTCACTACCAGGCCGGCGCTTCCCACGGCCCGGTTCTAATGAGCCGTGTTGTGTTGAGTAACGGCTGTTGGAGGCTGAAGGGGGCTTAAGGGGGTAAAGGGGGTTTTTTGAAGTACAACTATTTGCTCTCCACCCGCCTGCCTAATTACCTGTGCGATGATTGTGTCACTCATGTCTGCTCTGCATGCATTCTGTCGCGTTTTATGAGCATTATAATACGGTCGCTCGTTTTATGTACGTGGTTGGGATTATATGGTCGTTGTCATGGTCTCATAATAATGCCAATAAATTATTTAATTCTGACATACGCCACTAAACTAGTGCTGAATTTATGCTTGCACTGCGGTTTTAAGCACGGATATAAGTTATTTTGCTTTATTGTTATTTAATTAGTGTATAGTTTAAGTAATAGTAATTCAATAATACACAATATGAACGGTATGCAGGATATAATTTTAATTTGCGTGTAGGTTTGAAAAAACTACCTATTACCTAACCATAATTTTGGATAAAACTTTTTCTCATGATAAAATTAAAAGTACAATTAAAAATTTAATCTTAATAATAAAATAACAGTCTTTATATTTGTTAAAACTAATTTTATTGAAATGTAGAGATATATAACCTCTCCTTTAAAATTTCTTTGCTATTCTTTTTTATTTTCGAATTGAATAAAATAAATACTACCTAAATGTTTTTCCATAAAATTCTCCCACAAAATTATCATGAAATCTCCAAAGCCAAAACCTAACGCTGTTTGATTCCCAATACAAGTTTACCAAAAGCAATCTTTGCGTAGCTTTTAACAGGAAGGCGGAAAGAGGTAAAATCGTTGTTGCGAAATAAGGCAAAACAAGTGCGTCCTTTGTTTGGTCGGGTTGTGTTGACTGCGCTTATCCACTATCGTCTGAACTAGAACTGTGCGGTGCAACGACCTGTGCGGTGCCTCTACTATGATTTCACGAGCGAGGCTTTTTAACACGATTAGGTAACAGAACAGAATAAGCTTAGTTGTCTACTGTATTGTACTTACACAATTCATGGTAGCGGTTGGTGGCTTTTTAGATTTTTTAATTTTATTGAATCTAAAATTGGATTTAATTTTACTCATTTATGCAATCTGTTTTTTGTCGAAAGATGAATGTCTGAACGCTTTTATGTAATTTTGTTTAATGAAAAATAAATGTGTGAGGCTACCTTATACAATATTTGCATACTTAAATAGTTTCATTAGTAGTTTCATTAGTAAAGCTTAACTTACATTACCTATATAGCAAGTCTTTACTTACCTAAGTGGATTACACTTGACTGTATTGCTTCAATGTTCATTAACAATGTTTTTTTATTGGTAACTTTCGTAGTTTCGTGTATTTTTATGTCTGGCTTCAATGCCAGAAGCCATAATAAGGACATTTCATGATTCACGTTTCACGTGGTTTCCACCTTTGATATACAAACTTGTTTGAAAAAACAATATTTAGATTTCGCTGGCTATTTCACTATATTTGGAGCGAATCTTACAATTCAAATTTCAAATAGACAGATTACGCTCTCAGGATAGCCTATCAGTTACGTTAAGACAGTGTTGTAACATCGCCAGAATTGTGACAATGTTACAAAACTCTTGCTCGCAATACCACAAAAGATACGTACTACAATACCAACAAAGAGTTTAGAAAGTGCTCCAATGATTGATGCGGTCGTCTTTTTTCATTGCACCGCGTTGGAACTAGTTTTGCTGTTCACTTTGCGCCGCAGTCACAGTACATAATAAATAGCTAAAGCAGTATCTCAGCTAAGCTGCTTAGTCCTTTTCTCGCTACTACGGCCGGCCCGCCCGCGCGCCCGTGTCGTCGTCGCGTCGGCGTCCGTCGGTCGCGTTCGGAGCGCTAGGTTTGGCATTGTCAGTGCACGGTTGCAACGGGCAAAAGGAGCGTAGAAGCAGACGCGGACCGACGGTGACAACGTGGCACTCGCAGGAGGCTGGCTGCTAGACTGCCTGCGAACATTGCTTAACCTTTGTAGAGCGACGCCTGTGTGAGAGCGCTGATTCGGAAGTTTGTATGTAGTTGCGTTACTGCTTTAGCTTCATTATTCTGTGCCCCAGTGCCTGGGGACGTGACGATTATCGACGGCGCTCTCTCGATCTGTGACTCTTATTCTAATAGCTATAAGGCTCACTGAATACCTCCAGGGCTATCCCGCATACCATAGAGGGCACTAACGTCATGAATCTACTTTGTCCTATTTCGCTATTGGGAGTGTGATGGAAATATCTGTCATATTTGTAAACAAAAGCTAAAAGTTTTAATAACGTAGCATGGTTTGATTGAGTTGCAACTAGGAATGAAAGAAACATTTTTCATCTATCGATTATTTTTCACCTTAAGAGAGTTTTTCTTCGGTTCTTCTTCCAAATTTAAGTAGATTGATATGGATGGTAGCTAAACTTAGACATAAGTATTTTTTATGACCGTTTACTTTCTGTGATGGTTCGTAAACAAATCGACCGAATCCGTAGCCGAGTGTGTATATGTTAACCAGTAGCTGTCAGTGCCGGCAATTACCCGCTCCAGAGATCTGGTCACGAAAATCTCACGTCGCAGCCTAACGGTTAACTCATGCGGATTCAAGGGCCTTTATGTTACAGTCATTTGCACTGGAAGATGGATCTATGCTTTTGTTATCTTTTAGGGGCTCGGTTGAATGTAATTTGAAAACATTGCGGTGATTTGATGTGTCTTTTTGACAAGAGGACGATTGTTGTAAAGAAGTTAGTAGGCCGAAGTAATTTTGTTTTAGACCAAAACTATTAATCCAATTTAAAGTACGAATGACGAACAAAACTAAGAAAGAACATTAGTAACAATTTCAACAGTGTCTATCTGACACTGTGATAATTGACGAAGATGTGTTTCAATGATTTAATATGAGATAGGTTTAATGCTCGTTACTATACAAATGGATTTTAAAATTACAACCCTAAAATTTATGCCATGCTTTGCATTGAACATAAACATTTTATCCTACACGTGACATTTACGGCTCCTGCCCACGAGCGAGATTTTGTAGCTGCGATAATCGCGGCGTTAATCGTGGCGATAATCACCCGCGAAATTACACTACAAAGGTCATACTTAGTCAGCGACAAACACACCGCTATTAACGCCGCGATTATCGCAGCTACAAAAAGTCGCTCGTGGGCGTTTACGTATTGAACTCCATCCGTGTTGTTACAAAAGATTTTTAAACACTGTTTAACTAAACACGTGTTTAAATATGATGCTGTCACTTTTTTGACAATATTGTTTGACAGAGACAGCATCACACTTAAACATGTGTTTAGTTAAACAGTGCTTAAAAACCTTTTGTAATAACACGGCATATGTTCTATTCTCGGCGACAAAAAATCGCTTAGCTATTAATCGCTCGTGGGCGTTAAGCCTTATTCACTCAAGCTGACATTTTCCCGTTTATGAATCCTTCTCAATTAGGGTTGCCGTATTTTGGCCCTCTTACGATTGAGCAGTGAGTGAGGTGCTGTTATCTGCGTCGTCACAGCTCGGATTATTGGCACTCGCTTCTGATGCCAAATCCTGCTTGTGGAGCAGTGTATGACATGAGTAATTAGTCTAAGATTAGGTTTAGATCGAGTGAGTTCTTGTGCTGATGAAAAAGCTCCATATGCTTCAATCTTAGATGATATTGTAGGTACCTATTTAAAAGGTTTTTAACCAATATTTTACGTGATCGTTTTATGTTTATCTTGAAAATTACACTACAATCATTTGATCTGTTAAAAAAATTTAAACCGCAACTTAATTTTTCAATTAAGCAGCCGACAGGCATTATATTGAAACACAATGACCGACCGAGGCAAAGCTTTCTAATTTATCAAGAACATTAGCCTCGAACAATTTATAACTCGTGCATAGTTTGTCTCTCCTAATTACCTTAATTCGCTTCAAGTCTCCGCAATCATGACTCCTTAGATTTGAAACATTCCTGGACCCAAAGTATTTAGGTCTGGTTACCCTCTATGGTTATTGTGAGAGCTAACGACGTGACTTGCTGCTTCATTGTCTTCTCCGCTGATAATGACAGACGACTTTCCCATGGCATCTTTTATTCGGTGTTGACAGTGACGCGAAAATGTAATAAGCGGATGGGTCCGCCGAATAAACAATGAGTAGTATATTGAGATAACAAGGGTTGCCGCAATTACTACGACAATAAAGAATATTGACACTTTTTGGGTTTGGTCGGTGATGTGAATAGAATATGATCCCTCGTCAATAACGAAACATGGACTAACCGGCTTATTGAATATTATTTAATAGATCGAAACTTAATAAAAAAATGCATAAATAAATATACCAAACCACAAATTACGGAGGTCACAGCCGGAGGATCCAAAAAAAACCAAAATTATTTAAAGTAATTTAATAAAAGAAATTACAAAGTAAAAACTTATAACTATGCCTGATCGATGCTAGAATCAGAGTGAGTGAAAAGTACAATGGAATATTCCTACGAACTGAGTAAACGCGGACCGCATGGTCGGCGTGGTTGCGAAGTCAGCGCTTTCGGTCACGTAGGCACTGCCGGACGATTCGAGGCCATCGCAAGCTTGCAGTTTACATAGAAGTGCATATTATAACACCTCCCCCCGCAGATCAGCAATTATTTTTGAACTTTGAGCTGAGAAAATATTGCTGAAGTAGGTTTCCGGATGCCAGAAGTTTGAGGTTCTGCATAAATCTTCAAAGAGGGTTCTTGCGGTGGTGACTGATTTTTCTTACAGCGCCGAGAGATAATGAAGATGCTGAGACCCAGTGCACATAGTATGATAATGTACAATGGTATCGTTGTATGGTATAGGGATTCAGATGTATCTTTCAGCTGCACAGGATGCTGCGTTATCACCTTGCTTTGGACGTCATGAAGTTTCTTAAGATCAATCGTGTTGAGATTGACGTGTGCTGTTTCTTCAGATGGTTTCTCGCTATCAATGGGAAGCGAGGTTATTTTCAGCGGGCGCCCTTCCACTCGATCATTGGTGTTGGCTATGGTGAAGTCTGGTGTGTGGATAAAACAACCAACAGGAACGATGGCCAGGTAACTTCCTTTGACTGATCTGTAATCTTCTTTGCCGCATAAGGTATGTATCTTGGTAGCATTGGGGAATGATATGACGTAATGTTTCTCGTCCAGTTCTTCCATAGCTGTCCTTGTCAAAGTAACTGTGACAGTTTCACAGGATCGGTCGAGATGCTGGTCCATGATGAGATGCTGCACGCAGTCTGTTCCTTGTTGAAGCTGGTGGTCCATCTTCTCTTCGCAGAGATACCAGTTGTTATACTTCGGGCATTCAGCCTCTATGTACACATAACCTTTTCTGTTCGTTGCTATAAAAGGATAAGGAGGGATGAGGGCCTGCTTATATTTATTAGGAGCCATTGATAATTTATAAAAATCATAACTATTGAAAGAAAATATAGGAAGCTTGAAAACTATTACAATTAAATTTCCTGAATAATAATAACCTGGTTTTATAAGATCATAATATTCTCTCAATTCTAATTCTAAGATACTATCTTTACTATAAATTTTTATTAATCTCTGAATCATCTTATTTAGGACATCAATACTTATCATAGAATGATGTGGAGATGACGAGTGTATAAAAGCTAAAATATTTTCTATCCTATTTAATTCCATTAAAACTTCATCTATATTTTCAGTTATAATTGCAAGATGCTGGGCAAACTTCGCGTATTTTATGAGACTCGATTCTTTATAAGCTTCTTTATCTAGAATTAACTCTAAAGTGCTATTTATCTTAATCTGGTTCTCGACTAACTTAGTCATTATGTTAGAATGCTGGACCATCCACTCCTTACTAAGACTAACATGGTTATTTAATTCTTGTGCTATAGCTTCGTTATTATTTTTTAGAATTTTTATTGCATTATCATACTTTACAGCATCCGAGTGATCTAAATTACCGGTTATACCTTTTATTAACGATCCTAAACCGTCCACGAGACCTCTCTTTATACGACCTGGCTTTAACGTACCTAAATTTTCTAAGACTGTAACTAACTTATTATTAAGATAATCTAATTGAAGTTCATAAAGTTGGTAAGTATCGTTACGTAATTGACGTCGATAATCTTTTAATTGCTCCTGTAGGAATATTATTTTATCTTCGATATCCTTAAGATCTATAGATTGCAGGAACGCATGGTAGTGTGTAATGAGTTTGGTATCACCTAAGCGGAACGGGAGTAATCCTGGGCCTTCGTCAAGGCTATCAAGTGTTATCTCCTGATTCATCCCTTGGGACGCTATCAAAGGAGCAGTCAGGACCAGTAGCACCCTGTAACAATTTGGCACTTTTAGGTATTCTCTTAAGACGATTTTTCGCTACTGGGCCACGTTTACGTGAGGTATAGATATGTATAGGTAGATTAGCAAGTACCGTGTCCTGACTGTACCTAGGGGCTAATTTTTGACGACTTGCAAGAGGGTTATTAACAAATATTCTTTGCTCAGGTTCATAATCGACTTCCGGTTCGCGATCCTTATTACGATTTTCTATAATGTTACTACGAGTTGCCAAGCTATTTTCGTTGATTGCGTCATATACTAATTTCATCTGTAAACGGTGATTATCTATATACTGTTGCATTAAATGTTTACTTAAATCTATATCAAATGGATCTCGCGGATCGAAATGTCCGATTATAATATCATACGGCCTACACTTTGTAAAACTATGGACCGCACTATTGTATGCTAAAATGGCGTAAGGTATTAAATTCACAACGTCATCGTTTTTATGAGATATTTTCAGGATGCGCAAGTGCTCTAACAGCGTTGAATGGAACCTTTCCACAATACCGTTGTCGTTAGGCGAATGAGGTAGGGTTTTATGATGATTTATCTTATGTAAGGCGACGAATTCACTAAACAACTGGTTAGTAAACTCCGTACCGTTATCAGAAACTATTGTTAATGGCAAACCGTGATGAGAGCAGAATTTTAATAAGGCTTGTAATATACTTATAGCGGTTCCGTCACGTATGTGATAAGCCTGTGCGTACTTAGAAAATACGTCGACTAAGGTAAGATATTTTTCGCTTTGTATAGATAGCAAGTCTATGTGCACAATCTCAAAAGGTTTTGTGGCTGGCGGAACTACGTTAAACTGTGGCCTAATTGGATTACGGTCGTATTTCGCTTGACCGCATATTGTGCAGTTATTTATAAATTTAGTTATGTGTTCTTTCATCTTGGGCCAATAGTAACGCTGAGAAAGGGATAAATAGCTCTCATTGATGCCACGGTGATTAGTTTTACCCTCGTGATAGTGTTTTATTATCTCCTGTTGCCTGAGATATTCTTTGACGTTTTCTACTTCAGATTTAGCTAAAACCAGATTCATTGCCGAGCTTTTAAATTTATCTTGAATGATAGGGATGATATCGTACATTGATAAAGGCGGATTTATAAGCAACGCGGTTTTTACCTTGGGGTTAACGTATTCTTTAATGACGTTAACTACATCCTCCTCAAGATTAGATTGGGATACTTGTACCGCGGTTCTAGTGTGCGTATCAAAAGGTTTGGATGCTGTGGGTCGTTTCTTAATATCACCAACAACTGTTATACAAATCTGTCTATGGAACTTATTTAAAGGTTCGGCAACGATTGGGACCTCTAATATAGGATTTTCATTACTAGTGTGAGCGGTGGCTGTGGACGAGCCGGCTACAGATGGTGGTCGCTCGGATGGGTTAACAATAAGTGAGTCAGTTTCTTCGTTATGAATTTCTACACGCGAGAGAGCATCAGCGTTTGTATTTGATTTTCCTTTCTTATAAATTACTGTAAAATCGTATTCGGATAGTTTGAGCCTCCAACTGTTTAAACGTGAGTTGGGGTCCTTCAGATTCATAATCCACTGAAGTGGCTTATGATCTGTTATGATCTTAAATTTTCTACCGAATAGGTAGGGTCTAAAATATTTGGTGGCCCAAACCATCGCGAGGCATTCCTTTTCGATGGTACTAAATTTGATCTCGCTTTCGTTTAAAGTACGAGATGCGTAACATACCGGTTTATCCTGTCCTACGGTACCCTGAGATAGAATCGCACCTATCGCTACGTTAGAAGCATCGGTCGTCAAGATGAAATCTTTATTGAAATCAGGATACTGTAAGATTGGATCGTTAGTTAAAAGCTGCTTACACTTCTCAAAACAATCTAAATATTCGGAATTAAATACAATCTTTCTTCCTTTCTTTAAACATTGCGTAAATGGTTTTGTAATACGTGCGAAATCCGGGATAAATTTTCTATAGTATCCGACGAGGCCAAGGAACTGCTTAATTTCTTTAGGTGTTTTTGGCAATGGGTATTTTTGGATGGCTGAAATTTTGTCAGGGTTCGGCTTAATGCCGTCCTTAGTTATAACATGACCAAGATAAGCGGTTTCTAATTTTAAAAATTCTGATTTGTCCATTTGGACCTTAAAATTTGATTCTCTTAATTTCAAGAACACCTTTTCAAGATTTGCCATGTGTTCTTGAAGACTGGTACTAAAAACAATAATGTCATCCAAATATACAAGACAGACCACGTTCTGAAGTTCTTTGAGAACGTTGTCCATTACCCGTTGAAATGTCGAAGGTGAATTTTTTAAACCCATCGGCATGCGTAAGAATTCATAATGACCGTTCTCGACATTAAAAGCTGTCTTAGGGATGTCCACTGGATCCATCTCCACTTGGTAAAAACCACTAGCGAGGTCAAGAGTTGAGAAATATTGGCAGTTCCCTAACTTGTCTAATACGTCAGTGATGTTAGGTATCGGATATTTGTCATCATGCGTTTTTTCATTGATCTTACGAAAATCTACTACTAACCGCCATTTCTTCTTTCCCGAGGCATCGGCCTTTTTCGGAACTATCCATATGGGCGAGCTCCAAGCGGACTCGGAAGGTCTTATAATGCCTTGACTTAACATCTTACTTATCTGATCCCTAACTTCATCTCGATGCACGTACGGATATCGGTAACTTTTTGTATACACCGGAATTTCATCGGTAGTCCTAATTCGATGTTTGATCTTATTTGTAAAAGTAAGGGATTCACCGTCCAAATAAAACACGTCCGCGTATTTTTCACACAATCTCTCTAAATTAGCACGTTCTTCCGCATTAAGATGATCGGTTCGTAAACGCGATAGTACTTCGTGCGCACGCGAGCTCGGTTGTTTAGTGCGCGTGCACTCAAAGTTATACGATTCCGCTTGAACGGCACGGTCCATACTAAAAATCAAGTCATGTGACGTCGGATTCGTCACTTCTAGGTAGCCACGATTATTTTTAACTGAAGTTAAACACTCGCTAATGACGCAATTAGATATAATTTGCTCATCAATAAAAACGTCACCTTCGTGGGTGTTAATAGGTAACTTAACTAATTTCGTTGAATTAGCAGGAATTATATCCTCGTACAAATTAAGATTACGTGAATTGTACATGTGAATAGGATTTACAGAGTTGCGTGTGACTAATAGTTTCTCTTTAAGATCAATTCTAGCCTCCCATTTTTCTAACAGATCTAATCCGATAAGCCCGTCGAAGTATTCATGAAACTTATAGATGAAAAATTTTGTACCTTCAGGTTCCTGAAACTCTTGAAAGCATGGAATAGTTATTGAATAGTCACTGCGCGTAGTGGCGTGTACGTTAGTTACTTCAAATGGATCAAAAGTTAATGCAACTGTACTAAAAAATCTATCGACAGCGTCCGGACTTAAAAAAGATTGATTTGCGCCGGTGTCAATTAAAAATTTCAAGGGTGGCTCAGAAATCTGTATATAAGGTAGCTGTCTTTGCGACTGTAAATTTAACTCTATTTTGACCTGTCTGATCTCCCGCGTTTCCGAAAATCCTGTTCACTAGCCGAACTAGTACTGGGTTCAGGGTCATCTGATGAACCTGTAGGAATTTCGTTACAAGAATCATATTCGTAAGGCTCGGTAATAGCATAGCAAGGCTCCACGTTATAACATTCCGGATTCCCTGCGTAATAATAATTTTCATTCGGATCATCGTAACTATAACCACTATAACACTCAGGATAATAAAAATCATTATAGCTAGCAAATTCGTTCATATTCATTTCGCGCGTTTTAAAGTAATTAGACGGTGGTGGATTGCCGTGCTTACGCCAATCATGTCCTGGCAACTGACCAAACTGAGGGCGCTCCTTAACAACATAGTGACTAACGCCACTCATGGGTTTAGGCCCTTGACCCTGGGGTTCGTTCCTAGATTGCATTTGAAACCTATTCTGATAAGGATTATAATTAGGTGGAGGAGCCCTAAACATTTGCTGTGTACGCGAAGGCATACCTGGTGGTCTATGTTGAGCTGGTGGATGAGCCTGCATATTAGGCTTCCACATGGGCTGAGCTGGCTGCCAGTTATTCCTAGGAATTGGTTGTGGAGGAAAATTGAACGGCTTAAAAGATGGCATAGCAACTGGGGCCATTTGGAAAGGCTTTGGATTTGGGGCCTGTGGCTTTTTATCTGACCCTGGGTCAACGCGATTTTGAAGGTACATGACGTTCAATTCTTCCTGCACAAACTCTAATGCCCTTTCAACACTATCAGGACGCATGCATCGGATGCGGGAGCCCAAAGGCTCTTTTAAACCACGTACAAATGCCTGCATCGTTAATTTTTTGTATAGAGAGCGTTTAGCTTCAATAGTAGTCTCAATAGTTTCATGAAGTCTGATGTAAGTCATGATAGTGCTGAATAGGTTAACACAACGGTCATAAAATTCCTGCGGCGAACTATTCCCTTGTGTAGCTAACATAAGATCGTTGTAAAGAGCGGTCTCATCTCTTTGATCGGAAAAATTATTTATAAGAGCTGTTTTAATGCAAGGCCAATTCTCAGTAATACCGTTTGAATTTATTATTCGCGCGGCTGGTCCAGTAATCTTATTTAAGATACCGTTTATAAGGCAAAGCTTATTTAACTCATTACCGGGATTAGAATCTATGTATTCGGTGACTATCTGATCACATATATTAATAAATCTAGGTAATATATGAGAATTCCCGTCGAAATCGGGCACTAGGCGCAAGGCCTTAAAAATTACGTCTACGTCAGTCATTCTGTGCCTACGGCGGCGTGGGGGTTCAGGACTATCTGACCTAACCGAACCCTCGTCTTCGTACACGATTGGATCACCCAGCGTGTCACTTAAGTTTCTATTTGAATCTAAATCTAATCTACGGGCTACCCTATTACGAGCAGGCCCTGAAGGGGTAGTTTGCCTAGGATAAAAAATGATTGCGACTAAAAATAGGACTAACAGGAAAAAGGAAGCAACACAGAAACGATTTAAGTGTACTTACATTAACTGCATTCTGGTATTTCTGGATCTATCGATGTCTTGATTTCACCCTCCAGCCGGGAACCTCAGGTTCTTCTTCCAGATACTCGGACGCCCGATCGCTCGCGACGACGGTAGCGATTTTCACGGAATACGGGATTCGATGTGAGAAAAACCCTATCCAAACTACCTCGAGACGCCTCGAGTATCCTACCGACTGCGCCAATTACGGAGGTCACAGCCGGAGGATCCAAAAAAAACCAAAATTATTTAAAGTAATTTAATAAAAGAAATTACAAAGTAAAAACTTATAACTATGCCTGATCGATGCTAGAATCAGAGTGAGTGAAAAGTACAATGGAATATTCCTACGAACTGAGTAAACGCGGACCGCATGGTCGGCGTGGTTGCGAAGTCAGCGCTTTCGGTCACGTAGGCACTGCCGGACGATTCGAGGCCATCGCAAGCTTGCAGTTTACATAGAAGTGCATATTATAACACACACTACTTATATTATTAAACAAAAAATTGTTGTAAAACTAATCATAAATCCGCGAACAGTGTTCTCCTATTTTGATATTATAGTATTATTAAAGTATATTTCCTAGTTTCATAGTGAAAAATAATTTAAAAAGTTAACATTTTAAATTTATAATTGAATTTGTTGAATGTAGGTACTCATATGTTAGTTAAACATATAATCTCGAGGATTATTCTTACCTTGTTTAAGTTAATTATAATTTTGCCTGAAGAGTAAGTATATCGGTCTCAGAAATCTAATATAACTGTGAAAATAACTGTTGTCTAACCACAGTTAGAGTGCGTGATATTTATTCATTACGAAGCTGATGATAAGTTTCATATTTTGCATATATATTTTATATTTTCTCAATACAAGTATTTCAGCAATTTTTTTGTACTTACCTAAGATTACTGAAATAAATGTTTTTTTTTTTATTTTTATTTATTAATAAAAATGAAATGAAATTAAGATAATAACTTTAGAACAGAGAATATAAAAGGGCGAATCTCTATTTTATCCAAGTTCCCGTAAACAAATGATTTCACAACATCCCACACACGAACAATTTTAATGCACGCTTGGAAGTTTTCATAATATTTTTTGGTTACCCAGATATTATGGTATTCAACCAAAAGTATTTAACTTTCCCCATAAAGATCTAATGTATGAGAAAATCGCAACATCCGTTACGATTTACGATCTCCACTAAGAATTTGCTAGCGTCGTTAATAAGGCATGCACCGTAACGCACGCGTCTGCGGAAATACGCGAAGTTAAAATGCTATCTTTATTGTATAAATCAACATATAATAAACCAAGTTGAAGGGTTACACGAGACGATTAGTAGGTACTTTTACTTTATTACGAATATGAAATATTGTTATGCTGGCCAATGTAACTATATACCAGTATTATAAGTTTCATTTAGTAATGTTTATTTTAAAAACTAAATAATTTGCCTTACTTCGTTCAACGTTTAAGCACGTCTCTATAAAAATGAGTAGGTAGGTACTTACTTTTAAATTCTGGAGCCCCAATATTTTCTAAGAAAGTTCGTGTGTACTGTACCTATGTATGTTATAGTATAGCGGATATCTGTTTGAATCGGAGAGCGCCCACCAAGGGAAATACCTTCACCTAATAGAAAAATTTCATTCCTGACATTTCATTTCTTCTTTCAGGACGTAGGTAAAGGTGGGGTCAAGAATTGCAACATGCATTTTTTAAATATACAGTAGTTTCCAATTATGTACAAAGCATTTTTTATATTTTGTAATCACATCAGCTAGCTAATCTTGAGGTAATGACAAAAACATAGAGTTCATCATCTACTTATCATTCTTCTCAAGTTGTTAAAGTTGGGGTATTGGTAATGTGAAGACAACGAGTTGGTAACTCGTATCCATATGTTACTCAAAGTTCGGTTTCTGATTTGTGACTTTCTGATTAATGACTGACATATCAACGCACAGCCCAAACCGCTGGGTCTAAAGACTCCAAATTTGGCACATAGGTTCCTTATTAGGTCTAAGGGTGCACTAAGAAAGGATTCAAAACTCACCCCCCAAGGGGGTGTAACGGGGGTCCAAAGTTTGTATGAAAGTCCGTCAGTTTCGAAGCTAGGATTTTCAAATTTTGTTTTTATGCTGACCATTGAAACCTAAAATAATATAGTTGTCTCAGCGTTTTTGAAAATTCTACTCTCGAAGGGGTGGAAAGGGGGATGAAGTTGTGTATAGAAAATAATTCACTTTCGAAGTAAAATAACTAAATTTATTATTTAGGCTTATGGATGGAAATCTAACGCAACGTATATTGTCATTGTTAGTATTTCGACCCCTATGGGGATGTAATGCGGGTGAAATGGGGTAAATAAACCAAAAAATAGATATGGATGTCGTTATTGGGGTTTTCTGGGATAGCGACAATGATATTATTTTGAAGTCCAACACGGTGGACATGATTTAACCCCTAAAGGGGTGAAAATGGGGTTCAAATTTTGTATGGAAAAAGAATATAAAATAGGCATTACAACTTTAAACTTCGTAGGAGCACATCTAAAAATGAATAGGCAAACATATATTTTGTGATTTTGAAAATCAACTCTTTAGGGGGTAAATGGGGTAAGTAAACATAAAAATCGATGTGGATGTCGTTCTTGAGGTTTTATGGGATGGTGATTGGGCAAATGACATTTATTTTGAAGTCCAACACGTTGGACGTGATTCAGCCCCTAAAATGGTGAAAAAGGGGTTCAAACTTTTGTCAAGGGGTCAGAGACGAGGAGGACAGGACAGAGAGAGGAAAAGGGAGGCCCGCCACACGCAGCAAACGTCTTGCCTCGCGAGGCAGCGCGCCTTATCGCATAAAAACGGCGGATCGGATCCTGGTTGAAGGTTTTCAAACGATTTTCTCTAATATCCACGCGGAGGAAGTCACGGGCGGAAGCTAGTAAGAGTATAAACTTTTAAATTCATTTCATTAATTAATTGTTTCTATATTTCCGTCATCATTTTTCAGTTCTTATTATTCACAACCTTTCAATAGGTAGTACAAACGTGAAACGAAAACGAAAAAAAATTGTCGACAATAATCATGAAGCAAAATATTTTAAAATGTTATTCTCCCTCCGATGTAAATCTAGTGCTCGCAAAAAGAACTTAAATCACTAGTCATAAAAACATATAGCAAAATATCGCGAATATTGAAGCGAGAATCAATATCGTGGATTGCACAACTCGAAAAAGAAAATCTGATTTTACTTTTTCTACGTTAAGTAATATGCTTTGTAAATTACCTCAAAAGTAGGTGAAATGTAACTGTGAAAAGAGAGATTAGTTGACGAGGTAACGAAACGTCGGTCGAGTGACAAAAACAGCTCCAATTAAGTTTTTCTCTCCGAACTCCAGCCAGACACAAGTATTTCCAATCGCTCGGAGCATTCCACCCGAGAGAACGTCTTTAGTCGTGCGATTTGCTCTCGATAGGATAGAGATTGATTCGCGTCGCTCGTTTTATTCCGATTTAAATTGTATCGATGTTGGTACCGATTAAGGCTTCCGGACCCGTAGCTCGCAAGTGGAAAACAGAAATTAGTTGCGCAAAGAATCGATGCTAAAATCGTTTGACACTGCTGCCGTTCTCGTTTCAATCTAGGTCTTTCTGTTTAATTATTTCGTTTGGCAGTTATTGATTTCATTGGAAATAAGCGTATTCCGCGGAATTCGTTTGGTATGGGTATTTTTAGTTCTGAAATCTTGTCAAAGATCGTTGACAGAAATATTCGGCTTTTGTGGATGACAAATGAAAAATTTGCAGCCTATCGGAAATTGGGGAATTCATAGGAAATAACGTGATAGCGATGTAATAAAAGACGTATTTTCTTCTTCTTTTTAACGCACTGACTTCCTTCGCCTACTTCACTACCTACCGCATTCTAAACGGTTTCTAAATAAACACTTTTTACAAAAAAAATCTTCCCCTCTGTTTTAGGGTAATGTTCACTTCCTCAAAATTTAAACAACATGTCACTCAGTGTGACGATTAAGTGAGAAACACTTGACTGGCTTGTTTAAAAAATAGACGGACTGATGTTTTTGGATTTCTTTATTATCCCACGATTTTCAGTGTATTTGAATGTTTGCCTTCAGATATTTCGAGCGTGTTGTAATTGCATATAAATAAATAATTTATTTATATGCAATTACAACACGTTACACATTATTACACATTACACATTATTTAATATAATAATATATATTTGAAATAGCCTTTTAATTTATTTTATTAAAAACTTATCTGTTTTTATCAATTTCGTTCACTTGTGATGTGAATTTCTTTTTTTATCCTTTACCCTTATTTCGATTGCAAGTAATTAAATATTCTATATAAGTACTTAAACAAGAAAATATATAAATTAAGATTTGTCAAAAGGGAAATCAAATCAAAGAAAACAGGAAAAAATTAAGATATTAAGCGCGTTACGAGAGTCATTTTATCACTGTAACCGCGGAACAATGTAGTTTACAGTTCCCAACGCAGATGTTTAAAAAGAATCAACAGTTAACAGCATCGTAAAAAAGGTTGGGCGTAAACAGCTACCGTTGAAATTTTACAGTCATTCTTTTTTTTCCTTTGCCACCGAGATAAAACGAACCTCCGAGTGGTGGATGGCACTCCGCTTGAGCAGTCAAATTGATTACATCGTAATTTTGTTGGGTATCGCCAATCTCAATTGAGACTTATCTACTGTTTTTGCACGTCGTTCCGTCAGTAGGTACTTATTATTAAGATTTCGAAAATAAAATGTCAAAACCAAAATTTAGTACGCAACGTTTTTTGTAATAATTAGACTTATTTGATGGTACTAAATAATATACTCGAAAAAAATCGATTCGTCACCAGAATTGACTCAGGCGAAATCGAACCGCGACCTTTGGAAGTCCGGTCCAATGCTCATACCAACTGAGTGACTTGGTAGCAATTTTTTCTAGAATATTAACTCTTCAACGCCCGGAAAATGAGACACAATAGAAAATCTATTGTGTCTCGGTCGCCAGCGACCGCTCCGGCGTTAATGAATTAATAGTATTATTTAAAATAGCATTGTAAATGCTAAAATCTCAAATTCAAAAATTATATGATCGACTGAAACTTTTCCATAACAAAAATTGCGAAATATTTTGTAACGATTTAAAAAATCAGTAAAAGTTTGGTGCAGTAAACTTTTTATTTTAAATGTTGTCTAGAAACAATATTTCACCTGAATTGAGTAACGAAACCATTTCGGAAAACATAAAATTTAGTTTGAAATTTTGTTGGTCGAATGTAATTTTCATATAATAAAACTAGCTTCCGCCCGCGACTTCGTCCGCGTGGACATTCGATAAAATCCTCATGTTTTAATTTCATTAAATTCTGATCAGCCGTTTTTACGTGATTAGGCGGGTTCCCACCAAGCGCGCTGCCTCGCGAGGCAAGACGTTTGCCGCACGGGCCTCGAACGAGGCTGCTCGCTTGGTGGAGACCTAATCACGTAAAAACGGTTGATCAGAATTTAATGAAATTAAAACATGAGGATTTTATCGAATGTCCACGCGGACGAAGTCGCGGGCGGAAGCTAGTTTATAATATTCAGAATTGTATCCAGAGATATTAGTATCCCGTTCCCGTTCTCGTTCCCGTTCCCTATCCCGTTCCCGTTCCCTATCCCGTTCCCGTTCCCGTCCCTGTCCCCGTCCCCTGGATGTGCATGTGTCCAATCATGTCCACCGTGTCGGACTTCAAAATAAATGTCATTTTCGCAATCACCATCCCATGAAACCTCATGTTCATGTTTACTCACCCCATTTACCCCTAAGTTCATTTTCAAAATTACAAAATATATGTTTGCCTATTTATTTTTAGATGTGCTCCTACGTAGTTTAAAGTTGTAATGTCTATTTTATATTATTTTTCCATACAAAATTTGAACCCCATTTTCACTCCTTTAGGGGTCAAATCATGTCCACCATGGTGGACTTCAAAATAAATGTCATTTTTGCAATCGTCATCCCAGAAAACCCCAATAACTACATCCATATCTATTTTTGGTTTTTTTACCCCTTTTCACCCCCATTGCATCCCCATAGGAGTTGAAATACTAACAATAACAATATACGTTGCGATAGATTTCCATCCATAAGCCTAATTTATAAATTTAGCGATTTTTACTTTGAAAATTAATGGATTTTCTTCAATACACAACTTCATCCCCCTTTTGACCCCTTCGGGGGTAGAATTTTGAAAAACGCTGGGACCCGTATTTATTAATTTTCAATGGTCAGCCTAATCACAAAATTTGAAGATCCTAGCTTCAAAACTGAGGGACTTTCATACAAACTTTGGACCCCCGTTTCACCCCCTTGGGGGGTGAGTTTTGAAAAATCCTTTCTTAGTGCACCCCTGGACCTCATAAGGAACCTATGTGCAAAATTTCAAGTCTCTAGGTTCAGCGGTTTGGGCTGTGCGTTGATATCTCACTCAGTCAGTCAGTCACTTAGTCAATCAGTCAGTCAGTCAGGACTTTGAATTTTATATATATAGATATACTTCAATCGTAATGTACCGTCGCATTGGCTAGTTAGTAACTGTCTAATGAATAACATTACAATATGTAGTATGCAATTAGTATCCGAAATATTAAACAAATGTGCCAACAGTGAAGGTCAGAACTGTAACATCGTGGATGTGTTTGTTTGCAATACCTTGTGCGAGAACTATGAAATATTAAATAACCGAATGCACGTGTTGCTATTTGCTCTAAATATTTGTATAGTGACTATACTTTGCATAAACATTTTAATGCAAAGATATTAGTAGCTCTTAGTAACTGTTGTGTTGATACCAAAAATAATGCACAAGTAATTGGATAGGCGATGGCGTACGGGGTATCCTTGGTTATGATATAATGATATAAGTACATTTAAATTTTCCGAGCAATAACGAAGTATTCCAATATTGTACTCATTTCAAAGTTAATCTTTTTAAAAACAAACTACATTCGTCTCAAACGTAGTTTTGATTTTGAATCAGATTTAATTTAATATATCTCTTACAAATGTCTTGAAATTTCCGTTTAGAATTCAATTTCTCAGACTTTTTGCTTATTCATACGTAATGCAGAGACCTTCGTTATTTCCGTTATACTCGTCTATATTGCTTTGTTTAAACTGGAAATATTATTCATACAAAATATTTCGCAATTTCTGTTAAGGAATAGAGTTTTAGTCAATACTACCATATAAGTCTACGAATTATTACCAACAATGTGGCGTACTAAATTTTGGACTTGACATTTGAGCAATTTTCAAAATCTTATTATGTAAGTACTGACGAAATGACGTGCAAAAAACAGTAGATAAGTCTAAATTAAGATTGGCGATACCCAACAAAATTTCGATGTAATGAATTTGACTTCTCAAGTAGCATACACTACTCGAAGGTTCGTTTTAAAAACATTAAGCTAAATATCTTTACAAAATTCATACAAAAAATATAATTTCATTATCAGTCTGATACGAAGAAGGGATTATTAATGATTAAATCTCATAGTTACTGTATTCAATAATCTGTATTCAGTAGTATAACATTTTACGTACACGATGACTGTAAACATAATGCCTGCACAGCCAAGATGCATGTTTTACTTTGTAATGGCAATGCTTTCAAACAGTTCTCATCAGAAAGTAATGTATTGACATTATTAACAAACCACACGTCTTGTTAAAACGATTATGACGTGTTCATAGTATTTCCAACACGAATGACTCAAGTTCCAACTGCTTCTTCGATTCGATTTGATTCGATATTTGTGTGGTGAAATTCGATACATTGTTTTAATAACTTTATGTTAATAAATTTTGCCTACATCGGCAATCCGTACACGTTGAAATCATAAACTTTTTTATTTTTCAATACTTTGCAATGTTGGTTAAAAAATGTCCATGTCCATCAGCCATTTTTTATGTCCCCACTGCTGGGGCACAGGCCTTCCTTATGGGTGGTAAGGAGGACGGGCCATAACCCACCACGCGGGCCCAATGCGGATTGGTGGGTGTTAACGACTGCAAATACAGCCGGGACCAACGGCTTAACGTGCCTTCCGAAGCACGGAGGAGCTCGAGATAATACATTTTTGGTCACCCATCCCATGACCGACCCTTGCGAACATTGCTTAACTTCCGCAATCGCTGGGCCAGGCGCTAAACCACTGCGCCACCGAGCTCCTCGGTTAAAAAATACTAGATAGTAAATAAGAATAAAGTAAAAATAAAAATATTGTAGGTTGCAAGTTTGCTTTTTACCTTTCGTTGTACTGTATATATTTTCTATCCCGTTTCTTTTATTGTGTTCGTTCCGTATAATAACGCCATTAAAGAGGCTTATTTATGTGAAAGAATCACAACTAAATTAAACTACCTAAGTATTCTTTTAAATTGAATGATCAATTTAAAAAATTTAAATTTTGACGTTTTTGTTAATTGTGTGTTTTTTTTTCAGGTAAATATGCCCCATAACACATCTTAAGCCTACGAAGTGTCGGTCGTCGTCGTGATGGCATGGTGAGCTTAGCTATTAAGAAATGGTCTCTTAGTAAAATGGGAAAAAAATCGGTACCGTTACTTCTCGCAAGTGCTTTTATGAGCTACCGTAACTAACGAAAGAAGCTGCTGGATTTTACGGTACATATACTTTTTACGGTACATTTTTGTTACGTATGTATCGTCATCATTTGCTTATATTTTACAAAAGATAAAATTATAATAAGAAGTGCTTTGTTGTTCGTTCATTTAGAATTTTATTGCACATTTCAGTTGGCTTAAATGACGGGAAATAAAGAATTAGGTTATAATAGGCTTGTTTCCATTAAGAATAAATATAATGGATAGGGGTTTATAATGATTAATTATATTATGGAGAAAATAACAAACAATTTTAATTATTAAAAGCGTTAAAGATTAATAATATTTTTAAAAAATAAATTTCGTAAAATGCAACCTTTAGTCACGTGACAGTGAACACCAATCAGAAAGCGTTACGTCACGCCGTGCGAAACTCCAATCTTGTCTTTGACGTTTCGAGTATCACTACCGGAGGCGCGTTCCAAACCTACACTCCGAGTGCAACCTAACCACAACCGAACGCAAGTTTTAGCCACTTTTTCCGTATTTCTCCATTGTTTGGAACATATATTAATAACTGGTTTGGCGTTTTTATAGTCGTGCTATCACACTGGGGCACTATACAGTACTTATAATATGAGAAATTCATTTTTAAACGATAAAAACTAGCTATAACGTACGAAGACACGATCGCTCTTTGGTTTGTTTCGCACGGCGTGACGTCATTCAAGACGCCATGACAGTCTTGTGCGTTTTGGAACCAAATTAAAATTGGTTTTTTAAAACGCGAAATTTATAATGTAAACGCTCGATTAAAAATAAATAAACCTTTTTTTTCGATAAAATGCCTAATAAGCTAAAATATTAAGCAGTTATTGAAATTTTGTCAACTAGCCTATTTAATAGTGGCATATCGCGGGCTGTCGATAATAGCGCAGTACTTAACAATTTCTATTGTTCTTTTAATTCTGTTGTGGTGTGTGCAAATCAAATTATCACATGCAATGCATCCAGCATGCATCGAACAAATGAATTATATTCTAAGGCTGCGTTTTCACCAGAGACACAAAATAGTTAGCCTGTGAGAGTTGTGTAAGCATTGAAGCTTTTTAAACGTGTGCAAGCAGATGAGCGGTGTAAAGCTGCGTAGCGGAGTAGGAATCCGCTAGCAAGACTAGCAAGACTCCTACATAGAGATGTAAGAGTAAAAAATAGTCCGCTATGCTCACGTCTCCCACTTTATGTTCCTCGCTTGCAAACTTCGCACATGCATCTCTTAGATTTATTTTTGTGATAATACCTACCTTTTCCATCAGAGAGAGCCACACCGACCGAGGCTAGGAAAATAAAATGATGTTATTGGTTGGTAGGGCTTATTTCAAGTCCGCCTGGATAGCTACCACCATCTAACCTAAGTCTGACGCCATAACAACAATTTAAAAATTGTTGTGTTCCGGCAGTTAGAGGTAAGATAGCCAGTGTCATCACTGGCTATCTTCCGGGTGTAGTGCGCTTCCACCTTCGGCCTTATCGTCACTTAACTTCAGGTGAGATGAAGGCCAAGCACTACCCTGTTATGCATAAAAAAAAACATGCATAGTATGTATAGGTATGGGTAGGGTATATATAATGTCTATAGGGTTATAATAAATAGTATTGCTCTATTTATGCGG
The DNA here is from genome assembly GCA_950108535.1 of Agriphila straminella. Classification (NCBI taxonomy): domain Eukaryota; kingdom Metazoa; phylum Arthropoda; class Insecta; order Lepidoptera; family Crambidae; genus Agriphila; species Agriphila straminella. Next base: position 7,857,339 of record OX467312.1, read on the forward strand.
CTGAGTTTTGTTCCCATGACGCAAGAGTAGGATGATGTATTATGTCTGTTGGAACAAACATTAAAATCACGTTGTGACAGTTCCGTCCATCGGTACCCCAGTATACCGCAGATCTTATATTGGTTTTATTGCTCCCCGGGGATGTAACATCATATGTCGGCAGACCGGTGTTTTCTTATTTATGTATTTTTTATTGTGCTCCATCTGTGGCCAGGATATTAATTCCGACGGTATTCCTATTTTTGTTAGATGTTGCGTAAAAAATATGCTTTTATTAAAACGTCTACGGTTACTATTGATTTCTGTTTCTTAAAAGTTGTGCAACTTTCAAAGTTCTAGAAAAGTTGTGTCGTAAAAGAGTCTATGCCGAACCGAACTTATGAAACCATATTTGATTGTAATCGCCTAAAGCTTCCTTATGTCACAAAGTTTAGTGGACTACAAACCACATCACAGACCACGTCGACATCGGATATCTAGCGGACAGCGGGGACGGAAGTCGCATAGTGTACGTATTCACTTACAGATACTTGGCCAGTCTCGATTTCACCCGGTGCCGCGGCGTGCTCGCTGATTGGGTTTCTGATTGGGGCTCGTGTGAGCCGCTCGGAGAATCGTGTTTTGACGTATTGATCCCACCCCAATTTGGTCTGTGGATACAAATAATTGCACTGTTTTTGTATTCCAATGGGAACGTGGAAAGTAAATTGGATTCTTTGGTTAATTGAATCATTTTAAATTAAGTACCTTACTACTTTGATTACTAGACACTATCATTGTTATTACAAAAGATTTTTTAAAAACTGTTTAACTAAGAAACTGTTTAAATGTGATACTATCATATTTTTGACAATATTGTTTGAAAGAGACAGCATCACATATAAACAGTGCCTAAGTTAAACGGGTGTTTAAAAATCATTTGTAATGATACCGTATAACTTTTAGCATATAAAAATATAAGTCATATCTGCACTAAAATAATTTTGATGCTATAAATCTGGGAATCTTCGTTATGGTTAAGTAATCTTTAAGAAAACGTAAATTAATGGCCCAAACTCCGAAAAAACTTTTCAGAATTTGAAATGTTAAAAGTATTTGCTTATCATTAAAATCTTAACTAAAAGTACGTAACGCTAAAACGTTCTTGGCGTTAATTTAACAAATATTTATGTTAAGCAATTTGTCTTTATCACTGGCAGTGGCTTACCGCTACATCTTAATGATCGTTGTTAAGATCACGAGATTACAGCTGTGAACTAGTTGCTGCACCTGGTTGCGCAACCGTGGTTCTCACGACATTGGACGAGACGGCTGGCAGTATCTTCGGTGAATTAAACGTGATCGTAGGAAACACCTACTGTTATCTCGATTCATTGTATCCGTATAGTTCTACCGTTCAGTTCTACAAGTAGGTCTAAACGGACAAAAAATATATTATTTTATTTATTTTATTTTTATTTAACCATTTATTTCAGGCATCAATGGCCCATAAAATAAATACCTTAAAGACTAACATACATACATAATATCTTATATTAGTCACGACAATAACGCTTTAATATTTCAACTAAATATTCGATAACTTTTGCAAAACTTAGGGATAAAATACAGAATGTGGCCAATATCGCAGTTTTATAGGTGCTGGCTGACCGAGTTCTTATATTAGCTGAGAACCATTAAAATGAGGTTGTTACAAATAGGTTTAGTCTTTGTGTTAATAATGAGCATAGTGGGGTTTGATACGTAAATTCAACATTCATTAGGTCAAAATTTACTACATCAACACCACGAGATCAAAAGTTCATTCGATCAACAGTTTACTACATCAACAAATTACGAGATCATTGGATCATAAGATCAACAGATTATTATATCAACAATTCACTACATCATCAGTTTTATAGTCCAAAATTTAACATATTGTTTGATCACTCAATCCAACTTTAAGTTTTTGTAATTATTAGGTACAGTCATAATCATAAGCAAAGAAACAATCACTATACTATAGTTTATATATAAAACACTTTCGTTTAATTAACTTACATTAAAAATACCTACTAATACTACTACTACTAACTATTATATATACTAAACTAACCTACCCGCAATACTAATATAGACGGTACCTAATGGTAAAACAAAAATACTCGAACAACTGCGCCATGTAGTTGGTGACTGGCGATAAAACGAAAGTGAGTTTTTACTATACAGCTAATAATTACAAAAACTTAGAGTTGGGTTGAGTGACCAAACAAAATGTTAAATTTTGGACTAGTAAACTGACGATGTAGTGAATTGTTGATATAATAATTTGTTGATCTTATGATCACTGATCTCGTAATTTGTTGATGTAGTAAACTGTTGATCTTATGAACAATTGATCTTGTGGTGTTGATGTAGTAAATTTTGACCTAATGAGTATTGATGCTTTTACCTAACTAAAGTTAGAACCCGCTATCACATCCATTCAATAAGTAAGAATAATTATATTTTTTGTTTAATAAGACACGTAGAGAAAAGCACTTAGCGTCGACGTTTCATGAAATCAATAGCACTTGGTGGCTCTACCAATTTTATTGGAAAGATTAGTAAACAATAGTCTGCAGTCAAGTTATACAGTTAAATGTCCACTGGCTAAACTCGTATCTAGCTGATTTCAATTTTATAACTCTACTTTGAATACAGGAGTCGCTGAATAAAATACTTATGTTCACTCAAATGCATAAAAATTGAATGGTATTACAAAGCATTGAGAATATTCTAACGGTAAAGACGATATACCTATTGAATTTTGCTGTAAGGTTCTACAATAAACTTATAGCGACCTTGAACAATATTGTTAATTGTAAAAATAGTGGACAATTTTGATATAAATAGTATTACACAGATAGTCTTTATGTCAATTATGTTGTTTGGAAGTACAAAATACCATATTTGACAACAATCTCATGGATACCTACTACTTTTTGTCTTCTTCGTTAATCATTACAGATTCTGAGAGTAATTTATATAATTTTTAAATGTCGCTGACTAATCGCAGCGACAGTCTTTCAAGAAAAACTTTATGTCGTTACATACGTACGCTAGAGGAGTATTGCTGGCTACCAGCGTTCCTTGCTTGAAAACTTTACAGAGTAGCAACAGCTTAGTTTCCCGGCTTTTCATCAGACAGGACAAGCTAACTATAAACGTATATACGCGGCATTGTAGCTCGGTCCAAGCACTGATTACTGTGCACGCCCAAGGCCGTCCATTGTTCTACGCTGAATTCTTGCACGCAATCCCATGTTGTTAATGTTGGCTATTTTTTGCAACTGTAGATTATCTTGCCTGGACTCTGTTAACTCGGAAAGTATGAATGTAATGTTATTTAGTTCATGGTTAGCGATAGCTCTGTTTCTGTCTATTGTTCAGTAATTACTTCTGAAAGCGTTTTTATGATGATGGCTCTATTCAATTTGATATCATCTTCAACTGTAGTCATTGTTAAAGTATTATTTTGCATATTGAAATAAGTTATTCGTTTGTATAAATAGTGTTTGAAAAATGTAATTTTACATGAAACATAATCCTAATTTTATTCAAACAATGTGCCAAAGTGAGGACACTTCCGACAGTCATTTAGTTTTATTGTGTTTGGACACCGCTACTGTCACGCTTGTCGCGTTAAAAGCAAATCGGACCGGATAACCTCCTAGACGGACAGGGAAATAATAACAATAATAAATTCATTGTGCTTCGTCTGTAACGGTGCTTTGGCGGATGCCACGCTTACCGTGCGGTGGCCACGCGTACCATGGCAAATGGCGCAATCAACGCTATAGGGTTCAAGCATATACTTACTTACACAGGCTGCATTTTAATTTACTCTCTAAATTTTAAGGATGTGTTCAGTCCATGAAACTGAACAACTTTCTCCATGGAACATCATTATGTCGAAATACGCCACAAAATTTTAGTCATCCTTTACTAAACTGATCACCACACCGTGATCTCTTTGATTTGTATGAAAGTCATTTTTTACATATTTGACCCTACGTTTCTTAGAGAAAGTTGTTCAGTTTCATGGACTGAACACATCCTTAAAATTTGGAGAGTGAATAAAAATACATCCTGTATACCTAATATCGCATTTTAGATAAGTTTGCTTTCTCCGAAAAACGTCTTTCCTTCTATTTCATTTTAATCAAGGATTATTTCGTTCCAACTTTTTATCCGTTCTTGATATTGAATCAGCCGTAACGAGAAGCTGACGTCATGTTTCATATTAATAAATATTAAATAAACATTCATCGCGCCACGATCATCGCGTACATGATAAATTGTTAATCAAACTTTATTTTTACTTTACTTCGATGTAAGTTCGATCTGAATCTCCGTCTAACCGTTTCGGATGAACGTATACGTATGAAATATTGTTTCAGGGTTACCAGATGACCCAATTTTCGTGGAAACGAGTTTTGCGGGATAACACGACCCGTTAAGCCGAAATTCAAATACTATGCGCCAATGTATGTACTTTTATTTGTAAAATATGAGTACGATAATTCTCACCAAAAATAAGTAGTGTCTTCTCTATGATTTGACATCAATCATTAGAAAATCGTATACTTATGTGAAAGCCTCTATGATCCATTGCTGGGTGCCACCTCGATAAATGGACTAACAAAGTATTTCGGAACTGCTTAATTGTATCGTATCGTATCGAATGCTTCCATCACTACTGCCACCTGGCGGTGACGGACGGACATGCGACTATTTGCATTCACCGGCGCGCGACCACCGGAAGCGGGGCGTAACCCTAAACTGCTCGTTTCCGCCGCCATCGGTAGCCACGCTTTGTCAGGTGCCACGGAGGCCTAACTTCATAATGCGTAAATATGTTACGCTTTCTTTATGCAAAATGACGAGATCCGATAAGGTCGCCTTTGATAGCTATAACGTTCATTTACCTTAAAATTACATTTTGATGTGAATGTTGATAGATTAAATAATAATATTAGCATAGACTACCTGTGATATTGGTGAATACACTTAAAATAAATATATTTATTCTTCTTTTCGGTGCTAGAGCTCCCGTCGTAGGTTCACGAATTGATTGCGTAGCTTTTTGAAGATCCCAAAAATTTTAACAGAGTAGGCTGAACAAAATAGGTTTGTTCCATATCAAACCAAATTGAGTGACAGTAAAAAAGGGCTCCTTCCAAACACCTCTTTTTCAATTTTTTAATCAATTCGATCTTGATAAGTGAAATTGGGTGAGATTTAATAAAATGAGCCGCGATGTTAATAATGCTGAACCTCTAAGCGAGAGCAGCCATTGGCGAGTTAAGCTCCGCACACACCGCGGTCGTTGCGCAAGATGACATCCGAGCCGCTGATTAGCATAACTAGTGTTGTGCGTTGTGCAACGCTGTCGGCTATCGATAGTTTAGTAATTTTTAATTCAATTATGGTGTTCAGAATAATTTGAAATGTACCTTACGTTACTTGTGAAATTTCGAAACCATAAACTTAACACATTCACTGTCAAGGGCTTAGTAGAAAAATCCTGTCAGGTGCTACCCAAATAAAAAAAAAAAAGCGATGCCACCCGGATCCGACTGTGCGGCAGTGGATTTGTTAAAAGAATCTTGGTAAAAGTTGGTGAATTTATTTTTATTTATTTAAGTAAGTATTGATATAAAGTCCTCTCATAAAATAATTTGTGATATTTTTTTTATATTTACGAGTATGACAATGTTGTTGAAGTAACTCAATCGTATTTAATGAAGGCGAGCGTAAAAATGTCAGAACGATGACAATGAAGCTTGATTTCGTTCTAGCGGAAGTCGTGCAATTGCAGCAATGTATTTAATGGCACAATGAAACGCTTAACTGTGTTCTCCCAACACAATTTATTGACTCTTGCGGTACTCACTGAATACACTTTGTAGGGATGAACGCTCCCCATGGAAATTGTATTTGAATAAATAATATCTTACGTCTCAACTCCACGGAGACTTGACCTGAAATCGTACTCCGTTAAATGTTCGGCTCTTTTACGATCTATTTTTATCGTAGGAAAACATTCATTGATTTCCCAGATGTTGAAACTAATTTTGACAAGAAAATTTTTTGCTCCTAAGGGCAGGAAAACACTTACAATAATAAATGAACGATTTCTTTTTTTTAATTTTTAAAGTTCCATTTACGGTGATCAATATTTTGTTTTTTATAATCCCATGAATATTTTAGAATTGCATGTGGCAAAAAAATATCGATAATAAAACTTGTCAACGGCAGCACTACTAAAATTCGAGGTCGTAACACCGCTCGCGACATGACGAGGAGCGCATGATTCACGGGCGCGCGCATCCATGCGCGTGCGCTCTCATAGATCATTATGTGATACCATATCAAATATAAGCAAGATTGTTTATTAAAGAACTCTGCAGTTTAATAAATTGAATTATCTTACAATTTGTAAGGAAAATCAACTCTTAGTCGCAGAAAGGAAAATCCTACGAAAGATACTGGGACCAACAAGAGGCGATGACGGGGAGTGGAGGCAAAGGTTTGACCGGGAGATAGAACAGCTGGTGTCCGAGCCGAATATCATTGAGGAAATAAAAGCTGCCCGACTTCGCTGGCTGGGGCACGTAGAGAGAATGGGTGAAGATCGAGCTGCCAAAAGAGCGTATCTTGGCCAACCATCTGGACGACGCCCAGTGGGTCATCCAAGATACCGCTGGAAAGATGAAGTTGTCAAAGACCTGAAAGAGCTGGAAGTGCCCGACTGGTCTCACTTGACACAAAACAGGAAGGAATTTTATTTTTTTATTATTTATTTATTATTAAAAATGGCGCACTTTAATGTAGGAGGCCAAAATCCACTTCAATATATTTCACGAGTTATTGTGTGTGAGTGTGGTTGTGTGTGTCCCTTTCTCACGCAAGCTTTTATGTAAATATATTTTTATACCTTTTGTTCTTCAGCTGGATGCCCTCTCTTAAGCAACTTTCGTATGAGTCGATCATTAGATGGGTGACCAAAAATTTACTATCTCGAGCTCTGCCGTGCTTCGGAAGGCATGTTAAGCCGTTGGGCCCGACTGCATGCATTTCCGCAGTTGGCCCGTGAGATGGGTCATGGCCCATAACCTTATCATACCTATGCCCAAGCATGCAAATTAGCTGATGATAAAAAGTATGGTAATCCTTATTATACCAAAGTCCGTTACGTCCGGATCATCATGAAACTTTGCGTACACGTTGTCAGGGATACAGACATATTATGTATTCTGTGGTACAGAAAAGGACATAGGGTACCTTTCATCTTGAAAAAAGGTACTGTTCCCGAGGGATAGAAAAATAACTATCCACGCAGACGAAGTCACGGGCTGCCTCTAGTATTGATAAATAAGTAGTTAAACCGCGATTACATACGCCGATTTAGCATCCTAGTTAGGAACCAATTTCGGGCTGCCACCCGTACTTGACAATAAAATATTGTATAATAAGTTCGATTAAAATTGAATTTACACTATAACGGAAAAGTAAACATTGTTTAGGATTGGAGATGAGAATTGAAAATAAAAAATCTTAAAAAATGTTGACCTTTCTGTTATTTGTGCAAATTCACTGTTAAAATTGAATTTATTTAAGTGGCAACTCTAAATTGGTTCCTATCTAGGATGCTAGATCGGGATATGAAATCGCGGCTTTAGTCCTAACCTAAAATCTGTGACTAGGTAGTCTGTTAAATTTTTGCTGTTATATTCATAGTTTATGGATATTGACACTGTCTACTGACCTAAAATTATTTTGATAATGTTGGCATGTTTGATAGTTGCCGGCATGATCGGTCGCCACGGGAAGCTATAAACGCGTCGCTATTCGTCGCACGATGGCCGCTGTCAGTTTCGGTGTCGTAAATATTCTAAACATGCGGTACTTTATGAATTATTGTAAAGACGTCTGCGAAAACGCCGACAAATTTATAACCCCGTGTTATTTGAAAATAAAAAAAATACTATTGGCTTTTTTTACGTCGTATTGTTATTTCTAAATACAGTTTTCACATTACAAACTCTTGTGCCCGTAAGTCACCATACTTACTTTAGTTTAACACTTCTTACGTGCAAACTACGCCTGCAAAGCGAAGTTATGATTTGCTCATTTTTTCAGTGTTCGTGTTAACTCTTAAAATCATCGAAACACTTTTATTTAGTTTTCTTTTATTCTGAGATATAATATGGACCGCCCTGTGTCATCATTTTATAATTTGTATTTCCTGTAGGATAATCTGGTCTTAAATTTTAGTTGATTAGTCTGATGACCTCACTGCATTAAAAAATATAAACTATGACATCAACGTTGTCACAATAAAAAATGTGAGTCAGTGTCCAGAACTTTAATAGCAGATATTTTTTTTCGTAAAAGAAGGAATAAACAAAACAAAAACTTTTTCCAATAGTTGCAGTTCTCGCGCAGATAACCTAATATCTACTTCGTAAGTTCTAGTTAGACATAATATATCAATTACAAATACATGTAGGTATGTAAACAGCAACTATTTGAACACTATATTGACTAACCGAAGTAGATCTCAACACGATCAAGTTTCCGACACGCTTCGCTTGCTTTCCTTTCCTTGTGGCGTCCGATTTACTTCGAAACGGTGTTTCGTAACTAAGCCATCGATGATCGATGTACACCTATCTACTAAGTCTTCTAAACTAAACTCGAATTTATGAATTGTCGAATATTACTAGACATTACTCGGTCTGTTTATTACTACGATTTCACACGTAATCCAATTTTGATTAATGGCTTAGAAATAAATTGGAAGAAGAAAGACATAGGCTAGTTAGTTCCTGAAATTCTCACTGAATACGAAATTCCACGTGGAACTTGTATATGTGTTGATTTCCAAAATGACCGACCAGTCTACAGCATGTGCCTATCTAACTCGAGGGCACGTCACTCGTCTAATTGTGTCTCCGATGACAGAATTACGTTGACGATCATTATATAGGTCCAGCCCAGCGCAATATCTATTCAGCATTTATTTTCGGACTTTGACGTAAACATATTGATATTCTGGCTGGAATTCAGGGCCGTTTTGATCATTGAACTTAACGTATAATACCAAATCTAAGTGTATCCAACTGCGAACAACGGAATTTATACTATAATCTAATTGACACTACAATTTAACTCTGTGAAGATCAAAGTGCGTGTTAGATAAATCCTTGAGCTGAATTGTATAGATAGATTATTAAACATTTGCTGGAATAACTGGAGGTAACGAGATGGAACGAAATAGATAATAAACATGTTAGATTTAAACGAAGATCTAAAACCATTATGATTTTGATGTTGTATAGAATTTTTTCTTTGACAAATGTATAAATAAGCGTACGCAACGTAACAAGCGCGAAGCAAAGATATATTAAATCATCCAAGACTTGCAATATCCTATACCTATCTTTACTCCTGCTGAAGTAAAAAAACTGTTACGTCACTTGATAACTATAAGTCGTAATCATTACTTCTTAATATTACATGAACACGAATATCACGATATGAGCACGAGTAGGGCTCTGATAACTTTTTTCAACCTGTAATTACTGTAGAAACAAAGGCTTTAATTGAATAAATACATTACGAAAGATATACCTTTTTCATTACAGTTGATAAAAGGAAAGTACTCCTATTGAAACTCATGTTTTCTTGTATCTCAACTACTTAGTTGACCTAGTTTCTCCAGAATCATTAAATTTATGTGGTGCTGAAGTCTAATTACTGCATTTTGTGACAGATTTAGCGGTCTTTAGCTGATAATAATGCACTCCGTGTGCAATTTCTTTAGTGGCAGTGTTGTTGATTTACGTCCCTTTTGATGTCAACATTCAAATATTGCTACGTTAAGACTTTATTAAAGTACTCTAGAGGTATCTATTGTTAAAACAGGGCCTACTCAAATGGCCATTCTACTAAAATTAAGGTTATTTTTTTGATTCGGGGGGCAGTAGTTCAATAATGTATACCGTAAAGTCAATGTCAATTCGCTTGGTAGCGATTCTTAAGGCGAGGCCAGTTCACGAAATTTACTCTTTCACTATGTCTTTAGAATAAGGTTGAATATTGCATAACTTTAGTTGACGCTTCGCCAGAAATTTGACGAATTTTAGTACATTTTTATTGATTTCTGAAATACTGGATCATTTATTAAAAATGTACTCGGTTATTGTGTTAGATCGATAAAAAAGCTATCCTTTATGCATAAAAAATCATATCACTGTCGTTGAAAATTACGAAATCTGACGATTTGAAATTTATTTTTATAAGTTTTTATGGTGTTATTCAGGATTTTTTTACAGAGTTACCATGCCATTTTTCAATATTCTGTTCGGTTAATTTGCTTCTTTGTTTCTTTTTCAGTATACAGTAATTTTTGTGAAGTAGAATTTTACATCAGTTCTTAACATTGGATGTTCATAAATCAGACTTTTCATCAGATTGTGAACTGGCCTCGCCTTAAACAGCCAGGTTTGGTTAATCAAAACCAATAAAAAAATCTTACGTACGAATTTCATTGGTAATTGCGTAATAACAAAGTTTACTACTAGACATAGTTATTGCGCTGTATCATTTCGAACACCTAATACGACGTAAGAAAATCTGATAGGTACTGTTACACTACCTGACGCACTTTCAAATGTTTCGTAAGTGCAACACACGCTGTTTGCAACGTGTAATAGATCTCTTTCGATTATAAAGCGAGATAGACACAACTTGATTTCTGTCGTATCCTGTAGAAAGGGACATTAATAACTAGTGCTGATACTACTGAAATAGCCTTAACTGGATAACAATGTTAAAGTCAACTATCAAACAAAGCCTCGAATAAAAAAATGTAATTGTTTTAAACTAAATTACAGTATGCATTGACATTTCTCTCAGTTTCGTTCACTCAGTTTTGAATCTGCTTTTGGCATCCATTTTGCCAGTATTTTCTTGCGACTGCGACGCATTGTGCAGCTGTCGAGATGTTACGAATACAAATGATGGGGGTGATACTGACGTGACTTCGAATCCAATAATCCTCGTCTCTAGGACCCTGTTCACACCAGTCAAATAATTCTGAATATGAAATTCGAGGTTCACGAAAACGAAATAGGCCACGAATGCGGAGTTAAAAGTTTCAGTAGATTTTTGAACAAATTTATCACGTTACGTATAATGTGCACGCACATGCATGTTTGCTTATAAAATAAATCAATGAATGCATAATTTGTGAATATAAACCACGCTTTTATACGTATCAACATCAATCTTTACGGAATTACGAAAGTGCTCTTCTATTTCTATATTATTATGTGGAACTCTATCGTCATCTATTGGAGATTTTATTTTTTCTAATGTTTGTGCTCTAATAACGACTGCTGCTTTTAAAGCAATACCTTTAGTGTCTCTATGCGATGATGTCAAAGCCCTTAGTGCGTGCACACAGATTTATTTGGGTCGTCACGTCAAGCTAAGCGCTCTCGCCGCATAGCACTAGCCCGATTTGAATATTTTATTGGGCTGCCGTGCGCCGTCAGCGTTTAACCCTTCCATGTTTTAGCACCCGTCACAGTGTCAAATAGCTGCAGCCATCGCGTTCATCAAATACTGTCAAATATCAAGCCTATTAATTTGTTGTTATTGCTTGTTTGACATTTTGTCAAGCGAGATTACAAATTTTGGATCGTGGTTCGACTTCAATCGCGGATAGGAAAACGTTTAGCGGCTTTTTTATAACTTTTTAAAGATGCAGAATAATTATTTATTCTTTTCTTTGAGACATTTTTTAAGAGTACTTACGGAGAGTGAAGTATCCTATCCTACTTCCTACTATAATATAATATAATAATATCCTACTAATATTATAAATGTGAAAGTTTGTGGGTTTCGATGTTTAGATGTTTGGATGTTTGTTCCTCAATCACGCAAAAACTACTAAACGGAATTGGTTGAAATTTGGCACACTGATAGTAGATGACTTAGATTAAAACATAGAATACTTTTTATTATATTAATTTATATATTGCAAATTAAAAAAAAATATGTTGCGAATTTATGCTTTCTAAGCCTTCTTGCTCAACAAACCATTATTTTGCCGCCGATGACGCGTTTTGTATCAGAACAAAGTATCAGGGTCACGCGTAAACCACCTCTCTTCAGCTCACTTCAATGCGCATCCGGCGTGGGACACCCCTAGATTGATTATATCATCCCCTTTCCCACTTTCGTTCCCGGTTCACCCCTTTTTGCGTATCACTGTTAAAGTAAAAAGGGCCCCGTTTCAATGGCTACGAGGCACCGAACATTTATCATGCCCATAATGAATTATCGGGAAATTTTCAATAAGCCCGCCGGTGCCTACGCACTTTACGTCAATATTGATGCTTGTCGATTATTTATTATAGTATTAGCCTTTAGGTGCTATGATGTTTTATGCTGAGAATTGCAAAATGGTTCTATATTTGAAATAAAACACTTTTTAACGGATACTGTCCATCAGCCATTTTTAATGTGTCGACTGCTGGGGCACAGGCCTTCCTTTTGGGTGGTAAGGAGGATGGGCCATAACCCACCACGCGGGCCCAATACCGATTGGTGGGTGTTAACGACTGCAAATGCAGCCGGGACCAACGGCTTAACGTGCCTTCCGAAGCACGGAGGAGCTCGAGATAATACATTTTTGGCCACCCATCCCATGACCGACCCTTGCGAACGTTGCTTAACTTCCGCAATTGCTGGGCCAGGCGCTTAACCACTGCGCCATCGAGCTCCACGGATACTAGCGCGGTTTTATTGAAAGTACTTTGGTAATTAGTTGGTATTTTGTTTGATTTTTTTATTTTCCTGACGTTTCGGCACCATTGCATCAGCTGCCGTGGTCACGAGGGACTGGTTCTATATTATTCACTTTGCATAGGTATTAGGCGGCGGTTTATTTCTAAAAAGAGTGAGCTCACTTTTCACTAGTCGATGGAATATATTATTTGCTACTGAAATCTTGAATAAAACTAACAAAACTTTTTGTGAAAATATAAATTACTTATTTATCTACAATCAAAATGACTCAAGCTTTTGTATATAAACGCTAACACTATTCATCAATCGACTTGAGCTTGCGCAAATACAATTACTCCCATACAAACAAACACACAGCGGTTGTTCGCGTCGGTTTTGAATTATAGTGTTGTTTATTGATGATATCTGAATGGGTGCCCACGTCGATTGCACAATAATCTATCGAAGGTAAACCGTACAGTGCACCGATGGCAATTAGTGTTTCTTTCAATCACGGTCGATCAGTACTCTGATTTGCATCAAGGTTAAAATCTGAAATTACGTCTACATTCTTTTTACATTGTATAATAACCTTAATTTAAATATTAATACGAGTATTACCACCTCCGAATATAGGTAGATTATTGTCACTAAAGAAGGCATGTTTTTTTTCTTCTTCATCTTTTCGGTGTTGGTTAGGTTAGGTTAGGCACATTCTTAATTAAAACTAAAAGCCATTTTTAGCCCAGCGTAAAAGACTAAATCTACCACTTGTTTTTATTGGTACATACCAAATAGTGTTTGTTGATTTGTGTGACTTTATACGCCAACAAATTACAAAAATTGCACAGAATGAATACTAAATCATTTTGTTAAATATTAAAGTGCGACTAGCCTCTTTACTGGTTTTATTTCTTAAAAATTAGTCATGAAATATTGTGTAAATAGGACTTTTATTGAATGCGGCAGTTGTGCAGGTGGTAAAATACGCATAAAAGCGGGCATAAATCATAAAAGTTATAAAATGTCTGTTCAATAAAAGTATCTGAGAACGAAACGCATAATATTATTTTATGAACTTTTTGGTGAATTTGATTAATCTGATGAAACCAAAAATTGTAAAATACCATTTCATACCTATGAATTTATTAATTAAAATCTGAGTAGCAGGCATTTTTGATCAAAATAAACTTATAGTATAAGTCCATAAGTCTTATAGAATTATGATAATTGGGGTTATTATGGTCGTGGATTTAAAAGCTCTCATAAGACTTTTATGTTATAAGAATAATCATTTTCGTCGTATTACTAATTAATTGCTCAGGGAGAAGCTCGTAGGTTCTCCCAATAAGTTTAGTTTAATTTTATGAAGCAAGTACATAATCCAATCTAGATTATTTGTCTTAGGTGAATATAGGTCTTTATGTGCAAGTTATAACATAAAAAATACGCATCTTTTGCCTCTTTTTTTGTATTACCATTTTTTTGTGAAAGTGTCGTTTTATGTCACCACCAAATATGATATCAAGTTGTCGTACGTGATGCGAAAGTGAAACGCAAGAATCGTGAAGAAGAAAAAATTGTGTTTTCAAGAGTTTAGTTCACACGGTCGTTATGGTTGTATTACAGTGTCAAAACAGTCAACCTTGGGAAACGTCGTACTCCATGATTAAAATAATACTAAAGCTATAAAAGTCTGTCATAATTTCCTTAATTTTGACGGTCAGATATCCAATTACGTCTCTTGTTAATGCCCGCCCTATTTGAGGGCCCTCACAGAAAAAATGTTGACTTACATATTTAAATATAGCGAACATTTCCATTCGACCGCTGCCTCGAGGACCGCGAATAAAAAAGAGATAAAACAGGATATTTTCATAAGTAAATTAAAGTTTCGCCAAATTTTGGCTCTTATTGCTCGAGCACAAGGGTGCTCGTTTTTTCCACTTGTGAAATAAGTTCCCGCTGTCCTGTAAGATAACGAGGGAGATCATGAAACTTCTGGCGACTTTCGGATTGTATTGCGTAGGATTGAGCGGTGGGAAGACGAGAGTTGTTCAAACACTCGAACATCTAGATTTTGCCTTTGAAAAGTTTTGTTTAATTAAGGAACTTCCGTAAGAAACGAGTGCGTGTGTACTTATCCATACACTTTACACGCATCGCTTATACAGGTTTATTTGTAAAACACCAAAAACCCCGCAAGAATTGGTTTCTAATATCATACACAACAACATTTTTGTACTACTACTTTTCTGAAATCAGACAAATAAAACGACTTTTCATACAAAACTCGATCACAGCTGTTCGGACATTTGTATGGAAAGTCGATTTTTTTCGTCTGTTTTCGGAAAAGTCGTAGAACAAAATGTTGTTGTTTATGATGTTAGTAATCTACTCCTACGAGATTGTTGGTTTTTACTTATAATTACCCTGTATAATGTTAATGGGGAGACGTAAACGTTGGGACACTCACTATAAAATCGCCATCATCATTATCAATCAAACGACACCCGCTGCTGGGCATAGGTTGGGTAAAAAAGTTCCTAGTAATAAACGACCTTATTTTACTTTTTATTTAAAAAAAAGTGGAGTTACAACCGACGAGATCGAGTTCGAGTTCGAATCGAATAACAGTTCATTTTTCAATGTTGACGACTCTGTAGGAAATATACAGGGAGAAAAAAGCAGCCCTTGACGAGTTTCTTGCCGGTTCTTCTCGTTACAAGGTCTCCCGCTCAGGGTTTGCGAACCGATGGCGTAGCTTCTTTGACATTCACAAGTGCTTGTAACAGCCTAGACTGAATAAATAATTTTTTGTTTTTTTTTTGATTGATTGAGTACAATGGAAACAACCATGAAAACCGTTTCCCAAGTACCAAAATAACAGATGCGATCCTGTACCCTTAGCACGAACAGCTATCGAGAAAAAAAACGCACGTAAAATTACTCCATAGACAATTCTCTATCGAAAATTTCATTTCGCTTATCGGCGATAGATGGCGCTGTACAAATTTTCAATACAAAATTTAAGAGTAGAGGGTAGAAGTTTAGTAAGTAGAAGAATAGTCATATTTAAGTCGCGGGCACAGCAGCTAGTCTAGTTAGTAATATTAGCCAAAAAGAAATCTATCAGCATTTTCAATTTTGACATTTATTGGCGTGTATCCATTTAAATTAAAATAACAGCTTTACACTTTGAAATTCTTACTAACAGTCTGTTCAAACCCATCATCAATCCATTAGCCTTTTAAAAGGTTTTAGGCAAGCTTTCCTTTGTACTCCTCCACTTACATCAATTCATTTTTACATTAAACTACATCAATCCTGAATTCCATCAACTGACTTACCTTTTATCGCATTACTTTCCATACTTTAAATGTTATATCTTTTTTTAATACTTTATGACTTTTTTTTCGTTCATTTTTCATTAAATTATTTGCCATTGCAGAGCTTCACATATCACTGAAATTTATATTTTTCCCCCTTACTAATAAAGATTGTATAGCAGATGTCTATACATAATTACACAGTGTTTTGTCACTTTCTTTTCAAATTCAAACTCAAATAGTTTGACAGAGAGTAACCATTGTGTAACTATACATAGTTACATCTGCTATACAATCTTTATTAGTAAGGGGGATTAATAAAAAATACCTTTTCACAAGACACTTTATAACTGACACGAATCTTGAAGTTAGGTACCTTAATGAAAAAGGTTGACGGTTCATGTCATCTTGGCAATCAAACCATCCTAGTCTTATAATATCGATCGTACTTAATAAACATTCACTTGTTGGCACTTCTGACTCATTAACTAAGGCAAAGATGAACAGCTCTGAGAATTAAAATTAACGATTTTACTTTTAAAAAAGAACATTGTTTACTTCAATTTGTTTTAATTGATGCTCGATGATAACTTTTAATATTTTCTCACTTGTTACCTTGCTAAATAACATTCTTAAAAGATTAATAGATGATTTTACATCAAAACTCTTAGGGTGGATTCGTCCAAACTTCAATATAAACGGGAATAACTATACCAAGAATACATCTATTCCACGATTTTTTTCTCGAGTAAAGAAATGGTCATTTTTCCATGCAATCCAAAGATAAGTTACTCTTGGGATTCTTATTCCTTCATTAGTGAGTGAATATGTGAATGAACGTATTATCCTGCCAATTGTCATTGTTCTATAAACAAACTATTTAAAAGGCAAAGTCTTGTCAACTCTATTTTGTCGCCTTGTACGTATCTGTAGCGGTCAAAGTCACATGTCAAACAAATGTCACTGACATTATGGCACGCGGACGCCATTAAAATAAAAAAATAATAAATAAATACTCGCGTATTAACTCTGTTATTCCCCGCGAAATGGTGGTATAGCGACTATTCCCGAATAGGCAAAATACTCTGAGAATAGTGTGTGGTAAAACGTAATTTCGATTTACTCTTGAATAACTGGTCATTTTATCTAAGAATAACAGTTACTCTCTCTTGGTCGAATCCGCCCTTAATCGCATAAACCCATGAAAAATCAATGACGTCATTTTATCCATTTAAACAATGGCCATCAGATATTCACGCTCTTACCAAATATTGGAACGATTAGGTGCAAATCTAACGACAGCCAACAACAACCATTGTCCAACAATTCTAGCTAGTCTGTCTACATCTCACCAAAGGCAAAGTAATGTTGACCATTTCACCGAGACTCATTAACGAAAGCGAGGACAACTCTCGAGAAATTAATGACGTCACTATTTTGAAGAGATCGTCATTTGTTCAGAGTTTTTTTTCTAATTAACGCTGTCACAACACGTGTATAGTCGTGAGGCGCGACAGGGCGCCACCTCATCTGTCCTCAGGCGACAAAGCGTCGAGCGGGTCAAAGGGCGGAGGGCGGGCGCATTGTTAACCTCCTCGCACTGAAGGGCTTTTGATGACGACACTAGCTTCGTGCGAAGCTTACTAGATGCGCGATGTTTCTAAATTATTTTCTTTCCTGTATTTTGTAGGTTTTTAATTTTAGCATAGACTTATCTTTATCTTAGCGGTCATATTTTAGTTTGTTCTCTTGTTTTGATCTTCAAGTGGTGTTGTAAAATTGCTTGGTCTATTTTTTGCAGTGTAGAAACATTCAATTTTCTCATTTTGAAACTTTTAGGTGGCTATACCTGTCTTTACTTTTACGACCAAAGCATAAAAATGGCATGTACAACTTCAACGAAGTCGATGCCAGTAAGTTTACTACCTACTCACAATATTAAAATATGGCGGGAATGAAAACAAAACCATGTACGCCTAGGGAGCTCGTTGTTAGCATTCAGTTTGCAGTCTGCTTTGCAAGAAGTAGTGAAACTTTGAGGGGCTTTACGGAACTTACGGCAACTCGGAGAAAACACACCATAAATATTGTTTTAATGTCACACTGTAAAACTGTTTCACTACTTTCCATGATGTATCTTTGTGAAAACGTTGCGATTTATTTCTATTATGAATTTATGAAACTCTGATATAGTACTTCGAAAATAATTTATAATTCATGAAAAGGTTTTTTTTTTTCATTTAAGTAGCAAAAAAATTTATGTAAAAATGGCTTTCTGAAAACTTGTGTAGGAAAATTTTGCCGAACTTATGAAGTTATGACACATTTTTGTAGTCTTTTTACGTTTCAAGTTTAATAAAACTCATTTAATGTTTGTTATTTTAGATATTATTATTTCATTATTATTTTCACGGAAATTAACCATCACAAACATTATTGGTAATGTAACTAGCATACATATACAATGTACACTAATTTAATCTGATGTAAGTATTTTGTAAATGAAAGGGGCCGAGCCTTTCAGGCTGATAAAATTGATTCTTTGTAGAAACACGGTCTATAAAGCTACGATAAAGTTGAGAGTTCCGAAGAACCTTCAGTCACAAAGACCACACGTCTTTAGTTACATTCTCCAAAAGGCGAACCGAGTTACATTGAGAAGGTGCTATTTTTCATTTTATCAAAGGAAGACGCCCTTCCTTCCTGCCCTCAGTGAAAGGACCGAAAAGGGAACTCGCCATAAAACACTTTTTCTCGTGAACAAAATCGATGATGGAAAAATGTGTTAAAATTATTTATTCAGTTACGTCAACCTCGATTGCAATCCGTGAAGAAAAAATAAACTACTTATATATGATAAGAATCTGCAACGTCTATGACACAAAATATTTTCTAAATTCTTGCGACTAGCTCTAGATTTCCTGAAATTATGGAATAAATTACGTGTTGACGTTGAAAAAATGAAAACAAAAGAAACTCGTTACAAAAGAAAATTGTTTAAAATACGCAGGATTTGGAAGCAAAAGAAAATTTCTGAAACAAGTAAACAACTGTATGTTGCTTCTTTATAACCTCTGCGTGTTTGTCCGTGGCCATAATGTAAACCTTCTCCCAATTAATATATATTTAGGTCTACGTACTGAATTACCACGCTATTTATCCGACATAATCCAGCATTAACGGGTCCCATTTCCAATTTAATCAATCTGAGTGTGCTTATCTCGCGGTGTAGCTGAGCCTTTCGGGTTTTAAATAGGGTTACTGCGTTTTACGTCAATCCCTGGATAACACACTTTCAGACAAAATCTAAACGTAATGACCACAAAAGGATTAGGTAATATGAGAGTAGGCTGTATAATATGTTTGGATTGTGCTTAATGTATAAAGACGACGAGTTACAGCGTACAGAAAAACCTTTAAAAGTTTATGAGAGACCGTCATTGCATAAAATTAAATTGTAAATGTGTTTTTTATAATAATAATAATATAGATATGATGGAGATACATAATAATAATAATATAGGTAGTTGAAACAACTAGTTCTTAGTTAGTTAGTTCTATTTAATTTTTATGTATTCAGTTGTTGTGAAGCATTTAATGACAGAAATTATCTTTGTTTAAGGCGAAGCGAAGGTTAAAACTGTTGTATCACTGTTGAATTGAAACGTCAGTCTAAAAGGTCTCGACACAAATGTTATAGGTACCTAGCCGTACTAGTTTTATAACGTCTCACAACAGAGTTGAATCCAACCGCAAATCTCTTGTCAAACTGTATTCCACTTTCTTGAGACCAGTTTCAATTCAAAGTTAGTCGGGGCATCTAAAGTAGTATTCTTGCACGGGACGCTGAATGCTCGACGGACGGGTCTTGACTGGGTGAAATTAATCCATCCCGCTCTCAATGGAGCAGGAAATGTACTAATGCCGACGGAAAACTGGGCGTTCGTCGTCACAAATGAACGCTGAGGTTTGCTTACTTATGATTTTGTGGCTCTTTGAATAATTAACGGTAGCGGAACGGTGGTGGTTAAAGGTGACACGGTAAAATCTTTTGCTCACGAGTTTGCCCAAGTACTTAAATTAGATTTTATTTTTAAAGAATGAAGAAAAATTCAAAGATAGGTATATTCTGTTAAGTCTGTAACCATTATCGATTTGTATAGATGGTATTCTCAATGTGGTGATCTTCTTTTGAACTACTAAGTAGGTAGTTCAATTTAATAAGCCTTTGAAATGGTTGATGCCATTTGAAGTTATGAGTAAATGTATTTGAATGCTGATTATGGCTTTAAACTTAGATATCATTGAACTAAAATTGTATTACTCGTAGTATTCATTTCATTTAAATCTATTTTGAAATAATTATATCACTGTGATAGTACAGTCAACGGCACGTCAGACGATACATGTTACCGAGACCGTCTTTATGCCGTACGTAATAAAAGCTGTTTTCAATAATGCAACTGTTTAACTTACCGTGCCGTCGTGCGTACCTACCCGAATAATTATTTTATTACAAATAAATAATTATTTCAACGCATTTCTTTTGTTCAATATATTTACAAGGTAATGATTAGGTGTTCTCTACGAAATACTCGAATATCATCCTCTCTGATGCTTAAAATCGTACCGAAAACTTAACAGCCATAGTCCAAAGTTTTCAATCAAGAAACTCATTTGAATGTTTGGTGCCGTCTCGAAATCCTTGCAAACTTATTGCAGTCACTTCCAAAAGTACATACTGCATTTGGTGGGGTCTGTTAAATTAACTTCCCTTCGAAATTATTTCGTAGCATTTAGCTGCCTCACTTTTAGTTCTTTATTGAAATAATTAGCTTTTTTCCAATCTCCTAGTGCAATGCTCTGATACATTTATTAAAAAATAAAAATTGCCTACCTTATTTTACAAGGCGTTCTAAACATTGAAATCTGAAATTCCGAATACAAAATTATAATTATAGTAAAAGTTGTGTAACTTACTGCAAATTATTTTTAAATATTTGTGATAAACAGTCAAGATTCAAGTTTAACCTAGGTACTCCTATCGTTGTATTGAACTTTAAACGCAGTCTTTATCAGGCCGAGTAAATATTTATTCCAGAGTTTCAGGGAACGAGAGCAACGGGGAAGAAGTGACTGTCATCATGTATTTAGGTAATTTTCCGGCTTTCCTCGTTTCTAATCAGCTAGTGCTTCGAGGCTGGGTGCTTTCCCTAATTTTCACGACATCCTATTAAGCAGGCGCGAGTTATTTGCCCCTCTCGGGGATCACCGCCTCGTTGCCATGGTTACGGGAGCATGTGTGCGTAAACACGCAATTTTCCGCTAGAATGTGGGCGTGAAAGTTGTAGTCTGCGGTTTCTAGAACTTGTGGATTCTTATCTATTGGTTTTTCGTGTAGAGCGTTTGGTAGGCGTTGATCTTTTAGTAGGTTTATTATTTTTTAATGAGAAAATTCTTTGATAATGATTGATAGATTGATTTTATTTATTATTTTATACGTAAGGTGTTCAACGAATACCTATTGCCGAACTTTATAAAAAGCATTTTACTGATGACTCTTTGGACTTAAGTAAGTATACCTACTTAGATAGATAATATAAGACTAAAAGTTCAAAAGAGTCATCATAGATCACTATAAGTACAAAAGAGTCATCATAGATCACTATAAGTACAAAAGAGTCATCACATCAGTAATGTGCGTGATGAGATGACGGTGTTTTAGCAAAAAAGATCGAGATAAAATTGATACTGTTTAAGACAATTTTCTACTTTTTATCTTTTTAGAAAATTTTACATAAGTAAGAACTCTATACTCGTTATTATCTTTGGAAAATTTTAGAAGCTACTATCTGTATCAACTACGAATGATATAGACAAAGTATCAATACATTTCCATCGCCACGAAACGGGCAATAGGACACTCCTGGGAATCGGGCATGTATCGTAAATGTTGAGGCGAGCACTTTTGTGTCTCCGACGTGTTAGGGAATAATATGTGATCTGGATGCCCTGAAGGGAGAAATGCTACGAATAGATATCGACGAGAAAGGTAAACAAACTCTTTTTGTTTTCCAAAAAGATGATCCGTAGTAATTGAGCAAGGCTATAAGTTTACATTGTATCGAGCTTTACGTACGTATTCGGGGTGTATTTATTTAGTTAGAATAAAAATTGACAGGCGTTACGATACATAAAACAAAGTAAAACAAAGAGTAGATACAGTTTCATGTTTTTGATGAAATTCAATTCTTTTTAATTAGAGGCATGCTAGCAGTATACTTCATTTTTCAACAGGCAATATCCACCATATTTGCATTTCTCACGCACACAAAAACCGGCCACACCCGATCAGATTTGGCAATTAATGGGGCTATGCCACGCTCTCCGCCCATTAAAACAACAGTCCTAAGCAAACAGTAACGTGTGGTCACCGACGATAAGTTTCGCTGGGATTTGTCGTGTAATTGGAGGACGGTTCGGATAACAAATAAGTACTTAATCCAAAGCAGTTGGTGTGTTTAAATCAGCTAATGAAGAACAAAATTGTTTAAATATTTTTCTATCACTAAGTAATGTCATAAACGACAGAATTATCTTTTTGACCGAGCGAGCGCTCAGATTGATTTCCGTTTCAGATCGGGCAAAAATACTTGTTTGTCCGTCCAGCTGTCTGTCCGTTTGTTTGCATTTCTCAACCAATTCTCGTGAAACTATAATCATATGTTTTTTTGTCGTATCAAGTTTTAGAAATTTTTCAATATGGTGGAGATTTCCAGCCATTTCAAAAAAATTAACAAAAATTCGATATTCATCCTAATACTGGTTATTTAGTAAAACATCGGGCAGAGTGTATTGATTCAAATCCACATACGTGATTAGGATTAATTTCATGTATTCCGCTCGTTTGAAATGGCACAGATAGCATGGTTTACATAATTCCTGTTACCTTTGATATAGAAACACTTAACATTCTATTATTAGCTGTGAAGTACGATTGTGAATCAGTCTGAATTAAATTGAAAGCTTTTCAAGTCACCTTAATGAGAGTTTTTTCTTAGTGCCGCACACAGTGATGTCAATTAATTCTAATGCTTCAATACCTGTTGTTTCATAATACTAATTAATGGAAAAGAAAGCGATAGCACCAACTGGTATTATCTTATTGAAATCTCTAATAGTGGCTAATACAGACTACAATTTTTCGATCTTGCAATTATTATACTTACAAAATAGTATCATTCAATTTTATTGATCTAAATAAAGAACACAAAAGTTTATTTAATCAATCCGATTACAGCTATTGACGAAATATATTGAATACATCTCTCAAAACGACACCTGTACCCAATCATTTGTTATCCGAGCCTCGTAACGCACAACGTAATTTTACTGCAAAACAATAAAGGTTAACGTCACGTCAAAGGGGAGTGCGTAGCAATTACGCATAACGTCGGCGACGCGTGCGGCACACGGCACGGTAACGAGTTAAAGATGTTCCTTGTATCGCGAATGGCACGAAGTAGGTTAGGGCTGGGGTGGAGTGGAACCGATTTAATAGAATTCAAATGCGAATAGTTAACACTATATGCGTGAATTGTTGAAGTCTAAAGTGATTAACTTAAAAAAAAAACCAAATCGTATTAAATGTATTTCAAGCCCAACTAACAACAACAACACCTCAGTGACAACAACTATTAAGGCGCCTTTTTCCAATTCATTTATTTTTCATACGTAGGTAAAATTTGATGGAAAGAAAATCCCAGTGTACATAATAAATAATGGCATCGTTATGATGAACTTTTCAGAAAGTCTCGCCATCGAAAGTAACGCTTCTAATTGAAATCAAAAGTGTCCCGCTAGAGGTGGCAAAAGAAAGTTGCAACCACCCTAGCGATCGTCGGGTGATTACAACATTCCCAATACAATTTCCCTATGTGCGAAATTCAGTGAAAGCGTTTATAAAGTAAGCTTCATTACTTCCGCGGCATGATGGCCGTCTATTTTTGATATTCTCGCGAAAAATACGAAACTCTCCGCGGCAGACGGATAGGTACCCTTTTATATGAGTTCAAAGGCGCCGCCGCCCGCCCGCCTAGCGCGGGAGGTGACCAATTAACGTGGCATTTTACGGACATGTGTAATTATAGAGGTGTTTCTGAGGTGCGACGTCTTATTAATTATACACGGAGTGCGGTGTGTGATTTGAATAATTTAAAGGTAATGTCGCGTACGATATGTGAAAAAGTCAGCATAGAAGAGTAGTAAAATAAAATCACAAATTCAAAGCAACTTTTTTTTTGATGCTATCTTAAATGTTTTGCAAACTATTTTAGTGGATGAAATTCTTACTAATGCTCTCGTCCCAAAGCTAAAGCTCCTGCTGAGATATGACTGTAAAGAAAAGTTATTTTTCTATGTTGATCTAGCCGGGGATCGAACCCGAGATCTAATAGAGATGGCGACACCATGAAAACTGTTATGTAAGCCACTTATTCACTGGACATGAAGCGTTACTAATATTAAGTATGTTGATTGATGGTCACCCTAGCATCGATGTGTCGCAAAATGATTCGTGCGTGATTTATTCCCAAGCTTTTGATACATGAGCGAGATTCGTGCCGCAGGTGACTCGGCAAAGTGGGGCCCTCTGTCTGATGGAATTGAAATGTTACGCTGTACCGGATCAAATGGCTTGTTTTTTTAGGGCATTAAATCGTGACAAGTGTCTCGGCAATTTTTCTTGAGCCCTAAGTATATTGCGTTGGCAACTGCTTGTTTTTTTTCGTATTCTTTTTGATGTATCTAATATAGGTATTTCAAAATCAATTATTCAACTTATCTGCATATCCTCCGCTGTAAAATTCAATATCACATTCCACTTCTTTTTGAAATTTATGCGATTAGTCGTACTCAATCCCTTTCTTCTTTATATCTACCTAAATTATTTGCAATTATAAGATTTTCTTTGGGTGTGTAACAATGATAATGATACATAACATCATTTTCCCCAAAATAACACACACGATTTAAAAACAAAACTTTACATGTATTGGTGTTATTGCTATAAAAACTATTTGAATTTCTTAATTGCAGCCGGCTTTTAGAACTTACACTTTCAACTTAGATTAATTGCGTATCAAATTTTTAGCCGGCGACGCGACGGTTGGTTTTAAGAACGTTTTATTCAAACACGTCGCTTTTAGATCGGCCCCTCTATCGTGAAATTGATCCACGTTGATAAATGTTTACATAACCTCCCTGGGGCCTAATCGCGCTAATTTTCAACGATAAAACCTAAGCTAAATCGTTACCGTTTCAGTTTCGTTTACAGAAAAATACTCGCTTAAGTTTTGATAAAATTGTTGAATACTCTGCCTAAGGAGTCTAGGATTACAATCTGGCACAATTTAAGTAAAAATTATGAAGCTAAAGCAAAGATTTTTAGGTAAATATAACCTAAATGACAACGTAACGTTTTTGGTTTTATCGTTCAGAATTACCGCGATTGGGCTCCTGTTCTTACTAAAAAAAACTTCCCGCCCTTAAAGCTTAGCTACGGCATTGGAACATTTTTGCTTTTATTTTTTGTCAATGTAACAGCCACGATGTCTAATTATTAGGCAGAGGTATAATGAATAACAAAATAGAGCAATAAACTTAAAAGAAATTCTTACATGATACATTACAGTGATCCTTTTTAATTGTGTTACTAATTAAGCTTGATTTTTTTAAAGATATCGTAGTAAATCAAAATGTTTCCATTAGTAGTAGCCTTGCATTAATGTTATTATTTAAAAAAGAAGGTTTTGTCTTACATAACTAATAAGAAAATCTAAAGAAGTACTAATAACTCAGAGGAGGTTCGTCATCTGCTTTTCCTTACTTTCTGGGACTAAACTCCCGTTAAAATTTGCTGGGAATAATTTCCGAAGTAGGTCAATAAACGATGAAGATAGTTTCAGTAATAACATTTGTCGACGAAATTCGTGGAGGCTCACTAGGGTGGGTCATTCCTAGGGCTGCCTCGATGCTATTATTTTACTTTTATGTCTATTAATTATTTATTTATATTGTAGAAATAAGTACAATAGTATTGATTGTTTGAAGGATCTAGATTCTAGTTCCTGCATAAATTCTTGGCATGATGCATAATATCTTAGTATTAATGTGCATCAATCTTAGTGTTACAAAAATACCGAAATCACGAAAACTCGCACGACAGAGCCATTGTCGTGTCATTTTCAGCCATTGTATAAAAGCTGTTGTAAAATTTTAGACAGCTGCAACCCTAGCGCCAACGAAGGCTGAAATCACTCTACTCAAGTCAGCTCCGTTGTCCAATCAATTGACACGTGCGCTTGTTGAGGATTAGCCACGCCCGATCGTGTACCGCGACCTCACACGTTTGGGATATTTTTGCTCTACCTTAAATATAGACCAGCCTGCCTAGCATGACCAATTTATATCGCGTAATATAGCATTTTATCGACACTCAACTGTCAAATTCCTGTCTTTTTGACAGTTAAACGTGATGAAACGCTATATCACGCGATATAAATCAGTCATGCTAGGCAGGCAGGAAGGTGTTAGTTGTTCTATAACTAACATCTTCCGTTACTTGCCCGTGGTTCCCCAGTCTAAGTTCCCCTTGGGGTACCACGAGCAAATATTTTAGCCCATGGAACACCCAAGGGGGACAGAGGGGTACCATCGGAAATTTTTATGACCTGTTTTTATGTCAGATTAAAATGTTTGAGATGGGGTACCACGGACAATAAAAATATATTTAATAAGGAGATTGTTATTCAGGGGTTCCAGTGGCAAAAATACTTGCTAGTGGTACCCCAAGGGAAACTTAGACTGGAGGACCACGGGCATTACACGTGCAACTACATCTTCCTGGTCTATAAGTAATTATAGTAAGTATTACCTAAGTCTTCAATGAGCAACAGCCCTAGCAGCACAGGGGTTGGAATCAATCCACTCACGTCAGCTCCGTTGTCCAATCAACTGACACGCGCGCTCGCTGGGGATCAGCCGTGTGCCACTGTGTACCGCGACCTCACCCATTTGGGGTATTTTTTGTATTCCAATAATGAGACCGCGATACGAGTATAGGAGTATACGATTTCAAATTGCAAGACGGTCCAATTATGATATGGCATTTGTTGGAAATTGGTGGTTGGCAACCATTTTTAATAACCATAGCTGATATTTGTCAAGTTTAATTATATGATTAATTAAAAGTTTTCCCTTAGCACATAAGTTTTAAAAACATAATTATGTCTTGACTCTATTATTGTGGTTTAATAAAAATTCTAATGAGTGTTTTTTTATATTTCAGGTAAGCAATTTTTATTCGAAAATCAACGAACCTAACACAAAGGTAACAAGTAAGTTATGATTCAAACTTATGTCAATCATATAACAGTGATATACTGTAATGTATTGTATGGCAATCACTAAGCGTACCAAACTTGTCAAGGGGGTGCTAACTGCTAAACTCTATTCGATCCGCAATCGATCCTAGAGAATTATTCGTGCCCTCGTTTGAATCGGCAGCGTTTCCAAAATGAGTCTTTAGTTAACCAATAAATCGTCAAAGCGACCCACAGTTAACTGCGGCCGCAGATTCGAGGACGGTTGTCCCAGCACGCCCGAATGGAAGCCGCAAATAATTACCCGACCCTGGAGTTCTGTTATGAGATTACGACATTTATACACAGATGTCTGTCACTTTTTTGGACACACTGTAGATCACTTTCGATAATTTTCAATCAAAGTTTTGGTAAAGCAAATATAATAGACAAACTTAGCTAGTCGACTACAATTATCAGAACTAAGTATACGCGTACGCCCATGCTCGTTTCTTTACTCACTTCATCACTTGTCTCGACATAACCAGAAGCAGTCGATTTGCAATCCTTGACGAGTTTACTAAAAATTAGATGTGAATTATTTTTAGCATTAGATAATGCGAAAGAATATAAATCCTATTTAGTAGCTGACGTGCCAAATAACATTCCAACATTAATAATATTTAGTAACGTTGTCGAAACGAGACGAGAGTTACAAATTCTTGTAGTACGTGTGTGCGAGTTATCTCGTACGCCACCGACCTCACAAACAATTATCCACCCCTAGCCATAGAATAATAAATGAACACGCACAGAAGTCTATTGGAGTTTGTTAGTTCTTCAGAAATAATTCTACGAAAGTCAACAATCTGTTATCAAACTACAACACTTACGAAACACACTTAATATCTGTGCTTTGTTTTGTAAATTCAGTATTCTGTAACAGTATTGTGCTATCGTTCAACAGAATTTCTGTTTGAAATATTGTTCTGTAATAGGCTCTTGGCAACCCTGAATGACCTTTATTGCTTGATAGGAAGTTAAATATTTTGCGACACAATCTTCATCACAATATTTTATGATCCAGAGTCGGCAATATTTTTGCACTGATTATTATCAGCGTAGCTATAGAGATTAATGTTATAATATGTTTCAAAATAGGTTACTTGAATGAAAAATAAACTTTGCCTAACTTTCGTTTAACAACTAAAATTCTTGGACTTATATCAATCAAACTTATATCGTTTTTAGTTGTCTTTCGGCCGAACTCAAAGGCTTCTTAGCTAAAATTTTAAGTTAAGGTCTCCTCAACTTTAAGAAAGCTGTAAATTTTAAGTTAAGGTCTCCTTAACTTTAGGGAAGCTGTCAATTTCATAAAGTTTCTATTAAATCTGACAACATTTTTGAATTTAAGGTGGCCTTGACTTTAAAATTCGTTTGAGTATTTGGCCGTTTATTGGCTAAAATTTCAATGTTTCAATCTGCAACTTTCAAGTTGAGTTTTCGTTTCATATTGCAATATCTAAAGACAATTTACAAAGCGAACGTTGAGTAGTAGCTGTTATTTATCTTTGCCTAATGGACGCGGTAATTCTGTTTCTTCTCACATAGTAGAGTGGCGCTAATCCGCGTGTTTGAGTTCCACTCGGCATTGTTTTATCCGGCCGCCACCGCTCCCCGATTCGACTGGCAGGACTTTGCTCGGTAAGCTAGGATTTTGGGGCACAATTCGAATAACATTTTCACGGTAAAATGTTTAAGTGGAGATGTAGCCGAAATTCGCCCCTTTTTCTTGAATTCTGTGACCATTTTGACAGTTTACTTGGGTGCTTCTTTCCTTTTGTCACTGAAATTTATTTCTAGACGGGTCTTGGGCTTGCAATTCATGAAGGCAAATGTTAATTTACATTTCGGTATCAGTAACGTCACATTGCTTTTAATTTGGGAATGGCAGTAACTACCCCATGTAATTTATTAATGTTGTTATTATTCTTTCGCACTGTTTCTTTTGATTTTATGTATAATCATTCTTCATGCATATATTACTTGGTGGTCTCTCACCTTTGTACAGCCGCATGCCATAATAGATACACACACATAATCCAATTTATGTTTATACAATGCCAAATAATATACATACTAGAAAAAATACGACTCGCTTAATTATTAAGGCGGTTGTATGACCGAAAGTGGCGCCCTCAGAGGTTTATATTTAATAAGCTATTAATAGAAAAAGATTTTGATAATGTTAATCTTGGAGATTTTAGGGCCCATGGTCTAGTATTTTTAGACGGTATCGTTACATTCCCGCATAGTCATTGCTAGAAGTAGATAGCAAAACTGCTAAAAGTGGCCGTTTTTGACACATTTGCTATATACTTCTAGCGGTGACTATGCGGGAATGTAACGATACCGTCTAAAAATACTAGACTGTGGGCCCTAAAATCTCCACGATAAATATTTTTAAATTGTGTATTAGAATTATAATATTAAATATAATTCACCGCGGCGCCACTTTCGCTCAGGGTACCACCTTAACTCCAATTTATGTTTTTGTCGTTTAGCACAGCTTTGTTGTGTGACCTTGGCGATCGTACTCGAACGCACGCTTTATTGCGACTACGTAGAGTATTTGTAACGCAGTAGAATAGAAATTGTCACTCATTGACACAGTCGATAATAATGACTTTTTCACCGAGCCGCGTTCCAATTCAATTTTACGAGCCAATTGGGCGCTTTTCAATTCTGCTGTGTGTTGTTGCCGTTTGGCAACAGTGGGGCGAATATTGTTTGGACTGTGTAAGGGCGGCAAACAAACTCCGCCGCCCGTCCTGGGGTCGGTCGCGGCATGACAGGTCATATCCGGACGGGCGGTCAGCCACTGACGTCCATTCTATTACGCTGAACCAGACAGATTGAGGCCCAATTATATTTGTCTTTTATTTTAAGCTGGTGATTGATACCTACTTAATGCTTGAATTTTCTTAACACAAATCTACATTTTTTCTATGTTTATTCTGTAATTTGAAGTAATTATGGCAAACGTTTATTTAACATATATAAAAATATAAAACAATGGTGTTAGTTAATAACTTAATAGTAATGTTAGTAAATAATTAATTCTTATAAAATGTATACCTATGTGAGCGTAAAGAGGCGAGTGTCAGTGTGCGGACAAACCAATACTGGTTTTTGTCACATTGTTAGCTTAAATATCTTAATTTAAGGACCTTTGTAATTTCTTAATAAATAAATGAATAAAAAAAAACCTTTTTGTCCGATGTATGTCCGATCAGGTACTCATTATATATACTAATATTAGTTATTCTATAAATAGGAAATATTTGTTTTTTGTATGTTTGTTTATTTGTTTCTAATGAATAAACTCAAAAACTACTGATCCAATTTCAAAAATTATTTCACCTTTAGAAAGCTAAATTGTCAGCAAATAACATAATTTAATGATCAAGGTTGATTATTTATAATTATGTAAATTACACTTTAAATTATACTAATCGGACCTTTCGTTTAGACGTTACGACGGGTATAAAAATGCACAATAAAACACACACAGTTTCAACAAGGTAAGGTGATACAATTTAAAGACTGTTTTTAAAGAATTCCAAATTGTCACTACTATTATTTGGCCTGTCCGAATAGAAATTATATTCTCAATTGCAAATTCGAATTCAATCTTTACACGACTGTCCTGATTATACTGATGTTACCGTACAGTAAGGGATACATCAGCTAAGTAACGCGCTGTCATGTCAACGTAGTCAGTTAGGTGACGGGTCATATCCGGGGCGCGCGGTCCGCCACCGCTTCGATTCTATTACGCTGCGGCCGACAGGACGGGTACACGGCGACATACATTTGTCTTCAAGATTTATCTGAGACGTTACACATAACATAAGGCTGCGTTCAGACGATACCTCTAGACCCGAAATCAACTCAATCTCTACTTTGTCGTGTGGTATTGTCTGAACGCAGCCTTATTCTGTGATAATTTTCCTCCTATAAGAGCAGTGTTAAAACGTGTGCCTTTTTCTTTTTTTAACCGACTTCAAAAAAAGAAGGAGGTTCTCAATTCGATTGTATTTTTTTTTATCGTTGTTCGCGCGTATCTTTTATGAACCGATTTTGATGATTCTTTTTTTGTTTCATTGAGTTTCCTTGCGAGATGGTCCCAAAATGAAGAAATGAAGTCGGGTCATCCAGCCACACCCGACTTCAATAGACGTTTTTTATTAAAATTTATATGCGTATGTATTGGTGATTTTAATATTATTTCTTGCTTTTTAGAGCCATTTGATTTTGAAGCTGTTTTTGTTTCTGATTTAAGGATTTTGAAGGTTTCTTTTTTTTAAGTAAGAGGCAAAGTATTGTTTGTCTTTTAAACAGTTGCCTTTAAACGGGTTCCAACGGATATTTGTTATCTAAGATGTTACGTGAACTGGACGTATCCAGGGCAAGCGATAAGTTAGCGTAGTCTCTATCTGCGATTTTGCGACCGCCGCCATATGGAATACTTATGAAAAACCTGATCGCTTATCACGTGCACAGCCAGGAATTGAGATCAGAGAGACACATACTGCATCAACTAGGTTAAACCAACTTATTCAATCGTTACATTTTCTGTTTCTAAACTAGCCTAGCTACCTAGCTAGGAGCACAGAATAAATGATAGTATAATAATTTGTCATTTGCAAGGCCGGAGTCTTCGCTATATAAAATCGCCTGATTTGGTTAGCTGTATGTAGCCAACTGCAAAGTAACCAAAAGTCCTAAGGCCGTGCAATTGACTTGCTTTTCCATAAATCCCGCATCTCAAAACTTGAAGAAATTCACTAGGTGTTCTTCTCGACTGTACCTACAATTCATATTTTTCTCTTCCTCCTTCATATTAACTTGCCCCCCCTCCAACCCTCCCCCAGGCTATGGGCTGGCGACACGCCCTTGTATAAGGCCTAAAGATCATAACAGTAAATTAACGTCAAAAGTCGGTGTATAGACAAATAATCACTAAACATCGGAGTAGATGAAAGCTTCAGTGCAAAACTACAAATCAGAATATTGCGGCCTAAATAAGAACTGGCCATTTCATATCTTGATTTTGAATTTTCACATATTTTTTTCCTTGATTTCGTTTATTATATAATCCAAACAACGAAAGGCCCTAAATGGGGTGTTGAGTCCGCTAATACCAATCTACTGCGCCTTTATTGACTGGAAATTGTTTGATGGTCGTATAATAAGTATTATGCAATAAGAAAACAGAATTTATTTCACTTAATTTTATACGCAACACAATCCTTCTCTCTGTACCTATCAAATTAAACATAGTTACCGTAACACACATCGCGTCTGCGACTTTATTATTCTATTAGCCGGTCGATAAGATACGAACGGTAACAAGGCACAATACATTTACAAGTTAACAAGGCTCGGACGATAAATTCCGCCTCGTGCCTCGCTGTGAGAGAAAAACGACACGAACTAAAACAAAGGTATTTTCCTCAGATGAACCTTTTTTTACAACATAAGAGGGATGTCTGCCCCCCTAGCATGACCGATTTATATCGCGTGATATAGCGTTTTATCACGTTTAACTGTCAAAAAGACAAAGGAGTTTGACAGTAGAGTGTCGATAAAATGCTATATCACGCGATATAAATCGGTCATGCTAGGCAGGCTGGACATTTAAATAATGTGTCTTTTAGAGTTTTTATTTTGATTTTTAACACCTACCTTCGTGTATTTTGATGTTATAATTTGTTTACTATGAATTCCTGAAACGTTTTTTTTTATTTTATTTAATAATAAACAATGGTGCAGAACATAATTTCGACCGTACAGTGTTGCAAAAATCTGCATAGATTTTTCTGAACACTACCATTCACCATCTATATCTAAACATTATAAAAACAATCAAAATATTTTATAAAGTAATCATAGGTACCAACATTAGAATATAATATGATTAACATAATAACAGTCTATGAAGTCCATGTATTGTAACAAATTTATGGAGGGTAAGATTGTTTGAGGTATTAGAATACCGAATTATAATAATCAGTATTTAGATTCTCCTCTTTGCAAATAAAGTGTGTTTTCTCGTATAATATTAACTCAAAGTATACATTATACAAAATCACTTAATGTTTCTAGCGAGATACGTTAAGATAAATTAAACTTAAAACAGCGTCTCAGAAATCTACTTTGTGTGTTTATTGACTAAATATAAGGTTTCTCTAGCTTTCAAGATAACAAATTATTGTTATATTTAACTATTTCTTAATTAAGAATATGCCCAATTTTATGTAGATATCTTTCATATCTATTACGACTATATATCACGATCTTAAATCTCCTACTGAAAGTGTTCTAATTGCTTGTTGATGAAATTCAACAACTTTTTCGAACAGTCACAAAGTCGGATTTTGTTTGTATAAAGCGTTGTTTGTTCTGTAAATTACAATTGTGTCGATAACGCAAAAACAACAATAAAAGGCCAATTAGCGAAAATAACGAATAAAAATATCTGGAAAGAAAACTGTCGCAAGTTTGTTGTTCCTTGTGTACGAGCAAATTGTTTTCATGTTTCATAATATTGTTGAACGAATACCTTTAGCACTCTTTTACTTTCGAAGGAACGTGTTTTATTAAATTTCAATTTTAGGGGCATAGGTACCCTAAATTATCATAAATACTTTATTCGTTTCATATAGGTAATTTAGAGTAAAATAGTAAAACCCACGCTTATCTTTTGGTATAAAAACTTTTTTGCCGCCAGCAAAAATGTGTCTCGCCCTGATGAATTCGAGGTCCCCGCAATGAGTAATGGGTGGGACTTAATAACCGGCGTAATTGCGTTATCTAGGCCCAGGAGGCGGGGTGAACCCGCTATCCATAACGCTACTCTCATAATTGTCACTGACAGCCACCGGCAATCAAATGGCAACATAACTTAAGCTTAAGATCCTATAATGTCTGCTTACTGCACTGCTAACGGCCAAATACTTAAAAGAAACTCTATGAAACTGAGAACTTCCTCAAAGTTAAGGAGACCTTAACTCAAGATTTTAGTTAAGAAGCCTTTGAGTATTCGGCCGTAAGTAGCGTAGGTAACTTCAGCATCAGCATGGTTATTGAAAACTATGTAATGATGTCATATGCAGTAAAAACCTAGGTATTTCTTTTCTTATTTTAACAAATCATTAAAGAAGTAAAAACTAAAGAACCTGTGATTAAAATCAATAAAATATAATAATAGACCAGTGACTAAAATAACTACAATGACTAAGTCAGCGACATACTTTTATTTACGAGATATTTCCGATATGGAGTTGACACGAATAATGTTTTTTTTTAATAAAGGTGAAATGTATTTTTACATTTCCATCAACCCGGTGTCGCGGTGTTTCAATTATGCGAAAGTTTAAATTCAACAACGTGAACTCATTTTCCCTATTTGGAAAGTGACCTTCCAAGCTAGGTAATTAAAACAATTGATATTTCGAAAACAATATCCTGCTCTTTGGCAACATAAACTTTGCTGGTGAATAAATCACGAAGAAACTTCGTTTGAAACAGTGGACTGGCGCGAGGAAAAATACGCCATTTTCATAAGGGGAAAAACAATAACTCGAGGCGTGGAGCAAGGGCCGCTTTTAGGGCTCATAAATCAGAACACGGCGATATTTTCGGTACAACGTGGGGCTCGGAGCTTGGCCACAGTACATATAACCTAAAGCAGTGTTTCAACTACGACATTTTCTCGTTGCGCTCGGTCGTCGGAACCGAACGCTACGACGATCGTAGGAGAGCGGTTGGCATTTCCAGTGCGCGGCTGGAGAGCAGTCCCCAAGAACGAGATTATGTTTAAGATGACGTGTTGTGTTTGCAATGGACAGACGGCCATAGTTAATGTAGGTATGTATCGTTAATTCGGCGCCGTCGTCATCTCGTTTTCGGTGACGGCGGCGGTGGACAAACAGCGTCACACAGTACCGACCTACACGATGAACGTGGCACTCGATTCTTGCAGACTGCTGAGTGCTGGGTGGCACTGCGAACCTTGCGTAGAGCTCTCGTAGCGACGGTGTCTGTGTGAGTGCGCTGATTCGGAGTTTGGATGTAGTTGTGTTACTGCTTTAGTTACATTTATTCTGTGGCACGGGGCAGCGCAGTCAGTGCGGCCTTTCCAGGACACACTCGGATTAGTGTTGTTTTTACGATTTACTCCCACTTTCGGTTGTTCCCTTATTGGTGCGGTTGTAAAACGCCGGGATTGACCGCTTTTTGTGTAAAGGCCGCGATGTTGTCTAGGATCGATTTTATGTTCCTCTTTATTGGTTGTCGGTGGTGAGGATATTTTGAATTCGTTATTGAATACTTGTACCTACAAACTTTCTGGTAAAGGTCAAAGGTAAATTCAAGCTTACGTTTTGAGTCACTACAACTATGCTAGTACTATTATTTATTCTGTTCTACAACAATCAAGATAGAGATCCTTTGTAATTACTACCTACTTATCATTTTAGAGAAATGTATTAATGAGAGGCATCAACTCTATCAAACTTCAGATATCTACCTACGTAGGATAGGAGACAGTGTTTTTTTTTAATTTTCAGGGGTTGAATTTTACCCTTAGACATAGATAAATCGTTCTTAATTTATTTGGGGCTATTAGAGCAGTTACCTACCTATACTGATAAAACTGCAAAAGCCATCCCTTGCATCTCAATAAGTACTTACAGGAAAGTCATCCTTATTATATTCTTCTTATGTATTATGTTGCTTTGTACGAAAATTTTCTACAGTCACGACACGACCCTCTTGTAAATTACCTACAGGAAAATTCCAATGATAATGTTAATATAACTCAGTATACAAAAGGATTTCAGGCAGATGTAAAAGCTAAGGTGATAATATTATAATATTTGTACCTATCTATAAAAATATAGGCACTACGTGAAGTACGGTAGAAGAGAAGTTGGTTTGTAAAAAAATATTTTACATCCAAATATTAGAATTAGAAATGAAAACAAGCAATAGGTATCCATACTAATATTATAAATGCGAAACTAACTCCTGTCTGTTACGTTTTTACGCCTAAACCACTGGACCGATTTAAACTAAATTTGGTTCCTACGGATATAGGTGGGACCTTGGGTAAGGGCATAATATGCTTCTTTTAGCTCACTGTTGGCCACGGGTCTCTGCCCACACGATATAACCGGTAGTCCACGCGGGCGAAGCTGCGGGCCGAAAGCTAGTATTACATAATATTGCTTAAATGACGTTTCACTAAAAACGTCGTCTATTAAGGGAAAGTGAAAGTGAGAAAGTGAAATAAGCTTTATTCAAATAAACTTAATTATTAAGTACTTTTGAATCGTCTATATTTTCCTACCACCCGTTCCAGACTTTTTTAGCTGACAAGAAGAACGGGCGCAAGAAACTTATCAGCTCTAACAGCCTTATGTAACAATATTTACAAACTTGAATATATCGGTAAAGTATAAGGGTAAAATTAAACCCCCAAAAATTTAGAACATATTGCTAATAACAATACAATAATAATATGTGCAAAACTTTGTATCCCAGATAGCATTATCCGCGATAAAAATCTACCGCTCGTTACATTGTGACAAATTGTCGGCATTCCTCTCTCCCCCCTTAAAGCTAGAGAATTAGCGTGATCAATTGCGCTCTTCGATTCTCCTTGAGCCCATCTCTTTCATCCGTAATCAGAAAATGTGTTGTCTCTCTTTCAGGGGATAAAGATCATAGGTGTTGCCACAATCCATTTAGACTTGGACTTGTTATTGGGGTTTCTAAATGATTCTAAATAAAAGAATAATGGACGGAGTTCTTACTGTTGTGCTAACTGCAGTTTGCTGCCTTAGTGGTTTAACATTTATTTTTTAAATTTTCTATTTAAATGTCTACGAAGATAGGAAAGGGGTGGAAGTACACCATTCTCTTGTTTTGTGATAAATGCTTATTTAGGAATTAAAAGCACCTTTCAATAAATGAAATTAAATAAACTCTATTATCAGTTTTATTTATATCCAAAATTAATGTGGTTTTCGAAGCTTCTAACTGAAAATTTACACACTGACAGGTAATAATCGTACAAATACGCCAACAACTCAGCTTTGCTTCACGCAGCGCTCAAAGTTTGCAGTACGGCCAGCCATCAATGTCAACCGCCAGATTACGTATTAAATACACTCTCAAACTTTTCACTAATGAATTTCGAAGTGAAACATAATGTCCAGTGACTCGGTTTCAACATACCCTTTTTTGGCTTCACGCCCTAGAATGATTGGGTCTTTTGTGGTTTCCACCGACAACGTATATCCCGTAATGGCTAGCTTTTTTTCCGCTTTTGTAGCGCTCTCGCCGTGCTTTTACAGCTTTGGAGTTTTTTTAGCAAATATTTACTTAGCCCGCCGTCTATCTCCTTTATCTTTGACCTAGCACACGCACAACACAAAGCTTTCTGTTTTATTTATTTTTTAGGAGTGCAAATATTGTTCATTGTTTTTCTTTTGTAAATTTCTATTTATGATAATAATAGAATGCTTTTTCCTCGGGGCAACTCACTCAACATTGCATTTCTTATAATACTTAATATATTCAATCCTGTATTTTTAAAGCTTTGTTGTAATTTTTTGCACTATTTACTATGCAGTCGTTGAGAAATAAATCAATTTTCTTTTTGTGGTGTGCATAATTTCAGGGTTTTCATCCTTAAATCGAGTATCAGACGAGCAATTATTTATTTATTTCCTAGTTAATTGTTATCTTTTAATAGCACGCCTATGTACTTACTTATACTCCCCCTGTCATTTCCGAGCCTAATGACGCCGTACTTTGGCAACAATGAAAAGCTCATAAAAATTACGCTATAAAATCCAAGTTAGGGAAAGTTCATTAGCAGCATAAACATTTTCTTCGTCCCCATTGTCTCCGCTTAACTTTATACTTGTAGATAAGTCTGGAAAGTTACTTTTCCAGCTTTGCGGTTTTAGAAATAGGGATTAAAATTGAACAGCAATGCTGAAGCACATTTTTTGTAACAACAACGTGAGTTTACCGCTGATGTACTGTTATTGTTTTTTAACAGAATTGTACATCTTTCTGGTTTCTGTTTACACCCAGTGTTTATGATTTAAAAAACGTATCTTTATTTCAAAAGATATCAATTAAACTAATAAGTCTCAGAATAACATTTTGCAAACGTTAAAGTTAATTTACCGTAGCCAAATACAGCCACTTCTTATTTACATAAAGATATATGGGCCAGTCTCGAAAACGGCTACATTCACAGCGGCTGTTAAGTCTAGTTGCTCGTGTATTACAAGCAATACCCTCACAATGAGATTACATAGTATTATTCCGGGCACGGGACGTCGCGTGCGGCCCCAGTTGCGTTGCGTCCACAAACGAGAGACCATAACTGTAACCCATTACCACGCGCTGTAAAGTTTAAGAGTGAGTTTTGTTAATCTCCTGCTTAAACATTCTTATAAACTGGCCTGTTTTATGACCGGCCACCTTTTGGAACATCTGCGGTCTTGGGAATATTAAGTGGGGTGTACCGAGTAAGATTTTTATCGTAATCTTGCAAACGGAAGATTAATAATACCGCCTCCTAAGCAAAAATAATGTTTGATATTTATTTTTATATATTTGTAAGCTAATAAACTAGTAGCTCTGTGAGCAGTGGACCTCGCGCTTGTGTCATTTTTTGAAATGGATGAAATATGAAAAAAATCTAAAAACTTAGTCGATAAAAAAGTCATTTACCTATTTATAAAATCTGCTCATACAATTTCACTAGAATCGGTTGAGAAAAGCAAAATTATTGCCCAAGCTGAAACAGAGACGTTTCGCTCGGTCAATTAAACATTCATTCTTAATAACTTTATTCAGTGTTTAGTTTTTATACACCTTTTTAAGAATTTCCCGGTCTTCGTCAATATCTTTTCATCGTGATCACGTTGGACTATTATGTATTCTGTTGTGTGCCAGATTAATGGCTCTATAGTTAAAGTTTGTTTCATTAATCGTTATACGAATACTATCGTCCAAAGTTTTGTTTCCATTGTTTCCGAGTAGGTACTAGGTATTCCACTTATATTAATAGCGAGTATTTTATGGTTTCTAACCCGCAATTTGGGCGGCTAAACGTATTGTTTGTGCTTCGTCGCCTGGTAACCGCAGCAGGTGTGTGGTGTCCCGCGCTCAATCGATTGACTATGCTACTCGCTTATTCATTTCATAATGACACACCGTATAAGTCTTTAACTTCTTTGCCGTTTCTACTAAAGAATTCAGTAGACAAGACACTGATTAAATAATGAGTTTAATAGCGGTTTGTAGGCCACTTGTCAGGTTGTCGATCGATCGATTGTTTCTTCATGTTTCGAGAATGTTTAATCATTCATAGTACTAAACTGTTACTTGAAACACTTTAGAATGGGAAGTAATTAGATTTAATATTGAATTGAATATAATAATGACCAGTGATTCTTAATGGTCATTATTATATTCAATTCTCAATATTCTTATTTGACTATCTAGTGAGATAAAGTTCCTTATGTCTTTTGTACAAACCTTTCGTAAAGATAATTGATATTTATCCTACTAATAATAGTAAAAATGTGAAAGTTCGGATACTTGTTACTCACTCATGCAAAATCGGCTGAAATAAATCATGTAAAAACTGATTCGTTTCGGATGAAAGAACAACGACAAAAACATATTTATAAAAACTTGTAGCGTTTACAAAAACGATTCTCAACAATCTGAGTAAAATAATGGTTTTAGAATTTTCAGAACTTTAACTGTATTCAAGAAAGTCTGTATAAAAATATAGGTTTTTAAAACACTAACATTACCAATTCAGTTCTCATAAGCTTTTTTAGTTCCTTTTCACAGAATAATGCTACGCCATTTTACTTATTGTTTTAATTTCATTGCACTTTAAAAAGACACCTTCGCTTTGCTTTTGACATTACTTTACACTATTTTATCCTGGTCTGGTCTAATGTTCCCTAGGGATTTTTTTAATGTCCACGCGGTCTAAGTCGCAGGCGGAAGCTAGTATTTAATATAGGTACACCTAGTAACATTAAAATGCAGTTATACGATAAATGGCCTTAGCTGTCACATTATTAATCATTGTGTATTGACGTGTTATGACAATCGTTATCCTTAGAGAATTGATCAATTTATTACCAGGGTAACTATTATTTTGTTCTAAAAGCTTTTTATTTAGAGCAGGGACCCTTTGGGGTTGAAATCGGTTTTCTATGGGTTGACATAAACGAATAATAATAATTTATTACACTTGATATTTGATAGGATTTTTTAAGTAATTTGGCTATGGGTGACTGAGGTGTAAGTTCATTTTGGAAAAGGGGTCTCTTGCCCAAAATAGTTAAGGAATCCCTGATTCAGAGTGTCACCTTTGAATGTCACCCTCGTGCGTATACATAATGCAATACTATCAATAAACAAACAAACTGTACACTTGTAAGGCTTCCGCGCGTACAGTTCATTAGAAATAAAACGCTTCTTACGGATTACAGCGCGTATATTGGTTTGACAAACTTTAATCCTGTACAGAGACGTAAAAAAACTCTGTATTGTTGCCGCAAAAAATAATGTTCACCCTGTTATCCGAATTGAGCTCACTTTATTAAAGAGGAGAACAGCAATGAGTGAGCGAAAAAACATCGGAACATTATCTCGGTTATCCCGGCCGGTTGGTCTCCGACGAAAACAATAGTTGCAGTTCATTCGGCATGACAAGAGCATTAGTTCCGATCGGTACACTTGCGGCCCGATAAACTGCTGCTGACGTTGAAAAATGTATCACTTTTAGATTTCCGGTCAAAACTTTTTCGCCAATCGGATCTACATATTTGATCAAAAGTTTAATTTTCATTAAAAAAACTGAGTACCATGATTTAAGAACTTAAATTTTTGAACTTAGCTTGAACCCTGTAAATTGATTCATAATGAAATTGTGTTAATTAAATAATGTTGTTTTTTTTGTTAATCTATGTTAACATAATGTCTGGAAACGATATATATATTTTGTAAATATCGTTCCATCTGATAAAGCTGGCAAGCTTGTTGCGCCCATTTTTCTTGTCAGTTAAAAGACGTCATAATGGGTAGTAGAGTAAAAGAATTGACGATTTAAAAACGCTTATTATGTGAGTTATTTAAATAAAGAATTATTCCAATTTCAATTTCAATTAAGGGTTAACATATTTTTACTCATTAACTTTAATATAGGTAACCTACACAAACTCTAACGGCCGTTTCCACTAAACTTAAATATCGCCTAAGTCGACCAAATAAAAACGGTGGTGTCATGAACTTAGATGTCAAGCAACTGTCATGCGCCTAATTTTCTTGTTCGAGTTGTACTTAGGAAAAGACTAAGGCGATTCTTAAGTTTAGTGCAAACGGCCTTAAAAATAATTTTCAGATCAATGAATTAAAATACCGTTCGTTATCAACACCGTAAAAATTTTCGCGTTCGTCCCCCCTAATAAAAATGCCACAAATATTGCACTACTTACATTTTTTGGACAGACATTGTAACGAAAAAAATAAGTCGTTCTCAAGGCGAGGCATCGATCTCTGTGAGCTCTGCTAAGCTGAACCTTACAAGGGTCGCTTCATAACTTTTGTAAGGCCCTGCTCCTAATTCGGCCCGAAAATATTTATTGTTGATACAAGCCTTTACTCGTGGAGCTTGTGGGGACACTGAATATACGATAACAGAATATAAACACAATAAAATTAAAACAGCAGTTAATAGAAAGTATTACGTCAGATAACAACAAAAATAGAAATTAATAAACTTTAGTTTTTCTAGTATACTTAACGCTACAAGATTTTAAACAAAAATCAGACTAAAACTTTTGGATAAGAAAGAAAATTAATAAAGATTTGGCCTCATTTGTCATCAAGGTACAAGGATTCTGAATTATAACTTTAATTACTTCTAAGTTCATTTAAATAAAAGTTGGTAATCACAAAAAGGCATATCATAGACGAATGTCACAACGCAGTTTATTTTAAAGTTTTCACAATTTCACAGTGATCGATCGTGTAAATCCGGCTTAACTTAATCTGTCCTCAGAGATGAGAACAGTAAGGAGACAAGACCGCAGCCTTATGACAAAGGAATCACGAGGACGACGAAACGTTTGATCACACCCACCTGGAACGCAAGTGGATCCCTCACAACTTCATGAGGATCAGATTTGAAGTTCGGAATTTGAATGTGAACTTTGACTGAAATGTGTTTCCTTTGTTGGTATTTAACGAATGCCGTTTGAATAAAAGAAAAATGTATACTAATTAATTAACATCATGTTTTAAGTACTCACTTAATAATAATGATAAATGATAAACTTCCGTACGAAAAAAACTGTACATACATGGTGTGTGGTTTTGTCACATTTTTTGCCATCGCATTGTGTGGTATGTGTCTTCAAAGATCTCGTGATAATAATATAGGTATATTTTCTCCAAGCAAAAAATTATTGTTGATATAAATTAAGCAACAAAAGGAATAATGAAGCCATACAAATTACAATTAAAGATACTTACCTACGAACATAAAAGGCTTTACGTTTGAAAGCTCTCGACAAC
Source organism: Agriphila straminella (assembly GCA_950108535.1). Lineage (NCBI taxonomy): Eukaryota > Metazoa > Arthropoda > Insecta > Lepidoptera > Crambidae > Agriphila > Agriphila straminella. The sequence continues at coordinate 7,900,552 of OX467312.1, forward strand.
TTTCCAATCGACGCTGGTTTACGCGAAATTAATCTAAGATGTAAACAATACGACACTACAAACAACACTATTTGTTAGCTTTGACGAAAATTTCAATTTTGAATGCAACTTTAGAATTTGGATTAACGATGGAAATGGGATGTAAATAGTTGTAAAAAATTAATTAAACCAGTTTTTAAGTTATTTAAATCATGCGGAAATGCCATTAAAAGAATGAAATCCTGTAAATTAACATGAAGAGTTTGATATTTGTTTTTTAATTCGAGAGTTTAGCATTCACAATGATATTTTTATATATGTAGTATATATATATATTATTAAATAATTGACCGAGTGAGCGCGGTCGCATTTCTCAACCTCAATTTTCTCGTGAAATTTTGTGAAATAGTTTTTTATTTGTCGATACAGTTCTTCGATCTTTTTTTTCATGTAGAAAATAATGGATCAGCCATTTCAAAAAATGTCACAAACGCGAGGTCTACCGCTCACTGAATCACTAGAAAAAATTGGAAGAGTATTGGACCGGACTTCCAAAGATCGCGGTTCGAGTTCCGCCTGAGAAAATGATCATTTTGTGTTTTTTTTTTCTATTTACATGATCTCGGTTCGTAAAGATGTTCTCTTTTGAATGGCCAGTATTACACCACAGAGTACTCGTCTTTCGAAGAGCTCTTTTGTTTCCCGGCGCTTTGTTGCTTTCCCCCGATCCGGGAACTTTGCGCCAAGAGGGCCGATTGAGCCAAGTTTGAAATAAGACGGGTTACATCGTATTCCGGGCTTTTCACTCGAAAGTTAGCTGTTGCGTGACGTTGATGCGACCCAAGTTTGCGCTTTATCAGCCGTTTGACAATGTTCGGGTGTTTAGATGCGAATTATGTGGGATCCGTATTGAACTCTCTGTTGGGATTTTGTGGTATATGAAATTCATAGTATATCGGAGTTGCCCTGTATAATTTGAGCTAATCATTCGCAAGATAAACAAACGGTAATCAGTGATATTTGCATAAACACATTGGCTCATGTCTAATCAATGTTGAACAGAATTGTTAACATGGGATCGATCATTCATAGCGGCAAGGCAACACATGCGATTAAAGATGTACCTATTACATTAAAAATTACACTAGTTCCTTTCAGACAGTTTCCAGGCCTTGGTGAAATATTAACGTATCACAACTAAGCCGATTGATGTTAGGTAAACCACAGTTCGTTTGCATCTATTTCTTGCCACAAAGAAATTCTAAAACTATGAATGAAAGGAAGGTACAGTAAAAGCTATTGTAACTTAACATTAAAATAAATCATCTTTTAACTTTACTATTTTAGAGTAGGTAATAGATCAAAGTTACGCCTGAAATATTTATTGTCAAAAGTTCATTACAAATACTCGAACATCTAAACGATAAATACTTCAATTAATTTGATGCTTTTAGTTCAGTCATCGCCATCAGATAACCAATATCAATTTATAAAACGTCGTAACTACTTGCCTCTCAACAATAAATAAGGCCCGCCGCCCACTAAATTATTTTAGCCCATTAACGCGACAGGCACGACACAAATTAATCATGGGAATGACAGTAAAGACATTTAACACTTTCCTGCACTAAACTCTTCGGTCGATGTCGAGGCCAAAGCAATTTAGAATTTCATATTTGAGCTATAGGGTTAATTTTTCACGTTGGCATTTTAGGATCATAATTTGGTTTTTAGGTGGAAAATAAAGGTAGTGTCTATAATATTTGTCGATTTCTTGTCAATCAGTTGAAAAGTGAGTTTATAAGCTCATGCTATGCTAAAAGCTAAAAAACCTTAGCAAAAGATAAGATTTTATAAGAAAATTATTGGCTTTTCCTAACAGAATAACTAATTTAAGTATTCTGCGAACCCTTGGAAAGTAAATTACCTATTGCGTAACGAGAGTGGCATTATGCTAGTGTAGCGTGAATTTTAAACTTGCATTGTAATTTAAACGTGAACAAGCAAAAACAAACAAAAGAAAGCAAATATTAATCGTGATCGTGTTTTGATTTTCAGACTGCTGGTGATGTATACGTTGATAACATTACCTTATATTGAATACAATATTCATCCTCAGATATTGCACTTTTCTTCCAGCGCGACTGAAACGCTGTCTCAAAAGTTGAAGACAAATCACCCGATATGCCGCGCCGTCATCCGTCACTATCGGAACTGTCAAACTAGCCTGTGGATCGATCACGCGCGAACTAATATCGAAGTTGCGTCGACAAGTCGAACGACTTTGTGTGCCTTAGGTTAGGTTAGGGCTGTCCAAGTCGCTAACTCGGTCCTTTATAGCGCGACACATTTAAAATAAGTTTGAAATAATGTTGCAGACAAATCGCCAGTGGTGCGCAACTCGAACATGAGTTCAACGGAAATGCACAACTGAAATGTTTCTGGTTTGTTCGCACTCGAACTAATATCGAAGTTACGTCGACAAGTTGTACGACTACCGTTTTAGCCACAGTCTACCGATAAACATCCCTCCTTTGAAATAAAATTACTTTTCTGCAAAAGCACGATTTTAAAAGCGAAGAAATTTTTTAAAGTATTCAATGGATGAGAAAATAAAATAGCGGCAGTATATAATATTTAACCAAAGAGAAAACAAAAAATACTTTAATGTCTTATTTTATATCTTAGTTTCCGTCATTATTTCGATAAATCTAAATTAGTCTGCCAAAACTCAAAACTTTTTATGTTATACCAGTTGTGTTTTTCTAAAAGTAGTTACTTTTACGTAATATTAAGCGTACCTTATATTGAGAGCCATAACATCCCTCGAGCCGAAGGTTTGCGACCGAGAGTGTCCGAACTTCGCTGCAGCCGTGGGGCACTCCGTTTTATTGGATGTTTCCGTAAAAAGTTAGTTCCGTGCCGTCTTTTTACTGTTGACAACGTAATCTTTGAACGGGCCGTCTGTAAGTGACGTCATCGATATGGTCCTATTACACCGGATATAAATCTTTGTGTCCTGATTTGTTTCGACTAATATATTTGATGATTTTGTTCGCTAGGATCTTTTTATTTAGTGATTTGTTTGAATTAAGATAATGTCTTATCATACTGTTAGATATTTGTAAGTTGAAATAACCTCAAGTCTGAAGTCTCAAATCTTCCCTAGCATCCTCATTTTCTTATTCATTAAGAATTAAATCAAATCAAATCATTAAACTTAACTTCATAAAAATAAAAAGGTAACCAAATTGCGAACCTTTTAGTTGTAACACTGAAATCTATCATGATATATGTATTTGTGAAAATTTCTCATACATCAGAGATTTGGCAAACAAATCATAGCTGAGCAAACTCAACAGATTTCTGTTTGCATCGTACTTGTTTTTATAACGGATTAGTTATCTTGCCGTTGTAGGTACGACAGAAGCTCTATAGACAATAATATTGTTGGGAGAAACTGCGTTTATTTACAAACTGTACCTATAATAACATAAGTGATAGGTACCTACTCTGAAAATTTCCACAACCTTATGCCTGTGGCTTAAGTGTTGTTTTTGTATTGTAAGTGTTTCCTCCGAAAGGCTCAACGCACTTATGTAAAGGTCTATTGAAAAAAGGTGTGCCGAAGCTTAGTCGGATTTCGTCGGTGTTTGCCGAAGGATATCCTGGGACAAACGAGCAAAGATAGGGCCGTAAACATCGACGCCGCGGTGAATAATACATTACTTAAGATTGAGTCAAGCAGGATAAATTGTAAGTTTGACTGTTTTGTTTTATGTCTCAACGTAGGAGTCAGATAAACTGAAATGGTTGAAAACTTAATGAAGTCTTTTCGTTTTACAATATAAATAAACGTAAAAAATCTAAGTGTTTCTGTTTTAACTGATCCGAAGATTGCTAAAGACCATCTAATAAAATAAGAGACAGTGCATTTATTTTGACATTCTGAATGTATCCATTTATGGCTTCATTGGCTATCAAAATATTTAATAAACTACCGCTAGACATTATTAATCAACCAATAGAGAAAAATATTTTCAGGAATAAATTATTTAATTGGCTCTTACAGCACAGTTTTTACTCGACCAAGGAATATTTGGAATAAAAATGACATCTCTTCTTAATCTGACTTATTAATGATAATTTTGCATAGGTGACATTTAATTTTAAATATGAGATTTCTGTTGACAATTTTGTAATTATTATTGACGTCTTAAAATAGTAATACTTAGTAGTAATAATATTCACTATAGATAGCTGACACTTACTAACATTTGCATGCCTACAGACTTAAGGCAGAACATTGTTGAAACTTTATTAGAAACATTGTCATCAATCTCAATGTAACGTACACAATATTGTGCAAATAAATATTCTGATTTCATTTAATTTTTTTATAGGTAAGTATGTTGACATCCAGTATCTAAAAAGGTCTTTGTAAATAAAAAGCAAAAAGTATCGATACGTATCTCCATCCCTACGTAAGGCCGGCGATCCCGGGGATGGGACGGGATTACGGGCACAATGCGGAGACGCCCGATACCGCGATATATAATATTATCTTTGTTGACACCACATCATGTAGGTCGTTTTTCGTCGTCAATACCTCCATTGTCGTCGCGAAATAACTTTAGACCCGGCAAATTATTATTTTTCTCTATCTATTTGTTAGGGAGAAAGAGATGAATTGAGCCTAACCGGTTCATGTTTTTAACTAAAGGATTTTTCTCTTACGTGTTTTATTTTTCTTCGTGTTTTATAATTACATTTTTTCTATTAAATTAATTATCTTACATTTATATATTAATAACAATTCAATTCAGTTATATTGATAACAATCTTTTATTTTTATTTTATTTTAGTTTTATAAAAATATAAAGTATCTCCTCAAAAGAAAATAGGAGCCACTATATGGTTTTCCATACTACCGAGATAGCTTTGGAAACGTTTCATAATATAAATACAATCAGATTTTATTTGAATTTGATATTGTTCGAAAGCTGTAATAGTCAACTTGCGGACATTACTGTATAGAATTTTCTGTATAGTTTCTCCCTATTCGCCGTGTGTCAGACACGGCGCGAATAGGAGAAATAATAATACAGTGAATTTGCCAGTAAAGTCCGCAAGTTGACTACCGCTTTCGAACAATATCAAATTCAAATAAATTCAGATTGAATGATTAAAAAAACTTAACATTGGAAAACCATATATAGGTTGTGGCCCCTATTTTCTTATACATATCTCAGTTTAGTTAGTCGGAAAATTTAGTCTATCGACAATTATCTATTTTTCTATTGATCGACTGCCATCATTACTTAACTCTTTATATTAATATACATACAATGTATAAATTCAGTGCTCTAATACTTGCAGAATACATTGCAACAAAAAAGTCATAGAATACCTACATTGAATTTACATAGAGCCTCGATCTTAGCATTTAGTTTAACATAACAGTATCTGCCATAACAGATTTGCAAACACATCGTGAAGACAGCGCACTGTGAACTGCAACCACTATTTGAGCCCAACACAATAGACCATTGAGCCACGCTATCGAAAGCTTACATCGATAAAATTTGCAAGTAAATATCGGTGTTGATATTTTTGGTAGCAGTAGTATTACACCAACACTGTATGTCACCACATTTGTGATATTTATGCTACGCTTGTAGGTACGTGAAACCACACCACGTATTGTAAATAATACTGCAGTATTTCAGCGGTAAACTGGGTGTGGAAACATAACCGTAATTTTCCTTCCGACCAATATACTTTAAACAACGCCATCAATTTCAATTGCACACAAAATAATAATCAAACAGCAAGCTGCAGAAATAAAACAAAGACCAATACTTATTAATAAATGATTTGCTATAGTTATTTTTCAAAATAATGAACCTGCCCTAATTGAAGTTTTAGCAGTTATTATCTTATAATGCTTTCATTAGAAATTCATAAATATTTTGTGATTGATTGTGATATAGGTACGCAATATTTTTAGAACTTATAATATTCCGAGACGTGATGTTAGATGTTACAAATAGAAGCCACATAAGTGAAGTAAAAGATACGGATAAAAATAATAAGAATACTTGTATGATGAATAATTCGCGTCATTAAAATTCTCTCTGTCGATCTGGTGTACCGATATAATAATATTGCAGCAAGATGTATCTACAGGTAACTATAACGAAATTGTAACTGGCCGATGTTATGTACATAAGAGATTTAAAAAATGTGGGGTCTTTATAAGGGTATTAGAAGCCAAAACAATTATTTTCAGATTTTTTTTCTGTCTCTTATGTTCGTGCGTTGTACACCTGATGCGCTTTTCACAGTTGCATTTCCGAGATCCTAACTTAAAATCTGATGCATGTTTCATCCCTTTTTTCGTTAAATAGCAGATTTGATGCGCCAACTAAAACAAAATTCACGTGGACGAAGTTACGGGTGGCCGCTAGTGATAAATATAATTTAACTAAGGGCTCATTTTTCAATGGCCAGAAGCTTTATTCGATTGATAACGTATTATACTGCCAAATTGAAAATCATATATTTGTTAGTAACATTTTTTGAATAACCTTTATTTTATTCGGGTAATAATTTACTTATCTGACTGATATCTGTTATCTGAGGGTTGAAAAATCAGCCCAAAATAAAAATAACAATTTGAATATTCTTGAAGAATATCCGAAAATTTGCAAATTATATCTGTACCCTTAGCACGAACAGCTATCGAAAAAATAACTCGCGTAAAATCATTCGATAGATAAATTTTGTATTGGAAATTTGTACAACGCCATCTATCGCCGATAAGCGAAATGAAATTTTCCATAGAGAATTATCGAGTAATTTTACGTGCGTTTTTTTTCTCGATAGTTGTTCGTGCTAAGGGACTACTGATCACAAGAAACTTAATTTTTTTTTCTCATAATACAGTGGATCGAATTTTGTTTATTTTATTTTTATTTTAAGGTGGTACCCTGAGCGAAAGTGGCGCCGCGGTGAATTATATTTAATATTATAATTCTAATACACAATTTTAAAAATGTTTATCGTGGAGATTTTAGGGCCCACAGTCTAGTATTTTTAGACGGTATCGTTACATTCCCTCGTAGTCACTGCTAGAAGTAGATAGCAAAACTGCTAAAAGTGGCCGTTTTTGACACATTTGCTATCTACTTCTACGAATGACTACGAGGGCATGTAGTGATACCTTCTAAAAATACTAGACCATGGGCCCCTAAAATCTCCACGATAAACATTATTAAAATCTTTTTCTATTAATAACTTATTAAATAAAAACCTCTGACGCGCCACTTTCGGTCATACAACCGCCTTAACACAATACAGCTATTCTTACAGGAGTTCCTAATACAATAGTGTAGTCATCTAAGTTTACAGATACATACTTATTTAAAAATTAAATTTAAAAATTAATGAGGGCTTTTTACAATGACAAAAAACTGTAGGCTCGATAGATGGCGTTGATAAAAAATAGGTGACAATGTGATTTTTACTAAGCTTCGAAGATACTATATCTATGCTTCGAAGCGTATCAACACTATCTAGTGAAGCAAATAATAACTATTTTTATTTTTTAAATGTCACTTTGAAAACCCCTCATTGAACATCGAATAATGAACTCACATTGAACGCGTGAGGGGTCGTAAATAAAAATGGGTATCATAATACTGCTTGAAGGATCGAAACTTTCTTCATCAAGCTCCGAAAGGTCAACAGATCTGAAAATAAAACCTTACCTTTTTTGAATATTCTTATTTAAATATATTACGATCCGTGATTTTAGCGTAGGAGGAATAGTAATATAAGTACAATTCGCTGAGAATTCATGATTTACATTCATTACCGTGTATGTTTATGTATGTTTTACTTTTGGCACTTTTTATTCGAAATTCATTTCTGTCAGTTAATTAACAGAATAACTTTTTTATTTTGGTTGGATTTTATTAAATACATAGATGAATTTTAAATTAAATCGATTACGTTTTTCTTTTATAAAAGAAAAATATAAACAAGCCTGTTGCTTGGATGGTATACCAATTCCCACAGTGCATATTAAAATAAAAAACCCTCTCATTTTTTGTGTAAATCGTTTAAATTATTAATGTTCTGTGTTTTGTGTTTCAGGTAATATTTAACTTCTCAGGTCGTGGGTTATGAATCCCCGATGGGTGAGTTATAAAAATACTTCACCTACTTAGGGCCGGCCGGCCCTTTGCCGTTCCTATATAGCTAGCAAAAAAATCTCATTCATAAAAGATTTCATATTATTCAGAGACGTATTCACAAAGTTAGAAAGAATATACTGTGTTTGTAAAGAAAAAAGTGTATTTTTCGTGTCGTAGATCAAAACAGCGGTCGTCTCCCTCGAGCTGAGAGAAATATTAAAATATCTGCCTTTTGGGATAGGGAACACACGATGTAAGAAAAGATGAGGCGAGCTCAATTTTGTCGATTCGATGTCCCGAATTCGTTTGCTGAATTCCTAATGGTGCCGCTGGGTCGGCTTCTCTTGTAATCGTGTCGCTTTTGTATTTAATCCGCGTTTGTGCCCTCTCTTCGCAGTCGGTAGGTACACCGCAACGGCTGAATGCCTAACAAGAATTTAATTGGTGCCAACCCTACAAATAAACGACATACTTGGCAGAATTATGAAGAACCACATATTTTTTCCAATTCGACAGCATTTTATTCCGAAAAAGAAGAAACAGTCAATTTAAATCCTATCAACGTTTACTTTCATACCTTGCCAATGAAAACTCTCTTGAGAAGAAACTGAAAACGTACTTAAATCGTTTCACGGATTGACGAAACAGCCAAGAATTTTGTTGTTTTTTATTCCCTTGTCCCTCATAGATACTGTTGTGACATTTTAGCATAAGACGGTTTACGGTCATTAACAAAAATGTCGTTTCGAGACATTTAGTCGTGACATTTTGCGTGACTCTCACTCAACTAGAACTTTTACACAAATGTTAAACTGTTCTAACAGACTACTATATCTACTTACATTAAACCGTTGGACTTCAGTTATATACAAAATTATACAATATTCGGTTTCCCATTGAATGGATTAATAGAACAAAGTAGCGCCATGATCAATCACATTGGATTATAGTCCCCTCAAATTAGAGCCAATCAAATCTATTCTTATCTCCCTTCCACCACAATTGACTATTCGGGGTATTAAGACCGGATTAATTATCTTATCATCCAAGTAAGATCTACTGTTAAATGACGTTTTTGGATTGAAAGTGTTAAAAGGAGAATAACTTTAAGTTTGTTATGCTTTTTCTTAAAATTCCGCTAAATAATTAGAAAATTATTTGTGACGGAAAACTTAATACTTATTATTAAAGATTCTAAATAATAAGGTAATACTTTCTAAAATAACTTATTTTATTAGGGTATGATTTTATCAATTACCTAATAATTGCATTTTCAGTGACCTAATAAATAATATTTGTTCCTAAAATAGTAGATCTGTCACCTAAATTGAATCACCAACTAATATTAAAACGCTTACCTAAATATTAATTAAGAATTAATTGGATATTATATCAGTCAGTATTATAGTGGAAAGATAAAACCGGTCATAAAACACATCCTTGTGAAATAATAATTATATACCCACGATTATAATAAAATAGGTAATATTATCACTAAAATAACTTTGTCTGTAATACATCACCACCGGACAAGGGTTTGCCCTAATTGGAGACCACAATCGATATCAATATTTGATGTCACAATCATTGAATATTCGAGATAACTGCGGCCGGCCCACAATGACCAGTAATTTAGCGTGTGTAATTCAGTAAAGCATCCGTGTGTGTTTTATTTTATCTGGAATGAGTTTGGGATAATAATTCATGAAACGGTCGAGATGGGGTTCGATATTTGACATTCGAGAGTTTTCATAGGTTGGTTCTGGATCCAATCTGCCCAATCAGTATGCCATTTAAACGTTTCATTGTTTTTGTTAAATTGTAGCTCATTGTAAGCATCATTTAGGCCGGATTGTGCTTATTATTTATATTTTTATACTATTTATCATATAGTTTTGACTCGCTACTTTTATAAAAATAAACGATATTTTGAAAGTAATCAATTATATAATAAAAAATACAAGTTAAAACTAGTGGCTCTGTAAGGTGTAGACCTCCTTTACATATCTCCGCCATTTTGAAATTTTTCCAAATAATTTAATCGAACCTGTTCACAAAATTTGACGAGAATCTGTTGAGAATTGCGACCTGTACAGGAAAACAGACGGACAGCCGGACATGCGTAAGCATTATTGCTGAAGCTGGCGCTTCGCTCGAGCTTCGCCCTCACTCGATCAAAAATGTAAGTACCAACAAATTAACAAGCAGCGATCACAGTAAAAAAGTCCTGGAGTCTTCAATTCACTGCGGAGCGGCCGCCCCGCAAGTAGAATGTTAAACTTTACATTTGTTTCGGTGCTAAGAACAGAGCAATAGAATTAATTCAATCGGCACAACTTTACATTCAGACGGTTGTTCCGTCGTAAGGGAAACCTCAAAGGGTTGGCGTGACGACCCACGTGATTGATGAGAACACTTGATTACGCACATGTAAGTTATATTAATTCGTACCAGTTTCGGCCTCTTATTAGCAATTCTAAACGGCAAAATTGGCGATTGAAAAAGTTTGCCTTGATTGAATCGCAATGGATAATGTTGGACTGGAAGTTTCTATTGTCAAGCCAACTTTAATTTTGGAGTGCTAACTAATTTGGAATGGCGATATCCATTCAAATTCTATTGATAAAATTAGGACCTATTTCAAATTATCACAACTCTCTCTATAGAATTGGTGAACGTGTATTTAGAATGTTTTCAATTACTTTTCCAATGATCTCCCTCGTCGTAAACAATTGTATACGAAACACTCACAGTTGGCCCGGGGCAAAATCACTAGAGTCCTTCGTCTAAACAGTTTCGACGACACATTGTTTGCGGTGCTCTCCGTCGAACATTGAGTCATATCTGTTCCAATTAAAGTCTGTTTGTTTTGCATTTCCCCTGCATCTCGGAACCGGTGAGGGCGCAATAAAACGCGCAAAACAATGCGGATCACGTCACAGCGGAATTATCTCGCAGCGGAGACGATCAATTACACTGACAACTGGCACGTGGAAAAAGGGCGGATGGTTAGAGCCTTATATTTTTCACGAATAATCCCCGCAAACGGAGCTTTATCTCTTTCATTATAAAGCTCATTCTCCCGCTCAAATTGGTTTTGCCTTCAATTAGACGAGTGAAACTCGGAGGGTCATTTGTTGGTAAGATTTTAACATTTGCGTTAGACTTACTGACAACGCTGATCAACCGTGACGCTAAGAGGCTTAATTGATTTAATTCCCCCGATACTTTTTCGACTTGAAGAACTTTTAAAGGAATTTCTGAAGTCTGTAGAAACAATTAAAATAAAATTGCCTGGTAACAGCCATTATACCATAAACTTCTTAATTTCCAAGATAATTTTAATCCTATGAAAAACATTCTCAGTACCAATTAGTTTTTTTTAATCTTCTTCGAGTGCATGACTTCAGATATGTATTCAGAAAGTTTTGCTGACTGAATTCAAACCTTTCATTATCTAACAACAATGTCTACTCCAATCCAACCCAAAAAGCTTCAAGTTACTGAACTGAAATTATACGAGTTTAGTTCGTTTGAGCGAACATCTGTTTCAGCATGAGAACAGCTCTCAACTTTGAACGGTGAAGCAATTATAATAATAGGTCACACACACATGAGGTGAATTGGGCGAACTTCATTGGATTATTGCGAAATGTGTCGAGTCAGTAGTGCGGTTTGTCAAGTAAAATGGTGCGGTCAGCCTGTGACGTCTCAAAGTGCTTATTTAGTAGTAAGTAGTGAATAACGTTACAGACCTGTAAATTTCTAGTTTCGAGTAGAAAGGGGTTGTATTAACAACCCCTTTTTTAATTTAACAACTAATAAGTTATTAAATTAAGAAAACTCATTAAAAATATAAATTTATGTTAAAATACAAGTATGTTTCATTTGGGTTTCACATGTTTCTTTTGATAGTTGAAGTAGCATTTAAGTAGCAGTTTTTGTTTTATTTTTCAACACAAATTAGAATAAAAGTATTCTGTACCAACTAAAAATATAATAAAAATCACGTCACAGACCTAGCCTACTCGTGGTATGGGAACAAGTTGAGTTGAAACTGAAATGTTTAGATTTATACGTCATATTTCACAGTTTATTGGATTTACGGCAGCACCTGCGACACGGGCGAACTTTCGCGAAGGTCTCACTTCGGACGAAGGTAATTGAGGGAATAACCCAAACAAATGTGCCCGTAGTGATGGAATTCGCTTGCTGTCGATTATTTTTAACTATCTGAATTTTAAGTTGATAAGGAGAAAATAAATAAGGTGTTTCGATCATTTGTAACACAGATCAGGAAAAGGAAATAGAAGGTTTAGTATATCTATCTAATCGAAACTCGACTACTCCTGAATCTGATAGGTTCAAATATTTTTGTCGATTCCTACCTCTAACTAGGAATTTTTTAAACGTTCGTAGAACACGTAAAAGAATGGTATTGATTTCATATTGTAGGAAGATGAAGCCGTTAACTTGTTTCAAAAGCACCAACAACCTTCAAGAGTTCAGTCGGTTTTCCTACGTTAACCCTTTCTTCCAAGCGAAATCCGCGTTACAGCTCCACGAGCGATAACGCTCTCACGTCAAGTGGATCGATATATCAGTCACCTCAACTCCTCACGCCTAATTTGGCAGCCCGACGCGCAGAATTTATGGGGGTGGGGCCACCAGCTTGAAATATTTGAAGGCTCCTCTCGGCCGTGAGTTATGAATGAATCCCGTTAAAGAACCCGGAAAATTTCTAACGGCACGCCAGAATGGGTATGACGCGGAACGAGATGCCTACTCCCTGATTATTGAATTTGTTTTAAACGGCCCTTTTGGATTTTACCGTTCCGACCTTTTTGCGAGGTGGAGAACTTTTTAGCACCGTCTTATGTTTTCTGCGATGTGAGATTTCAGTAAGATTTTTTATAAATTCCTATTATCATCTCTTATTGTGTCTCCTGCCAGAACTAACAGTTATTTTAAAAGATATTATTTCATTTGTAATTTCATCTATATGGTTTCCGAAATATTGAATAAAAAATCGCCCTTTACTGCTTCTCGCAGAAGCATTGAGCCGCTTCAGTTTTTCACAAAACAACTACAGTATTCGAACAGGTCCAATTTAATCACTCTCTATAACGTTATTAATTATTGTTTGTTTGTAACTGCCAAAATTGGTACTTATTCCCGCTTCGTGGACTCGCGACTAATGGCTGGACACTAGTAAACAAGTACACTGAATTCCATTTAAAAACTTTAAAATTGAATTTCGAGCCGGGTGAATATTAAAAACCAGTGCGACGTTGACTTTCGATGCGGTCAGTCGTACCGTACCAAACATTTGTAATGTAAATATGCAGGTTTAAAGTTCGGGATATGGAGGATTACATTCATACAACTATGATAGCTATTTTTAAAGTGCTTTCGATTATTTCAATTAATTAGTTCCACCCTATCTGTAATTGGTTTTTATTAATTGATATTTTACCTGAGTTAAATAAAAAAAATGTTCGTAGTATTTTTTTTAGTTATGTATGAGTGAAAGCAAAGTGGGCGACTGAATTACAATAAAAATAGTTAGGAATTAGTACAAAATGAAGACTAACAAATATAAAACATCTTATTTAACAACAAAGCATTGTGTTTAAACGATATAAACGTAAGAAAAGTTATGAAGTTGTTCGTGCATTTTACGGCCGCGCCGCTCGGTCTGTGCTTCCCTTAGAAACAGCTAGCAAGAAGTATCTCTAGGAATCAAGTCACGCGTTGGTCTTTGCGCCGTGATGCTTTTCCACGATTGGCTCAGATCCATAGCGGAGATACGAGAGGATGATGAAAAAGGTTTCAACAGCTGGAACGACGCTTTGTAAAGTTGGCTTCAATAGAATTTAACGAAAAGATAAACAAACTTTTTGCGGAGTTAGGATAGGATTTGTCAATTGATATTTGTTGCTACATGAGTACCTATGATTTATACATATCATATTCAATTACTTAAAAATATTGAGTGTCAAATTTTGCCAATGCTTTTCCCAATTTCATCGTATCCTCCAGCTGTATAAATTTTAAGTGTAATAAGTAAATTGACCCCTTTAAGTCAAGAAACAAAGCACCTGCCCAAGATTTAAGCTTTTGTCTACCTCGATTATAATCTCTATTATTTTATGTAAATGGGAGAGAAGCGGGGAATAGAGACATCAATACCCGCATAATGTGATTGAGAGCCCAACACCTACGCCGAAAGTTATCAGTTTAGGATTGGAAACGTGTGCCGAAACAATAGACAAATATTGAAAACCCTTCGCATATTGGATGTAAATTTATTCGGCTACCTTGTTAGATTTCGTACACCGGATAGGCGGAAAAATGGCGCTGTTGATTTTATGCCCATTAATAATTTTAACAGAAAACTACATATTTGTCAGTACGGCCTAGGTATTTGTTTTTTTAACAGTCATTTAAAGAAATAGTAAAATGGTAAATGTGTGTCGGTACAACTAAAGACCTATAGTGTAGGACTAGACGATATTATATTAATATTCTGTTTCACAGTCTATGATTAGGCACTAAATTCTGATTTAATTTTAAAATGGAACAAAGATTTTTGGAAATTATTCGTCAAGTAAGTATATTAATTTTAACATAATCGGATTTTGTGAAACAGGTCTTAATATCACAGAATAAATATTAATAGTATTAGCGTTCTAATACTTATTAAACTAATATCGTTCTTAGTCGTATTTCCAGAAAACTATTTCATTGTGAAATTGTAAATTAGCTTTCGCTTAACTTTTGTTACAAAATTTCACGAATTTGCCAAGTTTTAAATACACACCGAGTTTGACGACCGAATAGCATTTCATTTCTATTTCCTGGATTTTAAAAATAATAATTGGTACGTTTTCCTTTATCAACAGAAGTATTCTAAAATTCGAAATAAAAATATTACAATAGTGCGTTCTGTATCGAGTCTTTCAGCGCTTTTGTGGAGATGTATGCGCTCAAAGCTGTACGAGTATATATTGAGCTTTGGTTCGTTGGCTTCCATATCCGCAGTGAAGGCATACACTGCATCGTCTAAACTTGATATAGCAGCGCTTCGAAGACAAACCATTACTTTAAGACTTTAACGTAGTTTTTCACTTATAACATGATAACAATCAGTAAAAAAAAATCGACAAGCCCCAACATGTTTGAAAAAAACATTACCAATACCAAAAACAATACTCTACCTTATGTTACCAATTACAAAGATACTTATAATGGAACGGCATATCAAGCAGTGGTTGCATCAATAAACTATGCCCCTCGCTATCGCACGGCAGCTAATTTTCATACTAAACGAACGGGTGCATTATTAAAATGTGCTTCACCCTGACAACCTGCCTCCACGACGACGGGCATTTAAACTTGACTCACTAACTAAATGGTTAAGTATTTAACGTATTTGCTACTCGAAGCGAAAGTTTCTAAGTTAGTTAGCTGCAACATTAATATGACACTGTTGATTTTATTGAAACACGTAACGGGTTACAAGTTCTTTTGGTTTGATTTATTAGCAACTCGTATAATATTAATTGCTAATATAAATTTAGAATTTATTGTCTTCGAAGGACTCTCATCTTTTAA
This sequence comes from Agriphila straminella, assembly GCA_950108535.1. Lineage (NCBI taxonomy): Eukaryota > Metazoa > Arthropoda > Insecta > Lepidoptera > Crambidae > Agriphila > Agriphila straminella. The sequence continues at coordinate 7,916,349 of OX467312.1, forward strand.
TAACTTATCTACGTAGAAAATTATTTTTACAAACGTAAAAATTGATATAGACAAAACCCCTCTTTGGCTCGTTTTGCAGACACATTAAAAACTTCGACCTTCGAAACTTTTCCATAGCAATATGGCTCTTTCCCAGGTCAAACTTGCAAACTGGCAGTTTATTCTTGACATGTTTGCGCCATCCATCTGCTAGCCGCATTTTCATACTTCTCACAGAGCAGGTGTCAAAACTATGGGACGTTAGGCTAATGTATGCAGATTGCGTCTTCCTACTCCCTATGCAATGTATCTACCTCTAGTCTACACAGAGGTACTCAGAGTTACGTTGGCTTACTTTGCTAATGCTCTGCAGTACTTTGCGCTTTTAGTGTTTCGCGCTTTTGTGCTTAAAGCTTAAACTGCAGTCATGTAGCGCATGTGTTTGCAGATTTTAGTTAATTACTTTCTTGTGTGAGAAAATTGTATGATAATGTCAAAAACATTTACATTGTCCGTTTTCGACGCTTTTTGATTTAATGATATCCATCATTATTAGTTAGTGTGAATTAATGGATCGGTGTAATTCTTGAGAAAATAAAGTTCTTATACCACATTTTTAATACAAAAAAGTTTGTTTGATATCATGGACTAATAGGTAAGTACGCATAATGTATAATGAATTGCAGTATTAAAGAAAGGATATTTCTCACAATACCTAGAAATGCATTTTATATATACCTTTAAACGGCACACAGCTTTTTAAAGGAATAGAAACAGACGTTATTAAACCTTATTCAACAGTAAAATATTACGAGCGCGCTTAGAAATGCCTTATTCACCAACAACACTGGAAAAGTACTTACGTCGTGGCATACATCTTTTAACCTCACTATTTTTACACGAATTTATAGGTTTCCAAGCTATTTCTAATGCAAAGTTTGTCAGTTTCAACATGTAAATATTACAATACAACACAATAAGTATTTTTGAGACATTAAGAGATCAGCCTTCCTAGCATGACCGATTTATATCGCGTGATATAGCATTTTATCGACACTCAACTGTCAAATTCTTTTGTCTTTTTGACAGTTGAACGTGATAAAACGCTATATCACGCGATATAAATCGGTCATGCTAGGCAGGCAGAGAGCTATTGTTTTGTTATCTTCTGTTATGTTATGATATTTCAATGTATTTCACTGTAAAATCCAATATTGAGAAAATGCACGCGGAATTTGACTTCATTATTTCAGAAATCGCATGTTTGTTACCACTTTTCTAAAGAAATTGTTCTTCTTTTTATTTTATAAAAGAACGAGACCTTGTAAGTTAGTGACCTACACCTCCATAACATTATTTTTCGTTCACAAACACCTATGTAGGTAGCGTAGTTTAATCTCTACAAATATTTTAATTTCAAGTAGCAAAATAATTGAAGGCTTATCATTATCACTTAATAACAGAACACATACCGAACTCTCCATAAATTACTTGATTCCGTTTAATTATTACCTACCAACTCTGAGGGTCTATTATAAAAAAGAATCACGATAGTCGGACGCAATTCGTCGATCAATTTACTTGATATTGAACCTTATTCGTGAGTCAATAGTGCTACGGAGTGGGACGAACATCGTACGCTTAATCGTGGTGTTTTTTTTGTAATAGGCCCTCTGTATACGAACGAACAGTTGATAATTTGCATCATCAGTGTATGAACAGAGCGAGATTTAATTGGTCATTCATTGACATTGTTTTCGTTCAGCTCGTCTCTCTCTTAATTTATCTGTTTTGGTTCTTTTTTCTTAATCATATTTTTTATGATATCATAAATTTCGTTTGCATTGTATTTTTGCCTTTTGGTTTTAATATAAAAAATGTTTTATTCAGTACCCGTAGCACGAAGAGCTACCGAGAAAAAAACGCGCGTAAGGTTTGATAATGTTTTTTGTATGGGAAATTTGTACAGCGTCATCTACAATTGAAAAGTGAAAATAAATTTCTCATAGACAATTTATTACTCTATCTATCGAGTACTTTCGTGCTAGGGGTACAGTACAGAACATAACCATTTAGTTTCCTGTATTTGATTAAAAATACCAGCTCTGTTAATTTAACAAAGTGCATTGTTGTCATCCTGAATCAGTCAAATTACATTTCCGTAGCTATTTCTTGTAAAGAAATCAATAATATTTCGCTTGGAAAATATTTCGAATTGAAATGAATGAGAAATAATTTCGGAGCTGAAATATTCCACCTACATCCTTTCTACATCCAACCAACAGAGTTCATTAGAGAGCAAGAATCCAATCGGATGCTTCTGAATAAATACGTCAAAACAGCGAACAGAATTGTGTCTCGATCGAACCCCCCTTTTTTAAATATTCAAACAAGTGCCGGAGCACTTTTGAGACACTTCGGAGAGAGCGACGCGATGCATATTTAAAACAATGGAGTTGAAGGATACAGTATAGTCCATGCCGTAGTGTCTTCGGATGCCACAGTTGGTTGATGGACATAGTACAATTTCTTAGAAGTGCATATGTATAAAATTCCATTATAAATTTCGCGGTCATCATGTGTGAAGTGGTTTTACGCTGTAATTTATTATGAGAAGTATGTTGAGGTATTTTTCTAGCGTTCGTGGTAGAGGCGTGGTCGTTCTTCTGTCCTATTCTAATTAATGTCAATATAGAGTGCTAAAGTTTTAGAGTAAAGTTATAAATTCCGTTCCTAAATCATACAACTATAATTTCCTACCTTTTAGGTATACTTACGTTCCAGCGTCTTGAACAAAAGTTTGGCAGATTATCCTGAGTTTTTGATTAGTTCATAACCTTTTACATTAACCTTTAATATTTTAATCCCATTGGTGTTACTTTGACAGTATTTTATTTCCTTATTTTGTGCCACGTGAAATGTTTCTCGAAAAATTTCAATAAGTTACTATAAGAAACTTCATAAAGTTATTACTACACAGACGCAACACTCTCGACACTCTTCGTAATTACAACCCTCCAGACATATTACGGAGTTTCCACATGACCGCATAATACAATAAGACCCTATGGCAATTTATCTTAAGACAAATCCGAACACATAAGACACCTGTCAGATTAGACAGCAGCCAGCTTGTCTCGCCTCAACGGGCGCGAGCATTAGCTTGGTAAATTAGAATATTCCCTACATAAATAAAACGATAATTAACGTTCAAACAAACCAAGCTAAGGATAAATTTTGTCAAGTTGTCGTCTCGGCGTCGTTGGGGCTTGTCTTGAGATCCGACTACTTGATATTTTAATTGGTGTAGGCTTTGTTACTAGGTCATTTGTCTGTTAATGGTAACCTTGTAAGGAGCTGAAGTGTCTTACCTCTGAGTGTTATTTCGTTGGTATGAAAAACTTTTGATTTTGCAATTTTTCACATTTGCTGAAGTTTTTCCGATATTTTGTGTAGTCGTTCTGGATTTCCTAAGACAAGCTATATTTATAGCTCAAGTTTTTATTTCATCAAAGTTGTAATAATTTCACGCTCAATATTGTATCGTAGGCGATTTCATTCGACGGCAAGATTGAGCAAACAAATTAATTCTAGTATTCAACTCTAAAAACAATTCTAGTATATTATTTAGTATTGTGTAAAAATAGCATTGTGAATGCAAAATTTCAAATTTAAAAACAAATTAATTTTACACGTTAGCGTTTTGGGGCATTGTTATGTGTCTCATTTGCACAAAGAACGGTCCCGCTGTGCCGGCTCGGGCGATGCAATTTGTCCCGAGATAAATCCCGCCGCAGACAGATGTCGTCTGTACCGCACTTTATTTCGCTTGCCACTAGTTAAGGATTTTAAAATTCCATCTTATCAATATTAATTAAGTTTTGTATGGTAAAATTTGAATTTAAAAGTACCATCTAGGTTCGTATTTTTAACTTAGGAATGGTATAACTGCCCCAAATAAAAATAAAGATGTAGATCATTACAGAAAATAAAAGGTTCTTTTAATCAACTATTTTTTCGCCGTCGCGTACGTTGCCTATGTTTTTTGTATTTTTCAAATATCTACAACATTGCCCCAAATTAAATGTTAATTAAACAAAGAAGAAGAAAGAGCAAAAACGTGTATGTTTTCGTTTCAATTTGGACTTAATGCATCGCAGCTCTGTTCCGTAGCTGGGATACTTATGCCGTGATAAATCTAGGGGCAGACAGTTGTCGTTAGGGCTGCGCTAAATTGGCCTCTTGATAGAAAAATAAAAATGAAGTAGATATTATACTTTAAAGTCAAAAACTCTTTTTAACATCAGTTGCAATAAAAACAGTGATCAGATGCACATAGGTACTTAACATAATATGGAGCCATTGAGGTTCACAAATAGTTGATCGACTAAAGATAAAAGAAAAAAAGGTATGAGGATCGTGTAAAGCCGACTGTATATGTATAGAGTATAGACTTAGATAGATAGATGTTAGCGCACACTTAAACTGTAATAGATATAGAAGAGATTTCACAAGTGTATATACAAAGGGTGTTTGATTAACAGTTTACTTTTCTTTTCAGGTAATAAACCCAGTTTGATTGGCAGTTTTGCGGTATGTAGTGGAAACATTCTCAGCAAACGTCCGTAGTCGTCACGTGGACTGAAATAGCTTTACGATCATTTCTAGCACTTCAAAGGGGGTCATTAAATGTCACGCACGAATAAATTCCGGATTAGAAGACGTCTTGCGGCCACGGATGCCACCTGGTAACTGTCAACATGGACATGAACTGTCAATTTGGATACGTTAGAGCCCAATTGGTCAGCCAGTTTATTCCAAATATAAATAAATTCGAATACGGAAATCGCGTAACGAGGCGGTCTGGGCGGGCGGGGTCAGGACTCCAATAGTACCCCCGAAAGGGGGTGCCAACCAATGGTATGGAGATTGAATTATTTCCGTCGAATACAAACACGGTGTCATAATTCCGACTACATTTTTATATTAAATTTTCGCACTCTGTTCGTCGGTAAACTGATCATTTCGTTTTCATATCTGTGGTTAACTTGTCAACTCACATTTTTTTAGTTTCACAAGAGCTTCTATCAAAATGGAATCCCGACTGACGGTGAAGTTATCGCAATTTAAATCCAATATGTTAAAGATTCACCCCCAATAAACCCACTTACGATGGAAGCCGAACATTACTGGACCCTCAAATTACTTGGCATATGTTCGCCTTATATTTCACAGTCCGGTTGGGCACTACCTTTCCGATTCACTGCGACCAACGCTCGTAAACTAGGGGGTGGTATTCTCAAAGTCATGAATACGTTAGTCCGTTGGCGGCCCTCTTTAATAGTTAAATAGTCGAGCGAGAAAGAGGATATCCAAAATGGAACCACGCAGACCTGTTGGTAGGGTTAAGTTACTAGTTGTTTGCTGCGAAACCCGCGTTATTCAACTAGATGGTACCTAGCTAGAATTTAAACGAAACCCTTAAGCATTTAAACCGATTAAATAAACAAGACAGGCTACTTAATTTACTCTACCCACAATTTACACCTTAGATATGATGATACTTAGCTTTTAAATAAAACACTCATCCCATATTAGTATGCTAGACTAGATTATTCTTTCAGTTCCCTTTGTTGATAACTTAAGGGGCCGTACAACTTCAAATACTCATTTTTGAGCAACGATTTTACACAATATTACTTGATTTATCGGTCCCAAAAAATAATGTAGAAAGTAGATTATAGTAGGTACTCAGGTGATTGACAGAAATATGATTGCTTAAACATTTCTCGATAGAAAAAAAATATTGTAAACTGACCTCCAACTTTGTAGTTTTTCAATGCTGTGCCAACCAATAAACACATATAATCTTGAAACTATAATAAAAAACCTTAGATTTCTAAAATAAGAAATAGTTTTTTGGTTATTAATTAAAAACGATGAAATTGACAACAATTTTGATATTTTTTACTATGAACATTTCTTCCAGCGTTTATAACTACTCGGCCATCGGCCAATTCTGGTTAGCTCATTATGAACTCCCACTAGAACTATCAGTGTTAAACGTCTCTTATAATAAGAACGAAACGAGGCTCGGCGGCATAATAGATAAAACTGTAATCGTTGAATCTCCGAGGTGCTTTTGGATACAAAATTTTATTTGGGCGGAATGTTAGGGGAAAATCCCGACATATATGAGAGTTCCTAATATCATATGCTAACGCGAAGATTTCAATGCGTCCGGCCGGAGCCGAGACTATGTGGAAACGGCTGAACGACTTCTTGGAAACCGTTCACGTCTCGATGGAAGGAAATCAAACTATTTTTTGAAGCTGTTTTAAAAACAATAGTGGAGAATCCTTACTTGTCTTTTCTATTTTCTTATTTCGAGATAAGGGATTATGTAATATGTAGTTCTATTCAAACATTATTATGTCGGTACTCATTTTTTTTTAGTCAGCCTCATTGGCTAATAAAGTCCATGCAAATAAACGAGCTTATGCAATATGCTAACGTGTCTCACTAGTGCTGAGTATTCTCAACACTGAAGACTCTAAAAACCCTTTTACGTAATAATGGCACTACAATGTTGGTAGACATTGGTTCTATTTTCGTATGTATAAAGCCATAGCGTTAGGTAGAGCCAGCTTCGAAGTATCAGAGCATTTTAATACTTTGTCACCCCAACTATTATTGTTTACTAAGTGGCCTGCTAACTAAACGCAATTATTGATGAAACATGGTACTTTTGCTACTTTTGTGGCTGGTCGTGGTCATAGCCGGGGTTTATTTTGCTTCCCTTTCTGCTTTATTGTACCTTAAAAGTAGAATCCATTCGCAAGTCAAATACCCAATTGAATTAAGTAGTTCTAATCTTCCACCCAAAGTTTTATGAAAAAGTTCTCCTTAATTTCTACCAGAATAAAACTCAATAATTAAACAGTTTAGTAAAAGTTCATCAACTATCACTCATAATTACTATCTAACTATTGAGGTCCACAAAAAAGTTTCAGTTTCAGGCAGTCGATACTTTTTAATGAATCGAAATAATATCATGATAAGAGGCTATATTGTAATAGAGTCCCAAATGAACAAATATCAGGGGGGTAGTAGACTCACGACAACACTATTCGGCTTATAAAGGAGTTTGAAGTGTTCCAGACCTCGCGCCGAGTACTCGACAAGTGCGCGTTCGACGCCTGACTCACACTTAAGCACACCAATCTTATCACCACGGCTTAAAGTTTAAAATTGCCTGACTTAGTTGAGCAGCATCGTTGCGAGAGTTACAGCAATACACTTCTATGAATCACTACAGAAACCTGCGCGACCAACTAATGCCGTATGATACGAATTATTTATTTGAAAATCTTTAACATTATTTCATGCGAAACCGAAACTGATAATTTTGTTAAACCGCACTTGTTGTTAATTAATTAATGATATTAGGTGACTTGTCATAAGATCGTAATTTCTAATCATTTGATATATTAGCAGCAAAATAGCATACTTCCTACACACTAGGATTGGCTAAGGAGAGACGCTATTTATAATTCTCTTATCAACCCTGAATGTAGATAATTATGTTTTTGTACACAACAAATAACATAAAACCTATAGGTCTCTATAGTGTAATTAGAGCGTGTTTTATTTTTATGTTTTTATGATGAACTTTTAAGACAAGATCACACAAAGGGTAGTATGAAACGTGCGGTTTTAAAAACACCATTTGCAGTGGCGAGACGGGACTCAACCTACTTCGCAGTGAGAATAACAAACTATACTAGTCTGTGTGAGCACGCCTTGAGTCGTGTGCCCACAAAGTGGAGTCGCGTTAATTAGGAACTACGTTGACACCCAATTTCAACTTCGCACTCGGTCTATGAGCCCGAACTACCATATAGATAGATAGATAGATAGATCAGTAGTTTATTTGCCAAAACACACACATTCATACAAATAAAAATGCATACATTAAGTTGAAGACTAAAAATAAAAAAAGACAAACAAAATTGACATCTAGGTACACATAACATAACAAAAGAGAATCAGAAGAAGGCGTGTGTGCAGCAGCAAGAAGGGTCTAGGCTCGGTGTCAGTAAAACACCAATTTTCAGCATATCACTAATAAGGAGGTTGTATTTCCGAGGAATTAGTTTGATATAAAAATTGTAAATGTGAGAGGTCACGGATTTTTGCACTAAAATATTTGCTGTTAATGAAAACTAGTGATTCTTAAAGTAGGGCCACTTTAATAGGTCACAATATTTGATATAATGTCAGTCTATATAGCGTAATTTGTCAATTTTTTAAATTTGCTTTCTTTCCTGATTATTACAATAAATGTGTATTATTAATTGAAAAAAGTTAAGCAATTATGCCTTTTAATAAATAAATGTTGTGTGCCCTCCGTTAAAAGGACGTTGTTGAGTTTCGATGAAGTGACAAATGTGACCTATTAAAGTGGCCCTACTTTAGTGCGGTTTTTTTTCAAACCCCTTTTTTACAAACATCTAATGTTAATCTTCGCATTCCACTAAAATGTTCACATCTGTCCATTGGGCTTATGAAATAGAAACCGTAATACTTAGGTATTTAGGCTAAATTTATCAGGAACAACTTTGAGTGACATACGAAAGCTCCACAAATCCTTCTCATCTTAGATTATTTACGGAACTAGATGCTCCTGGGTTGTTTAGAACTTACATAATTTGCATTCGTGAACGCGTGACTCATTATCAAGAAATTATACTAAACTAAATTAGATGCCGTAATAATTTTAGGGTTGAAAATAATTTGCATGTAACAAATTATAATCAAATTGTTTTTTTTTTCAAAATTAAATCGTAATAGCTAAGTAGCTTAGTAATTAAAGTTAATTTGGTATCAATTTTCACGGTTCTGGTGGTCAGGATAAATTAATATCATGAACCATTTGAAAAGGAAAAAAATAAGAATAACTTTTGTATAAGTAAATGCAGCAACGGAGATGACTTTAACTTTTAATTCGAACTCACTTCTTTAGCTAGAAAGAAAACTAATTTAAATAAAATTCAGACACACAATTTCATGCTGTATTTCAAGAAACACTTCAACCACTACATTAGTTAAGAGGAACTATAAACGTTGTCGCTAACTGTTACTAACTATCTCGAGGATTGTTAATTACGAGTTTAGATTTAGGAGTTTCGTGCAACTGATATGTTTCTCGTTATCTCTATAATTGATTATAGCAAGCAGCCTATTATGCCGGGAAGCGCATGCTGCACTGTTAACCGTGTATAGCCATGCACTACCGAAGTCAGGGATGGCGAAATTGGCAAACCAATGGTACGCGTGCCAATAATGGCATTTTGGACACATCACCGATCACAAAACATTATGCAATACGAAAAAAATACGAATTAATTTATTACGCGTGTAATTGAAACATTGCAAAATGCACCAATTTTTTTTAGTAAAATAAAGATTTTGTCTACCCCTAAATTACGTTGGGATGTCATTTTTGACATTTCAACGTAGACAAAACCGCACTCGAGCTCGTCTTGCTACTAAGGCAGCTTCAGCTCGAAAGGGATTTTGACTATAATAGAATGTCAAAAGTATCATCCCGATGATAGACAAATTCCTGACTGTATTACCTTACCTTTTCTGTCAAAAATTACATATATGCCAAAAATTTTGCCGGGTTTCTTCCATAGAGCTGGATGTATCTATGATAAATTGATACTTAATTTAAAAGATTCAAGTTCTTCAAGTCTTAAGTTTTGGAAAATTATACCTACTTCGTTGCAAAAGTAAAAGGTAAAATATCTCAAGCTTGCATAAAAGTTATTCACCATACATATTAATGTGAAGCTTAAAAACTACACCATTTTTCTAGAGTGACTAGGTCGTCTCAACAAGCTATTTGCGAGCGTAACGCTTAGGGAATAGGTTTGAAATTAGAGTGTGGCTGTTTGAAGGATACGGGGTAAGGGCGCGGCTCGTGTGAATGATGCCGAGTAGGTAGCGTGAGTACGCCGAGTACGCCGGCCGTGTTGTTAAAACTCAAGCCGTGTCGAGTCGCTCGCGCTAATTGTCCCCTACGTACTGTCAGCAGGGCTGGCACATGCTAGAAAAGGGAACATTTTATCGATAAAAAAAAAACTTTTATTGTGCATAATGATGATACAGATCGTACACTAAAAATACAGTTTAAAAAACTTACATTTTTATCGATGGGTTAAGTTATTGAGGAGCTCGATGCCGCAGTGGTTTAACGCCAGGCCCGGCGATTGCAGAGGTTAAGCAACTTTCGCAAGGGTCGGTCATGAGATGGGTGACCATTTTTTTTTTATCTTGAGCTCCTTCGGAAGGAAGGTTAAACCGTTGGTCCCGGCTGCATTTGCAGTCGTTGACACCCACCAACTAGTATTGGGCCCGCGTGGTGGGTTCCTCCTTATCCACTCATAAACAAGACCTGTGCCCCAGCAATAGGGATAATAAAAAAGGCCGATTGTCAAGTTATTGCAACCTTTTTAATTAATGTAGTAGTATGGTATTGAAGTACCATTTATTTCAATGGTGAAAGCTCGAGTTCGATAATAACTGTTAGTGCAATGCAAGTGTAGGTGCTAGGGAGATTACGACATTTACTCACTTTTATAATTATTGGACCAGGTATAACACTAATTAATTCCTTTACTTAACATTTCTTTAACTAAATGTGAAAATGTCCTTTCGTCCCTGAACGTACAAGGTGTAAGTTATATTGAAATTAGATTACCGGTCTCTCCTTTCATTTCAGTCAAGGTTGTTCCCGACCTTTAAGTATTAAGGTGTTTCTTATGTGTCAACACGCTAATTCATAGTCTTTCAAAGGCTTCCTAATTATCACGTTGAAATTGTATACTTACGCCTTTGTTTCTTAAATTAATAAAGAACATTATGTTAGTATGTGTTCTGAGGTTAGTATTGTGAACAGTTGTGTGGGTGGAAATTATGTAGCACTGGTTTGGTATCTTATAATAAACTATCTTTATTTTGTTCGTTCTGATCTACTTTTTTAACCGACTTCCAAAAAAGGAGGAGGTTCAACGTTCGTCTGTATATTTGTTTTTTTTTTTTTTGCGTATGTCCACCGATTACTCGAAGACTGCTGGACCGATTGAAATGATTCAAACGTTATTACATTAGGTACACTCCCAAGTTGGTCCCATTTTTTTAAATTTGGAAATCGGTTCAGTACTTTTCAAGTCATTTTGAAAAAAGCACGAGAATAGTATGATTTTGTGTGAATTACCTCGATGATTGGTCGTATTACTTCTTTGTTCATGAACTGAATAAGATAATCATTTTTTTGTTGGAAGAGGGATATCTTAAGTGTAGTTTTTTAACCGACTTAAAAAAGGAGGTTCTCAGTTTGACCCGTATTTAAGTATGTTTCTCCGCGATTATCTTACGTTTGGCTGAGGCGATTTTTCTACATATATAATATACCTTACCTACACTAAATATGAAAAAATAAAAATTGTTTAAAAAAAAACAAAAAACCGACTTCAAAAAACCTACCTCTAAAAAGCAAGAAATAATATTCGTAATAATAAAAATACGTCTATTGAAGTCGGGTGGGGCTGGAGTACAAATTCCTTTTTTTTTATTCTAAAAGCCCCACCCGACTTCAATAGACGTATTTTTATTATTTCTTGCTTTTTAGAGGTAGGTTTTTTGAAGTCGGTTTTTTGTTTTTAACCCTACTGAACCTCAACGAACGAACACAGGCTTCGTCTTAAAATCAAACAATGTGGAGATTTATTATGGTTACATACCAAAATATCGCATTAAAAGCCAGCACGTTATAAAATATGCCAAGCCTGGCTATTAACTCCGAACCACGCTGAGTCAAACGAACTTAATTACCCCTGTGCTCTGTTTTATATATAGAACGAGTAAAAAAGGGTTTGCCAATTATGCCACTTTGGGTGTGAGTGCCTCATTAAAAACATATAAGTTATATTATAAAGTAAAAGTTGTGACCGTAATAATATAATGTGTTTGTAAAAGTTTAAATAGTCCGCGAAACTCTTACACATGCCAAAGAAAGAAAAAGTTTATGATTAACAAAGTAACAAGTTGTATCATCATTTAATGTTTTGGTAAGAGAAGCTTGTATACAATACAAGGGGTTTGGTAATTTTTATTTTTTATTTTTATTGTATTACATAGGGAAACATACAGCTTTAAATAGTACATAGTAATAGTGAAACTAAATATTAGTACATCAGCCAAAAAAGTTTCCACCACTAGATAGTACATTAGGTTGAACAGACAATTTTGTAAGCAAACAGATGTGAGAAATTATTATTATTAATAGCCTTATAAAGCCGAATATGGTAGATAGGGCCCATCAAACTAAACAACTTTTACAATAGGGCCAACACTGAAATCACGAAAAAAAAAACTGCTGTTTCATACATTTTGATATTTTCTTTATTATTTTTTGTATGAAACAGCAGTTTTTTTCTTTTTTATATGAAGAGATATCACTCTTGATATAAAAGTCGCTATGTATTTAAAAGTAAATTAGGAAACAAAAAAAAATAAACTGAAATTATGGCTTCAACCCTACAGAGCTATCTTCTGTAGGTACCCAGTGCACTAGACTTCTTGTTTCGGTCACTCACTCATTGTGATGGAAACTTTTATAACTGTTGACATTGAGCTCTCGCCTAAAAGAACTGTCTTTTTAAATTCTCTTGTTGTTATTCCCCGTGTCGTTAGCAAGGTTTTTCAATTTTACACAAATTATTACTGGCCATGGAGACTTTATTAACAACGTTCGGTAGGTATCATATTTTCTTGCCTTTATTTTTAGCTACAGAGAAGGGTTCTAAAGATCGTTAAAAAATTGCTGAGTGATTTTCTATTATATCGGTAATATTTCATAATTTTATTTGATATCTAAAGACTGGCTTACGGAGGGCTTACAATAGAATAAAATCAAGTAGAGTAAGTATTACGTTAGCTTTCTTGAATTTATCATACCTACCTAAATAAAGTAACAAATCACAAAAGGAGGTGGATAATGGAATTTAAATAATGTCTTAATAAACTTGACGGTACCGTAATATTCAACCCACGACATCTGAGAGATGATATTGCTTGTCTTATAAAATGCTTTCCACGTCTTAAACATAAATTTAGCGACAGAAGGGTCTTCAAAATGTCAAACGTTGCCCAATTTCTTTTTCTACTTATCTTGATATAAGACATCGTGATGTTTGAGAGGAATACCAATGTAATAGAAGTAATAAGTACATAATCAATAAATTGACACCTGATATTTAATCAAAATTGATGATTAATAACAAAATGATGACGTGGTGTACACAATTACACATCCTATAGTACGATTAAGTACCAATAAACAGTAGTTTTATATGTTGTACGTCAAATTACATTTTACGTAGATGTCTTTGCAGGAGATTTATGACTCTACAAGTTAATAAAAGCAATGATGGAGCTTACACCACGGGGTGTCTTCTCCCTCATTTATAACTTCAATATTACCTGTAGCAATATCACAGTATTATAAAGCAATATTTATTAGTATTAAGACTGTGAGCAATATAAAATGTATTTCAGAGGGTAAATAACATTCCGTCAGTTATCAGTCTCTTACGAAATGTGAGTGAATTAAACAACTTTCAGAAATATGTACAATGTTTCTCTTTATACACAGAACTGACATAATTTAGCAGCTATAGAATTTATGGAAGATGTGTACAAAGTAATACAACTCGTCTGGCTCGAAAGAACAAACAGGTATTATTTAAGTAGTCCTCTTTTCATTAATATTGTCTTGCATTATATTATGTATAGGTAAGTAAACTGTTATTAGGCCCAAGTCACAAGTGTCTTTTATAGCCATTCGAATACTTAGAATGGAAATTGTATGTTACTGACGTAACAGACAATCACGACGTTTTGAACTGTCAATTTCATACACTTATAGCCGCGTTCCGGATCACGCTGATAGCGCTGTTAGCGCGAATCCTACCAAATTAAATAGTCACAAAATATTACACAAATAGGGTATTTGTGTACCTACTTTATTTAATGGATTATACGCTAAAAGTGCTGTTGGCGTGATTCGGAACGCGGCCATGTCACTTCTATGCTATTCGAATGATCGAAAAGGTACGGCCACAGAATACATAATACTACAAGTGTACGATACGGTATACCTATAGAGACACCAGCAAAAATGCAACGACAAAACTAATAAACGTCGAACAAGTATTGCCAGTTTAATCGCAGCTGCACAAAACGGCGACAAAACCTCCCTCTCGCCTGAACCACAACAACCGTGCTGAAGTTTAATTCAATCGCTGCGTCGCACTAGCGGCCCGGCAACTTGGGCCGCATGTCACTAGTGTAGGGTTGTTGCAGCTTTTGTCAAGGCTCGATGTTTATTAAAGACAAAAAAAAGCGCTACGGGCTCTTCGTAGCGCTTTTTTTTGTCTATATTAAGGAACAAACAGTCACACATTTATACTTATTGCAAAAGAACATGATGTACTTAAAGACCTATAGTTCCCTAGATTATTATACATATAAAGATATAAAGTTATCGTGAAATTTAACTTTCGATTTTGCCGCTGACTGCAGCTCTCTTGCTCGCACATTTCATGTTTTCTCAAGATTCCTTAAATCTGAGTGCGTTTTTGAAATATTTGTCGCAATATAAAATTACAGACATTTTAAAATATATTTCAGTTTTTTGTTGCTAAAGTACAAAAAGCTATCGTTTCTAACAGTTATTTGAACTGGCAAATACGATAACTTTTTGTTAGGTACTTCAGCAACTCGAAACTGAAATATCTGTTGAATGAAATGTCCGTAATCTTATATTGCGAAAAGTGGCCGAGACACATTTTTCAATTACGCACTGAGATTTAAGAAATCTTGAGAAAACATGAAATGTGCGAGCGAGAGAGCGGCAGTCAGCGGCAAAGTCGCTACGGGCTCGTAATCGTAACCTTAACCATAATAATGTGAAGAAGTAAGGGAGAGCACTCACGAGCAAATTTTGTCCCTGCAACTATTTTGTCTCTCATATGCTTTGTATGAAAAGTTGCCGACTGTCGCGTTGTTACGTGTGCGCGCTTTCATACAAACCCATAGACTTGATGTGAGAGACAAAAGTTGCTCGTGTGCGCTGGTGCTAAGTATGTTGTTCGAGCCAGTCGCGATATTTAACTATTTACTGTAAAGAAGCAGGTATTGTATTGTGGTGCTTTTCGATCATCCGACCTAATAATGTACACATGACGACATTTCAAGTTAAACAGTTAAGCTGTAAAATAGTTTATAATAAGTAAAGTTAAAGACGGTCTCAAAGTCAACATGTGATACATGTAAAGTCTGGTATGACGTCGTCTGTACATTTGTCGATATCTGTAATAAGCGAGTCGGCATCGATAATACTGGAGACACAGCTGAAAATTCAAAATCCATCACAAATCTTTGGTTTTATTTTCTAAGTAAGTTATACCTAGCTACAACCTACAATGCAAAGCGAAAGTTTAAAAGTGCAGAATATAATATTGCTGGAATGAGCTTGACTTTTAAACATTCTTGGTTTAGAACTTTAAAACTTGCGATGAAGTGAAATTGTTCTTGGAACATTCATTGTAGTCTACCTGTTCACTGTTATTATGATATTTTCACTTTGAACCTGTGAAAACATTCAGCAGAGTCATTTTAATTTTCAATCTTAATTACAGATTATATACCTACCTAGGTAGTGTTTCTCATTGTAATTATTACAAAGGCAAAATCATTAATTAATAAAAAACTGTATAACATTTTTTACGAATTTATTGAGACTATCAAAATATCTCTTTTTATACTAGTACCTCAGTGGTGAGGATTCCGGGTGTAGTGCACTTATACTTTCAGCCTTATCGTCCCTTAACATCAGGTGAGGTGATCACTATCCCGTCGGTCGTGGATAATAAAAATCCTCGTTTTGTACAGAGTGCACGAGGGCAGGGCGTGGGGTAGGGACGGCGGATACCTACTCATGCGGCAGACCACATATTGTAAACTTTGGCGCCCAACGTGGGACCACTGTATTTAAGAATGTTTTATATTAATATTAGAAGGGAATGCATCGAGTCAATTTTTGCGTTTTAGAACACGTTCTTAAGACTTTTCGAAATTTCATTCAAGTTACCATTAATGTTTTTTCTGAATGACATAAGCGACTATAGATTTTATTTTTATTCTATTTATTTTGAATTACAACATCTTTGTTTATTTAAATTAGGTACCGACAACCCTGTTCAGTGTGCCGACAATAAGGCAGGGTGCGGGGTAAGGGCGGCGGTGTTAATTACTACTCATGCGGCAGGCCACATATCGCGAACTTTGGCGCCCAACGTGGGGCCACCGTATTTATCTTTTAATGTCAGCTGGGGGTATAATCCTGTTTGCGAACTAACTCTGATAATAGAAAAAGTTTTATTTGCTTGCTAATATTTGATAGTTTCGTGTCGCGGTTTTGCTTAACAAAACACCTCCAGAATTTGGGTAATGTAAGGTTTGTTTGCAGTGGTGTTAGTTTAACGCTTTATAATCTATTGAAATAAGCAGGTTTAACAATAAATGGTCCTGTTGCAAAGAAAATTAAAAATCACTATCTTTAGCAATCTTTAATAATTAAATTTTGCAATAGTTTTTTGATGAAACACCTGACAGATGGAAATAGAGAATAATTATAAGATTCAATTAAATTGAACAAGTGACAAAAATCTCCAATTTCACATTTAATTTAAGAACGTAGCAATGTAATCATGGAAAAATTCTATATCGGCGGCGTCCGCGATTCAATCAAATATTCGTGTCCTATTCCGCGTGCCTCGCCCGGATACCTCAAACATTCTCATCTCCTGTCAAGGGTGGAATCCTTTGCGCAGTATATGGGAATCTGGTAGAATTTCTTCAAAGAATCTGTTTAAGACGTGTCACTCTTACATAGGAAGACAAAATTCAAAGGTGCAATTTAGTTAATATGGAAAAGTTAAAGTTAGCATAGAGCTTGTAAAGTAACCGGTCTTACTAAAATTGGCAAATGTGCTAATGACGCTAGTAGTGTATTTGAAATATTAACCCTTTGTTTGTTATGTAACAAAAAACAAGCGCGCAGTTATATTGACTTTGGAAATTATAATGGTCAATGATAGCCAATTTTAGTTAAAAAAAAGAACGGTTAAATACAAAAGCAAATTCATAATGAAACCTTCTACTATTCGCCTACAAATTTTGTTGATTGTTTCAATTTGAAATCTGTATGTTAACATTGTACTACTCTAAATGCTTTAGTTATTTATAGAAAAAGACGTTATTTAAAACAAAAATTATAATAGTACGTATTACCCGCGCTTACATCGGATTGACTGTGTAAATATTGTGCCTGCATAGAACATTATATGACACCTTTGCTTCTTTCTCATGTAAATTGCAGAGATTTCTTTACCGAACTCGTTATATAAGCTAAACGGAGGGTCCTGTTTGTCAGCATAAGCGGATGGAAAACTTTTTAATAACGCTCCCTCCTTCTTAATGTAATAGAAATAAATATTTTTTTTTGTATTCAGAACTTCATATCAACAACTCATAAGCATTGCCGATGGGGATTATAGGTGAATTAATTGTGGTACTAGACTAAGTTTTGAGTTTGTTAGAGATGATGTTATGGCTGAAAACAAATATTATACGTATATAACACCGTATCCTCTAGTTTTATTTGAGTTTTGTAGGTAAGTTGTAAAATACCTAATGCTAAAATATAGGTAGGTAGGTATGGTGGATGTGGCCGATACCGTGGATAGCGTAAAATGACGAGATTTTTATTTTACAAATTTCTATGTATAATGAGAACAATTTAAGTAATGCTGCCTGTGAATAATTCAGCGGCCAATTGTCATAGTAATCAAATTTAATTGTAGTTACTACATACATGCTTTTAAAATTTAATAATAAATAATACAAAGTCGCTCGAAATGTCTCTCACTGAAAAAAAGTCAGTGAGTAAGTTGTCGATAGCCAGCTTGCGAGTTTCTCGATACCGTATGTCAAAAGTGGGTTCGTGCTACCGATTTCCATACAAGTTATAACTTTACTATTCGATCTCGATTCGAAGGCTGCTCGATACGTCAAAAAATAAAAATAAAAAAAGGGTCGAATTGAGTAGTCCCTCCTTTTGAAGTCGGTAAAAATGTTTCGTGCTTTGAAATCTTAGTTCCGTTTACGGACGCAGTGGCGCTGTACTATTTCCATACAAAATTGTGAGATTCGAGTAATTTTACGCGCGTTATTTTTCTCGATAGCTGTTCGTGCTAAGGTTACTCGAGATGTTTAGTCAGCGTTAGGCCTTAGACAGTAAAGTAAAAAAAAAAACAAGATATAAAAATTTAACAATTTGTATAATGACTGTCAATAAAGGCTAGTCAATTCGTCATCGAATTTGTACCTATTTACCATTCGTAGTTGGTATCGCTAAACACGCACAGCTTACATAAAACGTTCGGTTTGAAAATTGAAACATTTATGAGGTAAGCAGGGATCGATATCGACGAAGCCGCGGTCCATAGACATAAATTCGCATTAGTGCCTCCTTCGGTCGACTTTACGACGCCTCAGCTGTACCTATTGCTTCTCAAGATATTTAACCGACACGTTAAATGTTTATAGAAAAATAATATTGCATCGAACGTAACGACTGCAATACCGGGATCCAGACGTCGAATTTTAGTTTTAGAAAACTAATACAACAGTGTTATTATATCAATATACAGGGTGTTTGGTAATAGCCTTATAAAGCTGAATATGAAGGATAGGGACCATCAAACTGAACAACTTTTACTATGTAAAATATCATACATTTTGATATTTTCGGTATTAACGTTTGTATGAAACAGCTATTTTTTTTGCGATTTCAGAATTGGTCACTTAGTAAAAGTTGTTCAGTTTGGTGGCCCCTATCCACCATATTCGGCTTTATAAGGCTATTACCAAACACCCTGTATACAGCACAATGGTAAACTTTCTAAATAAAGGAGTTAGAGATCAGTTTCCAATCAAATCGCTGACTATTCATATTTACCTAAATTCTTCTGGTAATAAAATAAAATCTTACAAGTAACAACAAGAATCTCAAAATGAAAATGCTTTCAACTTGTAAATAAGTTAAATCTTGGAGTTAGTTTTACTGCTACCGCTAGGATAAACTTTTAAATGAAGAAGACATCGTTAAAGGTGTCGCAAAGTTTCCTTAAAATTTAATCCTAGCAGACGCAGAATTCGCGACTAAATATTGGAACTAAGCGATTAAACTGGAGTAGAGATAGGTATCTCAATTATTAGGACTGTTGTCACTATTATCCTACATTTAACGAACTAAAAGTTTAATAAATATTTATGAAGTTTCATAATTATTTTTTTTTTCATATTTTTAGGTATCTTTTAATCCTCTCCTAAATAGTTTATCGCAAATGAAATACTAAATAAAACAAAAAGACAATTCAAAAATAATAGTTCGAAAATGTACTATTTGTTTATTATATTGAATGCGAATGCTCTGTGATCTTGTAATAGCGATATTTCATAATTCATTTAGAACAGCGGACTAGAGCGTTGCGTTGTTTGAAGTTGAATCATGTAAGGGTTTCTCCTCTTCCTCAAAATAATTTATGAACATAATTATTAGAAAGCCGATGGTTTTCATTAGCTGTTAAATTAAATCGAGCGTATATTGTCGTAACACATTGTCGAAATAAATAAAAAAAAAAAAAACACGTAGTCTTATCTTATTCTGACAGTTGCGTGTTATGGCCTCTGAGGATTTAATTTATTTATCATTAGCTGTCACCCTGCCGTCGGTTGGCCTGTCCAGTCGCAATCCGAGCGAATGTGGAGAGACATCGGTCGGCGCGAAATTAAGTGGGTTTGTTGAGTGTAAACAGGGATAATCCTTGGCTTGACTATGATTAGCATATCGCGGCAGTCGGCGCTCGTTTCCGTCGGCTATCTGCAATTTAAATCAGGGACTCGGTCGGGACGGCCCAGCTCCTTAGCTCCGCACTCCGAATTTGAGATTTACCACGATTGGATGATTTGGGGTTCGATTTTCTGCTTGTTTGGACTGATTGAATACCCTCTTAAAATTGACTTGTACAAACATTTACGTCCGGAGCGTTTACAGTTCGAGTGATCGATGACCTTTAATTAACTTGTTATTGAGTTATTTTTGTTATATGTATATCGTCAACTAACGCCCACCCAGAGACACGATCGATAAATAACTCCTAGCTACTGGAAAATGTACGACGTTAATTATTTACTTTGAAAAATAACGTATAAGGCCCTTATCCTGTTCAGACTGAATATCTGTCTTGCTACGAATTCTATAGTTGAAGAGATTAAGCCCATCAATCAGATGGTGTACTTAGAGAGCGGTTTCCGAGATATTCTAGCTGTGTGTATGGCTTATTCCACGAGCTGATAGCGGGATTGCGAGGCTTAACCCGGCATACATTATTAACGTCTGTTTCTGGTAATGTATAACGTGATACCGAACGTCTTTGAACCCGATGTGTAGTAAAAAGATTATAGGTATTATTATTAGGTAAATGTCAGGAATAACGTTTGTTTTCCAGCCGTGAAAACTTAACATAATGTTACGCATACTGTTATGAAGATCTTCCTGTTCAATATTAAAGTACCTATATCTTAAATAATGAATAGCAGAGAAAAATACTCTTTATTAACTTGACGTTGACTGAACTTGGCTTCTTTGTAGTGATATAACTACAAGTAAGTAGCGTTGCCATCTGTACGAATAAAGCCGGACAGTGTTAGGCTTTTTGACCTCTTGTCTGGCCAAATTTGACTGCGTCCAGCCCGTCCGGCTAGGGGCTTTTGCTAGACTATTATATTATATCTATCACAGGGGCTGGCGATCCTGTGGACTCAAAAGTGCGGCTATTAAATATTTGTTTTATTTGATATTTTTGTCAAAAAATATTTTTTTAGCGTCCAGCCTTGGGACCCAAAAGTCCGGCTGTTTTAACGGGTGAGTCCGGATTTTTGAGATTTAGAGATAGCTACGCTAACTACAAGTATAGCCTGACGTATCAACTAGATTTAAAACACGATGATAATAAAATAAATTATCTTTACTCAATTATATTTGTTTAGAATATCCCCACGCGATTCTTATGTATTGTACCAGAGCAGACAAAGCTCGACGTCTAGATCTATAGAGTTGTGAAAAATTGCCGTCGATGTAGACGTCGAGTGGCGGAAATTCTTCTCCAAGCATGTTCCACGCTCAAGTACCCAATCGCTCTTAGTCCCATACACTTATAGTATAAATTGCTTTGCTCCGCATCAATTATTTATAAATCAAAGAATGTGAGGTGGTGCGTGTATCGGAAACGAATTTATGACGTTTATTCATGATTGTGTTACTGACGTCAGTTTAAACAGAATTTACAAATGAAGGAACTTTGGTATTTTTTCTCTCATAATTATAAATTAAAGGTCGTAATTTTCGTTTTGTTATTGTTTACGTAACCTTAACGTGAAAAACTATATTTTACTTTATCGTCACAAACCAAACAAAAGACTGGGGAAAATAATTGTTTTTATAAACAAAATCGATTTCTAGTTGTTTAGTGTTAGTTCCACTTATTTATTTTGCAAGATTGTTTACTTTAACTGTGTGTGTTTACTTTTATGTCACAATTTATCGATGAAACAAATATTTACATAAATGAATGTTTCTTTTAGTATAAACGTACTTTAACTAAGTTAGTGGGAAGGTACATTTATTCAGTATAAATAGACTTGAAAGCTTCGTTTTTTTTTTAAGTCGTAGAATTTAATTCAATTAAAAAAACTTTTTATGGAATTTGAATTAATAAAAAAAAGCTTTTAATTTTGTGCTTTTTCTTCTTGATCAATAGAGGATTATCTCTATTCATTTTTTAATGATAGTCAGATTATCAGTTAATATACATTGCCTAACTCAAAAACACTCCACTCTCAACCAACCCAGGTTTCAGTTCTTCGAAAAACAAAATGTATCGGGATAAATAAGGCGGGTAGTTTCATAAGCTAGTTTACCGTCTTTGGCAAGTTCCGGTGTAAATTCAATTGAGGTTTGCGAACACAAACCGTATAGGAAGTTGGGCCCGATCGCGTTCTCACCTGCGCACTTGTATTTGAAATTCAAATGGGCCGAGAGAAACCCGGCTCTTCTTGTAGCGGTGTTTATCGTAGACAGTAGTTTAGAGCTTCCAGAACGGATTTAGTTGAGTTTGCCACCTGCATATAAGTTTGATTTGGCCGTAGCTACGAAAAAGACAACACTGCTACGGAAACGTAAAACGATATTTTAACATTGGTATAGCGCTGTTGAGAGAGCAATTGTTAATGTGTTATTTACACGAGTCGACTTGGCAGGCGACGTGCTGGTCGATTTTAGTCATTTAGCACTTTTTATCGACAATCGCTTGTAAAATCTAATTGCAAACCTAATTTGAATAAGGTGGCGATTCGATTTTACAAGCGATCGTCGATCGATATCGATCGATAAAAGCCCTATTCAACTAAAAGCGTTTATCAAGTCGCCTGGAAATTCAACCCGTCAAAATACCCCATAATAGTTAATCGATGGGTTGTTTTAGATTGCCACGTAAGTATTTACATAGAAAAAATCGTTCGAAGTCATACATAGATGTGGATGTGGAAATGTTTTTCTTTTTCTTCATTCACTTGTTACTCGTAAATAAAATATTTTACAGTAGGTACCTATTTCAAAGGCAATGCAAATGGTTTTAATAATCAATCTAATTGTTATCGGTCTTTTAAACTTTTTAATCATAAGTATAAGATTTAAAATTTATACGCCAAATAATATAACCTAATTTTTAACAGCCGTTTCACTTTCAGTAAAAGTTTAGCAAAGTACCAGCGGGCGCACATGCCCCGCTCGTTAATTAATAAAATGGAAAATTTTAATTGCATTTCACCCCTAGGGCCCATTAAATGACATTACAGGAGTCAAGTATGTTTCCGTTGGGAACAAAATAGTAAACCCAAGTTCCGACGCAAGAAACTTTTGCTCAACTTCTCTTTTAGATTATGGTATATAAAGTGTAATTAAATTAAATTAGCGCGTGTCCTAAAAGTCACATTTAACTGAAACAATATGTAATGTGATTCATTTTTGTTATTGTTATATCAAATATTGTGCCAGACTACTAAAAATCATCAAAGATCAAGGCAGCTGATTTCTACTTGTGAGACAAAACTATTTTTACCTTATTTTATAGTAAATAAATTCTTTATTGCTTTCATTTTTTTTTGTTTAAATACGTCAATTCCAGAGTTCGCAAGAGTGACTCTGTTATTGACGATCGTTAAAATAATATCACCGCGTGTAGTTATGGCTTTATAATGATCATCTCGATATGGCGGCCATTGTTGTCGGGCGAGCGGCACGATTAATTATCCATTGAACATAATTTGGGCGGGCATCGGGTAGCCCTGGCCCGCCCGCCCTCGTCCGATTGATATGGGACTGTCGCCTCATTCAGTCTCCCTCTTTGATACCTTTGGGCATTGACAAAAAAGCCTTAATCCAACAATTCTGACATATCTACCTGGTGCAGGGTAGGTATATCAAGGGTTTTAATTATCAAACAAAATAAATTCTTCCGCCCCTTGCATCATAGGGTTATTCACCAACTGGACACAATAGAAGTTTCATATTATTATTTTGAAACATGTTTTTTTGAGTAACAAATGAGTCAACTTAAATAAATAACTAGAAGTGATTGCTTTATAGTACATTATGAGACAAGTTAGTATAGCTTAGGTTGCTCATTGCACACAAGGCTGTGGGTTACAGCCCGAGCTGCAGGCGAGGGCGCAACTCAGCCGAGTGTGCAATAAGCAAGAGCTCACGAGTTTCATTCGACGTTTTTTTCAACACATTTGTGAGGCAAAAAACAAAGTAATTTACCACACAGAGATAACAAATACGACAAAAACAAAATATGATTTTTTTTCACACGCCCAACGCAAGAATATTTTGTGAGTAAGCATACAGCCTACTTCAAAATTATAATTTAAAGTGATAAAATGCAAATATTTTAATATTTTATAACAAAATATTGTGAATTATGAATAATTTGATAATATTAAATATTTGTTTGACTTAATTAAGAACTTACACATTTATTATTTCCAAAAATGTATAATGAATTTTTAGCAGCATAAAACCTCTTTGTTGTTACTAAAAAAAATAACTGTATTACCCGGCTAAATTGGGAATGCTCTGTTTACTCGCATAGAACTTGCAGTAAATTTGACATTGTAGGATTAATTCTATTTCGTACTAGTGTTTTATATATTATTGCACGCGTTTGTTATAGCTCGGTTTATGGCCCTTAAAGCGATGTATTAGGGCTCACTTTACGAGCAAGTGTGTTGAAAATCTTATTTATAGCATTTGCCAATACAATTTACGTGCTTAAATCACTATTTCTTAAACTTAATAAGAGTAGGTAGATTTTAACACGTTGTTATTAGGTTGCTTTTTCGTTTGTGTGTGTGTTTGTTTGTTTTTAATGTTGATACTATATACAAAAATTTAAGTAGGCGTTATTCACTAAAAATCATGCTTATCAATGTTTTAAATTAACTAAATTCCAGTAAAACACCGCTCTATCAAAGGAAATAATAAATTGTTTCCCAGCCGACATCTCCCAACAAGTTTAGCCAGGGTGAAAGGCATCTTTATCTTGCAGCTAAAAGTTTTTCTTGCCCGCTGAAACTCGGACCCCTTAATGAAACTCAAACTGACTGCCTACAATTTAGATAAGTATCATACTTTATTTAATTAATTGTTGAATTGTAACGATTGTTGTAATGACACTTTGATGTACCTGGGATCGTTATGTACTTCGGATTTAAATACAGTTTGTTAGCTTTTGATTTTTTATAAAGCGGATCTCTTCAACTCCTTTTTATTAAGGAAATAAATCTTATTTCTAGCTTTGTTATACTTTCTGGAAAAAATAATTTTTATATCCGTATTTTTGGGTAGTGAAACACGTAAAAAAACTATGCGAACTTCCTTATTTATATCGTGTTTTAAATCGGCATCTGCTTCGTGGGATATTTATAGTAGGCAACTTCGGCGAACTTGGTGTCTCCAGCGAAATATCCCTTTAATGGGTGGCTGAGTGTCGGGTCGTCTGAAATTTAGATTAGTCCTTTAATTAAATTAACATTATGATCCCTATCTCGCCGAGCCAGGTGGCCGACAATATTGCGTGCAACTCTTTCTCCGTTCTCGCTTCGAGATTTAATTGTTTTCTCTGAGTTTGTTTTAATACTCCTTTGTCTTTGATTTATGCTGATTGCTGTTTAGTATACGCTAGCATTTTTATTATCTTCTCTTTTGTTTTGCAAAGATTATTTATCTATAACCAGTTATAAGTGGTTAGGTTAAAATATGTACTTTTATAGTTTATTCATTGCTCTAGCTTTTCTATGTTACTTTAATTGCTTACAGGATTATGAGGATAAGAAGAAGCGTGTTCAGTTTTTTTAAAACCACCGACTAAAAATTTGCATCATTTTGCAACTAATTTTAATTCGCTTTAAATGCGAATTATGATGATGGTTTATTTATACCATCATTGAATGTTACTATAGGTATCTGACAGGTTAGTCAAATCTAATAATTATTATCTTCAACAAAATTATTTATCAATATCAAATCGATTTTGAAATTCGGTTACGTCACGCTTTCAAAAACTAGACCCGACAAAAACTTGGTTATTTGATAGAATTTCGAAAGTTCTCTTCTCTCCAGTCTGGTAACGGTCAGTTAATCTATTTAAAAGCGCGACAGATATTTGAACGGCTTCGTTATTGAACCGAAAAGTTAGAAATTGGGACAGACTCGTCTGAAACCACGTTAAATTATAAACCTTAAAACTTATTTATTCACTTTTCAAATCTACTTGATTAATCGATTTAGAATGTAGACTGCGAAAACAAAGATACACAACAAAATTGATGAATCTTTACAATGTTATTTATTCAATTTCGTTCTCTGACCTAAAATTGAAATATCGTCCAGACCAGAAAAACGCGACCTACCGAACATCGTTTACTTTTTAGCACAATAGACTGCGAAGGTGAAAAACAAATGAATTGTCAGAGATCTGTTTACGCTGGCCGGGCGAGTGCCTACTACCGATTTCCTATTCATTGTGGCCGTTGTTTCAATCAAGGACCGAAATGAAAATAAAACAATGGACAACTTGAACTGCTATGAGCTATGAGGCTTATGATACTCAATGAATAGTGACCCTCACAAAAAAACTGTTTACGAGGAAAATTTGTTTACATCGTTGTGTTTTCATCTGAACAAAAGAAAGTAAATTATAATCTTCGTGATAAAACTAGCGTCATATCATAAGTGCCTACTTAACTTTATCGATATTTTTATAAATAACTAGCGGCCGCCCCCAACTTCGTCTGCTTGGCCATTTTTTTGCTATTCCTCGAGTAGGTACTGTACGTTTTTTTCTGTATGTAAGGTATCCTATTACCTTTTCTGTACCCCTGAAAACGTGTATTGACGATCGGTTCCGTAGTTAAGACGTGAAGGCGAAACAAACAAAAAGCGGACTTTGGCATTTATAATATTAGTAAGGGGTTTAACGTAACTTGGCAAATGGCGCAAATCCCTATACGTGTCTTATAAATGTCAAAACTCAATTATAACACGTTTACTCCCAAATGGCAAACAAACATGTTTAAGTATAGTATTTTGATGTAAAATTAGTTTTTTTCCTAGAAAAATACGAGGAAAAAATGGAAACATCATTGTAACATTTGTTTACGAACACATAGAGGTGGACGTTTAATTTCAATCCTCTTTGCTGTCGAATGTCCTTGTGAAATACCGTACCGTTTCCCATTTATTGTTTCCAATTTTCTTTACTCTTTTTGGATATGTACGCCAGACAATCAATTTGATTACTTTACTCCTCACAATACCTTTGTGTTACCTATTGGTACTAATGGTACTTTATATTGATTTTTTTATTAGCATTAATTTTGTACCACTTTTGCTGGATAAAGCTGAAAATTAATTAAAACGATAAAGATTATTAATTTAGTCTAGGAAAACTAAAATAAGGACTTAAATATTTTTCAGGTTAAAATATTATATTATTTTAAATTGAAAATAAAAAAAGATTTCTTTGGGTATATTTTATCTAGAATTGTAAAATCATGGTAGGTACAGATAGTTTGCATGGCATCACGTCGATTGCTACGTAGGTACGTGGCAGGTACACACGAGCGTATGATAAATTCACCGTGCACTGCCCCGAGCGTTTCCGCTCGGTTCACTCCGGGTGCAGGCAGGGCACGATCGATCGTGTGAATGCGCCTTTATATTTTATTTTTATTTATTTACAGCGATGTGGGTAGCATCCGTACAGATTTAAACAGTAGTAAAGGTGACAGCTTAGACTATTTATATGTCAAGATTTGAATGCTCTAAGGTCTAGATAGAGTCTTACGTTTTTGACGTATTAAACAAAACAATTCAACTTTTTTTCAGTTGGTGTGCATTTTTAGCATCATTGCGTCCAAAAAGTATTGTAATAAAAACTATGGCCGGATCACACTACTGACAATGTGTGCGTGTTTTGGTCACCCAACTGTTGGGTGATATTTTTTTCGACGCTATCGTCCTTTGACTGCCTATCTGGACATATAAATAATCTAAGGGTGACAGTTCGATAATTTTGCTGTTCACTTTTGTTCAGCTAACTGAACTATTTGCAAGTTAGCTTAATAGAATTTATAGGTTAATAGAAGACAAACCCATAGGTTTTATCATTGCTTGGACAACTGTACGGCTAATTAATTATTCTCATGCTGTATCTGTAATAAATTAATTGAGCAACACGATGCGTAACTGGCCTGATTCTATGAATCTCTTGTCAGTCGTAAATATGCTAATTTCGACGACTAAATAGAAATACCGAACACGCACGAATTTTCGTCCTGTGCAATTACATGAAGGCAAAATACTTTATTGACCCCCAAATCCCAAAGCGACTATGTACATGCCACATTAGTATCACAATAAACTTTCTCTTAACTTTAAACCAAAAATAAACAGAGAACAAATTCCATTCGTGGAATACGAGTTTTGGTTGGTTTACTTTTTCAAGCAAATATAATTTGAATCTTTCTAAAGGAGAATTATAAAATTACTTAAGTATAATAATTGTTCGTCTCAATTCAAACAAGCAAAATTCAAAACTTCGCTGCCATTAATTTAAATGTGATGTCGTACCAAACTTGCCTTTTTATAGGCTCTTGATAATGTTCACGAAGCAATATTTAAAGAGGTACAACCTATCTAAAAACTCCATATCATTGGTATAATAAAAGAGAATTTGTTCGAGTCATAAATAAAAAGCTGATATTCATCTGACAAAAACAGAACAAACAAAATTTAAGTAATAAAATTTTCAGTGCAAAGAAATCGTGTTTATCACCCTCTGCCAATTCGAATGTCTGTTATTCGATTTTCTATATCGAATATTTTTCTCGCTTTTTCTTACATTAATGTCACCCCATAGATGTTATCTGACCTTCGTAGACAAATCGAATCGCGTTCCGCTTTAGAAGTCGTGAGAGCGGAAAATTGAGATAAGCTTCAAATAGAAAAAACACCTCGCAGATATTCTTTCATTATTTTTGAAATAGAAAGTCTTGGCTGTGACGTCGGCGTTACGGTATTGGGATTTCAGCTGAAACAAACTTGAAAAGTCTAACAAAATAAGAATGAAAAAAAGACGATACATTTATTTTACACGGAGGTGAATCACCGGTGTTTAGACATATTATATGAAATAGCTAGACGAAGATGTTTCAAGATGTTAAGCAGTTAAAGTGATCATAATATTAGGCATTATAATAATAAAATGTTTCTTTTTTTTTTCCATCGCAAATAAATAGAACTTAAGTCTAGTGGCAATTATCTTACAACATGGAGGGTTTCTATATTTGTGAGGGACTGGTGCCTGAAATAGATTTAGCCCTTAGATAACAATTTTCTCGATAAATACATTTCTTTCTCAACTATAGGGCGTCAAAGTTTTTTTTATATCTAGATGAAAAGGACCGGGGTTTGTAATTTAAGTAGAATGTATATTAAGCTAGATTTAAGAATCCGCACTGGACACTATCCAAGGGCGTCAATGTTACTTAATTAATTGTATTTAATCATGTCACAGGGAACTTTATTGTTACGTTAATGATTAAAACAAAAGTAAATAGTTACTATAATGTTAGATTTGAAATGAACTATTTTTTTAAAGAGTAAATTGTTGTCGTACTTATTTCCAACCGTACTTTTATTGAGAGACGTCTTTGTCTTTTCTACTTGCCCTTCAACATTTATTTAAAGAGTCTTTATATTACCATGGACTTCGCTTCCTGTTAGCTGTTCAAATCTATATTTTGCTATGAAATATAACTCAATGATGGCTAAGGGATTCGTGGCCAACCGACCGTAAAATGGATGCCACAGAGGGGCGTTCCAAACTGTACGGCCGGTCACCGGGTAAAATAGGTGCACACACGACTGACGCATTCAAATAATTAGGAAAATGGTTATAGGTTGCATTGTTTGAGTTGGTACTAAACTTAATGGGTTTTTTTATACATACGTGTTACCTATGTGCCAAATAAACAGGCGACGCGACGAAATAGGGTAGTTAGTGTACACAGAACAAAGAAAAAAAATGTTTTGTCTTAGGCTCAGTTGCACCACCTAACTTTAACAATAACAAGTTTGTTAAAGTACCGGTTAAGCACAAGTTAGCCAAAAAAAGAGGTTGCCAGGCAGCATAATGTCCTTTGACAAGTTTGACGTGAAAAATACATATAGGTAGCATTATCATTTGACGACAACTTTAACTTTGTCAGCGTTTTGGTGCGTGTAGGTACCTACTGAAAAAATATTGATAATAAATATTATTGGTTTTATAATTTACCGACTGTATTTAATTTTTTATCCTGAATTTAATAAAACATTACTTACAAATAAAATAAATCAAGTATTGAGTCACATCTGTAAATATCTATGATAATGTTTGTTTTTCCTGTGCCATAGTGAAGTTTTCCTTTGGCAAATAGGACTATTCATGTGGAAAATAGCAGATTGGTGGTTGTGCTCATACTTTGTTTAAAATGCATGCTTCAATAATTCTGTACCTTCTTCGTATTTGTAAACGGGAATTTTACGGCGTATCTGACATCAGATTACTTTTAAAATGTTCTTACGTTGTTTACGTTTAAAATTACGTAAGTAATTTGAACCAATTTAAAATATATTTTATTTTGGTAAGTAAGATACTTAATATAAAATGTACACCACGTTTTATTTTCATTTAAAAATCCGATTACAATTTTCCACACGAATTCATAAAAAAAAATATTTGTAAAGCAAATTAAATATTTGTTAAAATGGGCTTTTATTAAACAAAAATGATGAGAAAGGTTGAACATTAATTAAAATATGCCACCAGAAAAATATTTCTGTAGTTGGCATAAAGAAAATAAATTTACAAAAAACCATTATCATCGAATATTTTTGGGTAACGACCAAAGAGTAGTATAATGTTAAAAAGTGGTCGCAGTAAAAATATCTCATATCATCGAAACGGGGAATTCCGGTGCGCCCGACCGGAAAATAGCCGGCATAAAGGTCCGCCTGATACGGACCGGGCCGGCCAGACTCGGTAAAATGTGTACGAGCACTTGCCGTGCCGTGCCCTCGCCGAATATCGACATACCTATATGCATTGACGGACGGTGACATTGTTGTCAAAAAAACACTTGCGACTAAAAAACAATATTTTTTTCGGATGTAGTTGACAAATTAAATTCATTATTCACATGATATAAGTAAAATTAAATTATCTGTATGTGATGAAATTTTCCGAATTTTAAGAAGTAATTATTAAATAAGAATTACAATAAGTAGTTAATTCGTTAATCTGCAGTAACTTTCATGCTTAATAAATTAATTAAAAATACCTATATTAATTCATTAAACGCGCGAGGCGGCCGCTTGAAGCCGGACAACAATCGAAAATCTATTCTCTAATTTTGTCTGGCTTGACGGGTTAAATAAATTAAATACATATAAGTATTTAAGAAGGAAACAATTCTAAAAGCTATTCTAAAGAATCCTCTTGTAAATCAAGAGTAGTATAAACTGTATTATTAGTATCCGATGGCTAAGGACACCTTATTCACGTTCTAAAAATCGAAACGGCAAGATCAGACACATAAATAAAACGCGAAACAAGATGGTGGCCGCCGATGTAGCCTGCAATTAATCTCCATTTGCCGCACGCGCCAAATCTGCCGCCATTACGGCCTGTTTTATTTCATTAAATGGACCCGCCGAATTAATGCGCAGTTTACAAAGCCGCCGAAGGAATCACGCGGGAGAGCCGTTGAAAGATTTCTATGCCCCTTTGTGGCGGCTCTGTGAAAACTGCCTGTGTCTTTGTTTGTGAAAAATTGCTTTTATGTAAAATGGCAGCGGAATGGCTAAACTAAATTCTTTTAGATACATTTTATAGTGATGTACCTTCGATCAAGAATACCCTAGATGTCCGGTCAGTCTCAAAAATGGCACCTCAAATAGCGTATCTCACTTACAAACTGGGCGCTTATTTTGCACAAACTAAGTGATGAAAGATGTGTTTTTGTACAAATAAGCTTATTTTGTACAAAATAAGTGATATAAAATGTGACTTTGTACAAAATAGGAGGTGATTATGTACAAAATAAGCGCCAAGTTTGTAAGTGGGACGCTATTTTAGTTGCCATTTTTGCGTACTGTTTTAGTTAGTGAAGCGTTATCTAGGATATTCTTGATCGAAGTGATGTACTTACCTATCTACGAGTTTAAATTACAAAATGCTTACATAAATTTAATGTTTCCTATCAATATATAGAAGAGCAATATAATATCAACTGTATTGTTTGTTAATTGTGATTTTTTTCATTGTCGCAGGTGCGAACATTGTTCGTGAGTGGACTGCCGATGGACGCCAAGCCACGAGAGCTGTACTTGCTATTCCGAGCATATGAGGTGAGCACATTACAATATTTGACCCTTTTCTTCTGAGTACGAAGGTGTACTACCTCTAAAAAGCAATTAGTTAGAGTGAATATGCTTAATTTTTTCATCTTGGTATTCTCTCCTAAAAATATTGATGCCGTGACTGTGCTAAATCTATAAACCCTCTTCTACTTTAACGAGGGAAAGGCAGTGACATCTCACAACATTGACGCGTGGGTAATAAATAAGTGTAGCGTGTTTGAGAAATTGTTTACTAAAGCAAGCGTTTACGTGAGCTAGTTTCATGAAAATGGTAGAAGGAAACTATTACCAATGGCTGAACGTAGATGATAAAACGAAAACAAAAACATGCATCAAATAATAGGCATAAGGATGAACGTTCAACTAGCAGCCCCCGGAGAATAAAGTAGAGTATAGCTTCGTCACGCGACTAGAAGATCCCCATTCGGATTACTGCGTCGTAAATATCAAATGTCATGCTCCGATCCGTAATATTCGGATTGAATCGATTCTGTCTACCGATAAGGGGGATTACACTCGATCCCTGGCTGGCACGGATGGCACCACAGACATAAAGGTGCCCGAACTTATACAGGGGTTAGCTTCAACGTATCGCGTGTTACAAACCGTGCCAAGCACGGACTCGAACCTTTTTTGGAAACTAAATAGTACATCGTCCGCATGAAAATCCGCTATGACATGCCCACAATAACAATTGGAGCAATTTGGTAATAGCATACCGCTTCCTACACACAAATTACACATTGAAATAATAACCATACCCGTCCTTTATTTGAAAACTTTCTATTCTCTTTGTAATATTATATCTATAGTTAATGGCGGCAATTTTGTTTGTGCAGGGTTACGAGGGTTCCCTGCTAAAGGTTACCAGCAAGAATGGGAAAACAGCGTCGGTGAGTTTGTGAATATTTTATAAAGTCAAAGTTAGACTTTCTCTTATGAATTTAATATGAGAATATGTTTTAGTTTGAATAAGTCTTTCTATTAAAGATGTTATTGTTTTACAGCCAGTCGGATTTGTCACGTTCCACACCCGTGCGGGAGCAGAGGCCGCCAAGCAGGACCTTCAGGTTGGTATCATCACATGCTGTCGTATTATTTTAGCAACGATAAAACTTGACAATATATCACTTTAGCAGAGTTTGTTCCAAAGTGTTTTTCATAACAGAAATCAAAACTCTTGGAACATTCTCCGCCTAGCTAAGTATGAAGGTCATGAAGGAGTAGTAAAATAGTAATTACTTAAGTATTTATATTTGAAATATGTTATAATAACTGGATTGACTAAAATATTTCAATGTTGCAAAAATAAAACACAAGTATAACGATCACAATACACATACTATATTATCGCCTTTAAAGATCTGTATGGCTTTGAAACACAGTAAAGTACCACAAGCCGATACATCAACATCTCTCTAAGAGACTGAGATTTATCAAACTTACTACGCTAATGTAAATACTAATAAAACATGTAAGACGCACGGTGTTACTAAACCTCTTCTCATCACATGCCTACACAGCCAACGAGCACAATAGTTAATTATTCTCATTGTAGACTTGGAATAACATTTTCCTGACTCGAGTAACCGCATCGTAAGTTATGCTAAACCCATGCACATATCGAACGGACCGAAATGGTCCCTTACCGAAGACACAGAAGCCTCCGATACAATGATAGCCGGAGTCTGAATGATATTATAATAACGGTGTAAATACGCAATGCATGTCACTGTTTGACAGGTTTTGATGTCACATCCCGAGCACTGTGTTCTGTCACCTTAGCAGGCGCGGGCGCGGATTTTCTAAAGTAAAAGCTGAAAAATATTTGCAATTCCTATAATACGGTTACTCTTTGATACAAAATTTCCCTGCAAAACATAGACCTCTAAGTCCAAGTGCATTGTATGCCCCTATCCGTCTTGAGGCGCGTCACTAGGCTAGTGGCTTCGATGCCCTGGCGGACGCGGCTGTCGTTCCATCGTCATTATATCGGAGCGCCGCACCGCTCGCGGCTGTTCACAGCAGGGCGTCCGATTCGACCCCGACATGCCGCAAACGATTCGGCTGGAGTTCGCTAAAAGCAACACGAAGGTCAGCAAGCCGAAGCCGGCAGTTGCCACCGCCGCGCCAGCTGCACACCCCGCATTGATGCACCCTCTCACTGGACGTAAGTACCGCCGTACGCACACACCGCCCGCCGGCGCTCGCTCGACTGTCCCGCACCCAACCTCATCTCAACACTAATGTTCTCACAACCCTCGTCTGGTGCGATCCTTACACTAAAATTGCTCGTATCTCCACCGTTCCCTTTACGTGGTCTGAATAAGTAAATAATGCGTGTTGGGGCGTCGAGCTAACGCATCGGGCAAGTATCTGTGATCGCTTACACGTACCACGCAAGGCCTAGCTCCGCGAAGCTATTATTGATTGATCTGTCGGGTTCTCTGCCACTGTTATACGTCTATTACATGTTTTCATGAAAACACTTTTTCCCCAACTGTGCAAGGGATAGAATTTGGATACACATTCATGAAAATATGTAGAGCACTTTGTAAATAATGGATTTCTATAGCAGTTTTGAATAGAAGCCTGAGCTAATCGAGTTGAATTCGGCTACACTTCATGTTTGTTCTCTAACGGGATAATAATACATCCTTCGGGTTATACTTACCGAGGTAGTGTTGTTAGCCTTCTAGATTTAAGGACCGCTAACGTTTTCTATTCGCAACCATACGATCACGCCGTCAAGGCTAAAGGCCTATTGCTAAAACTCCTCAAGCAGGTGTTTTCGTTTGGTGAGATATCCGTTTGTGGTGCAGACTTAGCGAGCCCGTTCTTCCCGGGCGGAGGCGCGGAGCTGTGGCACCACCCGCTGGCGTACGGAGGCGAGCTGCAAGGGCTGTCGCACGGCCTGGTGCACCCCGCCATCCACCCACAGATGGCGCCAGTGCGCTCCTACCTCTGACTAGCTGCCGCCGATAGGCCACACCACGTAAGACACGCTCATGTTAATAAGTAATGTAAATAAGAAGAACGTGAAATATAAGTAAGTACTCTTTTTTCCGCAGTCTGTTGAAATATTGTTTTTAAAAATAGTTTTGAAGACTTGGTAAGCTCCAATCGAATTTTAACTTTAATTATTGTGTAGTGAAAACATATAATTCCTCCTGTTTATGTAAAATGAAACTACACATGCTTCAAGATTTTTTTTATTTTTTTTAGGTCGCTGAAAGATCCTACGGATCTGAAATTAAGATTTATATTTCTTTATATCTTTCTCCAGACACGTTTTGAACCAGAAACACGATACCATATTATAAAAATGAGTACTAGACGATACAGTGATTTTGGATCGATACATTTTGATTTCGAAAAACCTCTTAAAAAAAATTGAAATTACTTCGAAACAACGTTAGGTATTCAAGTCGAAATTGCTTTAAATAATATGTATCAAAAATATTCACAATCGTGTAGAAGCATTTCTCTTTAATCGCTATCGTTATTTACTAAGAATTGATTTCGTGATATTTTTCGCCTAATCTGCCAAATCGGTCTCGCTCTGGCGCGCGACGTTTTCCCATTGCTATCTCGATTTACGCTTTATGTTTTACTTAGTCCCTTATGATTAATACCATGCAGACCCCCCTGACGCTGGGCGCTTGCGTGCTGCCTGCGCCCGCGCTGGGGTCGCCCGGCGCCGCGGTGCCGCCGCACGCCGCGCCGCCCAACCACCCCGCGCACCCCGCGCCCCCGTGCTCCACGCTGTTCGTCGCGAACCTAGGCCAGTTCGTCTCCGAGCATGAGCTCAAGGAAATCTTCAGCAGGTAAAGTTTTGTTTTGGCTTTATTCAAAAAATTACGTCATATTATATCCTGGGGGCGTGTATACAATGGCGGATGCAACACAGACAGTAGCTGTTCTGTAACGCAGCCGCGTCTGTATGAACAAAGTTTTACAATCACGGCTGCACCACAGACATTTGAAAATTGTCTGCAGTGTGATCGGCTTTGTAGGGCATACAAAATACAGCTTACACTCGCTATACAATACAGCCTGATATTACAAAAACGTCGTTTCTGACGCTTCGCCGGCCGCTCGCTCGGCTAACTCGGCTCGCGCGTTTTTGGTCGCAATACTAACCCAACCTAACCTAATGAACTCTTTAAGACTTTTTCCATAGCGGGGGGCTATCCCTTTTGTCCTTTCTTTTGTGTCTTCCTACCTCCTTTTATTTATATTTATTGCCTTATCCAGACAAATGCGGCTGCACTACAAACTCGCGCTCGCACAGACTATGGGTCTATTCTGTGCTATGGTTGTCTGTGTTGCATCTGCCTTTGCATTTACCTTATGCAAACAAACGCTGCTGCACTACAGGCCTCTGTGTTGCAGCCGGGTTCGGACGGACTATTACTGCTCGAAGCCATTCGCAAGATAATGCGGTAGTGCAGTACAGACTATGGGTGTCTGTGTTGCATCCGATCCTAGGGAGAGACCCATATGCTTTGATGACAAAAAGCAATCTGTTTCATAACTGTATGGTATAGCTAAAGCATTTGGTAATAATATTTGCTAATAACTCTCTTTAACAGAGGACCATAAATGATTTATCTTTATTAATACATTAATTACTATTGGAACTAAACTGAATTGAAAATTTATCAGCAATAATTTATGAAATAAACTAAAATTATTATGCAAAATTCGATCATTGGTTTAATAAAGTATTTTCACCTTTAAATTACATTGGCTACAGTGTATCAATCACGTCAAACGCTATAAATCATTATGTTCAGTCGAAGCTCACATCAATACTCGAATATGTCTAGTAAGACTATAGATAGTCTTGATACTTTAGCACATTTGTTTACGTTTAAATCTTCTTTGATTTTATAATTCTTTGAGTATTGATGTCATAAGCACACAGTCATCAAGTTATAACTAATTTAAGAACGTATCTAATCAATGTATTTTCCACAGTGCATGTTGCACCGAATGTCACTTGTCGTCCACATGAACATCACTGGATTTATGTTTATTATGTTGATTCTGTGAACTCTCACACAAACGAAATTTTCTTGAAAACCTGAATTGAAATTTCAGAATATTTTTAGTTTGTGTGAGGACAGAAAGCCTGCACCCGTACCACTCAAAGCATGACAGTCTAAGAACACTTAATTCTCCACATCGAAATTTAACTTTGTACCATTGTATTTATTTGGCAATATTAACAGATTCGTTTGAATTAGCAAAATGAAAATATTTCGTTATGGAGAATGACACACGTATCACGAACTAGCCGTATTATTCAGCACTACTTAAACAGTATTCGTCCTTTTTCGTTCAATTTTCTGTTTTTACGTACAATGCTCGTCTCTGCAGCATTAACATTATTTAAAAGTAAGTGCCAAGCAATCGGTGTAACTTCTTAGTTAGAGCAAAACAAACAACTCAATTTCTCTCATAATCACGTAGCTTCTTGACTATTTGAGTAGAAAGATCCAAATAAAAATATGTTGTTAGAGTTCGTCCAATTATCATCTACTCTAAGTAATATAAATTTAGTCACTCGATCCAACAACTTAATACTTACTTCTGTACCTCGATACTATTTTTGCCTATCAGTGAAAATCTGATCATTGTTATGTCTCATAATAATTTATATTTTGCACATGCCGTTCCAAGCTATTATTTGATTGTCTAACTCTAAATGAATAAATAAGACCCACGTAAAATAAGCAAAGTTCATTGTCATAAAAAAAAATCCCAAACTTATACATTTATAAAATATAAGTTTTTTTTAAACTTGATGAAGGCATCTTCTTTAAGAAGTTCTGATATTTTATTATCTTCTGGGTATGTAAAAACCACAAACACAAAATAACTGCCACCGAAATTAGTCTTCCTGCGCACGAAATGCAGTGCGTCAACGGTAATCGGACGAGCTCGTAAAACGACGCGAAGCTTGAGAGTTGGAGCTACGTGATTCGCACACAAATTGCATTGGGGGTACGAGAGCGGGCACAACTAAGTATGGTGGTACAGCTGCCCGGGGTACTCGCGGCTGCGGCTGCTGACTGGCGGGAACGGGGGCAGCGCCGGGCCCGTGGCGTTTGTCGAGTTCGCAAGCCCGTCCGACGCCGCCGCCGCCATGGGCCGCATGCAGGGCGCCCTTCTGCTGAGCTCCGAAGGGGCCATACACCTCGAATATGCAAGGCATAAGATGGCACACAACGGCTGGATTCTCGCACATGAAGTATGCGCGCGCACTATTTGTAATCTGCTCAGAATCTTTACGCGCTATTCGAACAAACTTGAAATATGTGATTTGATTTCACCATTTATTTTTATTGGCTTCCTTTGTATGAAGTCGTTCATTTAACAGTTTAAAAAAATGTTTTAGTTTGTTTGCATAGCAGTAAGGTTAAATTAATGATTTCTGCTGGTACTCGTGATAGTTTAATGTACGCTTTAATCCCTTAGATTTAGTGACACTGATTAAAGTGTATAAAACTTATAAATCAATAAATTATTCAATTGTAATGAAAACAATCCGCAAAAGAAGTTTATACACTTCGATGGGTTTCTTTACCTTGTCAATGAAAGCAAAGTTACTAATGTTTCACCATTGCACCTCGCACAATAGTAATAATGCCTGTGTTACTAAGTCATGAGTTTTTTTTCTTTTTTTATCAGACACCTGTTTTATAACTGAACAATGTGTTCACCAGGGAGCCAAAGGCGGAGAAGAGGGCGAACAGCATTAGTTCGTTCGTGGCTCTCGGCACTTGACAACCAGCTAACTGAGGGGCGCGCAATCTTGATCCTCTGAGTCGCATCGGAACCACTACAGGAGATGGAGCATACCTCAACGGCAACCATAATATATGTCAATACTACGGCTAACATCGGATCAAGATTAACCGGTCCACGTACACGGACCGCTTTGTATAGTAACGTATAAATAAGCTCCGTCTCCTTTTCAGTTAAGACTCCGTTTACCAGGATATCATCAGGGGTGTGGTGTTTTGTTTATACCAAATTTAGCAAGTGTTAATTGTATTATTATTAACATTCCAGGTTATTGTTTACCGTTCATATAAAGTAATATAATTTGAAATTATTTTTCCTATAAATGTAATCTGTTTATTTAATATTATTCTTTTTATTGTGTAATATAAGATTTATTTACAACTAACTTATTGTACGGGAAAGTTTGTATATTTGTTTTTACAAGGCCGATGTATACAACTGAGAGGATTTGTTATGAATATAGCGTTTAACCAGAAATTAAACATTTTAGGATATATCTCATTCGAATAAGCTAAAAACCAAAGGTGCCCTTCATAGAAAGATTACGTTTTGTTAATAATAATATTTCAAGTTGAATGATTTTAAATAAAGTTGTATGTAATTATTACGATACTTTTGTTTTAGCCTCGATAATGTTAGCGTATTTAAATGAATTCATGACTATTTCAAATTATATTTACCTTTCTTAGTAATTTTTATAATGTTCAATCACTCGTTAAAGCGCTGGCACTCTAGTGTTGGTCTTAATATCCACTGTACCGGTAATGGGTGTATCGCAATAATGTTAGGATGTATGGTGCGACCCGCCTGCGCGCGCGCAGCCGCGCCGCGCCGCGCCGGGCGGCCCTCGGGCTCGGTGGTCGCGGTGCGGACCGGACCGCTGAACTTCTCGCTCGCTCGCATCCAAATCCACCTTAAGTTAGACAATTTCCTGTTTAGACACCAAAATTTCTTGTGCCTTGAAAATTACGATTCAATCTGAACCTTTCGTGATTATATTCTTAATTAGTTGGAGCTTTCCATTGAAGTTTCGTTAACAAACTTTGCGGTTCTTGTTGTCTTTACGATTAGTATGCGATGCGACACAATCGAAGTTCAGTCTTGTTGCGAGAATTTAGCCTTGGCCTTATGAGAGTTAAATAATTAAATATGTAATCATTATATTAATTAATAGTAGTTAAATGGCGCCGTATGTGCGCCTGCGCTGAATAGTGAAACAATTATTCTACTATTTGCATGCTTTGACGAGCTTTTTGGAAATAATCTAATTTAAAATTTAGTAGTTACTTTTATTGTGTAATCGTTAGGTGAATAAAATTAGATAAGGGTATTTATTGTAGAGAATCAGCATAGTTACATTACTATTTAATGAAAGTTATTCATACATAATAATGAAACAATGTAATGGAGTTTACATCTACTGAAACTTTAGGGTTAATCAGATGGAAGATTAATATATTTTTTATTTTTAGCTAGTTGACTATCGCATACAGTTCGAAAATTAAGTTACCTATATGTTTTGATGAAACACGGTGACGATCGAAGTACATAATGCGAGATAGCAATAAACCAAAAATGAAATCTTAATGTTAATAATATAGGATCTAGTGACGTATTCTGCTGATGTAAACATGTAAAAATTATTCAAAAAAAGTAAAAAAAAATCCCTGCTTAGGCTGTAATGATAAGATTTCGGATATTTGATATTAAAATCTTGACGCGACAGATATCTATGAGGTATTCACGCGACCAAGCGGTCAGTGACCGGAAATTCCGCATGTGAATTCTTATGAAATCTCTTAGTCAATATTTAATAGAAATTTCGTCAATTTATGACTTAGAAAAAATTTTATACGTTGTTTATAGTGACTATGACTATCACAGTTTTACCGAGTTTCGTGGTGTGCAGACCAAAGATAAAGGATATATACATAATTTTAATACTAACCTCAGACCGTACCAAACTTGTATTTGTAGGCGACATTTATCGGCAATAATGTTTTTAAGGCGGAAAATTATATAAACTTTGATTGTTCATTGAGAGCATTTATGCTCTTAACTGAACTCTAACCAGGGTCGAGGAAGACGTTTATATTACGGGTGACACCCAACTGGGGCTATAAACACACTGTTTTAACTGTTACCTTACAATGCTATCTAGTAAAATCAAAAGTTGTTTTAAAATTGCACTTATATTTATACTATCAGACTTCTAATTTTGTTAACATTTTATTCATAAAGCAGTGACAAATTTTCTATGACATCTTGTATCTTGAATTCTCTTATATTCATAATTCACTGTCGGTTTTAATAACTAAGCTAAGTCAATGTTTACTTATTTAATTCGATATAATGCTAATTTGTATGTAAGTAATTGTGTAATAATGTAGTAGTGATCTCCCATACCTTCGGCGTTCGGCGTCTATGATCGCAAAAAAAAAATACAACGAAAAGCTTAATTTTTCTTTTCAGTTGTAGCTTTAGAGTTTTTTGATGGTTCTATAGTATATTATAGCTCTCTACATTAACGCTCTTGAATAAAATGTGTTAATTGTTTATGTCAACCGTAGAGCCATCAAAATACTATTTTTGATTTTTGTGCATATTTCCGCCCACCATTTTATGTGTGTTACAAAATGGCGGATAGTCAAAATGGCGGGCGGAAGGCACGGATTGCGCGAGGGACGCCGGCGCCGCCATGATTCCGTCCAACAACCGTAGATAGCGAGTAAGAGACGTCCAGTGGCTGCGGACACGGCTACTTCACCTTTTGCGGGACTACTCGATACATATCATCGTGTAATATTAATGTGTAATTAGGACTAAAGAAGCGGTTTCATAGAGACGTTTATTCTGTATCTCGTCTACTACTTGTAATGCAATCGGCTATATGTCACGCTATATCATATTTCTACTTTTATTCTTAGACTTGTTCACTTGCATTCGTGTACTGTGGTCTTGATGCGATTCCCGCTTAGTGTTGTGAGGTTTTTTTTTGTTCGAAACCGAAGACAAAATCTGGCAAACTGTAAATCGCTATTTTGTTAACGTTTACTGTGAAATCGAGTAGATGGTGTTCGGAAGGTCGTGTAACAGACGCGTGACATTGGCCCGCATGTGATAGGCTAGAGTAGGGGTGTAGCATCGCCTTGCAAGTTAGGTTAAGTGAAGCGGTATCACACAAACGCCGTGCATCGGAAACATATCAAATCTGTGCCCCTTAATAAATTTAATTAAAATACTATTCTAAGAGATACATATGAATAGAAATAAAGAGACAAAATAATCGTTCGGAGTATCAGATACCTAATA
Source organism: Agriphila straminella (assembly GCA_950108535.1). Taxonomy (NCBI): domain Eukaryota; kingdom Metazoa; phylum Arthropoda; class Insecta; order Lepidoptera; family Crambidae; genus Agriphila; species Agriphila straminella. The sequence continues at coordinate 7,958,740 of OX467312.1, forward strand.
AGTGTTGTTTTCGTACGTTGGAGTATTAACGTGTCGATATAGATTGTGTTAAATGTGATCATTACGCATAGAACCTGAGTAGTGTCGCGCAAGTTTCGATTTATTTACTTATCGCTGTAGTATGTAAATGTTATTTTTATTGTTATTATTTAGATTATGATGGCTTAATTACCAAATTAATTTAACAGTTCGCTTGGGATCCAGTATTACTGACGTTGTTTTAATTTTCGGTGACCAGAGTTAGAGCGTTGCTGAAAAACTTATTTGTATATCGAGCAAAGTAAACCATACAAACTATATAGTTAGTAATTAATTGTTAGATTTGTGTGACTTGGATTATTTAAATGCTTTTAGAGCAGAAGTATAGTGTTATTGTGGTTTAAGAAAATAAACAATGACATTGTAAAAATAGTGGTAAATTTAGCTTAATTATCATTATTACAACTTTTATAGATGTTCAATCATTTCTTTTTCTTACTTTATGGAGTATTGTGGCATTGGAGACGTCATTGTTAATTCAAATAAATTTGAGCTCATCCTCAATCGAAGTTTTTATTCCACAGATAACCCCTAGAGAAAAATAAATTTGTCTCCAAGTGAAATACAAAACTAATGAAAGTTTCCTGAAAACTTCCAGTATTCGAATATTTAACTGTCTTTTTAATCTCACCAATTATTTGAGTATTAAGGGAATTCCTATCAATGGTTTTGATAATCTCACGAAAATATGTTTCAAATATAATTATTCTCATATCCTTATTCTTGTAATAATAAAAGTTAGTACTAAAATTACTAGGTGTCTAGAATAGGATAAATGAATTTAGATATAATTAAAAGTTGAGCTTTGAAAATTTGCTTTGTAGATTTGTCTGCTTTGTACGTCTTCTTGTAAAACGAATTAAATGAACTTTTATAGAAATATATAGGTAATATATAAATAAATGACCACATAAATTGGTTTTATAAAGAAGACGTTACTGTCGGTGAAATGCTATGAATTTTCTTTATTTCTATTAACGTATTATGGCAGTGTTGTATTTATGTTATTATTAGTTTTAAAGCATTATAGGGTCCAAAGATTGGGAATAAACATTATGTGACAAATAATTCATCTTGTTTATTATTTTTACAATTATTAAAATCAATCAATTTCGATCCATTAAAGCATTAGATTTTCTTATTACATCGAGGTATTCAGACTTTTGTATGAAAAAATACTATTTCCATTCCAAACATCAGACTTGCTTAAGATTTTTAGTATTCAAATAAAATATATAAAATCAAGTCATGCATACTGGTTTCTATTTATTTCCTAGTAAGACAGAATTCATAGTAAATAAATAAAGAGAAACTTATTATAATTGATAATCTAATGGATAACTTACAATAAAGGTAGGCTAGTTACTCAAAACTAATTCCAAATGCAAAATTGCACGAAACATTTAAAGAATATAAAAAAAAACACTGGTAAAGTGAACATGAAATGTATATATACATTTATTACTACGTACATTTATTATTTACAAATGTAAACATGTAGGTAGTGGCTCTATAGCCACTAGGTACCTACATTTTACATTCTTTCATTTATTACTCTTATATGTGGTTTCGTAGTTACTATCAATAAAGATAATTTAATAATAAATCAAAGAAAATCATTTCTTTAAATTATTTTTTACAAAAAATCTTGTGAAAATGTTGCTTAATGTTGATAATGATATATCTCAATATATAGGCTTACATGTAAAGGACATCATCCATGTTTCATACATTCATGGTCCAAATATGAAAGTGCCGGCCAAAAGACAAAAGTGCTTTATTCTGATAGATTTTGTCCATCTGAGCATTTTTTATTATGGCACCGAAGCTGTAAAATGGATGATGTCCTTTTTAAAAAGGACATCATCCATTTTGGTCTAAATGTGAAAGTGCCGTTTTAAAAGCAAAGGTGCTTTATTCTGATAGATTTTGTCCACCAAAGCATTTCTTATTACGGCACCGAAGCTGTAGCACAGCTATACTTGATTTTAAATGAGTTCAAAAAGACTGTCTTTTCATACATTTTGACACAAATGTAAAAAAGGTCGACCAGAAAGCAAATTCTGATAGATTTCTTATTATGACACCAAAGCTGTAGCACTGCTGTAACTTGATTTTAATTGAGTTGAAAAATTCAGTCTTTTCATACATTTTGACACTACAGCTTCGGTGCCATAATAAAAAATGCTTAGATGGACAAAATCTATCAGAATAAAGCACCTTTGCTTTTTAAACGGCACTTTCACATTTAGACCAAAATGGATGATGTCCTTTTTATTACATTGAATTTTAGTAAATCACTTCACAATTTAATCATACTTGAATACATAATACCTTTACATTCCCGAATCAAGAAAAAAATCGTCTCATATCAAAAAACTTTCCCATATAATTTTGGAGTAAATGCAGAAGTAACAACAGCTTTCCTTTGGCGTCATGGCGGACTGCAGGTGAAGAATATGAAGTAAGTATTAAGTACCTATTATGAGATAATGAAAAACAATCTTGGGATGTCCAGAAGTAAGTATTTTGCCAGTACAATTCTAGTTAGGATAGGTAAGTTAATCAAAAGTAAACTGTACACCTATACACCACTTCCCAACCCTTTTCGGACTTGTTGTGGTGTGGAGTAAACATATCTGAATGAAAGTGGATCTCTAAATTCTCTTAGGAACAAAAACGGCGTTTTTTTTTTTCAAAAGTGTATCTACCTACGAGAAAAAAATATCTTAGAGGAATAATTCGAATATATTAGCAAGGAAACAGCTATATTTAATGTCTCCACTTTTGGGGCACAAGTTTGGATGAATGAAACAGGCTTTCTTTAAGGGTGGTCGCCACCACGCAGCCCCAATATGGATTGGCGGTTAATAACTGCTATAGCAGTCGCGGCCAACTGCTTATCCTGTCTTCCGAAGTTCCGAAGTTCAGAGGAGCCCAAGATAGTAAATTTTTGGATACCCATCCCATGACCGACCCTTGCAAAAGTTGCCTACCGCAATCGTAGGGAGATGCGCTTACTGCGTCATTAAGCGCAAATACAATAATAATAAACTTTTGGGTACACAACATAAAACCTTCCTAAATCATTGAACTTTTTAGATTCACAATGCTATTTTTATATTATGATAATAATTGAAAAAATACTAGAAAAAATCGACTCACCCGTAGCAGCTCAGACGGGATCCCGTCTAGACGTCTACTGCTAGAACTGGAAGGAAGGTCAAGATCTTCACAATATCCGTATAATTTTAAGCACAAATACCTTATTTATTAAAATTAACGTGTAATCGGTCAATTCCACTCATAAAAATATTTAAACCACATTGCGACGCAACATTTACTTTGCCTAATTATGCGTAAAATGAAACTCATTCTGCTAAAACCAAATTTCGTAATGGGAAACAGACTATAACCATAGATAGACGCAAATCTCTATTTAAGTAGAGATCAGCTGAGTCTCGACTCAAGCTTTGTTTTGGAATCAACAGGGTGCTTGAGACTAGATTCAGTAAATAAGTAGAGATCAGGTGATTAGAGTTCAAGCAGTGCTTGAGTCTCGTCCTAAAATACAGACCTTACACTTTTACTTTTGATTTCTTCTTATTTTGACGGTGAAGGTGTAGAGTTTTTGAAGTTAGGGCTTGTAGAGTTAGGGCATGTAGAGTTAGAAGCTTGGCTCTACATGAAATCTGATAACTTTTTGACAGTGCGAGCCATATGGTCTCGTCTTGGCAACATTTTACATGAAAATGTTTTTGGTGAGATTTCCTTATTCAATATTCAAGTGTTTCTGTTTGGATTTCCCTAGGGTCATTAGTAAAAAAAATCAACGGTGATTAATCTACATTCACATTTCTGTAAAATGATAACGAAATAATTTTGCTAATCCTACATAAATATTTTTATTATATAAATCTAAATGGACTTTAGAACATCAAATTACTTTACTTTTCTCTGGATTTTGCACATAATTATCTGCATACCTAATTGATTCTGTGAAAATTAAGACAAATGAAATAAGAAAAAAAAGTTTCAGAAGTAAGTTATTTATTTCATTCAAATGCACGTCATGATTTAAGCCGTTGTTCGTATTTTTTGGTAAATTTAGGTATCATGCAAATAAGGCAGAGAACGAAAACAAAGTCTGTTACGTTTTCACGCCTGAACCAATTCTGATGAAATTTAAAAAAAGAGAAATACTTAGATGGGAACATGGCGAAGAAAAAAAAGATATCTTTTCGGGAAAATGATTTATCGAAGGGAGTGGAAAAAGGTAAAAGTTCGTATGGGGACCTCAAACAAAGTCTACGCTGGTCGCTGACGAAGTTTATTGAGTAAATAAATAATATACCTATGCACTTACTAGTATCTATCTTTCTAACAAGAATGGGTTGCACTCACAGACACCAGGGGAATTCTGTGCAATTATTTAGACAGCTAAACTCGGCGTGACCTCGTTCCGGCGAACGCTGGCAAATTAGTGCAAATATCATTAATATCACATTAGATACCAACTCTACACGGAACTTAAACTTTGCAGCTGGCAAATTAAAGTTAGTTTTACTACAAATTGTCGTAACTAAATATAATATTGACCATCAGCCTTTTATTATGTCCCCACTGCTGCGGCACAGGCCTTCCTTATGGGTGGATAAGGAGGAAAGGCCATGAAGGTAAAGCGATTGAAGGTATACAATTCACAGAGCTCTGGATTTGGTGTGGTATAATAGCAAGCCAATTATGTATCTAAATCGAATATAACATTGCCAGGAATTTTCACTGATGGAAAAGTAGTGCCAGGCGGCATCAAAATGCGCGAGAAAGTGGTAAAGTTTGATGCCGCCTGGCACTACTCAGAGCTCTGTAAATCGTATACCTTCAATCGCTTTTCAACCCCTTTGTTGCTCAACCACTCCGACCTCCACCACTGTAAAACTGCGACGTGCCCGGATCTGTTAATAATGATAGTATGGGTAACTAACTACTCGGATTTCGTCGCTCTGTAAATTGTCCACCTATTTCCGGGGCCAGCTCTTAGTATATAGGTACATTAAAAATACGCATAACATAAAGCCGCGTTGACATGATCAGAGCCTGCTCGGACCGAGTGGACTCGTAGGAGTAAGCTTCATACGAGTATACTAGGAAAGTTGTTGATATTATCATAGTTCACTCGGATCACTTTCTTCATTTTTGCAAGTCAACATCGAAAAATGACGGATTTTGTGCCAAATGGTATTATAATTGTCGCCGATTTATTAATAGAAGAGCTAAGACGGGAAAAAGATAAGGCATCTCGCAAATGGAGAAGAATTTGGACTCGCGATTGGATCCTTCGTCGCGACAGACAGGGAGCTTCTAACAATTTTCCTTCTACTCGTATACGAGCCAGCTCGGAAGAGTATATAGAACGCAATCCGAGTCTACTCGGATTTGATGTCGTCGTTCGAGTGCGATTGGATATGGGTTGCCACAATGCGAGTCGCGTCCGAGAAGGTATCACACTCGGTCCGAGTGTACTCTGACCATGTCAACGCGGCATAAAGCTCCGAAAGCCCCTTATGAATATATATACTTAAACATACACAGTTTACACTGCACACATACATAACTATATATTAGGTACTAACGAGGTCGCGTTGGCGTAGCTTAAGCAGGGCATGTCTTAGCCCTCGCTATGTCTCCGCCGAGAGTAAAGTTTTAAAGGACTTCCACTTTGCAAATTGCCTAGACTCCATTCCGTGGGCTCGTAAAAAACTATTTTCGTGTGCACTTTAATTAACTTTCGGTCGTCGTGTACAATGTGTAAAGTAAACATGGAAATGAGTAATTAAAAATGTTATTCACGTAACCTAAATACATCTTTTTATATAGTAGGATATGGTATGTTAAAATAATTCATCGTGAAAAACTTTTTTGATGAGAGTTATTGTGAGTATCTCTACATTGGTTATTAAAAGGATCTTTACACTACACTTATTCTATTAAAGCCATAGATCCAATAGATTAATAGAAGTTTAATATTAATTTTCCACTTTTCATTTTTTTTTTAATTTATTTATCCAAATAACATTACAATTATTCTAAAAATGCCTAAAAACCTACGAGGTTTGTCCAAGCGTTGCACATTCGACTCGGACAATAACAATTAAGTAAAAACAATAACAATACTGCGACATGCGTCAGCCGCACGCACAAAATAATAATAGGATACTACAAATAAGTTGCGTTGCACCAGTTATCCAACAGGTTTCTGGTTTACGCGCTATAGGATATTCGGAGAAAACTGAAATATTCTGGTAAGTAGTTATTACATTGTGTAATTTTATTTAAACGAATTATGTTGATTAAAATAACGAACCTGGAAAGGGTGCAAAGCATTAGAGACCTAGGTGTGACACTGGACACAAAACTGACACTGGATTCTCACATAGACAACATCTGCAACAAGGCCTACAAAATGTATGGTTTTGTAATTCGTGCAAGTAAGGACTTTAAACGCCCTGCTACGTATATCCAACTATACATATCATTAATACCTTCACAATTGGAATATGCTACATCCATTTGGGACCCATTTTACAATCAGTACTCAGACCAACTCGAACGAGTTCAAAAAAAAATTTTACGATATTATATGCTATTTAAATGTCATCATAGTCGATCTTCATACCCTATATTGTTAGAAAGGTATAAATTGCAACGTCTCAAATACAGGAGACTACAACTGCAAGCGATGCTGTTGTATGATCTCTGTCACAATAAGTACGATTGCATCGATTTAATAAATAATATCAGTTACCAAGTGCCAGTCAGACCGCGAGTGCGGGCTTGTCGAACTAAAAAGCTATTTGCTATATCGAGATCCCGAACTAATGCTGGTAAACGTTCGCCCTTATATCGGCTGACTGACACTTACAACAAATACTTTAACGATATTGATATACTTATACCTAAAATTGGCTTGTTTAAAAAATCTATTATGACTAAGCTTCATAGTATCGATAGCAAAAATTGTTAAAACAAAACATGATCAACGAATAATTCATCACAGCTATTTAAATCATACTATATAACATGTATCTCTCAACTTGTTAAAACTTATTTGTGGTTAACGGTGTTGGTCTCACAATTATTTAGTTTAATAAAATTAAGTATACTTTTTGATGTATTACACATTGTGAAACCGTTTGTTTACCCCAATAAATGAAAAAAAAAAAAAAACTACGTATCTGAAATTAAATTATCTATAAAATATGTTTTTAATTTTTGTTTGCAATTTTTTTTGTTTAAAATGTGTACGAAATTTTGGGAAACGAAATTGTGTACGATACATTGACTAAGTACAAAACACATGCTTGAACGAACAGTGTCAAAAATTCTATCGATATCAGATATACATATATAGAAAACACGTAGATAGTATCTACTATCTAGGTACCAAAAACATTTCCACGCAGTAAGTTAGCAAACGGGATGATGAGTCTATGTGCACCATTTTTGGTGTATCATTTCTTTTGCGTCCAGATGCTCCAAAAAATCTTGTCACGTTCAAAGGAAATTCTATAAGGCAGTGTTATAAAGATATACGAGTAAAATATTAAAAATGTGTTTTAATGAATGAAAGAATTAATAATTATGGATATTCAAAGTATCCTACTATCCTACTAACTAATATCATAAATAAGAAAATTTTGATGTTTCGAAGTTTGTTACTTAATCACTAAAAATGGCTGAACGGATTTAGATGAAATTTGGCACACAGATAGTTTATAGCCTGGATTATATAACATACATATATACTTTTTATCCCGGTCAAAGGTTCCATAGGGTTTTTTATCCGAATATCCACGCGGACGAAGCTAGTACCAAATAATAATACCTAGTAATAGTACGGTATAAGTTTCAAAGGAAATCCAAGAGAAATGCAGAGCTGAAACTGGAGTCGTATAGAATCAAAGGCGGCAATCTACGTCATTTGTCAAAAATGACTTATTGATACAGCAGCATTGCAAATTTTAAACGTCATCGACTGTTCAACCGATTAATAATCAAAGGCGGCCATTTCCTCTAGTAAATTGGACTGCAAATCTCTTATTAGAATCAAAGACGGCATTCTTTCATACAAAATCCACGAAATTCCGCCATCTTGATTTTTTCTTTTTCGATTTACCATAAATTAGTAAAATCGTAGATTGCCGCCTTTGATTCTATACGACTCGTATATTAGTATCTCATTAGTAATAGGATTTTTAGCTCACTCTAAAATCTACATAATTTTAGTCAAATAGTCCCTCTTACAAAATTTTACAAAGCCATTCAAAATACATTCAATAATTAACAAGAACAAACTGACGACATCGCACCGCACTAAGTTCCTTAATTCCACACGAAATACCAATTTAAAATAAATAAACTGCGGTCGTGTTTCCAAAGTCCAGTACAACCGCAACGCAAAGCCCGAAGACTCAAAGTTGTTTTAAATTATAGTACAAGTGCGGCCCGAACAAACAAATAAAAAGTCCGCTTTGGGACCGAACGTGGGTACTTTTATTAGTTGCATATCAGGCCAACTGCTGCACATTATACTACAGTTTGGAACATTGCAGATAGTTTTGCTGTATTGGTTGCTCGCGACTTTGGTCATGAGGGATTTGTAAGTTTAGTTTTTAGTTATATCAGCCATTGTCATGTTATAAATGTTGTCATGCTTGCTGTCATGTTGTCATGTTATAAATGAATATTATGGGGTATTTCCCGATGACTTAGAATCATGAAAATCATGAGGTCTCACTATCCAAAAGCTTTATTTCGTAATTACCTATATATAAATCTTGTAGGTACTTAGTTGCCTGGGATGCACACATGCATCAAGGGAAAAAAATCAGTCACCTTAAAACCATTAAATCATTAAAACTAATTTGATCAAAAGCAAATAGTTAATAGATACTTATGAATGACTAAATACGTTTTCATTTAACGGGCTTAGGACCAAAAGGAAGTTTCCATTTACCATGTCTCCATGCATCATAAACTAAACTTTTAATAGTATATATATCATCAAAATCCAATGACATTTTAATTTATACAAATAACATTTAAAGTAGTTTCACCTCATTAAACTGGCTAGTGGCCAGCTGTTCAAAAAGGGACAACTATAGCTTATACGAAACTCCTATTGAATGGAAGTCACAAAGTTACAGCACACGAGTTTCAATGCAATGCAACATATTCAACGCCGCCGCGGCGGAAACGAAATTAAAGTAGTCCGCTGCGCTTGACGCAAGCACTGCTTCCTTATCTGTGCTATTTATACAGGGTGTTAGTAGCACCCTAGCGAAAACTTTGAGGGACGATTCTACCCTTAGAAATAAGCAACTTTCTCTATAGAACCACTTGTCGCAAATGCATAGTTTTTTTCTTGTTGAGAAGCAGTGTACGCGTCACAACTCGATAATATCACGGGTAAACAGTTGTACATTGCGGGTTTATAAAAATTTGATATTTTAATTATTTTTCTGTTTTAGGTTCTATGCAACTAAGACAGAAAAAACACTCAATTTTTCATGAATTTTCAAAGGAAAATTCCACTTCAGATATATTCAGAATCGTGGATCGACTATGCCCTAAAAGGTTTTGCTATATGGTGCTACTAACACCCTGTATTTGATAGTACGAATAATAAAGCGTTGTATGGTTTCATTAAACATGTTTAGAAAAGCCACCAACGACGACTACTCAAAATTCACAACTAATAACATGTATTTGTATCATAATTATATTTTCAATACAATTGCTCGAAAATGTAAGTTTACGATGACAGTCGAGCGTGCGGTAAGTTCATTTTACCGTACGCCGTGCGTTTTTGTTTACGGATTAGTACAGCGTGCGGAAAGTTGATTTTACCGCACGCAGGCGCCGTGCGTTTTTGTTTACGAACTTTTTTTAATTTCTACTAGCTTCCGCCCGCGACTTCATCCGCGTGGACAGTAGAAAAATATTGCAACCAGTTTAAAATGACCCCTTTAGTGTATAAAAGCTACGGAGAGTTCAAGCTGTTTCTCTGGTTCCACCCACCTGAATTTGATGAAACATAGCTAAGATTTTAAGTTGGACCTCAATCTACTAAATTGTGAAAAATCCATCAAAATTCGTATAGCGGTTTTTGCGTAATTCTTCGCAAAAATATTTTAAGAATTTACAGTTTTATTATATGTATAGATTACAATTTCAGCAGTACCTACCTATAATGTTTTCTCGCAAATGTATTTAAAAACGTAGTATGGCACACGGTTGTTAAGGTTTTTTAAAACCTCCTTACCAACCTTGTATCATAATAGTACATTATGAGACAAGTTAGCTTAGGTTGCTAATTGCACACAAAGCTGTGGGTTGCAGCTCGAGCCGCAGGCGAGGGCGTAACTCAGCCGAGTGTGCAATAAGCAAGAGCTCACGAGTTTCATACGACGTTTTTCAACACATTTGCGAGGAAAAAACAAAGTAATTTATCACACAGCAACAAATATGGCAAAAACAAAATATGATAATTATGGGAAAAGGCGCGCATGTTTTTTTTTGTTTTTTTTTTTCACACGCCCAACGCAAGAATATTTTGCGAACAAAGGGGTGAGGAGCATACAGCCTACTACTAATACTTCAAAATTATAATTTTAAGTGACAAAATGCAAATATTTTTATATTTTTTAACAAAATATTGTGAATTATGAATAATTTGATAATAATTTTATATTTATTTGACTTAATTAAGGACTTACACATTTATTTATTCCAAAAATGTATATGAATTTTCAGCAGCATAAAACCTCTTTGTTGTCAAAAAAAAATAACTGTATTACCCGTCTAAATTGGGAATGCTCTGTTTACTCGCATAGAACTTGCAGTAAGGTAGTAATTTAACTTTGTAGGGTTAATTCTATTACGAACTAGTGTTTTATATATTTTTGCACGCGTTTGTTATATTGCTCGGTTATATAGCTCGGTTTATGGCCCTAAAAGCGATGTATTAGGGCTCACTTTACGAGCAACTGTGTTGAAAACTACTATTATAGTTCTATGAATCAGTCAGACACTTTATTACACATTTATTTTGAGTTTGGTTGGCATTTTTTTTATTATAATCTGATGTTTTCATCCAGTAAAGACAAGTTTTAATTTGTTTTATGATCTAAGGTTGAAAATGTATCCTAGAAACAGAAATGGTCTGTGCTTAGATTTTACTTATAGCTTAGCCCTCGTATGCACTGGATGGCGGGTGCGGCGCGGCTGCGGCCAGCCGCTTTTTTATTTTTTTATGCAACCGCCACAGGGGCGGTTCATATTTAAATTAAACCGTCCGGCCAGCCGCCCCCCGCGGTCGGCCGCCAGTGCGTATAACGGCGCTTAGGCCCTCCGCTACGTCAAGCGGGATCCCGCCGCGGGTACACGGCGCGGAAATATAGATTGCTGGTTTTTGACGGACAGATGCTTGCGCAGTGCATGAGTAAGCTCTAATCTATGTCGCCCCGTGCGCGGTGGGGCGGAGAGCCTTACTGCCGTCACGCGCAGTCTAACGTAAGTTAGATTTTCTTTTTCTATCAACCTTAATCAAAATCCATAAACAACAAACAAATACCTTAGTCCGTAAAAAAACGCATTGACTGTAGAGCTTTACTAAATAATAATGTTCTGTTTCACGGTACCACAACTGACAGAACCCTAAAAGAGAGTGATGTTAAAAAAGCGCGTTCGCGGGGCGTGCTGAATTTTTTATCACTGCTATATCCTGTAAAATAGGCGTTACAGGGAAGGCTCTCACATAACGAATTGTACGCGTGGGACATGCCTGCTTTAAATTTAGAAGCGTTTAACTTGCCGACTCGCCTTGGTAAATCTTTATTCGAGTGAGAAAAGAGCCATCTGAGTCGAGACTTGTGATTTATTACGGATGTCATGTAACGTTTAGCTTTATTCACTAACGTCGACGCTTATGAATTGAGCTTTTAGAATATGAAAAATGTGAATCTCCGTTTGTTTGTTACGCCTTCACTTAACTATTGAACCGATTATCATGAAATTTTACATACACGTTGTCAGGGGTATACAGAGAAGGACATAGGGTACCTTTCATTCATAAAAAAAGTGTTGTTCCCGAGGGATAACAAAACTTTCCACGCAAATGAAGTCGCGGACGGACGCTAGTATATTGTAGGTATACTTTTAGATAAAATCAATCTAATGTGGTAAACTTACGCTATAGGTATAACATATACTATCCGTATGTAATAATTAATCAAAAAATATGAACCCGAAGCGGATTACAAAATTGTAGTACATATGTCCTGTTACCGTAACCATTTTAACCATTGGTTAGATAACTTTAGTAAAGTGCTTTAATTAAAAAAAATAGGAATACTGCAAGAAAAAAGATCACTTGAAGCATCCTGCGATCCGCACTTGCATTCCGGACGTGACATCACGGCGTCGCCCATAAAGCCTTGCCAACGTCTTCTTGTTGCCAGTACGCAAAATAAATCCAAAAGAAAGACCCAAAAAGGAATAACTTTTGGAACATTCTTACTTCTTATTTTCCGTGTAGTTCAGTTTCTTTGCCTGTAAATATGAGCACGTTTCATGAGCGTAATATGTACGAGTATTTTCCATCTTTAAGACACGTCTTATAAATAGAGAAGGGCAGACAATTCGCACATTTTACGCAATGCTATTTTTTATATTACCTACACAAAAAAAAATCGACTCACTACGGATGACTCGATTCTTTTCTATAACGATGTTCTAGTATAACATACAAAATATTGATTAAAACACACTGCACACTTTATCCTAGAATTAAACATAGAACACTTTTTAACCTGTTTAAAAGTTTCCTAGTGATTTCCCCAATATCCGCACGAGGACAAAATCGCGAGCAGAAGCTAGTATAGTAGCTTATAAGCTCAGATTATTTTTAAATCAATATTATCAAACAAATCAAAAATGTTTAAATCAATATGGCTAATATAATTGTAAACAACATTATGCAAATTGTTTACAGTGTGTTTTTTATTCACTGTACAAATTTTAAGGATACGTCCATGAAATGCACATGAAATAATAGCACCGTACAGCCGCCATGTTGGTTTTTTTATAACGCCACCTTCTTAAGAACACTTGGGCTGACAAGACAAATCTAACGATATCTTAATCATAGAAATCCGTTCAGCCGTTTGAAAGATATGAGGTAATAAAGAATATTACATACAAACATACATACAAACATACAAACTTACTTACAAGATACGCGCGAAACACATAACCCTTTCTTTGCAGTCAGGTAAAAATATGACTTACCATAAAAATCCAAGAGTGATCTCGTGATCACTTTAGTAAGGGATGACCAACATTTTTGGCGTATTTCGACACATGTTTCATGGAGAAAGTTGTTCAGTTTCATGGATACATCCTAAAAATTAGGAGAGTGAATAAAAAACACCCTGTCTAACAAAGAAATCAACCATTTGTTAAAACAATTCAGTCAACCTTTTCATAATGGTGATTACAGAATAGCGTGCCTCAAACTCTTAGCACAGCAAACAATAAATAGCAAGTAATGTAACGCATATTTTTCCCGAATATTAACTTATAAACTGTTATAAAGACTAGATTTTTATTGTTTATAAGCGATAAATAATATATTCATTCTTGAATTTTATTTTACGTTTATTAATTAAACAAATATTCTGAATTTATTTCATAGTAAAGGGATAGACTTGTTCAAAAATTAAACATTTGAATTACCTACCTCAGCCTACCTGTAATTGAAATAAACTTAAGATTCCTAAATAGTTTGTAGATACAAAGGCGGTTTTATTGCAAGTAGATAAATATAGGCCTATCATACGCAGCAGTAGTTGTCGTGCGACTGATATGATGTTGATAAAATAATAATAAGGAAGTTTCCAATTATTATTTTTATGATTCTAAAATTTTATTTTAATAATTCTATTCACATAACAGTAAGAACTATTTTGAGATTACAAAAACGACAAAGATAAATATAGCCAGCTGGTCAACATTTTAATAACTTGCATTTTTCATACAACATTTTACGGAGTTTGTGACGTCACAAGTCACAATTTTCATATAATATAATTTAAAAAAATTAAGATATTGATAAATGTTTTATTTTATTTGCTTAGGCTTAAAATAATTATGATTTTTATTCTCAAAATTCTACTTTCTTGTTATATGAAGGGAATAGATATAATTAATACACACACACGTCACATCTTGTTCAAGCAGTCGTTTTATTTCAATAGTACTTCTCGTTGGGCGAAGTCGCGTACATAGAGCAACAAATACACAAATCAAGTTGAAACTAAAAGAATCAAAACAACGCGAGTTCGCCACGAACTGGGTTCACGGAAAACTCTGCTTACACATAGGGTTATTAGGGCTGCCACAAATGTTCTTTTTTATATTTAGTTTTAACAACAAATTGTTTATCACAATAATGGTATGTTCATTATTTTTTATAATCTAAATATTAAGGATACTCTACACACTACTATACTAGGATAGGAAGTGACAGAGGTGACCGATTTTAATTTAAGCCAAAATTACATTACGAAATTAGTGTATTGCCTAAATGAAACTAATTTCATAAAACTTATTGCAGTACTTGTATAGTAACTAGTTTCGTTAATATAATAGTGTCTTGAAATCAAAAGTATAGTTGGAATTATGGCTCCGTCAGCATCAAAATTCAAAGCTTCATTTAGTGGCGCAAAGGCAAGGCGCGTTTACACGCTATAATTAGTTTCATGACATTAATTTTACCAAAAACTTGCGCATGGCACGATAGTGTCATAAAATAAATGCATGCATTTTAAAACTTGATGTTTACATGTACAATTTGTTGATGAAATTAGTCCGCGACATTAATTTTATTCCACTAGTTGTAATGTAAATTCGGCTTTATACTAGAAAAACACAACTCGTAGACCTTTCCATTCGGGTAGGTTCCATTCTTACTTAGTATGAGACTTTTTTCTAGTATAAAATTTAGTAAAACAATGTCATGATATTATATCGTACTTACATAAAACTATTTTAATTTTATTTTTCTGTTTTATGTTTTTGTGATGGCTTCTTTGATTTCTCCCAATGCATTTATTAATGTGTAATTACCATGCTTGTGCATTGTCAGGTATCCCATGCATTAAAAAGTATTGTAGTAGATCACAAAATCAAAGTCCTTAGAAAATCTGAACAAAGTAATGGACAAAGTACTAGTCGAACTGTGAATGCAAATTTTATAGTTGCCCACCCAGGTTTTATGATAATTTATTATAATTGTATTAAGTTTCAATATCTGAAGTGGCAACCCTGAAAGTATGTGTACATATTACCACTGCTCCGCACGCTCCGGATTGTGGTAAACGCGTGTTTTCGGTTTTAATCAACAACATTTGTCTAACTTAGATTTCGCTGTTTTAATAGTTTTAACGATTTAATTCTACAAACAAATTACGTATTTTTTAAGCTCAAGTACAAACGGTATACAGTGACTGCGAATATCGATAAGAAAAAAATTGTAGAAAAAGTAACGGATGTTTCCATGAAGAACTAATAAAAAAATACATACATATTAACTATTAATAATGAATTAAATAGATTTTGACACTCCCATATCTATTTCTTCACCATAAACGACAAACGTTTTGAAAGGGTACGGAATGACAAATGAGTCAAGATATTTTATTACGTACTACTACTACACAATAGTTCATTATGAGACAAGTTAGCTTAGGTTGCTCATTGCACACAAGGCTGTGGGTCAGCCGAGTGTGCAATAAGCAAGAGCTCATGAGTTTTTCAACGTTTTTCAACACATTTTTGTAGGGTTAATTCTATTACGAACTAGTGTTTTATATATTATTGCACGCGTTTGTTATAGCTCGGTTTATGGCCCTAAAAGCGATGTATTAGGGCTCACTTTACGAGCAAGTGTGTTGAAAAAGCTTTTACATTACATAGAAATAATTAGACATTGGTACCAATTTCAAAGATCAAAAAACAAAAATAAACTTCAACATCTGTTATATCTTGGAAAAAGAACGAAGAAAGCGCACGTGAAATAACAAAGTTCAAGATCCTAAGACCAGCCGGTGCTAGAATGAAATGTGGTGGAAGTACTGGTGAGAATATTAAGTAGCGTGAGGCAATACCAAACAGAGAACCGAGCGGGCGTAATGGCTGGCGTGACATCACGTCCGGATACGGTACTTGGTCACAATCTGTATCGTCTCTTCATGGTAATTCGTAATGCAAATAAATCAAATCCAAAATATTTTTTTCCTACCATGATAGAACTTAGACAACCTTAAAAATTTAAGACTACTTAAAAAAAAAAAAAGTCGGATCTCATGGGATTTATCAAATTGTTCGGTTCTATATTGAGATATTGTTTCTCTAAATAAAACCTTGTGTCAGTTTGATAAATCGTACTTATTAAGAAGAAGAATCGTTTCGCAAAGGATAGATAAATAAATCAATACTGCAAACACTAGTTAAATTAGATACTTAAATTAATAGTGCAAGTTCTAATCTAAGGTAACCTTAGCAATCTATTGTGTTGCTAAGGATTTGCTAAGATTAAGTAGGTACCAAAACTATCAAGAAATATTCTGTGTTGCATTGCGGCATAACTTAAAAGCCAACACAATATAAATTTTAATATGTTAACAATTATTAACATACGAGTATTAACAACATTGCGTTTTTTAGAGTTTATTGGATAACTAACAGAGTAAATGGGTTTCCAGATATACAAAACATCGCTACGAGTATTGCGCTGACTGTGAACCAACAGTCCGCGTGTTCGTTTTGTAAAATTGCAGCGAGCGCTCGGCATAACGGTTTATTGACAATCACTGGGTTTGAGTTTTGATGGAAAACAACGAAAGGTAAACCGTGTCTAGCAACGCGATCCGATTCCATACGGTTTATTCCATGCACATTTTTCTAAACAATTTGGTACAACTAAACTAAATTGACAGGACTAAACTTAATTTTAGCATCCTGTTCTTCTCTTTTCGATACGAAAAGAAATGGATGGAAAACTAAATTTAGTTTAATCCTGTCAATTTAGTTAAGTCGTTGCCAACCAAATCGACACCGATAATGATTTTTATTAAAAAAAACGTACACGAACTAGTCTAACATTATCTTTAGTTCTGTGTTGTTTAGTTTATCCATCATCTCACATACATCATGACAATTTCTTATTAATATTTTTCTTTTGTAAAGACATTACTTTTTATAACAAAATCTATATTTATAAAGTTATAAAAAAAACAAATAAAGGTTCTATTTAAAATTCGGAATAGGCCCCCGCGCTGGTTGCACACTAAGCAATTTTTATTACACAGCCCGGCTGTTATTTGGTTCTTAATTACTAAAACTACGTAGCCAGTTTTATTCGTAATGCAATATTTATTTTGCAATATCCATTGAACATTGGTTTAATACCTAACAAAACATAAACTGACGTCAATAACAAAACTCTGATTGAAACACTTTAGCGTTTATATCGCATAGTCATATCCATTTCTGTGGTATAGTGTCAAAAACTAGAGAAAGTACTTCCTAAGTTACTATTAATTTATCTCAAACACTTCATAACTTTGACCACGGAGGAGGTTCTGTATGTAGGTACTTATACGAGTAGTTCGTTGTTTTTCAGGAAAGAAAAGGTATTTTTTATTCTGTGTTTTAGAGCATAACGAAACTAGAATGATAGCTAATAGAAAACTCGATAAAAATCACGTAGTTAGTTCTCCAAGCAATGCGTTAGTAAAATTAGCGAGTACATAAAGTCGCTCGGTCCTCAGCTATTAGTTTTTACTGGCGGTAATTAGGGAGGGCCAATTGCGCACCACTCGCTGCCGGCGACGGTCATAGACTTCGTAACATGTAGAATAACTAGATAGACCTTATAGGTACTATACAGCTGACATTTTTGCGTGAGCTGCGAGAGTAGGTATTTCCAAGAGAACACAATAATTACAAGAATCTGTGACCAATCAAAATAATGAATAAAAAAAATACTTATATCATAAAAAAACATTTAAATTTTTTTAACGTCTAAACTAAACTGATCTTCACCGTATCAACCAAAGGTTGACTCCGGTTTTCGACTGAACCCTTTTTTAACTGACTTCAAAAAAAGGAGGAGGTTCTCAGTTCGTCTGAATTTTTATGACACATTTTATTAAATCTACAGCTGAAATCTACATTTCAAGCCAATTTTATTTATAGTACTTAATAATTGTATAGGTTTTAATATTAAGCTTGAACCTTGAACGGTAAAAAGTTTGATCTTCAAATATAATAAATGTAATAATCAAAAAAATATTTTGTTGCAACAATTAAAAATTTGGATCTAAGTTAACTTCGGAATTTAGTGCTAGAATTTCCATTTAAATTATAAAATTTAAATGGAAATTTATTTATATAGCTGGCACTATATTTCGAAGATTATTATCAATTAAAAAATACCAGCGAGCGACTACGATTAGAATACAATTTTAATAGCTTAAGTAAAAGTTTGTAGGTATTGAATTTAAGCTTAACCTTAATATTTCTGCCTTGCATGTTAACGTAACATTTGGTACAGTTGAAGGGAGAATAAAGCCAATACTTTATAGCAACGCAATGCCAATAAAGTACTTTAATAGGTATACCTAATACGACTTATAAGTCGGAATTCAGCCTTCGCGTACCGGTCGAAATTTGAAAAATACTTTTTACCCTTTTCAATTGAAGTATCAAAAAAATGTAAACTGCTCGTTTTTTACATTAAATGTTTTGCCGTTATGGTTGTTTTATTGATACACTAGACAAACTATAATCGTGACGTGCCAATGTTTCTCTGTCTTAACTATTTTTTTTAGCTCTACCTTTCCAATAGGGAAGTACCAAAAAATAAAAGTTGCCGTCATCGCCACATGCGAATTGGAATTAGCAAGAACTCTGTATATCGGCAAGGAAGCTAATGTTCACTGAAAATTCGACTTTATTGTTATTTCTTAGAGTAGCATGTTGTAGGGTTTAGCTGTATCGATTTCAGCCCATTCCCCAAAAGAGAACTTCAATCGAGCAAATTATTCTCAATAATTATTTGAATCAGATTAAATTTCACAAATCGTTGTTATGCAAATAAGCGTCTATTAACGTATTTAAGTAATTAATTCCACTTTCTGCGGAGTATCAACGGTCTTTGAAATTAATTAGTATTAACGGATTGTGCTTATCAGTTCATAACTTTGATTGTTCTCTCAAAGCTACTCCAACCAATTACGGCAAAATTGTCGACATAAATGCTTGATTGTAGTGACGTAATAGAATGAACGAGTATAGGTGTGTCTTCATACGATCGCATTCCCGTTCCTTTGAACTTTCATCTGACGCATGCCTCTACGCATTCAATAGCGCACGCTGACCATGAGGATTTCAACAGAGGTTTGCCTCAGAGCATGCCTCAGAACATGCAATAGCACATGCCCTAACTTCTCAAAAAAACGTCCCATTTTTTATGGCAGAAAGTTGAGCGTGTAAGCGCACGGTTTGGAGACAATGAATATTTGACGCAAGTTCACTTGAAAGTTGAAAGGGAAAGCGCATGGTTCGAAGGCAATATTGCATGCGTTTGACGCAAGTTGACATGAAAGTTGAAGCGACTCGGTGAAGACAGACCATATCAGACACTCTTTCAATACACTAACAAATGAGGCTTCTGCCCCCCTACTCAAATGACTAACATTCTATGCGTTTGAACGCTACGCTTACTATTCAAGCTTACTATAAAAACTTCTTTACAGCTTGTCAATTCCATACAAAACATCAAAGTCTATGTGATTTACATGAGTTTGCGACATGTGATTCAATCGTCTATTGCTCATATTTAGGCTTTAAGGGTGCATGATAGGAAAACATGGTTTGGCGGGCCATATTTTTATATAGAAAACGAAAAGTTATAGCCACAATGAAATTATCCTAGTTGCTACAAGTATTCAATTGCGTACAAACCTCACAGATGATTGTAAAAAAAATCAGAATATCATCAAAAGCGCTTGCCGCGGGTTATATTTTTGGCGTAAATAATAGCGGAAACGTATTGAATTCTACATCAAAATACACTTTAACGTACTGTGTAGTTGCTCCAATAACTTATTTCCAAGAAAGATAATTGTGCTAAATATAATGATGAAAAAACAACGAAAAACATCGCAAAAGTGCAAAAGTGAGGTTATTTTCCATACTCTTTACACGTAAAAAAAGACAGAGACAAGTGATTCCGCATAACGTTCAAACGTACAGAATGTTGGTCATTTGAGTAGGGGGCTGTACACGGTGGACATTATCAATAAAACGAAGCTAAAGGAATTTGAATAACAAAACAGAAAACATGGTTTGGTAAAGTCAATCAAATCAGCGACAAACCAAAACGAAATAAAAGCTACATGTTTAAAAATGTGCTTTTGAAACTATTTCTCCACACAAAGCTTCACCTTTAAAGGTAAAGCTTAGATCTTCTATGAAAACTGTGAGTCACGATATTTAAAAGCTCCGTCCAAACAATATTTCTCTCTCCTATTTCACCGAAACTAACAAAAAAGTAGCTGTTAGGGCTAAACGGGTTTCTAAATTGAATCATTTATTTGCGCTATCTCTGACATTATTTGACACTCAACGAGGACAATTTAATTTCAGAGGGACAACCCTTTGAACAGCCGGCAGCTCCACTTTAATTCATAATTCACAACAGGTAAGTTATGCCGTCTTTATAGAACAGAATTCCACTTCAGTGAAGTAATAAAATAATCAGACGTGTTTTTAATCTTTTGAGCATTTTTTTTTTACAATTAGCACATTGTTTGATATGATATGAACTATGGAACAAAACTTTAGGGTAGTTAAACAATACCATAAAGAAGGAAACATTGAATTTTTAAAGAAAAGGTGAAGTTTACTGGTAACTAGTATGCTTAGCACAAAAAATGAGATTACAATAAGTTTTATGTTAGACTGTATCCGTGGAAACCTTTACCCTTGGCATTAAGTCTATTTAAATTTCCATTTTTATACATTCAACAGCTATTCACAGGCGTCATCAATCAAACGCTATATTTTTCCCTGGCATGTCAGATAAAGTACAAAACCTGGCTGCTTTCGACCTGATACTTCCACATCGACCCGAAGTCAACGAAATACGAAATAATAAAACCTAATACGGACTCGGGAAATAAAAGGCCTATCATGTATGACCGTAAAATAAAATAGGCGGGATTTTTATAACATATTGTCTGGACGTAAATTCCACCACCTGGTTATGAGTTACGGCCCGTCGCGGTTTACAATGTCCCGGCGAATTAAATTACCCGTTATATAATAATAGGCTCGATATGTCAGATTTCTCGAAATGCATTGTGGGAAATATGAAATTCACTCTCGATTAAACTTAACCGATTTTATCGTTTGAGCGGGTCCCTGAAATTAATCCACAATTCGGTATGCCATGCCGTTCAGATATTCATAATGAATTTAGTTTTATGAAACTGGGGGCCTTTTACGAAAATAACATACGCAATTGCGTAACGCAGTCACTTGGTCACGATAGTCGTCCGCAGTTCGTCGGTTGTGGCTATTAAACACATTTTCAATTTGGCTATCGTAGCCCAAAGACTATTGAACGAATGATGTCTGATACGCTAGAAAAGAACTGTCATACTTACGCAATCACTTTGCGATATCGCATACGCAAGTGCTTTGTAATAGGAAACAATCATAATGAAGCACGGGCGCAGCTGCGTGTATCGCGTAAACTTTTCGTAATAGACCCCCTGTTCTTTAAACGAAATATTCGTTAGACTGACCTTCCGCGGTCATATTTATAATAATGTTAATGAGTTATAACTGGCTCACCATTATAATTCCATAAATTGAGTTACATAACCCAAATTGGTTTATTTCGTGAACGGTTCGTTCGTGCTGCCTCACATCGTTAACCATTACTAAAGTTTGACATCTAAAATGAATATGTATTAATGAATCGCTATTGTTATTCATATCAGATAATCTGTATGATTTTGATAACAGTCTACTTGTTTCTATAATATTACATCAAACATAATATTGGAATTGTTGAAGTGATCACTGTGAGACCGGTATTTTTACCATTGAAAATGGTTATCAGATGCAAATCGCCTGAGACGTATTTTTGGCCATATCTCCGAGGATTTTGGGAGGATCGAAATGGGAATAGTACCAAAAGTTGAGAAATTTATCGAGACATGTGTAAACGTTTGAGTTTTGAAAATCTACTGATAACTTTTTTTTCGGGTTTTTTGGAGGGTGTTTTCATTCTCGTTGGAATTTCGAAAATCGGTTTATAATATTTGGCCGCGTCGAGGCAGTCAGCGGGCGCTTTTGATACACGAGGCGCAGCCGAGTGTCACAATCGTAAAAATAAATAGGTACTACCTAGGTAACTTTAAAAACATAATAGGATTTTGCATTTGATTTGATTTTGGTTTTTCGTAAATTTTTGGGTTCATTTTCAATGCTCCGATTCTTGCGGGGACTGTAAAATCTGTGAATTTTTAATTAAACAGTATATACCTACGTATTATTGTTGAATAATTTTGAGTCACTATATATTCTCACAATATAGCGACAGCAGAGCCATTTTAAAGCATAATTTTTACCCTTGTTATAATTTAAACATGTTTCACGTGATGAAAAGACTGATATTAGAGAAAAATCTGTTAATTACCTACTTAATTATTGGCTGAAACTACGGTTGTGTGTGATTCAAAGTCATAAAGTCAAAATATCTTTATTCAAATAAACTTAAAAATAAAGTACTTTTGAAAAGTAAGTCTATATTTTCCTACCACCATCCAGACTTTTTTAAGATTGATTCTGAAAGCAGAAGCAACCAAAATATTTTGTATTGATTATCTCTCGTTAAAAAGTAATCGCTTTCATAAACTCCCAGCGTCTATTTGTCTCATGTTCATATCCGGACGACGTCGACTATTTATCTCGTCTCGTTTCAATAACAAACTCGGC
Source organism: Agriphila straminella (assembly GCA_950108535.1). Taxonomy (NCBI): domain Eukaryota; kingdom Metazoa; phylum Arthropoda; class Insecta; order Lepidoptera; family Crambidae; genus Agriphila; species Agriphila straminella. The sequence continues at coordinate 7,981,915 of OX467312.1, forward strand.
CGGAGTTCGCAAAAGTTAATGAGCAAAAATACAAGACCTCCCCAGGCATGAAACAATCATTCCGATCCTTTTATAAAGTTTCGGACGCCACTCGACACGGTTCCTCCAGTTATTATGGAAATTTTATTTCGTATTTTCAAAAATCGTTTTACTTTGTGAACGACCCTTTGAAATTAAAAGACGCTTTTTTCTTTAAGCGTATATGTTACACATACCTAAAAAAAGTTTGTTGGAGTAGGTAATTTCGAATTTTAGGCTTCTTATAGGGGCAGTTTCCTTAATATACTTTTTATTATCATTTTTATATCATGTATTCGAAAAATTTGATGCCAAAATGCCAAAATATAATATGAAAAGAATTCTAATTAACTTAACTTTTACATAGTTAACCCAAACCGTGGCGTTATTTAGGAAACCTTTTACTTTCTTACTAATGCTTTCAGAAAACGCAGCGCGATAAACTTTGCATGAAACTTTTCTATTTATCGTTAAAATACCATTTGGGCTATTTAAAACAGTGCCTTGCGTGTTCCCTTATAAAGTTTAACCTCCATGATTGCTATCGATAGAATCACGTCATTATTAGATCCCCGGTATTTCTTTCAATAACAAATTTTATAACCGTAATTTCTTAGTTTCCTTTATTTAAGCTTATTGTTCAAAGACGTTTGTTTTTTACTTATTTACCAACATGTGGAAAATCTGTTCTTATTCTGAAAGAAAAAATTGAATTTACACCTATTTACCGAGCAAATACACCCTACCTTTTTACTCAGCGTTAAAAACCGGTACCTACCTACATAGTCACGTTCTTGCGATAAAAATAAGGGATAAGCATAATTTACGGCTATATAGCTTTCTCAACTTCTATGGAAAGAGTTTGTAAGACAACGCATTAAGGTGTTCATTTAGTCCTTAAATGTTTTATGTTCTAAATTTTCTGGGTCGACAATAATTATAATATGGCATTATTCAAGGTGAAATCTAATGATAGCATACTAACCCATATTTTTATATGGTGTTCTACCAATAAACTGAATACTTATTTCAAGGAACACAGGAAGAAAAACAGTGAAACATTTTGACTATACAGCCAAACGTGAGTAGTGAATAAGATTAGTTAAAGACTGGTTTACATTATCTTAGTCTTTAGTAGAGTGCTTTAGTAGCGTGCGAGTAGATTCGAATGCGAGTGCTTTAGTAGTTTTGCTGCCTTTCCAGTGAGCGTTTACATGCTTCCAGTACAGTGTCATTTGACTAAAGCACTCTAATAGATACGCTACTAAAATGTCGATTTACATGCTTCCAGTGCGAGGAAAGTGTCGCGCGGGGGGTTCTACTGGAAAGCGATGATTCCAGTTGAAAGGCTACTAGAACGTTACTCTCTTTAGTCATAAGACGACCGTTTACATGTTTCAACTAAAGCACTCTACTAAAGACTAAGATAATGTAAACCAGTCTTAATAGAATTAAAATAGTGAACATTTTGATAAAAACTACAATGGAAAGCGAGACATCAAAAAAAGCTGTGTAATCTGTTAAATTAGGAACTGTTTGGTATTTTGGGGATCAACGTGTTGGCATTAAAATTAAGGCAGTTTCGACTGGTGTAGGATTTAAGCAACCGTTAGCCGTATTACCACGTATTACGTCCTTATTACACTAAAGTCAGTGCCACAAATGGTAGTTACGCCACTCGTCGTCATTTCGTTTCACTCCAGACCAACATTATCGACTTCGACACATAGTTGGCGAACAAACAGAGTGTCTAATTAAAAAGTTTTCCCCTCGTAACAAGAGCGGACGTGTTCTTAACGGCAGAGATTGATCTTGATTGCCTCCTATTTGCTTTAATAGGGATAGATAGTTTTTTGAGTACTTTTCTATTAAGTAACCGGAGGCCGTAGATTAGTTCACGCATATATATATCACCGATAAAGTGCGTAAACCAGTAAGATTGCAGTCTGCAGATTAGGTAATCTGAAAAAAATAATCGCACTTTAACGGACCGACCAGGTGGTCGGTCGGTATAAAAATCTGTGAATTAGCTAACATCAGCTAATTCACAGATTTTTATACAATACTACATAGACTAGATAATATACTTGGAAAAATTCGACTCGCACCAGATCATATTTTTATTTATTTATTGGTTCTGTACACACACAATTACAAACAGAAAAGAAATGGTCAGTAGAATTGTACAAGGGCACAACTTATTTCACATTGAAATTTCATCCAGCAGGCCCGGGACAGGCAAGAACATTGAGAAGGGCAGACATATAATCATAAGACATCATAATTCTCGGACGGGAATAAAACCCGCGACTTTTGGAAGTCGAGTCCAATGCTCTTTACCATTGAGCTACCGAGTCAGTGGTAAGAGCATTGGACTTATTGGAATATGATCTGGTGCGTGTCGAATTTTTTCTAGTATATTATTTAGTACCTATTCTATAAAAATAGAATTGTGAATAAGTACTTACTTAAATCTCTCTCAAGTTTAAAATTCACTGATTTATTTCTTGTTGAAAACTTATGTTTTTTATAAAAGCTCATGTGTGTAAATCCTAAGATTTTATTATTAAAACATAAGATTCACCAATATACGGACTTTTACAGTAACATCCCCAATTTTATATTTGTGAATCTCACAATTCCAGGTATGAAAAACCTGTACTTAAATAAAAGCAGGCAGCATTTATGATGAAGTTGCATTGCGAGCGCACGCGAACGAAGGGTGAGTTATGCGATCCGACGCGAAGTTTTACTGACACCGCGCAGCGGCTATAGCGCCCCTGGACATTCCGTCCATAAATAACGCACAAGGAACGCAATCGGTAGGTGTTCGCTCGAAACCTCCGTCGACGTAAATATTAGGTTTTGTATTTGAAAGTAATTAGACTAGTCGGCATCGACATTTTTAGGTGAAAATCAGAATCATATACTTAGTGGGGATGGCAACGCAAAGCTAATTGTAGATGTCGCTTCGTACGCTTGTTCCTTATGGGAAAGTAGGTATTTATTTTTTTACCGAAAAAGACAGTGCCAACATTTTTACGGCTTATTACACAGAATTTGGTAATTTTCAAGCTATAAAACGATGTTTAAAGTGATAGCCCTTTGTTTTGACGGTGTATGTGGAACAAGCATACGTAGCGCCACTTTGACAGTTGCCTTCCCCATATCCACACAATGTCAAAAACGAAGGAACTAAAAATTGCGTTTTATGAATCTAACGGCCTTACCACAAAAGATCTTAAAGATAAAGATAAAAGATAAAATTGATGCGTATGAACATTTTGCGAATTGTATATTTCGCGTATGTACGTTTTGCGTATTGTACATTTTGCGTATTGTACATTTAACGTATGTACATTTTGCGTATTGTACATTTCACGTATGTACATTTTGCGTATGTACATTTTGAGTATTGTACATTTTTCGTATTGTACATTTCGCGTATGTACATTTTGCAACAGGTGCACATTTTGCGTATTGTACAATATGCGACGAAGGGAGGCCGTATATGACTATATGACGTAGTTTATATAGGTAAACACATTACACATTAAATGTGGCAATGTCCTATAAAAAATACTGTTCAAAATTAGAGTTCGTAACAAACCCGGAATTATTCTATACATCATTTCAATCAAAAATAAAAAATAAAATAAAAAAAATATTTTTACTCAAAATGTCATTGAGTGGATATTGCCGCCTTTGGTATTATTATGATTCATTTATTAAGAAAATGTAAGGCTAAAATTAAATATTCAAATGCCTCATGATTATTAAAAGATGTGCTGATACTTAATTCAGTCAGTACAATATTAATTTACACAAGTCTTATACTGTCGTAGTCGCTACAAGTTCGTCTGAATTTTAAATAACACTTTAATTAAATTTAACTGACTGTTATCTTTGCTTTGAGAGGATGTTCCAGCTGTAAGAGTTAATATTAAAATATCTAAGTAACATTAATTCCAAGTTCGTTGATAAGCGAGTTTCTTAAATTACTGTTTGTATTTTCAATACAAATAAAATTTGGAATTGCAATCAAAATACCGAAACTAATTTTGAACTTTGTTTACCAACGAAATTAGTTATGATTGACAAGGGATATAACTTAGAATACCATAGTAAAATTGAATGTAATTGAATGAATGTAATGTCAAACCCATTATGTACGTCGTACATACGTCAACATAATCATATAAAAACAATAAAATTCCTTCAGTCAATACATTTTTTTCTCCAAACACACTTAATTTAAACTTTATTTTGATTCGTTGGCATATGAAATAATTAAATTAAATCACATTGTTTGATTTTGTATGCCCTACAATAATGGTCAAACAAATAAGGACAATGATAAACCCTGACAACTACAATTTTAATGTAATTATTTATTATTATTATTGTATAAGTTGGCTTAAAAGTCAAATTGAAATTCAATTGCTGTGTCTTCAAAATCAATCTACATTCATACCTATAACTATTTGAATGCAATGATTTATTAATGGTAAGGCCGTAAGGCGAGGGCGTAACTCAGCCGAGTGTGCAATAAGCAAGAGCTCACGAGTTTCATACGACGTTTTTCAACACATTTGCGAGGAAAAAACCAAGTAATTTACCACACAGCAACAAATACGATAAAAACAAAATATGATAATTATGGGAAAAGGCGCGCAGGTTTTTTTTTGTTTTTTTCACACGCCCAACGCAAGAATACTTTGCAAACAAAGGGGTTTGTGAGCATACAGCAACTTCAAAATTATAATTTTAGGTGATAAAATGCAAATATTTTAAAATTTTATAACAAAATATTGTGAATTATGAATAATTTGATAATAATAAATATTTGTTTGACTTAATTAAGGACTTACATATTTATTAATTCCAAAAATGTATATGAATTTTTAGCAGCATAAAACCTCTTTGTTGTTACTAAAAAAATAACTGTATTACCCGTCTAAATTGGGAATGCTCTGTTTACTCGCATAGAACTTGCAGTAGGGTACTAATTTGACTTTGTAGGGTTAATTCTGTTATGTACTAGTGTTTTATATATTATTGCACGCGTTTGTTATAGCTCGGTTTATGGCCCTAAAAGCGATGTATTAGGGCTCACTTTACGAGCAAGTGTGTTGAAAAAATGTTTATGTATAGTGTCAGTGATGAACATCTTGTCACTATTGACATTAATCGATATGTGCCGTGCCGATAGTGCAGACAAACTGTCGCGAAAAAGAGTTCTATCACGTTGCATCACGCATCTCGCTTTATCACACAGTGTTGCTAATTAGTGACACCTCGCTTGCTCAGCCCTTTGTTCCTCTATTCCGTTAGGTATATTAAGTTTATGGTAAAAAGTCTATTTGACTTTACGGTGTCCAGTCCAGCGTCGCTCTCTAGGAAACCGCGCCGTATTGTTTACATAGACATAACGTTCTACGCCGCTAAATTACGGTCGTAATATAACGGCACCGTCATCCTATGAAACCCTAGCTTAAGGCCCAAAAAGTGCAACCAGTCTACCCATACACACCGGACTGAGTTGCTGAATTTTATACTCCAAATATTGCCGGAACGTGACTCCTGAAACGCTCTAAAACAAAACGGCAATGTACAGAAAAAAAATCTAGACTTAACAAAACATTACGGTACGTGTTGACAGCTTGAGAGCTTTTAAATAACACTTTTCTGTGAAATCATGCAATTTCTTTTAGAAGTAGATTTCATTTTTCTCTCAAGGTATGTTGGTATTATGATCTTTAAGAGTTTTCCTTAAATATTTTTAATTGGCAATAAGGATAAAGAAAGTGATCAAAAGATTTTTCTAAAAAATAATTGTGTATCTTATTCATTATATTTGGATTACCAAATGTATAACTCTCCGACAAAAGTTGTTTGAACTAACTATTCAGTATCCTCTTACAAATAGTGTAGGAAAGGAAGGTAGTGGACCCCCACAGTAAATCCTCAGTAGACGAAACTTTACAGTATGATAAAGTATCATAAAAGAATAGTACATTATGAGACAAGTTAGCTTAGGTTGCTCATTGCACACAAGGCTGTGGGTTGCAGCCCGAGCCGCAGGCGAGGGCGTAACTCAGCTGAGTGTGCAATAAGCAAGAGCTCACGAGTTTCATACGACGTTTTTCAACACATTTGCGAGGAAAAAACAAAGTAATATATCACAAAGCAACAAATATGGCAGAAACAAAATATGATAATTATGGGAAAAAACGCGCATGTTTTTTTTTGTTTTTTTTTCACAGGCAAACGCAAGAATTTTTTGCGAACAAAGGGGTGAGGAGCATACAGCCTACTACTAATACTTCAAAATAATAATTTTAAGTGACAAAATGCAAATATTTTAATATTTTATAACAAAATATTGTGAATTATGAAAAATTTGATAATAATTATATATTTATTTGACTTAATTAAGGACTTACACATTAATTTATTCCAAAAATTTATATGAATTTTCAGCAGCATAAAACCTCTTTGTTGTCAAAAAAAAAATAACTGTATTACCCGGCTAAATTGGGAATGCTCTGTTTACTCGCATAGAACTTGCAGTAAGATACTAATTTAACTTTGTAGGGTTAATTCTATTACGAACTAGTTTTTTATATATTATTGCACGCTTTTGTTATAGCTCGGTTTATGGCCCTAAAAGCGGTGTATTAGGGCTCACTTTACGAGCAAGTGTGTTGAAAAAATATTTTTTAAATAAAATTATCCAAACCGTTTTTTTTTTTTTGGATATTGTACATAGGTTTTGGTTCATACTATATTACATCCCTGCAAAGTTTCATCGACTGAGGATTTAATGTTGGGGTCTCCATACAAATGGTTGCTTCATTTCCTACACTAAAAGAGATTTGAATGTAATCCAGTACCTAGTGCCTATTTTCAGAATTGCGAATTAGTGTACCTATTTATCAAACCTATAAGTAGTTTCTTTTAGTAACCAGTTAAAATTAATAACCAACCCTTAAAGTATAAATTTTCGCTTTAGGTACCTACTCAATTGATTGTGTCTTCTAGCTACCCCATTTTTCGGAATATCATGTTGGTGTGGTCTAGTTTTTTTTTAAAAAAACCACTATATTTATTGATGATACGCACACCAAAAAACGCGTGGATTTATCCGGTGTATGCTGAGCATAGTAGCAGGTCCTAAGTCTATGGTGCTGACAGTAATATCTGTGTTGGGTGAAGATTTTATAAGTGTTTTACCAATATCTCTTAGATTTTATTTGTTGAATGCCCAGATTTTGTAAGGTTTCCTCAGGCAAAAGAGTTGTTGCCCTGCACATGGGTCTTAATCAGCGAGGCGCAGACAAAGAGGGGCGTAGAGTTATCCGTGCTTGATTGTTGATATCTCTACTTGAATATTAATAAAAATAAACAATCGATTCTTAAAATGGCCATTGTTGAGGGGGAGGGGGGGTTAAGTACTTTAGCATACTGTTGGGTAGGGCTCACAGGATAAAAGGTTAGGAACCCCTGCCCTAGCGTAACCTTAATATTGTAACGAGCTCCTAGTTCCTACCCGGTGCGATTGACAATTTTTGATGCCGAAAGGTCGCCGTGTATTCATGTATTCATGAGGTGACCCACCGAACGCTTTGCTACTTTTACGATCGTCGATTTGCGAAGTGTCTGCTTCGATTCTACATGCAAATACATTCGGTTTACTGCCGCAACTCAGCCGCCCGTTTCCACAATATATTTTCATAGTGCCAAGATATTCGCCTCGCAATTGTTATCAGATGACGTATGTAATGGTGTAATTGATTCTAAAATACTGTGAGAATTCGGAATTGGCAATAAGCCTGTCGGCGGTTTATGTATTCCGTTCTAGTTCCGCATGATAAAGAGCCTATATTCCCCATGTGGAGTCGGCTTAAGTTAAACTATCTCAGTACAAAGTACGCAATACTGTTCGAAAATATAAGTATGTTTCCGTGAAACATTACTAAGTACCTAACTAACTATTAATATTGAGAGCATTGTTAAAAAATTGTTTAGGTGAGTTGTCGTATATGTATATGCTTGACTTAAAAGGCTACGACGAGACTAATAAACCACCCACGACAAACGTATGCCAGTAAATAACTCAAGAACTCGCGACGAGCGAAAATATTTACGGTTCAAATTAAATATGAGAGTGACACGCGTCCGCGCGTCTACTACCAAAATTAGCTACATATTATCTTGACGTGCTAGTGGTTTAATTTTACAACACATGTGACAGCTATTATCGTGGTAGGTACATCGCTCATCCTCGCGTCGACCTCAACTTTGAGCGATATTGCGAAACTTTTGGACGGCCAAAGTGACAGTTCCAGCTTTTTAGAGGGGGTAACATTTCCATAAGTGACAATCAACACAATAGTGTTTGGAGCGCAATGAAAAAAGCCGGCAGCGTGTATTTTATTCACGAGCTGCCAGTAAAGCTATCAGACATGTCCAAACTTCGCTGAGTGCAGCTTGCTTTATTTCCGTTTGACCTGTCCCGTTCGATGCTATTCCTGGGAACAGCACGGGCGGCGCCAGACATGTTCATTTCGCCGACAAGCCGAATGCAACTCCTGACTGCGCGAAGCTACCCCGCTGCAACGACACGGCTCTGCACTTCCAAATTTGAATATTTAATTGCGATTATTTTGGCGCAAGACTGACTAATTAATAAATCAAATTGACGGCTCTAGTGCTGTCGCACAGTTTGCTAATGGTAGATTTATTCCGAGATGTACCGTTTCGCCGAATGAATCAATTCGAAATTTAAATTTTCCATTTGCATAGGTTGGCCGGCTACTTTACGATTGGGGAGTTTCGTATTCTTTGTTTGGTGTTTTATTCTGTGCATTTCGTAGAGGAAGAGGACTACGTGATACGGGCTCGGTGCGGTGCTGGCATAAAATATTTTCGAGTTGACATTGTGTCTTTCTATTGAATTTCACACGAGCTTACATTTCCTTGTGGTGCCGAAAGAAGATCCTTTGTTCGATTGTGCTTTCTTTTGCACTGAATCTCAATGTGATTCGTGTTAATGACAATATCCCTAATTTTAAGCGCAATTAGATAAATACTGTTTCAAATGCTCTCCAAATCAGAATCAGATATCTTCAGTATTCTATTAGTGTCTATATAGATCATCATCATCAGCATATCAGCCGCAAGCCCACTGCTGGGTATAGACTATAGTAGGCCTCCCCCAAGAATCACCACAATGTTCGGTCCTGCGCTGATGCCCGCATCCGGCGGTGTCTAGATAATTTTCCCTAATAATTATTCTGAATTAGTATTATTTTTCTACAAAATATTATTTTTGTAGAAAAAATAATATTTTGTTTTAAAAAAACTTGTAAAATAAACATAAAAGTAAGTAGGTACGAGTTTCATTACGTTCTTAAGGTTTACGAATGCTATTTCTGCGGAGACTGTGGTCATATCCAAAAATTCCAAGCCAGATGTGCCACAGGAGGCTCATAGAGCGGACACACTCCTCTAACTTAAACCTAACTTAGATGTAGGGTCCCTAAGGAGACGCTTAGAAAACCCTGGGATCGCATTAAGGTGCGAAAACAACTTTATTGTTAGAGATAGTGAAACCGACTTGAAATAGCAATGTGTGTTGTGTAAATCTTTTGAATGTATTATTTTAAGTGCTAAGTTGAGTAGATTGATATATTTGGTGAAACAAAAAGGAAATATAGGTACTTTTGATAACAAACAGTATCCGACCTTTTCGGAAACAAAAGAAAGTTGAAGTGTTTGGCATCGGAATGTTCTATTGAAGTCGAAAAAGCCTTTGTAAGTTACCTGTCTATCTCCGATGATGCCGAAAGTAACATCGATCAACCTATTTATTCCTCTGTCGAAATCGGTAGCCGAGATGACAAGAGCCAAACTTTTCTTCGCGGTCATATTTGGCGGATGAAAATTTAATCTGTCAATCAGTAGCGAAGCAGTGACTATCTCGACAAGAACGCGCAAACTTCTGACAAGTTGACGTTGGAACTTTGAACGGAATCAACAGAGCTCGGGGAGGCATTGCATTATGAAATAGGTGTGTTTGGTAAAGACTGACGTGAACTGTTTGTCATGTATACCTATATCTGAAACCGCTTATGACTTATGGACCCATTAATTCCGACCAATTATATACCAAACAAAGTAATAGGATTACGTACTTTTGTTTGCTATTGCTAAACGTTTTTTTCATGATCTAAAGTAGTGTTAATTCATAGCAATTAATAGCACATATTAAAATTCTATTTAATTTATTATGTACGAAGAGCATAATGGGAATGAAAAACTATATTGTAGTTTATATAATGTTTGTTAGTCACCTACCAGTGTCGAAAGGTCCATACAAGTATATCGGCTTACCTTTTAGAAATGAACCTTTTGAATGCAAATTATAAATTTTTTGCAGAATTTCACTTCTCGCCACTGCCACCTAATATTACATTTGGTTGTGTTGGTTTAAGCTTAAAGCCAACTTAAAGACAAATTTATAGTCGAGAAATTTATAGCTTTTGTATAATCCAGTCCTGGGGGGGTATTACAACCTCTTTAAACTTGCCAGGTTTATGAATTGCTATAGTTACATCTCTTTCTCGCTGTATAGCAGATAAAAGAGATAGATTGATAGCCAGTCAGAAAACTGCCAGGAAATAAGAGGTCATAATACGGCCCCAGTTGATTGTTTTGAGTTACAGTCTGTATAACGGTATCCACAGGTTAATTTATAGCAGTTGACCAGGCACCGTGTGCGAGGTCTAACGTCCGCTCACTCATCAGGCTCCGATGGAGCGTGAGAAAGAGCTGAATGTGCGCTCCGCTCCACTGCCTCCGTCCGCGGGTCCATCATGTTTATTCAAACACAATGGTTATGCCCACTGAACGACGATCGGAAATAGGTTATACTCGGACGATGTTCATTTTAGGTACCTAGCAGTTGTGATTATGGTAAGTAAGGTATGTGAGCATTTAAAATTTTGATAATAACGTTGTTAGGAATCTGCAAAAAAAAAATTAAATAACAAATTATTTATTAATTATTTAAATTATTAAATTTTTATTTTTATTTAAGTATCTCTTTTTAGTTTTTTTAAATTTGAGATTTTTGCATTCACAATGCTATTTTTATACAATACTAAATAATATACTAGAAAAAAACGACTCGCACCAGTTCAATACTCAGACGGGAATCGAACCCGCGACCTTTGGACATCCGGAGAGCATTGGGCTCTGACCGCTGAGCTACCGAGTCACTAGTGACATCGTCGAATTTCTTCTAGTATATCCTACTCTTACGCTGCAAGCCAGCGTTATTTCACCAATGTGAGGAATTACCTCGACATTCAATTGAAATATCTTTCCAGATATTTGGCAATCGATTAAGATGAAATAGCTTAATAATTTTTAAAATTGAGATTTTTTGCATTCACAATGCTATTTTTAGTTATTATATATTACGGTCATGATATACCTTTTTGAAATCCTTATAATCAAGTTTTTATAAAAGGACGTATGTTCAAAAGTATAGTCCATCCGCGTCCAATATAATAACTAGTCCGGGCGGCCACTCCAAGGTTACTTACCTCATCGAGTTACTGGATATTACCACCTTCCACGAAAAGTAGACCAAAAATAGATAGGAAAAATGTTGGTCTGCCGGAGCTCAGCCTGGAGGAAGCTTGGCGGTGAGATGTTTTGTGACCTACTTTGGACCATCAAAATACCTCATGTGGTTACTGAACGAAACCTTTTCGTTGGTTTTAGTTTTTATTAATAGAGTCTAAATAATTATGTCTGCCGGGCGAATTCTTGGAGGGTTCCGCAGTCCAACCATTTTTAGGGGCCGCATGGGGGTCCTATTTTACCTCATCGAGTTACTGGATGAAACCAAGCTCTCCGAGTAGCTAAAATGATGCCCTTTAAATATTAATTGGTCTGCCAGCTCGCAACCTGGCAGTTTTTGCAGTCCAACCAAATAAGTACAAAATATAAGACAAAGTTGCTTCCCGCTGCCTGTCCCTATGTATGCTTGGATCTTTAAAACTACGCAACGGATTTTGATGCGGTTTTCTTTCATAGATAGAGTGATTCAAGAGGAAAGTTTATGTGTATAATACATGCATAATATAGTAGAGAAACACTGATAATTTTAAAGGTTTCTAATGTGATGTCGTAAATAAACACTTTTTTGCGCTTACATTGCAAACGCTGGCTGAATCCTACAAGATAGATCAAAATAATGTACTACAGTATTATGCACCTTAAAAAGATCCACAAAAAAGTCCTTAACAGTATATGTCTATCTCTTAGGGATAACCCACAATAACCATTTTTATCTTTTGTTTTTATGAGAAATAATGGCTTAATAATAATTACGAAGCGATTTTAAGCAATACAGCCTTAATCCTTATCCAATTAAGTACAGTGGGCAGCATTTCAAGCTATACAAAATTGACAATAATCTACAATGAATTTTAAACCTTAATTTGCTCGAATTAAAGATTAAAAATGATTGAAGTAATTTGACAGATTGTGAAAGCCCAACGTGCCGTCTACCGTACCTTAAATACATTGTGCTGTGCATGTGATATAGATCAGCGGTTCCCGAATGGGGTTTCGTGAGAGGCTCTCAGGGGTTCCGCGAAAATTCAAGAGTTTAGGTACAAAGACAGTCCCGATTTCGATGATATTGTCCCGCGTCCCAACGATCCATTAGTTTTATCCAGATTTTTGATGATAACACGCGATCAAAATCAAAGTGTTATTATAGAATGGGTCGAAATGTTTAAAAACATAAAAGACGATAACAAGTTAAATGCCTTATTTTGCGTTTTACCTCGCGCTTTAAGCATACCGCCTTCAAATGCTTATGTTGAGCAAGGTTTTTCCCATACGACGCTTAAATATCCTAATGTCAGAAATCGTTGCTCTGTAGGTAGATTTAATGAAAGCTGAATTGAAAAAGACAGTATTTCTTGTTCGGAATTCGTAAGTAAATATAAAAATGAAGCGGAATTAAAGAGAGGCCCGTAGCAATAGAAAATATGCATGGAAACAGAATCAAAATAAAATACCTAAAACATAAAATCAAAAGTCTTTTTTTCCCTTCAGTTCGGTAGTTCTTCTTTTTTATTTTATTCTTACTTTGCTGACCCGCCCGTTTGTTTCCATTGATTTTGAGTATTTTAATTACAAACATTCACATACATTCAACATGTCCTTTATTTATCAGTTACCAAACTTTACAGTGGTTTAACTGCCATATTTAATGATTTCAACGTACATTTAGTTAGAAAATACACCCAAAAATTTACTTATTTTTTATAACATTTACTTTTAATTTGTCTTTGTATATTGTATTATTTTTTGTTCTATTCATTAGGTACTTGCCGTAAAGTAGGAGTACTTTGACATTACGTGGTTACATTGATAACAACTATCAATTAAAAAAAACTGTTATTTCTTGGTTTCTGAACATATACGAACAGTTTTTTTATGACGTTTACAGCACTGATACTGCAAAAAGCAAATGGTGCCCATACCATTAAATGTTTGCAGGTGTTTTTGTTAAAACGCTTATCTTTACAATAAAGTTAATCGTGTACTTAATATCTATCCTATGCAGCTGAACAAATGTAAGAAGGTGGTGACTGATTGGTTGAAGTCTCAATCATACGAGGAAGTTGAAGATTTACTTATTCGAATGGCATGAGTGCGGTCCCATAGGCATTCACACACACACACACACTCACACACACACACCCACACGCACACACACGCACACACGTACTAACTTAATCTTAATGTTAAAAATATTATAATATAACTAACTGTAAGCTTGCTGTTAACCCTTTTACTTAAATCGTTGCTGTAATCCAATTGGGAAGTTACGAGTCATTCTCACCACAAGTATCTTTGATTACTTACCGGGAAGTCTCGGCGTAAACCTTTTGTAAAACGATTTTTGAAATAAAGCATTTTTTTTTTTTTTTTTTAAACATTTTTTTTAGCAGTGCACTGGTGACAAGCTATTTTGAAGGCAAGAAAAACTCTTAGTAGGTACACTTAGAAATTTATTATATTTCGATTATTATTGTTTGTTTTATCTAAAAATATACACTTTAATTAAAGGATGTGAAACACGGTTGAACAAGTGTTTTTGTTGATTATGTACTGTTTTAAAAGTTTAAAACAAAAAACCGACTTCAAAAAACCTACCTCTAAAAAGCAAGAAATAATATTCGTAATAATAAAAATACGTCTATTGAAGTCGGGTGGGGCTGGAGTACAAATTCCTTTTTTTTATTCTAAAAGCCCCACCCGACTTCAATAGACGTATTTTTATTATTACGAATATTATTTCTTGCTTTTTAGAGGTAGGTTTTTTGAAGTCGGTTTTTTGTTTTTTTTAAACAATTTTTTATTTTTTTATTTTTAGTGTAGGTACCTTGTAGGTAAAGTATATTATATTATGTAGAAAAATCGGCTCAGCCAAACGTAAGATAAAGTACACTTAAGATATCCCTCTTCCAACAAAAAAATAATTATCTTATTCAGTTCATAAACAAAGAAGTAATACGGCCAATCATCGAGGTAATTCACACAAAATCATACTATTTTCGTGATTTTTTCAAAATTACTTGAAAATTACTGAACTGATTTCCAAATTTTAAAAAATGGGACCAACTTGGGAGTGTACCTAATGTAATAACGTTTGAATCATTTCAATCGGTCCAGCCGTCTTTGAGTAATCGGTGGACATACACAAAAAAAACAAATATACAGACGAACATAGAACCTCTTCCTTTTTTGGAAGTCGGTTATAAAACAATCAGAGGTCTTTGATCAGAGGACGGGTTAACTTTGATCAATGATCAATGTTGTTGTTGTTATGTTGATTTTGATATTTTTTATGATGAAAATTAAAGACTAAAGATAGACTGCTTTGTAATAACTGATTGGGATTTAGTTCTACCAATACTCTATTCAATAACCAATTCGTATCAATGATCAAAATAACCCAAATATTTCAAATCCCATTATAAAGTATATGGTGATCCTTTGATCATCCTATATTCATTCAGTTTAAAGTTGATCAGGTGATTTTTTTATTAGAAACGGATGGTTTGATATTTCATTCACTTTATTTTAAAAATCTGAAAAACCGGCACGTTTGTTTTTGAGAAAATACGGCCATTTAAATTACTCCCAAACTGAACAAAGTACCCCTATTTTGCGGTACCTATTTTAGTTAAGTTTTTAAGCAATAATAATAATAGTTTAATTAGTAAGAGATTAAAACATTTTGTTATGTGTGTCTTATTTGTTTCTTTTTGATCCTGTGGCAAAGTCCATAAGTAAGTATGTATTATTGTTGAGAATATTACCTGAAAACGTGTTGAAAACACTCGGCTTGCTTCTCTTCCTTAATTTGTTTAGTTGTTTGTATCTGACTCCTATGTTAAAGTATGTTTCTCAATTTTGTAGAATAAAGGCACGCGTGCTAGTATGAGATATAAAACGCCATCTTAGTAATTGTAATTTTTGGTCGGGAGGGGCGCTCGTGCGCACCCCTCGCCCCTCGCCCCGCACAGCTTGCGTTCCGTTTGCTGCTGCGGGGATGCTATTTAAACGTTTAGTTAACATCCTCCCCCCCCTTGAAAGGACAACTTTCAAGAGGCTCATGGGATTCTACAATCATGGGACACAATTTGGATATTGCTCTTCTTAGAAGACCTTTCTTTGTAGTGACGTCGACGACTCTGGTGACACCATCTTCACCAGGGTAAAGTTTGCTGATCCTGCCCAACAGCCACTGTAGTGGAGGCAACTGGTCGTCCTTCACCAGCACGAGGTCTCCGACGTTGACGTTTTGCCCCTTGGTGCGCCATTTCACACGGTGTTGCATAGAAGAGAGCACCTCTTGTGTCCACCTCCTCCAGAATTGATGTCGCAAACTTTCCAGTAGGCGGTAACGGTTCGCCTTGACTGGTTCGGATACGGGAGCAGGTAAAGCCGTCAAAGGTCGACCAATTAGAAAATGCCCAGGAGTGAGCGGTGATAGATCGGATGGATCAGAAGACATGCACGTTAACGGACGCGAATTTAAAATTGCTTCGATCTGAGCGAATAATGTGGACAATTCCTCAAAAGTCAAACTAGTGTTACCGGCGATTCGTTTTAAGTGGAACTTCGCGGATTTTACGCCCGCCTCCCAGATTCCACCGAAGTTAGGCGAGTATGCAGGACTAAATTTGAAGTTGATACCTTCATTTGACGCGAAAGCGCCTATCGACTGGTCGCATTTTTTGACCAATCTGGCCAACTCGTTGTTTGCTCCTACGAAGTTTTTACCATTATCACAATAAATGGTTCGAGGTTTGCCACGACGAGCAATAAACCTTCGTAGGCATAAAATAAAAGCGTTGGTACTGAGGTCGCTGACAAGTTCTAAGTGAACTGCCTTGGTGCAGAGACAAACGAAAATACAAAGATAACATTTACTAGTGCGTGAGCCACGACCCTTGCGACTAGATATTAAAAATGACCCAGCGCAGTCGGTTCCACAATTCTCGAAAGCTGGAGCTGGATTAACGCGTGGATGAGGTAAATTCCCCATCAAAGGTTGAAACGTTTGGCCCTTAAACCTTTTACATTTTACACATTTAAATACAGTTGATGAACTTAGGGCTCTGCCCCCAATAGGCCAAAATTGTTCGCGTACCGAACTTAATAATTGCTGCGGACCGCAGTGAAGAAGTCGCAGGTGTTCACTTTCAAATAAAAGTTTGCAGAAATTATGCTTTGAATCAAGTAACATAGGATGAATTTTATCAAAGGAACAATGTGACGCATTCTGAATGCGACCTCCTACGCGTAATATATTATTTTCATCAAGAAAAGGGTTCAAAGATAAAATATTTGATTTTGACTTAATTGATTTGGATGTTGACAAGGAATGTATATCATCTGGAAAGGAATCATTTTGCGATTGCTTCACTAAAATTATCAACGATTGCTGCAATTCATCAGCGGTAAGTACGCCGGTAAGTTTATTTACTTTGTTTTTAGAATTATTTATGAAACGTAGCACATATGCCATAACTCTTTGTAATTTATTAAAGTTTGAATATTTTTCAAAAGGGACAATGTTTTCTAGACGTTGTAATTTAAGACTTAATTTGGTTTCAGGTAAATCGACACGTGATGGACTAGAAGCTGGCCAGCACTCTTCGGACTTCGCGAGAAAAGGAGGACCCTGCCACCACAGAAGACTGCCATGAAGCTGGCGCGGTGTAACGCCCCGAGAAGCCAAGTCTGCCGGATTCGCATCGGTGGGAACATGGCGCCATGCCGATGAATCTGTTAACTCACGTATCTCCTGAACTCTATTACAAATAAAAGTTTTAAGGATTTTTGGTTCACTTTTAACCCAACCCAAGACGATGGTCGAATCAGACCAAAACACAGATCTAGATACCGTTATTCTAGATGAATTAATTACTTTGGAATACAATCGAGCACCGAGAAGAGCGCCCAATAATTCTAATCTTGGAGTAGTCATTTCAGGCTTTAAAGGTGCTACTTTCGACTTCGCACATAAGAGTTTAATTTGATTGTTAGATTTTATATAGATACATGCAGCGTAAGCCTTCTGAGAGGCATCTGTAAAACAATGAATTTCGACATTTACTGAATTTTTAGACAAGACACATCTAGGAATTTGAATATTTGACAAATAGGTGAGATTGTTATAAAACGATTCCCACTGGACTTTGATTCCTTCAGGAACCGGGTCATCCCACCCAGACTTCAAGGACCACAATTCTTGCAGTACAAGTTTTGGTGCAACTGTGCACGCACACAATAACCCGAGTGGGTCAAACAACCTACTCGAATCTGACAAGATACTTCGTTTTGTTGTTAATTTGGACTCGGTCTCAAGTTGCGCAGAGAATTCCAAAACATCATTGGTGGGCGACCATTTCAACCCCAGAACAGTGGAATCTTTAGAAAAATCTTGAGTTTGAGTTTCTATAGGAAGATCATCAAACACTTCTGACACATTACAACGAAATTTACGCAATGGAAAGCAACCCTCATTTAATTTATTTATAACACCTGTTACTATTGATTTTAATTCATCTACAGAGTCAGCCCCAGTTATGAGGTCATCAACGTAAAAATCTTTGCGAATGACATTAGCAATGGTTTCATCTTGACATTCATTAGCTAATTCTATTAGGCAACGTGTACTTAAAAAAGGAGCAGATGCCGTTCCATAAGTAACGCTGTTTAACTGGAGAATTTTCAAAGGTTCCGTCTCATTATTACGCCAAAAAATTAATTGCAAGTGACGTTGCGATTCATCGAGGACAATTTGTCTATACATTTTTGTTATATCGCCAGTGACGACGTAGATATTTTGACGAAATCGCAAAAGAATTGAAAACAAATCATCTTGTATTGTAGGACCTACTAACATTAACTCATTTAACGATTTGCCAGTCGAGGTCTTAAACGAAGCATTAAAGACGACCCTTAATTTTGTCGTTTCACTTTGTAAACGCAGGACTGCATGATGAGGAATATAGTACCCAAACAACGGACGAGACACCTCTGACAAGTGCCCTAATTGTTCATATTCTTGCAAAAACTCTGAATAATCCAAGTGTTAACGCCACATTAAGGCAATAATAATTCATTTTAAATTATAATAATATACATATTTAATCTTAATAGATAGTGTGACACGGAGCGACGAAATGCTTCCTATCCTTGTCTTTCCTATGATCCTATCTATTGCCCTCTCGCTCCATTTCCGCATTCTTAATGGCAAATGCAGCGAGACGAATCAAAACACCGGCCGGCGCTAGTATCCCGATTGATGACGTGCGCGCGCGACCGAAAAATAATTACTCTCACATTAATTGTGCCTATCGGTGAAAAACTCAATATTATGCCTTCGAAATCAGTGTCCGAAAGTGTCATCCTGCTGTCTGGGAGCTCCCGAAATTACGTCGAACCAGGACTTTGGTAAGCTGCATGTTTTGCCTTCCATTCTTTTCTTTTCCTTTTGTTCCTAGCAATTAGCCGCCTGTGTCACAAACTAATCATCAAAAAATCGTTAAAACTCTTTAAAGCAACCCGCGCCTACATAATTTGGTCCTATCGTACCGGGATTGAGTTAGATTCTTGAGATTTAGTCATTCTACCATCGCGGTGCTAGGCGTCATATTTGTAAAAAGATGGCTTCCGAAAAGAAAATGCAACTATTACAAAATAAATTATCGGCATATTACGGTAGGTTACAAACCATTTACGATCAAGTGGCTAAATTGGGGGACGATCCCATTAAAATTGATAATTTTTTAGGAGATGCATTTACGTTAGATACGTTAAGAAATGATTTCCTAAAAACAATTGAGGAGCGGAATGAGGTTCAGCTTTCAATAGCTGACGGCCCCACCCCTTCGTATAATTCAGCTATAGCATTCGAGCAAGTGTTCGCGAAAATTAAGTACAAAGTGCACCAGTTAACGGCACCAAATACTCAAAAAATGAGTGGTAACGTTGGCGGTGAGGTAGTTAAGTGTGAACATGAAAAACCTACTCGTAAATACCTACCTAATATTGAACTATGTTCGTTTAACGGTGATATTGCGTCCTGGCCCATTTTCTACGAATCTTTTCGTACCACCATTCATGAAAATACAGATCTCACTGATGGGAATAAAATTCAGTTCTTGATGGGGAAATTACAGGGAAAAGCTCTAGCAATTTGTCAGGGTATTTTACCTACCGCCGAAAACTATACAGTTATTTGGAGTAATTTAGTAAAGAAATATAATGACAAGCGGGTACTTGCCGCGACCTACTTAGAAAGATTGTTAAATCTACCTACTATGTCGAATAATTCACCTACTCAGTTAGAGGAATTTATTGATAAATTCTCGGCTCTTTATTTAGCTTTAAAACAATTAGATTTCGAGAATTTAGAAGACTTCGTTTTCGTTTATATTGCCAGTAAGAAAATAAATACGGAAACGTATGAAGCATTCGAGTACAAATTCGAAAAATCCGAAATATTTCCGAAATGTAACGATTTTATTGATTTCGTGAAAGATCATGTTCGAGTTAAGTTGCGTACACGAGGTGTAGGTAGTTATTCCGTAGGTGCGCCGGCGAAGGGCAGTACTCAGGGTCGTAAAAATAGCTCGGCGCCATCAACTGCGATGTCGGGAGGCTACTCAAATTCACGTAACGCTAATAATAGTAATGTGAAAACATTTGTTAACATACAGGAGCGCAATAACTGTTTATGTTGTGGGAAAAATGAGCATTCGCATGTCTCCCAATGTGCTAAATTCCTGTCAATGATTCCTAATGATCGTTATAAATTTATTAAAAGTAATAAAATGTGTGTTAATTGCTTAGATAGTACTCACACGATTCTTAATTGCAAGTCAACAAATGAACGTTGTAATGAGTGCGCTAAGAGACATAATAGTTTGCTTCATTTCCCAAAACCTACTGAGTCCGGCCCTGCCGATGCCGCGGTAGGAGTAGCTCTCTGCGCGGCCGTGAACGACGGCATCAGTCGTGGCGAGGAGGGCACGCAGACGGTGTCTTGTCCATCGACGACCGTATTACTAGGGACGGCGCAATGTCACGTGCTCGATGCGACCGGGAACATATGGGCAATTAGAGCGTTAATCGATAGCGCGTCTCAAAGGGACTTAATTACAACGGAATGTTGCAAACGTTTAAATTTAAAAATATCTGAGTCGCATAATAAATATGTGTCAGGTGTAGGGGACGTCAATAGTCCTATTGTAGGGACGACCTGTCTGACCATCCGTTCGCGAATAAATGATTCGGTAAGGTATACGATTCAACCTGTAGTCGTGAATAATATTACCAGTGAACTACCGATCACTAAAGTGAACACGGCTCGGTTAAGTTATTTAAATAATATTATTTTAGCGGATTGTAATTATCATACTCCGGGTAGTATAGACTTGATTATTGGTAGCGATTTGTTCGCGCGCATTCTGCGTCCGGATACAATATCACGTGACGCCGCCGGTGAGCCCGTCGCTGTCGAGACCTCATTAGGTTATATAATTATAGGTCAAGCTCCCGTTATTGAACCCGTGTGTAATACCATCCATACTCTCTTCACTTTAGATGAACCGGTCGAAAATCGCTTGAATCGATTTTTTGAGTTGGAAGAGGTACCGAATGTACTTTGCCTATCTAAAGACGATGATAATTGTGAGAAATATTATAACGAAACTACGCGTCGTACTTCGAATGGACAATACGTAGTGTCGTTACCGTTCAAATATGAACCGTCACTTTTAGGCGATTCAATGCGGTCAGCTGAGCGTAGGTATTTAACGTTGGAGCGTAAATTATTGGCTTATCAATCGTTAAAGGAACAATATGATTCCGTATTTTTAGAATATTTACAAAAGGGTTATATGCGTCCGGTTGGTACTATTAGTGAGGTAGGTTATAATAACGAGCAATACGTAATTCCTCATCATGCCGTAGTCCGTCATGATAAAAGTACCACCAAGTTGCGCGTGGTGTTAGATGCCAGTAATGCCACCAGTTCTGGAAAATCGTTAAATGATTTATTGTACACTGGTCCTAATTTACAAAATAATATTTTTGATATTATATTAAAGTTCCGTTTATTACCTATCGCGGTAAGCGCTGATATAAGACAAATGTACTTAAGAATTCATGTCGATAATGATGATTTAAAATATCAACGAATATTATATCGATTCAACTCTAATGAGCCTTTAATCGTATACGAAATAACTCGAGTGCCGTTCGGTCTGCGTTGTAGTCCGTACCTAGCTATGCGTACCGTGCGTCGGTTAGTTGAGGACGAGCGGGACAAGTACCCCGCCGCCGCCGCGGTAGCCGAGACTGAGCTTTACATGGACGACCTGGCTACAAGTTGTCAATCGGATAAAAAAGCGATCGACCTCGCGACCCAACTTATAAAATTATTCGAAACGGCCGGCTTTGAGTTAGTCAAATTCGCTAGTAACTCGCGGAAGGTAATGTCTAGTATTCCATCAACACATCGTGTTAGTGAAGCGGTCGAGTTCAGCCCCGACAATCAATTGAAAGTATTAGGGCTTTTATGGCTACCCGCGGAAGATGTTTTTACCTTTGTTATTAACGTACAACCTCAAGAATGTACAAAGCGCAAAATATTATCCACGATTGCTCGCCTGTGGGACGTTATGGGCTATGTGGCTCCAGTGACGCTTTTAGCTAAATTAATAATTAAATCTTTATGGGAAAATAACGTCAATTGGGACGAATCCCCGCCCTCGAATATAATTTCATTGTGGCAAAGCATAGAATCGGAACTTCACCTTTTACAATGTATTAAATTACCTCGACACGTAAGCGTAAATAATAATGATTGTGTTATTTCAATAATCGGCTTTGCGGACGCCTCAGAGCGAGCGTACGGTGGTGTGGTATATTTACATGTTTATTTTCCTAACGAAAATCGTTCGGTAATGAATTTATTGTGTGCTAAGTCCAGAGTGGCGCCCTCTAAAACGGTAGTTACGCTTGCGCGAATGGAATTGTGTGCTAATGTTATACTAGCAAAGTTAATGCGTATAGTTCTAAATAACTATTCGTTGCGGTGTAAGATAACAAACACGTTCGCGTTCACAGATAGTAAGGTAGCACTCGCGTGGATAGTTTCTAATCCTAATCGATGGCAAACGTTCGTCGCAAATAGGGTTGCAATGATTCAAAATGACTTACACCCTCGACATTATCGTCATATTAGTGGAAAGGAAAATCCCGCGGATTGTCTATCTAGGGGCCTCACTCCTTCTCAGTTAATTGAACATCCACTTTGGTTTCACGGACCGCCATATGCGCAACTACCCGTCTCCGACTGGCCGATATTGCAAGTTGATACAACTGACTTGAACGATTTAAACTTACCTGAGGAAAAGGTTAACGTACTTAGTGCTGCAATAAAGGCTCCTAGTACCTTACCTATTTTTTACGAATTAGCTACTCGTGTTTCTTCGTGGCATAAATTACTCCGAATAGTAATATATGTTCTTCGGTTCATTAAGAAAATACCGAAACAATTTAGTGTCTCGCATTTAGACATTGCGGAAGAAATGGTCATTAAAGATTTACAATTAGTTCACTTCCCGAGTGAAATAAAAATTGCCCAAAATGGTGGTAAACTACCGCCGTCCTTATTAAAATTAAATGCCTTTTTACACAACGGTATACTTCGTGTGGGTGGAAGGTTGCGTAATTCCGATTTGGATTACGATAGTAAACACCCTATATTGCTGCCTAGTAAGGATCACGTAGTCAATTTAATAATTGACTATTATCATCGTCGATACCTTCATACTGGTCCCCAATTATTAATGTCATTAATAAGACAAAAATATTGGATTTTGTCCGCGCGTAATATTGTTCGTAAGCGAGTACAAAATTGCGTCACGTGCTTCAAAGCTAACCCCAAGCCCGCGACACCGCCGCTGATGGCAGATTTACCGGCCTACAGGGTACAACAAGCTAAAGCATTCGGCCACTGTGGCTTGGATTTTGCTGGACCGATTTCGGTGCTGCCCTACCGGCGTAGAGGAGTACATAGTATTAAGGCATATTTATGCTTATTCATATGTCTGGCTACTAAAGCCGTTCACCTAGAACTCGCTTCGGATTTGTCTACTGACGCCTTTTTAAATGCCTTCAAAAGATTCATATCGCGTCGCGGCCCCATCTCAACTTTATATTCGGATAATGGCACTAATTTCATAGGAGCCAATTCTTACCTAAATAATATGTATTGTCTGTTAGATTCCGAGCAATATAAAGATAGATTCGCTAACGAATTGAGAGATAATCACATTGAGTGGAAATTTAATCCAGCTTCTGCCCCCCACTTCGGTGGTATTTGGGAGGGCAACATTAGGAGTGTCAAAAGTCACCTGTCCAAAATTGTAGGGACTCAATTGTTAACGTTCGAAGAGATGACAACTGTTATCGCTCAGATTGAGGCTATTCTCAATTCAAGGCCACTATCTGTACTTAGTAGTGATCCTTCAGAGCCTCAGGCGCTCACACCCGCTCATTTTCTGGTCATGACGCCCTTAAAATCCCTGCCATCCGAAGATGTGAGCACGGAAAAGATAACGCTGTTACAGCGAAAACGCATTGTTGATCATCTCGTACAATGCTTCTGGAAGCGGTGGAAGGTGGAATACCTTAACACCTTGCAAACTAGAGCGAAGTGGCTCACACCGAGCTCTCCCGTGCGCGAGGGCACAATTGTCTTATTGAAATCAGAGAATAGTGCTCCTCTAAATTGGCCGTTAGGTATAATTGAACGTACTTTTCCAGGGAGGGACGGAATATCCCGTGTCGTCGACGTTAGAACTAAGTCCGGTGTATATCGCAGACCGGTTGTGAAAGTCATTCCGCTTCCCAATCAATAACTTAACTTAATTTCATACAGTCCACTTATTAATAATAAACAAATAAAATACTTAATAAAATTAAAATAATTAAATAAATAAGCAAATCTAAGTCTAATGCTCTAATAGCTATAGTTAGTAGGTTTAGGTTAATTTTGAAGGATTACATCCTGTCAATCCGGGGGGGATGTTAACGCCACATTAAGGCAATAATAATTCATTTTAAATTATAATAATATACATATTTAATCTTAATAGATAGTGTGACACGGAGCGACGAAATGCTTCCTATCCTTGTCTTTCCTATGATCCTATCTATTGCCCTCTCGCTCCATTTCCGCATTCTTAATGGCAAATGCAGCGAGACGAATCAAAACACCGGCCGGCGCTAGTATCCCGATTGATGACGTGCGCGCGCGACCGAAAAATAATTACTCTCACATTAATTGTGCCTATCGGTGAAAAACTCAATATTATGCCTTCGAAATCAGTGTCCGAAAGTGTCATCCTGCTGTCTGGGAGCTCCCGAAATTACGTCGAACCAGGACTTTGGTAAGCTGCATGTTTTGCCTTCCATTCTTTTCTTTTCCTTTTGTTCCTAGCAATTAGCCGCCTGTGTCACAAACTAATCATCAAAAAATCGTTAAAACTCTTTAAAGCAACCCGCGCCTACACCAAGTGAATATTTGATTTAATTAGACGTTTTTCTAAATTAAAGAAACGCTTTCGAGCGACATAGTATGATTCACCAAGCGACTCTTCTGGATTTTCACGAAATGGAATTTTGACACAAAATCTTCCATTCGGTAGACGTTTATGATTTTCAACGAAGTGAGCCTCACACTCCTCTTCTTCTTTGGATAACAATTTTACTGACTGTGGGAGCTCTTCAACTTCCCAAAATTTAGCAAGAGAGTCTTTTATCTCTTGAGAGAAGTTGCAATTAATTTTAGAGTTATTAGAATTAGACTTTGCACCTATAGGACCACCCACAAGCCAACCAAACTTGGATTCTTGTAAAGTAGGTTGATTCGGACTCAACTTAATTTGATTGGACATAATTATATCCCAGAAAACATCAGCTCCCAAAAGGATTTGAATTTCGGAACTTTTATAGAAAGTTGTATCTGCCAATTTAATATTAGATGGGAGATTTAACTTAGATACATCAACTGGGACGTTTGGTACATTACTAGTTATTTGTGGAATTACTAAACATTTAACATCAATAGAAAAATTATTTATTCGAGATCTGACTTGTAAGTCACAAACTTTGACTGTTTTTGTTACAGTCTGATTGACACCACATACAGAAATTGGGTTAGTCCGAGAACACAAAATATTCATGGTTTGTTGCATTTTTTCAGTTAAAAAAGAAGATTGGCTGCCGCTATCAAGTAATGCCTTAGCAGGAAAAGATTTACTATTATTGACGTCTACTAAGACAACTTCAGCAGTACACAATAAGACTTGATTAGGAACCACAGCAGACAAAGCGACACTGGACGGTGGAGACTGATCATTTGTTTCTACTGGCATACTAGATGTGGAACTATTATTGTTATCATAATCAGACTTTTTATGTAATAAGGAATTATGCCTTTTTTTACAAATTTTACAAGGACCCAAACGACACTGCGATAGATGATGCCCAGAACGAAGGCAATTATGACACAATTGATTTTTATTTACTAAAGAAATTTTATCACTTAACGACATGGTTTTAAATTTATCACACACGTGAAGCAAATGAATTTGTTTACAAACTATGCAGGGTTTAAATTTGGAATCATTATTTGTGTTAACAAAAGTCTTGGTGATTTTATTAAAATCTTTAACTATATTCTTTTCGGGTTTGCTAGAATCAAAACGACTATATTGAATTGTTTCCAAAACATCGGCACGACCCCGAAGGAATTCGAAAAAATCTGCAAGCTTAGGCGACGATTCAAAAGTATTTCTATGTTCTTCCCACTTGCGACTAGTGGCGCCATCCAGTCTTGATGCCATAATATAGATAATCATGGTGTACCAATACTGAACGGGTTCACCCAAATCCTCCAAGGCACGTAAATTTTTCGAATAATAATCAATCATGTAACGAATAGACTTATATGACTCTTTAGAAATCGCTTCAAAACTAAACAATGCTTTTGTGTGGTTATTTATAAGAATTCTTTTATTGTTAAAACGTTCACATAGTGTTGACCAAGCTACTTCATAGTTAGACGACGTAAAACTGATTGATTTAATCACCACAGCAGCTCCACCTTCCAACGAATTACGAAGATAATGAAATTTACTTATTGCAGGCAGAGACTCATTGCTGTGAATGAGGGACTCAAATGTGTCTCGGAACTCCAACCACTTCAAATGATTACCGTCAAAAAGCGGTAAATTGATTGTTGGTAATCTGACATTTAATTGGTTATGGTTGCCACATGAGGCTGAACCATGACAGGATGCTTGACTATTATTTGGAGAAGTACGCTTTTGAGACTTATCAAAGGTTTCGATAAAGTTTTGAGCAACGGAAATAATTTTACAAAAAGTTGTCTCAATAGAATCGCGTTCCTCAATTTGAGAATTAATATCGGACACTGAACATTCTATTTTGTTTTGAATTTCATCAAAAACAATCAACAATTCCTGGATTCTAGTTAATTTTATTTGTAACTCACCGATAATGACACTATCAAGTTCATTTGAACTAAGTTTACTTAAATTGTTTACATATTTTTGAAACACTGTAACTCTGGCCTTAATAGTACCTCTTTGATGTATAAGTTCCTTTATATTACTATCTTTATCTGACTTAGGCTTTTCGGTATCGGTCATTATGTTGATGGACAACGTAGGAGCAAACAACAAAAGTACAAAAAGAACCAAAAAACAAAAATAAAATAATAAAGGTATCAAACCGTAAAGGCCGCTCGCAAAGTACTGCGAAGCGGCAATGTTGCAATCGGCCCGCGATAATGTTTTTCGCGTCACCGTGACTCGACTCGGCGTCAAAGTCCGACTCGCAGCTCACTATAACTCGGCGGAATCGAAGAGGTCGGCTAATAAGTCGACAACCGAACCTGGAATGTGTATTTAATTTAGTCGGGTTATACCGAACGTTCGAGAACGAAAGACGGAAATTAAAAATTTTGTTTATTTTAAGTTAAGTTTTATGGACCAAATAGCAATTAATGATGAAAAATGACAATTATCGTTATTAAAAACAGCTGACTGCAAACGAAAGTGAAGTAGGTCACAAGCATACGATTGCCAAAATATAGGTAACCTAGGACTTGAAAAAAGTCTTAGCACTTTGTACAGCAAATGAATAAAATAACATTCGGTGAAGTGAAGTAGGCTACAGCTGTTTTCACAGCTAAAAATTAGGTAACCTAGGGCTTAAACTAAACCTTAGCACTTCCCAGACAAAAACTTGAACTTAGATTTTTGACTTTGCGATAGCAACTTAGTTAGCAATAAAATAAGATGGGTCACTCATTTAGCAAACACTTTGACGTGCAAAATGATAAAACATACATAGAAATTGAAGCAACGCAACTTGCGTTCGATGCGACGCGGCGTGGCGTTGACCTTTAGGTAGGTACTTACTTGCGAATGAATCGAGATTGGCAAAATTTTTGGAAAAAACACTATTAGCACAGATGGAGCAATTATATAGACGAATTATTGGTAAAACGCGCGAAATGATACTAAAATTGGTTTCACTTAACTTTGGTCACACTATTAGGTAGGTACCGTGATTCATTGTACCATTCCCGCCATTTCCCGCTGTTTCCTTTGCTTTGCTCACTGGACACACATGACACAATTTTCGTAACTTGTTTTATAACAAGAGGTTGCTCCGACGATAATTATTTCGTGGTATTGAAATTCACTTTGCCGGATCACAATTCTCAACTCTTTTTTGGTGCCAACAAACCACGCTTGTTGTTCAGTTGCTTCAGTGTTTCGATTTGATCACGTCGTGGTCACCAATGTTGAGAATATTACCTGAAAACGTGTTGAAAACACTCGGCTTGCTTCTCTTCCTTAATTTGTTTAGTTGTTTGTATCTGACTCCTATGTTAAAGTATGTTTCTCAATTTTGTAGAATAAAGGCACGCGTGCTAGTATGAGATATAAAACGCCATCTTAGTAATTGTAATTTTTGGTCGGGAGGGGCGCTCGTGCGCACCCCTCGCCCCTCGCCCCGCACAGCTTGCGTTCCGTTTGCTGCTGCGGGGATGCTATTTAAACGTTTAGTTAACAATTATATTTATATGTCAATAAATAGGTCCATATAAATTAATACAAAGAAACAAGCAAGCAAGTAAAATTTCGCCTGTAGACAGAAAATTTAACATTTAAATTAAAATAAATTTGGTTGGACTGCAAAAACTGCCAGGTTGCGAATTGGCAGACCAATTAATATTTAAAGGGAATCATTTAAGCTACTAGGAGAACTTACAAATTATAATAAACTAGCGAGTTGCGACCCGCCCGGGCTTCGAACAGAATACTAAGGCTATATTGATCTATATCACATGCACAATGTATTTAAGGCGAGGCCAGTTCACGAAATTTACTCTTTCACTATGTCTTTAGAATAAGGTTGAATATTGCATATCTTTAATTGACGCTTCGCCAGAAATTTGACGAATTTTAGTACATTTTTATTGATTTCTGAAATACTGGATCATTTATTAAAAATGTACTCGGTTATTGTGTTAGATCGATAAAAAAGCTATCCTTTTTGCATAAAAAATCATAACGAAAAAGAATTACGAAATCTGACGATTTGAAATTTATTTTAATAAGTTTTTATGGTGTTATTCAGGATTTTTTTACAGAGTTACCATGGCATTTTTTAATATTCTGTTCGGTTAATTTGCTTCTTTTTTTCTTTTTCAGACTACAGTAATTTTTGTGAAGTAGAATTTTACATCTGTTCTTCACATTGGATGTTCAAAAATCAGACTTTTTATCAGATCGTGAACTGGCCTCGCCTTAAGGAAATTAGAAATTTGTAAATTCATACGAAAACATCCAAACTACTTTACAAAGAGACAAGACATCTCATCACGATACACATCACGACATGGCCACAAGTTAACGATACCAGTACATAGGCTTCGAATGAACTCGTCCAGTCCACTCGAAATGTCAGTAAAAATACACAATAAATTACCGAAAGAACTGACAGAAGAAAAAAGTTACAGTATATACTTAAAAAAGTTACAAAAACTACTCTTGGAAAAATGCTACTATTGTGTTTCAGATTTTTTAAATGACAAAGATTTAAAGATTTAAATAAGTATTTAATATTAAAGTATTGTCATTTAATTGAAAAAAAGTAAGTCGTCCTCTCAACTCCTCTCCAAATAATTTGCTGTGCCCTATTCAGGGTCTACAATGTACTTTGTTATTTTACCTACCTACCATCTTGTTATCATTGTGGAATGCAATAAATTGAATTGAAGGATTAACGCTGTATTGCTTAAAATCGCTATGTAATTATTATTAAGCCATTATTTCTCATAAAAACAAAGGATAAAAATGGTTATTGTGGGTTATCCCTAAGAGATAGACATATACTGTTAAGGACTTTTTTGTGGATCTTTTTAAGGTGCATAATACTGTAGTACATTATTTTGATCTATCTCGTAGGATTCAGCCAGCGTTTGCAATGTAAGCGCAATAAAAGTGTTTATTTACGACATCACATTAGAAACCTTTAAAATTATCAGTGTTTCTCTACTATATTATGCATGTATTATACACATAAACTTTCCTCTTGAATCACTCTATCTATTAAAGAAAACCGCATCAAAATCCGTTGCGTAGTTTTAAAGATCCAAGCATACATAGGGACAGGCAGCGGGAAGCAACTTTGTCTTATATTTTGTACTTATTTGGTTGGACTGCAAAAACTGCCAGGTTGCGAGCTGGCAGACCAATTAATATTTAAAGGGCATCATTTTAGCTACTCGGAGAGCTTGGTTTCATCCAGTAACTCGATGAGGTAAAATAGGACCCCCATGCGGCCCCTAAAAATGGTTGGACTGCGGAACCCTCCAAGAATTCGCCCGGCAGACATAATTATTTAGACTCTATTAATAAAAACTAAAACCAACGAAAAGGTTTCGTTCAGTAACCACATGAGGTATTTTGATGGTCCAAAGTAGGTCACAAAACATCTCACCGCCAAGCTTCCTCCAGGCTGAGCTCCGGCAGACCAACATTTTTCCTATCTATTTTTGGTCTACTTTTCGTGGAAGGTGGTAATATCCAGTAACTCGATGAGGTAAGTAACCTTGGAGTGGCCGCCCGGACTAAACGCTTTTGGGCAGTGTTGGGGCTGCCCCGTTACTGCAGTGCGTCGGGCATGTTCGCGCAGGCGAACACCGACTGCTTTCACGCAACTATGCGCAAGCGCGCCGCATCGCTGGCACACAGGGTACGGGACAGTACCAACAGTGTCCTGGCGATGATTGCTGGTAGGTTCGACTGTCCTTACATCTGGCATTGTTCAAATAGGCATGTCTCCAAGCCAATGCCGGACAGGAAGTACTGGACAGCTTCTGTTAATATCATGTTTCGGGTGTCTGTTTTATTTTAATGTTATTTACTGATTTTATTGCTATTTTGTTTAAATTTAAAATTTTCGTTAACTTTTATATTATTTTTCAATTCAACATTATGGTTTTAATTTTTATTTTTATTTAATTAATTTTGGCATTTTAAAACTTAATGCAATTTTATTATAAGTGAAATTTATTCATTTTTTGGTATTTGATGATATAATTTTGTTTAAAATTTCTAATAATCCTCTTAAAAAATAATAATAATAATAATTTTCAATGTGACATCTATAATTTTTAATTTGATTAATTTTAACATTTTAAATTAATACAATTTTATTTTAATTTTATTTTATTATAAGAATTTGTAGATAGATAGATAGATAAGTAGTTTATTTGCCAAAACACACACATTCATACAAATAAAAATGCATACAAGTTGAAGACTAAAATAAAAAAAAAAGACAAACAAAATTGACATCTAGGTACACATAACATAACAAAAGAGAATCAGAAGAAGGCATGCATGTGTGTGCAGCAGCAAGAAGGGTCTAGGCTCGGTGTCAGTAAAACACCGATTTTCAGCCGTCACCCGGATGAAACGCGGGTACCAGCAACTGTGCTAAGTCGGGAACAAGTGTGTGCGTGTTCGTGAGTGTCGGTGTGTATGTGTGTGGTGTGTCACTGTGTGTAAAAAAATAATAATAATAAGAATAATTATAAATAAAGAATTGCAATAATTACTAACAAAACAACAAAAATAATAATAATGATTAAGGAAATAATAAAATTGATAACTGGTATTGAATAAAATAATAATTAACAATGAGCGTGCAAGCTTACAGACATGGACTCAGACACTGCGGCGCCAGAATCATCCAGATTACCACCCAGTCGGAATACCTAACTTCTGTAGAGTGAGTAAGTGTGAGGTCAGTTTTTGTTTAAAAGTGTACTTAGAGGTTAAGTTCCGAATAGGCGGCGGCAAATCATTCCAGCATTTGGTGGCTTGGAACCGAAAGCTGCCTCGGAATGCTATCGTACGATGATGATAGTTAGCAAGTGGCCTCCGCATTAATCTAAAACCATATCCGTCACCAAGCGGCGTGAACTTGAGCTTATCAAATAGATATTCAGGTCTTTTGTACTTTTTCACGTCAAACAGGAGACATAACAGGTGCATTCGCCTACGCATCTCCATGCTCAGAATTGACGCAGAATTAAGATAAGGCGATATATGTGTTCGAGGAGGTACGTTAAAACAAAACCTGCAACAAGCATTTTGAACCCGCTGAATAAGCTTTTGCGTTCTGGTCAGTAAGCGAGGACCCACCACAATATCCCCGTAATTGAGTCTTGACAAAATCAAGGACTCACAGAGCATTACGCGTGACTTTACGCTGAGATATTTACGAATCTTATACAACACCTTCAAGCGATACATACAGCCTCTCACTAAACCCAATACATGTGCTTCAAAGCGCAGCTGTTCATCGAAGATTATGCCTAAATTCCGAGCCTCCGATACTCTCTCCAACGTTTGATTGTTTAAACAAAGTGCGGGATTGACGTTTTTTATTTGTTGTATCTGCGCTTTGGTTCCCATAATTAAATATTTCGATTTGGACGGGTTCAGAAGGAGACCATTATCAGCTGACCATTGAGCGATCCTCTGTAGGTCACTATTGATCTTTCGCACAGTGTCAGGAGTATTGGCAGGTTTATCAGAGATGTACAATTGGACGTCATCAGCGTAGCAGTGGTATCTGCAGTATTGTAAAACCTTAGGGAGATCTGCGCTGTATATAATAAAAAGTAATGGACCCAGTATAGAACCCTGAGGTACTCCGCATGTTACTGGTAGAGAATCAGACAGCTTGGAATCAAATATTGTAATTAAATAGGTACTTAGTAATTTTAATATTATGTATTGTTTTAAATGGGTGTAATTTGCCTGAATAAATGATAATTATATTCTATTCAATAGTAGTATTGTGCCACCTAGGGCTTTCTCTCCTCGATCTACAATTTATTTCTCACATAACTATATTTGAAACAAAACTTGATATTAATGGATTTTCATAGGAAATTGCTGGAGGCTAAAACTCAACAACAATGAAATTCGATACAACTTTGCTGGCACCTTACGAGCAGCGCGGAATAGTCGACTTTGCTCAATGAAGGTTGTCAAAATGATGACAGTACTACATTTTTTAGTAAAAATGTAAACAAAAATAAAATATAAACAATTTAAAGGAGTGTTCATTTTAATGAATAACTAATTACATCTTATACGGTGATAAATTTGAATGAAAATTATTAGGTAATTGGTTCGTACTACCGACTGAAATCAGATACTTTTTCCTACAATACACTCTTTGATTAGCTTTTCTAAAGAGTCTTAACATAAATCCACTCAACAAATTAGTCAACCGGTCCCAATTCTCCTTTTCCCGCATAAATTTTTACTTAATAAGTTCCAAAAATCTAAGGCAAACAGTCTTGAGACGTTGGCGTTGATTGATTATTAAGTAGAGTACAATTGAGGTTTTAGTCGATTTAGAAAAAACTCTTTTCCGCCACAATAATTATGGAGTTAATAGATTAGATTATTTCAACATGCTTTCCATAATGTCACATGAGTTAGTCACATCCTTGTATCAATGAAACATTTTATCAATTTTCAAGTTTGGTTCCAATCTCATCACTGAACACAACAAAATAAAAACATTAACAGGATATTAAACTGTAGTAGGTATACTTGTAAGTGGCTTACATTACATACATATATGCCCTTATGTAATAAGTGATAATAAATGAAATGTTGTGTTTACCTGTAAGTTTACCATAATAAATAAAATAAAAATAAAATTCAAAACACTATATATTAGAAAAGAGGAACATAAGGGTACATTAGACAGATTCATGGCACTTAGTCATTGTACTCGTATATAAAGCCAAAACAAAATTCCAAGTAAGATTTTAGCTTGGAAGATTTACTTCTAAAATGTGCAACTCAAATACACTCCAAAACGAGCACCCACGATCTTCCTGTTCACACTTTTCAACTAAAAGGTATTAAGCACAGATACAGAACCGATACACCGCAAAAACAATTTCTATACAGTTACGAAAACGGCAATCGTTAAAAGTTGTTTAGAGTTTTTCATCGGCCGTTTGTTTTGAACTTACCACAAAGCAGAAAATGCTATTTACTTATTGCGCTTCGTTTACTCACAAGGTATTTAGGATTCTGTCGTCTGTTCTCAGTTTTGTATTTGGAAAATGGAATTTTCCTGTCGGGACAGAGGGGCGGAATTCCCAATCGGTTCCGAAAAAGGATGTTTTGTAAGCAGACCCATTTTTGTTTACAGTTGCCTTCTTTGTTTTGGGTTTTGATGGGAGAGATATTATTTCTTGTTGTATTTGGTTGAAATGTATTTGAGTACAATAATGTGTGAAAGGTTCTAGAAGCGTTAAAATAAAAAAGTTTTGTGTTAAAAGAAACTCAGTACCTAATTATATCAATCTAAGTTTTTTTTTCTGATATACCTACGTAGTTATTAGGCAGCACTCATGTAAAACGTCAGTCGTACAAGGCACCCCTTCTCACAAAGCAGCCTGTTTTTGTGGATACTCCTTAAAACGGACAGAAGACTATTTTACGGATCGTTGATCGGGGACGTTTCGAGTTATATACCTCTTTTTGTGGCATATTCGTCTTGTCCTTCTTTTAGGATTCCTTTATTATACACGTCTCCAGACAATAAAGGGATACTTACAATAAATTTAACTGAGCGTGGTAATTTATAAGTATGACAATTTAACCCCAATTTTATGATAACTGGAGGTTTGTCTCGGGCCAATAATACATAATATATTGTTAGATGAGTCTCCTCCATAATACAACTAGGTAGGTACCTAAAAACATACTTAAGTAGGTCTATTATCTTTTTCTTGTAAAAGAAAAACTAACAAATTTCAAGATCACAAAAATGCAATAAAAATATACAAAGACTAGATGGAAAATCTTCGTCCACATTACAAATATTGACGGATGAAGCCCCGCCATCCGCCCATCGGCCAACCGCATCAGTAAAACAATATTATTAATATTTATTTATAATATAGATTGCTTTGTATGGGTAAGTATATACCTCTATATAAATGTAAGTCTGAATGTTGTAAAATATAAATAGGTAGAATAGAAACCAATCTATTACGAACTTTCACATCCAAAACTTTATGTTGCACGTGATGTGTAATTACTTGATCGTTTTCTCTTACAGCGATAACTGTAGAAGAAAATAACTGGGAACCAAACAGTGTTCTTATTAAGAAAGTTTTCCTCATAACAAGATTACGTACGCCAGATGTGTTGTATTGGTGTTTGGTGCAATTCATATTGGAGAAGCGTAAACGGAATATTATACAATAATTAAATAAAAAAAATACAGACACGCAATTTATCATCAGTAAAAAAAATATCTCTGTCAATAAACAACGGATAATATATTATCAAATTATCGATAACAAAATTCACTGACCGTTCACTCTTTGTTCACACATCTTCGTGTTCACACTGATTTTGAGGTGATATTCTATCGTCAAGGTACTATTCTACCCTTACCATATTTAAAGGTAAGTAAATATGAACACTCAAGTTTTTTTTTCAATTATAATGTTATTTTAATACTGTCTCTCGAAAGTTGCAGATTAAATGACTGTTTTATTAGACATAGTTTCGTAGAGAACTCCGCTTTCCTAACTGCTTTCTAAAGTCAAGTGATAAAGATACTTACCTTACAATTGTAATCCATTACAGAAATGCCGCAACCAAGCTCCCCACCCCCCTGCAATCTGAGCCCTGGCGACGGGTACTGTGCGGACTCTGCGGACTACACGCCACCGTCGCAGCCGCCATGCCAGTGCGGCTCCCAGCAAAGCTGTCCCCACCATCCCAGCACCAGCGACATAGACGTTACCACGATTGATTCTAATTACCGTGATCTTTTCAATGCTCTTTTTAAGAGTTAAGAATCTATCCAATCGTCCAGTTTTCTTGCACGTATATTTTTAAGTCCATTATTATGTAAAATATTGAAGTAAATCCCTTTTTAATTGTTTTTTTACGAATTCTTATCAATACGTGCATTTATTGCAGTCACAATCATAAATCTAAAGTTTTAAGCTCTCGATTTTTTTTAACTAGGCACGTGAAAGTTGATTCTGACAGCGAAATAATAATAACTATTTATATAAAGATTAATCATGTAATAAATATTATGGCAATATATTAAAAATATAATTGCGTTATTCCTTGCTTATCTACGCTATTTCTAATCATTGAATTTAAAATACTGAAATAGAAAGAAATACATAGGTATTTAATTTAGTGTATTGCATACATACTTTTTAAATATTAGCTGTCTGTTTGCTTTTTTTACGGCATTATACCAGTACAATACAATAAATTAAACGTCTACAGACACGTTTAATTTATTATATCAAACGTGATACGGCTCAAATTAGTAATGTTATTAAATGTGATGGTAATTTTATCGACCACGAAGAAACAGTGAAATTATCTTACTTTAACAAACTGTGAAGTTAATACTATAGTTATCAGAAACTACCATACCGTATATCGTATATGCTGAAACATAGGGTTATATTGGAAAATCTATAACGAAATAATAATAGAAGTAAATAAAAAAAATAAACAAAAACGCAATTACGTGTTAGTAGAAATCTTATCAGTACTAATCATAAAGGTAATGGATATGTGGGTACGCTGTATTGTGTTATCTATTTACTTACCAATATTCTATGGAAAATATATCAGCAAGATAAGCACTGCGTAAAAATAATATCCATCGATCATACATTCACTCATTGTTCATACATTCTTGTGACAAGACTGAATATTTTGTCAATTGATAAAATAAAAAGATAACTTAATCAGAGTGCTATCAAGGTATGTAAGCATTTTTTTTCAATTTTTAACTATATATATATTGGTTGTGTTTTTACCTAAGTAATTAAATATTTATTAACAATAAAAAGGTATAGATAGTTTAATATTCATTAAAGGTTGCCTAAACGAGAAGTTGTAGGAGATTACAAGTGGAAACATTTTCTAAAGCTTTTAATAAATTTATCAGCTATGTCGAATCGCAATTTGTTTAACGGAACATCCTCTGTATTTATGTCTTACATTAATTTTCTTTATTAGTGCTAATATGATATATGTAATATCAAATAACAGAATAGTCATCATATCAGACGCACGACACCCACTGCTGGGCATAGGTACCGAAAAGTACAGTCAATGATTCATAGAAAATTGGCAATTGTTCCAGAAATGTCGCCACCAAACGCCCCCCCTCCCTGCGGCCCGTACTGTGGCAACGGCAACTGCCCGCCACACTGCGCGTACTACGCGCCACCGCCGATGCCGCCGCCATGCCACTGCCCCCCGCCGAGCTACCCGCCGAGTTACCCGCCATACCAACCACCCTGCTGTCCCAATCACCCGCCGCATCATCCGCATTATCCCCAACATGAATGTCCTTGCCATGCGCCGCCATCTTATCAACGCTGAAACCTTATGACAGAAAAAACATTTCTACGAATTAATTGAATAATATAATTATTATTTATGTTCAGCACTCATTTATTATCTTACATTATTTATTTTATGTACCAATGCATGTAATAATTTAGCAATAAATCTTTTGTAAATTGTTTACCACGTGGTTATTTTTACGCAGCCTACCTAATCCACACCCACTAGCTAAAGTTCCGAACTATAATAGTAACTTTTAATAACGTAGCTTCAAATATAAATAAGAAGAAAGATGTGCGCTTCGTCTAATATGCACCATTATTGTAACATCAGCAAGGCACTTGTTTACTGCTTGACATAGTATATATATACCTGCTATACCTACCTTCTTTTAAGGTGCTACCCTGAGCGAAAGTGGCGCCGCGGTGAATTATATTTAATATTATAATTCTAATACACAATTTTAAAAATGTTTATCGTGGAGATTTTAGGGCCCACAGTCTAGTATTTTTAGACGGTATCGTTACATTCCCTGCCTGCCT
The DNA here is from genome assembly GCA_950108535.1 of Agriphila straminella. Classification (NCBI taxonomy): domain Eukaryota; kingdom Metazoa; phylum Arthropoda; class Insecta; order Lepidoptera; family Crambidae; genus Agriphila; species Agriphila straminella. The sequence continues at coordinate 8,020,154 of OX467312.1, forward strand.
AGCATGACTGATTTATATCGCGTGATATAGCGTTTTATCACGTTTAACTGTCAAAAAGACAATGGAGTTTGACAGTTGAGTGTCGATAAAATGCTATATCACGCGATATAAATCGGTCATGCTAGGCAGGCAGGTAGTCTCTGCTAGAAGTAGATAGCAAAACTGCTAAAAGTGGCCGTTTTTGACACATTTGCTATCTACTTCTACTTATAGGCTCTAAAATCTCCACGATAAACATTATTAAAATATTTTCTATTAATAACTTATTAAATAAAAACCTCTGAGGGCGCCACTTTCGGTCATACAACCGCCTTAATGTTTTTTTTTTAATCTTTATTGCTTATATATAAAAATACAGCAAATGGCGGACTTATTGCTAATAAAGCATTCTCTCCCAGTCAACCAGTGAGGATGTGACAGTGAAAGTTGTTGTGAATGTTGTTTTTTATATAATTAAGGCCTTAAGGTGCGTCAATCCGAGCGGGTCGATCCGTGATGGAGTGAAATCGAACGTAACTCTACTTACTTTGGGTTCAAATCAGTGCGCGTTCCAACGCGGCGGTTGCGTTGAGAACTAGCACCGAATTCTCAATTTTTACATGATTGTTTTTATTACTTTTTTTTCGCTTTCAAGTTAGTTAAAAAAATCTGTTCGATTAAGATTGAAGATATTAACATCGCCGATTTTTATGGTTGGTTTTAACATAAACGAATGTTCTGTTTCCGAGAAATTTTGCAAATAAGACCAGACACAGGGTCCACGGATTTTTTTTACATCAAAGGTGGTAACATTTTTATAAATGCTTTCAATTAAATCTATTGTGTATTATTTCAAGTACATTACATATTTTTTCCATGATAGCTTCACGCGCGTAATCATTCAATAATTTGAATTGAATATTGGGATTTGACCCACCTTAAGGCCTCCTAGACATGTTTATTGTCCTATACCACAGCTTTAGTTCCTAACATTCAATGAAGATGCGAGGAAAATTCATTCGTTTAGTTAGATAATGCAATCCAATTTTACAAGAAAACATCGAACGGTTTGGCTTTGCCTTTTACTGTAACAACATGTCTTAATAACCGTGTAAAGTGCTACGATTGAGGTAAAATTATAAAAAAACATAGGTAGTCATATTCTTTAACGGTTACGGTACTTCACTCACATTTACTTCACTGACGTTTCCCACCATCCATACATAATTCACAGAAATATTGTCTCCAACTTAATACTAATATATTATTTGTACTTATTAGTCATAACAAACGAGATTCAAAAGTCACGCGCAAAATATTCTCCTTATCAATGTTATTTATCTTATCTTTGCTAATGGTAGATAAGACTTTTATCCGGAACTGTCTTTATTTATATCGTATATGCATAAAAATAGAGTTCAAAATACATACAGAACTTTAAGTACTGATTTATCAACAGCAATGACTGTACACCGATTAGGATAAGGGAAATACTTCGGGCAATATAATCGATCTATCTGACGACACTGTTCAGTATTTACTGAAATCTAAAAGCTTCGATACTGGATAGTATACATTGTTAAAAGTTTATGTTAATATAAACATTTATTTTAAGAAGGCATTTGAATAACAAAACAACACAGGTGAGTAATTTCCCGTTAGATTAATAATTTTATGTCTGCAACTCGAGATAGATTTGATAATTGTATTGTATTATACCTAGCTTACTTCACCGATTTCAAATTACTATAATACCATGTCAACAAGCGCTAGTAATAAGTAGAAGTAAATAACTTATTTAGTTGAAAATATAGAAGGTTAAAAACGTCTTTCATGATCAGGAACCTACACTGTGAGACTTTTGCTAGCGTGTTGCCTTGAACCTAAAATAAATGATTACTCTATACTACACAGAAGTCTTGTGAATTCTGAGTTCTTATTTGTGCACTACAATATTACCAAATTGTAAAAAATATACTGTTATCTGGTTACAGTGTTCTATATCACTTCTTATCTTTCAACTGACTTTTTTAACTTTTTTTGTTATATTTCAGTAATGCCACCACCGCACGCGATTCCTTGCGGCCCCCGCTGCGGCACCGGCTTCTGCGCGCCGCACTGCTACTTCCGCGCCTCAGTCACCATTCACCCAATGCCGCCACCACCGAACTTCCCACACCACACTCCACAGCACCCACATCACTACCCACATAACCCACCGCATCAACCACACCGTTACCCACCCCATCATCAACCACATCATCCTCCTCATCACCCGCCCCATCACCCACCTCATCACCACCCACACCACCCGCCCCATCACCACCCATACCACCCGCCCCATCACCCCATCCAACCATTCCACGATTCACTTTTGCGCTAAATTATATCGATGATCTAACTAAAACAAAATATTTTCTGAATTCAATAACTATGAGACTGGTGCCTAGTAAAACTCATTCATTATTGATGTGAATTAGGTATTAGGATTGAAAAGTAATCAAATCAATATTAACATCATTGAATTAAGATTTGTTTCTTTGCAAATAATAAATTGATTTAAACTAAGTGAAACCGCTTGGTTTCGGAGTTTGAGATTAATTTCCTTGATTCCCGACCAAGTACCTACACAAGAGGTTTATGTGGATAGGTGAAAGGTGAAAGGAAAAGGACTTACGTGTATGGCTGGCCACCGCTTCGCCAGCGGCAGCGACGACTCCAAATGAAGATGCTGGTGGTTGTTAACACTTGCACCACACTGGCACTCACTTCTGTTATGTTCCTTGATCGACAAATGGAGCCGGCTCCGTCTTTTACACAGTTTTTCATAAGATTTTAAGGATTTTCAGCGGGCGGTGACCCGGCGCGTGCACGCGGTGTTTTGAAAAAGCAATTGTTCCAGTCTTCTTTTGAGGGCGCTAATGTCGCGCAGCCAGGTTTACTTATTAGCGCCAGAGATGGCGTTAGGTGTTTGGAAATGGAGGTGAAATAAGTAAAGGACAACAGGATGGGAAGCCTGAACATAATCCCCCCACTTGAAATCGTCTCGATTTCAAAAGTACAAAAGGAAAGAATCCAATTAAGAACTAATTGTTAAAGTTGCATTCCTTCCTATCAATAGTTTAACATTTAATAATGAATTTGGTTTTACAATTAAGATTGAGAAATTATCAAATTAAGAACTTAAAACTAAGAAAATGTACCGATGAAAACCGATACAGTTAATTTTCTATCGGCAACGGACAAAGTTTAGTGACTGGTCTCCGAAGGAGGCCACGCGTAGTACGGAGTGTAACGACACGGACCACACCGTCAACGCCAGGGTGTAAGGCAGTCACTTGCCCTGATCGCCAATCTAATGGTGGCAAATTGTTATCAACGAGCAATACAATATCACCGCACTGTACGTTCGTTTGACCGTGAAACCACTTCGCACGCTGTTGTAACGTATGGAGGTAGTCATGCTGCCAGATACGCCAGAATGATTGGGTAAGTTTTTGCAGCATCCGCCAACGCTCTCGAGGCGACACGTATTGATCCGTCAGTTCAGGTTCAGGTAACGCTACTAGAGGACCATTAACTAAGAAATGCCCCGGTGTTAGAATATCTACTTCGTCCGGATCCGAGGATATGTTGCACAACGGTCGCGAGTTCAATACCGCTTCGACCTTAGTAAGTACAGTAATCAACTCTTCGAGAGTTAAAATCTGCGATCCTATTACCCGTTTTAAGTGGTATTTCATGGATTTAACTCCACTTTCGTAAATTCCACCAAAGTGACTACCGGTTGGAGGGTTAAATTGCCAGATGATTCCACGTTCTGCGAGATTAGATGATATGGGATCGCGATTTTCCCATATAAGTTTATATAATTCGTTAAGATAGCGTTTCGCGCCGATAAAATTGGTACCATTATCGGTAACTATAAAAGTACAAAGCCCACGACGGGAAACAAAACGGTCTAAAGCCGCAATAAACGCAGGAGTAGATAGTTCGGTGACCACTTCAAGGTGTATTGCCTTTACGGCAAGGCATACAAAGACGCATACGTAGACCTTATAAGTTTGCGCCTTTCGTCTATGACTTTCTTTAACTAGAAAAGCTCCAGCAAGGTCGATGCCGACTTTTTGAAAGCAACGCGTTTGTTGGACTCGGGAAGATGGAAGATCTCCCATTAAAGGTTGACACGGAATAGGTTTTGCTTTAAAACATAGAACGCACTTTGAGAGTCTGGAACGAATCAAATTACGAATCCCAAGAATCCAAAATTGACGTTGAATAATCGATTGCAGGGTACGAGGACCACAATGCAAGTAAGTTATATGGAAATAATCTACTATCAGCAAGGACAGACGTGAACCTTTAGGTAATAAAACTGGATGTTTAGCAGATACAGGTAAGTTAGAATGTTTTAGTCGTCCCCCCACTCGGAGGAGACCCAGGTCGTCTACAAATGGACGGAGTTTCTGGATAGCCTTAGAACTCTGCACATCATCAGTAAGATACGACTGTTGTTCATGTTTAATTAAACACTGAAGCGAATAGTTTAATTCTTTAAAGGTAAGCGTTTTACTGTGTTCAGAATGGCGTGAACACGCCGATATAAATCGCAAACACCACGCAAGAATGCGCTGCAAACGCGTTAAAGAGGAATAGCGTTCTAATAATGTCGATATGAGACCAGGCTCAGCTGTTGTAGCCTGCGCTAAACACGCGTTGGGACGCAGTTCCGGAATCTCATCGGAGCAATCCAAATGAGGAATACCTGGCCAATAGGAAGTATCTTTCGCCAACCAGTCCGGACCCACCCACCAGGAGGAACATTCAGCGAGTTTTATCGAGCTTAAGCCTCGACTGCAGTGGTCCGCAGGGTTGTCATGAGTGGAGACGTGTTGCCAGTGCTCGAGGGGAACATCGTCTGTTATTTTAACAACTCGATGTGCAACGAACGTCTTCAGCTTATGGGGTTCGATGTGTAGCCAGGCAAGCACAGTGCTACTGTCAGTGAACGCAATGATTTGATTAATTGGGATTTTAGTTTTTAATAAATTATGCATATGTTTAAGGACGCGTGCAAGTAAAACAGCGCCACAGAGTTCAAGGCGGTTTACTGTTAATGGTTTTATGGGAGCCAGTTTAGACTTGGCAATCAATAGATGCACTTGACATTCATTAATACCGACACTGCGCAAATAGACACAGCATCCGTATGCTTTTGAGGACCCGTCACAGAATCCTATTAATTGATGTTGAACAGCATCATTAGCTGTAACTTTACGAGGAACAGTAATGTTTTTAACATATTCTAATTCAATGAGGAAGTTTCGCCATTTGTCAGCAATATCTGTGGGTACAGTGTCATCCCAGCCTAAATTAAGACGCCAAAGGTCTTGCAAGAGAAATTTAGCTATTAGTACAACGGGTGCAAGCCATCCAACGGGATCGTAAATTCGAGCGATGCATGACAGAATAGCACGTTTAGTAAAACTTGAATTCAATGCTGAAATTGATTAAGTAAAAAAGTCTTTAAGAGGGTCCCACTGGACGCCTAAGATTTTGATAATATGTTGATGATTTTCATCACAAAATGATTTTGGAACCTGACAGTGTTCAACAGGAAGAGATGCATTAAATTCAGGTGAATTGCTACTCCACTTACGGAGTTCAAACTGAGCACAAGCCAAAAGGTTTACAAGTTGGTCTTTTAACTGAAGTGCTTGGGCTACGGTAGGTGCCCCCGCCGTTATGTCGTCCATAAATGTGTCCTGACGAACCACTTCAGCAGCTTTAGGATAGTCAGAGCCGTGATCGGCTGCGAGCTGATGCAATGTACGAATTGCCAGATACGGTGAACTAGTCACGCCATAGGTAACCGTTTTTAGCTCGTACTCCGAGACAGGATCAGAAGGCGACGATCGCCAGAGTACGTGTTGCCACACCCTATCTTCAGGGCGCAAATCAATGTTACGATACATTTTGGTAATATCAGCAGTGAACACTATAGGTTGCAAACGAAATTTGGTAAGTATGTCTACGACATCATTCTGGAGCTTAGGTCCAGTATAAACAATGTCGTTTAACGATTTTCCATTTGTTGTTTTCGAGCTGGCGTCAAAAACAACACGGAGCTTTGTGGTCGCACTATCTGGGCGGACTACACAATGATGTGGAATGACGAATTTACCTGAGCCTAAACTTGAAGGTTGCATGTGACCTAAGTTCTGATACTCAGCCATAAAATCGCCGTAATCTTTGTTTAACTCGGAATTCCGTTCGAGTCGCTTTTCGAGCTTACTTAAACGAGACTTTGCGTTATTGAAAGAATCGCCTAAAGATTCGCACGATTCTTTTAACAGTAACGGTACCACGTATCGCCCGTCAGGCTTACGAGAAACTAGACTGGTAAAAAGCTCCTCACACTTGACGTCCTCCGGGTTCGTTAATTCCGTTTTTGGTGGCTCTTCGACCTCCCAGAAACGCTTGACCACGTCATCTAATGCACGAGTGGAAGCCACGAGGGAAGAGATTGTGGATGGGGGACGGCTAACGGGATCGACCCTGCCCGTGAGAACCCACCCGAACACGCTGTGTAAAGCAACCGGTAGACCGTTGCCCAAATCGAGGCGTTGGCCGTCATAAATCGCGTGGAACTGCTCCGCGCCTAATAATAAGTCTATGTCTGTCGGTTTGTCAAATTGCGTATCAGCAAGTACTAAATGTTTAAAGTTGTTACGTACAACCGGCGGTATTGGAACTGTAGGCATTTTACTAGTAATTGTGTCCATAACAATTACATTAATATTAAATTTAGGATTATCCGAATCGCGAGGCTGTACCGTACAGGATGTCTCCCCTTTTATTTGATGCACTACGCTTTTACCTAGACCCGCGACGGTTAGTTTGCAACGGCGCATAGGTAAGCGCAAACGTTGCGCGAGCGATGACGTAATGAAGCAATCCTGCGCGCCGCTATCTATGAGTGCGCGAGCCAAAACAGGCGGAGCGGAGCCCGCCGGATCGCACACGCGCACCGTACAAGTGCCGAGTAGAACCAAAGCGCGGCTATGTCCTAGGTGTGTACTAGTAGTTACCGACGTTTCGTTTACAACAGGCGGTTCGATCACGCTAAACCCATCTGAACCGTCAGTCACTTCGGTTGAAGTACCAGGTACCGCGACAGTGGTCCCGCCATCGTCATGCAACAAACTGTGATGACGCTTGTTACAAACCGAGCAAGAAGATTTAGAAAAACACTGATCAACATTATGATTCGGACGTAAACAATTTTTACATAACTTTTGTTTAAACACGACTTTATTCTTTTCAGGAATGTTAAGTGATTGAAACTTAGAACATTTGAAAATATTATGTTGTTCACCGCAGTACATACAGGTCACCGAATACTGATTAGGTATCGAAGCATTGACGGCGCCGGCACTGGACGGCAACGAATTAGATTTATAATTGTTTTTGTTTCGAACCTCTAAGGGGCGTTTAGTTATTTTATTTAATTGATTTAATTGAGTACCAGAACCGGATATCGTGCCGGATTGACTGACCTCCAATACTTTGACATAACTTTGTAAAAATGTTAACAAATCAGAAAAAGTAGGTATTTGTTCATTATTCTGAATTTCAAAACGTTTACGAGTATCGCTGTCTAGAACGCGCGAAGCTAAATAAAAAAGTATAAACTCATCCAATTGTTTTATTTTCATAGCCCGAAGGGCGTTAACTGTTTCGTTTAAAATGTTAGTTAAATTCCTAAGATCGGAAAAATTACTATTTTTTAAAGGTGAAAAATTACTAATTTTTTCCAAATAATTATAAGCCAAAACGCGTTTGTTTTCAAATCTATCAATAAGAGTATCGAAAACAATTGGATAATTTTCACTCGTAACCGGAATGCCTTTGGCAAGCGACAAAGCCTGACCGGAAAGACATGATAACAAATAATGGAACTTCTCAATCGAACTTATGCTATTATTGTTATGCACAAGTGACGAGAATGTGTCAAAGAATGTTTGCCAATGTTCAATGTTACCATCAAACTTTGGTAACTCAAGATTAGGTAAACGCACTTGCGAGAATGGCTTCGCGGTATGACAATTATCACACGCGCCGACTTTTGTCGAGACGCGAGCGGCGTGAGCCGTGTCGACACTACCTTCGCTTTCGCTCGGAAAAATACTATCCGCGACGGCTATCACACTATAGTATAAATCGTCAAATGCTTGGACAACTTTTAAATCAATTTTTTCACTTGGTTTTAAGATCAACTTTAATTCATTTATCTGAGTAGTGTACTCGAAGAATTCGCTACGTAATTTCTCAATCCGTTTGAACCTAGCTTTGAATTTAGTTAATGCTGATTGATCAGAGTGAATATTATTAGATAAATCCGTCAAAATTTGCATATCACGAAACGCATATTCTCGCTGCGTTTGAACCAGTTTTAATTGTCTTTCATTCGTTAATGCACTATTTGCACTATTACTAGCAGGCTGTGAATCTTCAGGCATTGTCTATAAGTACCTAACACCAAATTACCCAAAAGTAAAAATCGATATACGAACAAATTTTAACGATAAAATTCGTTAGCAAAAATGTAATTTTATGTAAAAATACGTAATTATGAATGAGATTTACTGTGATTGACTTAATCGTAAATGATCGGTAAACAAAAAATGGCCGGCGCTCGGTGAACACACAGCGCTTGAGTTGAATAAATAGGTACTTATAATTTACGCTAGGAATGCAACGTTAACGATTGTTTTGATTAAAATTTAGCTTTATATGTTTTAAATTGGACTGTAAATGGAATTTTAAACTGGTTAAAAAACCGGTAACCATAGGCATCCGGCTCGAAGGACCAAAAAATGAAACCGCTTGGTTTCGGAGTTTGAGATTAATTTCCTTGATTCCCGACCAAGTACCTACACAAGAGGTTTATGTGGATAGGTGAAAGGTGAAAGGAAAAGGACTTACGTGTATGGCTGGCCACTAGGGCATGCATTCCGAGATTCCGAAATCTCGTAACTCCGGAATCTCGGAGAGATTTTATCCGATATTTCAATTCCGGAATTGAGAGACCCAATATCGTAATTCCGATATTGATAGATATCACTGAGTGACATTTTTATATTTGTTTTGCTTTGCGAACACACACATAAACACTCATCCCACACTGGCCCTCAATCATCCGCATCCCCGCACGTCAAATAGACAGACTTATTAGTACTTTGCTGCCAGATTAGGCTAATTGTTATGTCGCCCGCGAATTTGCCATTTCACGAATGGAGAAAATGTCAAATTTTTAATTTATGAAATGGAATATACAATACAGTTCAAATTGTATATTGACAGTACAAAAATACAAAAAATACAATTATTATCAAAATTGTAAGACTGTTTCTTAAATGTATTGCTTATCGAGAAGTAGGAAACAAAAAATATGATCTCGTTTCGTGCACGTGTTCTTTTATTTGAAATTAAGCTATAGAATAGAGGGTATCCCGAGAGTCATATTAAATGATTATTTTTAATAACATGTATTTCTTATTCGGGCTAGATTTTAAGTTAACCCGCAAGTATTGGATGATTTATGCTATTTCGCACAAAAAATATCGGAAATCGAAATTCAGCGGGTTGATTTATCCGAGATTTGGCAACACAGGCCACTGTTTTCCTTAGTTTTTGCAGTCGCTTAAACACCTTTGTCGGGAGTGCAGTGCGTGCGTGCGATGCGAGTACGACGACGCTAAGATTATGTGAGTATTGTCTTAATTTTAGAGTCTTCAGATGATTAACAATATTGTGTTTTTTAATAACTTAAGCCTCCAGTAAAATAAAAGACTGATTAACGTAACATGACTTGTTTGATTATCTCATTGGATACGTAATTTTAACCGAGAAAAGAAAAATTAATAAAAAATTTCCAATACCGGAACTAGTACCGGAATTCCGATATTGGACTCCAATATCGAAACTCAGTTCCGGAGTTGAGACCCTTCCGATATTGCATGCCCTACTGGCCACCGCTTCGCCAGCGGCAGCGACGACTCCAAATGAAGATGCTGGTGGTTGTTAACACTTGCACCACACTGGCACTCACTTCTGTTATGTTCCTTGATCGACAAATGGAGCCGGCTCCGTCTTTTACACAGTTTTTCATAAGATTTTAAGGATTTTCAGCGGGCGGTGACCCGGCGCGTGCACGCGGTGTTTTGAAAAAGCAATTGTTCCAGTCTTCTTTTGAGGGCGCTAATGTCGCGCAGCCAGGTTTACTTATTAGCGCCAGAGATGGCGTTAGGTGTTTGGAAATGGAGGTGAAATAAGTAAAGGACAACAGGATCGGAAGCCTGAACACTAAGAATGAGATTGAGATGTATTTCTTAACACTTTAAAACAAAACAAAATAATAACTAAAAATAAATTTGCGTTTTCATATCTTTGTTTTATTTTTAATCTATAAGAACTTATCACTAAGACATAAGAATCATCGATCATTCAGCAAGGATAATTTATCAAATATTACCTACTTCATACCGATAATTGCATTACTTATAATTGTTGAAAAGACATTTGTAATAGCTATAACTAGAAACATTGAATGATTCATAAATTAAGTCTTGTAATTAATTGTTGTAATTCAAGTAATTACTAAAAGGTTTTAAGAAACTTTCAAAATAACCTATTACGACGTATTTTCTATCAAATCTCTTTTTACCCGACTGCCCGCAATGAAAACAAGAGTTGTTATGTTTTTCTTGTTTGGACGAAAACTCATGTGTACAAAAGTTAGCTGCAAGAAACTGAAGTATGCATTCAGTAAAATGGTAATAGAGAACAAGTTATTTCACGTTCTCCAAAAAACTGGAAGACTATTTTTCGCAGAAGTCAGCTGCTATAAAAAAAGAAACAAGGCAATAAATATTGTCACAGTTCGTTAAAGAAATAAGGGTAGGTACAGAAGGGAGAGTAGACTCTATCAATCATACGACATCGGTACAAATGTTACAGCGCAATGTATCGCACAAACAACCGACCGTGCAAGAGGAACACGCCCGACCACTAATACGAAACCTATTGCCGACACGCTTTTCCTTGTACAATATTATGTTTCTGGGTTTTTAGCAGATTCTACTACTAAGTTAGGTAGGTAATATATATAATAAATAATAATTAAGACCGCTGAAAACTGTCAAGTCCTATAGATACGAAACACTGTAACTTAAATTGTATTAATTCTGTATTGTAAATTAGTTTTGTATGCAAAGTGAGGCAACTAATACTAAGCCAGAATGGCTTAGTTTTCAGACTTATATCCTTCATTCGTTACCTAATCGTAACTAAAATCCAATAATATTGTTGCTAATCTAATAAATGTAGGAAAATTGAAACTACTTTGTACTTATTCGGTATGATTAGGTAATAATGGAGAATAAAAATCTGAAAACGGGGCCATTTTGGCTGTTTTAGTTGCCTCACTTTTGACAGTGCGCTTTGTAGAGAACTATCGTTCTAGGTGTTATTGTTCTAAGTCTTTAGTTAGTTTTAATGGAGGAAATTAAGAAAAAACAATCACCTTAATGGGGATTTATTCAATTGACGCAATACAATTACCCGCAATACCGACTTTATACAATCTGACGGTACATACGTAGTGAAAGTGCAAATGGTATTGAAGGTATTGCGATATTATATACATTATAAATTTTCAAAATGGTTATATTACGATACGTAATTAATAGTGTAAAACCAAACATTGAAATTGAGATTAAAGTCTTACCTCAAACGGTGCTAAACTAAATTATGACGCAAGCCGAGGGAGTAAAAACATTAGCGACTTTATACGGCCATCAATCTGGGCGAGGTACATAAATAGTGCGCACGTAACGCCGGCCCGTTGAGTTACGGTTATGGGCGCGCTTCCGTGGGCCATGCGAGCCTCAATATCCGGACGATTGGTAACTTTTTGCTCTTAGTGTTGCACCGAACCAGTCGGTGGTTACTTGTGACAGATAATAAGCTGATGGATGGATTGATGTTTTTTTTTAATCGTTAAACACGATTCGATTATGTTTCTTAGAAATATGCAAAATGATCTTCTACCAGAATTAAATATGTTAAATCAACCCTCGCCAAATAAATAAACCAAACTACGCAATAAATCATTTTCAAATTATGCTGAAATATTAAACTTATTTAATTTCGTATTCCTTACCTACGTAATTCATTTTTCAAATTAGGACTGAAATAAATAGGTAGTAAATTTAAAAGTTTTATGATTATTAATTTTACCATGAGATTTTTTTAAATACCTATTGAATACCAGCGCCGCCGTCTAACAAAGCAGCTGAAAGCAACACTATGTTTGATTTATTTAACCGATCTCTGTTTAACAACCTCTTTATCAAAAGTTAGCTATCAAAAGTAAAAGATTCCCATACAAAATTGACAATGTTGAATTTTCGATTATTTAGCTGTTGTTTTAGGTAAAATAAAAAAAAAAGTATACCTTTTTTAAATAAAAACCTATTGAGGGGGCCACTTTCGGTGGAATATCCACCTTAACCATTTTCTTTATTAAACTTATTTCATAGCTTTATCTACAATTAGGTACGTAGACCTACCTACTTAAGTAGTATGTCTACTAACAACAATTAAAAACAACGGAATCGCGAACACGTCATAAACACGATGAAATACTGTGAAAACAACAAAAAGCAATACAACCACTTATCGAATTTCATAAAAAATAATAAGCTTTAACATAAATCTGAGACGGAGCGCAGGTTTATACCTTAATATTTTTCCTTCAATTGGAGTATAAAATTAGCAAACCTTTCTTCCATTCTGTTCACGAGAAATTAAGACGAATTTAATGATACGGGAAGTTATAAGTTTATTCTTTTTCCAATAATTCCAACGAAGTACAAGAAGTCTTTGTGCCAGGTTAAATTAACCTTTATTACAACAGAGTGGATGGGACGAATTGAAATTGGCACTTTTTTCGTATCGAATTTTTCCTTTTTTCCTCTATGAATGAATTACGGTATTTTGCTCTTAGATTATATTATAAAAAAATACTTTTTAGCTTCTTTGAAAGAAAACGTATTATTATGTAATAAATTGTTAAATTGTTAAATAAATTATGTTTAATTTTATTGATAAAACGAAAATTTTCTTTTTGATCTTCTTTTGCTTTCGAAATCATTCAATTATTTTTCTATCGTAACATCTTAACAAAGAAAGTACGTTAGGTGACAAAATATGTATTCCATATAATTATGTATAGGCAACATAACCACCAAAAAGAGTGCATTTCGTAAATTGATTTGCCAGATATTCTAAGCCCGGGAAACTATTAACACGACTGCCCAAAAAAACAAAGAGTGTAATGTGTTCAGGGCTCGTGTATATTTGTATGTACGCAAGTTTCTTTATTCCACCGTAACTTCTAAATGCCTTAACGGATTCGGATGTATTCTGATGATTCGGGTATCATCAGAATCTTTACATCATTCCGTGATCAGTGACACTGGCTATATTTTATTTAAATCAATATGGCGACTGTACGATACCACTTTCAAATGTGTTTTTTTTAATAATGTATTAAAAATATTGTATTATTATTTAGGAATGTTGTTGATTTGTTGCCAAATTAAAAAATAAGTAGATAAGTTTTTATGTTGTGTTTGTCTATAATTGTTTTTTCACTATTCTTTTAATTTTAAATATTTTTTTATTTATATAATAAAAAAAATAAAAAATTTATACCTTCATTGCAGTAATACATAATAAAAAATAAAACAATGTGTACACATACGTACTTACATAATGAAAGTAAATGAACTGAAGAATATTACCTAAATCTGGTAAATTTTAATGCCATAAAAATTACATTTTAATTATGAATTTAAAAATTAAAGTCATTAAAAAGTATCCTTCGGTGAGCAAAGTCGAAACATTATTCCATTTTAATATCCAGTTTTATGAACAGCTCTAAAAGAAGCTTTAATGGTACCTTAATATTAATAACGAATTCTTTCGACCTGCGCCACTTTATGAAGAAAATATATATTTTCTTTTAATGAATGAAATAAGATCAACAAATTAATGCTTCTTAATAAATTAAATTGGAATAGCCTTTTAATACTTTAAGCTGTATCGAGAAGACTTAATTTACATAATTTATACGCATTTTAATGTAATAGAAATTTAAGAAAAATAAAAAAACAAGTAACACTAAGGCAAGGATATAAATAAGATACGCTAACAACGGTTTATTAAAAATAACCTCATAGCAAGGCACGGAGGATGTAGAATTAGTTCTCAGCCAAGGAAACTAGTAATTCCGGCGGTGGAAAAGAGCAAAAAATCCCTAACGCAACCCTATCCCCTGCACTTAATTAAAAACTTCACAACAGGTTGCTCCCCGCTGTTTGTGGGAAGGAAAAAGGAATATTGTTGCAGCTCACTACAATGGCTACCAACAAAACACGTAGGTACGCAAATCAGGCTAAAGTTTTAGCGCCCTATCACAGAACAGATAATAGTACTAGCGTACAGAAGTTGCACTCCGCAAAATCGTTTAAATAAATTGCGACTCTTGCACCGACACAATAAAGTGCAATTCAGTTCGCACAGCGCTCCCTTCGCTCCAAAACATGCACTTTGTAGTTGCCTCTCTTTCTATCGTGTAGGTCTTATCTTTTCTGATGTATGAAATTTGTCCTCTCAGAGGACGCCGCGCGCTTCAGACTCGCGCGCGGAGTGACAGAGCCCTGGCCCTATTTCAACAATCCACATGATTAATTGGATTTTATTTAGTCTCTCAAAAAGGAAGTAATAATTAGTACTTTATTAAACTAGAGTTAATCTGTTAATCTCATAGGTAATTTTTATTAATTTATTGCTACGAATATCATTAGGTTTACACCACGTTTACCATGTTTTTAGATTTTTTGATAACCTTAAAAAAATTATTTCAATTAGGTATTGAATTTAGTTATTAGTGCCGGCACTGGCACTAATAACTAAATTATTTAAATAACTGACAAAAAATCAAATTATGACAAACATAAACTGACATTTCTAACATAATATTAACATAACTTGTGTTTAGGTATAGATGTAAGTCAACGTGACAAGTTAATCGCTGGTTACGTTAAGCTCCATTTACTAACCGCTAACGACATGCTTACGGGATACATGTGCGAGGTAGATAATAATTCATCGAAGATACTACTCTGAGGGCCTATTACAAAAAAGAATCACGATAATCGGACGCAATTCGTCGTTCAATTTATATGATATTGAACCTTATTCGTAAGTCAATAGTGCCACGGAGTGGGACGAACATCGTACGCTTATCGCGATGCATTTTTGTAATATTCCCTCTGGTTACTACTCAAACAGCTTTCGCTCCACAACATTGATTGAAAATTCGTAAAGTTGTACGTATAGTACTTTATCTTTATCCAAATATTCACTTTACCTAGCCGAAGCCATGCACCCACAGTATTTCAAGCTTATACGTACGGCCGTAAACGTTACTCTGGCCATCTCCAATAAGTGCTTACGTTTACGGCTTACTGCAAACTAAGCCAGGGCCTATGAAAGGCTTGTTCTGATAGTTTACGGACCCCGAGCCGCGAAGGGTCGCCACCCAAGGCTATTTATTCTACTCTCATCATAATCAAACAATAGAAACAGCGCGCTTTATTTGGTAACGAAAGCTTTTGATTAGATTACATTTTGAATCTGACGTTATAATAGGAACGTTAGCTTCATCGGTTTATTAATTGTGATCTCAATGGGTGGCTTTGGCTATATAGAACTATGGAAAAGAGACGTTCTGATAACTATGAATATGCCGTTTCAATCTAAATACTACTACACATTTTAGATCTATTATATAGTAGAGGTTAGGAACTCCCTTTAACCCGATATCATTTATATTAACGGAAAAAGGAAAACCTCCTTCAAAAATCTGAAAAAAGTGTAACATAAAGCAGCTTAATAATAAAAAGCTTTTAAAAGCAAGAATTAATATTAGTTTTAATTGTATTTATCAATTTTGTAAAATGTCCATTGAAGTAGGGTGAGACATTTATGTTTTATTTAAACTTTTATTGTTATTTTGAAAGGTCCACTCGACTTCGAAATCGGTTCATAAACAAAGAAATTATACCCGAAAATCCGCAAAAACTCATGCAATTCTAACCTAAAAATGGCAGTATTTTCAGGATTACTTACAAACAGACTAAAAAATAGGACCATCTCGAAAGAAAGCTCATTCTAACAAAAAAAAAGAGTTATCAAAATCGGTTTATAAATTATGCGCGAATGAAATGCGTAACTAATTTTATTATTTGAATATTATTTCTTGATATTTAGAGGTATTTGTTTGTTTTCAGGTTTTTTTAAGGAGGTCTTTCTTTTTTTTTAAAGCTTTTTTACTTGTAGTCGGTTAAAAACCATATTATTCCTTCGTAGTGTATATGAAACATAAAATTTGTAGATATGGCAGTGTATGGAGAATTTATTATTCTTATAAGTAACAGAGGGCGAACCCCGGGGATATTGCGGTAGTTCGGATGCAAAATGGCGCCATCTCTGAAATATGCGACACCAAAATGAAATCATAAATTTACAGTAATACTTACTAGAAGGAAAGTTATTGTAAGCCGATTAAGAGAAGATTATCGATAAGAACTATCTCAATTATTGTAATATTCTTTTATTAAATGTGGAAAATACATGTTTTCTATCAATCAATACAGCAACTTCGCAATTCTAACGGGGTATTCACACGAGTCGGCTTGGCAGGCAACTTGGCAAGCGACTTTTGTCAATTAGCACTTTTTATCGACAATCGCTTGTAAAATCCAATCACCACCTCATTGAAATTAAGTTTGCGATAAGATTTTTACAAGCGAGTTTCGATAAAAAGCGCTAATTGACTTACGTCGCCTGCCAAGTCGCTCCATGTAAATACCCCATAAGAGATACTTCACTCTTTCATAATTTATATGTATATGCAGAGTATTCATCATCATCAAAATTAAGGAGCTCGGTGGCGCAGTGGTTTAGCGCCTGGCCCAGCGATTCGTTAAGCATCGTTCGCATGGGTCGGTCATTGGATGGGTGACCAAAAATTTATTATCTCGAGCTTCTCCGTGCTTCGGAAGGCACGTTAAGCCGTTGGTCCCGGCTGCATTTGCAGTCGTTAACACCCACCAATCCCCATTGGGTCCGCGTTGTGGGTTATGGCCCATCCTCCTTACCACCCATAAGGAAGGCATGTGCCCCAGCAGTGGGGACATCAAAAATGGCTGATTGACATCATCATCAGGTATTTCTAATACCTACCCTCACTGCTAGGCTATAAGGCGACATGCCTTCTTTTAGATTCTTTTAGAGCTGTTGTTAACCTTAATAAATAAATAAATAAAAAATAAAAGATGTATAAAGAGAAAAGAACAGTGTTCTTATCTGTTTACCATACCAATATCAATTGGCAATATAATTAAAGTGGTCATTCGGGTAAAATGTGCAACAACATCGCTTTAGTTAAAGCATACGCAAGCGGAATAGATGCGGTCGAGTGACGGACATAATTGTTCATTCCGGCCAGATACGCTGCCACCGCAACACAGTGGCTTGTACTAGATACACTAGCTCATATTATATCGGTACAAATGATGGGTAAACTGGTATGCAATTAATATTAATCTCTATATACATGATATTATAAACAATCGAGTTGACTGTCCGCTTCTAGTTTCCTAAAAATGATTTCGTACTCCTAGACGTCGTACGCGCAATACACCCCTTTTACAAGTCCCACAATGCCACACTAACTATTATCGGAATTCGGTTATCTTACGACTTATCCGTACGTATAACGCGCATTATTCGCGGCATCGACCTTTTTTCAAAAACTAAACGTACATTTAAAAAATAGGTTGTAAAGGTACTGCAAGAAATTTAATAATTTAGTTGTTATTTTTCTTTTTTCTTTATGTAGGTAATAATGTTTGCAAAATAGGCAAAGGGCAAATACAATATTTTGTATAACTGTTTGATTTAAATTAAAAATTTAAATTTTTGTTTCAGTGTTTAATTTTCTGGTAACAATAATGTTATATTACTTACCAACGACATAAAGTATTACTGTTAACTTAAGGGAAACCTATTATTGGCTATACTAACTAACAAATTTTATTAATACGCTGTTGGTTTTCTTAATAAAGTAAAATAAATAAATAAATAAAATAAAAATGATACGAAAATAGTTTGTTTATAAGGCGAAGTAATAATACAATGCAAGATATCATTCTAGTATAGAAAAGAAACACTCACTAAAATTATTAAAAGAACACCTATAAAAGTGTAACGTGAAAATTTAAGGTTCTTACTTTATTAAATAATAAATATAAAAAGAGCACACAGAAATACCAAAGTATAATATAAGTATAATATTAATAATGGCTAGAAAAAATATTTCTTCAAGTTAACCGTGTTTAAACCTAATTATAGAAAATCTTGTGCAGACACTTTTTGTATCCAAAATCCTGGCGCGCACGCTCAGTCGCTCACCCTCACGCACGCCTGAGGTATTCCTCGAAGCGCACCTAAACTATTCCTCGAAACGCACCTAAATGGGTAATTTGTTTTGATAGCGCACCTATTTAGGTGCGTTTTGCGTTTAGCGCGCGAGCGGGGGAAGGCGAGGCTGGAGGAGGGTTTGCTTTGCGCGTGTCGGTTGCGCCATTCGGAAACAGTGGCTAAATTCCAATTTCTGAGCGAAAAGTTTGGGACGAAAATGTAAAAAAAAAAATCTTAAATTGATTGTACGTTTACTAGTGTTAAAGAATGACCTGACATAAGAAAAGGAGACCCAAAATTACCCCGTTTAAATGTAGATATGCTGCATGACAACATAATATATTGCTTATTCCACCAAATAACTAAATACAGATTGAATTGAATGAACGAATGAAGTGAATGAACGTTGCTTAGTATATTTTATTCTTTAAGTACGTATTAGTTTGCAATTGGTCCTAAAATATATTTTGAATGGATATATCCATTGTTGCAAAAGAATTAGTTCCCAAAATTTGTTATTTTAATTCAGAGAATGTCTGTTACAATATAGGTATCGGTCTACAGTATAGGTATGTTTCACTATTTTGCTTTTAAATTTCCAAGCGCAGAATCTAATAAAGATATATTAAATTTTCTTGAAAGAGCCACAGCCGCTCTCTTGTATTTTAATAAAATGATTTTTCGCACCTCCGTCGCTTACACCGCTTTGGAGCAGAAATATTATTTGCTTGTTACACTTTTTTACAATTGACCTTTACATTTCAACTTATGTTATTATGAATTATTATTTTGTTTTGCTGAAATAGTGCTTTATAACTAATTTAACTATTTTACTCAGTTTAAGTTCATTTCAATAATATGAACATCTAGTATTTAATTTTACTCACATAATGTAGAAATACGAAATACTTCTGTGTTATGTGATTAAACGGGACATTTTATTATGAAGTGTTTGAATCATGTTACTAGTTAAATAGTTACAATAAATATACAAAAAAAAATATTACTAAAATAAAAGAATAGTTACATAAAAAATAATGTTTCGAAGTGTATGAATAACATTTTTATTGCCTTACAACAAATTAACTTCCATTTCAGTATTTTCTGCGAGGATCTGTCTAACTTATTTTGAAATGTTGCACAGTTTCCGTTGGAGATAAATATTATTGGTGTTTAATCTTCTACCGCGAGAGCTTGTAAACTATTTTTCTTTTGAGTGAACTAAAATGAAATCAAAAGTCTTCAACATTATTTCTTCAGAAAGGTAAATATTACGAAACTATTTACCTATTAGTTAGTATCAAATATTGGAAGACAAAATAATCTTCATAATATGATGTCCTTTTCATAGTTACAGAAGCATGCCCAGATTATATACAGATAAGAATAGATTTCAGGTAAACTTTATCTATGTGTTGTTTGTCGTTGTATTAAAAACAATAATATTGGTTTTACCGCAACAAATTTTGCTCTAAAACACCTATCCTTACCTGGAATTTAGAAATGACCATCAACCATTTTTAATTTCCCCCCAGCATTGGGGAAATTAAAAATGACTGATGGTCACAAGCCTTCCTTATGGTTGTATAAGGAGGATGGGTCATAACCCACCACGCGGGTCTAATGCGGATTGGTGAGTGTTAACGACTGCAATTGCACCCGAAACCACGGCTTTACGTGCCCTCCGAAGCACGGAGGAGCTCAAGATAATAGATTTTTGTATATATAGTATGTATAATTCCAAGATGCCACGTGAGCGACCTCAAAAATTGGTTATGATTATATTGGTTTCTTGAGTCATTATCATAACATAACTTATGTATAACTCAAGAAATTTTTTACTGTTCGAGAAAAATTACAAGGCAAGAGTGATTGAAATATTATTACTCCTATTTTTTTCAGAAACCAGAACTTACGTCTTTTTTTTGTCTTGTTCCTCAAAAATACATAATTTAGTTTTACTAAATAAGAAAAATATTAGGTACCTACACACTAAACGGAGAATTCAAAGATTAAGTTTCAACATATGATACTATTCAAATAGGATATTACATTTGTTTCACAAATCAAAACAGTTCGTAACAACCTACGTACTTCAATAATACCCAATAATACCGTAATTAGATGATATCCCCATTATCGTTACAGGTTCACATTGATTTTATTAACTCAATCATATTCCCGCTCAAGATCACCTGATTAAGCAACGAACGAGTGTAATCGGTAACAACTAATTGATTAGCACTTAGGAGGGTAGGGTCACCGTACACATCCCGCTGCCACGCTGGGCTACAAATGCGAATCTAATGCGGCCATAAATCGCTTCCCTCCTGCGCATATCCTCCCCACCTATCTTTCCCCCTCTCCCCGACTTCCCTAAAGCGCCAGTAAGTGGCAGACCGTAGATACCATGAATTAGTATCGATTAGAAAACAGGAATTTCAATCTACGCTATTTGGAACGTGCGAGTGCGCCGTTTCTATTTATTATTAATATCCTTGGAAATCAATAAATCTTTAAATAATTAAAACATACTTATAGACTTTATGTATCTGGAATTGTTTGAAAAATTATTCTTTTACAGTATTCGAGAAGTGAGTTATTGATCGGAATTGTTTTACACCAGACTTGCTCTAATACTACCACCGCTCAAAATCTTTATCTACGTATCATTTACATTTTTTTTAATTTCATTTTTACTTTATACACCGTTATTTTTTAAGTATATCTAAAAATGAAAAGGTGATTTCAGACCACGTAAATGAACAACTTTTACTATGGGGCCAACCACGAAATCGCGAAAAAAAAACAGCTGTTCCATACATTATAGTCGAGTCGATGTTGTACTTTTCTATGGAACAGCAATGTACGTGGTCTGAAATCCCCTTTTCATTTTTAGATATACTTAAAAAATAACGCTGTATAAGTACCTCTTCCCGTGATTAATAATTCTAAAGGAGTCATAAGGTCAGCATTATAATCATAAGGTCCCCCAATTTGCATCAGAGGCTGCCGGCTAAACATGGGACTAACTGGAATGGAATCCATTATGTATCATGTCCTAAAACAACCGAAAAAGGTTGCCATATACATTTTTTAAATATCGATCAAGTCGCCTGCGTGATGCCAGTTGCAATAAATAAAAATCAGCTGCTAGATTTCATAGCCGTGAAATGTTGGTATCTAAATATAATGACTAATTAATGGTGAAGTCAGGCTTGTCCGGATTTTTCACAAAATATTAAGTAGGTAGTTGTGATTTTTAATACAAAATAATTCTAAAACCTATTACCTTTTCATTAGTATTGTACCCCCTATAAATTGTAACCCCTAGATATAATTAGCACTGAGATTTGTATAAGACGCTCTGAGACTAATTCCCGAGGATTTTCGTAAGTTCGGGTGGAAGCCATCTTGAAACTAGACTAGCTTCTAAGATAATATTAGTTCCTAATGGCAGCACGAATATACTATCTGATGAACACTAGCCAGTTGTCCCAGTGCAATTATTGCAGTCTGCGCCATTTAATTGCAATCTCAGTGATTTCAGTTTAATGGCGCTTTTATTATTTAACTTTTGTAATTAACTTTATCATGAGTTTATTGGATTAATAGTATAATGAACTTTTTCTCAGTTTTGACTGATACTAAATAAACTTTTGATGTAAGTTGTAAAACATAATTATAATAAAGGGCATAATAGACAAAAATGAAGATCGGAATTACTTTGAAAACATTCCACAGTCCAAATATTTCCTCCCCGCGTTAAATATAAAATTTAATGACGAGTATAATTTATATCACGTCGCGTCGCCCGCTACGTTCTAAATAAGAAAAGTGCGCGGATCTACGAGAGTCGTTACGGCTACGAGACCAACTACGAGCTACGGCTACGCCGCTACGAGGGAACTCGCATTCGGCATACATTACTCAGAGAGTGCGCTTTCTACGAAATTAAATTTTGATGGCTGCCCGGATAACGTTGGTTGAGCAGATTTTTTGTCGGAGTAATTTTTTAAATTGGATTCTGAGGCAATATTATTACACCTTTTTGTCAACAAAATGAAACTCTGTGAAGTGCCGAAGAATTGTGGGGAAAAGGTCTGTAACGTCATAAAAATAATAATATAATTATATTTCCTCTCTTCCTCTCTGAGATAATGAGTAAATTTTATTACAGCGAGATTTTTTTTGTATGTTGCTCAAACCTTCTTTAAAAAAAATACTAAAGTGAAGTAAAATAGTTAAGTTCATAGTTCTGTTATCTCAAAGCACACTTACGACCGACGGTATAGCTAACAATAGCAAGCTTTCTACTAAAATCCTAAACAGTAAGCTGATTGCACGGAAGCTGTACGTGTAATGAGTTTATTAAAATTTCAAACGCTTTATTGTATTTGTCGGTGTTTAAACAGCGCAGGACGCCGCGTCGAGGCAGAACTAACAAGTTGCCAGGAATTAATGCGTTGCTCTTAGCAGGACCGTTGTCCAATGTTGCCGGTTCAGAAAATAGTAATCGACTTTAAATTCTTGAAAATTTTTAAATACTTAATAATCTTTATTGAATTTTAATTTGGGATACTTATTCTTTAAAGTTAATTTAAAAAGCGTATGTTTAGTCTGTTTAAGCGTATCTAAGCCATAATAGACCGTATAAGTGTGACGTCACATAATAGTGGAGATTGTCATTTTGGGTAAGTTTACACAAACACTGAAGCAAGCAAGTTTATCTTGTTGAGACTCGGAATTACACCCAGGAATAAAACAGTACAGCATAATACTTATTCCTAACACCAAAATAACTCAAAAATTTGAAAACAATGTTCTCGTCTTTGTTTGTACCCAAATCTACGTCATAGCTTCCACTCTCTATTACTACGTGTTGTGCGTATTTTCTTTGTTTAAGATAGCTATTATTACGAATTAAACAATACATAGTACTTATAGAAATTTATCTAGCTGTATAGAAATTAGATTTTCAGTATAATTAACCGCGGTATTTTTATGCTGCGCCGCATTACGCCGATACAGGATTAGAATCTAAATAAAATAAAAATAGCCTTTATTCTACCACAATATTTAGCATGCTTTACAAATTAACAATAATTGACAATAATAATTTGATTTTAAAAAAATTCATTGATTTAAATATAAATAATTTATATAAAATTGTTAAATAGGTATATAAAATTCAATTGATTTAAATTTAAATTAAAAAGTGTGTATATAATCATCGTAATAAATAAAATTAAGATATTAATTTGTGGAAGTCGCCTCCTTGGCGTAGGCCTTCCCCAGCCTCCTCCAGTTCTCTCTGTCCTTCGCCTTCCTCCTCCAGTCCGATCCAACTCTTTCCTTAAGCACATCCTCCCATCTTTTCTTCGGTCTACCTCTACTTCGCTGTCCTTCTCTTGGTAACCATTCTGTCAATTTTTTGGTCCATCTATCACTTTCTATTCTACATACATGACCTGCCCATCTCCATTGCAAACTTCTTACTCTTTCCAGTATATTGGTTATCTGTGTTTTTTTCCTTATGATTTCGTTTTTAATTTTATCTGATACTTTTATACATAACATGCTTCTTTCCATTTTCCGCTGGTGTATAGCTAATTTGTTTTCGTCTTTTTTCGCAATGACCATGTTTGGCAGCCATAGGTTAAATTACTGTGTTAAAAAGTTTGCCTTTAATTTTTATGTTTATATCTCTGTTTTTCATGACATCTTTTAAGCTCCAATATTTCTTCCAAGCAATTGCAATCCTTCTGTTTATTTCTTTTTCTGTCTGGTCTTCAAACGCAATCGATTGACCCAGGTAAATATATTCAGTAACATACTCTATCTGTTCTCCATCAACTCTTATACTTTGTTTTTCACCATTAGTGATTATTTTTGTTTTTGAGGTGTTTAACAATAGACCAACCTTTTTGCTCCCACTCGCTAGCTCGTTCACCATGTTCTCTAACTGTGTACTTTCTTCTGCAAATATGGCAATGTCGTCCGCGAATCGCAAATGACTTAGGTACTCCCCATCTATTTTTATTCCTTGTTTTTTCCATGCGATTAGTATCTATCTAATGAAAAACATGCGCCTGTCTTTTGATCTTATTCACTTCTGCCAGACTTCTGCAATGTTAAAAAAATGTTATAAAATAAAATGAAAAAAATACTAATAGTAGCCTGCGATGTTGTACCAAGTGGAGAAGCCGGCAAGGCGCAAACGTCCCACAGCAAGTTGGCAGTCGGCGCCACAGTCTAATCTTTATCCCCGACATTGTGCTGTTCACTTAGCAGTCCCGCCATCGCGCCGAACAGTCTCCCACTGTGACACTAAAACTAACAACAACTGCAGATACCAACTTAATTATACGAATACTATTGCTGGCATTATGTGTAGGATTTCAAGAATATTCAAATTCAAACGAGTTACGTTATTTATCCTTATTTCGCATTCACAACCTTCAAGTTAATTTTCAAGCTTTCTTGATGTACATTCCAATGTAGTAGGTAAGCAGATGACCTTACCAAATACTGAGTATATTGAATCCAAACCACTGAATTTCATTAAACAAATAAATAACCAGCTTTAATCTCATTAAAGCTGCTTTACAAGGTACAGATTACAAAGTATGAAAAACCTTAATAATAAATTAAGCAATTATCATGAGAAATACAAATGTAAGTGGGAAGGTTAACAAAGCGTAGCGACGAGTCATCCGTACGTACAACGCCCTCGGGAGGAACTACCCGCGCTGCCTCGGATTCAAGCCTCTAATTAGGGATCTGGAATTAATAAAACAACGACTCATTAAAGATTTCAAGCCTGCCGTGACACCGACAAGCGAACTTGTCTCGACAGTGACATTTTGTTTCTGAATTAAAAGTATCTTGAGACAGCATTACTGGGACGAGCTAATCCTTGAGAAGTTAGTAGTTAGTTCTTTATGTTACTAGTTAGTTGTTTTTATTACAAAATATCTAATTGGTTTGAACCACAGCTTGGCTCAACGGCAACGACCTAGCCTCTTAAGACTAATTCCTTGGTTTGAATATCAGTATTGATGTTATGTGTAATTCTTTCTCCTTCTTTAGATAGAATAGGGATTTTGACTATTTTTTTTATTTTATGTTACATAAATTACCTCTCAAAAAAAGAAACATTGGTAAAATAATTAATTCGCTAGCATGAAAACTGCCCGAGACATCACAGTGTGAAATGCACACAAATGGACTCAATCAAAAACGCTCCATACTAATGGCTTCCACGTTATGACGTCACGCCTTGCAAGTTTGTATGCAACGCATAGGAAATTTGTTCAGCAGCTATATTAAATATTGTGTTTATCAAAATGGTTTCTTCGACAAATTTGCTATACGGACTTATTAAAGGTATCATTTATTTTAATAAATTTTATACTTTTTAAATGGACTTGTTCACCCAACTTTGAAGGGTCATAAAATAAATAATATGCAATATATAAAACCAAGAGGTATACAAGCTACTCTAAAAGTTTAATATGTTTACGATTTTTATTAGTATTTCGTTATTTTATTCATTAGTCAACATCCCTATTGTGAGTAATAATTAAAAATTAATGCTATTTCTTTGTTTAAACTTTTCACACGTTGTGATTTATAAACGGCAAAGCTGCATTTCGAGCAGTACAATAGATGCTTTCTTTGGATATTTTCATTGTTTTATTACAATGTAACTCAGTTTTATCGATAGCATCCAATAAAATACCATGTCACTACTATTCAACAGGTAAATTTGCTTATGTGTTTGAATATTAGGAGCAAATACCACTTAGTTCCACCAACATTAATAACAGTTCTAAAGTGCTGAAGAACCTTAAAGTGTTAATTTTGCAGAGGCTTTAACGTAACTTCTATACAATTTATTAAGCCATCAGTTAAGGCTGTCAGAATGCCTCGCCGCAAAGTTGACTCGCGCTCAAACCTTCTTTAACAACAATAAGTGTGGCACAACCAGTTTAGAAAGGAACTTCAAACTGCTCTTAATTTCCTGCAAAGTCATAACAGAAGCGAACAGGAGAAAATCCGGTAGGAGGCCAAAGTAAATTAGTTGTTTCTTTGATTGCTAAGATTGATGGAACTGTCACATGCCTTAAAGTTTAGAACACTGTTTTTGTTACTGTCGGCTTCTGGTATGGAAGTAGAACCAATATTTTGGGTATTTATTAGGATAAAATATATAACATACCTACCTATTCCATCGTTGTTTTTAGTAGTATTAGATAAAGCATACTGAAATTACTTCCTAGTAATTTTTATAGTTTGTCTCTACGGATCACGGTGATTTAGCAACTAATAATATGATCTATTTCCAGGAAAAAAAACAAAAATATTTCCGCTCATATTTCTACTTACAAGTTTGGAAGCTACAAAGGACATGTCCCGACTTGGGCCACATCTATGTACACCATCTCAAAAGATTCTGAGAAAAATGCAATTAGGTAATTATAGGTATATATGTTAGGCTCAAGACCGGCAAGGCGTTCTGGCCACTGCCAAAATGCCGCAACGCGAAATTCGTGTCATGGCTCTTATAAAAACGCCCAGAACGCGTTGTGGTAATCATCGAAATACCACAAATTATTATACCTACAAAAAAACAAAACGGTTTTAGAGAAATTGGATGATTAGAAACTGTTTATCGTGACTTTAACTATTTTCAGACGACCCGAGTGATGCAGTGGTCAACATGCCGCCTACCACGCAAGAGGTCCCGGGTTCGATTCCCGGCCGGGCAGAAATTGAAATGATGAATTTTAATTTCTGTTAGGGTCTGGGTGTTACTATGTATATTAAGTATATAGTTTAAAAGTATATAAGTAGTATATCAGTTGTCTAGCACCCATATTACAAGCTTTGCTTAGTTTAGGGCTAGATGGCGCCCTGTGAAATTGTCCAACCAATAATTTATTTATTTATATTTGGTATACTGTACTTATCCGTGACCCAGACTCCATACATTTTGGAACACCTCTTTTAAAATATAGGTATCACTCTGAAGTAAACTAAACATTGAAACTACTTGAGTGAGCGAGAAGCAAACTTTTACAGCCAGCTAAACTAAAACCAAAAGAAGCGAGTAATTTAAGAAAACATAAAACAAATACTTACCTATATCTGAAATGTGAAGGAGTTTAAGTATCAAATGAATACTTATTTGTTTCAGAAAAGAACATCCCTCATTTGCATACATAATATAATGAAATGAGTCAAGGAAGAGGTGTAAATTGCCACATTAGTCCTGCAATCTGCATACGTCGGATGGCGTCGTAACGCGTCGAGCGACGATGTGATTAATTTAACGAGCCCCGTTAACCGCAAAGTTGGACCTGTTTATAAATTTTGTGGGTAATGAGACCTCCACGCTTAGGGTTACCAGACGGCAGGAATTTTTCTGACATTTTTGCCATCTGTGATGAGAACATAACAGGGAAAACTTTAACCTGTAATTTAAATCGCAAGAAAATGTATAAGTTATGGTGAGAATAATCAAACAAAATGTCAGTAAATTTAATGAAGAGACAGATAAAATTTCATTTTTGAGCTGGTAACCCTATCCGCGCTCCATTTTGGCTGAGCCGGAATTTTAGCCAACTTTGCAACACACGTCGTTAATGTTTTTTTTTGTTGCGTAGCCTCTTTGGTTTAGATCACCAGAGATTATTTACAGGTTTTTACTTTAGTTAGCTCCGGATTTAAGGAGATGTTAAAAGGCACAAATAGGAAATAGTAATATTAAGATAAATATATTTCAATTGGGATAATAACTGGATATTTGTGCGTTTATTTACCTAAGTGTGACTAGAGTCACAGACTGATTTTTTACAGTTTTTTTATCTGAGTTTGTTATTTTAAGATTCAGTATTTTTTCTCTAATATTGTTAAATTAGTAAAAATATGATCTATTTCCTAGTTTTCTGAGAGGCTCATCTCCTTTAAAAAGTTTGTTCCTTGTTGATTTTCATACTAAGTGAAAGTGAAAGTGAAATAAGCTTTATTCAAATAAACTTAATTATTAAGTACTTTTGAATCGTCTATATTTTCCTACCACCCGTTCCAGACTTTTTTTAGCTGACAAGAAGAACGGGCGCAAGAAACTTATCAGCTGTAACAGCCATAAGTATCGATATTTACAAACTTGAATATATCGTTACCAGATAATTACAACAGGGTGACTAAAGAAATGAGGAACAATTTGGTTAGTAAACTTTTTCGAAGAGAATTGTTTTATATTTTTTTTTGATAGCACAAGTTTGAAGAACAAAGAAAATAATATCATGATTTTTTTATTTTACCTTGTCAACCAAATATATTTTTTAATATATTATTATCGCGATAAAATATCAAACGTACAGCTGAACACGAAGTTCCTTTGCATATTTACTGATTAAAAAAACTGATTGACAGATTTGACAGACAGTGACAAAGAGTATAATCATAATCACGAGTATCACGACCTAATGTTGTTTGTTTATCAGCTGATTACTGTTATTTTCTAGTGTTTTTCTTGTTCAGTTATTGGAAATGAATCAGTTTGAAGAAATCCATAATCCAGCTTATTACGGCGATGAAGTACCTACACTGCTTTGTTCCGTTTTGTTTAAAATATAGACGTGACCATCCGCAAAACAAAATGTTTACAATAACCATGCCTTTGAAAGAGACGTGGTGCAGAGGATAAAACAGGAATTGTCCTCAAAGAGCTTTATACGTTTGTGATGAACACGTAAATGTAGATATGTATATCTACAAAATTACTCACAAAAGAGTTATTTTATTTATTTTAGCTGACTGTGACTGACATGACAACTATGGTTGACATTGCTAATGCCAATCCTTTGCTTTTTTGTTTTGAGCAACAACATAGAAGTCTTTGGAGCAAAGGCATTACCTACGCATACAGCCTTAATAGTGATTTATTGTTCTATGCTGTAAATTAAAATTTATTTTTTTTATTTAATTTATAATAAAGTATTATAAAGGTTATTTCTGACTCCAAAGCCAAAAGCTACCAGAAAATATATAATTTACAATAGTTTTATAAAAGTTGACCAACCCAATTAATTTGACACCTATATTGCAGAATTATAAAAAAAATATACTACGTATAATAGCACCGTACAGCCACCATGTTGGTTTTTTTATAACGCCACTTTTCTTAAGAACACTTGGGCTGACAAGACAAATCTAACGATATCTTAATCATAGGAATCCGTTTAGCCGTTTGAAAGATATGAGAATATTACATACAAACAAACATACTTACAAACATACAATTAACTCTTTATTGCACTAAAAACACAGTTAAACATACAAGTTAAAAAAAATGTGAGCAAAGGTGGGCTTATCTCTAAAAGAGATCGATTGATCACACTTAAAGATACGCGCGAAAAACATAACTCTCATGCAGTCGGGTAAAAATGAAGAGACATTAAAAATTCCAGTGTCTTTTATTTTCAGCGTAGTCCTTTCAAGTAAGCTGTTGTTACCGACTAAATAAATTGCCGGATTTTTTAAAGGCTTTACGCGTCTGTGATCAATGGGTAGGCTTTACAGTTTGTAATGGAGGATTTTGTCCGTCTCTTTCCCACTTCATCATAATAAATAGAGGCATCCCTTTCCTCCGAGTCGGGAGAATATTTGGAGGGCACGGTAAACGGTAGGTTGTCAATTCTTGTTAGCGGTGGTTTCCGTTGTTCTAAGCGTGTTACGAGGGGCTTATTTGATTGATTCGGTTTCATTTAGACACCAATACCTACTTTGTTGGCAAAATAAGTTGTATAAGGTGAAACATCGTTCTTAAATCCATTTCAAACTTGCCTTTCATACAACTGCAGCGCTAACCGCGCGACGCCATAACAAACAAAAAACTGCAGCGCTTACGATCGTGAGGAATGGCATAGAACCCAGATATGAGAAACAAACAGTCGTTTTTATTTATAAAACCGTACTAAGTTCATTTTCACTGGTCTAATTAAAACAAATAAAACTTACCACCCCACTCTGACGTTTGACAGTTTAATTAACCATGTACCTTAGTACGATACGAGGGTCTAACGAAAATCACAGTCTAATCAATCCCACACTTAATTGTGCATCTTTGTGCGAAAGTAAACCCTATTGTTTCATTAATTAAATTGACTTTACGTAAAATCTAGTTGTTGATAACGTCCTTCGATCCCGGGTCGAAATGTGGGTTGGTTGCGTGCAATATTGAACTGTAAGTAGGGGTAGCATGGATTATTTTCGTTTGGTATTAAGATTGGTAACGTGTGGTCAACTACAGCATTCGCTGTCAGTTATTCCGTTATAGCACGTCGTTGTGTCAATGGTCTGGTTGATGAATCGGTCCCCAACAAGTTTGGAAATTACTTTAAGGCCACAACGCAAACCATAATATATATTCTGTGACCAACCTAAGTGAATTCTCACAGCAAATGTTGACATATTGCTTGGACTTAATTAAAATTTTTAAGAGAATTAATACTTTGTCCATCAGCCATTTTTGATGTCCCCACTGCTGGGGCACAGGCCTTTCTTATGGGTGGTAAGGAGGATGGGCCATAACCCTCCACGCGGGCCCAATGCGGATTTGAGTTTGAGATATTGAGTATCGAATAATTAATAATATGAGACATTATCTGTAACTAAACTGACATTTTAATATTCTGTAACTAAATTGACATTTTAAAATTGATTTATGAATAATAATTATTAATAGTTTTTGCATGCTTTTGTGTATAAGGCGAACATTTGTACTTAAAACTAATAACATACCACCTGTTAATTGCAAACTAATGTTCTGGCAAATAAAAATATGATTTGATTTTTGATTTTGATTTGATTTGGTGGGTGTTAACGACTGCAAATGCAGCCGGGACCAACGGCTTAACGTGCCTTCCGAAGCACGGAGGAGCTCGAGATAATAAATTTTTGGTCACCCATCCCATGACCGACCCTTGCAAACGTTGCTTAACTTAATACTTTAACATACCAAAAAAACATTTAGTTCTCCAAAATTAGTAAA
This sequence comes from Agriphila straminella, assembly GCA_950108535.1. Classification (NCBI taxonomy): domain Eukaryota; kingdom Metazoa; phylum Arthropoda; class Insecta; order Lepidoptera; family Crambidae; genus Agriphila; species Agriphila straminella. Next base: position 8,051,814 of record OX467312.1, read on the forward strand.
TGATCACGAAATCCTAAACCGCCCAATGATTTGGTGATCATTTACCAATTCTGGTGGTTAAGTTAGGTGAGTATGGTGATCATTTAAACCTAAGCGAAATTAAATCAATGTTAGCAGAATGTGGTCTTTGTTTTTAATCAGATTTTATTTATCTAAGAGCTGTCGCAAATTATCTTTTAACCGTAACCTGTAAAACTAGCCCAATAATTAAAACTTTCGACTATTTTTTTTTATTAACGGATCTAATTCCTCATTATTATTATGTATCCCCTTTGTTGCTGCTGCACCGCAATTGATTAAAACACTCAATCGGAATACGGCCTCACAAAACGGAAATCGGTCAATGAACAGCACTCGGCCTCTCATAAAGGACGCAGTAATGATTTACTAGTACGTATCGAATTTTTTCATCAACGTTATAAAAGATGAATCAATATACATAGGTACGTACTGCCAGAGTTTATACAATAGGACAAATAAAAAAAAATGTTTTGCAAACCAAAATTACACTAATCTTGTATTATCAAAATTAACAAGTCTTGGATTCCCATTATGTATGGCCCATAGATACAACAATTCGTTAATAATTATTGGTTTGCTTATCTCAGGTAATACATACAATATATAATAATGTCACAATATTAATTTAAACTTTATTGCTAAAATGCATAAATGCAAATGGCGGACTTAATGTCATAAGGCATTCTCTAACAACCTGTATCTGTATAGTCAATTTCTAATAGTTAACTTCTTAGCATTGTTTAAAATCACATTTTTACAGACTGCCTAAAAGTAACAATGATGTTAGTTTCGTTATTCGACATTCGTTTACGCTGTAACAACAACTAAAAGAATCTGACTGTGTAAGTCGTCCATTTATCGCGATTTGTTTTCAAAGTAGACCCCAAGGTACACTTTATCCGACGGTCACAAAGAAGCACATTCTAAATTAAACCTAAAAGCATCCCAACTAATTACAATGCAGAATCCAGCTAATTTTAATTACTTAGATGCTGATGCTGCATAAGCTGCTAACAAAAACGGAAACCACTACACATGGCGGTGAAAAAGAAACCGATTGTAGAAATGAATCGGACGTGATTTGCCTCACAATTATTTCAACGTTTGCATAAACGGGAATAACCTAAATGCATTTTGCGGCCGGTCGGTCGGTTCGAAGCGCTATTTGTAAATATTATACATAAGCTTTTAACTATGCTTTTAATATTGAATGACCTATGATTATACTAACTTCGTATATCTAGCTAATGAAATGAAAGCAAATATTATATTGTTTGAGATTAAAATTGTTTGTTCGGTTAATTGAAAATCACGCATAGAGACTCAAACAAACACAGGTAGTTGATTAAATTAATTTTTAACCGACTTCATCAAAAGGAGGAGGATCTCAATTCGATTGTATGTTTTTTTTTTTTTTTTTTATCGTTGTTCGCGCGTATCTTCGACATTTATGGACCGATTTAGATGATTCTTTTTTTGTTCGATTGAGTTTTCTTGCGAGATGGTCCCATTTAATTTTTTTTCAAATCAACTAACTTGACAATTTTGTTATTTATGAACCGAATTAGATGATTTTTTTTGTTGGGGAAGGGATACCTTTGTGTAGTCTTTTTAACCGACTTCAAAAAAGAAGGTATTCAGTTTGTATGTATGTATGTTTCTCCGCGATTATCTCACGTTTGGCTGAGCCGATTTTTCTACCTAAATAATATACCTACACTACCTAATACAGAAGGTACTTACACTAAAAATAAAAAAATAAAAAAAATGTTTAAAAAACAAAAAAACCGACTTCAAAAAAACCTGCCTCTAAAAAGCAAGGTTTTTTTTGAAGTCGGTTTTTTTGTTTTTTAAACAATTTTTTTTATTAAGACACTTTTTCAATTCAATTTCTCCCCTTCTAATATCTAACTTTAAACAATAATATGGATTCATTAATCTTTACGTATTCAATATGATTGCAAGTCTTATAAAATAGCATCTACATTAGTGAAAATTCACTTAAAAATAAAACCAAGAACGTATAAAATCCGCAAATTTTAAAACTCCTTTGGATTACTATAAACTCTGCTTCGGAGATAGTTTCGGCAGCAATAACTCCTACAAACGAGGCAGACGAACGTTGAAAACCTTTCAAGGACTGTTTTGGTTCCAACTTTTCATATTAGCATTCTTGCATCTACTCCAAAACTAAAGACTGAGGATCCTAAGTTCTCAGGTCGAGGAAAATTGGACAAAACTTTTAGTACTACTGACTCAATAAGCTATAAACCTACGTATGTACATACATACATATACTCACGCCTGTTTCCCATGGGGGTAGGCAGAGACTATAGTATGGATCGCCACCTGCTACGATCCTTGCACACTTCTTTCGCTTATACGTAGTATAGCTATTATCATAGAGCACTGAAGCAGCTCTTGCACATTATGGCTTTTATGAAACAGCTTGTCTTCACAGTTGTATAGTAGGTTTTATATTAAAAAACTTGAGTGCAATACAGCTTTACGTGTCTCCATCTATATTGGAATTTAATAGCTACTAATTAAAGTAGCAATAAATTGGATTGCATTTAAAGCTCTATGTTGGCATCTTTCAGAAAATAGAAGTTCTCTCTTTTCCAAAAATATCTACCTACCTCTTAAGCTGGCTTAATATTTGAAGGCGGGATATCAGACGAGTCAATTAGTCAGTTAACGCCGAAATAACCTGCGGCGTTAAATATTCAGGTTGCAAAGTGCAGTTCGGTGTCGCTGCAGTGACGGCCGCATTTGGCGACTGGCCGGGCAGCCTGCTGCTTCCTCAAATAGACTGATCAGTCGCGAACCGGGAGTCAGATACTAAAATTTTGTGCCTGTAGAAATATAGTTAAACAAGCGGACACCCGCGACTTCGTCTGCGTGAAAAGTTTTTTTGCTCTCCCTCGGGAACAATACTTTTTTTGGGATGAAAGGTACTATAATACGTCCTTCTCTGTACCCCTGACAACGTAAATGTAAAATCATGATGATCGGTTCAGTAGTTATAGTTAAGACGTGAAGCTGTAACAAATATATAAACAAACGGACTTTCGCATTTATAATATTAGTAAGTAAGTAAGCGGTGCCGCCTATTACAGGTATTATTAATATCTACTTGGTTGGTTCCAGCCTCAGAATATTAATTGCTTGTACTCATATTGTAAAAAATAAATATATATATATATATATATATATATATATATATATATATATATATATATTCACTTCTCAAGCTTACGCGCTCACTAGACATGAAATAAAACACTTTTAACGGATACTAGCGCGGTTTTATTGAAAGTACTTTGGTAATTAGTTGGTATTTGGTTTGATTTTTGATTTTCCCGACGTTTCGGCACCTTTGCAGCTGCCGTGGTCACGGGGGACTGAAGCTACTTGTGAGCCTACCCTCAAGCGATGAATTTTTTAGAACGTTCAGAAATTAAAATTTATCAAATTTAATTAGTTTAATTTTGGTTTGGTTTTAATTTAATTTTATATGTTAAAATATATATTATAATTAATAATATATATTATTAGTAAGGATTGCCAACAACATTCTTCGGGTAAGTAGGTAATTCGAGTTACTTCGAGATCAAACTATTTTCGTTCGATTGTTTTAGACATTCTCTCTTTTGTCTTTCAGTGACCTAACTTTAATATATTTCAGCTGATTTAGGTATTAAATGTTCAATCGCTGACCTACTCAAATGGTCATTCTAAGAATAAAATTACAATGTATGGGAATGACATAAGCTAACGCTTAGCTCCTGTCAATCACATACATTGTCATTCTATTCTACTAGCGTTAATTTTAGTAGAATGGTCATTTGAGTAGGCTCTTCTGATAACAATAAGAATTTTATATCAACAACTGTGTCACCTAGGATATAATGTATAGTTTCAAGCAAGACTTTTTATGCTCGACCTCCCGATCTAATAAAGGAAAGCATTCCTACGAAACTGTAAATAGCGAACCACAAATGTGGAAATTGATTTTGACACATTTCGCTAGTCTGGTTCAGATATATTCGAGATTTCGAGCCGACTCGGAGTGCCTTCTGTAAACCTATTTCCGGACCTTGAAGGCAGTCTTCCCTCTCAAAATATGACGATTGAAAAATTGGTTTACGTCAGTTGGCAGGTTGACGTTTTGATTTATGATGAGTCAACTGCTTTGAAACTTTTGTTCTTACTCCAAGTATATTTTACAACAGTGGAAATGAGGGAGTTCTTTCCACTCAGCCAAAGTTAAATGCTTCAAAATAGCAGAATTGTTTTTCTTTCTTCTCAAATCCATTATGAAAGGAAAACATTTATCTTTCTAGCAAACAATAGTACGCTTCATTATCTTTCGTGTGTTGCTGCAGTTGGATTGAGACTTGAGTCCATACATACTAACTGGGAAAATCTTATTCAAGTTGAATAGAACAAATATTGGTATTGAGTTACTTTCTCAACTGCTCGTAGATTTAAAAAATATTTTTTACTTTATTTGGAGCAATAAAACTGTCTTTTATATCACAATATCGTGATAAACACCACAAATAAACTTTTACCATGAGAAGTAAATCAGAAATCAATAGAAATAACAAACATCAAGACCCACTCCACCCTCCACCGCTGGCTCTGTTGTGCGCGTCAGAAGACACACTTTTCGTTGCGTAACTCTGGTATCGCGTTGCAAGGCGTGGACACACGTGGATGTAGTGTAAAGCGTGCGTGGCCCACTTCGGCCCAATGTAGTACCCGCTTTAGTCTAGAAACGTATAAAATAAGAAAATAAAATAAAATAAAAAAATATTTATTCAGTCTAGGCTGTTACAAGCACTTGTGAATGTCAAAGAAGCTACGCCATCGGTTCGCAAACCCTGAGCGGGAGACCTTGTAACGAGAAGCAGTATAGCAGATGTTCCAATAACAGAACACACAGACTAAGTATAATCGCAAGTAAACTCAAGCGTAATATGAATTGCTCAGCTATCCATTTTCTCCTTCGAGGAAACGGAAGCCAAACAACTTAGTACCTAAAATATGTTCGAATGAACTTCTGCAGAACAACTTTGCAGCACTAAAGTTCATAACTAGCAAGTTAAGACAATAGCTAAGCGATTAGATACACAAATTGTAGTACTTTATGTATAGGCACAGAATAAATAATAGAAGACCAGTCTTGGATGCGCAACAATTTTTTTTGTTAAGTAATTATAATCCTTGATATTTGTTATAGGATCAAACTTCATTCTTTTTTTTATGGAAAATCTATATTTTATTTAATGTAAGTTAGTAAATGATTAAGATATTAACATGTGCATGTTATTTTAAATCATTATTATTCTATTATATTAAAATTTGCGAGTAAAGATCACTTCTGGTTTTTGGCTTCGAGAAGCCCTTAAAATACCGTAAGTTTCACGATCGATGTTTCCAACCAAACTTATTTGTTACTTTTTTCTAGAGAAAACGCAAAATTATTTTCTGCGACCCTTAATACATACTGAGTAGTTATAATATGTATAAAAATAAGAAGCCGCGTTGCTCTAAGATACCAATAATTAAATGCAAAATGTAGATCTTTACAAATACTACTATTTCCATAGTAATGTTCGTAGATTAATAAAAGTCAAATTTCTCAAATCCATCAAAATTATTAAAGTTTTAAAAAGTGAGTTTAAAAAGCACGGCCGGCCCTTGCGGATCACGCGATGACGTCACGTGCCACGATCGCCCGAACAAACACCTGGCGCGCCCGCTGAGCGGCGCACGTGGCTGATGACATCATCAGCCAATCGTGAATGGGGGGAATCGTGGGGAGCGTTTTTGAGAATGCGACACGAAAATCGCTCTATCTTCGTCATTTTTGATCCAATTTCAATAATTCTTTCACTGAAATAATTTATTTTGATGTGACTGTAACTCTACATATTTAACTAAAAACCTCGTTGATCCTCATTTAAAAAATCTTACTTCGTCAAAGATTAGCTTAGTCCGTCTTATTAGCGCAAAAGTAAGAAGTTCATAATGGAAATAAACAGAGGTGGAAGACGCTCTTTTTTATTATGTACAAAAAATATTTTCATCCTAAAAATATACGAGAATTTAATGCATATGTGTACAAAAGTAATAATAAGTCTCAGTTTAAATTAATTCTTCCTTCAGGTACGATTAAAAAATTCTACCCTATATCTCTTCTCTCTATACCCTATTGAGACACACTGAGAAAACTACTCATTATCACTAATTAATTAGTAGTACTTTGAAGTTGATTGATTGAGATTTAAGCACTTTGGTGTCTTGGACGATATGTAAAAATTGATCATTAATATTTCTCATTTAGCAACTTTGGTATTTTTGTTACTACATATTAGCATTTTGGCTATTAGTCCCCAAAAGGTCTTTCTGACATTGTACTTTCAACAATCAACAAATATCATAAGGGTATCAAACAAGTAAATCTATACTACCAGTCCTTAATTTCAACTACACAGTTGTTTATTCCAATAACAATTTCGTCACACGTATCCGCAGAACCATTGTCCAACGGCTTGAAGCGATCTATGGGAGGTTCGGGGTTCTCTAAAGTTAGATAATTAATTACGTTCCCTATAAAGCCTTGGACACTGCCATTATCATACCCGGGAGCCTCGTACTCTAACACAACTCCATACAATACCCTATTGAATCTGGATAATACGTTGCTGAGTTACTACCCAAATGGATTAACTATATTACTAGAAGGAAACTTATTACTCCCTTGTATTACTTCATATTTCTTAGTAATTTCCAGATGTACTTTAGTAGACGCGCGGCTTAATGAAAAACAACATAACTATAATGTATAACGTAACTACAGTTCGTTTACGCATGGTTATGCGCTATTTCAAAGTATTTGCTTGTCTGGCAAGTGAGCTTATAATATTTTTTTCAACACACTTGCTCGTAAAGTGAGCCCTAATACATCGCTTTTAGGGCCATAAACCGAGCTATAACAAACGCGTGCAATAATATATAAAACACTAGTACGTAATAGAATTAACCCTACAAAGTTAAATTAGTACCTTACTGCAAGTTCTAGGCGAGTAAACAGAGCATTCACAATTTAGCCGGGTAATACAGTTATATTTTTAGTAACTACAAAGAGGTTTTATGCTGTTGAAAATTCATATAGATTTTTGGAATAAATAAATGTGTAAGTCCTTAATTAAGTCAAACAAATGTTTATTATTATTAAATTATTCATAATTCACAATATTTTGTTATAAAATATTAAAACATTTGCATTTTATCACTTAAAATTATAATTTTGAAGTAGGCCGTATGCTCCTCACCCCTTTGTTCGAAAAATATTCTTGCGTTGGGCGTGTGAAAAGAACAAAAAAAAACCTGCGCGCCTTTTCCCATAATTGTCATAATTATATTGTTTTTGTCGTATTTGTTGCTGTGTGGTAAATTACTTTGTTTTTCCTCGCAAATGTGTTGAAAAACGTCGTATGAAACTCGTGAGCTCTTGCTTATCTAAGCTAACTTGTCTCATAATGTACTATTCTCAAACATGCTTGGAAATTCAATCCAGTAATCTATACTAATATGTATATCTATCGAGACATAGGCTATATCAATAAGTACCTGTAAAGTTGAAAAGGCTTAATTAATCTTCATTTACTTCAAGTTTATTTTATTCATTTGCTTCTGTCAGGTTGTCAACTTAAAAGCTGCTGGTTAAAACTAATATTCCATTTAATAACCGCAACTCAGAGGCAATATTAACATTTCTAAATTAAAATCCAATCGATCAATCAGTGCGAAATCTGGCGGGTGATTGAGCGCGCTTCCAAATATACCGAAAAGGAAAAACTCGCTCCTACGGGCGCACGAGAAAGCGGTACCTAATGAATATTTGATTGGAAAAACTGATTGTTTAATCATTTGAAATGTTACGTCTAACGTCAGATATTAGAAGGAAAGAGGATCTAAATTGAAGAAATATGTAACAGTCAATGTTATGACGAAGAAAATAAAAATCATGGGATGAATGAACTCATTCACCATCCAGACACATTCTGTAGATACCATTATGGTAGGTAAAGAATTTTCGGGCTCCTAAAAGTTAACCGACACTGAAATTTTTCTGCCATAAAGTTACGTTTAATGGTCCAATGTGACTCTAACTGACTTAGTGACTTTAGTGTGTTTCGAAATACTTAGGTAGAAACCTCACGACAATAATTTAATCCTCGTCTGTACTATACAGGTTGTCCTAAAACTTTGCCACACAGAGGGAAAGTACCTTAAATATTAAAGATAGGAAATTTTACTGAAAGAAGACTTCATTTTGATTTTTTAAATAATGGGAACTGCATTTATAGATTTTCGAAAAATCATTAACCTTATCCAGGAATCAAACCCACAAAATAAGAAAAAAAAACAATCTTTTATTTTTACGAAACCGATCGAAAGGGTTACTCATTAGGATTATTTTTGTTAAGTAACACAGCATCTTAAACAAAAGGATGACTGTCCACGCCGGGAACAATTTATAAATGAAAATACTTCTTTGGCTGCAATGGAAATTTACTGGTTAATACAAATTACAAATTTTCGGTTTGACAAAATTAGGTTAGGTTGCGTCTCGTAGCCGGTAGAGAAGTGAATTGATCCATAGAGCGGTGTTGCCAGATGCCGCGTTTCGTTCAACGCGGTAAAAGTAGTGGCGGCGTAGACAATGACCATGAAATTTAACATTTATTTTTTTATTATTACGTATTGTATCAATTTGTATAGGAATGAATGCGATATTTAAAAAAATCTTTGAATGCAGTTCGCATTATTTTTTGAAATAAATTGAAGTCTTCTTTCAGTAAATTTTCCTATCTTCAATATTTAAGGTACTTTCCCTCCATGTGGCAAAGTTTTGGGACACCCTGTATGTAGGTATGTAGACATTGTATTGTAGTTGGCGATAATTCAGCAACAGACATCAATCACGTCAAAATTAATTTACCGTAAAAATATGCTAATGCCAAAATCTCTAACAACAACAACGAGCAATATTTAACTTGGGAAATATTTTCGTGGCCATTTAAAGCAGTATTATAAAGGTGGCAAAGGAAGAGGCGACCGAAAGCTTACGTGCCGTATCTGTATCGTGGGTAAATTAACTGGCAGCTAACCTCTGCTACCCGTAGGTATTATACTGAGCATCATAACAGCTTTTGGTACTGTAAACTCTATTATTTCAACGGAATACGGTGCGGTACGGTGTGTTGTGTTAATTTTGGAGACTTGGAAACTAATGTTCCGCACATAATATGTTAAGAGTAACTGCAACTATTTTAGAATTAAACTCTGAGTACAAAATTGGTTTGATAAAATAATTTTCAAGGGAATAGTGTTAATAAGCATTTATCTAAACTAATTAAATCACCAGAACACAATTAAATCTAGAAACAAATAAACTGCTGAAAAACCGGCAGCATAGAGACAAAATTACTATCATATTGATCCGATTGATTGACTTGATATAGATAGGTATACTATTAATATCATTATTTTTTTCAGTGCAAGTATCAGCGAGCATTTGAGAGTAAGCACCACGTTTTTATAAGCTTTTAAGCTAAGAAACAATAAAAAACGACGAAAATTTTGTACAGCGGCAACCAAATCGTAAAGTAAGTATACAATTCTATACAGTTATACCCTTTGCGAATTTATGCGCATGAGCGCTATTCAAAGTTGGACATAGGTTTTATGACACAAAAACTGATTATAAATTTAGGTTTAATCAGGTGAAGTGCGACATGCAGGATGGGAGGCGGCTCTACGGGGAAATCAGAAGCGACATGCCAGCAACGACTTGAGCAATCTCATTTCCATTCATTGTGCGTAATACTCAAAATTTTTATCACTTGGAATTGTGAGCATTCAAATCTTACTTTACTTGGAATGGACTAACTAAAGAGTTGTTGTAACTGACCAGTAGCTTTGTGACTGAACGTAGGGTGACAGAAAAAATCACTAAGTAACGAACACAAAACAATGGCTGTTAGAGCATTTTTTTTTTTTTTTATGTCAAAATGTTATTTTTTGGAAAAAAACAATTTATATGGTAGTGGTGGGTAATGATGCTTTATATTCCACATTCTGTAATTTTAAACCAATTTTATAGAAATTATTTATTAAAAAGTACTTTGTGAGTAGGGTAGGGTAGTTCACTAGTAACGAAATCTAATTTTTACCAGTCGGGTGTCGGGATTCACTAAGTAAGTCTAAGTGAATTCTACCTGCCATAAGTTCAACAAATATTTTGGATTTAGTGAATTTTGCTTCTGGGAAAGTTGTTGATATTTTAATAGTTAACTATAATATATTTTGTGTATTAACTTTTTTTGTAGAAAAAGAAAAAAAATTTTGTAAAAAATATTTTCCGTGATGTAAGTACCTCCCTAATGATTTTCATTCTGGAAAATTCTTCAAAAAAAATCCTATATACCTATACGATTCACAAAAACAATTCTGATAGGTATGCTGGTAAGAGTATTATTTTTATGTTTTGTACCGGTCAGTTTATGACTTAAAACAAAGGCCTCATAATCATTGCTTGCTTTGCTAGTTAATAAAATTGAAACTGGAAAATTATGACAAACCGTCTTTTTAGATAGGTACTTGGAATCGTATAGGTAGTATGGGTTTCCCATGGCTTGGCGAACAGATAAACTTTGGGGACAATATCCCAATCCGATAAACCAATCCCACAGGGAAATCAGAGGATAAACCAGAACACGTCTCCGGGACCTTTGCCTTTTTTATTCAGACTTGATAAATTAATGACACAACTTTATTTAAAACTTCAAGAAATGTTAATAAAGTATTATTAAATCAGAAATATTCTGCGGACACATAACAACGTAGCCTACTGACATGAATAATAAATATAATATTAAACTGGTCACCTTATTGTAAGTCGCGGGCAAAGGCTAAACTGCCATGAAAACATAAAAACTATTTACTAATTAGTCAAGATATTGAGGCTTGTTAGTGGCACAAAATTTTACTGAGTTCTTGATTTAGAGCTTATTCATAGACTTACAGTAATCAAATGAATGAATGCGTCTACGCACGCGTCTTGCAATCTTTGTGAGTTTACTATGTTATTACGCGATTTAGTCATAATACCACAGGATATATAATAGTAAGATAATACAAAGTAGGGAATATGAGATGTAGCTTATTTACTACATAGATAGGTTTTTTACATTGTAGGTATTGACAGCCGGACAGTTGTCGATTATCATGATTTTTTTCGATAGTTTTAAACCATAACTTTTAACTGCACATACATAATATTCAGTAACGTAGTCTGATATCCCTATTTCATTTTAAGATAAAACTTATAAATTAAACCGCTTTCCTAAATAAATACTTACTATGGGTATATTTAAAATTTAACTTTGCTTTAATCGGATTGTATCAGTACAAATTTTCGTACAATACACCGACTTTTCATTCCAATTTTCGCATTAACGATTAAGAGAAGCGAATTCGATTTAAAGTTGTGTATTCGTTGTAATATGCTACAAAACTCAAACAGTCCATTTGTTATTTCAAACACGAACTTCCACAGAAAACGTACTAATTACGCGAACAAAAGTGTAAATTCGAGACTTGTAAAGCTTTTGCGAGGGGAGAACAGAGAACATTTAAATTGCTATTAATTTCTTGGAATATCAGCTTAATATCTAACAATTGAATGGGGAAGGGTTTGATTTAGTTATCGAGAGACGAGAGAGATAGATTTTCGCTTTGGTTATAAAAAAAGACATCTGTTACTCTCGAGTTCTCGATGGGATCGAGTTCACATCACGATCGAATAAACGTTAAAGTATCTGAAATTTTGGTACATTGAAAAGGGTTTCCATTGTTCTATAGTACCTTCTAGGCATTAACGTGATTCGAACTCGATCTCGATTCAAAATAATTTATTCAGTCTAGGCTGTTACAAGCACTCGTGAATGTCATAGAAGCTACACCTCGGTTCGCAGGCTGTTTTTCGATAGCGTCGAGAGTAACCCCTCTTATTTTTAAACATACAGGTGGTACGACCCCATTTCCCTACTCTGACACTTATTTAGAGATCTGAAATTCTACTCGCAGACATTTTACTATAACTACTAAAGTGCACTATCTCCTCTCATCACATGATTGCAAAGTGTGGTTTCCATTTCATTGAATTGAATTTTTAACATTATTGTATTCTTTAGCCACTTTCACATTACAATTTTTTTTCAATAATATTTTTTTAATTGTAATTTTTTTGTTGCACTCTACAGAATAAAAGTCATACAAAGTTATTTTAGAAAAACGTTTCGGTTTCGAAATACTTAGGAACTTTTGCGATTATCTACATCTAAAAAAAACACCATTAGCACACTCGATACGGCACCTTTCCCCAGACAATTCTTCTAAAAGCTTCGGGAAGATGATACACCGTCCCACGCCATTACTGCGAGTGACTTTGTAATCTTTAAATTGTCAAAAAACATATTCAGTAATAACGTATTAAGTAACAAAACTTTCAACAAGCAACAAATTAAAAGCAGCTGAAAAGAAAGTTTACAAAGATTCCTCATCAATTACACGGAAGGCAATGTTTCCGCAACTCAGTTTTCTTCTCAGTATTGTTGGATGAAATACGGCTCAAACTTTCGTTCATTACATCCCAAATGTTGTTAAAAGTATGAGCTTATTGAGAAATAGTTGGTGTTTTGGGATCACTTCACTACAATGTTGTGAGATTGGGATCAATATCCCAATACTTGCGAAATAATAAATGATAAAGCAAAACTACTGGATTTTAAGGAGTATTTTAGCCATTGTTATCAATAAGCCGAAACTTTTGGAATACGGTTTGTATTCCAAAAACTTCGGTTTACTTATTATGACTTATTCGAGAGTTATAGGTCTGACATAAAAGAAGTTTTTTTTTATAAATGATTCTTTGAACGCTCTGTTAAATATAAAACAACAAGTTTAGCTACTTCCAAAAATTGCATTTTGATTTAGATTTTTGCATTCACTATGCTATTTTTAATAAGTTACTTAATTCTATACTAGAAAAAAAACTTTGTCTCTAACTTTCCTAACTACGTTATAGACTAAGTTATAGAGACGAGCTTTTTTATAGTATTTAAAAAACATAATGATTGCCGTGATTAGTGTGAAATTAAAATAGCAAACATCGATTTAGTAGTGACGTAGCGTAGCGTAGTGGTGGGACAAACAAAGCGGTCCGGAATGCAGCCCTTTGTGAAGGTTGTGGTCACGCTTTGATGTGTGCTGAAAGGCTCGATGGCTTTGTCAAATACTCCTCTTACCCAAATGAATTAAATTAAAATAACATTCATTGACTTATTAGGTATTTCAAGATTTCTTTTAATTGTGTTTCAGCGAAATAGTGCGTTTAATCTTTGTTACTAACGGTATTTCATGCTGATAACGAATCCAAGATATATTGACTGACTTTGACTATCAGCTATTTTTATTGTCCTCACTGCTGGGGCACAGGCCTTCCTTATGGGTGGATACGGAGGATGGGCCATAACCCACCACGCGGGCCCAATGCGGATTGGTGGGTGTTAACGACTGCAAATGCAGCCGAGACCAACGGCTTAACGTGCCTTCCGAAGCACGGAGGAGCTCGTGATAATAAAATTTTGGTCACCCATTCCATGACTGACCCTTGCGAACGTTGCTTAACTTCCGCAATCGCTGGGCCAGGCGCTTAACCACTGCGCCACCGAGCTCCTCCGAAAACAAGTATTTGTTATCAAATAGAAATGAAACATAACAACTATAATATTGCATTCACAATGAAGAACAATATGTATAAAAACGTTTCACTTGCTGTTTATGACGCAATTTCCAATTTCTAAATAAAATAACTCAAAATAGTTTTGTTTCCGTCGAGAAAAAGTAACTTTTTTAAGACTGCAAAATTTCTCAATATTTGACACAAAAACAATAATGCTAGCTGTCAAAAGACACGTCGTGGTACGGTTTAAGTGAACGATTGAACGATGACGTCACAAAACTTCCAACGGAAACATTATTACAATAATCATACTTTATGAAGGTCGTAGTACGAAATAGCATGGTAAGAATGTTATAATACTGCGCTAAGACATGGCAGTAGGCACCCTGGGCCAGGCGCTAAACCACTGCGCTATCGAACTCTTCAAGATATATTTACTACAATGAAATAGAAACTAAATATTAATCATAGTTACTTGTTCGAAATAATACCGCAGTAATAAATGTAAAATATTTATCCGGCACATTAATAATTCAAACCATAATAGCCCCTATTAATATAAACACAAAATCAGCGGGGACATTAGATTGACCCGAGGAATTCTTGCCAGCCAGCGGCACCGCCACAATGGAAGGGTCGCTAATAGCATTGTTACAGAACCGCCGAGTAATTTAGACCTTTTGAGGTCACACTTTTCATTTGGACAAATCTGCCTTCCGGCTAAGCACACTATTTACTTACTAAATAAACTAAATTCCCACAACTTATAGGTTATACTTACATGATCTCATTTGACAAATAAGTGCTGAAAAGCTTTTTTTTACCTTGAAATATGTTATGTGCTTACCTCATTGACCTCTAGGTATAGTTAAATAGAAAAAAAAATCTTCAGGTCATTGACTCACCTTATTATAATCTCCTTTGATTACATAGAGTTTACTTTCTACACTCTGACTGACACTTTTGAAGATAGTTAGTTTTTAACCACCGACGGTAAAAGAGCGTCAGGTAGTCTGTGGGATACCCAACTTACAGCAAGATACAGCGTGTTTGGGCTCATTAGAATGATCTCTATGAGTAAGAGGTTTTAGATAATGATCGAGGCTCTACGGTGGAACATGTATTTTATGTAGGTACACCTATTAGAAAAAGTGTTACATGCTCATCTAATTCAAGAATATGAAACTGACGTCAGCGACGAAATCAGAGCTTTGACGAGCACCAGCAAACTTAACCCTCGCATGAGTCATTATTCGGGTCAACTTATACTGGTGCCCTTTTAGTCTCTACTGGACTAGGGGGTAATTAACGCAACGATTGCGTCAACCGCCCGCCCGCAATGGCCGTCCACTAAATAATGTACGCTCTTGCACGAATTTCGTGACGCCCTCGAATTTTACCGACAAAGTCTCCGGATGTCGACATTTGACATTATAAATGTACCTACCTACCTAATAACTGGGCCGTGAGTCGCCACGACTTCAGATTTATGGTTAAGCCGATATTTTTTTTAATTAAAATAATGTGCTTGGTTTTTTTTATTGGATAGTAACAGCACTCCTACTACATTATAGTCGTAATATTACTAATGTACGTTTAATGTTGACGGGAAAAGAACCTTCGTGTTGTACATTGTCTAGCGATGTCGCTATGTCGTAAACATAGCGATCGTTTAAATCGTTTAAACCTGAAACTTTACGAATGAAACTTTCCTACTGAGTAATGTCATCCAGCTGAGTTGACTCTCAGCTGACTGGGCACTCTGCTTTTATGTCATGTAGCTGAAATGTCTTTCGGCTATCTATAGGTATCTTGCTTTCATGTCATCCAACGTGAATGGTCGTTCAGCGAAAGGTCATTCTGATAGAGAGGGCTACTGACGTGTATTGTGCAGTATCATGTTTTTATCTCATTGATAGAAATTGCTAACGACATGCATTTTCTGTTGCAAACAAAACATTCTTATGAGTTTACGTCATTATACTCTCCGCACGAAGGTAGTACACAATCTGAATCTGTTATTAAAGTTTCGATGAATAAGTAATTCCGCCCATCAGGGGGATTACAGGCGTCCTGTGTGTCCTATTAATAGCTAACAATAATTCTAGGATTGTCAATTAAATCAACAGAAAGCTGTTTAATCCCGGTCGGTGGCGGACACAATTATTCATCAGTAGAACAAAGCCAGTAATCCTGTCGTATTGACCGGTTTGTTCACCCGCGCATCCCGAACTATAACTAACTACTAACATATAGCATAAGCGATGGCATTAAACAAAGCACCCTCTTTAATACTCGTACCTATGGTCTGTCTTCACTGAGTCGCTTTACTTTCAAGTCACTTGCGTTAAACGCATGCAATATTGATTGCTTCCAACCAAACCGTGCGCTTTCATGTTAAACTCTAATCCATAAAAATAGGGCTGTTGTATGCGCCTTTGCATGCGCTATTGACTGCGTCAGATGAGAGAGAACGGGAAAGCGATCGTATGAAGACACACCTTACCGTACGTTAATCGTATATTCCAAGTTCCAAGTGATATATGTCAGTAGATAGTTCCACCCTTATTAGCCATTCAATAATGTTAATGAAACTAACCCGTAACAGCAAAGTTACTTCCGCTGTTGGGCTAGGCACCATTTCATTCCTTCGTAATAGAGCACGCCCTAACAAAGCTTTTTACTATAATTTTTTCGACAAAAATGTCAGTTGCTTTTGTGCTAGTTAAATTAATTACGCAAAAAAAAATGAGAATATGGAAAGTTAGAAACTTTTAACAATGGCTTCCTCTTTTACCTGGTTTGTACGCTTTCCCCAGGGAATCCCTGATAAAATATGAGAAATAAATGCGTCCTAATTTTCTGTAAGTGCCACAATATGTCAAAAGAACTGCTAATTAGATTGATATTCTATTACACTTTTAAGTAGACACGTGAGTGAACAATAATCTCGAACCAAAGAGATTGAGTTTTACAAATGAAACATGAGAAACATACGAATTTATAGTCTGCTCGTAACACAACAGAAAATATCGTATCAACGTAATTCAGTTTCTCTCACACGAAAGATAAATAAAAAATGACGTTCACCCTGGCGCTAGGTGGCAGGCTTTCTAGCAAATGGCCTTAAAAATATTTCATTTCTGGAATTGTTTCGAGTCAGGAATAGCACCAAGTGACAGTTAAACTGATGTGTTCTGCTCTGTAAAAGGGAAGGGTACATTTATAAAATGTCCGAGTTGAAAGCGAACAAACCCATTCGACGAGGAGATGTGTATTTAGAGAATACGTCGCAATTAGGGAAAATCTGATAACGCAGTAATAATTAAACGCCCACCATGATAACGTACGAGTATAAATATAATTAGTTAATTTAAAAGTATCTACGTAGGGTTACTCGACTACTCGTATATAAATGTTCCTTTTAAGAAGCATAAAATGATAGCACAAATAATTATAAGGTTCTTCATGAGGAAAATTTTAATTGAGACGCTGATGTAAAATGTAAACCATGAAAAGAAGTTAAGAGTTATATCCGCATTTCAAAGAAATTACCATTTTTCCATTGAGGAGCTCGGTGGCGCAGTGGTTTAGCGCCTGGCCCAGTGATTGCGGAAGTTAAGCAACGTTCGCATGGGTCGGTCATGGGATGGGTGACCAAAAATTTATTATCTCGAGCTCCTCCGTACTTCGGAAGGTACGTTAAGCCGTTGGTTCCGGCTGCATTTGCAGTCGTTAACACCCACCAATCCGCATTGGGCCCGCGTGGTGGGTTATGGCCCATCCTCCTTACCACTCATAAGGAAGGCCTGTGCCCCAGCAGTGGGGACATCAAAAATGGCTGATGGACATGGACCATTTTTCCAAAGAAGTTATCTAAACAATGAAAGCATTACTATTGCTGTAAACTTTAGTTTTAAGAAGCAAAATTCCTAAATTAGTGCCGTATAGAGAAAAAAATTTATCAGGTATTTTAAAACGAAGACAATCTGTTCTAGTGGAATTTCAAATTAGCTTGTCTGAGGTATTTTTCGCCAACGTTTCAGCTGTAACAAATAAGAATACGACTCATATTTATACATACAACGAATTAAAACATAAAAAATGCTCAAATCGGTACAATTTGACATGTTTTTTACTAGTATTTAAAGATTCTAAAATCTATTTAATTATTTAGAAGGAATTTTTAAATACTTTTTGGTAGGTATGTAAGTAATGGGGAAGTACCGTTGTCTACTTAATTTCACATGTTTTCTTTCGTTGGATTGTGGCAAAAAAAATAAAAAATATAAGTAGGCTCTTAACCATCTTCACAAAGAGTCGGCAAGGAGAAAAAGAGTAAACGTGTAAATAAATAAAAGCTTGGAGACAGCATTGTTTTCCCACAATTTCTCTTCCGACTTTTTAATTAGTCTCGTTTCATTACTCAAATCGGATTTGCGTTCGCGCCCGTGGCTCTTAAGGACAGCCTAATTTGCGCCGTCTGAAAAAATTAACTGGAAGAACGAATAAAAGTTTTTTTCCACAGACTTGACAGTCGCAATGTTACTTTTAATTTCCACTCCTAAACGAAGTCCTTCTTGTGACCAGAAAGAAAATTATGACCGAAAGTTAACGACTTTATTTTCAGATTTAAACAAGAGTTTGTGGGTAGTTCAGTACCTAAGAAGGCACGTAATTGTCGAGATTTATCTAATAGTAAGGCCATAATTAGATAAATCTCTTCATATAAATCTTTCGTAATTCGAAAATTCAACTCATTCATAAATTTTCGAATTACAAACATTCGATCGGGTTTGATCGATTAGAATATAAGGTAGATTAGAAATTAAGTACCTTAGATTATTACCAAAATATTACGTAACACTGTCAAAAATACCTACACTTCGTCATCGTAAGTAATAGTACTTACAATATAAGTACAACATTATTTATTATATACAAGTTAAATAGTCAGGCACTATTAGTGGTCGGCGTACCTACGATCATCGTAAAGATGTAAAGGATAGTCATTTGGCACACGTATTCTTGAAGCCAAAAATTTGTTTTGAGCCGCAGTTCTTTAAAAAAATGCTAATAGGAGAGGGGTTTATATGACGTCATTTTTTTGTATGGAAAATAATATTTTAATATTTATGTGCGTGATCAAATAAAAGGGTTTTCTCAGACGATTCTAAATATATACCATATCATTAGGTATACTTATTTCAGCCACTTGTTTTAAATTAAACTAAAAAACATTTTCAAAACATACCAAGTTTGGGTTCCTCCAGATAGGTACAAGGTCAAGGTAAAGGTCGCATTAGCTTTATCTGTTCTTTATTTAGATTTTATATTTTTTTGATAGATTTTACCTCTAGGACTTGTACTATTATGTATTTTGTGTTCTAGGTTACTTTTTTGTCCATAGTCCCAACTCGCTGACATATTAAATACTTGCGTTGTGACTTGCGACCCTCCATCTCGTAACCCCTGATTTACAAGGTCGTGCCGCATTATGTCAACAGCTCTACGTGATGTGAAATTAAAATACGTCGTAGGCTCACAAATATTATACAGTTGTACATTATTTTCTTTGTCTATATCCCATATTTACCTATACTTATTTGTAACAGTTCTTATCTAACTTAACCAGTCATGGAGTGTGCTAAATGAGGTGAAAATACTTTCAGTCAGTGATTTTTAATAGTAATAATTAAAAATCACTAGCCCAGCTATATTGAAAGTGTAAATAAATACTTATTCTAGTCCTACAATTGTCCTATGTAGTTTAAGTATATTTACTTAAGAACACCTACCATTCACGAAGTCCTTTTTCTGTAAACAAAACAAAATCATCGATTCCATAGTTCCAATCTCCAAGTGGTCCTGTCGGGCGTGCAAGTCGTGCACCGCACGCGGGCGGCACGTCCAGGGGGCGGCAAATCGAGCGACCCATCGCGTAGGTAACATTGAAAGCCATTGTCAAAATAAATACCAACCCACTTAATTTTAACTCTTTCCTGCTTAGTTTTTTTTGTTAACTTCTACACATCGCGGTTTGCCGCTTCTTCGCAAGTGGAAACTAAGATTTATAGGCATCTTTCAAGACACCTTGTGTAAAGTTGTTTAAAATTTTACAAAAACTAAGGTCGGGGAAGAGTACAAATCAGTTTGGCTCTCAAAAAAAAAAATTTATTTATTTTCTGACAAGCTCAGCGTAGCGCGTAGGTAGTCGGCAGGGATAGTCGGCAGTCGATAGGGGGCAGCATAATTGGTATTGCACACGGGCGTTCAGTTTCTTTCAAAGCATTGAGGCGAGGCCAGTTCACGAAATTTACTCTTTCACTATGTCTTTAGAATAAGGTTGAATATTGCATAACTTTAATTGACGCTTCGCCAGAAATTTGACGAATTTTAGTACATTTTTATTGATTGATTGGATCATATATTAAAAATGTACTCGGTTATTGTGTTAGATCGATAAAAAAGCTATCCTTTTTGCATAAAAAATCATATCACTGTCGTTGAAAATTACGAAATCTGACGATTTGAAATTTATTTTTATAAGTTTTATGGTGTTATTCAGGATTTTTTACAGAGTTACCATGCCATTTTTCAATATTCTGTTCGGTTAATTTGCTTCTTTGTTTCTTTTTCAGTCTACAGTAATTTTTGTGAAGTAGAATTTTACATACATCAGTTCTTCACATTGGATGTTCAAAAATCAGACTTTTCATCAGATCGTGAACTGGCCTCGCTTTAACGTACGATAAATTGTGCCGATCATGGGCGAGTAGTGCAGCCAAGACAGCTAGCGGTCAGCGACGGGCCCCGCAGGCCTACCGCCACTCGAATTGCTAAAGTTTATGACGTCAATGCACTATAGCTATCCGTCCTTGTTAATCTTGTTATTGTGTTATGTTATGATATAACAAGGACGGACAGTGTATTGATATCGCTATCGCTATTAAGAAATGGCTGTCCGGTCTTGTGACGTGACAGCCACTTCTTAACAGCGATGAGGCAGACTCGTAGATGCCCTTCGTAGTACTGGTAGCAAATCCGTAGCATAGTCCTATTTCGTAGTCCCTTATTTTATGAGCTAAAAATAGTTTTGTTATTATTTTATTATTAGCGATCGTACCGTAAATCACTTTTGTCATCCATCATATAATAATAATAATAAATGGTCCATGAGTAATGAGTGAAAAAATAAAAATTGAATACCTATAATAATAAAATAATCTTTATTTCTCTCTCCAACATATAGGTAACTTAGGTTGGTAGTTAGGTGATATCATACTATCAGAGGGTTTATTTATGTGCTACACGAAAACAAAAACTACTAAAGGAAAAAAAACGTAGTACTTAAACAAAGACGAAATTGTGAATTGTGTTATTATAGTGTTCTCCGAAGAAGCTTTGTGGTACTTTTTATTTTCTATTTCTAGCCAGTCGTTTAGTTCCAAGTTAATAAAACTCCATTAAACTAAACACGACAGGCTAGAAAATATAGCGATAAAAAGTACTAAAAAGCTTGTTCTGAGTACACTATAAGAACACAATTCACAATTCCATATTTTAATTTAAGCACTATGATTTTTCCCCATTGGCGGCGCTAGTGTAGCACATAAACCCTCTTAACAAAACCATTCACGAAGTCTTTTCTACTCCATAAAAATAAAGGTAGGTATTCTGCTGATTTTCGTTCGACATTTGACTCAATATCATTCGTTTGATTGAGTCAAAAGTCGAAAAGAGCGCTTCAAAAATTGAGCCTCCGATCTCTCTCTGGATTATTGCACCCAATAATATATATATAATCATTTTAATAATTATATCCTATTAATTTGCATGCTAATTTGGTTGGCTGAATGGGAGGAAATGTAACTAATTAAGACCTAAAAATTGTGTACCCCAATCATATGCAAATAAAAATTATTTCTATTTCTATTTCCACCAACTCTCCGTAGGACTCGTAGACGTTTCTCGTAGCATATAGCAAATCCGTAGCATACTCCTATTTTGTAGTCCAGTCTTGTAAATTTATTTCATTATAAGCGATCGAAACGCACATGTCTATTTATTGAACCATAACTAACTAGCTTCCGCCCGCGACTTCGTCCGTGTGGGCATTCAGAAAATCCCTAGGGAACCTTTAACCAGGATAAAAAGTACCTAGGTGTCATGTTTTAATACAGATTGTAAACTGTCTGCGTGCCTTTTTTATCCAAAATTCCAAATCCGTTTGGCCGTTTTTGCGAGCTTTAGTTGGCGTTACAGTAACTTAGAAACATACAACTTTTACATTTACCTATACATATTAGTATGATAAATAACAAAGTACAAAATAGAGAAGGTATTATTATATCTGTGGTTCAGCTTAACGACTTTATACTGATTGACAATACCGCGGAACAGTAGGTACTTCCGTCATAATTATTATTAATCATATATTGCGACAAAACACTGGTATTGTCTTGAGGTGCTTTAATATATTAATTAGTAGGGTAATCTACAGCGTATTAAATGGGCGACACTCGAATGCGAGCGCCTACCTGAGGGAGGTGAAAATTAATTAAACAGTTTTGGGGTTGAAAGTGAACAGCTGCTTGAGATATTATTAATAATTTTAAAGCTCCTTTGACTCTGGGAATGACTAAAAAGACTAAAAATAGTAGACCAGTTTTATGAAAATAGCTTGAGTTGAATTGACCTATTTGTGGTTAATTTTCACATTATAAATACAGTACCTACATTGCCTTTTACAACCGCTTGGCGCAGAGGCAGTGATGATTTTTTTATTCAGAGAACTGTAACCGTAACCATTGCACCACGGTAAAGAATATATTTCTTTACCGTGGTTGCACATAACTGTGATCAAAAATCATAGTCACACAGTGCCCATTTTGTAGAAGATCGTTTCATAGGGGAGACCAGATTTTGAAAAAGTGAAGGTCTAGAAGCATATAACTTTTTGGAAAGGGGGAAGATAGATGCTCTAGAGATGTGGTGCTGGAGGAGGATATCGTGGACCGAGTTCCACACCAACGTGTCCATAGTCCAGGAGCTCGGCATCACGCAGCGTTTATTGGCAGTAGTACAGTCGCGCATACTGTAATACTTTGGCCTTGTCTCTAGGCGGGGTAACACTCCATAGAGCGGCTGGTCGTACAGGGCAAAGTGGAGGGAACCAAATCACGTGGAAGGTCACCGATGCGCTGGACTAAAGTGAAATCTGCCAGACAGTCTGCCAACCGGGAGAGATGGCGGGAGATCGTGCGGAAAGCTGTGTCCGCCTCTACCACCGAACGTGGACGCCTCGACGTGACCACGACCGCTCTGCCAAGAGCTAAGAAACAACTAAGAAGAGGGGGCACGCCAGCGCCACTGTTTCAGGCAGCGGCACAAGCTGAGATGTTACCGTTTCAGCAAAAAATGTGTAAATTCGATGTTAATTTTATATTTTTTGTAACTGTTTTGCTGAATAAACATTTTTCTATTTCTATTTCTATTTCACTGTCTAGCAGTGGTGATGACTAGTGGCTACCCTCCATGACCGGCTTGCTTGATCCCGCCCAGCTATTATTAGGCTCGAGGGGAACCAATGCCTCTGTTTCTTGGCAGACAAACTATCGACTTCATCGTGGCATAGTCAAAAAGTCGGAATTCCACCAAAATACACACGGCAGAATACTCCTCCAAAGGGTTCATAGCTAAAATCTTTGGTTATAGGGCTATATAAAGGTCTCCTTAACTCAAACTTTTATGTCAAATCTGACAGAAGCCGTCTTTTTTTAATTTAGGATTTAATTTAGGACAAAGCCGGTGGTACCATGCCTCATGGGCCCAAGATTTTTTCTTGAATCATACATAGCCTTACTTTAGGAATCGTTTGAATATTGTGATTCTAAAGTTTCAATGGTATAGAACCCTTTATAGTTTTTATGAGAATTAAAAACCTACTCAAGGTTTCACAGCATTTTCTTCCCATTAGTTCCTTTAATCTTTTCGAAGGAACTAGTGGGAAGAAAAAGTACTATTAGTTCCTTTGAAGAACTGGTAAAGGGAACTTTTCAAGGAAGCTTTAAAGGAACTAATGTTACTTTTTCTTCCTGTCAAAAGGAACTAATGGAAACGAGAATCTTATATTAATATTGACTGGGAATAATTCTCGGGATTCAAACTATCTCTATAGGTAGGTACCAAATTTCATCTAAATTGGTGCAGCGATTTAAGCGTGAAGAGGTAAAAACAGACATAGGTACTTTCGCATTTATAATATACAGGGTGTAACAAGACCTTCAACGAAGCCGAGGTCTACGTATTCTGCCCACCATCAGGACCATTTCTGTTCAAAATTATTACTGGGAAACCATAAATGACATGACATCTGACAATTCGGTACTAAAGATGCTAATGAACTTATGATGAAATAAAACAAAACCAATTTTCGATGCAGTTTACCAACAAATATTTATTATTTTTACATATTAGTAAAAGGAAATACTTAAATTATTTTCGGGATAGAACAATAGTTTCAATATTAAATTATCTGCTCAAAATAATTATCATAAGGTTATAAAATAACTTAAGTAGCTAATTGTTTTATCACAAGAAATATGAAAATATAGCTCATATGGATGGGTATTATGAGCTCTAGACAATCAAATATTGATGGGACACACCAATATTTGAGTAATAGCATTCATGCACAGCACAATCTACGTTACAATAATAAATTTCATAGTTTCCAAATTTCCACGACACTTATACTTATAAATTAATGAAAGTAGTTTATTTAATTAAAATTACTACATTATGGTTAATCTTTGCTTTATGTTTCGTATCGTAAACAATTATGTCTTGTATCAAAAATGACATGATTTGTGAATATGGTGGTTTTAGTTACTCAATTATCTTAGTAATTATTAATATCATTATCATCGACAATACATTAACTTACAATTAATGGAATATCGTATTATACATCGCCACTTTTCACCAAATACAAACAAACAGAAGACGGATCCATCCTCAGTCAATTAATTAGAACGAAGCAATTCATACAGATCAACAATCCTCTCTGGACGAGGCGAATCTCTCCTTAAACTACCGCGAAGGGGGAAAGAAAAGTACCTACGCCACGGGTATAGAACAACCAAATAAAACGCGATTACGGCGCGTTTGTTAGTTTTCATTTCACATTGAAGTCGGTGACCAGAAGTTCATTTCGCGTAGTTCCGAAGGTTTGGGGCGGAAGGCGTGGGCGGGGCGCGGGGCGCGGGGCGCGGCGCTGCTCGAAGCGATGGCGGGTTGAAGTATGGGGTCCCTGTCTTTGGGCGCAGGCCCTAGATTTTCCACGGACTCTGCTAGTGAAACACCTGCAACAAGGCAATGATGAATGAAATTATTTAAAAATACTTTCTGCGTTATTAAATAGAGCACCCTCGTGAGAGCCTGCGAAGGTGGTCCCAGTCTTTATGTTGGTACTTTATTGAACAACTTAAAATAAGGTGGAGTGGAATAATGCGCTATAAAATTCTGACTAACATTACACAATTTTAACGTAATTTTGTACAGACGCTTTCTAAAATGCTTTATTTGCCATTGTAGTAGAATGATAATTAAGATTTCTATTGATTTTATGACGAGAAAAGTAAACGATAAACTATTAAGTTGCAAATTCGGATTGATGTGTAAAACCCCTGATTAAATTTTTATCACTTTTTACAGTACACGTCGTATTTGATTAATCACTTTTTAGGAAGAACAAGAGGAGATACTTTAAGTTTTATTATTTTACTAAACGTAACACACTTCGATTTAATTGTTTGTTTTCGCTGCAGCACCTCGTGGTACATTTAAATCACAAAAAAGGTAACCGTTTGCCTTTGTGATATAGTTATTTATTACGCCATTTTAGATACTAAATAAAACCTAAGTTTTACATATCGCAACCCGCCGAAACCTATTTTATACTTATGATCTCCAAAAGTGATATTTTTGTTACATACCAAATGGTTTTGCTACTGTCGAGTTCTACAGCTTTGTTTGATTGTCACTGATAATAATAAGACTACGGAAAGTGGCCATACACAGATTTAAGACCAGATTTTCGTGTGGTCTTAAATCTGTGTATGACCACCGAAACACGATATAGATCGCGTGATATACCATTTTATCGAGACTTAACTGTCAAAATCTTTTGTCTTTCACAGATAAACGTGATAAAACGCTATATCATATCGCGTTTCTGTGGTCATACTAGAGGGGCTGGCATTATTATCATATCGTCGACTATACTGCAAAATAGCTCTACTATTTGCAATACCGCGGAGCTGCGAACAGTAGCGAAATTTAAATTACTGCTCCGCGCTGTCCTAGGCTGTAATTTAAACGCGGGACGCGCATCGCAGTATTGCAACGAAGCGTGGGAGAGCTTCATAATGGCTAATTTAAAATAGGGAACATGCATCATATTTTTTTTTGTATCAAAATTCAAAAGTATAATGCGTGAGAAAATCAACTGTAATATTAAAACTTTTCTCTTGCGTTTTTTTCTCGTGACTTGAAGTTAGCGCGAAGCAGCACTCGCCGAAAACGCTCTATACAAAACGGTCAACATTTGTGACGTCACTTATGCCACGATTCAGGCGCATTAGTATGGAGTTAGCCAAGAGTTTTCAAATATCTCCACATATGTAGCTATGTGTCATACAAAATATTATTTCTTATTTGATATTCTATCCGACTGTTAAGTGCATTATATCCGAAAATCAAAATTATATTTTCCCCTGTGTGATAAAACTAAAATTATACATATTTTTTTTTATTTTTCTGTTCCATCATGTTTTTGTACGTGGCCCCGCAGCGATCAAGCTCAAATTTATCAAAATCGGTGACTTATGCATCAACGCGCGCCAATGACAGCCTTATTTAAATTTCTCTACTGTTCGCAGTTCCGCGGTATTGCAAATGGTAGATCAGCGGTTTTGCAGTATCGTCGACGATATGTGATTCATATGTATGAATGTATGTACCGTGGAGCCTGGCCTCGATGGCGTCTTCCTCGGCCAGCGTGGAGGTGGAAGTGGCGAGCTCCTTCTTGAGCCCGAGCAGCGCCGCCGACAGCCACGAGCGACCGTTGGACTCCTCCGACGGCTCGAACGGAGACGTGAAGTAGCTGCAAACGAAACGAAATCAGCGTCTAATGGCGGGATGTCACAAAATGTATCCCGTTCGGTGGCGCTCCTGCTGCTGGAGTCCTTTGTACGGGCCACAGACCACCCACCAATATACGGGTTATTTGTAAAACACCAACAACCTTGCAGGAGTAGATTACTAGTGATGCAACGAATACTACTTTTACGAATACGAATACGAATATCAAACCTACTATTCGGCGAATACGAATACGAATACGAATATCTCGCCATGTTAATA
The DNA here is from genome assembly GCA_950108535.1 of Agriphila straminella. Classification (NCBI taxonomy): domain Eukaryota; kingdom Metazoa; phylum Arthropoda; class Insecta; order Lepidoptera; family Crambidae; genus Agriphila; species Agriphila straminella. The sequence continues at coordinate 8,079,088 of OX467312.1, forward strand.
AAAGACTTATTTATTTAAATAATGTTTGTTTACTCTTCTAAATTCTAATAATTAAAATTTACAACGGACAAATTTTTATTTAGAAAACATAAAATTTGTAGATTTTCTGGTTTTAGGCGATTTCTTTTTTCAGTCTGGATGTTCCCAGCCGTTGAAAAAAGTCTTTCCGAGGCGACTGTACATGGCTTCAGTGAAAAATATTTTTTTTAAATATTCGTATTAGTATTCGCCGAATACGAATATTCGGTAAATGTCTACTATTCGGCGAATACGAATATTCGTATTCGTATTCGTTGCATCACAAATTACTAACATCATAAACAACAACTTTTGTTCTACGACTTTTCCGAAAACAGACAAAAAAATATCGACTTTTCATACTAAAGCCGATCAGCTGTTCGGGACATTTGTATAGAGTCGAATTTTTCGGTTTTCGGAAAAATCGTAGAACAAAAGTTGTTGTTTATGATGTAAGTAATCTACTCCTGCGAGCTTGTTGGTGTTTTACAAATAACCCCGTATACCGAATACAAGGCAACAGACGCGCATAACACATAAGTACTTTCTTTAGCTAGCATAAACGGGCACGCTTGCAATCGCGATATCAGTCCCGAGTACTCCCGACCAAGTAACCGTAAGAAACATGAACCGTAAGCACGTCCGAAATCATTACAATTTCGAGAATTGTTTTGTAACCAAATTATATTTTAGCAGTGGAATAGTGTGGAAAGTCTGCTGAGACGTCAAGTTATCAAAAAGATGGCATAACATTTCACCGGTAAAAAATCTACACAGTAATTTATGCTAGCTAAAGCAAATAATTGTTCGCGTCTGTTGCCTTGTATGCGGTATCTATTTGGGGCCTTTGGGGGTGATCTGTGATACACATTTGCCCCCAATTTTCCCGTTTTTATTTTAAATGATATCTAAATTTTAGATAGTAATCATTATTATTACAGACAGTGGACAGTAAATTAATTAAAAATCGAATTCAAAAAATTTCAAACTATAACATGTTGGAAAAAATGGTTATTTACGAAAATTCGCCTGCGACATCCAAAAATTGGTAGCAAACAACAAAATGACAGGTCTACATCTACACTAGCACCACTGGTGATTTGTGAATCAGCAAAATTTGCCCGAGCATTCAAACCTATCAATTAGTTTTACTTTCAATAAAAAAAACCACATTGAAATCGCTTGATCCGTTTAGGCACTACGATGATGAATACAGACAGACGTAGGCTTCAAACTTATAACACCTTTCTTTGCACTGCGTCGGGGGCACTCGGGGGTTAAAAATACCTCAAAATTTGACAAAAATCAACCTTATCTCAAGATATTAAGGTGAACTTTCATTTGTTGTCTCAGAACAAACGAAAGTGCGTTAACGTCTTGAGATATGGAAGATTTTTGTCAAATGTTCTAATATTTTGGTAGGTTGAATACTCATCATTTTGGCACTGACTGAACAGTACTACATACTCATAATCTGAAACTGTTTTATAACTTGTAAATAATCATCTGTGATCATCTTTTTACGTACATTGGTTATGTAATACGTTACTCTCCAAACTGATTTACATTAAATTCGCGCGTTTCCTTTTTATTTGAATATCTGCAAAGTTCTATTTAGTATTTTAAATGAAATTGTAAAATAAATAATCGGCTAATAATAGTATATTACCGCTCATTTAAAATAATCGCAAAAGAACATGCATTATCGTTATTTGACCTTTAAAGGCCAACCAACGAGTTTCGTGCGTGTCACAATGCCCTCACTTCGGCCCCCACAAAAAAATAAATTTTCTTATCAATAATCTTACAAAACAGGTTAAAACTAATTGTACACCTTATAAATGTAAGTCCCTATATTTTCGGCTGGTAAAAGATGCCCAGTAGTATTCTGCAGAAATGGTTAATACCCTACTAGCCCCCATAGCAGGCCTCGTTCACTCGCTCAAGGTCGCGCGATAAGCACCTTCTAGCCGTTCGTTCGAACGAACAAGTGAGCAGAGGGCCGCCACGCGCCCGCCGCCGTACAAGCGCGGCATCTTACTGCCTGCCAGATATTGCCTCTTTATAATTATAATAGTAACAATGTCGAATCGATATTACTGTGCCGTGTACCGATGTCAAAATCAAAATTCAATAAACAATTGTCGTTTTTCACATTATGATATATGCTACGCAGTTCATGTAAAAGAAGACAACACTAACGTTGCGTCGTCAGAAAAGGTAAGAGCACGCGATAGAAAGAGAGGCAACTACTAGGTGAACTGCGCGACCTGAATTGCACTTTATTGTGTCGGAGCAAAAGTCGCTATTTATTTAAATGACTTTGCCGCGTGCTGCTTCTGTACTTGTACTATTAGTTATTCTGTGCTAAGATGATGTGATAAGCCATTCAAAAAGTGTATCAATCAAAATTTCATAGTTACCGGTTAGCGTTCGCCCTGCGGCGCGAGGCAGGGCTCCCGGGCGGCGAGTGCGCGGGCGTGACGGGCAGGCTCTTGCTGCCGCGCCGCCCCGGCCGGTGCGCCGCGCCCGACATCGGCGGCTCCTCCATAGTGTCCATAGGCGCCGCCACCGTGAACCCACGCCCCGACAGTATCATCTGGTGGGCAACCTACCACAAAAACAACTCACATACAATCATGGGCTAAGCTAGGGATATTCTCCAGGGGGCCTGGCCTGCAGTTCCGGGACAAAGCTAAAGGGGGGTGCTAGAGCACTTGAGTTTTGAAGGGCAATAGAAAAATATATCAGACCTCTTTTTCTGTTGTCGAATGACGTCATTGGACATACAAAGCTTGATTTAAAGAAAACAAAAACATGTGTATTGCTAATTTTATTTTATTGTTTTAGGAAACTGTATCCTAGAATGAGATTAAATTGACAAATAGATCGGCGGCAACTTCAGGAGCACTTGCGGTATAAATTGCCATACATTCTCTAGTTAAGCTGCAGGCTTGCATTGCAGCGGATCACTGTCTATGTACCTATAGTCAATTTAATTGCAATGTAGAAGTTCGCATTGCACCTTCAAAGCGACCTTAACGCTGGCTAAACACGACAACGATTTATCTGTGCAGTTCGTTTGCACAGTTTTATCGAACATGTGTATGCCGCCGATTGGCTGTGCACACGTTCGATGAAGCTGTGCAAACAGAACTTACAGATAAATCGTTATCGTGACATGTGTAGCCTGCTGCCGGTATATTCACTTCCGATATTGTGATCGTGAATCGGATCTGACTAATGTATAAAGCGCTTTAAGCGGAAGTGCAGCTCAAGACTATCGTTTCTCGGTTATGCTGGATCAACCATAACTTTCAAACTTGTACCTAACAAAGGTCTTTATTAGTTTGATTTTCGTAAGTATAATAATAGTAGAGGAGCTCGGTGGTGCAGTGGTTTAGCGCCTGGCCCAGCGATTGCGGAAGTTAAGCAACGTTCGCAAGGTCGGTCATGGGATGTGTGACCAAAAATGTATTATCTCGAGCTCCTCCGTGCTGCGGAAGGCACGTTAAGCCGTTGGTCCCGGCTGCATTTGCAGTCGTAACACCCACCAATCCGCATTGGGCCCGCGTGGTGGGTTATGGCCCATCCTCCTTACCACCCATAAGGAAGGCCTGTGCCACCGCAGTGGGGACATCAAAAATGGCTGATGGACAAGAATAGTCTTAAAACCACTTTTTTAGTTATGCCTTGAGATAACTATAGTTTTCTTTTTATCAGTGCTATGTTACAAGAACTGGCATGCAATCGACGGGAACAAAGAACCCGAACTATCATTCTCTTTGTTTTATAGAATTTGTGTTTTGTACCGAACCGAGGTGAGGTTATACGAAATAACTAAAACGGTTTATGTTTAAGTAGCTAGGTACCTAATCTACTTTAGTTCAAGATTCTGTATGTTTTACTTTTTAGAACTTAAATCAAGAATAAAATATTGACCTTTATATTGAGATTCAGAAACGAAACAAACGGACAGATAATTTATGATATGATAAGAGCATACAGGAATATTCCGCTATTGAAAAAAAAACTTTTGTATCTAGCGACAATGCGACCTTAATGATAAACTATCTAAGGTAGATTCATACGCAGTTGTATGGAATCATAAGTAATTAAAATATTACCGCAGCGGTCTCATGCAATTAAACGTGCTATTTCCTACAAACTATAAAACAGCGTTCTATTTAGGTCACATAACACGCTTAGAGAGCCTCGTGTCGTTAACCATTTGAGTAAACAATGCACCTACTCATTGTGAAGTTAATTGTTTCCAGCTACTAAGTCAAAATTTCTCTCGAAATACATAATGTTAACATAATTTTAATACGACGTATTTAAGCAAATGGCAATAACACAAACGTGCTACTCACACAGACAAACTATAACAAAGAGAAAATATTATAAACTAATTTATTTTGCAAATATAGTTGGATCCTTTATCGCTACCTTATGACTTTGCCAACCGACGGCTCATTACCAAACTTGGCAGGCTGGTTCGATTGTCAGTAACGCACTGAACTGGTTTTACCAGGAAATGAAGTATGATTGCTATTAAAAAACTCGTGACTCGTGAGTGCACTAACACGTAGGAGTAAGTAAAAGATACTGAGCACATCTTCTAACCTTTCACTTCAGCTGAAGCCTCCAAGGTGCAGATAACAATATTTTTATTTATTTGTGGCGCAACAATCAAACACTTAGCAATTTCGTTACAAGGATGAAGGAAGTGTTAATTGGATGAACACGACACGTTACCCTTTAATTAAACACGTCAGAGAACTGACAGTAAGATATCTCGCTTCGATAGTCCGTTGTGAACTGAGCATTTGACCTATTTTCAAACAAATTCAGAATGATGCAAGTATTCTCGCTAGTTTGTAGATAAAGGATAATGACCAAATTATCAATGTTTATAAATTAATTGGCGTGGATCACTAATCTCGACTGTGTATACTGATACTGACCTTGAGCACGGAATTGCCGCAAGCCGCTCCCTCGCCTTTAAATCCGTCGTCTACGCCTGCGGGTTTTGGTTTTGAGTTTACTGTAAAAAAACAATGTCGATTACTAAAATACTTTTTTTTATTTATACATTTATCATCCCTCGTTTGCTCAGGCAAGAAAACCAACGAAATCAGTCTCAAGAATTCGGAACAAAAAGTTTAGCAAGCGCACAATTACCTATATAAATACTCGGTGAAATTAAGTTCGCATATGGCATTTGCTACTCCGCAAATATTTTTTGTAGATAACATTATACGATAGTATCTGTGACACGACTAGATACTTATAGTTCGTTAGCTTACGGATTCACGTCACAGATAAAACATTCAAATGATTCGAGATGAAAATGCGTCGTTTCAGATTCAGAAGTTATGAATAGAATTCCTAGTGAGCCCCGAGGGCTGATTCAAACGGATATTACAAAAAAAATATTCATTCGCTAACTAATGCTTAAAAAAATCACAAATTCATTCATGATGCAAGTACGTAAAATCAATATACCTAGGTACTCCGATCACTGATAATAATGCAGAATTAAGTTTATAAAAATAAACAACTAATTTTAGCTGCCTAAACCAGTACCTACATCAGAACAGTGGCCCTACCATGAGTTGATGCAAACTGTTTACGTTACCGTAAACTATCGGATATACTGCTCACAGTCAGTGTGAGTGAAAGAGAGAAAACGATAGTTTACGGTAACGTAAACAGTTTGCATCAAGTCATGGTAGGGCCACAGGAAAATTAAGTATACCCACATAATAAATATTCGATTAGAATCTGCCTTTCTTTTATTTTAACACTCAAAAATAAATTATGTCCGCAACGAGAACAAAACCGAAACTAAAATAAAAACAAGTCTTTTAATTGGATTATAGGTAGGTAGGTACTTTAGCTATGCTAGTGAAGTTAACAAATAAAAGTCGTATATAAAAGATACTTAATTAACATTTAGACAAATTTTTATACGACAGTAAGTAGCATAATTATGTAATAGCTATGTAATAGCTATCGTTACTATTAAAGTTTTTTCTAATTAGAATGTGCTTATTGTACATAATAAATAAACTCTTTTTAATATAATATATTGTAACTTGTTTCAGGCAAAAAAGAAGTTTAAAAACTAAAACCCAACTACGACAAAATCGCGCTCTAAAATGCATCTAAGTACCTACCTACGAAACAAGAAAATATTCGAGTTCAAATGCAATACAAAGGGTAAAAAAAGGCTCCGTAGTCGCATGCCACCTCCAATCCATCCTAGTCGTTCGTGTCGTGGTGTCTAGGACAAAGTGTCCTCTAGAGGGCGATATTCAATTTAATGTGACGTCACCTCCACATAGCCTATAACCAGCGGACAATTAAAACGCTTCTAACAACGGTACCTCATTTGACAAATCATTATAAGTAGTTTAGAAGTTATAAGGGAACAGATGAACATATACATAATACATACCAGTCAAAATCATAACCCTTTGGCTTCGCCGTAGTCGGGTAAAAATACATAATTATTAGACTTACCGGCTGTGTTAATAGGTGCGATGCCGTGTAGAACGTCCTGGCAGGATTTGGTGTGCTTCGACCAGTCCTTCTCCTTGGAGGCAGGAAACGCGGACGCAGCCCCCACTTCCTTGGGCGGCTCGGTCACCAGTTTGGGCAAGTCTTGATCCCCTGTCTTGCCGAATAGCGCGTCAGTTTTGGGATAACGAATGTAGAAGAACGTGTCTTCTGGGGCTGGTGGTGATGCAGCGAACGGTTCGAAGTCCCTGCAAAATAAAATATTTATATTTATGGCCATTTTGAAAATTATTGGTAATATTACTGTGCCTTTGGATTCTTCATAAAGTAGTCTAGTTAGTATAATAACCAAAGAGCTATTTAATATATATCATTGGCTAGGACAAAAAAATTTTCGCTTGACACAACATCGATGTTAATCTTGTGTTAATTAAAAAACTTACGGGAAATAGCAATTGAATTGAGCGACGATGTTCCTCTTTCTAAACATTGTAAGTAGGTACTAATTAAAAGTTAAACTGATTCAGTCAAAGTATCGTCGGTCGTCGTCCAGACAACAAACCCAAGACGATTTATTTATATCACAGTTCACTTCTTCAATAAATCGAGCACGGTTTTCGCGAGATGGCGCTCTATACAAAAAGGTACTGATGCGAACTGAAAAGATTCTAGGATTGCTGATGGTATTTATACAAAACTTCTGTTATGTTGTTGGTATGGCTCTAATCTTATCACGATAATAACAGTGTGAACGACTATTGTGAAAATAACACGCCTAGATGACGTCACGTTCGTTCCACCAATACCGCGAGCTCGTTAGCACACTCCCTCACTGAGAAGCACATGACAAAACAATATGGCGAATGCTTAGAGGTCAAAGACAAAATCTGAGAATAGTAAGACTCTACGTCATTCACAAACACACATTTTGGCACCGACCTGGTAGTCAAATTAAAAAAAGCTTGATTAGCTACTATTCATAGACTTAAAGAAAACTTTCCACAATCTGGAGGTGTTTGAAACTCTTTCTCATAATGTAAAAAGACAAAGAGTCAGTCGGTAACCCGTTCGACTATCAATACTAATGAACCGAAAACAAGCAATTTATAGGTTTCCTATTGTGCCTGGATCAAAACGCATCTGGAAATTAATTAATGTTATCAGGAATCTTCACTGATTGATGATTTTGTATTTGTACTTTTATCGATTTATCTGTGCATGGAATACCTACTTGGATATTTTTCTATCGCCCTTCCAAACACCAACGCGGCTCTAGCAACCCCTAGCTTTGCCCAAGAACTGGAGGAAAATATCTAGATACAACCATGTTCTCCAAATTTTAAATAAATTTAATAAATAAAAACCCCCTTTTGCCCTTTGGTTTTCCCCAGTATCCTTAAAAATACGTCATCCAATTAACTAAATTGGTTCAGCGGCAGCGGTTTAGTCATTTTCTTATTTATATCAAATTATTTTTTGTATTATCCTACTATATAATATAATAATATTATATTATAATAATATAATATCCTACTAATATTATAAATGTGAAAGTTTGTGGGTTTGGATGTTTAGATGTTTGGATGTTGTTCCTCAATCACGCAAAAACGGCTGAATACATTTCGATGAAATTTGAGACACAAATAGTTTATAGCTTGGATTAAAACATAAGATACTTTTTATCCCGGTCAAAGGTTCTCTAGGGATTTTCTAATTGTCCACGCGGACGAAGTCACGGGCGAAAGCTAGTTAATATTATAAATGTGAAAATTTCTGGGTTTGGATGTTTGTTCCCCAATCACGCAAAAACGTCCGAACAGATTTGGACGAAATTTGACAAGCACATAGTTTATAGCCTGGATTAAAAATTAGGATACTTTTATTAATCCTGGTCAAAGGTACCCTAGGGATTTTCCGAATGTCCACGCGGATGAAGTCGCGGGCAGAAGCTAGTTTTTTGTATAAGTATACGAAAGTTTTAGTATTTTCATTTTCAGAATCAGTATAAAAAATGATAATGATACCCTAAAAGTTGTCCCGTTAGTAGGTTGGGTTGGGTGTGCGTTAATTTTGGTTTTGTAAATATTATTTAGTCAAAATATAGGTAACATGACATAATAGTACATTATGAGACAAGTTAGCTTAGGTTGCTCATTGCACACAAGGCTGTGGGTTGCAGCCCGAGCCGCAGGCGAGGGCGTAACTCAGCCGAGTGTGCAATAAGCAAGAGCTCACGAGTTTCATACGACGTTTTTCAACACATTTGCGAGGAAAAAACAAAGTAATTTACCACACAGCAACAAATACGACAAAAACCAAATAATTAGGCGCGCAGGTTTTTTTTTGTTTTTTTCACACGCCCAACGTAAGAATATTTTGCGAACAAAGGGGTGAGTGAGCATACCGCCTACTTCAAAATTATAATTTTAATTGATAAAATGCAAATATTTTAATATTTTATAACAAAATATTGTGAATTACGAATAATTTGTAAAAAATAAATATTTGTTTGACTTAATTAAGGACTTACACATAATTATTTATTCCAAAAATGTAATGAATTTTTAGCAGCATAAAACCGCTTTGTTGTCAAAAAAAAATAACTGTATTACCCGGCTAAATTGGGAATGCTCTGTTTACTCGCATAGAACTTGCAGTAAGGTACTAATTTAACTTTGTAGGGTTAATTCTATTACGTACTAGTGTTTTATATATTATTGCACGCGTTTGTTATAGCTCGGTTTATGGCCCTAAAAGCGATGTATTAGGGCTCACTTTACGAGCAAGTGTGTTGAAAAAAATATTTCAATCGATTCTATTACTGATTCTGAACAAACAGTTTTCAGGTTTCGTATAAACTAAAAATAACCTTGTATATTATAGTATTTTACTCAATTGTTTGGAAAACATTATGTTGTATGAAAATATTAATTCTAAACAAAACAAAAATAATAAAATATTCATAGTTATCGATGTATGGAATTTAGATAAATGGAAAATTATAACAACATGATTAGCGTACTGGCATAACAACAATAACAAGTTTATGTGGCGGAAAAACATCCATACGTACCAGTAATAAAATAATAATAATTATACATTAGTTACAACATCAAAACGTTGAAATAAAATTAAAATTAATATTTTTTTACGGATACCTACACGAAAACCTTATCGCTTTAGTATCCGTTTTTTCATAGAATGAAAAATAATGGGCCAAAGTCAAAATAAATCAGTCAAAGTGAAATTTCATTTCCCAAAAAACGTATCGCACTAGTTACATTTGCCAAATGAATCTTTAGCAAAGGTCACAGGCACAGGGCATTTTGTTCGGACATTTTTGACCTACGGCCTGGGCTCTGTCACTTCGCGCGCGAGTCGGAACCGCTCGGCGTCCTCTGAGAGGACAAATTTCATACATCAGAAAAGATAAGACCTACGCGATAGAAAGAGAGGCAACTACTAAGTGAATGTTTTGGAGCGAAGGAAGCGCTGTGCGAACTGAATTGTACTTTACTGTGTCGGAGCAAGAGTCGCAATTTATTTAAACGATTTTGCGAAGTGCAACTTCTGTACGCTAGTACTATTATCTATTCTGTGCTACGGCGAACACAAATGAAATAGGGCTAGGCATCTAGAGAAATGTATCTGCTTCTCAGTGGTATGGGTCGCATTCTTGCAGGCCATGTTTAATTTATTATCATTAATATTTAATATTTTATTTTTAATATTTTATTATTATGGTTGTTGTACCACACATTTTCACAATGCTGAAAGTATAAACTTCTGTTTTATTAACAAAAGTTTAATAACATTAAACATTTAGTCTTACACTCACACACATACTGTTTTCTGCCGGTCGGTCGGTACATAAAAAATAAAAAAAATTGAAAAGTGGGATTGAATTCTTCAATTTAAAACTGGTTTGGTTTCTGTACGCGAACTTTCATCAAGCAGGTCAACTATGCCCAATGATCTTTACAAAAAGAATATAGCTAAATATGAATAAAAAACGAATACTGACCAATTTCGTTCGTGACAAACTGCGTTTATTTATGACGGACTGCGTCTACGATGCAAACCGCGTAAGTATCAAATCGCGTTTTATGACTAACCGTGTTTGTGACATACTTACATACAGCTGTTGGTATGGGCGTACCGATGGGGGGCAGGGAGGGGCAGCTGCCCCCCCCCTGGATTTTGTTTACCTACCTCCAACTATCAATTGTTCAATAAAAGTTCTTAATAAATATAAATATATTTGATTTACAATAAATTTGACCCCCCCCCCCCCTCCTGAGAGCGATACAGTAGTTTCCCCCTCCCCCGGCCCAGAACCTGGGTACGCCCATGCATGGCTATTGGTAATGCTAATCAGTCAGTAGGTAAATTGATCTAAATTAATAAGTATAGAGTAAGCTTTCAGTAATGTAAATAACCTTTTTAACACCATTGTGCACAATATCATACATAGGTACTCCTACGTGTAGCTGCTAGCTTACACAAAACTAAAATAAAGACTATCATTATAAATTATTTGAATTGATAAAACAATATATAAAAAATGTGTAAAAATATCACCTACTTATTAATATTATACCTACTTGATAACCATAAATAAATTGGTAAGTAAGTATGTACCTAACTAAAATAATGACATGAAAAATTTAAAGATGCCTAATAAATAATATTATCAGGAAGACTTGAAAACAAGACGATAACAAGTGTGTGTGGGGTGATCTTAGTGTAACCACCTACAGCGACGTAACGAAACTTATTGACATTCTGATTATCAACTCGTCCCGTTGCTGGGGACAAACAATGCGATAAGACGGCTCATGTTCGCCAATTCGTATTGCTTCGAGCCTAGGTACTACCACAGCATTAAACTGTGGTACTACTGACTACTGACAGCTGACAGTCAATCAAATCAAATCAAAATATTTTTTTTCAAATAAGCTCACTTTTTAAGCATTTTTAAAATTGACAATTCTTTTATCCTGCCACCCATTATGACTTCTTTTAGCTGACAATATTAAACAGAAAATTTTATAGACAGAAACAGACCCATTCCCACTGACAGCACCCGTTCACGAGCATGACGCAGTAAATACAGTACGTACCCCTTTTGTATTCATGTAAACAACTTAAAATGATGACAGCAACAATAATAGTAAAGTATCGGCACAGAATTAATTATAAGGCCCCAACTATCCAATATTATTGAGGGTGGAAAACAAACTGACATATCACTTTGCAGATGCTCTGATAAGACAGATGAATCCATTCTTGGTACTAAACAAACGGTCGGTCATGTATGTCAGAATTAAGAAGAGAATAAGAAAGGTGATGACTGATAACTTAGGAAGGTGACGTATGACATGAAAAAGTGACGACTTACGAAGGTGACGACACAGGAAAGTGAATACTTAGGAAGGTGACGACATTAGGAAGAAGACGACTTTAGAAAGATGACCACGTGATCCTGACTGAAATTCCGAAAGCAATTTTCGTATTGTGAAATGAGCTCCAACGCTCGCTTACAAGGAAGGTATTCTACTCATCCAATAACCTTTGCCCAAGTAACAAAACAATTATTGATCAAAGAAATAGGTTGACGTTGACGTGACGTCATTCGTCCAATACATTTAAAACACCCGTTAAGAATTTTATCAGAAGTTGGATGACGAGTAGAATACCAGCCCAAGATCAGATATGAAAAATTTTAGAGTTATAAAAAACCCAAATAAACTTAAAAAGTACTATAAAATTGCGAAAATGAAAAAACGAAAACAACAATGACGTCTAATGACGTATGTAATTAATTAATTAGTGGGTATTATCACTTCTGTCTGTCTTAATAAAGGTACCTAGGTACCTGATCTTTTCTCCTTATCGTTTATGGTTAATAATGAAATAAAAAAATAGAAAAGCAAAGAATGGATGTAGAATAATATTATGAATAAAGATACGCTTTTAATATGATGTATTAACAAAAGGTGATAATCTGATTAGAAATCAGGAATGTTTGGTAAAACACGTATTAAGAGCTTTATCAAACAGAAGGTCGACATGTATGTACAAATCCGCTGCACACCCGTGGCCTCGAGTGTCGCAATCGCAATCGCAACTGCAAAAGGCACGGCAAAGGAGTCATGTGAGAAGGGCCGATCGACGGCGAAGCGACGTAGAACACTACCTATGTTAATATTAGCTGCGAGCTTTTGCTACTCTGCCAAACGGATTAACTGTTGGAACGATTTCATTATAGATTAAACACTAAACAGCTTATTACAAAGCTATACATTGTCGTTAACATGCGTCAAATCCCAATATTCTAGTTCTCAACGCAACCGCCGCCGCCCGCCGCCGCCGCGTTGGAACCGCCCACCGCCCGCCGCCGCTTTGGAACGCGCAGTTGCGTTGCGTTGAGAACTAGCACCGAATTCTCAATTTTTACATGTTTTTTTTACTTTTCATCGCTTTCAAGTTAGTTAAAAAAAATCTGTTCAATTAACCCGGCGAGCATGTGGTGAAAAAAGTTACACCGAGCATGTGGTGGGGTTTGCCAAACCCCAACATATAACTACCTATAAATGCCAATTTATTAAACCAAGACTTAAGAATTTATTCGTATTTTGAAATATGGTTTATATTTAGTGTATAAAATAAAAAACAGTGTATATTTATATACTTTTATTGCATTATTTATCAGAAATACTAAAATATAACATTTACAAAAAAACAAAAAAAGGAACTTCTGAAAAAGGAACTAAAATCAACTAATTCTTTAAAAAAAATATAAAATCAACTTTAAAAACTTAAAGAATATCAGACCCTCAATAACATATTTTTTTTAAAGAATTAGTTGATTTTAGCTTTTGTATTTTTGATAAATAATACAATAAAAGTATATAAATATACACTGTTTTTTATTTTATACACTGAATATAAACCATATTTCAAAATACGAATAAATTCTTAAGTCTTGGTTTAATAAATTGGCATTTATAGGTAGTTATATGTTAAAACTAACAAGGAGCATGTGGCGGGGTTTGACGCACCCCACGAACGTTTACACGCGTGTAGCTCCTGCGCCGGTTGACGCGACACTGCGGTCACGCCACCCACTCTCCCCCCGCGGAGTACATTGGCTCCAGCTACTCGAAGCAACAAAACAATTGAGGGGCAAATTTGAAAAATACACGGCTTCGCGCAAAGCATGGGCATGTCACACCCCACCACATGCTCGCCGGGTTAAGATTGAAGGTATTAACATCGCCGATTTTTATGGTTGGTTTTAACCATAAAGTTATTATACCTAGCGGAATAGATGAACAAAGGGCTGAGCAAGCGAGGTGTCACTAATTAGCAACACTGTGTGATAAAGCGAGATGCGTGATGCGACGTGATAGAACTCTTTTTCGCGACAGTTTGTCTGCACTATCGGCACGGCACATATCGATTTTAATGTCAATAGTGGCAAGATGTTCATCACTGACACTATACATAAACATTTTTACACACACAATTAAATTTCGGTTTCGTTTGACAGCTCATGTTTGTTCCTCAATTCCGTTAGGTATATTAATTAACTTTATGGTTTTAACATAAACGAATGTTCTGTTTCCGAGAAATTTTGCAAATAAGACCAGAAACAGGGTCTACGGAATATTTTTTTAGATCAAAGGTGGTAACATTTTTATAAATGCTTTCAATTAAATCTATATTGTGTAGTGTGTCAAGTACATTATATATATTTTTGGATGATAGTTTCACGCGCGTAATCTTTCAATAATTTGAATTGAATAATGGGATTTGACGCACCTTAAGGCCTTAAAAAGCGAATTGTCATTACAGCAGGCGTAGCACAACGAATATACTATTCCAGCAATTTTTTATTCACAACCACCACGTTTTGAACTTTTCAGCTACCTAACTAACAAAATACATCACCAAAATCTACAAATAATTTTTGAATCCGTTTCGAATTCGAAATTCAAATTTGACGTAGCTTGGGCAGGGATTGAAATACCTTTAAAAAAATAAGGATAAAAAAACGTTAAAATACCGTTAAAACATTTTATCGGTAAATTTACCGGTAAAAAATTAACTTTATTAATTGGAATAACGTTAATTTTAAAGTAACGGTAACAAAAAGTAAGAAATAACGTTAAAATAAACGTTATCAATCCCTGAACTTGGGGCACCCACCTAGGTACCACAGGAATCTTTTTTACCCGTGCTTGGGCTTAGGGGTTAAATGAAAAAAGACATGCATGATGTTCTAAACATGTTCATCGGCCATTTTTAATGTCCCCACTGCTGAGGCACAGGCCTTCCTTATGGGTGGATAAAGAGGACGGGCCACAACCCACCACGCAGGCCCAATGCGGATTAGTGGGTGTTAACGAATGCAAATGCAGCCGGGACCAACGGCTTAACGTGCCTTCCGAAGCACGGAGGAGCTCGAGATAATAAATTTTTGGTCACCCATCCCATGACCGACCCTTGCGACAATCGCTGGGCCAGGCGCTAAACCACTGCGCCACCGAGTTCTAAACATGAGTAGGTCAAATATACGTAAGTAGATAATATTTATAAATGGAATGATCGCAAATAAGAAAGAATCATTGTAAATTAACTGATGTCCTTTCAAAGTCGTTCTCTGAACTGAACAAAAGATTCTGAGACAAAAGTTGACTTCATATCTATGTAACTCGCGTATTTATACTATAGTAATGCAATAAATAAAATGGACTAACACAACACATACCTACGATATGTAATTAATTACATACATATTTTTATTGAAATGTAATTATATTACTTATGTAAGTGAGGTAAGTGTCATTAATCTATGAAAGGCAAAAACGTTTATAAAAGTCACAGATATCATACTTATCCCAAACAATTTGCTATTGTGTAACAAGACACGCAATATTCACGTGTATATACTGCAGTTGGCATCAACATCGGCAATAAATATCTTAAAATAACGAAAGGGGCAATAAACAAACACTTCAACAGCAAAGTATATTCGATCGATTAAAATTTAAATTAGGTTACGTAGAACAAAGAAAATTAAAATATTTCTAACCCTAACTGCCGTACTCAGAGACGTCAATTAGTTTAATGCTTCATTAAGTATCGTGTCGTCTTATACTATCACTATGGCAAAGAAAGAGATAACAACAATTTTAATGAAGCATTAAACTTAATTGACGTCTCTGAGTACGGCAGTTAATCATACTGAAAAGATAGTATAGTAGATAGGGACCATCAAACTGAACAACTTTTACTATGGGACTTCAGAGGATTTCAGAGTTGGTCCCATAGTAAAAGTTGTTCAGTATGATGGTCCCTATCTACCATATTCAGTTTTAGGGGTTTTTGTAACATGTTTTAAGTCGGAGTGTTAAAGTCATAAATAAGGAACATTTTTCCAAAGCCTACACCAAATAAATTCTAGATCGCTGTTTTCAAAATAATGTATGATTTGTCATATTCCCTCTTAATGCTAGATGATGTTAACAACAAAGGCAAACAAACGATCTTGACGTCAATTTCCACGTGACGTCAAAGTCAAGCCCCCGAGTTCGCAGCTAGCCCAATGTTTATAATGCTATTTATAAATCAAGCAAACGAATTGGTCGATCACGAAAATGTGAAATCCTATCATGAATCTAATAACCAACACATTTTGAAATATCAAAAATACTTTATATCGAAACACAGCAAAGAGACAATCAGAGACTTCAAATAGATTTGGATAAGATTATATGTGATTGACTTTCATTCTAATCCAAAACGATTTATCATAATGTCACGATTCATAACGAACGAGCGACGACGTCATAAGAACAGTAAACAACAACCTTACAATAACTTATGTATGACAAACATTTAAGTCTCTATTTGCTCATACGATCGACACAATTTACAAAGCAAAACTCTAAATTGTATTTCTCAACTATTTTCTTGTGTAAAGAAACCAATTGCCATGCCATGCATGTTTTAGAACAACTCGGGGCGCCTGCGGGCCAAATCTTTACTGTATGCGCGTCTCCTACGCCTGTCTTTCTTTTTAGTTATCCAGCGAAAGAAAAGTCTTCTCTTGTAACGGGTTAGGTAACTTTGGTTACCAAAGAAGAGTAAGGGAAACATTGTTTGCGAACAATGTTTTGTATTTCTTCTGGTAGATGAAACTATGACAGAAAACAGAAGACCCAGCCTAAGAGAAATACCTGAACGATAGTGGTTCGTGCTTCGAACCAAAACGGTCGCACGATCGCTATGCAACAATACCTAATGAGATTCCCTTCACTTCATAAACTTGGTATTTAGATTGTTAACGAGTCATATCAATGTGCGTGTGGTGTGAGTGTTCCTATCCTAGAAATTGATTTGACCATACGAAGATTTTAAGAAATAATTGTGAAAACTTGATGGTGAAATCGGAAAATTTGTGAAACCTATGTAGACTTAGTTATGTTCGATTATATAGAACACTCACACCGCCAGTCTCGCGAAAACGCCATACTTGATATCATAAAATATACTAGACGTATGTTAAAAAAAGATATATGGAAAATTTGTGCTGAATTTGTGACAACTATTCACAAAATAATCAATTCATTATCATGATTAATTTGGATTTTATAAGGGTTTTTTAGGAACACTCACACCACACGGTGTGTGGTGTGAGTGTTCCTGAAATTACTAACTTTAACTGAATAATATTGAAATTTTATTATTGTATATGATAATTTGTATTCAGAGTAAATTTGTGACACATAAATCTTGTCACAAAACGTGATAGATCAAGAGCAATTAAACATTTTGTTTCATTTTCAATGCTCGTGTTAGTGTTCCATATTTTGGCATTTATTTGATTATCCAGACCTCGTATACGAGTGGAGGCTGCAGCCAAAATTGTGAAAAGTTTGTTCTTAAAATTTAAAACATCTTCTATTTCCGTAAGTGTTATACTTTAATAGTTATATATTTTTTACATTTTCAAAGGAATATTTTATGTAGGGTGGGTATGCTTTTTTATTTTGTCGGACACAATTTTCGTCTACCCTCGTATTGGCTAACCTTTACTCGTAGTTTGGCGTTGTAATAATTCTATTTTTATTGCAGTCTGTTGTTAAATTCTCCAGTGTTTCTGTTTACTAATAACAAGTAATCATGTAAGTTATTATATTTTTCTATAGGTACTTTTTATTTATTTTATCTAATACTAGCTTTTGCCCGCGACTTCGTCCGCGTGGATATTCGGAAAATTCCTAGGGAACTTTTGACCGGGGGGTAATTATGTAACTCTGTTGCAATCAAATCTGGCAGAATCTGTGTGCCATTCCAAATCCGTTCAGCCATTTTTTGCCCCCCCGACGCAAAAAGAGAGGGGTGTTATAAGTTTAACGTATCTGTGTATCTGTCTGCGGTATCGTAGCTCCTAAACGGATGAACCGATTGGTAGGGTAACCATGACCTGATCAGCCGTTTGAAGATCATCAGCTCTTTAATAGTTGATGAGGGGATCTTACTAACTTCCATATATCCTATCGATTTGAAATTTGGTACAGTATTACTTTAATGAGCTTTTGATGAGAGGATCTGACTACCTTTCATGTGTCCTATCGATTCGAAATTTAGTATCATGTTATTTCAATGAGATTGGCAGTATTTAAGGTAAGGTAACCATATCCTGATCAGCCGTGTGTCGGGGGTTGATTGAGTAACAAACATCTAAACATCCAAAACATTAAACTTTCACATTTTTAATATAAGTAATTCCCGTTCTCGTTCCTATTCCCGTTCCCGTATTTTACTTAGGGGAAAAATTTTACAATAGTAAAGATGATCCTGTTATTTTACATTCTCTGTCATACGGACTTTTAGACTTAAATAAAAAAGTGACTGTGACATACAGACGGACAGACAGACAGACATGACGCATCTATAAGGATTCCGTTTTTTGTCTTTAGGCTAAGGAACCCTAAAAAGATGTTATCGAGCCCAATAAAATGTAATACCTAGGTACTATAGCGTAAGTAACAAAATAACCGTTACATAAAGATGCTGGTAACAATAAACGCAACCCTTAATGGGGTTGGTAAACTTTTCCAAAACTATTGTGAATTATATATTTTCTGGTAGCTTTTGGCTTTGTAGTCAGGAATAACAAATTGCGAAATTTTTATAATGCTTCATTTTAATTTAAATAAAAAATTTAATTTTTAATTTACAGCATAGTACAATAAATCACTATTACGGCTGTATGCGTAGGTTATGCCTTTGCTCCAAAGACTTTCTATGTTGTTGCTTAAAACAAAAAAAACAAAGGTATGATTACTCTTTGTCACTGTCTGTCAAATCTGTCAATCAGTTTATTTTAATCAGGAAATGCAAAGGAACTTCGTGTTCAGCCGTATGTTTAATATTTTATCGCGATAATAATATAAAAAAATATATTTAGTTAACAAGGTAAAATAAAAAAATCTTAATATTATTTTCTTTATTCTTCAAACATGTGCTATCAAAAAAAAATATAAAACAATTCTCTTTGAAAAAGTTTACCAACCCCATTGCATGTTATCAACCATAAATATTTTTTTTTTACATTTCGTGTTGTATCTATTTTTTGTAATAAAATGCTTAAACAAAGGTTTTTTCCCGCTTTTTGTTCATAGGCATGGTCACCCTACATAAGACTTTCCTTTGAAGATGTAAAAAAAATGATAACTATTAAAGTATAACACTTACGGAAATAGACGATGTTTTAAATTTTAAGAACAAACTTTTCACAATTTTGGATGCAGCCTCCACTTGTATACGAGGTCTGGTTAATCAAATAAATGCCAAAATATGGAACACTCACACGAGCATTGAAGAAGAAACAAAATGTTTAATTGCTCTTGATCTATAACGTTTTATGTCAAGATTTATGTGTCACAAATTTACTCTGAATACTAATTATCATATACAATAATAAAATTTCAATATTATTCAGTTAAAGTTAGTAATTTCAGGAACACTCACACCACACACCGTGTGGTGTGAGTGTTCCTAAGAAACCCTTATAAAATCCAAATTAATCATGATAATGAATTGATTATTTTGTGAATAGTTGTCACAAACTCAGCACAAATTTTCCATATATCTTTTATTAACATACGTCTAGTATATTTTATGATATCAAGTATGGCGTTTTCGCGAGACTGGCGGTGTGAGTGTTCTATATAATCGACCATAACTTAGTCTACATAGGTTTCACAAATTTTTCGATTTCACCATCAAGTTTTCACAATTATTTCTTAAAATCTTCGTATGGTCAAATCAATTTCTAGGATAGGAACACTCACACCACACGCACATGTCATATCATACTATGGAGTTACTAAACAAAACTGAGGCAGTAGGTTTTAGGGTGGATCCCCACTATCGCGAACCTCCGTGCTCCGCGAACCTCGAACAGTGCGCCCGCCCTAGCAAACATTTTATTTTCACTTTAGCTATAGTGTGTACGTGTGCGAACTAGGTTCACAAACGTGTTCGCTCACGTAGGTACACACTATGGCGCACTGTTGCAGCACAGAATAAAAAAAAATTGGTGCAGGTTCGCGGAGCGCGGAGGTTCGCGAACCTAAGTGGGGATCCACCCTTAGAAGTCCACACAAAGAATTAAACCTGCACATCATAACTCATCAAGAACTGTGCTCGATAGTTCTCTTGCAATGCAATGGTTTATGTTGACAACATCTATCTCATCTTGCTTGATGATAGACCTCTTGCAATGTCCATTAGCCATTTTTGATGTCCCCACTGCTGGGGCACAGGCCTTCCTTATAGGTGGCAAGGAGGATGGGCCATAACCCACCACGCGGGCCCAATGCGGATTGGTGGGTGTTAACGACTGCAAATGCAGCCAGGACCAACGGCTTAACGTGCCTTCCGAAGCACGGAGGAGCTCGAGATAATAAATTTTTGGTCACCCATCCCATGACCGACCCATGCGAACGTTGCTTAACTTCCGCAATCGCTGGGCCAGGCGCTAAACCACTGCGCCACCGACCTCTTGCAAAGGATGCAATGATTTATGTTTGACAAGACGGCTAGAAATCTATCTCATCTAGCCCGATTACCGGTACCGGTACCCTAGCATGATTATCACCTCCGGTCTATCACCGGAGGTGATAATCATGTGCGTGACAAGACATGACATCATCGTGTACCTAATGTTTTATCGCCACTTGGAAACTGATAAACAAATACATATTCAATCAATCATGAAATCAATAGCAATTAACTTTCATTGCTGAAATACACAACCACCAAAAACATTCTGTAAAAAACTAGCCAAGTCTCGATGGAGCTGCTTGTTTATCTCTAAAAAATAATGAAATCAAGACAAAGTCGTGCCAAATCTAAGGTTCCTTACTGTGATTTCTTTAAAATTTTAGTTAATGTTGTGTGACTTGGCCGTTGAATTGAAGGGTACACAAGGGTACAAAACCAGGTACGGCCAAGTCACACAACATTAACTATAATAATAAAGAAATCGCAGTAAGGAACCTTAGACACTTACTCTGTACCAAATTTCAGCTCTCTGAGTTTATGGGAAGTACTAGTTCTATTCTGATGATCATGCATGAGTGAGTGAGTGTCATAAATGCGAAACTTTGCTTTCGCTTAACTTCGGAACTAAATGACCTACAGACTTGAAATTTTGGATTTTAAGTATGTGATTATAGCTTACTGGATGACGAAAATTTCTGCGTTCTGGTCTTATCCAGAGGTTCTCAAATAGGGGCCTGAAAATGCGGCGAAATGGTTCCAGTAAAGGATGGTACGGCAGTGTTTGCTTCGCGCTCGACTTTGGCGGGGGCACTGCCGTGCCCCCAGATATATCACAACAATGTTTGTTGACCGAGCGAGCGCGAAGCGCGAGCAAAGCGTGCATGCTTCAGCTTGGAAAAAAATATTTCGTATAAATTTCCTTCCGGCTGACCGTTTGTTGTCTTCTAAAGGTCGCATTTCTCAATGGATTCTCGTAAATTTTTTCAAAGTTTGGTACCGTGTAAATCTGTTCAGCTGTTTGAAGATCATCAGCTCTTTTCTAGTTGATGAGGGGATCTAACTAACTTCCTTGTGTCCGATCGATTCGAAATTTGGTACAGTGTTACTTCAATGACAGTATATGATAAGGTAACCATGACCGGGGGTCAAGTCTGCTAATGTTTTCGTCAAAATCGTAGTTCAATGGTGTTCTAATGGTAATGCTTTTTGACACAGTTCTTGTTTCTTAAACCCAAAATCAAGACACAATGTGTTTCCGTTTTGGTTTTAAGAAACACAATGTGTTTCGGTTTTGGGTTTAAGAAACAAGAACTGTGTCAAAAAGCATTACCATTCAAACACCATCGAACTACGATTTTGACGAAAACATTAGCAGACTTGACCCCGCCGTTTGAAGATAATCAGCTCCTTAATAGTTGATGTATGTAGTAGTTAGACATATGTCCTATCGATTCGAAATTTGCTACTGTGTGTCGGGGAGCTTTTTATTTTTGTTATTTCTTTCCGGCTTTAAGGCGCTGTTTTTTTTTTATCTTCTACAAGTCGCATTTCTCAACCAATTCTCGTGAAATTTTGTGAGCAGGTTAGCCAGTTTTCGAAATTTTCAGTCAAAATTTTTCAAAATGGCAGAGATACAATTACATAATATGTAAAAAAAAACTATTTCAGTCCTATTTTCCGTCGCTGTTCGTTCTCCTTTACAGGTCGCATTTCCCAACCGATTCTTGTGAAATTTTGTGAGCAGGTTCAAAAATTATATTGATTTTTTTTGTTGAGTCAGTTTTTCGAAATTTCAAAAATTATTATTTATTAGGTTTAGAGAAAAACAATGTTGCCTGTGACTGAGCATCCTGTCTGTGCTAAAAATGACTAGATACCTACTTACTAAAATCAAGTATTAATTTGCCTTATTATTTAAAGGTCATTCCAATATGAACGTAAATGTCATTGAACTTGATCCTCAGAGGTAATACTAATACATATACCTAATGTCAACTTATTTATTATAAGTTGTGTTTCTACTTTACTTTGTTTTTTTAGTAAAAATTGTACTCACCTGGTTGGTTTGGTCTTCATCCAGACAGGAAGTGTGAATCCATCCTTAATTTCAGGGTCAGATGCCATCTTATAACTTATTTGAATAAATTCACTAAACATAAAACTTTGACAAACAATACTACTTGAAGTAGTCAGGCAACTGGTAATAATTTGTGAAACAAAATTATTATCTTGAGCAGAAAAGATAAGATTGTCTCGGTTGGAAATAAAACTTTGATAATATAATGTACCTATTGTGATTTAAATAAACAAGAGTTATTATCTATCTATATTTTGAACCTAGCTTTTGTAGCTCAAGACACCCTAGGTGATTCGCTTGATTTCAAAGAAAGAACTGAAGAGGCCATCTGAAACAAAAAATACTGTGTTAATAAATCCATTAAAGCACTGCATATCATATGGCTTACGATAACACATTGTAGGTATATTTTTTTATTTTTTTCTAATAAATAAATTATTACTCATGCATGAAAAGCATAACTACTCTAGCATACTCTGATTGGAATTTTGTCACATAAATTCTACTTCAAAAAAGAATATTAAAAAATAATCAAACTAGCACACTGCATAGAGATAGTGTTGTAGCACAGAGTTTGCATAATAGTATGGTTTTATAATAACTAGAAGCAACAAATTAAATACATTCTGTGTTATTACAAAAGATTTTTAAACACTATTTAACTAAACACGTGTTTAAATGTGATGCTGTCACTTTTTGACAATATTGTTTGACAGAGACAGAATCACATTTAAACAGGTGTTTAGTTAAACAGTGTTTAAAAATCTTTTGTAATATGGTCAGTATTTAGGTCAGTACTGAACATTCTATTCAGTATTTTTTTTTTCATTTTCGGCTCAACCCACTCCTGTTGATTAACTACAAAATATAATGGAGGAAACTCAGTCAACTCGTCCAGCCAGACAAAATGAGACAATATATTTTCCATTGTTTCCTGGCCTTATGCGGCCGCCTCACGTTTAATGAATTAACATAGGTACTCTCCATTCTAAAACCAAAATACTGGCCTACTTTTAAAACCTATATGAATAGAATTAGTGTGTAAAACTGTAGCAACTTAGTGAGTACGTACCTACTCCTCAATTTCTCTCCCACAATCCTTAAATTATACCGATAATCCTAATCTTGAGAATTAAGGCAGGATTGCAAATATACAAAAGGCAACTACTTTGAATTAATTTTCAATAAGTAAATAATCTGTTTTGTTTTGCTTTATAATTAAAATCAAATTATGTACCTTTGTCTGATAGGTACTCAAGTATATCATTGACTCAAGTACTATAAAATATATTTATTGTATTTTTATGAAATAATTTATCAGAGTATCAGACAAAACAAAGTGTGTTGACGAAGCTCAAAGCTCAGCAAAGATCAAGGAACTTTTATATTTTTTCCCAGTACAATGCGATTAATTTAGCAATGTACATCAGAAGTGGCCAACTTCAGAGCGGTACAAAACGACGTATTTTAAATCTGTAAAACTCTTTGCCATACAATACATTCTTGAGTGAAGTTGCAGTGGATGACTGTCTATTGTCAATTTAATCGCATTGTCTTGTTTGGTTTGATTGACATCTTGAAATGATACAATACAACACGAAGCGACGATGCCTTCATCGATTTGATAGTTGAAGGAGACTTCAGGCGCTCGCGATACAAGCATTTAGTTAAAATGTGTGTGTACTACGTTCCATGGTACCTACTACGTAATACATACAAGCATATTATTGATAAAATCATTAAAAGGCCATGGGGATAGTAGATGGACACACTATATTGTATCAATTTGAGTCGCTCTTGATTATCGATAGAGATTTAGCGTGTCGAAAGACTCGAAAGAACGCAAGGCAAGCAACGTGTTCCAAGGTTCCTAGTATGTAAGTAGTTGAAATGCGAACTGTGCAAACAATGCATGTAGAAAGTTATAATGAAACAATAATCACTTACAATAATCATCACAATTTTCGAAAAACAACAATAAAAGATCATTTTTTTATCTTGATTGAAGTCACACCCCACAAACAAAAGTACAAAAATTTTAAAATGAATGAATGAATGAAATGTAAGCGAATGAAACCAAAGGCAAACAAACAATCACACTTTTTTTTTCATTCACAGACTACACTACAATGACGTGAAACGTCTGAACGGCGGCGTTCCAAACAGAGCGTGACGTTCGGAACCATCCCGCGTCACGCGGGTCAGGGGCCTCACTATGAGCTCTTATAGCAGGACTTATATTGAACGGCCTTACTTTTTCGTACCATGACCTCGATTTAGCAGGCCTGCGTAGGGCCTGCTTTAATACACGCTCTTAAACCGTTCACCATTTTTTATGTATGGACGAAGCGTACCATGACGCACGGTTTGACAGTTTGGGAGCTGTTTTATAGCGTCTGTAATGTCAAATAAAGCAATTCATAGAAAGTTCCTACGTGATCAACTTTTTCAAAATTGTTTAGTGTATTTAGTTAAGTTTGGTGTGAGAATTTTAAAATTTGTGAATTTCTTTTAATGTTTATTATTTAACAGTTGGATAAAGGCAACACGACGTCTTCCTTGTTGTTGATTATCACTAAAATAAAAAGAAACGATGAGATGAGACCCCATAAATAAGTACCTAATTTGCATCACATTTTATGTTATTATGAATAATAATAATCAAATAAAGAAGAAAATGATTATTGCTAACTTCAACAAAGTGCTCCAAATTTGAATGATTTAGACAATGCAAAAACGATTTGAAAAATAAAGGTATTCATTTTGTTGAAGCTGATAAAGTGCTTCGATCGTACTGTGACTCAGATTTCGCGGGGGATCCAGACACTAGGCGTAGCACGTCGGGTTACGTGATTTGGCTGAACGGTGGACCAGTGGCATGGAGCTCAAGAAAGCAGCCGATCGTAGCGCTGTCAAATACAGAAGCGACTTCATCAGAGACTTCATATATGAAATGACCAATGAGAAATTAGAAATAGAAATGAAAGTGGACAACCAGTCAGCGATTTGACTTATGAAGAAAGGAATTATGAATAAAAGAAGTAAACACATAGATGTGAGATACTATACTACCTAAAAGATCAGATTGATGCAAATAGAATAACGTCAAATACTGTCCAACGGGTTCGCAGATAGCAACTCAGACAGACAACTCACAAAGTGTTTGTCGCCAGTGAAGTTTGAAAGGTGTCAAAGAAAACTTGTATCAGAGTGAGTGTTAGGTAGTGATAAGTGCGAGAAAAAGTGAAATAAGTGCGTTTTCGGTCAATATGTGGGGAATGAGTATGTCAGTTGTATAGGGGTGTGTAAGATTTGTATAAGAAAGGTG
The DNA here is from genome assembly GCA_950108535.1 of Agriphila straminella. NCBI lineage: Eukaryota > Metazoa > Arthropoda > Insecta > Lepidoptera > Crambidae > Agriphila > Agriphila straminella. The sequence continues at coordinate 8,105,121 of OX467312.1, forward strand.
TAAAGGCGTGATGTAAACTTAAGAAGCCCAGTCAATTCACATTATCAGTTAAAGGGGTGCATATACTTATTAAGGGGGTGTATCTTGGCATATGTAATAATTCATTTAAGGGGGTGTGGAAATATAAAAGTAAGTGAATCATTGATTTCAGAATTTTAAATAAACAACGGCAACATAAAACGGTGAATAACTTAAACTTTGGGAAGTTACTGTACAAAACTATTTTGTTAGATTGGCCTTAAGTTTCTATCACATTTACTTTTTATAATTGAAGATTTGTATTTGGTTGTTTGTATTTGTGTTTGTTTGTATTTTGTATGTCAGTTAGATTAGTTAGATATTTGAGTGAGGAAGTAACTTAACAGTGTGAGATGACTAAGTTATTTATGATGTGTAATAAGATAGGTCGAGTAGGAGTTAAAGTTAATTGAAAGGTTTGGTTTTTGAAATGTAGTAAGTAGCTCGAGGAGTGTTGTAACGGGTTATAGGAATGGAGAGGCAGATAGAAAGTTTTGGAATGTTTGCAGTGTTTCAATGTTTGGGATACATTAGGTCAAATGTTATGTTAAGGGGTAGACAGGGGTAATAAGAGTTAGATAACTTGAGATAGGTTTTGTAACTGTTGGTAGGAAGCTTTTAAGAAGTGTTTAAGTCTGATGAGACAGATATTATAATTTGAAATTTAGTAGTGCTGTACAGGTAGTTAGAAAACTGTTTTAATAAGTATGGTCAGCATATGCAGCAGATTGAGGGGGTGTGTTGAGGGAGGCTTTTGACCTCCATGCTGTGCTCTATGGTACATTCGAAGTTTAAGCTAGACAATCTGCTTTACATGCGACAGGAATGTCATTGCTTTGACGCACTTCTTGTGAAACCGTTGTATTGTTTGGTTGGTGACATAAGCTTGATGAGCTTATTCACTTCTCAAGCTTACGCGCTCACTAGACATGAAATAAAACACTTTTAACGGATACTAGCCCCCAGTGACCACGACAGCTGCAAAGGTGCCGAAACGTCGGGAAAATCAAAAATAACCAAACCTACTAATAACCAAAAAACATTTAATATTTTTTTTTTATTTTTTTTTTATTTTACTTTATTAGGGACAGTACACAGCTCACTTAAATTCTAAGTTACAATTTTAAAACGTATTCTTAAGGCCAATTACGACTATCCAACAAATTACTCAATCAATTCGAAACAAATAGACGAATGTTTTTTTTTTTTTTTTTTTTTTTTGTTTACCTTACCAATGGTTCTCAAGGGATAATGCATTTCAATTAAATAAATATATTAAGAACTATTTAAGTGAAATATGAACATAAGGACAAACAACAACGTTTGCTCGTTTATGTTGTAATTTATAACTATTATTATGAATTAGTTTTTGTAATATAAGTATTAGTGTACCCAACCCACAACAATAATCATGCATTTGGTTAGTCAAGCAAAGTATTCATTATGTAAGATTTTGTTTGATACTGTTAATAAATCGCCTTTTGGAACCCAAGAAAGGGTCGACATTACTAAATTTGTTATTGTAAAGTCTTGGTAATCGGCAAAACACAGAATTTTGCCCGTAGTTTGTGAATTTAAATGGGGCATTTAACAAATTAGTGTGCCTGATTCGACGTCGGGGAGTTTCCTTGTATGGTAAGCATCAGGGATCTATAATACAAATTTTTTTTTATTATTTTTTGTACATAGACCAGAAACTGTCTACAATGTTTTTATTACATACGTCATGTTATGTGATTTGAAAATCACGGTCGAAATAGGATTAATTAAAACGTAGCTTTACTGAATCATGTATTTATTCAAATAAAATAAAATGATGATGAAATTGTATTTTTTACACTATTTATTTATTCCTTTTACTTTTTCATTTACTTACCTACACTTATCAAAATAAAATTTATAATCTTTAAGTTCGGAAATTGAATATTTTACAATAACCTCAAATAATTGACATTAAAATACTTTTTCCTGTAGGATTTTGTGATTTTTTAAACAAAATTGCACAATTGTTACTTACAGAAAAAACGGCTGTTTCGACAAGTACAAAATACCTTATTATTTAAAGTTTAATATGTAAAATAATTGTTCTTGTCCCCCAATTGCGTCTGTTCCCTTCATAAAATACCTCGGAATCATTGTTGACCGGAATCTCAACTTCAAACTGCACATTGAAGCCCTTACATCTCGGGTCAGGAAGTTAATATATATATTTAGAAGGCTTCGCTATGTTGCTTCCAGTGCCATTATTAGGACCACTTACTTCGCCTTATGCCAGACCATTGCCACATACTGCATCACTGCATGGGGTGGCTCTGCAAAAACTAACCTATTGCAGTTGGAAAGGGCGCAAAGAGCGGTCTTAAAAGTAAGTACATTTCGTCCCTTCACTTTCCCCACTAAGGAACTTTACTTACAATGTAAAGTCCTATCTATACGCCAACTATTTATAATGCATAGTCTTCTATACATGCATGCCCGAACTCCCTTTATACACTCCGATAAGAGAAGAAAACACGAAGTTTGTCTTACTCCTATAACCAACTTCACATTTACAAAAAGATTTTTAATTTTTCTCGGACCATACTTATATAATAAGATTAATAAACTCATTTCCCACCACCAACTACCATCAACACAATGTAAAAAAACTATCTTTGACTGGCTCCTTGGTCAAACGTACGACGAGTCGGAAAGTTTGTTGGCAGTGATATCCTAAGTACAAGGGGTACGATATTCTCATAATTGTTCACGCGCAAACTCGTACATACACACACTCACACCGCTCACACTCACACACACACATACACATACACACACAAACACACCTCCACACAAACACAACTCAACACAAACACAAAAAATTAAGTGCATTCTTCATATGTAATAATGTAATATTTCATTGGTTTTTATTTTACTTTATGTTACGTTAAAAGTATGATAAAATAAATTGTAATAGTTATCCTATAAACTAGCCACTATGATATTATTTTAAGGTTCAATATGGGGTAGGGGCTGAATCCCTAATTACAGGTTATTCCATAACCTAGTAGGGTCAGCTAAGACTTTATTATAATATTTCCTTTTGCCTTAAAATCTGTAATTGTAACTTGCTTAATATAGCTATAGCTATTTCTGTTGTGATTATTGATGTAATTTAATTGGCATGAATAAAAAGCTTTTATTATTATTATTATTATTATAAAATAAATCCTCATTCTAACAAATCTTTTTTCCAAAAATATCTTCGGAAAGCATGGTGTACTGTAGGTAGGTACACGTACAAATTATCACGAGCGGCAGCGCAGCGGCGCGCGGAGCGTGCGTGAGCGCGGGCGGGATCACGTACGGCGCAGCCACGACTGGCGCATCTTTATCATCTATAAATGTCGTCAGTGTGTGCGTGCGACGCTCATACGTACAGGGGCCTTACTATGAACTCTTATAGCAGGGCTTATATTGAACTGCCTTACATTTTCGTACTATGGCCTCAACGGTTAGTATGAAAGCAGGCCTTAAGCAGTCCTGTTTAAGGCCTGCTTTTGAGCTGTACGGTTTCTTATTTGCTGATGGTAAGCCCCCAGGCCGCGCTCACATACAAACCGCGTTCGGGCGTATTAATGAGTAAGACGACTTACTTATTTGATTCTACTATGGCATTGGCTCTAGCTTGCTACAATTATTAATCTGTGATTGGCTCGCCTCGCATGGCAAAGTAGTCTGTGCGCAGTTTTATTTATTTTGTTCGTTTTTGTGCGCATTTAGCTGAAAAATATTAACTAAAATATCTACTCTAAAATTAGTTATTCTGTCTGTGTCTCTACTTAAAAGTTAGATAGTTAAAGAAACATGTCTTCAAGTAATGAACCCTCAGACTTGGACTGGGTACAGCTGCGTCGAGAAATGGGAGCAACGACACAACATATTGAAACTTTCAGCGAAAAATTTCAAAGAAAATTTACTGAAAACCCATTTGTTCCTATCGGTATGTATTTCGAGAGTCGTTTTTACAAAAAAAGTGTTTGTATTTACCTACTTACAAACTCTTAAAATTTTGTTTGTTACCAGTCAATAGTTTTGCAATAATTTATAATTTCTTCATGTCTTTAGTATTAACTTGGACTAAAGTTATTTTTGGGTCAGTATCTTAAACCTATTGTATTATACTCCACCATCAATAACAGAGTTACAAGAGCAAATTTAAAAATATGCATGATATAGGTCTCTTTTGGCCAACCTGGGATGTGTGATAAACATTGCGCAAACCTGCTATTATTAAGCCTATAACCTATTATTGCTAAACTATGTTTACATAATATAGCTATCTACTCAGTAAACATTTGAGTCGGTTAATTAAAAAGGGAACATAATTTTTTCACTGTTCAGAGGGCGTCAAAATTACTCTTTTCAGAGCGTTTTGTATGTCCTTCTACACGAGCAGCCTATGGATTAATTATACTAAAAAACAGTGCAGTGCCTTGCGTGTCCAATTCAACAATGCCTTTAGGGTGCTGTTGGGGCTGCCTCGGTTCTGCAGTGCGTCAGGGATGTTTGCACAATACCGCATAGATTGTTTTTTCACAACAATGCATAAGAGGTGCGCATCACTGGCGCACAGGGTCAGGGCTAGCCGGAACAGCATCCTGAAGCTGTTTTCTGAGCGTTTTGACTGTCAGTACATGAATCATTGGTCTATGATACATGTACTGGCTACCAATCATTGCTGAATTTATTATTTCTATTTTGATGAATTTATTTTTATTAACATTTAACATAAAACAACAAACAATATTACATTCAGCACATTAATTCTAATTAACATAATACACAATATTCCTTAACCTATTCAAAGATGCCACCCCGGGTCATACCAGGCGTTTGATGACATTTTTTTTTATTATTTATTTGAATTGAATGTATGTATTTGATTTATTTAATTTATAGATTTAATATTTTTTTATTAGAAAATTTAATTAGGTATTATTTTAAAAATGTTATGATAAAAAGTTGGTCGAAATAAATGATTATTATTATTATTATAATATGTTTTCAGGAGACCTGAAAAAAAATACACTATGTTTTACCTATAATGTTTAAACTATTGTACACATATTCCGTTTCTTGACTCTTATGTCTGTCTAGCCATAAAGAATTTAAGTCTATTTAAAATAAATAAAAATATTTCAAATCCATAAATGTTGCTTAATGGGCAAATGGTGACATGTCCCCTTTTTAACTGACTTCAAAAAAAGGAGGAGGTTCTCAAGTCGACGGTATTTTTTAATTAACAGACTCATTTTCTTTTTCCAGGAGCTCTCACAACGGCTGGTGCACTGACTTATGGTGTTTGGAGTTTTAGAACTGGAGACAAGCGAATGTCTCAAACGATGATGAGGACCAGAATTGTTGCACAGGGTTTTACAATCGCAGCAATTGTTATTGGTGTAATGATGACAGCCGGAAATACTTTAAAATAATTTGTGATTTAGGTAGGTACAGTCAACAACATGTCAGACTATACACATGGACCTTGAGACCGTCTTTATGCCATGCCATACATAAGAGCTGTTTTTGTAGTTTAACTTACTGTGCTGTTGTACATGCCTATAGTTAATATTAGTACGATTTTTATTATTATGCTGTAAACTTAAAACTAAGTTATAGAAATGCAATTAAATAAGTGTTAATAAAATATTAAATTAGTATTTGATGACTTATTTTAGTACCATGGGCAACTGCGTCACTTAACCACTTTTAAAATCGCTCGCACGCCACGCCGCACACGGGTTCGTCGTCCATTTTAACTCCTATGTACCATATTTTTTCATATTCGAACCAGTGTGCGCCGTCACAAGTAAACGCTTAGTTCGTTTCGTGCAGGGGCAATACGCGCGCGAATTTTGTTGCTAACTGGGTTAATCGACATTGTTGCCCATAGTAGGTACATCTCTCAAATAAAATTAAGGTATGTAGGACACTGGACAACATAGAAGTCTTTCTTTATGTAGATGAAACAACTTGTATAGTTAAGTGAACGCTGACCTAGCCGCACCGCAATCCCTACAGTCATCGCTTCCTCTGCACCTACACCTGCCCTCCTAGCCAAAGTAACATTTGCAAATTTTCGTTATCGTTTCGCTTCGAAACATGTATGGATTTAACGTTTTAAATTTCGATAGTTAACGAAACCTTATGTCAATCCCATACATGTTTCGAAAGCGAAGCTATAACGAAGATTTGCAAATGTTACTTTGGCTAGGCCCTCGGGGCACAGAATACATAATAGTACAATAACAGAAGATCCACTCCGCAAAGTCATTTATATAAATAGCGACTCTATCATAGACGCAATAAAGTTCAATTCAGGTCGCACACCGCTCCCTTGCCTACAGTTATATTCACCTAGAAGTTGCCTCTCTTTCTATCGCGTAGCTCTTATTTCTTCTAACGACTTCAGGGTTGTCTTCTTTTAAATAATAATTAATCTGAATACCTACAAGTTATTGTGTTAGCATTGTGAGGAGCTCGGTGGAGCAGTAGTTTAGGCCCAGCTATTGCGGAAGTTAAGCAACGTTCGCAAGGGTCGGTCATGACGGGTGACCAAAATTTATTATCTCGAGCTCCTCCGTGCTTCGGAAGGCACGTTAAGCCGTTGGTCCCGGCTGCATTTGCAGTCGTTAACACACACCAATCCGCATTGGGCCCGCGTGGTGGGTTATGGCCCATCCATCTTACCACCCATAAGCAGCAGTGGGGTAATCAAATATTTTGTTTATAATTATGATTTCTTACGAAATTAAATTGTCATTAAAAATTAAACTTTGCTTATTATTTCGTAAGTAGGTAAGTAAGTAGGTACCTACCAAGTAAATTATTATTTCAATAAATAGTTGGGTGAAGATTGTTTAGCAAATAAGACAAGTAGGTACCTATCTAAGAATAAACGGACAATACCTACTAAATACTGACTAGGTTTGTTTGTATCACAGATAATAATAATATTCTATTCTAGTGAATCTACCTATTACTAGACAAGCATTCTTCTTACCTTTCGATGTCGATTGGAAGTGTGAAAAACGTAAGGTTCGGATCCTTTTTATTATTGTTAAGGCAGCCCATTGCGATGCAATATGCCTTCATTTTGGTGAAACATGCAAACGAACGACGCGACAATACGCGAACGCGGCGCGTGAATGAGTATCGGAATCGAACTAATGTTGCTAACGTGCGACCCGGCCGGCACGCGGCGGCCGGCCCTCTGAAATTAGTCCGTCCGAACCTGACCGCCGCCGGCTACTTGTAGCTTCGTACCTAAAGAGCGGAGTGCGCCTAGCCTGCTCAGGGCTGCAATTCATTAATATACAAATACGTCGTTCTGCTCAAAAGCTCTTTCGTAGACGTATGCCCATTTGCACTAAACTTCGGTTAGGCTAGTCCTTGTAAGGATACACCTAAGCTTAAGAGCAGCCTAACTAAAAGTTTGGTTTGCACTAACAGGGGGCTTACCATCAGCAAATAAGAAGATGGTAAGCCCCCTGTTCTGTCTCAGCTGTGACAAAACTTAGGAATTGCCTAGTAAAGCGAATGATTAACGAATGACGAACGATTGAAATGATAGATTGTTTATGATCTATTATTTTAAAAAACAAAATCTGTTTGAATTTGTCAAAACACTGAACTATTCAACACTTGATACTGGCAAAAATTACTCCCTAAAAAGGACAGTAGATTGACAAACCTAAAATAAGAAGAAGAATATCTTTGACAAATGACAGAAAATGACATAAAAATACTTTTTTATTTTGCTGTTTGTCAAGCGAAGTTGGACAGGCTAAGGAAACTCACATGCTGTAACACAATTATACTACTTAGGTATCGCCTAACGCGTTGGGCGCTTCCTATTCGAGGTCATAAAGTTAGGAATGTCCTAAGTGGATTTAGGAATGGCTTAAGGTTAGTGCAACCAATTTTTTTGCTAGGAGTAGCCTAAACAAATTAGGCAAGAACTTAGGCGATTCTTAAGTTTAGTGCAAATGGGCAGTAGACGTGCTTAAGATCGCCCGTGCAGTCGTTGACAACGACGTTGTACATTGTACAAAACAGTATGAATTCACGAAGCTTGCCATAGAATAGATAGATTGGATCAATTTGACGTTATTTCAAAGACGAGCTATGGCTTGACGCCAATTTGAAATCACACGCTGGGTATGGGTTGCGTTCCAAACCTACGCTCCGAGTGCGTGCAACCTAACAACAAACGGCGGCGGCGGCGTTCCGAACATTAGAGATCGGTTGTCACAACCGTCCCGTTCCAAACGTCAGAGCGTTGCAACTTTTTAACCAACAAAATCGTAGACGTTCTGTCTACGACCTATATCTATGGTCTACGATCAAAATGGATGGTTGTAAAACGCTCTGACGTTTGTCTATAGAAAAAATGTCAATTGACATTATTTTGATGTTTTTGAGTCTTAAAATAATTTGATTTCTTAAAATAATCATGGTAGATTCTCAAAAAAACGGATTTTATTTGATTTAGAATAAAGAAAACAACCGGCGCTCTAACGTTCTGAACGCAACCCTGTGATTGACAAGGCTGTATGGCGCAAATGAGCCTTTGCCTTTTCTGCTCGAAGCGGAAAAAATTAACAAAAAAAAAAAAAAAAATTACCAAAAAAAAAACATAAATAGAAATGGAATTGATGGAATGGAGATGTTTGTTCGTCGTTAATATTTTAATCAATGCCAGGTTGATTCACTGATTTCACTGAACAAAATAATACAATTAAAGTAGTAGTGTGGTAGCGCAGTTTGTGCTCTAGAAATTAGGTATTTATTCGTCGCGTTGGTTGCAATAAAAAGCTAATTTAAAATGAATGGCTTCATCGCTGTGCATTGTGGTAAGTCAGTTTTTAAAGTTACCTATAATATTAGCCCCTTAATCTTCGTAAAGTATCTATTTATATTTAACTAGGCTCTAGGCACCTGCAAAATCTTTGGGCACCTGTCGGTGCGTATGCGTAGGCGACCTAAGTGTACTAAGAGAACAAGGAACCTAAAGTTTATCATTTAGTACTTTTTAGGTGCTGGATATCACAGTGAAACATTAAAAAAAGAATATCAAAGAACATGTTACTTGGCATGTAGAAAAGCAACAGAAGCTTTGAAAAATGGAGGTAATGCTGTTGAAGCTGTAGAAAAAGCAATAATAGGTTGGTGTCATTTTTATTCCAATTATAGCTCATTGAATGGCAGTAGGTATATTTGTTTAGAGTAGGTGTCATGTAAAAAGAGCGCTGACAACTACCTCGAGCGAAAATGTTTCTTATGTGTTTAGAAAACAGTATTGATTCTTTCATCATTTGCTTGTTGTTCAGCACTGTTTTAAAGGTCGGAGACTAACTACTCCATAACATACCATGGCCGTGCTAGGAATGGAGACAAAAAAATGTATTCAAAAGAATGACAAGTGCATGGCCGGTGACGTAACCGTCTAGTGGGAATAGTGTTATACTTTTCAATACAATGAATACTTTTTTGCTTGATATATTCCAGGCACAGTCATGGTATAGTACGGTTTAGTGGGCAGAGACCTTTAACGTGACACATTATACACTTGCTGCTAACTTAAAAAAAATGTTGCAGAGTTAGAAAATAGTCCACTGACTAATGCTGGCTACGGTTCTAATCTAAGCTGGGATGGTACAGTGGAGTGTGACGCGTCTATCATGAATGGACAAACTTTACACTTTGGAGCTTGTGGTGCTGTCTCCAATGTCTGGAACCCTATAAGTTTGGCAAAACATCTCTGCATGAAGCAATGCGAAAATCTATCATTGGGCCGTGTCCCTCCTTGTATACTCACCGGACAAGGAGCTCGGTCTTGGGCGGAACGAATGGGACTAGAGATTGTAGATGAAAGAAAAATGATATCAGCACGAGCATTTCGTAATTTCAAGCACAGTAAAAGAAAGTTAAAAAGATACTCTTTACAAAATGATATCAAGTTTAGTCCATTAGATACAGTTGGAGCTATATGTGTCGATTCTAATGGGGTGGTTGCCTCTGGAGCCAGTTCAGGTGGTGTTTCGTTAAAACACGAAGGGAGAGTTGGCCAAGCTGCTTCATTTGGCAGTGGAGTGTGGGCAGTGATGAGTAGAGATGGCAAAAATCCTTCTGTCGCATCTTGTACGTCAGGATGTGGAGAGCATCTCATTCGGACACAACTAGCAAAAAATTCTGCTGAAAGCTTGTTGGGCCCCTCTCCCACATTAGGACTGGATAAATGTTTAAAAGAGAATTTTCTTGACTCACCATTTTTATGGGATGTTTCTGAAAGACTGGGTGGAACCCTGGCACTGAGATTTGATCCTGACAGTGGTGAAGGTGAACTTCTTTGGGGTCATACTACTAAAACAATGTGTATAGGATTCATGTCCACAGAAAATGAAAGACCAAAGGTAAGGTTCTGCTGAATACTTTAAATTTGAGAGAATATGCTAATTATACAATTACAAATGCAAATTTAATTTAATTTTTCATGTAAAAATTGTGTGTGTACTAAATAAATAAATAAATAAATAAATTTATTATAATTTCAGTGTGTTATATCGTACCTGCCTGCAAAAGTTGAGCCTGGACAGAAAGCTGTTGTTTCTGGAACTCCATTTAGAGTCCCTATATTACCTTGTCCAATTTTCCAGTGGGAAGTGAAGACTGACACTAACTGTAACGGATCTCTTTGATTAATAGTTTTAAAACTATATACCTACTACTATATTTATTATTGATTTCAGCAACAACTACTCGATAGAAGTATCAAATTACGAAAAACAAGCTGTCACTTTTACACTGTTTTATTTACAAAACAGTTACTTAGGTTTAGAGAATAATAATTGCAAGAATAATGTATAAATAAAAAAGGCCACAAATCCTATACATAAATTTGAATTTCACATTAATCTTAATAATCTACAGTAAAGACTGACTGAACTTACCCACGTTTTTTAAGTAATTTGTGCTGAAATCAACTTTATCTTAAAATATTTTAGTGTAACTTTTAGTGCCTATGATGTCTTTAACTATTTAATTTTAGATTATAATCCGCGCGCGATGAGAATGGTAAGGGACCTGAGGGCCTAGCCAAAGTAACATTTGCAAATCTTCGTTATAGCTTCGCTTTCGAAACATGTATGGGATTGACATAAGGTTTCGTTAACTATCGAAATTTAAAACGTCAAATCCATACATGTTTCGAAGCGAAACGATAACGAAAATTTGCAAATGTTACTTTGGCTAGGGGGGCTTGTCAAAGTAAATTGAAAATGACTGTAAAGCAGGTAGTGTACAGCGCCGCGCTGCCTGCCGCGTTATCGGTACGGTGCGCGTCTCAGTTCCAAAAGGTATTATACCATTCTCATCGCGCGCGGATTATAATAGTAATTTTGAGTAGGTATTAGATTGTTAACTTACACGCTCGTGAGCTATACTATACCTCTCTTTGCTCACCATAAGAAACTACCACTTATTGCATTTAAGTTGAAAAGATTAATGAAGTATGACAACATTTTCTGATTAATTAATTTTTTACCATCGCCACTCAAAAAAGTGCGTCTTATTCATTGATAACGGTGAATAAAACGCGTTTTTATTCACCGAGTGAATTAAAGTATTTTGAATTTGGAACAAGCGCGCATCATATGAATTATGTACAAAAAAAATAAAACGTCCTGAAAGTATGGAGCTATTCCATAGATAAAGCCATAGTTATACAATTATATAAAAAAAAAATGTCCCGCCTATTTTAGTTAGGTTCTTTTTAGTGTCTTAGCTTTGGGTTCTTTTCTATCTATTATAGGGAGATTAGATGTTCAGTCTGTGGCAACAGTCCTTTTTTTCAGGGTACGATCATCATCAGGTCTGAAAAAAATTCAAAGTCTACAGATTGATGGCATGGACTGATACCAGACTGACTGATCATGTAATCTCCCTCTTATTGTGGTTGTTTTTATGTAATGGAAAGCTTCTAATTTCATATACACTTCTAAAGCTTTGCGCGCGTATAGTTCATTAGAAAATTAAAAAAAATCTAATTTCACTATTTAATTTTTCTAATGTTTTAAATATTATCGATTTCCTACCTAAATATCAAAATCTGATAACCTATCAATACCTACTAATAGGTAAGTACTGCTATTTGTTTTCTCGCAGTCGATGGTAAAAAGTAGAGTATCTACCTACACAACTCGTGAAAAAAATATTCACTTAGTCCCTCGAACTAAATTCCCTTTTTTTCACTTGTTGTATAATCTACTATTACGTAGGTGTTTAAAATGTGTTATTTTCTAGCAATTCATCATCCTTAATTTGTTCAATGCAGTGGGTGCATGGGTGAACTGAAGGGTAAACAAAACATTTTATAACACAAGACACAAGCACTTGCTATTGCTGAATGGTGTCCCGTTGATTGTGTAGGTGATTCATATTTCATAACGGGGCGGCCGGGCCACATCACATGGAGGGAGTAACCGTAAGGCGCTGCGTGCGAATTTGTAAGGTTGTATTTTAGTGCTACACGGACGCCCTCTGCCGTTGACCGATAATAGATTGTATGGCAGTGGCAAGGCAATATAGTTTCAAAAGCAGTGTCCCGCGTCGTCCGTATTGCCGGCGGCGCGGCGCGGCCGTGTTGGCTGATGATAAACTTTTCCACTTCAATACTATTTATCTGCCAACCGCAGAGGGCGACCGCACGGACCGTCCGATATCACTAAATGTATACTTAAACATTGCGTGTGACGCTAATTAACCACTGTGCGGCAAGCGTTTCGACCGCGCAATGATCCCGAAGTACACATTGGGCCAACGCTACTAGCGTGTTGGGCCAACGCGCTCGGCCAGGCCATGTCGCTGTTTACACATTGGTGTACCGAATACCGATCATTCTGTATTGGCTCTTTAACAAAGATGGACGTGGAATCTCTTGCAGCCGCGTGTCCTACATCTTGGCATGGACCACTTTGAAAACCGCAATTCTGATCTGACTACATTGAAAATTTCTCCCCAATTAGTCCCAACTAGTCCTACTTTTTCGGAATTAGTCCCAAAAAGGACTGAAAGATATAAGTGATTTAAATGGTCCATGCCAAAGCAAAGCTTCATTTTGGCAGGGACAGGCTATATCTAGTGAACCTAAACACCTAGCCAGGATCTGATTATTCAAAAAAAAAACTCCCTTTTTTTATGGATCCCGCAATGCCTAAAATAAAAAGGAAATGAAGCGCCGTTCAAAAAATATAAAGGAATGATTTGGTCCCTGCCAAAATCAACTACATCTTGGCGAGGACTTTTGAACCAGGTCACCTAGAGAAAATCTGCTTATTGGAAACGATTCGTGTAAATTTATTTTATTTATGATTTATTCAGAAAACCAACAGCTATATTAGGTACAGATTGAGTAATTACATATAAGTCTTAAATAAGCCAATTATAGGTTTCCATAGCTATAACAAATTTATATCATTATTACAAAATGGATGTTACAGATATCGTTACAAATACCAGAACATTATATTCTTGTAAGATTCAATTAATTGCATTCGTTAAGTAAATTGACAGAAATTGTTGCTTGGCAACAATTACAGAAACAAAAATCAATAAAAATGGATCATAGGCATTTCAAATAGTTCAATTAGTTAGGCAGCTGTGACTACAATTATTGTAAATACATAAATCTAAAGATACAATAAATTTTAAATTTCTATTATTTTCTTTTTTACTGCGTTTTTAAAACTACACTTCGACATTTTAAAGGGATCTATACTATCAAATTGATTGTTATAACTGTTCATTGCACGAGCAAGGAAATGATTACGAGCATATTTTGTATGATAGGCAGGAGCGCATAGCATTTTCGTATGTCGGGTTCGACGACGAGGAGCACTGTAACAAACGGTTGAGACCAGGTCGGGGCAATCTATCTTACTGTTAACAATGTCGTACAGGAAAGACATATCGAGCAGCAAACGACGCTCCTCAAGTGACATAAGTTTATATCGCCGGCAGCTAGCACTATAATCTCCATATCTACCTTTAGTTCGATAATTTAAATGTCGGATTAAGATCTTCTGAATGTTTTCAATGCGTGACTTATGACATTCATATAAAGGTGACCAAATACAGCTGCCGTACTCAAGTATACTGCGTACGTAAGCGCAATAGACTGCCATGACACTGTTTATATCTTGTAAAGGTTGACAAGTACGTAGAACAAAGCCCAGTGTTTTATATGCTTTGTTAACTATGCAGTCAAAATGTTCATTAAACGACATTTTAGTATCAAGAATTATTCCTAGATCACGTATAGCGCTAACGCGCTCCAAGGCTTTCCCTTCAAACTTATACTGAAAGATTACTGGTTTGTGCTTCCTAGTAAATGTTATTTGTTGACACTTATCGGTGTTTATGGATATTCTGTTCGAGCTATAAAATTCGCTTAAGCGGTTGAGATCATCTTGGAGATTTAGACAGTCTGAGATATTATTTATTTTCATATACACCTTTTTGTCATCGGCATACATCAAAAACTTGGAATGATGGAAGCAAACACCAATGTCATGGAGAAAAGCCACGTAAAGCAGTGGTCCCAGATGAGAGCCCTGAGGCACTCCGGATAGGACACTAGTGAAGTCAGACCTGTAACCACCCAAAACCACAGCCTGAGACCTATTTTCAAGATAAGATTTTAGCCACCGAAACAAGTCACCACGAATACCAAGTGTCTGAAGTTTGTGCAACAGAATGACGTGATCCACCCGATCGAAAGCTTTCTCAAAATCGGTGTAGATCACGTCAATCTGGCCGCCCTTCTCTATACCAGTCAGGATGTCCGCAGTAAAACAAGCTAAGTTAGTCAAAGTCGAACGACCTCTCAAAAAGCCATGCTGATTGTTAGGGACACTGTTATGTATTAATGAGTATATACTATTGTAGACAATTTTTTCTAAAATTTTACTAAATATGTTAAGTATAGATATTCCACGATAATTTTCAACATTACTTTTACTTCCCTTTTTATGAATTGGTATAATCATAGCTTCCTTCCATTTTGTTGGAAAAACACTCTCGTTAATAGATCTGTCAAATATAATTCGCAGTGGTCGGGTCAAGGAGTCAGCACATTTTATGATAAAGATAGGATGAATGCCATCACTACCGGGCCCTTTATGAGGGTTACAACTTTTAAGGTGTTTATTTACTATGTCATCAGATATATGGATTGTATTGATGGTGTTATCAGTGCATGATGTAGAGGGTTGATCTGAAAAACTGTAATTATCTAGTGGCGGGCTAAATACACTTTCAAAGAATTTATTAAATCCATTACATATTTCTTTACCATCTGATAGTACGTCACTTTTGTACTTTAATTGCTTTGGGTACGAACTACCACCTTTCTTAGATTTCACAAAAGCCCAAAACTTTTTTGGATCGTCTTTTATAGATGAGGATATACGTTCTATGAAAAGACTATAGCATTCATCATGAACACGATGAAATCTCCTACGAAGGAGTGCAAATTCATCATAGTCGCGTGGATTACGGAACCTTTTCCAACGTGTGTGAAGCTTGAATTTTTCATGAGCTATTTTTATTAGTGCTGGTGAGTACCAATTGGGATAGTGGTTTCTAGGATGTACCAGTTTTTTAGGAATGAAGCGGTCGATATTTTCTTTAATTTTGTCATATAAAATATTTAGTGCATCATCGACGCTACAACCTGTCAGTAGCAAGTCCCAATCACAACTGTTCAGTTCTTTATTAATTGAGTCATAGTCACCCGAATTATATTTAACTTTTAAGATAGGCTGTTCTTTCAAAGGAACTATCAAAATATTAGAAGCGTCTATAGTGAATGAAGGATGATAGCTATCTTCTATTATAAGAGGAGTATCACATCTACAGACCTCTATCTCAATATTACTGAAAGCCAGATCTAGTGTATTACCGTGTGAATTCACCAGTATGTTGTATTGGCCAAAGCCTAAGGCACTGAGAGTGTCTACAAGATTCACCGCAGCAGTTTGTATGTCTACAGGCCCTGTCCTCAAATGGACAGGCGTCGAAACATTCGGCCATTTTACACAAGGTAAGTTGAAATCACCACAGATAATGTAAGTATTGTGAGGATATGCTGAAGCTAAATTGCAGACACATTTATTAAATGCATCCAATTGAGAAGGTTGGTTTGGCAATCCACCTGGAATATAAGAGGCCAGTACATACAAATCATTCAAATGATCTAAAAATCGGCGATGTATCCTAACACACAATATCTCAGTGTATACCTCAGTTCAAAAGGTCAAATTAGTCCCAATTAGTCCCAAAGCCACAAAACTAGTCCCTTTAGTTTAGGAGAAATTCAGATTTTTTATATAAGTACAGTCACGTACAAAAGCGTAGGCAGTAAAAATTTATTACATAAAACTATTCCGTTCCGTAATGCACAGTGTTCCGATTGTAAAACATTGAGCATCTGCTCTTGCGGCTCTTTGCGAAAGCTGCAGCCTTTTACACGAACTTTCGTAGATTGAGGAATGCACCATTTCCGTTACACCCTCCCTGTAGTGCTCTCTTACCTTATCATCACTAGAGAAACCTATACAGGGTTACTTTAAATTCATTAAAAACATCACGTGGGGTTTATCAGACCAGCAAACTGAGCAACTTTCATTATGGGACCAACCTCGAAATCACGAAAAAAAATCGGCTGTTCCATACAAAAGTACAATGCGTACTCCATCGAAATGAATGAAACAGCTGTTTGTTTTTCGCGATTTCAAGGTTTGTACCATAATTAAAGTTGTTCAGTTTGATGGTGTGATCAACCCATCAAATTCAATTTCATGAACATTTCATACTTTTGAAATTATTTTCTACGCGACTGTACACGTTTTTGATATAGTCCAAGAGCCCAGGATCAAAATATCTCTAAGAAACATTTTTATTTTATAAATGACTGAAAAATTAAGGTTTTGAGTTTCGAAAATGCATAAAAGTTACGTATTACTTTACGTTATACTTTTGTTTTGCATTATACGTTAATAACACTTCATTATTTTAACACAAACACACAAAAATAAAACAAGTTACAAACATCGTTACTAAATAGGAAGTCAGCTCCTGTACTATAAAAAACCAAACTTTAATTTCGATTATCTCCTAAACTTTGGGACTAATTTACACGAATCGTTTCCAATAAGCAGATTTTCTCTAGGTGACCTGGTTCAAAAGTCCTCGCCAAGATGTAGGTTGATTTTGGCATGGACCAAATCATTCCTTTATATTTTTTGAACGGCGCTTCATTTCCTTTTTATTCTAGGCATTGCGGGATCCATAAACAAGGGAGATTTTTTTTGAATAATCTGTGGGGTTATTCACGATTGTCGGAAAGCAACTTTCCGTATCGAATCGGAAAGTCTCCCGAAACACGCGATTCACGATTGTCGGAAAGCAACTTTCCGTATCGAATCGGAAAGTCTCCCGAAACACGCGATTCACGATTGTCGGATCGAATATTTTTGACATTACTTTGTCGATTGAATTCGACTTAGTATCCGAGAGCATATTTCTATCGGAAAGAGATCCGTACAATATAAGAAAGTAAGAATTAATAAAAAAAAACATTACAGGTGAAAAATAAAGGTAAAAAAACTTGAAATTTAACAACATTCGAGACCCTAAACATCGTAAGTAAATAATATTTCAATTTTTGTGCTGTACCTACCTATAGTTTCTAGGTTATATTCTATGAAAATGAAATGTATGAACGTAAGCTAATTAGGTACCTACTAACTTATTATGATAAGTTTCTTGCGCCCGTTCTTCTTGTCAGTAAAAAAGTCTGGAACGGGGTGGTAGGAAAATATAGACGATTCAGTTAATTTGAATAAAGCTTATTTGACTTGACATAGATCATAATATTAGATACCTACCTACCCACTGTTTTAGATGGAACATATCCTCGTGCAAAGACGGCGGCGACGGCGCAATCAAAGAACCATCGAAGAAAAAAGATGCATAACATTACGGGCCAATTGTTCATTGAGGGACATGTCAAACCCCTTCAATGACCATAATTTTAAAAAGTATTATCGCTTGTCTCCCGAGATTGCATTAAGAATAATAGAAGACATTAGGAACTTCTATCCGAGGACAACAAATAAGAACAGTATTCCAATTGAATTCAAGGTAGCTAGATAAATGTTATTGCTGACCATAGTTACCACTCATAATAGTTACAGAATTTGATGTACCTAACATATACATATTATTATATTGGATAGGTATTACCTAGGAATAACATTTTGAATTTAAAAAATTCCAGTTTCTGTCGGCACTTCATTTTTATGCTCAAGGAAGCTATCAAAAACCGGATGGCAGAGATGCCTCTATAAACCTTTTTTCCATTGCACTTTTTTTTTCAAATCAAACAAAACACTTTGAACTAATAAACACAAATATTGTTTTCTCTGTGAGTAAACGCAAAAAGTCAAAAACATAACCTCTACGTTTGTTTACGTTACGTTTACAAAGAATGTTACCATGTAAAATGAAATATATTATAATATATTAAATATCACAGATTAATGATGACTGTTAGTTTTTTTTAGATAAATAGGATAAATCTTGTGAAATTTCAATGTTAATTTTAGTAATTTATTACGTAAAACTTTAAAAATATCAATGTTATGTAATCGACCTTATTTTTTATCATTTCTACCAAAAGCTACAAACTTTGTAAATGCATTTCACAATGACTAAAAAGTCAACATCGGAAAGCGAGTCGAATGCTAGTCGTATTAAGCTTTGGCAGAGTAGTGGAGAGAGCGGAGGTGGGCACAGCCAACAGCAAAACACAATAATCACTTTAACGAATTTATTAATCATAATAAACTGTTCAAGTAAATACAAATTGAACTTATTTTATACAATAATGTAAAATTGCGTCCGGCCATTAGAAGTCGTTCCAAGAAAGAGGAGCGAACAAAAGTCAAGTGTTGTCACGTTAAAAATATATTTAAGGGATACCATACACAATCCGACACTTCCCCTTATACCTTATAATATTTAAGTCAAATAATATAATTACAAATACAATCTTAATTGTAATAAATAAAAATTACTTGACAACATATGCAAAAAGTGTATACTCTACTTAATTTATGCAGATACATCAGGTGTCAACATGTTCATACCTTTAATAAAACGATAATGTTTATCTTTACACAAAGGTTTGGTAAGAACGTCAGCAATCATCTTGTCAGTGGATAAATACTTTACAGAAATAGACTTATTCCTAATTAAATCTTTCACAAAATGAAATCTTATGTCAATATGCTTTGTCTTCTTATGACATAGTTCTCTACACTCCAGGAGCTTTTGGGCACTCTGGTTATCATTATACACTGTACACGAAATCTCTTCAGTTATAAGCTCTGATAACAAGTTCTTAGTAAAGGATAAGTCTTTACATATGTCACCTATTGCCAAATATTCTGCTTCAGTACTAGACAAAGCAACGCATCTCTGTTTACGAGATTCCCAGTTAATAGTACTATTTCCTATCTTTATCACAAAACCAGTGTAAGATTTGCGGTCATTTATATCATTGCCCCAATCGGCATCAGTGTATCCTACCAAATTAAAATTAGCACTCTTTATAAAACATAAAGAATTGTTAATTGTGCCGGCTAGATACCTCAATATTCTCTTAGCCGCGGTCCAATGAGACTGCTCAAAACAATTGTTAAACTGACTCAACTGGCTACATGAAAATGAAATATCTGGTCTAGTACAAACCGATAAATACATAAGACTTCCCATGAGTTGCCTATAGTTATAGGTTTCGTCTTTTAAATGTTCACTTACATTAGTATTCTTTGTCAATTTACAATTTAAAACCATAGGGGTACTAACTGGTTTACAATTCTCCATATTAAAACGTTTCAATAATTTTTTAATATATTCAGTTTGATCCAAACACAAAGTACCTTTACTTCTATCTCTAGTGACTCTCATACCTAGACAATTTTTCAATGGTCCCAAATTTTTGACATTGAATTTCATTTGTAATACATTTAACAACTGCTCTTTAATTGAACTATTTTTAGAATAAAAAACATAAAAGTCATCTACATAAACAGCAAGGATAACAAAGTCTTTATCTAATTTCTTTGTATAAATACATGGTTCACAAAGAGACTGTTTGAAACCAGTTTCAGTTAAAACATTATGCAATTTCTCATTCCACATTTTACTAGCTTGTTTTAAACCATACAAACTTTTCTGTAATAAACAAACTTCATTTGGATTATTGTTACAAAAACCTATAGGTTGTTCCATATATATTACCTCATTAAGATTACCATTAAGGAAAGCAGTTGTGACATCAATATGGTCAATTTCGAAGTCCATTTCATTTGCTAATGAAAACAATATTCTCATAGAGGAATGCCTCACTACCGGAGAAAAGGTATCGTTATAATCTATCCCCTGCTTCTGGGTAAAACCCCTGGCAACCAGTCTAGCTTTAAACCTATCAAATTTCCCATCTGCGTCATGCTTTAGTTTGTAAACCCATTTGCATTTCACAATGTTAGTGTTAGTAGGTCTCGCCAGTGTCCTACATCTTGGCATGGACCACTTTGAAAACCGCAATTCTGACTACATGGAAAATTTCTCCCCAATTAGTCCCAACTAGTCCTACTTTTTCGGAATTAGTCCCAAAAAGGACTGAAAGATATAAGCGATTTAAATGGTCCATGCCAAAGCAAACCTTCATTTTGGCAGGGACAGGCTATATCTAGTGAACCTAAACACCTAGCCAGGATCTGATTATTCAAAAAAAATCTCCCTTTTTTATGGATCCCGCAATGCCTAGAATCAAAACGAAATGAAGCGCCGTTCAAAAAATATAAAGGAATGATTTGGTCCCTGCCAAAATCAACCTACATCTTGGCGAGGACTTTTGAACCAGGTCACCTAGAGAAAATCTGATTATTGGAAACGAATCGTGTAAATTACTCCCAATTAGTCCTAAAGCCACAAAATTAGTCCCCCTTTAGTTTAGGAGATAATCGGAATTAAAGTTTGGTTTTTATAGTACAGGAGCCGACTTCCTATTTAGTGACGATGTTTGTAACTTGTTTTATTTTTGCGTGTTTGTGTTAAAATAATGAAGTGTTATTAATGTATAATGTAAAACAAAAGTATAACGTAAAGTAATACGTAACTTTTATGCATTTTCGAAACTCAAAACCTTAATTTTTAAGTCATAAAATAAAAATGATTTCTTAGAGGTATTTTGATCCCGGACTCCTGGACTATATCAAAAACATGTACAGTCGCGTACAAAATAATTTCAAAAGAAGTATGAAATGGTCATGTATAAAATTGAATTTTAAAGTTATATTGCTTTTCTTTCGAAACTATTCATATTTGGAGTAGAGAGTGATTTTCTTCCTTCAATGGGTTCACTTGAAACTTTGTACCTATACAGGGTTATTTGTAATTAATTTAAAACCTCTCTTGGGGCTGATCACACCATCAAACTGTACAACTTTCATTATAGGACCAACCTTGAAATCGAAAAAAAAATCAGCGGTTTCATACATTTCGATGGAGTACCTACCTACGCATTGTACTTATGTATGGAACAGGTGTTTTTTTTTCTAGTTTGACAAGAAAATAACAACTCAATGTTAAAAAAATAAAAAAAATACAAGATGGCGGCCAACTTTTTTGTTTGTAGGCCGATTTCGATGAAACTCGGTTTTTGCTACTATTTTGACAAGAATACAGCAATGCAATGTTAAAAATATAAAAAATCCAAGATGGCGGCCAACTTTTTTGTTTGTAGGCCGATTTCGATGAATGTTTTGACTAGAAAATAATAATGAAATATTAAAAAATAAAAAGCCAAGATGGCGTCTTACTTTTTTGTTTGTGAGCCGATTGATTAAACCATTTCCATATAAAAATCAGCTGTTTCATTTTGACTGAGTAAGGTATTGGACTTTTATGTATTTGTCCATCATTATGTATTTAATTGTACCTACTTAAAAAAAATAATCTTAAAAAGCTTTTGTATGGAACAGCTGATTTTTTTTCACCGTAGAAGTCTCATAGTGAAAGTTGTTGAGAAAGATGGTTCGAAACCAGCGGCTTCAAAACCAATAAAAATTCAGTTCGTATAAGTTTTTTCATTATAATTAGAAATACAATAATATGTAGGTACATGACACTTTTTGATAAGATGACGTTTTTTTATAATAATTGTACATTTACAGATACTTGTCACCAAAGTGGAAAAACGTGTGATTTACCTTTTTATTACTTTTTAAATTTGAGCTTTTTGCATTCACAATGCTATTTTTATACAATACTAAATAATATACTAGAAAAAATACGACTCGCATTAGATCAATACTTTTTTTTTCTAGTATATTATTTAGTATTGTATAAAAATAGCATTGTGAATGCAAAAATCTCAAATTTAAAAATTATATAGTTAGCTATTTCATCTTAATCGATTCTAAAAACACTCTAAAATAAAAATAAATAAACCGACCAAATAACCAAAGAACGAAAAAAAATACTCATTAATAATTATAGGCAAATAGTACCTACATAATTAACAAAGGTGAAGTACCTACGAAAATATGTAATAGGATTTCATTTTTCACAATTTTGCTTAAAAACATTAAAAATATATTAGGTAAGTTATACTTTTTTAGCGACTAAATTACAAAAATATTAAAAAAATCCGCTAATCCAGCTCCTATGTCGCTAGAACGGCAACACAGCATGTAATGGGCGGTTTTCCACTTACCGGCACGGCGACGGGACGGCCCGGCGACGGGCCGGCGCTCCGTTTTTCCACTAGACGGCGACGGCACGGCGACGGCGACGGCGCTCCGTTTTTCCACTAGACGGCGACGGCACGGCGACGGCGACGGCGCGGGCTACGCTCAGTACAGACACGCACGCCAATTTTACAAGACTTAAAAATGTCCTCGTCTAGTCGTCGTACTATTTATTTGCTCTACCTTTTACATTTAAGAAGAAAATAATATCTACAACGTAGAAAAGTAAATTTTTGGGTCGATCCACTTATTAAAGTTAGGTATTTAAAGGGTTCTTACTATACTTTATTTGATAAACTAAAAATGAACAATAAGCAATTCTTTAACTATTTTCGAATGACTCAAGAAACATTTAGGACTGTTGGAGAATTTATGTGAAACAATCCAAAAGAAGTATACTAAATTTTTTCAAAAACAGTTTTCGACTGAACGCACCGATCGAAAAACAGTTTATCCACTAACGCCATCTGTGCAATCAGTTGAATTTGAATATTACGTATGCCGTACCGTACACTTTGCCAAAACTGTGTTGGTATGGCTTATGCAGCGAATAGAATAGATGGCGCTAGCACAATAAAGAAAAAAAGATATCGAAAAAACTGTAAATCTACAGTTGAAACTATATAGGTACTAATAATTATTACCAATTTTTATTATATTTGGAATTTATCAATTAACCTAACTATTACAATAATGTACCTACGTACAAATGACTTTTATGTTGTGGTATAAATAATAAGAATATCTTGTAATATGCTGTAAGTATAAAAAAATTAAATATGGTAATTTGTAATTTATATCACATAAAAAAACAATATGAAACTTATGTTTGTAGTTCATTTCATACAAAATAAGTGCATACGACCTCAAATGTAAGCTTGTCAACAATAAGGTTGCGTTCGCGACTGTACAGGCTGAACCCTGCCCCGCGCGCGCACACACGCACGCACACGGCTACGTACGTATACAAAACACACACAGATTTGCCGGCCGGCGGCGGCATCGGTGGGGGTCAACGGGCCGTGCCGTCGCCGTGCCGGTAAGTGGAAAAGCGTGCCATATAAACTCATACATTTATGCTGCCACGGCAGCCGTCGCCGGGCCGTCGCCGTCGCCGTCCCGTCGCCGTGCCGGTAAGTGGAAAACCGCCCAATGTATGACAAAAACGAACTATTTTTTTGGGTGTGGTATGGCTTTGTTAAGAGCCATTTAGACAACATGTTTCGCAACATTTAGGTACCTGTCTCGTCCATTTTGCTTCAAATGGGTGACACAGATAGACATTTCGGAAACGTTGAATTGATAACATGTTTTCCAACATGTTTTTGTGTCTATTTAAACGCGGCTTTAGCGCGTTTTTCCACGAACAACGACACGACACGATTCACAAGCTGCACGACAGTGTTGTCAGCACTATAGTGCTGACAACTGTACTTTTTGGTACGTTCTGGCAACACTGTTGACAATCGTGTCGTGTCATTGTTTGTTCGTAGGAAAACGCCCTTACAATCCCTCCCTCTTAGCCTAGCATGACCACCGAAACGTGATATGGTACCTAGTGATTTATCACGTTTAACTGGAGGGAGGAAGGGCTGCCCCCCTAGCATGACCGACAATACACGATATATATCGTTTTGTCGACACTCGACTGTCAAATTCCATTGTTTTATGGCGTTTCGATGGTCATGCTAGGGGGGCATGAGCATATTACACTATCATATATTATTTATCGGATGCTATCTCCGACTAAGATAGTAAACATATATCTCGGATGATATATACATGATAGTGTAATATGGGCCTAAAACTTTATTCCGTTCCGCAATGCGCAGTGTTCCGATTGTTAAAACTTATGTTCACAGATACTGTTTCTGCATTCCTCAATTTACGAAAGTTCGTGCTTAATGTTTTACAATCGGAACACTGCGCATTACGGAACAGAATAGTTTTATGTAATTAATTTTTACTGTACGCTTTTGTACATGACTGTACTTATATAAAAAAACGGAATTTCTCCTAAACTAAAGGGGGACTAATTTTGTGGCTTTAGGACTAATTGGGAGTAATTTACACGAATCGTTTCCAATAATCAGATTTTCTCTAGGTGACCTGGTTCAAAAGTCCTCGCCAAGATGTAGGTTGATTTTGGCAGGGACCAAATCATTCCTTTATATTTTTTGAACGGCGCTTCATTTCGTTTTGATTCTAGGCATTGCGGGATCCATAAAAAAGGGAGATTTTTTTTGAATAATTAGATCCTGGCTAGGTGTTTAGGTTCACTAGATATAGCCTGTCCCTGCCAAAATGAAGGTTTGCTTTGGCATGGACCATTTAAATCGCTTATATCTTTCAGTCCTTTTTGGGACTAATTCCGAAAAAGTAGGACTAGTTGGGACTAATTGGGGAGAAATTTTCCATGTAGTCAGAATTGCGGTTTTCAAAGTGGTCCATGCCAAGATGTAGGACACGTCTCGCCACCAGTTTCCAAACCTGATTTTCCAAGAGGGAGTTATACTCGCTTTGCATTGCTGCTAGCCAATCCTCACGGTGTGGAGAAGACACAGCTTCATCATACGATAACGGTTCTTCAAGAGCTTGCTGACTCAACATACTATAGTCATAATCACCATACCTTTGTGGTGGTCGCACATTACGTACAGGACGTTGTGACACCCTCGTCGGTTCGATAGGCACGTCGGGCTCGACAAGCACCTCGGAGTCGACAGGTAACAACTCTTCCCCTCCATCAGTAGGCTGGCCAGACGATGTCGTGCCATGATAATGCTCATCAGCATCAGATTCTTCAGTAAAGTCCGGTGCAGTCAAATTTTCTTTAAAAGACTCTTCCTTGTCTACGCCATCTGAAGATTGAGAAACATTTTGATTAGAATTTTCAATAATATCATTATCATTATTCATTAAAATAATATTTTCATTATCATTATTCATCAAATTCTCATTTATAATATTAAAATAATAATTATCAATATTATTACAGTCTTTTTCTGATTTATAAGGTACATTTTCATAAAACTTATTCTCTATAAATGCCACACTACGGGAAATTATCACATTTTTAGGACTAGATGGCTCTGACAATCTATAGCCTTTACATGTTTCGCTATAGCCAACGAAAATAGCCATTTGTGCTTTAGCATCCAGCTTCCTACGCTTCTGAGATGGATTCAGATAATAGGCAATGCAGCCGAAGACCCGGAGATGGGACAGGTCCACAGGTAAACCAGACCAGACCTGCTCAGGCATACGACCTTCTAGTGCAACAGTGGGTGATCTATTTTTAAGATAAATCGCTGTCATTACAGCCTCACCCCAGTAACGGTTGCCCAGTCCAGATTCTGCCAGCATACACCTAACTTTATCCATAATCGTACGGTTAAGACGCTCACTGACCCCGTTTTGTTGCGGACAGTAGGGTACGGTACTTTGGTGTATAATACCTTCCCTTTTTAAATAATCAGAGAATTTGTTGCTAAAATATTCACCACCATTATCAGATCTCAATACTTTTATTCGCAACCCCAATTGATTTTCTACATGTGACTTGAAAGTAATAAAATGGTCAATTACCTCAGATTTTTCCTTCATAAGGTATCCATAAGTCTTGCGGGTATAATCATCCGTGAAGGTGACAAGAAATCTCGCCCCACCCCAGCTTGGCTCCTGCATCGGTCCACAAACGTCGCTATGTATCAACTGCAGTGGCTCAGTAGCTCGGTTTGCCCGTCCACTGGGAAAGGATGCGGCCGACATCTTCCCCTGAAGACATGGCTCACAGGTCTTCAAATTAAGTTCATCCTGAAACATAATACCACATGCACATTCCCGAAGTTGTATCATACCTTTTTCACTTAAGTGTCCAAGACGTCTGTGCCACAATTGTGCGGGTAAGCTTGCTGCTACTGTGGCTCTCGGTGATTCCTGGCTTACATTACCCAGGAACAAAGAGTGCTCCTTTGGCGAGGGGTTATCATTCTCCACATTAACACATACACACAACTTGTACAAACCATTTGTACATGCAACACATGCAATTGGGTTGCCAGATGTTTTATTATAGATAGAACAGCCCTTATCATTAAAAACGACAAAATAACCTTTTTGAATTAATTTTGAAATGGAAATTAAATTACTTGACAAGTGGGGCACATACAACACATTAGACAAAGTCAATGGACTCACCTGATTACCAATTGATAGGTTAACGGTTCCTATTCCTTTGCTTAATAAAGTGTCATTATTGGCGACTTTAATTGAACTATTACAAGGTTTCATATCCTGAAATAAAGCTCTGTTGTTAACCATATGATTGCTTGCACCACTGTCTAAGTAAAAGTTCTTGTCCTTATCGGGAACAGTCGAAAATGCTGAAACTAAATGTGTTTCATCGACGCTTGCAGTCGCTGCCTTGTTTGATTTTCTCTCATGCTTCAATTTGAAACAACGGGCTTTCAAATGTCCTTTCTTCCCACAATGATTGCACACTAAATTTCCAATTTGGTTTGATGCAAAAGCTGATCCACTTCCATTTGACATTTTTCTAGAATATTCTTGCAAGAGTCTTGCCTTTACATGTTCACTTGAGAGTTGGTTAGTCGCAGTAACAGCAGCCATGCTCGAGACGATAGTGTCATAGTCTGACGACAGCCCGCTAAGCAAAATCTCAGCTACCTCAGCATCTTCTATGAATCTCCCAATGTCAAGGAGCTGCTGCACCAACGTAGTCACCTCTTCAATGTATGCACTCATTGTGTCGAACTCGCAAAATTGGATCCTGTGCAATCTTCGCAGGAGTAATACACGGCGATAAAGACCCTTGTCTTCAAAAACGTCTGATAAATTTTTCCATGCCTCAGCAGCGGTCTTGGAATTCCGGACGTACTGGTATAGGCTAGGTTTTACTGCAAGGCATATGCGCGCCAGAGCACGCTGTCCACTCACCGCATCTTCGTCGCGTCCTTGAATGACATCCCAAAGGCCTTCCAAAATTAAAATATTTTGCATCGTAAATTTCCAAGTATGGAAATTAGCAGGGCCATCCAGTTTTTCAATTCCTTGTGTGGCCAACACGTGGCTCGGTTTCGCCGAAGTCGCCGGCAAATTTCCGTCAGCCATAACGAATTACAATGGCGTTGGGCCGGACGCAAATAAATTCCAAAAATATAAAAATTACTATGCAATTCGTAAGGATGCTGTAATGAAAAGCTGGCCCCAAAGCTCACGCTCGAATACACGCTGGGCACATAACCTATTAAGCTTTGGCAGAGTAGTGGAGAGAGCGGAGGTGGGCACAGCCAACAGCAAAACACAATAATCACTTTAACGAATTTATTAATCATAATAAACTGTTCAAGTAAATACAAATTGAACTTATTTTATACAATAATGTAAAATTGCGTCCGGCCATTAGAAGTCGTTCCAAGAAAGAGGAGCGAACAAAAGTCAAGTGTTGTCACGTTAAAAATATATTTAAGGGATACCATACACAATCCGACAAGTCGAATGTATTTGTGAATAGCAGTTTTCGAATCTATCGGAACGGAGACGGATTCGAATCGAAGGCTTTCGAGTAGATTTCCGACAATCGTGAATAGCCTCGCTGATCCTGGCTAGGTGTTTAGGTTCACTAGATATAGCCTGTCCCTGCCAAAATGAAGGTTTGCTTTGGCATGGGCCATTTAAATCGCTTATATCTTTCAGTCCTTTTTGGGACTAATTCCGAAAAAGTGGGACTAATTGGGGAGAAATTTTCCATGTAGTCAGAATTGTAATTGTAGTCAGAGTCACTGCAGCCGCGGCAATTTATTTATACAGTGCGTTTAATTATTACCTTCTATAATTTATTAAACGCACTTCTATAACTTTACTAAACATCTTTGACGTTAAAATGTTTATTTATCTAGCTTAGTAACGTATTTTGATTTGTTTTTATGTTATATAAATGCTTTGGATTCCATATTATTGGTTCATTTCGGTATATTTCTATAAACTGTAAAATTGCTGCCATTGTAACTCGGAAACATAAATATTTCACTAACGTGCAAGACTGGGTACGTATCAGAATGTCTAAAGTTAGAATGTCTAAACATGAAATGGCAAAGTTCAAAATGTCAAAAATTTTAATATCTAACGATTAAAATGTCGAAAGTTCAAAATGTCAAATAAAATGTCAAAACGGTCAGATAGTCCAAACTAAAAATGTCTAAGTTCAAATGATCAAAACTTAAAATGTCTAATAGTCCAAATACATACCTATAATGACGTATAGAATTTACTTATGCCTTTCTTTCATTTAGGTACCTAATTAATTAGGTAAAATAATTGCGTGTTAACCTCTGTGTCTCCGCCGCACATCACAATAGCCACGTAGCTCCCTGATTCGGTAGCCGGTCCGTGCCGGTGCCAGTCACTGATTCAGTAGCCGCCGAACAAAATCCACCAATTCAGTTTGAAATAGATTTTTTTCTGGCGCTTCGCTGGCCGCTGCCGCGGCACGCTCGCTTCGCTCGCTCGGCTCGCGCGCTGGGTTCATGTCAACCTAACATGCTACGCTCCTCGCACCTATCTCGTCTCGTGCCCTACGGTCTACGGTTTCTAAGTCCTAGTAGACTAGTTTAGGCTCATTTCCGGCAGCTAAATTTGCTATAAAGCATTTCAGGCGAAGCCCAAAGACCTCCACAGACTCAACTAACCTCAAAGGAACCGCCCAAATAGGAACCCAATTCAAATAAATCATTGTGAACGTAGACTTAATGACCATTGATATTTCAACTGGTCAAGTATTTGATACGTTTGATACTTTGCATTTTGCTCTTTTGATCTATAAGTACATAATGATTTTCGACATTTTAAACTATTTGAATTTTAATTTTCGACATTTTGAACTTTGCCATTTTAAGTTTAGTATTAGGATTTATTTAATTACATTTTTCAATATCAAATATTGTTAAAAGAAGCTTATTGACTATTAACGTTTAAATTGCAATAAACCGGAAGTACGTGAATTGTTGTGGGGAAAATGGCCGATTGAATCGCATTTGAAAAAATGGCGGCATTCTGTTCGGGGTGACGGAGGTGTGCAGACGTCTAGAGCGTGATGTTCGTGCTAGTTGTAAGTGCCACGTGAAGTGAATAAATGATTGGTTTACTGGAAGAAGGAGTTTTATTACACTTCAGAAGCGGTAAGTTCCCGTCCACAATTACGTTAGATTTATCATATAGAAGGATTACAACAAGGGTTGATAATCGAGATATGTAAAAGAATCAAAGTTAGCAATTTTTTGTTATTTCATTCAAGTGCCTTTCAAGTCGTCTTTTCTATTGTATTGTAACCCTACCACCCATTTAAAACAATGGAATGTATTTCCGTAATTGCAATGAACAGTTTGAACTTTTCAACACTTTGAACTTTGCGAAAGACTTTCGTCTCCTTTTGAAATTGTTATGACTGTTATGACCCAATTGTTATAATAATAAAAAAAAACATTTGTTTGCTGCAAACATGGTACTTAATTGAGATGGTAGGTAGCATTATTTTGTACATTGTACTACATCATTGCTAAGCATGTAAATAAATATAATTTTAAGTTTGGACAAATACTTTAATTAAGTAATTGAATTTTATAGGTACCTAGGTAACGATGTACTGACATTAGAAATTTGCTGACCATTGATTCTATTATCTATTCTGTCCTTTTTTATTTAAATTATTAGACTTTTATTGTGATTATTATGTGTCCCACACACTTATCCTAGATTGAAATAAGTTTAAAGTATTAGTTTTGTTTGCACGTTTTAGAAGACTAATGTGAGATCTAATAATTTGACTGTCTACCTTGTTTAATGCGTTATTAATGACTCTTATGTGCAAGGCCAATTATTATTCTAAAATTTGCATTCTTTTCTGTTCCAATGGCACGAGACTGACTACACACAAGCAGCAGCCTGTCGATAAGTCCTTTACTTCGAGATTGGAGGATGCGGCTGAAATAATGATGTCATGAAATGATGAAGAATCAAGACATTCGAGACTATTCAAAATGGTTTAAAGGTATGATGTTTTATTTTATTTTGTCGTTATTGAGAACTAAATATTGAGATAATTCTTATCATTTTGATTATAAGTTAGATTTACAAAATGGTTTGAGTGGCTCAGGGTTTTTAAATTTGATTCTTTGTTTAGACATAGGATGTAATTTTCACCACATGTGCTTACGGTTGCATAATTGGATTTACGCGTTACAATATACAATATTGGATTTACGCATTATGATATAGGCTATGGCTAGATATTTTGAAGTGATCAATGATAACCCACCTTCTCTGTCTCTCATTATGTAACTTGTTTTCTATTTGATTATGTACAACTTTGTACTATAAGGTACCCCTGTTTGATTATGTACTGTTCTGAACTATTACGTACCGTTTAATTATATACTACCAGGTAATATTTCGTACTACTGTGTACTATTTTGTACAACTGCGTACTGTTCGAATATGTACTCTTGAGTGCTATTGAGTACTATCGAGTGCTATTGAGTGCTATTGAGTACTAATAAGTGCTATTGAGTGCTATTGAGGACTGTGGAGTACTATCGAGTGCCATTGAATACTGTTGACTACTATTGAGTACTATTGAGTGCTATCGAGTACTAATGAGTGCTAATGAGTACTTATGATACTATTGATTACTATTGAGTACTATTATATAATATAATATAATAATATATGCGTTTATTTTCCCATCACAAACTTACATAAACATGACTCAGGTACATGGAACTTATACAATTTAAGTTTGTGTGAGGCTGATGCCTACGCTAGGTGTAATACCTGTGTTGCGGGTCATCAGGCTCCCACTAACCAATATATTACATACAAGATATGGTGATGGGTGAATCATATTTTAACGAAAAACAATCACAGATTACAAACATTAAGGAAAGAAAAGTTGAAAAATAAACGATGGTGTGTGTGTGTGTGTGTGTGCGTGCTGCAGTTATGCTATAGTTAATAATAAAGTCTCAGTTTCGTCGTAGTTCAGTTGTAGTAGCCACGACGTTAGTTTTCCTTTGCAAGCCCTTTTGGTCAGTGAGTACAGGGAGATATGTACGAGTACTATTGGATACTATTATGTACTATTGAGTACTATTATGTACTGTTTAGTACTATTACGTAGTATTTGATTATGTACTGTTATGTACAACTATGAACTATTATGTTCTATATTATTACTTATTGTTGGATTATTGTTCGATTACGTACTATTTATTTTGATTAAGTACTTGACAACATCTTGGGTACGTTGAACACTTTTAACAAGCGCTTAGTTGCTCACAGGTTTATTGCGCGAATAGGTAAGTCTTCTACATGGTGTTGTATGAGCTATAACTATGAAGTAGATATAGCCACGTACTAATTGAATTTACTAGTTTATTGCATTGATAACGATTATTTTCTGCGGAATAAGACTTATTTTCCCTAGTCGCAGCTACTACTGATGCACTACAAGATCAGAGTGGAATTCTTTTATTTGTTTTAAAACATGGTATTCGAAGTCATTCAATTGGTAATTACAATGTGTTTCAACTTTCACCGTTGAAATAGCATCTTTATAAAAATAACTTTTATAAAATTACTTGTAATAAATTCAATTAATATTTTTGAATATTTCACATTGATTAACATTTCATGTCCAAAACTATTTCACAACATTGAAATTGTACTGATTCACCCTTCTAATTAATTTTGTTTAATTTGGTGGCTTATTGTACGAGCAATTATGAATCATGTTTCACAAAACGCAAGTTTGTTATAATGATTGTAAATG
Source organism: Agriphila straminella (assembly GCA_950108535.1). Lineage (NCBI taxonomy): Eukaryota > Metazoa > Arthropoda > Insecta > Lepidoptera > Crambidae > Agriphila > Agriphila straminella. The sequence continues at coordinate 8,137,908 of OX467312.1, forward strand.
AATGAACATTCACAAGCATATGGAGATAGTAGTAGTAACCCGCCATTACGGTTTGCAGGAGTCGCGCGAAGTGGGTAATTTAGTTTATCTGTTTCGCTCTTATGCATTTCTGTAGTTAATGTTGAACCGGTATACGGTAACATGATTAGGCCCTACGGTATGAAAGTATCGATTTTTTTACTATAACTTGGCAGAGGACCATATTGCTAAGATTATCACCTGAATTAACTTTGACTGAATTTTAACTCGGAACAGACTACGGTAACTTAATATACGTACTCTGCACTCAAAATGTTCATACTCTGCGTAACTCTAATTCAATACATAAAATAATAATAAGGCTTCCTCCCCTCTATTAATTGCTATACCTTGTTGGGTCCAATATGTACTATGTTGTTCACACAACAAGTAGTCACCTACAATCTTTGTATCTTTACATTATTTAGGGTCTGTGGTAAGTTATTGAATTGAATTGAGTTAAAGAACTGACAATTTTTTAAATATAATAGTTTAATTTATAAAAATAAAAATAAAATAAAAAAAATTATTGACCAAAGTTATTTTCGCACAGCTAAGTAGGGCACTGGTTCCCACACTAGGATTCCCTGTGTCGCAGGAGCCAGTCTCTTTCGTACAGATTAAGTTTACAAGTAAAGAATTATGATGGCCGAATTAATAAATACATTTTCTGTTTACTTTAGCATTGCTGGTTCTAATGATGGGAAAAGATAGGTTCAGCTGTAGAGTTGACAAGGATCGTCATAATTATGATGATGCTGTTAGTAAGAATGAAATGGGTTACTCATATAAGGCTTCGACTTAAAATATTTATGTAGGTAGGTACTATGTAGAATGTAGGAAGAGAACGGTTCTCGATACTAATGAGTTTTGAGTATGTTTCAGACTACGATACTAAAGTGTATCGTTCCTTAGATGAGAAAATAAAGTAACATATTTAATTTATTTTTATTGTGGCAACAAATGTACTACGACATAGCATCTTAATAAACATTAGACCCAAAATGCCCGGTACTCTTTAAAATATACCTATATTATGTTGATAAAATTACTGAATTAAGTGCAAAGGGGCGACGTACGTGATCACAAGATCAAGTGGTTTTGCAAAGCTTAGTCAAAAAAATACAAGACTAAATGTTTTTCTTTATATTATACCGTTTGGTAGCGGTTAGAATAAAACAATATAATATAAAGTAATAATGATAAAATACCTTGGGCATACGCCCATTTGGTAGCAGTAACTTTTTACTTACTAGTGCATTAAGTTTTAAAAAAAACCACTTTGCAGATATCGGATAAGTCTGATAATAAAATATTATTTGTTTTGCTCCTCACACAGATAAAAATGCTATAAAAGGTTTGTATTATCCAATAATATGTAACTATGAATTGAAGCTTATAAATAAAATAATAACACTTCATTTTATTTTGTACTTTATTGATTAGATCTGAAATTAGTGCTAAGTCGTGGTCCATGGGCTGTGAGACAGGCATTTTATTATATTATTCAGGTATAGATTATGACAAGTCTGGAAAGTATCTGTGTGGGAAACCTATTTTGTTTTATTATGTAAACTCTAACAACGGTGAAAAAAATGAGTTGTTTCATAGTTATATTAGTAGTTGAGCTATGAATTGTAGAAATAATATTGGGTCCGCGAACACTTTTGGTGAAATTTTAAGCTTTATTTCTGCAAGTTTAGGATACGGAAATCGATAATTATTTTTAAGTACCTGCCAAACATTATAATAAAATACGCTCACGTCAGGAGCTCAATGATAAGATAACCGTTTGTGTTTTATAAAGGAAACATTATGAAGGATATATATTTAATGCTCTATAAACTTTCTTTGCATTCTTTCTAATCTATTTGTTACAAAAAACAAATTTAATTTTTGATATAATAAGGGAATAATTTTGTTCTTATTTTGGCAGGCGGTAGCCCTGATTATCTATGTCCAGAAGGACACTCGACGTAATCCGTGTCTAAAAGGACACAATACAATCCATGTCCATTAGGACACAACACGATCCATGTCCAGATGGACAACAACACAGTATATGTCCAGAAGGACACTCGACACAATCAATTTCCAGAAGGACATGACACAATCCATGTCCAGAAGGACATATGAAACAATCTATGTCCAGAAGGACACACAACACAATCTATCTCCAGAAGGACATACAACACGATCCATGTCCAGAAGGACATACAACACAATCCATGTCCAGAAGGACATACAACACAATCCATGTCCAGAAGGACATACAACACAATCCATGTCCAGAAGGACATACAACACAATCCATGTCTAGAAGGGCATGCAATACGAATACCTAGTAGCCTATCCTATGTCCCGAAAGGACATACATAATACAAACGTCAACCTAGTTGAAAAAAAACAGAATATTATGATTTATTTATAGGTGACAATTTATAGTACAACTGATAGAAAATATACTCAATTTGTAACTAATAAATTAAAACGTATAAATTGCAATTAAATATTTATTTCTTACAAATCCAAAGCTTTCTTAAAATGACATACTTAATTGTATTGCTTTAAAAAAAAACACTTTGGCATAGTTTTGTTTAAATCTTTGGTTGTAAATGTTCTTGATTTCATTTTGTCTTAGGATAATACTTGGAACAGTTACTGTCGTTTTGCGTTTACAATCATTTCAGAAAACTGGTGGATGGCTTCTGAAAGGCGCAGACTGACGACTTCTGAATGGCGCTGACGGATGGTTCCTGGATGGCGCTGACTGATGGCTTCTGGATGGCGCAGACTGATGACTTCTGGATGGCGCTGACTGATGGCTTCTGGATGGCGCAGACTGATGGCTTGCGGATGGCGCTGACTGATGGCTTCTGGATGGCGCAGACTGATGGCTTCTGGATGGCGCAGACTGATGACTTCTGGATGGCGCAGACTGATGACTTCTGGATGGCGCAGACGGATGGCTTCTGGATGGCGCAGACTGATGGCTTCTGGATGGCGCAGACTGATGACTTCTGGATGGCGCAGACTGATGACTTCTGGATGGCGCAGACTGATGGCTTCCGGATGGCGCTGACTGATGACTTCTGGATGGCGCAGACTGATGACTTCTGGATGGCGCAGACTGATGGCTTCCGGATGGCGCTGACTGATGGCTTCTGGATGGTGCTGATGAATGGCTTCTGGATGGCGATGGTGCTGGCGAATTTCGAGTTAAATTACTGACTGATAATTTACTGAGTTGCTGGTTGAGTTACTGACTGATGAATAACAGATTTGATATGTAAGAAACTAGAAAAGGGTTCTTAACACGTTTATCAATTGATTTAAAATTAATTTAATTGATATGTGAAAAACTGAAAGTGTTCATAAATTATAACAATTGACTGACAAATGCTGTCAATTAACTAAACTGTATGAGAGAAACTGGAAAAGGGTTCACATATTGATTTGCGTCAATCGTGAGAAACAGGAATGGGTTCACGATGGACGTACGATGGTAATGAAATGAATTTGCTAAATTAATATGTGAGAAACTGGAAAAGGGTTCACATATTGATTTGCGTCAATCGTGAGAAACAGGAATGGGTTCACGATGGACGTACGATGGTAATGAAATGAATTTGCTAAATTAATATATGAGAAACTGGAAAAGGGTTCTCATATTGATTTGCATCAATCGTGAGAAACAGGAATGGGTTTACGGTGGACATTACGATGGAAATGACTTGAATTAATTAATGTAATAAATAATTAATTTTTTATATTGAATGCACGGGTTAAATGAATTTTATATAAATTTGCAATGTAAACTGAATTAGTAAGGTATGGTGAAAAAAAAAAGTAATGATATTATAAAGAAATCAGATGATAAGGATTTTGAACATTAAGGTTGGTGAAAAGGAATAAACTTAGAAGTATCTTACTTTATGTAATAAATCTAGAACAATTTGTAGGGGTTATTAAAATTTTAGTACTTAATCATGATGAACCACTAAAATGATAACGATTTAAATAATAAGTTTGGTAAAAAGGAGTAAATTTCATTAAATTAACATTTGTGCAAAAGTTATGAAATTTTGGTAATGATGATAAATAGGTAACTCAAATGATAAGAAATTGAATAATAAATTTGGTAAAAAGAAATAAACTTGGAAGTATGTTAATGTAATAAATCTTGAACTGCTACTCACTTATGATGACAGCTATATAGGTAGTAATCAATGCCATCATTTGAACCAGAATCCATTTATATATAATTGTTCTCATTTCTTTGTGTTTAATCTTTTTTTTGTTATTATCTTTCTTTTTGTATTGCCATTGTAGTAAATTGATTACTTAAAGTAAATACAATAACAACAATGATTACGAAACTTTCAAAAGAGATGATGATATAAGGTCTGATGATACAGCCTAGTAGATTATTTTTGTAAATAAATATAAAAGACGGAGGTCGGAAACTCTCCCCAAGTTTTCTTTCGCCATTTCTTTCTTGGAGGAGCCTCCCAATTCGTGAAATGGTGATAGATTCAGTAGATTCTCTTATATTTCAAAATTAACATAAACACTTATAACAATAAATAAAATAAATACCTTTGTTTTGCACTAAATAAACTACATATCTATTTGAGATTTAATGAAGTGAATGTTAAAATCTTTTTTTTTGCTTCGTTTTTTTTTTTCTTTTATTCTATAAAATGCTAATTAAAAAAATTACAATGATTCAATCGGCCGAGTATTAGGATTAGTTGCAACGTGTAATTAATGTGTATGGGGACATACACATCGTCAGGATGGACGAGTATTAGGATTTATTTAATTACATTTTTCAATATCAAATATTGTTAAAAGAAGCTTATTGACTATTAACGTTTAAATTGCAATAAACCGGAAGTACGTGAATTGTTGTGGGGAAAATGGCCGATTGAATCGCATTTGAAAAAATGGCGGCATTCTGTTCGGGGTGACGGAGGTGTGCAGACGTCTAGAGCGTGATGTTCGTGCTAGTTGTAAGTGCCACGTGAAGTGAATAAATGATTGGTTTACTGGAAGAAGGAGTTTTATTACATTAGACATTCTAACTTTAGTCCAACGTCGTCTTATGATGTCGGGTAGGGTTTTAAATCCATGATTAAAGGTAAGATAAAAAAACCTTCGTTGTTTAAGAAATGCGTAGGTACAAACTTTCGAGTTAGTTATTATGCAGATTTGAATATTTCATTTCTTGCTTTTTAGAGCCGTTTATTTTGAAGAAGCTTTTTTTGTTTGGTTATTTTTAAGGTTTTTGAAAGGGCTTTGGTTTTTTAAAAACTTTTATTTTAAACTTTTTTGTAGTAGGTCTATTTAGTGACGATATTATCTAAGTTACAATAGCCTTATATCAACGGCTCATCACTTTTTACAAAATACTGTTTTCCCGACGAAGGGTTTAATTGTTGAGGAGTTCTCCTGGTACTTCACTATCAGCTCCAGTTCACAATAATATGCATTATGTTATGACGAACATCAATAGCCTAGCAACCAAATTCAAGTGCTTAATCGTATCGCACTCCAGTGAAACACGTAGTATTGAATAAATCTAATGATCATCAGTATGGTATTCATCATCAGTTTCACTTCACCAAAATGGTATTTTCAATAAGCAAATGCACAAGCTACTTAAGAAAATATCAAAATCGCTATAGGTGTGCCTATAATATTTGAAGAGTTCCCTTGATTTCAAAAGAAATAAGAAAAAATAATAGACAAATTAAATTGATAGAGAAACCGAGTAAGTAGTAATAAAACTACACAGCAGACAGTCTAGCTTTTTCAAGTTCAAAGGACATCAGGCAGAGTCCCATAGAAAAAACCAAAGAATGTGCGTTTCTGTTGTTTTCAAAATGTTGACTTGTAATTAGTAAACCTTCGAAATTATTCAGATTTTTACGAAGTTTCATGTTCTAAGAGTTATTAATGTTTGTAACTTTTTTTTTTGTAACCCCGACACTAAATAGCAACAATAGACCACGACCAACACGTTTCGTTAGCTGCGTTAGTGATACAGATAATGTACGAGCCGGAACCAGATAAAACGGAAAATCTGTACATGTCGCACGTAACAAAACGCTTTTGACAGTTGACTGACAGTGTCAAATGGCTTTCTTTTTTTTAAAATATGGTATGGTATATAAGGTAACTACGGAACCCTACGGCGCGTGGCCCGACACGCACTTGGCCGGTTTTTTTTAAATAATTAATTAAAGCTAAATGAAGGTGTTAAAAAATAAAATTTGCTACTGTTTTATGATTCTAGTAAAAAAGTGTTTATAGATAACAGAATTAGAATTAGATTTATTTTTATACACTTTTGGGTCTCATGTGCCTGATGTCCTTTACATGTAATGTGCATAGTCTTTCATTTCGTACCAAAACGAGATACGTATAGGTGTAGTACACTTGTAGTAGTCCACTTGATCTCAATTTGAACGCGTAAGTTGTAGAGGTAATAGGTATCAATTAATTAATGCAGTGTTCACATTGGCCGGTTGTTCATATGCAGTGTTCGTCCAAACATTGTTGAATCGACTTTAGAATAATATTAAGAAACGTATTAGAATTATTCGGTTTAGTTTTGAAATGTTTATCTCCAATTAATTACACTGATTCATATCCTCACCTCACACAAAGTGAGGCAATGTTGCAGGTGCTAATAAGATAGAAAATAAAAATAGAAGTTTATTTTGTGGTTTTATTTATATATAAAAGTCCTGTATTAAGTCAATGTGCTAGGTTATAAATTCGGTGAGAGGCTACTATTAAATACGTACTAAGTTATACCGAAAACATTATTTAATTCAATACTATTATACTAATAGTAAACAGAATGTAGATAATAAATGTACAAAATATTTTTTTTTTCTAAGCACCATTTTTGTAGAACCAATTACGTATTCAAAAAAGCAATAAGTATATCGAATTTTAAACATTTCATTGAATGCTAGATTATATAAAGTCACAATGACTGTACAAGTATTTTATATTTAGGTATCAGATTCACTAGGCTTATAGCTTAAGCATACCAACATTGGAAATATCGCTGAAAGGCCTTGACTCCTACTACTGAACAGTGAACTGCCTATACCTACAAACAATACCAAAATGATTTGCAATTTGAGCATAATTACCTATAACTCTTGATTTCGGATTAATACTATATTTGTCTAGGGCTCTATTACCTAAAAAATAATATCAAACCAAATTAAAATTAATACGATTTACAGTTTTGTATGACTGAATGTTAATACAGAACATTTTTATGAAATAATATTTAAGGTTAGCGCACACCATGAGCAGAGCAGAGATTTACATAATACAACGTTTGAAGCATGCGCGATAGTGTTTGAACTATATTTTTCAGTACTTGCAGAAAATGCTCTGCTGTGCTCGTGTTGCGTGCTAAATCCAAGGCCACAAGGTTTTTTCGAGATGTAAATTCTATATTTTTCTTTTTCCTAAGGGTTGATTTAGCTACTATAAAATTTTAATATGGTGTCAGAAAAGAATTATCACTATATCGATAACAGTTACTGTCGTCATCCATATTTTTGTAGAATACTATTTAAAACTTAGTTAAATTAGCCATAGAGCCTTTCTGCAAGCTTACGGACCTACTAATAATTCGCTTATATTTACCTATATTGGTTTAAAAGCTAAATTAAAACATGTATTATTTTGTACTGCCTTAAAATCGAAAAATACAAATAAATTATAAGAATTTATTATAATACGTTAATATACAAAATATATTTGTACAACACAAATTATGCTCTTAATATTTTATTAAAAATAATATAATTAACATTACGCTCTGTGGCGAGTGTGGTGTAACGTTGTTATTCACAGACTCACTGGCAAGGCTATGGTAATCGATACATAGTAAGTATAAAAAGTTAATAATTATTAAAAAATAAAACAATTATTTACAAGTTAAAGCCTCAAAACTAAGTTCGAGTATTAATTAATTTCGTCAATCACAAATATTGCGCGGATAACTAAGCCCTTTTTTACGTAATTGTTCTTTCTTTCGTAGTTAAAACCTAGTTAATTATTGACATAATGTGACACAGATGGATTAAAGCTATAAGAAGTAACCCAAAAATGGAATATTCAATTTCAACAATACAAAATTTAAATGCCATATAATACTGTCATTTTGCTTAAAATATTTCATCACAATCTTAATTTCGTTCTTGACATTTGCCAAAATCCAATCACATTAATATTATGAGAATGTAAACAATAAAAATTGAAGGCATCCTATCAGTCTGTAAAAGGATATTACTCAATTCGATCAATTGACAAATTCTGCAACACTTAAACACATCCATACTCATACCAAATAGCAGATTCTTTTGAATTATCAGGTTTGTCATTACGGCTAACAGTTCTTCTGTCATGTCTATGGTCCTCTCTATCTTGTAAACCGTCGTCAGTTGTAGGACGGTGGAGCTCAGAAACAGATTGATCCAAATCATTAGTGGATCTGTCATTAATACTTTGACAAGCTCCATCACCGATAACAGTCGATATCCTGTTATATACCAAGTAAGTGGGATTCTCCTTTACAGGTGTACTTTGAGGCTTTGTGTTCATATTTACCTCAGGGTTGTCATCTGCTACGTAAACGGTGCGGCGACTTCCAGCCGTACCAAAGACAGGAGAGGGCGCTGAAGGTACTAAAAAGAAATAAACATGATTAATATTATTACTGGAACAATACTGTGTTAATTTTTAGTAATGGTAAACTTCGATCAAGAATATCCTTGTTAACGCTTCACGAACTAAAACAGTACGCAAAAATGGCACATCAAATAGCGTCCCACTTACAAAGTTGGCGCTTATTTTTTTGTATGTACAGTCAGCAGCACATCAGACTATATATGTTGACCTTGAGACCGCCTTTATGCCGTACGTAGTAAGAGCTGTTTTCGTAGTTCAACTGTTTAATCTAACGTGCTGTGGTGCGTACATAATCACCTCTTATTTTGTACGAATTTACATTTATATCACTTATTTTGAACAAAAACACATCTTTTATCACTTACTTTGTGCAAAATAAGCGCCCTGTTTGTAAGTGGGACGCTATTTGAGGTGCCATTTTTGAGACTCTGACCGAACATCTAGGATATTCTTGAAATCTTGATCGAAGATGGTAAATAATTTAAATAAAATATAAATACCTGCGTTGGGCAAACCAGTGTCTCCTTCTAAACCTTGGTAACTATTTCGGTTGGATGAAGGAACAGCTCTATGAGCTCTTCTTCTCAATGAAGCTCTGATAAGAGCATCGTCACCCCCGCCACTATGCATAGACGTTGTAGAAAGCCTACGCACAAAGTTCCCTTCACTAGTTAATCTTGAAGAATCCAAACTCGGTATAGAACCAGTCATGTCTGTGTTGTCCGATTTTTTCAGAAGCTTATCGTCAAATCTTCTGCTATAACTAGAGTCTGAACTATGCCTCGGCGACTCAACACTAGGGTTTGAAGACCCTTGATCTAACTCCGACATTTTTGAACATTTTTCCATGTCCTGACTTCCTGGGTCAGATTCTCCCGAATCAGATCCAGCAAGGGTAAGTTGAGATTTGGAGCGATTTGCATCTTCCATTCGTTTATTATTTCTAGAAGTCTTATTGATTAAATCTGTTCCAGCTTTGCGTACTTTCTTGACAAATGATGCTCCAAAGCCTCGTCGTTTAGGTGTGCAATTATCGAGTTTCTTATAATGTTCCATGATCTTTTCTTCTAACTTTTCCTTCTGTCGACACAAAGCGTTCACTCTATCGGCAAACATTTTCTCTTCTTCATGGTAGTGTTGCTTATCTTTTAATGAGTGTGCTAATAATTCATGGTACTGGGTCAACAACTGTGAAACATGGTCCATTAAAGATCGCCGGTCAGCATCTAAGCTTTTATTCATGTGGACAAGCATTTCACAATGTTGATTTGTCTTGTTAATTTCCAAATCCATGCTAGTAATAATTTCTATTTTTGTGTTAATTTCCCCAGACATTTCAGTATTTCTTAATTTCAATTGAGTAACCTCACTTCTAAGATTTCGATATTCTTCTTGCATATTTCTGTACTCATTTTTAAGTCTATCACTGGCTGTGAAAAGATTTCTAAAGTCATCTTTTAACTTTGAGTGCTCTGCTCTAAGGTTTGTCAAGTTTCTTGATTCAATTTTTAAGTTCTCTCTTTCCAACTCGAATTCTGAAATTCTTTTCTCATTGCTTTCAAGCTTTTCTTTTAACTCTCTATTTTCTAATTTCAGGTCTCTCACTGTAGCCTTGATTGGTTCTTTTTCACTAAGAAGCAACTCATATTCGGTATTCAGCTGTTCATGTAATGTTTGTAGAGCTACTTGGTCTCTCAATAAATTATCTTGTTTGTCTTTCAAAACTTCTAACTGTTTGACAATTTCCTCTTTTTCTGCAGCTAGTTGACTATTGGCAAGCTGTAAAGTCATTTGTTGAGAGATTAGTGAGCCGTTTTGTGAATTTAATGTTGCCACGTTGACTTGCAATTTAGCGTTTTCGGCCTGACAATTTTCTAGGGAAGCTTGTAACGCATTTAAGTCCGTTGTTAATTGTTCAATTTGGGGGTGAATAAGGCTATCATTTGAAACATCCATACTATCTTTTTGAGTGCAACTACATGGAACTAATGTCATTAAATTAGCTTTCGCAGCAATGTCGGATATAAGATTTTCATGGTCTGTATTAGTTATTATTTTTTCTAACAAATCCTCGACATTCATATCTTTGTTCATTATTTCAGACGCATGTATGCCAAGTTTCTCTATACAACTTTTTAATTTGTCAAAACTTACTTTCTCTCTAATCAAATCTTTCTGCAAAGTTTGAATGGTCTCAGAATCCATTTTCTTTTGCGATTTTAGCTCCTGAGCTTTTTGTTCTGAATCCTGTAGTTTGTTTATAGTATTTTGATTGATTTCCAACTCCTTTACCATTCTCTCAAGTTCTTTCTTTTTTAATTCTATTTCAGTTGTCAATTTGTCAATGGAAACATCTTTTTCTTCAACAGCTTCTCTCAATTTATTAACTTCTCTTTGCAAATTGTGCGATTCTTTTTCACTGTATGTTAACTTGGTTTTGAGTTCCTCAGTTTGTATAATAAGGCCTGTTACTTTATCAGCCTCAGGCTTAACAATATTTAATTCCTTTGTTCTTGCATCCAGTGCCTTTTCTAAGTCATCTGCCCTCCTTTGTATGGAATCACAAAGCATTTGGATACGTTGTTTATCTTTGGTTAGAGATTCTAGGTGCTTTTCGAAATCCTGCAATTTATTTTTTTCTGAATCTCTGTCGATAGCTTGCCTGTCAATAAAAGTTTTTTGATTATCCAATGAATCCTGAAGCTTTCTATTTTCTTCTAGGGCATTCTTGAATACTTCTTCTAATTCTGAATTTTGTTGCATAAGTCTGTTACAATTCTCTTGTAATTGTTCACATTTCAAGCTTAATTTTTTCTTCTCTTTTTCTAACTCTAACATTTTTTCTCCACTTTCTAACAGTGACTGTTCCCTTAAACTGTCAATTGTTGACAACAGTCTTTTATTTTCCAATTCTAATTTTAAGGCCCTTGCTTGTGCATTACTGGTAAGCTGTTCTGACAGGCTGTTTTCACCTGATTCCAGCGTACTTTCACATTCGTTATCAGTATCTAAGTTACTGTTATTACTCTCACTTAGCACAGATTTAGTGATATATTGAAGGTGATTATTTTCTTCAATAAGTTCCTGAATCTTTTGTTGGTCAGCATCTCTTTCCTAGAAAAAGAAATTATAGCATAAGTGGAAATCTTATTATATCCTATAGAGTAAATGAATGAAGTAAAAGTCAACTGATATTAACCAATGCTATGTCATTTGCCTCTCTTTTAAGTTTTATCATGGCTGCTTCCAACGTTAAACACTGTTCAGCTCTTTTTCGGGCTCTTTGTAGTTGTTCTTCTAATGCATCTCTAGTTTCCATTAAAGCTTTGTTATCTTCTCGTAACTCAGAAACTCTAGTTTTGTAGTACTCTGCATCAGCCAGTCGATCTCGATACCGTTGTATTTCTTGTTCGAGCCTAGAAAGATGTTACAGAAGAGTAAATAATAATATTAACAGTTTATTTATCTTGTTTTCCGAAGTTATTAAGGTTTGTGTTGTTTATGAAACACACACCTGTCACAGCGATCTGCTTTTTCCCTGAGAGCATCAACTTCATCTCTGTAAGCTGCAGCTTTTCTAGCCTCATTAAACCATTCTTGGCTGTCTGAACGTAACTTACCCAAAACCAATTTCGTATGCTCTAGTTCTTCCCGACATTCTGACAAATGTTCGGACTTCTCTTCCCTGAAAAACATTTAATATTGATATTACTAAAAGAACAATAAAGAAAGGTTTTTCTTCACACATGTTATAGACTTACAATTCTTGACGCTGTTTTCGCAAGCGTGCTTTCCAATCAGCTAGCTCCACGGCAAGATGTTGACTGTCGCTATTGTTTTGGCTAACATTCTGGGTGGAGCGACTATTAGTATTTTTGTTCTCGTTATCATTTTCACACAAACCTTCGTTAAGAACCAAAGACGCCCAGTTTTGAAGATAATGGTCACGTTCTTTAGCTAACCGTCGCATGTGGTTGAACAAAGTTGGCGATTGAAAAAGATCAATGGCATCAGGAGTCAGAACCACTGTTTGCATATCTGTTACCTGTAACAAGTGGTTATATAATTTCATTAGTGAAGTCTTAAAATTCAAGTCACTCCTTCCTTACTCATCTCTAAAAGCCCAAGGGTTTTACTTACTTACACCTTACACATCTCTAATAAAAACCCATAATAGGGTTTTATTAATAGGGATTAAAGACCCTATTAATATTTCTTAAAACAAAATCTTTAAACTCACAAAATATGTTTTCTAGTCAGTCAATAGTGCATTATATTTATTACTGTGCATGCTTGGGAGTACCACATGCACAGTATTGGTGTATTGGTATTGGTACACAGCATAGTATTGGTGCACCGATATTTGGTTACTTGTTTTGATATTTCATTTAAACATTTAATGGGTGTGACTCCTGTTCTCTGCCCTACTACACTTCTATTCTATTGGCCAACCTATTTATGAGAAGACAAAACATACCTGTTTAATACATTCCACAATGTTGTGCTGTAATTCCACATCTAGTTCTTTGATTCTCGTGATGAACAGTTCTTTGTTTGGACACTGCACAGCTGCACCCAGCAATAGCAAGAGTAGCAGCTTCATATTTTCCAGGCCATTTCTAGATTCTGGAGACTTTCCCAAGCAGATGCATTCTGGCACAACCAATAGGGTCATTCCTAACTCTTCTTCATACAAATTTTTTACATTTTTAATAATAGCATCAAAGTTCTTGACCCTTCCCAGAAGTAGTGATTGTTCCTCCAAGCCAATTAATTTTATGATGTGACAAGAAGGTTCTGGGTCAATTTGGAGGTACAGTTGATGTAGTATGTCGCCATTGAAAAGAGATGTATAATCTGTGATAAGATCGGGATTTGGAAGACATGATTTAAGCTAAAACAAAAATAAATTATTATTATTATAGATTAGCATTACAATAGCAGAATACATTACATAGAATGCATATAATATCATAATAATAAAATTATAACCAGTTAATTATTATTGAAAAAAAATATGGTACTTCATAATTAAATAGTGGGTATCAGTGGCGAAGGGTGAAATGATGGCGAAAGTAAGCTGTTCTACAAAAATGTTATGAACTGCATAGTGGGTTGGTGGGGTGGGATTTGATTTGATGAGAGTTTGTATGGACCCTTCGCCGCTGCTGGGTATAGCAATGAAACATAATAGGTTACTACTAGGTGTTTATCATAGGGGTCAAATAATTGAACTACCTATTAGTTCAATTATTTGACCCCTATGCTTAAAATAATAACACCTAGGAGCCAAATTCTTGTATGTTATATTATAAACCTGAAAAGTAAGCCATTTTGGCTCAATATTTTTTGCCTTACTATTGACAGAGCACTTTGTAGGAAACTATCGTTCTAGGTTGTTATTATTCTAAGTCATTATGAATGATAAGATAACTATAACAAAATATTTTTTTTAGTTACTTGATCTTTTTCCTATGAGTGCAGATGTATGTTTTTGTGTCTTTAAGAATGAAGTCTTATCAAGACTAAGTGTAAAACAGAATTGCAATTACAAATAACAGACAAAATTGCTACACTACAATGGTAAGACACAACAAGGGAGATAGGTAGGTACTGGGATGGGAACTGTGACAGACAACAGTTTCATGCATTGTGTTCTAACTTCTGTAGACCTTGCTGTACCTATACCTACATATTGATTTTTGATTTATTTACCTACATAAAACCTTTGCATATCGTATCGTCTTAGAGAAAGATGTATGGGTGAAAACTTAATTCAATGGATTGTTCCTTTTTAACAGTTTTAATAATAATATAATTTATTGAAACTGTATTTCGAATAGTTACTCTCCTTGGCTTATATGCGATCCGAGACATCCACTAACCACTTGAATTTAACGGAACGGCAGTTATATTGATTTGCGCTTCACTTTTAACCAATAACTAATAATATCAGATGCACGGATGACTGAACACTCACCCACGAAACGAGAGGCCCATTCAACAAGTCTTCGATTTCAGTAGCAGACGCGGCCATTCTCACCGAATGTTATGATGAGAGAAATCTAGTCCTCAAATCCTGACCGAAGTACATGGCACCGTTATAGTTCGTTTTATCAAAGTGAGATGAGAAATATCTAAACATCTGCAAAAATAACGAAGACAAAATGTTTTGTCACACCAACTCGCTCGCATCACAGACAGACAGCTCGCGCACACACACACAAAATAAGGATGTTCCAGTATCATCTATAGTCTGTGGATCGGGGCTAGTAGGGATGATGGACTAAGGCCGGTCCGCATAGCGATAATATCGATACTATCGCGATTACAGGGCTTACAGCGACCATGCCTTGGAGCGCTTACGCTCGAAACTTTTGACAGGATGTTCACAGTGATTACACTGTGAACATCCTGTCAAAAGTTTCAAGTGACTATCAAACGAATCGAGTGTCAGAATTTTATTTCGTCAAAAAATTATAGAGTTTGTTACAGAAGGAGCTTTTCCTCACTTCGCAACAAAAAGATAGAGCATTATATTGATAAGTATTTTGGTAATATTAATTTTGAGAAAAAGGTGGTGGTGAAGTAAAAAGTTGAAAAAAAAAAAGATGTTGGATGCACACGACTCAATGATCAAACGTTCTTCATCACTATCATCGCTTTAGAGAACAAAAATAGTTTCTAGCAATCATTCCATCTTGTATTTGAGGTTAGAATAAAATGTGAATGCGCTTACGAGTGAGTCCGCATTCACTAACTGTCATTTGTCGCTTTTGTCAATAAGCGCGATACCGAATGTGGACCGCGCGGGAGCGTTGTAAACGCCATTATCGAAATTATTGCTATGCGGACATTGCGGACCGCAGCCTAGATACTTTGTCCTTCTAAGCTTTGTCCATTGGGGTGGTGGGTTCCGTGGAATGTTGTGGGCGGTAAAAATATCGCGCGTTGAGAAAAAATCGCTTGAGTACGGTCCCTTAAAATGTTCTCTATCGCGATCGATGACTCGGCGATTAGCCTGCTGGAATGTACCCATTGACATTGACATGTTTCTTTTTGTTTGCCCTAGGCAACTTTTGCACAGAACACATACTGAACTTTTGCGTTTATTCATTGCTCGATATACAAAATAAAGAAAACCTACCAGAAAGAAAAGTATTTGGCAGTAAAAAATACAACGTGTACCACTAACTATGTTTGCTAAAAGCTCCAACAAAGTTAAATTTCAAGACCATCAACTCGATGATTATCTGCTGGAGGTTGGTTTGGTACCTACTTATTCTTTTAGGCTTCCCAAGTTTTGTAATTATATATTTATAATATCTATTTTAATCTCGATAGAATTCGGTGCTAAAAAGTAAACTTCAAAGCAAAATAGATGCTCTTCTGATAATGAGTAAAGAATTGGACAAATGCAGTATGGAAAGAGACAGATACAAAGTTTTGGTTGAACAGATAAGGTGCAAGAAACCAGTTTTACTCAGTCAAGATAAAAACAACAGTATTTATAAATTCACGCCAACAAATACTGTAAGCAGTGGGGACATGCTTGCTCAAACAAGAGATCAAAACAATATTCTCAAGCTAGAGGTAAGAATACATAGGTAAAATATCTTTTTCCCAGATGTTTTAGCTAAAATTTGCAATAATCATTGCAGGTTGAAACATTAAAAAGCAAATTAGAAGAATCTACTGGTGATATTGTCGCTTTAAGAAAGCAGTTGCAAAAAAAGGATTATTTTGTTGAGGAGGATCTTGGGTCTAAAAAGTCCAGTACAAGTTTTGGTTACTCTAATAAAGATTATGAAGAATTAATACAAGAACTTGAAAAGATTCATAAAAAAGTAAGTAGGTTCACATCCTAAGAACTATTTCCATTTTTAACTCTTCAACGCCCGGAAAACAATACAACAATAGATTTCTATTGTTGTTTGTGCCCAATAGGGCACAAACAACAATAGATAGTTGATGAGTTAAGATTGATTTGTGAATTAATAGGCACATTAATTTAATATTTTACAAATACATAAATAATAGCTCTTTTGGTCTACTGGTTTTAGTACCAACAAATACAATTGGACTATCGGGCTACATTGGATGAAAAGGAAGAACTAGTATCTGATCGAGATTATTATAAAAATAAAGTTCAACGTTTGAATCATCAGATTAGTTATATTATCACAAATAGAGTTAAGCCACACCAAAGTGATGAAAATATAGATCCTCCGAAACCAATTGTGGACATAGATGCCATAGTAACTGAGAATAAATATCTTCATGAGAGGATTACACAATTGCAAGTTGAGAAAGAAATTATTAAAAGGACATTGACTAAATATAAGGTAAATAACTATTTCATTGTTTCAAACATTGACGGTTTCTTTTACTGTATGTTAGAAATCTATTGCTTTGATTAACTTATGTTATTACAAAATTTTGTTAGAGACCTTCACTTTCCTAGAGATTTACAGCTAATGTTTAACTGGATGTTATAAAAATGATAACAGACTCCTTAATAATTCTGTGGTGATTTGTTTCAGACATTGTTGGATAATAGGAATGCAGGAACTAATGATGCAATGACTTTGAATAAAGGATTTACAGATGTTATGACCCAAAAACAGGGTAAGACCATTAATGACCGCCACAAAATATGTTGATAGTAGTGAAGCCATAAAAATAAAGATACATAAATCCACCCATCTATTCGTCTTCTTTATCCATCTCTATCTTCTAGCTCCTGTAGGATTAAGATTATTCTGTACATATTTCTGTTGCAGTGAGGGAATTTTTAGATGTTAACTCCAAAACTGGTTTGAAAAGGACCTCAGCTGCTGAGCTGAAATCTGTCTGTTTGGGTTTATTTGAAGCATTGAATGATAAATCTATAGCTCTTCAGCATCAAAGAAAAACAAACCAGTATGTTTCTACAATTTCTGATCTATGTCATTTAATAATTGAGTAATCTTTAAATTTTTTGTACTCATTATATATTTTTTTGCAGAATCCTAGCAAATAGAATCACAGAACTAGAGAGAACTTTGGAAAGCTGGTGTAATGGCCAAAAGTATATACCCATATTTCCTTCACAAATGTTATTGGAGGAGTTTCTTCCAGACATGAGTTCTGTAAAATCAGATGACTTAAAGGAAAAAAACTATAGAAATTCGGAAGAGAATTTCAAAGATAATTCTGATGGTGAAGATAATATAATTAGAAACAGTGATGAGGTAGATGACTTAGCTGGGGATGGTAATCTTGATAATAATAAAGGCTGTCACTTAGGATCTAATAGAACTTTAACAAAAACAATTTTACCATTTGAATTAGAAGAATTGGTCAGAGAAGCTCTTGCTGAAATGAGACCTGTTAATGAAGTCATAAACTACAAAAAACATTGATTTCTAACCAGAGTTTTCATATATGTATAGTGGTGGCCACATAATTAAGCGCCAATTGATTTTTATTCAAACTAGGTAATTTTGAAGCCTTGGTTCTCCACCAGGGATTGATTGAGCTGTGATCTGATCCAGGGAGTGAATGGAGGAGATCCAGATAGCTATGCACATCAAGTGATCTGATCAAAATTCAAAGAGATGTACTGTTAGTGGAACAATAGCAAAATTTACATTCCAAAAATTAACAATTATCTACTAATATAGCTGCTTCTAGTCATACTATAATAAATCTAGTCATATTTTATTTTATAATTTAATTATACTTGGTAATGTGTACCTACCTAATGTAAAGTGATATGACGTTATTGTAATACTTAAAATAAATTATTTGATGTGTCAAAAGTTTTTACTATGTTGTTCGTTATTCTGTTTTTCCACCAGGAAGTAGCCTATACCGCACTGCATGACATGAAGAAGACGAGAGTAAGAAATGTTTTCTTAATATTTATACAGATTTCACTGAAATAAAAAAAATATAGGTATTTGGCAAAAATAATTTATTTTAAATATAGGTAGGTAGGTACATGTGTAACATTTACACCATAGTTTTAGTTAAAAGCGTAGTCAGCATTACCTTTAGTGTAGGAACACACATCAGGCACCATTCCGACGACTCGGTGTCGACATAGAAATCGGAAAGAACTGCGAATCACATCATATAATATGCTGTATGGTGGTAGCTAGCCAGGCGGATTTGAAATAAGCCCTACCGCCGACCAAACCGAGCACGAATTATACCCCCCTCCTGGGAATCGAACCCGGGGGTCCCCTGCGTCTTCACCAGAACACACGCTGTTTACAACATTAGCTAGATCGGCTGTGTGTGCTCCTATACCATAAGATTGGAATTCTACGTGTGCATTATGTTATAGTCAAACGCCGAAGCTCTGGCGCTCCTAGGTTTGACACGAAGGCGAAGAAAGTTTATACTAATAGCGTGTTTCGGCCTTTGTTTGACTGACAAATTTATGTCCAAACCTAGGAGAGACCAACTTGGTCAGTCAAACCGAGAAACTCGATTCGATTAAATCAGGGTTTGACCAGTCAGACTTAAATTAGGTACACAGATTTTGTTATTTTGTATGTAAAATGAAAAACTCATTCTTTAGAGTGAAAATTTAATTAAAATAACACATTCTGTCCCTCATTTAAGTTTGACTGGTCAAACAAACCCCGATTTACGATTTGATCGTATTGAGTTGACTAAGTAGGTCTCTCCTAAGTTTGGACATAAATTCGTTAGTCAAAGGCCGAAAAACGTATTAGTTCAACAAAGCCTTGTCAAACCTAGGAGAGTGCCGCGCCGCCGGAACTTTGGAGTTTGCCTATAACACATACATTCATCCAAAAATTGATTAGGATGGTAATATATTAAATAGGTATTTATTTTCATAAATTATAATTAAACTTACGTGAATGATTAACATTTAATACATATTTGAAATATCAAATAAAGTATAATATTACCATTCGTTATCTATCATTATTACCACTTACAGTTCGTTGTTGAATATATCTAGGTATATTTGTCATTTCATACCGTAACGGGTAATTCCATTATATTAATGACATAGTAATATTACTTTACCGCAATATTTTACAAAATTATTATTTAGTCAATCTAATACATATTTTACATAATGCAGTCTAATAAAGGTAAATTAATATAAGAAAAAGGATTTTCAATCCTCAATGATATAGTTTCATAACAGGTAGGTAAACTTCAATAAATTAGCATCAACGATAAGGATTAATATTTATTTGGCCATTATTACCGTATAATGTTTAACGAAACAATTAGTAGGCACTCACGACGAGCGACGGCAGGTCAGATTTTAACTGTTGTACTGCAAAAACATCTTCTATTACGTAGGTACGCGTAGGTCATAAAGGCGGTATCAAAGTCAACGTCTTAACGTCTGATGTGATGTGCCGTCGTCGCCTACCATGGGCAACAGCGTCGCTTTACCACACCTAAGGTTAAAAAACATACGTTTAGTTCGCAGGGGCGATACACGCGCACACAAATTTTGTTGCTAACTAGTTAAGCAACGCTGTTGCCCATAGTACATTACATTTTTAACAAAACAAATGCTAATATTTGGTAGGCACTTAGGTAGCATCTAAAAAGGGATAGGTAACTACTTGTTATGTGGTAAGGACACGCGAAAAAAAATGGGGTGAACCATTGGTGTCGATTCGGTTGGTACAACTAAACTAAATTGACAGGACTTAATTTTAGCATCCTGTTCTTGTCTTTTCGATACCAAAAGAGACGGATGGAAAACTAAATTTAGTTTAATCCTGTCAATTAATGTCAACAGCGCAGAAGTTTACATAATACTTATACAATATTTCAATGTGATTTCAATAATATGTCCTATCTGTTTGAAAATAACCTTTCGTCTAGGGTTTCGCTGCGAAG
The DNA here is from genome assembly GCA_950108535.1 of Agriphila straminella. Lineage (NCBI taxonomy): Eukaryota > Metazoa > Arthropoda > Insecta > Lepidoptera > Crambidae > Agriphila > Agriphila straminella. Next base: position 8,158,539 of record OX467312.1, read on the forward strand.
CCTGGTACCTAATACGAATAAAAAATATTATGCAGGGAGAAAAAGCAATGAATCCGTATACAAATAAAATCGTACAGGCGGCTGTATACTGACATAACTATTTGATTCTACTATGTAACTACGCTATTATTGCTTCATGTGAAACTTATATTTAATTATAGGAGTAAACTTAGAAGTTCCCTTTAAAACAAATTAAAAGGAATAAAATATAACGAAATAATTAAGTATAGTTAATGTCTTAGTCCTGAGTGCCTAGTGCGAGTTGATGTTTACACTTAAACTGTCGGATATACTGCTCATACATAGTCAATACGAGTGAAAGAGAGAAAACGATAGTTTTCGATAGCGACAAGTAAAAACATCAACTCGCACTATAGTCGCGAGTCGCAGTATCCTGAACAACGGATGCGATATTTAGGATGATCTAATTAGCTCTTAAGCGGCTAATCCGCTTACTAACCGCCGCAAAGTTTGCGACGCATTTTAAATTAATTAAAACGAGCAAATTAACAGTAGTAATGTTAAACTTCATATATGAAGTGCTTGGTCCATTTCAACCATTGCAGTAGAACAACAGCAAACAATTTCTATACTTTGGCTTCTGGAGGAATAATGTTTTTTTTATTTCATATCAACCGGGTGTAGTAGTATAAATGATAGTCTTTGTAGCTGCCTTATATTATGGACCATTCACACCAACCGGCGCAAGTCGGGCCGCGTCGTCGGCAGCTGATTGTGTCCGCCTGATCTGCACGAACCCGCGGTGCATGCGCACGGAGCCGGTCGGATTCTAAGCTGCGTAAATTCCAACCAAATATTTTTTTGTATCCACAACGGGTTAGTGCTTGGCCTTCACCTCACCTGTCGAAAGTGCAGTATTAACTGCCGGAACACAATTTTTAAATTGTTATGGCGTCAGACTTAGGTAAGAAGGTGGTAGCTAGCCAGGCGGACTTGAACTAAGCCTTACCACCAACCAAACCAAGTACAAATTGTTTACCCCCCGCCTTTAAATCGAACCCGGGACCCTGCGTCTAACACGTGTGGGCGACCGGCGAACCAATAAATATAGAACTTAATAAATACCTGCTGGGGCCCAAGTCTGCTATTGTTAGCGTCATAAATCGTGTTTCAATAGGGATGTTGACTATTTTTTTTATTTTATGTTACATAAATTACCTCTCAAAAAAAGAAACATTGGTAAAAGAATTAATTCGCTAGCATGAAAACCGCCCGAGATATCACAGTGTGAAATGCACACAAATGGACTCGATCAAAAACGCTCCATACTAATGGCTTGCACGTTATGACGTCACGCCGTGCTAGTTTGTATGCAACGCATAGGAAATTTGTTCAGCAGCAATATTAAATATTGTGTTTATCAAAATGGTTTCTTCGACAAATTTGCTATACATTTTACGGACTAATTAAAGGTATCATTTATTTTAATAAATTTTATACTTTTTAAATGGACTTGTCCACCCAACTTTGAAGGGTCATAAAACAAATAATATGCAATATATAAAACCAAGAGGTATACAAGCTACTCTAAAAGTTTAATATGATTACGATTTTTATTAGTATTTCGTTATTTTATTCATTAGTCAACATCCCTATTGTGTTTGAATTATTGTAGTGTTTTTTGACATAATTCTTGTATTTTAAGGGTTAGGTGGCTACTGATCCACTTGCTACTGGGCCCAGGGTCCAGTAGCCACCTAACCCTTTATGCTTAAACCTAAAACCGAAACACAATGGGGGGGATGTCACAAATTTATCCCGCTTGGTGGCGCTACAGCTGCTGTAGCTGCTGCTGCCTTTGTACGGGCATTTACCCCCCATTTTCCCGTTAATTTTAAATTATATCTTAAAATGGTTGATAGTTACAATAATTATTATAGACGCTGGATAGTAAATTAATTAAAGATCGAATTGAAGAAAAAGAAAACCAATATGTGTTGGAAGAAAAATTTATGTTTACGAAAATTCGCTTCCGACATCCAAAAATTAGTACAAAATGACAGGTCTACATCTACACTAGCGCCAAGTTAGAGGTAGTGCGCCGACTGGTGGAGGATTTGTGAATCAACAAAATTATCCTGCCATTGAAACACGATTATGACGTTAAAATAGCAGACTTGGGCCCCTTGTATGGACGCTTAAATTTCCTTCAGCAGATTGTAAAATGCGGACCAACGCGGCCCGACTCGCGCCGGTCAGTGTGAATCGTACATTAGTACATTGTTACGCTATCCCAGCGTAATGCGACACGGCATCTGCTGCGGCGGTATTGAGATGCCTAGTGGCGGCATCGCTACGGTTCCTGGCTGCGGCGATAGCGGACAGAACTAGTTTCGACGGTAGGTACATTAGTACACGGTAAAAAAGGATTTCTTTAAATAAGAAAGACCAATTTCTTGAAATATTTGGTTATTCTAAAAATATATTTACTTAAGCCAATGCAATATTTTTAAAACAAAAATAGTGCTCATCTTTTACTCAGACAATATTTTTCTTAATGATTAAGAGAAATATTTTTGTTTCAAGGCTTATTTAAACTTATATCAATTAAATTGACTTAATTTAAATCAAGAAATGTCCATCTTCTTGCATCAAATTAAAATTATCTGAAATCAACTACAAGTTACTTGAATTTAGATAAACCTTTTTCAAAAAATCATGTTCTTCTATTAAGAGAAAGTTTATTGTTTATGAAGTATTATTTCTTGTTCTAAGAAATGATTTTGTTCGGCTTATAGAAATTTTGTTTTAAACAGAGAAATACAAAAATTTCGAAACAACGGAATCATAGTTTTCGATAAACACGATAACATTTTTACTTTGAGAAATTTATCCATACATCATGGTCTGACCCGCGGTGTTAAGATTTTTATCAAGTTCTTTAAGTAGTCGGACTTAATTTTGTTTCGTCAAGCTCAATCGGGTTTGTTTGTTGGTTGCCTCTGGGTGTCGCGTCCTACTTGGGACGGCTTCCCGGACTCCACTCCTCTTTCGAGCACTTTTATTTACCTTGATTTTTTGTAGACCGCGCCCACGTTGTTATTTTTGGACAGAAAAGTTAAATCTGTACTTTTAAAGGAAGGAAGTCATCGGTGTTCTCCAATTATCTCCACTTAATATACAACAACAACAAAATATACATCTTCATTCAATAGACAAAATAATTTACTCTAAGTAAGGTTAGTCTACAAGAGATATAGAAGATTTTCGTATCAAGAATACATTTACTTGACTGTACAAAATAACGTTGTCTTGAATGAAACAACTCGTGTCTTGGAATAAATGTATTATTCTTGTAACAACTAAATATTTTTAAGAGTATTTTTTACTATTACGAAGAAATTATTGTCTAGCGTCTATAGGGAGAGGATCATTTTCTTAGATTCAATAAATATGTCTTAAGCCAAAGCAATTTGTCTTTTTTTAAGAAATCTGTTTTTACCGTGTACATTGTTACGCTATCCCAGCGTAATGCGACACGGCATCTGCTGCGGCGGTATTGAGATGCCTAGTGGCGGCATCGCTACGGTTCCTGGCTGCGGCGATAGCGGACAGAACTAGTTTCGACGGTAGGTACATTAGTACATTGTTACGCTATCCCAGCGTAATGCGACACGGCATCTGCTGCGGCGGTATTGAGATGCCTAGTGGCGGCATCGCTACGGTTCCTGGCTGCGGCGATAGCGGACAGAACTAGTTTCGACGGTAGGTACATTAGTACATTGTTACGCTATCCCAGCGTAATGCGACACGGCATCTGCTGCGGCGGTATTGAGATGCCTAGTGGCGGCATCGCTACGGTTCCTGGCTGCGGCGATAGCGGACAGAACTAGTTTCGACGGTAGGTACATTAGTACATTGTTACGCTATCCCAGCGTAATGCGACACGGCATCTGCTGCGGCGGTATTGAGATGCCTAGTGGCGGCATCGCTACGGTTCCTGGCTGCGGCGATAGCGGACAGAACTAGTTTCGACGGTAGGTACATTAGTACATTGTTACGCTATCCCAGCGTAATGCGACACGGCATCTGCTGCGGCGGTATTGAGATGCCTAGTGGCGGCATCGCTACGGTTCCTGGCTGCGGCGATAGCGGACAGAACTAGTTTCGACGGTAGGTACATTAGTACATTGTTACGCTATCCCAGCGTAATGCGACACGGCATCTGCTGCGGCGGTATTGAGATGCCTAGTGGCGGCATCGCTACGGTTCCTGGCTGCGGCGATAGCGGACAGAACTAGTTTCGACGGTAGGTACATTAGTACATTGTTACGCTATCCCAGCGTAATGCGACACGGCATCTGCTGCGGCGGTATTGAGATGCCTAGTGGCGGCATCGCTACGGTTCCTGGCTGCGGCGATAGCGGACAGAACTAGTTTCGACGGTAGGTACATTAGTACATTGTTACGCTATCCCAGCGTAATGCGACACGGCATCTGCTGCGGCGGTATTGAGATGCCTAGTGGCGGCATCGCTACGGTTCCTGGCTGCGGCGATAGCGGACAGAACTAGTTTCGACGGTAGGTACATTAGTACATTGTTACGCTATCCCAGCGTAATGCGACACGGCATCTGCTGCGGCGGTATTGAGATGCCTAGTGGCGGCATCGCTACGGTTCCTGGCTGCGGCGATAGCGGACAGAACTAGTTTCGACGGTAGGTACATTAGTACATTGTTACGCTATCCCAGCGTAATGCGACACGGCATCTGCTGCGGCGGTATTGAGATGCCTAGTGGCGGCATCGCTACGGTTCCTGGCTGCGGCGATAGCGGACAGAACTAGTTTCGACGGTAGGTACATTAGTACATTGTTACGCTATCCCAGCGTAATGCGACACGGCATCTGCTGCGGCGGTATTGAGATGCCTAGTGGCGGCATCGCTACGGTTCCTGGCTGCGGCGATAGCGGACAGAACTAGTTTCGACGGTAGGTACATTAGTACATTGTTACGCTATCCCAGCGTAATGCGACACGGCATCTGCTGCGGCGGTATTGAGATGCCTAGTGGCGGCATCGCTACGGTTCCTGGCTGCGGCGATAGCGGACAGAACTAGTTTCGACAGTAGCGCGCGGTGACCGCGTTCCGAATATCTCTCGTATGATTCCAAACCTTCTTGAAGCTTTAATATTAAACTGTCATAGTTCTTCCTGACGACATCTAGAATCTGCAAAATTCAAAATAGGATAGTCGTATTTAAACTACAAACACTACACTATAGAGATAGAGTTTGTTTTTTTTCAATGTTGAAATTTAAATGTTGCCAACCGTTAATAACTTGGTACTACTCAACTAAAAAAGTCATGTAGGTTCAAAAATTAACAGAAAACTATATTATGAACTCATGAGTCTTTAACGGAAACTTCCTTAATAATTTTGATTTCTGTACTCTTGAAAAAAAAACATGCTCCAGAAAAAAAAAACACGGTATTTCTGCCACACACACAGAATAGAAACCCTTGTGATGGGAGAAATAAACGAACATTTTATTTTTACACAGGCTAAATTTTTGAACAGTGCACAAATGTTTTTTTTAATATATTTAATTCAGGCAACTAACCAACTTAGAGCAAAAAATCAGCTGTTCCATACATTTTGGTCGAATAGATACTAACGTTTTCTATGGAATGGCTGAATATTTTTTTTTGCTATGATTAAGTTGATCCCATAAATAAAGTTGTTTAGTTTGACGGTCTAAGCGACACCACAAAATGTGTGCACTGTTCAAAATTTTACCCTGTATGTTAACTTTCTGAATAACACCTCAAAATGACCATTTCTGTTCTAACCTGGTCTTCAGTGGGCGTGGACAAATTCTGCGAAGCCAGCCACCCTTCGATTTTGGGCGAAAAATGTTGAATGATCGCTCGCACGTTCACCAAGCAGTTCGCGAGCCGCAACGCTTCCGCTTTGTATTCTCCGTCTCCCGTTGAATAACGTAATGCTGAAAATCATAAAAAAATTTTTTACAACGCTCATCAGCTTTGTGAAAAAAAAATACAGCTTGGCAGAAAAGAATAGAAACGGAACCAAAATTGTTTTTACTAGCAACATGTGGTTTTTGCATACAAAAGTAGACAAGTGTTGCCATGCCATACAATAACACGAATTTTTAATTTATTTTATTAATTATAATATTTACATGCATTGAAATCATTTCTATACTTTTTGCCAGATTATAAATGTAAATAAAGAAGCAAAAAAAGAGAGCGTACCCATATAAAAAAGATTATCAAACACTTGATGCATCCTAATCAATTCGTAATACAACTGATCGTACGAAGCTGGAGTCGGCAAAAATGTATCGCCGAACGTTATAAATAAGTTGAAGATATTTACAACCTGCAACAAACGACGTGCTCATGACAATCAATCAGAATTTACATTCTCAGTAGTACATAATGTTTACCACCTTTGGCACATTTGCCTCTACTACTACAATAAACTATATTTTACAGAGGTTATTGTTTGTAAATAAACTAAAGAACGAACCTCATCTTCTTGTTGGTAACCAGAAACTTGAGCAGCGCTGTAAGCGCCGCCCACAGAGGGCGCCAGTCGCGCGCCAGAAATGTGATTTTGTATAGGGATATTCTAAACCCGAGTGGATATAGACAATGTGTATGTGTCATGTCAGTCTCACCTGTTGCGCCATAACAAAGATGTTGTGCCTGCGTAATAGCGCCGTCTCGTTGGTAACCAGAAACTTGAGCAGCGCTATAAGCGCCGCCCACAGAGGGCGCCAGTCGCGCGCTAAACGCACGCGGCAGCGCTTCTGATAGCTCAGTAGTCGGACTAACACGCCCGCGCATAGTTCATACAACTCGCCCGGGAATTTCTTCAGCAAGTGGCACATCATGAACTCCACTAGTAGATCTGATAGTTATATAAATATTTTAAAACAATGGCAATCCAAAACATTAACATATTTAAGAGCGCGTTATCAGCACACTAGCGCTGCCATTGAAACGAGAAAAGCAAAAAAAAACTCCATTAAACTAAACTAAACGACAGGGTAGATTCTAGCCGCTAGAAAGTATTGTTTAAGCAATAAAAGAAACCATAAAGCTTCTTCGAAGAGCACTACAGAAAACTCACAATTACGTATTTATTAAAGCACTAGGATTCTCGTTTCAGTGGCGGCGCTAGTGTGCAGACTACGCGCTCTTTCTTACGTATCTTATCATTATAAGGTCATGAAAGAGTAAAATTTTACTGGTCCTTCGAGCCGATTTTACTGGTCCTTCGAGCCGGAAGTAGTGGAAAATGTAATTCTTGTATGATTGGCGATGAAAAAATACAGCAACCAGTTTAGCTGTGTTTTAAATTAAATCAGGAATATTGGTAGCTCCAACATACTGACTTTTCTATTACGGGTCCAAGATAGGAAAACATGGTTTGCGGGTGTCATATTTTTATATGGAAAACGTAAAGGTGTAGCCACAAAAAGAGATTCTCTAGTAGCTACAAGTATTAAATTGCGTATAAATCTAACAAACTAAACAGAATATCATCAAAAGCGCTTGCATCATATTTTTGGCGTAAATAATAGCGAAAACGTATTGAATTCTACATCAAAATACACTTTAACGTACTGTGAAGTAGCTCCAATAACCTTTTTTCAAGAAAGCTAATTGTGCTAAAGATAATGATGAAAAAACATCGAAAAAGTGCAGAAGTGAGGTTATTTTCCATACTCTTTACACGAAAAGAAAAAGACAGACAAATGTTTCCGCATAACCGATCCATAAGGTCTTTATGTAACAGGGTTATTACCTATGAGGGTAGATGCTAATGGCTGAGAGGGTGATTCTTCAGGTGCTATTTTTCTATGTCTCATGGGTAATCTGTACAATTGTACCTGTGGAAACATGGTATTTTCATAATCATCATCAGTAGCCCGGTAATCAACAAACTGTTTTCGCTACCGTAAACTATCGTTTTCTCTCTTTCACTCGCATTGACTGTGAGTAGCATATCCGATAGTTTTCGGTAGCAAAAACAGTTTGCGTCAACTCATGGCAGTACCAACATTCTATTAACTTGAAACAGATTTTAACTAACCTTGAATGTTAAGTTTTGGTCGTGCATAATGGAATTCGCGAATTGTTCTTCGACAATACACGTGAGTGTTATAAAGCATAAACTACACTTGTTTATACTAGCTTCAGTTCTTGTATCAGCCATTACTATGGAACTGAAATACGTGGAGAATTGATAATTACACGTTTTTGCAAGCTTTCTAAAACAAGTATGTAAGTAAATATAAGAAACTCACCAATATTGGAAGAATGTAACTAGAAGATTAGTGGGCTGATCATTGTCCAGGGCCTGTACTTGAGCCAGATTTGGTGGAGTCTAAAACAAAAGAATACCAACTTTATTTTGATAAACTAACGATTTAACACAAGTTACAGTCACAAGTACTATATTTTGAAGAAAGTTTGATATTTTAAATAAGTTGAACCGCCAACGAGCGATAATCGCTTGAGCGATTATTTTATCGTCGAGTATTGAAAATTCAGAGTTCGATACTGAAACGTCCACGAGTTAGTACTAAAAGTCGCTCATAAACAAAATTGCTGCACCCCGGGCAGAAATTCAGAAATGTAGTAGCTGACGCACACTGTCCACCGACAATCGGCCGAGAAATTTTCTAAGTTCCCACGATAGCTAGCGACAAGGTGACGGACGGACGGACAACACACGTACCTGGTGCGGCGGGAGGGTGGCGGGCGGGGAGGGCGGCGCGGAGGACGCGGCGGCGGACGACGAGTGCGCGAGCGTCGTCATGAAGTTGCGATTAAGGTGCGCCGCCTCGTACAGCGCTAGTAGCATGCCTTCTTCGCCGCCACTGCTGGTGCACAACACAACCTAGGTTATTATCGTCAGCCTATGATGTACAGTCACAAGGGCGTTGCCAGTTATACTAGATTCCATCTATCTAATTGGAACGCGTGTTGCATTACTTTACTTGCATTAATATTGAAAAAATATTAAAGAAGTAGATTTTGTTAGGTTTTGTAGCAAGCATACCTAGTTTAGTTAGGACTAAGGAATAGGGTGTTTAGGAATATCTTATTACTGAATTAGTGATTAATTACATTCTCGTTGATATCGATAAAATATTATTTAGAAAATTGGTAGCTTCTTGTATTGGTGTTCGGATTGAACCTTCTGCGTCTGAGTTTGATGGTTTACGCGGTAAAGGCAAGATCGAGCGAGACGTATGCTACCTCTAATTTTATGCTGGGCGGTGACTGTGCATAAATTGCAAGGTACAACTTTAGACCGGGCAGTTGTCGATTTGAGCAGTCACCTATTTGCTAAAGGTCAAGCTTACGTGGCTTTAAGCAGAGTCCGATCTCTCGCAGGGCTTGCTGTCAGTTGTCTTGACCCTAAAAAATTCTTATTTAAACCACACGATGAAAATTATTTTAAAGAATTAGACCGTCTACGTAATTTGTAAGGAGAATATAACTAAAAAGACGTAAATAAAAAACAACTAAATTTAAAAAAAATAAAAACCCGCCTGCCTAAAAAAAGACAAGTCAACAGAAAAATAAAATAGAAAAACTAAAAAACCCACATGCATCAAAAAACAAGTCAGACAAGTAAACGAAAAATAAATTCAAAAAAATTAAAAAAACCAATTACCAATTGACATCTTAATAATTTTGACTTTATTAGTATTTAATGACGTCATAATATTATTGACATTTACAATTTTAGTCTAAGTTAGTTTTAAGTAGATATGTGTGCTTTGTTTTGTTTATTATTTGACATCTTAATATGTTTTTTATGTCATTTTTTTTATTAATTTTGTTTGACATTTAAGTTAACTCTTAGATTGACAGATGATAAATTGCTATTTTAATTAACTGTAGGTACTTATAATAATTCAATGTCTTAATAAAAATTATATGTTGGCGTCTTGGTATAACTGTAAGTCGGCATGTTCACCAATTGTTAAATGATTAAATGAAAAGACACCAAAAATCCTTCTTTAAACGACAATCCTCCTACTAATAATATTATAAATGTGAAAGTTTGTGGGTTTGGATGTTTGTTCCTCAATCACGCAAAAACGGCTGAACGGATTTAGATGAAATTTGGCACACAGATAGTTTATAGCCTTGATTAAAAAGTATCCTATTACTTTTTATCCCGGTCAAAGGTTCCCTAAGGATTTTTTCCGACTATCCACGCGGACGAAGTCGCGGGCGGAAGCTAGTAGTTTGAATATGAGGAAAATAAGCTTTGCACCACATTGGGCGGTTTTCCACTTACCGGCACGGCGACGGGACGGCGACGGCGACGGCCCGGCGACGGCGACGGGCCGGCGCTCCGTTTTTCCACTAGACGGCGACGGCACGGCGACGGCGACGGCGCGGGCTACGCTCAGTACAGACACGCACGCCAATTTTACAAGACTTAAAAATGTCCTCGTCTAGTCGTCGTACTATTTATTTGCTCTACCTTTTACATTTAAGGAGAAAATATCTACAACGTAGAAAAGTAAATTTTTGGGTCGATCCACTTATTAAAGTTAGGTATTTAAAGGGTTCTTACTATACTTTATTTGATAAACTAAAAATGAACAATAAGCAATTCTTTAACTATTTTCGAATGACTCAAGAAACATTTAATTATCTGTTGGAGAATTTATGTGAAACAATCCAAAAGAAGGATACTAAATTTTTTCAAAAACAGTTTTCGACTGAACGCACCGATCGAAAAACAGTTTATCCACTAACGCCATCTGTGCAATCAGTTGAATTTGAATATTACGTATGCCATACCGTAGAGTTTGCCAAAACTGTGTTGGTATGGCTTCTGCAGCGAATAGAATAGATGGCGCTAGCACAATAAAGAAAAAAAGATATCGAAAAAACTGTAAATCTACAGTTGAAACTATATAGGTACTAATAATTATTACCAATTTTTATTATATTTGGAATTTATCAATTAACCTAACTATTACAATAATGTACCTACGTACAAATGACTTTTATGTTGTGGTATAAATAATAAGAATATCTTATAATATGCTGTAAGTATAAAAAATTAAATATGGTAATTTGTAATTTATATCACATAGAAAAACAATATCAAATTTATGTTTGTAGTTCATTTCATACAAAATAAGTGCATACGACCTCAAATGTAAGCTTGTCAACAATAAGGTTGCGTTCGCGACTGTACAGGCTGAACCCTGCCCCGCGCGCGCACACACGCACGCACACGGCTACGTACGTATACAAAACACACACAGATTTGCCGGCCGGCGGCGGCATCGGTGGGGGTCAACGGGCCGTGCCGTCGCCGTCCCGTCGCAGTGCCGGTAAGTGGAAAAGCGTGCCATATAAACTCATACATTTATGCTGCCACGGCAGCCGTCGCCGTCGCCGTCCCGTCGCCGTGCCGGTAAGTGGAAAACCGCCCATTGAATGGCAATTTTAAGAAATACATACTAATAGAAATCATCGTACCTATTTCTTTGTCCTCTTACAACTGGTTGCGTGTCATCACTGGTAAGGAATATCCCCCCCACCATGCTAGTGAGTGAAGAGAGCCAGCCTCCTCCCCCTCCCCCTCCCTGCATTCCTCCAAATATAGACATCACGAAATCATTCAACGTCACCGTTATTACTTGACCATATCTGCAATATTGAATAATGATTTATTTGCAGTGACATTTTTATTTGCATTGCAATATTAGGTATTAATTATTAGGTATAATATATACAAAAGTTTGGCCTATGTCTTGTTACTTATCGCTTAGCCTTCGCATTACAATTTAAAATCAATGCTGACACTTGATGCATGACCATTATTATATGACCAGATATGTACAGATTAAAATATAATTATTATAACTTGCACATCTGTTGGTATGGTTTGTATAATAATGTCCCATTTATTTATCAAATATTTTTTCAACATGCAATAAGTATCTATTAGGTATTAGTCATAAAGTTAATATACTAGGTATATTAACTTTATGGTATTAGTAGAGATTGGATGCATTATTTACTTAAAGTCAATTGTTTGCTAACTTATTATAGGAGCGGCTTCCCATGAGGTTTAATAGGCCTTGTTACATGCAATAACATTGTGCTTGCTTCTTCAAAAATCACTGACTATAAAAGTAGGAAAAAGCAACTGATTAAACTGGAATTATAGTCGAATCAGGTTTATTTATTACATCTCACGGAGTATACAATAAAATTGGTTAATCCCAGAATCCTTGGTTTTTTTTTATAAAAAAGTGCTTATAAAAAAGGTACCAATATAAATTGTAAAAAAGTTAAATATAAAAATGTATCTGAATATCCAATCTCTAATTATTAGTGACATGGAAACCAAGTGGTACCAATATAAATTATAAAAAAGTTAAATATAAAAATGTATCTGAATATCCAATCTCTAATTATTAGTGACATGGAAACCAAGTGGTAGTAACAGCAAAAAGAGCACAGATATAGAATGAAAACTTAATCAAAATACTAATTACCCATTCAAAGCTAATTCATCATCGAGAATTGACAACTTTACTACATAAGGATTAGCCGACTCTTGTTTTTTATAGTTGACTAGCAACATAAGTAGCATAACAACATCATATCCTGAAACAAAAAACTTATGTTGACTCAGTTATTATTTATCATCCTTCATGTCAGTAAATTTGCAATAAAATAATAATTTATTAAAGTAATTGTGTGACAAATTGTTTCTTAATAAAAATAACAAAACAATACCATGTTGCTGTCTTTCTGTTGATGTGCATAACAACTGAATCAATGGTTCAAATAATGAATTCATCATCAAATATTCAACTAGCGGATTGTCGTCAATGCTGTCCATCCCTGTCGCTATAATGAGCAACAGTTTGAGAACCATCGACTTTAAACTCTCTGGCACATCACCTGCAACAAAAACGAAGCAATTAGGTACTATTATTTATTAAGTTTGCACATGAGCTATAGATACTCCATACATCTTACAGAAATAATGTTTGTAAACAAAACTTTGTGCATTTTTCGTAATTTCATTTGAGTGAATTAACATTATTACCGACTTCATAAATATACAACTTGGACAACATAGGTAAGCTATCAGTAATATAGGTATTCATTAAACTTGCAATAAAAACGTATTTTTTTATTGCAAGTTTAATTAAATCTTAATTAACCTTGCAATTAATGGATGGATTTGTAGACATTCTTTCCGTAAGTTGGCCTGAGTATACATCATTTTCACATCAATTAAAATGTTCCTAATAATTCTATTAGGTGTATGACCCACTTGCTAAAATTGTTATATATTAAAAAATGCCATATTATGCTAATTTTGTTACCTGATAATATATTACTGCAATGTTCAAATAGTTTTTGCATTTTAAGATCAGCATCGCTTTCTCCAATGAGTATGCTCTTTATATCAATATTTGGGTCTTGGCCCACCCTCTGATACATGGTGATCAGAAGAGCACTTAATGTCTGTAAGCCGTAAACTAACCTAAAAAGTAATAGTTTAAGCCGTCAACTTAAAAGTAACATTATGTACACAATTATAAGTTGACTGTAAGTACCTAGTACTTATTTTTTTGGGGAAATGGGTGAAATGGTCCCGACCAAGGTGACTGATTACCCGCCCGGCTTCGCTGGCGTCCCCCCTTATAAATAATAATAAGTACCTTATATGGTGTTCCTGTCCTAACATTTCTATACATTGTGCCACTAACAAATTCATGCTGTCTTTCATATTCAACAACTGCTCGACAGAAAGTTTATGAATTTCTGCCTCTAGCTGGGGTATTTTTGGCTTCAGTAAAAAAAACTCATCCCAAAAGGTAGGATTATCACTGGTCAAATCATCGCCTTTAAAAAAAGACTCGTAGATTTGCACAACCTTTTCTTTTAAATGTCTTTTGGAACCAGAACCACTTCGTTTTCTCATAGCCATAATTATTCTTTTAGATGATTTCCAAAAAAATATATTTGTGTATGAAATAATCTAATAACGCCAAAAATAATTAAGGATTTTTTTTTTTATTCTTATTTCCACAAATGAATTCATTCAACTGATGAAACTTATTTCTTTCTATTCTTTCTTTTGCAACGTTTTATTGTAATAGTACAAAATGTACAAATAGGATTTGACAGAACACTACACAGAACACATGTCATTTTTGACACTTGGAGTTTTGACATGTGGTTTTGACAAATAAATGATAGCCAGAACTTTTAAATTCTCCCAGGGAAGGCGAAGGAATCTATGTTCGTACCATCTTAGAGGCAGAGATGTGAATTATTTGAAATACAAGTATTTAAAATACAAATACAAAATACCTATTTGTATTTTGTATTCCAAATACTTTTTTTCAAAATGTATTTAGTATTTTATTTGAAATTTGAAATTTTATTCTACTACAGTGCGATCTCAAAACTACCCACGACCCTATATAATTGTAAACCTTGAATTGTAAATCTTATAATTTCTAGTAAATTTGTAATAATTCTAATTTGGCCGTTTTATTATATTACTGCGTCACTTTAATAATAAAACGTGACAACTTTTTAAAACGTAATTAGTATTTGTAAAATACAAATTACTTTCTATGTAAATGTCAAGTCAATGTCAAACAAAACAAAACAACCAATCATAGATAGAGCTAGGTAATTTGTCATGTCAATGTCACTGCCAAACAAAAAACCAATCATGAAGCTCGGTAATTTGACTATATATATATGGTAATTTGACATTTATTTATGTCAATGGATGAATTCCAGCAGACCAATCGCTAAGAAAACGATCACCAAAGCATACATTTTAACCATGGAAAGTAATTTGTTTTAATATTTAGTTTTATTACTTTCCATGCTTAAAATGTACTCTATGGCAATCAATGATAGCTATTAGTCACCTAGAATGCACCCAATATCACTGTTAAACAAAACACTATCTACCTACTTTCTATCTATATAGGCATTGTATGCAGCTAGCTACATACAATATATTGCATATTGCAAGTATTGAGACTAATTGCTAAAAAGAGAACTACACTAGGCAGGCAATACTTTTTTTAAATAAAAAGGTATTTTATTTGAAAAAAGTATTTTGAAAATACGTATTTTGTACTTAAATACTTTTTATAAAAAGTATTTTGTATTTGTATTTTAAATACAAAAAAATGACAAGAATTGGTATTTTGTATTTAAATACTTTTAATAAAGTATTTTGCACATCTCTGCTTAGAGGCTTACTATGCTATGAGCTCATAAAGCAGGACTTATATTGAACTGTGATTGAACTGCCTTACTTTTTCGTACCATGATCACACCCAGGGGCCTTACCACAGTTTAACAATCCATACAGTTGTTAAACGCCTTTGATGTTGGATGACGCCGCCGCGCCCGTACGTATGTGCATTTCATTTCATTTGATTGGGCGCATTCTGCCCTTAGAGTAAGACGGGCTTCTGTTCCAGAAAGAGAAGCCATACGAAGCGTTCCCCTCTGCCGAAGTACAAGCCCAAATGGGCATACGCGTTAGTAAAGCAGTTGCGCCCGGATTTCTTTCTAGACCATAGAGTACATTATTATTATTTTTTTTTTTTTTTTTTTTTTTTTTTTGGCACCGCACGGTTTGTGCATTTGCCACAAACAAGTCAAAGGTAAGGAAACCATTTCATTATACGTAAAAAGACCGGATCGGAATTTTGGGGAAGGATCAAGGATAAGGATAATAAAGTAATAAAAGGTATGGATAAACTACATAAATAGATTATATAATATAGAAATAATTGGATTTGTGGGAATATTTATATTTTCACATTATTGTCAGTTATGTATGTAGATATTATGTTGTATATATCTAGAGATAGAGTTATCAGTCAGACCTAATGATCAACGCCATCTATCGAAATGTGACAAAAAGTGTACGATATTATAATATAGATACTAGTAGGTTTCTATAAATCTTGACTTGTAATTTTTTTGGGAGGTAACTGCTATGTCATGAAATAAATTTAAATAATTTACTTTATAGCAAATCAGCTTTGACTATATAAAACTGTGAAAGACACACGATACCGCGATTCAGCACGGGATAGCGACATCTCTCGACTGTTTGACAAACGAAAAATGAGCGCCATCTATCAAATCAATCCGCAACTAAAATCTTAGGCCGCGCTCCCTTGTAGTGAGTCAAGTACTAAGTGAAAAGCCCCTGTTCTAGACCGAGTCCAGTCGCGCATGTGAACGCTGCTGTGTTTAAATGTCGAATTGATGAGTTTTTTTGCTGTTAAAAGAGGTCTGGAACATCAAGTATACAAAAAAACGGTGTTACATTTCACATGAAAGTATTTTTTATCGTATTATTGCTATTTGTTTACATTTAAACATTAAATTCGTATATTTTATTCTTGATTAGTTGTCAGATTTGTTCAGTGACATCGGGTCTGCTAGTCCATGGCTCGTCCGTACAAATTTCAGATATGTCGCTAGATAAATCCGAGTCCTCGCCGATGGGCAACTTAGTGATGTTACCGTTATATAATGTTTGTCGATAAAGTTTTGGTCAATGTTGGTCTTTGCACTGATACTGCGTCAAATTCATTTGCGATATTTTTGCATGACATGATGATGTGAGCGCGACAGACATCGTGAGATAAATGTCGAGAAATAGTCACGGCGCTCATCCTAGCGCGGCTGGTTTATACGATATTAACCTACGTCAGTAGTAGTCAGCTGACGGAAAGGCGTAAAAAATCGTGTTTCGACCTAGGTTCCTTGGAGCAAGTTGTTCAGTCTAAGGCCCGTATTATAGGACGAGACTCAAGCACTGCTTGAACTCTAATCACCTGATCTCTACTTAATTACTGAATCTAGTCTCAAGCACCATGTTGATTCCAAAACAAAGCTTGAGTCGAGACTCAGCTGATCTCTACTTAAATAGAGAGAGTCGAGTACTCAAACACTGTTAAAATTAGCGTGATCTGAGTTTGAGTTTAGTTTGTTAAAGCTCTGCTCAAGCACCGTTCTAAAATTAAAACTCGACTCAAAACTAGTTTTAAGTAGAGATCAAGGCTTGAGTCTCGTTCTGTAATACCGACCTAAGTCAGTTTAAGCAACACTATCACCTGTTTAAGTATCATCACATCATTTGATACCTTATTTTTTGCTCTACATGAAGAAATTCACAAAAAGACAAAAAATAGGTATATTTGTACCTATTAAGACACAAAAACCATAGATCAAAAAAACTCATACAGCGATCATAATTTCATGTCAGGTGCAAGATTATTCTCTATTTCCTATATTACAAAAGTACTCTTTGCTCGCGCATGTGAAAGCTGCAGCAATAAATATGATAATAAAGATTAATACAATTTTTTTTTTCTTTTGTCTGTTGCATCTGCGATCAGTCGTAGACTATGAGCAAATTTGATGAAGGTAATGGAATTGACGAGCGTAGCTCCCAATGGAGCTATCTACCCTTTATTTTCAAATTGACATCTCGTCCAGTTCTAATATATTTCGGCGTTTCAGTCGTGTGTCTCTTCTGCCGTAAAAAAGCTGGCAAGCCAGTTCATTTGGATGGTTACTCAATCTCCTTTTGTAGGTCACTGTGGAGTTTCTAATCTCTTCCTTTATGGTAGACACTTGCAAATTCTCATGGATCTCTTTGTTTGTTGTGAACCATGGAACATCTGCTATATTTCTTAAAATTATATTTTGAAATCGTTGGAGAATGTTTATATTTGAGTCGCTAGCACTGCCCCAGAGCTGTATACCGTACATCCAACATGGTTTCAATATGCTTGTGTAGATAAGGAGCTTATTGTCTATTGACAGTTTTGAATTTCTTCCCAGCAACCAATATAGTTTCTTATATCTAATGTTTAGCTGATCTCTTTTTGTTTTTATATGTGTCTTCCAAGTCAGGCGCCGATCTAAGTGCAAACCAAGGTATCTTACAGTATCATGATGCGGTAGCATATTACCAGCAAGACTGACTGGTGGACAGTTATTCCGTCTCAATGTAAATGTGACTTGTACAGACTTGCTAGCACTGGCTTTGATCCGCCATTTGTTAAGCCACTTATTGATTTCGTTCAGGCCTTTCTGAAGAGTTTCTGAGGCAGAGATTGCGTCGCTATTGCTTGCCAGAATGGCTGTGTCATCAGCATAAGTAGCTACTGTGGTACCTTGTACTTCTGGTAGGACTGATGTGTAGATGGTGAAGAGTATAGGACCAAGGACA
This sequence comes from Agriphila straminella, assembly GCA_950108535.1. NCBI lineage: Eukaryota > Metazoa > Arthropoda > Insecta > Lepidoptera > Crambidae > Agriphila > Agriphila straminella. The sequence continues at coordinate 8,176,831 of OX467312.1, forward strand.
GATCCTTGGGGTACCCCCGCCGTTATGTTATAGAATGGGGATGTGAAATTACCCTCTTTTACCTGGAATTGCCGACCTGACAGATATGATGACATAAGCAAGTAGTAGCTATGTGAGATACTTGTTTTTAATTTACAGAGCAGGCCATCATGCCAGACCTTGTCGAATGCTTGTTGGATGTCTAGGAATGCTGATGAGCAGTACTTCTTCTGTTCCAAGGTATTTCTTATCACGGAACACACCCTATGGACTTGCTCTATAGTAGAGTGATGTTCCCTGAATCCAAATTGGTGGTCTGGGATTGTTTTGTTGACTGAGAGCATTGGCATGATTCTGCGTTTTAGAATCATCTCAAACAATTTCGAAAGCGTTGGAAGCAAGCTTATTGGTCGGTAAGAAGTCACTTCGTGAGCTGGTTTTCCCGTTTTATGTATCATGATTATTTGTGATATCTTCCATAATGAGGGGAAATGTTGTGTACGCAAGATCCCATTAAACAAAACTGTTAAGAAAGTGACAGCTTTTTTCGGGAGTTCTTTGAGAACTTTTTTCGTGATCAGGTCAAATCCAGGTGCTTTTCTATCTTTCAAACTTTTTATTAGGGTCCAGACTTCCCGAGTTGATGTTGGTTTGGGTGGTAAGTCGAGTTGTAGCACTTGGTTCAATATGCCTTGTACATGTCTATCATCCCCACCTTCATTTGGCGTGAAAACCTTAGATAGATGTTCAGCAAATACGTTCACCTTTTCTTGTCTGGATCTTGCCCATTGACCTGTGTTGGTTTTTATAGGAGGTTTAGGTACTTGAGGTCGATCTAGTGACTTTGTGAACTTCCAAAGCGAATAGTCTGTTGCAGCTGTAGCTGTCAATGACTCGAGTTGTGCTTGCAGGGTGTTATTTTGCAGATCGGATATTGCTGTTTTAAGTTCAGAAGTAGCTTTATTGAAAACCGTTTTGTCCATCGGGTGCCTGCTTTGGTGCCACACTCTTCTCAGTCGCCTTTTCTCCAGAATTTTTTGTTTAATTTCAAGAGGATTATTAATACAAATAGTAGTAAAATGTTTGAGTTTGTTCATGTTTGACCTTTATTCCTTTTCGAAATTTATCGATATTGCTGCATCAACAGTTGAGCCCAGCCCTTTATGTCAAAAACGTGTCATATTTTGATGTGTGACTCATCCGTACACAAATTTTTGCTGTTTTGTTTTATTTTTTATGTGTAAGTGTCGTCATTACAGTGTTGTTTTTGTATGTGAGTGTGCGGAACTGCACTTGTGTGCACTTTCCCCCCCCGCAAAAAATGCCAGAATAATTTGGATGGAGTTAATCGCTAAAGCGCTTATTACACCATCCTGAATGTCGGACCCGGAATTTAGTGTCCGATTTAGGACGAGAAATTCAGTCGCCAATTAGACCGTCCTGAATGTCGTATCCGATATCACAGCTTTACGATCATACAGTAGTTAAACGAATGTTCTTGTAGCTGTAAAAATACAAAGCTAGGTAAATAGGAGGTATATGTAGGTAGCTAGGTAGGTACGTGTCATTTTCAACGCTAATCTGAACTAGTTTTTAACCGACTTCATCAAAAGGAGGAGGTTCTCAATTCGATTGTATACTTTTTTTTTATCGTTATTCGCGCGTATCTTCGACATTTATGGACCGATTTTGATGATTATTTTGTTGTTCGATTGAGTTTTTTTGCGAGATGGTTCCAATTATTTTTTTTTCAAATCGGGTCAGTAGTTTTCAAGTAATCCCGAAAATACTATGACTTTACATCAACTACCTTGACGACTTTGTTATTTATGAACCGAATTAGATGATTGTTTTTGTTGGGAGAGGGATACCTTTGTGTAGTATTTTTAACAGACTTCAAAAAAAGGAGGTATTCAGTTTGTATATGTATGTACGTTTCTTCGCGATTATCTCACGTTTGGCTGAGCCGATTTTACTACCTAAATAATATACCTACACTACCTAATACGGAAGGTACTTATACTAAAAATAAAAAAAAATAAAAATGTTTAAAAAACAAAAAAACCGACTTCAAAAAACCTGCCTCTAAAAAGCAAGAAATAATATATAAATCATTAGATACGCATTATCATATCATTGTTATAATAAAACACGTCTATTGAAGTCGGGTGGGGCTTTTAGAATAAAAAAGAAAGTTGTAGGTACTCCAGCCCCACCCGACTTTAATAGACGTGTTTTATTATAAAAATGATAATGCGTAGCTAATGATTTATATATTATTTCTTGCTTTTCAGAGGCAGGTTTTTTTGTTTTTTATATTGATGTAGGTCAAAAAAAAGCAAATCACAGAGTGACAACCCTTATATACTTTTAGTCGTTGCGCCAACTGTCTACTAGACGAACGGCGCGGCGGATATTTTTTCGCCAACATAAAAGGCGTTGACTGACTGTACTATTTATGCTGTGGTACTACTGTGTCGGAGCCGAGCGTCCTGAATGCGATTACACCGTCCTAAGTGCTTCCGATTTAGCATCCGATATGTCGGAGACAATTTCTATCCTAACTAGGATCCTAAATCGGATCCTAGCTTCCTGAATGCAATTACACTGCTCTGAATTTAGGAGTGACGTCATATCGGGTCCGACATTCAGGATGATCTAATTAGCTCTTAAGGCGCCTCCCTTCGGTACGAAGCCGCGATGCTCGAAGATTCTGCCAGACTAATCTTTGAGTCATCTATCGGCATAGATCTATTTACGAACAATTTTTTGACGTAGTCAAAACCTTATAATTCCATGGTGAGGCTGTCAACTATACGCCAATATAAATTTTTAACCATAGTAGAATTTCTTATGGAGTCCCTAGACGATCAAGCATTTCTTGTCAATCATTTACATTGCATTTACCATTTGGGGCGTGGCCTACTTTTGATTGGCCACGGTAATTTATCTATTCTGTGGTGCTTGTCAAGCATCGCTCCTAGACGATCAAAATGTGATTGACAAGCAATGCAATGTAAATGATTGACTAGCAATTTTGATGTTTAAGGGGTCCATTATTACTTTTCATGGTTAAAATGTACTCTATGGCGATCGATGACTCAAAGATTTGTCTGGCAGAATGCGCCCATTGTCTATGGGCTAGGCTTGGGCGTGCGTGCGTGCTTGCTTGCTTCGCTGTTTTTTGCTTTTCTTTTCATTCCCAAAAGAAAGAAAGCTATAATAAAAAAAACACGGCGGCGCGGCGACAACGACTTGGTGTTGGAGAGTAAAATAAGTCCGAGTCGAAGTTTATATTTTATCAAATTACAAATTGCAGTGTCGTTGATTTGTTGTTTCGATAAATCTTTGGTAATTTGTAAGAATGAAGTCAAAGAAACGGCATCAAAGTTCTTCGGAAGAGTCGGAACAATCGGATGATAGTGCGAAATCAAGCAGTTCCTCGGAGAGTGAATCGGACGATTCGTCAGTATCGGAACACCGGTACAAGAAAAAGAGGAAGCGTGGTGACTACTCGGATTCTGAAAGCGACAGTGATGATCAAAAGCGTTCGAAAAAACGTAAACACAAGAAAAAGAAGAAGAAGCACGGAAAGAAGAAGCGGCGAGCAATTTCAGAGGATGCTAGCCTTTCCGCTGAAGACGTGTCCTCTGTGAGTGATGGGGAAATTTCGCCGAAGAAGAAACGTAAGCACAAACACAAGCATAGCAAACGTCCTCGTCATTCATCAGAGAGTGAAGTTGGTAAGTACCTAATTTGGGATGTAAAAATGCTGATAAGTACCAAGCTTTAGGTACTATGGTGCTGAGGCGATAATTGAAACGTGCGCAAGCTACATGCACTGTGTTTAAGCACTGTTAGTCCATATATATGATGTCTATGCTATAATGAATCACAGTATCTACTATTACTAACTCATTTTTTATTTTTTGTGTTTATAGAAGAAGTGGTTGTTGAGCGACGTCTACATAGTGTTGTGAAAGAACGCAGAGCCTCCTCTGAAGAAGGCAGTCGTCCTTCTAGGACATACTACCAGTAAGTACTACATACTTATTATATTATAGATAGATAGATAAGTAGTTTATTTGCTAAAACACACACATTCATACAAATAAAAATGCATACATTAAGTTGAAGACTAAAAATAAAAAAAAGACAAACAAAATTGACATCTAGGTACACATAACACAACAAAAGAGAATCAGAAGAAGGCATGCATGTGTGTGCAGCAGCAAGAAGGGTCTAGGCTCGGTGTCAGCAAAACACAGATTTTCAGCCGTCACCCAGATGAAACGCGGGTACCAGCAACTGTGCTAAGTCAGGAACTAATGTGTGTGTGTTCGTGAGTGTCGGTGTGTTTGTGTGTGAGTGCACTGTGTGCACAAAAAAAAATGAATTTAAAATTGGCATTGCAATAATTACTAACAAAACAACAAAAATAATAATAATGAATATGAAAATAATGAAATTGATAACTGGTATTGAATAAAATAATAATTAATAATGATTTGACAAATTAATCACAATGATTATACAAAACATTATGTGTACTTTAAGGATCTCTTCAATTATTATGCATGTTATGTTATAATAAACTAGCCTATGAAAATAATTTTATTGTCATATATTTAGGAAAGAATACCGTCATTCAGTTTCTGGCGAAGATTGTGACAGGGAGCGAGAGGTGCAGCGGTTTTACCGTGGTTCCAGTAAGGAACGCAAACAGTACCAGGAGCAATATTATGAACGGGAGCACAACAACAGGTGACGACACTTTAATAAACTTACAAGATTTGAAGAAGTTTTCAAAGTGATAACTAGTTTTCAAAGATGGTTTTTGTCGTGCATAACTTGACTGTACAAGATCATTAGACTAGTAAATTAATTCCAAGTTCTTTATGTGAATAAGAATAGCGCTTCCAAATGAAAATTACAGATATGGATCATATCAACATGAGAAATATGATAGAAATAAAGACAAATATGGCCATAGTTCACACTATAATGACTCAAATCAAGATTTTGCTAGAAGACAACAGGCATTGGATGAATACAAAAGGTAGTAATAACTGAGACAGTACTTACTTATCATTAGTTTTGTGTTCATTCTTTCCATATTCATGTCAATTCATTGATCACTATTTGTCAATGCTAAATTAACTCATATTTTATATTTGCTTGAAATGTGTTAGTTTTCTTCTCATTTTTACTATGTATGCCAGATGCCTACATAATGTGATCTTTATACTCCAATCCCATATTCCATCACCAAAGTAAGATGTGGAGAGCATTAAAGAAACAATCTAAAATCAAAACATTTATTTATAATAAATGAGTTTTCAGTTGCCATAGTCATACAAAAGTTAACAATATGTATTTTCCAATGGCCGGTCAAACCTGCTTCATATCTTCTTTTATGCATACATTAATAATTTGTTGTAGGCAATAAGGCCGCCTCTTGTATACTTTCTTCTTTGTATTTTTGTTCTCTTTTCTGTAATATTTTTACTTGTGTGCAATAAAGCATAATTTATTATTATTATTAGCCATTATGTTAGTAAAGATAATGATTAATTGCATTTTTATTGACAATATACATAATTATATCAATCAAAGCTATCAATTTTATGGTCAACAGCACATCAAGTTATGTGTAAGTATTCTAAACTGTGATAACTCCAATCAATTTTAAATCTCAATGTCTTGGTGTTAAGTTCAAAGTCTTTGAACTTTTAGTTTACACAACAGCATGGTTTTTAAATAACCAATCTAGCTGTTGTGTAAACTAGAAGATCAAAAATTATGGTTTTCCATTCAAACAAGCTAATTTCTGAAACATTTTTTTTTTAAAAATTCAATCTGTTTTTATTTGAATAAGATATTTTCAAAAGCTGTAAGTCAACTTGTGGACTTAACTGTCGAATTTACTGTGTAATTTCTTCTATTCGGTTAGAATAGAAAGAAATGGGATTTAACATTTTTTAATTTTCAGTAAATAGCAGAAATTTACAGTAAACTCAACAGTAAAGTCCGCAAGTTGACTATCACAGCATTCGAACAATATCAAATTAAAATAAAATCAGATTGATTTTATATTAAAAAATCTTTTCAGAAATTAGCTTGAATCTATGGTAAACCATATAGTGGCTATTTGCTTTTGAGTATATATTATGCAATATTTATATTTTAGACAACAGAGATATGAAGAACAGAGGTTACAAGGCGACTATCGTAGAAAACCAAAAGAAGACAACTATCAACACCAACGAGAAGATACAAGAGGTAATAACAATATATTTTCACTTAATTATTATATTAGTCCTGTTTGTGTTAGAACTTAGTAATAAGTGGTTTATAATGTGTAAATTTTTAACCCTGTTAATTTTGACTAACAGATTTCTGTTGCACAGTAATAATATTAGTTTACAATAGTCTTTTGATTGATGTTATGGAATGCTGGGCGGAGTTTTTTCACCTCATTCATTCATGATAGAATTTATCTGGTATATGTAGACAGCCACTAAGCAGAATACGCAAATTACGCAATGTGCCCTCCATCAACAAATGTTAATGTTGGGGTCTCCATACAAAAGATCGCTTCATTTCCTGCACTAAAAGGTGAAGAACCTCACACTCAGCACTCTGCATTACAAAGTAATGTGACTTGACTGTTCTTTAAAATGTTGTATAGGATACCAGCAGCGCTACAATCAGTATGAAGATAAAGGACCTAAACGTCGAGATTATGATGATGGCCGAGACTATCGAGAAAGGTAATCTACTGAGCTTATCATCAATATACTTGTTTATTTATAATTTTTGGCGTGATTGTTGTAAATATTATTATATGAGTGTTAGGGGCTCTGCAGCTCTGACAGAGCTGTAGTCACTGCGACCTAGAAGATCTATTGTGGCTCGCCACTTAATGGTGATCAGTAACAGGTTTGAATCCTATAATTTTATCGGTATAATATAAAAACATATTCATAGCTATGAAACTTAGTGAAAGATATTTTGATATCCGTTTAGAAATGGTTGAGTTATATAGGTTTTGAAGGAAATGCCAAGCTCAATGCAATATGTGCTTTATCACGTACGACATAATAAGGTTCGCGTACGTCTCGATGACGTCATGATGACCCCTAAAATGTTTTGGCTCGTATAGCTTCTTAGGTTTAAGAGATATCGTAAAAAATTCTTCACAGTTAATCATGTGGTGGCATAAGCTTTCTTATAAGCCACTAAACAAAAATCGTTACTGATCCTCATTACAGTAACTCTCTAATTCCCTCTAATGAACTTAATAATAATAATTTTCGATTATTAGATGTTGATAATCGTATTATTTTACCTTAAAATAACCAAATTCGAATTCTAGTTACATTACGGGTTATTACTTGTTGCCCCAGATTGATACTATGCTTGTGGATCAGGGTTCCACAATCATATGAGAGGCGCTCGGGTGTTTCCTGCTCCGCATTGTAATATATCTGCAATTTCATCTGAAATAGGTGTCTGTTTAGTTTGCAGTGTCCAGTTAAGGCTCTAATAATCGCTCTGATGTTCGACCTACTGAACAGTTAATACTGGCTCAGCTGAATATGTTTATTTATTTATTAGGCGTCAAGAAACCGAGCACTACCGGGAACGGGAATATCCAGACAAGAGAGACAAGTATCGCGATGAGGCTTTTGCTGCAGACAGGTATGTGCATATTCTTTATCTTATCTTATATTGTAAGCAATAAAGCTCCATTACACATTAAATTGATGATTCTTATTAGTAGGTACACTACTTACTTTATTGGAGATATTAACTGTGTCACTTTCGTATGAAAAGCGTTTTTGAATGAACTTTGCATGTGTGTGTGCAGACGTCAAAGCTCTTCATTGATTGTTCTAAGACGTTAAATCACTGTATTTGTTTTTACAGAATCTCTACAGAAAATTATAATGAGTTTGATCCGAACATGCTGCTTTTGCAAAGATATTTCACTGTTTGCACCTTAAATGATAATTACTCTAGGCACGTGTGAAAGATTCAGGTGTAATAGAATTATCAGACATTGATATAAAATGACTTCTTTGGAATCGTAACAAGAAGCCAGCAAATGAAAGTTTATGTAAAGTTAGTTTGGATATTGCGCAGTGCGCACGTTATTATACCGGTGTAACCGTGGAACAAGCCTATAAGGCAATTTATTAATGTCGAGGCATTAATCGGACTTCTGTAATTGTTGCGACGCGATTATATTCATGTGAAGACCTTTACTCTTTATTTGAAATCATTATATCCCAGAATTTGAAATTGTGATTTATTCAAATGTTGATAAGGGGAAAATTCGTCAACCTCAAGAATAAAAGAAACCGGAACTATACAGCATTTAGCCGTCTTGTTGTTTTAGAATACGTGGCAAATGATTGATTTTGAAGAAATATCTGTTTTATTAAATAGAGAAAAGATATTATGGAGTTTTTTCAAAAGTAAAGAAGACTAAGAAATGTTTATTTTATGAAGATTTCAACAAGATAATGACTGACCTGAATGCATAAGGTACTAGTCTTAAATATTGATTATTTATTTACAAAGGAATATGTCTGGATCATTTATTGGTAATGATACATTTTTGGAACAAAATAATGAAGTTATCATTATAAACTATTTTGAGAATGAAAATAATGTCATGTAGATAATGGATTGATTGATGGAAGACTTGGAACGGCATTCATTGTCAAGATCTAAGTATTTTATTTAAGAGATAGTTTATTACACGACTGCCCAAAAAAGAAGAGTGTTTTACAATGTGATTCATTCAATCATATGGAAATTGATTTGAAAACCGTGACAATATAATCAACAAATATAAATAGACGGACCACACTGAAAACATTTAATTTAGAAATGGTAAAAATACTCATAGAATGAACCAACCATATTAACACCGATCGCAAGAAGATCATGCATGATGCAGAATACAACAGAAAACTCCTTGATACTAATCAAGGCAAAAATAATTAACTAACCTCAGCAACCAAGTAAAGAGGTGAATAATTCGAGTACTTAGTACAGTTATTATTTTAATAACGATTCCGAGATATCCACGACTGGATGAATTTTAAGTAGGTAAACCTTCGTCAAACCATCATATTTATATAATGTTACGGTAAGTGGACGATTTACGGAGTGTCAGAGTAAATGTTACGCCTGGAGATCGACGGATAAAAAAAAGCATTGTTTTCCGCTAAAATACTAAAAAGTACAGGCAAGGGTTTTAACACAGTTTTATTTAAATTATTTGTAACGAATAATTCTGTGATAAGACCCTGGATTACTTAATATTGTTAGAAAGTTTAAATCGGTATTCATTTTGAATTATCCTTTTGATAATTCGTTATCGTTTTCAAATTGCGATTGTTTTTCTCAGACGCGGGTTTTTTTATGTTACGGTTTCTTCAGTGATAGAAATGCTCTGTTAAAAATGTTTTAGCTCAAACTAGTTACTGCCGCGCTAAATATACAGGGTCATTTTGTATTCACCATCCAAATTTTGAGGATGTGTTCAGTCCATGAAACTGAACATCTTTCTCTAAGGAACACAGGGCCAAATATGTAAAGAAAACAACTATCCATACAAATCAAAAAGATCACGTGATCAATTTAGTATAGGATGACTAAAATTTTGTGGCGAAATTCGACACATGTTTATTAGAGAAAGTTGTTTAGTTTCATGGACTGGACACATCCTTGAAATTTGGATGGTAAGTTCAAAATGACCCGATATTTATTGTTGCAACTCCGGAAATTATCAAAAGTATTTATGCACTGATGTCATACAATCAAGACTATAAACTTAAACATGCATACCTTAAGATGACGATTAAAGGATTTAAGATTGCTGTCAACTTATACTTAGCGTAGAAATCAATATCTTCTAATAAGTATGTACGTACTAGTACACATATTTTATTTCAGAATCCCATAAAGTAGTAATTATGTATATTTATTTTTTAGTCTTGATTGTAAAGCGTTGTTTTTGCTGTCTTATAAACAATTGCATCAAATATTGTATTGTGTGTTCTTGGGAGAACTTGTGGTAAATAAAATACCCTACCCTACAAGCAGCTCTCACCATGAAATAATTACTTTAAAATTTGTCAACGCGCAATAAATTCTTTAAAATTTGTCAACCAACATGAAGATATTTTTACTTTCAATTTGATTCTTTATTTGTCATATCAATTGTAATTTGGTAATTTATGGTGTTACTAAATAATAATAACTTCAATTACTCACATCATTTCGTACGTTTAATTAAGTACATAAGCGTCATTCATTAAATAAGTAATATCGTAATAAGCAGGCTTACAGAAAGACCATGCAAGAAGCTAGAAAATCATTTATTAGTATAATATTGACATGTCAAGTTTAATAATGGTTTTGGTTCCTGTACCCTTAGCACAAACAGCTATCGAGAAAAAAACGCTCATGAAAGTACTCGATGGTGTAATAGGGATGTTGACTATTTTTTTATTTTATGTTACATAAATTACCTCTCAAAAAAAGAAACATTGGTAAAAGAATTAATTCGCTAGCATGAAAACTGCCCGAGATATCACAGTGTGAAATGCACACAAATGGACTCGATCAAAAACGCTCCATACTAATGGCTTACACGTTATGACGTCACGCCTTGCAAGTTTGTATGCAACGCATAGGAAATTTGTTCAGCAGCTATATTAAATATTGTGTTTATCAAAATGGTTTCTTAGACAAATTTGCTATACATTTAACGGATTAATTAAAAGTATCATTTATTTTAATAAATTTTATACTTTTTAAATGGACTTATCCACCCAACTTTGAAGGGTCATAAAACAAATAATATGCAATATATAAAACCAAGAGGTATACAAGCTACTCTAAAAGTTTAATATGTTTACGATTTTTATTAGTATTTCGTTATTTTATTCATTAGTCAACATCCCTATTATTTATGAAAAATTTAATTTCGCTTTAAGGCGATAGATGGCACTGTACAATTTACGTACAAAATTACTTTATCGAATGTTTTTACGCCCGTTATTTTTTTCGTACTGGTTACTTCCATTCCGCTAACCGCTAACCACAGAGTCCTTATGAGACGATTATGATATATTGGTCAGTCCAGTAAAACTAGTGCGATGATGTGTTGCAGGCAGCGGGAGGCGCGCCGCGAGCGCCCGGCCCGAGCCGACAAGCCGCCGCCGCCGCCGCCGCCGCCGGCGCATGAGAGGTGATTATCGTACATGGATGTTACATCTGCCCTCCTAGCATGACTTATCTATCACGTTTTACTGTCAAAAGTCAATAGATTTTGACATTTGAGTGTCGATAAAACACTATATCACGCGATATATATCGTGTTTTGTCGGTCATGCTAGGGGGCAGGAGCCCAATCGCGCTAATTTTCAACGATAAAACCAAAGCTAAATCGTTTCCGTTTTAGTTACGGTTACAGAAAGTACTCGCTTTAGTTTTGCTAAAGGTGGAGTATTCTTCCACCGTCGAAACGGCAAATTCGACCGATTTAATTCTTAAATTCAAACAATTTTCCACTCAAATGCGAAGAAGTTAAGGTTCAAAATAAATTGCAGATTTTTGTCTGTCCACTGTACAAAGGTTGTCTCCCTCTGTAGAGCGGCGTCTCGTTCCCGCAGCCCGGAGGCACGGTACAGTGCGCGCGGGCGCAAGCCGGAAGCGCGCCCCGAGCGCAGTGAGCCCCGCGAGCGTAGCGCGCCCCACGAGCGTAGTGCGCCCCGCGAGCGTAGCGCGCCCCACGAGCGTAGTGCACCTCACGAACGTAGTGCGCCCCACGAGCGCAGTGCGCCTCACGAGCGCAGCGCGCCCCGCGCCCGCCCGCCCTACCGAGCGCCATCTAGCGGCGCCGACAAGCCGAGGGAGAGGAAGACTAGGTAGGTTTCTTTGTCTTCAACCTCCATATGGTCTTTATATTATGAGGCTGGGAGAAGGAGCCGAAATGATACCACTGATGTCTCGATTAAAACTGCGTGTAATTAAGTAATAAATGCGATTATATATTATTAAGACTACAAGAGTATACATGTTTGTAGATATAGAAAGATATAGTAATGACACCCTCACATTTCCCCCTTAGGAAGAAAAAAATGTGAAGTTTTAGACTTAACATTTTTTTTAAGAACTTAAATAATAAGGTTATTTGATTATACATTGATTACGTTGCGTATTATATTAACATAATATTATTTATGAAAGATTACAAGATTATATTGATTATACATGATAGATTTTAGTTCTGTTTTTGTGAACTAAATATGGTTTTCCATCCTTAATAATCTCAACATTTGGAGACAAATCTCTAATGACAGGGTATAGACCTAAATAAACATTATTCATTTTATCGTTATTTTCACTTTTTAATAAAACTAAATCATTAGGCTTATACATTATAGATCTTACATTTTTGTCATAATTTATTTTTCTTTTCATTTTACTGCGAAGTAAGTTGTCTCGTGCCTCTTTTTGAGATGTTTGAATCCGATATTTTAATTCACAGGGATAATTATCATGATTATATAAAGGATCTACGCACACGCCTGAGAGATTACTCGGAAGAATGCATTTTCTACCAAAAACTAATTCAAATGGAGTAAACTTATGCTCTGAATGCACTGAAGTATTGTAGGAAAAACACCAAAATGGTAACCAAGAGCTCCATACCTCTGGGTGGTTATCAGTTTGAATTCTGAGGAAACTATTGAGATGCTTATGAGAATTTTCCAGTGCCCCAATACTCTCATGATGATATGCGGTAGAGTGTAATTGTTTAATATGCAAAAGAGTACAAATTTCCTTAAATACTGTTGACATAAATTCCTTACCTTGGTCAGAAGCAATTTCCTTCGGGATTCCGTATCTTAATATAAAATTACTTACCAACGCTTGAGCGACTTCGTCAGTTCTTTTAGAAACTAAAGGATAGGCTTCGACGTACTTACTTAATTCGCATTGCAATGTTAGTATATATCGATAATTATTTTGGTCTACATCTAAAGGTCCTACCAAATCAAGATATATTTTTTCAAATGCCCAAGTTGCCGTCGTAGTGACTGTCATGGGCTCTCTTATCGGAAGAGAGTGCTTTTGCGTTTGGCATTTGTGACAACGTTGTACAATAGTAGATTGTTATACAAGACGCTAAAATTACCCATTGCATACGAGGTATTTTTATTCCCGAGCTTTAGCGAGGGAATAAATAGAAACCGAGTTACAATGGGTTTTAGCGTCGTGTGTTACACTATACTTTTCACTACGATTGCGAGAAAATAAAATACAATATTAAATAGTTTATACCTACTTACTTCCGTAAACGAATCCACTCGTTTTTCTATCCTCCACTTCATAAACTTTTTGTACAATATTTAAATAAATGATTTGTGCTTGATGGCAGAAGATTAAAATTATTTCTTTCCTATTACAGTCACACAATTTAATCAGTTTGTAATTATAAAAAAAATCTAAAGATTTCGCGCCATGGTACCTACCTTTTTTTAATTTCTGCTGTAGCATAGCAGCTTAACAACACAAACACGCATTCTACGATTCACTCTGTGCACAGAGTATAAATAAGTCTATGATTTCACCGAAGAGATGCTTTTAGTTCCATTTTCAAAAATAAGAATGAGAAACTGGGGGCCTATTACGAAACTTGGTCACGATAGTCGTCCGCAGTTCGTCGGTTATAGTTATTACAAATATTTTCAATGTAGCTTTCGTAGTCCATAGTCTATTGAACGAATAATGACGGATCCACTAGAGAGAAACTGTCAAATTTACGCAATCACTTTGCAATATCGCATACGCAAGTGCTTTGTGATAGGAATCAATCAGAACGAAGCACGGACGCAGCCGCGTGTATCGCATTTAACTTTTCGTAATAGACCCCCAGTATTAAGTCGAGCGAGTTTTTATTCGTGATTATGAATAAAGACTTTTTCGTTTTAGTACGCTCATTGGTAATAGACAAACATTAAAAAAGAAAAAACTTTATCCCCTAGGGCTTATTATGCTATTTTATCTCGACTCTTGAACGTTACAATGACGCACTTTTTGAGCAAGAGGAGTGAAAAAGATTTTATATCATTCTCCATGCTAGGCCAATAATAATATTTCTTAATGTTATTGTACATTCTTCTCATACCCGCGTGGCCACTTGTAGGTAAGAGATGAAAATCATTAAGAACTATTCTTATTTCGTCTTTATCGTAAATTCTTACAACATCATGTAAAATACAAATTCGTGGACCGGTCCATTCATTTTTATTTAATTCTTGTAATAACTTCCTTATAAAAGTTTCATTATTTTGACATTTTAAAATATATATTTCATTAATATTCAACATTTTACAAAATTCTTCTAACTCTTTCAAAAATTCAGCTCGTGATATTTTTGATGAAGAGTTTAAATACTTTATAAATTGCTTGGCACGTAACAAAATGTCTTACTTTCTTTATCAATTATATTCTTCTTTTTATACTTTAATAACAACTCTTTGTCTAGTAAAAATTGTAATTCTACCGAATCTTTGGGCTTAGTATGAGTATCCACCACTTTTGGTTGATCAGGCCAATCGTAAGTAGATGTATCATCCGAAAGATTGGAGTTTTTTAAGTCATTTAGTCGCTTGCTTTGCGCTCTAGTCATAACATTAATATTTTCATGCATTTTCTTTAATTCCTTACTACTAATAGATATTCTTGAAAGTGCATCTGCTACTGTATTTTCAGATCCTTTCACATACTCTACAGTAAAATCGTATTCTTCTATTTGAAGCCTAAATTTCAAAAGTCTACTCGAGGGGTCTTTTAAATTATAAAGATATACTAAAGGACGATGATCAGTCCTTATTATAAAATGCCTGCCATATAAATAAGGTCTATAATATTTTATTGCCCAAACAATTGCCAGCATTTCTTTTTCAATAGTTGGGTAGTTTTTCTCGGCATCGTTCAAAGATCGACTTGTGTATGATACAGGTCTACCATCTTTATTACATAAAACTGCGCCTAAAGCAAAATTTGATGCATCTGTATATAATACAAACTGATTTTTCTCAGAGAAATCCGGATACTGCAATACCGGAGCTGATATAATACTTTCTTTCAAAGATTCAAATGACTGTTGACATTTATCTGACCAAACAAAGGGTATATTTTTTCTACATAAATAATTTAGATCATAAGCTTTTGGAGCAAAATTTGGAACGAATTTTCGATAATAATTAACAAAAGCAATAAATCGTTTTAATTCATCAATATTTTCTGGACGTGGATAATTTTTAACAATTTTTACCTTTTCTGGGTCAGGAAGCACACCATTTTTAGATACTACATGACCTAAGTACATTAATTCCTTTTTCAAAAATATGCATTTCAAAGGATTGAGTTTTAAATTTACTTTTCTCAACCTTTTGAATACGTCTTGTAAATTTTTGTTATGTAATTCTAAAGTTCTGCCAAAAACAATTAAATCGTCCAAATAAATCAGACATTTTTCATTATTTAATCCAGCCATAGCCATAGTCATCATACGCGAGAATGACCCGGGACTAGTTTTTAACCCCATGGGCATTCTAGTCATCTGGTATTGCCCTGAGCAAAATGCAGTATATTTTCTAGATTCTTTATCTAGTAGTACATTATAATACCCTTGATAAAGATCCAGATGGCTAAAATAGACACATCCTCCTAACGAGTCTAGAATTTCCGTAATGTTTGGTAATGGAAATTTGTCATTTTCAATACAATTATTCAATTTTCGGTAATCTACAACTATTCGCCACTTTTTGTTACCATTGGAATCTACTTTCTTAGGTATTAATAATAAAGGACTTGACCATTCGCTATTACTAGGCTCTATAATACCTTCTTTGAGCATTTTGTTTATTTCATTTTCTAACTCTGATTTCTGAAAATGAGGCAATCGATAAGGTTTTATAAATACTGGACTTACGTCTGACTTTAATTTAATTGAATGTGTATATATGTCCGTAGTCGTTAACTTATCTCCTTCTATATAAAATACGTCGTTATATTTTACACATAAGTTCTCTATTGTAATTCGTTCTTCTTCAGTCAAATGATTTATTCGTAACTGTGACAATAATGTCTTAATTCTATCTACATTTCTTTCAGTTTTCTGAAAATTACATATATTATAGTCTGATAATTCATGCATATCAACACTGATATTAGATAAAGTTAATACTTGATCAGTCGTATTCAATATTTTGACTGGTATCAAGCCGTTAACGGGTTTTACTATACAACTTGCTATGAAAACTCCTGATGTCAGTTCAGATGTGCATATCACTGACTCTTGCTCTCTATCTGTCTGTATAAAATGTACAGATTCACATCTGGGAGGTAGTGTTAATTTATTTTCTTTTGTATGTAATTCTAAAACAATACTATTGTTACAATCGGTTTTAAAAGTTATGTTTTGGTTTTGAAAATTAATTACTGCCTGATATTTGTTTAAAAAGTCTTTACCAATTATACCAGACGCATGACATGGCAAAGTTTCGAAGACATAAAACTTGTGTGTAAAATAGACACCGTGTATGGATAGCTTTAAATAAACATATCCTATGACTTTAACTTTGCCCCCAATACCTTTTATAACTACGTTCTCTTTATGGATAGGAATATTCTGATGCAATAATTGTTTATATTTTACAGCAGAGATTGACGCTCCCGTGTCAACCAACCATGAGCATATTTGGTCATGTAAAGACAAATAAACGTTACAGTTACTGTCGCTTGCCAAAACAGTTTCATAATTAGTCACGAAAAAATTTTAAGTCATTGTCGCTAGGTGCTTTTTCTGGTTCTGTAACCATATGAATCTGGTTATTACCGATCCTTTGGTTTCCGTGGTAATTATAATTATTGTACCTACTTGGACCTGCACCTCGATAACCTGCTCGAGCCGAGCCACGGCCTCGAGTTGGCTTCTGCTGGTACACTCCTCTGACGTGACCGTAGTTGCTCTGCCCGTAGATGTTGCTCTGCCCACGCCGCGGAAAAACTTCGTTGTTACCTCTTTGCCTGAAGAAAGTACCTCGTGGCCGCCTGAAATTGTTGTTATGATAATAATTAGTACGTCTCATATTCATGATTTCTCCTGATAAGGTTGATGATGACACCTCTTCATCGATCGCAGCTTGAACAGCGTCCTTCAAATATTCGAAATTACGAGCTGTTATGATTGTACTGAGTCTACGATTTCTTAAACCGTCTGAAAACCTCTTTATGGCAAGTTTTTCATTTAATGGTTTAAGCACTTTAAAACAGTTTGAATCGTTATCGGATTGAGAAATTGTAAGATCAGTCATCAATTCCGAAATTTCATCACCGAATTCCTTAATAGACATATTATTTTGCCTAATATTTTGTAACTTAATTTGAAGGGCAGTTGATCCCTTTTGAGGCAACAAATGTTTGCGCATATCCTGTAATAATTCTGTCACTGAAGAATATGACATATTTAATTTTAATTTTGCAGACTGAGACAACCTACTTTTCAGTACAAAATTTACCAACTTATCTTTACATTCTTTCTTCTCCAATAAACTGTCATAGTAATCAATATTATCAATCATTTGTTTGATATTAATAACATCGTTCGTTACCATATTTGGTATAAGGCTTAACGCCACTTTTAAATCAAAAGTATTCATCGTGAAAGAAACAGATGAGTCACTTATTTCACAACTCTCAATAGTACACAATTGATTAATTTGTTGAAATAAAGTTTCAATATCACTAAAAGTTTGCTTATATAATAATATATCGTCCGCCTTAATTTTACTACTCGATATTTCTTCACTAAAAAAATATTCATTATAAATTGCGGTAGCTTCAATTAACTTTTTCGAACATATATCTTTTTGCCTTCGCTTAGCACCTATTTTAACTAAATACTTTCTTATTTGTTTTAAATCCTCTAACACATTGGCTAATATATCTGCCATAATACATTACATAGCTCAAAATAATTATGATTAATATACATTTTTTTTTAGATAAGATAATTATATTATGCCTTAAAGTCCATAAAAAATATTGCGTAAGGTACTCACCTATGCACAATTATTCACTCGCGATTTCTTCGGCACTTTTTTTCTTTTTTCTTCAACTTACACCATTTCCACTTTGCCTGGTGGCATATGACCTGCCATATGCCCTGGTGTCGCCTCGTAGGCCATCACTGGAACAGGAGCCCGCCGGAGGGGGAATGACCTTCGTAGTGTATTTCGTAAGAGCTCTTGCCGCATCCACGACTTATGGCATTTTTTATAAAGTTTGTACGCGTATGCCATAAACACCAAAAACACAGCTAATGCTAAAATCGCCAACAGGATATTTGCGGTACTTAGATGAAAATGAACTTGGTCCAAAGATGCTTGGTTTGAACCTCCTCCTACAGCCGTTTGCGCAAGCACAACTGTTTCATCGGGTTTTGACTGAGGTTTTCCCATTTTCAGTTTTTAAATTATAATTTTTTTTTAACGAAATACTCGCAACTGCACTTAGTAACTGCGGATCGTAAAGTGTTCTATAATTATCCACTAAATTCACCGTGACAAAGTTCGCGAAACTCATCTCGACCGATGTTTATGTTTATGAACTACGCCTTATACGGAAAATCGGTCGGCGCCGGTGCGCCGCAACGCGAGACTCTATCCAGGCTGGGTCGCCATATGAGGCTGGGAGAAGGAGCCGAAATGATACCACTGATGTCTCGATTAGAACTGCGTGTAATTAAGTAATAAATGCGATTATATATTATTAAGACTACAAGAGTATACATGTTTGTAGATATAGAAAGATATAGTAATGACACCCTCACAATATGGAGGTAGAAGACATTTACAAGTATTATTTATTTATTTATAATCGGGCAACAATGGCCCATAGTTACATACCTTAAAACTAAAACATAATATGGGGGGGGGGGAAATCACTTTACGACTTGCTACTACTTCTATATTTTATTATATACGTAAAAGCTACATGCATGCCAAGTTTCATGCTTTCTGCCGGATGGGACCGTACTTGGTTGAAAGGAGCCGTACTAAAATGAAATTATTGCATTTAAAATTAGGGGAAACATTAGTAAACCCTTCTTAAGACTAGGTAGGTTGCAAAGTCTGGGCACAAAACATAAAACCGAATTCTGTGCGCATGACCTCATTTTTTGCGAGGCCCGAACGCAGCAAAACTCGTGCGCAGATACCTGAGAACACGCTGAATGAATTCAATCAGGTTCCAAAATACACCTTGCAAGAACTTTTTGCTCAAATATTATTATGTTGAATTAAACTATACCTACATTGTATTAGGCAACAGGAACTTTAAGCATTACGGGATATACTACATTTTCTCGAATCGATTTCAAGCCTTAACTTGTTAAACAGTTAAAATTGACTGGGAAAGTCTAATAATCTCAGTCGACTTTGTTCTTAGCAATCAAGAACTAAAGAATTGAAATCAATAGATATGATAAATTATACTTGCCTCCTCAGCTAGACCGATATTGTTATTTTTTTAAGATTTGGAGATGCAGATGACAAAGAAGAGTACACTTGGGGCAAAACCGAAGTGAAGAAGGAAGGAAACAGTGGAGACAAAGAGAAACCTAACTTCGGTCTGTCAGGAAAGCTGACCGCAGACCAAAACACAGTCAACGGAGTGGTCATCAAGTACACGGAGCCTGATGACGCTAAACAACCCAAGAGGCGATGGAGGTATGAGTATAGTAGTAGAGGTATGAGAACGTTTGTGGCACGCGAGGCTGTAAAACGCGTCAGTGACGTCAGTTATTAGGGTTTTGCGTGCCATTGAAATGAGTCCAAAGCCGCTTATAAGGCCTATAAGTGCAAGGGAGCGCGCAATATAGCTACTCTGTTCGGACATTTTACAACCTCGCGTGCCACGAACGTTCTTATGGACTATAGTCAAATAATAACATTTAGCTCTCTCATATATTCTTTGAGATTTAGTATGAGACATTTCTTTTTCATTTTTCTACGACTTTTTTGTGTAAATTTTATTTAATTTGTTTACGAGTTTTTTTGTAACCGCTTAGAAATAGATTTTCCTGGCGTTCTAATAGCTATTGTTTCTGTAGACTTTTTTACTTTACGTCTTAGTATTTGCATAAGAATAAATAAAACTATTATTCTTTTGTATTCGGTTGTTAATTTATACAGTGATTATTACAT
This sequence comes from Agriphila straminella, assembly GCA_950108535.1. NCBI lineage: Eukaryota > Metazoa > Arthropoda > Insecta > Lepidoptera > Crambidae > Agriphila > Agriphila straminella. Next base: position 8,197,116 of record OX467312.1, read on the forward strand.
TAAATTTCTTTATTTATAATATTGTATTTATTCTATGTGCAGGTTCTACCCATTCAAGGGTGACAAGGCGCTCCCGATCCTCTACATCCACCGGCAATCAGCGTTCCTAATCGGGCGCGACAAGAAAGTAGTAGACATAGCCCTCGAGCATCCTTCAATCAGCAAACAGCACGCCGCCCTACAGTATAGGGCCACGCCCTTCACCCGCCCCGACGGCACGCAGGGCAGGCGCGTGCGCCCCTACATTATAGACCTGGGTAATGTCACTAGTCACTGTCTCGCACTACTGCCCCCCTCCATCACAAACAGCACGCCGCCCTACAGTATAGGGCCACGCCCTTCACCCGCCCCGACGGCACGCAGGGCAGGCGCGTGCGCCCCTACATTATAGACCTGGGTAATGTCACTAGTCACTGTCTCGCACTACTGCCCCCCTCCATCACAAACAGCACGCCGCCCTACAGTATAGGGCCACGCCCTTCACCCGCCCCGACGGCACGCAGGGCAGGCGCGTGCGCCCCTACACTATAGACCTGGGTAATGTCACTAGTCACTGTCTCGCACTACTGGCCCCCTCCATCACAAACAGCACGCCGCCCTACAGTATAGGGCCACGCCCTTCACCCGCCCCGACGGCACGCAGGGCAGGCGCGTGCGCCCCTACATTATAGACCTGGGTAATGTCACTAGTCACTGTCTCGCACTACTGCCCCCCTCCATCACAAACAGCACGCCGCCCTACAGTATAGGGCCACGCCCTTCACCCGCCCCGACGGCACGCAGGGCAGGCGCGTGCGCCCCTACATTATAGACCTGGGTAATGTCACTAGTCACTGTCTCGCACTACTGCCCCCCTCCATCACAAACAGCACGCCGCCCTACAGTATAGGGCCACGCCCTTCACCCGCCCCGACGGCACGCAGGGCAGGCGCGTGCGCCCCTACATTATAGACCTGGGTAATGTCACTAGTCACTGTCTCGCACTACTGCCCCCCTCCATCACAAACAGCACGCCGCCCTACAGTATAGGGCCACGCCCTTCACCCGCCCCGACGGCACGCAGGGCAGGCGCGTGCGCCCCTACATTATAGACCTGGGTAATGTCACTAGTCACTGTCTCGCACTACTGCCCCCCTCCATCACAAACAGCACGCCGCCCTACAGTATAGGGCCACGCCCTTCACCCGCCCCGACGGCACGCAGGGCAGGCGCGTGCGCCCCTACATTATAGACCTGGGTAATGTCACTAGTCACTGTCTCGCACTACTGCCCCCCTCCATCACAAACAGCACGCCGCCCTACAGTATAGGGCCACGCCCTTCACCCGCCCCGACGGCACGCAGGGCAGGCGCGTGCGCCCCTACATTATAGACCTGGGTAATGTCACTAGTCACTGTCTCGCACTACTGCCCCCCTCCATCACAAACAGCACGCCGCCCTACAGTATAGGGCCACGCCCTTCACCCGCCCCGACGGCACGCAGGGCAGGCGCGTGCGCCCCTACATTATAGACCTGGGTAATGTCACTAGTCACTGTCTCGCACTACTGCCCCCCTCCATCACAAACAGCACGCCGCCCTACAGTATAGGGCCACGCCCTTCACCCGCCCCGACGGCACGCAGGGCAGGCGCGTGCGCCCCTACATTATAGACCTGGGTAATGTCACTAGTCACTGTCTCGCACTACTGCCCCCCTCCATCACAAACAGCACGCCGCCCTACAGTATAGGGCCACGCCCTTCACCCGCCCCGACGGCACGCAGGGCAGGCGCGTGCGCCCCTACATTATAGACCTGGGTAATGTCACTAGTCACTGTCTCGCACTACTGCCCCCTCCATCACAAACAGCACGCCGCCCTACAGTATAGGGCCACGCCCTTCACCCGCCCCGACGGCACGCAGGGCAGGCGCGTGCGCCCCTACATTATAGACCTGGGTAATGTCACTAGTCACTGTCTCGCACTACTGCCCCCCTCCATCACAAACAGCACGCCGCCCTACAGTATAGGGCCACGCCCTTCACCCGCCCCGACGGCACGCAGGGCAGGCGCGTGCGCCCCTACATTATAGACCTGGGTAATGTCACTAGTCACTGTCTCGCACTACTGCCCCCCTCCATCACAAACAGCACGCCGCCCTACAGTATAGGGCCACGCCCTTCACCCGCCCCGACGGCACGCAGGGCAGGCGCGTGCGCCCCTACATTATAGACCTGGGTAATGTCACTAGTCACTGTCTCGCACTACTGCCCCCCTCCATCACAAACAGCACGCCGCCCTACAGTATAGGGCCACGCCCTTCACCCGCCCCGACGGCACGCAGGGCAGGCGCGTGCGCCCCTACACTATAGACCTGGGTAATGTCACTAGTCACTGTCTCGCACTACTGCCCCCCTCCATCACAAACAGCACGCCGCCCTACAGTATAGGGGCTCGCCCTTCACCCGCCCCGACGGCACGCAGGGCAGGCGCGTGCGCCCCTACATTATAGACCTGGGTAATGTCACTAGTCACTGTCTCGCACTACTGCCCCCCTCCATCACAAACAGCACGCCGCCCTACAGTATAGGGGCTCGCCCTTCACCCGCCCCGACGGCACGCAGGGCAGGCGCGTGCGCCCCTACATTATAGACCTGGGTAATGTCACTAGTCACTGTCTCGCACTACTGCCCCCCTCCATCACAAACAGCACGCCGCCCTACAGTATAGGGCCACGCCCTTCACCCGCCCCGACGGCACGCAGGGCAGGCGCGTGCGCCCCTACATTATAGACCTGGGTAATGTCACTAGTCACTGTCTCGCACTACTGCCCCCCTCCATCACAAACAGCACGCCGCCCTACAGTATAGGGCCACGCCCTTCACCCGCCCCGACGGCACGCAGGGCAGGCGCGTGCGCCCCTACATTATAGACCTGGGTAATGTCACTAGTCACTGTCTCGCACTACTGCCCCCCTCCATCACAAACAGCACGCCGCCCTACAGTATAGGGCCACGCCCTTCACCCGCCCCGACGGCACGCAGGGCAGGCGCGTGCGCCCCTACATTATAGACCTGGGTAATGTCACTAGTCACTGTCTCGCACTACTGCCCCCCTCCATCACAAACAGCACGCCGCCCTACAGTATAGGGCCACGCCCTTCACCCGCCCCGACGGCACGCAGGGCAGGCGCGTGCGCCCCTACACTATAGACCTGGGTAATGTCACTAGTCACTGTCTCGCACTACTGGCCCCCTCCATCACAAACAGCACGCCGCCCTACAGTATAGGGGCTCGCCCTTCACCCGCCCCGACGGCACGCAGGGCAGGCGCGTGCGCCCCTACATTATAGACCTGGGTAATGTCACTAGTCACTGTCTCGCACTACTGGCCCCCTCCATCACAAACAGCACGCCGCCCTACAGTATAGGGCCACGCCCTTCACCCGCCACGACGGCACGCAGGGCAGGCGCGTGCGACCCTACATTATAGACCTGGGTAATGTCACTAGTCACTGTCTCGCACTACTGGCCCCCTCCATCATGAACAGCACGCCGCCCTACAGTATAGGGGCTCGCCCTTCACCCGCCCCGACGGCACGCAGGGCAGGCGCGTGCGCCCCTACATTATAGACCTGGGTAATGTCACTAGTCACTGTCTCGCACTACTGCCCCCTCCATCACAAACAGCACGCCGCCCTACAGTATAGGGCCACGCCCTTCACCCGCCCCGACGGCACGCAGGGCAGGCGCGTGCGCCCCTACATTATAGACCTGGGTAATGTCACTAGTCACTGTCTCGCACTACTGGCCCCCTCCATCACAAACAGCACGCCGCCCTACAGTATAGGGGCTCGCCCTTCACCCGCCCCGACGGCACGCAGGGCAGGCGCGTGCGCCCCTACATTATAGACCTGGGTAATGTCACTAGTCACTGTCTCGCACTACTGCCCCCCTCCATCACAAACAGCACGCCGCCCTACAGTATAGGGCCACGCCCTTCACCCGCCCCGACGGCACGCAGGGCAGGCGCGTGCGCCCCTACATTATAGACCTGGGTAATGTCACTAGTCACTGTCTCGCACTACTGGCCCCCTCCATCACAAACAGCACGCCGCCCTACAGTATAGGGCCACGCCCTTCACCCGCCCCGACGGCACGCAGGGCAGGCGCGTGCGCCCCTACATTATAGACCTGGGTAATGTCACTAGTCACTGTCTCGCACTACTGCCCCCCTCCATCACAAACAGCACGCCGCCCTACAGTATAGGGCCACGCCCTTCACCCGCCCCGACGGCACGCAGGGCAGGCGCGTGCGCCCCTACATTATAGACCTGGGTAATGTCACTAGTCACTGTCTCGCACTACTGGCCCCCTCCATCATGAACAGCACGCCGCCCTACAGTATAGGGGCTCGCCCTTCACCCGCCCCGACGGCACGCAGGGCAGGCGCGTGCGCCCCTACATTATAGACCTGGGTAATGTCACTAGTCACTGTCTCGCACTACTGCCCCCTCCATCACAAACAGCACGCCGCCCTACAGTATAGGGCCACGCCCTTCACCCGCCCCGACGGCACGCAGGGCAGGCGCGTGCGCCCCTACATTATAGACCTGGGTAATGTCACTAGTCACTGTCTCGCACTACTGGCCCCCTCCATCACAAACAGCACGCCGCCCTACAGTATAGGGGCTCGCCCTTCACCCGCCCCGACGGCACGCAGGGCAGGCGCGTGCGCCCCTACATTATAGACCTGGGTAATGTCACTAGTCACTGTCTCGCACTACTGGCCCCCTCCATCATGAACAGCACGCCGCCCTACAGTATAGGGGCTCGCCCTTCACCCGCCCCGACGGCACGCAGGGCAGGCGCGTGCGCCCCTACATTATAGACCTGGGTAATGTCACTAGTCACTGTCTCGCACTACTGGCCCCCTCCATCACAAACAGCACGCCGCCCTACAGTATAGGGGCTCGCCCTTCACCCGCCCCGACGGCACGCAGGGCAGGCGCGTGCGCCCCTACATTATAGACCTGGGTAATGTCACTAGTCACTGTCTCGCACTACTGGCCCCCTCCATCACAAACAGCACGCCGCCCTACAGTATAGGGCCACGCCCTTCACCCGCCCCGACGGCACGCAGGGCAGGCGCGTGCGCCCCTACATTATAGACCTGGGTAATGTCACTAGTCACTGTCTCGCACTACTGCCCCCCTCCATCACAAACAGCACGCCGCCCTACAGTATAGGGCCACGCCCTTCACCCGCCCCGACGGCACGCAGGGCAGGCGCGTGCGCCCCTACATTATAGACCTGGGTAATGTCACTAGTCACTGTCTCGCACTACTGCCCCCCTCCATCACAAACAGCACGCCGCCCTACAGTATAGGGCCACGCCCTTCACCCGCCCCGACGGCACGCAGGGCAGGCGCGTGCGCCCCTACATTATAGACCTGGGTAATGTCACTAGTCACTGTCTCGCACTACTGGCCCCCTCCATCACAAACAGCACGCCGCCCTACAGTATAGGGCCACGCCCTTCACCCGCCCCGACGGCACGCAGGGCAGGCGCGTGCGCCCCTACATTATAGACCTGGGTAATGTCACTAGTCACTGTCTCGCACTACTGCCCCCCTCCATCACAAACAGCACGCCGCCCTACAGTATAGGGCCACGCCCTTCACCCGCCCCGACGGCACGCAGGGCAGGCGCGTGCGCCCCTACATTATAGACCTGGGTAATGTCACTAGTCACTGTCTCGCACTACTGCCCCCCTCCATCACAAACAGCACGCCGCCCTACAGTATAGGGCCACGCCCTTCACCCGCCCCGACGGCACGCAGGGCAGGCGCGTGCGCCCCTACATTATAGACCTGGGTAATGTCACTAGTCACTGTCTCGCACTACTGCCCCCTCCATCACAAACAGCACGCCGCCCTACAGTATAGGGCCACGCCCTTCACCCGCCCCGACGGCACGCAGGGCAGGCGCGTGCGCCCCTACATTATAGACCTGGGTAATGTCACTAGTCACTGTCTCGCACTACTGCCCCCCTCCATCACAAACAGCACGCCGCCCTACAGTATAGGGCCACGCCCTTCACCCGCCCCGACGGCACGCAGGGCAGGCGCGTGCGCCCCTACATTATAGACCTGGGTAATGTCACTAGTCACTGTCTCGCACTACTGCCCCCCTCCATCACAAACAGCACGCCGCCCTACAGTATAGGGCCACGCCCTTCACCCGCCCCGACGGCACGCAGGGCAGGCGCGTGCGCCCCTACACTATAGACCTGGGTAATGTCACTAGTCACTGTCTCGCACTACTGGCCCCCTCCATCACAAACAGCACGCCGCCCTACAGTATAGGGGCTCGCCCTTCACCCGCCCCGACGGCACGCAGGGCAGGCGCGTGCGCCCCTACATTATAGACCTGGGTAATGTCACTAGTCACTGTCTCGCACTACTGCCCCCCTCCATCACAAACAGCACGCCGCCCTACAGTATAGGGCCACGCCCTTCACCCGCCCCGACGGCACGCAGGGCAGGCGCGTGCGCCCCTACATTATAGACCTGGGTAATGTCACTAGTCACTGTCTCGCACTACTGCCCCCCTCCATCACAAACAGCACGCCGCCCTACAGTATAGGGCCACGCCCTTCACCCGCCCCGACGGCACGCAGGGCAGGCGCGTGCGCCCCTACATTATAGACCTGGGTAATGTCACTAGTCACTGTCTCGCACTACTGCCCCCTCCATCACAAACAGCACGCCGCCCTACAGTATAGGGCCACGCCCTTCACCCGCCCCGACGGCACGCAGGGCAGGCGCGTGCGCCCCTACATTATAGACCTGGGTAATGTCACTAGTCACTGTCTCGCACTACTGCCCCCCTCCATCACAAACAGCACGCCGCCCTACAGTATAGGGCCACGCCCTTCACCCGCCCCGACGGCACGCAGGGCAGGCGCGTGCGCCCCTACATTATAGACCTGGGTAATGTCACTAGTCACTGTCTCGCACTACTGCCCCCCTCCATCACAAACAGCACGCCGCCCTACAGTATAGGGCCACGCCCTTCACCCGCCCCGACGGCACGCAGGGCAGGCGCGTGCGCCCCTACACTATAGACCTGGGTAATGTCACTAGTCACTGTCGCACTTTAATGAAAATGTTTTACACGTGTCTGATTTTTTTTAGAAAGTTATTTTTACTGTGTTTTGACGATTGATAGTTGTTCTGTGTATAATGCTGTACCTTGTATAAACGAAATAGTTAAAAGGTTTACTTTTATCTGTAACTTAAATTACATCATGTCAAAAAAGCGATACAATTGCATTTACCAAATACTTTGATTTTACTTTTCTGAATGTGTCAATTAATACCCAAAGATGAATAGCTCAATTATATTTCGAATTTCAAGTGCTGACTATTAACTTTAAACGAATATTTCTTCCATTCACAGAATCGGCAAACGGGACGTTCGTGAACAACAAGAAAATCGAAGGTCGCCGCTACGTGGAGCTGTTAGAGCGTGACGTGGTCAAGTTCGGATTCTCCCAGCGCGAGTACGTGCTCCTGCACGAGAACAGCAAAGACGACGCACAGGATGACGACCACCACGATGCGCCCGTCACCACCGACCTCATCAAGCAGGAGAAGAGATCCAAGCAAGAAGTCGCTGAAGATGGAGAATAGACGATCAAGAAAACTTTTTTAAGAAACACGCACTTCAATTCAAGCAGATGTGGTTAGCCTAGATTGCAGACACAGGTATACAACGTGTTATAAAAATCCGATTATGGTATGGTTTTGTAACACGTTGTATAAAAAAAACACTAAACCAACCACACCTTTCTGATGCAATTGTTTAATTGATATGAAGAGATGTCAAACAGGAATTCACTGAAAAGGCGGATAATGAAAAACCACTCTTTAAACTTTATGAGTATGCAGTTACACTTTAAGAGCGAACATTATCTCATAATTAACAACATATTAGGCTACAAGTTGCTCAAATAATGACTTCTATCAATGCCGTCGTAGAAGGCGACGAATCACGTCTGTAGTTAGAATGGATGCTGATTCGATTTATTAAAGAAGACCTCTTATTTACAATTTTGGTAGAGAGTGTGAAACGATAAAGGAATGCAACTCTAGGTGTTTGAACAGTGTTATTTTATTATGAACTCATCTGTGCTTAGCAGCTGCAAGGTAAATTGCAGGCCACTTGTGTTAATCATGTACTAAAATAACATAGATATTTAGGTTACATCAACATATCAAAGTTAAAAGTGTTTAGGTCAAAGTTAAAAGTGCTAAAAAATCTAGGCAGATTACTAAATATTTTATATTTGGCCTGTGCTTTTCCCCCCAGGGTAAGTAATGTTGTCATTGAGACGGCTATACATTGCGTTAGCGCCATCTCTTACAATGTTACTTTAACAGCTCAGAGTATGGAGGCAGGTTAAAAGTAAACGAAAAAAAATCGCACTTTTGTAAGCATTTGTATGTAACCTAAACAATAGTTCACAAAGTAATTGACGAGGCAAATATAGTATGTATTAAGTTCGATATTTTATAAAACTTCCAATAAGCATAGGAATAATGTAATACCCAATTAATTGATTTAGAATTAGTATAAAAACAAAGTAGAAATGTTACTGTGTTTGATCTGCAAGGGACGTTTAACCATGTAGACATTATAAAGGTACCTAGAATTTATTTAAAGTTATAATATTATTATAGACAATCGATTCTTTGTGTACATACAGGTACATTCTTATTTTTATTTAGAAATTAGTTATAAAGTTAATGACATTCTGAGCAATAAGATCAGTTTTCTGGGAAAATAATTAAACTTCCAAGTACATTTATGTACACAAGTGTAAGAATTTTATTTTCGTTTTGTATGTAGAATTTATAAAGCTAAATAGGCTTGTTTAATATATTTTTGTGACACAACATTGTCAATATCATACTTAGTTGGGAAATAAAACTCAAATGTTGTAAATAAGTCTGGTCTTTTAATCATTCTACATTATACAACTAATCTCATAGAGCTAGTTTTGAGGAATTATTAAAAATGCACATTTGTCAAAATTCACGTTTGATCATAGTGTTATTTTAATTAAAAGACATTCTTAATATAATACAATAGACATGCTCGGCTTACTCTAATATATACAGCAAACTTGATTCCCTATTTACAGTTAAACAATAAAATAAATAATAATTAAATATTTATCTACAAACGGCTGTCGTTCGGTGGATAATGTACAAAGTGTCGATTACAAAGTCTAATATCACAGTTCAAAATGTAGTCTTGAAAACGTGTTTATCGAAGTTGGGGTCGCGGCGTAATCTCTCTTGGGAGGAGCTGGGGCGAAGGTCGCGGCGTAATCTCTCTTGGGAGGAGCTGGGGCGAAGGTCGCGGCGTAATCTCTCTTGGGAGGAGCTGGGGCGAAGGTCGCGGCGTAATCTCTCTTGGGAGGAGCTGGGGCGCGGTTCGCGAGCGCTTTGGACGCCATCGCAGAAAGAGGCTCGCTTGACAATTCCGTTGCGTAAACTACGTATAGTGGCGTTAGGGGGCCTCGCACTCGTACGCAGCGAGTGCGTGCGGTACAGCGGCGGTTTGATCAGTCTATTAGGCGCTACGCCCACTATACTGTGTCTGGAGAAAGGGGCGCAGGTTAAGGGACTCCTAGGTATCTCATAGCCGTCAAACACGGTGCCCGAGCCCGAGTCGCTGTCGTGCATCAAGTCTAAATACTTTAACGTGCTTCCTGGTAGTAAACGGGAAGGCTCCATCTGATGTTCTGGTAGGTCTTCGTCTGTAAAGAAGATGTCATATTTAGAACAAATACTTATAACACCAAATGATGTGCACTTGAACTTTTACGTTTATTCCCAGTTGTTCCTTTTGACAGTTCCTTCAAAGGAACTAATGGTACTTTTTCTTCTTAACCGTTTCGAAGGGACTAGTGGGAAGAAAAAGTACCATTAGTTCCTTTGAAGGAACTGTCAAAAGGAACTACTGGGAATAAACGCTCTTGATTTAGTGAAAAATGTTTAAAACGAACCTAAGGCGTTGTCATTCTCGTCCAGCAGGTAGGTGCGGTTGTCGATGGCGTCTGATCATGCGGCCCATGCACAATACAATGTTAGGTTAGTTAGTTGATGACACAGACCATACAACAGGTACGTGCAAGGGCGTCGCCAGCCCATGGTCTAGGGGGGAGGGAGGGCAAGTTAATAAGATAATGCTTTATTTCAACACCACAGTAACATTTAACAAAGAAATAACAATAAAACTTAGTAAGTCAAGAGCACCTAGTAAATTTCTTTAAGTTTTGAGATGTGGGATTTATCGGAAAAGCAAGCATTGGGACATTTCTTTGCAATTGGCTACATTTTTTAAATAACTACTTTTTTAACTTTCTAGGGGGGCAGCTGCGCCTCCCTGCCCACCCTTGCCGACGCCCTTGCTGGGTACGTGGTTGATGATTAGACATTAGACACAAATGGTATTCATGCGTTCCTCTCTTTACATCAAAAAATATTTTTTCCGCTAATGATAAAAAATGTGAAAGTAGAAATAAGTAGATTTGATGTCAAAATAAGCGAATTTTAAATTTATCTTAGAACGACGTACAGTAGGTAGTGAAGCGCATAGATAATACACTAGCGTTAGAATATTAAAAGATTCTTGAGCGTTTGGCATTCCAACGATATTCCAGTAGTCGGCCAATTCCTGTTGCCCCCACTTTTGACTCCCACTAGGGTATATCGGGAAAAAACTAAGTATACATTATTTTTCTACTTTTTTTCGATAGACAACAGGAAAGGCCCAATAATCGTAATCTTGTGACAGCTCCCTTCTGCAAAGCAAAATATTGCTTATGGTGATGTAATAGCGTCTACAAAATTTATGAATTACGTTTCCAATGGTAATTATTGTGTGAGCTTTATTCCTTTAGCTTATGGTAATCGTACGAGCCAAAAAAAAAAGCTTATGGTAGCGGTTCTCAAACTTTTTTGGCGACGGAAACCTTTTGGAAAATTCAATATTCGACGGAGCCCTAAAATAATAAAAAAAAACTTAACTAAGCTCCTGGCTGAAATGTCGCGAGCTCGTGCTCTCATATAACGCATTCCACTACTTACTAGGTAGGTACTCATTTAGTTAGGAATATTTAGATATATTTTATTTAATTCTGCAACCTTTTTATGGGATCCTCGGAACCCTCAGGGATCCGCGGAGCACACTTAGGGAAAAGGTCTTTGTATTTGGAATAGACTTTTCTTAGATATCTTTCGCTGCGATAGTCATAATCATAACATAATTTAATCAAAAGTAGTGTGTGTGCACTGACCGTCCCCCAGCACGGTGAGGTAGGGCGCGTATCCGTATGAGGGCGTGGCGATGAGCCGGATGTTGGGCGAGGCGCGGTCGCGCACGTAGCTATACGTATATGATCTCTAATCATTAGTAGTGTGTGTGCACTGACCGTCCCCCAGCACGGTGAGGTAGGGCGCGTATCCGTAAGAGGGCGTGGCGACGAGCCGGATGTTGGGCGAGGCGCGGTCGCGCACGTAGCTATACGTATATGATCTCTAGTTATTAGTAGTGTGTGTACACTGACCGTCCCCCAGCACGGTGAGGTAGGGCGCGTATCCGTATGAGGGCGTGGCGACGAGCCGGATGTTGGGCGAGGCGCGGTCGCGCACGTAGCTATACGTATATGATCTCTAATCATTAGTAGTGTGTGTGCACTGACCGTCCCCCAGCACGGTGAGGTAGGGCGCGTATCCGTATGAGGGCGTGGCGATGAGCCGGATGTTGGGCGGGGCGCGGTCGCGCACGTAGCTATACGTATATGATCCCTAATCATTAGTAGTGTGTGTGCACTGACCGTCCCCCAGCACGGTGAGGTAGGGCGCGTATCCGTATGAGGGCGTGGCGATGAGCCGGATGTTGGGCGAGGCGCGGTCGCGCACGTAGCTATACGTATATGATCTCTAATCATTAGTAGTGTGTGTGCACTGACCGTCCCCCAGCACGGTGAGGTAGGGCGCGTATCCGTAAGAGGGCGTGGCGACGAGCCGGATGTTGGGCGAGGCGCGGTCGCGCACGTAGCTATACGTATATGATCTCTAGTTATTAGTAGTGTGTGTACACTGACCGTCCCCCAGCACGGTGAGGTAGGGCGCGTATCCGTATGAGGGCGTGGCGACGAGCCGGATGTTGGGCGAGGCGCGGTCGCGCACGTAGCTATACGTATATGATCTCTAATCATTAGTAGTGTGTGTGCACTGACCGTCCCCCAGCACGGTGAGGTAGGGCGCGTATCCGTATGAGGGCGTGGCGATGAGCCGGATGTTGGGCGGGGCGCGGTCGCGCACGTAGCTATACGTATATGATCCCTAATCATTAGTAGTGTGTGTGCACTGACCGTCCCCCAGCACGGTGAGGTAGGGCGCGTATCCGTATGAGGGCGTGGCGATGAGCCGGATGTTGGGCGAGGCGCGGTCGCGCACGTAGCTATACGTATATGATCTCTAATCATTAGTAGTGTGTGTGCACTGACCGTCCCCCAGCACGGTGAGGTAGGGCGCGTATCCGTATGAGGGCGTGGCGACGAGCCGGATGTTGGGCGAGGCGCGGTCGCGCACGTAGCTATACGTATATGATCTCTAATCATTAGTAGTGTGTGTGCACTGACCGTCCCCCAGCACGGTGAGGTAGGGCGCGTATCCGTATGAGGGCGTGGCGACGAGCCGGATGTTGGGCGAGGCGCGGTCGCGCACGTAGCTATACGTATATGATCTCTAGTTATTAGTAGTGTGTGTACACTGACCGTCCCCCAGCACGGTGAGGTAGGGCGCGTATCCGTATGAGGGTGTGGCGACGAGCCGGATGTTGGGCGAGGCGCGGTCGCGCACGTAGCTATACGTATATGATCTCTAGTTATTAGTAGTGTGTGTACACTGACCGTCCCCCAGCACGGTGAGGTAGGGCGCGTATCCGTAAGAGGGCGTGGCGACGAGCCGGATGTTGGGCGAGGCGCGGTCGCGTACGTAGCTATACGTATATGATCTCTAGTTATTAGTAGTGTGTGTACACTGACCGTCCCCCAGCACGGTGAGGTAGGGCGCGTATCCGTATGAGGGCGTGGCGACGAGCCGGATGTTGGGCGAGGCGCGGTCGCGCACGTAGCTATACGTATATGATCTCTAGTTATTAGTAGTGTGTGTACACTGACCGTCCCCCAGCACGGTGAGGTAGGGCGCGTATCCGTATGAGGGCGTGGCGACGAGCCGGATGTTGGGCGAGGCGCGGTCGCGCACGTAGCTATACGTATATGATCTCTAATCATTAGTAGTGTGTGTGCACTGACCGTCCCCCAGCACGGTGAGGTAGGGCGCGTATCCGTAAGAGGGCGTGGCGACGAGCCGGATGTTGGGCGAGGCGCGGTCGCGCACGTAGCTATACGTATATGATCTCTAGTTATTAGTAGTGTGTGTACACTGACCGTCCCCCAGCACGGTGAGGTAGGGCGCGTATCCGTATGAGGGCGTGGCGACGAGCCGGATGTTGGGCGAGGCGCGGTCGCGCACGTAGCTAAACGTATATGATCTCTAATCATTAGTAGTGTGTGTGCACTGACCGTCCCCCAGCACGGTGAGGTAGGGCGCGTATCCGTATGAGGGCGTGGCGATGAGCCGGATGTTGGGCGGGGCGCGGTCGCGCACGTAGCTATACGTATATGATCCCTAATCATTAGTAGTGTGTGTGCACTGACCGTCCCCCAGCACGGTGAGGTAGGGCGCGTATCCGTATGAGGGCGTGGCGATGAGCCGGATGTTGGGCGAGGCGCGGTCGCGCACGTAGCTATACGTATATGATCTCTAATCATTAGTAGTGTGTGTGCACTGACCGTCCCCCAGCACGGTGAGGTAGGGCGCGTATCCGTATGAGGGCGTGGCGACGAGCCGGATGTTGGGCGAGGCGCGGTCGCGCACGTAGCTATACGTATATGATCTCTAATCATTAGTAGTGTGTGTGCACTGACCGTCCCCCAGCACGGTGAGGTAGGGCGCGTATCCGTATGAGGGCGTGGCGACGAGCCGGATGTTGGGCGAGGCGCGGTCGCGCACGTAGCTATACGTATATGATCTCTAGTTATTAGTAGTGTGTGTACACTGACCGTCCCCCAGCACGGTGAGGTAGGGCGCGTATCCGTATGAGGGTGTGGCGACGAGCCGGATGTTGGGCGAGGCGCGGTCGCGCACGTAGCTATACGTATATGATCTCTAGTTATTAGTAGTGTGTGTACACTGACCGTCCCCCAGCACGGTGAGGTAGGGCGCGTATCCGTAAGAGGGCGTGGCGACGAGCCGGATGTTGGGCGAGGCGCGGTCGCGTACGTAGCTATACGTATATGATCTCTAGTTATTAGTAGTGTGTGTACACTGACCGTCCCCCAGCACGGTGAGGTAGGGCGCGTATCCGTATGAGGGCGTGGCGACGAGCCGGATGTTGGGCGAGGCGCGGTCGCGCACGTAGCTATACGTATATGATCTCTAGTTATTAGTAGTGTGTGTACACTGACCGTCCCCCAGCACGGTGAGGTAGGGCGCGTATCCGTATGAGGGCGTGGCGACGAGCCGGATGTTGGGCGAGGCGCGGTCGCGCACGTAGCTATACGTATATGATCTCTAATCATTAGTAGTGTGTGTGCACTGACCGTCCCCCAGCACGGTGAGGTAGGGCGCGTATCCGTATGAGGGCGTGGCGACGAGCCGGATGTTGGGCGAGGCGCGGTCGCGCACGTAGCTATACGTATATGATCTCTAATCATTAGTAGTGTGTGTGCACTGACCGTCCCCCAGCACGGTGAGGTAGGGCGCGTATCCGTATGAGGGCGTGGCGACGAGCCGGATGTTGGGCGAGGCGCGGTCGCGCACGTAGCTATACGTATATGATCTCTAATCATTAGTAGTGTGTGTGCACTGACCGTCCCCCAGCACGGTGAGGTAGGGCGCGTATCCGTATGAGGGCGTGGCGACGAGCCGGATGTTGGGCGAGGCGCGGTCGCGCACGTAGCTATACGTATATGATCTCTAATCATTAGTAGTGTGTGTACACTGACCGTCCCCCAGCACGGTGAGGTAGGGCGCGTATCCATATGAGGGCGTCGCGATGAGCCGGATGTTGGGCGAGGCGCGGTCGCGCAGCGTCCTCACCACCTCCAGGCACTCGCGGAACGACGGTCGCGCCTCCGCCGAGTAGCTCCAGCACCGCTTTAGCAGCTCGTAACTAAGTATATGATATTCATATAATTAGATAAAGTAGTAGTTTTTTGTGTCGTCAGTTTTCCAAACGTGGGATAAAGGTGCGCGTGCATTGCATTGGAATCGGAGCGACCGGCGCGGACGGATTTTTTCTTTTGTATGGATCTCTATGGCACCGATGCACTGCATCGGCATTACCGCGCCGTAGAAATCCATTCAATGTGACAAATCCGGCCCCTCCGATGCTGATGCAGTAGACGCGCACGTTTAGAAGCTGTCAGTTTTTATTTAATAGTAGGTACTTATATCCCGATTCAAACTTTATGACTTCTTTGATCAAATCATCAAGATTCTATTAAGACACAAGTGTATGAGCAGGTACTCACAAGGCTGCGGGGCAGTTGGGCGGGCAGTCGGGCGTGCCGCCGTCGCGCACGTAGCTCAGCACCTGGCGGTTGGTGCGCGCCGGGTACGGCTGCTGCCCCAGCGACAGTACCTATACATACACATCACGCGTTACATTACATGATGTAACCGGGTCAAGTCTTGGCGTCTGCTAATGTCAACGTCAAAATCGAGTTTCAATGGTGTTTGAATGGTAATGCTTTTTGACACAGTTCTTGTTTCTTAAACCCAAAATCGAGACACGTTTTGGGTTTAAGCAGGGCTCTGTCACTCCGCGCGCGAGTCTGAACCGCTTGGCGTCCTCTGAAAGGACAAATTTCATACATCAGAAAAGATACACCTAGATATAAGATATAGATAGAAGACCTACGCGATAGAAAGAGAGGCAACTACTAAGTGAGTGTTTTGGAGCGAATGGAGCGCTATGCGACCTGAATTGCACCTTATTGTGTCGGAGCAAGAGTCGCAATTTATTTAAACGGTTTTTCGGAGTGCAACTTCTGTACGTTAGTACTATTATCTATTCTGTAGTTTAAGAAACACAATGTGTTTAGGTTTTGGGTTTTAGAAACACAATGTGTTTAGGTTTTGGGTTTAAGAAACAAGATCTGTGTCTGTGTGTGTGTGTGTGATCATGTGGGTTTAAGAAACAAGATCTGTGTTAAAAAGCATTAAGTACCATTCAAACACCATTGAAACACGACTTTGACGTTAACGTTAACCCCTGTGCTCTGTCATTCCGCGTGCGAGTATGAAGCGCTCGACGTCCTCTGAGAGGACAAATATTATACGTCAGAAAAGATAAGACCTACGCGATAGAAAGAGAGGCAACTACTAGGTAAATGTTTTGGAGCGAAGGGAGCGCTGTGCGACCTGAATTGCACTTTATTGTGTCGGAGCAAGAGTCGCAATTTATTTGAGTGCAACTTCTGTATGATGCTAGTAGGTAGGTACTATTATATCTATTCTGCGATATAACACAAATTAGAGAGAGAGGACAGAACTCAAGCTTAGTACTACATGTGCTCTAGCAACGAACACATAGACACTTTCAGCGACACGGAAATAACCGGAATATCAGACCAATCTCGAAAGGAGTTCGTACACTTCAATATTCAACAATCAACACAATCAATCAACCTGAGTACCTGGTATATTTCTTAAAAAAAATAGTGTGGTATAGTCGCGAAAGGTGGCTTTTTGCCACTCATAAGCCTATATCCGTATTAAAAATTGCAATAAAAAATGGTAGTAGACTTATTCCGTTATCAAAAACTACCAAATTCCCTAAATTTTGTTTTTTTTTTACGTTTTTAGTACCTAATAAGAAATAAATAGATATATTTACCTCCCAACATAACACTCCCCAAGCCCATACGTCGGACTGGCAAGAAAATACACCATCTATCAGGCACTCCACGGCCATCCATCTCACTGGTAACAATCCTGAAACAAAAGGGAACGTGTTTATAGTTTTGACTTGGACTTGGCTAAAATAACTTTATTCGATATTTGCTCGTGGCAAGAATCGAACCTTCCGTCCTCGGCTCAGCCGTCTGTTTCTATCATTCTATCATTCATTAAAGCTACTCAACTGGTTCGAAGAAGATACAAAAAATAATCCAAATCTCCTAACGATCCAAAGAACATGTCCCTAGTTAGTCCGAAGTCCCCAATCTTAATCACATGTCCCAAGGGCGGTTCGGAACCAGGATTTTTTTCTAGTAAAAAAAATCAACAATAACTGTTAAGATGGAAACTCCACAGTATCTACACAAAAAAGCCGTCTCGAGCTCGTGCTTAAATTAACCCTTGCCCTGTCCGTTGGTTGGCCAGACAATCTGTCTGAGCCAAAATGTAACGTACTTTCTTTCACCCTCCTTCCTGTAGTCTAGTCGTTCTTATAAATGTCCCTAGCTAGTCCGAAGTCCCCGATCTTGACCACTCGTCCGTTGGCGCGATGCGCTACCAAACATTTGCGGCAAGCCAGGTCGCGGTGAACAATGTACATACAGCGAGAACTCTCTCAGATAGCGAGTATAGTGACAGCCCTTGGTCACGTCCACGTACATATAATGTTCCATGCCCTAGTCAGTCGTCGTATGAGTGATCAAAGTTTGTCGAGTTCTATCTACCGTATTTGGAATCCACGTTAAGCTGTTAGTCCTGCCTGTCTGCTTTTGCAGTCATTAACACCCATCAATCCGCATTGAACCTGCGTGGCTTATGGCCCTATCATTCTTATCCATCCATAAGTCCTGTGTCCTATTCTGATGATAAAGACCGTAGATGTAACGTACCTTCACCCTTCTTCCTGTAGTAGTCGTTCTTATAAATGTCCCTAGCTAGTCCGAAGTCCCCGATCTTGACGACCCGCCCGCCGGTTGGCGCGGTGCTCGACCAAACAAATCTATCTGAGCCAAAATGTAACGTACCTTCCACCCTCCCTCCCTCCTGTAGTTGTCGTTCTTTAAATGTCCCTAGCACTAGTTAGGGACTACGGACTACCGAAGTCCCTGATCTTGACCACCCGTCCGTTGGCGCGGTGCGCGACCAGACAATCTATCTGAGCCAAAATGTAACGTACCTTCACCCTCCTTCCTGTAGTAGTCGTTCTTATAAATGTCCCTAGCTAGTCCGAAGTCCCCGATCTTGACGACCCGCCCGCCGGTTGGCGCGGTGCTCGACCAAACAAATCTATCTGAGCCAAAATGTAACGTACCTTCCACCCTCCCTCCCTCCTGTAGTTGTCGTTCTTTAAATGTCCCTAGCACTAGCTAGGGACTTCGGACTACCGAAGTCCCTGATCTTGACCACCCGTCCGTTGGCGCGGTGCGCGACCAGACAATCTATCTGAGCCAAAATGTAACGTACCTTCACCCTCCTTCCTGTAGTAGTCGTTCTTATAAATGTCCCTAGCTAGTCCGAAGTCCCCGATCTTGACGACCCACCCGCCGGTTGGCGCGGTGCTCGACCAAACAAATCTATCTGAGCCAAAATGTAACGTACCTTCCACCCTCCCTCCTGTAGTTGTCGTTCTTTAAATGTCCCTAGCACTAGCTAGGGACTTCGGACTACCGAAGTCCCTGATCTTGACCACCCGTCCGTTGGCGCGGTGCGCGACCAGACAATCTATCTGAGCCAAAATGTAACGTACCTTCACCCTCCTTCCTGTAGTAGTCGTTCTTATAAATGTCCCTAGCTAGTCCGAAGTCCCCGATTTTGACAACTCGCCCGTTGGCGCGGTGCGCCACCAAACAGTTGCGGCAAGCCAGGTCGCGGTGAACGAAGTGCATCTCTTCCAGGTAGCGACAGCCCTTGGTCACGTCCACGCACATGTTCAGTAGATCTAGCAACGTCAATGACTCGGGGGTGTACTGAAATTATTAAGTTGCATTAAAAGAAACATAGTTTTTAAGTCTACTGAGATTAAAATTTTAGGCATGGGATATGGGCAATAAAATGCCTTCATTGAATTCGGTCAAAAAAGAAAATCGTGGCGTATTCCCCCCTGTATTCCGCACTTTAACGGTGTAGCATCCGTTAATGTGCAGATTAACTAGTTAAAGTGCGGAAATCGTCTACAATAAGAAAAAATTCGCACTTCAACTGACTCTACCAGTTAATCTGCAGATTCACTAGTTTTCAACCACGTGCGGACGCGCCAGCTTTCGTTAAGACAGATTCTAGAAACTAACCCCTAAGGCGCAAAATTAGTTCCTTTTTTGACCACATGCAGACATGACAGTGTCAGCTTTCGTTAGACAGATTCAACATTTCGGTAAAGGTAAGGCGCAAGGGGCAAGGGTACATATGGTAGAAAACTAATAATAAATGAAGATTTCTGGTTAATAAAAAGCATATTACCAGTGAAACTCTCTTCTTCCTCAGGTAGCTGAGCAGGTCGCCGCCCTCCATGAGCTCCATGATGATGTAGTTGGGGTCGTTGTCCAGACAAACCCCGAGCAACCGCAAAATGTGCTCGTGCTTGAAGTTGGACATCAGCGCCGCTTCTTTTAAGAATTCAGTCTTTTCTTGCTCGGTTGCTCCTTTGCGTAATGTCTGTGATCAAACGTTATCGTTACCAGACAATTACAGATAATTAGATGTTAAGGATTA
Source organism: Agriphila straminella (assembly GCA_950108535.1). Taxonomy (NCBI): domain Eukaryota; kingdom Metazoa; phylum Arthropoda; class Insecta; order Lepidoptera; family Crambidae; genus Agriphila; species Agriphila straminella. The sequence goes on from OX467312.1 coordinate 8,216,913, forward strand.
TAGTTAGTTTACTTTGCTTAACAATAAATATGTCCAGGGGATTTAACATTACTGCAGATGTGAAAGAGACTGCTATACGCAACGCCTCGTTTTCACACCTGGAATCCTTACTATTACCAGGGGGGTATAACTCCGCGCTTAAACTTTTATATTAGCCTACTGCTCGCGGCCCACTCCAAGAGGGCCATTGTCGAGGGATATCACCGCGCCGACCGAAACGCGCGGCGTGTGCAAGCGACGAGAGCGCAGCGCGTGAACGTCACCAACGAAACGAGTCAGTCAAGCGCCGAATGCGAAACTGCATGCACTTCGTTTTTGATACTTAATTACTAACGTACCTACCTACCTACCAAAGTTTATTGTATTTTTTGTATACATATTTACATACTAAGTTGTATCGAAGTTCGAAATATGGCACCAGTAAAGAAAAAAGCTAAAAAATACTTTTTTTTTTCACCCATCCCATAACTGACCCTTGCAAAAGTTGCTTAACCTCCGCAATCGTTGGGCCAGGCGCTATACCACTGCGCCATCGAGCTTCTCTAACTACTTATAAATACTTATTATTTATGCTCTTTAAATATGCTCAGCTCACCTATTAGGTAGATTTATTTTATTTTATAAGTAGGTACCTATTATAGTAATTTCATTGTTTATTCATGGGCATAACGAATGTTTTCTATGATATCAGTAACTAGCGAGTAGCAACCCCGAAATGTGTCGGTTGAGACAGAGCTATGCGACAGAAAGAGACGCCTCTCTTTCTTCTTCGTAGGTGCATATAATTTTATCCACGCAGCGTTGTGCAGTTTGAAATTGTACTTTATTGCCGTGCAGCGAGAGTAGCTTATTATTTGATGGTCCTCGCGGGGTCGGACTTCTGTACGTTAGTACTATTATATATTCTGTGCTATTACTAATATTGTAAATGCGAAAGTCCGTTTGTTTGTTTGTTACGCCTTCACGTCTTAACTACTGAACCGAACAACATGAAATTTTGCATACACGTTGTTAGGGGTACGGAAAAGGACATAGGGTACCTTTTGTCCAGAAAACATGATTTTTTCCTGAGAGATAGTAAAAAAAACTGTCCACACAGACGAAGTCGCGGTCGGCCACTAGTATACAATAACACTTCTTATCAGCTTTTGTGCTCTCAAGTGTTTAAAATGCATTTACCTTCACAGCCACTTTAGTATTGGCAGTGGCGCCGTTTATGTGACGCGCTACGCCCTCAAAGACTTCTCCAAAAGCCCCAGAACCTAGGAAATTGGTGAGCGTGATCTGCTCGCGCCGTATGTGCGGCAGGCTCGCTAGCTCCGCGTCCGTAGGGCAGTGCACACCCTGGAAATAATGCTTCTGTAAGATTATGTTGAAGAAATTGGGCTGCCCTAGTTAGCTTCCACTCAGAGGCGGCGTAGCATGGATTGACACACGGGGCGGTTTTCTATTTAGCACCCCCAAAATGAAATACTTAACAAATACTAAACGTGCCTATCGGCTCCGGGCAGGGCGGCGATTTAACTCTATCCCATGGCGCTTAGTTTTTTGTAAAATTCTACACAATTGGGTGGTTGTTTGAAGGATATCTATATCCTTGTATCCATTTCTTGAGTAGAAGTCAAGTTGCGGCTTGCGTAGCGCGCTGCGCGCTCCGAGCCATATGTGTGGCGATTAATTTCTTGCGATTCGATGCGCCAGACCGCGACCGCGAGTGAGTTAATTTTCACCCCCTTGGTGCTTGGCATCCGGGGCGGACCGCCCCCACCGCCCCTTTACGCCACCTCTGCTTCTTCCACTACTAGGTATGGTTAACGGCACAGATCAAGTTATACAAACTGACAAATCTCGTCTGAGGTGCTAAGGGTGAATCGATGTTTTCTAGTATTTTTTCTAATACTTATATAAATTATCTTTATATAAAACTGCATTCTGATGTGAATGCCTAAAATCTAAAAACATCAATAAATTTCTCCAATTGATTTTAAACCTAAAAGTGTAGCATTAAAGTTGAAAATCGATAGAGGACTTGTTAGGAATTACATTGCTTGATCGGATTCCTAACAAGCGTATTCGGCGGATGACTAGATACAACAAGACGTTCTGGAAACGATAACTGGGTAGAAGTATGGAAATAGGCGGGTCACATAGAGGGTACACGCGTCGAAGTCGCCATTACGCTGCCTGGGTGGACGACGGCAGAAGTTGGATGCGTCAGATGCGTGTGGCGCGGAAGAGGCAAATATGGAAGGATATGTATGGGTCAGGCCAGGGATTTTGCCACATTCCAGGTGACAAAAGTCTCCGCCTCCTTTAATTTTAAATATATATATATATATATATATGTTTCCACGGACTTTTAGGTCCGTGCTTGTTTCCTAAGAAATAACGAACCACGGCAACTAAAGATAATTGGATAAGTTTATAAATTAGGAAAACTATTTGACATTTTCCCCCCAAAAGTGACGATTTTTTCACAAAAACTGCGAATCCGCATGTAGGTGTACAGTTTAAACATCGATGAAATGATCATTTCTTAACATATTAATAAGCTGTTTGATTTGACGTTATAAAACAATAATCAGTTAGCCATGCCTTTAATATCTTTGCGTGTTTCCTAAGAAAAAAGATATTTTTTTGGCAATAACAAAAAAAAATTGAAAAACGATTTCTTTGCACTACTTATGTTGCGCCACCATTATCATCCATTTTGTAGTTTTAAAACATTTAGTAAAATGATTTTTAAGTGCTGGCAACACTAAAGTAACGTACTCTAAGGTCAATACAGCGTTGACGGCCATATTTTTTGTCAATTTGGTGACACAGGCGATCAAAGTAAAAAGTGTCACCTTCTTTGCGGAGTGCATTTTTTGAGGTTTCAAGCTAAGTTTTTGATTAAAACTTATAATTGTTGTTGTGCATGGTTTAATTAGATGTGTATGTTCTGTATAAGTTAAATTAGCCTTGTAAAGTAGTATATTTTAAGTGTTATAATCGATTTCATTTGTGCCTCGGTACCGCAAAACTGACTTTATGCCACTTTGCGATACCATGCGATACCAAATTGCGCCACTTATTTTACGCTATTGAATAATAGTGCATGTACACTAGGTTTGCAAGTGATTTTGAAATTACCTACTTTTAGCTGTAATTCCGCTAAAGAAACATGACTAGCATTATTAATTGATTTGTTGGTAATAATAATACATAACATAAATACAAGTGCTTTATTACGTTTGGTAAAGTCTATAGAATACAAAATGTTTATCAATTTACTCAGGTGTGCTATTTATTATTCTGCTTTTCAGCCTACCTACCTACTTACTTCACCTACTACCTATTTAAAAGTTTGTACCTCTAAAGGAAAAAAAGACACATACAAGATAATTTCGTTGCCCTTCTGTTTGTTATTACTTTTTTCTCGGGAACGCGTAGAGTAGAGGTTTCAATTATTAATTAAACATACCTACTATATAGGTACCAACATCATGTTTCTTTTTCTGGTGTGATGCAAATCCTCTTGCAAGTACCTAGTTACAGTTTGTTATATAAAATCACATCAATGTATGTGCTCCTTAATAATTTTGCGCTACTATTTTGCGACACCACCCTTGCGCTATTTGTGGCAAAATTTCTGGCCTGACCCGTATTGGCTTAAGTATGTCCGAAAGCGGATAATTTCATGGCTGTGATGATGATGATATTTAAATTAATGTGTTTTACCTGATTATAAAGTATGTTGGTGGAATGTCTTATCGGAAGCTGTCGCAATGTGGCCAATTCCAAGTCCGAGCCTCTTCGTACCACGTTGGCTTGAATTTGATTTTCCTTGGCGGCTTTTTTCTTACTTCTATTGTTATACGCTGTAAACGATTTATAGGTTATTAAGCATGTCATGTTATGAATGTACACTTTTAAAGTAGGTACCTATCTTTTTTTAATGAGGAATTAGAAATAGATTGTGCGCGTGCGCCGCCCGCAGCTCCGCGTCCGCCGACAGCGGGCCACAGCCGTAGCTGTTGGTCGCTCGCACGCTAGTGGCTGCTTGGGGCTGGGGCTGGTGGCACCGCGCGTGGTAGGCATGCTCCCACTAATCGTGCTATACGTGCTATTGGGAACATACTTGCTCAGCACTATGAAATCGACCTGTTACCGATGGTTTGGGATTCCTCTATAATATCTACGTTTAGGAAATTTTTAACTGACATATTGTTCAAATAATAGGAATAGGAATTTGCATATTATTGAGTGATATGTTTATTGACATAATTTGACCCAATTTTCGTTTTATTTCGTTTTTAATTTAATTTTTTTAAGTGCTATTATTGTACTCTGACATTGATTTTATTATAATGACCTTTTATTGTGTATTTTGACATTTTATAATTGTAAAGATTTTAAATATTACATATTTTAGCATGTTGTCGTACTTTGTAATCTAATCTTATAAGCGCTTTGGATGGAGACTTCTGTTAGCTTTTAAGACATTGTTTGAATAAATAAATATAAATAGTGCACACTCACCGTAGAGCACCGCGGCGCTGACGGCGAGCACGAGCGCGGCGAGCGCGGCGCCGGCGATGGTGAGCGTGGCGGGGTGCGGCTGCGCGGCGTGCGCGCGCGCCGCCTGCAGCTCCGCGCCCGCGGACAGCGCGCCCCAGCCGTAGCTGTTACGGGCCTGCACGCGCGCCACGTACCCCTCCGACACGCCGCCCGCGCCGATCAACCAGTACGTTTCTGTGCATATTAAAAAAAATATTGGCCAAGTCATAACTCTATTAAAAGTGTTAATTTTATAGAATGTAACGGAACGAACGGACAGACTCGATAACGACTTTATCAGGATTCGAGCTCAGGATTGCTGCCTTATAGCTACTACATACTGAGCCGGTGGCTTTACCCGCGCGGGTATGCGCATAGCCTGGCACGACATGCCCCGTGACACCCTCCGGCGCGAGAGTGGGCTGAGTGGCTTTTATTTATTATTTATTTTAATTTACGCTCGGTGTGCACAACTGTACAGTGTGTCTTTGCACAACTAATTGGCAACTATATTAGGCCTACTCGATTTCAGAATTTTTGCAAACGATAATTCCATTGGCACCTGCACTAGTTTTTAACCGACGGTTAAAAAGGAGTAGGTTCTCAAGAAGCCGGTATTTTTTATGTAAGTATGTTTTACTATAACTTCGCCAGCTGTTAACAGATTTTAATAATTATTTTTCGTTAAGCAAATATTATATAATTTCACCTGTTCCATTATAAAGTAGTTCCAAGCCGTCATGCAAAATCTGTAGCTTCATTTCGTTGTTCATATCCGAGGGCAGGCTGGCCATCATCTCACTCATGTTGTTGGAGTTGTTCACGTAATTTACTCTGGAGTAAAAACAAAGTACTTATTATATATTTCAAAATTATAGTGCCATGATCATTGACCAAATAGCATCTTATCAGCGGGTCAAGTCTGCTAATGTTAACGTCAAAATCGTGTTTCAATGGTGTTTGAATGGTTTTTGACACAGTTCTTGTTTCTTAAACCCAAAACCGAAACACATTGTGTTTCTTAAAACCAAAACGGAAACACACTGTGTCTCGAACTATGTCACATTCAATCAATACATCTCAGTGTGATAATGTTATACCTAGGTTATTCAAAACGTAATGTGACAAAGTTCTATAGTGTGTACATCTTATTGCTCGTGACTGTACCTGTGCAGTGGTCGTCCCCAGATGCGGTACATAGTGATGGGTGATCCTCGGTTGTCTGGCTCCGTCCACCAGACCCGGAACACGCGCTCCTCCACGGCCTCAACGAGGAGTGGACCAGGCGCGGCGGGCACGTCACCTGCATCATCAAATAACTGGCATAAAGTAATCTTTTTAGGGTTCCGTACCCAAAGGGTAAAAACGGGACCCTATTACTAAGACTCCACTGTCCGTCTGTCTGTCAGTCACCAGGCCCCTATTTCACAGACGTGACAATTGTAAATTACAATGACAATTCTATGTACGTTGCGGTGTCTGTGAGTAGTTTGATCAATATATTTTCTAAATTCAAATTGGCTAACGCCATGGACATCGAATTGTCATTGTCATGTACAAATGTCACGTCTGTGAAATAGGGGCCCTAGATAGTTGAAATTTTCACAGATGATGTATTTTTTGTTGCCACTATAACAACAAAAATACTAAAAACAGAATAAATTAAATATTTAAGTAGGGCTCCCATACAATACGGTTTTTTTTTTTTTTGCCGTTTTTGGTACGGAACCCTTCGTGCGCGAGTCCGAGTCGCTCTTGGCCGGTTAGATTAAAATGACAATAAGAGGAGCTATAGAGTGCTCAGTGGGTTAGTGCCCTGTACCTACCCTGTGCTTGTGGCAGTTAAACAACTTTCACAAAGGTCCATAAGGGTTGAACAGGAGGCCTCTTTAAGACTGTCTTCCGGCGAAAAGAGAATCCGACCTTTTGCGATTCCGACCGAGTGCTAATAATTGCTATCAGGGATCCTGTGCCACAGCCAGCAGTGGGGACACTAAAAATGGCTGATATGAAGTGATATGCTACAATAGATGATTATAAACTTCTTACCCAAAGTTTCAAAAGTGAATCTGTCGTCTTCGGGCCAATTGAACGATGGAGCACCCTTCACGTACTGTAGACAAAGCCTGAATCGGTAGCTCTTGTGCGGGCGCAGGCTGTTAGCCGTCCACTCGTCGTCACCGCGATTGGCGCATTCCTTCCAGGTGTCATTGGTTACGCTCGCTTCAGTGTACTCCACTTTATATCTGTAGGTAAAGGGCATTTTTCAACTTCAACACGCAATAAGGGAGATGATAAGTCCCTTATTGTCTTCTCTCAGTAAGATTTACTGTCTTCAAAATTTAATGTAAGTACTTTCCCTCCGTGCGGTATAGCCGTAAATACAATAACAGGATATCCCCTGTATATAAGGTGGAACCAAATGATGTGATGATACTGAAACAGGTGATAGTATTGATAAAACTGAACAACATTCTACAAAGAACATTTTTTTCGCCTTTCCTTAGTCAGACGGTCAACCGACATATGTACCTAATATATGTAATAAGTATTTGTATTTTTTTCGATTTCAACCTAACTATAGGTACGAGTATATGTCTCCATAGAGTTTACCTGTTTCAGTATCATCACATCATTTGGTTCCACCTGATAATAGTATGATGTATAGCTCAAGAAAATGTAACTGACCTGTACAAGGTGTATGTGAGAGGCGGCGGCCACGCTATCCTCAGGCGGTATGCGGCGCGGTGGCGCAGCTGCAGCGGCGCGGGCGCGGGGTACGTGGCCAGCCGCAGCGGCGCGCTGTCGGCCGGCTGCGCGCTGTGCGCCGACCGCGCGCGCACCCACACCGCGTATATCGTGCCCGGCTCCAGGCGGGACATCACTACGCTGCCGCCGGACGACACTTCGAAGGTGCTGTGCTCTAAGGAACATCGCTTACATTAAAGGATAGGTCGCCAAAAGCCTAAGGGCCAAACCGACTCCTTCACGAAGTCACAAGGGCCAGGAGCCAGGACCTAGCTAGAATTGTACCAACATACTGTAAGGGCCGTAGTTTGGAGACCCTTGCATTAAAGGATAGGCAAGGCGTGCAAGGAGCTCGGTTGCGCAGTGGTTTAGCGCCTGGCCCTACGATTGCGGAGGTTGAGCAACTTTCGCAACGGTCAGTCATGGGATGGGTGACCAAAAAATTATTATCTCGACCTCTTCCGTGCTTCGGAAGTCGTTGGTCCCGGCTGCATTTGCAGTCATTAACACCCACCAATTCGCACATCAAAAATGACTGATGGTCAAGGGAAAAACATGGATTTCCATGAATAAGTGCTACCAAGTTTAAGATTAGGCAACTTACTTATTGAGATTTTTATGAATTGGTTTATGTTGTTTAGCATCTACTCACCTTTATATCGATGCGGCGATGAGGTGGAATCATTTGTTCTCCAGTGCACTTCATATTTTAATCCGGGATCAGGAATCCATTCCACTCGTGCTTGAACAGGACTTAACGCTACTACTGTTACATTCTTTGGAGCAGTGGGTGCTGAAAATGAGGGGATGTGAAGGATAATTTTTATTTCATTGACATAGGTATAATTTCAAGCAATGTTGCTGATAGAGTCGTGTATAATATTTACCTTCAGCAGCCGTTTGTAATATTAAGGAGGCTCCAACTAACGGCTTAATTTCGTGTAGTTTTGCGTAGTAATTTGCTACTCCGACCATTACCATGTAGTTCGTAAATGGTTTCAGTTCATCCAAAATGACCTCCGACTTAGTCGTAGTTATATACGAACAAGTTTCCTTATCGCATTCTGTCCGATTGCTTGCTGACTGTGGACGGTAGTACACTGTGTACTCGGTAGCCGTCATTTCGTACTCCAACCGACGACAATGCTGTGGTTTATGGATCGTAGGCAACTGTAATGTTAAACTGTACGCGGAATTTGTCACTACTTTTGGCTGCAAATGCTGTAATTTGGGATAAAGGCAATCCCGAGGAGGATATGGTTGGTTCGCTGGATCGAGTGCCATTATTTTATAACCGTGCGATGTTTTAGCATGCTCTAGTTTGTGCCTTTTACTTTTTACAGTATAAAATATCTCTCTTTCCGTAGAGTTGAACCAGTACACATATTTACTGTCAATCGTGATAGACATCGGTGTGAAACCATATTTTTTCTTTTCGGTAGCGTCGACCACCACTCTGCATTTGCATCCATTCATATCTGCTGCCAATATTTGGTGGACCCAAGGATCGATCCAATATAATTCTTGATTCGGAGACGAGATATCGATGACAAATGATTTGGCGACTTGAGGATTCTCTGGGCAATTGCAATTTTTCTCGGTGGAATTGCTAGTTCTATTAAAGAAGCTCCTTATATTGGATCCATTTATTTTAGATGTCATGAGAGTTCCTAATCCTGGATGACTGCTTTCTTCATACCAATACAACGACCTTTAAACATAACATTAAATAGAAAACACCAAGAATATGAAAAATATTAAAAAGATAACAAGGAAATTAAGATGTCTCTCACCTTTGCAATGGTTCAACTTGTAAACTATAAATGGGTTGTCTTCTTGCGAACACCCGGGTGATGTGCGGTCTTGAATTTGCCATCCCTAGGTCAGCTCGATATGTAACGAATGATTCTGTAGAGGTCATTTCCAACTGAGACCAGTAAACAGATCGGCTTACCCAATCTAATGTTATACTTGTTGCAGACCCATTTATTGAGGTGAGCTAAAATTTGTGATTATTAGACACAATAAAAATCATGCGTAAAAAAAAATTAAGTTAAATACAGGGTGTTTTTAATTCACTTTCCAAATTATAAGGCTGTGTTCAGTCCATCAAACTGAACAACTTTCTCTAAGAAATATAGGGTCAAATATGTAAAAAAAAACTTTCCATACTGTTGGAGATGGAGTCGAATGAAAGATTCTAGGCTGCTGTTCACTGTTTATTTCCAAAACACCACACACACTTTCATGTTTTTAAAACCTTTAGAATGGTTACAAATCAAGGGCAACTAATTTATTTAATTAATTTAGGTGCGAGCGCGTGTCTACTGTTTGGAGACCGAGACGGAAGAGAACGTTAGAGCGAGAAAGCTATACAATTTCAAAGGGTATTTAGTTTGCTGAAGCAATACTAAACACATACAAATTAAAGAGATTCACGTGATCAGTTTAGTAAGGGATGATTTTGGTCATCCCTTACTAAACTGATCACGTGAATCTCTTTGATTTGTATGGAAAGTTTTTTTTGTGGCGTATTTTGCCACATGTTTCAGTTTCATGGACTGAACACATCCTAAAAAATTTGGAGACTGACTGAAAATGCAGCCTGTATAAGTTACTTAGTTTAAAACTCACTTTGTAATGGCCACTTCCATTGATTCTGGAGGAAAAGATTTCTTCCAAATTGTTAACCCAATAAACAACATTTTCTTCGATCGATACGGCAAAATCAATAGGTATGCCCATACTTTTCGGTATCGTTTCGCTTTCTTCAGAATCCAAATCTACGATCCGAATAGATTCCTGTGACGAAACTATCACTTTAGGCACTGGATTTATTTCCTCAGACGAAGATGATACTTCTTCGGAGTATTGACCAAAACCGGCATCAGTGTAAGCTCGGACCTGTTAGCACGTGAGAATGTTCTTTTGTTTTACTTACATCTTTTTTGTGTCACGTAGGTAACAGTATTTTTTGATTTTGAAAAAAATTGGTAAGAGATAGATACACAACATTTTGGTGACCGATTGTCTGACCCCTATAATTTCTTGCTAACTTTACCCATTAGCAGCAAATGTAAATTTATATTCAACTAGCGACCGCCCGCGACTTCGTCTGCGTTTTTTGCTATTCCTCGGGAATAGTACTTTTTCTTGGATGAAAGGTATTCTATGTCCTTCTCTGTACCTCTGAGAACGTTCAAAATTTCATGATGATCGATCGATTGAGTAGTTAAGACGTGAAGGCGTAACAAACAAACGGACTTTCGCGTCAGGATGTTTCGTAGTTGAATGGTTTACCTTAAAGTAGTAAGTAGAAGCAGGCGCCAAGTCCTTGAGCACGAGTTGCGTGTGGGTGGGCGACAGGCGAGCGTCGGCGCAGGCGGACGGGCCGCGCGCGGGGTGCGGCCCGGCCGCGCGCGGCCGCGACCAGCACTGCGCCTCGTACCCGCGCACGATGCCGTTGGCGCGGGGCGGCGGATCCCAGCGGAATATCGCTGATAGAGACCCGCCACTAAAATGCATGGATGCAGTTTTGTTATTAAATAATTTGTTTAATTCTTAAAGAAATACAATTTGAGTTTGTGTTCTTTTGGTTTCAAACCTGCTTGAGATGCGTAAATGCATTTTTATCGGTATAATAATAAGTAATAAAAAAGGTAGGTATGTATAGCAATAGCTTTAGAAAATCATTGATAAGAACCAAATAACTATCTACCTACACCGTTTCCAATTTGTTTGTTTGGCATTTTATAGAAAGAATTTAGTTGGACAATTGCAAGAATACTTATCTAACTATTTTTATTAACGTTAACTGGGACTAACTAAATGCTTTTGCTCGACTTTTATCTATGCTTTAAAGCTCACCTAGAATGCGGTTGCACGTAGACGCGCGGCGCTCGGGGCGGCGCCGGCGCAGCCTGCGGAGAGCGCGCGCTAGCTCTCGCGGGCGCGCCGCCGCCCCACGCCGTGTGCGCCCGCACGGACACCTGCACCGCACTGTACGGCGCCACCCCACTCTCCACCGTCACCCACGGCTCCTCTACTGTGCGCTGGAAGCGGAAGTAGCTTATGAATTCGTTTGACGAGGCAAACATCTTGAAATCGGGTGGGGATTGCGCAGAACACGTATTTTGGGTATGCGTAGCGGTGAGATACACGGGGCGGCGGGAGAGGAGCACACGTTATTGGTCGCTCACAAGTGCACATGCGCGAACTTATCCCCACTACTCCGTCGAAAAAGTGTCAAGATGTTTGCCTCGTACTGTACTAAAGCCTCTGTACACTGGTGATTTCATTCCAACATGCGATTACATCAGATCATGTAGGTCAGGCTACATGATCTGATGTAATCGCATCGCTCTCAAGTTCGTCAGAAAGACCGGCCTCGTACGCTCATCTGGATGGAGTAGATAGGATACATCGATGGTATTTCGTTTTCTTATTACAAAAGCGTGCTAATCAGAGTGTAACTGATTAGGTATGCAAAAATATAGTGTCTTTACCATTGTTGCAGGCAAAATTAAAATTAAAAATAAGTTATAAAATGTTGAAGCAGTGGCAACACTGCCTCTTCCAATATTGTACGCTATGCTGCAAGCTTGTGATCCATTGAAATACAGTTTTATCGAAGTCAATTTGAAGTTATCAATATGCTGCAACATTGCCTCGCCAAACCAGCCAAGATCACGGGGCAGCGCAGCGGCGGAACATGGTCCTTCGAGCCGGATCTGTCACTTGATCTAAAACTTTGGTTTATAAGGATTTTATCTACAATTTCAAACACTAAGATGTGATTGGGGTTGTTATATACCTCTATTTTAAGTTGCCCTGGGAAGTTGAGGCTGACGTCATAGTAGACGCGGCTATTGTTGACGTTGACGCGCGTGGCGCGCGCCCACGTCACGTTGAAGCGGTCCCACTCGCCCTCCACCGCGATCGATGTCGCCTCGATCGTCTCTGGGATGGCTATCAAGGATTCTGAAAAAAAGTTAGGATATACATATTTTCATAGAAAAGGTAGAGGCGAAGATATTAGTAGGGTAGCTCTATAGTACAAAAGCTAGCGCAGTCTGTCCTAAAAGCTATTAAAATTACAAATTAATATATTTACCACTGTTGGCGTGCAGTGTAGGATCTCTAACAGTGATGACGTGGACCCTGGGTATCAACTCTGCAGTATATCTTCCAGCTAGGTCAGACACCACGGCCCTAGATGCATCTTGAACCCAAACCAATCGACTACTGAAGTAACACAACGGCCCAAGTGTCGAAGTGCCTGCCAACCGAGTTACTAGAGAGTCAGAAATCTAAAAGAAACATTTTTTTAAATTAAAAATACGGTCAAAGAAAGACTATCTGATCAAAGTATTCATTGATTACCTACTAACCTCACCACCTCCAAGTATCAATTGATCAGCGCTGGGTGCCCTATGTAATTCGGATCCATCAAAACTCCTTACGAGCCAATACACCCATTTCTTTTCCAAATCAGCCGTTAGGCCCATTACTGAAAGAAATTAAAATACTTTTCACCCGTCTACATAAAAGAACTCTACGAAATTAATCCAGTTTTTTTTTAAATAGATTTTATAGGCACCTTGTTTTCCACTAAACAGCTGAGCTGGATAGTAAACCAGCTTATTTTCACCATTTAGTTTGGCAGCTTCGACGGCATGTCCAGTATTCCAGTAGATGTAAGCTCCAAGTGAGTCAATAGTGAGTTCCTTTGCAACAGTCACAATGGGTACTGGTTCTCGATTACTACCGTCAAAATTTCCTCGAGTAATCTACAAATATTCACGTCGTTAAAGTAGGTATTCTATTCGATTTATGACTGAAAATTCAAGATTGTTAGAATTTCTTACCAATTGCTGTTTAGGATTAGACCAGTAAATCTTTTTCCCGACCCAATCTACTGCTAAACTTCCCACATTATCCATGTTGGCCATCATCCCAATGACATTTGACGTCGTGTTGTACCACATGACAGTGGATTCATTTGTTACAAGGTAAAGTTTATCACGATACCAGGAGATATCCGTAATGTGGAAGTTTTTCAAATGAGCTCTGCAAAAAAGTTATTCCACCCCTCAGTCTCAACTCAACTAGCATTTTGAACTTTGAATTTATTTAAAAGACATTTACCTGTGTATTAAAGTTTGTAAATTATCACCCGTGAGATCAGTTTGCAGTAGTCCATCGGGTCCGGACCACAATAGAGTGCTATGTAGAGTTGTAGGAGACGATGCCAATGTTTTACCAACGAACTCCGACGACCAAGGACCTAGATGTAGGTACAAAATATGTTAAAGTATTATCAGTCAATTTATAAATATTAACATAAATAATTGCAATTATATTTACCAGCACCAGATGAAGTCACAGCAGCTACTTTGATACTATATTCAGTGTCTTGCTCCAGATTTTCAACAATGTACGAAGTTCCTGTGATATTTTTTCTGTATTTAGGATATAATAAAAATTGTTAGATTAGTTAAAATACGAATTAAAAACGAATTTACTAATTACTTTGTTTTTTTTTTAATATATGTAGGTACTGACATGTCAATTGTTTCTGCAGTAGCTGCATGCGTCAATTGTAAGTGGAATGCCCATTGCTGCCACGCGCCGCTGCCTTGATGCCCCAAGAGATGTGGCGGCGACCATGTAACCTTCGCTCGATTTATTCCCATCACACTCTGTACTGCTATTGGTGGATTTACAGGAACCGGTATTGGCTGACAGCTTCTTAGTGCTACGAGAACTTGTGTCGTCGTTACAATTTTAGTATTGTAAGCCACAGGATATTCATTATGGTAATAGCTGTCACTTTGCGCGTGATATTCTTCAGTCAACATTTCATGACCATTTGTCCAATAGAAAAGGCCAGCGGCATACGCAATCGAACGAGTCGATATGAACTTTGGCGTTTGGGTATTACTACGAAAGTCGGTAACTTCACGCCTAAAAGTTGGAAAGAAGGTTTTAAAAAAAGAAAATATTAATTAAATTATTATAGAAACAGTAAATGAGCTCTAAAACTTGCCCGTCTAAAGATACTGCTAGTACAGTATTTCGTTTAAGATGCGCGACGAGCAGTCTGAAGTCTGCGTGGTCTACTGTAAAGGCACCTAAGTGGGCATCTCTTACAATAAGTTCCGGGGGTGATTCATGCCTCACCCCATTTGAAATATTTGCTAAGTCGAGCCTATACAACCCTCCACGCTCGCTACCACGAAGAGCCCAAAATAAATATCTGAAAAAAAAACAAAACACCGTAAGCCAAGTGGTTATTATAAAAGTATACGCAACGAATTGATACGCTCTTCCTTCTTTTTTTATTTTAAATTTGGTTAAAAAACTTATTAATTTCTAGGTACTTACCCATTAAAAGCATCCACTTCAAAGTGTATCGGGCGCATATTGAATCCCGAATACGCAACCATTACATTTTTTCCATCAAAATCGCATCGAATTATTTCCCATTTGGACATTATTTCTGTAGCTGGATTTGAACTTTCCACTACGTAAGTAATCTCTCCAAGCACATATAAGTGTCGATTTAACCAATCCACTGATAAGTCTAGAGGCTGACATGGAATAATTCCTGGGATAAATATTGCCTCTGATTCACTTTTCTTCGAAAGAGAACTTCTGTATACATAGCCGTTGGAAACTGATACGAATAAAGAGTCACTGGACACATCCAGACCAACACCTGCAAAAGAAGAAAAAGAAGTCTCGACTTTGCCGACTCTACAAAATACGAAGCTAACACTTAATTAATTATTTTTTTCAGACTTACCAGTAATATTATGTTCAGTACTATATAGCTCTACAGGGTCAGAAAGCATATCATTAGCCAGAGCTGCTAATATATTCTGATCACCACCCAAGATAAGAATGGGTTGTTGATTAGGAGCGGCTGAAAGTTAAGTTAACAAGTTGTTAAAGTTATCATCTAAGACGTCTTTATCTTCTGTAGTCATTTTACCCCTAAAATTGACTCACGGTTTGGTAACGGTGGAGTTGATATTCTAACTATGGCTCTAGGTCCTTCTCCAACCGCGTTGCGCATTGCCACGGACACTTCATATTCTCGAGCAGGCGCTAAATTTTGAAACATATAAAACAACGTATTGTTTGACGCCGGCATGTCCTGAAAGAAAATATTTAATTTGTATCCTTGTAAATATGTCAATAATAAAAAAAACACCTTTTAGGGCGTCCGCTGCGTTAAGCGGGAGATTGCTGATTTTCTGATGGACAGATGATTGCAGTGCATGAGTAAGCAATAATCTATCTCGCCCTGCGCCGGGATGCCGCTTAACGCAGCGGACGCCCTTACAGTTTAATTCGATAAAAAAAAAATTGTGTCACGAGTAAATACTGACCTCTAAAGCGTCGATTGTGTTAGGTTGTGTGTCAGTAAGCCTCAGCACATACGAGATGAGAGGTCCATTGGGGAATGGGCCTGGCTCCCAAGAGATAGCCACTCGGCTTGGGTCGGGCGCCGCCGCTCGCAGCGATGACGGTGCTGAGCTCGGTTTGCCGCTCTCGAGGGTGGAAATGACTACGGACGGCGCGGAGTATACCGGCTCGCCTGTACCCCCGCGTCCCGACAGGAATATAGCCACACGAAACTAGAATAACCAAAAACCTCTTGAATATAAACAACTCGTAACTGATAAAAAATATCTTGAAAAAAAAAGCAAAATTTTCCGAAAATTTTCTTCAGAAATAGAAATAAAATGGGTTACCCTATATTTGGTGTAGGGTCGGAGGTTCTCAACGTGTATGATGGATCGATCAGAATGGCTGCTGTTGGAGTAGTACTGCCAGGTGCCTGGCAGCTCCACGTATCGCCATTGCACCAGGTAGCTGAGGTTGCCAAGCGTCGGCGCCTCCCATACCAGCGAGAGGGAAGTAGCAGTTAGGCTATCTGCTACCAGCGCCGGCGCAGGAGGGGTGCCGATCAACTCTAAAAACATTGCCATGATTAAGTTGAAGTTTTCACCTCATTGTTTCATTTCTTAATGAGTTTTGGACACACAGACTTTATATTTTGGGTTTCAACTAAGATTTTCATAACTTAATGACCATAGTTATAATACCATTGTAATTTTTACGAATTACAACGCGTCTATTGGTTAATTCAGATGTTATTATAGAGTTATTTAGTTTAATACCTACGTGCTGTGATCCGTAAAAAATGTTTAATTTCTAATGAACTGTACGCGCGGAAGCCTTAGAAGTAAATTAATGACCATAAATCATATATTAATACAAACGTTTAAATACAATCACTCTTACCTCTTAATTTTTGATAGTAGGTGTTGAGAGCCTCATTGCATCCCATGACACAATATAGTTCTCGGGAAAATGTTGATTCTGAGGTGACATTCTGAAAAAACGTTTAAGCATACATGATACGCTGTAGGTAACCGAGACGCAGAAAATTAACTATCACCTAAACCTAAGTCGATGAAAGTAGTATAGTAGTAAGTATCTAGTAGTAAAGTAGTGAATTAAGTTTGTATAACTAACTACAAAAATTTACTTACGCAAACTGCCTGGCACGAATTTTCCAATCCTTCTCTCCAAAGACTGCATCCAATCGTACACTGATAAAAAAAGAACGTGGATTAATAAAATAAAATGACCAAGGCAAAAGTATTCAATCATACTGAAAAACATTATTTTCCAACAAATTAGAAACCAATATTATGAAATAACTACTTTCATTTGTTTGTATCAATTAACCACTAACTTACGAAGTAAGTATCTTTTTACTATCGCCACTCGAAAAAGTGCGTTTAATTCTACGATAAGAGTGAATAAAACGCTGTTTTATTCACTGAGTGAATAAAACGCTGTTTTATTCACTGAGTGAATAAAAATATTTTGAATTTGGAACAAGCGCCGCATCGTATGAATTATGTAGAAAAAAAATAAAACGTGCTAAAAGTATAGAGCTATTCCATAGATAAAGCCATAGTTATACAAATAAATAAAAAAATATCCCGCCAATTTTATTTAGGTTCTTTTTAGTGTCTTATTTTTGGTTTCATTTCTAAAAAATATCCCGCCAAATTTAATTAGGTCCTTTTTAGTGTCTCATCTTTAGGTTCTTTTCTATATATTAGAGGTAGATTAGATGTTCAGTCTTGCATCAGTCCATTCCATCAGTCTGGTACGATCTTCAGTCTGTAAAAATTCAAAGTCTATACAAACTGATGAAATGGACTGATGCCAAACTGATCATGTAATTTCCCTCTTAGCGTGGTGGTTTTATGTCATTGGAAAACTTCTAGTTTCACTATTTTCTAATGTTTAAATATTACTGATTATGATTACCTACCTAAATAATAAAAATGTGATAACTTATACTAGTTTAGGCACAGAATAACTAATAGTATGGTATAGGTATAAGTATCTACTGCTATTTGTTTTCTCGCAGTCAATGGTAAAAAGTAGAGTACACAACTCGTGAAAAAAAAATTTCAACTCGGTCCTTTGTATCCCTCCCTTCGCTCAGGATTCTACTTTTGAATCCCTCGCTACGCTCGGGATTCAACTCTAGAATCCTTCGCTGCTCTCGGGATCCAACTTAGTCCCTCGAACTAAATTCCCTCTTTTTTCACTTGTTGTATAATCTACTATTATTTCTTTAAGTAAATAGAAAGATAGCGTCCGTTGACAAAGAGGCGCGAAGTAATGCACCCGTGGCGTAGTATTTAAACTATACACCAATTAGTGGGTAATGGTGCGGGCGCTAATGCAATTAGACTGCTCACTTTACATAATATTTTGATACCGGACATGCCACTTTGTATTAATCAAGCCCTACGACTTTTTTGATTTTTAAGCGCCACTTTCTTTGTTGACTTAGGTATCTGTTTAATTTTCAACTTAAATACTACCTTAATACTTAATTAGTTCCTATGACGTCTTTTTGCAAAACGTAAGTACTATTACGTAATTTGCGGCATAACAGAAAATTGTTTAAAAACAAAAAAACCGACTTCAAAAAACCTTTTTTATTTTTTTTAAACAATTTTTTTATTTTTTATTTTTAGTGTAAGTACCTTGTGTATTAGGTAGTGTAGGTATATTATTTAGGTAGAAAAATCGGCTCAGCCAAACGTGAGATAATCGCGGAGAAACATACATACATACAAACTGAATACCTCCTTTTTTGAAGTCGGTTAAAAAGACTACACAAAGGTATCCCTTCCTCAACAAAAAAAATCATCTAATTCGGTTCATAAATAACAAAATTGTCAAGTTAGTTGATTTAATATCGTAGTATTTTTAGGATTACTTGTAAACTACTGAACCGATTTGAAAAAAAATTAAATGGGACCATCTCGCAAGAAAACTCAATCGAACAAAAAAAGAATCATCTAAATAGGTCCATAAATGTCAAAGATACGCGCGAACAACGATAAAAAAAAAAAAAAAAATACAATCGAATTGAGAACCTCCTCCTTTTGCTGAAGTCGGTTAAATAGTAAAGAAAAGTGAAGCTTTAAACTTACGTTAGTTTATGTTTTCTCGAAAGTGCATGGTACGCTATTCCAGTTATTATCGTAAGAAAGGAAAATAAAACAAAAAAAGTAGAGCTTCACTTTTCTTTATTAAAGCTCTACTTTCTTTGTATCATTTTCTTTACCATTGCATGCAGGTTCGTTGTCATGTTTACGTCTGTCACGTGTTGACTGGCACACAAACAACGTTAGAGTAAACAAACTGTATCTGCAGATCTCGAGAGCTTGCGCCATTTCGTTCGTCTGGTTCCTTAGTTAGTATACTTCAGACTTTTTTCGTGAGAAAGTTTTCATAAAATAAAATAAACAAAAAGGGGACC
The DNA here is from genome assembly GCA_950108535.1 of Agriphila straminella. NCBI lineage: Eukaryota > Metazoa > Arthropoda > Insecta > Lepidoptera > Crambidae > Agriphila > Agriphila straminella. The sequence goes on from OX467312.1 coordinate 8,236,075, forward strand.
TAAAAGCGTGTTATCCTGATGAATGTAAAGGACGTCAATTTTCTTTCTCTTGCTTCATTTTGTAACTTTAATGCAAGTGTAGACAAAGAATTTCGTAAATATTATAACTTATTCAGCCAAGCGTGCAACGGAGCTTACAAGTTGTAACGGATTCTCACGGTCGGGCGGCGACCTTCGCGAGGGTAGGTGGAAAAGGGGGAAGGAAGCGCACCAAGGAAGTTGCAGGTGGAAGTTTCGGACACCCTTCGGTTCCTGCGCACAAATTTTAATGAACATTAACTTTTTGTTTTTCATAATTCAATCAGATGCTTAAGTTACGTTGTTTCTCATATCGTATGGGAATAGCGTACCACTTTCGGGAAAACAGCAACTAACGTAAGTATGTTTTTACAAAAAATATCTTGTTTTTTTGCTTTCATTTAAATAACTGATTATTTAAACATTTCCATTCGTGACGTAAGAATTTAGTATGCTATCAAACGTATGCATTATAGACGATATGGGTAAGTACTTAGGTGATAAAAGTTAAGTTAAACTTAAATAGGTTTATGTTTCAATTATAAAACGGTTGCCTATTTGGATGTTACTGATAGCCTCCGCCCGCGACTTCGTCCGCGTGGACAGTAAGAAAAATGAAATGACCAGTTTAAATGACCTCCTTTGTGTATGAGAGCTAGTACTACGGAGAGTTGAAGTTGTTTTCCTGATTCTTAGATGAAACATAGCTAAGATTTTAAGTTAGACCCCAAACTACCAAATTGTGAAAGCCTATCAAAATCCGTTAAGTGGTTTTTGCGTGATCTGCGCTCAAACATTTAGAATTTACAGTTTTGCATAGATGATGAATTACAATTTACAAAGTACGCAATTTTTTACTGTAACATTAAATCAATGAATTAATTTATCAATAAAATGTCATCATTAGTTATTTACGTAATCTTTACGCCCTAATTTGTCTCGCGTGTCTCCCAAGTTCTATTGCATGTTGAAATTTGAATTTATAGATAAATTCAATTAACATCTCAGTGGGTGTCCCTCGCCTCAATTATGAAGTTATCAACAGTGTCAACTAGTAGATATTTCAAATTAGATAAATATTCTATAATGATCCAAATTTTATATTAATTGACTAAGTACTTAACTATGATATGGGCGATTTAAAACACAACAAACATGTTTCACAATTTGAAGTTATACCACAGTTTACTAAATGGTTACTACGTAAAGAATCCCAGTCTATGCGTTAGAGCTTTTATTCTCAAAAGTCGCTTAAAAACTTATTAACTTTTTGGCGACTTGTACTTTGTTTTACACATATATATTTCCAAAACCAGGCTATGCAACCCCCTAAAGACAATCTCTTGGACGAGTCGAGAAAATTCAGGCTAAAACAGCCAAATCCTTGGTGGAAGGTTACTCGCAAAGACGGACGATATACAGCTCAGTAGATCGAACGTCAGCGCGACTGTTAGAGCCTTAACTGGACACTGCAAACTAAACAGACACCTATTTCAGATGAAACTGATACTGACGTCTGCAGATATTGTAATGAGGAGCAGGAAACGCCCAAGCACCTCTTATGTGACTGTGGACCTCCACGTAATCCACAGGCGTACTTAGCCTCCATCTGGGGCGACACGTAATCGACCCGGTGAAATTATCAAAATTCTATTGTCTGAATTTTAAATAGGGTAGGTATCCATTCAGAACGTGCTCTCAGGAGTGAAGCGTGATGAGCAATGCGCGGAACAATTAAAACGCAGATGAGTGTGCGGGCGCGGGCGCCGAGGTCGCGATCCGTGCGGATTGTTTGGGCCGACTAATTGTCGACCGGCTGACCCACGCACTTCCATTTTCCATGATCGCACGCCTGGATTAGGTCATGGACATGAAATTGAATTACCTAACGCGAAGATGAAGCCGAAATAGAAATTGATACTGTTATTGTCGACTAAAATTAAGTGGTGGAAATAAAAATATAATGTGCTAACATTGGATAAGTAGTACCTAACTACTATTTAATCTGTGACTTTAGCAACTCTACAGTTGTTCTTACTTATTGTGATGAACTAAATAGGTATCTAATCTAGGTAGGTACCTCAATTAACTAAATCATTCCATCATACAGCCCAATTTGTTGTGTTGTGCACCTATCTATAATTTGCACATTTTTTTCGTATGCTGTAGTCATTGTTTTAGTGTCCCGACCAATTTATGTGGGTTGTGTGTGGTGATAAATGTGCGCGGGATCAGTGCGTTTGTTTCGGCTGTGTAATTGCAGGTCGCGACTCGGGACGCAATTTAACTTTCATGGCGTAAGATAGAGTACATTTTGACAAATAACAAAGATGTGTAAATAAGTTTTTTTTTCGCCAAGAATTTGAATATTAATTTCTGGTAAAACTATCAACGCGTTTAGACCTAATGCCCAAGCAGTGTTGTGCGGCTGAATGATGAATAAGTATTTTAATTTTTACAAAAATATCGCCTGTCGGTATTTAAATTAAATTAAAATTAAGTGGGTGTCTCGTCAATAACATGAAGTTCCCGGCTGTAGTCCATCACTCTGACAGTGCGCCCATAGGGATGCCCTCGCTAACGCGGCCCTTCCGCCAGGGCTGTCACAACAGCAGGCCCACCGTCACATTGCCCAATTTATTGTCTGATCTGTCGGACAAATTCATTACACATGTAACATGTCAATTTTTATTACCAACTCTTTGACGGTTAAATTATCCTCTAAGTACAAAAGTGTGAGACATTCGGAGATGGGACCAACCTTGAAATCGCGAGAAAAAATCAGCTGTTTCATACATTTTGATGGAGTAGGATTGTACTTTTGTATGGCACAGCTGATTCCATCCAACGAGAGGTTTTGTATTATCTAAAAATAACCTTGTATAATAGTAACAAAGACTGAATTTTTTAAAGCCATTGTTTGTAAATGAAAAGCAATGAAAAGCAAAAAAAAAAATTCAACAACATAAAAAATAATCGTGTTGAAAATAACAAAACTTTAAAGTTTAATTTAAAAGTTACTTTTTTAACAAAAAAGCTACTCGGTATTATCAAAACAGGCATTTTATGTACCTATCTACATATATAGATTGTGAAATGATAATTAAAAACAATTGACATTAAAGAGGAACACATAGAAACGCCAATAAAACGGCTAAGTAAATTAGTGGCTAATTAGGCAACATCCTGTCTCGTGCCGCGTAATAACAAAACAATAGGCGGTCGTGCGCATGCGCCGACGAACGGGCCGATTTCGGAAACGCTTCAGTCGGAAGTCCAATTGGGGGCGGCGGATGCAGGGCGCTGTGAAAGCACCAAGCACTCACAGATAATTTACTTGTTAATTGCTCTATATTTAAAAGGATCGTTGTAAAAAAGTTAAATGTCTTTTTAACATTTTTTTGATTAACTTAAGAAGTAGGTAATATTTACATGGTGTTTTGTAAAACAGCAACAACCTCGGTAGATTAATAACATCATCAACAACAACATTTTGTCCTACAACTTTTCCGAAAACAAAAAAAATGTTTTTCCATACAAATGTCCGAATAGCTGATCGAGTTTTATATGAAATTGAAAAGTAGTATTTTTTGTCTGTTTTCGGAAAAGTCGTAAGAACAAATGTTGTTGTTTATGATGTTATTAATATACTCCTGCGAGGTTGTTGGTGTTTTTAAAATAACCCCGTGTTTCTTTTTCTTCACCCTCGTTAATATAAAGCTTTTACTGCTGCTTTTGCTAATATTCAGCTTAAGTAACTTAACTACAAACCCACCTGAACCACTTTTCTATAAAAAAAATGTCTTTAACACTTTACAGACAGTGATTTTTGGTTTAAGTCTAGGTACCTACGTTTTGTGAAGATAAATGAAAATAATCGGAGATAGTCAGTGCAACAAACGTGCAACCTGTTCGTAAAAAATCGTTTTACAAAATCATTATTTTATTAAGTAATCAGCAATTGTATATAAAAACAACGCATAACGTTACATAAACAAAGAACATAAACTGATAAGAATATTATATTTACAAAACACACGTTTATCTGTTGCTATCAACCTGAAAAAGTCTATCTAGTAGTTAAGTCGCATGTAATGCAAATGTATAAATAAAGAAATAAAGAAAAGTTTCCAAGTTACAACAGTATTTATATCAGAAACAGGTACTCACGAAAAATAAATAAACCAGCAGCCAACACATGCTATCTTAATTGCGGCCTCTGACCGCAAGTTGACCGTTTCAACGTTTGTGTTGGATACAGACGCGTGAAAACAAATGCAATTCCTTAATTTAATTAATTTAAGTAACAGTCAGATCTCACAGTTGGCGCCAGCAACCGATACCAAATCTACCGATAGTGCTGTTTTTCTAACGGTCGTGACCTCAGATACACTTTGGAGATATCCTATGCTACATTTATTACTTTACGCAGTGCTTAAGATTGTTTATTTAGTACATAATAATATGGGGTTACACGCGAGGAAATCAGGCTTGGATATCGTGACACATTAACAAAAAAAAATAATGAAAAATATGTATTTTGTGTTGACCACAGTAGATAATTTAGAATTGACATCAGTAATTCTAAACAACAAATAAATAAAAACACAGGACAAATTTTTTGAAATGTTGTCAATTAAAATCAGTTGTCAAGTTTAAATATCATCCACTTCTACTGGTTGTAACTAACTAAATACGAGTATGTAGTTCAAAAATGTTATACATGTTTAATTGTTTATGTATTTGTCTGACTGGAGATGAAAAAGCCAGTAAAATATTTAGATCAGTAATTGACAACCACTTGTGTTTACCATTGAAGCAAGCTTTTTGCTTGCACAGCATTGCAATCCCTCTAACTATAGAGAAGAAATTAATGCTGCTGCTACATTCCATTCAATCAAGATTCTTTGCACTTAACTTTACATGAAAAATAAAAGAGACGGTCAAAAATATTTGAACTAAAAACCTAGAATTAATATGAGCTTTTTATACAAACTGATTGCTTAGAATGAGTGGAACAATCCTATTTACTTAAATACTTAAGTCGCAGATCCCCAATTCATAGGGTATCGGATCGGATAGGCTGACAAAGTATGTATGAAGCATTTAAATAAAATAAATAATAGTAGATTATACAACAAGTGAAAAAAGAGGGAATTTAGTTCGAGGGATACAAAGGACAGAGATGATTTTTTTTTTTACGAGTTGTGTACTCTACTTTTTACCATTGACTGCGAGAAAAAAAATAGCAGTACCTATAGTATTTATAGTTGTCCATCAGCCATTTTGATGTCCCCACTGTGGGGCACAGGCCTTCCTTATGGGTGGTAAGGAGGACGGGCCATCCCATAACCCACCACGCGGGCCCAATGCGGATTGGTGGGTGTTAACGACTGCAAATGCAGCCGGGAGCAACGGCTTAACGTGCCTTCTGAAGCACGGAGGAGCTCGAGATAATACATTTTTGGTCACCCATCCCATGACCGACCCTTGCGAACGTTGCTTAACTTCCGCAATCGCTGGGCCAGGCGCTAAACCATTGCGCCACCGAGCTAACTAAGAGGGAAACTACATGATCAATCTGGCATCAGTCCACTTCATCAGTTTGTATAGACTTTGAATTTTTACAGACTGAAGATCGTACCAGACTGATGGAATGGACTGATGCAAGACCGAACAACTAATCTCCCTCAAATATATAAAGAAGAACCCAAATATAAGACACTAAAAAGGACCTAATTGATTTAGCGGGATATTTTTTAGAAAAGAACCCAAAGATAAGACACTAAAAAGAACCTTGGCGGGATTATTTTTGTCATTTAATTGTAGAACTTTATTAAGAACTATATCTTTATCTATGGAATAGCTCCATACTTTCAGCACCTTTTATTTTTTTTGTACCTAATTCATACGATGCGCGCTTGTTCCAAATTCAAAATATTTTTATTCACTCGGTGAATAAAAACGCGTTTTATTCACTGTTATCAATGAATAAGACGCACTTTTTTGAGTGGCTTTTTGATTTTTTGTTTTTTGGTGGTTTTTTGAGTGGCACTCGAAAAAGTGCGTTTAATTCAACGATAAGAGTGAATAAAACGCTGTTTTATTCACCGAGTGAACAAAAATATTTTGAATTTGGAACAAGCGCGCATCGTATGAATTATGTAGAAAAAAAATTAAACCTGCTGAAACAGCTAGGTATTCCATAGATAAAGCCATAGTTATACAAATAAATAAAAAAAAATATCCCGCCAATTTTATTTAGGTTCTTTTTAGTGTCTTATCTTTGGGTTCTTTTCTAAAAAATATCCCGCCAAATTAATTAGGTCCTTATTAGTGTCTCATCTTTGGATTCTTTTCTATATATTAGAGGGAGATTAGATGTTCAGTCTTGCTTCAGTCTGGTACGATCTTCAGTCTGTAAAAATTCAAAGTCTATACAAACTGATGAAATGGACTGATGCCAAACTGAACATATAATTTCCTTCTTAGTGTGGTTGTTTTATGTCATTCGAAAACTTCTAGTTTCACTATTTTCTAATGTTTAAATACTGTTTACTGATTACCTACCTAAATAATAAAAATGTGATAACTATTTCATTATATAGGTACCTACTGCTATTTGTTTTCTCGCAGTCAATGGTAAAAAGTAGAGTACACAACTCGTGAAAAAAAAATTCCATCTCGGTCCTTTGTATCCCTCGCTTCGCTCAGGATTCTACTTTTGAATCCTTCGCTGCTCTCGGGATCCAACTTAGTCCCTCGAACTAAATTCCCTCTTTTTTCACTTGTTGTATAATCTACTATTATTTCATCACACACAAATAACAACATAACATCATAAAAGTGCTTCGAGTGTGTGATCTGGAGCCTAAACTTGGTGTTGACAATACACAGATTTAATTTATGACAATCAACAATCTTTGTAGATTGCTATAATTTTATGCAATAATAAGCCATAGTAGATGATTATATATATTCCCAAAATATGCGAGCAGATCAGAAGCTAGCCCACGCCAACTGCTTGACTGTGGCAATTGGATAATGTGCGGACGAAATGGGGCCCACACCGCTTCCCGCCGCCAACGCCCGCGGCCTCAAGGGCTCTCCTCTCCATTGATCTAGTGTGCCACGCTGGCCGATATCAGCTGAGCGTTAGCCTTTTTTGGGCCATCAAAACAGTTCGGAAAAGATCAATCCATTACCAATGTATAAGGGGCATTGACTGTTGAAATAGGTACCTAACTGAAAACATTTTGTTAATTCTTCAATGCTTTTTTGTGATAATGGGCCATAATTGGAAAACATGGTTTGCGCGGGCCATATTTTTATATAAAAAACGTAAAGTTGTAGCCACAAAAAAAAGATACGACAAGCTAAAGAGATTATCTAGTAGCTACAAGTATTAAATTGCGTATAAACCTCACAGATGATTGTAAAAAAAATCGGAATATCATCAAAAGCGCTTGTCGCGGGTCAAATTTTTGGCGTAAATAATAGCGGAAACGTATTAAATTCTACATTAAAATACAATTTAACGTACCGTGCAGTTGCTCCAACCATTTTTCAAAAAAAAAATTATGATGCTAAAGATTATGATGAAAAAACAACGTAAAAGAAAGAAAGAAAAAGTGCAGAAGTGAGGTTATTTTCCATATCAGACTCTTTACACGTAAAGAAAAAGACAGAGACAAATGATTTCGCATAACGGAGCCTTAATTCGTCAATTGCTATGAATTTTTATGATTTATAGAGGTAGAACTCTTGAGTGAATTGGCGCTTAAAAGCCCAACGGAAACAAGAGGAAGGATGTGGTCGTAAAATAACGAGAGAATATACTCAAATCTTCTATTTTTGCTGTAGTCGAGTGTGGTATAAATTGGTCCATAAATCATAACACTTCACTGACTGAGTTTACTGGGGACAATTTCGTTTAGAGGATGATCAGGCGGGTGGGGAGTGAAGGTTTGGTTCTGGACGACAGAGGGGCAGGAAGGGTGGAGAGGGGAATGTTCTGAATGGGCGCAGCGCGAGCGCAGCACGCAGGCGGGGAACGCTCCGTCTAATGAGGAAATACGAATTAGCGGGCGACAAAGCAAATGCAGTTCTTTATGCCAAATACAGATTACATTGTGTTTATTCGCAGATATTACTCATAAAGATGTCAAAATTAACACCATAACTTATGCATGATCGATACAATCAAAATTTAACGTATGGCATGTTACTGTCACTTAGCTTCTGCTTTTTAGTATCTACTAGTTTTACCATGGATTTAAGTTGTGTTATAAAATTAAAAATGCTAAACCTAATTACAATATTTTTTCTGGTGACCATTCCATCAACTTTTTTTATAATGTCCATTGAAAACAGTAAAGTCAGAAAAGAGTTTCTGAAAACTCGTAATTTATTGAGCGTTATCTGTGACAATGATTTTATAGGTAATAATAACTTTATATTAATTTTGTCATTTAAAGATTACGTTAATTTAGTCTAAATTTAAGGGTATCTTAATAAGAAAATTAAAGGAATGAATGTTATAATGTACACGTAAGTACTACAGGATGGCTTTTATATTGGAATTGCATGGGCGCAGAAAAGCTCTCCGTCCGACCGATATACATATAATCTTTACTCAGCAATTATTTTATATTTTTGGAATTTATTTAATTTTATACAAGAGTTTTTCAAACAAACATTTGGATGATCGCATAATACTTATCTTCACAAGTAATTCAGGAAATACTTGGAAGTCGTTTGTAACGTAACGAGGACATGAGCCCAGTCTTAAACTTAAGCTGTCTGGCTCCTAATTGACTCTAGACACTATCTAGGATTACAATTTAGAAGGTTAAGTCATCATGAAACAGAAATAGCCATTGAAATTAAGCTTGATGTTCTAGATGCTAAAAATAGGTGTTTAGGAGCTAGCTTAAGGATCCGTACTACTCCAAATACACATTTTTGGACAAAGATTTCACCCAGTATTACTTGATTTATCGGTATCTGTCCCAAAAAAAATATCTAGAAAGTAGATTATAGTACTCAGTTTTGTGATTGACAGAAACATGATCGCTAAAACTTAAATAGAAAAAAATCGTAAAATGACTTCCAATTTTGTAGTTTTTCACTGAAGTGCCGACCAATAATAAACCTACAATCTTGAAACTATAATAAAAAGAAACCTTAACTAGCTTTCTAATTTTGTGATCGTCAGTTTTCAAAAATAAGAAATAGTTTAGTAGTTATTAATTAAAAACTATAAAATTGACAATAATTTCGATAATTTTTACTATGAAATTTGCTGAAATTGTGCTGTGCTTTCAAAGCTCCAGGAGTCATAAAATATTAATTTTGGACAACAACCAAATATGAACAAACATAATCAGCGTTGATTAGCTAATGGAAGGGTTCAGTCAGTGGTACTCATATCGCGTATTACAATTGCCTAATTGGTGGTACTGCCACTTCGGAGAAATTTCTCGTGTGAAAGCTTTTGACATGCCATAAACGCTCGACTTTAACGAGTATGGTATCATAAATATTTTAAAATAGACTCTGTTCGTAGTTTAATTAAACCAAACATTAGAGAGTCTTAAAGTTCAACACTAGTAATATTGAAATTCAGAATATTCATGAGCGCACCTGACGCCAGTCACTGGCCGGTCTCATTATATCATTGTTTGGATGGTTTTGCTCTACTGACTTGACGAATAAATTATGGAAATTATTTTAACGGCAGATTTTAAAGCGACTTTCCCACAGTTTACGTATATTATTATGTAACTCCAACAATTATATGTAAATATATAACGAACCTTTCGTGTTTTTATTTTTCAATTGATCACAAGATTACAAGAAGTTTGTCTAAGATACTTATTTCATTTTAAAGTTCGCAAATCAGCATTACAATTTTCACTATTTCCCAGACTCTTTCTTATTTTTTAGGAAAATTTAATAACTTATTTTTAAAATTGATCGGAATTCCACATTGCTATGGATAGATAGACGATGGTCACATATAAATTATGAAAACAACTTGTTAGCTTCCGGCCTCTGATTGTTCGTTTCCGAGCGCAGGCGCAGGGCAGCCAAGCGCACCCATGGGGTTAAATTCCTGCACTAGGTTCAGTCACAGGCATCCATGCGTGCCTTATGTGATTTCGATATTGTTTCGACTTCCTTTTTACATAGTTTTATTCGAAGACTATAGAAATCATTGCATTATAAAGCTTATTGTTCAATCAGACCAATTAAACAAATATTTTCATTTATAGACAGATTTTTCGTCGAAGACTTTTGTATTCAAACTACCTACTTATTAAAAAAAAACAAAACAAATGTTTCAAATTAATTCTTGAAATTAATCTTGAAAATTATATTTTGTCTTCTAGATTTAGATAGGTTTTGGACAACTCACAGCCGGGATCTCTATAAATAGTAGTATATATGGCAGCACGTTTTTTGCGATGTCGCCGACCCGCGGGTGCAGGCTATTTAGCGAAATGAACTCTAAAATAGATCTAGGGGAGCTGACTGGCAAGTAGCAGCTTCCTTCCTGCGAGCATCCGGCGGCGGGTCCCACGCGACCTGCGCGCGCGCCATGCTCCATGGTGGATGACCAGCGGATGCGACTGTCCACGACAGACGGAACAATTGAATGCGTACACTAATCACTTTACGAGAAAAGCGATCAAAGAAAACTAAAGGGTTATAAGAAAACGTGGATTGTCTAAAAACATACAACTGGGGCTTGATTGACTCTGGCCCACCATCCAAGTGAAACACAGGACTAACTGTTTTATAACCAAGAACGATAGGACTACTACACAAAAAAAACTCATTGATAAATAGTTAATACAAAATATTTTGGAAACGAATTAATTAATTTAACTTTATTAGCTAAATTTTTTTTCATAGCAAGATAATAAATAGTGAAAGTGAAAGTGAAAAAATTTATTCAGCTTAAAGGCATTTGTTACAAAAAATCAACACATTTTAAAAGAAAATTAGCCAAAATGGTCTCCAACCTCAGCTGTTGCCACATCCTGTGCGACACTGATTTTCAGGTGGAGCCAAATGTTTTTTATAGCGACAACACTCGCCAAACAATGCAATAACATAATAAATCAATTTATGCTAACTTAGAACAAATAATAATACCTACCTCTAGAAAAATTCGACTCGCACCAGATCATCTTCGGAGAATCGATATTTTTTAGTCCTACCTATATTGTTTAGTATTGTATAAAAATAGCGTTTTGAATGCTGAAATCACAAATTTTAAAATTACTTAGGTATGTAGCTAATTCATCTTTATCAAGAGTGTCAAAATCTGGAAAAATGTTTCAATTGAATTTCGAGGTAATACTCACATTGATGAAATAAATTGCTTGCAGCCTTCTTGCAGCGTAAGAGTAGGATATACCTACTAGAAAAAATTCCACAATGCTAATCTACTGACTCGGTAGCTCAGTTGGAAGAGCATTGAACCGCACTTCTAAAGGTCGCGGGTTCGATTCCCGCCTGTGAACATGATCTAGTAAGAGTTGATTTTCTTCTAGTATAGTAGTTATTTAGTAATGTATAAAAATAAAATTTTTGAAGGCTAAAATATCAAATTTAAAAACCGGCCAAGTGCGTGTCGGGCCACGCGCCGTAGGGTTCCGTAGTTACCTTATACCATACCATATTTAATACCACTATAATTTTTCGTCTGTAAAAATAACTTTGTTTTTCACAGTGTTGGTATGAATGACAAAGTTATATTTGCGGTTTTGGAAAATATGATATATCTCGAAAACTAATAACTATATCTCGTTCGAACCAATTTTCGTTGAAAGTTGTTGTTAAGATCTATAGCATTTTTTTTTTCACTGTCTTATTTCAAAAGTTAGAGGGGGGGACACACATTTTACCACTTTGGCAGTGTTTATCTTTCAAACGGTTGACTTTGAGAAAAAATTGTCTTTTTAAAAGAAACCTCAATGTCATTTTTAAAGACCTATCTATAGACACCCCGCACGTATTAGTATGAAGATTTTTTTTTTCAGTTGCAGTTCCATGTATGGGGAGTCCCCCTTAATCTTTTTATTTTTTTTATTTTTGTGTAAAAATCGTTAAGCGGTTAACAGAATACATCTACCTACTAAGTTTTAACTGTGTAATCCTAATGGACCCCCTAAACGATCAAAATTGCTTGTCAATCATTTACATTGCATTGCTTGTCAATCACATTTTGATCGTCTAGGAGCGATGCTTGACAAGCACCACATAATAGATAGATTACTGTGGCCAATCAAAAGTAGGCCACGCCCCCAAATGGTAAATGCAATGTAAATGATTGACAAGAAATGCTTGATCGTCTAGGGGCTCCATAATACTTTCGGAATAAAATGACTGACATACGGACGGACAGACAGACAGACAGACATGACGAATATATAAGGGTTCCGTTTTTGCCATTGTGGCTACGGAACCCTAAAAATAATAGCAAGATATTTTTTAATGTGAATACAACTGATTATCGAGAAATGTATACTCTATGGTATGTTTACAAATTAGTTCTTTGAACTAGATGCATATCAGTTATGAAATAAAACACTTTTAACGGATACTAGCGCGGTTTTATTGAAAGTACTTTGGTAATTAGTTGGTATTTGGTTTGATTTTTGATTTTCCCGACGTTTCGGCACCTTTGCCGGTTGCAGGTGCCGAAACGTCGGGAAAATCAAAAATCAAACCAAATACCAACTAATTACCAAAGTACTTTCAATAAAACCGCGCTAGTATCCGTTAAAAGTGTTTTATTTCATGTCTAGTGAGCGCGTAAGCTTGAGAAGTGAATATGCATATCAGTTGTTTATCGTACTTAATGAAACAAATTATGAAGTTAAATAAAAAGGTTAAGCTTATTAACTCTTCTATTTACACTTCAACTAGGATATTGCAACATTCGTTAATTGAGATCACTTTGATTAAACGTGCGGTGCTGCGATATCCGCCGGAAATATTCTATGAACTACTTATATAGTAGATTTAACTTTAAATAGAAACAGAACGAAAGATACGAACAAGGCGTTGAAGTTCTAGGTGTTAATGTTTTAACAGAAAGTGGCGTGGATGTAAACATATCGAATGCATTTAAATGAAGCGCCTGTGTTGTGAATTGTTGCAGGTAGGTACACAGCTAGCGACGACTGACGAAACCAAGACCTTTATGCCAGAGACAAAAACTGTTAGGAATAAGTTTGATGCTGAAGTTTATATTGTAATATGTAAGTAAGTCAACGAAAAGGAAATAAAACAAAGATTTTTTATTATACACGCTCGCAACTTTTAAAAGTTTTTTTGTAAAATCACGGAAGGTAGACTCATTAAATTCACTATTTTTACCATCATTTCAGATAAATTGGTATTTTGTGGTGTATTACTTTTATGGTCGCTAAGTTGACCAATATAAGCAACCAAATAATAATAAATGGAAACAAGTCAATTGACTTCACTTGTGAGGGGTGCGCGCCCCGGCATCGGCAGCCCACTTGAAGTTTTTGCTCGTCAGTCGTAAATTGAAACAAACAGATAATGTTGACGTTAAACAGTAGTTGCTGTCACAGTTTGGCAGGAACATTCCGTTTTATGTCAGTTTTTGTGTATCTAATCTAGAATGATGGATAACATTGCTAGTTGAAAACAATCTCTACCAGTTAGTTAAGGATCATTCAGGCCTGGATTTGAAAAATAACTCTTCAAATCTTTTTGATATATGTATACCTACATTACGAATTATGATCACCAAAACATAATAATTCTTTATTTACTAGTTACATAAGACAATATTTTATTAACCTAGAAAAAATAATTTCTACTATGTTTTACGAAGGTTTTACGTAAATGTTTGTTGAACTAACGTGTATGCTACTACTACTAGCAGTTTAACAAAAGACTCGAAGGCGTGTTGGATGGGTTTGTCTTGTTGCTCTAGCACACTCTAATTCATTTGAATGGTCAGAAACATGATGTTGATCCTGACCTATATTCTACAACAACGTATTCATGTTTTAACTACTTATCTATAGTAAACAAAACCTATTGAAATACTCGTACAAGATTTTAACAAATCAGTAAATTTTCGACAGAAATTTTGATAAAAAAGTCTTAATACTTATTTAATTATTTACCTACCACTTGCAACAGTGTGGTTTTTCTTGCGCGTGTTAATTTGACATTTTACGCAGTGTTGTGAAGAAAAAACAACAATATTCATAAATATAATCTTAATGTGAAATTTATCAATGCGTGCCAGTATTCATTTAATGCCTTATATCGCGTTACAGGTCACAGTTGAGAGGTGCTTTAGTTATCTGGCAGTAATTATAAAACTTATAATACTTAGTTGGACGTAATTATTTTCGTACGGCAACCAAATTGCATACCCCGCTGGTGCCTCATCTAGATAAATCAATTAACAATTTACTGTTACCAACTTACTTATGATAAACAGCCAGAGAAAACAGGACAAAAAATTACTTAAGCATGAGCATGAGTAATCTTGCTTAAAAACATGAAAACCTAATTAATATCTACTTAGATTTGTTTCTAATTGAAACATAATTCTGCCATAATGTTTTATTTTCTTACGTTTGACGTTTTTCTAAAGAACAAGGTATTTCATAAATTATTTAAGCATCATTTCAGTAAAAACTATTAGAAAAACTTAAATAGTTTATCGTTCGTAGCAGGGTATACAGGAACCAGTACAACTCTTGTAATAATTTTATCATAAGCTTGAAATCATTTCCGTCGCAAACTAAAATTTAAGATGGGGTTGCCCAACAGTCAATAAAATACAAAATAATCTGCTATATTATGCTTATGTTTGGCTTATCTTGCTGCTCGTGTTGTGATTTTTACGACTAGTCGTTGTGTTACACAAATATGTACCTACTTGTTTGACGCCAATATAAATTTAACGACGTAAATAAGTACCCAATTAGTATAATTCAACAATTATATCTTGATAGTTACTTGATAGTCACTGTAATTTAATTTCCGTGAACAAGTAACTTGCATCGACCCGTTTGTTTCATAACAGGGAATCAACTAAAACTGAATTTAATTGACATGAAAGATCATTTAAATAATGTAAAACAATCTTACCAAAATATCTACATTAATCTACTTGCCTGTTCTACACTGCAGTCGGAGCCGCAGTTTACGTCAAAGTGTCCGTCACCAGTTCGATTCTGAAACAAATAATTTATAGTTGATATTTTCTTTTTCCTCAAAAAAATACTAAGATGCTGATTATTGAAGTTCGCGATATTACCATCAGAAGAAATTTTTAAACCCAATCGTTCCCGAGTCTATGCTCAAAAACACAATTTTCATTTCATACATTTAATGTATAATGTTCAAAATGAACATTCAAGGGTGTTTGGAAAAACGATATAAAGATAAAGTTAACAGTAGAATATTAATCATTTAGAGAATGGATACAAAACTCAATTAGCAACAAATAAGTTTATCTTTAGGGTTTTTATAGTGCACAGTTAGACAGAGATTGTATAATAATGCACAGAAGATTTTCTTTTACCCTCTGCACCTAGTATTTTGTTTATATTACAACAATAAATGAAATACACTTATGAAATTGAAAAGTCATATATCAATTAATCAATTAATCCGATTTTAAAGATGTTACAAAGCAAAATATAAAGTAGGTAAGTATATTATTATGTAGTTATATTTATGATCAATGTTTTAACTTTATATTCCTACTGGCGGAAGTAACAAAAAATCTCGCAATCATCGAACCCATTCTTAAAAAAATGCATTAGTTTACTTGATTCAAGTCCCCTTAAAAACTAGAGGCAGTTTTTGTAACGGCCACGCGGAGGATGTCCACCGGAGCTACAATTCCGACATCCGGCGCGGCGCGTGCGCACCCAACCGTGCCATTATGGGACTCTACCTGCGATTGATGAGCTCGCACAGATTACAGTATTACACGCTTGGTGGTAACTATTAACGCTTTTTATATAAAAATACTGGATCATCATAGGCCTGTAAATGTCGTCGGAGGTACCTGGACTTCCATAGGAATGAATACATTATAAGGCATCGTGTAGAGAAAATCAAGAAGAAATGTAGGTTAGTATTTTTAATTTTTTTTGTTAGTATCAAATTCCTAGACAAATATTGGTATACATACTGGTTTTATAATGATTTGCGTTTTCATTATTTGGCCTAACTAATATAGACTTTTCAAATCATCACCGAAACATTGTAAGGCCCGTATTACAGAACGAGACTCAAGCATAATTTGATTCTACTATGACTCAAGCCTTGATCTCTACCTAAAACTAGTTTTGAGTCGAGTTTTAATTTTAAAACGGTGCTTGAGCAGAGCTTCAACAAACTAAACTCAACTCGGATCACGCTAATTTTAAAACAATGTTTGAGTACTCGACTCAGATTAGCTTATTTTAGAACGATGCTTGACTGCGTAGGTTATATATGTTATATATGTGTTGCCAGGGTTTTATTTCTATTATAATAGTTAGGTTGACTTTAGGGGAAGGGGTGGATGGGAGGTAGAGAGGGGACCTCTCCCCACCAAAGCATTTTGTGCGGAAATGCATATTTTTTTGTTTAATTACATTTTGAAATTTTACTAAACCTAACCTCAAAATGTATGAGAAAGTCATCTAAGGGGGCGAGCTCACCCATCCCCCCTACAAAAGCTTTAAGGGGTATTAAGAAAGATATTTTCTGTTGTTTGTTAAATATAAATATAAAAATTAAATTTCTAACCTATCACATCACTTGACAAACTTAAGGGGGGATGGGAGAGTCTCCTCTCTCTACTCTACTCTTTTTCCCTCGCTCGCCTCCCTTAAATGTTTTTTTTAGATTTTTCATACATTTTGTGGTTAATTTGATAAAATTTCAAAATTCATTTGAAAAAAATCGAAATGTTTTGAGGACGGGCATGGGGGTTCTCCCAACCATCCGCTCCCTTAAATTAGACCTTAAATATGAGCCCAAATCAATGCTCAAGCGTGGTCTCGACGATTCTCACGTAAACAGAGATCAAATTCCTTCTAAGCAGAGATTTTAGTTTTAAAATCAGTTGAGTATTGCTCGAGCATCGTTTGAAAATTAGCATGATCTGAGTTGAGTTCAGTTTCTAGAATTAATAAGGTCGTCTTCATCATATTCCGTTTTACGATAAACTAACTGCAGTGACAAAACCACCCATTATAGTCTTCACAATATTCCTATAATTCTAAGTACAAATACCTTATTTATTAAAATTAACGTGTAATTTGTCAATTCCACTCATAAAAATATTTAAATCACATTGCGACGCAACATTTACTGGCTAATTAAGTATGCGTAAAATGAAACTCATTCTGCTGAAACCAAATTTCGTAATAGGAAACAGACTATAATCATAGATAGACGCAAATCTATATTTAAGTAGAGATCAGCTGAGTCTCGACTCAAGCTTTGTTTTGGAATCAACAGGGTGCTTGAGACTAGATTCAGTAATTAAGTAGAGATCAGGTGATTAGAGTTCAAGCAGTGCTTGAGTCTCGTCCTAAAATACGGGCCTAAGAGCGTAAACGGGTGTGGAAAACTAAAATAACCCTAGATGATTTGCTAGAGAAACTACATTACAAAATGTCATGTTACTAACATTAGTTAATTCTAAAAGTGTTTGGAAGTTGAACCTCTAATTAAAATGCAACATTCATCTGGTGAGACATTTGGGCCAACAGGATTTGGTTTTGCACAATAACTTTTTGTTTCTGAAAAGAGCAAAATATTTGATGACAACATTGTCTATCTATCACTAGTCAATGCTAGACTATTTTTTTTTTATTTTTGCTAAAACAAAGGGGTACAAGTACAATACAATACAAAACAAGTTGTTTAGAAAGTATTTTAGAGATTTGTATTTGGCAACACTTAAAAGGATTCAAGTTTTTCAAGTATTTCATACAATAAAGCAGAAATCGGTCATTTTGAATCCGAAGATCCCATTTCAGTGTGTTTTTGCGAGCGTGAGACCGGAACCATTCTGGTGGAGGAGTTGCAAGGCTTCTCTCGCAACCTGATACCTGCGGTTTTTGGTTATGGGATTTTGATATAAAAGGGAGTTTTTTCTGACTAATCAGGTATTCTCGTATACTATACTGTATAGGTACTGCATCATGATGTCTGTAACTTTTTTACGATTCTTGGAAATTATTTAAACTTAGATTTTCAATTTTTTTAGTTACCTACAGCTTTAAAATTTGTTTTTGGATTTGGAATAATTGTTTCTGTAACCATGGTAATAACTCTTGTTTACGGTCTGTCGGTTTTTTTTCCTTTGTAATGAAGAATACTAATAAAATTATATTATGGTGCATCGTCTTCTTTATTGACTGACTGGACTCTCGGGTCCTCAAGAAATAACCATAAGAGGTTATAACATTAAGTTTCTTATGCACTAAAACTTCGTTCATCATTATCAAAGTTACAAATTATTTTTTAATTAATGTAATAGTAAACCTTGATAAGTTTATTGCTTTTATTTGTGATGGAAATTAATAATAAATAAAGTTTACGACATAAACACAAGTGAGTTGTGGAGCAAGGAACAAGGCCACAGTTGGGCAGTTATGAGCGATATAGGGTGCTCTATATTTAGCAGCGTTGATTACAGTGGCTCGCTAATTGTTCACAATTACTTAGATGTGCGTTGAACCTCCGCGGGCGCCGCACTAACATAACAAGATTATTGTATGATGCCTAGGCATTCAATGAAAATAAATGATAAAAGCGTTTTTTTGTAGCACGTCTATACTTTTATCTAGGGTCAAAATCAAAGCAAACTGATACTTGATAACAATTAATTCGCTGGATTTACAACTTTTCCATTTCTTCAACGCAATGCAACAGCATGCAAATTGCAATAGAACAGGATTTTTAGACAAATATTAAAGGGAAACCAATCCTTTATCTAGAAAATATGTCCATATGTAACTAAAGACAATTGAATGTAATGAAATTTTATAACTAATTTAGATTCAGATGCCAATTGAGATTGTGTTAGGTAATCTCTCAATATAGTAGGTAATCGTGAGTTAGCCGCGTAGGATGTCAAGATTATACCAATTGCATCTGGAATTAGGTCTTTTCTGTTAAATTACTGTTTCGCTCAAGATACGATACCACTGCATGCATGTTATGTTCGCTTTGCAAATATTTTAGCTCAACAGCCATTGTAGAGTAATATTTTATGGTAGGCCTAAAGTTTTTTTAATTCGATAAAATAAGGTAAAATTATTTATTTTGTTACCAAAAAAGAGAACCACAACTATAAAACATAATACATAAAAAATTTACCTTTTGGTATTTAAACGACGAAGGAAAATGGAAATATGAAAGATTTATAAAAGAAAATATATTTGCTCTGTAATTAATGACTGATGAGATTGATTAGAATCAAGAGGGCAGAACAGACCTGGAATGGGCATTTTTCATTGCATCGAGCAACGGCTTCCGCTCCAAATTTCTCGGTGATGGAACTGTAATCGCAGCCAATTGGCCGAGCGGACAAAGCCAATCCGAGCAGCGACAACACTAGCCATTTGTGCCAATTCAGCGACGCGCTCATTGTGACCACCGTCGACACTCCTGTGCACCGTCATCCAAACACGACAAACATGTCCACAATACATCAATAACATATATCAGTCTATCATTGAGATCATAACAGTTTTGGGTTTTCAAATATTTAAAAGATAGGATACTTAAAAGAGTTCGTTTGAGGGTGTTGTTTTCGCGCGTATCGTCATAACGTTCGCGGGAGGATCGCGGGTGCGCGCGCGCATCGAAAGCTGCCTACAGACTGAATGTGGCTGGCGGCCGGCCGCCCGCCCGCCGCACGCGCGCGCTACGCGGGGACGCCTACGGCTGCTACGGCTATTATGTTCTTCTACCTGTTGTATTCGAACCACTTGATGTGTGTTGCATCTGATGTTACGGGAAAATATTTCAGGATGTAGCACAATGATTTTTCTGATATTGGATAGTCACGAAGTGAAATTTGTTTAAGAGATAAAGTACCTACCCTATTTGAAATCGTGCAACGTTAATGCTCTTTAACAGAAATATGTCTGTATGAACCTGTATTGACCTTAAAATATATAGGGATATTGAAAGCGTTAATGATTGCTTATAATCATTGATCAAAGACGATCTCGTCTTTCTCAATATTGTACTAAAAACAAACTGCAGTTGAGCATTCCAAAATGTAAAAAAATTACTTTCACAAAAAAGGTTCAAGTTGTTAATTTTGACTATGAACTTATGAACACAAAATTACAAAAGGTCGAAATGATTAAAGATTTGGGCATAATTCTTGACCCAAAATTACACTTAGATACACATATCAATAGTATAGTAAATAAAGCTTACCAGTTATACGGATTTGTCATGAGAACCTGTAAAGATTTCAAAAAACCCTCAACATACCTAACACTGTATAAGTCACTAATAAGAGCACAGTTAGAATATGCATCTGTAGTTTGGAATCCCTTTTTCCATAAGTATATTAATCAAATTGAAATGGTTCAAAAAAAATTTCTTCGCTCAGCTACTTATAAATGCTATCATGCAAAACAATCATACATTAATCTTTTAAAAAAATACTCGCTTTTATCATTGGAGTCCAGACGACTGTTATTGGACCAAGTGTTTTTGTACAAAATCCTTGGCAACGTCTTTGATTGTACACAGTTGACCGACCACATATTCTTTCAGTTGCCTAGTCGCTCTCAGCGCATTCGTGACACTCGTACACATGGCGTATTTGCACCCAGATTTAGTAGGACCATAGCAGGCCAACGCGCGCCGCTGCGTCGTATCATGCACTTGTTGTTGGTTACATAATTAGTACTATTTTCTTATATCTGTCACATTGGTAAGCATAATTATGTAATTGTTTTTTGTTCCAAATAAATAAAAATAAAATAAAATAAAGTATGAGTGATTTTTGTGGAACATGTTAGGTACTATCGCAGGCAGCAGAATGTCGTGGGAAGTAGGTAAGTATTAGTAGTGTCGTTAAATTAATTGGATGTGTAACGTGTTAAGGTCGGGTCGAACGCATCGTTAGGGCCCTGATAAACGACCCACCTTAAACCTCGAGAAATTAGGATTAATGAGGTCAACTGCACAAAATATTAAAGTCTGTCTTCTAAAAGAAGTGCCGCACTGACCAGTTCGAAAATAATCACGTCATTTGGTTTGGTGCGCTAAGCTGCTGCAATATTACCGACACGACATACTGGAAATAATATTGTGATTTCAAAAATCGCAAAGGGCAAAAAATAGTAGGTAATATTTGGTTTCGTTTCAAAATAAAAAACTGGGGAAATAAAAAAATGTTTGTTTGTTTTTTGAATAATATTGAGACATCGTTTTATTTTTCCTGTAATCTTTACTTCCAAAAAAGGAGGAGGTTCTATGTTCGTCTGTATATTTGCTTTTTTTTTTTTGTGTATGTCCACCGATTACTCGAAGACGCCTGGACCGATTGAAATGATTCAAACGTTATTACATTAGGTACACTCCCAAGCTAATCCCATTTTTTAAAATTTGGAAATCGGTTCAGTACTTTTCAAGTAATTTTGAAAAAAGCACGAAAATAGTATGATTTTGTGTGAATAACCTCGATGATTGGTCGTATTACTTCTTTGTTTATGAACTGAATAAGATAATTATTTTTTGTTGGAAGAGGGATATCTTAAGTGTATTTTTTTAACCGACTTAAAAAAGGAGGTTCTCAGTTTGACCCGTATTTAAGTATGTTTCTCCGCGATTATCTTACGTTTGGCTGAGCCGATTTTTCTACATATATAATATACCTTACCTACAAGGTACCTACACTAAAAATAAAAAAAATAAAAATTGTTTAAACAAAACAAAAAACCGACTTCAAAAAACCTACATCTAAAAAGCAAGAAATAATATTCGTAATAATAAAAATACGTCTATTGAAGTCGGGTGGCGCTTTTAGAATAAAAAAAAGGAATTTGTACTCCAGCCCCACCCGACTTCAATAGACGTATTTTTATTATTACGAATATTATTTCTTGCTTTTTAGATGTAGGTTTTTTGAAGTCGGTTTTTTGTTTTTTTTAAACAATTTTTTACCATTTTGGTACGGAACCCTAAAAACGAAATAGGTACAACGATTTCTTAGGAAAAAATCAATTTTGTATTAATATATCATAATATCAACGAACTAAGATAGTTCGTTGCATAATATCTATATATGTGTATAAAAATTAAGGATGACTGACCTATCAACGCGCAGCCCAAACCTTTGGACTTAGAAAGCTGAAATTTTGCACAAATTTTTGGGAACTGGAATTGGGTTAAACATAGGTTACTTTTATTCTGGTCAAAGGTTCCCTAGGGATTTATCATATCATCAGCTAGTATCATATAAAAATTCAATGCGCAACTCAGATTCGCGCACATCACAGTTTTATGAGTATGATAGGTAATAGTAGTTTATCTACACTCACAACGTAATGTTCCAAATATGAATTCAAAAATGGTAATATAAATACGTACTTTATTATCGTGAATAGGTAAAATTAAAAAAAAAACTCATTACGATGCAGTTAGCTGCATCATAAAATAACTCATTACGATACAGGGCAAATCCAAGAAGAAGGTAGTGCCGTGATAATAAAAAAGAACAACGATATTTTCCCACATACTTTCCATGATTAAAATGCACTCTATGGTGATCGATGACTTATTGCGATTAGTTTGCAAGAATGCACTCATTTAATTTTTTTTTCTAATGGAATGCGCGCCATTTTTAGAGCATTACAAAAAAGTTTTGAATTTTGATTTCAATTTCTGAATTTCGTAGTGTTTTTTATTTTTGCTTTAAACTGTAAAAAAAATGGACTGCAAAATTATTTTAGATGCAACTAAGGAAATGACTTATTACAAGGTAGGTACATAGCTAATATAACCATAGTCTCTTTCTGTTTTCTACGTTGATCTTTAATTTAGTAGGTTCAATCCCAAATGTATGAGTGTAGATAAAGTAGTGTATGAAACTGCACATAACTAGGTATTAAAACACTCGTGTGATACTATTAAAACCTCGCCTACGGCTCGGTTTTTAAACACACACTCATGTTTTAATACCCCTCATTATGCATCAGTATCATAATAGTACATTATGAGACAAGTTAGCTTAGGTTGCTCATTACACACAAGGCTGTGGGTTGCAGCCCGAGCCGCAGACGAGGGCGTAACTCAGCCGAGTGTGCAATAAGCAAGAGCTCACGAGTTTCATACGACGTTTTTCAACACATTTGCGAGGAAAAAACAAAGTAATTTATCACACAGCAACAAATATGGCAAAAACAAAATATGATAATTATGAGAAAAGGCGCGCATGATTTTTTTTGTTTTTTCTTTCACACGCCCAACGCAAGAATATTTTGCGAACAAAGGGGTAAGGAGCATACAGCCTACTACTAATACTTCAAAATTATAATTTTAAGTGACAAAATGCAAATATTTTAATATTTTATAACAAAATATTGTGAATTATGAATATTTTGATAATAATTATATATTTATTTGACTTAATTAAGGACTTACAAATTTATTTATTCCAAAAATGTATATGAATTTTCAGCAGCATTAAACCTCTTTCTTGTCAAAAAAAAATTAACTGTATTATCCGGCTAAATTGGGAATGCCCTGTTTACTCGCATAGAACTTGCAGTAAGGTACTAATTTAACTTTGTAGGGTTATTTTATTACGAACTAGTGTTTTATATATTATTGCACGCGTTTGTTATAGCTCGGTTTATGGCCCTAAATGCGATGTATTAGGGCTCACTTTACGAGCAAGTGTGTTGAAAAGTTATAAATGTTTTTTGTTGTGTTCACACACCCTATAAAGTTAGAAGTTTTTTGTTTGTATTAATCAATTTAGCGATTCATTAAAGAATTGAATTGAAGGAAGTAAGGACATGGGCATATCTAGAGATATTTTCCAGGGGGGCTTGGCCTGGAGGCGGTAGCCTCCTTCTGTGAGGATGTAATCCTCCAGAAGGAGGCATCGGAGCGGGTTCGCGAAGAGGAAGCTTATGCGAACCGGCTCCGACGCAGGCGGGTGGGCAGACGGGAAAGGAAGCGGCGTAATGCTTTTTTCTACGGCATACAAAAAAAAAGGGGGGCTTGGCCTCCAGTTCCGGGGCAAAGCTAGGGGGGGAAGGGAAGTGCTAGGGCCACGTTGGAGTTTTGAAAGGCAATAGAAAACTATATCAGGTTTTTTTGGGGGCCTTTTCTAGGGTGGGCATAGCCGACCCGGCCCCCTCCCTTCCTACGCGAATGAGTAAGGATGGTAATGGTATAAAGTAACTACGAAACCCTATTCTACGTGTGGCCCTACACGCACTTGGAGTTTTTTTTACTTTCATGAAGTTAACAATAATAATAATAAATCAGGGACATCACTTACTCTAACTTTTGTCTCAACTAAACCAAAGTAGAATTTGTATTATGGAGACTAATGAGTGTCTGTTCAAAATGGGACATTTACCTATAACACAAATTTTTAGGAATTAAGAAAAACTGTTTTTTTTTTAAGTTTTTGTCCACGAGACGTATAGTTTGAAGTGTTCGGATTAGGTTCGGTCGGATACACTGACATACATTTTTACGCTTTTTATAAAAATGCTGGTTTAGTATTAGTTGGTTGGTTGGTTAGTTTAGTATTATTCTATTCACTTCTCAAGCTTACGCGCTCACTAGACATGAAATAAATCACTTTTAACGGATACTAGCGCGGTTTTATTGAAAGTACTTTGGTGATTAGTTGGTATTTGGTTAGATTTTTTATTTTCCCGACGTTTCGGCACCTTTGCAGCTGCCGTGGTCACGGGGGACTGAAGCTACTTGTGAGCCTACCCTCAAGCGATGATTTTTTTAAGACTAAGTATTATTCTATAAAAAATAACTGGTTTAGTATGAAAAATGACCTCTTTTGTTCAGTTTTCCTAATCATCAAGACTTCTTACTTTATGTACTGATTTTAGTAAAAATGTCCTGTTTTGATTGAAACTGGTTAATTCAAAGCCGATTTTGTATAGAAAATACCTCCTTTTGACGGGCATATCATGAAGTCCACACAAGCTAGGGTTTCCTAGGATGACGGTGCCGTCATTTACGGCCGTAATTTAGCGGCGTAGAAAGTTTTCATAGAAAACAATACAACGCGCCATATTGTTGTCATAGAAAACGTTCTACGCCGCTAAATCACCGTCATCCTAGGACACCGTGTAAATATCCCCCTTTGAACAGATACTCCTATAAAGGCTGGTTGGTTACACCCTTCGAGCATCGCGGCTTCGTCCCGAAGGGAGGCACCTTAGCGATTAACTCTATCCAAATTATTCTGGCATTTCTTGCGGGGGGGGGGGGAAGTGCACACAAGTGCAGTTCCGCATACTCACATACAAAAACAACACTGTAATGACGACACTTACACATAAAAAATAAAACAAAACAGCAAAAATTTGTGTAGGGATGAGTCATAACTCACACAATGACCATCACACCGTTCGTAACACCGTCTTTTTGTATACTTAATGTTCCAGACCTCTTTTAACAGCTAAAAACTCATCAATTCGACATTTTAAACACAGCACCGTTCACATGCGCGACTGGACTTGGTCTAGAAAGAAATCCGGGCGCAACTGGTTTTACTAACGTGTATGCCCATTTGGGCTTGTACTTCGGCAGAGGGGAACGCTTCGTATGGCTACTCTTTCTGGTACAGAAGCGCGTCTTACTCTAAGGTTACACCTATACATTCCGAAGCTGTATTCACAAAATTTTATGGAGCATTATTACGTTTGATTTAAAACAAATCAAATTATATAGGTAAGTATATTAAACTAGTGACCGGCCTGCTACTTCGTTCGCGTAGCGGATTTTCCAATAATTTTCTTTCATACAAACTATCCTGAAAAAATTCAAGTGATGCTTCGTCGCTCATTATGGCTATAGATTTTTATTTATTTAGGGTGTTGCATAATAACCCGCAAAAATTAGTTTTTATTTTGTATGGAAAACTGCAAAGTGACAACCCTAGACGCAAATTAATGGGCAAAACCAAAACACAATTTAGGTCTAGAGTTGCTACTACGCAGTTTATCATGAACATAAAAAATATTTTAAAAAAGTGGCGGTTCTCAGGATTTATAATAATTTTCCGGGGTTGTATGGATACTATATACCTACCATATTACTTATACCTATCTACCATATTATTATTCGGCTTTAGCTTTAGGACTATTATTTATTCTGTGCTTTAGGGTATTTTTTTGTAACACGCGTTGTATACCTAAATTCGAAAATTATGCAATGCTGCAAGAATGCTACAAATTGCATTTTATTTTGTTGAGAGTAGTAAGTATTTATCATTTGTTTCTGTTTTAGTTTTTTATGTAATTCTTCGATCACTTGATCGAAGATAAGATAAAATGCACTTGGCATTATAAAAAGTTGTATAGTTGAGACCGTGTATGCATGTATGTATATCAGCATATTGTGTGTGTATGATCTTAAAAAAAATATCAGGCACGTCTAGCAAGATAGTAAAAGCTTTCTTGCAATACTTAACGTGACAGTAACGCCATCTAGAGCAGTGGCAAAATAACACTTACGAGTTCTACGAAACGCTATGCTACGAAATACGTAGCACGCTACGATACATTTGTACATTTTCACGTAGTATGGTTAGATGGCATTTGCTTATTCCATTTACTCATCGTAGCGTATAAGCTGTAGCAAATACTATAGAAACTCAGTATTTGGCTGTAGTAATATTAAAATTCATTTTTAAAGTTCTTTTATCAAATTAGGCGCAGTAAAATCCTCCTCAAATCTTTTTTAGGTAGTGCCCGCAAGTAAATACCTAAATAAAGAAAAAGTTAATTACTTAATTATGAGGTTGATCAGAATATTATCCCCTTTTATATTCCGTGGTACCAATACAAAAGCCTACCTACACAAAACAATATATGAAAATATCTTATTCAAATTTGAAGAACTATTATGCTAAAAGTTAGAATTTAAGTATAGGTACATAACAGGGTTATTTGTAAAACCTCAACAACCTCGCAGGAGTAGGAGTAGGAATATTACTAACATCATATCCTTAAAAATGCCTTACAACAACATTTGTTATACGACCTTCCCGAAAACAGACAAAAAAATATTGACTTTCATATCAGCTATGGAGAGTCGAATTTTTTTGTCGGTTTTCGGAAAAGTCGTAGAACAAATTATGTTGTACCTTTATGATGTTAGTAACCCAACTAGCATTTTGGTAATAAGAATTGGTGTTAAAAGAGTTATTTAAAAGTGATTTTGGCAAGCAAGAGTTATACAAAGGTTTTAGCAATTGGTGTTAGAGCACGCTCTAACCCCTTACAACCTCTTATTTGGGCCCACGTCTTATAGCGCTATAAGTAATAGAATGGTTATAATGCTCACTCTTTTAACACTGAGAGCTACATTACAGTCATAGAGTGGCATTAGTGGCAAACAATTTATTGTATCTATAATGATGGTATAATATAAATCTTGCTACCTCAAGCACTTTGAAGTCTGTATTATGGTTATAATAAAAACTATTGGTGGTATACAAGTTCTAAAGTTTGCTAGTATAATTAGTATAGTAATATATTAGTTCTTCTTCAGGTCCATTTGTTTCTTGGATTTGCTTTATGTATCTTGATCAGTGTTGATTTCAACTCAGGGTTGTAGTGAGTTTTCTTCTTCTATTAGTTTTCATTATTTTAGTTCCAAAAGTGTTACTTTATTTCGTTCATTCAATTTGTGATATCGTCTCAAAATGATGGCCAACTAAGGATGAATAACAAGTTACGGATTGTCAATAACTCTGCCAGTCAAGTGTGATTTCTTCATCATAGGGCTAATATTTATTGCGAAGGTTACTTTATTGAGAGAATAATATATGTTTTGCATCTCAATTTTTCAGGGCCTTGAAAATAAGTGATATTTGAATTAAAAATAATATGCATTTTATCACGGGGGGCATACACTCAATAAACATTTAGATAAAAACAGGATATTCGCGCTGTGTTTTACAGTCATTGTGTATTGTAGTAAATATTATTGTGTTTTAAAATGTGAAAAATATACAAAGAATGGGTTTTAAACTTGTTTTTTTCTGAATTATTTTTAGGTTATGTTTGATTTAGCATGGCGTCTATTCCTTATTACCCTGGGTTCCTGTTATTACTACTAATGAACAAGAAGTGCTAGATGGCCTGTAGTTAGAACTATTGTTGCACTTGTAATACCAGAATAGGGTTTTAAAGGTAATAAGAGTACAAGTTTAAAGTGTTTGGTTTTACAATGGTTCGACTTGGATGTAAAGGTAGTGATATTTTAAGTTTACGATTCTGTTCACTGACTGACTGACATTGACACTTTTGTTTTATCTACGAACTCATGGCGAAAATCACAAAATTCTGACTACTTCTAGGTATTACTGTAATTTGCATGTAATCAGATCAGAAAACATAAAATTTAGAAGTTAGAGACATTATACATCTATAAAAGTAATATTTTATATGTTTTATGCTTTCAAGTGAAAATAAGAGTTACAATGGTTAAATTCCATGTTAATATTGCTCAGAATAGCATAAAAGTAAATTTGAACCCCGCTGTAACGATTAGGGCTCTAAAGTAACTCCATAATATCAATTGCTATCATATATAGGGGTTACTGATTACTAAATTAAGTAGCTGTTAATAAGTTACGATTAAAACTTTTATATCAACTTGAGTGGTAAAAAATATTTTTCTAACTACTTTCAAGAGCTCTTGTCGGTAGAAAGAGTTATAAGAAACTATTATATTACTTTAAGTATTTTCTGTTACTTGAATTTATAAAAGCAGGTGCTATGATGGTTCCGACTATACCGTTTATACCTCCTTAAGTAATATTACGTCTCCTAGCTAAGTTAGGTGGTATAAGAACATTACTTAGCACTCTTTAAGAACACTTGGAAATAGTGAGACTTACTGGAAACCTTATTATTACCTTAGTTACTAATTATTACTTGAAGTTACAATACCTAGTGTTACTGTGGTTCAACTTTTCTCTTTTATACCTACTTAAGTAATATTGTGTCTTCTTGCTACTTTTACTCATCTTGATGAGTTATTTAGTTATAGCCATGACCATTGAACAAACAAAAGATTTACTGGACGCTTTAATACACCCGTTAAACCAATACAAACTTTAAGAAAGGTGGAAATTAGCGCCAAAATGTTGGTTGGGAATCTACTCCTGCGAGGTTGTTGGTATTTTTCAAATAACCCTGTATACCTAGGTGCAACCACTTCAATTAACTTTTATTTTTCACATATCTATATTATTATGGATCCAATCATGTATTTACAATACCAGTGCATTGCATTATTTTATCGCCTTATCATTCATAGAATCACAAGAGTATAAAATCATAACCACATTTACAACAACAAGGAAAGCCGCCTTATCTATACATACTAAAACTGTAAATTCTAAATGTTTGTGCGCGCATCACGCAAAAACTGATGAACGGATTTTGATGTGCTAGAACCAGGAAAACAGCTAGAACTAGCTTACATAGTTCTAGCTTTTATACGCTAAGGAGGGCATTTAATTTCAACTGATCGCCTTATTTTTCTACTGTCCACGCGGACGAAGTCGCGGGCGGAGACTAATTTTAATATAATAAGCCTCTGCCCGCGACTTCGTTCGCTTTACTCAGATTATCAGAGTATAGACTTATATAGATATAATTATATGAGTCTTTTTACTCGCATATTCCAGTCAAGGTGTCAATGTTGATTGAAACTGTAATCAAGTCACTTGTGACGAGCTCTGTGTCTGCCTTGGTGGCTGTGGTCAAAGTCAATGTCAGCGACATTTACTAGTACCACAGATAATATAGCAACTACATATAAACATTTGCGGGGAATCACTACAAAAACCCTTTTCTGACTTTTTTATAGATTATTGTTATAGCTACTTTGTGAAGTCGTTCAATACAATCATGATAACCGCCCAATAGCTCATTTTAGCTCATTTAATATCATTGATTGCAGGTTATAAGTCTCGCTAGAGTCAAGTGTCCCCCCCAGATATTAAACGGTTGCTTTTTGATACGGGAAAAATTAAAAGCAAATATAATTAATTTAAAAGGAAAACTGTCACTGATAGGTAGGCTTTACAAGTTGGGGAGTTTTCGTAACGTAAAAACACTCTAGTGTAGACGTAGAATTCTCAGTTTGTATACCTACCCACTGTATGACAGCTACGAGTACGAGTGTACCTAATTACTTGCAAGAAATAGATTAGTCTGTAACAAATATAAAAAAAAAACTGGGTCACACATCAATGTTGGCATTTCTCATTCTTTTTGCAATGTATTTTGTTTGGCTTGTACATACAGCTAGTAAGTCATATACGTAATATAGATTCCTACTGTTAGTTAATACCCGCTCGACAGTTGTTAATTTAATTGTGTTTCGATTTACATCTATTTACTAACTCACATTCTAATTAAACAAGGTAAAGGTCGTATTTGTATTACAAAAGCGAGACAAACTTTTATTTTTCAACTCGTTTTAATTACATTTTCCTTATAATGTCTTACAAAACAATTTAATATTTAGAAAATAATTAGGTAGGTACAATAAAATAAAAAAAAAATTGTACTATTTCTATTTTGTAGTAGGTAGGGTGAAAATTGATACCAAACATATATATAAAGGAGGAGCTCGAGCTGAGGAGCTCGGTGGCGCAGTGGTTTAGCGCCTGGCCCAGCGATTGCGAAAGTTAAGCAACGTTCGCAAGGGTCGGTCATAGGATAGATGACCAAAAATTTATTTATCTCGAGCTCCTCCGTGCTTCAGAAGGCACGTTAAGCCGTTGGTCCCGGCTGCAATTGCAGTCGTTAACACCCACTAATCCGCATTGGGCCCGCGTGGTTGGTTATGGCCCCTCCTTACCACCCATAAGGAAGGCCTGTGCCCCAGCAGTGGGGACATCAAAAATGGCTGATGGACATGGACATATAAATAAATTAAACTAAAAGGTGTTTAATTTATTTTTGCGTAGATAAGATATCCCTTATAACGATCAGCTGATTCATTCTCAAATCACAAATGACAGAAATGTTTTTTAAAGTTTCAATTACCAGAAAGAAAATAAACAACAACGGTAAATGGAGATAGTGTTCACGTGACATTGGTAGTGATCCAAGTACCTAGGATGAGTAGTTTGCCAAACGACGCGACTCGTTATCTAACCTAACCCTCCACTCAGTTTTCAGTTCTGGACCATCAATACTGCATTCAACTTCGAGCATCCA
Organism: Agriphila straminella; assembly: GCA_950108535.1. Lineage (NCBI taxonomy): Eukaryota > Metazoa > Arthropoda > Insecta > Lepidoptera > Crambidae > Agriphila > Agriphila straminella. Next base: position 8,267,595 of record OX467312.1, read on the forward strand.
TATCGGCAAATAAAAGTGAATTAATTTATTGTGCAGAAATATTATAACGATAACCGTTAACTTTAGTCGGTGCCATTATTCGCGGTGTCTATTTAGATAAAGATTATAACTACTATTGTGGTTACGTCTAAGATAAGTATTTTATTGTGCTGGTTTATTAGAAAAGACGTGGCGACGCTCTCGTTGTGCCATTTCCTTACTGACTGCAAGCCGACTGAAAGTGTTTGAAGTGCTTCTTCTGAGCCTGCGCAACAAATTATGGGCAAGGATTTCGACGACAGCCGATTCAAGGTAATTTAAATGATTCATGTTTATGTAATTTTTTTTTTATATATATTTTATCTACCATGTCAATATAATATACTTATGGCGTCAAATATAAAACACATTACGTAATATTGCATAAAAATCAAAAAATAGGGGCTTCGTTGGCATTTACTAAAAAGTGCAGGAACGAGTGAACTTACTAAGTATATAATATAGTCTTTTGGACTAAATCTACTTAAATGTACCAAATTAATTTAAAAATCATATTTAATTTATTTTTAACCAGTACTTACAGCTTCTATTGTAGCGGGGTGTGATTCTGGATTGCTGATAAAAAAAACTTAAAAATTGGTTTGAATAGCATGATTTAACATGTTTATCCGATGATTAAATGAATCAATTTAAAGAAAACAATTTTATTATAAATTCTCCATTCTCCTGTTTATACGAGGCAATAAAGTCTTTATGATCGTCAATACAATAATACAGTCACGTTTATGAGCATAATTATTATCTAGTTTTCCGTGACTGTTCTGTTACATTTTCACGTCAGGTAAAATCCCCTCTCATACTAAGTACATAATGTGACAAATTAAATACATAGTAGGTAAGTAGATAATACTCGTAAAGTAACTCAAATGACATTTCAGATTATATTAAGTACTTTATCAGTGATTATAATTATCTTTTGCCCGGGGATTTTCTTGATAGATATATAATACCTATCATGTTTTATTACAATTTCTATTAATAACAAAAAAATAAACGTCGTTTCCTGATCGAAACAAAAAAACAAATAAGGTGGCGCAGTGGTTTAGCGCCTGTTTATCAAGTCTATTTGCTTATATTTTCTTTGGCCTACTCGTAGATTTAAATTAAAGAGTCTGGATATCTACTTATACTTATTTTGAAGTAGCAGGATTGGTAAATTGCTTTGTCATTCCTATAAAAAAATTTTTAGAAAAACAACGCTTGAGTAATGACCTTGCAATAAAATGTAAACAACACAGTAGAAATTATTACAGCATTATGTATTTTTAGTTGAGAATTTGTTACAAAATTAAACTTACATTTTGTTATCGAGTGTGCTAGTTGAAGTTACATAATAAAAACAAAACTGGCATGACGTGTTCCTTGATAGCACAAGTGCATACAGCAACATTGTGCAGTGTGCGGTCGGAGGCCCACGGCCACACCTATGTATGACTATGACAGGACACACACACTTCAACCTGTTTTATTTATTCCACAAGAGCAACCCACTCATTACATGATTGCGCAGTATGAATCTTCTACGTATTGCAAGTACAAACTCAACATCAGAAACTTTTCTAATGAATTGATAAATCTTCTCCAATATTAACATAAGACCACATAATTATGCTAAAGTAATAAGATCAGAAAAAAATGACGCGCAGTCGATTGAACTTTGCAACTCTGCTTTCATAACTACGACAGTGTTTATAGTAGCTTGTTTTCTAAATATTATTAGATTTAAGTACCTATATCCATACTAGCGCCCGCCCGCAACTTCGTCTGCGTGAACAGTTATTTTTCTATCCATCGAGAACAGTACCTTGTTACGTGGCCGTGCGTCCTCTTACCCCAGGATTTTCTGGATGTCTATGTCCTTTTCTGAACCCCTGACAATGAGTTTGCAAAAATTCATGATGATCCGTTGAAAAGTTAAGACGTGAAATCGTAACAACCAAACAAACTTGCATTTATAATATTAGTTAGGATTGGTTTGCTGAAAGTAACTACAAATGATTACCATTGAATTGATGGCGTTCGTGAGATAACTTACGGTACCATCGCCTATAGCGGCAGCGGCGCGCGCGCATGTGGCGTCATAGTGACGTGCCCCTCGACGTTGCACTAGGTTCTAGGAATAAGTTCGTATGACTTAAAAAGTAGTTTTTAGTGTTTCAATACTTTTACCAAAACTTATTACTTAAAAAAAAATTAAGATGACAAAATTTGAATAGTTTTCTACGCTATTATGTCAAATAAATTCGCCACTAGCTCGACTCAAGTCTCTTATTGGTGCTTATTCTTCAACAAAATTTACCTAATTAAAAATACAAACAAATTATTTTCCAATAAGAACCTAATGAGACTTTGCTCTTGATAAAAAAATCAGTAGGTAAGCTGTATGAATTTATCATCAGTGGCCAATAACAAATAGTATTTTTGTTTACATAATGTTATCATTTAATAAAAAACTAACTAGGGAAATAACTTAATTGACAGTTGTGTACTTTTTGGACCGAACAAACATAAATTTTAATGTCAACAAGATCATACATAGATTTATCTATGTAAACGATTCTTAACTGTTCTCTCTTCAAATTCCACAGTAGTAAAAGTTTAAAATTATACGCATACATTATACAATCGGAAAACTTTCGTCATTGACGGATGTCATCGCGCATATAATAGTACATTATAAGACAAGTTAACTTAGGTTACTCATTGCACACAAGGCTGTGGGTTGCAGCCCGAGCCGCAGGCGAGGGCGTAACTCAGCCGAGTGTGCAATAAGCAAGAGCTCACGAGTTTCATACGACGTTTTTCAACACATTTGCGAGGAAAAAACAAAGTAATTTACCACACAGCAACAAATACGACAAAAACAAAATATGATAATTAAGGGAAAAGGCGCGCAGGTTTTTTTTGTTTTTTTCACACACCAAACGCAAGAATATTTTGCGAACAAAGGGGTGAGTGAGCATACAGCCTACTTCAAAATTATAATTTTATGTGATAAAATGCAAATATTTTAATATTTTATCACAAAATATTGTAAATTATGAATAATTTGATAATGATAAATATTTGTTTGACTTAATTAAGGACTTACACATTTATTAATTCCAAAAATGTATATGAATTTTCAGCAGCATAAAACCTCTTAGTTGTTACTAAAAAAAAAACTGTATTACCCGGCTAAATTAGGAATGCTCTGTTTACTAGCATAGAACTTGCAGTAAGGTACTAATTTAACTTTGTAGGGTTAATTCTATTAATTACGTACTAGTGTTTTATATATTATTACACGCGTTTGTTATAGCTCGGTTTATGGCCCTAAATGCGATGTATTAGGGCTCACTTTACGAGCAAGTGTGTTGAAAATAAACTTTCTTCACAAAGACCTATTGAAGAAATAGCTTCTTTCATAAAGATAGCATAGCACCTAGTGATAAAGAAATATTTCTGGCTTTCTTTGCTTCATAAAATGTAGTCTGTTTCATAATTTGGGGTTTACTGGATCACGACACGAAAGCGTTGGATACATTACATTAGGTTTTTTTCTAAGAATAAATATTTTACGAGACGTTCATAAAGGTTATGTTGCAAAATTTTTCTTTTAAAAAGCAATGGTAATTCTTTTTTTCTCTTGTGTTTCATCAATGAAGAGCCTATTGTTTTTTTTCTTTATTAACATCGTAGTAGATTTCAAAACATGGAGCCACAAGCTCAGTCAGTCACCACTGACAAATGTTTTCTTCGGCGTCATCTATACTTACTGTGATAAATTAGTACTTCGTTACAGTTCACGGCTGCTTCGTTACGGGTGTTACAGACAGATAACTCGTTTATTTCTATTTAAAGTCAAATGAGTGTAGATTAGGTATATTGTATGCATAGATTCGGAAATCAAGGAAATAAGAAAAAACATACAGAATTTAGAGTTAGAAAATTATATATTAATCAGTTTCAGGCACAAGCCAGACAATATTAGACTTCTAAACTTCTCTAAGCCATGGTCATGGCATGGCTATAACAACATGACTTACTAATAAAATTTTCGAAAATCGTGATTAAGGACCAACAAACATTGATTTTGTAATTTTTTGCACGCGTTTATGTCTTTTGTTCCTAATAAATTATAATATTTTTGTACCTTTATAAAATTTTACATTTTGTTGAGGTAATGATGGGAACAGAAGAACAATAGAGTCGTGGACCTTTGGGAAAAACCCCTCATATCATAGCTTAAAATGATACACAAATTCTCAAGGACTTTTATATGTGGAATCCAATAAAAAGCTTTAGATAAGTCTTAAAATTAACAAACATTACGAAATTTATTAATCACTATCTCAATTAGATAATCTCTATTTCCAGAATTCTAATCTATTTACACAAGAATTTGTTAAATTAATTTGAAACTGTGCGCTTAAGTGCCAAAACTTAACCTTGATGGTCAAACCGGTATTGTAGGAAGTCTTAATCGGTTGCGATTTGAACTTTGCAGATTATTTAGCATTCAGTTCCTTGATTGCAATCAGAGGAATAATAAATCGGATGTAGGTATAAAGTCGATAATATCGGATGTGCTATAGCAATTAAAACTTATTAATATTTACTTTAAATTAACTATTATTTAAAAACACTGCATTTCAATCAAGGAGAATTTTCAAGAAGTTGCATTTTTCATACTAGCATTTTCTTTGTTCATTTAACAACCGTGAACACTCACGTAATAAAACTTTTATGTTGGTACTAATGTTTGAACACTATGCTAACTTATTCCATTTACGATAAGCGAAAAAAAATAAGTTTTGGCTAAGTTTCAACCACTCCCGGTCACCTTTTTTTGCTCACAAAAAAAAGTCACTTTCAATTAAGATCTTTTTTATGTCAAAAAAGCTAAAATAAGGACTTTACTTTTACTGATAGTTGACTATCATGGTCATAATTCTATATTATGTCAAGATAGGTATTGTTAAATATTTTAAATCATATATCATAAGTTATTATTTTCTCTGTAGGTATGTGACAGAATATTGACAATTTCATTAAGTAAAGACCTAATATTGCAAATCTAGTAGTTTATGAGTTTATAATATTATGTTTGTTACGCAAAGACGGATAAAATTTGGCACACAGATAATTTGGATTAAAACAGAGGATAGTTTTATCCCGGTCAAAGGTCCTAAGGATTATCCGAAATTCCAAACGTCCACGCGGACGAAGTCGCGGGCGGAAGCTAGTAAACTAATAATTAAATATTCACTCAAATATACAGAAAGTAAGCACCTATCTATTGGTAGATGGCTAACAAAACATTTTACTTCTACATTTTATTAACCGACTTCAAAAAAAGGAGGAGGTTCTCAAGTCGACGGTATTTTTTTTATTTTTTTTTTTATGTAATAGGTATGTTTTTTACGATCAGTTACAATCTATAAGTAAGTATATAAGTAAGTGGAAAATCGTTGCAATTGTTGCACTTTACCTATAGTTTCAACGCAACATATTTTGTTTATATTTTTGTTTTTTCATGCAACAAATTCTGAAAATGAACTAAAATATTTTTTTAAAAAAGATAACAACTTAACTAACAAAAACAACAACAAGCCTCGCGTCGGTTTCATGTAATCACGTCACATTATTTCATCAACCTTTCCTTCTCCCTGTAAGGTTAAAAGATCAAATCATGATCTCAACAGGTTTTTTTAATGAAATATGAAAACCCTTTAGTGAGTTTATTGATGAACCTTTATAGAAAACCATATTTTCGTAAATTAACAACGTTCGTTTGTTTTTCATAAAAAGCTGATGCAATTTCTAATGTAGCAGTTGCAGTTAGGAAAATATAAAACAAAACTTAAACAAATTATCACAAATCAGCTTTTGTTCAAAATTAGTATAATGCTGGTAAAGAAAGTGTACCTTCGTTAACTATAAATTATTCGGCTAGTTACACAATGATTACACCGCTGAACGTGAAGGGCGTCACGTGAGCGCCAGGGGCCCGCGCAATACGTCGTGACGTCACGGCGGGAGGAGGTGCGGGCGCGGGGGGCTACCGAGGGTGTGGTGCACATGCGCCGGCCGCGCCGCCGTCCCAAGGTGACCCTCGCCCGACTAGCAAGTATTCCGCGTCGCCGGTCAAGTCAACTTTACTCCTTTCACTTCTTCACGACTATACGGTCAACGATACCGGTATTCGCACTGTACGCGAATACCATTACAATATTGTGCTCGGTGGAATTTATGACAGCACCCTGTGGACTCCAACGTTACTCGTTCATCACCTCTTATCTCAGTCTACGCGACTGACAAGAGGAATCAATATGCGTCAAGCGCGAGATATTGTAAGTAAAATACACAAATATTTGCATTTTTTTTAATAACGTAGTTATCAATACAAAGTAAATTAGAACGGTGACTTCTATCGAAAGCTAATATCGTTATGTCAAAATTATCGAGGCAACTATGACAAAGTGAGGTTATGTACCACATACGAAAGCCGCATTTACATTAGATTTCGGTTCCAGTAATCTAATTAAATTCAATTAAAAACAAATATTGGAATCAGAAACTCGAACTTATGAAATATGATTTCATGACGACGACGACGGTACGATAGGAGCATTTAAGTGTCCACTGAAAACTGCATGGGGGTAAATAGCCATTAGATATCTACGTTCCGGTAAACAAATACTTAGGTACTTATTACACTTTTAATCGTAGTAAGTAACGTCAAAGGACATCTTTGAAAGTAATCGTTTCACTCTACAAGGTCATCGATAATAGTAGATTGTTATACAAGACGCTAAAAGTACCCATTGCATACGAGGTATTTTTATTCCCGAGCTTTAGCGAGGGAATAAATAGAAACCGAGTTACAATGGGTTTTAGCGTCGTGTGTTACACTATACTTTTCACTACGATTGCGAGAAAATAAAATACAATATTAAATAGTTTATACCTACTTACTTACTTCCGTAAACGAATCCACTCGTTTTTTTTTCCTCCACTTCATAAACTTTTTGTACAATATTTAAATAAATGATTTGTGCTTGACGGCAGAAGATTAAAATTATTTCTTTCCAATTACAGTCACACAATTCAATCAGTTTGTAATTATAAAAAAATTCTAAAGATTTCGCGCCATGGTACCTTTTTTAATTTCTGCTGTAGCAGCTAAGCAACACAAACACGCATTCTACGATTCACTCTGTACACAGAGTATAAATAAGTCTATGATTTTACCGAAGAGATGCTTTTAGTTCCATTTTCAAAAATAAGAATGAGAAACTGGGGGCCTATTACGAAACTTGGTCACGATAGTCGTCCGCAGTTCGTCGGTTATAGTTATTACAAATATTTTCAATGTAGTTAACGTAGTCCATAGTCTATTGAACGAATAATGACGGATCCACTAGAGAGAAACTGTCAAATTTACGCAACTTTGCAATATCGCATACGCAAGTGCTTTGTAATAGGAATCAATCAGAACGAAGCACGGACGCAGCCGCGTGTATCGCATTAAACTTTTCGTAATAGACCCCCAGTATTAAGTCGAGCGAGTTTTTATTCGTGATTATGAATAAAAACTTTTTCGTTTTAGTACGCTCATTGGTAATAGACAAACATTAAAAAAGAAAAAACTTTATCCCCTAGGGCTTATTATGCTATTTTATCTCGACTCTTGTACGTTACAATGACGCACTTTTTGAGCAAGAGGAGTGAAAAGGTCATTTGCCAGTTATACAAATGTCAGAGACATCTTGAACGAAGCCTATGCTAGTTTATCTTTTGTAGGTATGAAATATTTACAAAAACGATTTGTTAGAGAAACAATAAGCCACAGGGACAGGGCTTTTTTAAATTCAAAACAATATATTTTTAATTATGTAAATATTTTCGTTGCCTATGAGGTAACTGTAGCCATTTTTCGCCCTAGTGTGGAAAGCAGTGTTTTTCACCTGCTGCTTGGTTTAAATATACATCACTTTCCGAGTATGAGAAATGAAAAATATTTTTCAAGTCTATTAGTACTACGCGCTACGTCAGTTTGCTCGTAATGGTCGTATACGAATTAGCACATCGAGTTAGAAGTTTCTCGGGTCGGTTATAACCGGTTGATGTAATGGTAAATGACAAACTAAATAAAATATCATATGATAATTCGACAAACATGTTTTCATTAACAACCACCCCCGATGCATGCGGATGCTGTTGATTCGTGAACAGTAATTATTTGTCATTTAACGTAGTGAATTAGTATCGAAACGTGTCTTTGTTGACAACAAGAAACATGTGAAGCGTAACGGGAGTACCACTACAGAATAAATTCTAGCTAGCTCATTAATATCGGACTTTGTACCACTATTATTCTGTATATTATGTGGTCTTCGATCAAGAATACCCTAGATGTCCGGATAGAGTCTCAAAAATGGCACGCTTATTTTGCACAAAGTAAGTGATAAAAGGTGTGTTTTTGTAGGTACAAAATAAGTGATATAAAATGTGAGTTTGTACAAAATAAGAGGTGATTATATTATTATGTACAAAATAAGCTCCAAGTTTATAAGTGGGCCGCTATTTGAGGTGCCATTTTTGCGTACTGATTTAGTTCGTGAAGCGTTATCTAGGATATTCTTGATCGAAGTAAGTGGTACCTACCGTCTTGTATGTTTGGCAGTCTATTTAGGAGGTATATCATCACTACATACGTCTTTAGGTATGTCGTAAGTCAAGGGACGTTTTGCTGTACGAAAATGACGCAGGGTGCGATTACGTGAGTACTTACATGTAAACAGCAATCGTTATCGCCGTAGGTTTACCAAGTTTTAGGGTTCCGTACCTCAAAAGGGAAAAACGGAACCCTTATAGGATAACTTTGTTGTCCGTCTGTCTGTCAAGACCCTTTATCTCGGGAACGCGTGGAGATATCGAGTTGAAATTAACACCATATACCTCAGGTCTACACAGTCCCTTGAAGCTGTGAAAAAATCGAAATGGTCTCTCTTAGAATTAGCCATGCGCCAAAACGCGCTTGAGGTTTGACTTGCCAAACCTTGGAACGCCTATGAGCCAGCCGAGCTTCGAAGTTTGACTATAACATATAGGTAGGTATTAACAAAGGTTTACTTAATGAAACGATAGGTACCCTATTTTATTTCTACCTGCTTTTTTAGATTGGGTAAAAATTTTAACACTTTTTTTTATCAAATGCAATAAGTGTACTTGAAATATTAGAATACTAATAAATTACTAAAAGTTATGGAATTTTTTGATTTTAGGCATTCACAATGCTATTTTTATATTAGGATAATTATTAAATTAGAAAAAATACTAGAAAAAATCGACTCACCCGTAGCTCCGTCTGAGCTGCTACGGGTGAGCAGATTCTTTATGATTGTTAAAGAACTAACACTTAAGATATCCCTTTTCCAACAAAAAAATAATTATCTTATTCAGTTCATAAACAAAGAAGTTATACGACTGATCGAGGTAGTTCACACAAAAACATACTATTTTCGTGCTTTTTTCAAGAGTACTTGAAAAGTACTGAACCAATTTCCAAATTTTAAAAAATGGGACCAACTTGGTTTCTAATGTAATAACGTTTAAATTATTTCAATCGGTCCAGCCGTCTTTGAGTAATCGGTGAACATACACAAAAAAAACAAATATACAGACGAACAGAGAACCTCCTCCTTTTTTGGAAGTCGGTAATAAAAAATAGCATTACACACATTAAATAGCACACATTTGCAAATCATGATCAAAATCTGATGTTATCATCAACCAAATGAAATCCAACGATAACGATGACTGGCAAATCCAATTACATATCTCTCTGGCTCCTTAATGACCAATTAACTATGTTTTTGGCACGATAATACTAGGGTCTATTGTTTAGGATTTCATTCTTCATTGGAAGGTATAAAAAAACAAAATAAGATAGGCCCTTAGATGTCCAGACACGAACGGTTAATTAAAACCTATAGCCTTGCCATTCCATTCTTGTTTTTTAAATGTCCATCAGCCATTTTTTGTCCCCACTGCTGGGGCACAGGCCTTCCTTATGGGTGGTAAGGAGGACGGGCCATAACCCACCACGCGGGCCCAATGCGGATTGGTGGGTGTTAACGACTGCAAATACAGCCGGGACCAACGGCTTAACGTGCCTTCCGAAGCACGGAGGAGCTCGAGATAATACATTTTTGGTCACCCATCCCATGACCGACCCTTGCGAACGTTGCTTAACTTCCGCAATCGCTGGGCCAGGCGCTGAACAATTGCGCCACCGAGCTCAAGAAGACATAGGTAACAAATAATAATTTTTTAAATGTTTTGCAAGAAAGACTTTAAAGTATTGATTGGTTCATAAGTACTTATCATTATATGCGTCACATTGGTGAAATTTTCAGATATTTTCAAATAAATAGTTATTACTAGATTGCCTTTAAAATGATGCCGGTAAGTTTCTGGTAATTCAGCATTTTTATCGTTCGCAAAGATAATATTATGGGATTAGATCCAATCTATTTAAACAATGGTTAATCACAGCGTACTAACGATAGTGTATCATATCGATAGGATAGCAGTGGATACGGTATTATCAGCACTCGAGGCAGGCGCGGCTCGCGCCCGCGTCTGGACGGCGCGCCACGCCAACGTTATCTATCACTTATCAGAGATGATAAGAAATTTATTTGCACATGGAAATTTTGGCCGATGCTGAAATTACTTGAGATTATAAAACGTCTTAATGAGGCTAATACAACCAAAAGTATTGTTTTGAGAATTTCATTATCCATCATCGAAACGAGAGCGTAAAGCTGGTGATTAATCGGAACAGAATCGGTGCAGGCTGAATACGACTAAACCTTAATTGCTAAACTCCTTTGAATGGTATATAGGTAATGGTTGGCTGGCTGGTTGGAGAACTGTCAAGCAAGTCAGTTGGGTCCAGGTGGTCTGTGGTTGGGTCCGTTTTCCCTCGGATTGCGATTCTGTGAGCGCAGTGTAGAAAGATGGAGGTTATAATATTGGAAAATGGAGATTATTGAATATTGCGAGTTGTGTTGTGATTCATTCATGGAGAATCGTGAAAGGCCTCAGAACTCACTGCGTTTCTCTAATCAGTCTTCATCCCGACCATGCTGTAGTTAACAGTCAACATTAATTGTGATAAAATAGGATTAGAGGAAACGCCTGCGAGTTTATTTTAGAAAAATATACCCACAATCAAGAATATCTAATGTCGGCAAGAAATACTTGAGAAACCCATAGGTCTTCTTCGACAGACATATAACCGTTAATATGTTTATGATAGATATTTTTCTTGTATGAAAGATAGATGTTCTTGTCTGTTTATTATTAAAAGTTTGAAAACGTTTTCCATAAGACAGGCATAAGTAACACAAATAATGCAGCGTCGTCACAAGACAGACACCCATCTTAAAAATAAACAACGATCTATGCCAAGAAAATGCTTGAACGTGCGTTCGTCCTGACGTGAAGCAAACAATGTTCTAAATAAAGCCGCGTTCGAGCCGCGCTGCTAATATTGCGACCACAAAATGTCTTATCGACGAACTGAGAAAATCTATCCGCGCCGGGTTCAATAGACAGTGCGTAGGTCGATGGTCCTTGTGTAGGTAACATATTTGAAACTTTTAGTTTTTAGTCCACAAAGGACTTTCAGTACTTATTTGCTTTTTACTTTGAAACAAATTCAGACTTTTTCAGGAACTTACCTACTAAAAAACCCAAAAAAAGTTCTAAGATGAGTATTCAATGGGGTTGGTAAACTTTTCCAAAACTGTTGTGAATTATATATTTTCTGGTAGCTTTTGGCTTTGGAGTCAGGAATAACAAATTGCGGAATTTTTATAATGCTTCATTTTAATTTAAATAAAAATTTAAATTTTAAATTTACAGCATAGTACAAAAATCACTATTACGGCTGTATGCGTAGGCAATGCCTTTGCTCCAAAGACTTTCTATGTTGTTGCTCAAAACAAAAAAAACAAAGGTATGATTACTCTTTGTCACTGACTGTCAAATCTGTCAATCAGTTTTTTTAATCAGTAAATGCAAAGGAACTTCGTGTTCAGCCGTATGTTTGATATTTTATCGCGATAATAATATAAAAAAAATATTTGGTTAACAAAGTAAAATAAAAAAATCATAATATTATTTTCTTTATTCTTCTAGCTTGTGCTATCAAATAAAAATATAAAACAATTCTCTTCGAAAAAGTTTACCAACCCCATTATTTAGGTACAAACTTACATAGGTAAGTATATATATTTTTTTACTTTTGCATATCAGTTTGTATCGCCTTTGTCTTATTTTTTTTCTTATCTTGGCGAATAATAAAATAATATCAGTGTAACAGACTTGGTATTATAAATATCTATACACCGTTAATTTTTAAGTATATCTAAAAATGAAATGGGGATTTTAGACCACGTGAATGAATAACTTTTACTATGGGGCCAACCACGGAATCTCGAAAAAAAAAACAACTGTTCTATAGAAAAGTACAACATCGACTCGACTATAGGTAATGTATGGAACAGCAGTTTTTTTTTCGCGATTCCGTGGTTGGCCCCATGAAATGCGTATGTCATTTTCAATGTGCAGTATTTGAATAATACAATACAATAGCGTCACATAGGGAAAATAATTAACTTAATACGCCGGCAGTTACGCAAATGAACATATCAATTGTTAACTACTGTATTTTCCGCTAAACATTTCAAAAGGAACTAGACATGTTTTGTTTTTGATAATTATTGTTTTGTTGTATTATTGCAAGCACCCAATGTAAAAACGAGCTGAGTATTTTTTTCTCGTTGAAATTGGATAATGATGTACTTAGTATTTTTTATTTTTTTGAGTATTTTCACCGGATGATTGATAAATAATTCCACATGGCATTTAGTCGCACCTTTTGTATTTTCGTAGTAAAATTTTAAAGGTCAAAGCAGAGCAGAAGGAAAGTATTTATAATTTATTTGAATGAACATTCTAAAGATTGATATAGGTATTAAAAAAAAATTGAATTCGGCATTAAGTACATGGAAAATACCACACTGGCCTTATGCAGAATGAAACCAGATTTATCCGGATTTCCCGCCAGTATATTTTTATAAGATAAGATTACTGGTACAATGACGCGCGTTTTTGCTTGATACACGTTTATGTAGCACATGACTTTAGGTTTTGATAAAAGAAAACCCAACCCAAATTATGTTTTATTTTCTATAGATATCAGTTGATATCTGTCCGTTTTCCTCTAAAGGTCGCATTTCTTAACCGATTCTCGTGAAATTATGCAGGTTCGTTAAATAAATAGATTTTTTGTCGATTCACCTTTTCGAAAATTTTCAAAATGGCGGAGATATGTTTTAGCGATCGCATAGAGCCACTAGTGATTATTCCAGAAACCTAAGTTTAATTAAACCATACCATGGACGAATTAAAAAAACATACAAAACGTCAGAAAAACGAAACTGACGTTTATTTGTCAAAACTTTACTAGCATTGTTCGTCCGTTTTGCAATACAAATCTTAGATAAAATGCAATAGATTTTCTTTTGTTTTTAATCACACATTACTTGTAACTTGATAAAAGTACCTAACTCCATAGAAATTAAGGAGATTGTATGTCCGTCCGTGCATGTATTTGAGCTTGAGCTAACTCAGCTAACACACCCACTCGACACACATATACATTTACCAGTACTAACGCAAGCGTGGCTACAGAGATCGAGGAATGTGCGCTGACGTCACGACCGAGCCCACGTGTCAACCAATCAGAGGCCAACATAGCAGGCAAAGGAAAACGCGCGTTTACAGAAACAAGGTTTTTCTTAGAAAACTCAATCTCCCTCAAACCATGGCTAGAGAAAGATTATTATAATAAATACGATGATCGTGAAAACAATGAAAAAGATACAAAAAAGACGTTATCCTTGTAAATGTCTGAATTAATGTTTATTATGGATGACAACATGCTCAATATAGTTGCACTCTTCTGATGCGTAGAATTCTGAGTCATGCGAAAGAGACAACAGCAGTTGCTAACTATTATGAATGAAAAGAGCGGGTTTGTATAGTCCGACTTCAGCTATTGTGGCCGTATTCCTCATTTACTTGCGAGTTTGGCAAGACGTGCCGGATTTTTTAACGCTGCTCGTAGTGAATTGTTACGTTAATTTTAATAGTGTTAGAATTTGTGTTAAAAATAAAGGATAAAAATGGGCATGTCAATTAATAATTTACCCCTGGTGAGTGATATTTTTAAGGGTTGTTATTTTAATAGTTATTATATTAAAGCCGGCTTTAAAATTAAATTGGAAAGCAACGGTAGTGTTGTAATGACCGCTTTGACCTTGTGAAACTCGTTCGCGATAATGAACGGCTTGCTTACAATCGCTCGTTCAGTGTGAGTGTGCAGGAAAACTGCATTTGTTTCGTAGAGGGTCAACAATATCAAATTATAATAATATTCAGATTAATCCTTACTTATAAGATTAGAGACCATATTGAAAAATATTTCAACAACACCACACACTATGAATTTTATCACGTAACTCGCATCATTTATTGAGAAAGAAAATAAATCGTTTTTTGTGTCATTTCACTGGGAAAACTTTAAAATATGTTTTCAAATGGGTATTTGAGTTAGTTTTTCCTTCACATTTGTTGGAAATATAGGTATGGAATGGAGCTACTGTAGTGTTTTAAAATTACATAGGTAATATTTTTTCGATTACCAACACAAATAATGTATGTGACAAATATGTGAATGAAGTAAATATGTATACCTATTAACAACACCATTTCTAGAAGTAAAAACTTAGAATTTAAAATTATTTACTCGTAGATTTGGGTATGCACCTCCCACTTAGATATTTATACGTACAAAATATCTAAAATTAGCATGTATCATTTTCTCCTTCGACGTCAATACCAGTGTCTGCGTATTTTTTGTGTGTCAATGATTAATGTTTCTTTTTCAGATCCGCGAAGAATGCGAGATCCTACATCTGACAGACAAACAGATCAGAGAAATCATGAGCAGACTCCAAAATGACCTTCTGAAGGGTCTTGGCAAAGACACTCATGCCACCTCCATTGTCAAGTGCTGGCTCACATATATACAAGACTTACCTAATGGAAAAGGCGAGTTTTGTACAACTTACTTATATTATAACTAGACTCAATTTAAACCGAATATTTTTTTAAATAGAGTACCTAATAGTATTAACGAATTTCTATTTTAAATTTTCAGAACGCGGTAAATTTTTGGCTCTGGATTTAGGAGGAACAAATTTCCGGGTATTAATTATAAATCTCGGAGAAAACCATTTTGATATGCAATCAAAAATATACGCTATACCAAACCACATAATGACGGGTACAGGAATGGCTTTATTTGATCATATTGCAGAGTGTTTGGCTTACTTCATGAAGGTAATTACTGAACCTGTTTTAGCAAATGATAAAGTTAATTTACTATTTGGCAAGTAGAAATTTAATGCGTACTTTGTTTTATAGGAACACAATGTCTATGAGGAACGGTTAGCTCTCGGTTTCACATTCAGCTTTCCCCTAAAACAACTGGGCCTCACCAAGGGCATCCTGCAACGCTGGACTAAGGGATTCTCTTGCAGCGGAGTTGTTGGCGAGGATGTCGTCCAGGGGCTAAAGGATGCCATTGCGAGGAGAGGGGTAAGGACTATCTTAATTGAATTCTCGCTTCTGAAATCAAATATTAAAATTCTCTATCAAATGCAAAAAAATATTTGAAGGAAACATGTTTTGTTCTTTTTTATATAATTCTATGAGTGCCAGTTTCTTGAAAGGGAAAAGCTTTTTGATTGGTTCACTTCTTCAATTTGGTCTTCCCACATCAAAAGAATTTTACTACAACTTATAGCAATTTTCCAGGATCTTTCCTTGTCCGTGATGGGCATCTTAAACGATGCCACTGGCACTCTTATGTCTTGCGCACATAAGGAACAAAATTGCAGGATAGGGATTATTATCGGTGAGTTGACGATGATAACAGCTCTCTCTCTCTTACTAGAATAATAAGGCATGAACTTTGGAGCCAAACGAGAGCCGTAGAGGCTTTCAAGATCATTTATAACAACTCGGTGCTTATTGTTTTCAGTACAGCATCAATTTATAGAACGCAATTCTCTCTTATTTTTCTATTTTACTATTGAAATTCGGAATGTTCACACATCTTTACTGTATCATTTTTTATCTTTTATTGATTATTGTCATTCGCTTAAAGATTTACTATTTGTAACGCACGATGTATTCGTTTATGGAAATGAAAATCTTGTGAGCTGATATTTTAAAATATCCAATACTTTTTCTACTTGTCACTTGAATAGTGTAGTGTACCCAAATACAACATAGAAGTCTTTGAGTGTATCTAATGCATTGTTTAGATTTGCTTTTTTATTTTTATTTTCTAAATTAAAACGTTTGCCATAGGATAAGAAGTGAGTTGCACGATACCGAACAATTATTGAGCCCGTTCTAGATCTATTGTCATCGATCGGCATGAATCTATAATCAGTAGGCGCCGGCCGTATTTAGCTATCAGTAGATGATCGAAATCAGTAGTAGTAGTTCAATGTTCTTATGGCAAACCCAGTCCTAATTTATTCAAGTCTTTGTAAAACATAGACTTAGGTATAAGTACATACGTTACATACAATGAATTGGCAATTGTTAATTTAATTTGCATAACACTTAAATATAAATAATGTAAGTATCTAAAAGAATTAATGGCATATGTTAATTTAAGTCTAAGACATAAGTAACTGATGAAATTTTAATATTGATACCGAGTTGCTATAATTTGAAAGCCTCTGGAATCATCTTCAACACTTCGCAGGAATTTTCATAATAAATCCTCATAACAACGTCTGGAATGGAATCTATCTTCTAATCCGCATGTTTCTCTCATTCTTGTAGGACGTACAGATTGACATATGCGCCATATTGAATGACACTACGGGCACATTGATGTCTTGCGCGTGGAAAAACCACAACTGCAAAATAGGACTCATCGTTGGTAGGTTTAAGTTGTTATTTGCCGTGTGGTGGTGTGAAGCTTTATGACGGGTTTATTTTTTTAGTTTTCTTTGACGTAAGCCACTGCTTGTTGATTAAATACGCATAAATCATTATTTCGCTCCAGTTAGCATAAGTCATTCGGCATTCACCGGTCGGTCATGCACATAAAATAACTTGTATTCAGTCATGTGTTGAGCGCATCTTGCTCGAGGAAATCCCGGCTTATGCTAACAAGCTCCTTTACCTTGCATGAATCATAACTTTCAGACGAGTGTGGATTTACATAGTTTTAATTTTCTTTTGCTTTTTTTAAAGAATAGAACTTAACAACGCTTGTTATTTTCGTTTACTTTAAGTAACTTTGTTCCGTGTCTCTTAACCGATATGAGGTGCGAGCAATTAAATTATGTGGCTCATCGTACCTCAAGCGATTTTAAATATTGCTGTTTTCTAATTTATATTATTGGTTGCTTACCTACTTGATTTGTTTACAAAGAGCTAAAGTTCTTTCATAAGAAAATATTTTTGATGTTTAGGTTGATCGCACCTCAGATGAGTCATGGTTTTTACTTGGTAACAACTTATAAAGTAGCGAGTTTGATTTATGAATCCATTATTTATATACGTAACCCCAGGTACTGGAAGCAACGCGTGTTATGTGGAGAAAACAGAGAATTGCGAGCTGTTCGACGGAGAGCCCGGCAAGCCCGAGTTGCTGATCAACACTGAGTGGGGAGCGTTCGGCGACGACGGCACTCTGGACTTTGTACGGACGGAATTCGACCGGGAGGTGGATAACAACTCCATCAACCCTGGCAAACAAATGTAAGTTGCATATGATGACATCAGCATTTCTATTGACTCAAATATCCTGGTCATAGTCACAATATCTTTGTTCTATAACCTTACAATTTTAAAGCGCTTTTGTTCTTTGACTGGCATTCAAACGTATATGAACTAAAACTAGCTGAATACAGAATTGTATTTACTGGAATTTTTATTTGAACGAACTGGTAAAGTTTTAAGGAAAACAATCAAAGCTCAAACCTTTTGAATTTTTCCATATACCTACCTAACCTAGGGATATCCTGTGTGGTATTTAATATGATGTCAGATTCAGATGATGAAATTTTCTGAAAACACAAACAAGAATTGATAACAAATGACAAACAAGATTATTTAATTACATAGGTATTGATATGGTGCTATCAACAAACCCATTTTCCTGCTAATCTGACTGAAGGAAAATCGTTTCTTGTTAGCTAGGGTTTAGTTAGGTGACTAAACAGTTTATCTTTACTGGTCAATTATTTTAATAGCTTTTTAATACCTGTTGATCTATAGTTAGTCTCAATTCACTAATTAGGTACCTAAATATGTCTTTTTTGTTTACAGCCAAGAAAAGATGATCTCTGGAATGTATATGGGTGAACTGGTTCGCCTAGCTCTTGTCAAATTCACCAAAATGGGGCTACTGTTCGGAGGCCACGGGTCGGACTTATTATTCCAAAGAGGCAGCTTTTACACCAAATACGTGTCTGAAATAGAGTCTGACAAACCTGGCGATTATACCAGCTGTATGGAGGTCTTGGAAGAGCTGGGTAAGTTTATGATGCTCTATCGTCCTAGTTAATATTGTGAATTAAGTCTTCTTGACAGCTAAAAGACGTCATATTTAGAAGCAAAGAAAGCAACATCCAGTTTTTGCAAAATGGCGGAAAAAAATGTTTTTGGTTTCGAAGCAGTGCAGTTACATCCCATGATGTTGATGATTGTATGATTTTAACAATGATTTTATGAGTTGTTGCTGTTTTTGCTGCAAAATTATTAAGTCAAACGATGAAGCTGATTTCACATCAGCAGACTGCATTCAAAGTTGCTATAGTGAATAAAGTGGATATTGCTGCCTTTGCTTCTATAATGACTGAGTCTTGGCCACCTGTGCGCGTCGCGTGTAGTAGGGTGAAAAGCTGACGATTCAAACAATTCAAAAATGTTTATTATTTAAGCGTTAAGAAGGTCTGTACTATTTTGATAAGATAACACCTTTTCCATTGCTTCTTAATTTTGGGGACAAAAATAAAAAAAGTAAGTTCTCAGAGTATACATAGGGGTATGATGTACTTATAGTTTAAATAAATACACTCGTCGATCGGCTTGATAAGATTATGTGTAAAACAGCAGCAGATAACGATTTCTTTGTACAAGTTGATTAATTGCTTATTACGCATAAGTAGACTAGGTAGGTACATCAAGGTAGGTAAAATTACAAAATTAGAAATAAATAAAATGTAAAACGAAAAGGTAATATTAAATAGTCTGAGAGATCTTTTGTATAAAATATTCAAATCATAGATAGGTAATATAATACTTATAGTATAATATAATACTAGTATTCAAATCAAATACTGTACAAAGGAACTGGTATGCAATTTATCTTAATCTCAATACCTAAGTACTCAAATGGACTTTGCTCTTTTTATTTACATTGATGAAACGGAATATAAACAAGGTTTATGTAAAGTTTATTTCCTTGTACAGTGCGATAACCGTGATGAACTAAGATATTCCTATCCTAACCAGCATTGGACATTGGACATTGGCGACCCTTTGAAATCGTTAGAAAAACACTGTAAAACGTGTTAAAAACAACAGCATTTTATGTACATCTAATTCTAAAGTAAAAAATAACCGAAGGACCAAATTGTTCAAATAGATTAGATAACAACACTAAGTTTTCAATAATTAGAACCCATTGGTTATTTTTTGATCACTTCGGATGTTCCTAATTATTTGGAAGTATTGGCTGTTTGTCGATGACGCTTACTATGTACTTAGGCCGAGTTCAATAATAGTAGATACGTTATTTATAGCAGTGTATGTAAATGACTACCTATACTTCAACTAACAAACTATTGACCCTACATAAAAAACCGGATTCTCGTTATCAACAGACCGGATCTTAGAGAGTCACGTCATTCACAAAAATCTGAACTTCTCCATCTAAACCACTTGGGGAGCGTAAAGTTGAATAAATATTTAACTACAAGTTTAGACATACAGTGGTGGACGGATATTAGAAACACCAGTCGATTTTCATACAAACGAGGTAACTTTGAAGCCCTGGCAGCTGATCTGATCAAAGACTTTCAAAATTAATTTATATTGGAAAAGTTTTCGTTGAACAAATTTCATTGAATAGTTGGGTATTATACTTTAATTAAAGTCGTTCGTTGTGTAAAACATAAGTTTATTTGCGGAACCCTTAAATAAGTATGTACTGCGCGTGGCCCGACAACTCACTTGGCCAGTTTTTTTAAACATATCCAAATAGCTCTTAGAATGCTGATCAGATCAGTTGGGTGTGTTGTGTATAGCAATCTGGATCTCCACCATTTACTGCCTGGATAGGTATCATCAGATCACGTTAGATTAATCCCTGGCGGAGAACCCTGGCTTCAAAACAAAATTACTTACCTCGTTTGTATGAAAATCGACTGGTGTTTCTAATTTATCCGTCCACCACTTGTCTATAAACTTTAACTTTACGCGCCGCAAGTGGTATTACGAGAAACGCTAATAATTATACAAAGTAGATAGGTAACAATAAATCAGGGGGTCAAGTCTGCTAATGTTTTCGTCAAAATCGTAGTTCAATTGTGTTTGAATGGTAATGCTTTTTGACACAGTTCTTGTTTCTTAAAACCAAAACCGAAACACTCTTGTGTTTCTTAAACTCATAACGGAAACACATTATGTCACGATTTTGGGTTTAAGAAACAAGAACTGTGTCAAAAAGCATTACCATTCAAACACCATTGAACTACGATTTTGACGAAAACATTGGCATTATGCTATAATGTTATAACTAGGCATATTTACGTAATTAAACATCATCATGGAAAGATAATGGTGGTATTATATTATGATAGCAAGATAATACATAGTATCTATGTATCTACGGGTATGTATTAAAATGCCGAAAATCAGAATACATACGGCCGAAACTTGAGAGATTGATTATTAAATGACCGATAGTTTGAAATCCCGAAAGTTGAAATGCCGGTCTTTCGAAATCCCGAAAGTCTGTTATAAGTAGATCTTAATTATATCTGTTAGGTGCGACAAAGTGCAACGACGAGCGAGCGTAGCGAGCGAGGAGGAGGTTAGGTTCCATTGCGGCCAACAACGCACGAGCCGGGCGGCCGGCGAAGTGCTAGATATAGAACCGACCTGCTGGCGCGGTTTTTTAAGCTTCGGGATTAAGGCTCTCCGCTGTGTTAAGCGGGACACGCGCGCGGGGCGACATAGATTAGAGCGTACTCATGCACTGCGCAAGCCTCTGTCCGTCAAAAACCAGCAATCTATATTCCCGCGCCGTGTACCCGCGGCGGGATCCCGCTTGACGCAGCGGAGGGCCTTAGTCTTTTAAGTAATATTCTCGTGATTTAAAACGTACGGCCAAACAACTATCTCTTTCGTCCATATGTCTTGTAAAATTCGGTCCTTTCCACTTCGGCATTGTATCTATTCTGTGACATTATAGTAGAAGAGATTTGCCATAAATAGTTGGGGCCTTTTTGTAATGACTTCGCTTGTATTTCAGGGCTATCCCATGCAAACGAAGCGGACATGGCGGGCGTTCGGCACGTGTGCGAGTGCATATCCCGGCGCGCGGCGCACCTCGTGTCCGCGGGCATCGCCACGCTGCTCAACAAGATGAACGAGCCGCGCGTCACGGTCGGCATCGACGGCTCCGTCTACCGATTCCACCCACACTTCCACACCCTCATGTGCGAGAAGATCGCGCAGTTGGTGCGGCCTGGCATACAGGTATTTGACATAGCCATCAGCCACTTTAATGCCCACTTGACCATCAGCCATTTTAATGTCCCCACTGCTGGGGCACAGGCCTTCCTTAAGGGTGGATAAGAAGGTTGGGCCATAACCCACCACGCGGGCCAAATGCGGATGTTAACGACTGCAAATTCGCAAACTCCGCAATCGCTGGGCCAGGCGCCCATATACCACTGCGCCACGGAGCTCCTCAATATGCCAACTGCTGGGGCACAACAGGCAACAGGCCTTTCTTACGGGTGGATAAGGACGCGGGCATAACGACAACGCGGCCCAATGCGAATTATTTGTTAACGACTGCAAATGCAGCTGGGAACAACGGATGCTTTCCGCTTCCGAAGCACGGAGGAGCTAAAAACAATAAATTTCTGGTCTGTTCCATGGCCGAAACACATGGAAACTAAAAATCCTCAAATTGATGAAGAAACACAATAAGCAATCGTGATGTTAGCCAATGAACTTCCTTAAAGCAATTATGGTTTTTTCCACTTTGGAGCAATTAGAAGCTTTCTCATTAGATACATACACCAGCAAATTGATGAATGACTTTAATGTAAGCTAATTAATCACCGCAAGGCTCATAATTATCATCTCGGCTCATGTAGTACGTTCGTCTTACATAAATCCGAAAAGTGACGACAATCATGTGAGTGTGACGCAAATCGCACAACCACCTACGCAAATGAGCCTCGGAAAATTTAAAATTAACTATGTATTGTTTAGAATTTACCATTTGGTTCCATGTCGCTGAATGTAAATGAGTTAATATATTACTGGAACCAAATGTTTTTTTGCAAATACCTATATTATCTAAAAGCATAAAATTTTCGTTTAGTTATGAATTTTTAAAATTGTCAAACGTTATAAGTAAGCATAATTATGATTACAGTTAGATTACTATACTCCGACTTTTAATTCGGTACAGTAATTTGACAGCTCCAGTGTGCCCACTGGGGTGATTAGCAACTCACCACGCAAGTTGCTAATCACCCCAGTGGGCACACTGGAGCTGTCAAATTACTGCACCGAATTAAAAGTCGGAGTATAGTATAGTATTATATTATTTGTGGTTAGATAAATGAAAAAAAAAACAATGAAACGCTAGATTCATTTTGTAAATAAACTGCCCTCTACTTTTAAAATATGACACTTTATACGTTGTATAAGACAATGATTTTTAGTGCCTTTTAGCAATTTTAAAAACAGAAATACCACAGATTCAATAATATTAGTTGGAATAAATCTAGGTATGCCTATTATTTATTTTTTACAAAATGACCTCAAACTAAATATCAAAGTTCAATGATAAACAGCCGCCACCCATTTGAAGAACCAACCAGAACCACGTTAATTTAGTTAAATAAATCATTATTTATTTAAAGATAACAACCATTCCTATGCCTAACGTCTGATAAACGAATAGGTAGTTGTAAGTATCAAAGACGAGCCCCTGGACTTAAGACGGACTAAGATAATGTTGTTTGTTTAATAATTAAATGGAAACAGGATAGGCATTGAACTTTGCAAAAGACTTTTATCTTTAAATATTCACCCGGTCATTCGAATTATCTGCTGGTAGGCAGACACGCCTTTTCGTATGTAAATGAAGCAATGACGAAAATTTATTACAAACTAGCCTAGCTAGCAAAAATATAATGATAGATAGCCAATGATAAAAATACAAAAAATATTCAGACTTTTAGTAGCATTGTTTCACGGAAAAACATACTCAGATGTTTTTGAAAAACATTACTCATAGCAAACTGCTGAAACGTAAATCTCAACCTTGCATATTTGTATTTTTAACCGACTTCATCAAAAGGAGGAGGTTCTCAATTCGATTGTATGTTTTTTTTTTGTTTTTATTTTTTTTATTTTTATCGTTGTTCGCGCGTATCTTCGACATTTATGGACCGATTTAGGTAATTCTTTTATTGTTCGATTGAGTTTTCTTGCGAGATGGTCCTATTTAATTTTTTTTAGACAAAGCAAAACATGTTTTTTTATAAGAAAAAATACTAAGACATCCGGATTTGCACATTGTCATACTAAGACCAGTAACTTGTAATACCAGTTAAGTTGGAATTTAATTACGTGACAATAATTCGTTGCTTTCTTTTAAATACTTACTTAAAACTAGAAGTGAGTGCTATCCGGAACCTCTGCTCCTTAAATTATAATACTTCTTGCAAGTGTCTTTTTTTTCGTTTTTGACAGTTCGACTGTTGTTTCAGTTCGACTTGATGTTATCTGAGGACGGCAGCGGGCGCGGCGCGGCGCTGGTGGCGGCCGTGGCGTGCCGCCAGCGGTGGCCCGTAGTCTAGGACCCAACGACCTCCACCTCGCCCGGTCTCCCGGACCGGCTCGCTCACCCGCATTACATCGTTAAGTACCAAGTATTAAGCGACCCTGGCTGGTAGCTCAACTGCGCGTGTCGACATTCGCCATAACGCGCTTACTCAGTTCTCACATAACATTTCCGTAGGACTATCGTTTGCAGAGTGCTAATTCACCTGGTTGCATATCCGTAAAGCTAGGGTTTCCTAGGACGACGGTGCCGTCATATTACGGCCGTAATTTAGCGGCGTAGAACCTTGTCTATGTAAACAATACGGCGCTCCATTTTGTTTTCATAGACAACGTTCTACGCGGCTAAATTACGGCCGTAACATGACGGCACCGTCATCCTAGGAAACCCTAGCTAAAAGGAATTCGGAAACCCTATTAGATGCTTTAATAGTTTGTTTTAGTAATAAAATTATATTAATCACCTCAATAAATGTTACTCAAATATCTTTTTTAATGTTCTAGGTTCCACAAACTGTGAAAAAATATATACTTAAGTGCTTATTTGCTTCTTTAGATTTTTGTTTTCAGAAATTAGAGCAATTTTTCGCGTAATCAAAAAAGTGTTATTTTACTTATGTATGTAGGTACTTATAATATTAAAAAGATACCTATTAGTGGAACCTGTCAAGTTTTGGTACAGAGGTGGTTTATAGTACTTATTAACACAGCGCGTCGGCTCTCTGTTGAATGTTTTATTGTGCTTTTTGTGAGAATATGAACTTAGGAATTAGGCGATTTCACTGAGATAGGCACAGTTCGGCGGACACTTAATTGGGTAGAAAAAGCTCTACCATATAATGTATGTAATATAATGTATGTAAGTACTTATTTATTTGTCTAGTCAGATATCGAAGATTTTATACGAAACCCCAGCTACTTAATTTCTTAACTTCAACATCTTAACTTTTGTTACTTATATCAAGACTGAAATATCGAAGAATGTACGCTGTAAATAGCCAGAATTATTTAACAAAAATTGCGTCAGTCGATTAGAAAAGGACACCATCCATACATTTTTGATACGAGTGCCTATCTTAGAAAAATAATTAAATTATTCCCAAATGTTATTTCAGGGAATATTATTATTAGCAATAAGTAGTCTTTAAATACGGAGAGATAGCTCGGATAAAATGATGTAGCTGACATCTTATTAGTTTTAGCTATACTGCCGCGCCGGAAACTCGGAAATGCAGAAATAAATGTGCTGTACGCGACCTGTGTGTGCGGACAATATTATATATACCTAATTATACTCTATACATTTCTTTAAAATTTTAAATGGATCATTTAAAATACGTAAATATTTCAGAGATCTAAAAAGAATAATAAATAGGTATTACTATAATGAATTTATGATTGTGGAGTTAAAAGTGATGTAATACATAACATAATTATACAATATCGCTCGAGTCTCAGTTTAAAGATGAAAATGGCGTATGTGGTAATTTGTTTATCTGTATTACCTATATAATCTGTCTTCACCAGATCAACTTGCGTCAAACCATGCAACATTTATTGCATCCATAGGTACCTACCGTGCGCTTTCACGTTCAACTTTAGCTTATGCCATACAAATTTGACGTTTTCTTTTAGAAGATAGGGCATGCTAGATATTGCGTGCCCTGAGGCACGCTTCTGTTGAAAGCGCAAGAGGAAAGTGAAAGCGCACGACAAGTGTGCGCTATTGAATACCTTGAGGAGGGAACGGGAAAGCGATCGTATTCCCGTTCCATTTCACTTTCATCTGACGCACGCATGCCTCAATGCGTCACGCTTTTACATTTCTCTTGCGCTTTCAACAGAGGCATGCCCTAGGGCATGCAATAGCGCATGCTCCTATATCTTCTCAAAAAACGACAAATTTGTATGACAGAAAGTCGAACGTGAAAGAGCACGGTTTGGAGGCAATTAATATTGCATGCGTTTGACGCAAGTTGACTTGAAAGCAGAAGCGACTCGGTGAAGACAGACCAATAGAGTATCAATATTTCGATCATTCCATTTACGATCACGAATAAGTACAAGTAAAACCTCAAAACAAATATGAAACAATTTTCACTTGATATTATTGAAAAGGATTTGAAAATTGTACATCACAAAAAATATGGAATTTTAGTAAATACCTATTTAATTCAACAAAAAATCAATTTGGAGACATTATATTTTTTTAAGATTAAGATATCTTAAGTGTTTTGATATTTTACTGTGATAGAACCTAGGACTATTTTGTAAAACAATGTTTTCGTTGCCATTCTAGATTTCACTTTTATAAGTATTTGTATGTGTAGTGTACATGTAATATTATGTTTCATATATTTTATGGATTTGTTTGGCATTGTTGATCTTAATACAGTATTATAGTGATATTAAGAGTGAATGGCGATATATTCGCTACGTTACGTAATATAGGTAGCCCATTCCTCTTTTGTACCCCACTTAAAACTGCAAGATGGTTAGCTTGGCATTGGAACTGCTAAATAACGGCAAGACTTCAAAATTCAAAACGCAACAGCCAATAAATTAGCCTACCCCATGTTAGTTTAGTACCTACCTACCTTAAAAATTTTACATCTTATTATTTCTTTTACATAATGATATTTTGATCATTCACCAGATCAAATCAATTTATTTAATTTTTATTTATTTGCACAACAAATGAATCATTATAAACGAATTCATACATACATAGTTCCTAGATTATAAATAGGTGCATTTTACTTTAAGTACTTACGTTTTGTGAAATTTTTGTCGCATGTTCTTTTAGTTAGGTGTACCTAAATAATTTGCATTAAGTTTTAGATTTAGACAATATACTTAATTATTATGTTTAAGTATATTTATTTATTTCTTCGAATCATTTTGTTAATATTTACCAACATGTTATCGTCTTATGAATCTGAACTGTTATTAAATAAAATGAAAAATACGAATAAAGTACAAAGTATGTGGATGTGGAAGCCGCGTATAAGGAATCCCGAGTAGTAACCGATGCGGATATTACTGTAACAGAGTTGTTCAAGATATTATGTTTTGTTAAAAATACGTTAAGGCCAGTATATTCGAAATTATCGAAATTGGCCTATTTTTGATTCAACGGTAAACAATTAAATATTCTTTATTTTGAGCAGATAAAAATATTATGTTGAAGTATCATAAACGATCTTGATTATTTTACGGTTAAAATACGATTTTCGTATCTTTACTCGACTATAAAAATATGCAAAGACAAATAAAATTTTCATTAATTTTGTATTTTTTCGATAATACTTCAAGTTTATTAATCCCTTATTCGTGAATAATATATAGAAAAATAGGTAATGACATATAGAAGAATACTCAACGGTTACTTTTTCAAAAAGTGACTTTATGCTCAAAATAACAACAAAAACGTTGAAAAAATGAAAAGTGAGGTATTTTCATTACTCTTCACACGTAAAGAAAAAGACAAAGACAGAGTTTTTGGAATATACTTGCCTTAAAAACTTTGTAAGTAGGTACTTAGTAAGTATGCTCAAGGTTGATTTTCTACTATTTTGGTGATCAGTTACTTGCAAAATCTATGAGCCCGACCACCGATGGCGACTTATCGATACCTGCTCAACTGTCAAAGTGTTGACAGTTAAGTGACGATCAATTGCTATGTACCTATATAATATAAATTGCTTTGCTATACATTGCCTTTAGAAAATCCCTGTGCAACTAAGCGCAAGGTGTCTGTGTTCCATAGGGTTTTAGGATGATACTTGTTGCATTTTTAGTCAAACACCCTGTGCAGTACAGCGCGGGCGATGATCAGTTGTACTGCATTGGGTTTTTGGACGTATTTAATTTTAAAAACCGTGTGCGGTAATATCGCAGTCCGGTTATACAAAAAAGTTGAGTTCGAAACTAATGACGGGCGCTGCTGACTTTACCTACATTATGATGAATATCTAGACATTAAACTGAAAGATATTTTCTCATAAGTATAGGTACCTAAGTAGTTTCTTAACCAAAAAATAAAGTAGGTACCTACTTACCTCGCTTCAAACTTGAGCAATATTTATGTTCTGGATTTCTTCTCGCTACATGGAAAACGTCAGGAAAATGATACATTCCTTGCCTATGTGCAGAGCGTCTACCTATAACAAAGGTCAAAACATGTTAATAACGTCTCCTGCCATGGTCAAATAAAAAATAAGGAGATTTATCCTAACACAGCGCTTTGATAGGAATTTGAGTTAACAAGAACAGCAGAAAGTTAACACATATCAAATTAAATATGGATCTTAGTTAACCAAATAAATCGAGGCCTGGAGCTTTGTTTCCATATTCTCGTTAACATGACACCCTTTCGATCATGTAGGTACAGAGTTCATTTTTATTAAAATGTGATTTTAATAAAATGCTAACTATCAATAATTTTGTAAGTAGATAGTTATTTTTTAAGGAAAATTATGTTGAATCAGATTATAAAAAGATGTTTGTAGCTAGCTCCATCTGTGTATGAGCTGATAGTAATGTTACTTATTTAAAAATAAATTTATTTGAATAATTTATTGATTTCTATTTAATCCCCTCAACTCTAGAATAATTTTCATAACGAGCTGACAATATTCGCCACAGTCTTTCAGTTTAAGGCGGTTGTATGACCGAAAGTGCGCCCTCAGAGGTTTTTATTTAATAAGTTATTAATAGAAAAAGATTTTAATAATGTTTATTGTGGAGCTTTTAGGGCCCATGGTCTAGTATTTTAGAAGGTACATACATCACTACATGCCCTCGTAGTCATTCGTAGAAGTAGATAGCAAATGTGTCAAAAACGGCCATCTTTTAGCAGTTTTGCTATCTACTTCTAGCAGTGACTACGAGGGAATGTAACGATACCGTCTAAAAATACTAGACTGTGGGCCCTAAAATCTCCACGATAATAAACATTTTTTTAAATTGTGTATTACAATTATAATATTAATTCACCGCGGCGCCACTTTCGCTCAGGGTACCACCTTAAGGCAAGCTTTTGTAAAACTAAGTGAAGTGTACGTACTGATTATGTAGCAATTTTTTTACTCAATAAAAATACTTAGGTACTTTTACTTTAGTGTTGTATCATCCACAAAATTAAAATGTGCCGATTACGAACATCTATAGGTACATTTTATCCAACCCACTGCGTATGATATAGTGATTTATTTCGTTTAACTGTCAAAAGGCATGGATTTTGACGAACGTTATTATGCGATATTGTGGAGATTAAATGAATATAAATATGAATATCTTGCCTAATATCATTTTTCAGTGGTCATGCTAGAGGGGGAAATTAAGTGATCTTATTTTTCTGCATAACACAAAGACGATATTCAGATTATACTTTTTATTGTCCCAATTTACAATAGTGCAGATAAAATGATTGGTCGTTAAAGCATTTTAGGAAAGTGTATTTAAATAACAAATTAATTACGCAACTTTCGGTATTCTATATAAAAACTCATACTTATACATATATAATAAATCATGTAATAGGTAGGTACATACACAGTTTTCCAAAAATAGTGCATATTTCTTCACTAAAACAAAAAGATAACTCCGTCATCAGAATACAATTTCAGACAATTCACAAAACATCAAAGTCACTAGAGACCGCTATTGTGATTGTTGATTCAAATAATAAAGGTATGCACCAGCTATCGTAATTACAATTCTTAGCAGCAGCAGGTGTATTTGTGAAACAGGCTCTGTGTCTATACGATTAGATTTTTTTTAATTAAGAAAGCAAGTGCCAGAATAAGCACTTAATTCCTTTTTGGTTCCTAACACTTTTAAAACAGTTAGGTAGGTAAGTATTATTATATTAGTAGTATGTAATTACCTACAGATTTGTAAAACACCAATAACCTCACAGGAGTGGATTACTAACAACAAAAACAACTTTTGCTCTATAAGCACGGAATATACAACGTGTTACAAAATTCCTTTTTTTTATTCTAAAAGCCCCACCCGACTTCAATTGACGTATTTTTATTATACGAATATTATTTCTTTCTTTTTAGAGGTAGGTTTTTTGAAGTCGGTTTTTTGTTTCTTTTTCAACAAATTTTTATTTTTTTATTTTTAGTGTAGGTACCTACCTTGTAGGTAAGGTATATTATATATGTAAAAAAATCGGCTCAGCCAAACGTAAGATAATCGCGGAGAAACATACTTAAATACGGGTCAAACTGAGAACCTCCTTTTTTATGTCGGTTAAAAAACTACACTTAAGATATC
Source organism: Agriphila straminella (assembly GCA_950108535.1). Taxonomy (NCBI): domain Eukaryota; kingdom Metazoa; phylum Arthropoda; class Insecta; order Lepidoptera; family Crambidae; genus Agriphila; species Agriphila straminella. Next base: position 8,298,177 of record OX467312.1, read on the forward strand.
CCTCTTCCAACAAAAAAACAATTATCTTATTCAGTACCCTTAGCACAAACAGCTATCGAAAAAAATAACTCGCGTAAAATCATTCGATAGATACATTTTGTATTGGAAATTTGTACAACGCCATCTATCGCCGATAAGCGAAATTAAATTTTCCATAGAGAATTGTCTATCGAGTAATTTTACGTGCGTTTTTTTTCTCGATAGCTGTTCGTGCTAAGGGTACTGTTCATAAACAAAGAAGTAATTCGACCAATCATCGAGGTAATTCACACAAAATCATACTATTTTCGTGCTTTTTTCAAAATTACTTAAAAATTAACCGATTTCCAAATTTTAAAAAATGGGACCAACTTGGGAGTGTACCTAATGTAATAACGTTTGAATCATTTCAATCGGTCCAGCCGTCTTCGAGTAATCGGTGGACATAGGTACACAAAAAAAAAATATATATATGCAGACGACGAACATAGAACCTCCTCCTTTTTTGGAAGTCGGTTAAAAATAACCCATTGCCGAATATGGTAGATAGGGACCATCAAACTGAACAACTTTTACTATGGGACCAACACTGAAATCGCGAAAATATCAGCTGTTTCATTAAAAATTTATAACGAAAATATCAAAATGTATGTAATGTACCATATTGTACCATATGTACCATTAGGGGTACTTTTGTAACATGTTGTATAATAAAGGGTGTCTCAGTAATAGTGCACTTTTTAATTTTAAAATAAAAACACGTATTTTTTTGAGAGAGTTGTGATATTTTTATTGGATTGTAGGTGAAGATTGTTTACCAATAATAATTACAAGTAAGGATAAACGGACTTATAGCGTTAGTACCATCGCAATGTAGGTACTTCTAGTTAGTACCAAGAATCTTATATTAATATTCTATTAATACAACAATCTTCACCTACTTAACCTTTTATTGAAATAATAACTTGTAAAATACTTGCAACAAAATGGTTTTCCACGCATAGGTTACGAATGAAATTGATAAATTAATAATGACAATTTAATATAATAAAATAGTAGATTGTTATACAAGACGCTAAAAGTACCCATTGCATACGAGGTATTTTTATTCCCGAGCTTTAGCGAGGGAATAAATAGAAACCGAGTTACAATGGGTTTTAGCGTCGTGTGTTACACTATACTTTTCACTACGATTGCGAGAAAATAAAATACAATATTAAATAGTTTATACCTACTTACTTACTTCCGTAAACGAATCCACTCGTTTTTTTCCTCCACTTCATAAACTTTTTGTACAATATTTAAATAAATGATTTGTGCTTGACGGCAGAAGATTAAAATTATTTCTTTCCAATTACAGTCACACAATTCAATCAGTTTGTAATTATAAAAAAAATCTAAAGATTTCGCGCCATGGTACCTTTTTTAATTTCTGCTGTAGCAGCTAAGCAACACAAACACGCATTCTACGATTCACTCGATTCACTCTGTACACAGAGTATAAATAAGTCTATGATTTTACCGAAGAGATGCTTTTAGTTCCATTTTCAAAAATAAGAATGAGAAACTGGGGGCCTATTACGAAACTTGGTCACGATAGTCGTCCGCAGTTCGTCGGTTATAGTTATTACAAATATTTTCAATGTAGCTATCGTAGTCCATAGTCTACTGAACGAATAATGACGGATCCACTAGAGAGAAACTGTCAAATTTACGCAATCACTTTGCAATATCGCATACGCAAGTGCTTTGTAATAGGAATCAATCAGAACGAAGCACGGACGCAGCCGCGTGTATCGCATTAAACTTTTCGTCAATTGCCAATGAGCCTTCTAAAACGAAAAAGTCTCTATTCATAATCACGAATAAAAACTCGCTCGACTTAATACCGTTTCTCATTCTTATTTTTGAAAATGGAACTAAAAGCATATCTTCGGTGAAATCAAATGCGTGTTTGTGTTGCTTAGCTGCTACAGCAGAAATTAAAAAAGGCACCATGGCGCGAAATCTTTAGAATTTTTCTATAAAAAATTACAAACTGATTTAATTGTGTGACTGTAATAGGAAAGAAATAATTTTAATCTTTTGCCGTCAAGCACAAATCATTTATTTAAATATTGTAGAAAAAGTTTACGAAATGGAGGATAGAAAAACGAGTGGATTCGTTTACGAAAGTAGGTATAAACTATTTAATATTGTATTTTATTTTCTCGCAATCGTAGTGAAAAGTATAGTGTAACACACGACGCTAAAACCCATTGGAACTCGGTTTCTATTTATTCCCTCGCTAAAGCTCGGGAATAAAACTACCTCGTATGCAATGGGTCATTTTAGCGTCTTGTATAACAATCTACTATTAATAACGAATCAAGTGTAAAAGGCGTATGTATGACAACATTGACAAAAACTGTTCACTAGGTAGGTACTATTAGCTTAGAGGCCTTAGAGCATATCTAATGCTCAGACTATTAGTGATCTCTCTCTGAAAAGATCTCTGGAAAGTCTTACGACTTTCCGAAAAAAAAAACTACTTCATACAAAGCTCGATCAGCTGTTTAGACATTTGTATGAACGTCGGTTTTTTATTTTTCTTAAAATAAACATTGATGTTTTTAATAATGATGTTATTATACCTAGTACTCCTGCGAGGTTGTTGGTGTTTTACAAAATAATCCTGCATGCATTGCACTCTTTAACTATTTTTTCAACAAATAAGGAAGTTTCCAATTTGTTTTGTGATTCTTAAATTTAATTTTAATAATTATATTCACATAATAGTAAAGTAAGTATATTTTAATATTACAAAAAAGACGAAGATTATAGGAGTTCAAAGTTTTAATGACTTGCAGTTTTCATACAAAATTTTACTGTGATTTTACGGAATTTGTGACGACACAAGATTCTACTATGACACAAGTCTCCATTCTCCGTTTTTTTAAGATTTTGAAAATATTTTCATATAATGAGGGCTACCGTTTTTTAGCTCACCAGTTGGCGCCACAGTCGCGAGAGGTCCTGTAAAAGTTTGTTTACTACGGCCCCTACAGCCCTACGGGTGTGAAAGTAAACAAATCTTAGATAATACAAATTTATTAAAAATATCCAGCACGCCGCAATGTTGTGCAGTCCTGTTTGGTTCTGAATAATCTCTTTTTCTTAGCTACGCTTTTAAAGCACTGACGCTCATTGATCCCTTCATTCATATTTGCCTTTTTGAATCTCGTATTGCAAAATAATCTCAACATTTTATTTATTTTAGAAATAAACGTAAATAAACGCGTAGCTCACACACAAAGTATGAAATTTGACGTTTCGAAGACCTCACGCAACACCTGCGCCTCTAGCGGCGAATTCATACGCGTTAGCCCTCATTAAACACTTATAAGTAGGTACTTAAAATATTTACCTCCTTGATACATCTTTTTACTAATGATCATGACGTGACAATTTATCTTCGTTTTGATTGAACCTTATTAAGTTTATTACTAAGTTCAAATTCTATTGAATATTACATATTTTTTGGTAACGTGCCGTGTTGCTATATAACATTAACAACATTCCAAAAGGGGTTCAAACTATTATGAATGTAATGTGTAATGAGATTGAGAATAAGAATATTATAATATCTAAGTAATATTCATCATCGCACTTTAAAGTACCTAATCTATGTGATCTAACTATATCTGCCGAGTGATTGTGATTGCGCATGCCCAGCAAATCTAACTATGAATTTTCAACATCAAGGTGAATACCCCACCCAAAAGTAGCGCCCTCAAAGGTTATTATTTAATAAGTTGTTAATAGAAAAGGATTTTAATAAAACTTTTCGTGGAATTTTTAAGGCTCATAGACTAGTATTTTTTTTTAGAAGGTATCACTACATTCCCTCGCAGGCATTCGTAGAAGTAGATAGCAAATGTGTCAAAAACGGCCACTTTTAGCAGTTTTGCTATCTACTTCTAGCAATGACTACGAGGGAATGTAATAATGATACCGTCTAAAAATACTAGACTATATGGGCCCTAAAAAATCCACAAGAAGTTTTATTAAAGTTGTGTATTATAATTACAATATTAAATAAAATTCACCGCGGCGCCACTTTCGGTAAGGTAAGCGCCTTAAGTAAGGCTAATTATTATCAAAATAACATTTCCTGCTTATTATACTCTAGCATTATTATTGGCCGGATATTAGGTATAATATTTTCAACAGATAAAGTAAGCACACAAGCGCAAAATAAGCATCATAGAGACGTTCTCAACTCAACGTCAACATAGTATAGTATAGTCTGACGTGCCGTCGTGTGTACCACAGGTATAGTGTAATATTGCAGCGTGAGGTGCCTATTTCCTACGCACACCTGGAGCCCAATCGCGCTAATTTTCAACGATAAAACCAAAGCTAAATCGTTACCGTTTCAGTTTCGTTTCCAGAAAAATACTCGCTTTAGTTTTATTAAAATTGTTGAAAGCTATACCTAAGGAGTCTAGGTTGCCAATCTGGGACTATTTAAATGAAAATTATGAAGCTAAACCAAAGATTTTTAGGTAAATATAACCTAAATGACAATGTAACGGTTTTGGTTTTATCGTTCAGAATTACCGCGATTGGGCTCCAGATAAACTAAAGCAACCTAAAAAAGCGAAATTCCTATTGATCAAACAAAATATGTCACTTATCGTTTAAACTTTAAAACAACAAAAAGAATGTCGAGAGGTACTTAACCAAGAAATCTAATAGAGAGAAACTTAACGAAAAGAAAAGTAAGTAATAATAATAGAAATAACAATTAAGGATTTTTTAAATTTAGTTTTTTTTTTCATTCACATCACAATGCTATTTTTATATTAAGATAAATTATATACAAGAAAAATACTAGAACCGTCTATCTATAGTATAGACTCTCTCTATACTATAGAGTCTATAGCTAGTACTTTTCTTATGTCTTTCATAAGAAAATACATACCCCTCCTCGAGACAGTATAGTAATAAACTATATACTGTCTGAGGGAGGAGTATGTAATTTCCAGTATATTTTATCTTAACAATTTAACACAGTTTGTCATTAAATTTATATTATTATATTTCTAACACAATGAGAATCAATAGATCACAATCAAGCACAAATAATCTTACTTCAGTCACAATTATTAACAATAATTACTTACTCTGATATTTTTTTATTTTTCATTAGTGTATAAACACCAAATACATTTGCTATTTCAACAAAGTGGTTATTTCTAAGATATTAGACATCATGCACATCTAATGCTGAAATTACATGGTTCATTCAACCAAATTGATTCACTTGGCTGAAAGGCGCAGAAATTCGATATGATTCAATTTGGTCAATTCATCCAAATTAAAAGGCAGAAGTGAACCATGTAATTTCAGCATAATGTAATATAGCAGAATTATACATAGTACAGATAATGATAGTTTCTTCAATCATTATTTTCCACATTATGAAAAGTTTGAAACATTCAGGTGGATGATGGTGCTGTGGATTTACTGAATGTGATGATCCATTCTATATGATAAGTTTGGCTGACCAATTTTACTTTGTCATCAAGAAGGAATATTTGATATTATCTTACAAAACACATGAAATAGTGGAAATTTGTATGAATCAAAGGTTGTTTAAAAGCATATTAACAAACTTTCTGGTCCAGTCATTTATAAAAGTAATTTAAAATATTTTATTTTATAACTCTTAATCATATACCACAAAAAGATCAATTTTATTACAAATTAACTTTAAACTCTGCAAGCACATTCAGGTGTTGTTCGAGCAGGTTTTTTGGGTGAAGTCAATCTTTTAGAAGTGCTGGTGCCATATTGAATTCCAGATCCTATCCTCTCTGGATCTAACTCCCCAGCTTCAATTTTAGCCAGGATTGTTTTAGAACATTTTAGAAATGCCTCTTCTACATTTTCCCCAGTCTTTGCACTGGTTTCTAGAAACATTAACTCTGTAAATCAAAGGATATTTTTTTTAAAAACAAAACTTCAATTTAAGATTAACAAAACAAAATTTGAATTTAGGTACATACCATTTTCTTGAGCAAACTGGCTAGCTTCAGTAAATGTTACTTCTCTGGATTCCTCTAAATCTTTTTTATTACCAACAAGTAATATAATGATGTTGGGGCTGGCGAGTGTTCTGGCATCTCTAAGCCAATTAGAAAGGGCATTGAAAGAGTCACGTGAGGTTGTATCATAAACAAGAAGCGCTCCTGCAGCACCTCTATAATAGGAGCGAGTGACAGAGCGAAATCTTTCTTGACCAGCAGTATCCCATATCTGTAACTTTGTTGATTTACCTCCAATATTTACTATTTTAGAACCAAATTCCACTCCTATTGTATGGCATCTGTCTTCTTTAACTAAAAATTCAGACATGAAAATCAATCGAATGATTTTACTATGAATAGATTGAATAGTCATTCATCACTCCTTTTAGGGTGACCAAACCTGTTTACAAATTTTACAGTACATGTGATAAAAACCTCAAAATTACGTATTGCTGTTACGATATATTAAGTAACACAATAAACAAATGTAAAATCACTTTGAACTTACATTAAAAACTTAAAATTAAATAATTAATCATACTTCTACTGTCACTACCAGAAGTATCAGTTATTTCTGCAAACAATGTATCCAACTCCGTCCATAATGTACTAATGTAAATAATTAATTAGTGACTCCGCCATACACTTATGCTCCGTATCATGAATCGGGCGGCAGGCGCGAGCTAGTGCAGCCTGGTCGACCATGAAGGACAGTTAAATAAACTGAAGATAAAAAAAAATTATTTATACCAAACATCTAAACTCTTTTTTGCAGTCGACCGCAAGAAATATTTTTAAACACAAGTAGACCAACTAGATAAGTTTGGCCACCCTCCTGTTGTAGAATACTTTTAATTGAAGCAGTTCTAACACAAAAATGGCTCTTAGATCATAAAGAGATATTGCTAAATACAGCTGTAATGACACAATTGTTTTGATACTCACATTTGTTACCAATAAAGTTGTTCAGAAGACTTGATTTACCAGTACCAGCACTCCCAATTACAAGGAATTTAAACAGATATTCTGAAATAATTGCAAATATTTTCTTACATAAACCTTTTTATCGACCATTAATCACCCTATTTGTATTCCAAACAATAATACAAGGTCGATCTTACTTACCATACGATTCAGACATAGTTAAAGTGAGTATGACGTCCCAACGACACGTGATCGTGAATTAGTATAAATAATCTAAAATATTTACTAGGCATGAAATAAATAAAAATTTACTGACTTATTTAGCCGATTTTGTTGATTGATTGATTGAAAACAACATCACGTTCAATGTTCATCAATTCTACTATGATCACACTGACACTGGGTGCCTTCCATCAGACTAATCGCTGAGTCATCCATCGATCGATCGCCATATTCGATATTTACTATAATGGAACACTCAAGTCTTCTTTTATACTGTACTAGCTTTTGCCCGCGACTTCGTTCGCGTGATTAAAATACCTAGTTGTGCATTTATTTTGAAAGTCACGTATTACCAATATACCTAGGTATTTTTATCAGTAGACCTCATTTCACACATTTAAATTTTCCCATAAATAAAATCATGTACAAAGTGGAACACTGTAGCAACCTGTACAACGGGAATTTCCAAAACCCTTTCTTAGTGCTCACCTACACCATGAAAGGTATCTACCCTCCAAAAAAGGCGTATCTATCATCAGCCCTATATAAATTCCCATACAAGCTGGAACATCCTGTAGCACCTTGTATAACGGGAATTTTCCAAAACCCTTTCTCAGTGCTCGCATACACCATGAAAGGTATCTACCTCCAAAAATGGTGTCTTTACTTCAACTCTATACAAATTCTCATACAAACTTGAACAAAATGTAGCACCCTGTATAACAGGAATATTCCAAAATCCTTTCTTAGTGCGCATCTACATCATGAAAGGTATCTACCCTCCAAAAATGGTGTCTCTACCTTCAACCCTATACAAATTCTCATACAAACTTGAACAACCTGTAGCACACTGTATAACGGGAATTTTCTAAAATCCTTTCTTAGTGCTCATCAGGGTTGGCATGATTAAATCACATTGATTTAAATCATGATTTAAATCAAGTAATTTTTTGAATAAAAATCATTGATTAAATCACATTGCCTTTTTCTTTCCTATTTGTATAAAAAAATAAAATTCTTAATTTTAAATAATTGATAGACACATAAAAATGTATATTAAATGCAACTTTGTGTTAGAGTTACTGCTTTAAACTGTTTTTCATCTAAAAAAACTGCCAAATCATCTATCCTAATATTTAACTTTCACCAGGAATTTTTATTTTGAACTGTTTTATTGATCTTTTTATTTGTGTTTCTTTCGATTTAAAGTGTTAAATAAGTCAAACAAAAGCGCGTTGTGGTTTCACGCACTATATTAAGTGGATCTTAAAGGCTCAAGCAAAAAATCGAAAAAGTTTTTTTTCGATTTTTTTTAAAAATCAGTGATTTTTTATTTTTTGCAAAAAATCATGATTTTTTTCCAACCCTGGTGCTCATCAACATCATATAAAAGGTATCTACCCTCCAAAAATGGTGTCTCTACCTTTAGCCGTTAGGGCTCCACGCCTATCCCAACAATGAATTAGTGAATCAGTCAATCAATTTAGAGTTATATATGTATAGATGGCGATGGATCACAGTATTTACATGCGTGTAGCCGTCGCGTCGCCTATCTATGACTATACACTACTCTAGACTCGTTCGTTTTACTTGACTAATGTAAACTAGGCCCCTTATGGAGCCCCTAGACGATCAAGCATTTCTTGTCAATCATTTACATTGCATTTACCATTTGGGGGCGCAGCCAACTTTTGATTGGCCACGGTAATCTATCTATTCTGTGGTGCTTGTCAAGCATCGCTCCTTGACGATCAAAATGTGATTGACAAGCAATGCAATGTAAATGATTGACAGGCAATTTCGATCGTTTAGGGGGTCCATTAGGCCGAGCTGCTGGGGACGCATATTTTGAATCATTCGAAAAAGAATCTTAAATGCATGCACGAAAACAAAACGTATACGAAATTAATTCGATTGCTCCCAATTTTACGTATTTTTGAAACAATAGAAATGAGTGTTGCCTTAAAACTCGATCTTATAATATTTTCACATTTCACGCAGAAAAAAGAAAAACCGGAAAGCTCGTTGATTTTAAAACCAGTAATGAGTTACGGGGGAACGGAACGTAAATTAAAAAGTTATAATGTCATTGTCTGTCAGTCGGGGCCCTATTTTAGCGAAAAATTTTCTAAGTCTATGCTATTTTTGAATCATTTTTAGAATTCCAAATCGTGTATGAAATCGCAAGATTCGTGTGCGAATCCCTAAAATCACTATTTTTTAATTTGTGAATTTTGCAACGAGTGGTCCGAACCACTCGTTGCAAAAGACATCCCTAACAAAAACAGACGAAAAAAAAAGAATGTCACTTACAGAAATCACAGGCCGCGTTCCGAATCACGCCAACAGCACTGTTAGCGTATAATCCTTTCGGATTCGCGCTAACAGCGCTATAAGCGTGATTCGGAACGCGGCCATATTATTTTACTCTTTGGTTGCATTGCAGGCAGGGGCTTTTCACTTAGTACTTGACTCACTACAAGGGAGCGCGGCCTAAGATTTTAGTTGCGGATTTATTTGATAGATGGCGCTCATTTTTCGTTTGTCAAACAGTCGAGAGATGTCGCTATCCCGTGCTGAATCGCGGTATCGTGTGTCTTTCACAGTTTTATATAGTCAAAGCTGATTAGCTATAAAGTAAATTTTTAAAATTTATTTCATGACATAGCGGTTACCTCCCAAAAAAAATACAAGTCGAGATTTATAGAAACCTACTAGTACCTATATTATAATATCGTACACTTTTTGTCACATTTCGTTAGATGGCGTTGATCATTAGGTCTGACTGATAACTCTATCTCTAGTATAATAATGTACTCTATGATTGCAGGGTACTCTGTCTGTTTACCTACATATTGCTTTCTCTGTGCTACATATATATCCGTGAAGAAATTTTTAAATTGAGTGAGAGAAATACACCAAACCAACTACAAAATGAGCCACAAAAAACAAGCATTGGTAAGAATTTGTATTTGTATTGTCACCAGTGTAGATCACGTCGGGGTCACCATTATAAGCGCTACCAGGCGAACGATTAATAAAACATCTGATAGCACTATATAAACAGTTTATTATTCTAAGACGTTCACATCCACAGAGGAAATAATCAGTAATTCACATCTATCGTTCGAGACACTCTTTCTCTCAAGCCTGACAATCGCCATCTTTTCTAATCCCTCGCTCGCCGGAGGCAGTGTTGCCAACCGATCGTTGGAATTAGAGATGGTCAATATAACGTCTAGCGCAATATTCTAGCGCGCTATCTATGCATAGCGCACATCGCGCGCTATGTAAGTAGTCGTTATGACGCTAGAAATATAACGAGTAGCAACTAGCAGCCGGGCGTTGGCCGGCAGCGGTCGAGAGGCCGCGTTGGGCGCGCGCGGGCGGGCAGTCGTCGCGTAAGCGCTATTGGTATCGGTCGCGTTATGAACGTTATTCTCGCAGCCAGTCGCAGCACGCTAGGCGCTAGGTACTTATCGCGCGCGAACTTATTTGTCATAGTGACTTTGTGTATCTAACACGTTATTGACGTTATTGTTATATAAATTAGGACTTTTGGGACACATAACTGTTAACTGGGTATAATATCGCGCGCGACCGTATATTATTGTGTTAGTTCGATTAGGACTGTTATATGACACAACTAAGTCAATTAGTTATTATGTAAAAGCTATTTAGCTAAGCAAAGTTAGTGAACGAGAGATATGGGAAAAATAACCAAATTCCATAAGGTCGAAAACAGCTTGCACTTGTTAACTAGAAAACACTGTCTAGTGATCCTTAGTTAAAAAAATGAGTGCAAGCGATTTTCAACCTTATTAACATTATCAATATAACGGTTTTTATTGAATCTTTAAAGTTAGTAAACGAGAATACGGCAAAAAAAACAACCAAATCTTAAATGTCAATAAGGTCGAAAATCGCTTGCATCGGTTTTTTTAACTAGAAAACATTGTCTAATGATCACAAGTAAAAAAATGAGTGCAAGCGATTTTCGACCTTATTGACATTTATCAAAATAATGGTTTTATTGAATCTTTAAGTTAGTAAACGAGAATACGGCAAAAAAACAACCGAATTTCAAATGTCAATAAGGTCGAAAATCGCTTGCACCGGTTTTTCTTAACTACAGATCACTAGACAAACTTTTCCTACCTTCACTTGTTTTTCTGACATACGTTTGTTCTTCCGAAATCGTATAATTCAATAATAGACAGTTCTAAGCCCGAAAAGTATGAAAGAAAGTTCATTAGTTCACTGCTTTATTTTATTTAAGACTAAAATGCGACGTATTAATAAATAACATTTTTGTATAGCGCGCGATCTGTCTAACGAACGACGTGTGACGTAACGTGTTACGAGATCCAACGTGCTGCATCTAACGCGCCAGCCAGCCGCCCGCACGCTTCCTGATAAATAGCGCGTTATAACATAGCGTATTTAATAGCGCGCTAGAAATCAATAGCAAATAGTCTGTAGCGTGCTGTTGCTTTATAGGCGTTTTGAACAACTCTAGTTGGAATTGCGCACGAGTGTCGCGCGGCAAATTTAAACTAGTGAGGCTTGTACGCCACAAATTTATAATTTGAAGAATCTTACTATTTTCTTTGTACCTACGAATGAAAATAAACAAATTATTATTTTTATTGATGTACCTACTTATAAACATTATTATATTTACAGAAAAAAATTAAATCCCTTTGTTATTTAACTCTTGGAGGTTCTGTGGCATACCAGTGTATTTATTTCACGAAAGATTTCAATGGATATTACGACACAGTTTTACAACCTGCAAGCCAGTACTTGAATCCGGAATGGGCTCACAGACTTGGTGTGGCTGCACTTAAATATGGTTTATTCCCTAATGAATGCTACGAGGATCCTAACATTTTGGTACCTAAATATTGTCTATTTGTGATCCATTTTTAGTAACCATTAATTATTAAAAAAATAACTTAATTCTTTAAAACATTACAGGAAACAAAATTTCTGGACCATAATTTGAGCAATCCATTGGGTATAGCAGCTGGCTTTGATAAAGATGGGGATGCTGTAATAGGTCTCAGAAATATTGGATTCTCAATAGTAGAAATAGGTTCAATTACACCTGAAGCTCAGCCGGGAAATCCAAAACCACGTGTTTTCAGACTACCAGAAGATAAAGCAGTTATTAACAGATATGGCTTCAACAGTGAAGGCCATGAAAAAGTTTATAAAAAAATACATAATATAGATAAAGCTGTATTGTCTAAGGGATTACTAGGAATAAATTTAGGCAAAAACAAATTATCTCAAAATGCTATTGATGATTACGTCCAAGGAATCAACAAATTTTGGAGTATTGCAGATTATTTTGTAATAAACATCAGCAGGTACCTTCCTTTCTTTCTTTTCAACATGACTTTTTGTTAATATTTTGAAATTACTAATGTGTTATTTTATTACAGTCCAAACACCCCAGGTTTGAGATCACTACAAAATAAAGAAGATTTGAGAGCCCTTCTCACAGAAATGAATAAAGCAAGAAATGCTTTGCCTGTTGACAAGAATCTACCTATATTGTTAAAGTTAGCTCCAGATCTTACCACAGAAGAAATGAAAGATATTGTATCAGTTATTATGAAAAAGGAGTGTAAAGTGGATGGCCTTATTATTTCTAACACAACTGTAGACAGGTTGTCTCTTGTAAACAAACAATTTTCTAATGAAGCTGGTGGTCTTAGTGGAAAACCTCTGACTAACAAATCAACTGAGATGATTAAACAAATGTACAAATTAACTAAAGGTAAAAATCATGTACTGCTTTTTATTATGTAGTATTCTTTATAGTTAGTTCTGGAATGGCGACCGCGCACCGGACGACACTCCGTCGGTAGCCCCCGACAAGGTGGACCGACGATCTGGTGAAGGTCGCAAGAAGCCGCTGGATGCGGGCAGCGCAGGACTTATTGTCGTGGAGATCCTTAGGGAAGGCCTATACCCAGCAGTGGGTGTCGTGCGGCTGATATGATGATGATGATTCTTTATTAAGTGCAATAGGCAATAATAGAAACAGATAATCTTGTAACAATAATTAATTACCTACCTATCTTTGATACATGAAAACTAAAGCGAAAAATGTTAAGCAACAATATTTACCCAGTGTTCCTCGTAGTCACACCAGTGTACCTACGAGGAAGACTCTGTTCTTCGTCATTAATATTGTAAAAATACTTGGTACTTGCAGGTCAAATACCTATTGTAGGTGTTGGAGGTGTTTTTAGTGGTCAAGACGCATATGAAAAAATCTTAGCTGGTGCCAGTGTCATACAAATATACACAGCCCTAATATACCATGGGCCTCCTGTTGTTACCAAAATTAAAAAAGAATTAGCTGAACTACTTCAAAATAACGGATATAGAAATGTAAATGAAGCAGTCGGAAAAGGGGTACAATGAAGAATATTTATTTGATTAATGTTATTGTTATAAATTAACACATGTCAACAACAAATCTATTATAATATTATTATTAACAAAATTAATAACTATTAAATTGTTATATAATTTTTAAATTTATGATTCATCAAACACTCAAGTTGTTTCTTTCACTTCTGGATTTCCTGAAAGGGAAATAAATAATTATATCAAGGAATTGCAATACTTTTTATTTGATTATACATTTATTCGTTCATACTACCTTTTATATTACATTTTGGAAGTTGAGATTTCAGAAAAATTTTACACTCTTCAATGTTATTTACACTATGTAGATTGAACAGTATTAACATTTGCAGTTTACTAAGTACTTTTATGTCTTTAACTCCAACATCTGTTACATTTGGACATTTTGAAACTTGTACATGGAGAAGTGTGTCTTTTCCATGGGAGAGTCCTTTCATAGCTCTGTCATCTATATACTTATCATTGTGCAAAGTTACCCTCTGCAACATATTACACCCTCCTAAAAAAGTTAGTTATTAACAGTGAGAACAAGAAATATTTCATTTGACACCTAGTAACATACAAAAATATTACTTAAATGAGGGAATCCATAATGAGAGATGGAAGAGTCTGTTCCATCAATTTCAATCAACTTGGGTACACCTTGATCTTCTGGAGGTAAACTATTATAATCTGCTAACGTTTTTCCATCAGCCCAGACAACTTTGCCACCGTTACGAAGAACCCATTCAGCACAGGCTCGGTCGGGACCCACTTGTTCGATTCGCTGTGGGTCCGGCTTATTGAACATCATGTTCACGTATTCCCAGAATGCTCGCGTTTGATTGAATCGTGGCCATATTTTCTGCCTTAAAGGTGCAGGATTCTGTAAGTAATAAAGATAATCACGTAATTGTCCAGATCCGGTCAGACTTATTTTACATTGTAACTTGATAAGACTTACACATATTGTCAAAATTAAAGACATTATGTCATAGAATAACACTTCAATTTCCCTTTTTTTCACAACAGTTGCCTATGCTACGCCTATAAATAAATAACTGAATAACCTTGAGAATTATTTGGGGTACACCTAGTAAACAAACAAAATCGATTAATCAAATAAAGTCAAAATAGTTTTGACGTTTCGTTTTGTTTCGTCATCCATGCATCCCATTTAATATACTATCCAAAGAGAATATAATCACTACGTATCAAGGGTCTGACATGCTTTGATAGAGCGAGATCGTCTTATTAAGATTCCTATAGGAGGAAATAGAGAAGAGTGTCATGTTTTTTCTCTATCACCGACCGGACTTTTTTTCATGGTCGGGTTATAGGCAGAGATCAACTAAGCAAAACAAACAAGTGGGGTTATACTTATACCAAAAGTGCCAGAGAAATTAAAGTTTTTGTGGATAACTCCCTAATTAATATTGAAGATTTATTATAAATCGAATGTGTAGTGTTTGTGTCTAGCATTCAAAGTACACTGTTTTCAAAGTACATTCAAAGTACACTGTTTTCTATATTTTGATCACGTATTTCTTTCTCAAATCTCACAGGAACCAAGTTTCTGAGCTAAATAATTAGTTATATCATGAAAAACCTGATAAATAGGAAAAATCTAAAAATAACCTCGTAAACATTTGACATGCAAACCGGTAAAATTGCGTACATCTACGTAATAGTAGAAGTCAGCTTAGCTTTGACGTCCACTAAAATCAGTAGGTTTATAATTCGATTTCCGGATGCCTACTATATATATAGAAAATTTTCCCCAAAAATTACCCCATATTTAAGGGAATTTCTAGCGATTTCATTTTTCCAGATTTCCGACGGAAGATAAAACTCGTGAAAAATGGATAGAAGCAAATGGAAAAAAGAATTGGGTGCCACACACGAATTTGTTCAAAACATTTTGAAAAAAATTGTTTCCGAAAAACAGAAAAACTAACGTTAATAAAAAAAGTTCTGTATTCCAACGTTTAATAAAGACTTTACCTGTTTTAATTTAAAGTTTATCTTTTTATTCCATTAACCACACAATCTCAATATCAAGAGCGAACCCCAGCTAGTTTACTTATCTCTCTTTTTTTAGCAGAGCAGTTGTGTGTACTCCCGTCCCGACTGCAATGACGATTGTTATTTAACTTTAGTTCGATTTTAGCAGGGAAGACGTGTTTTTATTTTTCTTAATACCATTTATAATTATACTGAGTTTTTGCATGCTGGAAATGGCGAATTGTCTAAACATTTTATTAATATCTCTGCTGTACCACAATTACTGCGAATAAAGTTTATTTCCATTTCTATTCTATGTATACGTATGTTACCGTAAAAGTACGGAATCCGTTAATCTGCAGATTAACTGGTCGAGTCAGTTAAGAGGATTGTCAACCACGTGGTCTCCATACAAACGGCGATAACGTTTCCCACCCTCTAAACCTTAACCTACAGTAATTAATTTTTGGTATTTTTTTGAAATGCCTAAATACTAGGGCTGTACGTTTTGATTTTTTAAATATTTATAATAGATTTCGAAATATTTGCATTTTAGTGATTTCATACAAAACACAGAAGTGCCAATATTTTCAAATCTACAATGAATATTTTAAAAATCAAAACGTACAGCCCTAGTTTTTAGGCATTTCAAAAACATACCAAAAATTCATTGCTGTAGGTTAAGGTTTAGAGGGTGGGAAACGTTATCGCCGTTTGTATGGAGACCACGTGGTTGACAAACCTCTTAACGCACAGAATACATAATAGTACCGATTTTTTTCTTAAAGTAGACGATTTCCGTGCTTTAACTAGTAATCTGCACATTAACGGATGCTACACCGTTAAGGGTACTTTTTCTGATCATGGCAACCCCATATTTTGACGTCATAATCTCTATATATCTACCCCTTTTAATATACTATATCTATGCTACGTATACTATCTATGTATGCATCCCAGTACAGTGTTGCCAGGTCCAAATTTTATATTACCCTATAGTCATAGTCATATTGTTTATTGCAACATGTTGGTTACAGAGATCTTACAAAGTAAATGGTACCAAAAACAATGACCCTGTAAGGGAATTGCAACTTAAGATAAGATTAAATAAAAAATATTAAAATTACTTACACATTACATTAATGTTTCTTTTAAATAACAAAACAAAAAAAACTGGAATAGGCTTAGACTAATTAAAAAATTCTGCTAATGGATAAAAACATTTTTCTATTAAAAAATCTTTTAGTTTATTATAAAAGTGAGTTTCTTTTTAAATATCTGGGATTTCTTTTGGTATTCTATTATCTTTATTGACATGTGGTAAGTTCCTGAACTTACTAAATTATGTAACTTAAGCCGCGATTACATACGCCGATTTAGCATACCAATTTCGGGTTGCCACTCGTACTTGACAATAAATATTGTATAATAAGTTCGATTTTAAAAGTAAATTTACCCTATAACGGAAAGATAAACATTGTATAAGATTGGAGATGAGAATGAGGGACTTTCCAGGCAACGTTCCTTAAAAATCTACTAGATGGCGCTGTCCAATCCCAAACAACTTTACTTGATACTATGGTATATGAATGTGCTATCTACAGTAATAAAGAGTAAAAAACATAATTATGATTTTGACAATTTGTTTTCATTGTAATCTTTCAGTGATATTGTTGTGAATATTGAAATGTATTATTAGGTACTATGCGTGAAGACCTTGTAACTTTCTTGGACTCGATAACCGTCGACCAATGAGTCAAAACTACGGTTCTTGGACTGTTCGTGGCCTACCTTTGATAAAGTAGCCGGCAAACATCTTGAAAACGGGTAGGGGTTGCGCAGAACACGTATTTTGGGAATGCGTAGCGGTGAGGTACGCGCGCACTATGGGTCGTTCGCAAGTGCACATGGGCGAACTCATCCCCACTCCGTCGAATCTAGGCCACGGTAATCACGTGATACCTACGTGCTTGATATCAAGCCGTCAAGCATCGGCTTGTCATTCGGCTTGATTGACAAGCCGAAAAATTTACGTGACAATGACAAGCCATGCCTGACCGTCGCTTACATGCAGAGAAGAAGCGCAATATTAAAAGGGGTAGATGCGCTACCGTACCGAGCGACCGGGTGTAAGGGATAGATATATTATGACGTCAAAATATGGGGTTGCCATGATCAGAAAAAGTACCCTTAACGGTGTAGCATCCGTTTATGTGCATATTACTAGTTAAAGTACGGAAATCGTCTACTTTAAGAAAAATTTCGCACTTTAACTGATTCGACCAGTTAATCTGCTGATTAACGGATTCCGTACTTTAACGGTAACATACGCCTATACATAGAGTAAACTAACTGGGGTTCGCTCAGCGGGTCTACCGGCTAAAAACAATGAAGTTAATGTTAACTGTAATTTGGCGCGGCGCTCATATCTAGTTGATATGAGATTGTGTGGTTAATGGAATAAAAAGATAAACTTTAAATTAAAACAGGTAAATTCTTTATTAAACGTTGGAATACAGAACTTTTTTTATTAACGTTAGTTTTTCTGTTTTTCGGAAACAATTTTTTTCAAAATGTTTTGAACAAATTCGTGTGTGCACCCAATTCTTTTTTCCAGTTGCTTCTATCCATTTTTCACGAGTTTTATCTTCCGTCGGAAATCTGGAAAAATCAAATCGCTTGAAATTCCCTGAAATATGGGGTAATTTTTGGGGAAAAATTTCTATATAGTAGGCATCCGGAAATCGAATTATAAACCTACTGATTTTAGTGGACGTCAAAGCTAAGCTGACTTCTAATATTACGTAGAAGTATGCAATTTTACCGGTTTGCATGTCAAATGTTTACGAGGTTATTTTGAAAAATAATTTTCAGATTTTTCTTATTTATCAGGTATTTCATGATATAACTAATTATTTAGCTCAGAAACTTGGTTCCTGTGAGATTTGAGAAAGAAATACGTGATCAAAATATAGAAAACAAGGTACTTACGCATGAAATGTAACACCCGCTTCTTTTCTTTGATTGTTGCTTTTGCAGCCAAATATCGAACACCCCACCATTTTGTATGCTAGACACAAACACTACACATTCGATTTATAATAAATCTTGGGTATCAATTAGGTAGTAATCCACAAAACCTTTAATTTCTTTGGCACTCTTGATAATAACCCCACTTGTTTGTTTTGCCTAGTTGAACTGTGCCTATAACCCGACCATGAAAAAAAGTCCGGTCGGTGATAGAGAGAAAACATGACACTCTTCTCTATTTCCTCCTATGGGAATCTCAATAAGACGATCTCGCTCTATCAAAGCATGTCAGACCCTTGGGAAAAAACCGGCCAAGTGCATGACTTTTTTTAAATAATAAAAATGACTTGATTTATTTTTGGTGAATGTTTTCAATGTACATTGTCAATAGAATTAAAAAAGGTAGGCAAAATGGGTATTTTTTGCTCAATGAACGATTTGTCGTTCAAAACTATCGACGCTATGATGGTGTGACGATAGGTACTTTTAATTCATATTATGTATAGGCCAGTATAGGTGTATAGGTGTAACATTAACATTTCACGCGTAAGTATTTAGATTTCAATTATTATCGAAATTTATTTTCCTTCCGTTGTCAATTCCGATGGACGTACACAACGTGCGCCATTGACAGATTCGAAATATTGCTACAGATTTTTAGTACGAGAACAGATCTAACGATTTAAACCTTTGCTTAAAGGCCATGCTTGACCGTTTAAGGGTACAGTATATAGTACATTATAGCGCTGCTATTGTCCAAGAACCGTAGTCTTGACTCATTGGTCGACGGTTATCGAGTCCAAGAAAGTTACAAGGCCTTCACGCATAGTAATAAATAATACATTTCAATATTCACAACAATATCGCTAAAAGATTAAAAAATAATAAGTACTTCTTGGTTTTTTACGATGGTACTCTTTATTACTATAGATAGCACATTCATATACCATAGTATCAAGTAAGGTTGTTGGGAAATGGACAGCTCCATCTAGTAAATTTTTAAGGAACGTTGCCTGGAAAGTCTCTCATTGAAAATAAAAAAAACAATTGTTAAAATTTAACTTATTATACGGGTGGCAACTCTAAATTGGTATGCTAGATTGGAATATGTAATCGCGGCTTTAGTGAAAGGTGCTGCAAGTCTGTTTTGTGTCTGTTGTCTGTTCTGTGTCCCTAGCGGGTCTACAGGCTAAAAACAATGAAGTTAATGTTAACTGTAAGTTTGTGATACATTGCTACTTCGTTTTGGCACAAATAAAAACTTACCAAAGAAAAGAAGCAATGTATCACATACTTACAGTTAACATTAACTTCATTATTTTTAGCCGGTAGACCGGTAGGCTTGCTCTTAAATCGCAGAACAAATATATTTCATACTAAAGCCGCGATTACATATTCCAATCTAGCATACCAATTTAGAGTTGCCATTGCCACCCGTATAATAAGTAATAACAATTAATTTAAACAAATAACGTAAAGGTCAACATTGTGTATGTTTTTTTTATTTTCAATTCTCATCTCCAATCTTATACATGGGTAAATTCACTTTTAAAATTGAACTTATTATACAATATTTTATTGTAAAGTACGAGTGGCAACCCGAAATTGGTATGCTAAATCGGCGTATGTAATCGCCGCTTTAGGCGATAGGGCCCCGGGCGTTTTAACGCGCTCATAGCGCTCATAGTAAGCGTGATTCGGAACGCGGCCTGTCAGTCAGTCAACTGTCAAACTGTCATGTCCTTAATTTTAAGATTTAACTCATATTTATCCATTAATTACTTTGTTTTTCTTTCGTTCAACTTGTTATTTATCTCTAATAATTGTTATTTTGTTAATCTGTTTTCTTAGATTATACTTAATCTAAGTTTGTTACCTTTTCTCAGATATTGTTAGTGTTTAAGCAGATGGCCAAGTAGCCAAAGCTTTAATAAATTAAAAAAAAAAAAAAAAAAAAAAACTGTCAATATTTTTTTTAGTATTGTGATTTTTTTAGATAAATAATTAGTACAAATAACTGAGCAAACAACTGGATACTGGCGAAATCCAAAAGGGAACCGCCAAAGCACAAAAAGAAGAAGAAAATCTAATTTGTTTTGCATTTTGTGTGGATTCTATTCTTATCTAATTTTATTAATCTTATAATATGATTTGTGAATTACATTCCAATTTGATTTAAGTCTTGCATTTCAGAAGGTTTTCTTTGTGTCTTGGTTAGAAATAGAAACACATACATTTTTTTATTTCGTCTGGTACCTACTGGTACACTTTGAAAATGAAAGCTATACTGTTATTTGATAGTATAAATGATCTCTTATTTTCTAAATGGGACGATTCGTTTATTCAACATATGAAATGTTTCAATGGTCAGGTATGAAGAACCCTGTAAACTTCAGATTTGTGTCTTTTAATGTGTACTAAATTAACTGTTTAATACCAAAGATTTACCTAGACCTAGGTCCCTACTTCTCTGTTTAATTGACATAAAATATGTAGTTGCAGAGTCTATTAAAAATTATATTTTAGTTTCTAATATAATAGAAAAAAGTCTGAGTACATGCTTATGTATTGCAACTTTCAGGAAAATGAAGGAATATCTGATATCTACAGTATATCCCAGCTGCTTTCCCCAATAATAACATCTCAACGGGTAATGGCTGCACAATTTGGCAACACATACTCTTCAATGCAATGTAAAGATAACACCAAGATTGTGTTTGATGAGGTAATGTGAATGTAATTTAAATTCTTACATATTCTTAAGTATTGTTATGAAGCAGAATTTTTTAACAATATTTTTCTTTTTAGTGGCTAGACCATGTTTTTATGATAATCAGCGAGGATAGCATTGATGACTGCCACAGAGAGCTCCTTGATTGTAAAACATTTGTCCAACATATATGTGGCCAGAACATAAATCTGTAAGTATACATGTAATAGGTAATAATTTAAGAATCATTCTTCATAGTAATTAATTTTTCAAGTTAAAAATGATTATATTTCTTTCATCAAACAGATTACAATCTCCCATATATCAAGATTGGTTGTCAGTTTTACTGGATAGTCGTATGAAGGGAGACTCGATACCCGGTGCCAGCGGTATGATCGGCGAGAGCGGAGCCACAGCCGCTTCACTGAATGCACTAAAAGCTGTATCTAAAGAGATCAAATGCTCCCCTCACCAGCATTACCATTTAATGCTGTACGTTGGTGACAAGATACTGGCACTTTATTCTAGGTGAGTGGAGTTCCACTTAACTTTTTTTTTTTTTTTTTTTGACCCAGGGAAAATGCCTTCGCATACCACCTCCGCGCGGGGAACACGGGGAGGTTATGTGGTGCATCCACTAAAAACCCTGGGGTGTTCCATCCGCACATTGGACGAGGACAGCGGGACCAAGATGGCAATCTCCATGTCTCCGCCCTGCGCCGGTCCCTTCGGACTCCGGCTCTCCAGACGTTTAACGTCTCCTACCTGAAGAGGCGCTCGGAACACTTGAGCGTCTCTCTTCCACAAGGGCCCTGAGTGGACGACGGAATCCCCGGTTCCGCCGCCCTGGCCCTTAAACACTATGGGGGAATGAGGTGCGCGTGGCGCCTCCTCGCACCTCCCGGCCGCCTTCTGCGAATTGGGTCCGCTAGCGCATCCGCCTCTCGGACCCGTTCTGCAGCCTCCTTTTCGGACATGACCTCTTCAGCGAAGTCGGTCACTGCCTGCCATTTTACATCTCCCCCCAGCATGGCATTAACAATGCTGGGAAGAGAGAGGTCCCTACCTATGGCTGAACAAAGTGCAGATCTTTGTGACACCCACGCAGGGCACTCCTCGATAACGTGTCGCGCGGTATCCTCCGGTGCACCACAGTCGTGGCACACCGGCTCAGCCTCTCTCCTAATCATGCACAGGTACTTACCGAAACAGCCATGCCCGGTAAGCACCTGTGTCAACCGATATGTTAGGGCACCATGTGCTCTCTCCCTCCACTCCCTTAAAACGGGGCGGACAGCCTCCGCCGTCCTCTGGCCATATGCCGGAGCCTCCAGCCGGTGCTCCCACTCCTCCAAGCATCGCTCCTCAGCAACGCGCCATATGCCGGCACTTTCCTCAGGGGCGAGGCGGTCACCCCTCGACCGTTCCTCCTTTCTTTGCCGATACACCTCCGAGAGCATCTGGGCCTCCAGTTCCCATGGAGGCGTACCGGCAAGGACGCAAGCAGCCGTCCCTGAAACAGTTCGGTAGCCTCGTATCATTCTTGAGGCTACCACCCGCTGTGGCCGTCGAAGGGCAGCCCTATTTTTCTCGTTAAGAGAATCCGCCCACACGGGGGCCCCGTACATAGCCATGCTACGGATGACCCCCGCGTACAATTTCCGACAACTTGGATTCGGCCCGCCTACATTAGGCAACAATCGCCCGAGCGCAGCTGCTGCGCCTACCAGTCTGGGAGCGAGCTGCTGGAAATGGGCTTCAAATTTCCAACGCCCGTCCAGCACTAGCCCCAGATATTTCATTGTCGGGCTCAGTTTAACCACCATCCCGTCAATAACCATATCCGCCCCTGGCGGAGGCCCCTGCCTCGGCCCGTGAAAAAGGATGGCCTGGGTCTTGGCCACCGAAACCTCTAGTCCAAGGGCTCGTATTCGGCCAATAATATATTCCGCTCCAACTCTTGCGAGCCGCCTTGCTTCCGCGAAGTCTCCTCCTCGGGCAGTGATGAGCGTGTCATCTGCATAGCAGATGACATCCATCCGAGGGGGAAGAGCGCCGCGAAGCACCCAGTCGTAACTAAGGTTCCACAGGAGCGGCCCCAGGACCGACCCCTGCGGAACACCACACTCCATTCGGCGGATTTTCATCTGCCCATCTGGGGCGAGGAACACAATTTCCCTTTCCTCCAAGTAATTCTCAATGAGACGGGCCAAGTAAGGAGGTACCCCATGATACCTTAGTGCATCTCGGACGACGCTATACGGCAGAGAGTTGAACGCGTTCTTTATATCGAGAGATACTGCGACAACCCTCTGCCCCCGTTCCACTGCCGTCTGTGTTAGCTCTTTGAGCGCAAGCAAGGCATCGATGGTTGACCTCTGCCTCCTAAAGCCGAACTGGCGATCCGAGAAATTCGGCCCTATCGAGTCCAGGTGATGGATGATTCGGTCAGCAATGATGCGTTCGAGCATCTTACCGAGCTCATCCAGCAGGACGATGGGCCGATACGCCGACGGAGAGTCCGCTGGTCTATCGTCTTTCTTTAGGAGGCAGAGTCTGCCCCTTTTCCATGACTTGGGAAATTTCCCTGTTTTGAGACAGGCGGTAAACAACTCCCGGATGTGTTGGCCCAGGTGTTTCAGGGCATCGGGAAGAACTCTTCCCGGGATGCCATCCGGTCCGGGCGCCTTCTTTTTAGAGCGGAGGCGCTCTGTCACGTATTGGAGCTCATCCTCCGTGACTGGGAAGAAGCCCCGCAACGGGTCGGGCTCGTCAGGGGTTGGGCCCACAACAGGGGGCACCACCGGGGGTGAGGCAGAGAAGAGACCCTCGACCACCCGCATAAGGAGCTCCTGGTCCATCGAATCAGTGGGAGGCGCCTGGTTCCGGAGCCTACTCCTCACCATTCTGTATGGGCGCCCCCACGGGTCCCTGTCCAGGTCTTCGAGGAATTCCTCCCAGTGGGCGGACTTTGACCTGCATATGGTCTTCGTAAGAGCCAGTTTTGCGTCCTCATATGTGCGATGGAGTTGGGATTCCTCCTCAACATCCTGTCTTACCCTTCGCCGTGAACGTTGGTAAGCCCTTCTAGCTTCCAGGCATGCATCTCTGAGGGAGGAAATCTCATCAGTCCACCAATACACCCTTTGTTTGCAAGGAAGGCCTTTAATTCTTGGCATGGCTGCGTTACAGACCGCCGTTATGGAGGCAGTTAACCGCTTGGCATACTCCTCTACCCCCTCTTCTTCGACGTGGCTCCCCTCGAGGTTCCACGCCTCGACCAACGCCGCCTCCGCTGCCAGCTCCCGATCCAACTTAGTAATTGCCCAACGGGGAAAGCGACGTTGTGACTCCCCAGGGCGAAGTGGGCGGTTGGCATCCGGGGTGGACACGATCTTAAAATAAATATGATCGTGGTCCGAAAGTGTGAGCACGTCCTTGAGGACGTGCCAGTCTTGCACCCGAGCTGCTAGCGCTGGAGTGGCAAACGTCAGATCGACAATGGACCCGCCGTCCCCCCTGACGCAGGTGAATTGCCGACCCCGGTTGCAGAGCACAAGCCCCGCTGCAACCGCCCACTCGAAGACCTCAACACCCTTTGGGGTGTCTCTGCGTTCGCCCCAGGCCGTGTGCCAGGCATTAAAATCGCCCAAGACCAGTAACTGTGCCGGGGCGAGGCGCCCAACCACACTACTCAGCACGTTGAGCCACTGCACCAGCTCTCTAATGCCCCGGTTGGGGGAGAAGTAGACACCAACTAGCGTCAACTCTCCCCAAGTGGCCGCCACATAGCCCGGACCCCTCTCTTTTACCGAGAGGGGAGGGGAGTAGACGGCGGAATAGGGGGCCATTATGGCGACAGAGTTGTCGGCGGCACCCGCCCAGTTAGAGCGTTGTGGAATCGAATACGGCTCCGCCACTACCGCTAGGTTTGTGCCCGACTCTGCTACATGCTGCAGGAAGAGATCCTGCGCAGCAGCACAGTGGTTTAAATTTCCCTGAAGGAGGTTAAGGTGTCTAGACATTACGCAGACATATGTTCAACCTCCTCAACCTCCTTCTGGGCCGTTGAGCCCGTCGTCTGCCGCACCGGAACCGGTATCGTTGTAGGGGGGAATCTTGTTCTCACTGCAGGGGGACGGCATTTGCTTCCCCCCATTATGTGATTGGCCGGCAGTTTGGCCGCCTTGCAAACGGCGCAGTTAGGCGTAGCATTGCAGTCGGGGGACTTGTGCCCCTTCTTTCCGCATCGATAACAGGTGTCACTCTGATCCACCTCGCACCGGCACAATGTTCTAGTGTGTCCTGGGATCATACACTTAAAGCACCGGAGCGGGAGAGCGTCCAGTGCTTTAATTGATGCGGACACCCATCCAACCATCAGGCGCCCTGATTCAGACAGTACCTTAGCCGCAACAATGGGGCACTTGACTAGCGCTGAACCAAGACCTCCCGGACCAGTCCTTATTGGGCCGACCCGAACATGTTCGGGGGGGCATCCTCCCGCACTAGCGACTGCTGAACGAAGCTCCTCTGCAGTCACGGAGTCGTCAAGCCCGGAGACACGCATGTCGGCGGTCTTCACGGGCCTTGTTATTTTGGCCGACTCGCCTAAAGTCTCCCTGAGCTTAGCAGCCAGGAGATCCGCCTTATCTCCGCTCGTAGCTCCGGGGATCTCAAACACGCGGGACCCCGTGGCCGAGATTTTTACTTTCATCCCCTGGATGCCCATCTCCACTATATTTACGGCCTTTTTAGCCTTGGCTATTGTGTCAGCATAAGTTGCCCCCTTCTCCGCCTGTTCGGGGGAGATCGACAGAATAACAGCTGTTGTCTTTGGCGGCGTCAGCTTGGGCTTTTTTGGTCCTGCCGGCTTCGCAGGCTGCGGTTTTGCCTTTTTAGGGGTCTTCGCAGGTTGAGCAGCTGAGTCAGATGATCCAGCGACTGTATTCGGCTTTATGGGGCGACCATTTTTGCCCACTGGGGTCCAAGGGTCTTCCGTCGCGGCAGTCGCCGCATAAGAGAGGCGAGACTGGCTACTACCCGGAGCCGGGCTTGGCTGCAACACTGGGTTTACCTGTCGCGCAGCAGAAGCCGCTGCCTTCTGTTGATCCCCCGCAAGTGGAGGACGCAGTATGGGCGCCGGTGGTAGACGCATCTCTAGGCCCGCAATTTTAGCGTTTAGCATATTTGCGAACCTAGTCATAAGAGACCTCTCGAGTGATACGACCCATTCCGGAAGGTCCGGGTTGGCGGGTGGCGGCAATTGAGGCGAGGAATTAAGGTCCTGCTCGACTTCTTGATTTTGACTCCTGGGAGTCGCACGTTTGTGTTGTGCCTCCTGTGCACACTTTTCCTCAAACGCTCGTTTAAGCGCGAGCAACTCAGTCTGAAGGAGACTTACATGCTCCTCCAATCTTTTATTATCCGCACTTAGGCGACGGGTTTCCTCTGTAGATGACATACCTATTAATTCGGTGACCACTGTTTTTATTCCCGTTGCTGCCTCCTTAACATCATTCTTGAACTCCCTCTTTAGGTTCCCTGATTGGGAGACAACGTTAAGGAGCTTCTGAGTAAACCGCTCCACTTCCTGCTGTATGCGCACGGAAGACCTACCCGATACCTTCGAAAAAGTTGATCCCGATGGGGATTCATCTCTGCTTTGGGAGCTACCTAGAGACGGGGGGCGATCAGAATCCTGTTCCTTCCCTTTTCCCTTGCCTCGTTTTCTACCCTTTTTTCCCTTCTCAACTCCTAGTCCAGCGGCTTCTTCTGCTTTGGCTTTCTCTCTAGCCTCTTCCTTTTCCACCTCTCTTATTACTTCCTCCAAATTATCCTCTTCGCGACCTTCTTGCATGAGGCGTTTACGCATGGCAGCGTGACCAGCAAACTTCCCGGCTCCGTGGGTTTTACCCCTCGTTCCGGTGTTGCTCAGGCCAACCTTGCTATTCGCCGAATAAGGCAAGTCGTTGTCGTCAGACCCACCAGATTCAGCAAAAGATCCTACCAACGGACGTTTTCTAGAAGCCGGCAAGGCCTCCTCCCTATCGAATTCCATCACGTCAACGTCCTGCCAAGTCTCAGGAGAAACAGCTCTTGAATCTCCGTCAGAATAGACTACTACGTCTTCAAACGTCGCAGAAGCTATGTCTGCGACACATGGGGATACCAAATTACCCAACGGCTCCTTTTTCCCGCCTGAGCTAGGCCCCACCTTTCCCTTTCCATCCTCCTTAGTCAACCGGTTCGGTTGAGTTCTCCCACCTCTCTCGTTTAAGGCCGTTCGGGCCGACTTATCTTTGCTTGTATCCTCCCGGGTTACATTCACAGCTGTGTACCCCTCGAACGTCATTTCGGCGCAGTTTTTATTTGGACCCAGCGCATTGTCCGACGAACAGATGTTGCCTCCCCCAGAATACGAGGGGCTGCCGAGCACCGAAGTGCTCGGGAAGGATTCTCCAGCTGCAGAGCAGCTGGTACCTTCCTGGGGTATATTCTCTTGACATTTGTCCATTTCATTGGATTTACCTACCTTTGAAGGGGGATAGGCTCCCCTTCGGTTTTTTAAAGTGGTGTCCTTCCACGCAGCCCCCACTCACAGTGGCGGCCTCCGGCCCCGCACCATGTACAGGATTCCGGCGCTCCTGGAACCACGTCCCCAGGGACCACTGGACCTTCGAAGGCCCCAAGCCCGCCGACCCGAGCCGCCGCTACTCGGAATATGTCCGAGACGCCGGTCGGGTCCCACCTCGCCAGACTATTCGCCATCGCCATAAAAGAGTGGCGACGCCCAGGGTGCACCGCGAGGAGGTTGTCTGGCACGCACCCCAGTTCCACTTAACTACTGTACTCTATATTGTGGTAATAGTTATTATCACTATATAGAGTACAGTAGTTAAGCTTAGCACTCGCACGTTTGAGCAACACACACATAAACATCTCTCACCAACACTGTACAACGGGCATCTCAAACCAGTTTGAGTATGTGACGCAGCAGTGAGAGGTGTCTTTGTGTTTGTGCGATGCTGGAGCGCCCGTAGTACTAAGTTTAACTTCTGTTAGTCTCTCTATTTTGTGCTATTACTAAGTAAGTAGTCAGCTTATTTTTAGACACAACTTTTCTTAAATTTCTTTCTAACTTGTAATTACTTTTTTCCAGTCGTGGTAGTGAGGATCTCACTTCACCGGATTTGATTTTAATGAGCATACAATGTATTGCAGCACAAGAACATTGGAAAGACTCGAAAAACACTGAAACAGATAGAAATGACTTAGTACGGTTACCATGTAAGTGACATTATTCTCATTACAATTTTCATATTTATTTTACTGTGACATTTTCTTGGATAATGGTGTTGATTCAGTGCGGCACAACCTAACTAAATTAACAGGATTAAACTAAATTTAAGTTTGCATCCTTTTCTAAAATGAAAGAGATACTTACAAAAGTATCTAAAAGTAAAAAACATATTGCAAAAATTAAGTCCTGTGAATTTAGTCAAGACACCTATGTAAGTCAAAAGTAACCCTTATGCAAGAGGGATTCACATTATTAATCATAGTTATTGACAGGTCAAAAGTTGTTTCTGCTTGTTTATTAGACATGTTTGTGACAGGGCTATCTGAAGAAAACAGTGCAATCGTTCATCTTTGTGCTGGAGCAATATGCAGCCCTTGTGCCCCTTACTCCATGCACATAGCTGAGGTAGCACCTCGAATCATTTTCGTCGTGCTGATCGATATGGACATGAGGTAAGTGTATGATCGTCATATTTGTCATAACAGTTTACATACAAACTGATGGTCCTACCTGTGAGTTACCTACCGCTGTTCTTTGTGTAGGTATATGCAGAAAAGGGGTAGAGTTTATAAAGCTTTGCAAAATTTTGCTTCTGTTTAGCACACCAATCTCAAAACGTAGCAAAGTAATATAACAATTAATGAAGCAATTAATTTTAAAATTGCAATGCACCTGCCATATAATGCAATACATAAAAATGAAAGATCGCACACGTAGTTATGCCATGACAAACGGCTATGGCCTACGCGCTTACAGCAAAGCACTGATTTGCAGTTCTTTTTTGGCATAACCAAAAAAAACGAAAATCAGTGCTTTGCTGTAAAAAGCAAAGCAAGGTATCACTGAGTTTTTGCCTTTTTCTATCAATGCGGCACACAGTTTATACAAGTTTTTCTTTATAATTTTGCCTAATTCTGTGTGCTGTTATATGATGG
Source organism: Agriphila straminella (assembly GCA_950108535.1). NCBI lineage: Eukaryota > Metazoa > Arthropoda > Insecta > Lepidoptera > Crambidae > Agriphila > Agriphila straminella. The sequence continues at coordinate 8,327,784 of OX467312.1, forward strand.
AAATAAAGAGTTATCTATCTAAAGATGAATTACTTTTCTATCACAGGGATGTTGGTGTCGCTACCCATATGTCAGGCCAAATACTGTCAAACCTAAGAAGATTGCTACTTCAGAGGAACTTAGAGATGCTTCCTAGCACCCTTGACTCATTAGAAGCAGCATTAAAGAAGGTACAACTTTATTATTACTACCCACTACTAGCGCCGCTAATACATTTATTTTATTACTCGTAATCGTAAACCAAGTAAATATTTAAAAAAGTTTATTAATGGCGATAGGATGACAGAAACGAAAGTGGTATAACAACAGCACCCGTATTACGAAGTTCGTACGAATAGCCATCGAGAAAATAAAACGCGCGTAAAAAACATTTGGTAGTGTAATTTTGTATGGGAAAATTGTACAGCGCCATCTATCGCCGAAAAGCGCAATTATACTCATAGACAATTACTTAGTCTATCGAGTTCTTTTACGCGCGTTATTTTCTCGATATAGATGCGTAAGATCATGCCCTCTTAAATTGTGTCTTAACATTTTTTAAATAACTTCAACAGTTTTTATTCTTTCTGTTAATTTTAAAATCCATTTTAGCTCAAAGTGGCCACTTTTTGGCTAGACTGGATTTTAAAATTTACAGAAAGAATAAAAACGGTTGAAGAGTTTTTTTTTAAATATTAGAGACGATTTAAGAGAGCATGATCTCGGCTTTTTTTAAATATTGACTTGGTATACGAGTAATAAAAATAAATGTATTAGCGGCGCTAGTAGTGGGTACTACGGCGCCTTAAGGCGTTCTTTATGCAGGAGTGGCCTGCTTGCGTAGCTCCCGCGAGGAAGTGCTGCCTTCATTTCTAGTGTTTGAAATGTGTCGAAGCTTGGAATTGTTGAGCCCCAAAGCGTGAAATTTGTGGAAATCTGCATGATACTAAAAGGCTATTTTACACTACAATCAAGTTAAATAACAGTTAGTCATTTAGGTACTTTTTTGACGAATGTTATCATTTATTGCCAAGTGCATAAGGTTGCTGAACCTCAAAAGCGTCAAACTCGATTGTTCAAGAAGTTTACGACAGTTGAGAAGGTGGTGAATGATCTATTGGAAGGACTTACAATAATGTAGTATTTTCTTATACTCAGACAACTGATGCCCTACGCAAAAACAAAGCGAATGTTAGTTTATGTGCCCGATTGACATCTCGCATGCTCGAATTGCGGAAAGCGTGCACAACCACGACGCCCCTGACGCCAGAAACCGCGGCGACTGCCATGCACACGGCGCTCGAAGCTGCCATACAACTACTCAAACCTGACATACCCAGTATCAAACTGGAGCAACCTTTGAAGGACCTGAGAACTGTCCTAGCTCCCTACATGGAATTTCTGCGGGTGAAAGCAATGAGATACTTCAGTTTGGGATCATATCCTTTTCATACAAAATACATTATCTATTGGTACAACTATGTTAATAGTAAAGAAGGTAGGTACAGTGTGAATCACGAAAGATGACCACAAATGGCGCCCATCTTCGCATCATAACTCGTGAAGAAAACACTTTAGACAAAATAATATTTCAAACTATAAACTTTTATTAATTCACACAAACAATATTGAAATAATAAAACTAAAACTTAGTATAGAAGGCCTCATCTCCGGTTTATAGGTTCCCATGATACCGGCTGCGTTGCCGTACTGTATTTTTAAATACATTTATATATTTATATATGTATTATATATATATGTATAATTAAATATTATTTTGTTTAAAGTATTTTCTTCATGAGTATACAAGCTCTATACAAGTATATAGTAATACTATACAAGCCTCGGCACGTAACTTTAGCGGTGAGAGAAATGGGGAAGAAAACTGACAATACTCGCCGCCAGTGGCGCTGCGTACGACGGACCCGACGACATCTGTCAAAATCCATACAACAGAAATTTAAATTTTTACTTTTTTCTCGTTTAATAGCGTCATGCCGCGTTGTGTGGCAATTGGATGTAATAACAATGGTAACCACCACTTTCCCAAGGATAAAAGATTGAAATTTTTGATTATATTCATTTTTATTAATTTTCATACTACATGGAGAAAATAAAATATTGTCTATTTTCCTTTTCGATGGAAGGCGTCATGTTTAATTGGTGTGGAGGTCAATACTGATTTGGGAGCGTGAAATGTTTGCAGCTTTTCAGTAGGTGATTCATATTTTATTATATTTACATAAAAATATTATTTTGAGGTTATGTTTACTTGGTCAAATTATCAAATACAGAATACAGGATGTAGACTTGAGTCTTGAACACAACGTATTAATTGTTCCGGATACAACATGAAATTATTAAATTATACTTGTTTTCTACCTTATTTTATCCATTACTTACCTACTAACTAGATCCGCTTTACGACCCTTTAACGTCCCTCCTCGGGTCTTCAACTCTTCTTTTAACTGTTTCACAGTCCAATTACTGTACATTATTTTATATTCAAAGAGAAAAGTACAAAAATATCACCAGTTATCATAAAAAATTACCACTCAATCGACAAGCTCAAAGTGACAGATTGTTTGTTATGGGTCTGAGAGAGGCAGCGCCATCTGCATTATGCTTGGCGTTTTCTTCCCCATTGGAGGGGATTACTGCGCATGTTTGCAGTAGCCCCGCACCACGCCTCCCGCCAATGAGATTCAAAAATTTTTTTCTGCGCAATCTGCGCATAAAATGTCACCGCTAAAGATATATGCCGAGGCTTTTAGCGAACTGTGTTGTAGAAGGACCATATTTCAAATGAGTTTGTGTCATCTATGATTATGACATTAACTTGTGAAAGATTCTGTCTAACGTTTTTGCTATGTGATGTGTGACATTGGTTAACTTAAAATTTTGCGTTGTTTTATTGAATCTGCATGCTTGGAATTTCGGCCTCATTTTAAATATTATTTTCACACAGCTATCAGTGTTTGAAAATATGTGGAGCAAAAAAATTTGTGTTATGTTGCATGAGTACGGTCAACAACGAAAGTTGCTTAGCACTTTATTACCTTGTCATAGCAACTTTTTTGATAAATGTTCCAAACTGTAAGAAGTTTGTCAAAAAAGTTGCTAAAATGACAAAGTACTAAAGTGTTAAGCTACTTTCGTTGCTGACTGTACCTACACTACCTATACCAGCCCGTGGATTACGTCACTCTGTTGCTAACAATTATCGATTGAAATCGATTAAAAGCGTAGTTACATTGTTGCTTTAAGTAAGATAGTTCTCGTAATGGTTCTTACTAAAGCGGCAATGTAACTGCGATATCTGTCAGAGTTGATTACAACAAAGTTACATAATTAGCCCCCTGTACCTACATAACAAAGACGATAGCAAAATTCGTTAAAACAAAAAAGGATTGAATGCTAAAGAGATACTTTATTTTGGCTTGTAATTTGATACTAGTAGTAGGCTAAGTTTGTACGCGAGAATTCAATCGTAAAATTACTCCCGCCGCGGCAGCGAATTTCACGTGTGGTGTTAAAGTAAAATATTTTAAGCAAACGCATTATGTGCTTTTTTACAGTTTTTTTATCATCATGCATGATTTAAAAATTGTTTCGTGATACACTTATCTATTACATTGATCCATATTTTTATACTTTTTTAAGCTTTATTTTCATATTAAAATGAATAAAACCATATTTAAAAAATAACTTGCTCAGATGACGGACTTTTTTGTCTAATCGAGTCCACGCTTGATTCATATTACGAGCTTAAAGTCGTTTTTTATCCACATTGAAATTTTAGGTACCTATCTAATGAATTTCAACTACTTACTTATATTCTATGAGTAATAAAGATCATAGAGACACTAACAACATAATAATGCATGAAACATCATTCACGAGACAGTTAACCGTTTTCATCATGCTTCGATCAAAAATACACAGTAGATGTCCGATCAGAGTCTCAAAAACGGCACAGAAAATAACGCCTCTCTTCAAAGTGGGGTCTTATTTAATTCAAACAAAACTGTAAACTTAAACTTAACAGATACCATTTTTGTGTTCTGTGGTCCTACCATGAGTTGATGCAAAATATTTTCGCTATCAATGCGAGTGAAAGAGAGAAAACGATAGTTTACGTTTTCTCTCTTTCACTCGCATTGACTGTGAGCAGTGGCACTACCATGAGTTGATGCAAACTGTTTACGTTACCGTAAACTATCGGATATACTGCTCACAGCCAGTGAGACACAACGATAGTTTACGGTAACGTAAACAGTTTGCATCAAGTCATGGTAGGTAGAGCTACAGTTTTATTCCATGAGGCGTTATCTATCAGTATTGTTGATCGAATATCGTATCGTATGCCATGTTTGAATCGATTATTTCGCTTAATGTGGTTTGTTTGTGAGCGCACGCGTGAGGGCGAGTCAGACGTGAGTTGTTCCCTAACGCTGCACAAGTATGTGGAAGAGTTCCCGGGGCTGATCCACTTCATCTACGTGGACCGCACCACGGGCCGGTTCCTGGCGCCCGACATGGCCGACTGTGTGGATATGCTCACGCCTGATACGGTGAGATAATCTTTGTTTGTCCTATAAATAATTTTACTACCTGTTTTCTATTGAATTAAAAAACAGATATTTTCTTATAAATTAAGTTCTGTAAATTAAAAAAAAAACCGGACAAGTGCGAGTCGGACTCGCGCACCGAGGATTTCCGTACCATCATAATAAAAACACTGCACAGCTGAAGAAAAATAAAATCATTATTGCAGTATTAGGTCAGCACCATCTCTTGGCCGATAGTGGAACTATTTTTTCTTTTAGTCCAGCCCCATCTCTTGACCGTTAGTAGAACTAAATTATTTTTTCTTGGGTCAGGGCCATCTGTTGACTGGTAGAGGAACTAATTAATTTATTGTTTGTTTTTTGAATTTCTAAAAAAGTGTGTTATATTGACACATCGTTTTATTTTTCCTGTATTCTTTACATAAACTACTATCACATAGAATTATTTCAGATTTTTCTCTTTGCAAACTTCGGAGATAAGGGGGGGGGGGACGGATGGGATGGTATTTTTTTTACATTTTTCATCATAATTCGAAAACTATATGCGGCCTAAAAAAATGAAAAAAATGTGCAAACAGCGTTCTTTCATATGATACCCACAGATCCCTTTTCAGTCCCTGTTGTAAAAAAATATTTATTTTTTTATTTTTTCTTATTTGCAAAATAGTTGGACAAACGTCATCTTAAACTAAGTATTCCAAATTTCAAGTTGATACCATTAGTAGTTCTCGAGATATCCAGCTGTGACAGACAGACTGAGTCACACCATAAGGGTTCCTTTTTACCATTTTGGTACGGAACCCTAAAAAGGAGAAACCCACGACAAGCTAGAGAAATAGTGTAAAGGATCATTCACACAGCTGCGGCGCGTCAGCGGTGCGTCAGCGGCGCGTCAACGGCAAAAATATAGTTACATACAAGTTGTACTACACTGTTCACACACATCAGTCACGTCAACGTCCAGTCACCGGCAAGTCAAACGCATATTGCTACGGCATGCCGGCGCCGCGCCGCTGCCGCGCCGCTGACGCGCCGTGCGGCACGTCACCGGTGCGGCGCGTCGCCGGCGAGTCACCGGCAAGGAGAACAGGGTTGCTACTTTTTTGTTTAACTAAATTATTGGTTGCTTTATCGTTATAGAAAAGTACACTGTGGTATGGAAATAAAGTATTATTTATTTATTTCAACTTTGAAAAACATTTATTTTTACAACTTTTGGTAATATCTTGGTAAATTTATTGGACTTAATTTACACCACCAGTCTAGGATGAGTATTTTTCGAGATATTCCTGTTTTAAGATTAACAGATGACAGCTGTCAAACTTAAAACAGCAATATCTCAAAAAGAAATTGTTGAGGTTTGCGTACGTTGCGGATGACGTCATAATTTAATTACAGATCACTAGACTATGTTTTCCTACCATCACTTGTTTTTACGACATTCATTTGTTTACTCTAAATCCACTCACATTGTTGTATTTTTATTAAAATTTGAAAAAAAATACCTTTACTAGAACTTAGTGGAACAGGTGAATTAAGTCTCATAAAGTTAACAAAATATTAACAAAATTAAAAAATAAAACTGTTTTTAAAATTGAAATAAATAAATAATACCTACTTTATTTCCATACCACAATGTACTTTTTTTCTACCTATTATAATACAACCAATAGTTTATTAAAACAAATAAGTGGCAACCCTGTTTGCCTTGCCGGGGAAGTGGGCGGCGGCGCGGCAGCGGCGGCGGCGCGGCACCGGCGGCGGCGCGGCTGCGGCGGCGGCGCGGCTGCGGCGGCGGCGCGGCACCGGCACGGCGCGTCACCGGCAAAACAAACAGGGTTGCTATTTTTTTGTTTTAATAAATTATTAGTTGCTATAATCGGTAGAAAAAAGTACATTGTGGTATGGAAATAAAGTATTATTTATTTATTTCAACTTTGAAAAACATTTATTTTTATTTTGGTAATACTCTTAATTTACACCACCAGTTTAAGAGGAGTATTTTTCGAGATAAATTGCTGATTTAAGATTGACAGATGATAGCTGTCAAAGTTAAAACAGCAATATCTCAAAAAGAAATTGTTGAGGTTTGCGTACGTTGCGGATGACGTCATAATTTAATTACAGATCACTAGACTATGTTTTCCTACCATCACTTGTTTTTACGACATTCATTTGTTTACTCTAAATCCACTCACATTGTTGTATTTTTATTAAAATTTGAAAAAAATTACCTTTACTAGAACTTAGTGGAACAGGTGAATTAAGTCTCATAAAGTTACCAAAATATTAACAAAATTAAAAAATAAAACTGTTTTTAAAATTGAAATAAATAAATAATACTTTATTTCCATACCACAATGTACTTTTTTTCTACCTATTATAATACAACCAATAGTTTATTAAAACAAATAAGTGGCAACCCTGTTTGCCTTGCCGGGGAAGTGGGCGGCGGCGCGACAGCGGCGGCGGCGCGGCACCGGCGGCGGCGCGGCAGCGGCGGCGGCGCGGCACCGGCACGGCGCGTCACCGGCAAAACAAACAGGGTTGCTATTTTTTTGTTTTAATAAATTATTAGTTGCTATAATTGGTAGAAAAAAAGTACATTGTGGTATGGAAATAAAGTATTATTTATTTATTTTAACTTTGAAAAACATTTATTTTTATTTTGGTAATACTCTTAATTTACACCACCAGTTTAAGAGGAGTATTTTTCGAGATATATTGCTGATTTAAGATTGACAGATGATAGCTGTCAAAGTTAAAACAGCAATATCTCAAAAAGAAATTGTTGACCTTCACATTGTTTTTCCGACATTCATTCGTTTACCCGAAATCCACACACATTATTGTATTTTTATTAAAACTCGAAAAATTGTACCCTTACTAGAACTTAGTGGCACAGGTGAATTAAGTCTCATAAAGTTACCAAAATATTAACAAAATTAAAAAATAAAACTGTTTTTAAAATTGAAATAAATAAATAATACTTTATTTCCATACCACAATGTACTTTTTTTCTACCTATTATAATACAACCAATAGTTTATTAAAACAAATAAGTGGCAACCCTGTTTGCCTTGCCGGGAAAGTGGGCGGCGGCGCGGCAGCGGCGGCGGCGCGGCACCGGCAAAACAAACAGGGTTGCTATTTTTTTGTTTTAATAAATTATTAGTTGCTATAATCGGTAGAAAAAAAGTACATTGTGGTATGGAAATAAAGTATTATTTATTTACTTCAACTTTGAAAAACATTTATTTTTATTTTGGTAATACTCTTAATTTTCACCACCAGTTTAAGATGAGTATTTTTCGAGATATATTGCTGATTTAAAATTGACAGATGACAGCTGACAAAGTTAAAACAGCAATATCTCAAAAAGAAATTGTTGATCTTCACATTGTTTTTCCGACATTCATTGTTTACCCGAAATCCACACACATTATTGTATTTTTATTAAAATTCGAAAAATTGTTCCCTTGCTAGAACTTAGTGGAACAGGTGAAATTAAGTCTCAAAAAATTACCAAAATATTAACAAAATTAAAAAATAAAACTGTTTTTAAAATTGAAATAAATAAATAATACTTTATTTCCATACCACAATGTACTTTTTTTCTACCGATTATAGCAACTAATAATTTATTAAAACAAAAAAATAGCAACCCTATTTGTTTTGCCGGTGCCGCGCCGCCGCCGCTGCCGCGCCGCCGCCGCTGCCGTGGACTGCTTGTTCACACACATTTTTGACGTTGCCGGACGCGCCGCTGACGCGCCGCTGACGCGCCGCAGCTGTGTGAATGATCCTTAATGAAATAAAACACTTTTAACGGATACTAGCGCGGTTTTATTGAAAGTACTTTGGTAATTAGTTGGTATTTGGTTTGATTTTTGATTTTCCCGACGTTTCGGCACCTTTGCAGCTGCCGTGGTCACGGGGGACTGAAGCTACTTGTGAGCCTACCCTCAAGCGATGAATTTTTTTAGAACGTTCAGAAATTAAAATTTATCAAATTTAATTAGTTTAATTTTGGTTTGGTTTTAATTTAATTTTATATGTTAAAAAGAGAGAATCTACTGAAACTACTACCATTTCAAAAAATTGGGAGGCCCCTCCAAGAAAGAAATGGCGAAAGAAAACTTGGAGAGGAAGGCCGACCTCCGTCTTTTATATTAATTAATTTATTTGCAAAAGGAACTAACCGTATCATTAGATCTTACAGTGTGTGTTTGGGGCTTTAGCTTGTGAATGATGGGGTCCCAAGCTGGTGGAATTTTCCAACCATCATCTCTATTGAAATTAGGATATTTATTTATTTCGATAGCCTCGCGGAGCATTCTAGGAATGAATCTACGTTCCCTAGCAAGGATTTGGGGTTTGTCAAATCTAATATAATGGTTGGGCCCCTCAAAGGCGTGTTCACTCACTGCAGACTTGTTATCGCGCCTATGTTTCATGTCAGCTACATGTTCTTTAACGCGGGTCCCTATGCTTCTCTTTGTTTGCCCGATGTAGGAGAGCCCACAGTCACAATCTAGTTTGTAGACGCCTGCGGCTTGAAGGGGGATATTACACTTGACAGGTCGTAAGAATTGGTTGATCTTCTTCGGCGGCTTGAAGTAAGTTTTGATTGACGCTCGCTTCAGAATGTTTCCAATCTTGTCAGTGACACCCTTCAAGTATGGTAGGATGGCAGGTTGACGCTCTACTGTGGCTGTTTTGGTGCGTTTTCTGTGACGAAGGCGTCGTACTTGCAACTTGTTGTTACGTAGTACTTGCTTGACGTGCTGAAGCTCAGCAGTCAGGTGTTGTTTGTCACAGATGCCGCGGGCTCTCTGAAACAAAGATTTCCCTACGGTAGCTAACTGTATAGGATGATGGTGAGAGTCACCATTAAGGTATCTGTCTGTATGGGTTGCTTTACGATACACTGTATGGCTCAAGGTTTGGTTCGGATTCCTGATAATGAGAATGTCTAGGAAAGCTAGTTTATTATCTGCCTCTAACTCCATAGTAAATTGTATGTTGGGGTTTATGGAGTTAAGATGGTTAAGAAATGCAGGGACACTGTCTCTAGGTAGTATTGTGAAAATGTCATCTACGTACCGTTTGTAGAACCGGGGAGTCACTGGTGCTGTGGCTAGTGCTTTCTCCTCAAAATCCTCCATGAAAATGTCAGCAACAATGGGGGATACAGGAGAGCCCATTGCTACGCCATCCACTTGCACGTAGAACTCCTCGTTCCATAACAGATAGCCAGATGTTAGGCATAATTCTAGTAGTTCTGCATATTCAATTGGCATGTTATTATCAACTAGCTTTTTCCTGATGATATTAATGCAGTCCTGTACTGGTAAGCATGTGAATAAGGACTGAACATCAAAACTAACCATAGTTTCATCATCAGCGAGATGTAGATGTTGTATCTCACTGACAAAATGGTAGGAATCTTTTACAAAGGCTGATGTGTTACCTCTCAGTGGTGTGAGTGTTTTCGCTACGTGTTTAGCCAATTTGTAGGTTGGTGAGTCAATTTGGCTTACTATGGGGCGTAGCGGAGCGTTGTCTTTGTGTATTTTCGGTAACCCATACAGTTTTGGCGGTGTAGGGCAGGATGGAATAAGATAATCGACGTCAAGATCTAACTGTTCTGAATGTTCTTTGATGAGTTCTTTCGTTTTATTAAGGATCTTGGTGGTTTGATCACATTTGACATGTTTGTATGACATGCTAGTATCCGTTAAAAGTGTTTTATTTCATGTCTAGTGAGCGCGTAAGCTTGAGAAGTGAATAAATAGTGTAATGTAACTGAGACGTTGCGTAAAGTCATTCAGAGATCTTTTGTCGGGTTCGTCATGCTACGCTTGCAGGTCGTGGTTTTAGTGCACGTTTCGGCCTATTCCCGTTGGATATCGGGAAAAAAAAAATAAACATTTCTTTCCGATATTCTACCCTGATGGACGGGAATAACCAACCTTTCTACATCGGAATGTCATTTGTGACATTTAGATGTACCTACACAAAACCCCTCTCGAGGTGCTTTGGAGCTGAGTCTTTGTAGGTGCGAGGTATCGTGTGCCGCGGGCTGAGTATCGTGCGCGAGGGGTACACGGCGGCGACGTGGCGGCGCGGCGCGCTGCACGCGTGCGCGGTGGTGTGGTGGGAGCGGCGCGGCGCGCCCGTGCGGCCCGCGCGCCCGCCGCACCCCGCCGCCGTGCGCGCGCTGCCGCCGCCCGGGGATATACTCGCCACCTTCTACAGGTAGGTGCATTGGATGTTCTTGAGATCAGGCATATTTTGAAGTCCCTGTTTTAATATTTTATGAGGGTTAAAGGGTTTCGCTACACAGAAAGCAGCCAGCGACAAAAAATATGAAAAGAAGGACTTCAATAAACTAATTACCAAAACCCGGCCTTTGACCATTCTCTCTAAGTATATATACATAAGTCGTAAAGTTTTGAAATTATTTTTATCTCTTCCCAGACAATTGCTGGAACAAGCATTCCCAAGCGACACTCAAGGCGTTTGCATCAAGGAATTGATATGCGTGCACTTAGGGCTGCTACCAGCATCGACGGCCGTGCAACAAGCTCGTCGGCTAGCACACACAGTGCACGAACTAGCCGGTGACAACCCTACTGTACCAGTTGACTTGCTCTAATTTTTATGAACAATCAATGCATTCCTACTATATTCCGCCGACTCATAGGCTTGAAATTTGTTCTTAGCTTTTGAGGCTTCCATTTTGTTCCATTATAAGTAATCGCTGAACTGGTGATGTCTTATAAATCCATTACAAATAAAACTGATTATATAGTTTTGTATAATTATAAACAGCATAGCATTTATTATATTGTAGTTTATTATAACATAGCTTATACTATTTCTCAGTGGCAAGGGGTGAAATTATGGCAAAGTCAAAAAAATTATGAGCCGCATAGTGTAGTGAATTGGTGGGGTTGGGGTGGGATTTCTAAAATGTAAGCCGATGGGAATCGGCTTGTATGAACCCTTGGCCACATAGGGGCTTTTCAATTTAGCCGGCTGGAGAGTGACTGCTGCCGTACGCAGCGCGACGGTGCGGGGCGGCAGGCCGGAAATTGTAGCATGCCCTGGGAGCCAATTCTCACTTCACAATTGATTTTTTATCTACTTTGATATTATATCTAACGTCTATTATCGTACGAAAATATCCCGAAAATCTCCAATCATACAGAAAAGAGGATTCTCGGGTCTATTCGATATAAAACTCGATATGATATCGAAAAACGCGTTCTATTTTCTTGATTATAGTTGTATTGTTATCGAGGAATACATATTTTAATTATTTTATGAAATTTTATATTAAAATCAATGTTTATTATTGATGATTTATGTAAAATACTTTTAATACTTGATTTTATTTATATTAATGAGCTGCAATGCAATGCAAAGAAAAAAAAATGTTAAGGCGTTTATGGAACAAACGGAACGCCAACAAACTTGTCAACTACTTTCTTCTTATTTTTGTTATGGCAATCTACTCCTCTTCAGGAGTAATTTTTGCCAGTGTCAAGTACGCTCGCGGTGAAAAAAAAGAAAATAACTAACAAAACAATACAAATGCAAGGGGAGAGAACTATATCTATGGGAGAGAATATAAAATAAGTTATCTTTAATAGCTTTGACACTTTTGACAACTTATATCACAGACGATAATTGTATCGGCTACGCTTGACCACTCGTTGCGTATCGAGTGCTAGCACTGGATAAATATCACATTCGATATCACGAGAATACTGAATATCAGTATTAGTATTAGTTGATATCCGCCATGTTTTTTCGATAAATATCGAGTTGGATATTATATCAAAGGCGCGAGAATTGGCTCCCTGGGCCTAGCATGCGCACCGCGACTTTAGTCGACATTTATCTCGCGATGTCTGCAAAAGCCGTTTATTTATACCATACCTACTGATGTGAGCGGAACAGACGCTGCGCTTACGCGAGAAAAGTGTTGAGTAAATTGTATCGTGGTGCACGTGCTACGTGCATCAGATTGCCTAAATTGAAAAAGGCCTAAATAATTTATATCTTTATTTATACATGGCATTTACAGAGAAGCACCATGAATGAATTGGAAGGCATACATTATAGAAGTTTTATACGACAACCTATACCTAACATACTTAATATACATATTGAATTAAACAAAAAAATTAAATGTCCAGATAAAGCCAAAATCTTAAGACTGATTATTTTATTTTACTTTTTTAAATTAATTTTAATTTATTAAGTGAAATTGGAGCTATTTCAAATCCTTTATTAGTTACATGTAAAATATTTTTATGGTTTTTGTTATAAGTATGTTTTATTATGGCCAAACTAAAATATTATACCTAATATTTTATATTAATTACCAACTTAGTCTTGTGATTATTCACGAGTTTTATTTAAACGAAAACTAGTTGTGGTCAATGAATGAGGCTAGTCTATGAACCAAGCCAAAAAAACATCCATTCTTAGGTAATCGCTTTATCACATCGCGTTTCGGTAGACATGCTAGGGGGGCAGGTATTATATTGTTAGCGTATTATATCACCAGGAACTTGTCAATACAGTACCCTTAGCACGAACAGCTATCGAGAAAAAAAACGCGCGTAAAAAATTACTCGATAGACCATTCTCTATGGAAAATTTAATTTCGCTTATCGGCGACAGATGGCGCTGTACAAATTTCCAATACAAAATTTATCTACCCCGTAGATTGATTTTACGCGCGTTATTTTTTTCGATAGCTGTTCGTGCTAAGGGTACAGTTCTTAGAGTTTGATAGGAGTTATCATGTTTTGATTATTCTGAGAGTTTGAAATAAAAGCCCAATATTTCTCAATACTAAACATGTATTAAAGAGTATCTTAGGTACTAATTTTACTTTGTGGTTTTTGTAATTGAAAAATATGTCGAGAAAATAGTACTTGTAACGATATATCAAAGTAATCAGGTATTAGTAACATAATGGTACGAGTCAATAGATATTTAACTTAAAATGGTAACTTATTACAATAATGTTATAAGATAAGGCACTTGTCAGTAATGTCAGTATTCAGGTGAACTATCACCTACATATTTAACATCATCATTTACAATTATAGGCTTCTTTACATTTTTATCTTCCACATCAAAACTTATTAGGTCTTCAGTGAAAAGGTTAGATTTCTGTAAAAAAATAACAATAAATTAAACATACCAAAATATAAATACTAGTTTCATTCACATGTGGCTATCTAATTTTCAAAGCACTGGCAAAAACAGCAGCATAAAAAACCTTATAAAGAGCAGAAAGAACATTCACATTATTTTACTAATATTCAGGAGTTTTGGAAGTAGCACTTACACTGGTTGAAGCGCCATCATTGCAATTTTTTAATGCTGCAGCATAATTTAAAATTGGCTTGGTTGAGCTTGCAGACATTAGTACAGGACTGGGGCTCCTGTCTTTTGAGTCATTTTCTATCAATTGAACCGAGCTCTCACTATCTGATAAATGATTACTATTCATAAGAATGTTGGGAACATTCAGGATATCAACATCTGGTGGAGTTTTCAGGGCTTTTACGCAAGCTTCTGCCATTTCAACTTCTCGTGTCATGAATTTGTCTTCAATAATTTTGTTGTAAGTCTTGTGAAGTTCAACAGACTGCTTGTCTAAAAGTATAGTACTCATTTGTTTGATTTCCGCTTCCAACTCTCTGATAGTGTTCTCATTCTTAGCAGCTATTTTTGCTTCTTTTATAAGTCTTATATCTACAGCTTCTTGTATGCGCAGTATTGCATCACTTGCATTATTACTCTGCACATTACTCTCATTGATTATTTTATTGAAAACACTATGCGGAGACGATCGGTTTGGCTTCTTGTATCCGGTTACCTTCTCTCCTAAGTTAGCAGTTACATCTTCAATATATTCATACATATCGAAACAATTTATTTTACCAAACCTGTATGTGAAGGTATGAGTTGAACTTGCTGATGATGTCTTATTTGATAAATTACAAGTGACAAAGTTTTTCTTGCCATGATACTTTTCAAAGTATTTTTGTAGACCTTTAGATATTAATTTATCTCTAAAAGTGGGCTTTATGTTGGTGTTTTTTCTATACTTGTACCAACCGACTACTTCACTGGCACAACTGGATAGTAGACCTGACAAAACCTCCTCTTTAATTCTGCCAGTTGGCAAGTAAAATAATGATACTGAAGGCAACGGCAATACAGTTCGAACTACAATTTGTGTGTCAAGCCGTGCGTTTTCGCTTTGGGAATCAGATATATGATTAGTGATTTCTGAAGTCACATCACCAATGAGAAATCCCTCCTGAAACATAAATTGAAATAGTTTCATTATAACCAAGTAAAGGGGATAAAATAAAGCTATCTAGAAGTCCGAGTTTCTCGAATAAGTACCTGGCTATTTACCGAGTTTATACACTCGTACAAAAGAAAAGACAGCGCGGTGCCACTGAGAGACACTTTTTCAGTATAAGCCATTATATGCGAAAGTCATGTAAATAACAAAATTTACATAAAACAATTTTTTAGTGAACATCTAGTCAAGCACAAGTTATTAGTTGAATCTGAATTTTATTCTCTGAATAATATTGAACTAAATAATTATTTCTGTAATTATTTCATTTCATGACGTGACATGCATGACCACAGATCACTATATATCAATGTAGCAGGCTGACAGGAAACTGACATGCGTCCACAGATTATTAATATGTTGCATGCGTCAGCGTCATTCTTCTTCTCGAATGGCTTGCTCTGTGGTCTAAGCACATGTAGTCTGTGAAACTGACACTGGCCGCGTTCCGAATCACGCCAATAGGGTTGCGTTCAGCACGTTCGAGCGTCGATTGTTTGGTTGTTTTTTAACTCGCTCTAAAGAGCCGATTACACGGGTCAAGCTAATAAGTAATTTAGTTAAAATTAAGTTGTCGGCCAACTAAATTTTCGCGTGTAAACAGCCAATTAAGTAGTAAGTTGGCCATTAAGTGGGCAAGTGATTAAGTTAATAAAATCTAGTCTATTTTTTGGACAAGTAACCGCACCGCCCGCACCGCATGCCCCACTTCTGGGGGCTTACCATCAGCAAATAAGAAACCATTCAGTTCAAAAGCAGACCGTAAAAGAGACTGCTTAAGGCCTGCTTTCATACTAACCGTTGAGATCATGGTACGAAAAAGTAAGGCCGTTCAATATAAGTCCTGCTATAAGAGCTCATAGTAAGGCCCCTGGGGCCTTACTATGAGCTCTTACAGCAGGGCCCCTTTTAAGGCCTGCTTATGAACTGAACGGTTTCTTATTTGCTGATGGTAAGCCCCCTGGGCGCTGTACTTGCCACTTGCTGCCGATTTTCGGCATTTCTCCCAATTTCGGGAAATATGGACCGTAGTCGGGATTAAATCGGGAATCTACTTAATTCGGGACTTTTCGTTATTTTAAGTTTGACAGCTGTCATCTGTCAAACTTAAAACAGCAATATCTCGAAAAGTACTCATTCTAGATAGGTGTCTTTGAAGAAGTGAACGCCGATTTAGCATCCTAGTTAGGAAGCAATTTGGGGTTGCCACCCGTACTTGACAATAAAATATTGTATAATAAGTTAGATTTTAAAATTGAATTTACACTATAACGGAAAAGTAAGATAAGAATTGAAAATAAAAAATCATGAAAAATTTGACCTTTCTGTTATTTGTGCAAATTCACTGTTAAAACTGAACTTATTTATACGGGTGGCAACTCTAAATTGGTTCCTAACTAGGATGCTAGATCGGCTAGTTGATTACGTAAGGCCATAAGCGAGATCTTCATTTTAGATGATAAACTTAAATTTGACAGCTGTCACCTAAAATGAAGATCTAACTAAGACTTCTTCAAAGACACCATCAATCTAGGATGAGTACTTTTCGAGATATTGCTGTTTTAAGTTTGACAGATGACAGCTGTCAAGCTTCATCGTTTTTTTACCAGTGAAGTTAAAAAAACATGTGCAAGTGATTTTCGACCTTATTTCTAGCTTAGCATTCCGATATTATGGCCTTTCGTAATCGGCAACAATGGGCACACTGGCTACTTGCTACTTACTATTTAAACCGTGTGAACGACTTTTTACTAAATTTTAACTTAATTTTAAGTTGCCCATTTAGTTACTACTCAACAGCTTGACTCGTGTAAACGACTCTTAAGGTTTGGAACGACCAAGAACTTTAAATGTCAATGTCAATACAAATTCTTCATTTTCCATTTGGAATACGAATAATTTAAACTTTTCTTTATACTAAATCAAATAAAATCCGTTTTTTGAGGATCTACCATGATTATTTTAATAATTAGACATAAAAACATCAAAAATACAAAGTAATGTCAAATGACATTGACATTTTTTCTATAGACAAACGTCAGAGCGTTTTACAACCATCATTTTTGATGGTTGTTTGGTTGCAACGCTCTGACGTTTGGAACGACACGGTTGTGTCAACCGAACGTCACGCTCAAATGTTTGGAACGCCGTTAGAGCGTTCGGTTGTAGTTAGGTTGCACTCGGAGTGTAGGTTTGGAACGCGCCTCAGGGTTGCGTTCAGAACGTTTGAGCGCCGGTTGTTTCGTTGTTTTTTAACTCGCTCTAAGGTTTGGAACGACCAAGAACTTTAAATGTCAATGTCAATACAAATTCTTCATTTTCTATTTGGAATACGAATAATTTAAACTTTTCTTTATACTAAATCAAATAAAATCCGTTTTTGAGGATCTACCATGATTATTTTAAAAATTAGACATAAAACATCTTCTTCTTCAAAAATACAAAATAATGTCAAATGACATTGACATTTTTTCTATAGACAAACGTCAGAGCGTTTTACAACCATCATTTTTGATGGTTGTTTGGTTGCAACGCTCTGACGTTTGGAACGACACGGTTGTGTCAACCGAACGTCACGCTCAAATGTTTGGAACGCCGTTAGAGCGTTCGGTTGTGGTTAGGTTGCACTCGGAGTGTAGGTTTGGAACGCGCCTCAGTGCTCACAGCATGTGACGTCATTCTATACCGGTCCAAATCATTAGCACGCTCACGATACTATTGATTCGGACTAGGGCATGGAATACCGAAATGATTATCATACCGGTATTGATACCGGTATTGAAATTTCAAATACCGGTATACCGAAATTTCGGTATTTTTTCGGTATTTAAAAAAAACTGCTAGTTACTGTTCAAATGATTCCAAGAACGATTTTTAAGTCTTATTTGCGGAAAGTGATTAAAGCTATATGTCAGAAACACTTAAACTATTTACCAACTCCCTAGAAACAACAAAATGAGTTATTAAAGTACAGGTAATTAAGAATACTGAAGAAAATACGTTATTTGATCCAATCCAAGAACTATTTACATTGTTTCATTGGCACAAATATCGCATTCAAATTTTTGGTATTAAAAAAATTATAGGAAAACATTTTACACAGGCGCAATTTAACTCTAGTAAAACATTAGACAATACGTTTTTTTTGTTCTTTGACTGCCACCTGCCGCAGCGTATGGATGTGGTCTATAGTGCTATACAGAAAACTGGGGAGTATAATTTGCCACTTTGCTTAGCGTTCGTGGACCATAGTCCACATTACACTAACATTAACATCATAATCGTGTTCTATCCAATATAATAATAGAAACCTGGGCGGTGTTGCAGTCTGTCCTAAGGTGCCAAGTAGACTACGTATATCGAGGTGTTGAGGTACTTATACGAAAATGCCACCATGTCGATCCGAGTACAGAACCTGAGCACAAATCCTATTCAACTGCAGCAAGGTGTGAGTCAGGGAGATGTTATTTCTCCAAAACTGTTCATAGCTGCGTTAGAGGACATCTTTAAACTCTTAGACTGGAAAGGACACGGCATCAATGTTAATGACCAGAACCTTCGTGATAAAATTCTGATGGCTGTGACCTTTGAAGACCTGAACACAATGTAGTGTTTCCCAAAGTGCGGATCTCGGGATGATCAGGTTGTACCCACTCCACTTCTGTTCATGTTGGGAACACTAGCCTTGAAGTTATTGACCATTACGTATACTTAGGACAGGCAGTCCAGTTAGGTAAGTCCAACGGTCTAACTTCAAGAAAGAGATCTCTCGTCGAATCCAGCATGGCATGGCAGCATTCGGGAAGCTTCGAAAAATCTTCGCATCCGACTTATCTCGGTGTCTCAAGACGAAAATCCATGACCAGTATGTGTTACCAGTGATGGACGACTTACAGTAGTGAAACGTGGTCGCTTACTATGGACCTCATAAGGAGGCTCATGGTCACCCAGCGTGCAATGGAGAGAGCCATGCTTGACGTTTCTCTGCGTGATCGAATCAGAAATGAGGAGATCCATAGGTGAACTAAAGTAACCGACATCGCTTGAAGGATTGCTCAGCTGAAGTAGCAGATGGTGGGACACACACACACGGGAGCGAGAATAACCGATGGTCGTTGGGGCGGAAAGGTTCTGAAATGGCTCGCGCGCACCGGATTCGGCTCCGTGGATCCGCCCCCGACAAGGTAGACCGACGCGAGGGTGAAGGTCGCGGGAAGCCGCTGGATGCGGGCAAAGCAGGACGGATCGTCGTGGAGATCCTTTGGGGAGGCCTATGCCCAGCAGTGGTGGGTGTCATGCGGCTGATATGATGATGATGATGAAAACATTAGACGAATAACTGAAAGCAATATCAATAAATACCTCATTTGAGCGAAGTACCTAAAATGCGCGATGCCCATGATACTGGCTAGTATGTAGTGTTTTGCGTAGGTGTTTTTTTTATTGTGATTATTCGTAATTCGTGTCAGATAAAACTCATCTGCAGTATGAACAACACTATAAGCTATAGAAATCGAGCGTTTTGCATAGTCTTTAAACACCGTTGCAAAAATAGATCACTTTTTTAGAAATACCGAAATACCGGTATTTTAACCTCAAATACCGGTATCAAAATACCGAAAAAAATTACCGGTATACCGGTATCCATGCCCTAATTCGAAACGCTTTGTGAGAGCGCTAACGCCGCCGCTAACGTTGGATTGTATGAACAAAGTAACCTCAAAAAGGTGTTATTTCGGTAAAGTAATAGTACATTATGAGACAAGTTAGCTTAGGTTGCTCATTGCACACAAGGCTGTGGGTTGCAGCCTGAGCCGCAAGCGAGGGCGTAACTCAACCGAGTGTGCAATAAGCAAGAGTTCACGAGTTTCATACGACGTTTTTCAACACATTTGCGAGGAAAAAACAAATTGTAATTTACCACACAGCAATAAATACGACAAAAACAAAATATGATAATTATGGAAAAAGGCGCACAGGTTTTTTTTTGTTTTTTTCACACGCCCAACGCAAGAATATTTTGTGAACAAAGGGGTGAGTGAGCATACAGCCTACTTCAAAATTATAATTTTAAGTGATAAAATGCAAATATTTTAATACTTTATAACAAAATATTGTGAATTATGAATAATTTGATAATAATAAATATTTGTTTGACTTAATTAAGGACTTACACATTTATTTATTCCAAAAATGTATATGAATCTTCAGCAGCATAAAACCTCTTTGTTGTTACTAAAAAAATAACGGTATTACCCGCCTAAATTGGGAATGCTCTGTTTACTCGCATAGAACTTGCAGCAAGGTACTATTTTTTAAGAATTTGTATTGACATTGACATTTAAAGTTCTTGGTCGTTCCAAACCTTAGAGCGAGTTAAAAAACAACCAAACAACCGGCGCTCAAACGTTCTGAACGCAACCCTGAAGAGGTAGAAGACAGGGTTGCGTTCAGAACGTTTGAGCGTCGGTTGTTTGGTTGTTTTCTAACTCGCTCTAAGGTTTGGAACGACCAAGAACTTTAAATGTCAATGTCAATACAAATTCTTCATTTTCCATTTGGAATACGAATAATTTAAACTTTTCTTTATACTAAATCAAATAAAAACCGTTTTTTGAGGATCTACCATGATTATTTTAAAAATTAGACATAAAAACATCAAAAATACAAAATAATGTCAAATGACATTGACATTTTTTCTTTAGACAAACGTCAGAGCGTTTTACAACCATCATTTTTGATGGTTTTTTGGTTGCAACGCTCAGGGGCCTTACTATGAGCTCTTATAGCATGGCTTATATTGAACTGCGTTTCTTTTTCGTACTATGACCTCAACGGTTAGTATGAAAGCAGGCCTTAAGCTATCCTGTTTAAGGCCTGCTTTTCAACTGAACGGTTTCTTATTTGCTGATGGTAAGCCCCCTGACCTTTGGAACGGGCCGGTTGTGACAACCGAACGTCACGCTCTAATGTTTGGAACGCCGTTAGAGCGTTCGGTTGTGGTTAGGTTGCACTCGGAGTGTAGGTTTGGACAGGGGCTTTTCACTTAGTACTTGACTCACTACAAGGGAGCGCGGCCTAAGATTTTAGTTGCGGATTTATTTGATAGATGGCGCTCATTTTTCGTTTGTCAAACAGTCGAGAGATGTCGCTATCCCGTGCTGAATCGCGGTATCGTGTGTCTTTCACAGTTTTATATAGTCAAAGCTGATTAGCTATAAAGTAAATTATTTTAAATTTATTTCATGACATAGCGCTTACCTCCCCAAAAAAATTACAAGTCAAGATTTATAGAAACCTAGTAGGGTACCTATATTATAATTTATAATATCGTACACTTTTTGTCACATTTCGTTAGATGGCGTTGATCATTAGGTCTGACTGATCTATCTATCTATCTCTAGTATAATAATGTACTCTATGGGTTTGGAACGCGCCTCAGTGACAGCAAGTGAGATCGTACTTTTTGACAAATTTAATGTCAATAAAATGACAAGTTCATTTTTGAACGGAAAAAAAAGCAAGCGATTAGCGAAAGAAAATAGCGAAGCGAAGCTAGATTTTATAAATTGTTTGATTTCAGTTTTCTTCCGTGATAAAATAGTTGCCTAGTTATTTTAGTCGTGTTGATTATAGCGCTAAATTAAACATTAATGTAAGTACCTACGTTTTATAATATATACGTAGGGGTTTTCATTAATGCTTTAGATTTAGATTCAAAATTTTATTGTGTTTAATTTTTCGTCTTTGCCTATTTATTTTAAAATTTGTTGTAGCAAATTGTGCTTTTTATCGTAAATTTCTTAACAGTTTATGAGTTTAATGCCTAAAGTTGGAACTACCTACCTAACATTTTTTTTTATCTTTAGGTAACCGCAAGATATTGGTAATAAATAGTGCATGTATAGCCTTGCGCGACGTGTTGTTTTAAGTAAACTGATAACCCAAAGACTTTGTTATTCACGTTACATCTTTTACAAACAGAAGACATCCTTTACTATAAAGAAAATGGACGCCTGCAAGAACAGGGAATGCCTTACTAAAGTGCCCAAAGAAAATTCCTTGGTGTCAAAGAAATACTATCGCCGTGCTGAACACAGGTGAGGGAGGATTTATTTATTTAATTTACTTGATACCTTTTTATTTGGTTGATTTTTTTCCACTTTCAATCAGAACAAATACACCAGCTATTCCAGCCCCCTTATTACAACCTCTAAAAACATTTGCTATACAGCGAGAAAGAGATGTAACTATAGTAATTCACAAACCTGGTAAGTTTTTAGAGGTTGTAATACCCCCCCTGGTGGAAGTATTCGCAATACTAAAGTGTGTGCACATGATTAAAGTTAAGATAAGCAACTATACATAGGAAAAATAATAATTAATATATAGCGACAGTCAAGCTGCCATCAATGCCCTTGACAAAACAGACTACCTCAGCCTGGGTGAAGGAATGCAATCAAAGCATTCAGGAACTTGCAAACTTGGTTGAGGTGGAAATTGCCTGGGTACCTGGACACTAAGGTAACAAAGGCAATGAGGTAGCTGATAAATTAGCCAGGAGAGGGGCTGATAAACCCTTCATTGGCCCTAAACCAAGACTGCCAATCACACATAGAATTACTAAGAACATTATTGAGATTAGAACAATCAAAGAAACCAACCAAAGATGGATGAAAAGAAAGGACTGTAGACAGTCTAAGATCTTCATTCTTCATCAAATCAGTTGACAGGAAGAAAACTAGAGAGCTGCTGAAACGAAGCAGGAGAAATATAAGAACAATTGTAGGAGTACTGACTGGACACTGACACCTGTCAGTGATCAAACGAACAAAGGATCCCATCTGTCCACAATGTAAAGAAAGAGAAGAAACAAGCTGCCACTTCATAGCAGAATGCCCGATGTATGCATCACTGCGCTGGGAGCTCTTTGGAGCAGACAAGCTTAACTCGTCAACGCCCGGAAAACAATACAACAATAGATTTTCTATTGATAGGGCACATCGGGCATTGACGGATTAAGGAAGAAGATCTAAAGTAGTGATGGGACTCGAATCACAATTGATTAGAATCAAGTCAATCCAAGCTCAATTCGAATGAGTATTTATGCTGATTCGAATCATCAACTGATTCGTATCAGTTGGCTGATTCGAATTAGTTGGGTGATTCGAATCATCACCTGATCCAAATCGGTTGGCTGCTTCGAATGACCGTTGGAATTCAAATCAGTTTTTCTTTTCGAATCTTTGAGGGCGTAACAAGATACGTTAGTAGGGGCTGAGAAGGTAGTTTAATATTCGTTTTATTAAGTTTTTAACCATTATTTAGTATTTTCGCTTATGTGAATTTAATTATTTTCCTTAGGTTAATAATTAATTTTACGATATTGTTATTTATTCGAATTATTCAAATCATCACATTGATTCGAATCATCATATCGATTCGAATCATCATATCGATTCGAATCATCGTCAAATACAAATCATCGTCAAATTCAAATCATCGTCAAATTCAAATCATCGTCAAATTCAAATCATCGTCAAATTCAAATCATCGTCAAATTCAAATCATCGTCAAATTCAAATCATCGTCAAATTCAAATCATCGTCAAATTCAAATCATCGTCAAATTCAAATCATAGACAAATTCGAATGGACGATTCGAACCACTTACGGATATTCGAATCGATTCAAATATATATGAAATAAAACACTTTTAACGGATACTAGCGCGGTTTTATTGAAAGTACTTTGGTAATTAGTTGGTATTTGGTTTGATTTTTTATTTTCCCGACGTTTCGGCACCTTTGCAGCTGCCGTGGTCACGGGGGACTGAAGCTACTTGTGAGCCTACCCTCAAGCGATGAATTTTTTAGAACGTTCAGATTTTTTTTTTTTTTTTTTAATTTTTAAAATTTATCAAATTTTTAATTGGTAGTAGTTTCAGTAGATTCTCTCTTTTTAACATATAAAATTAAATTAAAACCAAACCAAAACTTTAACTAATTAAAAATTTGATAAATTTTAAAAATTTTAATTTTTTTTTTTTTAATTTCTGAACGTTCTAAAACATTCATCGCTTGAGGGTAGGCTCACAAGTAGCTTCAGTCCCCCGTGACCACGGCAGCTGCAAAGGTGCCGAAACGTCGGGAAAATAAAAAATCAAACCAAATACCAACTAATTACCAAAGTACTTTCAATAAAACCGCGCTAGTATCCGTTAAAAGTGTTTTATTTCATGTCTAGTGAGCGCGTAAGCTTGAGAAGTCAAATATATATTTTTTATTTGAGTCCCATCACTAATCTAAAGTAACAAACAATAAGTCAACTGAGCAGGTACTGTAAGCGTACAGGTAGGTTCGAGGGTCCGACGCCGGTGGGGTAAACGATGACCCGCCTCCCCCTGCTCTCAGCTTTCAGGGGATTTGGGGAACTGGGTGAAATGGTTCCGATCAGTGATCACCCATCATCCAATTTTTTTTGTTCTAATACCTATTGTGTATGGTATCGAATGAAACGGCTTTCGGGCTTTCTGAGCTGGTTCTAAAAATATATTACATTTCAGCCACAAAGCAATTTTGAAAATATTGACATTTAGTATTTATTTTTTATTTTTGCCCAAGCTTTTGTTTGAAAATGTTTTTGTTTTAATTTAAAACAAGTGGCTGAAACATGTGATATATTTTTAGAACCCGCTCAGTAAATACCATAATAAGGCATAAGTACACAATAGGTTGTAAAACAAAAAAAATCTCATATACAAAAAAATGACACCGTATCTCTGTATGCCGACCACTATACACATTCCCACCACAACATATTCTTGGATAGGTATACATAAATAAATTATGGGAAACAGAAGCTGTTTTTCGGGTCAATGCCATATATGTATATATATATAATTAAGTAACTATATGCAACTAGATAACAGAAAATGGAACTAAATAAAAATACCTATCTCGGTTAGGAATCTTATTTAGCCGTCACGTCAGGCTTCTTATAAGTTATTATAAGAAGAATTTACCTTATATTTATGTTTTTTTGGTATGCTAAAGTATTAATTTCCATAAAAATAGTTCGCAAACTTCTGTTATGTCTTTAGAATGTTGGGAATATACACAAATCTAAATATTTTATTAAACAAAGTAGTTTATTACGTCAGATGTTCAATTATTCTGATAGAAACGACAAAACAAGGCTGCGGGAGTCCAAACTGTTTACATCATTGTTGACGTGATCCCTCGTGGTATCGCAGTTTGGGGTCATCGCGTAATGATTGCCTCTTATGCTACCAGCCCAGAATCCGCTAGTACTCATCAAAAAGTGATACGAAGCAGTTCTCATAAATAATTATTTAAAAAAATAAAAAATGCCGGACGCGTTTGAAAGTGCCTATCCGCTGACGCCGTCGGTTAATCCGGAAGATATTCGCGCACGCGCGAATTCTTCGTCTAAGAAAAAGAAGCCGCCTGTGACGTTTTATGCTGGCGATGAAGCCCTAGAAATCCCCGACAAGTCAATTGTTGGCGTCGACAAACCGTTGTTGAAGAGTGACAGGAGTGAAATAGAATTGGACAGTTACGCTGAATCCCTAACGACAATGCATAGCACTTGGTTCGACAAGCGAGTTTTGGAACACAGGTGAATACAAATATGTTTATGTAAACTAGTTGCAGTACCTTCGGCGAATAAATTCAACCTACATTATAGAATTAATGTGCCAATGCGGTACAAAGCAGCTACACTACAAAGCGGCGGAGATAGGATAATATTGCCAGCTGTTGTGTTCCTATTATATTTTTTTACTTTGCTAAAAAGGTCATGTTCTTTCTATTATGACATTCTAAAATTATTGTATTCTTTTAGTAACCTGACTTAAATATGAAGCTCTAGTTACACACATATTTTTGGCGAGGTTATTACTGGAAAAAGCCACATCCACTACGTGAATGTTGATAGCAATCGCTTGTGAGTTCCAAGGGCAAGCGCTATGTCTCAGGAATCTGAATTAAAAGTATCCTTTAATACTGGCATAGTATTTACACCAATCCAGATTCAAGAAAAAAAAATAAAATTTTCCAATCAATGTGGGAAAAAAGAAGATATAAATATTGAATTTTTTCACCTTAAAACTGTCGTGGCCACTGGCCGTAGACATAGAGTATCCGAGGGACAATATCAATCTAATCTATCAATCAATGTACTAAAGAGAAAGTCAATGAAGTTATCTTTTGGGCAATGAAAATTGCCTTCGTGTATTTAAGCGACTTTAAACTACGTGGGCTTCTTATCACGTGTCGTCGTTTGCCAACCATTATGTTACGAAATAAGTATTACTTTATACCACTTATTGCAACAGTGACCGTGAGGTTAAAGTAGATAACATTCATAGTTATGTTCATCAAAATAAGCAGAGAAACAACAATAATTAATTGTTATAAAGCGTGACTTTAATTTCCAGAAATATTGAGAAAAGGATTAGTTCTATCAACTTCTATCCAGATCCAGACACGGAGTAAGTAGGTAGGTAGTCCATCAGAATGACTGTTAATATTTTCGGTAATGCCTTAAGAGCTAATTAGATCATCCTAAATATCGGACCCGATATGAAGTCTCTCCTAAATTCAGAGCAGTGTAATTGCATTCAGGAAGCTAGGATCCTAATTAGGATAGAAATTGTCTCCGACATAACCGATGCTAAATCGGAAGCACTTAGGACAGTGTAATCGCATTCAGGACGCTCGGCTCCGACACAGTAGTACCACAGCATAAAGAGTACAGTCAGTCAACGCCTTTTATGTTGGCGAAAAAAAATCCGCCGCGCCCCGTTCGTCTAGATAGACAGTTGGCGCAACGACTAAAAATATATAAGGGTTGTCACTCTGTGATTTGCTTTTTTTTTTACCTACATCAATATAAAAAACAAAAAAACCGACTTCAAAAAACCTGCCTCTAAAAAGCAAGAAATAATATATAAATCATTAGCTACGCATTATCATTGTTATAATAAAACACGTCTATTAAAGTCGGGTGGGGCTGGAGTACCTACAACTTCCTTTTTTTATTCTAAAAGCCCCACCCGACTTCAATAGACGTGTTTTATTATAACAATCATTTATATATTATTTCTTGCTTTTTAGAGGCAGGTTTTTTGACGTCGGTTTTTTTTTTTTTTTAAAACAATTTTTTACTTTTTATTTTTAGTGTAAGTACCTTCTGTATTAGGTAGTGTAGGTATATTATTTAGGTAGTAAAATTTTTGAAGTCTGTTAAAAAGACCACACAAATGTATCCCTTTCCCAACAAAAACAATCATCTAATTCGGTTCATAAATAACAAAGTCGTCAAGGTAGTTGATGTAAAGTCATAGTATTTTCGGGATTACTTGAAAACTACTGAACCGATTTGAAAAAAAAATCAAACGGGAATAAACGGGACCATTTCGCAAGGAAACTCAATCGAACAAAAAAAGAATCATCAAAATCGGTCCATAAATGTCGAAGATACGCGCGAATAACGATAAAAAAAAGTATACAATCGAATTGAGAACCTCCTCCTTTTGATGAAGTCGGTTAAAAACTAGTTCAGATTAGCGTTGAAAATGACACGTACCTACTACCTACCTAGCTACCTACATATACTTTCTATTTACCTAGCTATGTATTTTTACGGCTACAAGAACATTCGTTTAAAACTGTATGATCGTAAAGCTGTGATATCGGATCCGACATTCAGGACGGTCTAATTGGCGACTGAACTTCTCGTCCTAAATCAGACACTAAATTCCGGATCCGAAATTCAGGATGGTGTAATAAGCGCTTTAGATTAGAGCCTCAGTTAGAGGAAACAGTAGGTAATTGAATTGAAAACTTGTAGGTTTCACGAAATCTCCACTGTTCAATGTAGACTTTATCCAGGCAGATTACTCAATTATTGTATTGTATGCACTATCCTTGCGCACAGGAAAATATTTTTTTTTTTATTGGACCAGACCCCTAATTTGGTTTGTTAACAAATCATTAGTTTATGTAATTGGTAATGTTTCTCGTCAATTGCAGTTTTGGTAATAGTTAGTCTAAATAAGTAGATAAGTAGGTCCAAAACATTCCAAATGCGTGAATTCAATAGATTACAATAATCTGATTACATTATCGTTTATTGCCGTATAAAAATAAACGAAAATACATAATAGCTTAGCGGTCAACTTTCAAGAACAGGTTGTGCTATTGGAGATTGTACTATCTATTGGTACTAGTAAATAAATTAGTTTTAGATGGTTAAATAGAAAACCCTTGGTCTAAGAATCCATTTTTATACTTAATCACAAGCTATACGTACCTGTGTATAAGTAAAACCATATTTTTTTTATTGGGATCTTATAGTGCAAAATATTGATGAGTTCTCATGGTGTCGTCAAAAAAAAACAAAATATCACAAATTTGAGGTCCTTCCTAGAGGCACATCAATCGTTAAAATATAGCCTAACGTTACCGAACCTGAATGGGTGTGCTTTAACTGGTTATCAAAATATTCGTATTTTGGTGAGCAGAAAAAAATAAGTTGCTGACCAACTAACCATTTTGTCTGACCGAATACGGTCAGACAAAATGGTTAGTTGGTCAGCAACTTTTGGCTAGCAAATAAGTCTAAATAAATCAGCAATTAATGTCCTACTGAACCTTCGACAGTTTTCGTTTTTGTCCATCCGTATCATAATGATTTTCACGGATAAATTGAAAGTGCTTGATAAAATTGATAACGTTGCTGTGTACGTGAATGAAGTAAGTACTTATGTGTGAATCAGCTGTTCTAACGCGTGGGGAGGCAGCCGAGCCGGCAGGCAGTTTGTTGTTGGGCAGGTAACTATATGCTATGTCGACGCCGTCATAGCGTCAGTATACGCGGTCGTCCCCGCTGCAGCATACGTCTCTGCTATTGTGTACATTAATCTCCTTTAGTGTCGATATTCCTATACGGGACGTGTCGAATTGTGTTGTCATTCTACCGATACTTGTGTTCGTTCATTTCTTTACTACGTGCATGATAAGTTCTTTCGCGTGTTTTAATTATTTGCGGCCCTTTTCTCGTGTGTTATCTTTGACAGTAACAGTTCTAAAGAATGTCGTTTCGAAAGTGATTTTATCTGACTAAGTATGGCATTTATTTAGCATTTACGCACCAGCATTTACGATTTCGACTATGTTAACTTATGTTGTGTAACCGTAACCGATGACTATTTAACCGGCTCGCCTACTTAACCTAGTGGGTTTGGTTGAATTACTTCTTACTTACTTACAAAGTTTATATACCTACCTGTAGGTGTAGTGAATGTTTGTTTTCAGCATCGAAATATACAATATACTCTTTGTTCTGCTTGTGATTCATCGTTACAATAGTATGCTTTGTTTGTTGTTTTTCCTTCTCTCTCTGTTCTTCGCTTCGTTGTTTTGTATTTGTAATTACAGTAATGTTTGAAATTGTATCATCAATAATTTCATTTGCTATCGTTACAGTTTTAATAATATCATTCGGTAAAGTTACAGTTCTTCTTTGACTGTCACATGAAACAATTTTGTCATTGGAAATTCTCTAGCTCGCTGTACATTCGCTGATAGATAAATTGCGGGCTTATGTCTGTGTCGAATCATCATATCGATTGGGGGAAGCTGGCAACCGCTCCCCCATGCGCCTTGCATCCTATTTTGGCCCCCATTAAACCGACAGTGAACCCATTCATACTATACTGTCATTTCCGATTTCTCGTAGCTGCTATCATCATTAAGTAACAAAGTAACTAAAATACCTAGATCTATTGAAAATATTTATACAGAGGCACGTAAAACATATTCTAGTATTTTAATTCTAAAGTAACTATTTAATTTTGATAAGTGCATGTTTGTGCTTTTTTGCGATAGTTTACTACCTGTCTGTGGTCAGAGATACACTTAGGTACAGCATTTATAAAGTAAAAAGTAAAATCATAGGACCTACCTATGTAGTTATTTATTCTTCTTTATCTGTTTTTATTTATCGATTCTTTGGTTTTGTCGAGTTTGAACTTGGCATATTAATCATCAAACTTTATCTTGAAATAATAAAATTTCATTCCATCTAATTAAATACTTCGTGAGAACTGTTATGACTAAGTACGTAACATCCTTTCTTGGAATATTTAGGTGTAGTGTGCTACATGTTCATGAATGCTTTGTTCATTAATCATGCATGGTTATCGATTAAGAATTTAAGATTCGTCTTTCATACTTATACTTTAAATTAAGATTGGTGGAATTGATCTATCATCAACTTCAACTTCTGGCTTGCTCTGTTCTGTGGTATTGGTACCTGCACAATAATTCCGGCAATGTCACGTACCTAGTTACCTACGTTTATTTCAAGTTCTTGACTTTTCACGATTGAGGAATTCACATAATCTTCACAATGTCAGACATTGTGTGAGACAGTTCTTTCATTCATATAATTATAAATACGGTAATAAACGTTTATGACGTTCTATTTCAAGAGTTGCAAAACTAATAACCTTTCTGATAGGTAGTCTAACTTTGTAGCAGTAAATCTTTAGAGCTGAACCAGCTCACTTGGCCTTGTTACTGTCAAGGATATCCAGTCAAACGCTTCCTGCGTTTCACTGGCGCGCGTATCTGTACTATCGCAATCATATATCTAAGCACAAAAGCAAAAGAGCGCATCTGCCCTAATTCTATAAGTATTTATAATTAAATTTGTTTATACATAGTGGTAAAACATTGAATCAAAGTGAGAATTGCTTAACCATCATTAACATTCAAAAGCGTGGGCTGGTCGTTACGATAGAGAGCCCGTTTGAGCTGAACTGTGCAAAGTTGTTTGATTTATATAAACTGCATAAGTGAGTGAAATGTCATGAAGTTTCGAAATACCATGGCGAACGGAACTGCAGAATTTCCTAAAGAATACGTATACACAAACGGCTCTTCATATGGCAAAGGAGACAGATATACGGCAGCACCGAATGAGTAAGTTATATTTTTAGTATAGATAAAATTTTAAGCGCATTGTGTTAATTAGCATTGTGACCAAGTGGAAACGGCCGAAACAATTTGTTAGATATTAGGTTAAATTAAAAAACGTACAGAATTAGGAAGGTCGCGTCAAAAAGTAGGTAAACGAACGCGACGCTTTAAAAACTCAATTAGGAAGTTTTATTGCTAATTATATTTAGTTTGTTTTTTGTGTGTTATCCTGTTTTTGGCTGTTTATATCTCAGTGATTAAAATAAAACTGCTTTGATTTTTGTTTCCTGTGAAAATGCAAAAGTACTATATATAAAAAAAACTAAATAAGATTAGATAAGACTACAAAATGGTAGAGTAATATCATTAATTTCATATTTAAATTATATTCTTGGAAGTTTGTATTTGTATTAGATACTCGGAAGCAGTGATGTGTAAATAAATGAATCTTCCATGTTTTCCAATAATTTATAATGACATCCATACATAACGCCTGATCATTATAATATGTCGCTGGGAACTTGTACTTTTAGTTATTCTGTGGCTGGGATTCGAAAGGCAGCCAGAGCTCAGACTTGCTAGAACGACCGTGTGGTGTCACCCTCTAGTTCATTATTAATATGAACATAACACCAGTAGCGCCAATGTTTAAATCGGGATTAGCACTTTGCCTGATGTTTCTCAATGTCGTTTATATTTACGTGGTGCAATGCAGATTTCTGTTGGTGTATTTTTTGTAAGAAACTCAAGATTGATCTGATCGCTAATGAGGAAGATTAACTACTTCGTTTACTTTATTTTATGCATAAATATATCAATTTAGGTAGTAATGCCAGTGTTTGGTTAAGATAGTGTACTTTAAAACTTAAATATTTATAACACCCCTCTGCGCTGCGTCGGGGGTTAAAAACTTATATTATAGGCATTCCATTCATTCTTAGCATTCTTTTATCGTTAACATTGTCATGACATGATTGTCACGGTCGGTTACGCAACTCTTATCTACTTCCACTAATTTTCTAGAACTCTGCATAGCGTGTTCGAGTTACTTTAGCCTATTTCAACCCATTCAAACTTTAAACTGAACCATTAATTAAACCATCAACGTCAATGATACATTTAATATCATTGATCAACGTCCAATCAAGAAGAGTTCCTTTAATCATCAGATCAGACGCCGCAATTGCTTTTGTTAGCGCTGAAATTACACGTAGTTAATGAGGTTTCGGTTGTTGGACACTTGTTGTAGTCCAGTGTTTTACTATTTGAGTAAAGTAAACTAAACGTGTTCTTTGTTTGTTTGTAGTAAAGTGAATATAAATTCTTGTGCGTAGCGCGTAGGTAGTTGCGTGTACGTAATCCAATATAAGATTTCTGTAAATGTTTGGCTCTATTCTGCTATTGTTATAGAATTGCTAATACGAAACAATTCTCTATACCTACTTACTTATAACAATTACTGACAAACTTTATGAAATATATTTTTTACCCATATTTTAAGATA
The DNA here is from genome assembly GCA_950108535.1 of Agriphila straminella. Taxonomy (NCBI): domain Eukaryota; kingdom Metazoa; phylum Arthropoda; class Insecta; order Lepidoptera; family Crambidae; genus Agriphila; species Agriphila straminella. Next base: position 8,360,252 of record OX467312.1, read on the forward strand.
AGCTATTGTTACCATATTCTGTGATATTATTACCAATATTCTAAGTCTAAGCTATTAGTTTGTTGACATTGAAATAAATCTGCCTTACTTACCTAGTGTTTATTGTACGAGCTCGGTGGCGCAGTGGTTTAGCGCCTGGCCCAGCGATTGCGGAAGTTAAGCACTGTCCGCATGGGTCGGTCATGGGATGGGTGACCAACAATGTATTATCTCGAGCTCCTCCGTGCTTCGGAAGGCACGTTAAGCCGTTGGTCCCGGCTGCATTTTGCAGTCGTTAACACCCACCAATCCGCATTGGGCCCGCATGGTGGGTTATGGCCCATCCTCCTTACCACCCATAAGGAAGGCCCGTGCCCCAGCAGTGGGGACATCAAAAATGGATGATGGACATATTGTATGATCCGCACGGTGCTTCCAGAATTCCAGAGTCGGGGATTTTTTTTATAATGTTCGAGTCGATGTCTAAATTTAAAATAGATACGTTAACTGATGACAGATTTTGTTTGTTACAGAATATTCGTAAACCGGTCGCTCCACTTAGAAAATGTTAAGTTTTACGGGTTTGATATGGACTACACGTTGGCCGGTAAGTTAATCAACGATACTAATTAATAACCTTATTGTTTGCTGTTCTTTAGTGTGAATACCTACTATTAAACACAAACTAATATTTTATTTCAGAATATAAATCGCCACAATATGAGAATTTAGGATTTAATTTAACCAAAGAAAGATTAGTATCCAAAGGTTATCCTAGCGAAATATTAGAATTTGAATATGATCCATCGTTTCCAGTAAGGTATGTTTATGTTTTGGAATATTTATTATAGTTAAATGTTTAGAATGCCTATGCCTAGGTATATGAACATTGTAATAAGACGAGTAGGTACCTACTTAACTATTGTTTTCTTTTATTTACAGAGGCCTGTGGTTCGACACTTTATACGGTAACTTACTGAAAGTAGACGCTTATGGTAACATTTTAGTATGCGTGCATGGATTTGTATTTCTCAAACAGTGAGTCTAATAATGATTTATCTCGTTAGGCAACATTTCAAAATTTCGATTCTTTTAATGAAGTTTTCTTTTCCGCTTGACTTTTATTCATTGTAATATTTATGTCAATAATATTTATTTTTGTTTTTCTTCCTAAAGTGAAAAAATATGATAATTTAGCATTATCACTGCGTACCTACTATTTATTTTGTACACTAGTTATACCATTTGAAACATGACCAGTAACTAAATTGAAAGGTTGCCAACTCTAAACTAATACCATTAATCTGTTGATTGACAATCTTAACATGCTTTGACTTGGTTTCAGTTCACAAGTATACGAATTGTATCCAAATAAATTTTTGACGTTAGACGAGTCCAGAGTGTATGTGCTGAATACTCTGTTTAACTTGCCTGAAACGTACCTAATAGCGTGTCTGATAGACTTCTTCACAAACTCGCCGCAATACACGAGGTAAGCTTTTTTCTTTAATATTTTATTAAGTTTACTACTAATTATGTAACTTTTTGATAAATTAAACTCTATCAAACAACCTACAAATTAATATTTTTTGATAAGACATGAAGTTTTTTCCCCAACTAATAAAGGGACAGAAAAAATTCAAAATCTGAAAGTGAAAAGGGATTCCCGTTTTCCCAAAAATAAATAGAAGATGCCCTGTTTATAATATTTTGAAAATAAATAAATATTCTTGTAAATCGGTGTTTATGAAATTCTGTAACTTTTGGCTGTGTGCCACATGGAGTAATAGATATCGACGTTAAGTCATATTCTTTTTCCGACAGATTCTTAACGTTTAAGATGCGTCATAGGATCTAGTTAATTTAATGTCAATAATCTATAGAATATCACTACATAGCACAATTTAGTACGGTTTACAGAAATAGTATCAATAAAATATCGTATACCGATAGTCGTATCTTGATTCTTAGTTTTTTCAAATAATTGAATCTGTTACTTCACAAATATTATAATGTTCTTATTTATTTCATTAAAGTAATTTTAATAGAAATTGTATTGTACAGGCAGGCATAAATTTTCATGCCATTTGTTCTTAAATTACCGTTGATGTCCTTCTTTTGGCACTAATAAGGTCTTCTAAATATTCTTCGATAAATGATGTCTTTCATAATTTTAAATTTATGTATATTCGATTTATCTTAACGTAGAAGTTTTTCTTCAATTTGTTTCTTAAAATATACGAATAGGGATGTTGACTAATTAATAAAATAACGAAATACTAATAAAAATCGTAAACATATTAAACTTTTAAAGTAGCTTGTATACCTCTTGGTTTTATATATTGCATATTATTTGTTTTATGACCCTTCAAAGTTGGGTGGACAAGTTCATTTAAAAAGTATAAAATTTATTAAAATAAATGATACCTTTAATTAGTCCGTAAAATGTATAGCAAATTTGTCGAAGAAACCATTTTGATAAACACAATATTTAATATAGCTGCTGAACAAACTTCCTATGCGTTGCATACAAACTTGCAAGGCGTGACGTCATAACTTGCAAGCCATTAGTATGGAGCGTTTTTGATCGAGTCCATTTGTGTGCATTTCACACTGTGATATCTCGGGCAGTTTTCATGCTAGCGAATTAATTCTTTTACCAATGTTTCTTTTTTTGAGAGGTAATTTATGTAACATAAAATAAAAAAAATAGTCAACATCCCTATTCTATATTTTTTTATATCTAGAGAGAAGTCAGGTGTAAGATGTGGCGACTTGGCGATGTCATTCAAATCAATCTTCCAAGATGTGAGGAATGCAGTGGACTACGTGCACATTCATGGAGATCTCAAATCGAAAACTATAGAGAATCTAGATTTGTACCTGAAAAGGGATGAGAGGCTACCAATGTTCCTATCGAGGATAACAGAAAGTGGGGCTAAACTGTTCATATTGACAAACAGTGATTACAACTTTACAGACAAGATTATGAACTATCTATTCGATTTCCCGCATGGCGCAAAGGTATGTAGATTTTGCATGGGTGGGATACTATATTATGCGACTGTAACCCTCTAATGAACCCTTTTATGAACTAAAAAACCAAGAATTTGTTTAGTATAGGTTTATAGTAAATTGTTGATTTCAGCCAAAAGTGACAAAACTGTTAAAAAAATATTCGAGCCAATTACATCTTAATTTAAGGGTTTATAACTTACTAAAATTGAGTAGACCACTTGCGAATGTTTTTGTAAAGATTGTAATTATATTTCAGCCTGGCGAACCATACAGGAATTGGAGAACGTATTTCGACTGGATCGTGGTAGATGCCAAGAAGCCGCTATTCTTTGGCGAAGGCACTACACTGAGACAAGTGGACACGCGCACGGGGGCACTCAAAATGGGCCACCATGTCGGTCCGCTACACGAAGGACTCGTTTACTCAGGAGGTGAATTTGAATTTTATTTGTATTTGCATTATGGTCTGTTTTGCCTTATTTTATTTGTATTCATAATATGACTTAAAACAGGTACAACACGCACCACTTCCACGTGCGTCTAATTATAAAACCATGTCAAATTAAACCGATTCATACGGTCGATCGTCGTCGCTCGTCATCCTTTGGATCGATTTTATTATTCCGTGTTATTTGCTGTGGTTACGATTGATACTGTGATACTACTTATTACTTTAAGGCGATTAGCTTCCCTCACCTTAAATAAATTTATTGCTCGCTAAGTAGGTACATAATGTGCCAAAAGTGGCCACTTTTGGCACATTTGCCTACTACTACTACAACGAACAATTTTTTACAAAGGCTATTTGTAAATAAACTATAGAACCTTGACTTTAATCTCAACGTTCGAATTTTTGATACATTATGTACTTAGTGAGTAATAAATTTTATTAAGATGAGGGCGCCACTTGAGGATACTAATCACCTTAATTTCATTGACTAATAAACAATTATTCGTGGCCTTTTACTCATAATTGTTTTGGTTTGTTACCCAAACAAACAAACAAATAATATTACTTCATTCACACAGTAATATACAACGTGACAGAATTAATGGCTAAACCAGAATATGGTAGATATAGGGACCATCAAACTGAACAACTTTCTGAAATCGAAAATAAAAATCAGCTGTTTTATACAACGAAAATATGAAAATGTATGAAACAGCTGTTTTTTGCGACTGTGTCCTCAGTCAGTAACGGGTTAATTTGTCGTTCTTATTTAAAATAAGTTTATTATTATTATTAATCTATTGCCTGGCCCAATAACAGTAAACAACCAAATTGACCGAATCGTAAAATCGTCTGAGTAGTATAACAGCGGAATGTTTCTAAAACACTATCCACTAGCTTATAGTAATCTACTGATAACAGTAACACTTTTGTAAACAGCACATGCGTCTAAGGATTTAACCTAGATCATGCTTGCTGTGTAACAATGGCAGATCTTAAACTGTTGATGGACTAAACCTCAACTTTGTACCTATACATATTTTTATTTGTATCCCCACATTTACTAGCCACTTTTATACGTCATTATATCATATAATAAAAGGTCACGTGTAGTAGGAAAATGCAATGCACAGCACATTGCTTTACTTTTTTAAACTGCGCAGCTCCGGTTTAAAGTTTTGAGATATAAGTACACTCGCGAGCAAATATCGGGGTGTGATCTGATGATGATGGCCATTCAAAGAGTGAATGGAGGAGGCTCAGGTCGCTGAAGAAACCCAACGGATCAGAAGAGTCGTTTACACTAGAGACCGTATGGAGTTTTAAGTGTTACATTTTGCATACTTTTGATTGTAATTTTAGCTTGTTTTTGTTATTTTTTTTATTCAACCCTGAGAGACTCATCTAATCCGTTAGGTTTCTTTAGCATTATAGGCCTCCGCCATTCATTCTTTGAATTGCCAACATCAGATCACACCCCGTTTAATCCTGGGCGGAGAACCAAAGCGTCAAAGTTACCACGTTTGTATGAAAATAGACCTGTGATTCCATACTTTTGCTCGCGAGTGTAGTACCTACGATTTCTTTATTAAATTGTACATACTTAGTTATATGTTATTTTACAAACCAGATATTATAAGCTGCAGACTGAAATAACAAAACCTTTTACTTGTAAAAGGTTTTGTTATTTCAGTCTGCAGCCGTCTGTATGTCAGCCCTTGGGCACTAGTATGGTAACAAAAACTGTAACTTAATTTAATTTATTAAATTTTATTATTTAGGTAAGTACACCAACAAAATGCATACAAGTAACATTACACATATTTCATTCACTTAGTCATACTTTGATGTGTATGATTTCTATTACAGGTATACTCAAAATTGATAATTAACTCTAGCTTATCTATAAATTAGTACTTAACTATATCTAAAAGTTTTTATTTGGGCTAGAAAAAAAACTCTAGTTCATGAAAATGTTCGTGGCACGCGGGGTCGTACAACGCGTCAGTGACGTCAGTCATTAGGGTTGCGCGTGCCATTGAAATTAGTCCGAAATAAGCCCATAAGGCCTATAAGTGCAAGGAAGCGCGCTATTTAGCTACTCCGTTCGCACCATTTTATGACCCCGCGTGCCACGAACGTTCTCGTAGACTATAAACTATATTTTTCCTAATTTTTTAACAAGTCGCATCCACTTGCAGGGTCTTGCGACGTTTTCACCGAGCTAATCGGTGCGAAAGGCAAAGACGTGCTGTACATAGGAGACCACATCTTCGGCGACATCCTCAAGTCGAAGAAGATCGGCGGCTGGAGGACGTTCCTCATCGTGCCTGAGCTCGTGCAGGAGTTGCACGTGTGGACGGACAAGTGCCAGCTTTTCGCACAGCTGCAGAACTTGGATATACAGCTGGGGGATATGTACAAGTAAGTATAATAATTTATTTAAATACTATTTCGCCGCCATTAGCGACCGCTCGCAACTTTATACGGTACGCGTGCAATTAAAAAACAAAAAAACCGACTTCAAAAAACCTGCCTCTAAAAAAAGTAAGAAATAATATACAAATCATTAGATACGCATTATCATTGTTATAATAAAACACGTCAATTAAAGTCGGGTGGGGCTGGAGTACATCTTCCTTTTTTTATTCTAAAAGCCCCACCTGACTTCAATTGACGTGTTTTATTATAACAATGATAATGCGTATCTAATGATTTGTATATTATTTCTTACTTTTTTTAGAGGCAGGTTTTTTGAAGTCGGTTTTTTTGTTTTTTAAACAATTTTTTATTTTTTTTATTTTTAGTGTAAGTACCTTCTGTATTTGGTAGACTTTAGTTTATTAATATTATCTTATCCAGTAAGTATATTATCTAGGTAGATAAAACATGGGTAGACCCAAAGTTATTTTTTTTTTAATTTAACTTTTTTGTGTAAGTATGGTATATTTAGCGACGATATTATCTAAGTTACAATAGTCTTATGTCAATAGCTCATCACCTTTTACAAAATACTGGTTTTCCCGACGCAGGGGCGTTAGTTCTTGAGGAGTTCTCCTGGTACTTCACTATCAGCTCCACTTCACCATATGCATTATGACGAACAACATAAATAGCCTAGCAACCGTATTAAAGTAATCGTATCGCACCAGTGAGATACTTAGTTTAGTACCTATTGAATAGTTCCGGTGATCATCTATGGTCTTCATCATCAGTTCCACTTCACCAAAATGGTACTTTTCGAAAGCAAATGCACGAGTTGAAAATACCAAAATCGCTATAGGTGTGCCTATAATATTTGAAGAGTTCCCTTGATTTCTCCAGGATCCCATCATCAGATCGCGTTTTTATGACAATGGGACCAATCTGTTACTATATGCTTTCAAACAAAAAAATAATTTTTAAAATCGGTTTGAGATTGACAAAGTTATGTTAAAACATACATAAAAAAAAATACCGTCGACTTGAGAACCTCCTCCTTTTTTTGAAGTCGGTTAAAAAGGTGTTAAGGCGACTGTCACCCTTATCTTAATTAAATTTTTTGCTCGTTAAGTATACATAATAATGTATCGAAAATTCACATGTACAGATTGAAGCTAAGGTTCGGTTCTATAGTTTATTTACAAACAATATCCTCAGTAAATACAGGGTCATTTTGTATTCACCATCCAAATTTTGAGGATGTGTTCAGTCCATGAAACTGAACATTTTTCTCTAAGGAACACAGGGCCAAATATGTAAAAAATATATCCAATATCCATACAAATCACGAGACCACGTGATCAATTTACTCGTAGTATGGGATGACCAAAATTTTGTAGCGAAATTCGACACATGTTTCATAGAGAAAGTTGTTTAGTTTCATGGACTGGACTGGAGACATTCTTGAAATTTGGATAGTAAGTTCAAAATGACCCGCGGGCTGATTATCTAATTAGAAACCACCTAGCGACCGGTCTCATTTGACAGATGAATGTGATACATTGCTTCTTCTTTTTAGGGTAAAAAAAACGTACCAAAGAAAAGTAGCAATGTATGTCAAATGAAACCGGTCACTAAATAGTTTCTATTTAGATAATCAGCCTGCCGATAGTTCGTTGTAGAGTAGTTAGGAAAAGTGCCAAAAGTGGCCACTTTTTGCTCTTGAAATTGAAAAACATGAATTAAATCAACTAGATAAATGTAATGACGTTTTTCGTATCTGTGTTTGCTTTGATAATAATACCACAGTAATTATAATTAAGAGGATTCTGTGAGTGACCTCTGTTATCGCTGCGTTAGATCGTAGTATCGACAACCCCAATTCATATCAAATGAGTTCTTTATAACTTTGCATAAATTATTAAGCCAATTATTTATGCCAGCCGAGGAACTCGGTGGCGCAGTGGTATAGTGCCTGGCCCAGCGATTGCAGAGGTTAAGCAACTTTCGCAAGGGTCGGTCATGGGATGGGTGACCAACATTTTTTTTATATCCGAGCTCCTCCGTTTCACGAATTAAAACAGCATTCAAATGTGGCACTGACTGACAAAACAAAAAGCGAATCTAAATTTTGAAACATGAATATTTTTATCTGAGTACCTACAAATTAATATTCTTTCTAAATTGAACTTTAAAATGTAAGAAACAAAGAAGAAAATACTTTGTACAATATAAAAACCCAGTTTGAAAGTGGGACGCTGATTCGAGGTGCCGTTTTTGGGACTCTTGATTGACCGGACATCTCTAGGGTATTCTTGATCGAAGCATTATAATTTTGAGTGGTGGAAGTTACAAAGGTACTAACTATAAAGAAATAAGTTTGTTTTTTCTTAAAAACAAGCTATCTGCATATGCCAATGTCTGTACAAAGGTTCCAAGTCAATATCTTTGATAGTGGTTCAGAGCGTGATTCAAAGATGACGCGCTTCAAACTGTTAAAGCGTTCGATAAACAGAGGGCCTAGCCAAAGTAACATTTGCAAATCTTCGTTATCGCTTCGCTTTCGAAACATGTATGGGATTGACACAAGGTTTCGTTAACTATCGAAATTTAAAACGTCAAATCCATACATGTTTCGATGCGAAGCGATAACGAAAATTTGCAGATGTTACTTGGGCTGTTCTCGCTCATTATCCCTGTTTCATGTAAAAATCTTAGAATAATAACACCTAGAACGATAGTTCTCTACAAAGCGCACTGTCAAAAGTGAGGCAACTAAAACAGCCAAAATGGACCCGTTTTCAGATTTGTATTATCCATTATTACCTAATCATACCGAATAAGTACAAAACAGTTACAATTTTCCTACATTTATTAGATTAGTTTAGTTACTATATTATTGGATTTTAGTTACGATTAGGTGACGTATGAAGGATATAAATCTGAAAACAGCCATTCTGGCTTGGTATTAGTTGCCTCACTTTGCATACGAGGACACGGCTTCTAGGTGGTATTATCACAGAATAGATAATAGTACTAGCGTACAGAAGTTGCACTCCGCAACATCGTTTAAATAAGTTGCGACTCTTGCTTCGACACAATAAAGTGCAATTCAGGTCGCACAGCGCTCACTAGCATAGCACCTTTGTAACTACCACCCATTTATGTTTTGCCGTTCATGTAACAGTTTGTGTTCGATGAAGTTTGAAAAAAATTCATCGTGTTTCAGAGATTTAGACTCGAGCACAAAGGAGAAACCGGACATATCGAAGTTGCGCATGGCGATCCGCGACGTGACGCACAAAATGGACCTCTCGTACGGCATGCTCGGCTCGCTGTTCCGCTCCGGCTCTAGGCAGACCTTCTTCTCTTCACAGGTAAATAACTATTGCATACTGCGACGTTTTGTGCGAGGAATTCGATGGCGCAGTGGGTGAGCGAACTCGCCCTGCGATTGCCAGCAGACTCTTACTCTATAAGTGAGAAATACATTATGCTGATGTGGGCCACCTACGTCGGTCTGGGCGCGTCGGTTACAGCTACACTATATACAGGGTGTCCCAAAACTTAGCCACATGGAGGGAAAGTACCTTAAATATTGAAGATAGGAAATTTTACTGAAATATTTCATTTTGATTTTAAAAAGAATTGGAACTGCATTCAAAGATTTTTGAAAAATCGCCTTCCTTAACCAGGCATCGAACCCACCAAATATGAAAAAATAAATATCTTTGAATTTTTTACGATACCGATCGAAAGGGTTACTCATTAGGATTATTTTTCTTAAGTAACACAGCATCTTAAACAAAAGGAAGACCACGAAATTTAACATTTAAATTTTAATTCATTCCCTATTGTATCAATTTGTATGCAATTTATACGATTTCTAAAAAATCTTTGAACACAGTTCCAATTATTTTAAGAAACAAAATGAAGTCTTCTTTCAGTAAAATTTCCTATCTTCAATATTTAAGGTACTTTCCCTCCGTGTGGCAAAGTTTTGGGACACCCTGTATACGTGTATCCACGCGGTGCGACGCGATACCACCTTACGCGACGCAACGAAAATTGTGTCTTATGACGCGCCCATAGAGTACATTATTGGACGCGCCTAGTTCAGCGTACGTGGCCCACGTCGGTCGGCCTATTGTAGTTCCCTCTTTAACGTGTGTATCGCAGGTGGTGAGGTACGCGGACCTTTATGCTGCGTCGTTCCTGAACCTGATGTACTACCCGTTCTGCTACATGTTCCGCGCGCCCGCCATGCTCATGCCGCACGAGTCCACGGTCGCGCACGAGCAGCGCTTCACCGTGGACACGCCCACCATCGACCGGTCAGTTCTTCTTATCGAATGAGGAATAGTCAGGCCGAGTCAGGCCTCCACTCGCTCGTCGGTCGCGCGATAAGCACCAACTTACTGCTAGCCGTGCCTTCGAAGGCACAAGTGAGTAGAGGGCCGCCACAGGCCCGCCTGTGTACAAGCGCGGCATCTTACTGCCACTTAATAAGTAGATATTGCCTCTTTATAATAGTAACAATGTTGAATCCACATCACTGTGCCGTGTACGGATGTCTAAATCGAAAAACCAATAAACAATTGGCGTTTCTCACATTATTATATGCTACGCAGTTCATTTCAAAGAAGACAACCCTAACGTTGCGTCGTCAGAAAAGGTAAGAGCACGTGATAGAAAGAGAGGCAACTACTAGGTGAATATAACTGTAGGCCATTAGCGCTGCCCGACCTGAATTGCATTTTATTTTGTCAGAGCAAAAGTCGCTATTTATTTAAATGACTTTGCGGAGTGCTGCTTCTGTACTTGTACTATTATTCTGTGGCCCTAGTGCTACATATTACATGCTCATGCCGCACGAGTCCACGGTCGCGCACGAGTCCACGGTCGCGCACGAGTCCACGGTCGCGCACGAGTCCACGGTCGCGCACGAGTCCACGGTCGCGCACGAGTCCACGGTCGCGCACGAGTCCACGGTCGCGCACGAGTCCACGGTCGCGCACGAGCAGCGGTTCAGTGTGTAAAATGCCTCATGATAACCGTCCGGTAGTTTCATTCAGTTTACTTACACGATTGGCTACTTTCACGGCGCGGAAATGGTGATATGTCGGTTATGCGTCTCTTTTGACTAAGTATACAATTATGCGTACGTAGTGTATGATGTGCAAATGAGATTGAGCTTTTATGTGCTATTGTTGCAACTTGTATATCATCACCGTCTTTAAAAATATCCATTAATTTTACAAAATAAATCTACTAATAAAATTAAAACTCGGTATTGCTGTCGGTGAGCCATATTGTGTACGTTATTTCTACCTGGTCACAAGTCGTCCAAAGGAGAATGCCACAAAAAAACCCAGAGTCGATTGAAATAATTTATGTATGGCGAGGTAGACCAGACCTAGTATGTCCCAAATATGCAATTTGATTTTGCTTAAACAATCCCCAACATTAAAAAAACGTGTGAGAACGCGGGGTATTATTACATAGTAATAGGCTTGTTTCCATTAAGAATAAATATAATGGATAGGGGTTTATAATGATTAATTATATTATGGAGAAAATAACAAACAATTTTAATTATTAAAAGCGTTAAAGATTAATAATATTTTTAAAAAATAAATTTCGTAAAATGAAACCTTTAGTCACGTGACAGTGAACACCAATCAGAAAGCGTTACGTCACGCCGTGCGAAACTCCAATCTTGTCTTTGACGTTTCGAGTATCACTACCGGAGGCGCGTTCCAAACCTACACTCCGAGTGCAACCTAACCACAACCGAACGCAAGTTTTAGCCACTTTTTCCGTATTTCTCCATTGTTTGGAACATATATAAATAACTGGTTTGGCGTTTTTATAGTCGTGCTATCACACTGGGGCACTATACAGTACTTATAATATGAGAAATTCATTTTTAAACGATAAAAACTAGCTATAACGTACGAAGACACGATCGCTCTTTGGTTTGTTTTGCACGGCGTGACGTCATGCAAGACGCCATGACAGTCTTGTGCGTTTTGGAACCAAATTAAAATTGTTTTTTTAAAACGCGAAATTTATAATGTGAACGCTCGATTAAAAATAAATAAACCTTTTTTTTCGATAAAATGCCTAATAAGCTAAAATATTAAGCAGTTATTGAAATTTTGTCAACTAGCCTATTATGTACGTCTATGTCATAGTGCGTTTGTGTATAAGATGTAAGTAGTTTTGTTACAGTGCCGCTCAGACTCGGAAGCGCTCACGGCGGAGCTTGACAGCTGATCGTACTCGATCACGTTTGTTAAGCAACGCTCGGTCCGGCCAGGTGTCGGATGGGTGGCCGTTAAGTGGCACTACAACTGAGCGCTTCCGTGCTTCGGAGCTCCGCCGTGAGTCTCAGAAGCGCTCTGAGTCTGAGCGGCACTGTAACAAAACTATTTACATCTTATACACAAACGCACTATGACATAGTACGTACATATTGACTATGTAATACCCCGCGTTCTCACACGTTTTTTTTTAAATGTTAGGGATTGTTTAAGCAAAATCAAATTGCATATTTGGGACATACTAGGTCTGGTCTACCTCGCCATACATAAATTATTTTAATCGACTCTGGGTTTTTTTTCTTTGAGATCGTAGCATTGTCTTTAGACTTTTTTCAATAAGAAACTTGTTTGTCATACAGTTCTCGGCACCCCAGTGCACAGCGGGCGTTCAGCGTTGTGTCTATCTCCGAGGACACTTTGGAGATAGAAGCTGCTACTACTGCCGAAGCAGACCCAAAGGTATCTTGAACAGAAATGGTCCTGATGATGGGCAGAATACGTAGACTTCGGCTTTGTTGAGGGTCGTGTTACACCCGGTATATTGTCGCCTTAAGGCGAGGCCAGTTCACGATCTAATGAAAAGTCTGATTTTTGAACATCCAACGTGAAGAACTGATGTAAAATTCTACTTCACAAAAATTACTGTAGACTGAAAAAGAAACAAAGAAGCAAATTAACCGAACAGAATATTGAAAAATGGCATGGTAACTTTGTAAAAAAATCCTGAATAACACCATAAAAACTTATAAAAATAAATTTCAAATCGTCAGATTTCGTAATTTTCAACGACAGTGATATGATTTTTTATGCAAAAAGGATAGCTTTTTTATCGATCTAACACAATAACCGAGTACATTTTTAATAAATGATCCAGTATTTCAGAAATCAATAAAAATGTACTAAAATTCGTCAAATTTCTGGCGAAGCGTCAATTAAAGTTATGCAATATTCAACCTTATTCTAAAGACATAGTGAAAGAGTAAATTTCGTGAACTGGCCTCGCCTTAACCCGTGTTATGTGTGTTGCAGACGCTGGCGTCGGTGCCGCACGCGCGGCCCGCGACGCCGCGCCAGCTCACGCACACGCACGACGAGGACTGCTCCGACGACGAGGACCTCGCCAAGACCGCCACCAAATAAGACGACGAGGACCTCGCCAAGACCGCCACCAAATAAACTATCTCAGTCGGCCGCTGTTACACTACCGACACTATTCTCATTATCGGGTTTCTAAAAATATCCCGTGTTTTACTATTTCTGATTTTTATTTACAACGGATTACGTAACTCTGTTACTAACAATGGGGAATGTCTGAAAACAATCAAATTGGCTGAATATTTTATTATAGGTAGGAATAAGCTCCCTTAGTAATAGAAAAGTTTCAGAATTTTCCGTTGCATAAAAATTAAAAAAAAAGTCTCTTCGACGTTACAAATGTGTAAAAGTAACAGCAGAATGGAGATTATACCTTTGCCACCACCTGCCACACAAGTGGCTGACATGCTTTGATAGAGCGAGATCGTCTTATTGAGATTCCTATGGGAGGAAATAGAGAAGAGTGTCATGTTTTTTCTCTATCACCGACCGGACTTTTTTTCATGGTCGGGTTATAGGCAGAGTTCAACTAAGCAAAACAAACAAGTGGGGTTATATCAAGAGTGCCAAAGAAATTAAAGGTTTTGTGGATTACTACCTAATTGATACCCAAGATTTATTATAAATCGAATGTGTAGTGTTTGTGTCTAGAATACAAAATGGTGGGGTGTTCGATATTTGGCTGCAAAAGCAACAATCAAAGAAATGAAGCGGGTGTTACATTTCATGCGTAAGTACACTGTTTTCTATATTTTGATCACGTATTTCTTTCTCAAATCTCACAGGAACCAAGTTTCTGAGCTAAATCATTAGATATATCATGAAAAACCCGATAAATAGGAAAAATCTAAAAATTATTTCTAAAAATAACCTCGTAAACATTTGACATGCAAACCGGTAAAATTGTGTACATCTACGTAATAGTAGAAGTCAGCTTAGCTTTGACGTCCACTAAAATCAGTAGGTTTATAATTCGATTTCCTGATGCCTACTATATAGAAAATTTTCCCCAAAAATTACCCCATATTTCAGGGAATTTCAAGCGATTTTATTTTTCCAGATTTCCGACGGAAGATAAAACTCCTAAGAAATGTATCCATTTCTCCATTTCTATCGAAGCAACTGGAAAAAAGAATTGGGTGCCACCCACGAATTTGTTCGAAACATTTTGAAAAAAATTGTTTCCGAAAAACAGAAAAACTAACGTTAATAAAAAAAGTTCTGTATTCCTACATTTCCAACGTTCAATAAAGAATTTACCTGTTTTAATTTAAAGTTTATCTTTTTATTCCATTGACCACACAATCTCATATCAACTACCTGAGCGAAACCCAGCTAGTTTACTCTATGTATACATATGTTACCGTTAAAGTACGGAATCCGTTAATCTGCAGATTAACTGGTCGAGTCAGTGAGAAATTTTTCTTAAAGTAGACGATTTCCGCATTTTAACTAGTAATCTGCACATTAACGGATGCTACCCCGTTAAGGGTACTTTTTCTGATCATGGCAACCCCATATTTTGACGTCATAATATATCTATCCCTTACACTCGCTCGGTAGCGTGGTAAAACTTTTTCACGAACCAAACATTCAACCAAACCAAAAATTCTGAAACTTTTTTCTATTACTAAGGGAGCTTATCCCTACCTATAGAAAAATATTCAGCCAATTTGTTTTTTTTTTCGAACATTCCCCATTCTCGTTTGAAATTAATTAAACTGCAGTAACATTGCTGCTTTAAGTAAGATAGTTGTCACATTGGTTCTTTACTATAGCAGCTTTGTAACTGCGATTTCTGTCGGAGATGATTGCAACAAAATTACAAAATAGGTGCCCTAATTACTCAACTCTTTTGCTAACAATTCTCGTTTTGAAATGTATGAAATTGTTACTTTGCTGTCATGGATGTACGCTTTGACAGTTTCAGTTGCTAACAGTGCTATTGCAATGAACTGAAACTGTAAAATCGTACATCCATGGTCGCAAAAGTAACATATTCATTAATTTCATAACGAAAATTGTAAGCAACAGAGTTATAATAATCAGAGGGCGGGTTAGTCAGTGGCCTTCATTTTACCTGAGACTCAATTGTGCTAATTTAAACGTAGCAATTGTGGCAATACCATTGAAAATTGAGACACGATTGTTATGTTAACATTAGCAGTATAGTATATCAATGCCCGAGGTAACAACTCGAATTGAATGAAGCATTGGTCTTCCCGAATCTTTTAATCTCGAGTCAATTCTGTGATTTGTGTAGGTAATCGAGTGAAAGGTGAACACTTAGGCTGGTATTATAGAATCAAACTCAAACTCAGATCTCTGCTTGAGTACGGTTAGAAAGGGATGGCGCTATATGCGACGAATAGCACCATTCCTTTCTAACTGTACTCAACCAGAGGTTTGAATTTGAGTTTGATTCTATAATACGAGCCTTAGTTTATCATTTGAATTAAAAATAAGCTCATTTCTCTATGAGACTGGTTTCTGTGCTCTTTGTAAGTCGATTGGAGGCGTTGAAAGTATTTGCTTGGTTGTGTCTGTGTTTGATAGTCTCTTGTGTAGCAATCAGGGTAGTAACTTTAACGTGTTAAATTGCAATGCTAAGATTTGTTTCTTTTTACCATGTTCCAAACATAACTGATATCGAAAATGTTTATAAATAAATACTTAATTGTTTTGATAAGTGCATAAGCATTAAGTTTGCATTTTTTTTTTAATTTGGATTATCAATGTAGAATGATGAAAGATAACTTATTTATGAAAAGCGTGAATAGTCGATAAACACAAACTGTAAGCCCCAATAATGATTGCCAAGATCAAATGACATACCTACACATTATATTATACTAGGTATACAATTTAACTTTCAATTCGTTTGAATGCTAATAAGTTTGCTAGTTAATTGACGAATTTGACTGCCATACCAGTAAATAACATCGAAATACAAGGACACTTAAGTCGATAAGTTACGAAGTAATACAAACTTCTGAACTTTATTAGCACAGATTTTAATCGATACAAGTCGAATGAACGGGAGTTGAGAGAATTATGAAAAAAAGCATTTCTTTTTAGTTTTATAACTCAATGATTTGCAAATTTCCTATTTACCATACACTTATATTTGTTTAAGTTATTGCTTGTGCTATTTACTATGGTTTTGTTAACAGATTACAAAATTTTATTTTATAAACCCAGTCAAATTATGACTATCCAATAGAGTTTTCATGTGTAATGGATAATGATAAAACCTCAAATTGATATAAGTCTCCACGTACTAACTCCATATTATTATGTGTGTGAATGAAGATAGTCTTTATATTAGTATTAAATGCTAAACCTATTATTTTAATTTTATGTGACTCACTACGCTATTGTTTATCTAGTCTTTTTCACAGTGAAAACTTCATGACGACTATATGTGGGAAATTATGACTGGTGTTTACTAAATGTTGATAATTATTATAATTATTTTGTTAAAGATTTTTTCAGTAGGTACACATAGGTACAAAATAAGTTTACGAAATAATTAAGTAGGTGATTTTTGTATCTGTAGTTATGCCGCACTTTTTTATCTAATCACGTTAATATTAGATATGTAATACAATGTAATAAAATAAAAGATTTTAATGAAACATGTTTTTTTTATTTTAGAGAAGTAAATCTTCCAAGTATTCTTCGAATTCTTCCTCGCGTGTCTTTTCTTCAATTTCTTGTGGCGCTGGAACAATTAAAACTGAGCTGAAAATGTCTGAAAACAGCTGATAATTAATTACGACTGTGATGGATGCAGTTGGCCCATGAAAATGTTTGAACATAAAGTACTGTGTCAAATTAAATAACAGATAAGGCAGAGTGACAGCCACATGATATAATAACAGAAGTTACAATATGACAAGGTTCTAAGTATGCTCTCAACAGTTTCATCGGCCGACAGTGCAGTCGTCGGAAGCACATCAGCCTGCCTAGCATGACCGATTTATATCGCGTGATATAGCATTTTATCGACACTCCACTGTCAAATTCCTTTGTCTTTTTGACAGTTAAACGTGATAAAACGCTATATCACGCGATATAAATCGGTCATGCTAGGCAGGCTGGCTATACAAATCTCTCATCAATAGTTTGTAAATGTACTATACAAATCAATTGTTGTAAAAGAACCGATTGAGGAATTTTGACATGATATTACCATAAGTGCTGCTGACTGCACTGTAACTTAGGGACTCTAAAATCGAGGGTGACGTGATGAGCGTGACATTTAATAATATCCCGGTACTCGAGACGAAAATGAAACCTTTTTTCCACAAGGAGGCGCCCTCGTCGCACGCAGCTGCGTCGCCCGTCGCGCTCGAGGAAGGCTGTTCTGACGCGTCGCCTTCAGGCGTGTGAGGTTCACATTCGACGCTGTCTTCAACGTCGGACAGCTCTTTGTCTGTATTCCTTTTCTTCGCCTTTCCTTTCTTTAGTCTCTTGACTTCACGTTTCTTTGATCTGTAGTTCAATTTCTCCGAGCATTTGGGGCATAAACCTGTTGACGATTATTTTTATATAAGTAAGTACCTATATGTTGAACTTATATTGATCTAGGTACCTATTTCCAAAATTAAAGAAACATCACCTTTATAGCCATCAATGGGTATCCGTCGAGCAAAGCAGCTCGAGTAGTTCACGTGTGTAGTTTAGTAACTTTAAATAATAGTCCGTTGTAGTAGGTAATAGTAGGCAGAAGTGCCTAAAATGGCCACTTTTTGCTCTTATGCCTACTACTGCTGCAACGAACTATTTACCCCTTCGGGTCGGGACCGTGTCTCCCTCGGTGTCTCCCCTAGGGAGACAAAGGGATGTTGCTAGTGGCCGTAGCTCCCCTGAACGGGGGAGACAAAGCCCCTTCATTTTTTCAATAATTTTATGGTGGTTTTGTCTCCCTCATGTTTGAAAATGACAGGCCAGTGAACATCGTAATGGGTTTCAAGCACTCATTCCTCGTGGTTACACCATTCGTTACACCACCATATACGTATAGAGTACCTTCAATAAGCTAAATATTCGAAATCACATTTCTCCGAATCTTCCATTAAAAATAACCATTTCATACCCATTGTGCGAGTGATACAGAACATGTTCAAGAAATGACTTTTTGTCCAGCAAATATTTAACGAAGAAATTTTGAATGGAATGGAATCTCTCTTTGCTTTTATGTGAGCCTGGTACTTTAAAAATTAGTTGAGAAGCTTTTCTGAATATAAGCCCAGGGCCTGTTTGAAAAAAATTTCGAATAATCAGTAGGCTTGATTCGTCCAAGTCAGCAGTTGATTCGCCCAAGTCAGGGTAATAAAATTACAAATGTAAGAAAAATCCGTTGGGGCTGCCATTACCTGCCCCGAAATGAAATAATATTTTGCAGTTGTGATTAATTATGTGAGTAGTTACTTTAGAGAGATGGCAATGGCAGCCACCGACGGATTTTTCTTGCGTTTGTAATTTATGAATAGGTAGTGTTAAGGTTGATTATAAATCATACACCACGTTAACAGAAGTAATACTTTATTTCACGACCAGTTCAGACGATAGCTCGAGCAAAAGTGAGCACAATTTACAAAAACCAACGCTTTTATACGCTTTACCATAACTATCATAGAATTGTCCATAGACTTGCAACTGTCAAGTATAAACACACGTGGAGCATAGACTTGAGCCGGAAACACACCATTGCGCCGTGCCGTGTCGCGCCACGGCACGTCAATCAATCTGTCAGTCTTTGCTCCACGATTCACAGACTAGCATTAAACGTCAGAAGGATGTTTTGTCTGTGAGTGATTGCCGACAACTGCATGAACTATGGCAACACTAATGTCAATATCAAGTATTGTCAAGTTGACATATGACACTCAACAAGGAAACAGCCAACAAATATTAGGATTGAAAAACAATTGATTTACAAAATTAATTACTAACAATCGGCCTTTCCTGACAAATGATTATTACGTCCTCGTAATATCAGACGTTTATAAAAGATATTGAAATTATAAAAACAAAAAAAACTCATTTAAGTTAAAGGTAAGACATTTTTCTTTTTATCGCAATTATTATTCACATAGATTCGGCCGTCCTGATAAACAATTACGTCCTCGTAATTTTTATAGCATCTATGTAGAAAAACAATGTTATTAGCTAAATATTACATGAACTAAGTGTTGTTTTTTTGTAGGGAATTAATTATTCATGTATTTTTATAATTATTATTATTAAGTAAGACGGCGTTCAATTTTTTTTTTTTTTTTCACCGGACATAGGTACCAAGGTTATAACAAATATTGAGTCAGTTCTAAATATTGAGAAACTAGCTGAGATCTGTATCATATATTATACTGCTGGACACACCAAGTCAGTTCTAAATACTGCTGGACACACCAAGTCAGTTCCAAATACTGCTGGACACACCAAGTCAGTTCTAAATACTGCTGGACACACCAAGTCAGTTCTAAATACTGCTGGACACACCAAGTCAGTTCTAAATCTCTGAGAAACTTGCTCAGATCTCTATCATATATACTGCTGGACACACCAAGTCAGTTAAATAAACTGAGAAAATAGCTTAGACAATAAATTATTACCAAGTGAAAATATTGAACTACCGGACACACCACGGCAGATTGCGCTACCAGAAACACTATCAGCAATAATGCTGCTAATATTATAATAACTGTAAGTTTTAATAATTAGTATTTAGTATAATGTACAGAACATTCATGTATATTGTGATATTGCATTACTCTTTTTTAAATCAAATAGATAATCCGCAAATAGATCTTACATTACTGCAATAAAATATCATATTCTTAAAAAAAAAAACTATTTATGATTATATTTTAGAATCAATCTATTCTAAGTGATTCCTAAGTATCCAGATTTTATTTATATTGTAACAATTAAGTTTCACTCAGAACTATAATATTTTATTTGATTAAAACTATTGTATCTAGTTTTATTGATAATCAATAGATTACTTATCAGGTATATTCCTATGATTTATAATGCATTTTTTTTATAATTGTATATAATATCATAATATTGAGTTAAGATATAATTACGAGAATTATGTAAATAAACAGTATGGTTGTTTTGCTTTTAATTTTTTAAAAATATACATGCCTTTAGTGTCCACTCACTAGTATAATCTTTTTAATTTCATTGGCAATTAAAATAAAAATCTAACGTGTTACGTGAGGTAGTCAAGGAAGTCTATTTCCTATTATAAATATTTTATGTATCTTTCTTTAGGCTTGCGCCCGTTATTCAAGGAAATGAGGTGCATTTGCTGGTTACTGGGAAGATTAATGTCAAAATCTAGATCTATAAGCTAATTTGAAGCTTAGTATTTAAGTAGTACTTTTTAATGGCGTGTTGCTATAATCTTAGTGACTCTGCAGCAAGCTGACTTTGGAATTTCAATTTTAAATTTATTATCAAATTTTTAGGAATATTATTATAACTATTATCGTCAAAATCGGTCCAGTAAAAACCAAATATCGTAAGTATTCTTCCGTTCTTAAAGGATGCATCTTGATAATCATCTTATAAATCTTGACAATGAAGCACGTTTACAATAGAGTAAAAATGTTTGTAAAACGCCATGGACTCGAATTAAATCATATGAGCAACCAGATTTGAATAATAAATTGCATAAATAAAATAAAGATAGATAGTAAAATTATTACAGATCCCATTGACATTTGCAACTTTTTTTTTTTTTACTAATATTACAAACGAATAATCTAATGACAATAATATAAAACCATTGGACGCAAGATTATATCTTTTTAGTTCCAGCCAACGAAATATTTGAAATTATAAGATCACTCAATAACACAACATCGTTCGGGTTAATTAAATACCCACAAAAGTTATTAAGTATTGCTCACTATCAATATATATCAATGACTAAAGCCATATTCTCGGAAGCCCTTAAAATATCAATAATTAAATGGATGAGATGGACTATTACAGAACCATTATTTAATCGTATGGCGTAATTAAATTGTAGGTTGGTTATTATTATAGGTCCACATCCACAGAACCATTGCTTTAATTTCAGTACTGGCTATTTTGAAAAGGCAACGCATAACAGTATTTATAAATTTCTAGAAAATAATGTCCTGGCTAAAAATCAAAATTGCTTTATTTTGGAAAAGCAAGTCAGCTTCCTTAACAGCTTTTTATTTAATAAAAATGTTATTGAGAACATTTTTAAGAATATTGATACAATAATGTATATTTTTTTGACATTAACAAAGCTTTCGACTTTGTCTCGCATGATATTCTTTTGACAAATTGTGAGAAATATGGTTTAAGAGGAAATGCGCCAAACTGGCCACAAAATACCTTCATTATCGTTTTCAATGTGTTAAAATTAATCACATCAATGAAAATAAGAGAGAAGTTCCCGTAAAATATTACTTGTTAGAAATAATGTAGTTAGTTGGAAAGACAAGGAACTATACTAAGGCCACTATTATTTATGTGACTACTCATCAGTGTTATTTATTCTCTGACGATATAAAATAGTAATACTACAATTAAAATAAATAAATTAAATATCATTTATAAAAATACGTTTTTATAATAGAAAACCTATAGGCAATGATCTGACAATACTTCATAATAATGAGCTCGTAATGGAATCGTAATAAGAAATAAGAACATGTCAAGGAAAATATGCGCTAAAATAAATAGATTTGCTTATTGTTGTAAGGCAAAGGTTCAAATAAACCAAAAGTCCTCTTTGATGGCTTATCATGAAAATGTAGCTTCAATTAAGCATCAAATCTTAAATATGGTTTACTTTACTATTTTGGGGTTACCTACTCTTACGACCCAAACAAAACTTTTATATCCAAATGCAATGTTTAGAGCAATATGTAACGTTTCACCTACACGTCGACGTCGTGTAAGCAAACCTAAACCTATTTACTCTTCCTTAATTATATATTTTCGAGTGCTGCAAGTTTGTCAAAACCCTATCCATATTTAATTGTGCATAGGGATACATTTTATATGATGAGAATTATAGGCATCATAAAAAAAACTAGTATTACCCAAAATGCGGACCGTCCTCTACAAGAGGAACTGTTACATAAGATGTGTGTGGATCTTTAATAAATGCCACATTCTGTTTGAATGGCTTAAACCAAAATATTTTTACTTATTTGAGGAATATTTTAAGTACTTGTAAAATTGACATAAAATAATCAAATAATGGCATAATGTGTAAATTGTTTCTCTAAATTGTACATCTAATATTAACTATCTATTATTAATTTTGACAATAACACTAATTATTAAATTGTGTTTTTTTTTCAATTCAC